>OY757238.1:54184177-56684177 GCA_963583995.1 Xylota segnis | reverse complement strand
GACAAAGTATAGATACTTTTTCCTTTTGCATGGAACAATGCAGATGAAGAAAGCAAAAAAAAAAAAAAGAACAAACAAGGCGAATGCAAATAAAGATTAACCCACTTCTGGTATACGTATACAGACATATGTACATTCAACTGGTTTATAAATCAATAAAAATTCCATTTGATGAGTTTTTTATTTTATTTTGAAATACATTTTGCTACTATTCTTCGATTGGAATCCAATAGATATGCGAAAAAGTGGTTAAAATTCCTTTAGATACCAGTTGTGGCTTGTGTGGAGTTAGTGGTTATCATGTTCGGTTTTACTGAAGAATTCCATGAATTGGCCAAATGTTTCAATAAGTCGGATCCAGCTGATAAGATAAAAATAAAAATGTTTTCGCAAATGAAATGAAAAATTGTGTTTATTTTGCAAAAAAAAATAGACATTTCCGATCTATCACGATCTATCGGATTCAGCCGCATTTCACGCTTTGACGTAAATAAGGGCTTGCCAATCAGTGGACACAAGAATAGGGGTAAGTCCCCGTGATGGAACTCTTATATAAGTAAGATTCGACGTGATGGCAGGAGGCACGTACTTGCCGGGTATCTTTTCTAGGAAATTCAAGTCTTGATGGTATTTATTTCGGGTACACCTCTAGTTTTTGGAAGGCGGTAATTGTCTTCGTACCTCTGAGACCCTAAAATGTTCTAACCGAGCACTGTGTCTTCCTTTCAATTAAAGACTTTGGAAAGGCTTTAACTTGAAGATTGACAACTGTCTTTACGACTTCTGTAGAAACTTTAGAGGCGAAGAGAGCAAGCAAACTATGACACATCTTTTGGGCACCTGTCTTGTCCTATTGGTTTTGAGAAGATGCATTGAAAAAGCAAAATAGAAACGTCCAACGCCTTAACGGCCAATAATACTTCTTCGTCATGCCTTCACACGAAAACTGTCTTGCCTACAACTACCGAATACAATCCTATCTAGATCGCAAACTCCGTCTTCCAAGACCCGTTCTGAACTGGAATTCTGGCATTTTACTGAAACTCTCGATGTAGTTGGCAACAGAATTTGCAGCCTTTGAGTATGGAGCTTCGACAATGTACGTTTGTTTGAACGTCGTTCACAGATCTTGACTGCCCTCCATTTCTGTTGGCTACTCCCGCTGCAATTAGTGGTTCAATTGTACCAAAACTTCGATTTAGATGCCTATTCTGCAGATCTCGATACCTTGGAGGATTTGCTAAAGGTGTTCGTTTCTCTTTTCTATGTCTCCAGACATTGCAGGAATCGTTGGAATAAATTTTGAACTATCTAGACAGATGGTTAAAAAAAAGTTGGCTAACTTAGGAGGCTCTTTTCCTAGGTCATCCTCTTTGCAATTGCCTTACATGTTTCAGCATAAGAAGAACTTGAACTTGAGACTGCTAAAAACTTGAGATCAGTCAAGACTTGTTCATCGCCGACTACTATACATAACAAAGTTTCTACTTGGAGTATGCCAGCTCGATCAAGTTTCTAGTGGTGATACTCTTATACTACATGACCTTACACTAAGCAAATCTTTAAGCAAATAAGGAGTACTCTTCCTCGATGCCGGTATAAAGACCACTCTGAGGAAGCTATATTGTATCGAGTGTAGCTACGAATAGAATAGATGGAAAGCGAACCAAATCCATCAGTAACGCCTTCTCATTTTTAGGCATCAATCTGAAGCTAAAAGGGCGCTCTCCATAGTTAGAAGAGTTCTAAGACGGATGTTCAGTCAGTAATCCGGAAACATCAATCTGCATAAACGAGCTTACAGACTGGGATTGGTAATATCCAGCACCTGCCCGAGATCCGAGCAAGAAGAAGAAAGCCTCGGTTTTCATTAAGGACGCTAAGATGCAAATACCTGAAAAGACAAGTCTTGCTTCGGCTGAGTTATCTTAGACGCTACAGCAAGCAAAGACCTTCTGTCTCAGGACTTGAGATTTTTCCCAAGTTTGCTTAGCTCTGCTCTAAATGCTTTGATGAACCTTCTCTTGCTTTGGGTTATACACTTTGTGATTCCGACAAATCTTTAGCACTTCTTCCACTCCATTGACTCTCGTAAACTTTCTTTTCTTGAGCTAAAAGTGCGAGTCTGGAAACAGAAGTTCACGTATTGGCAAACCTCCCAAACCATTTGAGTCTCTGATTGGAGTTCATTAAAATCAATGCATGTCGTTAGAGTATACTTCGTAAACTCCTTGATTAGTCTAAGCATCGACTTGTCTTCCTGAGAACTGGAAAACAATGACTGTAATACTCTCGGATGTTTGTCAGACCCTCACGGGAGGTGGGGCGTGGCAAAAAACAATCACAAGGTCTCCTTACTGACCACCAAAAGATCATGGTTGGTTGGTTGGTTAGACCGGCACTTGATAAGGATGCTCTTAGACCAGATAAAGTCCATTGTACTGCCGATAGGAAAGGTCTGATGATCAGTCACTTACTCTGGGAACCATCCGCTTCTTTTTATGAAGCCATCCGCTCCTATTAGCCATGCAAGCAGTATTCAGATCGTTGAGATCGTCAAAAAGGTGTGTAGCCTTTCTAATATTGGCAAGTGCTGGGCATGTGCATGGGAGGTGACTGATGGTCTCCTCTTCCTTCTGCAGAAGTCATGGTAGGGGCACCACGATAGTCAAAACCAAATTCTTTCGAAATCAATGTGTTTTTGCCTTTAATTTGTTCTTAAGCACCTTTCACGTATACATATACTTTCGGATGTTTGTCGGACGTTTGCAGAAAGGGATTTGAACCTCGGGACGTGGTGATTTGAGCCTTTTTCTGAGATGATTATCGCTTTCGTTCAGTGGAAGTGTGGGGCATTGTTCCTTTCATTCGAAACATTGTAGTCACCTTCTAGCTATTTACTTATTTTTCTTAAAAATTTAAGAATAGTTCCTTTGCAGAACTAAGTATCTGTCTGCGAGATTTCTAACCATTTCTATTATTTTTTTTCAGCATCACAATATGAGCCGGGCGGTTACTCCCTTCAAGTACAAAATCGTAATTCCAACATGACACAGCGGGATGGCATCATCAAATTCGAAAATGAAAGAATAAAAACTCTCCAGGAGGAGCGTCTTCACATCCAAAAGAAAACCTTCACAAAATGGATGAATTCATTCCTTATCAAGGTGAGATACATTCACCCAAACATCGCATAGATACATCGCAAAACGCACATATTTTCGTTATCACCTAATGTTTTCTTTTTTCCACTTCCCTCTCAAGTGAATTAAAAAAAATAAAATAACAACTTTTTCTTTCTTTCTTTTTTGTGTACCGCGTGTGTGTAGGCAAAAATGGAGGTCGAAGACCTTTTCACAGATCTAGCCGACGGTATTAAATTACTTAAACTCCTGGAGATCATATCGGGGGAAAAGCTGGGCAAACCAAATAATGGACGCATGCGTGTTCATAAAATCGAAAATGTCAACAAGAGTCTGGCATTCTTGCACACCAAGGTAAGTTGCATTCTTCACAGATACCCACTACTCAGGTACACTGAGATACCAGTCTCTCTTGTTTTCTCTCTATTCGCTTGTTTTGTTTGGTATCTCTTGTGTGTTGTTTTCCAGTGCTGTGGATATAAACCTGTTCTTTTTTTTCCACTGTTTGAGACTACTTTACCCTATTAGCCAGCACCGTCACCAGCAGCGCATAGTCGTCTTCGTCATGCTCTCGATGTTATATCAATCAAAAATGAAACCACAAAGCGGCAATAATCTTGAATTAGAATTGTTTTGACATTTAGGTTGCTGGTTCTTGGAGGAGATGACGCGTGGGGTATCGCCGCGTATTGCAGGGTTCTGGAGAAGAGTTTTCCATCCATCAGTGGTTCATTAACTTTTGATGAGTGGTATCGGGATTTCATAACAGTCTGTTTTTACTATGCTTCCAGTCATGATCTGTAAGATCGGATCAGTGGTAGGATCGCCTAAGATTACAAGGAACAAGATCACTATCTTAACAAGATCCTCCGAAAGCGATCACTCACTTTACATAAAATGATCGAGTTCGAGCGAGTACTCAGAAGTGGTAAGTCCTCGATGGATTATTGACATGATCAATGTTAGACAACCATATGTTTGACTGTTGAAAGAAACAAGATCACTGTGAATCACCCTACACGTACAAACTGCTCAAGATTCTGTAAAGTGAGCTGGGGGATCCAACTGCAGATCTCCATACGCGTGTATTGTATGATTTAGGACACAGAAGTTCAATGTCGCGAGATCGAATTACGACACGATCGGGATAGTCGGGGAGACAAGATCGAAAATCGGTTTTAAGATCGCTGTTTCAAGACTATGCGATCGCAGTAACAATGTCTACAGAGTCCCAATAGAAACGACATGACAAGATCGCTGCCTTAACAGATTTCTTGTCAAACTATTCAAAATAGATGTTACGAGATCTAAAGGTGACATCATGGTTACAAGATCGCTAGGAGAAGATGTGGTTACCAAGATCCTTGGTAATCGATGCTGCAGAAACGAGATGTAGGGATAATTTGCAACAAGAACAAGATCACTGGCATTTTATCAACGAATCCTATTTCATATAAGATTTCGGCCAAGCGATCGAGAGGTGAAGATTGAAAATATGTGCGAGAGCACAAGATCGTTGTTTGAGATCCAATTAACAAGTTTCTTGACAAGATCAGCAAGGTAATTGCAAAATAAATGAGATCACCTAGATGTGGAAATGCCAAGATCACTGTAGATCACTCATAACCGATCGTGATAGACTCAGCTCAGGATACAGTACCATAAACCCAAAGAATAATTGGAAAGAGACCAAGTCCGTGGTCTAAATGAAGATCATTGACAAGTGATCGACACTACAAAATGTAAAGTCTATCTACAGGATCGGAATCTTGAAGGAAAAAAAAAAAAGACTGAGAACATCTGGCAGAAGACAGAAGTGCAATTTGTCAAGAATACACCTCCATCTGATCAGGTGATGAAAAGTGAAACTACGTTGATAATCGCCAGCCAGACAAGTCACCACTAAGCACGCAACACAACATCCCAGAGAAAGGGTAGCGTGTCGTAACAATGTGCATTTGATGGGAACTAGGGGACGTGCTGTGCCGGTAGTTCATTATTTTTAATTTAATCTTTCTCCTAAGCACTCACTGACACACTCATGGTGTTGATGACTACGGGGATTAGTATTGTTTCACGCCATCCAAAGACAGTACAAAAATTCCCATAGCAAGTCGCGTTTTGTAAAATTGGGTTTTGACACACATTCAATGGCCTCGTCTAGTAGATTAGAGAAGCTAATTAAAAGTGGTAATTACCATAGATAGGGGGTAGCGCAACCACCATCAGTACCCGATGTTCGCAGAAATAAAAGCGAAAACCTGAACTGTGGGGATGTGGGTGTACTTAGCTTTTAAAGTATCTATTTGTTCAATTGAGAACGAAAATTCACTTAATTTTCTTGTTTGTCGTTCAATATTTGACTTCCTCGAGGAACAGTTTATATTTCGGTTCGGTCTAGGGCGTACATAGACATTTTTTTTGTGTCTTTAATATAAAACTTTCCATTTTATCACCGCTTTTACTGGAGCGAACGAGCGGTTTAAAAGTTTGTTTAATGTGATTTTTTAGGGCACTTGTACGTCTTTGTTGGACTTTAATTGCGACTTTTTAACTGATCAACCGAAAACCATGTAAACTTGTTTCAAAGAAAGTCGAAAGTTAGCCATAACTCAACGAGAGTGATTAGGTAATATGGTATTTAGTCAGGCTTTATGAGAGACCTAACCAGTTTACCAATATTTTGGCACACCTGTGGCGGTGGTTTTCTAAGAGAGATTTATATTTTGGGGTTTGTTCGATTTATTGGTGGCGAATGAGGGTACTTTACAGACCTATAGTGGTGCCTCAGTTCAAGGTGGTGCTTGAAGGATGTTTGACTAAGTCGTTAAAGTGGCTTATCTTCTCTAGATTAACTTTTGAGGATCGGCTCTGTGCATACATATTAGTATCTACGTTCCTTGATGTAAACATCGAACTGGTTTCTTGGATAAACCCTCTAGGATTTTGGTCAGCTCTAAGGGCATTCAATATTCTCTTTGAAAAGATGCGAGTATCTACGAAGAGTTTTGAGAAAAACTTATCCGTTTGTCGAACTCTATAGTCTGTATCCCTGTAGCTGAGCCACAAATGGGTTCTTAAGGTTGTCTTTTATCAAAGAGGTATTAAATATAAAGTTGAGGGACCCCGATGGACAAATGAATGCCTTAAAATATTTCTGGGTTAAATCTACTTAGAGATAGTTTATCTTTCTCCTAAGAACTCTCACCGAAAGCTGATTTACTAAGGAGATCGTGGACCTTTCAATCTTCCGAAGCGTCTCTGCGGTTATTCCCTCAAGATCGATCTACATTAGCGTTTCAAGTAAGTGAGGGCAATCCAAAGCACGTTTTTCTTGCAGGATCCATTTGTGGTATAATGGCTATAGCATTCATCCTTCATTCATCCATAAAAGGTGGAAGGAATTCCATCCATTCCATTCCATTCACCCAGGTTCACAGCGCCACTGCTAAGACTTCTCAGCGAGCATAGTGCATCAAAATCTGGTCTAGAGAGCCTAACCCATGACAACACAGGGAGCAGGTTAGGACAGTGATACGCATATGATCTCTGAATTTATGAAACTTCGAAACGTCAAGCAACAGATAACTTCTGTCAGTTTATTCAGCAGAAGCAGTTCATTCTCAGTAAATTACTTGAACCGCTCTATCGGGTTGAGCATGTTAAGCTATGTAAAGCTATGTTATATCACTACCTTCTCGCGTAATTTCCTATGATACAGAGGCTTCAAACTTCTACGAAATTTCATCACATTAACCTGGTTAAACCTAATCGCCCATGAGTCTCCTCAGTTTCGGGGCTTCCACAACATGGTCAATGCTAGGTGGAGTGCACTCTCCTCGTGCCGTGTTTCGAGGCTATTTTGGGCCCAATACACTGACATAAGGACCAGAGATCTCATATCACTCAATAGACCAGGATTGGTGTCATCATAGGCCAAAACTCAATGGCGGTCCACCTGAGAAGAATGGGATTCAGCAGAGTAGGTATCAACAGCACAGACCTAAGCAAAGTCTGCGGCTACACAGAGGTAAAGGAGGACACAATGCACTTCCTCTGCGAATGCCTAACAGAATGGCTCAACAGAACCAGATACCTAACCTTCGGATGGTTCATCGTAATTTTTGTTCTCTCTTTTCGGGGATCACAGTGGATCCGTCGAGATCCGAGTGAGACTTTACTTCCTTGGGAACAGTCACGCTTTAAACCTACCTACCTACCTAAGCCTAGTTACAGTTCGGATTCAGGAGAGACACTCCTGCCATGGACTCGTTTGTTGAACTAATTGTTCTTCTCCCTTTTCGGGGAACACAGTGCATTCGTCGAGATCCGAGTGAGACTTCATCTCCCTGGTTACATTCACGCCGTAAGCCTACCTACCTACCTGAGCCTAGGTACAGCTCAGATTCAGGGGGGATGGTCCTGCCATGGACTCATTTGTTGAACTAATTCTTGTTCTCTCTTTTCGGGGAACACAGGGTCTGTTAGGATCCTAGTGAGATTTTACTTCCTTGGCTACAGTCACGCCTTAAGCCTACCCACCTACCCAATCCTAGTTACAGTCCAGATTCAGGAGGGATGGTCCTGCCATGGACTCATTTGTTGAACTAATTCTTCTTCTCCCTTTTCGGGGAACACAGTGCATTCGTCGAGATCCGAGTGAGACTTCATCTCCCTGGTTACAGTCACGCCGTAAGCCTACCTACCTACCTAAGCCTAGTTACAGTCCAAGTTCAGGAGAGACACTCCTGCCATAGACTCATTTGTTGAACTAATTCTTGTTCTCTCTTTTCGGGGAACACAGTGGTTGGCTGCAGCCACGGCTTAAACCTACCTACCTACCTAAGCCTAGTTGCAGTGATGAACAAATCCTCTGCTTCTAATAGGGTAAACTATAATAGCTACTGAAGATGCTAAAGCTGCTAACGTCTGGCTTCTAGTTGTTTCCTCAGAAAGACTGGCACTGCAGCTTGGTTTAGATACCAAAGATCCAATCAAAGCCTGGCTTTGCTTGACTCATTTCGAATGGCAAATACCAGCCTGTGTACCACATTCTGTAGCTTAATCCTTGGTAGCAACCTTACATCATTTAAGCCCTTTCCCGATCGAGACCACCACACATAGTAGCAAAACAAATAAAACAACATTTTACGATCCATTTTCACACCCCTTCACAGAAGACCTGTATTTATATCTTTATTGGGACACATAAAACCGTACAGAATATTACCATCAATTAAAGCCGAAGTCGTAAATATAAACGGGTGTAAGACATAACAATTACCTTGTAACCTCGTTCCCATTGCCACTGATCATCAGGCGATCGTGTGCCTGGCCGGTAATCCTTTATCGATATATAGAAAATAATTATTACCCCAGAACTCGGAATAGATTTAAATATGTAAGCCAACCAAGCTATCTGCTGCAGCAGACGCAGCAGGTGACGGTGCTAATGGCAGTGGTAGTACCATACTCTTACCAAACCAACTATTTGCAGCAGCCACGCAAATGGGAGATTTTTTTTGTTGAGCGCGAAATAATCAACCTTTCACGTCTCGGCGCACGGCGCACGGCGTACGGTGACGGACGTGCAAGGCGCTTTTGTAGGTCGGCTTGAGCCACTTTCCCCCCTCTGTCTCGCTCTGGTGTGTGGTGTGTCTGTCTTGGCCAGTAACCCCCAATATATGGAGATACTTTGTGTCTCCTCTCTGTTATGCATGAACATTCGTTCGTAGTGGAAGGAAGAATTTCTAGGTTAATCAAGGTTTGAAAGTTACCCGAGTACCACCATGCTGGAAGCTCTGTGCCTGTGTGGCTGCGCTTGTTCGTGTTATGTTGTTTCTGGCTGTGCCTGCCTTTTACTGTTTCACCGTTGTGTCTTGTGTCTTGCAATCCACAAGAATCTGTTTGTTACGCAATAATCGTTCGG
The DNA here is from genome assembly GCA_963583995.1 of Xylota segnis. Taxonomy (NCBI): domain Eukaryota; kingdom Metazoa; phylum Arthropoda; class Insecta; order Diptera; family Syrphidae; genus Xylota; species Xylota segnis. The sequence continues at coordinate 56,675,105 of OY757238.1, read as the reverse complement.
TTGGACATGTCCATAGAGGGCGAAGGAGGGGTTTTAAATTTATTCAAGAATCTTATTAAAAAAAAAAAAAAAAACAACAACAACAACCAAGATACAATCAGGTAAGAGAAGAAGAAAAAGAAATGCCCAAGGTGCACACACCTGTGCGCCGCTTGGAGCCACACTGTGCCACATTATGTGACCCGCGACGAATTGCGAAGTGCTGTGCTGGTAAGAACTGTGTGCGTTTGTGTGGTGTCTTGTGGCCGCCGCGGATTCCAATCAATAATCGCACTCGGCTCTGGCTATGAAATTGATTTTATGAAATTTTTTTTTTTTTCTCTGACCATGTTGTCGGAATGTATGAGGAAAGGGGCGGGAACAAGGACTGCTTTGAGCCACAGCATGGCATTTGTTTCGGTATTCAGCGGGGATGTTGTTTTTATTTTTTTAAATTCAGATTCTTTGCATTCGGTTATCTGCTAACCGCGCAGGTGAGTCCTATAGACTGGCTACTAGCGAGATTAGTATTATTTGCTTGTTGCAGCTATAAACTGGCATAAGTCCAAGTCAGATATGGGTCAGTGAGACTGATACTAACCAACTTACAACCAGGCTAATCTGTACTCTAGATTCTAGACTCTTCTTCTCATCTCTAATCACGTAGGTAGCTACTTTGTTGGAACTTCAATTTGTAATGTCTGTTTCGTGAGGGATTTTAAGATCAAATTGACATTCTGTCTTCACCCTGTTTAAGCTGATTTGGTAGCCAATTTTTGAGAACCCTTCTAGTTTTTTGTTGGGACAAACTATATCGGAGGAGCAACGTACACCAAACTATTGCTTGTCGCTTTCTGACCTTGCTACTACTTCCTTAGATTTCTGAGCGAGTGCGTTTAGTTAATACAGTTTGGGCTTCTAAAGCCCAGAACCAGAATATCTGATTTTATTTGTGCCTCGAGAAGGTAGGACTAAGAAGTAGGTACCTGGTTCGGTGGCGTATACGTAACCATTTTTCCATACATTTCTGGGCTGAAAAATCGTCTTTCTCCATCATACCTGGAGAGGCATCAGTTAATACTGCTTGAGCTTCTAAAGCATAGAACCAGAATATCTTGCTCGATTTGTGCTTCGAGAGAGTATGACTAAGAAGTCATTACTAAGAAGTCGTTACCTGGTTCGGTGGCGTATACGTAACCATTTTTTTAATGTACTTTTGGGTTGAGAAATTATCTGTCTGCATCGTTCCTGGCGAGGCATCAGTTAATAGTGTTTGTGCCTCTGAAGCACAGAACCAGGCTATCTGAGAATACGCATTCCAGTCCTTAAGCCATACGTCCTTAATTTCTATGTCTGTTTCACAGCGCAGTAGAATGATTCAACTGTTGGTACAATTAACCTATAAATTTTTCTATATTACAGGTTCGTCTTGAATCAATTGGTGCTGAGGACATAGTCGATGGTAATCCCAGATTGATCCTTGGTTTAATTTGGACCATTATTCTTCGTTTTCAAATTCAAGAAATCGAAATCGATGTGGTAAGTCTATCATCTTGTCAGTCTACTGCGATCCTCTTTATTGATGAACCAAAAAAAAAAATGTTTAACAATTTCAGGATGAAGAAAACGAATCATCAGAGAAACGTTCAGCCAAAGATGCTCTTCTACTGTGGTGTCAAAGAAAAACTCACGGTTATCCGGGAGTTAATATTCAGGTATCTAGTACAACTGAACGGTTTAATGATTTACACGAATACTAATCGATTTATTTCGTTTGTAGGATTTCACATCATCGTGGAGATCTGGTTTGGGTTTCAATGCTCTTATTCATTCGCATCGTCCCGATCTGTTCGAATACAGTACGATTGTTAATTCGAAAAATTCAAATATCGACAACTTGAATCATGCATTTGATGTTGCAAGCAATGATTTGGGTATTCAAAGGTGAGTTCTTGACTTAAAACAGTCTCCAGACAATAAGTTGTAATGTGTTGTTTTGCTTAATCCATAGTTTACTTGACGCCGAGGATGTTGACTGTGCAAGACCAGATGAGAAGTCAATTTTAACTTATGTAGCATCGTACTATCACACATTTGCACGCATGAAGAATGAACAGAAAAGTGGAAAACGTATTGCCAATGTAAGTATACAAACTGTAGCAGCAATCGGTCCTGAAAGACTCGTTACGCGCTGAAGGAATTCAAAAAATGAGAGAGCCTCCTCCCTGCATTTAAAGTTCTAAATATTTCCGACTGGAATTGGCTACACCAGTTATTTCCTTAATACCAAAACATACGTATTTTTGTCGAGCCTTTGCAATGAAACGATATATTTATACGTGCCGTTTCTATAAGCCGAAGACTATGAGAAACTATTCCTATCGGACTCAGAAGTGAAAACATGACCCACATGAATGCCCCAGTACCTCTTTGCAAAGTGTTTATCTTTACAAAAGTTAAACACGGCTCACGGTCATAAATTTTCTACAAATTCCACGATACAACCATGTATCTCCCTCATTAGATGTAATAAATGTCTATAAAGCATCTACAAAGCAATGCATTTCTTTGTAATGACCCTTCAGCAGTCTCCCATACTTATCGGTCGAATGATTTCGACTTCGATTTCTTCTTTTGTTTGCGCTGCGCCCTCCAATTTTGCTGCAAGTTATCAATACCATAAATATCATGCTCCAGTTAGCCCATGGAATTTGCATCTAAACTATCATTCATTGACACCATACACCGTGTCCAGCAGACAGTCGCATAGACACTGAAACCCAATCACTAAAGAGGTTTTTGTTTCTTTTTTTTCCCACCCACCCACACGCAGATCGTTGGACAACTCATGGACGCGGATCGGAAGAAAATGCACTACGAACGCCTGACAACGACTCTACTCAGTTGGATCCGTAATAAAACAATCGAACTGGCGAAACGTGATTTTCCCAATTCGCTAGAAGGTATCCAAAGAGAGCTGCTGTCGTTTAAGGAATACCGAACTATAGAGAAACCAGAAAAGTAAGTAGTTGTTAAGTCGAAGGGGGGGTTAATACCACCACCTACAACTCGAATGTCTCTTTGCAGATATAAAGAACGAAGTGAGATCGAGGCGTTATATTTCACCATAAACACCCTGCTCAAGTCGCTGAACCAACCGCACTACACACCACAAGATGGACAACTGGTCAATGACATTGAAAAGGCATGGCAACAGCTGGAAAATGCCGAACACAATCGAGAGGTGGCACTACGTGATGAGCTCCTGCGTCAGGAGAAACTGGAACAGTTGAACTATAAGTTTGAGAAGAAGTCTGTGCTGCGTGAGGGCTATCTGAAGGAGATGATTCAGGTATTGTCCGATCCGAGGTATTTGCGACAAGTGGATGCGACGCTGAAAAAACACGAAGCGATATCGGCAGATATTCTTGCGCGAGTTGAACGATTTAATGACCTAACAGCCATGGCTAATGAACTGGAAAAGGAGAACTACCATGGCAAGGAACGAGTGAAAAAACGAGAAGCAGAAGTCATGGAAAAGTGGCGAAAACTCCTGGAGTTGCTGGAGAACCACAAGTACAATCTATCGCAGATGAGTAACCTCATGAATTTGTTGCGAGAAATCGCAAGTACTCTTGAGGCAATCAAAGAGTTACAAGTTCAGTTTGCCTCCGAGGATGTTGGGCCACATTTGCTAGGAGTGGAAGAGCTGTTACAGGCCCATTCCCTGCAGGAGTTGCAGGTTAACACACTTGGAGAGACGCTGAAGAGGTTTACTAGGCTGGGTCAATCCTACAAAGATCAGAAGGACGCTGCGATTCTTATGCAAAAACTAGCTGAGTTGGACAAAGCTTATCAAGTGTAAGTGCTGACTTCTAGTGGATAAGGTTCGGTATTCTTATTTTGTTTTTGTTTTTTTCTTTAGATTACTGACCTTGTGCTCAAAACGTCGTGCAGCCTTAGAAGAAGCAAGAAATTTCTACCACTTCATGGAGGACTACGACAACGAAGAGAGTTGGCTTGTGGACAAGCAGCGAATCTGTAAGACCGGAATATCAGCAAAAGATCTGCGTGCCGTACTATCCTTGCAACAGAAACACAAAGCTCTTGAGGATGAGATCAAATCAAGGAAACCAAAGTCCTTGCAGATGGGTGACGCTGGTAAGAAACTAATAACCGATAAACACCCAAGATCTTCGGAAATCAAACTGAGAATCAACTCGCTGGAGGAGCATTGGAAGGCGCTTGAGGACTTAGTTGAAGTGCGTCGCAAGCAACTGGAAGATGCCGCTGAAGCTTACCAATTCTACACAGACGCCAATGAGGCAGAGTCGTGGTTGAACGAAAAGATGGCATTGGTCAATTCAAAAGACTACGGAACAGACGAACCCTCTGCACAGGCCTTGCTACAGAGACATCGGGACTTGCAGGGCGAATTGAACGCCTACTCCGGTGATATACTGAACCTCAATCAACAGGCGGAGAAGCTGATTAAGGCTGGAATCTGCACCTTAGAGGTAAGATTGGAAGAAACATCCACATAGCATTTTTTGATTTTCTCTTTCCTTCCAGCTATCTTCAGAACCAGAACAGCTGCCAGAGGTTGAGCAGGAGGAGTGGGTTAACGAAACCCGTTTGGTACCCAAAGAAGTCTGGGAAGAGGAACTCGTCGAGAAACTGGAGCATAGGAAAGTCACCGAAACCAAGCTACTACCACATGTTAAAGCTTTGTTCCCATTCGATGGTCAGGGCATGAAAATGGACAAGGGAGAGGTGAGTTTTTTATACATACAACTGGACATGTATAATAATTTTGTATCTTTAGATAATGCTCCTCAAGAGCAAGACCAACGATGATTGGTGGTGTGTACGGAAGGAAAATGGTACAGAAGGCTTTGTTCCAGCGAATTACGTGCGTGAAGTAGAACCCATACCAGTCGCCTGCATTGTCACAAAGCCTGAGAAGGTCAAGACCAAACAAAAGGTCAAGAAGACCATCTTAGTCCGTCAGGTTGTTCCAGTAAGGCGAATCAAACCGCCCAGTGTGTCGCAAATCAAGCCTCTGGTTAAGCGGCGATCGTCAACCAACATTAATGACAACTCCGACAGCGTTGAGAAACGTCAAAAGCGTATAAACGTTACATACGATGAACTCCAAGAGATGGCACAACGGAGACATGCTTTGCTCGAAGATTCGATTCACCTATTCGGCTTCTATCGGGAGTGTGATGACTTTGAGAAGTGGATGAAGGACAAGGAGAAGATGATAAAATCAGATGAAGTAGATGGTGTTGAGAATGCTAAGAGAAAGTTTGAGAAATTCCTTACCGATTTGTCGGCGGCGTCAAAGCGTGTCGAAGAGATTGACACTGCCGTACAGAACTTCACACGCCAGGGGCACTCCCAGTTAGATAAGATTGTAGCAAGACAGAAGCAAATTCACCAGATCTGGCAGCGTTTGAACAATGCCAAAGCCGAACGTGAGAAGAGTTTGGAAGGTGCTTCAAGCGTGGAGCTATTCAATCGAACCTGTGATGAAGCCAAGGTGTGGATGAGTGAGAAAATGCTGCAATTAGACACAGCAGTCATCAGTCCGGACTTGAAAACTGTTCAAGCTCTGCAGAGGAGGCATCAGAATTTAGAAAGGGAGTTGGCACCGGTCGAGGAGAAGGTTAATCGCGTGAACTTCTTAGGAAATTCGTAAGTATTTCCACTGTGAATCTTTGGTGATAAGTATTTTTGAGAATTTTGTGTTTTAGGGTCAAGAACGCCTATCCAGCGGAGAGGGCTAATGTCACTGCTCGTCAACAAGAGGTCACTGACATGTGGAAGCAGGTACATGCTAAGGGAATCGAGTTGAGAGCTCGCATTGAAAATGCAGTGGGACAACAGATATTCAATAACAGCGCAAAGACACTCTTGGCTTGGATTGATTCAGTAAAGGATCAGTTGAATGCCGATGACACAGCGAGGGATGTAGAAACAGCGAATAATTTGTACAAGAAGCACAATGATCTGGGAGAAGACATCAAGGCGCATGATAATGAGTTTGCTGAGGTCATAAACTTGGGTCATCAGTTGACGGATGGTAGACCAAACGTGGCCGAGACAGTGAAGGTCATCGAGCGGCTTAAGGCCGAACAGGATGCCATTCATCGTGGATGGGTTGAGAAACAGAAGTGGCTACAGCAGTGTGTAGAGTTGCAGATATTCAATCGCGAGGCCGATAAGATTGATGCTACGACCAAAGGTCATGAGGCGTTCTTGGAGTATGCGAATTTGGGAGTAAGTTCCGCCACATATTACCTGTGTGTCTGGTGTCCTTAATTGTCTTCTTTTAGAATTCCTTGGACGAAGTTGAGGCAATTTTCAAGCGTCACATCGATTTTGAGAAGAGCCTCATGGCACAGGACAAGATTTTGAAGGCTTTCTCTGACCACGCTGACAAACTGATCGCCAATGATCACTACGATGCTAAATAGTAAGTTAATCTTCTGTTTGGTTTGATTTTACTCATTCTACTTGTCTTTCTAGCATCGATAATCGTAGGAACCAAGTGTTGGCGAAACGAAAAGCTGTCAAAGATCGTGCCTTTGAGAGGAAGCGCTCCCTCCAGGCTTCGAAGGATTACCACAAATTCTCTGCAGAAGCTGAGGATCTTAATGCCTGGCTTAAGGACAAGACAAAGATTGCCGGCGATGAAAGCTACCGAGATCTTTCTAATCTTCCCAGGAAACTCCAGAAGCATAAGGCGTTCGAAAGGGAGTTGCGTGCCAATGAGGGTCAACTAAGGAACATCAACAAGGATGCAGAGGCATTAGTTGCAGCCAAGAACCGTGTGCCTGAAGTACAAAACATGGTTGCTGATCTAAACCAGAAATGGAAAGATCTATTGACGATCTCTGAAGATAAGGGTGAGTGGGGACACTTTTTTGTTTTGAAATTTCATTGAACGAGTTTCTATGTTTAGGTCGTAAATTGGAGCAAGCATTCCTGCAACGCGAACACAACCGCGCCATTGAAGACGCCAAGAAGAAAGTGGATGAGCTAGACGGTGCCCTGAAGAGCAAAGACGTCGGTCACGATCTACGCAGCTGCAAGGATCTCATCAACAAACATCAAATCCTAGAATCAGAAATCACTCTATGGGAGCAGAAGATCGAAGAGTTGGTGTCGTCTGGTGAAGAAATGGCTCATGAGGGTCACTTCAACGCAGCTAATATCAAGGATGAGACCAAAGACATACAAAACCGGTTCAAGCTGCTGAGGGATCCCATTAAGAAGCGGCGAGCAGAACTGGAAGAGAGTCTAAACTATCACAAATTTGTGTTTGAATTGGATGCCGAGTTGCAATGGATTAACGAACACATGCCCGCGGCTACATCCAAGGAACTGGGTCAGAATCTTCACCAAGCACAGTCGCTGTATAAGAAACACAAGAAGTTGGAGGCAGAAATTAAGGGTCATCAGCCGATGATCAATAAAGCTCTGCAGTCGGGACAGGCGTTGATAGATCAGAACCATCCTGAGAAGGAGAAGGTTAAGAATTTGTGCACCAAATTGGAGGAAGCGTGGTTGGAACTCGATAGTAATGCCAATGATCGGGCGAAGAAATTGGAAATGTCACTAAAAGCTCAACAGTATCTGTCTGAGGCTGGAGAGATTGAATCGTGGTTAGGAGAGAGGAACAACATTTTGCGATCTACGGATTATGGACGGGATCGCGATTCAGCTACAAAGCTTCTAACTAAGCACAAAGCCATCGAACTGGAATTGGACACATACTCGGGTATAGTATCAGAGATGGGTCATAATTGTGGTGCGATGGTCGCTGCTGGACACCCGGATTCTAAGATTTTGGCCTCCAAACAGACACTGATTGAAAAGATGCTGAAGAGTCTTCAAAAATTGGCGACGCAGAGGCAAATGCGACTGATGGAGAGCTTGTACATGCACGAATATTTCTTGGAGTCCGCCGAGGTTGAACAGTGGATAAGGGAACAGGATCAAGCTGCATCGTCCGAGGATTATGGCCAGGATTTCGAGCATTTGCAGGTTAGTTTATCATACATTTTCACTTTGGAAGAATTTTTTACAATTTTACTCTCGTAGCTCTTACAAAACAAATTTGACGATTTGAAGCACCGTGTAGAGGTTGGCTCTGATCGCGTCAACCAATGCGAGGTGTTGGCCAAGAAGTTGGTTGAAACTGAGAGTCCATACGCGCCTGATGTTGAAAAACGCCAGGAACAGTTGAGGTAAGTCGAAATGTGCGTATGATTTATGCTCCTCTCACCACTTCTTCACTTGATAGATCATCCTGGGAGAATCTTCTCAAGCTTCTGAACCAACGTGAGCAAAAACTTCACGCAGCTGGAGAGATCCATCGTTTCCATCGTGATATAGCAGAAGCATTGTTCCGTATTCAAGACAAAAACGCAGCACTTTCATCAGAGCTTGGCAAGGATTTGAATTCAGCATTGGCTCTGCTAAGAAAACACGAAGGCTTTGAGAATGACTTGGTCGCGTTGGAGGCACAACTCCAAGTATTGGTAGAAGACTCAGTCCGTCTGCAGGCTAAATATCCATCAAATGCAAGCGCAATCGCTCAACAGCAAGATAAAGTGGTTACAGCTTGGAATGAACTAAAAGAACGATCAGGTGCACGATCAGACCGACTTGCCGCCAGTTCCGATCTACAGTCATTCCTTACGGATGTACGCGACATTATGTCATGGTCATCTAACCTCAGAGCAGCTCTTCAAGCGGAAGAACATGTCAGTGACGCCGCTGGAGCTACAGCACTGAAAATCCAACATGACGCCATCTATGGCGAAATCGAAGCACGTGAAGAAAAATTCCGCTTCCTGAACGAACTTAGCGATTCCATGGTCCAAACAGGACACTATGCGGCTACTGAAGTTGAGGAGAAGTGCTCGATTATGCTTGACGAACGTCAGAAATTGCACGCCGCTTGGAATAAGAAGAAGATCATGCTCGAGCAGAAAATTGACTTGTTCTGCTTCTTGCGTGATGCTAAGCAAATTGATAATTTGTCCAGTTCGCAACAGGCTGCGCTCACCAGCTCTGACTTTGGCCACACAGTAGAGGATGTCCAGAATCAAATCAAGAAACATGATGAATTTGAGCGTGTAATTCAAACGCAGGAGGACAAGGTGGCTCTGTTGCAAGATCACGGACGTAAGCTGATCGAACAGCGCCACTATGATAGTGCTAACATTCAAGAAATACTCGCTGGAGTCCTGGCTCGTCGCCAGAGAGTGAAGGATCTGTGTGAAAAGCGTCGCTACAAGCTTGAGGATGCCCTGCTCTATGCCCAATTCGTGAGGGACTGTGCCGAGGCTCAATCGTGGATATCGGAGAAGAAAAAGAAGTTGGGAGCTGATGAAGCTAACTATTCGGAAGTATCCAACCTGGATGAGAAAATTAAGAAACTACAGAAGCATCAAGCATTCCAAGCTGAAATCGCCGCTAATCAAGGAAGAATCAAGGAGATTCAGGAAACTGGACTGGTCCTCATCGGCAAGAAGCATGAATCGTCGCCAGAAATTAAGCAAGCAATTGAGAGTGTGGTATCGGCTTGGAAGAGTCTTCTCGAGGAACTGGATAACCGTGGCAGAGGCTTAGAAGAAGCTCAGGACATCCTGGAGTTTAACAACCAATTGGACAAAATAGAGGCATGGATTCGAGACAAGGAGATGATGATTCAAGCCAGTGACACCGGACGTGATTTGGAGCACTGCAATGCGCTAACAAGGAAGCTCGATGACGTCGACTCTGATATGAGGGTCGACGACCAAAGGGTGAAACACATCAATCTGTTAGCGGACAAACTGATCCATCAGGGAGAAATACCTGCTGAGACAAAGAACATCGACAAACGAAGGAACGGATTCAACAGCCGGTGGAGAGATCTTCAAGGAGCTCTTAGCGCATACCGAGCCTTGTTGGGTGGAGCAAATGAAATTCATGTTTTCAACCGAGATGTAGACGACACCTCAGACCGTATCGCCGAAAAGGCTTTAGCTATGAGCTCTGACGATACAGGCCGTGACTTGACCGCAGTGGAAACTTTGATTCGTAGAGAAGACGCTCTCGAACGTGACATGACCGCTGTTAAACAGAAAATCAGTGAGCACGAGCGTGATGCCATGGACCTTAAGAAGAAGTACCCCGATCGTTTGCAAGATATCGATAAGAAACTGGACGAGCTGAAGAAATCTTGGAGCAATCTCCAGGATCTCAGTATCAAACGCCGTGACGTACTTAATGATGCATATCATGTACATAAGTTCGTCTCAGACGTTAAGGAGCTGGAATCCTGGGTGAATGACACCATCAAGAAGATGAATGCAGCTCAAGCTCCGATGACGATCACCGATTGTGAAACTCAGCTGGAGCTGCATCAAGAGCGTAAAGCAGAGATCGATGGGAGAGATAAGGCATTCTTGGATCTTAAGAAACATGGTGAGAGCTTAGTGAATATGAGCAAATCCAATGACGTCAAACAGTACTTGAAGATCCTCGGAGATTTGCACAAGACACTGCATGATGCTTGGAACGATCGTGCCAAGAGGCTTAGGGAAGCTCATCAACTGCAGTTGTTCAAGTCACAAGTGGAACAGGTTGAGCTTTGGTTGGCCAATAAGGAAGCTTTCTTGAATAACGATGATCTTGGTGATTCCTATCAGGCTGTCGATCGGTTGATTAAGAAACATGACGCGTTTGAGAAGCTTCTCGAGTCGGACAATGTCGACGAGTTGGAGAAGTTTGCTAAATCAATTTTGGAAAGTGATCCTGAGGACGCCGCGATCATTAGAGACAAATTGGCATATGTACTCCGTAGAAAACAAAAACTAACCTCACAATCACAGGAACGTCGTTCTAAATTAATCCAGTCCAAGCAGTTGCAGGAATTCCTTCGCAGCTTGTACGAAATCGATCGATGGTTGGTACAGAAGATGCAGATCGCCATCGATGAGAATTACCGTGAGCCAAGCAATTTACAGAGCAAGATTCAGAAGCACACAGCATTCGACAGTGAGTTGGTTACAAATGCATCAAGAGTGAAGGACGTAATCGCTGAAGGAGAAGGTCTGATTAAAGACGAGCATTATGCAAAGACAGAGATCGCTAAGCACCTAGAGATGCTCGAAGCTGATTGGGCGAAACTGACTATGGCTTCTAAGGAGAAGAGGGATAAGCTGAATCAGGCCCATGAAGCGCTCACATTTAACCGAAGCATGGATGAGTTCAACAATTGGATGGATGAGGTTGAGGCGCATTTGTCAAGTGAGGACTACGGTAAGGACCTGGCAACGGTGAGCAATCTAATCAAGAAACATGAGCGATTGGAGGCGGATGTGACTCATCACAATGAGATCTGTGACCAGGTTAAGCAGAGTGCAGAGAAATTCTTGCAGGCAGATCACTTCTTGAAAGATGAGATTCACGATCGTGCCACGGCAACCATCAAACGATATAGAAGTCTGCATGAACCGATCGCTATAAGGAGAGAAAATCTTGAGGATTCGTTGAATTTGCAACAGTTTATGCGTGACGCGGAGGATGAACTACAATGGCTTACCGAAAAAGAAGCCGTTGCTGGATCGCATGATCTTGGAGCTAGTTTGATCGCTGTACAAATTCTGCAAAAGAAACACCAGGGCTTGGAGGCTGAAATTCTTTCTCAAGAACCACTAATCTTGGCGCTTCTCCAGCGTGGTCAGCAAATGATGAGGGAAGAACACTTCGCACGGGACCAAGTTAAGTCGAAGTGTGATCTGCTTCAGTCAAAGTTGGTGAATCTTCGCGATTTGGCCAGCATTCGTCGTTTGCGTTTACTTGATGCTGTAGAAAGTCAGATGTTCTATGTAGAAGCAAATGAAGCGGAGGCTTGGATGAAAGAAAAACGACCGATTCTTGCGTCTCAGGATTACGGACGAGATGAAGCGTCAGTTCAATCGCACATCAAGAAATTGGAAGTACTCCAGCGTGAGCTACAGTCATTTAAGACATCGATTGATAAAGTCAACACCCTTGCGACGAATCTGATTGAAAGGAATCACTTTGACAGCCAAAACATCAGCACCAAGAACTCGTCAGTTAGTACACAGTACCAAGAGTTGTTGAAACTCTGCAGAGAGCGTGAGTTACGCTTGGCCGAATGCAAGAAATTATTTGAATTCCTGCGTGAAACAGAAGATCTCCACGAATGGATTGGTGATCAAATGACTGTCACCGCGTCTGAAGACTACGGCGAGGATGTGGAACATGTCGAACAACTGATCTTGGCATTTGATTCGTTCATTTCAAATTTAACTGCAAACGAGGGACGAGTTCAAGCGTGCCTCGTGCGTGGTGAAGGCTTGATAAAAGAGAACAATCCTTACCGGTCATCGATAAAGACTAAGCGCGATGAAACCAAACAACTTTGGGAAGAGCTCAAGGATCTAGTCAACGCCCGTCAAGACGCGTTAGCCGGAGCGAAGCAAGTGCATGTATACGATCGTGCAGCCGATGAAACGATCTCGCTGATAAGTGAGAAGGAATCGTCTCTGATATCCGAAGATTACGGGCAAGATTTGGAGAGCATTCAGGCGTTGAATCGTAAACATGCCGTTTTCGAAGCAGAGTTGTCTGCCATCAAGGAACAAGTGGACTCAGTCCTTGGAGAAGCATCCAAACTGGGAGAGGTTTATCCCGATGCCAAGGAGCACATTGAAGTGAAGCGCGACGAAACAATTGAAGCGTGGGCCGACTTGAAAGAAAAAACCGAACTTCGTCGTGGAAAACTTCAACAATCTGAACAACTGCAGTCGTACTTCGATGAGTATCGCGAATTGATCGCATGGATCAATGAAATGCTGGCGAAAATCACCGCACCAGAGTTGGCTACCACAGTAGCTGGTGCAGAGGCACTCCTTGCCAGTATAAAGGAGCACACAGCTGAGATTCATTCGCGTGATGAGACATTCGCTAACTTCAATGCCAATGGACAGAAACTGATCAAAGAGAAGCACTTCTTGGCTCATGAGATCGAGGAGAAAATTCTTATTCTTCGTCAACGTCACGACTTACTTACACTGACGCTGCAACAACGAAAGGAAATCTACGAACTCAACTTGGATACAAGACTTTTCCTCAAAGAAGCAGAGATTCTGGAGAACTGGATAACCAGTAGGGAGCCTCTCCTTAAAGACTCGAAACTCGGCGATTCTATACCACAGGTAGAAGACCTGCTTCGCCGTCATCAGGACTTTGAGAAAACAGTAGCAGCGCAGGAGGACAAATTCAATGCTATTCGTCGCATTACATTGCTCGAGCAGCGCTTCAAGAAGCAAGTCGAAAATGAAAAGGTCGCTAAACGAATGGAAAAGGAGCGACTCGAAAAGGAACGCCTTGAAATGTTGAAACAGAAAGAACTCCAACGACTGAACGAGGAGCGCAGACGTGCTGAGAAGCTAAATGAGAACCGTGCCAATGGTGTCGCTGAAAAGACTCCAATTTTCTCATCGCCCATGGTTACAGTGACACAATCACCTGTCACCACACCTCTGCGTAGCCCCTTCGATGAAGAGTACACATCACCAAAGATCATCCCAGGTGGGCCTAGTACCCCCAGTGGTGTATTTGGCGATCGTCTGCGACGTGGCTCGGACACAAACGTTAAACGATCTGAAAGTATGAAAGTACCACAGAAACAACCCAAGCGAACACCATCGTTTACAACTCGTCGACGGGCTCAAAGTTTCCGCAAGAATGGCGGCAAAGCCGAAGGTTTCGATCTGCCACCAGTGGAAATTCAAGGTGTACTAGAGCGTAAACACGGTCTCCAATCGGGAGGTAAAAAAGCGCCGGTACGCTCATGGAAACAATTCCACACAGTACTGTGTGGGCAGCTCCTGTGTTTCTTCAAAGATGAGAACGATTTCATACAACAGAAGACCGCCACAGCTCCAGTGAATATCTTGGGAGCCAAATGCGAACGTGCCGAGGATTACACAAAGAAAAAGTACGTCTTTAGGTTGAGACTGCCCGATGGGTCGGAGTTTTTGTTTGAAGCGCCAAAACTTGAAAACATGAACGATTGGATTCGTAAGATATCTTTCCATGCTGGTCTGCCGCCAAATCTACAACTCCTCAGCTATGATGAGTCAGTCAAAGTAAGTCGTAGGATCTAGATTTTTTCTCCACAACTAGTATACAATGTTTGTTTAAACTTTTCTAGCAATCGAACAGCTTCCCAGACATTAAAATCGCTAGCCAAATAGATTCGCCAGTAAGCTCGAGAACGTCATCGCCAGACTCACAGCGTCGCAGTAGACATGACTCAGTCAATAGTAGTCTGTCGGGTAGTAGCTCGACAACGCCTCAAATGAATTTCCTGCAAAAACAAATACAACAACAGTATTCACAACAAGCCAGCGTACGACATACTTTCTTATTCCTCAAATAGGTTCTCTTTTTTTATTGTATTTTGGTTTCTTGTTTTAGATACCTGTACATCAACCCGCGTCTCCAACTGGATCCTACGGATTCACAGAACAGAAACCTCCAATTCCACCACGTGGTGCACCACCACCAGTGCCACACAGACAGAGTACCGATAATTTAGTAGTCATGAGAAATCGCAATAGCGTTGGTAGTGGTACGTTTTTCAATTTAAATTAAGCCACCAGTCCAACAGTCTTATGGTGGATTTCTTGTTTTTCTTTTTTAGATATAACAGCAGATGCCAATTCAAATTATGGAAGTATGTCTAGATTATCCCTGCAATCGACAACACTTCCTGCTGGTTTAGGTGGTATCCAAAATGGTTCAAACGAGGATGTCTTAGTGATTAAGAGGAACATCGAGGGCAGGCATTCAGGTGAGTTGAGTGTGAAGAGTTGACTAGATTTAAGTTTGTCTAGTCGTTCAAATTTCTTCCATGGGAGTTGCTTAAGGGGGATTCTGTGAATTCTCTTTAAACTTACTTGATCCTTCCAGCCGGGGAATGTAAATGAGTAACAGAAAATCTCTGTACTGTACTCACCTGCAAAGCATTCGTCCTTCGATCCGGATATGAGTGAACGACCAACGAGCTAAGTGTTATCGTTGAGACTTGTGTTGTCTTTCCTCCTTCGTTTGAACTGGATTACTTGAGTTTAACTTAACGTCAGGGGAGTGTCTTGGGGTTTAAATCTTTGCGCGATTCTTTAAAAAAAAGCGGCAAAACCCTACTCTCAGTCTATCATCTCAAATTGGTAACTGCTTGGAGGCGATTTCTTGCTTCTAAGAACTACCTAACACGTCTCCCCTCCTTTTTTTAATTTTCCACAACACAGTCTACCATCGTCGTTGGTTTTATTCAAATTTCTATCCATCCACTACATTTAAAATCATTTTATTAACAGAAAATCCACCACCATTGCCAACAACAATGCCTCCGCTAGGAGGACACCAAAGAATCAGTACATTCGGTACAGCACACACCAATAATCAACAAAATTATCAAGGAAATTTCACAACACCGAAACGATCATCATCTGTAGCGACACGCGGCGATGCGAGTCGATTTGAAAATAGCACTGCTGGAGGAGGAACCACTAAAAGAACTGTCCAAACGACATTATCTTTGAGCGGTGCCGATGGTAATGGCAATAATGCGAATAATAATATTAACACAACAACAACTACAACAACGACAACCAGTCGTACAGTTTGGCACTATTCACCGGAAAATAATTCTGTGACAAATCCAAGTTATATGGGCATCGGTAGTGCTGACGTCGCTGGTTAGATATTGTTTTCTCTTTTTCTAAGGTTTTAGTTGGATAGCTTTGGGTTTTAATTTAATTTTTTTTTGTGAATGATACTATCACTGAAGACTTTCTATTGTTTTTTTTTCTTTCATTAGTGCGATGTATTATTTTTATAAACTTTTTTGTAGTTAGTTTTTAAGAGTAACAAGTTGTGTGGAGAATGGTTTTTTTTTTTTTTTGGAAACTTATTTAGCACAAGTTTAACCTTTAACTGCAGATGGCTTACAGTATGTCTTATGGAGGATGGTACCAATGGTATATGCTACAGCATAGTACAACTCGATACTGTCTGTATCACATTAGAACATTCATTGAATCAGTGGAAGGCATATATTCAAAGAAATATTACTTCTTCATAGTCTGGTACCGATCTACATTTTTGAAGAAATGATAATGATGATCCCACCAGGGTTTCCAACGATGAAACAACTTGTTGGCTTGGAAGTGCTCAACTCACGTAGCAAGTGTGTTACACCATTCCCTGTCCTATATGGACAAATCTGTCCGCATGCGTTGGTCTATAACAAGCATGTTTTGTACTGTGGATATCCGATTTCTGTTTCTAAAAGTTCACACCACAGAGCATCCAACGAATATAATATATTAGGATTGGCCAGCCATATTGCTAGTAGCATAAGTTGTGCCATTTTTCTAAAATATCTCTCATGCTCTGTAAGACATACTGTGGCAGCATACTTCACTAAAATTTGCAGTTGGTTTACTCTACTTAAACGCCTTTATTCTTACTTAACAAATTTTATTTTCAGGTCAATCAGTGAAATTGACCCGTTCATACCTTCGAACCAGCGCTCAAGGTATCTTGGTCAATAACACCAACACTGGTAGAGAGCTTGTACATTACTTTTTTTTTGTTTACCATATTTTTTTGCCTCAAGTTACTAATTATTTTTTTTGAAGGAGGTTGTGTTACGCACGTCCTAATGAAGTAGGAACTCCTGTAGAACCCTTTTGCTTTCAAATATCTATTGTTTTTCTTTCGCAGCTTCTTTTGTAACTAACTCCTAACTCCTTACTCTGCCCTCTTTGCATGTTATTTTTATTTTTCACAAATCCAATGTGTTTTTCCCCCTTTTTTCGTTGCTGAATTGATTTAATTTTTGTAAAAAAAATAATATTTCAGGTTGGGGAACAGCTCGATTTGAAAACACACGACCAGTCTCTTTGACACCGGAATCATATAATGTCTCTCGTGTATCGGCGGAGAGCTCTAGCGAAAGTGAGGCACAATCGATATCATCCGTTTCCGGTGTTAAAGGAAGTAAAAGCAAAGAGGAACGACGCAGTGGTATGTTCCGAATTTTCGGACGAAAAGATAAGGACAAGGACAAGTCGAGAAGAGCCAGTCAGCCACCACACTAAAGGAGATCTTCCCAGTTTTTTGTTTGTCTTGTTTGTTAACGCGCTGAATTCGTGCTGAATAAGTACGAATTGGAGTATAATTTATTATTTTTTATTTTTTATTTTATGTTCTCTGTTAAAGCGTTAGGTCTATACATACATGCAAAGTTAGTAAGTGTCATTATATTATTTTTCTTCTGTAGGTGTTTAGTGTGTGTTAAATGTTGGTAGAACATTCGCGAAAAGTTAAAAACAAACGAAATATAATAAATATTTTATTTAAAAAGGAGAAAAAGTGAAGAAGTAAACTTATGTTATTAACGAAAAAGATATTTAAATCAAAAAAATAATAAGAACACACCAAAATAATAAATATTTGTGTGTACAACTAAAAAAGTAAAAAAAAAACAACAATCTATACATATTTCTTAATTTTTTACATATAAATAATTCTATAAATAATATAATGGAAAGTTTCTTTAAGTGTTAATTTTATTTGGAACATTTTCTTTTAATCTGTGTATTTTTTTTTCTCTTCCTTTCTGTTTTTAACTTCACATTTCTGTACGTAAGATATAGTATAAAGAAAAGGAAAAATATTTTATTCATTTTTTTTTTGTTTTTTATTATTTAATAAAATATTTGAATTGAAAATTTAAATAATATATTTCAATAAATTTATCTAAAGTGTTGTATAATTAAAGGAAATTGTTTTATTGACGAATGTGGGACTAACATGTGTACAGGATCGAGAGTAAAAGATCACGAACAGAGGAAATGGTTGGTTTGGACCGGCCCTCGATGAGGATGCACTTAGACCAGAGAAGTCCATTGTGCTGAACAGAGGAAATAAGGACGACGAAATAGTAACGTCGGACGATGTGGAACTTATGAATTTCTTTGACTTCTACCGGGACTTCTGCAACCTTATTTTATTTATTACAATAAGCATCTTTCTGAGATAGAAACAGGAATGGAATCCTTTAAGGAGATAGTTGATAGTCGCTCTTTGGTAGCTCTTTGTAAAGCGATCGGGCTGTCAAACAAAAACGGTAGCAAAAATCTGATGATTAAGCTGATGGTCATCTTAGAGACAGTACAAGAGATAGCTTAGATCGTCAACCATCATCTATCACCTAAGAGAATTCCACTCCAGGGGTTTGAAAAGAGTCGGTTCAATTTATCTCTAGTTATAGGAACTTTATCGCTACAAGTCTCAGGACACCAGCAAACGAAACAAGGACAGTGATCCTCAGATTTGGACCTGAAATGTTTAAACCTTCGACTCGGATCACTACATTGTTGCAGCTAAGGTCCTATATTTAAGGCCTTCTGAGTAAACACATAATTAGACTAGCTTTATCCAAAACGGATATACATATGTATGCTGGAACTCCAATGGCGTACACTTCTCATGCTATTACACATCTTCTGTGTGAATGCCAGCCTTACATCTTCAAAAAACTGTCTCCAGTAACCTAGAGAAGGTAGGGGTCTTGAACCTAAAGCAGTGCATTGGCGAAATGGTCTTAGAATTTCCGAAGGATCGCGATCCCTGATCCCTGTTGGACCGGATGTCTTACGATAACCTCATAATACTAGTCATTCCCACGCGAAGACTAACATACTGGCTGAGCTATTCAAATCAACTGGGGACGAGTTGGTAGAGAGAATTCACCAACTTATTACTAAGAATTGATCAGACTCTAGTCTATACACTGCCCTTATTCTCACAAATTTTTTGGTTGAACAATTTTCTGTTTCCTTTTTCCATTCCGAGGCTGCAGATAAGCTACTTTGCGCCTCGAATACACAGGAACAGAATATCCAGCTCGAGATGTGTGAATTAAAGATTTCACAAGATTGTGGGTTTCCAGTTCTGTGGGCTATACACTGCCCTTTTTCTCACACATTTTTTGGTTGAAAAATTTTCTGTTTCCTACTCCCATTCCGAGGCTGCAGATAAGCTACTTTGCGTCTCGAATACAAAGGAACAGAATATCCAGCTCGAGATGTGTGAATTATATATTTCACAAGATTGTGGGTGTCCAGTTCTGTGGGCTATACACTGCCCTTTTTCTCATACATTTTTTGGTTGAAAAATTTTCTGTTTCCTACTTGCATTTCGAGGCTGCAGATAAGCTACTTTGCGCCTCGAGTACACAGGAACAGAATATCTAGCTCGAGATGTGAGAACTAAAGATTTCACTAGATTGTGGGTGTCCAGATTTCAGAACTGGACACCCACAATCCAGTGAAATCTATAATTCACGCAAAGTAGCTTATCTGCAGCCTCGGAATAGTATTAGGAAACAGAAAATTTTTCAACCAAAAAATGTATGGCGAAAAGGGCAGTGTATAGCCCACAGAACTGGACACCCACAATCCTGTGAAAATTTTAGTTCTCACATCTCGAGCTAGATATTCTGTTCCTGTGTACTCGAGGCGCAAAGTAGCTTATCTGCAGCCCCGAAATGAAAATAGGAAACAGAAAATTTTTCAACCAAAAAATGTGCGAGAAAAAGGGCAGTTATAGCCCACGGAACTGGACACCCACAATCTTGTGAAATCTTTAATTCACACACCTCCAGCTGGATATTCTGTTCCTGTGTATTCGAAGCACAAAGTAGCTTTCCTGCAGCCTCGGAATGGAAATAGGAAACAGAAAATTTTTCAACCAAAAAATGTGCGAGAAAAAGGGCAGTTATAGCCCACAGAACTGGACACCCACAATCTTGTGAAATATATAATTCACACATCTCGAGCTGGATATTCTGTTGCTGTGTATTCGAGGCGCAAAGTAGCTTTCCTGCAGCCTCGGAATGGAAATAGGAAAGAGATAATTTTTCAACCAAAAAATGTGCGAGAAAAAGGGCAGTGTATAGCCCACAGAACTGGACACCCACAATCTTGTGAAATCTTCAATTCACACATCTCGAGCTGGATATTCTGTTCCTGTGTATTCGAGGAGCAAAGTAGCTTATCTGCAGCCTCGGAATGGAAATAGGAAACAGAAAATTTTTCAACCAAAAAATGTGTGAGAAAAAGGGCAGTGTATAGCCCACAGAACTGGAAACCCACAATCTTGTGAAATCTGTAATTCACACATCTCGAGCTGGATATTCTGTTTCAGCATATTCGAGGCGCAAAGTAGCTTATCTGCAGCCTCGAAATGCAAGTAGGAAACAGAAAATTTTTCAACCAAAAAATTTATGAGAAAAAGGGCAGTGTATAGCCCACAGAACTGGAAACCCACAATCTTGTGAAATCATTAATTCATACATCTCGAGCTGGATATTCTGTTCCTGTGTATTCGAGCCGCAAAGTAGCTTATCTGCAGCCTCGAAATGCAAGTAGGAAACAGAAAATTTTTCAATGAAAAAATTTATGAGAAAAAGGGCAGTGTATAGCCCACAGAACTAGACACCCACAATCTTGGGAAATCTGTAATTCACACATCTCGAGCTGGATATTCTGTTTCAGCATATTCGAGGCGCAAAGTAGCTTATCTGCAGCCTCGAAATGCAAGTAGGAAACAGAAAATTTTTCAACCAAAAAATTTATGAGAAAAAGGGCAGTGTATAGCCCACAGAACTGGAAACCCACAATCTTGTGAAATCATTAATTCATACATCTCGAGCTGGATATTCTGTTCCTGTGTATTCGAGCCGCAAAGTAGCTTATCTGCAGCCTCGGAATGGGAATAGGAAACAGAAAATTTTTCAACCAAAAAATGTGTGAGAAAAAGGGCAGTGTATAGCCCACAGAACTGGAAACCCACAATCTTGTGAAATCTTTAATTCACACATCTCGAGCCAGATATTCTGTTAATGTGTATTCGAGGCGCAAAGTAGCTTATATGCAGCCTCGAAATGCAAGTAGGAAACAGAAAATTTTTCAACCAAAAAATGTGTGAGAAAAAGGGCAGTGTATAGCCCACAGAACTGGAAACCCACAATCTTGTAAAATCATTAATTCACACATCTCGAGCTGGATATTCTGTTCCTGTGTATTCGAGGAGCAAAGTAGCTTATCTGCAGCCTCGGAATGGAAATAGGAAACAGAAAATTTTTCAACCAAAAAATGTGTGAGAAAAAGGGCAGTGTATAGCCCACAGAACTGGAAACCCACAATCTTGTGAAATCTTTAATTCACACATCTCGAGCCAGATATTCTGTTAATGTGTATTCGAGGCGCAAAGTAGCTTATATGCAGCCTCGAAATGCAAGTAGGAAACAGAAAATTTTTCAACCAAAAAATGTGTGAGAAAAAGGGCAGTGTATAGCCCACAGAACTAGACACCCACAATCTTGTGAAATCTTTAATTCACACATCTCGAGCTGGATATTCTGTTCCTGTGTATTCGAGGAGCAAAGTAGCTTATCTGCAGCCTCGGAATGGAAATAGGAAACAGAAAATTTTTCAACCAAAAAATGTATGAGAAAAAGGGCAGTGTATAGCCCACAGAACTAGACACCCACAATCTTGTGAAATCTTTAATTCACACATCTCGAGCTGGATATTCTGTTCCTGTGTATTCGAGGCGCAAAGTAGCTTATATGCAGCCTCGAAATGCAAGTAGGAAACAGAAAATTTTTCAACCAAAAAATGTGTGAGAAAAAGGGCAGTGTATAGCCCACAGAACTGGAAACCCACAATCTTGTGAAATCTTTAATTCACACATCTCGAGCCAGATATTCTGTTCCTGTGTATTCGAGGCGCAAAGTAGCTTATATGCAGCCTCGAAATGCAAGTAGGAAACAGAAAATTTTTCAACCAAAAAATGTATGAGAAAAAGGGCAGTGTATAGCCCACAGAACTAGACACCCACAATCTTGTGAAATCTTTAATTCACACATCTCGAGCTGGATATTCTGTTCCTGTGTATTCGAGGAGCAAAGTAGCTTATCTGCAGCCTCGGAATGGAAATAGGAAACAGAAAATTTTTCAACCAAAAAATGTAGCTTATATGCAGCCTCGAAATGCAAGTAGGAAACAGAAAATTTTTCAACCAAAAAATTTGTGAGAAAAAGGGCAGTGTATAGCCCACAGAACTGGAAACCCACAATCTTGTGAAATCTTTAATTCACACATCTCGAGCTGGATATTCTGTTCCTGTGTATTCGAGGCGCAAAGTAGCTTATATGCAGCCTCGAAATGCAAGTAGGAAACAGAAAATTTTTCAACCAAAAAATGTATGAGAAAAAGGGCAGTGTATAGCCCACAGAACTAGACACCCACAATCTTCTGAAATCTTCAATTCACACATCTCGAGCTAGATATTCTGTTCCTGTGTATTCGAGGCGCAAAGTAGCTTATCTGCAGCCTCGAAATGCAAATAGGAAACAGAAAATTTTTCAACCAAAAAATGTGTGAGAAAAAGGGCAGTGTATAGCCCACAGAACTGGAAACCCACAATCTTGTGAAATCTTTAATTTACACATCTCGAGCTAGATATTCTGTTCCTGTGTATTCGAGGCGCAAAGTAGCTTATCTGCAGCCTCGAAATGCAAGTAGGAAACAGAAAATTTTTCAACCAAAAAATGTGTGAGAAAAAGGGCAGTGTATAGCCCACAGAACTAGACACCCACAATCTTGTGAAATCTTTAATTCACACATCTCGAGCTGGATATTCTGTTCCTGTGTATTCGAGGCGCAAAGTAGCTTATATGCAGCCTCGAAATGCAAGTAGGAAACAGAAAATTTTTCAACCAAAAAATGTATGAGAAAAAGGGCAGTGTATAGCCCACAGAACTGGAAACCCACAATCCTGTGAAATCTTTAATTCACACATCTCGAGCTGGATATTCTGTTCCTGTGTATTCGAGGCGCAAAGTAGCTTATCTGCAGCCGCGAAATGCAAATAGGAAACAGAAAATTTTTCAACCAAAAAATGTGTGAGAATAAGGGCAGTGTATAGCCCACAGAACTGGAAACCCACAATCTTCTGAAATCTTCAATTCACACATCTCGAGCTGGATATTCTGTTCCTGTGTATTCGAGGCGCAAAGTAGCTTATATGCAGCCTCGAAATGCAAGTAGGAAACAGAAAATTTTTCAACCAAAAAATGTATGAGAAAAAGGGCAGTGTATAGCCCACAGAACTGGAAACCCACAATCTTGTGAAGTCTTTAATTCACACATCTCGAGCTGGATATTCTGTTCCTGTGTATTCGAGGCGCAAAGTAGCTTATATGCAGCCTCGAAATGCAAGTAGGAAACAGAAAATTTTTCAACCAAAAAATTTGTGAGAACAAGGGCAGTGTATAGCCCACAGAACTGGAAACCCACAATCTTGTGAAATCTTTAATTCACACATCTCGAGCTGGATATTCTGTTCCTGTGTATTCGAGGCGCAAAGTAGCTTATATGCAGCCTCGAAATGCAAGTAGGAAACAGAAAATTTTTCAACCAAAAAATGTATGAGAAAAAGGGCAGTGTATAGCCCACAGAACTAGACACCCACAATCTTGTGAAATCTTTAATTCACACATCTCGAGCTGGATATTCTGTTCCTGTGTATTCGAGGCGCAAAGTAGCTTATATGCAGCCTCGAAATGCAAGTAGGAAACAGAAAATTTTTCAACCAAAAAATGTGTGAGAAAAAGGGCAGTGTATAGCCCACAGAACTGGAAACCCACAATCTTGTGAAATCTTTAATTCACACATCTTGAGCTGGATATTCTGTTCCTGTGTATTCGAGGCGCAAAGTAGCTTATCTGCAGCCTCGAAATGCAAGTAGGAAACAGAAAATTTTTCAACCAAAAAATGTATGAGAAAAAGGGCAGTGTATAGCCCACAGAACTGGAAACCCACAATCTTGTGAAATCTTTAATTCACACATCTCGAGCCAGATATTCTGTTCCTGTGTATTCGAGGCGCAAAGTAGCTTATCTGCAGCCTAGAAATGCAAGTAGGAAACAGAAAATTTTTCAACCAAAAAATGTATGACAAAAAGGGCAGTGTATAGCCCACAGAACTGGAAACCCACAATCTTGTGAAATCTTTAATTCACACATCTCGAGCTGGATATTCTGTTCCTGTGTATTCGAGGCGCAAAGTAGCTTATCTGCAGCCTCGAAATGCAAGTAGGAAACAGAAAATTTTTCAACCAAAAAATGTGTGAGAAAAAGGGCAGTGTATAGCCCACAGAACTAGACACCCACAATCTTGTGAAATCTTTAATTCACACATCTCGAGCTGGATATTCTGTTCCTGTGTATTCGAGGCGCAAAGTAGCTTATCTGCAGCCTCGGAATGGGAATAGGAAACAGAAAATTTTTCAACCAAAAAATGTGTGAGAAAAAGGGCAGTGTATAGCCCACAGAACTGGAAACCCACAATCTTCTGAAATCTTTAATTCACACATCTCGAGCTGGATATTCTGTTCCTGTGTATTCGAGGCGCAAAGTAGCTTATATGCAGCCTCGAAATGCAAGTAGGAAACAGAAAATTTTTCAACCAAAAAATGTATGAGAAAAAGGGCAGTGTATAGCCCACAGAACTAGACACCCACAATCTTGTGAAATCTTTAATTCACACATCTCGAGCTGGATATTCTGTTCCTGTGTATTCGAGGAGCAAAGTAGCTTATCTGCAGCCTCGGAATGGAAATAGGAAACAGAAAATTTTTCAACCAAAAAATGTATGAGAAAAAGGGCAGTGTATAGCCCACAGAACTAGACACCCACAATCTTGTGAAATCTTTAATTCACACATCTCGAGCTGGATATTCTGTTCCTGTGTATTCGAGGCGCAAAGTAGCTTATATGCAGCCTCGAAATGCAAGTAGGAAACAGAAAATTTTTCAACCAAAAAATGTGTGAGAAAAAGGGCAGTGTATAGCCCACAGAACTGGAAACCCACAATCTTGTGAAATCTTTAATTCACACATCTCGAGCCAGATATTCTGTTCCTGTGTATTCGAGGCGCAAAGTAGCTTATATGCAGCCTCGAAATGCAAGTAGGAAACAGAAAATTTTTCAACCAAAAAATGTATGAGAAAAAGGGCAGTGTATAGCCCACAGAACTAGACACCCACAATCTTGTGAAATCTTTAATTCACACATCTCGAGCTGGATATTCTGTTCCTGTGTATTCGAGGAGCAAAGTAGCTTATCTGCAGCCTCGGAATGGAAATAGGAAACAGAAAATTTTTCAACCAAAAAATGTAGCTTATATGCAGCCTCGAAATGCAAGTAGGAAACAGAAAATTTTTCAACCAAAAAATTTGTGAGAAAAAGGGCAGTGTATAGCCCACAGAACTGGAAACCCACAATCTTGTGAAATCTTTAATTCACACATCTCGAGCTGGATATTCTGTTCCTGTGTATTCGAGGCGCAAAGTAGCTTATATGCAGCCTCGAAATGCAAGTAGGAAACAGAAAATTTTTCAACCAAAAAATGTATGACAAAAAGGGCAGTGTATAGCCCACAGAACTGGAAACCCACAATCTTGTGAAATCTTTAATTCACACATCTCGAGCTGGATATTCTGTTCCTGTGTATTCGAGCCGCAAAGTAGCTTATCTGCAGCCTAGAAATGCAAGTAGGAAACAGAAAATTTTTCAACCAAAAAATGTGTGAGAATAAGGGCAGTGTATAGCCCACAGAACTGGAAACCCACAATCTTCTGAAATCTTCAATTCACACATCTCGAGCTAGATATTCTGTTCCTGTGTATTCGAGGCGCAAAGTAGCTTATATGCAGCCTCGAAATGCAAGTAGGAAACAGAAAATTTTTCAACCAAAAAATGTGTGAGAAAAAGGGCAGTGTATAGCCCACAGAACTGGAAAAACACAATCTTGTGAAATCTTTAATTCACACATCTCGAGCTGGATATTCTGTTCCTGTGTATTCGAGGCGCAAAGTAGCTTATATGCAGCCTCGAAATGCAAGTAGGAAACAGAAAATTTTTCAACCAAAAAATTTGTGAGAACAAGGGCAGTGTATAGCCCACAGAACTGGAAACCCACAATCTTGTGAAATCTTTAATTCACACATCTCGAGCTGGATATTCTGTTCCTGTGTATTCGAGGCGCAAAGTAGCTTATATGCAGCCTCGAAATGCAAGTAGGAAACAGAAAATTTTTCAACCAAAAAATGTATGAGAAAAAGGGCAGTGTATAGCCCACAGAACTAGACACCCACAATCTTGTGAAATCTTTAATTCACACATCTCGAGCTGGATATTCTGTTCCTGTGTATTCGAGGCGCAAAGTAGCTTATATGCAGCCTCGAAATGCAAGTAGGAAACAGAAAATTTTTCAACCAAAAAATGTGTGAGAAAAAGGGCAGTGTATAGCCCACAGAACTGGAAACCCACAATCTTGTGAAATCTTTAATTCACACATCTTGAGCTGGATATTCTGTTCCTGTGTATTCGAGGCGCAAAGTAGCTTATCTGCAGCCTCGAAATGCAAGTAGGAAACAGAAAATTTTTCAACCAAAAAATGTATGAGAAAAAGGGCAGTGTATAGCCCACAGAACTGGAAACCCACAATCTTGTGAAATCTTTAATTCACACATCTCGAGCCAGATATTCTGTTCCTGTGTATTCGAGGCGCAAAGTAGCTTATCTGCAGCCTAGAAATGCAAGTAGGAAACAGAAAATTTTTCAACCAAAAAATGTATGACAAAAAGGGCAGTGTATAGCCCACAGAACTGGAAACCCACAATCTTGTGAAATCTTTAATTCACACATCTCGAGCTGGATATTCTGTTCCTGTGTATTCGAGGCGCAAAGTAGCTTATCTGCAGCCTCGAAATGCAAGTAGGAAACAGAAAATTTTTCAACCAAAAAATGTGTGAGAAAAAGGGCAGTGTATAGCCCACAGAACTAGACACCCACAATCTTGTGAAATCTTTAATTCACACATCTCGAGCTGGATATTCTGTTCCTGTGTATTCGAGGCGCAAAGTAGCTTATCTGCAGCCTCGGAATGGGAATAGGAAACAGAAAATTTTTCAACCAAAAAATGTGTGAGAAAAAGGGCAGTGTATAGCCCACAGAACTGGAAACCCACAATCTTCTGAAATCTTTAATTCACACATCTCGAGCTGGATATTCTGTTCCTGTGTATTCGAGGCGCAAAGTAGCTTATATGCAGCCTCGAAATGCAAGTAGGAAACAGAAAATTTTTCAACCAAAAAATGTATGAGAAAAAGGGCAGTGTATAGCCCACAGAACTAGACACCCACAATCTTGTGAAATCTTTAATTCACACATCTCGAGCTGGATATTCTGTTCCTGTGTATTCGAGGAGCAAAGTAGCTTATCTGCAGCCTCGGAATGGAAATAGGAAACAGAAAATTTTTCAACCAAAAAATGTATGAGAAAAAGGGCAGTGTATAGCCCACAGAACTAGACACCCACAATCTTGTGAAATCTTTAATTCACACATCTCGAGCTGGATATTCTGTTCCTGTGTATTCGAGGCGCAAAGTAGCTTATATGCAGCCTCGAAATGCAAGTAGGAAACAGAAAATTTTTCAACCAAAAAATGTGTGAGAAAAAGGGCAGTGTATAGCCCACAGAACTGGAAACCCACAATCTTGTGAAATCTTTAATTCACACATCTCGAGCCAGATATTCTGTTCCTGTGTATTCGAGGCGCAAAGTAGCTTATATGCAGCCTCGAAATGCAAGTAGGAAACAGAAAATTTTTCAACCAAAAAATGTATGAGAAAAAGGGCAGTGTATAGCCCACAGAACTAGACACCCACAATCTTGTGAAATCTTTAATTCACACATCTCGAGCTGGATATTCTGTTCCTGTGTATTCGAGGAGCAAAGTAGCTTATCTGCAGCCTCGGAATGGAAATAGGAAACAGAAAATTTTTCAACCAAAAAATGTAGCTTATATGCAGCCTCGAAATGCAAGTAGGAAACAGAAAATTTTTCAACCAAAAAATTTGTGAGAAAAAGGGCAGTGTATAGCCCACAGAACTGGAAACCCACAATCTTGTGAAATCTTTAATTCACACATCTCGAGCTGGATATTCTGTTCCTGTGTATTCGAGGCGCAAAGTAGCTTATATGCAGCCTCGAAATGCAAGTAGGAAACAGAAAATTTTTCAACCAAAAAATGTATGACAAAAAGGGCAGTGTATAGCCCACAGAACTGGAAACCCACAATCTTGTGAAATCTTTAATTCACACATCTCGAGCTGGATATTCTGTTCCTGTGTATTCGAGCCGCAAAGTAGCTTATCTGCAGCCTAGAAATGCAAGTAGGAAACAGAAAATTTTTCAACCAAAAAATGTGTGAGAATAAGGGCAGTGTATAGCCCACAGAACTGGAAACCCACAATCTTCTGAAATCTTCAATTCACACATCTCGAGCTAGATATTCTGTTCCTGTGTATTCGAGGCGCAAAGTAGCTTATATGCAGCCTCGAAATGCAAGTAGGAAACAGAAAATTTTTCAACCAAAAAATGTGTGAGAAAAAGGGCAGTGTATAGCCCACAGAACTGGAAACCCACAATCTTGTAAAATCATTAATTCACACATCTCGAGCTGGATATTCTGTTCCTGTGTATTCGAGGAGCAAAGTAGCTTATCTGCAGCCTCGGAATGGAAATAGGAAACAGAAAATTTTTCAACCACAAAATGTGTGAGAAAAAGGGCAGTGTATAGCCCACAGAACTGGAAACCCACAATCTTGTGAAATCTTTAATTCACACATCTCGAGCCAGATATTCTGTTAATGTGTATTCGAGGCGCAAAGTAGCTTATATGCAGCCTCGAAATGCAAGTAGGAAACAGAAAATTTTTCAACCAAAAAATGTGTGAGAAAAAGGGCAGTGTATAGCCCACAGAACTAGACACCCACAATCTTGTGAAATCTTTAATTCACACATCTCGAGCTGGATATTCTGTTCCTGTGTATTCGAGGAGCAAAGTAGCTTATCTGCAGCCTCGGAATGGAAATAGGAAACAGAAAATTTTTCAACCAAAAAATGTGTGAGAAAAAGGGCAGTGTATAGCCCACAGAACTGGAAACCCACAATCTTGTGAAATCTTTAATTCACACATCTCGAGCTGGATATTCTGTTCCTGTGTATTCGAGGAGCAAAGTAGCTTATATGCAGCCTCGAAATGCAAGTAGGAAACAGAAAATTTTTCAACCAAAAAATGTATGAGAAAAAGGGCAGTGTATAGCCCACAGAACTAGACACCCACAATCTTGTGAAATCTTTAATTCACACATCTCGAGCTGGATATTCTGTTCCTGTGTATTCGAGGAGCAAAGTAGCTTATCTGCAGCCTCGGAATGGAAATAGGAAACAGAAAATTTTTCAACCAAAAAATGTGTGAGAAAAAGGGCAGTGTATAGCCCACAGAACTGGAAACCCACAATCTTGTGAAATCTTTAATTCACACATCTCGAGCTGGATATTCTGTTCCTGTGTATTCGAGGAGCAAAGTAGCTTATATGCAGCCTCGAAATGCAAGTAGGAAACAGAAAATTTTTCAACCAAAAAATGTGTGAGAAAAAGGGCAGTGTATAGCCCACAGAACTAGACACCCACAATCTTGTGAAATCTTTAATTCACACATCTCGAGCTGGATATTCTGTTCCTGTGTATTCGAGGCGCAAAGTAGCTTATCTGCAGCCTCGAAATGCAAGTAGGAAACAGAAAATTTTTCAACCAAAAAATGTATGAGAAAAAGGGCAGTGTATAGCCCACAGAACTGGAAACCCACAATCTTGTGAAATCTTTAATTCACACATCTCGAGCTGGATATTCTGTTCCTGTGTATTCGAGGCGCAAAGTAGCTTATATGCAGCCTCGAAATGCAAGTAGGAAACAGAAAATTTTTCAACCAAAAAATGTGTGAGAAAAAGGGCAGTGTATAGCCCACAGAACTGGAAACCCACAATCTTGTGAAATCTTCAATTCACACATCTCGAGCTAGATATTCTGTTCCTGTGTATTCGAGGAGCAAAGTAGCTTATCTGCAGCCTCGAAATGCAAGTAGGAAACAGAAAATTTTTCAACCAAAAAATGTATGAGAAAAAGGGCAGTGTATAAGCCCACAGAACTAGACACCCACAATCTTGTGAAATCTTTAATTCACACATCTCGAGCTAGATATTCTGTTCCTGTGTATTCGAGGAGCAAAGTAGCTTATCTGCAGCCTCGAAATGCAAGTAGGAAACAGAAAATTTTTCAACCAAAAAATGTGTGAGAAAAAGGGCAGTGTATAGCCCACAGAACTGGAAACCCACAATCTTGTGAAATCTTCAATTCACACATCTCGAGCTGGATATTCTGTTCCTGTGTATTCGAGCCGCAAAGTAGCTTATCTGCAGCCTCGAAATGCAAGTAGGAAACAGAAAATTTTTCAACCAAAAAATGTATGAGAAAAAGGGCAGTGTATAGCCCACAGAACTGGAAACCCACAATCTTGTGAAATCTTTAATTCACACATCTCGAGCTGGATATTCTGTTTCAGCATATTCGAGGCGAAAACTAGCTTATCTGCAGCCTCGAAATGCAAGTAGGAAACAGAAAATTTTTCAACCAAAAAATGTATGAGAAAAAGAGCAGCGTATAGCCCACAGAACTGGAAACCCACAATCTTGTGAAATCTTTAATTCACACATCTCGAGCTGGATATTCTGCTCCTGTGTATTCGAGGCGCAAAGTAGCTTATCTGCAGCCTCGAAATGCAAGTAGGAAACAGAAAATTTTTCAACCAAAAAATGTGTGAGAAAAAGGGCAGTGTATAGCCCACAGAACTGGAAACCCACAATCTTGTGAAATCTTCAATTCACACATCTCGAGCTAGATATTCTGTTCCTGTGTATTCGAGGAGCAAAGTAGCTTATCTGCAGCCTCGAAATGCAAGTAGGAAACAGAAAATTTTTCAACCAAAAAATGTATGAGAAAAACGGCAGTGTTAAGCCCACAGAACTGGAAACCCACAATCTTGTGAAATCTTTAATTCACACATCTCGAGCTGGATATTCTGTTCCTGTGTATTCGAGCCGCAAAGTAGCTTATCTGCAGCCTCGAAATGCAAGTAGGAAACAGAAAATTTTTCAACCAAAAAATGTGTGAGAAAATGGGCAGTGTATAGCCCACAGAACTGGAAACCCACAATCTTGTGAAATCATTAATTCACACATCTCGAGCTGGATATTCTGTTCCTGTGTATTCGAGCCGCAAAGTAGCTTATCTGCAGCCTCGAAATGCAAGTAGGAAACAGAAAATTTTTCAACCAAAAAATGTATGAGAAAAAGGGCAGTGTATAGCCCACAGAACTGGAAACCCACAATCTTGTGAAATCATTAATTCACACATCTCGAGCTGGATATTCTGTTCCTGTGTATTCGAGGCGCAAAGTAGCTTATCTGCAGCCTCGATATGCAAGTAGGAAACAGAAAATTTTTCAACCAAAAAATGTGTGAGAAAAAGGGCAGTGTATAGCCCACAGAACTGGAAACCCACAATCTTGTGAAATCTTCAATTCACACATCTCGAGCTAGATATTCTGTTCCTGTGTATTCGAGGAGCAAAGTAGCTTATCTGCAGCCTCGAAATGCAAGTAGGAAACAGAAAATTTTTCAACCAAAAAATGTATGAGAAAAAGGGCAGTGTATAAGCCCACAGAACTAGACACCCACAATCTTGTGAAATCTTTAATTCACACATCTCGAGCTAGATATTCTGTTCCTGTGTATTCGAGGCGCAAAGTAGCTTATCTGCAGCCTCGAAATGCAATTAGGAAACAGAAAATTTTTCAACCAAAAAATGTATGAGAAAAAGGGCAGTGTATAGCCCACAGAACTAGACACCCACAATCTTGTGAAATTTTTAATTCACACATCTCGAGCTGGATATTCTGTTCCTGTGTACTCGAGGCGCAAAGTAGCTTATCTGCAGCCTCGAAATGCAAATAGGAAACAGAAAATTTTTCAACCAAAAAATGTGTGAGAAAAAGGGCAGTGTATAGCCCACAGAACTGGAAACCCACAATCTTGTGAAATCTTTAATTCACACATCTCGAGCTGGATATTCTGTTCCTGTGTATTCGAGCCGCAAAGTAGCTTATCTGCAGCCTCGAAATGCAAGTAGGAAACAGAAAATTTTTCAACCAAAAAATGTATGAGAAAAAGGGCAGTGTATAGCCCACAGAACTGGAAACCCACAATCTTGTGAAATCTTTAATTCACACATCTCGAGCTGGATATTCTGTTCCTGTGTATTCGAGGCGCAAAGTAGCTTATCTGCAGCCTCGAAATGCAAGTAGGAAACAGAAAATTTTTCAACCAAAAAATGTGTGAGAAAAAGGGCAGTGTATAGCCCACAGAACTAGACACCCACAATCTTGTGAAATCTTTAATTCACACATCTCGAGCTGGATATTCTGTTCCTGTGTATTCGAGGCGCAAAGTAGCTTATCTGCAGCCTCGAAATGCAAGTAGGAAACAGAAAATTTTTCAACCAAAAAATGTATGAGAAAAAGGGCAGTGTATAGCCCACAGAACTGGAAACCCACAATCTTCTGAAATCTTCAATTCACACATCTCGAGCTAGATATTCTGTTCCTGTGTATTCGAGGCGCAAAGTAGCTTATCTGCAGCCTCGAAATGCAAATAGGAAACAGAAAATTTTTCAACCAAAAAATGTGTGAGAAAAAGGGCAGTGTATAGCCCACAGAACTGGAAACCCACAATCTTGTGAAATCTTTAATTCACACATCTCGAGCTACATATTCTGTTCCTGTGTATTCGAGGCGCAAAGTAGCTTATCTGCAGCCTCGAAATGCAAGTAGCAAACAAAAAATTTTTCAACCAAAAAATGTATGAGAAAAAGGGCAGTGTATAGCCCACAGAACTGGAAACCCACAATCTTGTGAAATCTTTAATTCACACATCTCGAGCT
This sequence comes from Xylota segnis, assembly GCA_963583995.1. Lineage (NCBI taxonomy): Eukaryota > Metazoa > Arthropoda > Insecta > Diptera > Syrphidae > Xylota > Xylota segnis. The sequence continues at coordinate 56,642,041 of OY757238.1, read as the reverse complement.
GGATATTCTGTTCCTGTGTATTCGAGGCGCAAAGTAGCTTATCTGCAGCCTCGAAATGCAAGTAGGAAACAGAAAATTTTTCAACCAAAAAATGTGTGAGAAAAAGGGCAGTGTATAGCCCACAGAACTAGACACCCACAATCTTGTGAAATCTTTAATTCACACATCTCGAGCTGGATATTCTGTTCCTGTGTATTCGAGGCGCAAAGTAGCTTATCTGCAGCCTCGAAATGCAAGTAGGAAACAGAAAATTTTTCAACCAAAAAATGTATGAGAAAAACGGCAGTGTTAAGCCCACAGAACTGGAAACCCACAATCTTGTGAAATCTTTAATTCACACATCTCGAGCTGGATATTCTGTTCCTGTGTATTCGAGGCGCAAAGTAGCGTATCTGCAGCCTCGAAATGCAAGTAGGAAACAGAAAAGCTACTTTGCGCCTCGAATACACATTAACAGAATATCCAGCTCGAGATGTGTGAATTAAAGATTTCACAAGATTGTGGGTTTCCAGTTCTGTGGGCTATACACTGCCCTTTTTCTCATACATTTTTTGGTTGAAAAATTTTCTGTTTCCTACTTGCATTTCGAGGCTGCAGATAAGCTACTTTGCGCCTCGAATACACAGGAACAGAATATCCAGCTCGAGATGTGTGAATTAAAGATTTCACAAGATTGTGAGTGTCTAGTTTGTGTCTAGATTGTGGGTGTCTAGTTCTGTGGGCTATACACTGCCCTTTTTCTCACACATTTTTTGGTTGAGAAATTTTCTGTTTCCTACTTGCATTTCGAGGCTGCAGATAAGCTACTTTGCGGCTCGAATACACAGGAACAGAATATCCAGCTCGAGATGTGTGAATTAAAGATTTCACAAGATTGTGGGTTTCCAGTTCTGTGGGCTATACACTGCTCTTTTTCTCATACATTTTTTGGTTGAAAAATTTTCTGTCTCCTACTTGCATTTCGAGGCTGCATATAAGCTACTTTGCGCCTCGAATACACAGGAACAGAATATCCAGCTCGAGATGTGTGAATTAAAGATTTCACAAGATTGTGGGTGTCTAGTTCTGTGGGCTATACACTGCCCTTTTTCTCACACATTTTTTGGTTGAAAAATTTTCTGTTTCCTACTTGCATTTCGAGGCTGCAGATAAGCTACTTTGCGGCTCGAATACACAGGAACAGAATATCCAGCTCGAGATGTGTGAATTAAAGATTTCACAAGATTGTGGGTTTCCAGTTCTGTGGGCTATACACTGCCCTTTTTCTCATACATTTTTTGGTTGAAAAATTTTCTGTTTCCTACTTGCATTTCGAGGCTGCAGATAAGCTACTTTGCGCCTCGAATACACAGGAACAGAATATCCAGCTCGAGATGTGTGAATTAAAGATTTCACAAGATTGTGGGTGTCTAGTTCTGTGGGCTATACACTGCCCTTTTTCTCACACATTTTTTGGTTGAAAAATTTTCTGTTTCCTATTTGCATTTTGAGGCTGCATCTAAGCTACTTTGCTCCTCGAATACACTGGAACAGAATAGCTAGTTCGAGATGTGTGAATTAAAGATTTCACAAGATTGTGGGTGTCTAGTTCTGTGGGCTATACACTGCCCTTTTTCTCATACATTTTTTGGTTGAAAAATTTTCTGTTTCCTATTTGCATTTTGAGGCTGCATCTAAGCTACTTTGCTCCTCGAATACACAGGAACAGAATAGCTAGTTCGAGATGTGTGAATTAAAGATTTCACAAGATTGTGGGTTTCCAGTTCTGTGGGCTATACACTGCCCTTTTTCTCATACATTTTTTGGTTGAAAAATTTTCTGTTTCCTACTTGCATTTCGAGGCTGCAGATAAGCTACTTTGCGCCTCGAATACACAGGAACAGAATATACAGCTCGAGATGTGTGAATTAAAGATTTCACAAGATTGTGGGTGTCTAGTTCTGTGGGCTATACACTGCCCTTTTTCTCACACATTTTTTGGTTGAAAAATTTTCTGTTTCCTATTTGCATTTCGAGGCTGCAGATAAGCTACTTTGCGCCTCGAATACACAGGAACAGAATATCCAGCTCGAGATGTGTGAATTAAAGATTTCACAAGATTGTGGGTTTCCAGTTCTGTGGGCTATACACTGCCCTTTTTCTCATACATTTTTTGGTTGAAAAATTTTCTGTTTCCTACTTGCATTTCGAGGCTGCAGATAAGCTACTTTGCGGCTCGAATACACAGGAACAGAATATCCAGCTCGAGATGTGTGAATTAAAGATTTCACAAGATTGTGGGTGTCTAGTTCTGTGGGCTATACACTGCCCTTTTTCTCACACATTTTTTGGTTGAAAAATTTTCTGTTTCCTATTTGCATTTCGAGGCTGCAGATAAGCTACTTTGCGCCTCGAATACACAGGAACAGAATATCCAGCTCGAGATGTGTGAATTAAAGATTTCACAAGATTGTGGGTTTCCAGTTCTGTGGGCTATACACTGCCCTTTTTCTCATACATTTTTTGGTTGAAAAATTTTCTGTTTCCTACTTGCATTTTGAGGCTGCATATAAGCTACTTTGCTCCTCGAATACACAGGAACAGAATAGCTAGCTCGAGATGTGTGAATTGAAGATTTCACAAGATTGTGGGTTTCCAGTTCTGTGGGCTATACACTGCCCTTATTCTCATACATTTTTTGGTTGAGAAATTTTCTGTTTCCTACTTGCATTTCGAGGCTGCATATAAGCTACTTTGCGCCTCGAATACACAGGAACAGAATATCCAGCTCGAGATGTGTGAATTAAAGATTTCACAAGATTGTGGGTGTCTAGTTCTGTGGGCTATACACTGCCCTTTTTCTCACACATTTTTTGGTTGAAAAATTTTCTGTTTCCTATTTGCATTTCGAGGCTGCAGATAAGCTACTTTGCGCCTCGAATACACAGGAACAGAATATCCAGCTCGAGATGTGTGATTTAAAGATTTCACAAGATTGTGGGTTTCCAGTTCTGTGGGCTATACACTGCCCTTTTTCTCATACATTTTTTGGCTGAAAAATTTTCTGTTTCCTACTTGCATTTCGAGGCTGCATATAAGCTACTTTGCTCCTCGAATACACAGGAACAGAATAGCTAGCTCGAGATGTGTGAATTAAAGATTTTACAAGATTGTGGGTGTCTAGTTCTGTGGGCTATACACTGCCCTTTTTCTCACACATTTTTTGGTTGAAAAATTTTCTGTTTCCTATTTGCATTTCGAGGCTGCAGATAAGCTACTTTGCGCCTCGAATACACAGGAACAGCATATCCAGCTCGAGATGTGTGAATTAAAGATTTTACAAGATTGTGGGTGTCTAGTTCTGTGGGCTATACACTGCCCTTTTTCTCACACATTTTTTGGTTGAAAAATTTTCTGTTTCCTATTTGCATTTCGAGGCTGCAGATAAGCTACTTTGCGCCTCGAATACACAGGAACAGAATATCCAGCTCGAGATGTGTGATTTAAAGATTTCACAAGATTGTGGGTTTCCAGTTCTGTGGGCTATACACTGCCCTTTTTCTCATACATTTTTTGGTTGAAAAATTTTCTGTTTCCTACTTGCATTTCGAGGCTGCATATAAGCTACTTTGCTCCTCGAATACACAGGAACAGAATAGCTAGCTCGAGATGTGTGAATTAAAGATTTTACAAGATTGTGGGTGTCTAGTTCTGTGGGCTACACACTGCCCTTTTTCTCACACATTTTTTGGTTGAAAAATTTTCTGTTTCCTATTTGCTTTTCGAGGCTGCAGATAAGCTACTTTGCGCCTCGAATGCACAGGAACAGAATATCCAGCTCGAGATGTGTGATTTAAAGATTTCACAAGATTGTGGGTTTCCAGTTCTGTGGGCTATACACTGCCCTTTTTCTCATACATTTTTTGGTTGAAAAATTTTCTGTTTCCTACTTGCATTTCGAGGCTGCAGATAAGCTACTTTGCGCCTCGAATACACAGGAACAGAATATCCAGCTCGAGATGTGTGAATTAAAGATTTCACAAGATTGTGGGTGTCTAGTTCTGTGGGCTATACACTGCCCTTTTTCTCACACATTTTTTGGTTGAAAAATTTTCTGTTTCCTACTTGCATTTCGAGGCTGCAGATAAGCTACTTTGCGCCTCGAATACACAGGAACAGAATATCCAGCTCGAGATGTGTGAATTAAAAATTTCACAAGATTGTGGGTGTCTAGTTCTGTGGGCTATACACTGCCCTTTTTCTCACACATTTTTTGGTTGAGAAATTTTCTGTTTCCTACTTGCATTTCGAGGCTGCAGATAAGCTACTTTGCGCCTCGAATACACAGGAACAGAATATACAGCTCGAGATGTGTGAATTAAAGATTTCACAAGATTGTGGGTGTCTAGTTCTGTGGGCTATACACTGCCCTTTTTCTCACACATTTTTTGGTTGAAAAATTTTCTGTTTCCTACTTGCATTTTGAGGCTGCATATAAGCTACTTTGCTCCTCGAATACACAGGAACAGAATAGCTAGCTCGAGATGTGTGAATTGAAGATTTCACAAGATTGTGGGTTTCCAGTTCTGTGGGCTATACACTGCCCTTTTTCTCATACATTTTTTGGTTGAAAAATTTTCTGTTTCCTACTTGCATTTTGAGGCTGCATCTAAGCTACTTTGCTCCTCGAATACACAGGAACAGAATAGCTAGTTCGAGATGTGTGAATTAAAGATTTCACAAGATTGTGGGTGTCTAGTTCTGTGGGCTATACACTGCCCTTTTTCTCACACATTTTTTGGTTGAAAAATTTTCTGTTTCCTACTTGCATTTTGAGGCTGCATATAAGCTACTTTGCTCCTCGAATACACAGGAACAGAATAGCTAGCTCGAGATGTGTGAATTGAAGATTTCACAAGATTGTGGGTTTCCAGTTCTGTGGGCTATACACTGCCCTTTTTCTCATACATTTTTTGGTTGAAAAATTTTCTGTTTCCTACTTGCATTTTGAGGCTGCATCTAAGCTACTTTGCTCCTCGAATACACAGGAACAGAATATACAGCTCGAGATGTGTGAATTAAAGATTTCACAAGATTGTGGGTGTCTAGTTCTGTGGGCTATACACTGCCCTTTTTCTCACACATTTTTTGGTTGAAAAATTTTCTGTTTCCTACTTGCATTTTGAGGCTGCATATAAGCTACTTTGCTCCTCGAATACACAGGAACAGAATAGCTAGCTCGAGATGTGTGAATTGAAGATTTCACAAGATTGTGGGTTTCCAGTTCTGTGGGCTATACACTGCCCTTTTTCTCATACATTTTTTGGTTGAAAAATTTTCTGTTTCCTACTTGCATTTTGAGGCTGCATCTAAGCTACTTTGCTCCTCGAATACACAGGAACAGAATAGCTAGTTCGAGATGTGTGAATTAAAGATTTCACAAGATTGTGGGTGTCTAGTTCTGTGGGCTATACACTGCCCTTTTTCTCACACATTTTTTGGTTGAAAAATTTTCTGTTTCCTATTTGCATTTCGAGGCTGCAGATAAGCTACTTTGCGCCTCGAATACACGGGAACAGAATATCCAGCTCGAGATGTGTGAATTAAAGATTTCACAAGATTGTGGGTGTCCAGTTCTGTGGGCTATACACTGCCCTTTTTCTCATACATTTTTTGGTTGAAAAATTTTCTGTTTCCTACTTGCATTTCGAGGCTGCAGATAAGCTACTTTGCGCCTCGAATACACAGGAACAGAATATACAGCTCGAGATGTGTGAATTAAAGATTTCACAAGATTGTGGGTGTCTAGTTCTGTGGGCTATACACTGCCCTTTTTCTCACACATTTTTTGGTTGAAAAATTTTCTGTTTCCTACTTGCATTTTGAGGCTGCATATAAGCTACTTTGCTCCTCGAATACACAGGAACAGAATAGCTAGCTCGAGATGTGTGAATTGAAGATTTCACAAGATTGTGGGTTTCCAGTTCTGTGGGCTATACACTGCCCTTTTTCTCATACATTTTTTGGTTGAAAAATTTTCTGTTTCCTACTTGCATTTTGAGGCTGCATCTAAGCTACTTTGCTCCTCGAATACACAGGAACAGAATAGCTAGTTCGAGATGTGTGAATTAAAGATTTCACAAGATTGTGGGTGTCTAGTTCTGTGGGCTATACACTGCCCTTTTTCTCACACATTTTTTGGTTGAAAAATTTTCTGTTTCCTATTTGCATTTCGAGGCTGCAGATAAGCTACTTTGCGCCTCGAATACACGGGAACAGAATATCCAGCTCGAGATGTGTGAATTAAAGATTTCACAAGATTGTGGGTTTCCAGTTCTGTGGGCTATACACTGCCCTTTTTCTCATACATTTTTTGGTTGAAAAATTTTCTGTTTCCTACTTGCATTTCGAGGCTGCAGATAAGCTACTTTGCGCCTCGAATACACAGGAACAGAATATACAGCTCGAGATGTGTGAATTAAAGATTTCACAAGATTGTGGGTGTCTAGTTCTGTGGGCTATACACTGCCCTTTTTCTCACACATTTTTTGGTTGAAAAATTTTCTGTTTCCTATTTGCATTTCGAGGCTGCAGATAAGCTACTTTGCGCCTCGAATACACAGGAACAGAATATCCAGCTCGAGATGTGTGAATTAAAGATTTCACAAGATTGTGGGTTTCCAGTTCTGTGGGCTATACACTGCCCTTTTTCTCATACATTTTTTGGTTGAAAAATTTTCTGTTTCCTACTTGCATTTCGAGGCTGCAGATAAGCTACTTTGCGCCTCGAATACACAGGAACAGAATATCCAGCTCGAGATGTGTGAATTAAAGATTTCACAAGATTGTGGGTTTCCAGTTCTGTGGGCTATACACTGCCCTTTTTCTCATACATTTTTTGGTTGAAAAATTTTCTGTTTCCTACTTGCATTTTGAGGCTGCATATAAGCTACTTTGCTCCTCGAATACACAGGAACAGAATAGCTAGCTCGAGATGTGTGAATTGAAGATTTCACAAGATTGTGGGTTTCCAGTTCTGTGGGCTATACACTGCCCTTATTCTCATACATTTTTTGGTTGAGAAATTTTCTGTTTCCTACTTGCATTTCGAGGCTGCATATAAGCTACTTTGCGCCTCGAATACACAGGAACAGAATATCCAGCTCGAGATGTGTGAATTAAAGATTTCACAAGATTGTGGGTGTCTAGTTCTGTGGGCTATACACTGCCCTTTTTCTCACACATTTTTTGGTTGAAAAATTTTCTGTTTCCTATTTGCATTTCGAGGCTGCAGATAAGCTACTTTGCGCCTCGAATACACAGGAACAGAATATCCAGCTCGAGATGTGTGATTTAAAGATTTCACAAGATTGTGGGTTTCCAGTTCTGTGGGCTATACACTGCCCTTTTTCTCATACATTTTTTGGTTGAAAAATTTTCTGTTTCCTACTTGCATTTCGAGGCTGCATATAAGCTACTTTGCTCCTCGAATACACAGGAACAGAATAGCTAGCTCGAGATGTGTGAATTAAAGATTTTACAAGATTGTGGGTGTCTAGTTCTGTGGGCTATACACTGCCCTTTTTCTCACACATTTTTTGGTTGAAAAATTTTCTGTTTCCTACTTGCATTTCGAGGCTGCATATAAGCTACTTTGCGCCTCGAATACACAGGAACGGAATATCCAGCTCGAGATGTGTGAATTAAAGATTTCACAAGATTGTGGGTTTCCAGTTCTGTGGGCTATACACTGCCCTTTTTCTCACACATTTTTTGGTTGAAAAATTTTCTGTTTCCTACTTGCATTTCGAGGCTGCAGATAAGCTACTTTGCGCCTCGAATACACAGGAACAGAATATCCAGCTCGAGATGTGTGAATTAAAGATTTCACAAGATTGTGGGTGTCTAGTTCTGTGGGCTATACACTGCCCTTTTTCTCACACATTTTTTGGTTGAAAAATTTTCTGTTTCCTACTTGCATTTCGAGGCTGCAGATAAGCTACTTTGCGCCTCGAATACACAGGAACAGAATAGCTAGCTCGAGATGTGTGAATTGAAGATTTCACAAGATTGTGGGTTTCCAGTTCTGTGGGCTATACACTGCCCTTTTTCTCATACATTTTTTGGTTGAAAAATTTTCTGTTTCCTATTTCCATTCCGAGGCTGCAGATAAGCTACTTTGCGCCTCGAATACACAGGAACAGAATATCCAGCTCGAGATGTGTGAATTAAAGATTTCACAAGATTGTGGGTTTCCAGTTCTGTGGGCTATACACTGCCCTTTTTCTCACACATTTTTTGGTTGAAAAATTTTCTGTTTCCTATTTGCATTTCGAGGCTGCAGATAAGCTACTTTGCGCCTCGAATACACAGGAACAGAATATCCAGCTCGAGATGTGTGAATTAAAGATTTCACAAGATTGTGGGTTTCCAGTTCTGTGGGCTATACACTGCCCTTTTTCTCATACATTTTTTGGTTGAAAAATTTTCTGTTTCCTACTTGCATTTCGAGGCTGCATATAAGCTACTTTGCTCCTCGAATACACAGGAACAGAATAGCTAGCTCGAGATGTGTGAATTGAAGATTTCACAAGATTGTGGGTTTCCAGTTCTGTGGGCTATACACTGCCCTTTTTCTCATACATTTTTTGGTTGAAAAATTTTCTGTTTCCTATTTCCATTCCGAGGCTGCAGATAAGCTACTTTGCGCCTCGAATACACAGGAACAGAATATCCAGCTCGAGATGTGTGAATTAAAGATTTCACAAGATTGTGGGTGTCTAGTTCTGTGGGCTATACACTGCCCTTTTTCTCACACATTTTTTGGTTGAAAAATTTTCTGTTTCCTATTTGCATTTCGAGGCTGCAGATAAGCTACTTTGCGCCTCGAATACACAGGAACAGAATATCCAGCTCGAGATGTGTGAATTAAAGATTTCACAAGATTGTGGGTTTCCAGTTCTGTGGGCTATACACTGCCCTTTTTCTCATACATTTTTTTGTTGAAAAATTTTCTGTTTCCTACTTGCATTTTGAGGCTGCATATAAGCTACTTTGCTCCTCGAATACACAGGAACAGAATAGCTAGCTCGAGATGTGTGAATTGAAGATTTCACAAGATTGTGGGTTTCCAGTTCTGTGGGCTATACACTGCCCTTATTCTCATACATTTTTTGGTTGAGAAATTTTCTGTTTCCTACTTGCATTTCGAGGCTGCATATAAGCTACTTTGCGCCTCGAATACACAGGAACAGAATATCCAGCTCGAGATGTGTGAATTAAAGATTTCACAAGATTGTGGGTGTCTAGTTCTGTGGGCTATACACTGCCCTTTTTCTCACACATTTTTTGGTTGAAAAATTTTCTGTTTCCTACTTGCATTTCGAGGCTGCAGATAAGCTACTTTGCGCCTCGAATACACAGGAACAGCATATCCAGCTCGAGATGTGTGAATTAAAGATTTTACAAGATTGTGGGTGTCTAGTTCTGTGGGCTATACACTGCCCTTTTTCTCACACATTTTTTGGTTGAAAAATTTTCTGTTTCCTACTTGCATTTTGAGGCTGCATATAAGCTACTTTGCTCCTCGAATACACAGGAACAGAATAGCTAGCTCGAGATGTGTGAATTAAAGATTTCACAAGATTGTGGGTGTCTAGTTCTGTGGGCTATACACTGCCCTTTTTCTCACACATTTTTTGGTTGAAAAATTTTCTGTTTCCTATTTGCATTTCGAGGCTGCAGATAAGCTACTTTGCGCCTCGAATACACAGGAACAGAATATCCAGCTCGAGATGTGTGATTTAAAGATTTCACAAGATTGTGGGTTTCCAGTTCTGTGGGCTATACACTGCCCTTTTTCTCATACATTTTTTGGTTGAAAAATTTTCTGTTTCCTACTTGCATTTCGAGGCTGCATATAAGCTACTTTGCTCCTCGAATACACAGGAACAGAATAGCTAGCTCGAGATGTGTGAATTAAAGATTTCACAAGATTGTGGGTGTCTAGTTCTGTGGGCTATACACTGCCCTTTTTCTCACACATTTTTTGGTTGAAAAATTTTCTGTTTCCTATTTGCATTTCGAGGCTGCAGATAAGCTACTTTGCGCCTCGAATACACAGGAACAGAATATCCAGCTCGAGATGTGTGATTTAAAGATTTCACAAGATTGTGGGTTTCCAGTTCTGTGGGCTATACACTGCCCTTTTTCTCATACATTTTTTGGTTGAAAAATTTTCTGTTTCCTACTTGCATTTCGAGGCTGCATATAAGCTACTTTGCTCCTCGAATACACAGGAACAGAATAGCTAGCTCGAGATGTGTGAATTAAAGATTTTACAAGATTGTGGGTGTCTAGTTCTGTATGCTATACACTGCCCTTTTTCTCACACATTTTTTGGTTGAAAAATTTTCTGTTTCCTACTTGCATTTCGAGGCTGCATATAGGCTACTTTGCGCCTCGAATACACAGGAACGGAATATCCAGCTCGAGATGTGTGAATTAAAGATTTCACAAGATTGTGGGTTTCCAGTTCTGTGGGCTATACACTGCCCTTTTTCTCATACATTTTTTGGTTGAAAAAATTTCTGTTTCCTACTTGCATTTCGAGGCTGCAGATAAGCTACTTTGCGCCTCGAATACACAGGAACAGAATATCCAGCTCGAGATGTGTGAATTAAAGATTTCACAAGATTGTGGGTGTCTAGTTCTGTGGGCTATACACTGCCCTTTTTCTCACACATTTTTTGGCTGAAAAATTTTTTGTTTCCTATTTGCATTTCGTGGCTGCAGATAAGCTACTTTGCGTCTCGAATACACAGGAACAGAATATCCAGCTCGAGATGTGTGAATTAAAGATTTCACAAGATTGTGGGTTTCCAGTTCTGTGGGCTATACACTGCCCTTTTTCTCATACATTTTTTGGTTGAAAAATTTTTTGTTTCCTACTTGCATTTCGAGGCTGCAGATAAGCTACTTTGCGCCTCGAATACACAGGAACAGAATAGCTAGCTCGAGATGTGTGAATTGAAGATTTCACAAGATTGTGGGTTTCCAGTTCTGTGGGCTATACACTGCCCTTTTTCTCATACATTTTTTGGTTGAAAAAATTTCTGTTTCCTACTTGCATTTCGAGGCTGCAGATAAGCTACTTTGCGCCTCGAATACACAGGAACAGAATATCCAGCTCGAGATGTGTGAATTAAAGATTTCACAAGATTGTGGGTGTCTAGTTCTGTGGGCTATACACTGCCCTTTTTCTCAGACATTTTTTGGTTGAGAAATTTTCTGTTTCCTACTTGCATTTCGAGGCTGCAGATAAGCTACTTTGCGCCTCGAATACACAGGAACAGAATATCCAGCTCGAGATGTGTGAATTAAAGATTTCACAAGATTGTGGGTGTCTAGTTCTGTGGGCTATACACTGCCCTTTTTCTCACACATTTTTTGGTTGAAAAATTTTCTGTTTCCTACTTGCATTTCGAGGCTGCAGATAAGCTACTTTGCGCCTCGAATACACAGGAACAGAATATCCAGCTCGAGATGTGTGAATTAAAGATTTCCCAAGATTGTGGGTTTCCAGTTCTGTGGGCTATACACTGCCCTTTTTCTCATACATTTTTTGGTTGAAAAATTTTCTGTTTCCTACTTGCATTTCGAGGCTGCATATAAGCTACTTTGCGCCTCGAATACACAGGAACAGAATATCCAGCTCGAGATGTGTGAATTAAAGATTTCACAAGATTGTGGGTGTCTAGTTCTGTGGGCTATACACTGCCCTTTTTCTCACACATTTTTTGGTTGAAAAATTTTCTGTTTCCTACTTGCATTTCGAGGCTGCAGATAAGCTACTTTGCGCCTCGAATACACAGGAACAGAATATCCAGCTCGAGATGTGTGAATTAAAGATTTCACAAGATTGTGGGTGTCTAGTTCTGTGGGCTATACACTGCCCTTTTTCTCACACATTTTTTGGTTGAGAAATTTTCTGTTTCCTACTTGCATTTCGAGGCTGCAGATAAGCTACTTTGCGCCTCGAATACACAGGAACAGAATATCCAGCTCGAGATGTGTGAATTAAAGATTTCACAAGATTGTGGGTGTCTAGTTCTGTGGGCTATACACTGCCCTTTTTCTCACACATTTTTTGGTTGAAAAATTTTCTGTTTCCTATTTGCATTTTGAGGCTGCATATAAGCTACTTTGCTCCTCGAATACACAGGAACAGAATAGCTAGCTCGAGAAGTGTGAATTGAAGATTTCACAAGATTGTGGGTTTCCAGTTCTGTGGGCTATACACTGCCCTTTTTCTCATACATTTTTTGGTTGAAAAATTTTCTGTTTCCTACTTGCATTTTGAGGCTGCATCTAAGCTACTTTGCTCCTCGAATACACAGGAACAGAATAGCTAGTTCGAGATGTGTGAATTAAAGATTTCACAAGATTGTGGGTGTCTAGTTCTGTGGGCTATACACTGCCCTTTTTCTCACACATTTTTTGGTTGAAAAATTTTCTGTTTCCTATTTGCATTTCGAGGCTGCAGATAAGCTACTTTGCGTCTCGAATACACAGGAACAGAATATCCAGCTCGAGATGTGTGAATTAAAGATTTCACAAGATTGTGGGTTTCCAGTTCTGTGGGCTATACACTGCCCTATTTCTCATACATTTTTTGGTTGAAAAATTTTCTGTTTCCTACTTGCATTTCGAGGCTGCATATAAGCTACTTTGCTCCTCGAATACACAGGAACAGAATAGCTAGCTCGAGATGTGTGAATTAAAGATTTTACAAGATTGTGGGTGTCTAGTTCTGTGGGCTATACACTGCCCTTTTTCTCACACATTTTTTGGTTGAAAAATTTTCTGTTTCCTATTTGCATTTCGAGGCTGCAGATAAGCTACTTTGCGCCTCGAATACACAGGAACAGAATATCCAGCTCGAGATGTGTGAATTAAAGATTTCACAAGATTGTGGGTTTCCAGTTCTGTGGGCTATACACTGCCCTTTTTCTCATACATTTTTTGGTTGAAAAATTTTCTGTTTCCTACTTGCATTTTGAGGCTGCATATAAGCTACTTTGCTCCTCGAATACACAGGAACAGAATAGCTAGCTCGAGATGTGTGAATTGAAGATTTCACAAGATTGTGGGTTTCCAGTTCTGTGGGCTATACACTGCCCTTATTCTCATACATTTTTTGGTTGAGAAATTTTCTGTTTCCTACTTGCATTTCGAGGCTGCATATAAGCTACTTTGCGCCTCGAATACACAGGAACAGAATATCCAGCTCGAGATGTGTGAATTAAAGATTTCACAAGATTGTGGGTGTCTAGTTCTGTGGGCTATACACTGCCCTTTTTCTCACACATTTTTTGGTTGAAAAATTTTCTGTTTCCTACTTGCATTTCGAGGCTGCAGATAAGCTACTTTGCGCCTCGAATACACAGGAACAGCATATCCAGCTCGAGATGTGTGAATTAAAGATTTTACAAGATTGTGGGTGTCTAGTTCTGTGGGCTATACACTGCCCTTTTTCTCACACATTTTTTGGTTGAAAAATTTTCTGTTTCCTACTTGCATTTCGAGGCTGCAGATAAGCTACTTTGCGCCTCGAATACACAGGAACAGAATATCCAGCTCGAGATGTGTGATTTAAAGATTTCACAAGATTGTGGGTTTCCAGTTCTGTGGGCTATACACTGCCCTTTTTCTCATACATTTTTTGGTTGAAAAATTTTCTGTTTCCTACTTGCATTTCGAGGCTGCATATAAGCTACTTTGCTCCTCGAATACACAGGAACAGAATAGCTAGCTCGAGATGTGTGAATTAAAGATTTTACAAGATTGTGGGTGTCTAGTTCTGTGGGCTATACACTGCCCTTTTTCTCACACATTTTTTGGTTGAAAAATTTTCTGTTTCCTATTTGCATTTCGAGGCTGCAGATAAGCTACTTTGCGCCTCGAATACACAGGAACAGAATATCCAGCTCGAGATGTGTGATTTAAAGATTTCACAAGATTGTGGGTTTCCAGTTCTGTGGGCTATACACTGCCCTTTTTCTCATACATTTTTTGGTTGAAAAATTTTCTGTTTCCTACTTGCATTTCGAGGCTGCATATAAGCTACTTTGCTCCTCGAATACACAGGAACAGAATATCCAGCTCGAGATGTGTGAATTAAAGATTTTACAAGATTGTGGGTGTCTAGTTCTGTGGGCTATACACTGCCCTTTTTCTCACACATTTTTTGGTTGAAAAATTTTTTGTTTCCTACTTGCATTTCGAGGCTGCAGATAAGCTACTTTGCGCCTCGAATACACAGGAACAGAATAGCTAGCTCGAGATGTGTGAATTGAAGATTTCACAAGATTGTGGGTTTCCAGTTCTGTGGGCTATACACTGCCCTTTTTCTCATACATTTTTTGGTTGAAAAAATTTCTGTTTCCTACTTGCATTTCGAGGCTGCAGATAAGCTACTTTGCGCCTCGAATACACAGGAACAGAATATCCAGCTCGAGATGTGTGAATTAAAGATTTCACAAGATTGTGGGTGTCTAGTTCTGTGGGCTATACACTGCCCTTTTTCTCACACATTTTTTGGTTGAGAAATTTTCTGTTTCCTACTTGCATTTCGAGGCTGCAGATAAGCTACTTTGCGCCTCGAATACACAGGAACAGAATATCCAGCTCGAGATGTGTGAATTAAAGATTTCACAAGATTGTGGGTTTCCAGTTCTGTGGGCTATACACTGCCCTTTTTCTCATACATTTTTTGGTTGAAAAATTTTCTGTTTCCTACTTGCATTTCGAGGCTGCAGATAAGCTACTTCGCGCCTCGAATACACAGGAACAGAATATCCAGCTCGAGATGTGTGAATTAAAGATTTCACAAGATTGTGGGTGTCTAGTTCTGTGGGCTATACACTGCCCTTTTTCTCACACATTTTTTGGTTGAAAAATTTTCTGTTTCCTACTTGCATTTCGAGGCTGCAGATAAGCTACTTTGCGCCTCGAATACACAGGAACAGAATATCCAGCTCGAGATGTGTGAATTAAAGATTTCACAAGATTGTGGGTGTCTAGTTCTGT
This sequence comes from Xylota segnis, assembly GCA_963583995.1. Taxonomy (NCBI): domain Eukaryota; kingdom Metazoa; phylum Arthropoda; class Insecta; order Diptera; family Syrphidae; genus Xylota; species Xylota segnis. The sequence continues at coordinate 56,626,972 of OY757238.1, read as the reverse complement.
GGGCTATACACTGCCCTTTTTCTCACACATTTTTTGGTTGAGAAATTTTCTGTTTCCTACTTGCATTTCGAGGCTGCAGATAAGCTACTTTGCGCCTCGAATACACAGGAACAGAATATCCAGCTCGAGATGTGTGAATTAAAGATTTCACAAGATTGTGGGTGTCTAGTTCTGTGGGCTATACACTGCCCTTTTTCTCACACATTTTTTGGTTGAAAAATTTTCTGTTTCCTATTTGCATTTTGAGGCTGCATATAAGCTACTTTGCTCCTCGAATACACAGGAACAGAATAGCTAGCTCGAGAAGTGTGAATTGAAGATTTCACAAGATTGTGGGTTTCCAGTTCTGTGGGCTATACACTGCCCTTTTTCTCATACATTTTTTGGTTGAAAAATTTTCTGTTTCCTACTTGCATTTTGAGGCTGCATATAAGCTACTTTGCTCCTCGAATACACAGGAACAGAATATCCAGCTCGAGATGTGTGAATTAAAGATTTCACAAGATTGTGGGTGTCTAGTTCTGTGGGCTATACACTGCCCTTTTTCTCACACATTTTTTGGTTGAAAAATTTTCTGTTTCCTATTTGCATTTTGAGGCTGCATATAAGCTACTTTGCTCCTCGAATACACAGGAACAGAATAGCTAGCTCGAGATGTGTGAATTGAAGATTTCACAAGATTGTGGGTTTCCAGTTCTGTGGGCTATACACTGCCCTTTTTCTCATACATTTTTTGGTTGAAAAATTTTCTGTTTCCTACTTGCATTTCGAGGCTGCATATAAGCTACTTTGCTCCTCGAATACACAGGAACAGAATAGCTAGTTCGAGATGTGTGAATTAAAGATTTCACAAGATTGTGGGTGTCTAGTTCTGTGGGCTATACACTGCCCTTTTTCTCACACATTTTTTGGTTGAAAAATTTTCTGTTTCCTACTTGCATTTCGAGGCTGCAGATAAGCTACTTTGCGCCTCGAATACACAGGAACAGAATATCCAGCTCGAGATGTGTGAATTAAAGATTTCACAAGATTGTGGGTGTCTAGTTCTGTGGGCTATACACTGCCCTTTTTCTCACACATTTTTTGGTTGAGAAATTTTCTGTTTCCTACTTGCATTTCGAGGCTGCAGATAAGCTACTTTGCGCCTCGAATACACAGGAACAGAATATCCAGCTCGAGATGTGTGAATTAAAGATTTCACAAGATTGTGGGTGTCTAGTTCTGTGGGCTATACACTGCCCTTTTTCTCACACATTTTTTGGTTGAAAAATTTTCTGTTTCCTATTTGCATTTTGAGGCTGCATCTAAGCTACTTTGCGCCTCGAATACACAGGAACAGAATATCCAGCTCGAGATGTGTGAATTAAAGATTTCACAAGATTGTGGGTTTAGAGTTCTGTGGGCTATACACTGCCCTTTTTCTCATACATTTTTTGGTTGAAAAATTTTCTGTTTCCTACTTGCATTTTGAGGCTGCATATAAGCTACTTTGCTCCTCGAATACACAGGAACAGAATAGCTAGCTCGAGATGTGTGAATTGAAGATTTCACAAGATTGTGGGTTTCCAGTTCTGTGGGCTATACACTGCCCTTTTTCTCATACATTTTTTGGTTGAAAAATTTTCTGTTTCCTACTTGCATTTCGAGGCTGCATATAAGCTACTTTGCTCCTCGAATACACAGGAACAGAATAGCTAGCTCGAGATGTGTGAATTGAAGATTTCACAAGATTGTGGGTTTCCAGTTCTGTGGGCTATACACTGCCCTTTTTCTCATACATTTTTTGGTTGAAAAATTTTCTGTTTCCTACTTGCATTTCGAGGCTGCAGATAAGCTACTTTGCGCCTCGAATACACAGGAACAGAATATCCAGCTCGAGATGTGTGAATTAAAGATTTCACAAGATTGTGGGTGTCTAGTTCTGTGGGCTATACACTGCCCTTTTTCTCACACATTTTTTGGTTGAAAAATTTTCTGTTTCCTACTTGCATTTCGAGGCTGCAGATAAGCTACTTTGCGCCTCGAATACACAGGAACAGAATATCCAGCTCGAGATGTGTGAATTAAAGATTTCACAAGATTGTGGGTGTCTAGTTCTGTGGGCTATACACTGCCCTTTTTCTCACACATTTTTTGGTTGAAAAATTTTCTGTTTCCTACTTGCATTTCGAGGCTGCATATAAGCTACTTTGCGCCTCGAATACACAGGAACAGAATATCCAGCTCGAGATGTGTGAATTAAAGATTTCACAAGATTGTGGGTGTCTAGTTCTGTGGGCTATACACTGCCCTTTTTCTCACACATTTTTTGGTTGAAAAATTTTCTGTTTCCTACTTGCATTTCGAGGCTGCATATAAGCTACTTTGCGCCTCGAATACACAGGAACGGAATATCCAGCTCGAGATGTGTGAATTAAAGATTTCACAAGATTGTGGGTTTCCAGTTCTGTGGGCTATACACTGCCCTTTTTCTCATACATTTTTTGGTTGAAAAATTTTCTGTTTCCTATTTGCATTTCGAGGCTGCAGATAAGCTACTTTGCGCCTCGAATACACAGGAACAGAATAGCTAGCTCGAGATGTGTGAATTGAAGATTTCACAAGATTGTGGGTTTCCAGTTCTGTGGGCTATACACTGCCCTTTTTCTCATACATTTTTTGGTTGAAAAAATTTCTGTTTCCTACTTGCATTTCGAGGCTGCAGATAAGCTACTTTGCGCCTCGAATACACAGGAACAGAATATCCAGCTCGAGATGTGTGAATTAAAGATTTCACAAGATTGTGGGTGTCTAGTTCTGTGGGCTATACACTGCCCTTTTTCTCACACATTTTTTGGTTGAGAAATTTTCTGTTTCCTACTTGCATTTCGAGGCTGCAGATAAGCTACTTTGCGCCTCGAATACACAGGAACAGAATATCCAGCTCGAGATGTGTGAATTAAAGATTTCACAAGATTGTGGGTTTCCAGTTCTGTGGGCTATACACTGCCCTTTTTCTCATACATTTTTTGGTTGAAAAATTTTCTGTTTCCTACTTGCATTTCGAGGCTGCATATAAGCTACTTTGCTCCTCGAATACACAGGAACAGAATAGCTAGCTCCAGATGTGTGAATTGAAGATTTCACAAGATTGTGGGTTTCCAGTTCTGTGGGCTATACACTGCCCTTTTTCTCATACATTTTTTGGTTGAAAAATTTTCTGTTTCCTACTTGCATTTCGAGGCTGCAGATAAGCTACTTTGCGCCTCGAATACACAGGAACAGAATATCCAGCTCGAGATGTGTGAATTAAAGATTTCACAAGATTGTGGGTGTCTAGTTCTGTGGGCTATACACTGCCCTTTTTCTCACACATTTTTTGGTTGAGAAATTTTCTGTTTCCTACTTGCATTTCGAGGCTGCAGATAAGCTACTTTGCGCCTCGAATACACAGGAACAGAATATCCAGCTCGAGATGTGTGAATTAAAGATTTCACAAGATTGTGGGTGTCTAGTTCTGTGGGCTATACACTGCCCTTTTTCTCACACATTTTTTGGTTGAAAAATTTTCTGTTTCCTATTTGCATTTCGAGGCTGCAGATAAGCTACTTTGCGTCTCGAATACACAAGAACAGAATATCCAGCTCGAGATGTGTGAATTAAAGATTTCACAAGATTGTGGGTTTCCAGTTCTGTGGGCTATACACTGCCCTTTTTCTCACACATTTTTTGGTTGAAAAATTTTCTGTTTCCTATTTGCATTTCGAGGCTGCAGATAAGCTACTTTGCGTCTCGAATACACAGGAACAGAATATCCAGCTCGAGATGTGTGAATTAAAGATTTCACAAGATTGTGGGTGTCTAGTTCTGTGGGCTACACTGCCCTTTTTCTCACACATTTTTTGGTTGAGAAATTTTCTGTTTCCTACTTGCATTTCGAGGCTGCAGATAAGCTACTTTGCGCCTCGTATACACAGGAACAGAATATCCAGCTCGAGATGTGTGAATTAAAGATTTCACAAGATTGTGGGTGTCTAGTTCTGTGGGCTATACACTGCCCTTTTTCTCACACATTTTTTGGTTGAAAAATTTTCTGTTTCCTACTTGCATTTCGAGGCTGCAGATAAGCTACTTTGCGCCTCGAATACACAGGAACAGAATATCCAGCTCGAGATGTGTGAATTAAAGATTTCACAAGATTGTGGGTTTCCAGTTCTGTGGGCTATACACTGCCCTTTTTCTCACACATTTTTTGGTTGAAAAATTTTCTGTTTCCTACTTGCATTTCGAGGCTGCAGATAAGCTACTTTGCGCCTCGAATACACAGGAACAGCATATCCAGCTCGAGATGTGTGAATTAAAGATTTTACAAGATTGTGGGTGTCTAGTTCTGTGGGCTATACACTGCCCTTTTTCTCACACATTTTTTGGTTGAAAAATTTTCTGTTTCCTATTTGCATTTCGAGGCTGCAGATAAGCTACTTTGCGCCTCGAATACACAGGAACAGAATATCCAGCTCGAGATGTGTGATTTAAAGATTTCACAAGATTGTGGGTTTCCAGTTCTGTGGGCTATACACTGCCCTTTTTCTCACACATTTTTTGGTTGAAAAATTTTCTGTTTCCTATTTGCATTTCGAGGCTGCAGATAAGCTACTTTGCGCCTCGAATACACAGGAACAGAATATCCAGCTCGAGATGTGTGATTTAAAGATTTCACAAGATCGTGGGTTTCCAGTTCTGTGGGCTATACACTGCCCTTTTTCTCATACATTTTTTGGTTGAAAAATTTTCTGTTTCCTACTTGCATTTCGAGGCTGCATATAAGCTACTTTGCTCCTCGAATACACAGGAACAGAATATCCAGCTCGAGATGTGTGAATTAAATATTTTACAAGATTGTGGGTTTCCAGTTCTGTGGGCTATACACTGCCCTTTTTCTCATACATTTTTTGGTTGAAAAAATTTCTGTTTCCTACTTGCATTTCGAGGCTGCAGATAAGCTACTTTGCGCCTCGAATACACAGGAACAGAATATCCAGCTCGAGATGTGTGAATTAAAGATTTCACAAGATTGTGGGTGTCTAGTTCTGTGGGCTATACACTGCCCTTTTTCTCACACATTTTTTGGCTGAAAAATTTTTTGTTTCCTATTTGCATTTCGAGGCTGCAGATAAGCTACTTTGCGTCTCGAATACACAGGAACAGAATATCCAGCTCGAGATGTGTGAATTAAAGATTTCACAAGATTGTGGGTTTCCAGTTCTGTGGGCTATACACTGCCCTTTTTCTCATACATTTTTTGGTTGAAAAATTTTCTGTTTCCTACTTGCATTTCGAGGCTGCAGATAAGCTACTTTGCGCCTCGAATACACAGGAACAGAATATCCAGCTCGAGATGTGTGAATTAAAGATTTCACAAGATTGTGGGTGTCTAGTTCTGTGGGCTATACACTGCCCTTTTTCTCACACATTTTTTGGTTGAGAAATTTTCTGTTTCCTACTTGCATTTCGAGGCTGCAGATAAGCTACTTTGCGCCTCGAATACACAGGAACAGAATATCCAGCTCGAGATGTGTGAATTAAAGATTTCACAAGATTGTGGGTGTCTAGTTCTGTGGGCTATACACTGCCCTTTTTCTCACACATTTTTTGGCTGAAAAATTTTTTGTTTCCTATTTGCATTTCGAGGCTGCAGATAAGCTACTTTGCGTCTCGAATACACAGGAACAGAATATCCAGCTCGAGATGTGTGAATTAAAGATTTCACAAGATTGTGGGTTTCCAGTTCTGTGGGCTATACACTGCCCTTTTTCTCATACATTTTTTGGTTGAAAAATTTTCTGTTTCCTACTTGCATTTCGAGGCTGCAGATAAGCTACTTTGCGCCTCGAATACACAGGAACAGAATATCCAGCTCGAGATGTGTGAATTAAAGATTTCACAAGATTGTGGGTGTCTAGTTCTGTGGGCTATACACTGCCCTTTTTCTCACACATTTTTTGGTTGAGAAATTTTCTGTTTCCTACTTGCATTTCGAGGCTGCAGATAAGCTACTTTGCGCCTCGAATACACAGGAACAGAATATCCAGCTCGAGATGTGTGAATTAAAGATTTCACAAGATTGTGGGTGTCTAGTTCTGTGGGCTATACACTGCCCTTTTTCTCACACATTTTTTGGCTGAAAAATTTTTTGTTTCCTATTTGCATTTCGAGGCTGCAGATAAGCTACTTTGCGTCTCGAATACACAGGAACAGAATATCCAGCTCGAGATGTGTGAATTAAAGATTTCACAAGATTGTGGGTTTCCAGTTCTGTGGGCTATACACTGCCCTTTTTCTCATACATTTTTTGGTTGAAAAATTTTCTGTTTCCTACTTGCATTTCGAGGCTGCAGATAAGCTACTTTGCGCCTCGAATACACAGGAACAGAATATCCAGCTCGAGATGTGTGAATTAAAGATTTCACAAGATTGTGGGTTTCCAGTTCTGTGGGCTATACACTGCCCTTTTTCTCATACATTTTTTGGTTGAAAAATTTTCTGTTTCCTACTTGCATTTCGAGGCTGCATATAAGCTACTTTGCTCCTCGAATACACAGGAACAGAATAGCTAGCTCGAGATGTGTGAATTGAAGATTTCACAAGATTGTGGGTTTCCAGTTCTGTGGGCTATACACTGCCCTTTTTCTCATACATTTTTTGGTTGAAAAATTTTCTGTTTAATACTTGCATTTCGAGGCTGCAGATAAGCTACTTTGCGCCTCGAATACACAGGAACAGAATATCCAGCTCGAGATGTGTGAATTAAAGATTTCACAAGATTGTGGGTGTCTAGTTCTGTGGGCTATACACTGCCCTTTTTCTCACACATTTTTTGGTTGAGAAATTTTCTGTTTCCTACTTGCATTTCGAGGCTGCAGATAAGCTACTTTGCGCCTCGAATACACAGGAACAGAATATCCAGCTCGAGATGTGTGAATTAAAGATTTCACAAGATTGTGGGTGTCTAGTTCTGTGGGCTATACACTGCCCTTTTTCTCACACATTTTTTGGTTGAGAAATTTTCTGTTTCCTACTTGCATTTCGAGGCTGCAGATAAGCTACTTTGCGCCTCGAATACACAGGAACAGAATATCCAGCTCGAGATGTGTGAATTAAAGATTTCACAAGATTGTGGGTGTCTAGTTCTGTGGGCTATACACTGCCCTTTTTCTCACACATTTTTTGGTTGAAAAATTTTCTGTTTCCTACTTGCATTTCGAGGCTGCAGATAAGCTACTTTGCTCCTCGAATACACAGGAACAGAATAGCTATCTCGAGATGTGTGAATTGAAGATTTCACAAGATTGTGGGTTTCCAGTTCTGTGGGCTATACACTGCCCTTTTTCTCATACATTTTTTGGTTGAAAAATTTTCTGTTTCCTACTTGCATTTTGAGGCTGCATCTAAGCTACTTTGCTCCTCGAATACACAGGAACAGAATAGCTAGTTCGAGATGTGTGAATTAAAGATTTCACAAGATTGTGGGTGTCTAGTTCTGTGGGCTATACACTGCCCTTTTTCTCACACATTTTTTGGTTGAAAAATTTTCTGTTTCCTATTTGCATTTCGAGGCTGCAGATAAGCTACTTTGCGCCTCGAATACACAGGAACAGAATATCCAGCTCGAGATGTGTGAATTAAAGATTTCACAAGATTGTGGGTTTCCAGTTCTGTGGGCTATACACTGCCCTTTTTCTCATACATTTTTTGGTTGAAAAATTTTCTGTTTCCTATTTGCATTTCGAGGCTGCAGATAAGCTACTTTGCGCCTCGAATACACAGGAACAGAATATCCAGCTCGAGATGTGTGAATTAAAGATTTCACAAGATTGTGGGTTTCCAGTTCTGTGGGCTATACACTGCCCTTTTTCTCATACATTTTTTGGTTGAAAAATTTTCTGTTTCCTACTTGCATTTCGAGGCTGCAGATAAGCTACTTTGCGCCTCGAATACACAGGAACAGAATATCCAGCTCGAGATGTGTGAATTAAAGATTTCACAAGATTGTGGGTGTCTAGTTCTGTGGGCTATACACTGCCCTTTTTCTCACACATTTTTTGGTTGAAAAATTTTCTGTTTCCTATTTGCATTTCGAGGCTGCAGATAAGCTACTTTGCGCCTCGAATACACAGGAACAGAATATCCAGCTCGAGATGTGTGAATTAAAGATTTCACAAGATTGTGGGTTTCCAGTTCTGTGGGCTATACACTGCCCTTTTTCTCATACATTTTTTGGTTGAAAAATTTTCTGTTTCCTACTTGCATTTTGAGGCTGCATATAAGCTACTTTGCTCCTCGAATACACAGGAACAGAATAGCTAGCTCGAGATGTGTGAATTGAAGATTTCACAAGATTGTGGGTTTCCAGTTCTGTGGGCTATACACTGCCCTTATTCTCATACATTTTTTGGTTGAGAAATTTTCTGTTTCCTACTTGCATTTCGAGGCTGCATATAAGCTACTTTGCGCCTCGAATACACAGGAACAGAATATCCAGCTCGAGATGTGTGAATTAAAGATTTCACAAGATTGTGGGTGTCTAGTTCTGTGGGCTATACACTGCCCTTTTTCTCACACATTTTTTGGTTGAAAAATTTTCTGTTTCCTACTTGCATTTCGAGGCTGCAGATAAGCTACTTTGCGCCTCGAATACACAGGAACAGAATATCCAGCTCGAGATGTGTGAATTAAAGATTTTACAAGATTGTGGGTGTCTAGTTCTGTGGGCTATACACTGCCCTTATTCTCACACATTTTTTGGTTGAAAAATTTTCTGTTTCCTATTTGCATTTCGAGGCTGCAGATAAGCTACTTTGCGCCTCGAATACACAGGAACAGAATATCCAGCTCGAGATGTGTGATTTAAAGATTTCACAAGATTGTGGGTTTCCAGTTCTGTGGGCTATACACTGCCCTTTTTCTCATACATTTTTTGGTTGAAAAATTTTCTGTTTCCTACTTGCATTTCGAGGCTGCATATAAGCTACTTTGCTCCTCGAATACACAGGAACAGAATAGCTAGCTCGAGATGTGTGAATTAAAGATTTTACAAGATTGTGGGTGTCTAGTTCTGTGGGCTATACACTGCCCTTTTTCTCACACATTTTTTGGTTGAAAAATTTTCTGTTTCCTACTTGCATTTCGAGGCTGCATATAAGCTACTTTGCGCCTCGAATACACAGGAACGGAATATCCAGCTCGAGATGTGTGAATTAAAGATTTCACAAGATTGTGGGTTTCCAGTTCTGTGGGCTATACACTGCCCTTTTTCTCATACATTTTTTGGTTGAAAAATTTTCTGTTTCCTATTTGCATTTCGAGGCTGCAGATAAGCTACTTTGCGCCTCGAATACACAGGAACAGAATAGCTAGCTCGAGATGTGTGAATTGAAGATTTCACAAGATTGTGGGTTTCCAGTTCTGTGGGCTATACACTGCCCTTTTTCTCATACATTTTTTGGTTGAAAAAATTTCTGTTTCCTACTTGCATTTCGAGGCTGCAGATAAGCTACTTTGCGCCTCGAATACACAGGAACAGAATATCCAGCTCGAGATGTGTGAATTAAAGATTTCACAAGATTGTGGGTGTCTAGTTCTGTGGGCTATACACTGCCCTTTTTCTCACACATTTTTTGGCTGAAAAATTTTTTGTTTCCTATTTGCATTTCGAGGCTGCATATAAGCTACTTTGCGCCTCGAATACACAGGAACGGAATATCCAGCTCGAGATGTGTGAATTAAAGATTTCACAAGATTGTGGGTGTCTAGTTCTGTGGGCTATACACTGCCCTTTTTCTCACACATTTTTTGGTTGAAAAATTTTCTGTTTCCTATTTCCATTCCGAGGCTGCAGATAAGCTACTTTGTTCCTCGAATACACAGGAACAGAATATCTAGCTCGAGATGTGTGAATTGAAGATTTCACAAGATTGTGGGTTTCCAGTTCTGTGGGCTATACACTGCCCTTTTTCTCATACATTTTTTGGTTGAAAAAATTTCTGTTTCCTACTTGCATTTCGAGGCTGCAGATAAGCTACTTTGCGCCTCGAATACACAGGAACAGAATATCCAGCTCGAGATGTGTGAATTAAAGATTTCACAAGATTGTGGGTGTCTAGTTCTGTGGGCTATACACTGCCCTTTTTCTCACACATTTTTTGGCTGAAAAATTTTTTGTTTCCTATTTGCATTTCGAGGCTGCATATAAGCTACTTTGCTCCTCGAATACACAGGAACAGAATAGCTAGCTCGAGATGTGTGAATTGAAGATTTCACAAGATTGTGGGTTTCCAGTTCTGTGGGCTATACACTGCCCTTATTCTCATACATTTTTTGGTTGAGAAATTTTCTGTTTCCTACTTGCATTTCGAGGCTGCATATAAGCTACTTTGCGCCTCGAATACACAGGAACAGAATATCCAGCTCGAGATGTGTGAATTAAAGATTTCACAAGATTGTGGGTGTCCACTTCTGTGGGCTATACACTGCCCTTTTTCTCATACATTTTTTGGTTGAAAAATTTTCTGTTTCCTACTTGCATTTCGAGGCTGCAGATAAGCTACTTTGCGCCTCGAATACACAGGAACAGAATATCCAGCTCGAGATGTGTGAATTAAAGATTTCACAAGATTGTGGGTGTCTAGTTCTGTGGGCTATACACTGCCCTTTTTCTCATACATTTTTTGGTTGAAAAATTTTCTGTTTCCTACTTGCATTTCGAGGCTGCAGATAAGCTACTTTGCGCCTCGAATACACAGGAACAGAATATCTGGCTCGAGATGTGTGAATTAAAGATTTCACAAGATTGTGGGTTTCCAGTTCTGTGGGCTATACACTGCCCTTTTTCTCATACATTTTTTGGTTGAAAAATTTTCTGTTTCCTACTTGCATTTCGAGGCTGCAGATAAGCTACTTTGCGCCTCGAATACACAGGAACAGAATATCCAGCTCGAGATGTGTGAATTAAAGATTTCACAAGATTGTGGGTGTCTAGTTCTGTGGGCTATACACTGCCCTTTTTCTCACACATTTTTTGGCTGAAAAATTTTTTGTTTCCTATTTGCATTTCGAGGCTGCAGATAAGCTACTTTGCGTCTCGAATACACAGGAACAGAATATCCAGCTCGAGATGTGTGAATTAAAGATTTCACAAGATTGTGGGTTTCCAGTTCTGTGGGCTATACACTGCCCTTTTTCTCATACATTTTTTGGTTGAAAAATTTTCTGTTTCCTACTTGCATTTCGAGGCTGCAGATAAGCTACTTTGCGCCTCGAATACACAGGAACAGAATAGCTAGCTCGAGATGTGTGAATTAAAGATTTCACAAGATTGTGGGTTTCCAGTTCTGTGGGCTATACACTGCCCTTATTCTCATACATTTTTTGGTTGAGAAATTTTCTGTTTCCTACTTGCATTTCGAGGCTGCATATAAGCTACTTTGCGCCTCGAATACACAGGAACAGAATATCCAGCTCGAGATGTGTGAATTAAAGATTTCACAAGATTGTGGGTGTCCACTTCTGTGGGCTATACACTGCCCTTTTTCTCATACATTTTTTGGTTGAAAAATTTTCTGTTTCCTACTTGCATTTCGAGGCTGCAGATAAGCTACTTTGCGCCTCGAATACACAGGAACAGAATATCCAGCTCGAGATGTGTGAATTAAAGATTTCACAAGATTGTGGGTGTCTAGTTCTGTGGGCTATACACTGCCCTTTTTCTCATACATTTTTTGGTTGAAAAATTTTCTGTTTCCTACTTGCATTTCGAGGCTGCAGATAAGCTACTTTGCGCCTCGAATACACAGGAACAGAATATCTGGCTCGAGATGTGTGAATTAAAGATTTCACAAGATTGTGGGTTTCCAGTTCTGTGGGCTATACACTGCCCTTTTTCTCATACATTTTTTGGTTGAAAAATTTTCTGTTTCCTACTTGCATTTCGAGGCTGCAGATAAGCTACTTTGCGCCTCGAATACACAGGAACAGAATATCCAGCTCGAGATGTGTGAATTAAAGATTTCACAAGATTGTGGGTGTCTAGTTCTGTGGGCTATACACTGCCCTTATTCTCACACATTTTTTGGTTGAAAAATTTTCTGTTTCCTACTTTCATTTCGAGGCTTTAGGTCAGCTAGTTTTCTCCTCGGATATGCTGAAATAGAATATCCAGCTCGAGATGTGTGAATTAAAGATTTCACAAGATTGTGGGTTTCCAGTTCTGTGGGCTATAGCTTACTGCCCTTATTCTCACACATTTTTTGGTTGAAAAATTTTCTGTTTCCTACTTGCATTTCGAGGCTTTAGGTCAGCTAGTTTTCGCCTCGGATATGCTGAAATAGAATATCCAGCTCGAGATGTGTGAATTAAAGATTTCACAAGATTGTGGGTGTCTAGTTCTGTGGGCTATACACTGCCCTTTTTCTCACACATTTTTTGGTTGAAAAATTTTCTGTTTCCTATTTCCATTCCGAGGCTGCAGATAAGCTACTTTGTTCCTCGAATACACAGGAACAGAATATCTAGCTCGAGATGTGTGAATTGAAGATTTCACAAGATTGTGGGTTTCCAGTTCTGTGGGCTATACACTGCCCTTTTTCTCATACATTTTTTGGTTGAAAAATTTTCTGTTTCCTACTTGCATTTCGAGGCTGCAGATAAGCTACTTTGCGCCTCGAATACACAGGAACAGAATATCCAGCTCGAGATGTGTGAATTAAAGATTTCACAAGATTGTGGGTTTCCAGTTCTGTGGGCTATACACTGCCCTTTTTCTCATACATTTTTTGGTTGAAAAATTTTCTGTTTCCTACTTGCATTTCGAGGCTTTAGGTCAGCTAGTTTTCGCCTCGGATATGCTGAAATAGAATATCCAGCTCGAGATGTGTGAATTAAAGATTTCACAAGATTGTGGGTGTCTAGTTCTGTGGGCTATACACTGCCCTTTTTCTCACACATTTTTTGGTTGAAAAATTTTCTGTTTCCTATTTGCATTTCGAGGCTGCAGATAAGCTACTTTGCGGCTCGAATACACAGGAACAGAATATCTAGCTCGAGATGTGTGAATTGAAGATTTCAGAAGATTGTGGGTGTCTAGTTCTGTGGGCTATACACTGCCCTTTTTCTCATACATTTTTTGGTTGAAAAATTTTCTGTTTCCTACTTGCATTTCGAGGCTGCATATAAGCTACTTTGCGCCTCGAATACACAGGAACAGAATATCTAGCTCGAGATGTGTGAATTGAAGATTTCAGAAGATTGTGGGTTTCCAGTTCTGTGGGCTATACACTGCCCTTATTCTCACACATTTTTTGGTTGAAAAATTTTCTGTTTCCTATTTGCATTTCGAGGCTGCAGATAAGCTACTTTGCGGCTCGAATACACAGGAACAGAATATCCAGCTCGAGATGTGTGAATTAAAGATTTCACAAGATTGTGGGTTTCCAGTTCTGTGGGCTATACACTGCCCTTTTTCTCACACATTTTTTGGTTGAAAAATTTTCTGTTTCCTATTTCCATTCCGAGGCTGCAGATAAGCTACTTTGCGCCTCGAATACACAGGAACAGTATATCTAGCTCGAGATGTGTGAATTAAAGATTTCACAAGATTGTGGGTTTCCAGTTCTGTGGGCTATACACTGCCCTTATTCTCACACATTTTTTGGTTGAGAAATTTTCTGTTTCCTACTTGCATTTCGAGGCTGCATATAAGCTACTTTGCGCCTCGAATAAACAGGAACAGAATATCTAGCTCGAGATGTGTGAATTAAAGATTCCACAAGATTGTGGGTTTCCAGTTCTGTGGGCTATACACTGCCCTTTTTCTCATACATTTTTTGGTTGAAAAATTTTCTGTGTCCTACTTGCATTTCGAGGCTGCAGATAAGCTACTTTGCGCCTCGAATACACAGGAACAGAATATCCAGCTCGAGATGTGTGAATTGAAGATTTCACAAGATTGTGGGTGTCCAGTTCTGGGGGCTATACACTGCCCTTATTCTTACACATTGGAATACACAGGAACAGTCTCGCTCCCGTCATGGACGTTTTCTACCTAACAGACCCGACAGCGAAAATCGCTGTCAATTTTTACAGTTGGATCCAAAACTGAGGACAGAGTGCGAGCCGGAGTCTTCTCAGAGGACTTAGGCATCCACCTCTCCTTCAACCTCCCAATCTATTACAGCGTCTTTCAAGCGAAATCTATGCCATCCGTCAAGCAGCTGACTGGCTGACGGCTAATGCAATATCAGCATCGGATATTGTCATATACATAGACAGTCTAGCAGCTTGATAGCTCTCGCATCCAGCACTATGAGGCGCACGTCCTAGACATCGAGGCGCCTATGCCTACGCAGTAAGGGTGGCCACCCACCTACCTTACTAAACGGCAGTACAATGGACCCTCTCTGGTCTAAGCGCATTCTCATCGAGGGCCGGCCTAAACCAACCAACCAACCAACCAACCAACCCATCTGTTGGACTGATTCGTGTGCTTTCTTTTCAGGTATCCTACAGAGAAGACTGAAGTCAACCCGTATCGTCCTACCGACCTACACCATGATCATCTTGTCCTGATTTTTCTGCCACCTGATTCCTCCTCAACTTGAAAAAGCCTGTCTTCTTGGTTCAGGATCCACTCCACCAAAAGAAAGAATCTATCTTACACCATCGCGCCATGTTTTCTATCGCACCGTACAACCAAAGCTTAAAAAAATATTGCTAAGCGAGTATGAAAGCTAATGTTGTTCCTTTTGACGTGAACAGATCCGCTTTAACGAAGATTACTTTGTTTTATGCAAAAAAAAAAAAAATAAAACTCCCCCTCCTACATGTGTAGTACATCCGCCGCCACAGCACCACTTCAATCAAAAGTCCTTTTTTTACAAAAAAAAAACAAAAAAGCTTAAATACCCACTACACTCTCTTTTGTAACAAAGTTCTTTCATCTCCTTTGTTATGCATAAATTCTATTCCATCCTGTAGGAGTTTTTATTTCCTTTTTTGTTTTTTTTTTTTATTAAAATGGCCTCAATATCAGTCAACAACTATGATGACGGCTTTATAGACAGAATTAGCATTCCGTATGTGTGTAACTAAATACATTATCGATGTATAGAACTGTGTAGGGTAGTGTATTGCAATAGCGCGCCAGCAAGGATGCCATGGGGATATCCTTATTGTATTACACATGAATGTCGTTGAAGTAATGCTCCATGGTTTGTGCATTGGTATTGGTTAACATCATGTTTGTGGAATTAGGTTAAAAGGACCTCCATTGCGCTGTGAACTACAACAATTACATTATATCATCGTTGATGCTCCGCAGTTAACGTAGGGAGATGAACAACTAACGAAGGAAATTCTCCTGCTAACTGGGTTATTACCAAAACATGGCTGCACACTCGTGTATAATTATTACTGCACTGTCGTTGTCTGTTTTATAAATTATTGTTATCCATCAGGATGTATGCTTTAAGAAGGACTCTAAGCAAATAGCAGCGAGCCAACGATAAAGCCAATCCTTCCGGAATGGAACAGTCACCATGTTGCCATTAAATTAAAAGAAAAAAAGAAGCAGAAATGTAATCCTATTACTGGGCACACTGTGTCCCCCTGGGTTAAGATTTCATTAAGAAACAAAAGCAATCGGGAGACGAAGATACAGACACCAACACCGAGTTGGAGAGGATGGCTTCCGGTTTGAATGAAGGAACAGCTTACACAGTTCTAGAAGTCGCCGACTACAATTCGCACATACAACTGTCGTTCATCTTGTTGTCTCGAGTAATCGGATTACAACTTACTCCTTACGGATAATTTATATTTACCTCGAAGGGTTTGTGTGCCAAACAAATGATCCCAGGAACGATTCGAAGAAGTTGTCCCAGGCATTAGGTGATTGGCACAATTTTTGTGAACTGAAAGCCAACTAGGGGGATTCTTGAGCACAGTAATCGGTCTCCTTCAGTGGCAGAAGGAAGTCCGAGTAATGTGTTACGCAAGTTTGAGGAATGTTTAGACTCCAAGTATCCTTCGAGGAGGTTTGGGGAATTTTTTCTTTTTGTTTTTGATTGTCAGGGTTAGGTGAATTCTCCTCTGATTAGCCGGCAGAATGTTGGACTCAAGTATGAATGAAGATTCTCTGGACTTTCTGTACAGATACACTTGGATCTTGCACCCTTACGTGCAGAAAATGGAAAATATTGGGAATTCTCTGCAAAAATAGTACGTATACGCCACCGAGCTAGGCCTTTTTCTCCCAAATTCTGCTCTCAGCTGACGAGATGCAGCTCTCAGAAGACCCTTACGTGCAGAAAAATGGAAAATATTCGGAATTCTTTGCAAAAATAGTACGTATACGCCATAGAGCTAGACCCATTTCTCCCAAATTCTGCTCTCAGCTGAGGAGACGCAGCTCTGAGAAGACAGGTGCTAAGATCCTCTGAGCTTTGTGTACAGATACGCCTAGATCCTGTACCTTTACGTGCGGAAAAATGGAAAATATTGGGAAATCCGTGAAAAAATAGTTCATATACGCCACCGAGCTGAGTCTATCTCGGTGGATGTCAGAGTTCTTGGTTGGGAGAACTGAAAGCAGCGTGTGCGGGATCAAAAGGAGTGGAAGCCGTGTCTCTGACAGAGACTCAAGTGCATAAGTAAGTATCTAGGTAAGTATTTGTCAACCCTATATATCCAATAGAAGAGGTATTGCAGGTAAGTATTTGTCAACTCTAAGAGACTTCTGCCTCCGATCAATCAACTTCCAGCTAAATCCTTTTTCGACAGTACCGCCGAATTGTTGGATGTTTAGTTTTTAAATAGTTTTTCGTTTCCTGCAGACCTTAAGACGTACTATGTGGAATGACTTGACAATTACAGCTTCTAACGATTTAAACTCAAAGCACATCGTTCTCTTCCATCCATCGTCTAAGTCTTCCCTTTTACACCATCACTGAGCTCATAAATTAAGTCCTTAAGAGTCCAAATAAAGCTTCATTAGTAGAGAAGCATTTTTTTTTAAAAAAGGACATTCATTCCTCAGATAAATCTGCACCCAATTCGCCGTAAAAACATTTCACGTACCGCCCCAGTTCACCCAACAAATTTTTTACCCAAAGTGTTACTCAGAATGTTACGTATACGCCCCCAGGAGATGTCAAGGATTCACCTCTCCCCCGCCCAAAAAAAAAAAAGTGAATCATTTCTGTTTTACCGTGCGGTCGCATTGGATTTCAAATTAACTCAGGTTACGAAATAAATAAATAAAAAGAATAAAACAGATAGACTATCATCGTACCTTGCTGACTGAGGTTTACTGTTTCAATAATAATTCAATTTAATAACATTAAAGCAGATCCCCAAAGCGACGGTGGTGTCCTTCGAGGGCACCTCCGTCTGCCTTCCAAGTTCAATAGAACCTTTTTTTCTTGTGTGTTGGTGCTGGTTTTTCTTTTACACAAACGACTTGATTTATATGTATAACCTACTTTGGAAAAAGTTTGTTTTTATCACTTCTCGTCCTGTTCGCATTATTATCATTGTTCCCATGCAATGACCTAACTGTTTACAATCATTAAAACAATTAAACGTTGCTCCTTTCGTTGTTGTCCCTAATAAAATATTCAGGCCCTCTCCCTTTCGATGAATTATAAATGCGACCTTCGAATCAGTGCTTGTGTCTAGGGACGGGAGTCCTTTATACACCGAGAGTGAGGGAGGGTAATAAATCGTCTTATCCTGAATTTTTAAACATTTTTGCGGTCAATTACGTCGCCCAATCGGCAAAAAGTCCTTCTCACAAGGCGCCCGCAACCGACAGGGTTCAGGTTAAATCCCGGCACTTGCCCAATATCAAATTTATCACCACTGTCCAACAAAACAGATATCCTGTATGAGTAGGTATATGTATGAGAATGTGTGAAGCAGGACTCTGTCGGCCCCGCCAAAAGAATGAAAACACGTGAATCGTGCCATACCATAGCCCTCCGCAAAAGTAAGGTACAGTTGTGTGTCTGGTGACACAGAAAGGCGACTCACCGACACACACACACACCGAGGCAAAAGGACGATAAAATGTGTTAAGGAGAAATTTCGTACAAATTTTTATAGCTCCCTATGCTCTGCTAGAAAAGCAAGTAAAAGACGAAACCAAAACTCCTGTCAAAGGTAATGCTTTGTTTCATAGTCATGGAGTGTCCTTTTTTTTTCGTCCTTTTTCGTTTATGGGAAAATCTCTGCGCGTGCTTGATAGTATACACAAATTGGCTCTCTTACATACGAGAGAGGCACATACTTATGTACTTATTTTCCGAGAGAGAGAGAGAGCTAAGCATTTCGGGTTGAAAGTCCTTAGTCCTTAGAGTTTGATTGTCGACACAATCATTACTGTGATAGCATGCGTTGCGATAAGGACGATTCGGTAAAGTTTTTATTTTCCACAACTCGTACTTCATTCAAACTATATAAAGAGGTTTGTCCTTTTTTTTCCCCCTGTACTTTGCTATCCTTTGCATTGGTTTGCTTTTATTAATTCCTTCAAAGGAGCAAAGTTTCAGTTGTTTTTTGTGTTTGCTTAGAGAGTCCATCGCGCGAGCAAGCAATTAGGGTATTTGAAAAGCAAAAAGCAAAGAGAAAAGAAAAAAATCCATTTATCGGAGTCCTTTGGGGAAAAGTTTATCCAAAATTGTTGAATGTTTGTTGAACAAGTGATTCCCTTTGTTCCCTGTGAGTCCTTTTCATTCTTTTTGTTTTCCCATCGAGTGCGTGCGTGTTAAGTGTTGTTGTGTGTAGTGAAAGGAAAAAAAAATTCTAAAGTGTATTTCCGTACAAAAAAAGAAGAGAAAAAGCGCGAAATTCAAAGGATTATCAGTCGAAATTTTCCAAAATGTGAATATTTTGATATGCTAAGCCGTCGACAAGGACATTTCCGCGGACATAACAAGGCAAAGGTAAGTTCCATTTCCATTAAAATCAATCAAAGCTTATCGGTTGTGTGGGGGGCCATATCTCCTTGGACACATGGTAACGTATTGCTTTTAATTTGGAAAACAGCCGTGTATACAGTATTCCTGCTCACAGGAAGCTGACAAACGAATATAAAGCGCCTCGCAGGGATGCATGGGATGTAAACAAACCTTGAAGAGTTTATGATGCGATATGGGATTGGTTGTGCCTACTCGTATGGTTTATTATTTACGCTTTGGACTTATTTATTTTGTAGTGCCTTCCATAAACTCGGAGGAGTCCTTTTTTTACTTTTACGGTTCCACGGTATATATAGCTATAAGATTCCAGAGTCTCGTGAAAGTTTTGACCATAATGGGAAAAGTTTCCTCGTCGTCGTGTCGTAGTGAAATTCTGTTGGTTTCTGTGTCAGGGAATTTCGAATCCGACAAAGTGTGTGCGGTGGGGGTGGAGGCGTTCTGAAGTAAGTTATTAAAATCGAGATGAAAAATTTGTTTGATGTTCTCGTTTTGATGGAAACTCAACACACTTGCCAGTTGTACGACTTCACTTTTTGAATTTATGTAAACGTCAATTTGGTTCTGAGGCTTCTAGACTTATTAAAAATATTCGCTTCTCCCTAGACCGTTGTTGCCTTGGTAGAATGTTCATTATTGCCGGCTGAACCGTAGATTGGTTTACGAGTATGTATCCGATGTAGGGTTTGTGCGAACGCAGATGCAGTACATATGTAATTAAATTTGTGCTCTGAAAAATGATAAATTTGAAAAAGTTAGTTTTTCTTCAGAAGAATAACTCCAACTTTTCCGAGAAAAATCCAATACTGACTCTCAATACAAAGAACAAACAATCATGACAAACAATGATAGATAGAACTGCCAAACGAATTTTAATGATATTTGACAGCAACGCCACTGAATTAATCAGGTTTACTATGAAAATCAATACATTTTTGAAGATAGAAATCGTTGATTAATTCTTTCTGTTGACGACTCCGATTTCAAAGACTCGTGGAATCTTTTTGTGTAGAATTCATTCAAAATGTTGATAGCTGTCAAACTATACATAATATAGGGAGAGCAGATAGGAATGAGCAACTGTCAAAGTTACCAATGACATACAGCTGTCAAAATATTCAGTAAAGTGCTGATGGCTCTGTTGTAAATACGCAACGCATACGAATTTTGTCGTTAGGTGGGGTCGCATGGGTTCGTGGCATCGTTTTGGAACTTAAACCACCGAGCAGCACCGAGAAATAGGTGTGACATGAAGACAACATAGCCGCCGTAGTGGCTAGTATCGAAAAAGACCCAGAAATGTCAATTCGGTGGCAATCAGTTGAACTATGTATCACCAAAGAGTCAACCAGGCTTATTTTGCTGTTAGACTTGGACCTAGATCCGTATAAAATTGTGCTGACGCGAGAATTAAAGTCGGACGACGATAGCCAACGGCATGAGCTTGCTGATTGGGTTTTGCAATGTTGGCCGGAGATCCGAATCTTGGCCTGAAAGTCATCTCCTCGCGCAAGGGCTATTTTTGGCTAAGCGGCTATTTCAACAAGCATCAATGCATCCACAAGGATTGACTGTTTGGTCCGGTTTATGGCATGGCGGGGTCATCGGACCTTATTTCTTTCGAAGTGAGGAAGGAGGCACCATTACCGTCAATGGTCTCAGCTATAGAGCGATGTTAACCGACTTTTCGTAGCCAGAGCTCGGCAACATTGATGTATTCAAGACGATGCTACATGCCATACAAGCGGTGCAAAGCTCGAAGTTGTGAAGGAGAAATTCGGTGACTGGGTCATCTCATCTCAGGGAGAGCAGAAATCGATTATTTTTTCTAGGGTTACGTCAAGTCCTTAGTCTGCGCTAACAAGCCAACTCGAGCTCGAAGGCAACATTAGCGACGCTATTGCCGGAATAACGCCGCACATATTGGATCGAGTCATTAAAAATTGGACTGATCGCTTGAAGCACTGCCGGCGAAGTCAAGGAGACCATTTCAATGAGTTGTGTGCTATTCCACACAAAATGGCATAAATGTAGCTTCAAAATGAAGTCAGAATCTATTTCATATCCTACACCGTTGTTGCTTTATTTTAATTTTTATTTCTATCATTCTTATCTGGTCATCCGTTGCATACTGTCTAAATAATAGATCAACATCAACACGACTCTCGTGAACGTCTCACAAACATCCGAGAGTAAAATTGTCATGAAAAAGCTTCTCGAAATCAAATTCGTCCTTCAGGCAGAAAATCCTTTAAATATGTATTGGATATCCCTTTATAAGAAAAAATTCCACACTTCAAAAGCAATTCGAAAGCAAACATGATGTTGGGAGGAGCCCTGATGCATAACTTTCCTAGAACTTTGCAAAAGAGTCAAATACATAAGGTTTGGCGAGCAAATTTATCATTCAGATATCAGTGGAGGTTAGTACACTTGTGAAGCCATCAAACTTTGATCGGCTCAACGGCAAGTGTGACACATTCGACATATCATGAGTTCATATCCTTCATATATGTACTAAGTGACAAAAACTTGCGGGAATAGGTAGTATGTAACCTACAGAGGTTAAAATATACCCTGTGTCTCTATCACCAAGAATCTGTAAGTTTGGCAATAAAGCATAATGTGATCCTAAATCTCTGAAATGTTGAAAACCTCTAGAGTCCGATTCTTATAGATTAGTATACAAAAGTAGTAGTAGATCGTAGTCGTAGAAATTCATATTGAAACCATCAACTGCACGAATGAATAGTTATTAAATATTCCGCCTCTTTTATTTAATAATTTCTCCAACCAATAAGCATATGCAACTTGAATAGGTATTTCAAAATTGGTTCCATCTATAGATCCCCATTTGTTCTGCCTATGAATGCCTGCAAGCTTTCCTGAAGGGCTTCATCACTTGATGACGATTATTGCCGCTTAAAATGCTCTAAAGACTGTTCCTCGTTCCATTCCAAAGGACTAAAATTGCTCCAAAATGTCAAAAAATGTGAACCAGTTCAAATGCTCAGCAGTAAAAATGGCAAAAGTAGTTAGAGCCCTATTTCTATCTTGTCAGTAGTCGATTAGTGCTTAAAGAAGTCATTTCAAAACTACCCATAGAAAAACTCGAAAACGTCAACAAAAATAGTACGTATACGCCCCCTCACACCCATGACATCAATTGGCCTTATAACACAGGGAACCATTATACAACTTCAGAGAGACGACAGTTGCAAATTCTTTATTTCAAATGTGTCAACTTGGAAGTATCTAGAGGTCCTGATAGACTGTGTAATGGAGGTACCATGTAAGACCAAACTAGCCTTAAACGACAGTGTGCTAGTCTGCATCAGTCGAATCTTCTCTACGATATGGTGTACTGCATTGGCATGTCCAAGGTTTTCTCTGATCTAGTCATTGCAGCATAAAAAACGAATCTTCAAACACCACCATGCTTTATAGAATGGAAGCTACATAATATGGAAGATATTTGAAGATTTTGGAACGAAAACATTCACGAAATTCCAGGTGAACAGAACTCTAACATAAAAAAACAAGACAATAAGAAAGATACACTACTCCACGACACTAGAATGAGTACGGACGAAGGCGATATGATGTTAAGTTCAGTAGACAAAACCCAGTAGGTATGTCCATAATGTCAACAAAACAGGAAGATGCAAGGACAACACCAATGTGTCCTATAGAATGTTACCCTCGGCACATATAACTTTAAGGACTTTATCCACCTAAGATCCACTCAAATCCACCCCAGAGGGTCACAGATGTTAGGAAAATTTTCACCTGCAGTGACACGAAGAAAGCTACCTCAAACAATTTGATATTGGAAACTAGAGGCACCACTAACGATCGTACTGGGTGGAGAAGCTTATTAGTTGAAACCCAAATCTACCTCGAAGGGTTGCGCCACCTATGCATGTAGATAGGTAACAATACGACTTTTGAATAAGAAAATGGTTTTGATAGAACCCACATAGATGGCGTACTCTTGCTTGAGAGTTCTTCTACGTCCTCGAAAAGTGTCTTCTGAAGAACCAAAAGAGCTATAGGCATAGACAAATTCCACAGAAAGTGTAAGATATCCTCCATTATCCTCAACCTTAAACAATTTCTCAAATATTCTTTATATCGAACAGCGCCACCTATTGTAAGGGTCCGTTAAGTAGAAAACTACTTCGAGCCTGGGATTACGAAGTGAGGTATTTGCCGAAATTGTTCAACATTAAGCTGGTAGCAAGCTTCTGTTACTAGGAACTAGACACAGCCTTACAACTATTTTGAGTACTTTTCAATAGTCCTTGAGTCCTGTACTAGGAGTCGGATTCTATGCTACCAAACTGTCCGTGATAAAGGTGATTTCTGTCATTCTAGAGCTTTTATCAAAGGCTGCTACTGTCGCTGCTTGGAAAATACATTTACTCCTAAAAGAGTACCTAGTATGAGGCATGGTTGTTTCCACAATCCTTCCCTTCTGTTTCCAGTTTTTAAAGAGTTTCAGGACGAAGAAGGTAAGAAGTTTAGGTAAGGAGCCTGCATCTTCTTAGCAGAATCAGACACCAAACTTCTGGGAAAGCATTTTTACACCTGTATGAACTAGCTAACATGCTCGACATGGACTAGCGAGATTAGATTTCTGTTTTTTCTTTAGGGAAACAGGGAAACAGGGAACACAATGAATCCGTTGAGATCCGAGTGAGACTGCTCCCTGTTCATGGTTTTGCAGTCAGCTCCCCTTAACCTAACTTCACCTATGGCCTGCATCCCCAAACGACAGTAGACTTTGAGGAACATAATCAGAAGACTACCATTCAGGAATACAGAGAGTCTGGCCAACTTATCGCCCTTTTAACTCACCTAGACTACTCCGCAATAGTAGTGCACAATGAATCCATTGTAAATCCGAATGTCACTCCTCCCGCCATTCCATTGTTAGCTTCCAGTGTGCTTGGCCCCGCCGTCCTCGAATGGGCGCTGACAGATCGTCATCTGTCCCTCAATTTAAAGGCTTTTCGGTAGTACATTCGATTTGGTTCAACACCCCATCAACCTTAATCAATTTGCGATTACCTAAATCAACGTCAGCACGCCTAAGGTCAGGTCACGTAAATGCAATACCAATACCTTAATACCTTTTCTAGACCCGAGTGAACCAGTGAGCCAGTGCGCCGCTCCCCCAAGATTGATTATTCCCCTGAGTTGGGTGACCTACGCGTATGTCCCGGGCTAGACCCCTTCTTATCCTTCGCCAGTAACTTGTTTTGCATGTCTATTGCAAATGAGAGTTCCTCACAAACCTTGGTTCATTCAATGCTGGAACCGAAATTCCTGAACGTCTTCATATCCAAATGATGGCAATTCTTTTTTTTTTTTTTGGGATCACGTGCCCAACACTAAGCGGCGCCTTCGCATCACTGTGCGGTGGAGCGTCAATCAAATTATGCATTCAGAGCGTTTGAATGGAATATAATAATCCATTCTACACGGAGAAGGATAAAAGGTCGAAATGTCGAATTAATCA
This sequence comes from Xylota segnis, assembly GCA_963583995.1. Lineage (NCBI taxonomy): Eukaryota > Metazoa > Arthropoda > Insecta > Diptera > Syrphidae > Xylota > Xylota segnis. The sequence continues at coordinate 56,602,441 of OY757238.1, read as the reverse complement.
AGCATAAGCGTCAATCAATTCGTTGTTTTGTCCTCCGTATGTACGCACTTAGTGTCGAACGTATGTAGGTGTGACCTCAACTTCCGTCTGAATCCGATGCCAGTTGTTTTTCAAATTCCAATTTGCCAAGTTAATGGATCTTCGTAATTCCGCTGATGACTGGAGCTTCCTTTCTTCGTTCTTTCAAAAAAAACAAACAAACTATGTGTGTGTGTGTGTGTGAATGTCTTGGAGAACATTACGCCTCTTCAAGGAAAACTGGCCAAATGTCTGGAACTGGAGGAGGACATACATAAGTGCGTGGTGTGTTGTTTTGTGCGCGACGCACACAAATATTCTTTGAACAGCATTGACATGAAGAGCAAACTTTTCGCTTATTATCCTGTCAGGCATACGGAATGGATGATTCCATGCCATTGTTATGGGTCCCCAATTTTTCTTCACAGGACATCCCCCACCTCGGCCTCCTTCAAATAGTCATCATCATCATCATCATCGTCGGTAGAAAGATTTTTGTCTGATTTGAAGGCTCGACGGGGTAATGGTGGTTCCTTTTGGCAGGACAATGGAGAGATTGGGTCAAATATCAGTTCGTTTTTATTTTTTTCCTTAAAATGGCATTTTTTTTTTTCGTCCTTTTTCCTGTGTTTGTGTTTGTAACGATTTTTGACAGCGTGACAAATTTACAATCGAGTAGAGATTTGACACATTATGCCGGCGATACATAATTTATGTGGCACACTGGCAAATGCCTTTTGCCGTTTGCCGTTTGCTGTTTGGCGAAGGAAGCACAACACAAAGTCGGAAATATATTAGCGGTAATGGTGTTGAGAATGCTATAACCATAAATTTCATATTCAGCAGCTGGTGTTGTTCAATTCCGCTTAAGAGACTCGTTTTTCTTTATTATGGAACGTCTATCGGTCGGCTGGTGGGCGTATGTGAATGGCATGGCTTGACAAGAAAATATTTTGCAAACGAGTTCATAAAATTCTAATGACCCGTGATAAGTAGGAACATGGATTTAAAGGCTTCCAAGCGGTAAGCTAGAACAGATGGGCTGTAAGGCAGTGCGAATTTGCCGATACGAGTTGGTCTCGTGGATGGCTTTGCATGATCTCGTTCTTGTGAAGGCAGAGCAGGTGTGTATTGCACAGAGAAAGGATCAACAGTTCATACAAACGGATATGTCCTCGAATTTATCGCTGTTCTTTGAGGGAGTCCTTAATAACATCATTCGAGCTCAGGGTATATTATGGGAGCCCTTCCCGCTTTGTTAAACACATCGTATCCAGCTGGATAGGCAGTTTCGAGAACAGTACTCCTGCAGCAAGTCTTAAAGAAATGAGTTCTGAAGGCAATGGTTTCCATATGTACAAGCATGTGCTAATGATTCACATCAGGGAAAACTAAAGACCAACATGGTATTCTTCACAAGAGAGAGAAAGATGACTTTTTCGACTCCGGTTGTAAGGAGCCTAAAATTGTGTACAACAAGCTAACTACATAGATTTTGCAGGACTTTTGCTAAGATCTTGAAATCCTCGAGTTTTATATGAAGGCCGATTGTAGAGAGAAAATATGCCTTCGAACTGGACACAAACTGGAGCCTTCTACAAATATCCAAATCATGGCCTACTTAGGAGTTATCGGACCCCAGTATCCACACATCAGCTATGTATAAAGGTAATCCTAAACAAACACGAGACTCTAGGTTAAAGGACCTAGAGTTTCCGTGTCAGTTTCTAGGTTCGTATGCAACTTGTTCACAAACTTGAGAAGCTACCAAAGCCGTAACTGGCGCCCGACTTGTGAAGAAGGTAATAACATCATATGGTCGGCCTGAGCAAACATGCCTGTAGACTGGTATTACTGACGTCCCCTATCCGTTCTGAGTTCTCTTAGTCGTTTCTGTTTCGGACTCTCTGAAACTCTTCTGATTTGTCATCCCAAAATTAAGCCTTAGCTAGGATACCACCCTTATCTTCTTGTCAGATAGTTTTCATGGGGATACATAGACACAATGGACTTTAAATGGTGACTTACGCAATAAGATAGATCTGAGCCCCCTCAGCCTGGTCATTCTGCCAAAAAGAAAGGATCTACAAAGTTATATGATTCAGTAAATCTTAGTACTCAGATGGAAGAGGATTCTTTGTTCTGAAAGCATTCTAAGGAGACCATCTCTCATTGAGGGAAATAATCGGTTCCGGATTAAGGTTTCTAACTTTTTTTTCCCAAGCATGTTTAATATTTGACACAAAACCTGTAGGAGTCCCATGTGCCATGAGTGCAGCATGGTTGTTTCGTTCGGTTTGAAAGTCAGAAGGCGAGAGATCTTGATCTCATCAACCAAGTCCAATGGATGCTAAGCTCCAGTTTTATAAATTACCCTCATATTACCCTTGATGAGACTGATGAGACAGACATCAGAACACAGACCTCACGTTTGGACAAATATCAGCTCAGTGGTGTATGGATTTTCCTAATTGGACAATGTAACGTACGCAGGGTCGCACGTTGACAAATTCACAAGAAACAATGGCCTTTAATGCTGTAACACAAAATAGACCTTGTAAGTGCCACGTCAACGTCCGACCATGTCGCGCATCTTGACAGCTCGCAGCTAAGCGTCACCTAAATAACTGACTAGAGTTACCTATACAGAGTGTTTTGACAGTTCACAGCTGTCATGGGTTGACATTTTTCTTTGACTTTTTCGATTTAAGCAAAAAGATTAGCCACTGGGTCGTATACGTAACATTTTCCGTCAGAGTCTTAGTTCTTCTCCCCTGATAATCTTTCTTTCTTTTTCTAATCTTTTTTTGATTCTTTCGGTAACACAAATATCCAAGGAGGACCCTCTGCCTCAAACCTCATTTAGCCAATATGTCGGCCTTCTCATTACCATCTTGTCCAGGAAATCACCGACATGATCGATACCACCCAAGCTAAGGTACAGTCGCCTTTTTCCTTGTACTTTCATTACCTTCTCCCTTCCGGTAGGTTCAAGGTGTCATACAACCAGACCCCATTTCAAGAATAGTTCAGTCTTGAATGAAGTGTTCCGATACCTAGCGATCTCTGGATTAGGCAGCCCTATCTGTGTACAAGCGGATCTCTATACAAGTTTAACAAAACAAGCAATCAAAAAACTCAGAATCCAGTGGTACTAGTTTACCGGTCAGAAATGCTACCTTAGTGCTCCCTTCTGGTAGAAGAGCTCTTGAAGTGCTTTCGACAAACCTGATTCTTGCTCCAGCACAACCCACGTAGAACGCACTCCAAAAACTCTATTCAATTCGGACCCCTCGCTGATACGTCATACTCCCTCAAGCTCGCGGTATATCAGCTCCTCATACCAAAGCTTTAGTGAGCCCCAAACAGCTTTGAGAATCCTCAAGTAATCTAAGAAATCTCAGAAATCACTTAAATTTTTGCCTGGCTCTCGGTGAAATCGATGATATCTTTCTGTGGATTGTTTTCTACAAAGTCCCACGAATATGAATTCTCGCAAACTACGCTCTTCGTGTGAAAAACACTGCTTTGGTCCTTTGAGCTGTTTCCTGTTACATTCGGGCCTGCCCTTCCAAGTCTCTACATGCCTGTAGTGACGTTTTTTTGTTGTCATCGCTTGTAACGTCCTGCTACTGTCATCTATCCTATCTTTTTAGTCTGTCCGTCGTCCAAGTTGGCCTCAGCTTACTTCTTCTACTAGGTTTAGTTTTGGAAAATGGCATCCAGAGGCAAAAGGACAGAAAATAGTTCTGTCAGTCATATTTCTAACCTCACATCGCCCCACCTTTTTGAAGTTTCATTGTTCTCATGCTCTCGCGGGTTGGTAAAACGCCTGTCAAACGCCACATTGCGTTTTCCAATTATTATTACGTATTTGACGGGACCAGCACCAGAATATGGCAAAGATTTTCAAAACTTCTTCCGAAAGATGACTGAAAAAAATTGTCCAAACACCATCTTTTCAAATTTTAAAGTGATTTCGTTGAAACTCAGATTTTTGGAACTTCTTTCACCTCCACAACTCAGTGAACTATACAAACTGCTGCTAGCGGAGCAAAGCGGAGCGGTGCAGTATTTTCCACATAAATGTGTATACTTCGAGGAATTTTTTCGCTTAAAGTGTTATTTTTTGGAGCAGATAATAGCAAGTGGCTTAAAGCCTGAAACAGGACAGTAGTACTACTTTTGTTCTTCTTTACTCCTGTACTCCACTCCGCATCCTTACATAATGTGCTTATTGAATTTACATAGAAAATAAATTGATTAGATTCAATAAAAACGATGTACATTGCATTTGCATATGAATAGCATTGAATTAGTTATTCACACTCGTCCACCCTGCCCACCAGTGCAAGGATAACACTCCCTCCATGCACATGCAAATCGTATCGATGGAAAGCTGTGAATTTTATTTTGTTTTTTCCAAACGCAACCCAACTTATAAACACTAATTGCGTTGGGTACTGCAAACGAACATATTTATGAAAAATTTAAATTCCATCCGAGAGTATGGCGAAATATTTTTGTTAATTAATTTTGAATAAAGTACGAAGCGAGTGGATCAACTTCAATTAATAATTGGCTCCACAAGCGAGTGCCTCATGTAACTAACGTAACAGGTACTCGTATCTGAAAACGAAAAAACCGGATGGATATGCCTATAAATAGCTGAATGAATCCGGTATGAGGAGTGTGCTGCTTGGAGGATATTAAAAGTTTCAAAATTGAATGCAAACAATTGGATTAAGTTACCTCTTCGGTGAAAGATGAAACAGGCTTGTAGATTGAATTAACGTGTTTCGGATGAAATGAAATATGAATTATATTGTTCGCAGCAAGGACTGTCAATATCGAGTCGAGTAGCAGGTGCGGAGGTAAATTTTTTTGTTAATTTGATTTAATTCACAAAGAAAACGACATTCAATGGAACTTCAAAGAGTAGTTATGGACATTTGGCTTGGCATAGGTAAGAGGTCCTTGATGGAATTGTTTGTCGTCAGAATGAAGATTGTGGGTGCAAAATGGCTCCCTTGTGGTACTCCTAACATCATTTCAATGTATTGATGGTAATCTTAGAATAAAGCTTCATCGCCGGTCTTTGACAAACTTATAGCTTCCAGGACACAAGGCTAGTCATCGGTAATGATAGTCTCTGTTCGTTTGACATAATTTTAGGACATTTTGTACAATATCCTGACCGAGTACAGTAAGTCACAAACCACTAATGAATACTTCTACCAGATAGCGGAGCAAAAGTGGATGGGTTTGTGCGGTTGCGCGTGTACAATAGATGTGTGATTCCGTGTAGATTTCGCCTAGGAACTTCGCAAGAACTATGAAAGCAGGGCAAACTATATTAACCAGCTCATTCGATGGACTAGACGGCTTTCAGTAGAGTCATTGGGAGTTTTGGAGTTGTGAAACGGAAGCTTACAAAAATGGTTCGAGCGATACATGAGGACAAAACCAAGTATATGCTGTCAACAAGGAGGAACACGCAACCTCGTCTAATTAGAAGTCTGGGTTTAGGGACTTTGTCTGCCTTGGATCTGCTGTCAACTCTGTCATTGACATCTCAACAGAGATTTTGGCCTAACAAGGCAATTGAGTAGTAGAGTCCGGTTTCAAACAACTAAGGAGATTTTGTGTAAAACCTCCCAGTCTTGCTTTATTGGATTGAAGCTATGATTCTATGCGAAGTAGAAGAAACGGTTTCTAGATGAAGATTTCGTTTGTGTTCAAGGACTTCCGAGGTAGATTCAATGAGGAACTACACGATCTACGCAGCGATATCCACCAAGTCAAAAAATTGCCCATCAGTTGTCTAAGACGGGTATGACGTGTAGAGTGGATGGATTCCATTGCTTCGGATCGCACAGTCTTCGAATTGACGGAGTATAGAAGGACCTAGCTTTAAGTGGGAGTTTTCAAGCGATTTGAACTGTGCACTGAGACTGGAGCTGTAGACCGAGCTTACTAAAGAAGATTGTTAGTGGAAGCCAATGCTCATCCCCGAACAGTAGCTCTAACTAAGTAAGTAACTAAGGTTCTGGAAAATATGATTGTTTGGCGGTTTTCATGCTCACGAATCGGGCCAGCATGTAGAGGACCGTGTCTTAGAAAAAGAGTGCATCCGTACCTATTTGATGTATTAGTTCAGGTCAAGGCCTTCTACGGAGCCCTTTCATGGAGGAGGCTTTCTATGGAGCTTTGTATATTATTACTCTGGGAATGACGGTTTCATAAGACAGTATCGACATTAATGGCTGAGGTCGACATGAAGTCAAACGAGATGAAAATACTGAAAATTCTTTGCAAAAATATTACGTACACGCCACCGAACTAGGCTTAGTTCTTCCTCATTCTGCCCTTTACTGAGGAGATTTAGCTCTGAGAAGACAGGAGCTCTGTGATTTGCGTGCAGATACGCTTCGATTCTGCACCCTTATGAGCAGAAAAATGAAAAAAAAAATTGGAAATTTTTGGCAAAAATGTTACGTATACGCCACCGATGTCGAACGATGATGCAGAACGACCAGATTGAGATGCCCCTGAGGTATGTAGATCTCCTACCTTAAGTCGCTCTGATTGAAACATGAGTTCCACTGATGGGATTATCGGGAACCAACTAGGCAATATGCCAGATTTTCACTCTTAAAGATTGAGTTCAGTGGAATTCTAGTTTCACATTAAGAATCGTTCAGCTTACATGCTTTTTTCCTTGCATAATTGGCACGTGTTTCCAGGGTTCAGACTTCCTGTGCATCTTGTCTACCTCGGAGTACATAATCACAAAGCGATTCCTATGCAGTTTCCCTGACAACACCGGCTTCCACAGAACTCTCCCCATAGTTGCCAACAGAAACCTAAGTCAGAAGCTCCTCCAGAACAAAGAATAGTTTTGTATTCACATATGACTCCATCAGCTCCCAGTGTTCCAAAGTGTAATACCCTCCCATAACCTTGCCGGGAGAGGGAGCCCCCATTCACTTCATTGCCGTAAATGAATTCCCTGCCCACGTAGCTGGCGCAAATCAATGCAAATTGAATTATTTGAAATAACATTTCGAATGCAATCCATGTCCTGTGCCGCACTTAACTGGAATCAGAACTCACACCTTCGCCCGCCTGCAACCACACCGTTCACCATTCGCACACAACTTCATTGACATTTCAATCCTTTGGGGAAATTTTCAATTCCACATTTCAAACTAAACCGAAAGAGCGTTCAATAAACACACCAAGGGGGTGGATACGCCTTTGTTTACCGTTAGTCATCGTCCTTATCGACCTCCCCATCCTGATCGTCCCCATCGCCTTTCAATGCATTTCCAAGTGAAGTGAGAACAAGGGGCGTTCCAAACATATTTTTTTTTATTTTTTTCGAATTGACTTTCGTTTCGGAAGTTTACGACTAAAAATGCAAGTGTGTGTGAGGGATATTTATTTTTTGAATCCCTTCGGTAGGTAAATATCTTTTGTATGCGTGTGTGTACTTCCGGGGTTAAGGATACATATCTCTATTGACAAGCGAACGAAGTGGAACACCTTCTGGTGGTGGATGGATGTTTTATTTGAGAAAAAGACTCTCCTTTAGGGGGGTCCTTCCGATCGTCCTTTGTGTGTGCGCGCATCGGAAAGCAGTGCGGAGACAAATAAAACCAAAGAGTGGACCCATGTTTACGCACTCAATATTTTGGGGATTATTCCCTTTTTTGGTTTCTTCGTCGCTGAAGGAAGGACACTTGAGGGGGTGTGAGTTGGAATTGGATTGACATCTGAAGGAGCGATACGGGGCTTTACGGTGGGGCTGGTGGATATGGTATTAATTGGGTATTGTTGTCGACGGGGTGTCAGGAGTGATGGGTTATGCATAAGGAAGGGAAAATGTTAAAATAAATTAGCTTGGCGCGTACAATAGGAAGTACTTGGGGGGGATGATCCTTTTAATGACTTTTTTATGAAGTTGATGTTTATTACTACATGGTGCCGCCATTTGGAGGACGCGGTAAGGATATGTTAAATCGTAGAAGCATTGATTTGAGAGTCGTAAAAGGGCTGGTTCCACGTGAGATGGACATCAGTCCGTCGTCGGCTTTAAGTGGAGTACACATCATCGCGTCAATCTGTCCCCACATTCTGAGCTTAAGAGCCATAAAGCCATAAAGATTTGCACCCAGATTCACAGTAAAATTTATGGTTTTATGGGTCTTCACTTCAGAAGTGATGGTGTGTACTCCACTTTAGTGCGAGTTTGAATCCTTTTTACCAGTTCCATGTCGCAGTTCATACTCGTACGCAGCCAGGACCAAATTTGCGAGCTAAGACTCAGACAGTTCTTGTCCCTCTATACGAATATCGTACGAGTACGCGGGAGAAACACAAGGGGACACTGAAATGAGCAAATATTGAAAGTTTCTTTTGCAAAACTATCACGTATACGCCACCGGTTGAGGCCCATTTTTCTTATTTCTGACCTCTTCTGAGGACATTAAGCTCTGAAAAGACAAGTGCTAAGCTGCCCTGTACTTTGTATACAGATACGCTTAGATCCTGCACCCTATGTGCAGAAAATTGGAAAATATTGAAAATTTTCAAAAATGTTGCGTATACGCCACCCCTAGTTCGATTTCTTTCTAATTCTGCCTTCTACTGAGGAAATTCAGGGTTTTACGATTGCTACCGGCAGAACAAGTCCTGAAAAAAGCCAAGTTTCAAACCTTACCCATCTGTAATCAAATGGTTTAACCGTGCCTAGCTGTAACAACGTTTGAAATAGAGTCCACATAGCTAGACTCCGGAAAATCCTTTCAAAAATGTTCACAGTTCTAGGCTTTATCAAAAAATTAGACGGATTCTGGAGAAAATCAAGCTCTCAGATACTAGAATACCTCTTTCTTGGGTGCGACATCTGAACATTCAACACTTCAGCAAGCTTCTGTCTTAGAACAGTCAACACAAGTAACTTGCTGGGCAACCAGTTTGTAGACAATGTTAAGATAAAGTGGGCAACTGGACCCTTCTCTTCCCTCAAAACACTCGGTCCTGACAGTGATGCTGTAACAACAGACGTAGGAGAGTATACTAAGGTACATATGTATATCTCAACTGTTCCTACTCAAGACGTTTGAAACATGAATCGTTTTACACGTTCAAAGGTTCATATGATGAGATGGCCTGGTATGGGGTGGTAACAAAGCTCGAAAGTTTACTCCACCACAGAGAATTCACGCTAGCGACCTGGAAGAAGCCTTCAACAGTGCAAAATCCGAAGCAACATAGAAGAATAGTATTCAACCAACAAAATATAGATCCAGCAATGTCCAAGGCGAGTTGCATCAACTCAAAACGGGGAGACAGGTAAGTACATGCACTAGAGGCACCTTGCAAGATGGGATCCTATCCCTTTTACTACGGATACTGATCGCGAACGAAATCTTAAGAAATAAGTTAGCACATGAGGACGACTTATACACACCATCTTCAGCGAAAAACTGTCATCCGCCCTCAATACCTTATACAAATGGACAAAAGAATGTCTCAAAGCGTTAACCCTCTGAAAGCAGACGTGATCCTCTAAGTATACTGAAGAAAAACGATCAATTCTTCAAATTAGGTCCTTAAGCCCCAACAGTACACTCCTGTAAATCTCAGAAAAAGCGAGATTCTTGAACTGTATACCCAGTGTAAGCTTAGCAGGAAAATTGTTGATAGAAATGGGGGCACAAGGCCGCCATCAAACGGTCGATATTCGCAACTATCATCAGGGTCAGTCCTAGTCTGATTTCTGGTGTCATGCCGACAGCAGTTAAAACGGTGTGCATCAGAGCACTGAGCAGGATCCGAATAGCTAGTTATCTTTGAAACCATACTGGCACTGAAACTATGAAGCCTTCACTTAAAGAAAATTTCTGCAAAGAGTGTCCCCAAAGAATCATATCTTTGAAAAGTGTGCACAGCCTATCGCACTATTGCGAGATGGTCACAATTGGACACCGAAACAGATGACATATTATCATCCCACGACTTCGTCTTAAATGAGTCAAAAAGTGACGAAGGATTAGGCTCTGCTATATATCCTAAATTTCTCACACACAAATTCAATCTAGGGACAGAATGTCATAAGGAACGTTACTCTTCTTTGAGTTTCAGGGCATTCACTGTCTCCCCTGGCTGGCTTCCCTTCTCTGAACGAGTTAAACTAATCAAGCTTCAGTCCATCGAAATTAGTCCGGAAAATGCCGACCTTCGCTTCCTGATTGCCTCATGGTTCTTCCATCGGTCTCAGTTTATATACATCCTAATAGACTGCACCTCTTTCCTCTTAGTTCTCATCGGTCCAACTATGGTCAATCCTGTGCTGATCTAGGTAAACGGGAGGCTTCTTAGCTACACCAAAGTGTTGACACCTTTCAAAGTTACCCCACTACAGGAGTTGACAGTGGACCCATGGGAAACCTCATCTACATTTCGTTCAGCTTAACTTAAGGACGCTATCCGCAGTCCTTGGCCACAGACAATCAAAAAATGAAATGAAGCATATGCTAACCTCACCACTATTTACTCAAAAGCAGGACATGGACTATGAAACCTATAAGAGATTCGAGGCCCCAATTCCTAGAAAACATCAAAGTTGAATACCCATTTTAAGCTCTTACGAACGTATGACAAACATCTGAGCTAACTTGGTTTGAAACCTCGATGTGGTAGGGTGGCATTACTCAACGGTTGGTGTATACACTAATCAGTGAATATCGCTGGTATTCGTATCGTCTATGGGTCTCTTTACTCTACCAACACTGTGGAAGTGTATCTTGATGATTCGATAAATAAGACCACATCCCGGTCCTCGGTGGCTCACTCTCCAACGAGTCTACAAATCAGATTAACAGAAACAAAAACATTTACCAAATTAGATCCTTAAGCAAACTCAGCAACAGTAAGTTTTAATTTTTATTTTATTTCTCTTCTCGAACGGGCCGCCCCGATGGGCTGCTGTGCACCTTGAAGTTATTCACTCCCTAATCCACTCAGGCATGGGGAAACTTTATAAAACACTCACGGAAAATGTTTTAATTAAAAAGTCAAAGCTTTCGATGCCGCTTTTGTTTTCCAACGTACCAACGTGCACGGCTTTCCTCCTCTTTTTTTTCTCAACAACTTGTGCGATTTAATTGTCTGAAGTTCTTCAAACTTCCAATGGGGATAAGCAAGAGCTTTAGCAGAATTTTAATCCACAGGACATGGTGTTTTTTCCATTCCTTTCCCCCTTACACTATTGGCACTCGAATCAGTCAGAGGCATGTTTGAAAATTAGATAATTGCAGGACTAATTAAGGAATGATGCGATGGGGTGAGTGCAAATCAATAATGTGTCCTTTGAAGGATTCTGTGAAACGGTTGATAGTGGTTACCTTTGATAGAATTTAATTATCTAATTATGTTGAGTGAGAGTGTATGCATCGCATAGTGGCTGATGATTGATGTGTACTCCATCAAACGAGTATGCATCCTTTCACGGAGTAGAAGGATTCTTATGATGTGACCTTTACGATATAGTTTTTCTTTTCTTAGAGAATACACTTTGTCGTGTAGTGTGTGTACTTCCGAATTCCTCCCGACTAGAGTGTGAAGCCATGCGATAAAATTGATGTCTTGGGACTAAACGAAGTAAGGACGATAGGACGATATGTATGTGCTGTCAGGAAACTTGAAAACCTTTTTGTAATAGGACACTGACAATGTTTCTTCCTTTAAGAAAACATGGAGCTCAGGATAAATGATAGTACTTTCACAGTTCAGAAAGTATATATGCAGTACTCTGGCGTAATGCATCATTTGAACAAAAAAAAAACACAAAAAATATCGAAGACGACGTAGATGATATGAACGTCATCGAGTGCTTCAGCGTGCCATCATCAAGGCTTTAAGGAGAATAAATTGAAGATCAAGTGAAACGAGTTGGTCCTGAAGTAAATGGAGAAAAAATTAAGAACGACTGCAAGGTAATTAAGGAGAGTTAACTCATTTAGAGTCACAATGATTCCTGAATTAAAAATCGAAGGAACCTCTAGTTATATGCACCTTTGCTGAGTTCTTTTGCCGGAACACCGTCTGCAAGAATCTGCAGCACTAAATGGTCTAAAGGGTCAAAAAAGATCAAGAAAGGCGGAGTGTGAAGGCTATACTTTATACGTCAGCTGCTTAAATGACCAGGCCTTGAGTAGCAGCAGCAACATCATTTGAAAGAGAAACCTCTAGACTCCAGAAAATCTTTTTAATCCCAGACTTCATCAAAACACCAGGCGAATCCTGAGCAGAACTATGCTCTGAGACCTTAGAATTCCTGAAAACGTTGTAGATCTGATGCTCGAATAATCAGGCCTTGACTAGCTGCAAGAATATTTGAAACAGAATCCTCTAGGTCCCAGAAAATCCTTTCAAAGATCCTCACAATCCCAGGCTTTATCAAAATACCAGACGGATTCCGGACAGAATTCCTCTTTCTTCTGTGCAATATCCTAATACCTAATACTGCAGTAAGCGCCTAAGTTGGAACAGCCAAGATGAGTCACTTCCTGGTCAGCCAGATTGTAGACGAAAGGAAAATACATAGACTGGGCAACTAAACTTAAATTGTTGCGTGATCCACGAAGAGCAATGTGATGAGTTCAAGAACTGAAAGAAAAATAGTTTCGACGACTTTCGCATCAGATAGGTGGGAAGGTACTTGTTACCATCTGTATGGACCTAAGTGTAATCTTCTTCGGACGCCGAGAGCTATACTCTATAGAAGTCCCTAGCGAGGAGGCCTAGCATCTTGAGATGACACCTACTAAGATTGGTATGAACGCCCTTTTCTATCTAATTAAAGACTTGGAGCGTTTCTGATCCAGTCTGGACTCGATCTGTCTGGATATGCGGCATGTAGTGCCGTCTGTTCATCTAAGATTGGTTGAATCCATGGCGTTGAGTTTAGCAGCAGATTTGCCAAGCTCGTCGGCCATAGAATTCCCTAAAATGTCACAGTGTCCCGACCAACTCGATAAGAGACAGGTGACAGTTTAGGGCAGAATTTTAGGAATAAGAGTGGACTAATCACTGTGAATTGGACAATCCTAAGAAAATAGTTCCTACCCTCACGGGACGTGGACGTCGTGGCCCACACCTAAAAGTTTGATCACGGTCTCACCTTTCGTAAACATCTTACAAACATTCGAGTGTATAACTGTTATGAGAAAGCTTCTCAAATCTCAAATTGTCCTTCGGACACGTCATTAAGGGGTAGCCCCCTTCCATCTGTGTAAAGAATATAAAAAGCACGACACGAATGGTTGTGAGAAGCTGGGCTCTGGGTCTCATAGACCTGTTGCGCCTTGTACTTGTATGGGGCCCTCATGGGGCACCCTATGGTAGAGACACGGCAAAAGGCTTGATGTGTTCTTCAACGATTTCTAAAGAAGCAGTAGAGACGAACAAAAGGAGGAACCAATGCCACCTGGCGTACCCTATCGTCTATAAGAAGGAAACTTTAGCCACACTAGGCTTAAGCAGAATAAAAGAGCTCATCACCGGGTCGCCGAAAGAGCAAACCATACTTGAAATGTCCCACCAGGAACCAAATTAGGGATATCAATATCTGGTTCGGTGGCGTATGTGTAACCTTCTTTTGCATATTTTTTGGTCCAAATATTTTCAAAAATTTTTACTGACCACAACAAGGTAGCAGTTAAACTCATTTGTACTCACGATTCGGAGAATCAAAATACTAGACTTGATTTGTTTCGAAGGATTTAATAGGGACTTGACTATCCGTTTAAATGCTGATATACTTTAGCTGATGGACATGATCACTATAGTGATTTGGAAGCCCCTCCTACTCTTAACTCTAAGGATTCAAATGGTCAAATGGTGTCATTCGACAGAATGTCAAAAACTGAAAGCACAGACAACTTCCACGTCAAAATAAGTCTTCGAAACTGTTCCAGGCTATCAATCTGAACACGGACACGTCAACAAAACCCGTCTGTCATTCAAATGTGAAAGCTGTTTTACATCTCCAGCTGTCACATTACAAATATTGTTATCACGTTCTACTTAGTGATTTCTTTAAAGAATATCAACCAGAAATGTGCAAGTTTTAAAATAAAATATATTTCCTTGTCTTTTTCAAACAACAATGCAAAGCTGTCCATTTTTGTTTTTCATTTTTGACAGAACAGTTGAATCATGGTGCATCTGTCAGGCAGAATGATACCAACTTAGAGTGAACGCAGATCGACTCTTATAGTCGATGAGGTGATCCCGATTAATATCCTTTCCAAGCCCCTAAGGGAAGACTACAACTAGCCCCACTTCCGGTTCGAACAGTTTTATTACGCATTTGACATAAATCATGTTTCCTCCTTCGTGTCAAACATAGCCGCAAACTGTAATAACAAAACTTCCATCAATTAATGATAGTTGGACGTGGTCCAAATAAATTTTTTGCCTTAAAAAAAAGAAAACTATAAGTGGACGACCATAAAAAGTTAAATAATTAAGCACCCTGTCACTCCTGTCAAACGTCATCGTCCTAAATCTGTCCATTTTTATAGGTTCAACACCTAAAATGGTTTCGTTTTATTTCGATTCGAACAGAAAGAAAAGGGATTGCTCACGCAAGAGCCTAAGCAACTTCCAACAAAAGGTCATAAAGCGAAAATCAGTTCCCAGAGAACTTTACGAGACGTCAATAAAACCCCAAAAGAAGACGACACAGAAAAGAGAAACAAAAAACAAAACAAATGGCACTGTCCCACTTCCCGGTGTGGCTGTGGCTGTGGCAGTGGCAGTGACAGTGGCACGTTTAACTGCTGACAAAGATTACCCCATACTCACACACACACACGCACAGACAGAGAGAAAGAGAAGAGAGAGCGAGCTTCTATTGAGGATCCGAAAGTGATACCAAACCGAAGAACAATGTCGCACGTGCTTAAGTGCGCACTTAACTGCTGGCAAAATTGGTTCTTAATGAAATTACCTGTTTCCACTGTTAGACAGTAATTAATGTTTTATTTGCACTTGAAATCCATTGCATGCACATCGTACGGCTTTTAAGCCGCCACCGCCACCACCGTGTTTCACATATTTTGTTGGCCAAAATAAATACTATACCTTCTCTGGCAAGGACGACACGCCACAACAAATGGCCGAAACGTATTTTTGTGTATTTTTATGACAGCGGCGGCGAAGGGAATCGACGGCGGCCTGATGTCAATGGCCCAGATACATGGGGCCGCCTGTCAGAAAGGACCAACGAAGGTGTAACTAATGAATCTGCCTCCAGTTCGGTTTGGATGATTCTCACATGTGCTCCTGTGGTGATTTGGTTTTTTTCTTTCACTTTTTTGGCGAAAAACGAAAGGAAAAAAAAAAAATTCTGGTCACGCATCGGTTACAACCATTTTAGCTCTTAATTTGGGTTTGGGGCCGACAGGTACGGGGCCATAGGCACTGTGGGTGTGTTGTTTAGGGCGTCTATCGGACCGTTTATTAGGGGTGAAATATCTAATGCCGTGTAGAACCCATGTTGGCGGAAGGAAGGAAATCAATATGGCGTGGAATAAACCCAAACAAATGGTACTTCAAGTTGTTACACGAAAAGGGCTTATATCTATTAAAAAGTCATCGGCGGAGGAGGTGGCATATACACACAGGGCTTGGGTACATTAGAATTCTAATGAAACTCGTCGACGGCTACAGAGGAAGGTGTATACGACACGATAACCAGATGATGTCAATGGGTTCATTGGAAAGGTTTTAGAGGCTATTTGCACAGCAAAAAAATGAAGGGATTTACTTTTTAAATGAAAATTTTAAAATATAGGCATCCAAGGCTGCTGCCTACACGTCCTTTTGGAGGAAATTCACGGAGAAGGACTTTGTGTGTGGATGTAACATTAGCTTTGATGTCGTGTGTTTGCCTAACAAAGGACTTAAGTATTGAAAGTCATTGAAAGGTCTACTGCTTGTGTACATTTAGATTTGTTGGCTACCTCCTTTACTTAACGAGGGATTGTCTGAAAAGATTTGGCTTATGTCGCCATATCGGTTAGCGCCCCATGGACTGGTTAGGTTTAGGTTTAGGCTTAAACCAATAAAGGTGCATTGTGATGCCATGAGTCGCTCTATTTGGCTACTTGGGAGGAGAAAAACCAATCGGGGCGATGGAGGCTCCTGACACCAGTTGGCCAAGATTGTCAAAGTGAGTAGCTCCCTGATGGAGTAGTCTTTTATGGGACATAGCTGGGGTGCAGCTTCTACGGAAGTCATATGAAAAGAGAGCCAGCCTTTTGGTATGCTGACCTATCAGGCAGTGTCCTGTAAGAACACCGATAACGTGGCTGGTCTCTGATCACTTTAGTAGAACCAACTTTGTTTTGGATCAAGTCCAGACCAGATCTGTCTACAGGTGGAACATCTAAAATCGTCCAGCCTTAGCAACAGATTGGATATAGCAAGGAGCAAACCTAGGGTTGGAGATTCTGCGCATCGTATCCAGTCTGGCGAGCTCATTACACTTTTTAATTCTCAATGCCTCGGCTCCCAGAACAGGTGGAGGTTGATCTAATCCAGGGTCGCCAGGAGTGACAGTTTGACGTGGCCTTTGAAGTAAAAAAGCACGATTGCAGCAATTTGGTTGACTGTCAGTGAAAATACTGATAGGTATTGCATTACACGTCAGGAAGGACCTGGCTTCCTGGTCCACATTCCGCCTGAAATACGATACAATGCTCAGATTGGAACACTCCAACCTAACATTCTTCTAGGTGAGCTTGTGTAGACGTGGACTGAACTGTCTTCAGGAAAGAGAGCAGTGACCTGCTATGTTCAGGGATGCTCGTGCGAAAGTTTTGGGTCAAATAATAGCGTGGATGGGGTGTATTCTGTGTCTTTTAGGGCGAAATTGAGGAGATCAATGATCGAGTAGTGGCCTTCCTGATAGCTAAACCACTGTATAAAGACTTTGAGTTGAAAAGGCGTGTTAGCAGTCAATTGCTTGCCAAGAATGTCTTAGGTTAGTAGGGATCGTATAAAGGAGAAGTACTTAGAAACCAATGAAACTTAGAAAGAAGATTGCGGTGAGTGGAGCTTTTTAGAGCCATCCACTAGGCGATCACAACGTGCAGTCGGTCGTATTGGCCTGAAAATGGACCCTTGAGGTGGATTTAGAGACATAAATGCAGATTCTGACAACTAATTAGCCTAACTCTTGCCTATTTATTGCAATTTTAACCTCAAATTGGATACAAGCTGCCATAGTCTCTCGGATTATTTCCAGCAGATCTATGATTTATAATTCGGTCTGCAGGGAGAGTTGTAAGCTAGTAGAGCTAATGTGGCGAAAATCACTTACTCGTCGATATCGTTCTTTTTGGTATCAACATATGGGGAACGCTTATCACTACACCACTAGACTTTTTGGATGGAAGAGGTGACTCTCGGCGGATTAGGGATAAGCCCAAACAGCTGGAGAAAGAAAAGGTGATTTAACGTAAATCTGGAGGAGTTTGATGCCCAAAAACAGAAAATCGGACGTGAATTGTGCCACGAGAAGGTAGCACAGAGTATGCACCGGTGGCGTATGTGGAACATTTTTTGGGTGAAAAATTTTCTGTTCCTATTATACCCGGTGAGGCACCAGTAAAGCTAGTTTGTGCTTGGGATGCGCAGAAACCGACACAGGAAGACACTGGATAAGGAAGATATTGCTCATGTCTTCAGGAAGGTGCTGTGAGGAGATGTTTGCCCAATTCGAATGGAATAAGGAGCATTCTTTTGGGGTTTTTTTCTTGGTTTGTTGGTAGAGGTCCTTTTGAACAAATATATATGAAAGATTCTCGTTGACTGAAAATGAGACTCTTTCATCCCACCATCTGCCCTCGATATCTCTTTTAGACGGCTTTCTGTTTTCATTTGGTTCGCCAACTAGGACCAAGGCAGCTACACTGTGGATTCTATGTTCTGCTTCCAGTTTCAAGGACTCTCCTAGATCTTTACACTCTTGTTAGGGGCTCTTCATTTGTATGCTGATTTAGTATGCCCAAGGTCTTTTTTTATTACTATTTCAAGGAGTTCAAGGCCCAACCTTTTTGCTGCGAAGGCATAGTGCGGACGGTAGGAAAATTAGCAGAAGGAAATGGGATAGATGCCAATGCCCATTGGTTTTAAATGTTTGTGCTGTCTTTTGTGTTGAATGGTTAAGGAAGGAGTCTCTGTATTTGATGTTACGAGCGAAGATGGTAGTCTGAGGATAAACTGAATAGTGTGACGAGTGTTACAAGAATTGTTGAAGGCATAGTATGCAGAAGGGCAATATTCCTGGAGGACTATTGGTGACAGGATTGATGAAGCAATGAAAGTCAGGAAACGCTATTCTTCTAGTTTTATCCAAGCACCTGTTGTACTTTGTGCAATACTTCGAAGTATTGAGGTTAAGGGGTTTACCTACCCCTTAAATATGAACTCCACGAATGACACCTTAGTGGAGATTCGGCGAAGACTTATCCCCTGGGAAACTGCATGCAAAAGTCCTAACTCGGAGGATGAAATGTATGCTATACCAAACAATAATCCGGTCTGTCATATGGAGCCGAAGGCTAAGCAGGAAAGGAGAGCAAATTTCGAGCACTTCTGAGAGAAACATTCTCCGACAAATTTGCGGTCCCGTCTGGCATAAGGGCGAAGTCTATGAACTGGACGTGGATGTTGTAGAAAAATCCAGGACACATCAACTAGACTATGTCGGTCATGTCGGTCATGTGCTGTTTTAAGGACTAAGCCATCGCGGAACAATTTTGAAAGTTTTTGACGAATAACCAAACATTTCTACTTAATTTGAGACATACTCGTAAATTTCTGGTCAAAGAAAGGCCATACATGGTGATTGAGAACAGTGCAGTCATTTCTGGCTCGTTTAAGTTGGCCTTGAATAATCAAAAGGACTCTCAACCTTGTAGCTTGAGCCGTACCATGCGTTCTCATTTTCCTCTTCTCTGAAGAATTGAGGCTTTTAAGGCTTCTGGCGTACATAAGCAAACACACTGGGTCTGAAGATTAGACTAACGAAAATAAGCTCTCATCCTGTCAGAGATATAGGAATTACCACCAGCTTCTCCTGGTTAGGAACCATTGTGGCTACTGATGGTTTAAGGAACTAGATGTGGGAAGCAGGATCTGGAGAACAAATCCTATAGTCCGCATGCTGTCAATAATATGTAGATACAATGTTTCCAGGACAAGATTTGTAAAGCGACTGTGCCTCTCTATTCCAGAGCCGCTCAGCGGCTCTACCTAGACCTTATAGACTTCGTCCAATGTCTTCATGTCTTCTTGGGACGGACTGGTTCAACCTTATTTTGAATGGAGAGCTTCGGTGTAGGTGAAGGGATGATTCTTTTGATAGATACCTCCATTGCAGGATAGGTTTCAAAATGGAATTCATAGAAGATTGTATCGTCCTAAGCAAACTTGTCCTAGCAGTTCAGGAGAAAGAATTCAGGACTGAGTAGTGAAAGCAACGTTCCTAGCCTTAGTATCACATAGACTGCTTCTGCATAAGTTCCCCCAAAGTGGAGTGGTTTCCCCTTCCCAAGGTTCAGCTCCATTAATTTTTCGTTTCCCTTTTCGGAATTGCTAAGTCAAACCATCTAAGGCCGGATCATGACTTCCTATGAAAATGAAATAACAATAAGCCTCCTAGATAAACATCTCCAGGAAGTCGGAAGGAAGGACGAACCAAAACAAAATCGAAGGAATTTTTTATTTCCACGACCAAGGCACCTGCTACGCCTCCCGCAATCATCATCCGCAATTTGTATTAATTTTTGAGCATTACGTGGGCGAATGACTTCGATTAGTTTATTCTTCTCCCATCGGGGCACCGTTGCGTGTGATTTTAATAAGCCATCTCCCCTCCATCAGCCCCCGGGACGGGGGAACACACAGTTTTTTTTGCAGAAATCTGATTTACGTAATGCCAAAGTGAGTTCCATAACTCGATGGACGTAATGTATCATTTGCAGTCGTTCGGACGGATATTCCGCGTAATGTTGTTTGAGTTTGATTGGATTTGGCCTTTGTGCAGTTGGCTAATGATGGTAGGAGTTCTGGTTTAATATAGAAACATCCAGTGATTCGATTCAGTGGAAATGTTACGCATAAATCCGAATGGAAGGTCAAATCTCGCTGTGTACGTCATGACACGTCCTGAACGCTAGCTGGCTGACTGTGACAGGATGAGGATGCGTGCGTAGGTGGGTATTAAAATAAAACATGTGCTCCTTTGTTGGAGTGGATTGCTTTGCTACCTTTTAGTTTGACTAATTAGTTTGCAAATGCGAAACGGAGCTGTTTCGAAAATAAATACGTATTTCCAAGGAAGTTCTGATGACGAAATTATGTGTTATTTGCTCGGGAAGTGGTAGTGGGTACTGGAGTACTGGAGTACTGGAGCACTGAGTACGTTGCTTTCTTGTAAAATAATGATGACGGGCTTTGAAAAATGTAATGGAAACCCATCGCGGAAGATTGCTTGAAAGGAACTAATGGGGATGCAAGTGGATTACAGAATCACTAAATGTCAAACCGACTTGGGAGGGAGAAATCCATACCCACTAACCTAACCTAACCCAACCTAATAAGAACTATTAGCAGCAGAGGTATAGAGGATGCGACCAGAGGATAGATCAGAGCCGTGCTTGAAAGTTAGAGGTTACCCAAACTGAGACGTCCTTTCTCCTCTTTTGTGGTCATTAGTTGTTGACAAACTCCTATGCTTTGCCATATGTTCTAGAATGGTGTACTAGTGAGGGACAATCCATTAATCCCTGCAAACCCATTCTAGTGTCTTTTACTCAAAAAAATATGCTCATTAGGTAATTCCAGTGAAGTCAAATATCTCCGAGTCATCCTTGACAAACGGCTTAAGTGGAACCTGCATATCAAGCCCGCCTTTGATACAAGGATGTATACAATGCTGGTGAGGCCTATTATCAGGTTTGCGGCCGACGTTCTTCAATGGACAACGGCAAGTTAGCTTCAGAAGTTATAAAGAATAGTCTGTTTCTGTATTTCAGGTGCCATGCGTGCCTGACCTACCGCAGCTGTAGAAGCTACCGTCGGGCTCATACCCTTACAACTAGAACTAGTACTAGAATACAAGTATAAGACCATGCAGTGACCATGCGGGTAACCTGAAAATTCTTGACTCAATCCCACAAAGAGACATGTTGTGCACTATCCCCGACGTTATGGTCAGGGAATACTGTTTCGGTAGGTTTTTTGAGGTCAAAATATTAGACTGTATGGACTGGTCAAATGGTGTTCCGGCACCGGACCCCAGAGGTCTGATCTGGTGCACTGATGTCTCTGGATCCAACACCAAAGTCTCGATACTTAGGGGAATGTGTGCCACGGTTTTCCAGGCTTAACTCCATGGCATTGAGTTTTGGGCTAGGCTAAACCTTATAGTAAGGGTATCCTTATAGTCGGGCAGCTCTTAGAGCGCTGTCGTCTAATTTATTGAACTCTATATCAGTTAAATACTGTTACGATGAACTACAATCTCTTGCTAAACACAACAGTGTGGTACTCGGGTGGGGGTTCCAGGTTATCATGGGATTTCAGCCAGCGAATCTGCAGATGAGCAAGCTAAGGCTGGTTCAGCATCTGCCCTCATTGGGCCTGAAATTTACTGTGGTGTCACCTGGCTGCCAACACAGTGCTGATAAACGAATGGGAGCACAAAATTCGTCTAATTTACTGGAAAAAATGTCCCGGGTTTGTCAGGCAGTATGAGCTTTGAAATAGGCTCAAGAAGCACGACGACTTCATGGGGATCTTTCGTTTTGACTACTAAATGAAGCTTAAGATTGTTTGAACTAAGGAGAAAGTGACATCCAAAGGCGAGGTAAAACTTTAGTGGCACTGTTTGAGCCTAGTTCGAGCAATGACAGGACTTTCACATAAAATATGTTCGACAGTTTTTGCCTTCGTAAGGGAGAGTCAGCACGTGTCGGATTCGGTAATGCGTATTTCCTTGAGATGATACTTGGGAGAGCAATGACGAGATAGGAAGTCTGTCAGGATCTAATTATTGTATTCGGTCATTGCTGCGAATGCCAGTAAGATAGCTTTCGTTCGTACTGGCTTAGGTCTATCTTTGTCTGGTTGACAGGTAGACCACAAAAGGGTTTAGCTGGAGATTCTCATGGATACCTGAATGTTCTGGGGACCATGTCCATTCGATTGCAAACCAGCTTAGACTTAATGTCAAAAAATTTCCAGAGGCAGTGGAGATTGATTCTCTTCGACATGGAATCCGAGATGCATACTACCGATGAGGATAAGAGTGGAATTCTTTCAAGGAATTTCTACATTGGATGACACAAACTAGGTCACAATCCCAATACCAAGCAGGCTAAGGGAAAGCCTACTACGGTGAAACATGGTCACTCTAACTTGGCTATAATTCTTACGTCTAGTTCCAAAGAATTATTTGGAAGGCATCCTGCAACATAAACGGTTGTCCACCCTCTAGATAGTCACAGTAACATGGTTGCGAACAATTCAACGAATTGATTCGCAAAAGTTTGGCAAAAACGATGCTGAGCCTTCCCAAGCTTAGGAGGTATTTCATGGTCAGCTTACCAAGCGTAGAAACAACATGCCTCTTACGGGCATCCTGTATCGCCGGGAGGAGCACACATTGCCAAAGGCACTCCTGTGTCTCTATCTATCGTTCTGGAAAATTTACATTGATGAATAAGCAAACATTCCCAGTATCGACTGGTTTCCTGGCACTCACTCGCTACGATTACCTACGAAACATAAAAATCCCTCCGAAGGGATCCTTAGTAATTCATTTGAAAAGCAACGAACAACAGCAGCCTGCATGTCCTGTTCCCAGTTTTCGAATCGAGCAAACACAAACGCTCGTCATTCAAGTTGGGAATTTAAATTTCTACACGAAACGTGACTGGGTAAACACGAAACACAACGTCGTCGTTCGTCCTAGCAAAAGGATAAAAAAAAAAAAAAAAAAAAAACAGGAAAAACATAGAAATCATTCTCCTGGCAAAGGTAACAAATGTTGGTCACTGCCGGAGCACAGCTGCTGTGTCGTGTGTATTTGTAAACACACTTCCTTTATACAAAGGACTCTTTTGCAATTCTCTGACACGAGTTTTACCCCATTCTCCCTCTCGTTCGCGTCAGTGTGGGGAGGATTTTCGTAAGGCGAAACCCTACTGAAAGTTTCCAATTTAACAGCAGAAAAGTGTTGGGAAAAACTTTTCAATGTTTTCAGTTTTTTTTCCCTCCACCCCCCTGCCCGGCATCGCATGATGGCTGGATAAACTCGCAGAAAGAAAAATAAAGTCCTGCATCCTGCTTGTTAGAGACTCTGCGCAACACTTTGTATCTTTTCGCGGATTCTCAACGAATTCCTTTAACCCCTTTCTGTCTGTGTCTTCCTTCCTGTTTGTTTTTGTTGTTTTGCAATATTTTTCTTTCTCTGCTGGTTCGCCCCTCGTTCGCTGAATGAAAATTTGATCCGCTCTGGCCCGCAGCCGCCGCTCCCGATGGATGGAAATTGCTGGAATAGCGCTTTTATTTTCCAAAGCCGCAGGGAATATCCGTTCGAACACTGGTTCGTGGTTGTACTATAGATTGGCCACGTGAGCGTTGAGCAGAAACAAGAGATCCTTTTTCCTTTGCGGTTTTATCCGAAGCAATTTGTTTTCGAAAAAAATTTTTATTTTTTATTCATTCACACGGATGCACTGCGGTTTTGGATTGAATCCGGCTGGAGGAGGGGGGTTTATTACCCGAAATTGGTTAGACCTACTCTCAGTGTTGTGGTTCCTAGGTGGTTCTTCGCGGGAAAAGCTCATTAGTTAACTGATTAACTCGAATGGTTTTAATTAATTTTTACCTGTACGCGTATCTGATTATTTTTGTGATTATGGTTTCAAATTAATTTTGTCATTTGACGGGGTTTTCTGTTTTCTAATTGCATTCCATTGTGCGGTTAGGAGGAGGGGGCTTTCAATTTAAATTGACTGATTTTGACTGATCTCACTTGACGTGCACGAGTTAGAGTCCTTACAGCACTGACCAGGCTGATTGTCTCAGCGAATGTATAGTCCTCGACTAATAGAATCCGTTGATAGGTTTATTTTTTACTTTTTTAGTTCGTTTATCCGTCGACAGCTCACGCATTTACCAATTGAGAGTGAGAACATTCAGAGATGGAAGCATTCAGAGAATGACAGAAAAACTGTCATCGCCCATCATCTATCAGCGTTAGTATGCGACGGAAATACGTTAACGTCAACGTCAACCTTCAACGAAACGACGTCGACCCGATTCTATGATCCTTTTTGCAAGTGACCGACGGACTGGATTTTTTGATCTTTATAGAAGAGGGAGAAAGCACATTCGTGACATGATACTACTTTTGACGTTTAGAAATGTCAGCCGCTGCCACCCGGCAAATGACGGAAAAAATATCGAAAAACTGAGAAATTCACGAAAAAGTCATTAGAAACACGAAATCAAAACCATTTCTTGTTGAAAAGCAAACCAATTCCTTTGACGTCAACGACTAAGACGTCAAAGAAAAGTTCGTGAAAGTGTTCAGAGAGGATTAGTAATCTGAACACGCAAATGTCAAAAAATGTCCGTCAGTTCGGCGTAAACAAGGTCTATGGATCTATAAGTCGAATCCTAGAATCGTGTCGTTACTTGACAGCTGTCAAACGAATGACAGTTTTAGGCATTCTACGAAAACCTTACTAGATGCAATGGCGTAAGGAAGAAGGATATCTTCAAGAAACCTTAGAAGTAGAATAGACTGTTGTTTAAAATTTTTAAGTTGTATGCAAAATTTTGAATCTACTTGTTGGTTCCAATCTATGACTGATAGATCCGCCATAAGACTGTTACGATTCTAGTTAAGGGTATGCTATGTTCCATTTTTCATAGTGTTTCTTGACTATGAGTAAAGTTGGTTGCGGTTTTTTTGACGTTTCAAGTCATAGTCACTGGAGATCGACACCGGGTGACTATTTTTGTGACAAATTGAAAGATCAACATAATTATGTCTGTTTTACAGGATATGTCTGAAGTCTTGTTCGAATCTTTCCCTTTATCCTGAAATACTTATGATATGCATTTTAAGCTTCTTTCTAAGCGCCATCACCCAACCTATTTCAACACAGTGTCCTGCGTCCTACGTCCTGTGTCCTGTGTCGTGCTAATCGGCTAAAAATCACTGAAACAGAAACAATTATTCAGTCTCATCCTAAATGCCAATGGCGGCGCGCACACGAATACCAGTTGCTGTGCTCTCAAAAGATTATGTCCTCTTAACTTCCGACCATAAAACTCATTATTGAGTGGGGTATCTGGAGCCACAGGAACTTTTAATGATTTCCTGGAAGAACAACTAATGTCCCACAATCAAAACTCTTAATCTGTGCGCCGACTTTGCTTTATCGACTCAGATACTTTTGACCTTAAAGAACTTTTCGTCTCCCCGCATCGCCCGCCTCACGGAAACCGAAAACGGAGTCATTTTTGACTGAAAGTGTAAAGGTCACCAATGAATATTTGATTTCAATCAGACACCACGTCGGGGTGAATGACAGACAGCTCCTTTCACTAATCACTTAATGCGTATCTCACTTGATTTTCCGCTCCACATACGTGGTGATAAATTGCAGGCCAATGCTCCTGAGACACATCCTCTGTTCAGAGGAGATTAGCATCGTTGCTATCTTCTTTTCGATTTCCGTTTGGCCAACATCAGTAGAAGTAGCCAGGAAACGCAAGGAGCAAAGGATAGGGAATGTCGCCGGCAGGGAGAAGCGAATTCATTAGAATCGCCCCTGGCATGGGGAAACTTCGCAGGATAATGTACGGATGGGATTCTATTACACGAGCTAGTTGCCATGGGAAGGACGTCCCTGGCTCCCGCTCTCTCAGCGGGACTGTGGCATTTACTTGTGGATCTGCAACAATTTAAATTCGAAAACAATATTTCCCGAACGCAGGCACGTTCTGTCGAAGGAAATTCTATCCGCGGGCCTGTGGTAATTATTTCATATATCGAAGCACGAAGCACGAAGCACACATGTGCTCCTGCGGTCGGGGTTGGGGAAGAAATTTGATTTGGGGCTGCTTCTGTGGGTGGCACTGCTCCGGCAGCTGGGAGGGGACATTTCGAAAGTTTTGTTAAATTTTGGGGAATCACTTGCGGCGACCACCACAATCATGGCGTGGCGTGAGTGCGACAGAGATCTGTGATGTAATAAATGTCGAGGAGCTGTGCGAAAGGCACTTGAAGGATGCTGCTTTGGAAAGTTTTAATTATCGGGTGTTTTCTGTGTGAGAGTTATTGTTTTTGGGGGGCGGCCTGGTGGTATGTTATCTAGTTGTTGGGAGCCGGTTGTTGTGTGGCTTTTTGGGGGGTTTTGCGTCGAATCGATGTGAAACGTGTGAACTGGTTCTTTGTTATCTTCTGGGGGACTCTGTGGCACAGAGGAACATCAGTGGTAGTTTGTAGAAGATTACTTATAGATATGAACCTAAAGTGAGTCGAATTTGTCGAATTAAAGATGAAATTTCTGAATTTTATGGTTTCGTTGGGTAGTGATGGCAATAGGCAATCAAAATGGGTCTTACGTAGGCAACTGTCGTCATAGGGGGTGCTCTTGTCTATTTGGCAAGAGCTGAGATGAAGATTTTGTCTTCAACCAGAGACCTTCGTTGGGAAAGTAAGTCAAAGGGAGAAACCTTGACGAGTCACTGTCTGATGTAGTTTTTGATTTGGGGCTTAAGTTCCCCGAAAATAGTGTCGAAAAAGTCGGCATTCAAGCGGTAGATATGAGCAGTCTGTGGAGGCACAAGTGACAACCCATTTTCCACTGACACGCACCTACTCTTTAACTGAGAAACTAAACTCACCATTAAAGCAGGAAGGATAATGAAAAAGAAAGATGGGAGTCTTCCATGGGTTACAAGCCGATCAAAACTTGAACCAGCCTTCTAACCATTGATTATCCGAAAGTTAGCAGAAAGCCTGAACTTTTGAGAGATGACGTTGAAAGCGTCAAGGTATTGTGTGAGCTGAGTGAAATGGAGCCACCCTGTGACCACCAGTTGTAACCGAAAAACGACAGAAGACCCTTTAAAATATCACCAGCTGGGCCCAGCCAAAGAACTCCTTAAGAGAAGGCAAAAAGTACTCCCGAATAAAACATACCATCAGAGTGAAGGAAAGAAACTTCAGTGAAGACATAACCTAAGGAGCATAGCCAGCAAACCCGAAACGAAGTCAAAGACACTTAGAAAAGAGATAATTGCCAGGCCTATAAGAACAGAGTTGATCCTTTTTACTAAGGGACATAGAATACCAGAAGTAGCAAGTGAAATGGTTGCGTCTTACTTATCACGGACTACGTTACTCTGTTTCCTGGACAGAATTTGGCCGAGAACAGATTCTGGGGGAAGACTTCCTCGAGGAGCTTAGAGACATTGCCGATTTGGAAATGGTTCCAGGACTAACAGAAACCACCGGTTTCCGGATCATACAGTAGCACAATAGATCATCTTCAGTTCAAGTGAATCCTACCATAAGCAGGGGATAGCCCAACGAACGTAATACCAAGGCAAGAGTCTCGAAGCAAGGAGAAATCACAACCTGCATCTCCATCCATATGTCCACAAGAAACCTGAGTAGAGGTGGAATGTACTGCTACTGATGAAACGCAAACTGTCTGAAGGCAACGTGCAGAGCTATAGGTTTGGGAGGGAGGCCAGAACTTAACCAGAAGCCAGCAGTATCTTTGATCCACCATTGGTAGGGTCCAAGCTCGCTAAAATGTGCATTAAAAGACTGGGCAATGTCTCTGTGACCAAAAAGATCAATAGTTGGTCACGTAGACATCCCAGATAACGAAGGGCAAGACAGCCTCACATCTAAGCTTTTCACAGGCCCTTTCTGAGACGAGTACATATGTTAGCCCATAGAGTAGGAAAGTAGCTATCGAATCGAATGAGAAAGCTAACGATGGTATCTAATGACTTTTAAATTGTTGTAGTCAGTCCATACGAAGATCTCCAGATCTTTTGAATGTCGCAAGTATATCCCGACAGCTGTTGATGTAATGACAGGGTACAGAGTGGAAGGCAATTTAGAAAAACCCGTACGACTACCTCGGGGAAACTGCAGGGACGAAGAGGAAATGTAATCCATTCGTTACTTGCTACGCGATTGTCTAGCCTGGCCACCAAAAGGAAAAGATGTCATAGGAGCCATCTCCTTGCTGAACTGGAGGATCAAGGAAATATTAAATCCAGAAATTCATACGAGTATCCGAGTGGTTTAGTTAAGCCGTCGATAATTAAAACTGGGCTCTCAAAAGTCTAGCAATTAGCCACAATGGACTCTCTGCTGGCCTAAGCGAGTCTTTGACAAGTTCTGTCGAAAACAACACCCATTTACCCAACCTATTCGAAGCTTCAGAGAAAGATTTTTCAGAACCTGGCTTGGAACTTCTCCACTTTGACCACTTTGAGGGATAATGACTGTCGGTTGATTTCTCTAAGGAGAAGACTGTACAGAATTGTTCGTAAATCGAAGATGGAGGCTTGACTTTCCTCAGCTTCTTGCGCAATAAGATCCTTCTATACAGACTGATGAGTATAGGATTACGATCAAGAAGTTATGACGAGATACGAGGAGAACTATCAAGACTCAGCATTGCGCCTAGATTTATACATTCTTTATTGCGCAGGTCGAGAGAAGTAGAGAAGATTGTGTGATCTGATGGTTTGAAACTTGGAAGATTGGATAGAGATTGTGTGATGCGATGGTTTGAAACTTGGGTGTTTTTTATATTCCTTTATATTCCAAAGATTTAAGTTTATAGAATACCTCTTGGGGTCTTGAACATCAGACCATGTCCACATCTACACCTTGACCTTCCCTAACTGGTTACTCATATTTAACTGACCTTGTGTTCGTACATAGATCACTAATTAACAATTGATTTCTTTTCAGATTGGCCTACTACACGGTGCAAGAGTATCCTGTAAGTACTGCTCATTGAATGCAACTCTTAACCATGTCTGTGCACATACTTCATCATCTTCATGTTACTCGTACACATCCATGGTATCTCTAATTTCAAATTCCTCCTCCAGCTGCTAGGACCACCCGAAACTCATGATAAATTAGATCCCAAACATGTTCTAATGCCAAGCCCAGACCCAAATGGGAAACGATTCAACCACAGGATGTGCAGATAGACCAAAAAAGCCATTTCACATACTCGTACTCGTACTCGTATCTGCATTATGAAATAAACGAAATCCTTGCTGTTTCGTAATTTGCCCATTTGCCAGTACATGTGCAGTGGAATCCAATATCCCTTGCACTAACCGAGTTGTAATTAACTGATCAAATTTCACCCAAAACACTGTCAAAGCAATTACATATGTGACGCCGACGACGACGACGATGACGACGATGACACATAAAATTGACATCATCAACCGAACGAAGGATATGCACCATCAAATCCTGCGATACGTCAATTTATATTCAGATGCGACGACAATTTCGAGAACTGTTTACGGCGGTTTTCATTTTCCCGGGCATAAATACATAATAATGCCGCTAACAGGCAACTGTGTGTGTGCGGCTTGAAGTTGTTTTTGAGAGTCTCTTACGGATACACGTCGTTCATTTGGCTGATTCATTATTCATGTCAGATAGTTGATTGTTTTGTTTATTTCTTCGGATAAAATAGGGTGATTCAAAAAATTAGATTACATCTAGTTGACGGCACGCAGTCGGTGGTGGTTTAGTGATTTCAGTGGCTTTGGGCATGAAAATATACAGACAGACGATAATGTGGATGAAATGTCAAGTAGGTGTCCTGGAAGACGATTCGAGTAATCTGCTTTTGTCGATGTTCATTTGAAAGGAGTATTTCTTGAAGCTGGCAATGCTTACACAACATGGCACAGATCTTAGACATGGTTGTGATACCAGCTACGGGATTGCTTCGAAAGGAAAACAGCGACATCTATAGCATTCAAGAGTATGGACAAGGAAAGTTCCAATAGTCTGTCAATAGTTAAGAAACTGAGTCCCGAACTCAGTTCTGTATAAGACCTTGATCAGCCCAGTCCTGCTTGGACTCCATCTAAAGCCGAAAGAGATAGATGTCCGCCGTCGTTCCGAATGAAAGATTATTTGTAAAATTTACGAGCTCATTGGCTGAGATATATACAGCCCATGATTATAAATCGAGTCCTATCTGGAGGGGCAACCCAGAAGAGATAGACCTAATTTTAAGTGGCAAACACAAGTAGAAACCTTAACCAACTTGAAGTGCCCATCTGGAGCTAGTTGGCTAAGAACCTGGCTGCTTGTTATTAGAGATCCAGGTTCTATCAAATCACTTCGCAATCTCCCCACTAGTTTAGACACAACCCATGGAGTGAGGGAATCTAATGTCACCTAAGTTTCAAACCAATTTAGTGTGTTCACTTCTATTCAGTGATGCCAAGTTTAAAAATGTCATTAATTCGCCTGGTTATATACGAATACAAATATTTGGTGGTATAGTCCTGTGGGGCCCAGTGTTCTTCACTAAAAAGGAAAGATCCAGATCAAGGATTGAAGACGCATGTACTTCAAGAACTGATCATAAGGATTGGCTGCCTGCCAGTCATTGGAAACGTATCGAAAAAACGAACCTTGGTCCTGACTGGTGGAGTTCTTTGAGACAATATAGTTCTCAAAGGAATCGAAAACTTCAGCCTAGTTCTTACTCGGAACTCTCGTTTTTCACAAAAAACCAACCAGGAGCAAAGTCTGGAATTCCTTACAAACCAGCAGATATTGTATTGGTAACGCCTGAGTCTGTGGATTTACGCTCCAATGACTTGGTTACCTCTTAAAAATTCGTATCGTAAGTGAGCGCTAATTGTACGAAGCCCAACATCCCGCTTTCAGATAGAATGAACCATTTTACGTGGACGATGCCAAAATGTCCATCCACCTGACCAAAGCGAAGAGGTAGCTAGAGGGCAAGCTATTCAAAGCTGCTGGAGATGACTTGGTAGAAAGAGTATACACCAACTCATCTCAAAATTGGTCAGTGAATTGGAGTGAATGGAATCTCAGTTCCGTTTGCCAGATTCACTGCTTCAATTACAGAGGTAGGTACTAGTCTGTAAACATCGCATACAAGTCCTATCTGCCACTCTGTGTGCAAACCTTCGTTAAAACCCTGATCAGTGGTTATCAGTGTGGTTTCAGGCCAGGAAAGTCCACAGTCGATCAAATTTTCCCCTCTCCGACAGGTCCTAGCACCTTTTCATCGATTTCAAGGAGGCTTATGACGCTATCTATAGAGACAGAGCTATGTCTAACTATACAGAGCTATGACTACTTCTAACATCCTTGCCAAACTCATTCGCTTATGGAGGATGGAGAATGCTCGCTACTCCGTCAAGATCGGCTACTCGCTTTCACCGAGACCTTTGATATCAAAAAAGGACCTAGACAATGTGATTCGCTGTCATGGAGGTTCAATCTTTCACAAGTCTGTCCAACTATCAACATATGACGGCGATATTGACATTATTGAAAAGCTTATTATTGGAAGCCCAGCTTGACCACGAACTATAGCGCTACCTAAGTAAGTAATTAAGTTGACAGGCGGACTGCTTGAACCTACTTCATCATAATAAATCGCAATGTCAACTTCGATTCAGTGCCGTGTTTTAATTGATATTCCACTGACATACTTAAGGTATGTTTCCCAGACACCACCAACATCTTTATCTCGATTTCCTCTCCCTTGAACGATAGGCAAACATTTGAGGGTATAACTGTCATAAAAACTACCTTTGCGAACACGGCTTTAAATAATAGCTCTCTACTGAAAATTATGAAATCCATAATATGGCTAAAGGAACTCTGACTTCAAGTATTTGTAATTTAGATGAAAGGCTTAAGAGATACTGTACAACGCATAAGGTTTTAGAACCAAAGATGTTACGAATAAGCCCCGAAAGTTAGAAGAGATATTAACTAACTTGGTATGCAAAACTAAAGAAACATTACTAAGGACCGAGTAAACTAAAGAAACTTGTCCATTCTGGACCCTTTCCGAAGACTGTGTGAACACATTCGTATTTTAAATGCAATTTTTGAACAAAATTTGTTTGTAATTTTACAATTATTGTTTGAAAGAATAAAATAAAGCGTGCATCGCTCACCGTGGAGCAGGAACATATTTGGTTGACCGTCTCATCCAAGGTATCCTCACAATATGGCCGGAACACTGACTTTAATGCCTTTCCTACATCAGGAGCACAACAGATCTAGGGACACACCAAGGAATTGCTTTAAGCTCTAAGCTCAACTTTCAAAATGGAAGATATTTTTATTTTCTTGCACAGCACAGCACACTTCACTTTATTTGCACAACATATGCACACAACACACACACGAATACCCGGAGCCGATCAAACGAAGAGAAGAGGGATTCGTGAAGGGCAGAGATAGAGAGATACAGAGAGCAAACAACACAAAGAGAAAGGGAAAGAGGTTACAAAAAAACCGGTCATGGCAAAAAATCCAGAAGGAAGTCTCCACGCCGCAAGACTTGACTTATTACTAACGAAGCTGAAGCCCTGATTGTTCTTAGAAATTTCCCAAAAAAATACCCAAAAGTCAGCTTGTACCTTCTATCTCCCTCAGCCACTGCTTTACTTGCAGTGCGGGTGAATGCACAGAGCTTCCTACCTTCTGGCCAGAGAATCGAAAAAATTTCCCTTTTCGAAGGAACCTATCTCTCCGAACGAGAGAACTGTCAAAAGATCTCTTTGTTCGGAGGGAATTTTATCAAAATTCGATCAAAAGAATGAATATTTTCATAAAATGATAAATTTAGTACATTTTGGAGCCATATTTCGGCACAATAGCACGGAAAAAATGATGTTTGATCTTGTAGGTGACGAAGGTTTGAAGTCTTTACTTGGCGTGGCTTGTTAAGGGGAGCCATTTGCTCTCGTGCCTTGTGAACATTTGATCGAAAACTTCTAGAAGATAGAAGATGATTTCTTAAATCTTTCTTTCAAGTGTGATACACAAGTCTGTTAATGGCAGATGACATAGGGTGTCATTAGTTCCTTCCATTCCTTAAGTTGGTACCAGTTTTGGTCGATAACTTAAAGAGGTAGAACTTGCTTTTCAATATGCATCTTCAGACCCTGACTTGACGTCGAGGAACGTTGATATGGACAAGAAAGCTTCTTGACTATGCTTCATATTTTGGATTTTTTTGTTCTTTTAACTCATCTAAACTTGATTCAAGCTACAACTTTTGGAAACATGTAAATCTTGCATCAGAATTTGCCATAGATTGAGACGAAATTTATGGTAAAATCAGTCTCAAAGTGGTAACTCATTTCTGACTCAATATGTTGCTTCACCCGAACTAGACCATCATTTTGGGATCTTCGACTTGAAAGTAATAAGTGGTCAGGATTGGAATTAGGAACCAGAATAAGCAAGAAATTAGCACAGATCGGTGGCGTATACGTAACATTTCTGCAATTTTTTTTACATTTTTTCGATTTTTCTGCTCATAAGGGTGCAGGATCTAAGCGTATCTGTACACAAAGGAAAGAGCAACAAAGGAAAGGTGTAAATCTCTTCTGTGGAGGCTAGAATTAACGAGAAGTAAGAATAGATCGGTGGCGTATACGTAATATTTCTACAAAAAATTTCAAATTTTTTCGATTTTTCTGCTCATAAGGGTGCAGGATCTAAGCGTATCAGAACGGAAAGGAAAGAGCAGATTACCACCTATCGTCCCAGGTGTAAATCTCTTCAGTGGAGGCTAGAATTAACGAGAAGTAAGCATAGATCGCCTAAATAAGACTTTGTTGTCTAAGTAGACATTTTGTGGTTTACTGTGGCTACTTACCTGCTCAGTAGAGATAGAGAGTGTTTTTCGTAAGGATATGGGTAAATCAAAACCCGAGATTGGCTTCGTAAACGGAGGTCCTTCGTCCAGATATTTCCACTTGTCATTCAAACTAACTTCGGGAGTGTAATTCCAAAACAAATCGCTCCTGCTTTTTGAAGTAAATTCCATGAACTTCATGACCCCTTTTACGAAAAACTCTTAACAATGGTCCGCAGTGTCGTTGACCAGCAGGTCAGGACTTCAACTCAATTCCACAGACAGTACTCGGTAAGAATTTAAATATTAATCACAATTTTGACAGCTTTTTGAAATATGTCCGTTGGGAGGACTAAGCGTTGTCAGAAAACTTTCAACTCAGACACGAAAGGATTTATGCCGTCCTTCTACAGGTCATCTCGGTGAGGGGAAAAGTGAAATAAATTCTTTTCACAAATAGTTGGTGGTTATGTGTTCAGATAGGAACACCGACAGCGATGGAAAGAAGATTTTTCCATACCGTCCTCGAAAAGGAGCCTTTATCGCAAGTTGCGATGGCATCTATTGTGGTTTCGTCCTTTCGTTCTGTGCAAAGGTGGCTACAGGCAGGTCATTGCCGTGCATAAAAGTAAATCGTCGCACCAATTGAACCAATAACAAGGATACTTGAAACGTCCTTTGTATCGTCTTAAGTGGCACACCAACCAATACTCGTAGACATGCAAACTTTCAGTGTAATGTGCCAATATTTAGCGTCTCATCCTGATTCAATGGAATGACGAAGTTTTTAATTTTTTTCTCTTCGCTCCTTTCAATCTCGTGCGATGCGACGATATAGAGTTTCTTTATTTTTTTTTTTTTTTTTTTTGTAAAAGGATCTCAATTTATGTACGCTCGTCTGAAGAGAATCCTGTTGGCCTTGAGTGGAAAGGATTTTCACTTCTTTTTTTCCTCTTCTTTATGATTATTTGTTTCTTGTTTGTGATTTAGCTTCAGAGGCGGAAAGAATCCTCCTTAGAGATATGGTAATGGCAGATGTGAGTTTGTCAATTTTTTTTTTTTTTGTTGGAAGCTTTGTCGTCTCGTCCTTAATACGATAACCAGTCAAGTGTTATCATTTTTTGAGTTTTTAAATCAATAAAATAACTTATGCAATAAATTGGATTGTTTTACACATTTGATGCTAAGAAGATGAACATATTAGGTGCTCTGGCTCTGGGTTATGATGACAGGTGATGAGTGCTTGGTGAGGTGTAGAGGATTTTTTCTTTCAGTCTACCTTCTCAAAGGTTTCATGAACCCTCCCCGGGGGAGGCCTTTGAGTGGATGAGTGCGGAGGAGCCTTTATCGTGTGTTTTCACTTGAAAGGATATACATTGGCGTTTATGTTTGTGATAACAAACTTGAAAGCATCTCTATGTGAAATGCATTTTCTGGTTCTGAAAAAAAAAATGTCCTTGTCGATGTAAATAAATTGGCGATAGGGACTTTGATTCGATGAACTAAAGTGTCTCGCAATAATCCGATTTGGAAACCTTGGAAACGTTTCATAGATTTAGTGCTTCTCAAGTTCATTCAAGCATTATGGCAGTGCAGTCTAGAGATGGGAGGCACTTTTATGCATCCAGCTTGGGTAGTTTCTGATGTTTTGTACTTCAGAGATTTAAAAGAAAATGATTCACAGAGTCAGTTGGGAATAAGTGCTCATATGCATGAAAGTATATTCGAGTGTTTCTCTTGGAGAGGATACTAAATTTTGATGAAGTTTCTATGAATGGGAGTGTAATCCACTGGGAAGGATACGCATAGCTTTGTTCTAGTACTTCTGCTATCGATCCTCTTCACCAATTGCATGGAAGATATCTGGCTGGTACGCCCTCCATTAGCATTTTATTGCTGGTACCCGCCTCTGGAAGGTATGTGGGTAGGATAGAGGTGGCGACTGTAGCCAAAGGAGGGCAGTCTCACTCGGATCCATTCTTTTCTCCGATATAGGATCCTTAAAACCAGAGAACAACGAATTAATCCATTGAGGGAGCGACCATCCTGAGCCACCTTGTTTTCGTGATGAAATTTAGGGTTGGTTTAGTTCAGAGATCGTTAAAGGTCATTAATTCTTTGGAGACATTAGCATTCGGAGAGGAAGTGTGTTGTGCTTTCCTTTACCTATATGTTGCCTTTGCATAACTCTGTGGATCTGATTCCCTTTGTTCTGAGATGGACAGCCTGGAGAATACCAGTGATAGGATAGGAGAACTTTAGTCCTTCTAAGGTACGAGGAGAGTGCACTACACCTAGTGATGGCTATGTTGTGGAAGTCCAAGGTAATTTCGGGTTTGAGGAGACCTTTTGGCATTAGGACTAAATAATCTACTGGAAATCCATTTTTTATTCCCTTGGAAGCCCATTGATCCCCTGAGGTATTTGACTTCTTCTTAACACCTTTTGACCAGTTTTGAACGAGTTCTGATGAATGTCACAATCACTAGACTCCATAGCGATGAGGATAAGACCCCAACTTGGTTGCTTCATTTGACACACGTTGGTTCAGCCCAACAAGGCACGAAAGTAAGACAAGTAAGATAGCCATCGTTCCAGGGATTATTTCTAAAAGAGTGGGGAAAAATGTTAACAAAGATTCGATTGCTGCAAACGTGCCGTAGTGGTCATATGAACAAAATCAAATAACATACTTTCAAATGTATACATATATGCTGTAGCCAAAATAAATTTCAACCCGATATCTTAGTTAACCTGTGTTTTTTTTAAGTGCAAAATTGTTATGTCGTTATTGAAAAACCGTTCAGTACTACGAGCCCATTCGATATAGAAGCCACTGCGATGGTACTGTCTGGGAATTGAGGTGCAACTAACATTGCCAACACACTCCCCGGGCATTCATCAAAAGGGAATGGTGTCCCAGCACCCATCCACGCCAGTATATACAACCCACCATGCTCCAAGTGCTTCTAAAGCAACCACGAACTCGAGTTCACGATGACTACAAACCAGGCGTCACAACAATCTAATCGCTTTACCCACACATCCGTGACTCGCTAATGACAAATAAATTTCATTTTTAATTATTTAAAACAAAAACCGACATCCATTCGCGCCTCATCTCTGCTTAACAACGTTGAACAACGTAAACAAACGACAGAATCCACAGATAAGGCCCAATGCCAGGTTATCAGAGAGTATCTCCGAAAGGTCACCCAAAGCAAGCAGTCCATGGAATGGGAAAACAAATCTGACAGCACATTATAAGTTTACACACGTTCGACGTCAGGTTTGTTGTCAATAGGTGCTGCCCAACAAAAGATGGCCGAACTCGATTGCCGCGTAGTGGCAATGTTTACATTAGCCCTAACACTACTCGTCCTGGTCGGCGTTATATTCACCCGACACCATCGTCATCATAATCCCGGCGATGTGCATCACACTTCAGGTGGGTGGTTAATTGATGCACGTAGCACACAGCTTACAGCGAATCGATTTGATTTCAGAGGCACTAGTTGTGCAACCTACCTGCCCCACGTGTGACTGTGAGACCAGGCTACTAAGCGAAGCCTTCCTGCAGTGTATCTGTGAGGCGACAACCGACTGTAAGCCATCAAAGTGTTCAGACAATGGTATATGCGGTATCTTTAGGATCTCGAAACGCTACTGGGAGGATGCGGGAAGCCCAACAGTGGACTCGGCCGGGCCTGGCGATGCTTCGGATAAGGGTAGGTGTCTGGTGGATACGAGTATCATGTTGACTTTCGGGATAATTATTTGAGTTACCTTTGATATTGTATCTCGTGGTCATGTAGCCTGTCTGTTAGGTTGGCTCTTTTAAGTTGTGGCTTAATCTGAGTGTGTGTGTATATTTTCAGGATATTTGCTTTGTGTAAACAATCCGTTTTGTGCTGCTCGAACCGTAAACGGTTACATTGGCAAATACGTCCGAGACTGCGATGGGAATAGAGTGATTGATTGCTACGACTACGCAGCGATACACATCCTGGGTCCTGGTGGGTGTAAAGAAAAGGAAATACCTCCGGTATCATTGAATCGGTTGGAGAAATGCCTGGCGCAGTTCCCTTAGACGTGATGTGACGTGACGAAGGGGAATAACACTTTTTCATGATTATCCAAATAAAGACTGTTAACTATGAGAATAAATGAGGCTTTTCCTCCTGTTCCTCTTTTTTTTTTTAGATTGAAAAACACGGAGCTGGAGGGTGTACAGATAACATGGGTTACATGGATGTAGTGTATGTTGGCGTGTAGGCTTTGGGAGATGATAAATGATGGAATGTTTATCTGGGATGGATGTTACATCCGTAGGCTGGCTGGCAGAAAGACAGCAGAAGAAATCTCTGGCAGATGTGCTTTAAAGTGGTCGAGGATTGAGTGTCGAGTGTGTGTGTTATTCGGATGCAAAAAGGCTGAGGATGGAACTTAATTACGAAAGGAACCTTTTCAAGTTGCCTGGTGCTTAAGATACTATGATGAAAATGGAGTGTTTTGAGATTAGTTTTGGTTGATCGTCGGGTGGAGAAACAAATCGGTCGATACTGGCTACCCTAGCCGCAGAGAAGGAGTTTGGTTTCCATCCTTACAGTTGAAGGATAAACATGTAATCTGGGCCGGTGCTGCCTTTTAGTTAATTTGGATCACTCTGCTGCCACTGAGGTCATATATTGACCCAATATGACGATATGTTTTGTACGAGCTACAACAAAGACGGCTTCGGAGATGGTTCGAGAGCTAGTCGATATTTCCTTTTGTTTGCACAGACTAGGCTGTATAGAACTGTGCTGAAATGACAGCTCTAGAGAGTAGAGCCATTACCTCGAATCCACGTCTACCATTGCTAGTGAGAGAGCTCCCTACCTTTTATTTCTAAATACCCAAAACATGGTTCGAACTGCAGTTCGGTGTCCATACTACCTTAAGGCTTCTTCGTAGCTTTCAGACTCGTTATATGGCCAACTTCTGTTTTAATGTCGACTAGTTCTAGTCCGATGGACTCGAGGCAGTCTTTTATCCTGAGAATTGTGTCATTTCTCTACTATGGTGACCTACTTATCGTCAAATCCAATACCCATTACTCTGACAGAAAGCGTAGATCGTATGAGTCCATCGTACATGTTTCGTAGTATGAATCTTAAAGCCAATTCTCGTTTCACTCAGCCAGTGACTATTTACTTTTTAGGCCCTTCATCGATTATGTACCTCAGCGTCCTGTGCTTGGAATAGTTCGTCACTACACGCAGCAAGTAAGCATTACCATTTGCCAATACTCCTACATGCTGTAGAGCCATCGATACAAAGAAGGTTCCTCTGGTGGTTTCTTTCCTTTTGATAGCAGGACCATTTTCTTAGCAATGATTTCTTCCGTATTTGTTGGAGATTGAGTTGAACATGGAGTCCTTTGAATTTATCTTTCTTACGATGCTGAGTGCTCTACTATGGATTACAGTATCATTGGATTTCTTATTGTCAGAGATTTTTTCCCTTCAGTCTTGTCTTCATCATTCATTTGGAGTGAGTGGCCTTACTCTTCTTCGCATCTCAATCCTTTTTAAAAGGTCTATCATTTTTTCTTTCATTACCATCGTCTGCTGGTCACTGTGTGGATATTCCTCACTGATTTTCCGTTTTATGGTTTTATGGTTCTAAAGATGAAATGGCTCAAAAGGGTGATGTTGATGCTGGAGTCTACTCTAGGCGTCTTAGGGAAGCAAATGTTTTCAGCAAGGACTGATCTAAGACTCTCCATCCGCAATTGAACGTTAGTCTTGTACACTAACTACAGAATAAGTTGAATCCTGCAATATCCGTTTGGCTACATAAAACCTTCTCTTTCTATCTGTGGTATCCTCATGGTTGCGTGTGATGAATTTTCGGAACGATTCACCTACGATCTGGAATAGCTTTTCATACAGTTTAAGTAGCTGTTCTACTAAAGATTTGGTAGAGATGACCATTCTCTTGCTGGGACCTTCAAATCGACAAGCCTGTCTTTCTTCTTACTGAACATCTTGGAGCGACCAGCCGACCCGTTGTCTAAGATACAATATACGTATCATCCAACTAAAGATTATGATCAGTCCGACCCACAAGCGATATATCTGTGATACTGGATATGAAACCCTTTTTGGGCAAAGCTTGTCAAGTTGAAGACATGTAAAACACTTGGCTGTGTAAGGCTGGTTTTAGCTAGAAATGGTGCTTTCATGAGAAAAGATCCTTTGGCTTTAGTAGGTATAGTAAGAGCTATGCATCGGTTGTTTGATTGAAGAGACTTCATCCTAGGTATGTGTCTGTCTGTCCTTTGCACTGATATTGTGTTTTATCTAGTAGACCTGGCTCTGCAATATGTGTTTTGCAAATTAACCTCTACTTGATACTTTTATCATTTTCTGTGCTGTCAAAGGAGTCCTAGTGCTTTGGTATCATCTTATTCTCTGACCCTATCTATGGATACGCCCTCTAACGTCGACTTCTTTGCGTTCAGAACTGGGTTCGGCAAAGTTTGAGCATGACCTAATCTATAGACGAATCTGCACCTATGACTCTGGTGCTAGTGCCTTCATAGAGACAGACAGCAGGTTAGGTCACCATTTCCCTTTTTTGCAGCGAGGAGTTTCTCTATCCTGTGACAATGTCGAGATATCTACAACTATAGGAATAGTCAGACTGCACTTAAGGTCTGGCTCAGCCCTGTATTTCGTTCCGAAATAGTTCAAGAATGAAAGAACTCTTTGAACTCAGTCGCACAACTTGATTCTTTAGCACTTGCCTGGGTCGTAAACTAAACGGGATTACATGGGACTGCTGAGTATGGATCTAAAAATGATTTTTGAACCTGCGTTAGATTTTCCCAGACCTTCGCTCAGAGCCTCCGTTCACGATTAGGTTTCTTACGAATAGAATTGTATGTAGAACTACGCTCTACTATGCAGGCAGACGATCATCTGTAAGAATGGACAGAATGGACTTGCTGTCAAGACAACTTATTGGTGACGATTTAGTTTTGCCAACCATTTCAGTGTGTTAGACTTAAAAAATACTGCGATGCTTATGGATTTGAAGACTACACCTCAGATCATTTCCTTTGTTATTGTCCTGCCTTTGCTCGAAAGGTGTTGATGTGGGAGTGCTGATACTGCAAGTTCCACATCACTTGAAGTGCGTCAACGTGAAAGTCAAAGAAATTCCACTAAAGTGAGTAGTAGTGTGGCGTGCTTCCTGGCATTACAATGGTCCTGTGAAGTGTTTCCTATCACAAACATAGTCATATAGTCACAATAGAGCTCCTTGAAATCCCTCCATCTAATCAGTTGCAGAGTAAAATTATGTTCACCGAATACCTCGTATTCCAAATTTAAATTCCCTTCGTAACACAAAACGCCTTTACTGTCCACCTACAGCTGTCAAGAAAAAAAAATTACACATTCCCCCATGGCAATACCAAAGTGTCCTTTCCCAGGAAATCTAAAATTACATCAGCCCCACAGCCCCCCCTTTAAATAAATAAATAAATACCAGGTAGCAACACCATAACAATTTACTTAACAATTGGTATCCTTTCAATCTAAAATTCAAAACTATCACAAATCTAATATCCTACCACCAACTGCTACACAACACAGCAAGCAAAACACATGTCCGTTCCCACTGCTCCACACCTGTCGATACAACACACCCTAGACCGGAACCGTTAATCAATGATTTTCCACACGTGTACCATAAGCCTACCTCACTCCTTTCCACCGCCATATTTGCATTTCCTTTTGACTCGAACATGGGACCATTACAATCGAAAAAAAGGACGAAATATGTTCCACAACTGGCACTCTCTCCTACATGTGTGCGCTAAATCGATTCACAATATGGGTGGTCCTTGTAAAGTCAGATTTCATCTCAACCATCCTGGCACCAAAGGAACCAGCAAAAAAAAAAAAAAATCTCTCTTAATTCAAACTCTCAAGCATGTATCCCTGGTCTCGGTAAATTCAACACAAAGTGACAGCTTTGTTCAAAGACACACAAAGGCAAACGAGGAACCATTCGAGAATTTAAAGAAAAAAAAAAATAAATAAATTGAAAGGATGAACGTTTATAATGGAGTCGTCCCCCTTTAAAGGATATAACCTACAACCTTCTCGCCTGAAATAATAAAAAAAAGCAAAAAAAAATCCCAAAAACACATTTGAGCGAATGAAATCATCATCATAAGCACTCTTAACATCAAACGCACATGAAAATTGTTTCAAAATAAAAAATAAAAAAAAATGTTACGTATACGCACGAGTGTCCTTCAGACTAATACACTCAGCTTCCCTTTTCGATGGATGGATGGTTGGGTGGGAATCTGCCACCGAATACACACGACTCTTGACTCTGCATTAGACAATAAAATTTCTGGCATTCGCATTCCCATTCGTCGTTGTCGTTGTCGGTCGTTCGTTCCTGTTTAGCCGAAAGTAGGTATCTTAATGTCTAAACGTGACCGTATTTCACAGATCCGTATAATAACATTTTGGCTTTATTGCGTACAAATATTGACACTGGCCATTCTATTAGCAGAGCAAACAGATGATGATGGCCACCACCATGGCAATGGCAATGGCATTACCATGAGGGTCTCGATATTGTCGAAGATGAAAAATCGGAGCCGGGTTTGCTTTTCAGCCAAATGACATAAACATGTCGGCCTGCCACTAGAGTGAAGGATCGGAATAATAAAATTTCCATCCTCATTAATATCAATTGAATTGCCAAAAAAAAAAAAAAAAAACCCCTTGGATGGGGGACTAATTACGTAGTCATGGGTAGTCCTAGTCCTAGTCATGGCCGGCAAAATTGACGCAGTTTTGTTGGTTATGTTTAGAATCCTGCGGTATAACATTCCGTTGCCAAGCCATCATGCGAAGGTATGTAGGTTGGGTACTATGTTTAGGTATTCATGGAAAAGTTTTCAGTTCATTCTAGTGAAACAGAGAGGATTATGGGCATGGCTAGAAATTTTGACAGCTTTAGTGCCGAGGGTAAATTATGAAGTTTATGAAATGCAAAATAGGTTGGCTGTACGAGTCGAAGCTGCATAGTTACATATTAATTTGAGAAATGTATGACCTTGTGCTTGTGGCTATGGAAAACATCGTAAACATTGCACCCAATTAGGGAACTCATACGATGGAGTTAGAAGGGGAATTATGCAAATAAGGATATGCAGTAAACCAAACCAGTAGAAGGGACTAGAAGCTGTTTTTGTTTCAATGAGAGGTCTTTCCTTGAGTCAAAACCAATCAAGAGAAACCCTAAAAGTAGTTCTTCTTGCAAAATTCGGCTTCAGTTGAAGACAATATCTTCTGAATGACGGTACAACCCCCAACTTGGAGGGCCATTTCTTTTTGTTGAAATCCTTAGAACTAGTGACCGGTTTTGATACCT
Source organism: Xylota segnis (assembly GCA_963583995.1). NCBI lineage: Eukaryota > Metazoa > Arthropoda > Insecta > Diptera > Syrphidae > Xylota > Xylota segnis. Next base: position 56,558,930 of record OY757238.1, on the reverse strand, counting down.
ATGTCAGTATCCCGATTTGAGGATATCAGCGCAGTCGTTGGTCCATTAGGGACTCGTCCGCCACACTCTCTTTCCCAAATACCTGAAATATTCTTGGAAATCTTTACCGGCCTTGGCTCCGAAGATGTCACAGTAACCGGAGTATAGGGTGCTTTCTGCTTCAATTTGGAGGTCTGACGGTTGATTCCATCGAGTTTAATCAAACTTTTCTGTTGACGATGGAGACAGATCTGGTAGACCAAAAAGTGGACGCTGAAGTACGAAGGGTCTCTGAAAAACCTTCAACATCGATACCAGAACGTTCTCAGGCATTATGCATTCATCCGATGACTGTTGGGAGTACTCTAGAAGGAAACTGTCTGCAACTTGAAGAAATAGACACAGATTATGCTCACTTTTAACAAAGAGGGGCTACGAGTTGGCCAACACGTCGAAACATTAAGCTATTGGGGTCTAAGTTTACAGGTCAATTAATATCATAATACCTTGCGAGTTAACCACATTAGATTATGTTCTTTGAGGTTTTTTTGAAAAGTAAAGTCTAAGTGGACAGACTAACCACAAGGCGCAGCCAAAAAGTAAATTTCGGTGCAAAATTAATGAACTTAATATTGAGTGACCAGATAAGAACGATAAGAAAATAAATTTAAATAGAAGAACAACTTTGTTATATATAACACTGATTTTGACTTTATTTTGAAGCCACATTCATGCCATTATGTGTGGAATAGCATATCATTTAAATGACTGCCTCGGCAGTGGTTCAAACAGTCGATCAAATGTTTGATGAATCGGTCCAATATGTGCAAGGTTATTTCAGCAGTAGCTTCTCGAATGTTGGCTTCAAGCTTGTCTAATGAGGTTGGCTTATAAGCGTAGACTAAGGAATTGATGTAGCCCCATGATTGCGGCGGCCAATTGATGAACGCTTGTCGTGAGATGACCCAGTTCCCAAATTTCTCTTCCACAACTTTGAGTATTTTTTGGATTTGCAGCTCGGATATATTGATGTTCTCGAGTTCTGACCACAGAAAGTCGGTTAACATTGCTCTATACATGAGACCATTGACGGGTTGCCTTTCTGGCGATGCCCAATTCAGCCGAATCGACATTTCTGGATGGTTTTCGATGCTGGCCGCTACGGCTGCTATATTTTCTTCATTTCTCACCAATCTCTGTCTGGTGGGTGGTTTAAGGTCCAAAAGAGTGTACTCATGATCAATCATATCCATGATGCGTCGAATTGCCTGTACACTGAAGCCATGAGGACGACCGAGTTCACGACGAAATTCACGTTGCGTATTCACGACTGAGCTGGAAATTCGATAAATTTTTTTTAATACTTTCTGCACGTTCGGCAAGTCCTTGAATATACTGATGTTCGCGACGTATTGGATGAGAAACTGCTCCTTTTTTATCCTGCAGGTGTTTTTTTTCTTTTCCTGAATGATACTATTGTTATCTGAACCTACTACAAACTGAAACCAAAACCCTTGAATTTTTTCATACATATCGCCGCGGGTAGTCTTTCTGGTTCTTGAAAGGCTATGGCCATCTAATAAGAAATGAGTTGTGCTCTGTAGAAGTTATCTGTATTAAGACGGATTCTTCTTAGGCTGGCCTCTAAGAGCTAAGATTTGCTTTGATTTGCTTCGAGAGTGCCCTTCATCTCTCGAGTGCCCGGTTAGGTAAGTAGGTAAGGTAAGTAAGTGGGTTGGCTTAGAGGAGATAAACCACTACTTGCCACACTCAAGTCAGTGTTGCCCATAAGAGAACAGGGTGTATCCCTTATCTCATGGAGCATCACTCAACAAATAATAGCAAAGATTGTATATATTACTTACTACGTCTCGTATACAAACCATTCTGTTGACTGAACGTAGCTCCTGATGTCGTTCTCCAGTTTATCAGGCTGTTCTTTAATATCTTGGAGTTTTCCTAGCAATTTGTGTCTTAGACCTCAGAAGCTTTGGCAATGCCACAGGAAATGGCTTTGACTTACTTATCACCGTGACTTCTTCAAGTACCTTCCTTGGTCAATCCTAGTTTTCTCATGTGGTACCGCAGAGTTTTGTGCCGCGTGATCAATCCTATAAAAGTACATAGGGATCTCCTTTCTCCTTTCACACTGTCGGTTGAATAAAGGCTCATATATCGCTTTTATCGTTGCCTGTCTATCGATAAAAAATGTGATATCCTCACATGACATGTATGTCCTATTTTGAATCCAAGATAGGATGTCATATAGTTTGGTATTGATATTCTCTACTGTACCGTCCTGAAGGATCTATTTGTGGCTTTAATGCATTCGGGATTCTACTGTTTGATTGATTCATCCTCAGGGCACTCCCACACTTAGTAGTTCCGAAAAAGACTAGCGAGAGTGAAGTGAGGATAACCTCGTGTCATGGTTTTAGAATTATTCCAAGTAGTACCCATGAATGCTGATATGGAACTTTTCTCGAATCGGTTTGTTTAAGGAAGTCTTGTTTTGTACTGGGTCTTACAAGTGTTAGGGTTAAAGGAGTTATCGATCGTGTTCAGATCTGATTCAGATCCTTTTTTGCTAATTTATCCATCAATTCCTTCCCCTGGATACCAAAGTGTCGTTAGACTATTAATGTCTGTTTGTGGATTAGTGAAAGACTTCAGATGACATCATAGGCAGGAGTGAACATTCTCCTCCATATGTGCCACATCATCGACATCTTTCCAAATAAAGGCAAACTTTTGAAAAACTCCCATTGAAAGACCCATCAGAACTCCAAGAAAATCCAGTCGAGCGAATGCTCACCTTCGAGGTATCCTTCCTGTTTATTTCTCGATTGAAAAACAATCTACGTACCTAATCCATATCTCCACTGAATTTCATAAATAAATTCACTCCACCTGGGTTTTTCCGCCCCCAAAAAAAGAAAAGAAAAGAGTTATCGAAGCAATGTAGCCCCACGGACCTCTACCTGGACAGTACATAAGTGCAAACAAACGCCGGTATAGTGTACCACAATTTATTGAAAACCATAAGGGGTGAAATAACGTGTTTCATAAAAGCCATTTGCCCGGTAAGTACCTGAGTATTTCATAAATTCAATTCACTCAACCAGCCAAGCCAGCAGCACCAGCACCAGAAACCACCTCCAAGGTTCCTTTTTGTAATAAAGCAGCAGCATGGTATCCTGGCGATAGTGAAAAATTATTCTCGAAATGTATATTTAATGGAAAGTAAAACAGCAGAACTGAAATGAGTATGCAAATACACGTGTGCCTGTGCACTCAACAAGATGACGGTGTGTGCACACACAACAGGACTCGCGGCCTGCTGCGGTTCCTTGATTCGGTCAATTTGGCTTTGTGGTCCTTTGTACATCGAGTAGAACAGTGTATACTCCAACTCCTACTGGTGTATGCGGTATTTTTATGTGAAAAAGTGGTAAAATGAAATTACTAGGACTTTTTGTCCTTTTTTTTTTTGGATGGAAAAAATATTTTGCATATACCTACCGCATCCGGTCGTATAGTGCGTGGTTCGCATAAAAACCTAATGAAAGAGAAAATTGTGTTTACCCCCAAACACACGCACACACAGGGATGGCATAAAGCTAGTCAAAGAAAAAAAAACTTTTTTTTTATAGCGTAGTGTGCTTTTTTTTTTTTTTTATTTTTTAAATAAAGGAAACGAAGACAAATCTAATTTCCTCAGAGTGCCAATGTAATGGAAGAAAAAGCTGAATAAAAAGGATATTCATCCCTATCCCACTGTGTATGAGGTGAATGTGACGAAAGCGGAGAAGAAAAAAAAAAAAAAACCAGAAAATCTCTAACCGAAGCTGATTTAGGGAACCCACACAAAAGGTTATTTCCACATCCTTGGTATGCAAGGATTAGTCTGGATTCAATAAAAGTCGACAAATTAAATAGTTACCCTTTGTAATCCCTTAAAATGTGTTTCGAATGTAAGGCTTTGCTTTAAGCAGGTGATGGGGTGACATGGGGGATAGGGTTTATTTTTGGAACGCATGTCAACATGTCTGATGCCATTTTACAGCTGTCACAATTCACTCTTACTGTCGTCTACAGTTCAGGATTAAGGGAATCAGTTCATTTTTTTGTCGTTTTTGTATGACTTTTTTTTTTTGCTTTTTGTTGGAGGAAATGAACAGTCAACCCTGCTTAATTTTGAAATTATTTATTGCGAAAGGTTGGAAGTAATAGACATGGCAGCTTATTGACTTTTTGGTTCCTTTATTGCTTCTTGGTATTCATCTGGAATTTTTTGATTCTGCTGCATCCAACTATGTGCATAAGGACACATTTTGAAGCCTGCCTCTGGTATTCGTAGACGAAGATGCATTCTGAACCCATCTACTAGTCCACCAGTAGTATTCTATTTATACTTGGTTCATCGGTTATTGAAACGCAATATTACGCTGATTATCCACTCGAATGTTTGTTTATAAAGAGAGGATGCCGTTTTGTGCATCTAAATCAGTCAATTTGCTTTTCCAAAGTTCGCTTTCCTTCCTTTTGCAATATTTCCTTCACCCAATATCCGTAGTCATGTAGAGGAAAATATCCCCTACACACAGTTACCACAAAGAACGAATTCCGTCAAAAACTTTCTGTCATACAGAAGAATCAAGTTGCTACCGAATTTCGTTACACCAACTTTTACAGCCTGTAACGCTAGAAGGTCTACGAAAACTACCAGATTCTGGACTTTAACTGATCTTCCAACTCTTAGGAGGGAGTTCTAGGTATGATTCGAAATGGAAGTCAATTCTTCGTTAAGGAACTTTTGGAGCTGTCCTCAGTATCCTTAGCCCCTCGGGGTACATAAGGGTTTAAACAACCCTGAGCGCTATCTCTAAGGGAGTTCTGCGAAGCGTATATCATACCTAAATAGCTTGATTCCTCCTCGAGTGTTTGGCACTTGAAATTCTGCCAGACTGTGCGAAGGGGTTCCCTTGCATTGCGTGTCCAATCCACTGTCAAGAGCAGCGTCGGCCTTATCCATTACCAATTCGATTCCACCATAGTTAGCCGAGACCATACGTTCAAATGTTGTCAACTTTCTCTACTGTATGTTCAGCAATGTTTAGTTGTAAGCAGGTGTTAGAAATGCTGAGGACTTTTGGTTTGACTATCTTTACATTGAGACTTCGTTTCCCTTAGCATCTAGACTATGAGTCAGATGGCGAAAGCAAACGAACATCATCAGCATAGCCAAGGTGTTTATGGCAAGATGTCATAGTCCAACGAACTCTACAGATTCCAATACGGCTTGGAGTACATCCCTGTCCCCCAGTAGGGACAATAGTGAGGACAGTATTCACTCTTGGCCAGGACAAGCGTTCCAACAAACATCTCAATGTCGCTGCCATGACCAGATGAACCGAAAATAGAGCTTCAACGATACACAGGACTTTGAAAGTAGAAACGAATTCATGAGAGTTTCTACTCATTTTCTTTGACATGACCATTGATTCTCAAAATTATTTGGCTTGAAGCCTCCTAGACCTGAGACGTCCAGTACTACTAGCATCATCGATTCTTGAAGCTTGTGTTTCTCTGTTGTCTGCTTAGAAGCCTTCTGGTCGTCCAGTAACCTTGTCAATGCTTGCTTTCATAAGTCACCAGGGATGTTATCTGGTGCAATGAACTTATTACCCTAAACGGTTCAAGAATTTTGTTGATATAAATTATTCTGAGTGGTTTTAAGTGTCAAGTACCACCTGATACCAAGGCAATAGTCATTCAATCAGTTCTCTTCTGTGCACTTAAGACTGAGTACATCTCTGCTTCTAGGCCTAGGTCTGAATATGTGTGTCAGAGGAGCTTTCGGACAGATATTGTGTCCAACCACATCTGCTAGGCCCCATGGACGCTTTACTGATAACAAATTCCCCTATATCAATCTAAGGTTTTGATTAACATCTCTGGAGAATGACATTACGAGCAATTTCACACTTAAATGCCAGTGCTGTGCTCCTACATTCAAAGTATTCACCTTGGTGACTTCTACTCACACTACCATGTACACCTTTTGTACCTTTCTTGTAAATTTCTTGCAAATACCAAAATTGCAGGACACTCACCCAAAGTGAAAACACTCCCATATCATCCCATATCATCCCATAGCCATCCATAATAGTTGGCCATCAGACTCTTCGCTCCAACCAGGCGCTCTTATCATTTTCCAGTGAAACAACAATGTCGTGTACTTAAATTATTTAACAAAAATGCCGTGAGAACAAACAGCAAATCCACAAACTGTGCCCGAAAATTATTTACAGCCACTTAAAAACTCGAGAACCCTTCGGCCCACGCAGGCACATGTAATTACCGAGCCTCAGGTGTTCCAGCACCATCCGGCCATAGTGCTCCTGTCCACCAAAAAAAAGGTGACCATAAAAATGAAATTCGTCTCCAATAACTGAAAGGGAAACGAAAAAGAAAAAGAAAAACCGCTGCAAACAAGGACGATCTAATGAGGACTACCACCTTCAATTACCACACCCCCACTAGAAGCAGTTATCTCTACTCCTCTTCCTTTCACCGCACCGATTCCTTTCTCCAAACAGAAATAACTACAAATCGATAAGTTTTATTTTTAAAAATACATAGTTCCCCCAGGTCCTTTGGCCATCGAAGAACAACCTCGTTTCAAAAGGATTTCGTTAATTGCTTTAATTGCTCATTTCGATGACAGGATTTCACCTCTACCTTGGCTTTGAGTCATTCGTTTAGCCAGAGCGACAGAGTAATTACAACGTTTATTCAATTGGAAACAGTTGACAAATTTTTCGTGATGACCTTCTAACCTATCAATAGGGATTAAGAGGATTCGTGTGCAGTTATAAAGTTTTTTTTTTATTTTTTATTTTCCTGCCATCATCCAGAGGGATGATGAGAAGAGAGAGAGGGAAAAGTGTGGTACAAGTGTCAAGCAGTGAGCTTGCTTAATGGTCAAGAAGACACAACTTATAAAACACTGTCACTTAATAAGTCTCTAAGGACGATGAGTCCTCTTTTGTCTTAAGTAATCGAAATGGCACTTAACAAGTTGTTGGCAAATTATAGTTCTTCGTTTCTTTTTTTTTCCTTTTCTTCGTTTCCTTCTGGTTTGTTATTTTTCTCTTCTGTTTCGCATTAATTTTGGATGAATTGATTCGTGTGCTATTGCACAGGGTGATGAGGAAAGATTTTCTTGCTTTTTTTTTGTGTACCTGTCGGGGAAATGTAGACGAGAGGGCATGATAATTGGGTTCTTTGACAGCTGTCAGGTTTTCTATTTTTAGTTATGCATGTTGGCAATGGTTTGGTCTTGAGATAGTTGACACACACTTTGGTTTTTACCCGAACGGAGAACAAAACGAATCAGAAATATGTGTTTTCACAAATTTTGATGGGTTTTGGGACCTACTCTTGAGCCTATAGTCCACTTTGGTCTCTAAGAAGTTCTCCAGTATTTTTCATTGACACCGGGCAAGAGTGCTGATGACATTGGGTGGAGTGGTCTCTCTGACACTAACTGACATGCTTCCATTTCACGACCATGCTCCCTTTCTTATGCATGGTCTTCATCGGAGCAACCAGATCGCGATAGATCCTTCCACAGATATTTCTTGGAGCCAAATATTCTTTAAGTGAACCATCAGTTTGATTTCGTTTAGTTAGCGTAACCAGCTGTGATGGATATGTAGGAAGTGTCTGTACATTGCGATACCATTTGAAAAGAAGTGTTTTTGATGGTCTTCATCGGAGCAACCAGATCGCGATAGATCCTTCCACAGATATTTCTTGAAGCCAAACATTCTGAAAGTGAACCATCAGTTTGCTTTCGTTTAGTTAGCGTAACCAGCTGTGATGGATATGTAGGAAGTGTCTGTACATTGCGATACCATTTGAAAAGAAGTGTTTTTGATGGTCTTCATCGGAGCAACCAGATCGCGATAGATCCTTCCACAGATATTTCTTGGAGCCAAATATTCTGGAAGTGAACCCTCAGTTTGATTTCGTTTAGTTAGCGTAACCAGCTGTGATGGATATATAGAAAGTGTCGGTATATTGCGATACCATTTGAAAAGAAGCGTTTTTGATTTAGCTAGATCAGCTCTTTCTGGTAATATGGAGCTGAAGTAACAAATGAATAGACCCGAGAGGCAAACGGATACTTCTTATTAAAGTTTGTGGTCCATTCAAGTCCCTGTGATGTCTCTATGGTCCGGCACCCAAATAAGGAGAACTTTGAATACTAAACCATCTCGTTCAGATACAGGCTACAACACTAGGATTCTATCGCGGATTGACTATCGTAGGCCCTTTGGAGTTCAAAATCCTCCGGCAATGCCACTTGTTTTCCTTCAAACATAAGTCCACTACTCTACTCCAAGATGAAATGGAGTTTTGCTATCAAACCATACTCTGGTGTAGCGAGTCCAACGACAGCAAGATTCGGGACTCAAAATGGTCACAAACGCCTTGAGGTGATTTTTTAAAAATTTCAAATGATATTCGAAAACAAGCAATAAGTCTCATCAAAGATACAGCACTAGCCCTTCAGAAATAACGATGGATATTCCGAGATCTAAATCGAATGATCTCTAGATAAAGGAACAGTTCACACCCATCTCTGCCTATCCAAAAAGAGGCGGTTTTTAGGTCCTTAAAAGTGGACTAACAGATCGACAATAGTTTCTGTATCGCTGATGGTAGCCGCAGTCCTTCCTGGTACACTCTCCGAAATAAATTTTGTTCCAATTTGTCCTCGATTCACGATCGCGAAGGAGTACACTATGTATTTGGAATGTTAACGCGTTATAATTGCATCAACTGGGTGGGATGCAGGCTAAAATATCTCGATGTAACGAAAATTGGTAGTCGTTACAAGCCGTCCTACGACAGGATGTTATTGACGGATTTCGTTCATTTTGGTATCAACATTTAAGGGATATCTTTCACTACTTTAAAGGGTGATGAAGAGCGTAAAGACGTATTGAAAGCATGCATATTGCTTCGATACAATTTCTGAATACAAAACTCAATTTGTTTGCTGAATAAACGAAATTCCATGAAATTATTGAACAAAATCTGTCAGAAACTTCCATGTGTTTCTTGCGAGGGTTATATGTACAAAAAATGGTTCGTATAGTAAAACAGCAGGTTTTTTGCTTTTAAGACCTCAAACAGTTTTATAATCCTTGAAGAGATCCGGTCTTTTCATGTATTCCCACGTTTGAACTCCCACCGATCTGTCCTTCAGGTGTTCATATACAACGTTGTAGGCTTTTCGAAGAACAGAATTTTCTACCAACTTTTTCTCTACCTTCTTTAACTAGAAAGCGCTTCACTCTACCCAGCTAAGTGTAAAAGATTAAATTCGTATCGACAAGTATTATAAACAAATTCGGTCGCCCAAAAACTTTTCGATTGAAGTCTTTGAAGTCCCTAATGAATCTGATTTACGCACAAAATTTAATAAAGCCAACTGAATTCATAAGCTCCGATTCTCAGTAAACCTTGAAAAGGAAAAAAAATAATGTCCTTGTGATCCCAAAAATTTACACAAAACTTCCAAGGCAATGAACGCTAATTTTAAAATCAATAATGCAAGCCACTCTCTCAACTCTGAAGGACGAAACACAAAAGAAAAAAAAAAAAGTATATTTTTCCAATAAAATGTATAATTCCCAAGGACATACATATTTGGTCACATTCCCCTTGTAATGAAAAATCTTCCATCATGTTTTGTCTTTCTGGAGCGCCCCTCCGCAGTCACATGTAAGAAAGATCCACAAATTCATTGAATAGCGAGGCAGCCTCATCCTGGCGAAACTTTCGACGCTTTAATTGAAATTCTTTTGAGTTGTCCTGCCATAAACACCAGAATCCCTTAATTCGCAGAAAGCGAAAAATCGCCCAACAAGGACATACACCACCCTGCCCTCGTCCTGTCGGAAAATGGAAATTCACACAAATACTGTTTGCCGCCAGCTTTTTCACCTTTTCTGGTTTTTCGGGAGTTTTTCGGTCTCGGCAGGAATTAACGCATATTAATGAAAATTAGTTGTAATTTTGGTAGTGTGTCGCTTATTTGATGTGTGCGTGCGGTTACCGCAATTAGGCGTGCGGAATATGATTAGTTAGCATATGGCGCTTTCCGGTTGTGGTGGGTGGGCTTTGGCAGGTGAAAAGTATCTCGTTTACACCTGATGTAACGATTAGACTAGGTATAGGTATACAAAACGTGAATAATTTTGCGGCGTAAAGCTATCCAGTGGGGGATGGTGTCGCCAACGAAAGGGGTGACTGGGGTCATGAAAGTTTGAGGATATTTAAATAACGAATTAGTTTTGTAATTTACGATCTCGGAAGGTGTAGAGAATGTATGAAAGGAGGGAATGTTGATAGCTTTGAAGTTTGACGAAGACTAAACGCTGTTCTAACTTAAAATTGAAAACATGTAAGGCCACAGGAATTCTGTGACAAATTTCTCTCATTTCTTTCAATAAAGATCCATAGTCTGGGTTTTTGAACATATTTTACGGTCCTAAACAGCCTTCAATTACTTTCAATTACTAGACGGTATGCGTTAGCCCGTAAGGCTCCTGACCCCACAAACATGTACTTTGGAACTATGCGCATACATTTATTTCAGTTTAAAGGAAAGGAAGACGATTTTAAACTGTTCTATGAACATTGTTCATAGGAAGGACATTTAAAGGTAGAAAGGTGGAAGAAGGGACAGAGGCTCTCAGACAAGACAGACACCACATTCTGAATAATTTAGCTGGCCTTTCAATACTCCCTGATTCGTGTCGCTTTGAATTGGTTAAATCGTTATCCTTTTGCTACAGGATATACGAATATTTTCCGAGTAAAGTTTCAAACTTTTGATTTTGTGTCATTAAGCGTTCGAAAGAATATGTTTACTTAGCAAGGTTAGGTTAAGCAAGTTGTCAAGGGCTCACTTAGACTATCAAAGAGTCCATTGTGCCCAATAACAAGGACTCGGAGAACCTGATTTCAATCTTTAATGCCTGAACTAAACCAGTTATGTACGTGTTTTTAACTGAGGAGTTTTTCAATCCAATGATTCCTTGATAAATAGACGACTGGAGGAAGAAAATAGCTCCCAAGGCTGTCTTCCTTTTTGGTGGCTAGAATGGATTCTATTATATTTCCTCTTCGTCCCTGGGGTTTCTACTTTGACCAAGTTATGCAGTGTCTGCGTACTCCATGTGTGCGACTCCGGGTTCCATGAAGCACTACGAATACAATTCCCTATTTACCTTCTTAAACTTTGAAGGCGTTTTTCATGCAACATCAGCGCAGGAATCGATTCATGAGCTCTGAATCAATTGGATGGGGAAGAGATTCTAGCTAAGAACTAGAATCACGCAATAGACGCTAGGTAACAGAAGTTCCACCATATCTGTCGTGACACACTATGCAGACTCGACAGAGATGGAGTAATGGTTGTGGCGTGTACGAATACTAGTATCAGGGATGTTTCCTTCAGTAATCAGTGGGACTATGGAAGGTTAGACAAGATTAGTCACTGGGTATGGACTCAGCGTCAACCTAAGCAGATTCTTTTTACCAATAAAAACCAAAATACCGACCTTCACGCCTACAAGGTTAAACAGTAAGTTACTCTTCTTATCCTCCAGTGCCAAGCTGAGGAAACTCAACATTGTTAAAAAACTTTCGGGGGATCTGCTTTGATTCCCTCAATATTTTTAGGTCTTACCGGCTTGTTGAGCCATACAGCGTCTTTCAGGCAGAAGTTCGTTGCACACAAAGGGTGCTGTATACCATCTCTCCAACCAACCAGGGAGCCACTAAGTCTATTGTGTCTGTCACTATATACTGGAAACTAGAAGATGACTAGATGCCCCTTGCTGGGTCATCGGTCTATAATCAGTCTCTGATAGCATTCTAGCTGAGATGGAGAACGTCTCGTTAAGATGTTGCTAGAACCCTGATAAGTACTTCTGGCCACTGGGCCAACTTTCTACATGGGCCACAAGGATTTGGATGTACAACAGTACTAGATACCATCTCCTGTGAGCCTCCTCACTGTATTCAATGTCTATTCTTCTGTTCAGGCCAACATAGCTAGTTCAGAAGTTCCCTGCCAAGTGTGTCCAAAGAAGACTTTAGTATTATAGGCTCTATTCTTCAATGACCTCAGCGAACTGACATTCTTAGGTGCAATGAACGTCCTTTACTTCATATGAAGCTTTGGCTGGTTTTATTAGCCGCTGGGTAGAGTGGTAGGTCACTGAAAGTACAGCTTGTTACCATGTGAATCTTTGATCACCAATAGACTACCAGGAGGACCCTCATTCCAACCAATGTCTGGAGGCTGTTAGCACACCAAATGAAGTTTCCTTCACCTTGATCAGCTTCATTAGCAAGGAGGCCAAGTCTATTGGCTTACTGTGATTGCTTTGAGTGACCTTTCTGTCTGATTCGGCCAATGAAGTGTTTATGATCCAGCTTAGGTCAGATCTGTCTAGTACTACTATCGGACATTGTGCAGGGATGTCAGTGTTCATCTTATCCAATAATATTGGTAAGGCATTGCCCTGACTGAGGTGTTCTTTGAAAATGCAACTCCTCGGAACTGACGCTGTGGTCCGTCCCCAAAAAACGTTTCCGTTTGTGCCAGGAATGCATGGTTTTTGGTTTTTTTTTTAAGGTCCAGACCAGACAGTTAAGTTGTTGCTTTCATAGAAACCGACATGGGTTAGTTTTCTCTCTGAAAATCAATCGAAGGATTCTGTGTCTGTGGCGATAGGCAACCTCCACCTTGAACTGTGCACCAGTCCCAAAAACGGCTATAAATTCCACTTACACAGTCATGAAAACATGAAAAACACTCAAAAAAAAACAGGATCAGCATCACCAAAAGTTGGAATAGCCATGACCTAGATCACGTTTAACACACAATTAACTATCGACAACCTCATAAAATCCTTGTTGTCCCATAGAACTCACTACTTTATCTGTTCATTAAAAGTAACATCTTCCGAAGAAACTTGTCATCATCTCTTCCAACACTTACTTGGCGGAGCCCTAGTCCTTCGCAGCGAAAGCGAAAACTTTTCCGATACACACTTCATCTCGAATTAATATCTTTTTCATTTGGTTTTCGGTTTTTTTTTTTTTTTTTGGAAAATCTCTTCCCAAATTTATCCCACAAAACACTGATCACATAAAATATCTAGAACCTCATAAAAATATCTCTTGATTTAATTTCCATTCAGATTGTTTACTGCGTTACAAGTACGTGATATCCTGGCAAAAGTCGTTCGTTCCTTTTGAAGTTGCTGAAGAAGAAGTAACGAACACGCCCCCTTACTTTGGCATCAGCATCATGAAATGTCGAAAATAATGACCTAGGCACACTCGCCAAGTTCGTTTTTCGTTATATGCCATCCTGTGCCATCCGAAAAGGATATTACTTCCTTGTCATAGTGCGTCGGTGTACATTTTGTTGCTCTTCCATGTAAATGGGGGAGAGGGCGAGCAAAATTTAGAGCATCCCTAGACTACGAACCGATGAGTATTACATTTCCTTTTTCCTACTACTTTGTGCCATATATCCTGCCTCAGCCAGAGCGCTTTGCAATGATTTCATAATACGTGCGTTGTATGCAAAACAAGCGAAGCAATTTCATATTACAGACTGCGCCGTTTATCAAATTTTCTTTACTAAAATTGAATGCTCTGCGCTTCGTCCTGGCAAGGGGGGCGACAACGACAACGACTAGGAAGTGGGCGCAAACGACCTGCTAAGGGATAATTCCGGAGAGGGATGGGGCGCAACGATAATAGTCGCACACAAAAGTACGAACGAGTGTTATAGGGGAGCCTTGTCATTACACACTACACGCGTTGCATGCTGTGTGTGTGACTGGGTGGTAGTGTGGCAAAGTGATTTTGTTTGCTTGTCGTCCTTACTTCTGGCCCTGAGCTGAGATGATAATAATAATGGCGCAACATATGAAGCTTCCGTCACACGGAATGAATTGTTTGTTAAATCGTTTTTTTTTTTTTTTGTCAAAAATAGTCCTTGCGAACCACATGTGTGGCTGTACCTGCTGCTCGCAGTACAAGAAATCACAGCAAGGACATCATAGTGCTTGGTCTTGTCTATTGTATGTGGTTGAAGTATTTGTGAAACTATTATGCTGTGGCTTGCATGGTTGGATAGCAATCTTCTCCTCAAGACCACATGCCCCCACACACAAGCACACAGAGTGAGTACTCAATCCGGTTAAACTGTTAACGCTGGCCGGGCTTAAACGAAAGACCAAGAGAGGGAGAGATGTAGGTGGATACTCCAGATCTCTAGTCTAGAGAAATGATGTTACCTAGGGGTACGGTAAATTTAATTCAATTGGATATGGTTGTTAGGACGATAAGCGGCAGAGAACGATAGAAAATTTTAAACGCCAGCCAGGATTATCAGGAATTGGGATTAATCCCTTGGCGGAGATATAATTGCATGGGATTCCGTTGGAAATAATACATTTAAAGGCCATTCGTTCACATGGAATCTACAAGGCCTTTGGTGAAATTTTGTGAATAAATTTTAAGTAGACTTTCTGTTTTGGTTCTCCTTGTGTTCTAGGACCTATGTGTGGGAGGAACAAAGGAACAGAAATTTGATTTTCTCAAGAAGTCTGCAAGGAAGAGGTGAACTTTATCGGTTTGCTGATAAAGAAGAGAAATGCGTTTTTTTTTTACAATGGGATATCTTGCTTCTTTTTTTAATTGGATTATATCCTTGGAGTTTCTCAAACGATGAATCCTTAAATACTCCTAACAACACAAACAATGGGTATGGCAGTCTCTTGAAAAATTCTATCGCGTCGACTGATAGGATTATAGAACCAGTCACTTACTGCAGAACTTTCTACGATGTATTGAAGCAACTGACTTCGATTCATAAAGTCGAAGCGATAGGGTGTGCTACAAGCCTAGTCAGAGTTTAGAGTTCCAGAACCATTACTTAAAAAACAGGCCATCCAATGGCATGTCTACTTTGACGACAACTAGAGGGAAAAATGCCATTGTGAGGAGGAAGATTTCTGAAGCCCAAGCTCGTAGGCCCGGCCCCGTTTAACTCATAGGCATACATATACACGAGAAGACTATACCACTGAGACATAAACTGAGGATGAAGTGAAACCAAGCCATCATGCAGATCACTACATACATACATGGATGTGTCCAACGTTGTTTTATTCTAAGTACTACCGGCGTTGGAAGGATATTTCGAGCTAACCTTGCGCCTAGGTACCTACTACCTAAGTACTTACCTAAGTGGCGGATGAACCTAGGCCATTACTAACAAGCTTCTCCAGTTAGTCTGGTTTGGCCCCTGTTTCACATACGAAGTTGGTTCAGGTCATCTTCCAGTTGAACGCTTGTCCCTAGGCAAGGTTTTCCTATACTGTGTTCTACTTTTGATTAAGAAGACTCTAAGGCCTGAGCATTTGTATGTATTCGCTCTACGATACATGTCCTAGCCATATAAACTAATCGACTAAGTCGATGTCGTTGTGAATCTCCTGTGAAAGCGTACAGGGCCGAACATTTTAGGAAGAATCTTTCTCTCGAAGCAAGGATATCTTCATTCGCTTTAGACAGAATCGAAACTTCTGCGCCATAAAGTGAGAATGCCAGATACGATTTTATACGCGATGCTCAGCAGACTAGAACCTCTGAAATGGGCCGAATTCTGGGAATCTTCTTGTGAGTCGCATGCATAGTATTAAAGGATGCTGACTTCCTTTGAACAGCATTGAAAGATTGCAACGTACGTCAGAATGAACCATGGACACCAGAACTAAGAATCCTCTTAGACTTTTCTTCAAAAGGTAGTAGTGACAGGCGACATAGAATCTCTTTGTCTGGCCTGCCGGGGAAACCTTGGCGTAAACGTAATTTTTGTTTCATAAATTGAAGGAATGCTAAGGATTTGTTTGAAACTATACTGCATTCTGTTAAATGAATTTAACCTATGGGCAATCAGAGAAAAGGACCGGCAGACGATTTAGCAAAGAATGCTTGTATCCTGAAATCAGAACATGTCAATGCCAAAACTAATCAAATACCAGCCACCATAGACTTAAACGTGGGTTCCTCAAGGTGATTTTTACCAGCCAAAACTTCCTGGCAGCCCATCGAAGAAGAATCCGACTAGACACTGATGACATCTGTCGAGGCTGTGGCGACAAGGATGCAGAAGAAAGGATATCTCAGGCGAATATCATTTCAAAGATCTGGGAAACCTATCACGAAACTTGCAATCAGGAGGTGGTTCAGTGTTCGGCTCGAGAGAATTGACAGCATTGCGACAGTATTCAGGAAAATGCAGGAACCAAGTTCCAAATCTATGATGGGTATATAAACAGACAGCGTATCGAATCCATTCTTGCAATGAGAATCACTCCAAGGGCTACTCTCCAACTATTCTTAAAATGATTCTGGTAGACATCCTGTAAAAAGCGGTGATTACTACTGCGTTAAAAATCAGTCAGTCTGGTACTTGGACGTTGAATAGCCTGATAGGCTTTCAAAGAAAAAACTGGCAAAGACAAAGTGACTTTCTATAGCCGAGTAGAAGAGGATGGTTTTCTCCAGAATACTCCAGTTCTGTTTTGCCTTCATTGTCTTCTCGATAGATGTGGTAAAACTCTCATATTAGGATAACTATCGAGCCTTGTGAAAGACCTTTATACTCACTTTCATTTCTATTGATCATAATACCGAGACTCACATCCCGGGTTATTGTCTCGTGGGCAGCCTTAGAAAAAGCCCGAAATAACCACTATCTGACTATGGTACAGCGTGTCTGTGCATCTGTGGCTCTCGACATTTTGGTGCACCTGATATCCCTAGACAGCAAGAAAATGACACCAAGTGTCACGCTACATCGATCAAAAAATGAATTTAGCCACGCCTCCTTTCTGAACAAAATCTCTTCCGAAAACACGGACTACGGCACCCAATCTCAAAAGATGACTCGATTCACTTCAGTACTCTATACCTAAAGGGTGAGCATTAGTCTCCTCAAAAACTTCACAAACTAGACTTGTAGAAGTTCAAAAAAGTGAGTTCCAAACTTCTTTCTGGAGTCTATAGCCTCACAATTCGAAACAACGTCGGAAGGGTTCTTTATTTAGACCCGACTGATGAATGCAAGGTAATGGCATCCCAAAGATAGTGTTGCCATTATAATTCCATCAAAAGTGCAGAATGTAACGCCCACTTTATTAGGCCTCATGCATAGGAAGAAAGTGTTTTTTATAGAGGCGAAGAGATTCAAATCGAAATGAAATGCTGAAAAATGTTCTCAATATCCATGAAATTGGCTTTTTTTGATGGACAATTTTTTGGCAAAAATGTCTGAATGGCCTCAGTAGTTGTCGCGTTTTCCGCCTCTAAAAAAACACCCTGAACATACGATTCTCTTTGTACACACTAGAATCAATGGGAACGATTTGTTTGGCAAGAAACTTCTGAACTTCAAATTGAACTGAGTTCAGAATTTTAGAACCCGGACCTACTTTCACTTTGCACGTAGCTTCCTGACGAAAATGGTGTAAAAGTTGGGATCAAACTTATTTTTTCAAATCTAACCCCCCATGGCAACTTATTTTGAAATGTAATTCCGTACCATATGTACACTCCCTTCCCAGACATACTGTACAGCTGTCTATTCCAACTGAAAGGAAGTATTTTTCGAATATTTATTGACATTGCCGCACGTATACCACATAACCTAAATAACTCCTCGTCCTCGCACAGACACACACGTATACTACGCAAGTTCAAAAAAAGAAACACAATAAACAATAATTGGATTTTAAGGAGCAGTTATCCACCTTTCTGGATACGAAACACATGCCAGAAATGTAATTAATTAGTTTACACCAAAAAAGAGATGAATAATGAGCTAACTCTAATGGACAGCCCAGGCGGGTGGAGACGGGGTGGCATCCCTCCCCCTCGGCAAAAGCATATCCTTTATCGTTATAAATTCTTTAATCAAATCCTCGTTTCTAATGCTGACGGAACTAATTACATCTCGATGGGTTAATAAAATACAAATTTGTCTAACTTCATAATTATCTGGATTTTCAATTTATGATGTTACGTCTCTAATTCCCCGAAAGGATAATGGGTAAATAAAAAGGATTTTCAGCTTGGCAAGTGTATGTAAGGCTACACGAAGGAAATAATTAATTAACAATATAATGTATATAGACGTACGAGCAGAGGAAGGTTTTCGATATTGGAAAATTATTCATCGGAATGCGATGGCAACAAAGCGATACATTATTCAGATTTATTGGTATTAATCTCTGTGGCATCATCAGGATTACGCTGCGAAGAGGCAAATATAATTTTTCATAATCCACTGACTATGAATGGCTAAATGTGAACATATTGTGGATAAACATATGCAAAGGTCTGTATAATAAATCATTTTATGGTTCAATGAGTTTTTGTTTTATCCTTGCGAGTGAGTGCGTGCCAGCTTATCCTTTGAAAGGGTTTTAGTTTTTTTTTTTTATTCTAATAAAGGATTTATGAAAATCTGGTAATGAATAGTTTTCTGGTTTCTGACATTTATGAAGGCGCACTGAACTGACCTGCTCAGTGATCCTTGTGGGGATTTTAAACTTGAAGGTGTTTGATGTGTGAGAGTCTTTGAATGAACATGAATTAATCCTTCGATAGATTGAATGTCAACACACTTGAATTGTGATTTTGTTGACAAGGTAATTGCAAATTCAAATTGTGGTACCAACTTCGATATTTGTTGAAATCCACTCCGGGCTTGAGGGTTGGCAAGGTAACCTGACCCAAAGGAAATCCATTTAACCTTTGGAGATGTAAATGTTTGCATGACCTCGATTTTGAAGGCACCTCCTGTTTACATTGCAAACGACAAATGTACATATTTATCAGCATTCGTGATGGATTGTCTTCAGGAGTCACCATCCGTCATGTTTAGGGATCGGTAACATATGGATCAACAACCCTTGTCGGAAATGGTGTACATTCCTGCAACATATTGGAGGCCTTATATCCTCAGAGGCCTTTGTACAAAACAAGTTTGCAGAAAAACGGAGTAGCGACGACAATAGGAGGAAGTTTTTGGAAACACAGATGACAAAGAGACTACAAAAATGGACTGTGCGCTGTCTAAGATGTGGTGCCACGTACCACTTTCTACTACCAACATTGAACGGAGCCAAGAAAGCAACGACAGGGTATCTGTAGATCTCAAAATTAGCTACAAACTCCTGAGATCTCTTTGCGAAACATGCAAAAAGCAGCCAGGATTTCAAGCCCTTTCTTTTATTAAAAATCCAAGTTCGATAGAGGCTTGAGTGTTAGACTGTTAGACTGTTAGACACAAACCACCAAATACAATCTCAATGAAGTCAGATAGTTAGTGAATACTACTACCTAACTTGTAGATAACACTATGGCAGATGAAGTCAAGACCGCAATGGAATGAGCACCAGAAGCGTGATATAGAAAGAGCTTTCCAATAGCGACCTAACAATTTAGTAATTTAATATAGATGCACCTTTAACCTTCTTTTACAATCAGTTGATGCCAAAACGTCAGTCAAGGCATCCATATTTATCACATTGAAGTTCACGGACGAACAGCATTCGGACAGTAGTGAAAATGACTGCCAAAATTCTGAGTCGATAGTCGGAATTTTAAGAGAGTTTACTCCCATTTCCGGTGATAATATTCGAGTCAACATATTCACTATTGAATGTTCCTGTTCCAGTGAAATGATAGCCCGGTTGCAGCCATAAGTCCTTCAAAACGATTCAAGTCAGCCGATTTAAAGGAACTAAAAATACTTAGCTCGGAGACGTATACGTAATGTTTCTGCCAAAAATTTTAAATTTTTTCGATTTTTCTGCTCAGAAGGGGGCAGGATCTAAGCGTATCTGTACACAAAGGAAAGAGCAGATTATCACCTGTCTATGCAGGTGTAAATCTCTTCAGTGGAGGGCAGAATTAACGAAAATTAAGCATAGATCGGTGGCGTATGCGTAATATTTCTGCAAGAAATCTTAAATTTTTTTGATTTTTCTGCTCATAAAGGTGCAGGATCTAAGCGCATCTATACACAAATTAGAGGGTTCCCTAGCATTCTAGCCTACTTGTTGGACGTCTCATAACCTGGTATATTTCCGTGTCCACTGACACAGCATAGGCCAGCCTTGTGCTCTGTGAATTGTGATACCTCCTTGTGGTATTGCCTTCATCGCACTCCTAGAACTTCCGCTTGAAAATCTCTCCACAGTCACTGATTGCTTTTGCTATTATCAATATCCATACGACCATCTAATGGAAATACCACGAAACAGGCATTCCTTCAAGCCAAACCGAAAGATTTCAATGCAGTTACAATGAAATATCCATACAACGACTTGAATTTCATTTCTCGCAAAACTGCGTCATTCCCTAAAATATTACCTTCGTCCAGCGCCATGATTTATTAAGATCTCTCAAAGCCCCTAAATCGATTTATTGACCCCGTCACACACAACTGCGTCTACCCCAGTTAACCCTAAGCCAATCACGTGCTCCGCATCTTACTGTCAATACGCCTCATTCGACTAATCTCCGCTGTATCTGTATCTATGTACGCATTGCTTTGAAGTCATTAGCAGAAGATAAGATTTACGGCCACCAGACATCCCACCAAAGTACACAAGGCCAATTAACCGCCAATTCTCCCCCAAAAAACCTCATGACTATGCAAAAAAAAAACCAGAGACTCTTTTACCCAATTCCTTCCAATGCGAATCCATAGATAATTTCCTCACTTTTCATTCGGGGTAATATCCGTTGATTTGCCGAACAAGCCTGTCGCACTTAATTGGAACGATGTGCCATTAAAAATCTCTTTTCCCATTCCGGGAAGGAGTCACTCACCATTAGGCGTGCTTAAAAATACATGACTCGTCCTTGATAATTAATAAAAAAAAGAGCACATCTCAAATAAACCAAGAATAGCAAAGTATCTCGAATGGAATTTGTCTCTGTTCTGGGTTTTAAAACGATTTTACACAACACAGAGTAACCATGTTTCTGCATGGACACGTTGTAGTTACATCACCCGTAGGGGGATCCGTGTTTAAAAGCCTCAAGAACAAGGACAACATAACCCAAACCCCCATCTGTGTGTGTCGGGCAGGAGACCATATGAAATATTCATCGAGTTCCATTGTAGCAATTCAACTTTGCAGGTGTCAAAATATCGTCAGAAACATTTGTCTGACTTATAGGGAATAATTACTCCACTTAAGGACCTTCGTACACACACACACACATACGCATACAACGCCCGCAATGGTCTATTAGGGACAAAAATAAAAAAATGAATTTCCATTTAGATTACAAGTCAAATATAATGATTTCATTATTAGGACCAAACGGATGAATTATTCAAGAGACGGGAAGCAATTCCCTTCCTTCGATGGTGTGTGTGTGTCTTTGGGCTTTTCGGGGTACTCCTGCGGACAGCCTTTCCGTTGAATGAAGTGTCAAGGGTTTGAGTCGACTTGATTAGGGTCACGACATTTCCGTGGACTTTTTCTCTCTCTTTCTCTTTTTCTGTCTTTTTGTCCATCTCACTCTACGGACAATTATGACGAATTGCGTTGATTATGGCGGTTGACAGACTGCTGAAAATTGATTCGTCCTCGTCCGTGTCGGAGTAGGATCTAAGTTGGTTGGGCTTTTCTGTTTTTTTTTTTTTTTTTTTTCATGGTGCGTCAATAATTTTTATTTATGGTTTCAATAAAAGGACTCTGGACAGGTGACACAATTTATTTGAAATGAAATAGTTAACCGAAAGTGATTTTGACGCACAGAATGGTGGACGGTGCACAATTAGCGATGACAGATACGAATTCGGAGTGATTTACGGCGGAAGTCAACAAGGTTAGTCCTCACATTAAGTTGCGGATCTTCTTTCAGCAATTAGGTGAGGAGCTGCTTTGAGAAAAAATGTCGTAGAGTGTGGATTTGTGGCGACTAGGTTTCCAAATTTAGAAAAGATTGTTCAATTCACCTAATGACGTCTAAAAGCAGGAAATAGGAACTTTATGTCTGGACAAACAGACTCTAAAGTCATACAAATCGGAATATTTGTTGAATTTATTGAGTCCTGTCAGACAAGCCATAGAGCTCTGTTTATAGATAGCTCCTACTTTTGCCTTTCTCTGGTGCGAGGACCATTTGGAGAGTTTAAGGCGAGGAATATAAATAGAAAAGCTACTTTGCCTCTGTGTATCCAGACCACAAACTACAGATCTACAGACCCCACATTTTGATAAATCCTAAAATCACACTTCTCGAGCCAGCTATTTTGCCTCTGTGTATTCAAACCACAAACTAACTTAACTGCAGCCTCAAAATAGAGATTCGAAGCAGAAAATTTTTCAACCAAAAAATGTATGAAAAAAACGACCATGTATAGGCCACAGATCTACAGACCCCACATTTTGATAAATCCCAAAATCACACTTCTCGAGCCAGCTATTTCGCCTCTGTGTATCCAAACCACAAACTAGCTTAATTGCAGCCTCAAAATAGAGATTCGAAGCAGAAAATTTTTCAACCAAAAAATGTATGAAAAAAAGGACCATGTATAGGCCACAGATCTACAGACCCCACATTTTGATAAATCCCAAAATCACACTTCTCGAGCCAGCTATTTTGCCTCTGTGTATCCAAACCACAAACTAGCTTAATTGCAGCCTCAAAATAGAGATTCGAAGCAGAAAATGTTTCAACCAAAAAATGTATGAAAAAAAGGACCATGTATAGGCCACAGATCTACAGACCCCACATTTTGATAAATCCCAAAATCACACTTCTCGAGCCAGCTATTTTGCCTCTGTGTATCCAAACCACAAACTAGCTTAACTGCAGTCTCAAAATAGAGATGCGAAGCAGAACATTTTTCAACCAAAAAATGTATGAAAAAAAGGACCATGTATAGGCCACAGATCTACAGGCCCACCATCTCGCTAAATCCTCCAATCACTCTTTTCGAGCCAGCTATTTTGCCTCTGTGTATGAAAACCACAAACTATCTTAACTGCAGGCTTAAAACAGAGATTCCAAGCAAAAAATGTTTCAACCAAAAAATGTATGAAAAAAAGGACCATGTATAGGCCACAGATCTACAGACCCCACATTTTGATAAATCCCAAAATCACACTTCTCGAGCCAGCTATTTTGCCTGTGTGTATCCAAACCACAAACTAGCTTAATTGCAGCCTCAAAATAGAGATTCGAAGCAGAAAATGTTTCAACCAAAAAATGTATGAAAAAAAGGACCATGTATAGGCCACAGATCTACAGACCCCACATTTTGATAAATCCCAAAATCACACTTCTCGAGCCAGCTATTTTGCCTCTGTGTATCCAAACCACAAACTAGCTTAACTGCAGTCTCAAAATAGAGATGCGAAGCAGAACATTTTTCAACCAAAAAATGTATGAAAAAAAGGACCATGTATAGGCCACAGATCTACAGGCCCACCATCTCGCTAAATCCTCCAATCACTCTTTTCGAGCCAGCTATTTTGCCTCTGTGTATGAAAACCACAAACTATCTTAACTGCAGGCTTAAAACAGAGATTCCAAGCAAAAAATGTTTCAACCAAAAAATGTATGAAAAAAAGGACCATGTATAGGCCACAGATCTACAGACCCCACATTTTGATAAATCCCAAAATCACACTTCTCGAGCCAGCTATTTTGCCTCTGTGTATCCAAACCACAAACTAGCTTAATTGCAGCCTCAAAATAGAGATTCGAAGCAGAAAATTTTTCAACCAAAAAATGTATGAAATAAAGGACCATGTATAGGCCACAGATCTACAGACCCCACATTTTGATAAATCCCAAAATCACACTTCTCGAGCCAGCTATTTTGCCTCTGTGTATCCAAACCACAAACTAGCTTAATTGCAGCCTCAAAATAGAGATTCGAAGCAGAAAATTTTTCAACCAAAAAATGTATGAAATAAAGGACCATGTATAGGCCACAGATCTACAGACCCCACATTTTGATAAATCCCAAAATCACACTTCTCGAGCCAGCTATTTTGCCTGTGTGTATCCAAACCACAAACTAGCTTAATTGCAGCCTCAAAATAGAGATTCGAAGCAGAAAATGTTTCAACCAAAAAATGTATGAAAAAAAGGACCATGTATAGGCCACAGATCTACAGACCCCACATTTTGATAAATCCCAAAATCACACTTCTCGAGCCAGCTATTTTGCCTCTGTGTATCCAAACCACAAACTAGCTTAACTGCAGTCTCAAAATAGAGATGCGAAGCAGAACATTTTTCAACCAAAAAATGTATGAAAAAAAGGACCATGTATAGGCCACAGATCTACAGGCCCACCATCTCGCTAAATCCTCCAATCACTCTTTTCGAGCCAGCTATTTTGCCTCTGTGTATGAAAACCACAAACTATCTTAACTGCAGGCTTAAAACAGAGATTCCAAGCAAAAAATGTTTCAACCAAAAAATGTATGAAAAAAAGGACCATGTATAGGCCACAGATCTACAGACCCCACATTTTGATAAATCCCAAAATCACACTTCTCGAGCCAGCTATTTTGCCTCTGTGTATCCAAACCACAAACTAGCTTAGTTGCAGCCTCAAAATAGAGATTCGAAGCAGAAAATTTTTCAACCAAAAAATGTATGAAATAAAGGACCATGTATAGGCCACAGATCTACAGACCCCACATTTTGATAAATCCCAAAATCACACTTCTCGAGCCAGCTATTTTGCCTCTGTGTATCCAAACCACGAACTAGCCTAACTGCAGCCTCAAAATAGAGGTTCGAAGCAGAAAATTTTTCAACCAAAAAATGTATGAAAAAAAGGACCATGTATAGGCCACAGATCTACAGACCCCACATTTTGATAAATCCCAAAATCACACTTCTCGAGCCAGCTATTTTGCCTCTGTGTATCCAAACCACAAACTAGCGTAATTGCAGCCTCAAAATAGAGGTTCGAAGCAGAAAATTTTTCAACCAAAAAATGTATGAAAAAAAGGACCATGTATAGGCCACAGATCTACAGACCCCACATTTTGATAAATCCCAAAATCACACTTCTCGAGCCAGCTATTTTGCCTCTGTGTATCTAAACCACAAACTAGCTTAACTGCAGCCTCAAAATAGAGATTCGAAGCAGAAAATTTTTCAATCAAAAAATGTATGAAAAAAAGGACCATGTATAGGCCACAGATCTACAGACCAGACATTTTGATAAATCCCAAAATCACACTTCTCGAGCCAGCTATTTTGCCTCTGTGTATCCAAACCACAAACTAGCTTAATTGCAGCCTCAAAATAGAGATTCGAAGCAGAAAATTTTTCAACCAAAAAATGTATGAAATAAAGGACCATGTATAGGCCACAGATCTACAGACCCCACATTTTGATAAATCCCAAAATCACACTTCTCGAGCCAGCTATTTTGCCTATGTGTATCCAAACCACAAACTAGCTTAACTGCAGCCTCAAAATAGAGGTTCGAAGCAGAAAATTTTTCAACCAAAAAATGTATGAAAAAAAGGACCATGTATAGGCCACAGATCTACAGACCCCACATTTTGATAAATCCCAAAATCACACTTCTCGAGCCAGCTATTTTGCCTCTGTGTATCTAAACCACAAACTAGCTTAACTGCAGCCTCAAAATAGAGATTCGAAGCAGAAAATTTTTCAACCAAAAAATGTATGAAAAAAAGGACCATGTAAAAGGCCACAGATCTACAGACCCCACATTTTGATAAATCCCAAAATCACACTTCTCGAGCCAGCTATTTTGCCTCTGTGCATCCAAACCACAAACTAGCGTAATTGCAGCCTCAAAATAGAGGTTCGAAGCAGAAAATTTTTCAACCAAAAAATGTATGAAAAAAAGGACCATGTATAGGCCACAGATCTACAGACCCCACATTTTGATAAATCCCAAAATCACACTTCTCGAGCCAGCTATTTTGCCTCTGTGTATCTAAACCACAAACTAGCTTAACTGCAGCCTCAAAATAGAGATTCGAAGCAGAAAATTTTTCAATCAAAAAATGTATGAAAAAAAGGACCATGTATAGGCCAGAGATCTGCAGACCCCACATTTTGATAAATCCCAAAATCACACTTCTCGAGCCAGCTATTTTGCCTCTGTGCATCCAAACCACAAACTAGCGTAATTGCAGCCTCAAAATAGAGGTTCGAAGCAGAAAATTTTTCAACCAAAAAATGTATGAAAAAAAGGACCATGTATAGGCCACAGATCTACAGACCCCACATTTTGATAAATCCCAAAATCACACTTCTCGAGCCAGCTATTTTGCCTCTGTGTATCCAAACCACAAACTAGCGTAATTGCAGCCTCAAAATAGAGGTTCGAAGCAGAAAATTTTTCAACCAAAAAATGTATGAAAAAAAGGACCATGTATAGGCCACAGATCTACAGACCCCACATTTTGATAAATCCCAAAATCACACTTCTCGAGCCAGCTATTTTGCCTCTGTGTATCCAAACCACAAACTAGCGTAATTGCAGCCTCAAAATAGAGGTTCGAAGCAGAAAATTTTTCAACCAAAAAATGTATGAAAAAAAGGACCATGTATAGGCCACAGATCTACAGACCCCACATTTTGATAAATCCCAAAATCACACTTCTCGAGCCAGCTATTTTGCCTCTGTGTATCCAAACCACAAACTAGCGTAATTGCAGCCTCAAAATAGAGGTTCGAAGCAGAAAATTTTTCAACCAAAAAATGTATGAAAAAAAGGACCATGTATAGGCCACAGATCTACAGACCAGACATTTTGATAAATCCCAAAATCACACTTCTCGAGCCAGCTATTTTGCCTCTGTGTATCCAAACCACAAACTAGCTTAATTGCAGCCTCAAAATAGAGATTCGAAGCAGAAAATTTTTCAACCAAAAAATGTATGAAATAAAGGACCATGTATAGGCCACAGATCTACAGACCCCACATTTTGATAAATCCCAAAATCACACTTCTCGAGCCAGCTATTTTGCCTCCGTGTATCCAAACCACAAACTAGCTTAACTGCAGCCTCAAAATAGAGATTCGAAGCAGAAAATTTTTCAACCAAAAAATGTATGAAAAAAGAGCTATGTATACGACAGCTTGACAGGCACCCAGCAGAGTAACCCTAGTAAACCTCAACTGCTTTCATTTACTAAAACTCCA
The DNA here is from genome assembly GCA_963583995.1 of Xylota segnis. Classification (NCBI taxonomy): domain Eukaryota; kingdom Metazoa; phylum Arthropoda; class Insecta; order Diptera; family Syrphidae; genus Xylota; species Xylota segnis. Next base: position 56,531,590 of record OY757238.1, on the reverse strand, counting down.
CACAGACGACTAAAGGGATACTCTAGACGTATCCTAGCTATCCTCTAAAAAAGGTGCACACCACGAGCGATAATCCAAAAAGCGGATTCTATGCAAGTTAGTCGAGGAAAGATGTAAATAAAAAGCCAGTAGAACCCTATCGTCTGGGTATCCTATTGGTTTTAAAACTTTCCAAAGGTTCAATCCATGACCAAAAGCCTGAAAAGCCGGGATACTCCTTATTCAATCCGAAAACTAATTAAGTTGCACACATTAAAGCATACACCTTGTGGGTTTCAAAAATTTAATCAACGCTTTAATTTAAAAAAAAAACAAATAATTTCAGGTTCTCACATATCACTTAGTCCGCAAGGATATCCTGCAGCAAGTAATTACGACCGTCCATGTGATAACCACCGCCACATACGCTAAATTAATTATTCAGTGCGCGTCCAACCCTCCAGCACGCAGAGTAAACACTTTCGAAACGGATTCGGTTGAATTTTAAATTTAATTTCGCCCAAAACTGAATGATTGATTATTTTGTGTCCTGTTCGCCGCTGCTGGACTTGATTCAATAAGAAAAACATGTTGTTTGTCTGTGTATCCTGGCAACTTGCAATTGCCTTTCCATTGGAGATGAGCTTCAAAGTAATACAGTCTGTCAATTCTTCTGACAATGTGTACTGCATTAGGACACAACAAATTGGCGTTTTTGTATGGCATTCCCAAAAGGCACACACCGATGACATCCTGTGCAGTCGCATAGTCAGGATGGAAGCTGGGAAATGCATTTTGAGAAACTTTCACAAATGGGAAATGCTCTTCAATTTCCTTCAGCTTTGTACGGTTTTTCCCTGTCCCATGTTTCGTTTTGCCGACTCTCTAGGATGTTTTATTAAAATTATCTGCCAAAACGAAACTGAAGCGGGAAATGAAGTTGATCGGAGCGACTTGCAGCGATACCACTGGAGAGCATCATCTGTGAAAATAACGAGGATAGACTGAAAGTTGGAAACATTGTGCTCTCAAAAGTGTGCAGCTGGAGCTAGTTAAAATTTCAATCAAAAAGTATGAATGGTATGTAGATACTTATTTCGAAATGCAGGCGGTTTTAGGTATACCTATACATGCAGCCACACAATCACTGCAGGCAAAAGCATAACAGCTCTGAGTCCTGTCTAAAGGACATATATTTTATATAATGAAGGGTTCATAATTAGGAGAACCAAGAGTACGATGGGCTTTTAATATTGATTAGAGGAGCGACAAATGCGGAGAACGTCAGAATCGCATACAAATGTTGGAGAGCCTCAGGGCTATGTGCTTTCACCACTAATGGAATGGAATATACCGTGGTACATAGCCCTGCAAGGCTCGCAAGAACAAACTCTGTTGAGGTAGTAAAAATTTATCCAAGCTCAGTGAAAATAGTTTTTTAAAATCTCATTAGGGCTTGAAGCTTGAAAGAGAATATAGACACGATAATACGGGGACAACCAGTTAATTTAAATTTTTGGTACTCAGGTGCATGGAAGAAACAGTTTGCGTCGGAAAGATGGGGGAGAATATTGAAACACACCACTTACGTTCTAGAACTAACAACGTTTGATCAGCAAATTTATTTCTAAGCGAGTTCAGGTCAATTTAACTTGGAAAAACCATCAATCTTAACAAGAAAACTTACTTACCTATGTCCTGTATCCCCTTGTGGGTCCTAAGGTCTCCAAAATGCATACGCGCCATCATGTGCGATTTCTGGAAACATGCCCCAGCTCTCCCCATCTCTTTCCCAGTTGCCGTGCTTCCTTCTCAACTGTTCTGCGACACGTAATCATAGGACCGCCGCGTATCCTGTCATCCTGAGTAAGTGGATTCCATTGCATCGCGTGGTTAGCTATGGACCTGTCATGCTTTCATAGAGTATGTCCATTCCATTGCCACTTTCGTCGTCGTATGGTTGTGCCTATAGGTTCATGGCCAGTTCTCTGATAAAGTTGTTCGATAGGGATACGGTTTGGCCAGAAAATCCTAAAGATATACATGCTTCTAGAATGTATATAAAATAAAGATACACTACTCAGCGTTCGATGTTGCTCTAAAATTGTCCTATGTATCTGGCTCATTGGCATAGAACTTGAACGTCCGATAGCCCCCAAGAAAGGCGTCAGATCGTATGAACAAGACTGCAAATTAACCGAACCATCTTTGAAGAACTTCAGCTTGATTACCTTCATTGTTTGACCACCTATGTGGCGTCGTCTTGTTGAAAACACATCTTATCCTCTTCCAATGGAAGAGATGTCAGTCGACGTGGTCCGGTAGCGACTCCTCTGACACTCTGATTCTGCTCTGACTGAAATGGATTCCATAACTAAAAATAATATTGAGTTTGAAATCGAAAAAGTTTTCGTAGAAGTTTGAGGCCCCACACGGCAATCCAGGCCCAAGTGCTTCAAAAAATTTGACACAAACTAGTCACACTCACTGACTAGATTCCTAGTTGAAGCAGCAATATTCTCTATATGTGGACCCGAATCCTTCCACCAAAGGGCTATTTGTTCATTTATCTGAACGAGTTCTTTGACCAAATATTTGACCTAAGGGACGTATAGTTGGAGCGTATATCTACAATCGTAGGTGTGTTGTAACATCAAACAAACTGGAGTTTGCTTCACCTTGAGCTTCACCAATTTGTTTACAAGGTAAGCAAGTTCGACCAGGACATGTGACAATCTAAAGTCAATCCAACGCGATGGTGGTATCCCTTTCCCAGGTCTCTATTCTGTTAACCTCTTAGTCCACCTAAGAGGTGGTAGTCCTATCTATAGTCCAATTCATAGGACTTCTTCGTTTATTACCCGGTTTCTCCTAGTTATTCCCACTCTCTATGCTGATGATACGCATTCGCATTGATAAACATTGATCAGAAACGTTTCATTTCAAATGAGTTCATAATATCCTTCAAGTATAGCATACATGGGACTATCGAACTCATATCAAGTCCCTTGCCATTGACTATGAGAAAGCAGAAAGGATAACTTAAACAAACAGCGTACTTCAGCTATCTGTAAGAGCCTCGGGGTATCTTGAGACAAAATAATAATACGTCACCAGACTGCCTTTAGAAACTTGAAACCTAGTCTACACATATCATACCAATCCCTTTCAAAACTGGTTCACCAAATATCAACTGGTCCACTCGAGCTACCAAAACCAATTGGAATTGTGCATCTGTGCGTTTGAGGAGGACAGTTCGTTGCCCATGTCCTTGTATAAATCTCCTTAGTTACTCGAATATCCATTCAACATTCTTAAGTGCAGGACCATTACCATACTTATGTAGAGCACGTGTCCCACTTGGAACCCCATCTTCACATTGTTTCAGCCTCATCAATATTAACTGTCCATTTGCGTTGCTACTCGAAATCATCTCCCCAACACCGGAGACACAAGAGATTCTTTTTTCCAAAGAAAAGTCCTTTGTTTCAATTGTTCCTAGCCCATTTGCCATTCCTGAAGAAGGCTTGTATCCACACAATCTCTTCTCAAGCATCTTTCTAATCACAGGATTCTAAACTTGAAATTCCCCAGTACACATGTACGCCGCCCGTTCCCTAAGTTTTTGGCATTTGAATATCCTTCCGCCGGTACACTGGCAGCAACTTAATTTGCAAAAACAACTTCAAACTTTCATTAAGTGTGATCTTCATACGTCTTAGCGATTTAGATGTTTTCAACGCATGTCGTTAACTTTTTCCTTTCCAACAAAATTTTTGTTCTCTTCCCTTCGAAGGACTTTCCTACTCGGCGGCAACGGTGGTATCACATTCACGAGCTGTGTTCATTTAAATTCACGCGTAATTTACTCAGCCACACACATACTGGTACTCCGGTTTGAAAGGAGGACTTTTTTTTAAGGATTCCTATTGACAAAAGGAAACGGAATCCCTATGACCTGTGAACGATTTAAATTACGTTGAGCTTTTTTAATGAAGCGTATTTGACTGCGTGACAGCAGTTATAGTGATAATCCTTGGGTAAGGGAGCCTCTGCATTTAATTCGAAACCATTGTGTGTGTGTGTGGGTGGCAAGGAAGCGTTTCATTTTCGTTTCGTTTGTGGTGAATTTTAATTTCATATCTTTATAAGGAGAAAATGAGAAACATTAGATGTTGAATGTTTTCAAATGAATTATACATAAAACTCTGAGCCAGAGCTGTTTAGTGTAAGAAGCTGGGGGCTGTCTGTACGGTTGGGATGGGAACGTCCTTTTTGGATAAATTACGCAAGGAAGCAGAAGTCTGCAGCGTACACTTAATTTGTATTCCACGCTTTTGCTGGTTTTTGTTAAGCTTATGGCGGGGATGCCACAGTTATTTGCATTATTTGTTTTTAATGTCTGTGTTCGAGGGGAACAGCGGGTGCGACAAGAAAAGTTACAGGGTGGGGGGGGAAGCGTACTGTGATTAAGAAGTTGTATTCCTCTTACCTGCTTGTACAACATTACAGAGATGAACCACCAGGAGACCCAAGTGGAGAACGAAAAGTCACCTATCCACAATGGAAAGTAAAGATATGAAGAGATGTCTATGTACCATGGCACCGGAAGAGACACTGCAACTTATGTATGTCACACTTGATGAAAACGCTAGGCAATAGGAAGGATCCACGAAACTCCAGTTGTCCGGATACTCTTCCAAACCCGCGTACTTACTCTTCCCAAACAGAGACACATCTACGGCGGAGATACATCAACGTAGTGTACTGTACTCTATTTCTCATCAATGATCAGAATCTACCCATAATGCAGCTGGGTTTCAGAAGATAAAAGGTACTTTGAGCCTACGACTTGATAAAGTAGACAATCGCTTATGTACGTAACATCTTTAGGGGCATATTGAGCCAATACAGGAAGCCTTGAATGTCATTCATCAAAGCGTTTAGAAAATCAAACAAATTATGTATCACCTTCAAAAATACTTGGCCCTAGTTTTAAGGACATGACTAGCATGTTAAGGAAGAACCACAAGCCTTCGGCATTATAATCGACGAAGCCTCAGAGGCACCTCGAGTAAGAAAAATACTTTCCTTCAGAAAACCAATAAATGTGCGGAAAAATGTTGCACATACGCCACCGAACCAGACATTGATACCCTGTATCTGGCTTCTGGTGGTGCAATGCAAGTCAGATATTCTGTTTCTCTGAGTCCTAGGCCCAAACAAGGTTAGTTGCTACCTCACTGTGGTCTGGAGAAACAGGTAATTTTCGCACCAGCAAATGTTCGGAAAAATGTTACACATACGCCACCGAACGCGATACTGATATCCTGAATGTGGCTTCTGGTGACGTAAATCAAGGCAGATATTCTGATTCTGTAAAACCTAGGCACATACGAGCTTAGCTGCTACCTTGCTGTGGTCAGGAGAAACATACAATTTTTGCTCCAAGAAATGTGTGGCCAAATGGGTTACACATACGCCACCGAACCAGGCACTGATATCCTGAATCTGGCTTCTGGTGGCACAATTCAAGTCAAATATTTTGATTTTATGAATCCTAGGCGAAAAGGAGCTTCGTTGACTTGTACTACATCCACTGAAGATTTGCAAAATCAACTGCTTGACACGCTTTCCTCAGGTAATTCCCAAGTTGCTAGGAACATAGTTTTCAAGAGATCATCTGTACGAACAACCAGTCTCTCAAACTTGATTAAACGGATGATTGCTGAGCAATATTCACTTGCATTGAGTGTCGGCCAAATAGGGATTTGAAAGGACTGTAAGCGCATTAGTACGCTGTAATAGGAGCCATAGGAACGCCTGGGATATACCAATCGCTATTTACTGAATACTGTCGAAATTACAAATCTCATTTAGACAATTGAACCAACAAGCCTAGTCACTAAACAAATTTGGCCAAAACTGGACCTAAAGTTTGCTACGAAACTGGATCTTTTTCGAACAGATTTGTTGAAGTTTTTTCTCTATGTTTGGCTAACATTCTCCCGGAAAAGAAGGTCTCACTGAGGAGGCTTCTATTGCAATGCTCAAGGCCATCTTATAAACACGGATTGTAGGTAGATCTTCTTACTCTTCATTTCTGTTCAAAGTGGGTCAGGCGGCGACTATCTTCTATGATCCTCTCGGTATCACAATAGATCCTGGTCTAAGTGTGTAAGCTGACAGTCAGTTCAACCAATTTTGGATAACCTTTGTTACTTTGGATCGGTTTTCATAATAAATATCAAAAAATATGAATAAATCGGACTTCCGATAATAATAGTGTCAGCCTGTCAAACTAATGACATCACTTCCTAGTGACACTCAGACACTCATCCCCAAAGTCACATTAAAATCCAAAATACGAGTATTTCCAGTCCACATCCGTCAAAAATAGAACTCCCATGTGTGTCTTTCTAGGTATCTGCGATAGATACTCCAATTTCCTTATTCCACACCCAATTTCGAACGTCAGTCATCGCCTTCTATAGAAAGAATGCGGAATTGAACAACCGATTTGTTTATTTCTGTTTTTTTTTTTGCAAATCGTCTCAGGTTTTCTACTAATCTCCACAAGGTCAAGTCTGACAAAGAATTCATTGTTAAGCGAAAAAGATTATGCGCTTCTTTTCGAATTTTGAAAAATCGAAAGTGAACGTTCCCGCCTCTTGGCTATCGCTTAGCCGCATTAAAAAGGTGAACATTTGGGGTTTCTTTCATCATTCATAATGCGGACAAGTGGGACATTAATTGTCTTGCCTGCTGGCTGTATAAAATTATCAAGAACTTATCGTAATACTCTATTTAAATTATACACGAGTTGAAAAAAAAATCTTTCATAAGTCACTACAGGTTTATCAAGTGACTGCAAAACGGCTAGAAGATAAATTGGTTTTAAAGACGACTCCGTAAAGATTTACTGTCATCCATTATTCACATCCCACACAATGCTTTTGTTTTGTTTTTCTTTTTTTTTTTTTACTTTTATGGTCGAGTGACACGTTGTGATCCAATTTTTATGCATAGTGAAACGATTGTCAGTTTTTTTTTGTTTAAGATACGCGCTTTGACGGAGATGTCATTTGTTAGCATTAAAGTGCTATGAATTCGAATTGATTTACACAGCCGTCAATGAGTTTCAAAACGAATCAGTCAATCAATTTGCATTCGCATGGTGGTTTGAACCTCAAAATCTAGTTTTGGGCTCATTTCAATAAGTCGCTAATTTATTTTGAAGCCGGTTTTTCGCGCTTCAGATTAGATACGTATGCCTTGTAGGGTAAATTGTGTGAGATGTGGTGTTGGGAGCATTAAGAATGACATTTCGATTGATTTGGCTGTCAAATTGTGCCATATGTCAATGACTATCAAGCCCTCTTTGCTTGCCCTAAACCATGGCATCCCACTCAAACCAGTTTCAGTTGAAAGCATGTGTGGGAACTACCCATTAGCGAGAGTGAAGGTCAGTGTAAAGTAGACCATGTCTACACGATACTGATGGATTTACAAGATTGCCAAAGATTCGATTTACATTGCAAAATTGAGTCAATGAATCAAATGACATTTGGATGGGAGTTGACGAAATAATTTTGAATAGACTTGACGACTTGATAGAGGCTGAAAAGTTTTTTTTTTTTTTAATTTCAAGGCAAACTGGATCTATTGCGCTTTTGACTCAATAACGATACCGGGTTGGGTTGACCTGTTTATACCGAAAGATACGTGACGATCAATTCTTACTATAAAACGTGGGTGTGATAACGTGGACTCACCTACGAATATACGAAGAAGGGAAACAGAGACTGGCTCAAGTGGGGATGTCTGTTTCAAAAAGTCAAAGTTTTTACATGGAGGATTTTAAGCCCAACCGTTGCCTGAAGAGATGGGTTATAATAATCCAAGTAAAAGAAAGATACGGATACACCACCTAGTCAAGGTCTGTGGAGTATATTTAGAAACATTCTTGTTAAAATCGGTAAACGATTCCACAGATTCACAGAAAGATGTTTTGAAGAATTTGAAGCAAGTCGACGATGACTATTTCTTCTGCCAAATCTTCTGATAGACGTTAGACTCAATATCTCTCACAACTGCGGCGATTTGATCATACAGACTGCATTTTAGTAGACTTCGTGCGTACTGGCTATGCCAAGACTAAAATAAAAGATTGAATTAGAATTAAGAGCCTGTAAACCAGCCTACAAGTTCTGACTACATGACAGATTGGTAGAAAGTTGAGTACAAATTCTGTTGGAAATGCTATTGCTTTCAAGAACTGGGCGTGGCTATAACCATTCGAAAGCAAAAATTCATGATTTCAGATAAATATTTCCAACATCAGCAATCATAAAAAAAAAAACAGATTTGTAAAGATCAGAACATCAAAGTAGGCGTAACCCTACATAATGTACAAATAAGTTGTACGAAAAGTATAAACGCTGAAGTTTTAGTTATGAAAATTTCTGTTTTCCCATAAAATAGTGGGCGTGGTTTTTGGACTTCATTCTATACATGAGCGCCGTGGCTCAGTGCTTAGTGCGTTGGACTATGGAGCAAGGGGTTCGAGGTTCGAATCCCAGTCATGGAACACCTAAAATTTTTTCACGCCCCTCCTCTCGCGAGCGTCTGACAAACATCCGAGAGTACAACTGTCCTGAGAAAGCTTCTCAAATCACAAATTGCAGTTCGGACACGGCACTAAACAGTAGGCCCATTCCATTCGTGTAAAGAATATAACACGCACAACACGAAAGGTTGTCTTGGGTCCCATCGACCTGTTGTGCCAAGTATTTATTTTTTTTTCCTCTGTTTAATTGCAAAGAGGGTTGAGTTAATCTAAGTTGAGTCGAAGAGACATGCAGCCTCCCTAAACATACATATTTCCTTGTGGAAGATACGTCCCCTTAATCAATCGATAAGATGTAGTCTCTCCTTAAAAAAATAAGTCCTGGGTTTCGCAGAAAAGGAATCATCATCTTCTGAGTTCTAGCCGATGTACATATAGTATTCCGTACCTGGACAAAGATTAAGTGTATCACAAATAGGCTTGTTCACCAGATTTCTAATACAGTCCTTGTCTAAGTTAACGATTTGCTTAGAAGAACATGGTACATCTAACCAGTATTTGTGTGAGTGTTTGTTACCACTTTTGCAGGACTCTTGTTGTCAGTGAGAACTTCTAGAATATCTGAGTATTCAAGTACATCGATTTTTTGCTGTGTACTGTGTGGATAAGTAATATTTTGAATTCCTTCATCTCATTAGAATGGTCAGCTATTTATATTGACACTGTTAAAGCCCTTTCATGGAAGTGTAGTTTAGGGAATATACATATAAATTCAAATAGTCAGAAACCCATTAAATCGAAATCCTATTAATATGGAAAGAGTCTCTGGATTACATATAGTATTTTTGATGCTGTACTGTTCATAACAATGTTCCAACGTGGGTGGATAATTGAGTGTCCTCCTGGTTGCTTTGAAGTGACTAGAAATACATAGAGATTTGACCAAAATGTTCTGTATTCAAGAAGGTTTTCTGAGAAGGCACTTTTGATTCCTTCATTGTTAACATGTTTAAGACGTGTTCTCTGATTTCTCCTAAGCTGGATCAGAAACCGATTCATTCTTGTCGCAAATAGACCACTGTTTAAGTAGTATTTACTTTAAAACCTTTCCCTTACCAAGAATAGAGAATTCCAAGAAGAGTAGAGAATTCCAAAAATAATGATTGAATATTTTTATTTCTTGAACTTAGATCTCTAAATCAATTCTGGTCTCTTTTAAAATAATGACCTAACCTTAACCGTCTGCCACTAGAGTTCGCGTATCGTAGCGATTAGCTTTTGTAGTTGTCACTCATTGTATATCAGGATCTTTCTGCAGGATGAATTCATTTTTATAAGCTATAGTCATACTATTGGCCAGTAAAGCCAAAACCCTGTTATCGTAGATACTCAGCTTAAAAAGTTGCTTTTATGCATCTTCGTGACATGTTTAGTTTTGCAGTTGGCATCATCTTGCTCATCGTATTGGCTTAAGGGCTACACTCTAGTTATTTATTATACCTTTAGTCCATAAGAAGAAGTCCGTAATAATAGGATCAATTTTGGTAAGATGAGGCACTAATATGACAAGTCGCGCCTAGACTAATTCAACCCTCAGACCTGCATTTTTAAGCAGAGTTTTTAAATGGTTAAGGTACGCATTTAGTTTAATTGTTTCCTTCAGTCAAACCCTTTTGATATACATTGTACATACATACTTATGTATATGCATTTGCTGATGACCATCTAGAACAGCAGTGAAAAAGCACCCAATATATCTGTCTAGTCTAGTCTAGCTGTGAGTTATACTATGCCATGTACGTACGAAGAGCCTTAACTGTCCAAGACTGTATCACTCTTTCGTAGGTCCTTTCTTTAAAAAAAAAACGTCTTCCATCCTAAAGGTTGCTCTAAATTCTAACGTGAAAGTGAAAGACTCCAGGGATGTTATCGATGGCTTTTACTTTCAGTTTCCTAAGAAACCTGATCACATCCCTGATGATTGCAAGAGCAAACATGAAGCAGGGACAATAATGCTGAAGTATTTTTGAAATTTTTCCTTAGTTCCTGAACTGTTTTGCATTCAAAATCTAGAGGTTAGGTTGGGTGGGACATACATAAGCCAAAAGAAGGTCCACTGTGGCAAATCTAGAAGTTACAACCTAGACTTTTTAGTGGCTGCTGCTTTGAACAGTCAATAAATGTCGGCAAGTTTTACTGAGCAATGTATCTACAGCTTCTTGTCGTAACTCCAGCACATAGATCACCACTATTTCAAACTCTTTAAATACTGTTTGAACTCGCTCACGAGATAGGTTCCTCATAGCCATAGGTGTTAACATTAGCAGTTCGCTCTTTTGACTGACTAACCATGAAAAGATTTCTGTATGTTTTCTTCCAATGAACTCTAAAAAAAAAAAACGTTCCACTAGGTCGCACCTACTACTACCGGTTAGTCGTTCCGCGACTAAGCGATTATTAGTTGTGAAATATTTTAATTTGAACCAATTTGCATTGAATGAGTGGGTTACACGGGTGTCATCTATCTCTGACATTTGATTGTTCGATTGAAATGTGTAAATCTGTAATTTATTCAAACAAATTGCGAAACTATGCGATGCATTAAGTTAGCCATTAATAATATTTAAAAAAGAAATAACAAAACATATATTTGCTCTTCGGTTGCACAAAAAACCATAACGCTGTGTGTTTCGATGTTTCTCTCTCTCCGTGCGTCTGGCTATAAAAGTTATGCTCAACTGATTGTCCAGCATCAGTTTAACAATCTTCTTCAGACTTCGAACAAATCTGAGAAATAACAGAAAAGAAAAAAAAAAATGTTCAAATTTGTAAGTGTGTGTGCGCTTGGGTGACTTCTGTGCGGAATAACTAGAGTTTCTCATCCTTTAGATACTACCCCTGGCTTGTTTGATGGCTGTTGCCATTGCCGGCCGAGAGGATGGTGTCGAAGTCACTCGCATTGGCAGTCAAATCAATGTGGACGGTTCCTATGGATACGAATACGAGCTCAGCAATGGTGTCACAGTTCAAGAGTCCGGAATCGGAGGCCAATACGCAACCGGTGGCTTCCGTCACTATTCACCGGAAGGTGAACTAGTTGAACTTGCATACACAGCCGATGCCAATGGATTCCAGCCCCAGGGAAGTCACCTGCCAACACCACCCCCAGTCCCGGAGCACATCCTGCGGGCCATTCAATATATCGAACAGCACCCGACACAGGAGGAGCAAATAGACAGACAACGTCGACAACAATACGCCGCATGAGCGAATTGAGAGATAGTGCTGTCTCTGGCACTGTGTCCTTATATTGTCATACGCCCCTGCAATAAATTGTTTTCGTTGTTTTTTTTTTTTTTTCTTTGTTTTAAGTCCTTGTTAAATCAGACTTACCCTAGTTACCTGTTCATTGAAATAAGCTCAAATAGACTGACGTTTTGTGTTGTAACAAAATTGAAAAAAATATCTATCAACTGAATCGTTTTTATTTTATTATCAGTGACAGCAACGTAAGTGTCCTGAGATTGCTTTGAAGGATCTAATAATGGATACATCTCTGGAATTTGTAAACGACGAGGGTGGAATGTCTATAAAAGTTTTGTGCGTCAGTTACGGGGGAGAGAATGGCTGTGGGACAGGTGTGCGAGAGCCTTGACTTTGGGTACCTTCGCTACTGACTTCTGACAAGTTTGATTAATTAAAATATTTTGCTTTTGTTGTTGTGTTTGGTTTTTATTGCAAAATGCCCATAACTTGTGATTTTGTGGCATCTGTTGGGGTTATTAAGTGTTTATTGCACTTTGACCGGCGCGCTGGCTTTTATGAATATTTTATGCGAATGGTTTTATTGGAAAATCTGAAGGTCGTTAGTGATTCGACAACAAAGTGTTGTTCGACGACTGAAATGGGGCTTTTGGGTTACAAAAGCGGCAGTAGCGCCAAACTATTGCACGAGCGGCAGGAAGAAGACTACCATTTCTGGTCACCACATCCGATTGCAATCGTGGGTCATGTGGGTTGTATGGGTACATGTTTGAGGGCAGTATAATCGAGAAGAAATACGGCACCACATGATCCAATACCATACACATCTGTGGACCACTTATGAAACAGGAATACAGGAAACAAATGGACTTGCAGAGCACTAATTCGACTCGTCAATGGCATCAGAACTGACAAGGAAATCCTGTGCTGGATATCACAAATGGCTTGACAGTAAATTTGCAGTCAAAGAGAGTCCAGTAATATACATAAATAAAACATTAGTAGTTGAAGAGCATAGCAAATGCTACTTGGTTACGTAAAGGGCTCCAGACCACTGAAGAGTGTTCGATCCCGGGCGTGTTCCTTCCAGTTGGCTGTACAAAGAACTCTAAGAACCGCAAAAGCTTGATCCTTAAAACGTGATAACTCCGGTGTTCCCAGTCATTTCAAACCTTGGGGCTGTGATTAGAGAATCCTCTGTATACCCTCATTCCCTCGATGTGACTAAGTGACTGTTTACGGTTGTATCTTCTCCTCTATTCGTCCTCCTCTCATATGGGACCAAAAATTCGACAAAGAATGTTTCTCTCAAAAGTCTATCAGCTCTGTCATCCTGCTTATCGTTTAGCACTTGACTTCATTTAGTAGAACTCGCAGGATTAACGTTTTGTTGAGCATGTATTTGGTCCTTCAAACTAGGAGTTTGCATCACATTTTTTTGGCCAAATGGAAATAGCAACGTTTTCTATGGTGAATCTTCGACGAATTTCTCACCAAATCGTCATTCGTTGAGCTCCCAAACCACTTCGAAGCTACTGTTTCCAAGATGACGTTTTGTCCTAGACGGTGGGCAGATAGGTCTTTATTTGTCGACAACATGTGCATCAAAATCAACAAGACTTGCTGGTTTTTCAATTGCCGTAAAAGGCTTTTTGTTAGCGAGTTGGAAATGTCCATGTCGTCCACGTGTCTTACCAGCTCGACAGATTTGTTAAAGAGCCTTTCGTGCACCTATCTTAGAAGTGGTACTCCATAATCGAAAAGATAGGGCAATATAGGTAAAAATTACAGGCGAGGTTCCCCAGGGTTCCCTTTTAAGGCCTTTGTATATAATTCCTCAAAAAAGTTGATTTTACGTTATAGGTTAGCATTATGGTGATAGAGTACGACAGCAATGAATCTATTCGAGATCCGTACGAGAAAGGGTGACAGAATTGAGTCTGCAAGTCACAGAGCAAGAAAAAGTGGAAGTGGTATCTACTTGCCAGCTCTAGAATCCTGTAATCTACAGACTAGGGACAACCCATCTTGGCGTGATTATAGTTATGGGACTGTGGTGTGTCACAGAGTTTGTTCCTGGGTTTATTATTGTTTGAATGGTATGGAAATATGGACAGAAGAAATCAAGATTACTAATCAGTAGCAGAGACAATCTTCTGATGATAGACAAACTAATTAGCTGGCAAGGTGCGCTTAAGCTCGCGACATGGTGAGAATTTTCTCCCACTTTCTATCAGAGACAAAGACCAGGAGATCCAGGTTGTGAAAGAGTGTCATATCAAAGCAAATGTTGTGTCCAGAAGCAACATGATTCGCACAGACATTACCAGGATCATAGTGATTAGTACGAGTCACTGGTTCATAAAAAGACACACATCTAGATCAGGTGTCTCATTCATCACATTTTACCGCGTACTTCATCTATTCTACGTGTCTTTGGCTCTAGGTAGAGTAAGACACCGCGTAATAAACAAAACCTTCCCTCTTAACCTCTGATCAGAGAACTGGCCAGTTTCCTAAACACCACAGGATGTTTGTAGAGGAATTCCGCTCTCTTCGATATGTCTTTTCACAACCAAATGAACAATCAGCCACATTAGTTGTGGCCGCGCCTATCGCTAATTGAGCCTCATCGTGGAGCTGTGATGCTACCACTCCTACCTATCTACCCAGGAACATGATGCCCGTCTAATAAAAGCAGCTACTTAAATCCTTGAGACAACTTATTGGCATTTCACTTCGCTCTTGCTAAGGATCTCAATGTCCTAGACATAAGTGATACTATTGTCTCCGACAGACAATTGTCCTTCCATTGCTCGTATCATGTGACAGATCATCAATGATGTGATGACCTGGAATGCTATAAGTTCTTTATCGCTGAAGTAGCCTTCTCATGGTATTCTCCTCCTGGTAGTACAATGAACCAGTGCTGCTGACCTGTGATGTGTTTCATAAATCGAATAAAATGTTGCTGCGAAGTTACATAATAGAGGCAAAGTATGAGATACTTTTGCATCTTGACTGATACAAGTTCAGGAATTCATGACTTCTTTCCTATGCAGGTTTCCGTCTTAAGACAAACTCAACACTAAGTAGCCACTGTAACATTTTGCCATGACTCTTCATAACCACCTTATGAGGTGGTTTGCCTCATCGGATTGGCAGCGATTCCATCATTATAGGATCCGCCAATACAGAGTTGGACCA
This sequence comes from Xylota segnis, assembly GCA_963583995.1. Classification (NCBI taxonomy): domain Eukaryota; kingdom Metazoa; phylum Arthropoda; class Insecta; order Diptera; family Syrphidae; genus Xylota; species Xylota segnis. The sequence continues at coordinate 56,516,571 of OY757238.1, read as the reverse complement.
TATACCATTCATATTCAAGGCTTGTTCTTACTTCGTAGCTTGGAATATGGTTAACCAGAACCTTACCCAGATGGACAGTAACTCACGTCATACATATCGTCCACCAACTTTTCTTCGGAATCTGTTCGAATGTTTAATCCTTTAAGTCCTAACCTCTAAACGCATGACAACTCAACATGACAACTATATCTATTGATTCCTCTCTCTCCCTAAGGACACTCCAAAGGAATTCCAACACAATCATAAGTCGAACTAATAAGTAGCAAAATGCAAAGCGAGAGTATGGTATAGTATCTCATATAAGGTCTTTCAAATGTCGCTTTCTGCGAATATCCTGTTTGAATAAAAAAGCAGGTACTACTGGCCATTAGAATTCCTGAAATCTGCAACAGAAGTGCCTTCAAGTCACCTCCTTACATGTTCACCAAGCAGACTCATATTTCTTCATTCGAAAACCATTAAAATCATCCCTCTGACCAATCATAATTAATTGCTTTCATTTTATTTCCCTTCCAGATTGATTGACAACGAACACACACACACACATCCATAACTCATCAAATACCAACAAAAAAAATTGGAACGGAACTCATCTTCAATCATAAAAACACTGAGAAGGATAAAGAAGGAGGAAAAAAAATCCAATTACTCAAACGATTCCTGTTGCCTCGTACAAATCGATTCACTAATTGAAATCAAAGTCCTTCGAGCTCTCCACACATACACACACACACACACATCTGGAAACTCAACCAAAAACCATGATATTTGGACGATGCACTCACAAATAATCACTTTGCCACCTGTGCACTCGCCTCACACCCTAAACCGGAAGTGAAAAAAAAGGGAAAAAAGGACGAACAAAACACACAAAAAAAATCGATTTTCATGTCACCAACTGACCATCGACCAGGCAATGTCTGCACTCCAATGCCAAATACATTCTGGTGTAGAACAAAGGACCATTTAATAAATATCGCTAATCAAATTGGGGCCTACAAAATGGAATGCTCCACTCGATTGAACAAGTGCGGCACTTGGTTCTGTGCCCGCACCAACAATAACAATAACAACAATATGACATTCAACAGTGGGAACAATGAGCTAAACGGACCAAAGCCAATACCATTCACCAGCGAGATTGTGGCAGGACCCGGCCCCAGCCCGGGCAGTTCGGGCTCATGTGATGACAGTGAGCCGCCACCAAAGAATTGCTATCGTCTTGTTATGTTAGGGTATGTATCTGATGTCTGTTGTCGGCATACTTTCAGGACAAACTGTATGGAAGGTGGGGGCTGCTTCAATTAAATGGTCTCTTCCTGCCTGCCACTCAGGAGCGCGCGCCCTCTATGTATGAATTGAATTAAATTGAATCTCAAGACACCTAATTAAAAGGAGAGGCGAAAATGAATGCCAGTCACTTCCAGTCACAGTGGTGCATTGTGTTGGCAGCAGCCTTTTCGCCCCCAAAATTCCATTATGAATGTGAATGATTTAATTTTCATGTCCTTCGGCCGGCGGAAATATGATCCATTAAGGATGGAATTCTTGAGAGAAAGCGAGAATTCGGTTGCTCGAGTAGTCCTTACGTCTACATCGTCATCGTCATTGTCGTTGTGTCCTTTGGGCTATTTTATTGCGTTGTATGAACAGGTTTTTTTTTTTTTTTTTCTTCCTTCCTATCAAATTAGGGCACATGACATAAATCAAAAGTCCTTCGAGAGAAATCACATTTAATTAGGCCGAAAGCGTTCCGTTCTTCTGGTGTTTTTTTTTATTTTTTTTTGATGTTGATGTTGATGTTTACGCTGAACATCAACATCCACGTGGATGCAGGGATAACTAATTTATTTTATTTTTTATTTTTTAATGTAAATAAATCAGCGAAAGTCTCGCGGGATAAATTAAATGGATTGGGAAGGTAGTTTTGTAGTGTACAGGATGTACTGTAGAAAGAAAAGTCAATCAGCCTTAAAGATTAAGAGCTCAAATGAGATTAAACACAGAGGGTCGCTGAAGGATAATGGGAAACGCCATTGGATTAATTACACTTCAATGGTTTATGTTTTAGATTTTGTAATTTCTTTTGCAGATCCGCGAGGGTTGGTAAGACTTCATTGGTTGCGAGATTTCTTGGTGGTAAATTTGAGGAGTCGTACACACCGACCATTGAGGACTTTCACAGGAAATTGTATCGGATACGAAGTGAAGTTCATCAGTTGGATATTCTTGACACTTCGGGTAACCATCCATTTCCGGCGATGAGAAGATTGTCATTTCTTACTGGTGAGTATTTTTATTTTCTGACAAGGATGTGGGTAATGAGTTCTATTTTTGGAGGTTTGTTGTGTTTTTTTTTTGTTGTCTGTGAAAGTGGCAGGACATGGAATGGGTGTGTTCGGAACATACTGAGAGTTTATCGAAATGTACTAGAATGCTTTAATTTATGGCGACGTCCTTCGTTGGATAGTAAGACAACGTTCAGACATGTCCTTGAAATGTTCATAGATTGCTGCTAGTTTTGATCGTTCAGGAGTTAGGAGGGGGATTCCAGAAAAAGATTTTTATCGATTTAGATAGGCAGGAAACGTTAATGACCTTTATCCAAAAAGTATGGTCTAATCTCCTCAGAACGTGATGGTTTCTAGCTTCTGTGAAAGGTGCTAAACATAGCCTCGTTCGCAATGGACTCATGAAACATTGATCTCATCTTAAGGGGAATCGGAAGCAAAAAGTAGCTTCAACCAAAAAATCCCAAATGGAATACCACCATACCATTTGCTTAAAATGAAATTATCAGAGACAGTGCCCGGACATAAAAGGCTCAAACCTTATAACACGAGCAATCAAATAATTGGAAGCTTCAAGTCCTCTTGACGGTTATGAAAGCTTTAGTCTAGCTTATAGTTTATCATTGGATCTGCGAAATAAATCTTATAGGTCGCCTTGTAGATTCGTGACCCTAGATTTGTATCCTACGAAGGGAATGCCATCGATTTCGGTTGGAAATGATTTTCAATCTCCTATTACAAGTGTTGCTTTTATTATGAATTATCGACAGCCTGGTGAAATGGTGTCCCTACATTGATCCCTAGGAGTTAGGTTTGCTTCACAGATGGTTTTAAGATAGAATCTGCAGTTGGAACTGATGTTTTTGGACCCTACACCAAAGTCTCGATATCTTTGGGACTGCATCACACGGTTTTCAAGCTTAACTACATGCCATAGACATCTGGTCTAGGTTAAATCTTAGTAAAGGTATTAAGGACGCAGGATTAATATCCTTTCAGATAGGTAGGCAGCACATAACGCTCAGTCCTCCAATTTGATGGACTTTATATATCTCCTGAATCTGGAGATGAACTGACCAGCTCTACTACAGCGCCAACTGGACTGCTTTCCCTAGTTTTAGACAATCCAAACGGTTAATCAAGCCATATTCCCACAAAGGAATCCTCGCTTCAGAGAAAGATGATATTAGAAAGCTGAGGAGCTTTCTCACGGGTTACTGTGGCCTGAAAGAATGATTAGACGTGTAGTGTTCAGTCGGTTGTGTCGGGGGTTTTGTGGGTAAAAAGAGTGACAGGTAAGAACGAACTAACGACACAACCGATTAAACACTACAAGTCTAATCAGGCTCCTGGGTATCACCATGGAAACTTATTCTGTACTCAGATATGAAATGTAAGTTCTGGCCTGTATCGGAGCTCGTTTTTTGTGATGCTTAGCATTACACTACTTGTTTGCAGACTTGAAGAGCTCTGTGACTCTTAGACTAAATACACCATAGATCGATCTGCACCCTTCTGAGCAGAAAAATCGAAAAAATATAAAATTTTTGCAAAAATAAGCCACCGATTTTGGCTTATTTCTAGCTACTTCTGCCCTCCATTCGGAAGATTTACCTGTGAGACGACAGATGATAATCTGCCCTTTAATTTGTGGTCAGATACGCTAAGATCCTGCATCCTTATGAGCAGAAAAATCGCAAATATTGAAAATTGTTTGGAAATATTACGTATACGCCACCGGTCCACATATGTTAGCTAGTTGAACAGTTCTACAATCATAAATCGGTTGTCTGTTGGTAGTTCATAGAAAAATAGACCTAAATAACTAAGCTGTGGGTGTTAACCCTGAATACCTTCATAATCACACATCTGCATCATAGTAAGGTTATGCAGAAGTTCTGCAGGAAAAACTGAACTGAAAACTGAACTGGGAACGCTTTGGATGTGAGCAATCATCTATCTAGACGGATACACCTTCATGAAGTTTTGCCTGCTTTTGTCTTTAGGGATTGCTAGACCCGACTCAGCAATAGCTAAGTGAAGTCAGCATAGTATCTGCATCAAAATATGTCCATGATCTTTACTCCTTCAGTCTCCCCCTTTTTTTAGGGGCGGAAAAGAAAGCAGTGTTTTGTTGTTTGGAGTAATTTACACTATCTTGATTCTTGTTCCATTGCCACCAGAGGAGTTCATCTTTAGCAGTTTCCACAGCATATTCCCGTATTCTCTTCCGTTGGTGGTTCAGTAGCCCGTTTAGTCTTGTAAGCTTTGCTATGTAGCTACCTATGGTAAGAAATACCCTTCCAGTACTTTCTTCTTCATTTTATCTGAAATTTTTAGTAGTTTCCATTTAGACATGTGTCAGCTCCTACACTGGTTGGTGGCTCTCACATTGTCCAACATGATGAACGAAAAGAGTGAGTCTTTTGGGTTCGCTACTTAGAGTCTCGGCCTTAAGTTTGACATGAAAAGAGAGTATCTCTAATGGCTAGTGCAATAACAACACCTCTCTACTTACTTGATATAGCCTTCAAACAGGACTTAACTCCCCCCCCTGTGACCAGGCCCCTTTGAAAGCCCTCAGAAGTACGTCGTAAAAAAAAAATCAAAGTTCATCCAAACACTTCCGTCTTCCTTGCCAAAGTGCTGATTGATTTTCCAATTCGCTTATTCCTAGCTTTAATGCTCAATGATAACGCCGATATCCGTATCAATATTTGTGTTCACTCAAGTAAAGTATATTTCCTTGTTCCGCACAATCTCGGTGGACATCATAAAAATACGAAAAAAAAACAAAATATTAGACGCCTAGACCATAAATAAGATATTAAACGCAAATTGTTATGGATTGGACGGATACAATGCAGAAAAATCTGCTTGGCCTTCTTGCCTCGTTTACGACTTGTGATGATGGCTGTTTTGATGCCTGAATACAACCCGACATCGGTGAGTGATTTCCAGGGCGAAAGGAGAACGCGCGTCAAAGGATATTTGCATCAGCTGCTGCTGGCTTATGTGTAATTATCTATCTACACACAGGTGAAACATTTATGTTTAACGGCGCTATTAAGTGTTCCGCATCTATGGACGTTGAATTAATGAAATCGTTTAGTATACATCCACAGAACCCATCAAAGCAATGCAGTTGACCGGGTTTTTATTGTTATGGCAATTAGAGGAGGATGCCTTTAATTGCCAAGCCGTGACGGGTGCCTAATGATTTTGGTTTTACTAGTTTCGGTATGCGATAGATACATATGTACACCACAAATAGATGTGGTCTTGAAGCTAGAGATAGAACATGAAATGTCCTGAGATTAAAATTTTACAATCATCCTTAAAGCAGGAGCAGGGTTGCTTTAATAAAACAGAAATTCTAATAGCTTCTCCTTGCAGCAAGGGAGAGGGGGGGAATAGAAAGAAAAAACCTTTTTGCTTCCATATTAATCCTTTTTTGTTTGCATGCACTTTGCAGGCGATATCTTTGTCCTTGTATTCAGCATGGATTCAAGGGAGTCCTTTGAGGAGGTCGTGCGACTGCGGGAGCAAATCCTTGAAACCAAATGGAGTGCACTCTCGGGGTCGGGTGGACGCTCAAAAAAGAATCTCCCCAAAGTGCCGATGGTTATTGCTGGCAACAAATGTGACCGAGAAATGAAGTGAGCACAGCACAGTCCTCTTTCCTTTCTGCACAAAATCTCATTAACTTTTCTTTTTCATTTTTTTTTTCTAGAACGGTGCAGACAGAGGAGGTCCTCGCCTACTGTTCCGGCCAGGATGCATGCTGTGTGTTTGTCGAGTGTTCAGCCAAAAAGAACATTCGTGTCGATGATATGTTCTATGAATTGTTTCTTGCGGCGAATTTACCCCTGGAAATGGCACCGAACCATCATAAACGTGTTAGCACCGCCTTTGGTTCACCCTGTACTCTGCCGCCGCCACATGCCGCCTCGAATCGTTCCAAGAAGTGTACTCTATCGATTAAGCGGCGACTCAGCGATGCCTGTGGGGTGGTTGCGCCCAATGTTCGACGACCCAGTATCCGGACGGATTTGATGATAATGCGGAGCAAGACCTGCTCCCTGGGCGAGGGAGGCGGTTCCGATGCAGCGAGCTTTGGTTTCATGGGACGCACGGCGGGCGGATGTGTTTTGCAATAACTCCATCATGCCACTTAGTCTGTACAAGTATCTATAAGTTTGATTTTACTACGTTTCACTAGTTTAAGCTTGGAGAGGAGCATACATACAGGACTTGGGTGTGTAATTAGGTTTGTAACTTCGGTCCATCTGTTTTGACATATCACTGAATTTGTAAATCCTTTCCCTTTGTGAGTGTCCTTGTGGTACTATTCCTAGTTAACTGCTTTTATTTATGACTTATTTGCATATGGTTGGGTGAGGTTTCATGTTCGACTTCCCTTCTTTTTTTGTGTGTACGTGTCCTCTGGAGAGAATAAGGTCCGGAAATTATGGAAATCGTGATTCTTATCCGAGTCCCATCTGACGTCCCCCCAGGGGTTTTGTTGCGCAAAGGATGTCCGATTTGCATTTTTCTATGGAAATTTAGGACATATCACACCTTCTGCTAGTTTGGGGAATAATCGTTGAGCTTTAATCCGTCGAGTTAAAGTCCGATGTTCGAAAGAAGGCATTATCTGCGGATAATTATTTGCATAAATGATGGATGGGTGACATGTCGGATTGGGGTTTTCAGTAAATTTTGATTTTTCCTTAACTTGATTGTCCTTGGAGAACTTTTTTGCGAATCGAAACGGATTGTATGGCTCCAGTAATTTTATTGTCTGGAATTTTATCCTGTGGGCAATCGGCAACTTTGTGTGAATCTTGGAAGTTTTGGGTAAATAGCATTATGGTTTTGAGGACGGTAAGGCTTCGGCTTAGACTTCGATTCCTTGGACAAGATATCCGCTTTAGGTTGAGTTGACATTGTACTAGGTAGGACCTTGTACGGATAGCAGTTTGTGCAGGCTAAAGAAAAGAAGGAATCGAAAAGATTTAATGGGATCCAGATGCCTAGCTTCGAACTGTTGACAGATATGGAGATGGATGGGATTAGTCCAACGCAGGTCGATTTTGCTATCATGGATCTCCTACTACTATGTATCAAGCGATTCAAGGACTGTAGCTGGAGCATTTCTCAGAGGTCGTCAAAGAGAAGAGTTGCCGCAGAAGGCATTTGGAATGAGTTCAAGCCCTTTGGCGTACAAAGCTTTCATAGAAGGGGGGTTAGTATGGAAGGCCAAGGTATTTACTCGTAGCGCCTAGTACGTAGTGTTAAAAGCTTAGGTCTTAGCCCACGGTGTGTCGAGAGTAGTGTGAAAAGCCTAAGTCTTAACCTGTAGTCCGTAGGGTCTAAGGTGAAGAGCTTCAAACTTAGCCCGTAGTGCCTCGCAAATAGTGTGAAAAGACTAGGCTCTAACGCGTGGTACATAGCGCATAGTGTTAACTACTTAGAGGGGACTCGTAGTACTTAGCGAAAAGTGTGAAGAGCCTAGGTCCTACCCATTGTGCGTAGAGTCTCTGGTGAAAAGCCTGGGACATAAACCGTAGTGCATAGCACATAGGGTGAAAGGGCTAGGTATTAACCCATAGTGTGTAGCGTCTATCTTAAGAAGTCTAGATCTTGGCTGGGTTTTAATCCAAGCGTACATTGCTGTCAGAGAATACCGAAGTGGAGCTGAATTGGATTATGGAATTCTTAGTGATTGGGTTCAGCTTCCTAGAGATGTCTCGACATAACTGACTCTCCATCTGAAGGAGCAATATTATTCCAATCGTGAAAAAGTTGTTGATATTTAGTCCCAGTTTCTTGGAAAATCTGTTAGTCGGTCGAGGAGTGGACATGATGGTAGCTCAATCACTGTAAGGAGTATTATGTGAGATGGCATCTGTTAAGCCAAATGCTGCTCTCGTTACAAGTACAAATAATGACTTTTGAATCTTTGCTGTATAGCATGCCCTTCTCTGTACTTCAGGTCCTACTTTTAGATTTTGACAGGATTAGTGAACTAGAGTTGGCTTCTTATCCGTTCTTGTAGATTGACTTTTCAAATCGAAGCCATACGCATGTAGGGATATAGAGAACTTGCCAGTCAGGAGTTATCTCTCTGGGTCTCCACAGATTTAAGTCTTTTTCAAGGCGTTTGTGAGGAGTAAGCTAGGTTAAGCGAATGCTGGTTTGCAGTGGAAAGAGAAAAGGTTAATGTGAATAGAAACAGAGTCGGTAAGATGATTGAGCCCTGAGGTACACCAACGTTATTAAAGAATAAGGCAGATCGAGCTGATGGACTGCTTTCTGTGATTCGTAGAAGGTAAACTTCCATAAGGCGCTGATATTTGGATTAATATGAAAATTATTGAGAGGTTCTATGAAATCAGGACAAGCGTTTATACAATCTGCTGTAAATGTCATCATGTTTGACAGAGTTAAAGAGTTCAAAGGTCTTTACATCCCACGTTAGCCCTATCTCACTGCATAAGTCAGGTTTGTGCTTAGGTTGCTTACAATGGCAGGCTATATTAGCGATCGAATATACAGTAGACTAGTTAAGGTCGATTTTGAAGCTACACTTGGAACCTGTAAGAGGTTAGTATAAAGCCTTGGAGGCTATCGATGTGATGATGGGATTATGAAAGAAGTTTGCATCTCAGAGCAGAGAAGAAGAAGGTGAAGAATGGTTTCTCTGTCCATGCAGCTTCTAACTTCTCAATCCTATCCTAGGTGCATATCTATCAGAGGGTATGTTCAAGTGTCCTGCAATGCCTCTGATTTGGATTTCTATGAGCGTCCTTTTCTGTTTAATCCAAGAGTTGGAGTATCTCTTTGACAGATTCGTCTAAAAATATGCCACATAGTAGCATTTGTCCATCGGAGATTGGTTGAATCAACCTTGGTGAGCACGTCGGCCATACTATTCCCTGAAATGTCATAATGTCCAGGGACCCAAGTGAGATAATTGCATCATGTTAAGAGACAGACGGCAATTAAGGGGAGTTTTTAAGATGAATGTGGAATCATGCGGACTGTGCATGAAGCCGGATTAAATACAAAATTATGCTGCAACCAGGACAAGGTCTCTACCATCGTAGGGTATTCAATATTTGTGTCAAGAGAAAGGTTGTATTAGAAGAAAGAAAACTTTGCAATGCCTCCTCAGATTTAAATCGTGAGATAGATGAGATGCGATAGATTAAGTTAAAGGATTCTGGATTCCAAGATTCGTTCATGCCCACTCAACCACCCGACTTCTCTTTTCCAATCTTCAAGTTCCAACATCCTTCTACCTTATCATATCTACCTTTTTTTTTTGATAAGAATTTACTAATTAACGTTTCCTAAACAAAAGAAATTTAAAAAAAAAAAATTGGAAGACAATAACAAAAAGATAAAAAAATTTGAAAAAATATCGAAAACATCGCTTTAAACAAGTGATTTTTTTTATTTACATACATTTATGCAATACAATTTACTTAACGATTTTCATTTAGTCATATCATTAATTTTTAAAACGTAATGATAAAGAAAAACAAAAATCTAAAATTATATTAATATTTAATGGAATTTGTTTATATGCGACTATGTTATACACAAATATATTTATACCTACGATTATCGATAAAAACAAAATCCATACATATATCATTATATGAATAAAACACAAAAAAAAAAATTGCTATCCACAGGGTGAAACTAAAGTAAGAAAATAAAGTGTCTGTTGACACAATGACGAAAGTGTGTATGTTTTGTGCTGCAAAGCTCTTTAAACACCCTGTGCAGCAGTATCATTAATTTGTAGAATTTATTACAAAAGCCACATTTAATCACAAAGTAAATAAATACATATTGTTCCAAGAGATACAAGTTTACTGTGTTAATTGATTAAAAAAAAAAAAAAACAAAAAATAAATAAAATAAAAATGCTGTTGCAATTTACATGTATTTAATCGAATTAAATTGAATTGTATGTTTGATATAAGAAATAATACATATACTATATATATATATACACAAGAAATTCAACGGATCAAAGAATAACATTAATACATAACTAAATATGTTGCTAAATAAAATTTAAATTTGATAAATATATTTATAAAATTAAAAAAATTAAAAAAAATAGATACTAGAAGGCATATTTCACTACATATACAATGAATAGCTGATTTATGTATTTTACTATAACAAAACCCAAAACAGAAAACCATAAGTTTAAACAATTTTATTGGCAAAAAAAAGAGGAGAAAATAAAACTTGTTCTAGAAGTAGAATAGTCGTCATTGATAAGTATAACTATAGAGATATTTATTGTTTTAGATTTTGCTACCAGAACCATGTCTATGTCTACAAAATACTATCATACATATATATGAATGTGAATTATTTTTTTATTACTCTCTATTCAGTCTCATTTCAGATTTTTTTTAAACTTTTTTTTAATTTGTGTGGACTATGGTCACACACTTGGAGAGAAAAACAAAAAGAAAAAAAAAATATTTTATCAATCGCGACGATTACCACCGAAGAAATATATAAAAACAAAACAAAAAACTAAATAAATAAATAAACTATATACATAGTAAAATAGTAAATATTTACATACTGATATCATTTATATGTGTACCTATTGCAATTCTTACACCATCTAAATGTACTTACTACTCTACTAACTACTCGTGTACTTCTTTACTATTGAATGTGAATGCCAAAGCCCCAAAACTAATATACATATACATATGTGTGTAATAACAATATAAGGACATTGATGTTAATTTAATTTACTGATTTAAACGAAAAGAGAACTATATGACGCAGAATGATATCTATACAATTTATACAATGCGTAACAAAAAAAAAACAAAACAAAAAAATATGGCGAAATATATTAAATTTGAATTTAAAGCGATTAAAAGGATGTTCTTTTATTTGTAGTAGTGTAGTAGTGTAGTAGTAGGAGGCCTGACCTACCCTCCAACCCGAAACAAGGAGTACTTCAAAGTCCACGCTCGATCAAACTGTACTCCATTTCTTCCGAAATGCCATTAAGCGGGCAACTGAGTACACCAAAGTTTTTTGTTCAAGTTCACCCATTTGACCCAAAACGCTGAGGTAGAGGAGATATGTGGCGATATTGGATGTCAGGGGACTTTTTCCATGCTCGACCAGCCACAGCCCATTTCCTCCGAAATGCCACAAAGCGGGCAACTGAGTACACCGCAGTCGATTTCATGCGATTCTCGTTTCCTGGTTAAGTTTTCTGTTTAATTTCACCCATTGGACCCAAAATCCCAAGGGAGAGGAGATATGTGACGATATTGCATGTCAGGGGTCTTTTTCTATGCTCGACCCAGCCATAGCCCATTTCCTCCGAAATGCCACAAGGCGGGCAACTGAGTACACCGCAGTCGATTTCATGCGATTCTCGTTTCCTGGTTAAGTTTTCTGTTTAATTTCACCCATTTGACCCGAAACCCAAAGGGAGAGGAGATATGTGACGATATTGCATGTCAGGGGTCTTTTTCTATGCTCGACCCAGCCATAGCCCATTTCCTCCGAAATGCCACAAGGCGGGCAACTGAGTACACCGCAGTCGATTTCATGCGATTCTCGTTTCCTGGTTAAGTTTTCTGTTTAATTTCACCCATTTGACCCGAAACCCAAAGGGAGAGGAGATATGTGACGATATTGCATGTCAGGAGACTTTTTCCATGCTCGACCCAGCTACACCCCATTTGCTCCGAAATGCCACAAAGCGGGCAACTGAGTACACCGCAGTCGATTTCATGTGATTCTCGTTTCCTGGTTAAGTTTTCTGTTTAATTTCACCCATTGGACCCAAAACCCAAAGGGAGAGGAGATATGTGACGATATTGCATGTCAGGGGTCTTTTTCTATGCTCGACCCAGCCATAGCCCATTTCCTCCGAAATGCCACAAGGCGGGCAACTGAGTACACCGCAGTCGATTTCATGCGATTCTCGTTTCCTGGTTAAGTTTTCTGTTTAATTTCACCCATTTGACCCGAAACCCAAAGGGAGAGGAGATATGTGACGATATTGCATGTCAGGAGACTTACGTTGGTCCTTAGAAAAAGTTTTTGATTTAATGTCCTTACAAACATATATGTAGGTATGTTGTGATCCTATGCTGTCATACTTCTTCTGGTGTAGCTTGCTGATGACTGGTATACAAATCGGCAACATTCAGCAACTTTCTGTTTCTGTCGATGAACACGTTTGGAAGCGCGAGTGACTAATGGTGTTATCTGTCTATAAACACAAAAAACCATTAGATGCAGTATCAATAAAATAGTTTTCGTATAAATCATATTCTAATAAAATATTAGGATTACAAAAGCTGTGTTCATTTTATATCTGTCAGTTTAAGTGGGCCCACCCTGTAGATGCTTTTAAGTTTAGCTTTTCGTTTCCTTTTTCTTTTTAATAGCAAAAGTTTTGATATGTGTCCAGGATTTGAAAATGCAGAAAGAATTCGATGGATTCGATACAGCTTTAAGCTTTGCAGTCCTGTCAGTGATGCCAAATTTGCTTTAAAGCGATTGGGAAGAATAGGTTCTGTAAACGAATAATGCGAATTATGGCAAAATAAACTCCTTAAGCTTATTGTGACAAACTTTCGTTATTCGTTGGTACCTAAGGAAATTTCTAGGACAACAACCAAAGAGTTTAGTGTACAATGAATGGAAACATAGATGTCCTTACCGAATTTCCTTCGATTCGTCAGAGAAGTTCACCTGGGGTAGTTTAATTATTCACCTTTGGTGGTTAGTAAAGCACACTAAGTTATCTATAGGAAGCCTGTGTCAATCGTATCTGATTGATGACTGATGATAGTTAGAGTCAAATAAGTTCGACCTGACCTTAAGTAGAGTACACACTATCAGGCTCAATACACAACTCAATGCCAATCAACTGCATTGAATCCAAAAGTCAAAAACCGTCATAAACTCGTAAATCTTTTCAGATTTCACTTTCAATGCCAAAATTCGTTAAAATATAAGAATTTAGGAAAAAATTTTGGGATCGGTGCAGTTGATCGACATTCAGTTCAGGTCTGCTAGTGTGTACTCTACTTTTTGGATGAAATGTCTAGGTTCGGACTTCACAGGGATCGCTATGTCAGCCAAGGGTCAGAGGGTGATTTTTTCGGTGTTTGAGGACAAAAATGGGTAAAACTGGATCTTGCTTTATGGTAGTCAATGCAGAGAGTTCTCCAGCCCTACGAAAGAGCAAATGGAAATCTAGCTGGTCTGTTTGCTGGACGAAGCTGTGTAAACAGGCTACAATACATCTGAAACATTCACAGACTTGATAAATTTGTATAATGAGCCACAGGTTTTTGATCCTTTTTCTAATACAGCTATTCGTTACAGGTACGGTTGGGCCAATAAATCCTTCAAATGCTATGTATGTACATGCCTTCCAGGTATTATGCCAGATGATTGATTCTAGTGTTGAAAATTTTGGTTTTCCATACTGTTCATGACGTTCCAACAAGATCCTTTACTTTCCAATTCTACATCAAGCCCAATGGAGTCGTCAAATGTAAAGGTCCTGCTTGCTTGATGTAAATATGCAGAAAGTTCCTCGACCTTCTGTCTTGTAACGATGAGTTCGGTGTTGAGCTTGAACTGTTTCAACTTCAGCTTTACTATACGTACCTGTCTACAAATCAGGGACCATTTAGCTCAATTGTTCTGTCTGACGTTTTAAGTTAGATGTCAGCGTTCATTTGATTTGAGGAACAAGTCAGTGCTGCGATAGTCCAATGCACTAGAAACGACTACTGTGATGGAAGTGTATGCCTCTATCGCAGACTGCTTTTGGAATTCAAAGTCCTCTGATAACTCACCATTAAGCCTTACATTTACTACCCGAAAAGGTTTGAATGGTCTCAAAAAAAAAACTAAGCATAAGGGTCAGTGTTACCTCCAACTTTCTATCTGGTTGTCTTTAGGTCATGTGCAGCTTACGAGTAAGTGCTAGCCATTACATGCTTTGAAGACCGGCTTGGGGCGTCTTGGTTGTTTCCGTGATCAAATATTCAAGTTGTAGGACGTCAAAAACCAAATCGAATTAGTATCCTTCAGGATGTCGGCTTTTGTATGGCTTTTACGTTCACAAAACGCTTTCCTTTCATCGGAAAATGTATTTTCGAAAAATGTAAGACTTGCAGGGTTCCAAACCAGGCGAATACGGGGAGAATGCAGTTTTAAGTCAAAAGATACCTACGTATTTAAAAATCTGTTTATTTTCGATTCTGTTGCGATTAAGGTGAGAAATTGAGGAACCAAGGTCCTTTAATTCCTAAACTACAGAAAGTAGATTTCAATCATTCAATCAGGAACAAAATGCCGGTTCTGCTGTTCATCTCCTGCAGGACTTTTCTTGCTTGTATTGTTCTGCTCACGAAGGGCAGCAAATATTTAACATACATACCTCCGAGGTAAGTTAAAGTAAAAATCGCTCAATTGGCCGAAAGAAAGGAAAACAAAAAAATGGAACAGAAAAACTCTCTTACATTCATTTCGCTTATATTTATTTATTTTAATCTTTTCTTTACATTTAAAAACTTATCCATATAAGGAGAATGAGTTGACTTCCACTGTGAGTTTCTGGGGTTGTATTTTACATTATTGAGTTTTGTTTTCTTTTTTTTGTTTGCTCTTTTCATTGCTTATTATTGTTTTTGTTTTAATTTTTTCTGTCGTTTTTTACTTCGTTTATTGCCATTTCGATATATTTTTACATACATATGTGGAATAGTATCGAATTGAGTATTGTAAAAGGTAAAAAAAAAAAAACCAAAAATATTTGAATCACTCTCTCATCTGGAAGATGATGATGATGTAGTGGAGTTGATGCATTTTTTTGGTTTCTGATGAGTGATGCACTTAAGTTACAAAATACAATTTTTATTATTAAATTAAAATTAAAATTGGATTCATTTATTGTTTTTATTAATTTATTTACAAACCGTATTGCGTCATTGTCATTCTAACTATTATAATTATGTATTTTTATCGATTTTTGTTTTTAGGTTTTATATAAGAGAAATATTATATTTTTAGGAGAATCTCTTTTAATGCATTTTTTTGTTTTTCATTTTTATTTTTTTGGCAGTGTAAGAATGCGCATGTTTTTCTTTTTTTTTAAATTTTGTTTTAATGGCTATTTTATGAGGAATCTCAGAACGTAATTGGTTTTTATTAACTTCTTTGCAAATGTGAGTTCTTTTTCCAATAAATTTTTAACCTAAAAACATGTTGACTTTCTGATATGAACTTGAATGGGTGAACACTTTTGACTGCTTAGGTTCGGTCTCCAAGTCAGCAGAAGGATCGTCGATAGATGGTGTTTAAACCATACTCAAGACCTATCAGCGACCATATAAGTAACTCTTGGCTGTCGAGGGGATTGTTAAATTCCTAGAAATGACGATGAAGAGGACCGTATTTCAAAATAAGCTATCCTTTGCCTCAGAAATCTATCCTTATCAGGGTCGGGTTAATATTAAAATCCGTACTATGAAGGAAAATGAATATTGAGATTATAAGGATGTGAGCAAGGGTATTTACAGGAGAGCATCTCAAACTAGGCTTAGATTGACTGATTTACACTGTTTACGACGAAATGTAGCTTTCCGAAGACTACAAAGATTGGTACAACCAGCAATCTGTTAAGGAATGATACGATCTGTGAGAGCAGCATGAACAGAAGCTCTAAATTTAACTCCGACTTCTGACAAACTTGGTGAACTATATATTTGGAGAATATCATCCAGAATCCATCTGGACTTTGCTCCTTTTAGTCAATAAGAATGGAATAAGAATGATGTAGGGAATGGAATTGGGAATGATGAGAATAGTCAAGGAGATTTAAGCCTTTGGAGTCAGCTTCTGAAAAGGCTGATGCTTGCTGGGTATTGGAAAAGAGAATATATTCGGAACATATTCGGAAGTGAAATTCCAGATTGGAATGGAACTTTGCACTCTGTATAGCGCATTCGATACCAAGCTCACCAGTTCTCTAATCCACAGTACAGGCTTCTAGGATGATGGAGAAATAACCGATACCTTGACGATCCTAAGTAAGGATTTATGGAATATTTTTCGGATTTTTTCAAGATCTTCGGAATGTTTCTAGATTGGGAACAAAAACGAACTCTTTGAGGATTCATTCGAGCCTGATCTTTTAAGACTCCATTTGGGATATTGTTGAACATGAAATTTTATAAATTTTTGGCGCAACAAGTCTATGGAACCCAGGGGCTAGATTCTCACAACTCTTCTTGTTGTGAGTAAGAAGTTTTTTTTTCATGACAGTCTCTCGGATGTTTGTTAGACGTTCGCGAGAGGGGGCCGTGAAAAAACTTTTTGATGTCGAAACCCTTGCTCCTTTGTCCAACGCACTATCCACTTGAGGTACGGCGCCCTAGTACATTCATGAACTATGGTGATAACTGTGGGACTTATTCAGAAAAAAGAAGGTTTGCAACTGATGAACTAGTACGGCTGACTCCAAAAGGCAGGAAGTGGCCTTATATCACAAATTAAAGCTAGAGACTGGATGTTGACTAGCAGATCTTGGAATAAAGTAAGAAAAAATCCATCATCATTAGGAATACAACGAGACCATACTATTAAGGTAGACAGTGCCAAAACGGGGCTGAAACGTGAGATGCGAGGACATGGTTGAAATGAAAAGGGCGACAGGTTGATTTGTTTGAGCAGTATAGGGGCCTTGTTGGGCCTTTTGTTTTCAACATAATATCTTACTTTCGCCTGTTTACTCCATCCAATGAAGCAGGACCAAGTAAATGTGACAGTTGGATCGGTTGGATGTAGAAACATTTAGGAAACAGAAACGGGCTACCTGTAGGTCTCTTAGGAAATTGAACATCATAGCCACTGATCACGGAGAAGAGCGTGTCATCTCCCACGATGCCGCAGAATGGAGACATTTGGGGGGTTTATAGCTTTCCTAGTTTGGATGGATAATAACCTCAAACAATCGAAGGACCCAGCGTAGATCGATTTTCCAAAGAAATTTTGAACTTTAGTTTAATTCAGAGTTTAAACATTCACAGAGGAGAAGGATGAGGATACAATAGTTCCTGAAAAAACCATGTTCGCATGATCTAGCTGTGATATCAATGCAAGGATAGAGGAGGAGGGTACTACTCAAATGTATAACTTACACTGGATTAAAATGTCCATGTTAGAAATGCTTTTAGTTTATTTAAAATTCCATGAATTTGCAAAGACGTTACATTTGAAAAAAACAACCAATAAAAATTCACACTCTAACTAAGAAATAAAACCCGCCATATAATGCATTTTAAATTTTGTATTAACAATATAGTTTTTGTTTTCCTAATAACGTTTAAATTTCCAAACAAATCACAAAAAAAAAACATCTTTTGGTTGCGCTACATTTATCAAATTTCTCTTGCTATTCGGAAAATCTCCTTAAGACTAGAATTTATTTATCAACTGAGTTTTATTCTTATTTCATTACAATAAGAAGTGTTTTTCTTTTCTTTTTCTTTAAATAATTCATTACATGTATGTTTTGTTTTAATTTTTATAATTACTTGAAATGTTAGTTTTTTGTTTTTTTTTCATTAAATGTACAATATAATAGTTGTTTTGTTTTTTAATTATTTTTTGAATGTTTTCGTAGCCTAGATTCTACAAATTTTATTTATATTTACTTATTTTTATTGTTGGTTTTTTTTTTAGTATTTATATTTAACTTTTATATTATTGTATACTAACTAAAAAAATGTATTCTCGTATAAAAAACTTATTTAAATTTTTACTTTTAATATTATGTTTTGTTTTGTTTTATTTTTAGTTTGGTTTTTTAATTTTTAATTCATGTTTTCTTTTTTTTTTTTTGGTTTTTAAATGCAATATAGATTTTTTTTGTTTTTGGGTTTTAAATAATATTTAAATGCATGGAGAAGTATTTTATTTGTTTAAGCAAAACGACTTCTATGTATAAAAAGGATATTTGTTTCTTCTTTTTTCGACATAAAATAATTTAAAGATTAAAATTAAAAAAAAAAAAAGAGAGACAGAGAATATTAATACAAAAGTGGATGGTAGTGATATATTTATATATTTTGTTTTGTTTTGTTTTGTTTTTAAGCAGAGACACATTAAATTATGTGTGGTTATGTATTTTGTTTTGTTTTTTTTTTTGTGGTGAGAATGATGTTTGATAGCCAGGACTTTCATTTTAATTAAAAGCTGAACGAGGGTGGAGTTTTAGAGTTGTAGAGTTGTAGAGTTCTCTCTTGGTAATTGTGATTAAAATTCTTTTGAAAAATTTCCTAGTTGTTGTTGCTTTTAATGATGTCTGGGGCACGATTTTTGTGTATCCTTATCCTGGGCGCTGCTCTCACTATGGCACAGTCCTTTCGTTCGCAATTTATTATTTTTTTTTTGTGTTGTTTTTGTGGATTTTATATTTTTGTTGTTTGTTTATTTGGTGTGTTTGTTTTAATTATTTTAAATTGTTGAGATTTCTTTTATTCTGAATGGTGGTACATCTCAAGTGAGGATTTCTTTAAGATACTCGGCGTACTCCTCTGCCGTGGCGAAATCTCTTTGTCTGAAAAGGGAAACAAGTAATTAATTAAATATATTTTGTGTTTTTTTTTTTTTTTTGCGAGTGTTGGGGAGATAATAAATTGTTTTCGAAGAGCCGTACAAATTCGAATGGATACAGATACAAAATGAGCATAAGTACTGGGATTGATGATGGTATTGAAAAAAAGGTGAGTATTTCCGTCACGTATTACGAGAAGCATCTGTTTCGAATCAGCGCGGAAATTACTTGCAATCACATGGATGTGGGCATAAATGAGTAATGATTTCGAGGGCTTAAAACAAATGGTATTGCATGCATTTTAAAATCGCTGCCAACGAATATGGGTCATAAATGCCATAGTCTGCAGTTTTAATCAACAAAGGCTTCGTATGTTATAGCGATTAATCCTTAAAACTTATGGTCTGCTTTAAGGATTTTTGCTGAAGGACCTTTTAAAGTAAATTATTTGGTTTAAGTGAAGGGTTACTATTGATATTTAACCTCGATTTAAATGGGAGAACATGTGCAGTCGTATTTGTCATTTCTCTGGATGGGACTGTGGTCTATAACATCCAGGAATGTCAAATGGGCTGTATTCAACTTGAAGCTGAAGAGCATTTAGATACAGTCCGAAACTAAATTACTTACCTAGCAGTCGAAAGAAACTTAAGGCAATCCTTACACCGAAAGGGTTTAGAACAATAGCTTGTATTTTTTCTTCTCTTAGGGGGATGTTCTTTATTTTTGAACGTCCTGGAAAAAAACAACTGAAACAGACTTCGAGACAACTAATCCCTGGCTACAAAGGACCAATTCTCTGCACTTTCATATTGGTATATAGGAGGCATTTGACCCGACTCTTTACCAAGGAACCAAGAAGGAGGGATTAGATAAGGAGTCACACATCTCATCCTTACCATACTGCAAACATGATCTTTCACATGCTGAAGGGTTTTAGTCAATTTTGGATACAAATCGCAAGGATATGGAAATTATGTTTTTTGGGATCTAAATCCTGGATGACTTACATTTTGGATAGTGCTCTTCCCTAATCTAACAAAAATGGGCTTCCAACGTGTGATGTATTGAGCAAATATTTACACTATCGCAGAATCTGGAGGAAATCAAGGAGATGCAGATCGATACCTCGATACCTCGGTTGCTACTGCACCCAATATTATGGTTTTTCCAAACCAAATTAGCTCATCTTTCTCTACTTTTTCCGATGTTATCCTTCCTTTTGGCCAATAGGCAGCACAATTTTGCTGATAGATTCGATTCATTACAATACTAAATATTACAGTCTCACACATAAAATCTCCAACTTCTCCACGCCTCTTCACAGGTTCTTTTTGATCACCAGTTCATTACTCGGTGTGTATGAAAAGTAGCGATTCGATATCCTTACAATTCTTGATCCTACAGAGTATTTAGAAACTTAAGTTTGGGAAACTAATAATTATGAAAATTTTGCGTGTTAACTAGTTAACAGTGACAATTAACAGCGAAAAATAATAGCGCGATTAACATGTTTGCTTCGAAAAGTATCCTTTTTCCAGTCTCACCGCGTATCCTCGAGCGCGATGTCCACAGATATCGTGCAGGGTGTCCCTAGGCATTCATTAACATATTGTGAGCTCTACATGGAGATATCACTGTGAAAAATAACAGTGACGGGTATATAGTATCTCGATGGCAAGATCAAACACTGTTCATACATATCTAATTGCCTGTGCCCTCTATCATCAAAGTGGGTAACATAAATCCTCCATTGAAATTCGATTCGCAATTCGTTTCCTTCAAGTATACTTATTACTCCGTCCTATCAGCTACAAAGAGCCTTTCATTTCACATAAATCATAACGCCAATTAATTACATCCACACATGAGATTTTCTTATATTTTTTTTTTTTTCGAAATTCAATAGATAATTACACGTGCAGACAAGCAAATAATTGCTTCCAGCAAATCACATCTCAGATCTCTTGCCCGGATCTCCTTTCAGAAAACATAGTTCGAAGGAAGCAAAGCGAAACGAAAAGAAAAATTGATTTCATTTTGCTGGCGCGTACACATTCTCCGACATCCCTATGGTGGTTGATAGTGTGCTCAGCCTGGCAATGGTGTGTCGTGTTTTGTTTGCGTTTCAAAAACAGGAAACCCTATTACAACCGGAAATCGGTAAATTACTTTTTATCACATTATTACATCAGGACTAATTTCCAGCCAAACGCCAGGACACGCGTTCGCCTCCGCATAATTGTAGCAACAATAAAATCTCGACATATGTACATCGTATACATCAAGGAGCACAGGATACAGTCGAACACACACATACAGACGCACACTCAGGACTGTCGATGATGGAGAGGAGGGAAAACCTGATTGACCACAATCTAATAACGACTTTCCTTGCTCCATTATCTCACTGGGGATTTGGGTGTGCTGTGCTTTTTTTTTTCGTTTCGTTTTGTTTTCTCCGTTTGTTCTCCGGTTATTAATTTAGTTTCCGCCACCAGGATGAAGGAAGGAGCCAGTGCACGTCCCTCACACAAAAACACATCATCATCGTCATTATTTTTCCTCTCCGACATCCCTGCTGTTGTTTTTCGCTTTGTTTTGACGCCGAAGGAAATTTGTCGTCAACAGTGGCATCATACACAGCAAAAAGGACATGCAATAGTGCTGTCATGGAATCTCGGTATACCCAAAGGAATACATACATACTATATAATATACGACTACAGTAACACTTACCTCCTTTCACTGTCGAGGTCTCGTTTCCTTCGTTGGTTCTTCGGCACCACTTCAATGCAAAGGATAATAAATTGATTATCGCAGGAGAAGCGCTCCTCATCCATTAATTTATTCCCCAGCAGACTGCTGGCCAAACCGACCTTGTCCATGGATGATGACATCCATGCATCACAATACATTTCCTGAGCTAGTTCGCCGTTCCGATGCGATCCATGCCAAACGACCTTCTGTGACCTATGAAACGAGAGAGGAATCACAAAAAAAAAAAAAATGAAAAAAAAAGTTAAAAAATGGTTTTGCTTTAGAAAAATTGCTTCAACGGTTGAGAGTCTCCTGGAGCACCCTGGCAGGACTCGGCACCAGGACGAACATTTTAATGAAAATTGAGATGAAAATTTTTAGGGCTAACTGGCTGGCAGACAAAATGAGAAATCGCCTATCTGTTCAGTTTCAGTGTTCGGTTCGGTTCGGTTAGGTTCGGTGTTTTGTGCAGTTTTGGGTATGCCTGTGCAATTAGTCCGGGTTCGGCTGATAATTGAGTTTGACGCGCGAAAGGATATTGATAGAGGGTTAGAGACTACGAGTATAGACTCGAGGATATTTGTTGTAAATTTCTCCTCGTTCACCCATCTCCCCCATTTTTGCGAAGGATACTGATGCCAAATGGGAATTTAGTATTTCTCATCAGATGCATGTTTCCGTCTCTCTTTTTTGGTTTTTTATTAAATTTTCATTTTCACTGCCTGGCCACAGCCCATAGGTAATGAAGTTAAAAGTTTGAAAAAAAAAGAATATATTGGATGGGTCAGTGGGCTTGTTCGAAAAGGGTTTAGACAAAGTACCAACCAGTAGGTATCTTTTTTCATTACATCATATCATGATGTGGATTTGGAGTAACGCTCAACCCTTGTCTGGGGGATAGAACTTACTCCAGTTCACGTCTAAACCAGCAACAGAAAGATAGGAAGGAATAGGAAGAGGCTTCCATTTGGAAAAGTGGAAATCCGCCTTAGAAATCTTTGAGCAATTAAAGGGCATTCTCTGACGTCCCAAAGGGTTCCGTGTAAGGTCCCATTTTCTTGCCTTATGCTGACATTTTTTGAAGTTGTAGCAACAGAATTGTTGTAAGAAGACCATCAATTGGAATTGGTTCGTACAGGACTAGAAGAAATTATCCCAAAAGACAGAAAGCTAATACAACAACCAACTGAGAAAACTAAGACCAGGCCCAAACGTTGACATAAACCTAAAAGAGGGCAATCTACTCTGAGGTACGAGTCATAAGGAAGTGCATGGCTATAGTAACGTGCAGATTAAGTTGCTATTGCTGTTACTCTTATACAAAGTTTCCAGTATGTCCTATCCGGTACTGCCGGAAAAAAGACTGACTAGGGCTATCTAGGAAAGACTGACTGACTCCATAAAAAAAGGCGCCAGTTGATTCAACAGGTAGATCCGTGAAATGTATCTGTATCTGTATGTATGACTATACCTACCTAAATCTAATTCTAGCTTAGCAGAGTTGAATGACTGATCTGGGCTATAGAATGTCTTAAAGGATTTTAATATTTTTGTCCTTAGAAACGTGAAAAGGGCTTTGAAATCACCTTAACTTTCTATGCAGTTTGGTATGTGCAAAGGAAGACTGTAGGAAGTAAATTAAATGACTTGATCGATAAGCTCCCCTTATCCCTTAAAGATGGTGAATTAGCTGGCAGTCAGAAGTATATCTCGCATCGTTTGCCATCACCAAGAAGCCAAGTCAGTACTGAGGGAGTTGTGAGATTGAAGGAATAAGTGACTTGAATTTGGATAACAATACCGTAAAACAATAGTGTTTAGTCTTAGTGACGGTGGGACTGATGGAGTAACAATAATCCCAGCATAAGTCGTATAACCTTCTTAACACCAACTAAGGAAAGGTTTTTTTTTGTACAAAAGATAGACTCTAGTATGCGCTTTAGATCCTAGCAACATGATCTTAGGGAGTTCGTCGAAAAAATCATTGCGAACTCCACAGAATGAATCTAAGGCTGTTCGATTACTTTATACAGAACTTCATCACACAGCCGTCAACAACAATACATGATCCTACATCTGACCAAAGTATCTGTTACTGCACACATCTGTAATTTTCTCTGGAACACACTGCTGGATTTGAACACTAGCGCCTATTTATGTGTATTTTAGAGGGTTTTTCAATAAGGACATAACAATTTTGTACTTAAACAAAGTACACTACAATTAGGATATCGAGCTAGAATTTGTTCGATAAGTAACACACATATTACATATTTAAGTATAGAATTCGATTTCATTCATATTACTACCGGCAGAACATTTGAAACGATCTATTCTTTGAAGTAAATTTTCAACCAAACATATCGGCCGGAACTTTGGCAATTTCGCGTTTGATATTGCTGCCGAGCTCTTCATACTTCGTTGACTTGTTGGTGTAAATCAATGATTTAACGTAACCTTAAAAATAGAAGTTCAAAGGCATTAAATCGTAGTCATTATTCGACCGAAACATTTATCGAAATTACTGGGGTGACAGACTTTCCCTTCGATAGATCAGTTGTTTGACCACCTATGTGACATGTGACACTATCTTGTTGGAATCACATGTCACTGATGTCGTGTACATCACATTCTGGCTAAAAATAGTTTTGCAACATGGCACGATAGCGACGTCCATTGACCATTCCAATCATTTATATCGACGGAAAAATTCATACCTCTGGTACGAAAGTCACACCACACGGTTACTTCATATTCATCATTATAAAAATATAAGCTTTGAATGACATTTTTACATTGACAGATCATAAAACAAGTCTGAGAGTGCTTTTGCATTAGCATACAAAATTGTTATGTCTCAATTGGAAAACCCTGGACTTAAGATTTATTGTCAAGTTTCCTTTCCTTTCTTTTGTACTGGAAACATAGATTGTCCAGTTTGCATTCATCTTACCACCATGTCAATCAACTAAGGTCTTTCTTTCCGATGAAACTTGAATCTTGTTTATGACCACACATATGACTTTGGTAGAAACAAGGAGGCTGATGGTCCCAAATAGTGGAAGCAATTTGTTCTCTCCAATGCATAGACATGAATTCATCTACTTCTCCGTATTGGATAGTTTCAAGTCTGTTATTCACCAAAGAAGCACTGGAGTACCACAAGGGTCTATTGTGTGTTCGAATCTTTTCCTCATTTTTCTAAACATCTCTCAGGTGTCTCATATCATTCTTCAGCATGCCTTTCCATTAGTCATACTACTGATAGTAAGCACTTTTGATACCCGCATAGGTAAGTATACAGTTGGTGGCTCTAATGCAGCAATATACCTTCTTTAGAGAAATGGTTTTTGGAGCCATCCTGGATCTTGTGCAAAACTTATCCTACGACTACTACCAGCGGGCAAAATTTAAGTCAGAGAGAGATCTAAGACAAAATATATAATCAGTATTAGGCTTCACTACTCATTGGCCTGGTGTTCCAAGCAGCTACTTGTACAATCCTCATGTCGTAAGGAATAGATAGAAGGTGTGCCTGACAAATACGTTAGCCCTTCCAAAAATAGTTCAAAAAGGCAATAACTGTTGCTTGTCCTTGTCATACTGCAAACTGGATGAATGAGATATTCACTGACATTATTAGCAATGGGTATACTGGGTCGTCCTTTGTTCCCAAGGGTGTCCCTACCACTTGAGGTCGTGCTGGGTATAAGACAAGAAGACAATGGATCGAGAGTGAGAGTTTGTTGATGATAAAGGCTATCATTATTCTATTCATAGCAGTAAATCTATTCGGATGCCTGCCATTGCATCTTAAAATAGATTACATTCCCTCAGCATTCTTATCACGATTTAATTCAATTTCTCAAGAAACCTAGTTACCCAAGCAATTACATAACTCCTAGCATACTGTTCCCTTGCAAACGAAACCCTTTTACCACTCATAATGCCATTCCATCCAAACAAGCCGCATTCATTTGTATTCAGAAAATAAATAAACCACATTTATCAAAATTGAACATCTCACCAAAAAATCAATAAACTATCTCAGCTTGACCCAATTCTTGTTTACAAAAGCCCTATCTTTCCCGTCGCATCAACGCCTATATAATTAATCTCCTCTCTCTCTCTGTGCCTCATCCCTTCTGCCATTAAATCATATTTCCCACAACGCAAAGTCAACATAAACCATACATACGAGCACTACACATACATCAGAATGGAAATTTGCCATGACTCAATCTATAAACTCATGAAAATAGCTAACTTTTAATTAAACTCCATACCACAAATTAAATAACCCAACTGGGTCACTCTGGCATCCTTCTCCGGACCAGAGGCCACAGGCAAAGGGGGGAACTTTTGGCCCCAAAATCAAATACACACAACACAACAAACTATCCTCGAATGAAATTAATTACTTTAACGTCTTAGTCTTGCTTAACAGTGCTTTCAACAAAAATATACACAAAACAGAGACAAAAAAAAAAAAACCAAAAAAAAAAAAGAACTTAACATCCATAAATCCTTCGGGCTGTGTGTAACGTAGGTATATGTCGACCATGTCCCTTGTTATGTAAACAATGCTTTGGCACATCAAATCTTTCAGGACCTAAATAACGACATGGCATAGTAGTGCCTCCATGCTCCCGGCTCTAAATGAATATATTTTGCCCAAATTAATTCGTAACGCTACCTTTTAAGGATAAGCACACTTGGCCTTACCTTATACCCATACACGTGCAGGAGAGAGTGTGTATCTGCAATCAGAGTAGCATTCAATTTGAATAAGTAAATTTCAAAACTTAATTTTCTGCCACACTCGATGTATAGATAAATACTCTCGAAGGATATGCACAGATACATAGATACAAAAACACACGAAAACCAAATTATAGCTACTTGATGGGCTCTGAGGAGCTCGGGCTAACAGCTGCATAGGGCTGTGGGCGGTGTGGGGTTGCCCAAGCCAAACGATAAACTACTCTTGGAGTCGTTTAAGCCAAACTATTTGTTTAACTGCATTTCACAGAGTCGTTACATAGTTCTGCCGCCCCGTAATGAATGCAACAAATTTCCAAACTTCAAATTAACTTTTCTTAGGTGTGGGCCGGTCGTTGGCAAGGGCTAAAATGCATTTTAAACGAGGGGCAAGTTTAAAACCCCAAGACCAATGTTTCGCTCTTGTGCACATGCACAGAGGTTGTAAATACAATATATTGGTTAGATGATTGTTGCGGAGTTAGGCTTGGCTCTTCAGTTGTTGCTCAAGAGGCTGAAACACAGTGTGGCTGACAAGAGTTACTCCATCAGGAAATGGAAACTATTTTACAAAATATAGTTCACCAGTCGGTGGGGGTGGCTAAATTCGGTGACTGACTTCTTAATTTGATCTCAAAACTTGGGGCATATAGTCCTCCATGTGGCAAGATAAATCTGGTATGGTAACTGGAGTAATACGTGGTAACACACTTTGTTCGATTTAGGCACAATAATTCTTACCTTTCGAAGCTAACTAACTTTTTTGGAGAAAGAGTGACATTGACTCAAAAGTTATGGCCTTACAGTGCCCCATTTACTCAAGTTAACATTACAGCAACGTGCGCAAACGAATAGGGCAGGTCAAGGATCACAGGAAGATTTCTCTATGAGTACTGCTGGCTTTGTGGTGTTTACATGTTTCAGTGAAGTTCTCATAGGAAAGAGGAGTGAAAAAACTGAGAATCAAAAAGTAGTACAAAATATTTGATGCGAGTTGGTATTGCCATGATCTTAATAAAACTAGAATTAAGGATTAAGGATGTCTACCGTCACTTAGAACGAAAATGTTTAGAATAAAGATGTTTCCTGATTTGACTTCCTCACGGGATTTAACCGAACAATAACTAAAAGCAACGTCTGTTCCTTCAGTCAAAGAGGACTCAATTTTTGCTCTATAGAGAGTCCTAATATGCTACATGGCGCTCAGCACTAGACCTTGAGTAAAGGACTACAGCAGACATTGAACTTACCAGAATAAAAGGAACTCCAAGGAAACACGGTTCCATGTACAAAGAAAATAAATTAAGCAGAAGATTAACATAGGTGGGATCATGGCTGGCAAATGATGTAAAACATAAGTGAAAGACATATTCAATCTAGAAACTTCGAAACGATATGCGTCTCAGAAATTTATAAGGTACTTCCATCAAAAAACAGTAGGACACAGTACACTCTAAAAACATCAGAGGCTTCCATCATATCAGAGGTAGTGGGTTGTAGAGCACTGTTTTCTGGTGTTCCAACTACCTTCTTTGCCTTCCACTTTAAGTAAGTGGGATCCTTTACAATTATCTTTGTGGATCATGCTATTTGGATATATGTGTCATAAACTCTTGGACATATGAGTAGCCAAATCCGCAGCCACCATACGAACGTAACATTTGATCCTGATAGAGTTTTGGGCTCTTACTCAACTGTCAAAAGTAAAATTAAATTGTGTCCAGATATAGAAAATTTATCAAACAAAAAAGAAAATACCATCCCGAGGAGGGTAGATTTATGCCAAAAAGGCGAAAATTAATGAAAGATTTCCAGAGACTACTGTCAGCAGTACATGGAATACAAACATACAGTTGAATCTAAAAATGCGGCAGAAGGATCCAAGCTTACTAAAGCCCTTTACAGCGACCGTCCTAAAATCTTTCCTCCTCAAAACGATACAAAATTTTGTTGTATTATCCCATGGGAAGGGATTCGGTGGCGTATACGTAACCAATTTTTTCATTTATTTTTCCATTGAAAAAATTTTCTGATTCCATTACACATGGCGAGGTCTAATAAGGATTCTGTTCGTGTTTTTAGTTTTTAATGTTTTTAAGGTTTTCCTATCAAAATAACCGAATTGTCAAGGATCAAAGAATCGATTGGCAGAGGGACACATGACTGAATTCATTTTGAAACAGTGGTCAAATCAAGCCTTACAGAGCGGACATATTAAGAGGCTTAAATGTACCAGTTAACTGAAACTTCAGCTCTTTCAGTTTTTTCAGTGAAAAATTTAGCGCTGTGTACCTTATTGAACTCTGAAGAACCATTCGATGACACATCGCGTGAAGGTCGGAGGATAAGATCAGCGGAGACTTATATAGCAAGATGGTACCCACAATGAGGAGTTCTATCTCCGTAAATGTAGAGCCTTGTTGTTGAAGAGTTACTTGAGAAATTGAAAAATAGATGACATAGTTACTTTTGTCAGAGTTCTAAGGAAACCGCTTGCGATCCTGTACAAAGGGTGCGTGAAATACATAACTCAAGAATGGAACATTTCGGCTGAGCTTTGCCTAGGTCCGACAAAAATTACAATACTTAGTACCCTTTACGAGGAAAAGAAAACTTAAACGAAACCAGCTGGGGCTTAGCCTATGAAGACACTAGACAGTGCTGATTTGAAAAAGAAACATAAAAGCCATATTTGCCTGACGTCCAGCCTGGGAAAAATCTGGGGATGTACACCGACCATGCTTAGAACCAATCTGGTTACCATGAGGAAGGCGCTCAATAAGAAGGAAAAACTGAAATGTCTTTACATTCAGAAACCATAAGAACTTGTCCATCTGTAGCTATGGAGGTACTATTGAATGTGACTCCTTTCCATATTGTGATTTCCTAGAGACGAAATCAACTAAAAGGTTCAACTTACAATAGAACTATATTATCAAGCTCAGCAATAAACCCCCAATCTTCACTCAATAAATTGGTACGCAGATAGGCCAAGAACTGTTGAAGGAACTGAAACATGGGTATTCAAGTCTGCAACGAAATACATACTTCACGTTGAAATCTTAGTCGACATAGACCACGTCAGTTGTAATATTGGCTATAATGTCAGATAGTACTTGACTCTTCTGCCATAGATTTAGATTAAGAAGGGATTGCCTGCAAAAATTTAGTGAACTGGGCAAATTAGACAAATCAGACAAATCACTATCCTATCCTAGAAGTATCCTTCATAGGTCCTCAGTCATTTTGAGGAATTCGAGTTCATGACCTCAATGAATAAGTCAGGAAACTTGATGTGGAAAAACAAGGCACGAAGCCAAGAAACTTCATGGGCAACATAACCGACAAAGGTGCGAAGTATACATCAGAATGAGCAAGAATCACCTTCGTATCCTAAAAGGCTTCCAAATGTCTATGTCTCTCTGCAGAGTCTATTGGAATCTCAAAACAATGACCCACGAAAAACTGCAATCTTTGGACAAGTACAAACTTTCCGATGAGGAATACCTCCGCTATGCCCAACTCGCATCCTAAGATTCTTAAAGAAAACTAAATTAGAATGCTCCTCCAAGGCATAGCAAGAGTACATGATTCTCAAGGTCCATTGAGGGATTATACTTCTCGATGGTGTCAGTATAGGGCAACATATTCCTTTCCTAAAATAATAACAATAATGACAGTGCTCGTCGAGTTTGGTTCACTTCTGAGACACTTTGAAAGATTGTAGCGAGCTTAAGCAACAGACCCCACATTCCGAAAAAGCAAACTTTATAGCATTGTCGAGCATTCGACTAAAAACCGAATATATAACCACAAATCAAGCCATCACCCGTATCCTTTCTTGCTTAACATTTCTTCTAAAACCCAGTTTCCTTGCCCTGCGCTCCTGAAATCCATTCCGAGCACAAGTGAAGGACATCGCAAAATATTCATCTTCAGTCTTAGAGTTCTTTGTTTCTCCCTTTATCTTAGTCCTTCCCCACTTTATTTTATGAACAAAAAGCACATACATATGTGCATAAACATATCCTTGCATGACCACACACAATGAAACAAATACGACATCCACACCAACTAACGCCCGACGGGCATGCAACCATCCAATACACAAGCAATGCACAAGTCCTTCAGAGAGAAAATCAAATAAACTTCAAGACATTTCGTCGTCCACACGTTTTGGGTTTTGTTGCTCAGTTTTTGAGTTTTCCGTCGTCGACTTTTCTTTGCATAGGTTTTGGAGCAGCACTAACCCTCTGCCAGTCAGAAAATGAATGCCAAGTGGTCCTGGTCCTGGCCCTGCTCCCCTTTAACGAAACTTAAAGACGAAGTATGGTGGTTTTAGGACTGGCGAACGGAACAAAACCATCTACTTGGTATGAAAAATTCCTAAGATCCACAGCAGTCAAATGAATTTCGCCGCAATAAAGGGTTAAGATGGTTCAACATCGTTTGATTTGCAAATGGAAGTGTATACCGCCTGTCTTGTCACATAAAACCACCCACCGCCCGCAGTACCACTGTCAGTAACCCCAGTGCAACTATCATCATTAATCTAAAGAACGAGTGAGGATCCTTCGTCGTTCTCTGCCTTCAGACCCGGACAAGTGGCAATTCATTTGCGATATTCAGTTTAAAAATTTAGAAATCTCTTGGCCGAATTTCCATCTTCGTTTGTTTTGCATCCTGCAGTGATATATAAAATACACAAGTGATGTCCTTTTTTTCCTTTTTACTTTCGCTCCTTCTTCGTTCTGCCTCGGAGATGGAATTCGAAAAAAACTTTTGAAGAACTTTCCTCAGCGCAAAGGATACTATCATCATCGTCGCCCCTTATCATCATTATCAACATCATGCTTCTCATCATCTTCATCGTCGTTATAGTTTCGTTAAATGAAAGCAAAGAGAGAGCAAGAGAGTAAAGAAAAAAAAATGATGTTTAAGTGTCCTTGCAGAGAAATTAAATGCTTCACTAATTACCGAAGGACAGAGGACAGGATTGGATTGAAATGCCCCCTACCAACTCCCATGAGTTTATGAACTGAAAATTCTTGTAAAACTATTTTCTGACGACGGTTTTTGGGTTAGGTCCTGCGAAAACTATGCCGCATACAGGACACGATTCGAAGGGTTACACAACCACCGTGGTGTGGTGGTTGGTTGGTCTCTCTAGGACAGACGACAGAGAAATGTTTCTGATAATTAAGGATGATTCCTGGTGATGGTGTCCAACTATTAATGGTTTTATCTGTCTCTCTGTATTCGGAGATTTTTTTTTTGTTTAATTCTTTTTATGTTTAACTGAACTAACCGAATTAATTTAAGAAGCAATTATCAACCTTGAGGAGTTTTTCCTTTTTTTTTTTTTTTTCGTTCGCAGCGTATATCCTTTAAGACGACCGTGGGAGGGCTAAGGGATTGCCTTTGTAATTATGGATGCTGAGTGTTTTTGCAGAAAAAAAAATGTCCTCATCGTTGTTAATCAAACTTATGCTCCCAGTAGAAGAAGGAAGTAGTTCTTATTTTTTATGGGATCCTTCGGGGATATATAGGTTTATAAGGAAACCATATACATAGCTGGAGTTTGACGAGATGGCGAGAAATGAAATTTTTAATTGGATTCGATGGTCTTTTGGTCTTTGCGAAGGCAATGATTAAAAATAATTTCACAGTTTTTTTTTCTCCATCATGGTTTTCTTGAAAGATCCTTTGAGATGGTAATATGGGTGGCACTGTACTGATGAAAAAAAAATACTTAATATCATGAATTCGAGTTCAGACTCTTCCTGGTATTCATAATAAATTTACTTCACTTTGTGTGGATAGGAATCCAACGAAGGTCGAGTGTCCTTAGAACTCTGTCGGAGGTGCTACTAACTAGGGATTTGTATAAGGTCCTTGTTGTCCTAATACTTTGAAATTGCACTTCTAAAGAAGGAACTGTGAAGTTCGTATGCTCCAAATAGCAGATAGGATCACCACTTCAATGCGAGGGTAATACTAAGCTTGTTTGGAACAAGAATACCCATTAAGGATCGGCTAAGGCGATGTAATTGAGGATAACCTAGGTGTTAGCCGAATCAAGATGAGAATAGTAGGAAGGACCAGGAGGCAGTTAGGACTGAATAGAGAGGATCTGAAGAATTACAGATTTGCTGGTGACAAAGGAAGTGTAAACCGGGTTAGGTAAAGGTTGGTCACTGCGTGAGAGGATTTGACTGCCCTGCGTTACTTTGTAAAGATCAAATGAAAGGATGGAACACTAAAGTAGACATGCGTTCGATATGAGGATACTTAGTGGCACTTCGTGTGCAAATTTTTAAACTAAAGGTACATCACAGTCATTCGGCAGAAATGCTTAGATCGGAGGCGTATACGTAATATTTTTACAAAAAAATTTACATTTTTTCGATTTTTGTGTTCATAATGTTGCAGGATCTAGGCGTATCAGAGCACACAGAAAGGGGCAGATTATCGCCTGTCTACGCACTTGTAAATCTCTAGAGTGGAGGGCAGAATAAAATAGAAATAAGCATAGATCGATGGCGTATACGTAATATTTTTACAAAAAATTTTACGTTTTCTCGATTTTTGTACTCAGAAGGCCGCAGGATCTAAGCGTATATTTACACAAAGTACATGCCTGGCTATCACCTATCTTCTCAGAAGTAAATCTCCTCAGTAGAGTGCAAAATTAGGAAGAAAAAAGCCTAGATCGGTGGCGTATCTGTAATATTTCTACAAAATTTTTTATATTTTTTCAAATTTTTATTATCAGAAGGATGTAGGATCTAAGGATATCCTCACACATAGTAAAGAGCAGATTATCACCTTCCTTCTCAGAGGTAAATCACCTCAGTAGAGGGAAGAATAAGGAAGAAAAAAGCCTAGATCGATGGCGTATACGTGATATTTTTGCAAATAATTTTACATTTTTTTGATTTTTCTGCTCAGACGGGTGCATGATCTAAGCGTATCAGTACACAAAGGAAAGGGCCGATTGTCACCTGTCTACGCAGGTGTTAACCTCTTGAGTGGAGGGCAAAATTAACGAAAAATAAGCATAGATCGGTGGCGTATACGTGATATTTTTGCAAAAAAAATTTCATTTCTTCGATTTTTCTGTTCAGAAGGCCTGAGGATCTGAGCGTATATTTACACAAAGTAAAGGCCTGCTTATCACCTGTCTTCTCAGAAGTAAATCTTCTCAGTAGAGGGCAGAATCAGGAAGAAATAAGCCTCGACATTATGATCGTAGAGTACTGCTTCTGTAAGTTATTACAGGCAGAATTATTGGTCCGTGAAAACTGGTCTAATATTATTCCGCCCCTGGACCTTAGAGGTCTGATATGGTTCATATACGACTGGAAATGGACTCTAGAGTTGGAGCTAGTGTCTTGCACGTTGCACCCTACACCAACGTCTCGTTTAGCCCTTCTGCTGTATTCATTTTCTGAATTCAAATCTGAATCATCATTCATCATTCTATCACCCAAGTCTTCAAACATCTCGAGCAAAGATACTATCCATTGGCTAAAAAGTTCCTTCCCTCCTCTAATTAACTACCTAATCCTTGATCCTATTTCACTTTAAAGATAAGTCTTCCACTCGAACAAAGAAAAATCAAAGCATGCCCATTAAAACACTGTTACTCTACCAATTAACAACGAAAAAACAAATCTCTTTATCCTATTTCGTGTATACGAGGAAGATTTACTTTCCCGAACAACCATCTAATACATTTCCTTTGAACTCTCACTTGACTGCACAATTCTACTAAATCATTAAATCACCCTCCTGGGGAGAACAACACAACTCTCTCCTGCTTCTCTGTCCATTTAAGTGCCTATTCGGGCTAAAAAGTTTCCAACTACCATTGGGCCTATATTCGCACAGTGATACGAGTACATCCTCTTACCGAAGCCTCCCGACTTCGAGTTCGAAAGTTATCTCTACGGGCAACAGCCTAGACAAACAATCTACTACGAGCGCATCATTAATTCCTGCGGTTTATTTATGACTTCCAGTAGTACAGTTGGTTGATCTAACATAAAACACTAAACAACTCCTTTAGTTGAAACTCCCATCAGAAGGCATATCCTTACAACTGTGGCACACCACTATTCGGTTGATTAACATAGTGCATTTGCGGCTAAAGGGGACATAGTGTATCACCAGGCAGGGGCCAAATTGTTTAAAGGGTTCCCCTTGGAACAGCCCATCATTACTATCATCGTCGTCGTCGACGTCATCTGGTGGCGCATTTAAAATATCGCTAGCATTGGCGGGCGTATACAGTCCTATGGCGGATGGTATCCTGAACGGCAGATGGGTGCTCATCTTAAATGAATAAATTGAAAGTCTGTCGGCAGAAGATGGAAACTGTGTGCTACGGGCACTACTGCAATCCGTTTTCGTTCTCGTTCTCGTTCTCGTTGTTGCATCCTAATTGAGGTAAAGTGAATAAGTTAACTTCTGTCAGCTGCTGTAAATGCCTCCCATGGGCTCAATGCAATGTAAATGTTGACCCACTCTCTGGCTCGGTGTTCCTTGGACCGTTTGTTCTTGGTTTTCTTGGTGTTTTTTTCTCTGCCGGAAATAGTTGCAAAAATATAGACTATCCTGCGGGATAGTTTATATCGCATTTAGTAGTTTGTCTTTCTGTGCAAGGATACATGGGTTTAAGTTTCTTCTTCTTGTTTTTTATGGCTACCATGGGAAACTTTTGTGAAAATATTAACCCACCGGGGGAAGTCTTGCAGATGGAAAAATAAATGTTCTCATATAAAATTACAAATTTCGGAATTATTCCTGTTTTTGTCCAGAACTTGAATAGTCCGATGATGTAGAGAGTTTTTATAGAATGGCATTGGGTTTAGTATCTTCGACAACTGGACGGGAATTTCAATTCCCAGACACGTCTCACTGCCTTCGAACGTTTGACAAACATCTGAGGCTATAAATGCTATGAAACAGCTTTTCAAAAATAGAAAATTCTGCCTTCGGATATGATAGTGAACAGTGGGCCTCTTCCATTCGTGTGCGGAATTTATGACTCGAAACACAAATGTCTGTGAGAAGTGAGGCTCTAGGATGGACTTGTCACGTCAAATATTTATATGAGCAGACCAGAAATTTGGCATCTCATCGATATACTGGTGCTACAAGGATTCCTATTTTTTTAGTCGTAAGGAATGCAGGCACCTCAGAGAGGATGTCATGTACTTTAACGAGTCTATACCAAAGTGTGGTCCATCTGTTAATTTCTCTTTGAATCCCATGCGATTTGACGTCGATGTTAGGTGTCATTGAGGATCGATATATTCTGTATAATCCATGGGCGATTCAGGCACTCAAGGACAATCAAAAGGACTTCCAGCTTTTGCCTCATATTTTGTTGAAATATTGAGAAGCATGGAGAAGATATTGTCTAGATTGTCTAGTATGGAGGTGCTATAGATACCAAATATACACAAGCTACTATAAAAGTGGGGTATCACCTTCGCAGACGAAATCTAAGTTGAAATCTCTTAGATTAAACCACACTTTGGGTCTCAATAGTTGGCCATACTACAAGAAGAAGAATCGATGATAAATTCGCTAGAATAGGCTCGGAATTAATTAACATACCAACAGATCACTTAGTCCTAATGCTCATTAGTCTCCTCACAACTTAGATTACATTTGACTTTGGCAACATGGCCAACGCAAGGTGGAGTGAATTCTCTCAACAAAAAACAAAAAAGGACCTAAGAAGTCCTATCCTATCCTAAGGCCTAGATTCTAGCAACCAAGTTGCAAGTGTTTTGTTCTCACAACAGGATATCCCTCTACACCTAACCACTCAATCTGACATTCGAGTCTTGGGAAATCATTTGAGAACTCAGAGGCGGTGATGTGACCGCCTTCTGTAGACCTTGACAAAATTTTGTAGAAATATGGTCCCAATACTCGTTCCAGTATCTAAATGAATGCTACCTGCGGGGTACCTCAAGTGAGCCATTGTGGACCGATGATATTTATTCTGATAAAACTGCTTATAGCCTGGCTTAAATCGTCGATTTCTAACTTATTCTTAGCACTACAGTTTGATGTGAGTTAACCCAATAAGTAGGGTTGGTTAGGTCCTTTCATCATTTGTTGAGCATAGAGACTTGGGTACCTTTTCGGCAGTTCTTCATTAAATCTGCTTAGAATATCAACTTTTATGTAAGATCGTGTAGGAGGATAGGATCGTTTTAGTTGAAGGAATGACTGGGATCGTCGGACTCCAAGATAGTTAATACCCTTACCGAACACTGTGGTATAGGATGGGATGTACAAAGATATAGCATTCCTCACAACGACTTCTGGAGAAGTTGTAGAGACGAAGAGGAAGAGGATGCCATTTGTCACTTCCTACGTGTTATACACTCACCAAGAACAGGAAAACTACACTAGGTGAATGCCTATTCAATGATGTAAGCGATCTCAGGAGAGATTAAAAGGTTCCCAGTGTAAGATCTTACACATCGCCAGCACAATGGATCTTCCTATGGATCCTCAATCTAGGTCCGGTTTTAACCAACCAACCAACCAAAGTGTGACCATAGCTTAATTACTTTTTTCATCAGTTTTTAGGTCGAACAGACTTATTTCCACAATTAATGTCCAACACAAGAGACATTAACAACCAATGTCCCGAGTTACTTACAGAAGGTCTTGACCAGTAAGTTCCTCTCAATAAGCATCTCACTAAGGCGTCTAAAACTTATAAACCAACATAACCATTTCAGGGTATCAGCAAATTTCCTTGCACATCCTGTCATGCATCTGAGGTAAGTTGCCTTGAAACGCCAACCAGTCAGGTAAAAATTTCATCTCAGTAAACTACGTGCCACAGCTTATCACTTTTAAATAATTACTTTTCCTAAATCCATTAACCGTCACACAAAAAACAAAAAAAAAAAAAAAACATCTACTTGACCATAAGTACTTACCACTGCGGATGAGTGAGTACATCCTTCCCACTAAAACTGTAGATTCGTGGCGCTTGCGAGAAGAATCCACCTTGTCCATTGAATATACTATTCCAGGAACTGAAAAGGACATCTCCTCTTGTATTCACAACCGGTAGATTGCGGTCAGTCTCCCGAACAATCGAATGAATATGTTGTGTTCTGAAAAGAGAAATGAAAACCAAAAACAAGGATATTAAGTGCATTTATGACAGATCCTGATGAGAAGTCAAATCGAAATGAAATTTCAATTTGGCTATATACATATACATATACAGATACACTCTCATTAAAATTAATGAGTTTCCAGATAGACATGGCCTTAAGAAATGAATAGCAGTCCTTTGCATCAAATTTTCGGGATTAATCATTAGAAAAGCATTTGGCAAACCGTCAGTTAAAAGGTAAATAAGTTTCTCAGTCAATTGACCCAAAAAGTTAAGAAAGGATTCTCTCATCAAGAAAAAAAAAAGACAAATCCTTAAGCCTAAAAAAAAAAAAAAAACCAGCATACACATCTACAATTTAAAGCAGATATCCTTCCGGTTCCATTAAAGCGCTACCATGTCACACACCAAAGCTGAGTGAGATTCTATTTGCTACTCCATCATGACAGCACATTCTATTGGATAATAGGATTGCCCCCAACAATTCCATTATACAGATTTTCATGGAATGACTTCTCATCCTCGACAGGGGTACTCTAATATTGGTAAAAGCATTTCCATTTCCAGTTTACTTACAGAGCAATGATTTCCTTTTCTATTTCTAATTTTTTTTTTTTTATGTTATGTTGTGCCTTCCGTTTTTTCGTTGACCTTTTGGCGGCTGACAGGAGCGCATAAATAAGCAAAATGTTTCAAATGTCAATTATTATTGTTTCGACAGAAACAGACTGACACATCAAATAAAAACAAACAAAAAAAACGACAACCGACAAACAAATCCTTCGAACTCGTGTAGGACATTCCGGTGTTTACTTAAATAAAAGCCTAATGGCGGCATTTAGCGGATACCTAATCACTTGAACGCGTGCGAGTCAATTGTACATTTGAACTGTAATTAACAGCTCGACAGTAGGTGGTTAACTATTGGGTGGGTCAGAGTAATCAAGACAATAAGCTTGCTGACAACTACGTTTTAGGTGTTTGTGAAGTTTATGGCCAGATACTCGTGGCACGGCGGTTTTGTTTTAACGAGTTTTTGTCTCTGAGTGGCTTGGAGTTTTGGGAAAGGGTTTTGCTTTTGGGTGTAGTTTTGGTATTGACATGATCATGAGGCATTGATGGTGTCGTATTGGTATGGTATCTGCAATGAAAAGGAGATGGAAGCCGGGTTTAAGAAGAATCTTGATGAACACAGCGTCCGGTTTCTGATCTTTGTAACCTGAACGATCGAAGGATACAGTTCTTTGATGGAAATACGTGTACTGCTACTGCTGAACACAAGGTTCCGACTTAAGTCGGTTATCATACATAAATTGTCTCCTACCTCTGCTAGATCTACTTAAGGTCAAAATGCAGTACTCTAGTGATGATAGTTTTAGCCATAAAAACAACATTTAAGACAAAATCATCTAATTTTCACGTGAAGCGAAGTACCTTGGACCGGCAATTATCCTACTTAGACCACGATGCTTTCCAAGTACTTGGTTGAAACGAAACTACTCTATTGTGACTGGGAATATTGCAGCAGAATGCCATCGAGTCTGGCATATAGTAGTCAATCTCGATCTGTTATCTTTGGGGAGTCATCTGGCAGAAATCTCTAGAGAAGTCTTGACTGTCTTCATTTCCTCTGATAGCCCTTCCATCTTCAAGGCGACAAGCATAAAACTACTTAGTTCCACAGATAGTGAGAATACTCTCGAAATCAGCAAAAATCTTCACGAAGACCACATGGAGCCACACTCTAAAGTGTGGAACCATTGCGTTCTTCAAGGCTTAAAGAGACCTCTCTCTCAGTAGCAATGCTATTATTCCTAGCATGATAGTTTGAAGGAGACAACTAGCCGTGTCTTATAACCACAGTGTCCTTGAAGCTATCAGTCGGATAAGTTTCTTTAGGATACGTAGATCCACGGAACTCATCTTAACCACTATTCGAGCCTTAAATTGGCTTTCCAGTTTAGTTTCTTGTCCAAAATGAAATCCAAGTACTTTGCACTATCTTTAAAGGAAGGACTGGAACCATTAATCGTAGGAGGGTCGATAGAGAAATGCTAATATTTCATCGCAAAGATGACAAGTTCTGTTTTAAGGGGATCTACCACTAGATCGCAGTTCAAGGCCTATCTAGTGAGCCGATGGAGAGAACATTGGACGATTTCCTTAAGAGTATCAAGGAGTTATCGTCTTCAAGCGATATCGGTTTGACAAATCAACTTCTGCTTCAAGTAACATCAAAAACAAAAAGCACCTTCGGAAGCATTGAATAGCATTATAAACGTAAGAACGGAGCATATAGTCTTTTGGTCCATAAATAACTCCTTTTCGTATATCCTTGATAGTACTATGCATATTATGCTAAAGTAACTGCAAGATATAGCATTTCACTATCTACTACTAGAACCGTAGTTCTGGAAACGTGCCAAAGTTGTTTTCATTACGAAAGTGGCCCGAGAATGTCATGGATACTCAAAGGATTTCAGCTCTATTCGCCGATCTTCTTTTGTACGGAAATCGTTTAAACGTATCTAGACCTTAACATGCACGAAACTTTGAAGAGTCCTCCTCTGTTGAAATTTTTAAGGTCGGTGTACCCAGAGGTGGTGTGGTGCCCCGCTTTCAAAGTGATTTTTACAGTCACTACGTCCTCGAAACTGGTAGAGTAATGGTGGTAACATAATAATCACTAAAATGCTCATTCAACGTGCTTACTGATGAGCTTACTAACGACTCACTACCAGGAAGGATCGGTACTACGTTTCGTGCTATTTAGAGTAATGTGTGTCCTGTACAAAAACATTACGTATACGACACCGATCTTGGCTAATTTTTTCTCAATTTTTTTTAATTCCATCACTTAAATTGCTTTTTTCCCAAATAACAGCCGCTTTACCTATCTCTCTTCCATCTTACGGAATACGCTTCAGACCAAAGGCTTGTCCGGTACAAAATCAAAGGTAACTCCTGAGAATTTGTTTAAGTTACAAGGATTATAGCTCTTCGCCATCGAATCACATCAGTTGGTGCCTCAACTCATTGAACAAATTTATTCCTCGGCTAAGGACGAATGATTTATCCTCCCTGCTATTCGATGAACTGAGGAAGCATTTTCATAGACTTTAGGTACCTTTCTGACTTCATTTCTGACTTCTTACCCAACAAACGGCCAATATGCATCGAAGTTATGGAAGGATACGTTTGCTTAAGGATTCAAGTGCACATATTGTGTCCATCTCTCAGTAAAATTGACTGCATAGAAACCTTTGGCACTTCTTACCAAAGACGTTAATAACGTTTGCCCTTCCCAGCATGACTGCAGAGCTACATATCCAATACCATTTGGTTAACGAAAACGACTAATTCATAGCTGTAACTCAGATTCTTTTTGGAATCCCCCTATCCGTATATCCATTTCTTCCCCAAACCCCCTACCGACCCCATGATGCGATTGCAATAGTGTCCCTCCATCCATCAAATCGAACGAAACAGTCATATTGCATTCCATCGAACCTAATGTTCCACATTCTGACGCAGTTCCGTATAACATAAATCCGCAAATACCAAAATGCGGTTTCCGATAATCACCTTTCCGTGTAGGTATCCTCACTGTAAGCCACGACATTCAAATCGCTCTGCGAATAGTATTTTCATCGATTTTCACCTCCCCCTAGTGATGGCCGTCACCGACATGCACTCCACCATTGGTCTGGATTTTGAATTTTCGGTATCCAACTCTATCCAAGTTGAGATTTTCAAAATACTCATATTGCTGCAGCGGTGAAACGACTAGAACAAGTTTTTGGATTGTCGGTTGGTGGTAAGGGAAATACCACACTTTGCATCTCTATAGGAATATCGGAGGTTTTAGGGTGAAGTAGATTTAACAAATCATTTAAACGAACTTCTTACTAATTTGACATGATTTGCTGGACAAATTGCCCCCTCCCCCCCCCCACCACACCCAGACGAACATCTATAAACATCTAGGCAGGTGCAATTCATTCCCGCCCACATTCTCAACACCAGGTCGTTTGTTAGCATTTTGTTACCAATTTGCATACAAGCCAAATGGAACACGAAAAACCTAAAGAACAATCCTTTTTCACAGAACAATCCTACCGCACAGCCATGCGATTTAACCAACCCATGTGCAATAAATCATTCAAATTACCTCTTCAGGAAAAAAAAAAACGAAAAAAAAAAATCCCAAAACGAGTGGAATTGTTCAAACGTTTTCCATAATGTAAGACTGCCCTACGGCTGTGGAATCTTCAACCTCATTCATCTCTCGCATCCAGTTTGGTCTCGCTTGCACACTTTGAGGTCAAGTTGCGAATTCACACAACCTTGCCAGCAATTGGGGAAGTACAATGTTAAGCGGTATTTTTAGCCCCACCCCCCACTAGAGGCTCACACCACTATTTTGTGTGCCATTGTATCTATGTATCTTTTTGGTCGTATTCGCCTGTAATCCACCCACTCTCGTGCTGACTGTATCTTCCGTATTACCCTCAGACTGTCCTAGTTTAAAGTTTGCTCTAATTAGGTAAAAAAAAGGTACATATATACAGATGCATATGTATCTGCGTACGTGTGCAGTGTGCTATCCGTATCTGGTGTTCTGAATATGGTACAAGGATGCCGCACGGTCATAATAGATTCAGTGCTTGTACATTAGTTAAATATTTGTAGAATCCTTTTTTTCTACTTTTCTCTCTCTACCTCTTTAAGTGGAACCCTAATGAGGTTCATGCGTGAGTATGTGGGAAGAGTGGGTGTCCTGAGTTGAGTGAGGATTGTAGATGTTTCTGTGTTCATGGCTTGAAGAACGTTCCTGCTGCGAAACATTGTTTGGGTGGTAATGTAAACCGGCAGGTGACAGTGAGTTCTGAGATGAAACTCTTCTCTGGGAGGGTTGATGTTTTAAATTGTGAATTTAAGAGTGAAGATGGTTTTGTTGTTCACAATGTTTGGCACGCGTGGACGGAATCCGCTTTTTGCTAAATCTCTGTGTGGTATGAGATGGCACAGCGTTCTTAGCTATCCGTGAGATGACTGAATAATTCAATATCTCCAATCGAAACAGTAATTAGTAGAGTGGTTCTTCATTTGCCGTCGGTGGTAGATTTTGGAATTGTTGTCTGGGGGTAGATGCATGAAATTTTCAGCACTCATTAGCCAGTTCAAATATTCACGAACGTACTTAGTATCTTGAGCTCATTGCCATCGAATGGATGTTGTACTGGACTGGGTAGAGGTGACCATTCAAACTATCATAGCAATCGACCAACCTGGTGAATTTGTAATGCGAAGTCCGTCGTATGCTCCTCGATCGATTACTTGATTTGACCATCGATTTGAAGAGATGGAAATGTTGGACCGAGATTTCGCAAATCTTCTTAGCCAAAGGAGAGAGGAGGTACTTACAGACAACGTAGTGTTGTTCGGGACAAATGGTTGTTTGAAAATCTTCGCTTTATTTTGGAATTGAACACAGAATACCTCTTCGAGTACTAAGCTACCGAGTCCAATTCTCAAAAGAATATTGAAAACGTATGTATAACAGAGCATCGCCAGGATCTACGAAAAAAAGTTAAGCTT
The DNA here is from genome assembly GCA_963583995.1 of Xylota segnis. Taxonomy (NCBI): domain Eukaryota; kingdom Metazoa; phylum Arthropoda; class Insecta; order Diptera; family Syrphidae; genus Xylota; species Xylota segnis. Next base: position 56,473,340 of record OY757238.1, on the reverse strand, counting down.
AAGTGCTGGGGAAAGGATGCAAACTGGAGCAGATTCCATAAAAGCAAAAGAAGTAATGCATTTCCGAGAAAGACGAAGATATTCTGCTCTGGTTTGATGACTGGAATGTAATGGAGATGGGTGTGTCGACTGCCAGAAAAGAAAGATTCAACGGCAACATACACAAATCAACCTTTCATCTGATCTGTTGACTGGGTTAATTTCAGGAACATTCTTGATGGTTTAAAGGGTCTTCAATCTCACATCCACTCACTCACAAGAAGAATCCTAATCTTATATCGTAATCAGACTTTCGACAACATCGCTGGAAGTAATAAAACATGGTCAACCATACAAAAGATCCTACTGACTAGGTCTTTAAGACACATTTTCCTATGTGCCAAATTCTAGCATCTAACACTGTTCTTAGCTTTTATGACAGAAAAGCCAACACAAGCTACTTTTTAAGCCACCAAATTGTTGACGAAAAGAAAATTAACTGAACTGACAGCCCCGCCTCCTTTCAAAGCTCCCGTCTCTGATAGTATTTTCTCCATGATGCTACAAAGCCATAAGGAGTGAGTTAGAGAATATTCTTCGTGAGTGTCTTAAGTGCTCATAATAGACCTCGACCCCAGAGTGGATAGCCCTTCACATACCAAAAGGAAATTAGCCGATTAAGGTTTCATATTCGTTTGAAAATAAGTCCACAGCTCACCACATCTGTACCAAAGGGCGATATGTTGGGACAGATTTCCATAAGGTGGTAACAGGGATTGAAAGTTCACTCCATGACAAAGAATTCTTTTTAGCAGGTCTTCTGGATATAGAAGGAACATCGGACACAGCTTACGGTGTGAAGACACCTCCATTACGAAATACTCTAAGCAGTGAATCTGCTCACTCAAGCAGGTAGAACAGCGGGATGCTCAAGGCAAACGTGGCGTGGAACAGTCTAGGATCAATCGAGCTCTCTGGGAATGAGCTGGAGGGAGGTCAAATGCGGAAATCTGAACTAGATGGAGGGCAGATGCTGTTGACGCTCTTTGTCTCCCGAGGAGGTAAAGTACTTATCTAACTTTGACTTCGAATCTGGAAGAGTAGCATTGGGCCACAACAAAAACTGACAGAATTATGCTCAAGACCAGGCATAACAACTTAGAACTGTGAGACTACTAACTACAGGCGGTACCTCACAAGTTGAAGTCATATTCCCTAAGGATACTGGTTGCGAACATGGTTTTCTAGAAATTAGAACCAAGTCCACTGGCCAGGATATGAAGATTCGCATATAGAGGGCCTACCAGCGTGATTAGAATATTTAGAAAGAGGGTGACATGGGACAAAGAAATATGACAACTCATGACTTTTCCCTAAACGTGTCCTAAATTGATGAAGAACTAGACTCTGACACATACTTATCTGAATCCGAAATTGGTCACTTTTTGAGACTCTCAAACCACAACAGGATCACAAAAGCAGCACAAGAACTATCCACGAAACATGAAGGACATCTCGACCACAGTCGTTAAATCGAAACTGGTGAAAAGATGTCACGAAGAACTTACAAAAAACGATAATGTTTCACTCATTTCGGTTCCAGGATACACAAACCGAACAGGGCCAGGTCGGCCCTAGCAATTGCTAGATCTAACACAGAACATCCCTACGTGAGACTTGCTGTATTTTCAGAGAATACTGGACAAATTCTAGCGCATAATGGAATGAACTTGACAGTTTTTATGGGGATTATTACTGGCCACGATTTTCTGAGGGCTTACCATAGAAGAATCCGACTAAACACAGACTAAAGGCTGTAGCGATACAGATCTAGAAGAGGGCATAACTCACTTCCAATGCGAATGCCCAAACCTAGATTTTCACCTGGAAACCTATCAGAAAAGTCACCATTTAGTGTCCCAAAATTTGAAACATTTTGGGGCTAGCCTTTCTTTTTTTAGGTTCCTTCAGAGAGGTTACACAACGGGTTCGATTATTAGCTGCACTCACTCTCATACACTCCTTTCCAATGTGGGCAGCTCTCCACATCCCATTTTCTGACTCATCAATAGCACCACCGCTTCAGCATAATCGACTTTTCTGACTTTCTATGAAAACCAATTAATGACATAAATAGCAAACCGTTTCGCAAATTACGTTCCATCATCACAGAAGAAAAAGATTCAGAAAACAAAAAGAAAATGGAAACCCAATCCACCTTACAATTTTCTCAGATAATTACTTTCGTGTCACACGCGCATATACGAGTACATCATTCACCCTCTCAACGGAACGACAACAGCTTTTATGTCATCCGAAAGTACTCCACCGAAAAGTGACTTTCGCCCTTGTCAGAGGCCTTTGTCTTAGGACCTCAAGCACACACTCAAGATATCAAAAACAGGTGTTTTCATGATGAAACTTCAGCAAAATAGCATACAAGGATAACAGCACAAAAAAAAACCAAAAAAATACTCGTAACCCCACACCAAAGTAGTGAATATCTTTCCGAGAATACCATTATTGGACAACTTGACTGTTCGCTGCAGAAACATCCTTTTGAACACGTTTCACCGTAAACTTTTGTTGTTTTTAGCCCAATCTCTGGCACAACAAAGATTACAAGAAAAGTGCACATCCGTTAGTACCTACATACATATGTACATATGTACATGCTTGTGCGTTATCCTTATTCTTTTGTGTCAGATATCTAGGATACACGCCATCATGGTGGGAAAAAGAATAGAAAAGAAAAAAAAAACTTTTTCTAAGGACACTTCACACTTGACTATCTGTGGGGGGTAGTCGCTCCCACACCGCGCGTGGCTGAGGGGTGAAGCAAGGACCACAAAAACTTATATCAAGAGGCAAACAAAATGCTTTGTGTAATAAGGATTGTGAAAAGGTTCGGGCTACGCATTCGTGAAATTGTTTCATATCTCCTGGATGTGTTTATCTGTGTTTGCAGAAATTTTTTCCTTTTTTTTTCCTGTTTTTTGTTTTTTGTTTTCCCCTCCCCGAATGTTCAGCACGTTCCAGATGCCGTGGTGCGAGGCGTACAACATTCAATCCAATTGTCAAGGTATCGGGAATCAAAAAAAAAATTGATATTTCAGGATATTGAGGTTAGTTAAAGCCAAGAAAATCCGAACACAAAAACAGGAGAAAAAAAAAAATCGCTGAGAAATCCGAAAATCATTTTTAGCTATATGACATCTGCCACCGACACACTGGGTGCTAACAGGTTGTTATCCTTGTGCCTTGTGCCTTCGAAATTAAATTGAAGCTGTTGATGGTAAAATGGTAAAAAAAAAAAAAAAACAAAAAAAATTCAATTGCGTAGGGCACACGCTCACATAATCTGCTGAGTTGAGGTATCCATTGATTGATATTGAAATTGGCAGGGTTTTCCTTTATTTTTTTGTTCCAACTTTATCGATAGAAAGGAAATTGATATAATACAAGGAGGAACAGTATACATACCTCGCTGAGAGGAAGGCTCTGAATGCCTCCTCAACTAGGCCAGCTTTTCTCGCCTGTCGATGACACTGGAAGTCGGCACGATGAATACCTTCGATATTGCCGGAGTGTGGCTCATTAAGTGCTGCGATTCGTAGCTGAAATAGAAGAGAACAAAAAAAAAAGATTGTAATGTACATAATTGACTTTGATTGACAGTTGGTTAGCAGAGAAGACTTTGAGTGCAGAGAGAGGTTGTGAGGGGAAATTGACATGTTATGGGCTGGAGAAGCCTTGGACTTTAAACGGAGAATGGTTGTAGTTTTGGTTTTTGGTTATAATCTCATCGACATGTTCGCAATACCAAAAATGATACCTGAAAGCACGAAATTTGTCAGTAACTTCCTACATATTAGGGAGAAAAGTCTCAATCTAAGCTAGCTGCAAAGCCAAGGTCAAATCTTTTAATAATGAGTGCTAAGGTGGACCAATGAGCTCCTAACCCGTAAAAGGAAATGTTAGGAACCTATTGACACTCTAATCCTTAAAAAGGATTTAAGATGGCCTTTATCATTTTTAGTTCTGTTATTAGAAAATCAGAAAGAATGACATTAGTCGTTGAAATACCAAACCCATAGCAGTAGAATCGGGTTCCTAGTTGATGGCAGTTTTATACTGAAAAACTCATACATCCTATCTGTGAAGTCATTTCGCATCTTCCAAACAGACACACAAGGTGCTCCTTGTTTCAAAAAGAGTCTTTTTCCATAATTCTTTCAGATGGGCTATCTCTACAGAGAAAGCATGGAATACACTCTCTCATCGACTGCCTAGTGCCTGCCTTTAGATCTCGCTATGAGTTTAGAGCCATCTTCAGAGCTTGGAGGAAAGTTAAAGCAATGATAATACCTAATGCTGACAGGAAAGCTCAAATTTAAAAGTCCCTTTTTCTGGACATATCCAGAGCTTTTAATATGACGTCTTTTCAATCCACCAGAACTGCTGCTGATGTCAAAGAAACTGACTCAGAGATAACCAAATGGAAATGTTCTATGCTTCGCAGTAGAATTATTCCTCCAAATTTGGAGTATTCTCGATTTCTGTTAAAACTACAAAGGTTTCTCCTTAATTTGGAGTTCTAAACCTTCTGTGGTCCACCATAGTACATACTTTCCTTCTAGACCATCCAACTCCCCATACATATATGTAGGTCTTATGAAGACTGCAGCAGCAAGAGCCCTTAAGCTTCACCTATTATGCAACATCAAGCCAACAACGTCGTTGGACGTATCGAGACCCTTTAAAGAATTCCTCTGCTATCCTTACCAGTAGTATTTAGGACTTTATGCTAAGAATAAGGACACTCTGTCTGCCCTTTAAAGTTTTCATTCCAAATCGAAATAGGTCCTACAATTGACCTCATTCTGAATGGTACACTGAGAGCTCAAGATGTGAAATGGGTTAGGAGTCGGAATTTTCAGCCCCAACTACAATATGTCCGCGTCGGAAGGACTGTCTACTTCTGTCTTCTAAGCAGAGATTTTGACATTGAGCTCAGTGACAGAGAGTATACAAGAATAGATCTAGGTAGCCAAGCAGCTCTAAACTCTTTCAGGTCCTTGGATTTTGAGGCTAATCTCGTTGACTAACTTGCTAGATGCGGGGCCTGATACTGACAGATTTCTGATATAGTCAATGCTCTCCTCTGTAGTATCACATCGGAAACGTGTCGACTACATCTTGAGGACTCTAAAACTCTCGAATATTTTTTATGTGAATGTCTTGCCATTCCCCGGACTAGGTTCAAACACTTCAACCTTTACGTTGCCCTCTGAGGTCACCTCCTCCTCAGTTCAAGCAGTCCTAAGTTTCTTTCGTCGTCCTTCTTAAGCCTAGCTAGTAGGCAAGTCTTCAAGCAGATATCACAAAAGGTCTTTACGAAGTCGTCGTCCTTCTTAAGCCTGTTTCAATAGGTACATGGTAGTGTTTAAGCTGAAACAGGGCTCCACTCCTTCGAAGATCTTGAAAGGGCGGACAAGATCACTAGATGCCAGAATATGAGAGTTAATATTCAGAATCTAAAGCCCTAATAAGGTTTAGCAAAAGTCGAAATGTGTGACCTTTAGTTGAAAATCTATGAGACCTTTCTGGATCTCCTTTCAATAGCTAGTTCTGTTACACCTCTACAAACCTAGCTTCGTTGAGCTCTTCCTGTTTCATATAGCAATAAGCTTGATGTTTAAGGCTCCCCCTATATCCGTTGTCTTCTTTCTCTTTTCCTGCCAACAAGACAAACTACATGTGTTCCTATGAACAAAATTTTAAGGCCCTTTATTATGAGAGCCAATTGAAATGTCTGCTTCTGGAAATGTTGTAGGCTGGGACGTAATTTTTTGTAGCACATGCGCTTCTTAGTCCGAATCACGGCATGGCTAGGGTTTATACCAAGCAAATGGCACAATAAAAATTTGTTTAGGCTTAAGGACCTTATTTTACACTTTTTATGATCGACCTTATCAACGATCTTGTGACTTAGGATTCTAAATCAATTGAGTCTTGACTCAGACAAATCGGGATTAGCGAAGGACACAGGTCTGGGAACAGCAAAAGGCTATGGAATCTCACAAAAGTTTGAATGAGACTTATGGAGATGAACACTGTTGTAGATTGATAGAGGCTGGTTTTTCATGTTCTTTACCATTTCGACAATTTGTAACCTTAAATCGTTTCAAGTATAACTAGTGAGACGATTGGCCACTAGACAGCACAATTTTGGTGATGGATTGGATCATTACATCGTTATGTAACTTTTCATAGTTAAATGGCTCCAGGAGTTCCATTTATCAAGCACCTAGTAAAGTTCAAAGTGAAATATAGTTTTCAAGAAGTTTTTCAAGGTTTTTTGAGAAGAAAGTCAAGATATACAAGCCATGCTTAGAATAGTACCAGGCATTGACTACAAGATCAAAACTTACCATTCGTGGATACCACTGTGTTCGTGTTCGTCAAAAGGCAGCATTTTAAGAAAATTTAAAAAAAAAAAACATTTTTTTTTGTTATTTATGTAAATGCTTACAAGTGCAAAACCAAAACTTATAAAACAAAAATAAATAGTTCAACGAACCATACACCGAAGACAAACCAACCACAAAATTAACCACACAAACATTTAAACGCAACTCAAACCCCCAGCACCAAGGGTGCGTTGAACCTAGTCAGCCTAGAAGCCAAGGACCCATTCGTTTAAAATGGAAAACTGCCACCCCACAAGCCACTAAACATTGAATTTGAATCTCTGTGGGTAATTGACTGAGATTTTGTGAAGGAGTTTTTCCAGGAGGCGGAGAGGGTTCACACGTTGTGTGTGCTGTGGCAAATGCCTCCTTAAAGATAAATAATTAAGGAATCCAAAGGATAAACATTATACATATACGAGTCAACACGCAATTGGTCAAAGCACACACCCATACACTCACACACCGAATTTGATGCGAATGGCTCAAAACCCCAGACCAAGATTTGCTTGTTTGGCCTCCTTTTTAGCAAAAGGGATGGGCGAGGAGTCGATTCAATATTAATGTCGGGTATTGGGGGTCCTTTATTAATGCATCCTTCTTTTAATATAAGTCGAACCCCATAGTGTGTGTACACAGGCACACTCAGACTCAGGTTACCCCATCGAGTCCTTTTTAATCAACTTTTCGACTTTAAAAGAGAACGTATTTCGCAGGAGATAGCTATAAAATTGGATTGGTAATAAAGTTAGGTTACCTTGAAAGTGAAACTCATTCGGGTGTCTATGAGTGGGATTTGTGTGGATTTTTTTTTCTGCTTGCCTTTAAGGATAATAAATTTATTATTTAAGGTTCTGCGTGTGAGTATGTGTGTGTTCAATTTGGGGCTTAATGAATATTTTCACTTTTAAGCGGATTCTTTGGTGTTTTTTTTTTTTGTTTCGAGCTTTTTAAGGATTGCTTCGGTAGGTTACAGCTGGCGTTCTTAAGGAGTTAAGGGAACTCGAAGGAAAATCGGCTTAGGGAGTTTCATAATGAGAGAGTTTATGACTTTCAGGTGAACGCTTAGATGTCAGAGTGCATAAGCTAATAAAAAGGACGAGGGGGGTATTGTAATTTAATTTATTAAACTGTTGCAGGTTTAGATTTAGACGAGATTAGTTTAAAAATACCAAGTAGCTACTGTGAAAATCCTTAGGTAGACAGAAAAATACATCCTCTAGAAAGGAAAACAATTCAGTGAGTTGTCTCTAACCTTGAACAAGATGGAGCAGTGGAGGAAATTTAAGGATTGTTTGCGACGGTCTGCAGCAATGACTAGGGTCATCAAGCAGACAGTGATTCTTACAAATGGGCATGGTTCGATTGGCAGGCTACAGTCGAACAGGCACACTTAGGCCAGCAAAACATGCCCAATGTGATACTAAAGGATCTAGAGCCCTTAATCTACCCGTTCAACCAAGGTTCGAGTTAAGATAGTAGATGAAAAGGATGTGAAGAATAGTCTCTTCCTGGTCCTCGTCCATTCATGCTGTGGCCTACTGTTTAATGCCGTTTCGGAAGGGCAATTTGTTATTTGAGAAGCTTTCTCAGAACAGTTGTACTCTCGAATGTTTGTCAGAAGCTCGCGAGAGGTGGGGCCGTGAAAAACTTTTAGGTGTTCCGACTGGGATTCAAACCTCGAAACCCTCGCTTAATAGTCAAAAGCACTAACCACTGAACCACGGCGCCCATAACTACTACAGTTAGTAGCGTTTATAACATTCTATACGTAACTAGGTGCATGTAGAGACTCCACTTCTCCGATTGAATTAACAGGACCATGCCTGAGGGCTTAATCGCCATGAAAATACCCGATATGTCTCTATCGACTGACACCCCTGGTTCCTCCATGTCGAAAAATTTACTTTGAAGGCTCGTAAGAATAGTGATATCTTTCGCGGATATCACATTATATCTTATCTATGACGATAGCCCCCCTGCAGGAGGGGCTGATAGCATAGATTCTATATGTGTAATATCGGACTGAAATCCGCAGTGCTTTCTTAAATTTCTTCCTTAGGTTTTCAGCTTGATTTGCTATCTAGAATGAGGCCAAATACTCGTATTTGTGGATACAAGAGGAAGGCGGCGCGTTAAGTTTAAGTAGAACAAAGTTGAGAGTTTTATAATTCCCTCTGGAGAAGACCATTGGGGTTTTCTGAAGATTGACCCCCAGGTCATTCGGTTCCAAAGAAGATGGGAGATCACAACACCTAGTGATGTACTTCTACTGACGACTCTCCAGCCAGAGACTCTGCTTTAAGTTTAATACCTAACTTTGAGTTGATGAACTAGTTAACCAGTCCACCAATCAACGTCGCGATTCCAAGGTTCGACAGCGCGCCCAAAATTCCACCTGCTTTGACGTTTTTATACTTTTCAACAGATTTTCCACCAGTTTGTGTCCAGTTGTCAGATGGTTCTTTGGATACTATCCAGAGGCCACCACAGAATGAATATACTATCACGTTTCGATGGTTCTAATAAAAATCATCACCATCACAATTTTTGAAGCCTGGAGCCTATGTGGCTCAAGCTAGATAGTGCTTTGGTATACACAACGACCTTTGCTGGTCAATTTTTTCTGAGGTTGGGACAATGGATCTTTAAGTGCAAGACAGGCGTTTTTTGAAACTGCTGGCATATAGCTTGTTAGTTTGAGTTAATGACTTCAAATAGAGCAGAAGGACTCAACAACAGAATGGATTCGGACTTTGAAAATTACGCGGTTTACCATGCACTTTGGATCTCGGTTAGTTCAACCTCAAACTAGAGTGGATAGAGCAGAGAATCGACAAGGACATAGGAGGCTCTACAGTCTATACAACTGTCAGGATACACACATGATATCTGCATGAAAAACTAGGCTCGTTTGGGCCGCGAGTGTATATGTGTAGGCACTTGGTCAATGGCTTTGGTTTAAACCAGTTTGTCCATTTATGAAGCCGATTTTGCAATTCGACAAACCTTTTCCAAAGGATCTAGTACGACAATGAAAAATATTCTAGGACGGCTTGCATAACAATCCAGTAGTTTCTGGGCATTGGTTAGGCTGGCTTAAGACCTGCCTCCTCTGTATAGTCCCACTCGATGGGTAACAAGAAGAGAAGTTGTATTGTGCGCAGATAAAGTAATTCCAACTCAATCTCCATTAGTCGCTACTCCTCCCCAAGGACTTTGCATAAAAATATATTCTCATTCGCGTACACAGTCGAAATCAAAATAGGTCGCTGAAAAATGATTCTAACCGCCGCGGCCGCCGTGACATGCTTACACACAGATTAATGCTTGTAATTTCCGGTCGCGTTTACACTCTAATTTCCTTGAGCGACTGTTTTCCAGTCAATAGCCCATGAAGGACACATTTAAATGCGTATAACAGCTCTCAGGATATTTCTTTTTGTCCTCATCGTATTTTTTTTTTTTTTGTACTTTTTGTCATTCGTGTTCTTGTGATTTGATTCTATGCCATTGCTGTGTGTGTGTCTGGCAAAACGACTACGGATTTTAATGTCCAAAACAGCAGCGCCGAACAACTCTCAAGGGTCCTATGTGTGGTGGCACGCATCAAAAACAAAAGCAAGCGCAAAACAAATGGCCGGAACGCGGGCGGAAATCCAACGAATCGCGAAAATGGCTCCCATTCAATTTCTTTCAATCTGCTCCAGGAAGCAGCACATACCAACATACGACTACAACTCGGTTTGCCATTCAAGAACCGGAACAGATTTTCAGAAATCACAAAGAGCCGACATGCTAAATTTTAAACCCATCTCCATCCAGGACCCTACTCCCCGGTGTTGGTAGTTGGCTTCATATGGTGAATGAGGCAGATCATCTTTTGTATGACTGCGTGTATGCTTTACAACCCAAGCGTGGTTTTGAATAATAACACGCACAGGCACACATTGTTCGACTGACGGGGAAGGGGGGACGGGACTCCTGCGCCCGTTCCTTTTGCCGAGCATATTTGAATTGTGGGAGACATGCTTTGAACGGGCCGCGCGAGAGGGGTGTGTTCAAAAAGAAAGTATACAAGTACAACGCCAAACCAAACCCACAGACAAATTCCGCGCTGTATCGTAGTCGTCCTTGTTTGTAGTCGTCCTCCTCGTCGTCCTCGGCGGAGGTATACGCACGTAGCATTTAGAAGTACGCACCACGGCTGCACAGAGGAGTCAAACGTAGTAATATAGTCTCGACGATTATGAGATTCCGGGGCATGAATTGGGAATTATTCGTTGAAAATCATTTGATACGCGCACGTAAACAAAATAATTTGAAATTTATGTTTTGTACACATAGGGGCGGTTAGGCATAAATATCCATCCGACTTTGTCTTGTTTTTTTGAAAAATTAAAAGAAAATTTTCGAGACTTTTGAATGTTCTTCGTATGCGTTACGGGTGGGCGACTCTACATTAGCCGGAGCAGTGTTTGGGTTGGGCCTCGCGTGTACTGCAAGGTCATCAGGGCAGGAAGGGCGAAATTGGTTTGGTTAACCAGGATTGAGGTGCAAATTGTTGTGCTACTTCGCTCAGGAGTTTTACGCCTGTTTTGGTTATTATTTGCAGGCTTAGCTTCCAAGGCAAGACTCAGGAATAGGAAAATAGCGATGAACGCTATAGACATACTATGGCCAATGGAACTGGGGTTTTCTTCTCTCCTTCGGATCTCTCAAAATATTCTGATATTATACTGAAGGTTCATTGTGGTACCATTCAGGACCCAACAAGAGCTTGACTTAGTGCCTGGAGCCAAAGATGCAAGCATCTACATGTGGAGAGAGCTTGCCGTATACGGAACAAATGTTCTTCCTCGCCAATGCAGCTTCTACAAAAGTCATTGTCAAGAAAGCCTAGTCTGGTGGCGTACCTACCAATAACGCAGTGGTCCATAGGACTACTAAGAGTGACCTTTACTGCCTGATGAGGAAGTTTGGCGCTTCCCCTTTAGCTTGGACTAGATGTTTCGAATACTAAGGCACCCATCATGATGGGTGCCATCAACCCATCTAGTATTGGTTGGTATTACAGCGTTAGACTTAAAAGGCAGTCTAATTGTTCCCATTAAGTTCGTAAGGTTGTGCTCTCCCTACAAATCCTCTCAATTGTCACTGTATCCTGGCACCCAGATGAGGTGAATGTTGAATTCTTCAGTCATTTCGTTAACAGGGAAATGAGTTTCATAGACTTGACAACATCTCGATTGAGCATCATGCTAAACTCCAGCCACAAGATGACTTGGTTTACCACCATGGCTTGGAATATGACACAATGGCTGGAAAGGCGAAAAGAGATATGGGCACATGGATCCTGTGTTTCAAAGCTATAGACCCTTCTCCCAATCTCCTCTTTTTTTTTAAACAGAAATTGTGGAGAAAGTACTCAGTCGGTGTCTTTCGGAAGGAAGAAAGCTAGGACCTTCCTGAGCCTTGATTGGGGCGGTTTTGTTAATTCTAGGAGCCACTTTATACAACACCTACATATCTAAGGTTAAGGGTCATGATACAGTCACTTCTTGGGACTTTAATTCTCTAACTATACGAGGAAGCTCTGGGTTTACCTCTAACTGAAACGCAACGCCCTTCCAAAAGTGCAGATATATTACGTCACACAATCTAAGGAACCAGAAAAGAGTTTTATAAAATGTTAGGTACCAGGACTTTGCGACTTAAAGGGCAACGAACATGTCGACATACTGCCCAAAGAAGGAGCAACATTCCCACACAGTGAGACCACCATTGTGCTTGATGAAGAGGATTCTTATTCATAGAATTGTTAAAATGGATGGCCCAACTTAGAAGAGTGTCTACGGTCCTTTAGTCACTCTGTTGAATCAGTATTAGCTTCGACAAAATGAACGTACGATGAACGTATGGCTTTCTTTGGTCATTGCCTTCTGAGGAAGCTGGCTATGAGAATCTGAATCAAAAGGTATCAGCTAAAGAAGAGATATAAGCAGACACATTGTAAGCTGGGACGCCATAAACTGTAGTCATCACAATGTGACATAGGGCTGGTGCCTTCCTAGAGCTGATATGCTTTATCTTCGCTTCAATGATTTCAACTTAAGCTTTGAAGAACTTAGTTAATAAGGTATCTGCAAGTACATATACTGACGTCCACTGTATTCCAGTGTAGTATACTGAATTCCAATCTCTGTCTTATAGGTTGTAGCTATACCTTAAGGAATTCTAGGCAAAGTGAGCTTTTGTCAATCGAGCACCCATTTGAAATACTGATCCACCTTAAGTCTGAATCTGCACTAGAAGGGGGTTTTTCTTAGGTTAGGTCAGCGATTACCATATGAAGGTTTCACAAGAATGCAACTAAAGGTAAAGTTAAGACTCTTCAGGTCTGCTTTACATGGTACGTCCACTAGGTTCCTTTGAAAAACGGATCTCTGTTTATGCATTACATTCTATTTAGTATATGAAACTGAACCCTAACCTGCAGTAAGCAGACTTGATGAATTCTCATCGGAATCCATAGTAAGTACGAGAGTATCTAAGGACTTTTAGTGACTCAACCAAGCGGTTTCCGTCATTACTATGCAAATTACCAGCCATTTCATTCGCACTGAAAGATATCCCCCAAGATTACACTAGATTTGTAAGGATTTTCTCCAAATAAATACGAAAATCCTTGTTCAACAAGAACTATTAAAAAGTATATCCTCTCTATCTTTGTTAACCAACTTTACTACACCTTCTAGCCTTATTCGTCGGCGGCAATGGCGGCGGCAGCAGCATGAGGCGGGCGGTGTAATCTTCTATTTCCCATCTTTTCTGGCAGCATAGAAATATTTTAATATCCTGCATACCGCCTCCTTCAGCTGTTCCCTATGCCATTTTTTGAAAAGAAGCGCGCAAGTAGAGTATATTCCCATCCTTCCCCCCCACCAAACACACACACACACATATCTAAATAAAGGAAAAAATAGCATTTTTTATCTTCCCACTCAAGATAAGACCGAAAAAGGAGAAAAAAAAAAATACATACAAAACACAATAAAAGGACTTTTCGTATTTCATTATAAATTCTTCCTACGAAAGAAGCAAAAAAGAAAGTAGGTACCCCGACAACAGAAGACGAATAAAAAAAAACCGAAAAAGGAAAAATGATTTTCTACTGCTGTCACTTTTTATTTTGCTTTTCCTTTTTATTTTATTTACGCTCCCTTGGCCGTTCCCCCGGCCACCTTCGAATCGCTCTGACTCTGATCTTTCTGCACAATTTACGTATCAGCCGTGTGTATCTATCCATCTTTTAACCCTGCCAAGCTGCAAAGGAAAAGAAAGGAAACAAAAAAAAAAAAAGTAACAATAGCTCCTTTGGATATGTATGGAACTTCTGGAACAACAACCGCAAAATAGGACCTACTATAACATCGGGAAATAACGTTTAATCCAGATTCAGATTTGCGGGCCAAAGGAGCACAAGGACAACAATCACACGATGATGTCGGCGAATTGTGTGTCACAGCTAAAGTGTATCTTCTAGATTATACAATTTGCATATTTTATTTCTCTTTGTTTTCCTTTCATTTTGTTTATTTCCCGTTTCGGGATAAAGGTCCTGAGCTATGTATGTGCGTTCGCCCCGAATGATGGATTGAGAAAGGCGCGAGGGCTTTTACACAAAATTATCCAGCCACGTGGCGCATGATACTTATTTTTGTTTAATTATCTGAATTATTCTAGGATTTCCAATTTTACGAAAAAAAAAAGGACTCTCTCCTATCCCACCCACACCTGTATAGTTAATTATAGGACACACCAGCTACACCATACATATTGTATATGTGCCTCTCCGTGTTCGTGACAGAAATGTGAGTTCAGAGTTCTGTTATACACTTAAACAGGGAATACCGAAGATACCATTGTCAATGAGGACAACATACCTAAACATCCTCGAAACACACACGTTTCAGAGTTTGACATCACGAAACTCCACAGAGATAGAGAGCGAGTGAGGGAGAAAGAGATCTGAATATTAATCACCTGTAATCATGTCATACAAGTTGTAGAATGTGCTCATCAATTATGTAACGATTCATTAATTGTGTGCTTTAAGTGCGTGTGTGTGGTGCGCGAACGGCAAGGAGTCCTTATACCTACATATGTATGTAGATACAAGCGCGAGTGCGAGTATGTGTGCCTGCCGATTATGCTAATTCCTTTATCCTAATTTCAACAATTCAACGAAACCTCATGCGTTTTAGGTGAAGGATATGCTCCGCGTTTGTGGATTTTAAACTCATTCCTCAGGTATCTCATGGATTTAACATGAATTTTGACGGATTAATTGACGGCTGGGGATGTGAAACAAATTGGATTAGCCGGCAATCTGTTGTGGGTTTTATTGGATTTTATGAGAACTGCCCAGTTGTTGATTGTGTGTACGATTGGAGGATTCGTAAAATATTAAGTGGTCTTCATATTTATTCATGAGGATGTTTATATTTTTTTATTGCTGGGCACGTGGTTATGGGACAGGACTCCAGATTCCCCGAAATGGAGAGGCGAGCAAACAAATTAGAATAAGATGGCTCAATGCATTAGAATTTCCATCCACCATTCAGAAAGTCTGTTTAACTCACTCCATGCTGGCAGATCATCTCGAACTGCACATGGAACTGATGACAAGGATATAGCAGTCTTACATGCCATAGACCTTAGAGACCGCATGTTAACAGCTGGATTTCAGAGTAGAGTAAGAAAAATTGTCACTAGATGGTATTAAGTTTAAACAGAAGAAGCAAGGAACAAGACATCTATGGAGGGATCCCCACAACACTGCACTCATGCGATGGAAGGACATACGTTTAGGAACCAAAATGACTATGAACAACGCTTTACTCATTGGCAGCCACGAAACATTTAACCAGTTCTACTAATTCCGCTTCACACGTTGTGTCCTTTAATGTCTCATGCGGATATACATAGAATGTGACACTAGCATCCTATGCACCTCCATACGACATCTATGAACAACAATGGCTCTAATCGTCAGTTGTACAAGTACACATGTACAACACAAATAATTCAGGGACCGCGTTGGCCTAGAAGCGAAAGGAATTAGCCGCTTACTACAAGTATGGGCCAAGTCAGAACGAATTATGAAGAAGCAGCAAACAGGTGTAACTTTAGGTCGAGCTACAGGGAGTACAAATTGCGAGCAATACTTTGGAAAGAGTGGACCTTCATTGAATGTTTCATAATTTGGTGACAAAAAATCTGAGTATTTCCAACTCCAACGCCCAATGTCTTGAATATATCATGAGAACTCAAAGCGAATAATTTTGAACTTAAGCTAATGGAGGTGTGTTCAAGGAGACACCAAGTTTCTCGATTAAATAGTTTTAAACACATTCAAAGGATTCGATTGGCAGGCTAGAGAAAGGAATACTTAGGTTTGAGTAGGTCCAGTACGATAATTCGAAGGGTACACCTAGGGAACATACTTAGGTTCCTCTCATCTCCACGATGGTTGTAAGTTTAGTAAAAGATGTAGTAGGTACCTAGTGTCTAAGGTGTATATCGGGACCATGGAAAAAGTTTTGAAAGTAGAAGAGGATACTTCAATTATCAGGCTTTAGATGAAACTGGATCCGAAGGAATACCCTAGTTGGTGTCAACGGTGTGTCCTACAGCTCTGATTAACTCGGATATAGTGGATACACTTTCTGTCAAGATTTCGAGCGGGAAACAGCTGCCAGTGTCAAAATAACCTTTGATTTAAAAAGAAACCACTAGATGGCCCACGCTTTATATTTGAATGCGATGTCGGAAAAGATTTTTTAAAGTTTCGTCAGAGTGATCCAACTACAATGTCCAGGTTCCCAAAAAGTGGCTTTCCTAAGGCCTAATATCTTCGATAAGCCCGTACTATGTATAGGTGGTTGTAGTGGCTTTTAAAATTAAAAAAGGTTTAGTTTCAAAAAAAATCAAAAAACTATATACTGATCTATAAAACTGAGAGGAAAAGAATCATTTAAAAATGCTTATAGACGATAAAAAAATCATCCAAAACACAAAACAAATAACGAAAGTTTGAAACAAAAGACGAAACAAAAAAAGGACTTCTACCACA
This sequence comes from Xylota segnis, assembly GCA_963583995.1. Lineage (NCBI taxonomy): Eukaryota > Metazoa > Arthropoda > Insecta > Diptera > Syrphidae > Xylota > Xylota segnis. Next base: position 56,456,750 of record OY757238.1, on the reverse strand, counting down.
ACATTTAGAAATTTAAGGAACTTTTCGTATTTACCGTCTCATACTCCGGTGATATTGTAAACTGTTAAAAAGTAAAAGACAAATATTTATATTAATATTAAATATTTTCAAAAATCCATTGTACATGTGCGTGGTTTTAAATATCAATAGTTCGACATGCATAAATGTATATATGAAATAAAATTTGACTCAAGCTTGATTTTTCAAACAAAGTCTGTGGGAAGGACTGAAAAAACTACAGGCTAGATCTAGAATTCCATAAGTTTGTAATTCTTCTAGTCTTTCCCTCGATATCTCGGAATAAATTCCTAACTTATGGAGTTTTAGATCTGGACCCTAGTTATAAGCTGAAGACATCTGCATAATAGCATTCAAATCAAAAAATATTATGATTCTAGTGCAACTTTTTCGAAAACTTTTCCAAAAACCCGAGTTTTCAATTGTAAAGCTAGAGTTCTAAATACGGATTCCGAGATCTAATAATTGAAGTGACAATGTTATGTGAGACAAGAACAGACTGAACTCTTGGGGCTGTCCTCAAAATCGATTAGAATATGCAGAGTATCTTTTGAGTTAAGGAATGGCGCTCTACTCAATTGCATGCATAGGTAAGTATCGAATTTGATTCTTGTCTGGATCTCTTGTTATACTGGAAGGCTCAGGAGATGACCTAGCAGGTTCCAGGATGCAGGCAGTCGGAATTTCTGTAATACTTGCTAAACCTCGAAAGGAGAAGTTTCACTTTATCTTTAGGTGAGAACAAGCGTCAACTCTGACTATGTCTAAGTTAAGTTTTCTTTGAGAGTAACCAAGGACTGAAATAGGCCCAAAAAGATTCAAATATTTTGCCATTTTCAGTCATAACTTTGAGCCCAGTACATAGTTCACTTATTGAAAACCACAAGAACAACTCATGAAGAGGTCCTTGATGCTGGCTAATAGCAGGACCAATTGCGATATTTTCTCCGTTTTTGTAGTGAATTTTCACTGCTTCCCCATAGCTTAAGATACGTCAAAATCTTTCAAATTTTTCTAAAATTTTTAAAAAGAAGACAAACTGGAGGACTCACTGAGCTAAATTTTGGGCTTATTTATTGGACAACCTAACGATGGATATCCCAGCTAGGGCAGTTTTAAAGCTGTTGATACCTCAAAATACATTTGCTTCTTCCTTATATGATCAGTAAGACTCTAATGCTTCTCTGAATACCTATTTGATTAATTTTAAAATATTCACAACTTAAAGTCGATTTACTTCCGCTCCGATTCAGACTCAAATAGAAACTCTATGCATCCAGCGAAGTGTAATTGTTGATGTTGAACTATATTTAGGTCACACCAGTCACTGATTAGATACTTGGCTACATTACATCACTGATGGAAATGTAATACCATCGATAGTAACTTAATAGAGATAGAAAAAAAAAAAAACATCCTCATCTCACAATAATGATATTATCCCCACTGAATAGAGCTGAATCACAGAGTAGATACAGCAATAGCTACGTACGGATTAAGCTCTGACATTCGTCGCTCGTACGCCGGCGATATACCATTTTCCATTGTGGAAAACTCATTAGGAAAACTTATGTATTCATGAGATAGATTAAGCGAAACCTCCCTCCCTAGCGTGTTTATTTGTATAGGTTCTTCCAAGTACTACAAGTACAGGAGCCTGATGGTATTACTCATTCGTAGTTTCGTTTCAGGCGTACCGCCTTTTTTTTTTATCCTTCTGTGTTTCTGAGTTGAGTTTATTTCTGCAATGAATACGGAATTAGTCTGGTCTCATTGATTTACGTTTCATTCCACGCCGGGCGAGGAGCACCAGGAGATACCATTCTAACAACTTATTCCAGTTGCTACGTTTCTTTTTTTGTGCTGTCGTCCTTATTATTTGGGGCTGTCTTCCTTGCTGAGATTAATGTGTCAAGGTGAATGCAATTTCAAGCTACGGTCTGGAAGATGCATGGCATTTTATTTCAACAAAATTGAATTATTTTTTCTAACATATTGTCGAGTGTTATATGCAGGAATCCTTTCTGTCTCTCCGCAGTCTTTCTGGCAATAAAAAGTTGTCTAGGAATTTATTTTGACTAATTAGGTACGTCTGCTGAAAATGGGGAGTCATAGCCAAATAATAAAAGGATTTATTCACTCGAGCAGTGAAATGGGATGCTATTGGCCTTAGAATGTTGGCAGTGCAGAAAGCCAATGCGATGGGACATTGGCTAACAAGATTTTCTACCGAAACTGCTTCCATTGTTTCCTTCCGTGAGAGTTTAACATGTGAAAAATGAGTTACACATACGCCACCAAACCAGATATCGACATCCTGAGTATCCTTTCTCGTAGCCATTCTCAAGTCAGATATTTTGGTTTTGTGACTCTAAATCACACGCGAGCTTAGCTGCTACCTCGCTGTGTGTATGGAACAATTTTGGACTCAAAAATGTGTGAAAAAAATTAGTTAAGCATACGCCACCGAACCACACACTGACATCCTGGCTATCCCTTCTCGTAGCCATTCTCAAGTCAGATATTCTGGTTCTGTGACTCTAAATCACACGCTAGCTCAGCTGCTGACTCGCTGTGCGTTGGGAAAGCGGAAAATTTTTGCTCCCAAAATTGGTAAAAAAAATTAGATATCCATACGCCACCGAACCAGACACTGCCATCCTGGCTATCCCTTCTCGTAGCCATTCTCAAGTCAGATATTCTGGTTCTGTGATTCTAAAGCACACGCTAGCTCAGCTGCTGACTCGCTGTGCGTTGGGAAAGCGGCATATTTTTGCTCCCAAAATTGGTAAAAAAAAGAGTTAAGCATACGCCACCGAACCAGACACTGACATCCTGGCTATCCCTTCTCGTATCCATTCTCAAGTCAGATATTCTGGTTCTGTGATTCTAAAGCACACGCGAGCTTAGCTGCTGACTCGCTGTGTGTATGGAACAATTTTGGACTCAAAAATGTGTGAAAAAAATTAGTTACACATACGCCACCGAACCGGATACCAACATCTTGATTTTCCTTTCTCGTAATACAATCTAAGCTTTGGTTTGAAAATTTCACACATAACCGGTTTAGTTTTAAGGCTTTGTGTCATAGCCAAACACTCTTCACCGTTAATGGAAAAATAGGGAGAACCTTATTGCTTATTCTGAATACGCTACTTCACCTAACCTGGATTTCTGGTTACAAGATTCTCAACCCTAATACCTTCTATGGCAAACGTATCTTCTTGTTATAACCCTTTGCCATGCACCCTTGGACAAACTTTATACTCTTCCCCACCACTGCTTGGTCCAGGCTGAAGCGTATTCTCCTTTTTACATACACATATGTATATCCTTGAAACTATTAGGTCATTTTGAGGGCCTATTGCTCCAACGTGAATAGTCAAAGGAGCCCCTCCTTCAGCTAAGGATATTCCTACTGGTTGCAGAGACATATGTAAACTCAAGACCAACTCTTAACCTTAAAGTCCACTGCCAGTGATAGTTTACTAGAACAGCGTCCCCACCATGTTTGTGGCTGTAGCTCCTTGAACAAGCCTCCACCATCCATGCGTATTTGTTTAAAATGGTTACCCACACCTGGATCCCCCAATTCGCTGAGGTACTCCACCAAAAATTAATTATTCCAGGCACAATGAACTCTCGTTGCACGAAAACCAACCAAGGATGGAGGCGGATATCTATTCACATCTCAATGGGCCAAGTTACACATCAGGAAGTGAAGTAATAGTAATCATAATGATTTACATGTATGGAAAAGGAATTTCTAAAGACCCTAAGGACTTTTATTTTTTTTTTTGTTGTTGCTTACCTCAGCCCGCCTCGATGGATGAGGCGTATATATAAATACTCAAGCCACCTCACCATGAAGCACATCCTAAAGGAGGGCGAAGCGAACAAATACAACAGAAGAAGCAACTGAAAAACCCAGAAAGGAATGAGTACCTACTAGCTGTAGCTGGTGTAGGAGAATCATAAAGAAGAACAAGAAGAAGAAGAAATGGAAGAGGCAACTCATGCAGAACTCTTACGCGTATTACTTCGTTTCGCCATCATCCAAGCGTGCTCGGGACCGAAAATTTCCTTTTTCTCAAAAGATAATCCAATTGGGTCAATGAGAAGGGTGGCAACGCAGGGTGTAAGACCAGGAGATGGCCCAGGGTTTGAGAAGCTCTTCTTTTTTTTTTTCACATAGAAAATCATTCTCCATGAAGTTATGAATTTTTTCCTCTCTGGATTATCGTTCGTCCTTTCTAAGGATCTGGCGCGCGGTAGCGGTGCAGCAATAGTGTTTAAGACCCAACAAACATAAGGGATGAATTTGAAATTACATTTTTTTTTTTCGTCCTGTGCTCTCATCCCAAACTTTATTCGCATAATTTTATTTATATTTTATTATTGCATTTGGTGGACGGGGAAGGGGGTGACTCTCGAATTCACCAACACAAAAGGGAATTATATGGGGTAGGGAATGGAAACGAATTGAAAGGACTTACAAGCCTGACAGGTACGAGGAATGTATGGTGTGCTATGCTGCGCCGGGTGGTGGTGGTGCTGGCAAGGATGGTGATGAATCCCGCATTGAATTAAATTACCTGCCTAAAAGTCTGTGTGTTCATTGATTTGAAACTTTCTCACAGGCAGCCGGCAGCCGGCAGCCGAGTGAACCTGTCATTTATGTGTGTGTGATGCGGTTGGTAAAGGTCTCCTTTTTCCATTTAAAAGTTAAGCACTTTGAACCTGCCTAACAAGGAGTTTTTCTTGTTTTTTTTTTTTAGTTGATATTCGTGTTTTCGTTACATTTGACCTAGAAAGGCCGAGTTGGGTTCCTTTATTCCTTTTTTTTTTGTTGAGGTTGATGGAGGACATATGAATAGAAAACGAATGCTAGGCGTTACACATCTCATTCGGGGATTCATTGACAATGGAAAAGAGAAATAGTTATCGCAGGCGAGTATGTCCCTCGAGGGTTGACTGGGATGAGAGATGGGAATATCTTGAATTGAAATCACCCCGAAAGTAATTTGAACGGGATGAAGTTTTTTCTATGAATTGGGGCTGTTAAGACGTCAATCCGAATGATAAATTGGAGACTGGTTTGCGGGTCTATTCTTCGGTTTGCTGTTTGCATAATGGAGACGGGGGCACGGCTGGAAGACTTGAAATGTGAGATTAATTTGAATGTGATGACCTGATTTTTTTCAGGCTGAGATGTATATTTATGTGACTTGGCAACAATGGAGGCCTTTGTCCGGCAATAAGCACTTACAATTTGTAGGCGATCGGTTTTGGGATTTGAGGAATTGGTTGTGGAAAACTATTCCGCTTTGGGGGATGTAGGATAAATTTTACTTTGGAAATGTAAACGGAGACTCACTAATAAGCTAGAGATGAGCCAGTTTCATATTAGTGAGTGGATTTGAGATGTTAAAGGTTAGAAAATGTTGGTTGGCTATGTGGGGTGACTGGACGAAAAGAATGTCCTACATGAAGTAGATGAAAACTTCACATTTGGGACAAAAGTTTGATCCGGACAGAGAGCTTATTAAGTCAAGTTTACCTAGATTGTCAAGGTTTTTGGGTAAGTATTTGCTTTTTTTTCGTAGAGCCAATAGGATAGCGCATATACACAGAAGATGTCCTTGTCGCCACAGCTTCTGAAGAAGTCTTTAAAAAGTACACCAAACCATCTGGGTATCAACTACACTTTTAAGCTTACCCTGCTAGGGGAAATATGTCTGCTGGTTTTCTTGCAATTTAGCTCTGATCAGTTGCCTACTGTTTGCCAGTTTAAAGGCTTTGGTATCTAATTGGGGTTTTATCAATTTAATTGCTCCTCTATTGTCAGGGAGAGTATGGTTAGCTAGACCAGAATATCACTGTGATCTTGAAGCCAGCACTGGGATCGCATCTGACACGAATCTCGTTCAGATATCCGCAGTATTGCTTCACCAACTTGGACCGTATTTTTAGCAATTTAGAACTTTTTATCATCGCATGGCTCTGTCCGAAAACTATGACGAGTTGGTTGAAAGGGCTCTCTAAGCTCTAAGCTGCTATCAGTTTCTGAAAGATGTCAGTAGAAAGAAGGTGATGCGTAGATCCTAGTCCAGCGATAGAAGTGGTTCTTAGAGCGAACTTTCTACAGACGTAGGCTAGCCTTCAACCTTTTCCTCAGTTTCCGACTGTAGTCATCCTACTTGAGAGAGGTTAATGGAGACCTTCCTGGCACGGTTACAAATACCGCAAATTGAGAGATTAATACTATACTACAGGCCCAGTTTGCTAGTTTCTTTAGAGCTAGCTTTAATACGTCTATAACTATAAAAAGGATTTTTATCAAGTCTCTAACAATAGGAAGGGTTTAAACTGACAGAAAGCTATTCTTTACCTAACACTAGCGATAGTAAAAGTGACAATACTCCACTCAGCGAGGTACTTCAAGTCGAGAGGTGCAGAAGAAATAGCTTCTGTTTTGACATTGTTGGGAGCTCCATTCATATCAAGGAAGGACATCATGGCGACATTTTTGTTCTCAAAAGATGTGCATGGCAATTTTTGCGTTTCTATCCATTTAAACTTGAACTGAAGGATAGATTGATTGGATCATGCTTGGGTGATTGAATAGACTCTTAGCATGAAGACTACTATGGGTCTTCTCTAGAATCTAGGGATGCAGTTGAAACCTGAACAGGATCTAGGTATAATGGCGAGCCATAGGCTTAGTATTTCCGACTGCTGTGTAGAAAATACAATCGAGACCAGGTGATTTATATGGGAGAAAACTGCTTACTGTTTTTCATCGGTTCTCTGGCCATCCGTGAAGATCGAGATTCCGTTCGGGCTTATGAAGCTACAAATCACTATCCTCCTTTTGTAGAAGATTGTAGTAACATTTAAAGTCAAGATACGGGGTAGTGTTTGATATCTCCATCTTTAGCTAGTCCACTATGTAGTCCACTAGGCGTCAGTATAGATGTCCTTGTTGCTGAGTTTCAGTAGATTGATGGATCACTTATTATCGTAGACTGGGGCACAACGATGTGCCTACAGCTGTACTTATTTCGACAGACTCCATGACTACGATGCAGCCACCCTTTAGTCTGAAGGCACGAGACTCCCTTTAGTGTTGATAGCTAGTACGTCCTCGGTATAAACGGTGCCCTCATCCTACTCTACTTTGCTAGGAGTTCTTATATTAAATTTCCAAATGAATTGGAAAGTTGGTATGATGTAATTCGTTTCCGTCTTGAGCTTCGGTATCTATCCATTCGGACCTATCAATACGTAAATGTAAAGCCCAAATGTCTAGAGACCAGAAGACCTTAATCTGAGCACTGTCTTAGCTAGCAATAATCTCATCAACCCTGTCAATCCCAACTAGAAGCGAAGACTACTCTCATTGGCATGTAGTCCTTGGCGTTACTATATAGTTTATTCTTCTGGAATATGACCCATGACCCATTTTAGTCAGCTTTGCTAAGGACTTTCTTCAAACAGTTCTCTTCTGTAATAGATCTCACAGAGTCATGGAAATTTCTCCAGTTCTACTGAACATATTCGACCCATTTTAAGAAGCTTAAGGGTTTTTCTCAGGGTTGGCCATTTGATATCCTTTATTCAAGAAGGTTTCAGCTAAGCTATTAGTACATCTCACAGGGCAGGTCTTTCCAAGCTAGTGGTTAAGTTTTCTGGTCAGATTATGCACCATCTTTCCGATGCCTTTCGTAGAACTGATGGTGCCACTTGGGAATAGACCTAAGCTCTTCCCTAGAAAGGATATCTAGTTCGTCTACCGAGAGTTTCGGAGGACCTTGTTATCATAAGCTCAGTAGGGGGTCATCCAGGGTATCCAACAATGATGGGAGAGAATTTTTCAAATAAGAGTGTTATATCAGGAACGTCCTTCCCATTTCTTGTACTAAAGGCTCGCGTCCTGGCACTCTATTTAGTACTTAAAACAAAATTTCGTCCCACTTGACCTTTACATCTAGCTCATAACAGTTCTAAGAGCTCCTGATTAACGTCAATGGCAAGCACACCACTATTGGAATACCATACCCTTCTCTAATGAGGCCATCCATTTGGGATTTAATTCCGCCTGTTCAACGAGAATATACGAAACAATAACACTTAATACTCACATGTGGGCCACCTTCTAGTGGCTGTGGCAGATTGTTGAGCAGATTTGATGACTGCAAGTCAGGCCTTGCTGGCGGCGATAACGTCGTTGGTGGAGCTGGTACCGCTATTGGCAGTAAACTTCCCAACTGAAACGAGAAAAAAAAACAAACAATAATTAATATGTAAGCAATAACCCCTAAGAAGGAGCAAAAAAAAAAAAACAGTAGGCTGACGGAAACTTTGCCTAAATGACCCCCAAAAGATAAGCCATCAAATTCCCTTCTCGGTTGGGTCAAGCCCTATTACCGTATCAAATTAAATGAAGACAAACAAAAAGTCATTCAGTCGCAATTAGTATATAAGCAACAAATGCCAGGACCCACCACCAGCACCCACTAGCATCAGCAAACCAGCAAACCAGCAACCAGCGACCAGCACCCAAAAATAGACAACAACAGCATGATCCCTATCAGTGAAATGGAATTTCTTCGGCCGTGTTTTCTCTCTCCTTGTTTTCTTTTTCATCGAGGTTTTGTTTACTCTCGTCCTTATCTCGAGAAGATTGTCTTCTCTGCCCTGTCTGCTACCCCATGTCCTTACCCAACCAACCAGATGTCAAGAACTGATGTTATTTAGATATTGTTCTTCTTATTTGTTTCCTCCACTTCTTCATTTCGTCCTTTTGTGTTATTTTTTTTTTTTTTTCATTTTCTGTTGCGGTTTTGTGGGTATAAACGCGTTGCGTAAAGATTTTGCGATTCATTTCTTTTATCCATTTCGTAAATGCTTATTCCCAGGCTTCGGTCTCTAGGCCCCTAACCAAGTGGCAACCTCAAAGGATGATGATCTCTCCCCGACCTAATCTACATATCTACATGCTCATGTATGGATACGTGCATGGGTGTGGATGATGTTGTTCGCGGTGTGTGCATGCTATATCCTGAAAGTAATTTATCATTTCCTAAATTATGGTTAGACGCCAGGATATGTGTTCTTTCTGTTTATTTCCTCCTTCTCGTCGTCCTGTTCTCAATATTTCCAAATTGCTGAATTTATTTCCTGTTCACTAGAGGGTGTGTGTGTGTGTGTATCCACAACCGCGTGCGTCGCCGTCTCTCTAGAGCCGTTGTTGCTAAGGTTTTCCCTTTTTCCACGAAATCTTCAGATTTTGAAAATATATTATGTGTATTTAACCTTCCGACACAAATCCTGTGCCACCGGCACCCGCACCCCGTCTCTAACAAACATGAAAAGATGAACGAGTAAAAGGACAAAAAGAAGTATAGATACGGTATTTCACGGGGAGCAAACTTTTACTCCAGATAAAATCAGGATTTTCCACATTAAACGGTTACCGCCACACAAACACACACACACACCCACAAAAAATTGAGGAAGTTAAACGGGAAATCGAAAATTCCATATGAAACCGGTTAGCTTGGGAAAAAACACATACAAACACACATCCTGTTGGCACCAAGGATCCACTGTGTGAAAATGAGAAAAAGTTTCGTCTTCTTTTCTAAGCTGATTTCCGTCGCTTTATTGGAAGCTAAAAATACATCTGTGCATGGATTTTATTGACTTACCCGCGCTCAACACACACACACACCAATATACAGCCAGCGAGACAGGAGACAGAATAAAAAAAGGACACACCGAACCAAAAAACGAAAAAAAAAAATCAAAGTTTTCCACAAGTTTTCTTCGCAGCGCGTTGCCAAAAAGAAAACTTTTTTTCTGCGTTTTTTTTTTGACGGAAAATTCATTAGCATTACTCAGCAAAACGGGGGAAAAATTTGCATTTTTTTCACAAAAAAAAGTTAGGTAGTCCTTTTTTGGTTTGCGCTGTATCGCTGTCATGCATTTAATTATTTTTCACGTGGCATTATGGGGTGATTATGAGTTGAAGATAGTTTGTTTCAATTTGATTGTTGAATGCCGCCGTTCGTATGGATGTGTGTATCTGTGTTTGGGGAAAACAAGTTTTTCGGTTGAAAATTTATGGAAAAGTTTTCCGGTTTTCCATTAGGACATGTGTGAGTAGGAGAGTGTGTGGCATGGAATTAAGTTGCAGATACGGATATGTGCATTTTCATATTATAGATGCTGAGTTTGGAAAATAGTTGGCAGAAGTGAATTTATAATTTTTGGTTTATTTTCTGTTTTTTTTTTTGTGATTTGCATTTGAGGAACAGTTTTCGAGTGATGTAAATGAAAAATCTCGACAAGAGAAAATTGAAGTTGAGTGTGTTTTTGAGGGATTTACCGAAGGTACGGGCAGATCTGTTGAAAGGTTTCCTTTTTGGAAGGAAGAGCAATCTGTGATTAGTTGCATACACTGAAGGGATAACGATGCCTCCTATTCAAAAAGCAATAATGCGAAACCATGAAAACACAAGTATTTACCTTTGGTTAGGACCTACCAACTCTGCATTGGCATCAGAAGCTGGTACATGGGTTACATTGTAATACCTACTTCTAGGTAGCAGACGTGAGATCGGACTTCTGACTTAGGTACTGCTGTTTTCTGTTTTGAGATTGCTACGCGGACGATCCTTAAATTTCGATGAAATCAACAATATTGTCTTCAGTCCGAGTTGAGTTGGGCGAAGTGATTAATATGGCAGACCGTGACAGGACACACACCAGCAAGCTCACTTAGATCGCTTAAGGACCATTTTCGTAGCACATGAATCTAAGAAATGTCTCTTGACACGTCCCTTGGAACCAGCGAGGGCTTAACATATGTTTAGTGCCGAAGGCTCTTTATGTTGGCCTTAGCCAGTACACCTAATTTATCAAAAAAGTTTGAACCTAAATGCGGTCTTCTTTAAGTTTAGGGAGCCTTGGACGTACAACGGAGTGGAAGAATGGTTCCTTCCCTTTCATTGTCCTTGAAGCTTTTAAAGAAGTTTTTGGCAAGGATGCGCTGCCTAGTATTACGTATTAGAATTGCTGAGGACGGTCTGTTTAATCTTTCCATCTTGGGCGATGTACGTACATATGAATACAATCGAATCACAGATATCTGCAGGGCTAATCAGGCTTTTGAAATAGAGACAGTGGCAGATGAATGTCTAAGAGACCAATGGCAGCCTTAATAGTGCCATGCTGGGATGGATTACTTCAATGCCAAAATCGGTTTTTGTATAGTACAGCTTCCATAGAACGTAGGAAACACATGCAAATAGCAGCAAAGTGACGATGATCACTCTCGCCACTCAACCAAACTTTGATCCCGAAATACAATGAAAGCACCATTGAATGGCTAAAATGAAAAGACTTGCCTTTAGACGCCTGACAGATAGTAGACTTAGTATCGCAACATCATTAAGATTGTAACCAAATCCACTTTAGTATTCTAATCTACTTCGAAAAGATAATTTACAGATTCGAGACATTTAAGAATCTTGCTATCCTAGATGCCAGAGAGCTGGGTATGATACAGCGTGTCCGGGATCGAAGAAAGTGCAAGCCTAAGTTGCCTTAAATAGAGACTCTTCATGGGTCAGGAACTTATGAAATAAATAGGTAAGGTCACACAGAGCGATGTCTGATATAAATCCCAAACTTTAGTCAAAAATGTTGGTGGTACTACGAAACGCAGTAGAGGAAGGACTCGCCTTAGGTGGCGCGCACAAGTAGAAGGAGACCTCAACCTACTTGGAGTGCGCAGCTGGAGGCAGTTAGCTAAGGAACGGGTTAACTGGAGAGGCTTGTTGGTTGAGGCCCAGGTTCACCACGAACTGTACCGCGACTTAAGTAAGTAAGTAAGTCGTGAAAAGCGCTAAAAGCTGACCGCACCAGGAATTGAATGTTTTATTTTCGTTTAAGTTTTCGACCAAGTATGAATAGAAATATAAATATTTGATACAACGGGTCCATATTGGACTAGGGTCTATCTTCTGCCAACGGATAGAGGCAAGAGACCATGACTTAGATCATACTTTGGAGTTCTCCAGTGAATATGAATATCTATGGAAACAAAAAACTAGATGAACGGCCCAGAAATACTGTAACTGGAGCTACTACACTGCTTAGTGATCTAAGTCATTGAATTAGTTAGATGAATGTTGTGATCAATCAGATACTTATTTCATAGCCAGATTGCTGTCATCGGACTTCGATAAGGAGCTGTTCCCGACCATAGTTGGGTAGTAAAACGCGGGTAGTAGCCCATATCTCTTTGATGACCCAAGTATACAGAAAGGAACTTGCTAAGGTATATTCCACTACTACCCACAATAGACAATTGTGTGCTTAGCATGTTTGCTAAGCGAATGGTTGGTTTGAAGGATCTTATGGTCTTGATGTGAGGAAGAAAGAGCGCTTGGCAAATGTTAGGTGAAATCAAGTCTAAAGTGTACGCTCTGGAGATATTCATATAAATAGGAATGTCACTATGATTTAAACTTGATACGACATCATTTATTTTAAGCCCAAATAGCATAGGCCCTAAGTTACTTCCCTGTGGAAGACCACAATGGATTTCATTTGAAAAGCTAATATGATTTTTCTTGGATCATCCGAGTTCCTACGATAAAAATCATAAGTGAAAATTCCATGAGTTAGAAAAATCCAATTAGAAGCTGTTAGCTCCATCCTAGACTATATAACAACCAAACCTACTCAGTCTTAAGCTTCCACGTTCGGTTCTCAACGTTTTCTTCAAATGCTAAAGGATCATAGATCAAACGATCTGTTACTTGTTTCTACGTAAATCTTTCTTAGATAGAAGGACATTAAACTTAATTCTTGTCACGATGGAAGGGATTTTCTTAAGGATATGGCATTTATTCCATAAAGAAGTATTTATTTGCATCCATTAAATGTTTTGAACGCTTTTATGGGAATCATTACATTTTGCACGTTCAATTAGATCCTTCAAAATGGCTTCCAAGTCCACTTAAAAGTCATATTCTTCACAGTCGGCATTATTGGAATTTCAAATGTCCACAAATTCCATTAAAAGGTCTAAAATTAGACTGAAAAGGACCACAATACACGCGCTCATAACCTCTGTCATGTGGATGTCCCTAATTCACTGTCAAATTACAGTCCTAAAACTTCCGCGTAATGAGTTCCCGCAATCACTTCGTATTTGAATGTAAATCGTCGGCCAGCAAATGAATCGCTTTTAATGCCCCAAAAACACCGAACACGAGCATCCTTATCACGAAATTCCACCGCACACAGCATGGAGCGGCGGCTACTTTTCGAATTTGTTTTCTTTCCTAATTTTAATAAACTTGAACAAATCAAATATTTTCTAAGAATTCCAAGAAACCATAAACGAAATGCCTCACAGAATTCTAATTCACACCGAGAGTATCGCCCCCCCCCCGTCCGTACCCAGACCGCCAAGCGAAACTTAATAAACTGAAGTGAAGGACATGCAGAGTGTTGGGAAATGTCTACGACGGAATTTCCCTCGAAAGTAAATAAAATACGAATTTTCACTCGGCCACGAAATTAACTTCAAAGGTGGCAAGGACTGGGTCCTTGCGATATGATGATGGTGTGGGCAGGATACGCAGATAGGCATGAAACTGACATCGTCCAAACGTTACGCAACAAAAACACATTCCTGCGATTGCCTTGAATGGAAGACGACACTGTGTTCGTCTTAATGTTTGTTACTGTCATTCATGCGGATCTGCACTCTAACCACACCGACTCCTGGAGCCGACATCTACATCCACCAGGCGCCGCGTCGTTCCCTGCTTTAGAAAACGAATAACAAACTTCAATCAATGTGATTTGAATTGGCAATGTCCTGACATCTGAAGTGGGACGACACAACTTCAGATTGCTAGTAGTAGTAGGTATGTCGGCACAGAAAAAAAAAGGACACTTGAAGATGATGCCGAGGACATGTCCCACTTGATGGAAAATCAAAAAAATACACAAAAAAAAAAAAGAAAGAAAAAAACGAAAACAAACGACAGTCAATATACTTAGTATGTTTGATGACTTGTAGTAATAGGATGCGTTTTGTTTATTGTCTTCCGGAAGAGACTTTGTAAGATAAATACAAACAAGATCCAGAATAAGATGAGTATTAGTGCGAGTGGGGGTGGGGGTGAATCGAAGAGCCTCTTGAGGATGGAAGGCAGTCACTTGTAATCTAAATCTGGAAGGACGGGGGCATTTTGAAAATAGTCCTTTGCAGGCGGATGGAAGGAGGATTTCAATTATTAACATTAGGGGATGTATTTTTTAAAGGAAATAGTTTATGGTTTTGTAGCTGAAGCTGACAGAGAGAAGGATCTAACGTTTCCAATGCAGAATCTCTAATGAAGAAATTGCTGCATGAAACCTATCGAGACAAGGACATGGGCAGAATCAAGGACAATGCCACAAGCCCCACCAAATGCCAGTCTGGAAGAGTTCAAGGATATTTTGGATTGATTTGTCTTTCACAGTAGGGTTTGAAGACTTCACTCAAAAAGGAAAGACTGTCTCCTAAGACACTCTAGTCGTCATTATTGGTAAAATGTGACTTCAGCAAGGATCTGATAGAGAACTACCTTAACCAGTTAGGTAGACTGCCTAGACTGCATGATGCGGCAGATTTGTTGAGTTTACTCTCGGACATTTGTCAGATGTTCACAAAAACTGCGTCAATGACAAAACTTTTCGATTTTTTCGAAACTCAGCAGAACATCATGAATCTTCTCCATTAAAACGAGCCTAAAGCAGGAAAATCCAACCACCTTAATGCTAAAGACCATAAGTCTCTTGTAGCGTTTGCAAAAAGTCCTAGACCTACTCATTGACCAAATCAGAGGAGAATCAAGATCTTTGTGAAGCGCAACAGGCCTACTTTAAAGGTAGATTGGTCCAAAGTGCATTCAAGGAACATTCCCTGGATGCAAAAGAATACACTTTGTGAGTGTTCCTTGATATTTAGGGCGCTTTCCGCACTGCTCAATTGCAGGATCATCAACTCCGATATTGGGCCTAGTTCTGTACGGAAAAAGACAACAATGGAAGGGCCCTCTCACCATTGCCTTGGCTTCTTTCATTGGCTTCAAGAATATTTGAAGAATCTTCACAGAGAAGGGAATCAAAGCTACTTAGTAGTATAGATTCAAAGGATATTCTTGAGTTAGGGGATAAACAAAACAGTTTATCTTAAAAAACTGAACTTTTTCTAAAGATATCTGACTTCACACTACCAAAGCTAGATGCCACCACATTAGATCTCCCATCTGAGACAAAATCTCGGCGTCATTCTGAACTCCAAAAAGGTTATTTTGAAGAAAGGACAACGATGACTGTAAGAGGGACTCTGGGAGAAAATCAGGATTTCAAACGCCCATTGTTTTCCCATTGTCCTTAGCCTGGTAGATGCAGGACTATAAGAAAGGAAATGATCAGGAGTATGGGCACTCTCTCCACAAGCGTCGCAGAGGGAGGTGCCTTCTAAACCTGGCAAACTAAGATGCTTAGTGAAAGGTTTGTGTCCCGAAAGAACGCCAATAAGTTGTGTACACTCTTTTCTGCTGAGAGACAGCAAGAATGTAGACGATTTCTGTCAGACCTTTGATCTGCCAGCATCCTGGCGAGCCATGCGTTCGCTAATCAACGATGCGGAAAGATCCAGGTTTCAAGAAATCATTTTCTAAGCCTTCCTTAGGAATCTCATTTATTACCCGCAATCCCAGTGCAACATGAAGACCCAGATAGTCTTTCGACCGAATTCAAAGAGTTACTGCATTCTTGAAGGCCTTAAATCGGCCTTAATTTGGATATCATAGATCTGCTCTTAAAAAACAGAGCCATACTTACCCAATGTATAGTGAATTCTAGTGTTGTAGGTCTACAAGAACTAGTTTTAGAGCTCAGAATCTGGCTGAAGTCAGTCTTGAATACAGGGAAAGTCGACTCTAAATTTGCACTTCTTATTGGTTTGCATTAGACAGCATATCCTTGAAACTAGGTTCTTAGGATAAATTTCACGCAACATCATCGAAACTCCAGTGCCGATGATACCAAAAGCCAATCATGGGAAAACAAAGATCATTCCATCGCTAAACTGATTCTCTATCCGCATCCTAAGTGGAATCATGCTGCTGTAAGAGCAGAATTCAACGAGATTATGGAGAAGCTGCACGGATGACGAAGAGGTGGAATCCACCTTTGCTTTGCAAGAACGAAGTCTACTCGCCCTAGGACATAGGTTTTTCTCAACCACTGTAGGTTTAACAAGCCTCCAGGTATCAGAGCTCCTTCATATCGTTTAGAGCATCAACTTGTTCCCATTCTAACTTTTTTAGGTCTCATTTCACTTCTCCGAGTGGACGTGATGTGTACACACCCCTTCATAGCCCATCTCAACCAAATTATGATTCACTTGGTCCTCCCTTACAAATTGGATGTGATTCCTCCTCGGGTTAGGCCAATGCACTTCCGTTTAATTCGCAAAACCCAATTACACAGTCCGAACTGGGAATCCTTACATTATAATGAACTTGTCAATCTTTATATTACAAATCCCCATATCCTTCCTGGCTAACATGTGTTCAACAGTTTGCCAATCACCCGGTTCGGGCCAGAATCAAACTCAATCGGCATAGCAAATCAATCCATAGGCCCTCGGGTAGGGTCTGCATCGGACTTTATTGTGTAATTCATCTGCTCATCGTGTGTGATGAGCGTATTCATCAGTTTTATATTTTATGCACACGCACACACACTAACAGACAGGCCGCCAGCATAATTCTTTCGAAAGCCCCCCCCTCCCCCCTATATCCGTTTGTTTATGCAAAGCTGGCTTATCTCCTTGGACGGATAGGTTTGAGGGTTGACTATTGCAATCCATTTACCAGCCGCCATGTAAGGGATAGTATAGCTAGCATCGTCGCTTGAAGGTGACTTTGATATCCGGCTTTCAATAGACCAATGAATTTTGGGTATAATTCCATTAATTAATGCATGAGATACGGATTTGTGCTTAAGGCACACACGCACACACACGTGGGGGGCCACCACCAAATAAGGGTTACATAGCATAGCCCCAAAGGTGCGGATTGTTTGTGTGTGTTCCACTGGTATCCCCGGTGTGTGTTTCTTTGTTTCATCTGCATTTGCTTATCTTTGGATCGGCTCATGGAATTTTGGCTCCTCGGGCCTTTTGGGCTACTTGGGTTGCTCAACGGTAAATTATTCAGTGTGCCTTGCAGCGGAAAATGTTGTTTACATGTTGTGTGTAGGCAAACATGTTTAGACTTTCATTTGATGATGTTTATAGAATTTAATTAATCATTTTGTAATTTTCTGTACAGAATGTGTAAGGTATCGCTTGACTTGGGGATTTGAATTATTTATTTATTGGTACTCCTGGGCGTTGGGTTTTAAATGGGTCCATTGCCCGAGAGTGATGTAATTATAAGAAAATTCACAAGGAAACGTGTGAACTTGTGGAATGTGGAAGGGTTGCTGGAATATGGTTGGTCTAACCGGAAGCCGTTGTTCGCTCGCTAATTGTCTCAATTTATCGGCCGAAATCGAGGTTGTATGGGTGTTCACATACGCACCTTAATGGAGAGGTAATGACAAGAAGTCCTTGGAGAACTTTGAGGTTTTCTAACCTTGGGTTGGTAGCGAAATGTGGCGGAAATCGTTTATTTTAAAAAGTTGGTAAACCCAGGGTTTTCCATAGTTTACGACCTTACAACTGCGGATGTACATACATATGGGCAGTCCAGTATCTCACATAGTGTGAGTTGTCCACATCCTTGAATTGTGGAGTTGTAGGGCGTGTTATTTCTTTCGAGGATCTCGCGCAAATATCAAAAATCAAACACCAAATATCAATGTATATCTCAGTATCAGTATTACATTTCATTATACTTTATGGGCAATACTTCAAAAGAAAAGGACGTGTAAGACCACGAAAAGATAGAACTGAGCTCCATGTAGTCACAAATATCTTGCATCTCCTTAGGAAAGCAATATCGCAACCTCTGGTGACCGTAACTACCTGTCAGTGTCTATACCAACACTGCTCTAGCACAGAGGGCTTTAAGCTTATGAGGACGATTCCCGACTCGGGCAATGAACGATCTTAGAACATAGACTGCTACAAACTGACGGAGAGTTCATATCACACAAACTAGACATACTGGGTTAGTACAGACAGATAAGGGCCATCCCATAAAAAGCCTCGTGATTCCATGGTTAAAGGCGGTATGCTGCATAAGCAATGAAAGTGATAGTGGCCATATCGCCTAGCCATAGATGGCACCATGCATGAGGATATGAAAGTTCTCCAATTAAATCAGTCCTATATCCTCTAACAGTCAAAGATGATCGGTAGACCGGTAAAGATCATCAGTAGTACTGTCAGTTCAACTCTGTTTAAGAACTTTGAATATCAGAAGCAACAGGTGTGATGTTGGCAGGCTTTAGGACCGCTTAAGAACCTTAGATTCCCATTAGGAGAGGCGATTAGAGTTAATTTAGTTTTCAGCTGTTCTAAACCATTGGAATCCGTAAACGATGCTTAAAGCATAAACTTTATATCACATATGCCTCACCAGCGAAAACTCAAAGTTGCAGCTAAGGAGGAGCTAGGTTCTTCCTAGAATAGTCAGCGTTACAGACTAGAAAACCCATATGAAACCGATTACATAAGAAGAAACATGGGTTAGCTCTACAAGACACCTCACCTACAGTGATCCATCTGCCTTAAGATCTTCATATTCACAGATTCGTATATCGACATAGCGAGACGGTAGATTCACTAATAAAATAGGCGGCGGTGTACGTATAGTAGGCTCTCCCCAATTAAGAGTCCAAACAGACTTCTGTTAAACACGTTCACGGCATATGTTCGGAGGTTCTCATTATCCCAGTCTATGCATGTCCAAGTCAGATTCGTGGATTTATTTTTTCAGTTCCTTTCCAGGTTGGCTTTGCTTTGAATCGTTCTTTCCAGGAAACTTTGTAAATTTCGTTACTAAATACTATATCGCCTCAGAGATTGTTCAAAAAGTGTCAAAAGCCCTTTGTGTAGCTCCGAGCGAATATTATCACCTACCTAACAGAGATAAGGAAGAAACACGGCACAAGCTACCCCCACTCTGTCATCCCTTTCAACGTTCAACTGGGTTCTCTGTGCCAATTTAACTTCCATTTGCGATCGTATACATCACCAGGACTCCCAGAAATTGATACTAAAATGAACTGTCTTTGGCTCGTTTGCCAAAATCAAATTGCTTGAAGAACAAAAAAAGCATAGACAGTCTCCCTGCCAGAGAACACTCCTTCGCGTTGGCAATAACCCAGATTCCAATTTCACAAACTCAAAAATAACAAAAAAAAAAAAAACGCAAAACTTCTTCGGAAAGCTTTCAAAATACAAAATAATCACTTGGTCCGTTTCGTGCTGCGGCAATACCTACCCCATCTCCACCTGGAGAACAATACCACCAGGACGAGACGTAATGTTAAAAAAAAAAAAAAAACAAAAAAAACTTTAGCACAGGCCAAGGACTTAAATCAAATTAAGGAACAACTTATTAACTTTTACTACTTTGTCTTCTCCGGCTCCATGGTCCACATAGCTCACTCACTGCGCCAGTACAGGGTTCAAGTCCGGCTGGCTTCATTCGTCCTAAATAAATATCAAGCGGTCTGATAATTACCGTTGGGCATCGACTTTAAATTACTCGGAAGAAGTTGCCAAAGTTTCTCCGTCATTTGAGCTTTGTCTGTGCACTCTCTCTCGTCTCGAACTACTCGGGAACGGGATTCGGAGTCCATTTCATTGGTTCCAGTCTTATGCCCATCAAGGCTGTTCCAACGAAAATTTTATTTTCACATTGAAGATGCTAAAACAAATCCCGTTCTATAATAACAAGATAGGAGAATGTTTACCCAATACATAGCCCGAACATCGCCATTTTAGTCCTTGTATTTGTTTACGGGCATTTTTCAGTTTCGCCTGGGAAGGAAGAACAGCGCCGGCCGGGGGAATGGGAGGACAAAAGTTTACCGTTCGAAGAAAGTTTTAATCACCCCTAAATTGTTTATAGGGACATGCTTTGAATATCGCTCGTTTTATTCTGTTTCGTTTTTTTTTTTTCGTTCTTTGCCTCTCCCCTTGTGAATTGATTTGAATAGACCTTGAGGTGGTATTCGTCGGGTGGGATGGGCGTAGATGAGGAGAGCGAGATATGGAGCAAAGGATTGTTTTGGTAGTCTGTCGCAGCCATCGATTAGAAAGGATTTCAGGTAAAACATTGAACTACCGAGGCGAACACAGCAGCAGGCACAGCAGCATAAAGTTCTGGGATTGTACTTGTGTGTATCTTTTTGTGTGTATTTCGATGTTAAGTGGTGGGGGTAGTGGTCCCACGGAGGGACATTGTTTTTATGGACTTCCAATATACACTCACACACCATTAAACACCGGAAAAGTTTTCTGTGTTCTACTAGAGTTTCCGAGCCCGTAATTTCGTTTAGGTCTCGGATTAATTAATAAACTTGAGGATTGACGAAAAACATGAAATTTGAACTGGCATGGGACCAAATAAGGATATTTAGGAGGTAGATCCAGATTTAAGATTGCGGAAATCTGCATTATTGAAAAAGGATTAGAAGCCGTCTCCATAAGCACATCCTGGGAGTAATTAAGTATTCTGCAACGATCGATATACCGCATATAAATTGAGGTCAACCTCAGTACCGATGCAGAGGATGTGAAAACTTCGAAAACTTCGATGGGGAGTTTGGCAAAAACAAGTGGTCATTCTCTAATAAATATTAAATTTTAGAACTTTTTTCAATGGACGGATAAACTAATTATGCGGCGACACACAAACCTCACAAGCATCACCTCAGACTATGATACATGTAGAAGCCTTTGCCGTGCACTTTAGAGATACACCACCAGGGCAGAGTACTATAATCAGCATTCTGGATCTGAGTACAATGCCACTCAGATGCCGAAGTTGGAACACAAATCACGAAACACAAAACAATCTCGCTGTATATACTATCAGTAGGAAGAATCCTGCAGAGACCCCATGTCGTATAGGTGATATGAGATGCAACATTCGACAAGCATTGAAGAAACCTTAGGCTTCTTTTGACGCCATCCAGATAGAATATTTTGGTCCTGTGCCTCTGAAACACGTACGATCTCAACTGTGGCCTCGTCACGTGAAATACAAAGACAATTTTTTCAGCCGAAAAATGTATGAAAAAATCGGTTACGCATACGCCACCGACCCAGATACGTGCATCCTGAATCTTCTTTCATATGACGCCATTCAGACAGAATATTCTGGACCTGTGCGTCCTTAGCACATACGAGCTCAACTGTGGCCTCGGCACGTGAAATAGAAAGACAGTTTTTCAGCCGAAAAATGTATGAAAAAATCGGTTACGCATACGGCACCGACCCAGATACGCACATCCTGAATCTTCCTTCTTATCACGCCATCCAGACAGGGTATTCTGGTCCTGTGCCTCTGAAACACGTACGATCTCAACTGTGGCCTCGTCACGTGAAATAAAGAGAACATTTTTGAACCGAAAAATGTATGAAAAAATCGGTTACGCATACGCCACCGAACCAGATACGCACATCCTAAATCTTTCTTCTTGTGACGCCTTCCAGACCAGATATGATCCTGTTTGCCCTCAGTACGAACGAGCCCAACTGTGGCCTCGGCACGAGAAATAAAAAGAAAACATTTTCCGACGGAATAATGTATGAAAAAATCGGTTACGCATATGCCACCGACCCAGATACGTGCATCCTGAATCTTCTTTCATATGACGCCATTCAGACAGAATATTCTGGACCTGTGCGTCCTTAGCACATACGAGCTCAACTGTGGCCTCGGCACGTGAAATACAAAGACAATTTTTTCAGCCGAAAAATTTATGAAAAAATCGGTTACGCATACGCCACCGACCCAGATACGCGTATCCTAAATCTACCTTCTTGTGACGCAATCTAGAGCAGATAATCTGATCCTGTGCCTCCTCAGCACATACTAGCTCAACTGTGGCCTCGTCACGTGAAATAAAGAGAACATTTTTGAACCGAAAAATATATGAAAAAATCGGTTACGCATACGGCACCGATCCAGATACGCACATCCTGAATCTTCCTTCTTATGACGCCATCCAGACAGAGTATTCTGGTCCTGTGCCCCTGAAACACGTACGATCTCAACTGTGGCCTCGTCACGTGAAATAAAGAGAACATTTTTGAACCGAAAAATGAATGAAAAAATCGGTTACGCATACGCCACCGAACCAGATACGCACATCCTAAATCTTCCTTCTTATGACGTCATCCAGACAGAGTATTCTGGTCCTGTGCCTCTGAAACACGTACGATCTCAACTGTGGCCTCGTCACGTGAAATAAAGAGAACATTTTTGAACCGAAAAATGAATGAAAAAATCGGTTACGCATACGCCACCGAACCAGATACGCACATCCTAAATCTTCCTTCTTATGACGTCATCCAGACAGAGTATTCTGGTCCTGTGCCTCTGAAACACGTACGATCTCAACTGTGGCCTCGTCACGTAAAATAAAGAGAAAATTTTGAACCGAAAAATGTATGAAAAAATCGGTTACGCATACGCCACCGAACCAGATACGCACATCCTAAATCTTTCTTCTTGTGACGCGATACAGATATTCTGATCCTGTGCTTCCCCAGCACACAAGATCAACTGTGGCCTCGCCACTTGAAATAGAAAGATAATTCTGCAGGAGTTCAGAGAGCATATACTGATATCACTGCAAAGGATCTGGGATATCTGTCAGGAATGCCACCATTAACGATCCTGAAATTCATAAAAACATCGTGGCGGTTCAGGGAGGTCGCCTATCTACCCTAAAGCTACAAACTAGGTTTTGTTCGCGTTCTTAGATTACCTACAACATGGGTTCACTGCAAAAATCCGTTGGAGATCCGAGTGCTGTTTGCATGTGCAGGCAACCTTCTACCTACCTAGTTAGTTTGAAATGAAGATGTAGATCCCTGCATCCAATATGCTATATCTTGCATTCCTATCTGATGACATTAGCTCTATAAAAACCGAACCTTAATATCTTCAAACAGATTGGTAGTTTATCAGAGCCAGCACCTTTATTCTTTCGCTTTTCTCGCTCTCCATCTGATAGTGTTTCCATTGATTCCTGAAAATTATGCCTAAAATACTTTTTCATTTCAAAGCGACAAGCTGGCAGTTTCTCGTAGACACTGTGTTCCCAAAATCCGTAGCTTGAGTCGATGTACTTACCTTCTCTCAGGTGTGTTCCAACGAGAAGAACATGAATTGAAATCTAAAATTCTAGCCCCGACAGTGTGCGTTATATAAAAAAGGAACCCCCCGTCCACCTCCTTCCATCGAATGAACCTTATTAGAAGCCATCACATGCAATCAGGTGCACCGATGTATTATTCATCGCGAATCCATTTGATTGCAGGGGAAATATTAATTTCTATTATCATATAATTAATAATTTTCCACGTCGACGAACTCAAAGGACGATGAATAGCAATAATCGTTTCGGGATGCATATACGCGTGCTTCATACCGAAGGATGTAATTAGTTTTTCCCCGATACAAACGACTGAATGGGCCAACTCCACCCCTTCACCCTATACTTTGGGGGAATTCAAAGTGGATGTACACCCGCGATCTAATTTCACACATTGACCTAGTATCCTTGTCATGAATAATTGAAACGAAATTTCAATTTCCATTCAAAAGGAGACACACACTGCAAATGCACTCACGAAAGGATATTCAAAGTTACATTGGCCAGTTATTATGCGATTAACTCTGACAAATCGACACAAAAACGAGAAGACGACGACACGTGTAGACGACTAACAAGTACCGAGTTCGGAGTCCTGAATGACTGGAAGCCAAACTCCTTGGCCTGCCATCGAAAACGAAAACATCATTTCGGGCTTTCCTGTCTACTTTGACAGGCATTCAATATCCAATCGTTATAATTGAATTCCATGCATATCAAGTAGCCTGGCTGGTTGACTGGTTGGCTGGTTGGCTTGCTGACTGCTTGCTTGTCTGTGAGCAAGGATGTGCGTTTCTCTCCTTTATGTATCAAAATGGATGTAACTGCATGTTGTCGCAGACAATTTACTGGTCAATACTCACCGCAATGTACTGCCATCCTTTGTTGACTCGCACCAGCAGCGCCTCCTCCTCTGTGATGTAAGCTATCGTTCCGGCCGGGCTCATTGCTGACTTCTGTGAATGGAATCAAGGAAATATTGATATTCATATTTAATCAAGTTATTAATTTGAATCTACGTTATGTTATGCAATATTGACAACTAAGGCCTGACTGAGCCTGTAAATTTTAATCTACAATTCGAAATCGGACAACCGATTTAATTTGTCAATTTTCAATCCCTGAAACGGGCGTGGATGCCGATTGGGTGGTCCTGGCCAGTCTATTGTAATTGCAGGAAATAGTTTCCACATTGACTCTGATTGAGTTGTGGTTATGAATTACTGTGAATTTAAGTCTAATGAATATTAGAAAGCAATATCAATTAATTTCCAAGCAATTTACATATGGGCGGGTGCATCCGACCAGACACTGGCTTTTGTTGGTGACTTGATTTATGTATCTGTTGTTACTTGTGTGGGAGTACTCCGTATCCAGCTAACGATGGTTGCTTTGATGTGGAAGGGGAGTAACAAAACACGGAGTGCAGATCAGTCGATAATGTTTTTGGAAAATTTCAATAGTCGACTCGTTGGCTTAATGCCTCTCACAGAGTGGGTAGACCAACACTACTGATGTATGTTATGTATCTCAAAGTGACAGGACGAGAGTGGTAAGCCATCTCAAAGTAGTAGCAGATTTTGTAGTCTTCGACGGTGAGAATTTCCTGATCAGTGTATGTGGCTTATCATGGCTTATCATCACCTAAACGTGCTATCTAATAGGGTAAGAACAATGGGTGCCTGATGAGTACCTATTCAGGTGCATCTGGAAGAGTTTCGAGGTATATTTGTATATCAGACGTTGAATTTATCCCAAAGAATGGGGATGGGTAAAATCAACGGTAATGTCCGATTGACGGATGCTTGGAAGTTATGTTAGGGGATGACTGCCATGCAACAAAAGAGAGATTAGCTACGACTCATCATCCAAAGTTCCAAGTTTTGGAAACGCAGGACTTTTCTGTTCATCATTCCAGCAAACGAAATAAGGACAACGACTTTGGTACCATTTGGGATTTGGTACCGAAGTATTTGCAGATATTGCTGTCATTCAGGAGTGCGATAGGATGCACCAAACAAATGTTTCTGATTTACCGGCGTAGAGACCCGACAAATCTTCGACTCGAGTTACTCAATTTGTTACAACTTAGATGGTGATAGCCAAAATTTCGATTTACTTGACCAAAACGAAGTGGCAACGGCCGGAAAATAGTCAGACTTAAATATAAGAAGGTAAAGCTAACCAAAATAGCTGAAGATGAAGTGGTGACCAACCGATTTCTAGGATCTTGTCAGATGATTGTATGTGTGCCTTATGAAGGGAAGCTCTTCAATGTCACCACCTACAGATGTTGGTCCTTAATAGATAGATAACACTCCATGATCTTGACTTGATCTTGAATGTGACTCCTTGAATGTTATACTTGAAGTCAGAAGCTATGTAATGGAACCTGCCCATCTAAGATTCAGAGCCCAACTAGGACAAATAGGTGTAGCTATGTTGTTAACAAGAACGAAGTCCCAACATCGGATCTGCTATCAACTCAGACAACAGTTCCTCAGCAAAAATTAAACCACATCCTGTTTCTTTGGGCTGAGAATGAGTAGGAAAGCTCAAGGGACTTAAGAAATTCTTATGAAAGGCCCACCAAGATCTACTTTACTTTGCTGAACGGTATCGAAAGTGGATTTAAGGTTTACTTCATATATTTTCCTGTACGAGATGTCAGAAAAAGAAAAGATTTTCTCGAGATAGGAACGCGAAATTGTCACTTCAGAAATATAACTTTGCATAAAGGAATCTACCTAAAATCTTTGGCCCATAGTACTATCTTTACTGGAGTTCGTATGACCTTAAGTCTAGTCGTATGCAACCGATGCAATGATACATTGGCTACTGTCCAGATTTTAAGTCAAATTTTCTTGAATGTAAGACTAGCTTTGGGCAGATTCTCGACAAGTCAGTTGTAGAATTTGTAAGGATTTCTCTACTTTTAATGGACGAAACTTTGAACATTCACCACTTGGTTAGCAAGTATGCCTCTGTTTTCTAGACGGAAGCCTAATGTTACCCTAATACACATGTGCAAAGGTGTAGGTATAGCCAACTTTGTAATTAGTTGTCCAAAAATGCAAGAACTCTTTGAATTCAGTTGTAAGACTGAACCATCTGACAAATATCAGAAATGTCCTCTTTGACATTAAGATCTTATTTTGTGTTGGACTGTCACATCGACTAGAAGCTCCTCAACTTCTATAAGTATTTAGTAGCAGTCTTCAATACTTTAGCCAAAAAGGCACTTCAGTTTTGTTAGGCATCTCAATGTGCTAGACTTTAGTGATCCTACTGTCTGAGACGCTTGTGGAGAACGAGACAATTTTCAGGATCTTATGTGACATTTGCTGATGCGGTAAGCTCTGCATCACTCAACCGTTTAAAGGGCCTATATAAGGCTGTGCCCTAGCTTCTTACTACCAATAGGCTTCAGAGTAGAGCAACCAAGGCAATACAATTCCGACAAATATTCAACGAATTCCTCGGAAAGATTGCTTAGGTCAGGAACACTTCAACTTGTTGTTCCAAACTAAACCAAATCCATAAACTATTTTTCCGATTACCCTCGTCCTTTAGTCAGATAAGTGTACTTCCCTTTCGCCTGGCCTAAACAGTGGACTAGATTTCTGTCTGTTTAGAAAATTTATGGAAAAAAAAGGAGAAAAGTAAATTACCCCCAACACAACAACTGATCTCTCTAACCCAGCGCCCACATTCATTAATTACATGGTAACACAGCTCAAGGATATTCGTCATCGTAATACGCACTTTAATGCTCTCTCATTTTTTTTCTCACATTATGTTGTTTCTTTTTGTTTTTTTTTTTTTGGTTTTATTATTACTTTTCCCCACAAAATTAATTACCTTGGTCATTTCTTCAATGTTGGCAAATGTTAAAGCACCTGGAACGAATCTCATGTTCGATGACGTTGACGACGAGGGCAACTCGTCCTGTCTTCCTGATGTTGGTCCTGCGAAATCAAAAAGGAAAAATGGACAGAAAAAGAAAAGAGAGAAAGAGAGAAAAAAAAATTAAATCCACAAACTCGAACACGTGGAGGGAATGATTAAAATTTCCTCTCTTTGCACGCAAAAAAAAAACAAAAAAAAAAAAAAAAGAAGAAAATGAGAACAAAAAATAAACGAAAAAAGAATGGAAAAAGGCAAAAATGATTTTGGTGAGTTGAACGGTAAATGTAAAGCAGAAACAAGGACTCTCTGGTTCAGAGATGGTGCACATGTAAAACGATAGAATCTCATGCTCATACACATACATTATATACGAACACAACTAAACTAAATGGATCCATAGCCACAGTGTTTATAAATGAGTTTTTTTTTTGTGTTTTTTTTCGGCTGTTGTTGATGAAAAACCAGGTGATGTAGCCGCTTCACCGGTCCTTCAAATTCAATTGACCCTCCGTTGAGAGAAAGGAAGCAAAAAAAAAGAGATTGCTAACAGAACGAAATAAATATAAAGTGATACCTACTCCAAAAATAAAAACAAAAAAAACCCAAAAAAAAAAATTGTTGCTACAGTCGAGGCGAACACTTTAAGGTCACTTGATGTAGAGGGTTATGCAATTGGAGCGTTCCATTTTTAGAATGGCTTCTGTCGGGTATCAGTGAACTTAGTTGCGGTTTGTTTGACACGTTTCAACAGCGTTTACAATATTTGTTATCAAAGCTTGAATATGGTTTGGTATTAACCACGTATCGCTTTGTCGAAGAGGTACTAGGAAACATCTTAAGCTGTCCGGAGATCGAATCCGGGAAAACACATTCGCTAGACTCTGAACTAAGTTTATAGAAAAAGGGCTAAGAAACTCAACTGGGAACATGTTGGGCTGTCACACCCCAATCCCAGAAAGACAGTAAGGAAAGATGCAGAGCAAGATTTAAATACATATATTTTGAAAAAACTAGGTCTATGCAAAAGGATATAACGCATAAGAAAATGGAAGTTATGGGGAACATGACTGTAATCAAGAAATAGTCGACACAATCATCGACTGCTATTTTGGAGCAAGAACTAGAAAACACAACCTTGAATAGGCTTGAGCAGGTGCAAATCATTTGGTAGGTCTATTAGTAATCTGGTACTTAGTGTGTATAAGAGGTCAAACCATTTGACAGCTCAGACATTCTCGAAACCAAAATATTTCCAATATACCTGAGTATGGAGAGTTTTTAGATCATAGAGTCGAAACATTTTTGAACACGAAAGCGACGAGATGTGTCATCCAATAATGGTCTATTTCTTTCTATATTATATTCTTTTTTGAGTAAGAAGCCCTTTGAGCCTAGTTAGAGCTTCAAGATTGCATTAGGGCAGACTCACGTAGCCCCTGTAGTATAGAAAAAAAATGGACGTTGGTGAGGGCATAGACATATGACATTAGTCTACTTAGCAATCTTTTTTCATGCAATTTTTGGTTGAAAAATTTTCTGTTTCCAATCTCCATTTCGAGGCAGCAGCTAAGCTAGTTTGTGCATTGAATGCACAGAATCGAAATAGCTGGCTCGAAATGTGGGATTGGAGGATATAGCCAGATGGTGGGCATCTGGTTCTATGGGCTATACATGGCCCTTTTGTCATGCAATTTTTGGTTGAAAAATTTTCTGTTTCGGATCTCCATTTCGAGGCAGCAGCTAAGCTAGTTTGTGCATTGAATGCACAGAATCGAAGTAGCTGGCTCGAAATGTGGGATTGGAGGATATAGCCAGATGGTGGGTATCTGGTTCTATGGGCTATACATGGCCCTTTAGTCATGCAATTTTTGGTTGAAAAATTTTCTGTTTCCAATCTCCATTTCGAGGCATCAGCTAAGCTAGTTTGTGCATTGAATGCACAGAATCGAAGTAGCTGGCTCGAAATGTGGGATTGGTGGATATAGCCAGATGGTGAGTATCTGGTTCTATGGGCTATACATGGCCCTTTTGTCATGCAATTTTTGGTTGAAAAATTTTCTGTTTCCGATCTCCATTTCGAGGCAGCAGCTAAGCTAGTTTGTGCATTGAATGCACAGAATCGAAAAATACCTTACCTCGAGATTACTCTTTTTTTATTCTCGTGAAAGATATACTGACCATCGTATACCATCGTATATACATATACATAATTCGGTCTGGAGAATTTTGTTTCGAGTGACAGTAGACCGTAGTTTCTAAATCGTCTATGCTGAGTTTAAGTATTTTGTATTTACTTCGATGATGAACTATTTTGCATGCCTTAGGTCCTTACGATTGACCCAGTATTCAAAGAGGCAGTCAACTTGCAATTTTTGATATGAAAAACCAAGGTTTAGGACAAATAAGTCGGACCAAGGGAACTTTACTCTGTCAGCTCATTTGTCTCAAAAAAGGGACAAAACAGATGCCTGTCTGGAATTTAGGTTACCCCAAGGGCCTTACAACAAAGACTGGATTTGAAAGATCACGAAGTATGCGGCTTTCATATCCTGTTGAGTTTTGAGGTGTCCAGTGTCTACAAAAAAAAGGAACGTCGCCTTCATATTTTCGTCTACCATAAGTGCACGTATGTGAACTATTGGAAAGGACCCTTCAAATCCTTTCGAATTGGGTCTAGTTGATGAATAAACCATATGATTGTGTTTGCGGAACTAAGGGAACTAAGGAGCTAAAGACACAAATTGACCAGATTTTCTACCATCAACAAGTCCAACAATTGATTTCAGTGTTAGAGAAAGTCCCTATCACGTTCACCTAAGCCCCATAAATACGACTGGGGATAGAGTTTTCTACAATTCTATCACGAAACACGCATAAACCCAGCCGACAAACAACCAACTCCTTTACAAGGGTCCTGCTGCTACTTGAGACTTTCATCCCCACTGTACAGAGGTACAGACGCGCACGGCTGCCAACCCTTCCTTTAACTGACCGAACCCATAAAAAAGTACAAACGCATTCTTTTTTTTTTCTATATATGTGTGCGTATTTTCGAAAAAAAAGGAAACAAATAAACGAATCAACAAAATCCCCCAAGCGGGAAGAAAAAAAAAAGGACATCTATGCAAATAACGTTAAATGCGAACATGAAACAGGATATAACAATATAACAGAAACAACAATTTGTCGTTGTGTTTGTTGGATGTTATTTTTCGTTTCATTAATTTTTTACTTTACTGCTGTGTGTAGCGTTGTTGTTTATTTTGTTGTTTTTTAATTTTGTGTAACAAAAGAAAAGGACACGTGCTAATTACCGGAAGTACTTTCAGGTTCCTTCAGATTCTCTAGTTCTCTAATTGCTTTGATTTCATCTAAGGGCGATCGTCCATCTTAGGGTGTTATAACGAGAACAATTTTTTGTTTTTTGTTTTTTTTTTTTTACATTTTGTTTTAAATGTTTACACGTTGTCGTGGGTGGAAGGACGAAATAAAAAAAAAGAAAATACAAAATAAAAATCGTATTTTTTTTCCTTTCTTTTTATTATTTTTAGATGGGAAGATGAAATTGTTGAGAGTTAGTAAAAAAAAAAAACAGAAAAAGAAAAAGGATGTGACAGGAATTATGTGAGGAAAGGATGGAGGTTCTTTAAATTCAATTTAGTTGGAGGGGGGACTCACGAACAAATTTACGCACAATACATGGTTGGAGTTTTAGAAGCACTGGGTTGGTTGTGTTAGCTTACCTGGACGTCCAAAACTTCGGAATTCCAGACCAGGATCACCCTTGGGGCCGACTATTGAAATGCCAGGCATACCAGGTGGTCCTGGGGGTCCGGGCGGACCTGGTGGACCGGGTATTGGTGGTGTCGCTGATGGTAGTCCTGGCGGGCCGGGGGTACCTGATCGCCCGTCCATGCCTCGTTCGCCTTTTTCGCCTTTAAGCTGGAAGGAGATAGACTGTTATTTTAGTTAAATGTAGTCAGTGTTAGGTGAAGAGTTTGGGGATTAGACAGTGTGTAAGGGAGAAAAAGGTCTCGAAAATCTTTTTTAATAAAATTGGCTGAGTAAAACCTCCTAAAGTAGCTAGATGGACATATGTACATGTAAAAGAAAACTAGCCTGCAAGAAGCACACTAATTGGAAGCTTCTACTATAAATAACACATAGAGACATGTGGGGCTTGACAGTGATTGAAATTTCTGAGCAAAGGAGTCTAGCATAGTTCAAATCAACCGACTCTTACCCAATGATGGGTAAAAGCTTTTGTAGAAGGCTTTTGAAGAAGTTGGCAACGAGACCCACTAAGGCTCTCAGCCACCTCTGTTGGTCCATCTATTATCTTCTTCGTCTAAGAAAATCGACAAATAGCAATGCATAGAAAGTAAAAGCATCAAGTCTTTTATTTCCCCAAGGATCTGCGTATCCAAGAGGGTGGCATAGCGTCACAGAGTTATATTGTCCTATCTAGTCCAGATCCTCAAGAATACTTCGAAGCTTTGACCTTAAAGGGATCTTTACTTCTAAATGTTAGCTTTAGTTGAGTTACTACGAATGCATTGAACAACCGCATCTCTGAAGACTGGATATCCAATGAGATGAAGTTGCGAATTGGCCAGAAAAAGCAACCTTGGAAGACTTAGCACGATTACAAAGCTGCGGTGCAACACAAACCAAGGGTATCAAGAAAGGAGAACATCCTTTTCTGAGAAAATCAAGCCACTAGTGAAAGATACCTTGCAGCGGCTCGAAATTGTAGATGTATTTAAGGAGCATTTCCAGGAGCTACATAATAGGCATAAAGATATAAGATAGAGAGAGTGATAGAGCAAGCAAAGGACCCGAATTCAGTCAAAGAAGCAGGAGTCGCACTTGGTTGGAAGAACTATACAAAATCTGGGGAAAACATGGCTGCAATGGTCTACCAAAGGAGGTGACAAAACATGGTCATGATGATTTGGTTGAATGAAGCCATGGCCCTTGATCGAACTATCAGGTTTATAGGATCCATTTGCAAAACGTATTAGGGTGGTTTCCTGCCTGGAAGTTCGACGCCTGACCAAATTTTCACAAAAAGGCAAATCTGCAAAATGCCAATGAATTTCAACTCGAGACTCACCATCGAATCATCGACTTCAAAGCCCCGAATGATAGTACTCATCATCTTGAGTTCTACAAAGTGTTGGGCATTTTCGAGAGATGGAATTTCGAGCTGAAATCAGTAAATCGAGCAGGATCAGTATTGAAACTCTACGAATGACACTTTAGTGAGGATTTGAGAGAGACTTACCGTAGGAAACTGCAAATATTTCATTTCGGTGGAAAAGGATTCGATTTCTGGATGATAAATAGGATAGCGGAGCATATATTGAGCACTTCTGCTAGAAAAACTTCGTTGAATTCTCGGTCTCTTATGTGAGGTCGTGGATTACACTGATTCGACCAAATTAAGTGAATGGACAATAGGTTTGAGACGATAAGAATATCGAACCTCCTTTTTAAGGATCAAGCTATCGCAGAGTTTGTATAGAAAACTGAAAAAAGCGTGCCTAGTATAGAAGGAAGGCTGTCGGGTCTCACCCAGAGATTCTTTACAAATTAGAAACCTTTAAGGATGTAAGAAAAGGAGTTGAGATGACTTCTTCAAAACTCCATCTGTTACGGCATAATTCGTTTGGGTATCCCAATTCGAACAACACTGACGATGTACTTAATGCTTTAGCACCCCAAAAGGATCCTATTGCGACGTTTATTTCTAAGGATATTTCCTCAATTGCTGCGTAACTGAAAACCATTCGAAAATTCCCTGCTTACGACCCATGAAAACTTCATATTGTCATTTTAATGGCACCCATTCATCTGTTTACATTCTTCTCCGCTCGGAAGCCATACACAAACTTTTCGTTGAAAACTAACTTCCGCACTGCATGTGACTACTATCGGTTTTCGCTGTTATCTATACAATCACTTTCAATACCCAGCTATCCATGCGCATCTTCCCTCCGTTTCGGAAAAACTAAATTACACTTTGGGGCAACATTAGTCCATGATGTGCACAACTAGAATTTTCAAAAAGAAAAACTTAGCCAAACGCACTCGGGCGAGCGTTGAAACTTTTCCTTCCAAATAGGGTACAACAACCAAAAAAAAAAATAAAAAAAATACAAAGAATCTACTCTCTAACAGAGTCCTTTCACCCCAACGATACAGCAAAAAAAAAAAAAAAAAAACTGTAATAGAAGAAGGATTCACATTCACCCGCTTCGACTAACATGGCCCCCGGCGTCCAATAACGCTTTCCCCATGCACAATTAATAGGAAAACTTTCCATAAACCTAACGCCTATTCCTGGCCAAGAATCCATCTACCAGGCTACTATTTCCACCCACACACCTCCACTATCTCTCGTCATTTCCGTTGCGGGTGTGCTTTCACTTTACTTTTTTTTTTCACCCCTCCACCCCTCTTTTTTTGCGTTCCGTGTTTTCATCGTTTTGTGTGGACTTTGCAGAGACGGGTAGCAAACTTTTATTATCGATTTGATTCCTACTCAACCCCCTGCTCCTTGTTGGCCAATTGAAACTTTTCTCAGCTATAAAACTAATTGATGACAATAATTGTCCTACTCTGGGGAAGGATTCGTTGTTTAACAAACAATGATCTCCTTGCAATTGGATTTTTATTGTTTCAGCAGTCCTGTATGACTGGGACGGCTCTCTGTTGTGTGTGTGTGTATATATTTATAATTGACACCCAGTACCCGATGATAATGGCTATGGCTTTGTGGTGTGTCAGGATGCTTTACTCAAACAAACGAAGAAGGTACTTCAAATATTCAAAGATACAAAAATAATGAAATGCAAAGTTGTCTTTGTCTATTGCGCATTGCAGTGCCTCAGGGCGTGCGAATGCGTTAAAAATAGAAATCACGTTCCAGCATCGCTATCATCATTTGTCAAGGTAAGGCGGCATGAAACGACAGCGACGACGACGACGACGACGATGACGGAAGGCGGGCAACGTTTTCAAATTGGAAGTCACAAGCGTCGTCTACAACTGAAGGTGGGAAAACGAAAATAAAAATCTCAAAACAAATTGTGGGTGTTTGACGCTGTTGGAGTAGTAGAACAATCCCCAGAGGACATGAAATGTTTTCCTTTTCTTTGCAGGATCGCATAGCTTCGATTGGGAATTCATAAGATTGATGAACCGCTGTGAGTTTTCATCTCGCGAATTCAATATTTTCTACTTCCTTTGAGTGCATAAATTGATGGGATGCACGACTACAATGATATGAATTGCCGCAAGGATTTGTTGGGCTTCAAATGGTAGTGGCACTCTGTGAAGTGATGCCGATGGAAGAAATTGATGAAATTAATATTTGAAGTATGCCCCTCTATATAGTGGGTAGATATTTGTAGTGGAAATGATTCATAGGGTGTTTAGAGGAGAAAAAAAATTAAATCATTATAGCCGACCTTAGCAATCGTACCGGAAATGGAGACCCAATCTTCTTTTGATTCATTAAAATTAGAGGGTTATACATTCTTTTGTTAAAGTCAATACAGCTGACACTGTGACCTAAAATATGTATTGTATCAGAAGGTTGGAACTAACCTAATAGACGTACCACCTCCCTTATGAAGGTTAGTATATCCTTAGCAGGAAAGATTTTTAACTCTAATGACGTACGCATATCTTTGTGAGGTAAGTCGAGTTGACCTCATAGGGGGGATCTACTTTAGTGACTACAGATTCCTACGATTATTTGGTGATGAAGAACCCAACCAAGTATCGATCAAGAGATTTTAAGGCGTCATAGCAACATCTAACTAACAAGGAGTTCATTGAGTTCCAGGATAGTGCTTTAAGTGGTGCCTGACTATCTGAGAAGATATAGCTTATTATTTCTTTGGCTAAGGTCTCCACAGCAAATGACTTGAGTCTAGAACACATTGGACACCAGTTCCACTTCCAGATCCAGATTTTCATCGGTGAAACAGACCAGACTTTAAGGATTCAGTACCAGAATAAGTTTAAAACACTTTTCACAGTTTACAATTTCACGGTTTAAATCTTGCGAAACAGTATTCCTTGGTTATGATGTCAGGGATAGTGTAATTCCTTCTAGAAATTAAGCCAAGAATTTCCAGGTGTCCCACCAATTTTTTAGTCGAGATTTGTAGGACTGATAATCCGGGATTCCTAATTCTTCTTTATGGTAGCTGCTTGGGTTCTTTTGACCACCAAAGGATGATAATACATAGATTTCTCCATAAATATAAAGGGTTTTTCAATAAGGACATAACAATTTTGTATTTAAATGAAACACAGTTTGATTGAGATATCGCACTGAAATTTGTTTTATTGTATAGTAGACATGTTAAATTTAAGTATGGCATTCAATTTTGTTCATTTGATCACCCTCAGTACGTTTGCAATGATCCGATCTTTGGAGCCGATTTTCTACCACTCTTTTACACATATCGACCAGAACATTGATAATTTTCCGATCAATATTATTCTTGAATTCCTCTAAGGATGTTGGCTTATGGCACATATGGGTTTGTTACTGTCTAATAGCGCGTATTTTGCTTATGGACGAA
Organism: Xylota segnis; assembly: GCA_963583995.1. Lineage (NCBI taxonomy): Eukaryota > Metazoa > Arthropoda > Insecta > Diptera > Syrphidae > Xylota > Xylota segnis. The sequence continues at coordinate 56,420,790 of OY757238.1, read as the reverse complement.
GCCATTAAACCAAAAATGAGATTCAATTTCAGAATCTTTTTCTGACTTTTGCAGATCACAGTCGGAGCAGATCACAGTTTGGCACTTCAAATGATCAAGAGGGCTTAGTTCTTGAGTTAATTTGATCCTAAAAGGGTGTGGGCCAAGATCTTTAAGCAAAATTTGCCACAATATGAACGGCGAGATTCCCAATTCTAGTGACCGACGTGAAATCGACTGAGTTGACTTATTTTGATCTGAACCGATATTATCGGTACTTCGAGCCAAGGCACCGACTAATGGTCACGCAAACATTCAATAGTGAATATGTTGACTAGAATATTTCAAACACAGAATGGACGATTTGTCTTATATGTCGGGTGGGATGATTATTAAGACCGACATTTACAATTAGCGCTGTTAAAATTGTGTCCACCGACTCTGAATTTTTCATAATTTTTCAATGATTCTTAAACGTTGCTCGTTCTCGAACTTCATCCTTACAAAAATGTAAATCTTGTCTGTTACTTTGACATTGACAGATTATGAAACAAGATATAGTGTGGGCTTGTATTAAAATATAAAATTGTTATGTCCCTACTGAAAAAAAGCCTTTATGCAACCAATACATCATTTTTAAACTGAAAGCTCAAGTTTTGCCATATGGGACTCACTTGGTCTACAAGGCCATAGTGGCAAACTCGTTCTAGTTTCAGTTATCTAAGATAAAACCGAGATTTATACTTCAACTCACTGCATTATGTAGTGGGTTTGATGATCGACTTGAGGTTACTTTCACTACTTTTTCTACAAGGCACTAGATCAGTACTACAAGAACTACAAGAATTTCGAGCCATGACACTAGAAATAGTCGTGTTTTGGTTATGACTGGTAAATCACCCTACTCAATGTCATTGTAGCCTGATCTCTGTAAATGGACTGGACTGTTGGCGATGATTAAGGATTAAGGCTACCATCCATTTAACCTTATTAAGTCTACCAGCAGAAACCTAATGACGGTTCAAAGTGTAGGTACTGTCAGTCTTTTTCGAGCGATTAAGGAATTTTTGCCATTCCTGGGATGTCACAATGTTTACGCAAAATTTTCTCCATTCTACATTGTATTCTTGAAGGACGAACCTGTAGGTTCATATTTGTCCCACCTCTTCATGCATGTAGTACAGTTGAAATGTTTTTTTTTTTTCACTTTTCTCCTAAGTCTAGCAAGCTGTTCACTTCAATACACACTTCTCCTCGAGACACAATTCCCATGATAAAAATTAGGATGAAGATCTTAAAGGTTGACTAATAGTCGGAGGGAAAATTGTCTCCGTTTTACAAACTTTGGCATTTATATGTATCTACGGACCTTGTGGGTCCTAGGGCCTCGGCAATGCTGTTGTATGTACTGTTTCTGGAAATGTGTTTCAGTTCTCCCCAACTCTTTCCCAGTTGCGTGCTTCTTTCTCAACTGTTCTGCGCCACGTACTCCTAGGACCGCCGCGTATCCTGCCATCCTATGTAAGCGGGTTCCATTGCATCGCGTGGTTAGCTATGGAAGTGTCTCCCTTTCGGAGAGTATGTCCAATCCATTTTATTGATGGTAATCCATTTATTGATGTCGTATCCGCTCAAAGAAGACTGAACATTATTTAACGGTGAAATCTACTATCAACCAGTCATAGTTGCAACCAAAATTCCATCAGAATGGACATAATCTGACATTGCTTCTTTAGATACTAAGAAAAGGAAGCCAAAAAATATCTTCAGGATTCTAGATAGTTGAAGTCTTGAATTACCCCTCTTTACATTTTCCAAAGAGCTATGTCGAAAAATATCTTCTTTCTAGTTCTGTTCTACATTCCCTTTCTTTTCCTTCAAGGTCGTTTGGAAAAATCTAAGCCACGAGTCATGTGTAGTTCCTTTCTCTAGAAAGTATGTCAATCTACCCCAAGAATGCCAAATAACTTCTCAGTTCTTCCAAGGACATGCTGTCATAAAACTTCCACCCAACATATTCCACAAATTTAAGACACAAAAACATAATGTATCACTCAACGTGTATGCGGAATCCAAAACATACGAATCTTGTAAACTGGTTTCCTGGGAGATTTCTCCGGCGTTACGTCCAAAAGAGGAAATCTTTTGTATAGCAAACTTGAAAGATTCTTATCTTTTGAGATTCTTAACCCACCACAACCTTTTTTCATAATTAATAATGTCCTTCCGCATAAACCGCCGCACATGTACCTACATACCTACAAACCCAAAATAACATACACACAAATCGGAATTCCTTTCAGGAGAAGCTTTCTATTTAAATCCCGAGATAAATATAAGTGAAACCATGCAATTTCCTTGGGAGGATATTTTATTTTTTTTTTCTCCGTTTGCTTCTTATTTCTTACTGTTGTTCGTTTTTAGGCTAAGATCCTTGAGTTGTGCTAAAAAATTATGAATGAAAATTGTTGTTACTCAGGTGGTATTTGTGGTGAAAATCCTTTGCACTTGCTTGAGGCGATACACCGACGTTGTGTAGGTTAAGGTAGGTAAGGGATTAGGGATATAAATAAAAGCTGTGTATAAAAATAAATCTTAAGAAATAATTGCGTAGCTTACCCCTTCTTTGCCGCCGGATTCACCCTTTTGTCCTTTTGGTCCGAAGTCGCCTTTGATACCGGGACGTCCCTGCAAGGAATAAAGAAAAAAAAACTCACATTGTGAATAAGAGTGCAAATCGAAGTCTTACTGGATGTCCCATATCGCCAGGAAGACCAGAAACGCCTGGTGGTCCAATTGGACCGCTGGGTCCTTGCTTGCCATGTCGACCGCGCATGCCCTTCTCGCCCTTTTCGCCTTTGGTGCCGTTCAGCATCATGCCATCGCCACCGAAAAACGCCTGTCCAGGAGGTCCTTCAGGTCCCCGGTCACCTTTCGCTCCACCGCTGCCCTTCAGGCCGCGCTCACCCTTTTCGCCCTTTATACCGGGCAAGCCAGTGAGACCGGCCGGTCCAGCCGGCCCAGGTTCTCCACTTGCGCCCTGTGATCCAGTGCTCCCTCGAGGCCCAACCGCTCCTGGAGGCCCCGCCGGACACGTGCACTGTGTCGTATTCATCTGAGTGTCTGTATAGATGACTGTACCCGGAGGTCCGGCTGGACCCATTGGTCCAATATCTCCCGGCAGTCCTCGATCGCCCTTCAAACCAGTGGAACCTGGTGGCCCAGAAAGTCCCGGCAAACCAGGTTGCCCTGGTTCACCTTTCATTCCACTTAACCCATGCGGTCCCGGATGGCCCTGCAAAAGAAACAAAACAAAACAAAACATGAAACATATGCTAATAGCTGCCATCTACTACGACTGCATTGCACGAGAAGGAAACCACAACAAAGACACCCGCCCTGAAACCCCTAAAATCCGTCAACAAACCGAACAAGAAACGAACATGAAATTCAAATTGAATTCCAATTCAGTTCCGTCGCAAACTCCTTGAAACAAATTAAATTCCACACCCGAGACAGAGAGTCCCTATCCAGCGCACCTACCCTACCCCATCCTTCGAGCAAACAATTACAGATACAACATGTACTTCACTCCTTGGAAACCATAAATTTATTACAATCGTCCTTGCAACACAACGTTCTCCTCCGGTGCACATTACACGTATGAATTATTAAAGTGGAATCTCCTTGGTTGGCATAGAGTTTATAGGTTGCCAGGTCCTGAAACAACAGCCACATTTCTGAACCATAGTCGTCGAACCGTAAGCTAACGAAACGACAAGAGAGTGGTTCACCAACTTTGAGGCGTTCGAAGGCATCACGCGTTATGCTGCTGAAAGAAACCAAACCACACACACAGTGTGCCAGGCTCCTCAAAGGCGGCACACTCTGCACCCTACACCTATCCGTACACTGGATGTCAATCAAATAGCAACTTGAAAACAAATTATCCTTGCACTTTATGCATATGTAGATTTAACCAAATTAGTTTATGAAAGGATATGAAAGCCTTATAATTGTGTTACGGCTTCGTCTACCTCCTTGATGGGTGGGTGATGGGTTCGGTGCGCTCCTTAAGGATTCACCCAGTTGAATGACTAATTTGCTTTCTTTCGATTCTCCATAGCCTAGCCCGGCAGATGCAAGAAACCAAATTGAGGGTAAAATTGTTACCACCCCGCCCTTCTCCATTCACTCTTAAGCTGTTTCCATTGTAGTCGGGTTCTAGACACATATTTACTCCTGTGAAAATCCTTCATACACACTGTACGGTGTTTGCTCTCCCACTCGAGAGTTTTGTGCATTATGTTGAATCGACTGTAAGGAGTGTGTACAAGGATTCGTTATTTTTCATGAGGCCGGCATTTGTGCTGTGAAAAGGGGTGAAAGGTAAGCTTTTGAGTTGTAAGGATGATGTGTCTACATGGATTGCCTTTAAGCGCATATGATCTGTGATTTTGTTGTGCCAATATTTTTTTTTACTTGTTTTGTTTTCTTTTTCGTTTATCTCTTTCCTTTTATGTTTTTGGGCGACAGGATCTCTCAAAGTGAATTGGATAGTTCGATGATTGATTGACAGTAACAGAGTCGTGAGAGTTATTCATTGAAGGATAAGCTTTTGGGTTAAAAGAGACAAAGGATTGAATATGACTGCGAGGTTTCTTTGTTTAATATTTACTTAGAGCGACATATCAAGTCGAAATGGGTTTGCAAGGGAAGCGCAAAAAGCTGCGCTTAAGGCTGTGAGATCAAAGGTCTGCAGGGGGTTTACACATTTCCAGGAAAGAGAGAATATAATAACAACTTCGAAGTCTCACATATAAATTCCAGGAAAGTAATACTCCTGCATGAAAGGACATAATCTTTGTTGCTCCTTAATTTTATATAGACGGCAACTTATGATATCCTTAAAGAAATGTAAAACGCTTGAGCCTTCATACTGTCAAACGTTTAATAGATTCACTAAAATATAAATGCACATGTCCTGGCTGTATACAAGTTAGGACATTTGCCTGAACTGTCAGTCAAAATGTTTAGATTTCCCACTTGGGGAACTAGGATCCTTCAGGTTTGCTTACTACTCCAACCGAACGTGTCTTCTTGTCGATATTAAATGTCAATAGAATAGAGTGTCTGTTCGTTGGAAGTATATGGTTATCGAAGGACATTCCTTAGAGTTTTCCCTTTAACCCCAGAGACAGAGAGACAGAGAGAGAGCTTTGTTTTGAGACACAACTGGAATGGAATTAAATCATTTGATGGTAAAGTAGAGATGCAAATTGAAAAGGATAGCTTTTCATACGATTAGAAATCAGATGATAAATGAATGAGAGAGTGTCCTTTACCTTTAGGAAGAAACTTGACTGGGAGTTTCATAGAGCTTACATCCAATTAAATGTTGTGGTAAAGGTTGCTGGATAAGGTTAGTTGTGATAGCTTGTAGTTGAATATGCATCAAATGAGTGGCATAAGGATGATCTACAGTATCACGAAGAAGTTTGTGGAACTACATGATACATTTGTAAAGGGTTTAGACGATGAGTCTGTGATCTCGGTGGAGTCTCAAACTAGGGTTATAAACCGGCTAAAAAACCATTGGCAAAGCTATTTAGACAACTCAATGTGAAATGGACACTTTTTGAAAAAATGGAAAAAGGATGACTATTAAGGTTCCTAGGAAGGTCAACCAAAAGAGGGTGGGAATTAAGGATGTACATTCCTCCCGTCATAGCCGAAAATCTTGTATAATTTTGGATGAAACAAAAGAATATTTCAAGTGTATAAAACTGCCAGACTACAGCTGGAGAACAAAAAAACTACAAATCTTGGTCAGCTCCCTGAAATGCTGATTCGGATTATCAAGTGAAAGAGATCAAAATCTTCTAGGAATGAACCTAGTGAGTAAGTCTTGTGTAAGAACGAATTAAACAAACTCACACTTCAAGGTGTATTGTCCTGCATAACTAATCTCAGAGTGCAATGGAGTACGGTATGGCTGCATTCTTTGACCTCTATTGTTACAAGTTATCATAAGCTCTACACTTCGAGCAGTTTGGAATCATTATACGCAGAACATAGGATAGATATTCAATTATTTAGTATTTGAAGGTCGATCCAAACAAGGGTCAGAAATAGTTGAAGAAAAATCGGAATGCAGTCTCGTCCTATAAAGATTTTTACAAACAAATTCACTAAGGAGACGGCTTCTACTGTATTAGTATCTTTTTATGGATTTTTATGACCAAATTGTATTTTCTATTGACGACTTTTTCAAAAACTGTTTCAAGAAGCTGTAGACATCAATACATTTCAAAGAAAGTGGCAATTCGTTGACCATATGCAATGAAGACGGCATAGGAGAAGGTCGACTTAATAGGTATCAAATTAGCCACTGTTATGCACTCGATTTCACTTGATTGTATGCATAGAGAGTCAAAGAGTGTTCGAATAGTTAACCACGCATTGCGAGAAAAGGTTCTGCGAGTCAATCGGAGGTAGTAGTGAAAAATCAATACTCCGCTAGATGCTGACTAAGGAAGCAACAGTTCCCAGTAGACAGCAGCGTGGATGCTAATCGAAACTCATTTCAGTTCAGAAGAGCATTCTATAGAATATAGCTACTCAAATATTACTAGTTTCTCGAGTGAGGAGAATGTAGGGAAAATCGTCACATGCAAGAACTTGCGTTGGACTATCATATCATTTGTACCATTTGTACCAAGAGTCAGGCTCTGACGAGATTCTGGCATTCATGTTTCCGAAAGTCTCAAAAAATATCAGGTACAGTCTTGGAGTAATCTTCAAAACAGTGGTTAGGATTAGAGTACATATCAGTAGCATGAAGGAAAGTGATGGTCATCGTCATACCTTTATCTGGTAAAGTCCTTAGCGGAGAGCTACAGACAGGATAAGTCTCGTTACCAACAAAAAGATCATCTCAAGGAACATCAATCTCACTATCGGATATAGTACAATTCGGAAATCTGTCACTGAGGAAACCCCTTAGGTTGGGGTTATACCCCACTTTTTCTGGGTTCTAATCATTGACGCCATACTTAAGGAACTAATTAACACAGTAGAATGTGAAAAGAAATGAATTATCCATAAACACTCTTGGAAAGTGGACTAGATTTAGTGGATTTCACGTCAAATTGGACAAAAAAATTTGTAACTCTGAACTGAAACTGGAAAGGGTTATCTTGTCTCTTCTGGATCGCTGAACACAGTTTAATTTTACGAAAATCATATCTCGACATCCCTGATGAATTGAATGACATCCTAGGTACCCTCGATTTGGACCCACTATACGTAGCTATAAACTTGGAGAGGAAGGTTGGTAGAGAAAAGTGATTTCACTGAAAAATTAGATTGCAATGTGCACAGATGCCCCTCATGCAAGTGGCTCTCAGACTTCCGACAGTGAATTCCAAGCAGAATCATCGGAATTAGTGAAGAAATAGTGCTCAAGCTAATATATGGGAAATTGCTGGATACCTGGCTAGTGCGCTATAGAGGAGAGTGAAAGGCCCAACATACTGGCCAAGAAAGAATCAAACCTTACGCAAGGCGACACAGTAAGAGGGGAATACCATCAATGTACGTAGGTAAGAGGATTATTCCTGACACTGATGACCCTGTATTGCTGAGCTAAAGCAATCTCCAACTTAGGAGAACATAGAGTGTTAGATCAGAAAAAATCTGAACGCCTTGCAATGAGATTAAGATTATCGAATACTTGCCGTTTCAGAGAAAATCATACATCTACTCTGTGAATGCCATGTAGACTTAAGAACATCCTTAACAGCCTTGAAGAAGTTGGGACTGCTAATCGAAAGTTTAGGTTTGTTCTCGAGGAATCACAATGGGTACCAAGTGCCTTTTAAAAAACTCATATCTAACCAGACCCTATAACAAAGTATGCCCTGCAGAGGTGCTCACTTAATCAGCTATAAAAGTAGGTCATCCTTAGAAATCGTGCCGTAAAACAGTGAAGGAGCAATCAAAGCTGGAGAGACCTAAACTGCATTGCTCAACTCACATTATCGTTCAAATCAATCTTCTCCTTCGTTAATACGAAATCATTTAGCGTGAAATAAACTAACCACACTCCAAGTCAATCTCCAGCTTCGGCCATCCATCAACTTGATCGACATCAAGGCATAACTGACCTCTTATTATCCCTTCCGTTCTCATTGTCTTATTCTTTGAATTAAAATGAATCTCCAGCCCCCCCCTCCACCCGATGATCGATTGAAAATACAAATGAAGGGTCCATGCATAGATGAATGACTAATAATAAATCCTTTCTCTATATTACCTTCACAAGGGAGTCCAAGAAAAAAAAAAAAAAAAAGAAGACCATCCTAAACTCCAATTGGATATAAAAATATTCCAAGCACATGAGCACACTCAATCCCACATAAATCGCAGAACGTAACTAGACTGCCTTCCGATTTTCGGTTTTTCCGCCCGTCGAACTTCATCACAGCAAAAGGTTCTCATCCAATAAATTAAGTGTGAAATTGAATAGATAACGAGATGATATAAGGACCTCATTGACCTTTTTTTTCTATTTGAACAGACACGACCAGCCCTGCATACATTCGAACATCGTACACACCTTATACCTTCCACAGGCCTTGTACTATGTACGACTATATGGTATGACTGACAAATTGGGTTGTTTCTTTTTTGTTGTTGTTGTTGTTGCTGGTCCTTGTTCTTTTAGAAGGTAAAGGCGAGTGAGGAATTCCGCTCCTTTACGCAAATTAAAGTAGGGCAAACGGTAAAACAGGAGGCAAAACAAAAAAAAAAGGAGAAAAAAAAACTTTCATCAAGCAACCACTTACCCTGTCACCTTTTACGCCGGATGTTCCTGGGCCACCACGTTCACCTTTGGATCCTGGTTGTCCTCTTTCTCCTTGCCGACCGATATCACCTTTTTCACCAGGGTCACCCTTTGGTCCAGGTGTACTGCTCCGCAGGCCAGCCATAGAGTTTGACATCAGTGATTCCTGTTGTGTTGTTGTGTTACGTGTGTGTGTGTGTGTGTTTTTGCGTTTGTTGTTATCAGACAACGAACGAGGAAGGAAAATTGAAAAAAAAAAAAAATATAAAATTAGAATATGATTTTTGTTGGATTTTTTTTTTCTGTTATTTTAATGAAAAAAAAGAAAGCTTAGAGTAAAATGAAATGCATGTCCTGTAGTTGGCATACGAGGATTGCTCTTTGAGGTCACAGGAGCCACCACCATCACCAGCACCAGCAGCACGACCATCAACGACCGACCACCAACATGTTTCAATTAAGCGAAACGACAAAATTAAAACCACAAAAGCTATTTTCTTGGATCGTTTTATCTATGAAAGTTATCTTTTGTTAAGGACACGTTTAAGCGGTATTAGGAGTTTTGTTGTTATTAGATTGAAACGGATTCATGACTTCATTTCGAGGATGACTGTACGCGTACAGTATGTCTTACAGTTTCACGATGTGTTCTGATCATATGTCCAAAATTTTTTGGGCCATAGTTTAACGTTTTATTGGATGAAATGGGTTATAATCAGAAGTTTCTAGACGGTAGATTGCCTAGTTTTACACCATGGGACTGGTTTGTTCCCCTGCGGTTCGGTTGACTACTATCGTCGTCTTCTCCTCAAACGATATGAAGGCCTGTGACATCAGTACTGAGGTTAGTTATGCTTAGATAAGTTCAGAGATTGATCTCAATAAGAAGTCATCTTCGAAATTCCGATTGGACACCGCTTAGATCTCTTCACTGAGAAAGGCAATACTTCTTACTCTGATGACGAACCAACAGTATCACATCAAAGTCATATGTATTTCATTGATGATAATGAAATGACAGTCCGTCCTATGAGTTATATCAGACTTCATTCTTCTGGCTAAAACACTCCTCCAACACTATGCTGATTCCCCCTACGAACTAGACCCATTCTTTTTTGTTCTGCGTTCTGCTGGGACGATTTGTCTTTCACAAGAATCCTGTTGCTCTGTATTTTTCATGTATGCACACATTAAAAATTTTATACAAAAAATATTACGTATACGCCACCGAACTAAACATTTTTGTACAGATTTTGGTATATGAATTCTTGTAGCCAAGGACTTAGATACTTGAAAGACCATCAATGTTAGAACTAAGCTTTAAGGATCATGAAGGTGTTATTGTTGTGTGACTCCATAGGCAAAGTATTTCTGTTTCTAAGGAGCACTCAGTATCTAGGGTGTGGCGAGGTTAGTAGTCTAGATGCGTGTTTTTACAAAGATAGAGCTTAGAAGGAGAGGACGAGAGTTATCATTCTCTCCCTTTATAAATCCTTTAGGACTTTTTGCAAAGTAGTATAGTTTAGTGGTATTCACGTTTCTATCCTGCTTTTTAAGGCCAATTTATTCTTTTCCCAAATAAGGTATCATATTGCTACTATTGTCTATGACTGCAGGACCCACAAAGATAAGGTAGAACTTGGAAAATTCAATCTGTCTTGTCCCATCAGCGAAGTGTGGACGCAGATTCAGTACCTCAGATAACTTAAGGCCTTTTTCTTGCCGCAATACGTCACTGATTACATATGATAGTCGATTGTATTTAGCTTCTAGATTGATGGTGTCTTTCACGGACCGAATAATTCTTCGAAGGAGTTAGCAGACTAGGACACAATTTCTATAAGATCATTTTGTTCATGAGCTTAGGACCTGAAGAGAGCTCTAACTCGATGACATGTCTGACAGAAGCAAGTTAATGTTGATTTACACTGATCCTGAGTAGCACTTCGTCCATTTTTCACGATATTTATGGAATTAAATCTGGGATGTATCATTCTCATCTATGGATTGAAGTGCGATTCTCTTCATAAGGTCATGTTTACTTCATCGTTTCGGGAGAAGAATATTCCTTGGTTCCATCGACTTAAGTTCCTAAGTTAAGAGGTTTCCTTGAATTATTCTGGAATCCGAGTTTTTTTTTTTTTTACTAAACCGTAGTAGACAGCTTTTTGGTTGCTTGTCTCCGAGACTCTAATTATTTTTCCCTTTTAGCATTGTTCCCTATTCTCTTTATGGATACCTTATCCATAAGAGGATGCTAATTTATTTGATGCTAATGGAAACGTTCGGATAGAAGCCCTAATGGCCCATTGGTTTATTTCCCCTAAATGCGGCTATTGCGACTAAAATTTCTATATTGCTGGGAGGATCGGCGCGTTGTCGAACAGCTTGAGGCAATTTATTCGAGTTTGTGTAGTTAGATTCTGTTTAGGACTAATTCAAAATACTTTCTGCATTTACTCAGCTGATCAGCAAAGAGTCTTTACGGAATTTGGTTTGAACCAATGCTGTAAAGGAACCAAGGTTGGAAAGGAATATCTGTTCCCAAATATTTGGCACTGCTATAGCTGTTTCAAACCAAAACCTGAATACGCTTTAGGACATTTTGCAAAAGGCTTTCTTCATAGACTAGAGGACCCTCAAAAATGATGCGTCACTAGCTTGATCGCAAAATATTTGGGTCTTGATGATGAGAGTTATCTGGAAATCTGATGACCTGGAACATATAAAGAAAGCCTAAAACCTTGTATGAGTGCAAGAAGAATGCTAAGAAATAATTAGGGACTGAAGCTACGAAGCGCGACTTAACATATCTCAACTGCTTGCAATGGTTGGTTTCCTTTGCTTTACTAAAGGATGTAGAAGAATATGCAGTCTAATACTCGACACTACTCTATTCCTAATGACTTTGATTTCCTTTCATAAGGATACGTAGGTTTTACTTCTGGAAATTCTGTTCAACAAAATTCCGAAATGGATATCCCCTCAAGGGAGGATTGCAAAGAGAACATGTTATCTTGAATGACAGAGTCCATATGTGTTTTTATGGATGCTAAACATAGTTGGCCTTCCCAACCACAACCTTTTCGGAGTCGAAGTATAGTATGGTATGCATTGGGAATATCCTCATTTGTACTGACAGTCAGGCCGCGATCAAAATTCTGAAATCCTTCATTTTTAACTCAAAAATTTCCCTAGACAGTCACAGAACCTCTGGGCTCTGAAACACAGGCAGTTGCATGAATGGCGAACAAGCAATCTCGGTTTAGCCTTGCAATAAATTTTCTTGGAGGACATGATCCTAAAAAGTGGGCGAAGCCCTATATAATGTATGGACGAATTGTAGAGAAGGAGAATATCTATGTTTTATGTTAAGAAAAAATTTTTCACTTTCTAGTAAAAAAGTTGAAAAAATTGATTTTTTTTAAATAGTGGGCGTATGCGTGGGCGGATTTTGAAAATATTTTTATCAGTGTTGCCTCAAACTACAAGCAATCTGTGTACCAAATTTCATCGATATAGATTAACATTAAGGCCATTAAAATGCAATTTTTATGATTATCCTTGAAATCAAGGACACTAGCGAACATCCATCTACATAGTCGAATGTATCTCCAAATCTTTTACAACTTTGTGCTACATTGTTTTTTTCTATCTAAAACCGTTTCTAAGAAAACACAAAGAAATTGGTTTTAAGGACCTTCCTGCCTTTGAAGGCTCTAAACCTCACACTTGCTCGATTTTTTTCACATTTTCTTTGATTACCATGTTCTCCACATCTCAAAGAACATAATAATTAAATGAATTTGTGAAAAACATCAAAATTAGTAATGAAAACAAGGAAAAATCACGAAATTTTACATTTTTCCTGCGTGACACGAATTTAGCAGAAAAGTCTCCTCAGTTTCTTTACCATTTGACTGCACTTTTTGGCGTTGCGCGTGTCATTTTGTGAATTTTGCGAAAAACGCATATTCCCTTGGACATAGTACCTAAAATTGATTCAACTAGTTACTATTATCTATTTCCTTAATAAATCAGTTGTTTTCCTTCGATATTTCGCCGTGAAATTGTTTAAAACTGGGAAAAAAGTGATTGAACTGATGCCATTGATTTTTTAACAATGACACATTTTGAAAATCACTTTTTCGGCAGTAAAACAACGATTTAAGAAAAGAAAACTTGGGAATCTTTTCTAAGCATGCAGACAATTAAGTATTTAATAGATTCTTGGACTAACCTTCCTGGATTTTGTGTTAATATGGGCAAGATTGATCGGATGTTCTTCAATAATTTTTCTTGTAGAACATGATCCTTAAAAGTGGGCGCAGCCCTATATAATGTATGGACGAATTGTAGAGAAAGAGAATATCTATGTTTTATGTTAAGAAAAAATTTTTCACTTTCTAGTAAAAAAGTTGAGAAAATTGATTTTTTCTAAATAGTGGGCGTATGCGTGGGCGGATTTTGAAAATATTTTTATCAACGTCGTCTCGGAACTCAAGAAGTCCATATACTAAATTTCATCGAAATAGAATAAGATTAAGGCCTTCAAGATTTAAAATGAATTGTGGAATAGTGGTTGAGAAAAGTACCCACATTGGCCGTTAGAAGACGTTTCGAAAAAATGAAAAATCTTTTCCAGAAACTCCTATAGATACATTTGATTGCAGGCCAGATCGAATACCGTCTTCATGATCGATAGTCAATCTATTATATAATTCACCCTGACTTTCGCAACGCATAGTTCAAGATAACTCAACTCTTAGTTAAAGGCTGCAACAGTTTTGAGGAAAAAGAAAGCCCTGACGAGCTGACGAAACAGTGTCGAGCTTCCTATACATATATAGTACACATTTGGAGCTCCAAATGCTAAAACATTCTTATACATATATCCTACTGCTTAACGCATATAATGCGAGATCCCAGTCACGGGAGCTGGGTCCTTTCGACAACCACTGGGGTAGTGTCTTACATACATAGATACTTCCGCTTTCGTTCTGTGTCTCATCAAAAAAATCATCTTAATCATCAATTCAAGATCAGTTTTTTAATCTTGGAATATCTTGCCTCGTTACATGACAGATCTAAACGCTCCAGTTTCCTAGATAGGACAGGTTGTTCACAAGAATCCAAGTAGGCGTAAATTCCGAACACTGCACTTTTGGTATCCACGCCTATAGGGCTGGGTCTCCTTGCTAATAGCGGAAAAGGAAACTTTATTGCATCTTCTTTGTACAACCCAAGCTCGTGTTACTCGTAGAAGATTCCACTTGTGTGCTTGCTCTTCCACAATCTAGGTGAATTGGCATAAGAACAGTCTTCACCGCCTGATATTAAGCTCCTTCTGGTTCCTCGGTAGTACTAATTGGGGATTTTAGATCTATATGGTACCACAAGTGACTTTTACTGAGCTACCTGCCTGTCCATTATAACCTACACCTACACCTAAAAAATTTTTCAGACGTTACCAATGTAATTCTCTGCACAAACATTTCGTAAATAAGTGACAGGACTATTTTTTGAACAGAAAACTGGCAGGGTTTTGTCAAACATACTGTCCTTGCAAAGCATTTTCATTACTATCCTGTTGTCCTTTCTGTGAACGTTGCACGCAGTATAACCGTTTGTGCAACGGATACAAGTAGCATTTATAAGTACATATATATATATACACTAAAAACCCTCGGGAATAAAACCATATTTATGTACATGTGTCCTGGAACACATAAATCTGAAAATAGAGGAAACAAAAAAAATATATCCTCAACAAGTCGTCTCCGTTGTTTGTTGCCTGCAACTGTTGTTGTTGTTGATGTTGTGGCCAAGAAAATGGCTTTTGTGATAAGCCAGTGTGCGGAAAATGGGGATTTGTCTGTAAAATTCCCATTTTCCTGATGGTGAGTGGCGTCCAGAGCATATGTGATGTCGTTTAAATTTTAATTTCCGATGTTTTTTTGTTTTGTTTTACTCTTTTCATATACAAATATATGTACAAAATACCATAACTACTATGTCACTCTCTTATACCTTAAATGTCCTGGATGGATCCCAATTTATCTGTATTGTTTTATTTTTTTTTGTTTATTTGCAATGAAGATAGCGTGAAATTATATTTTAACTTACAAATAAATATTGATTTATAAAATTTGTTATATGTTTTAGAATTTGTCTTCGTTTCCATTGAGGATTGGTTAAGAAATGATGTTTTGTAAAGGAAAGGACATTTTACTAAATTGCTCAAAGCACAGTCATAACTCAATCCTGACTCATCTTACTCTCTCACTCTCATCATGACATTCTTAACCAATCCTTTCACTAAAAAGGAAACAATTTTTTTGAGTAAATTAAAAAAAAAAAAGAGAAAATATCCTCAACGAATATTTTTGCAAAATGATATCCTTTCTAGTTGATGAGTTTTTGCCCTTTTGCGAAAATAAATGAAAAGCAAATTCTTCCAGACCATTCCAAATAGGAACAGTTAAATAAGTAAAAAGGATATGAGGACAACAAGAAAATAAAAAAAAAATGGAAAA
The DNA here is from genome assembly GCA_963583995.1 of Xylota segnis. Classification (NCBI taxonomy): domain Eukaryota; kingdom Metazoa; phylum Arthropoda; class Insecta; order Diptera; family Syrphidae; genus Xylota; species Xylota segnis. The sequence goes on along the minus strand of OY757238.1, from coordinate 56,405,427 downwards.
AAAATTTCTCAAAAAAACAGAAAAACTGGGTAAAAAAAAAAGGATTCATTTGAGAAAACTCACTGAAGGATGCTTTTCTAAATTATTCCATTGAAATCTGGATCCGAACCATGGGTTCCGGTTCAGTGTGTGTACAAAAAGTTCGACGATGTTTTATATAAACTTTAAAAATACACACATTCAATGGAATGTCAAAAAGGACAATGAAAATGGAATTGTGTACAGACGACGACCAGTGGCGGTCATAGCTGAAGGATTCGCGGGTAAGGGAGGGTGGCAATGGAGTCGAAATAAGGAAACGAATTAAATAAACTGTCCGCCTGCAAATGGAGAAATATGTGTACGAAGGATGGTTATTTATGGGCTGCAAGGAGTGCCACGAATGGACTGCTTTTCGATGGAGTAGTAGAGTATGCAGTTGTGCCTTAATTCTTTCTCTGTACTCAACTGAATAATTGAGGAACATGCGGATGATCAGTGGGAAATGGAATTGCATTGCAGTGTTAGTGTCGATTGGGGGTTGGTTGGCAAGACTTGAAAAGTGTAGTTTCGAGTATGGGTCCTTGATCCTTGAATGTTGACATGCGACACAGGCAGTCATTTAGAAATGTCAACATTTCCAAGACTATTTACCATGAATTACATGACTTCGTACTTAGATTTTAAGAGACCCTTCACGAGCTCTTTTATGTGCTCAGCTTACCAATTCGCAAGTCATTTCCATTGTTAACGTGGACGGATCAGACATGGATCTAGGCGTGGGATTAGGCTTTTTCTCGGAACCGCTGGGTATATCCAAATCAGTTTTCCTCCCAAGCAATAGAAGTGTTTTTCTAGCGGAGGTCTAAGCATTGACAGGGGCGTGGACCACGTTGAACTACCAAAAGATAGTGTCACCTTTTTCATAGTGTCACCATTCAGTTTTAGGAGCGAATTCTGGTATCGAAATTCAAGCTGCCATAAAGAGCGTAAGGTTGTTGGAACACAGCATCGGAATGCAAACTGCTGGAATCTTGAGTACAAAGTCCAACGAATTGGCAGAAAAAAGTTCGGATTTCACATCAGCACAAACGAACAGCTCAGTAGTCATGCCGCTTTAGACACTGAGGCTTAGAGTAGAGGCAAAAATCTGATGGTCCTTCCTTGGACTAACAAGAAGTGCATGGCCCGGTTTTGACAAGAGCAAAACCGACAAAAATATACAAAAGGGATAGAAAATTCAAGACGTATGCCGTGGATGTAGAGATGAAGAAGTCCAGGAGAACAGTACCTACATTCTCCATCACTGTTCAGGTCTTATCCATCTTAGATTTAAATCTCCCAAACGACTATTCTTTCGTGTCCTAAAAGGAGCATTTAGCAGGCCAGATTATGATATCTGGAACTGCACCAAACCAATCGGATGATTTGCAACTTGACAATAGTAACAATGGGCAAGGGATATATCTACGCTACGGCTAAAATAAGAGGTCTGAATCGACCTGAGTATAGATCCCTTCCATTCCAACCTCAGAATGAATAGAGATCACAATTGGAGAATTGAGTCGGTTGGTGAGTGCAGGGACAATGAAGGCTTGAAGTATATGGTGCCAAACAGATTTTCAGTAGTATTACTGGTTGATGGAGGAGGATTGATGCCATCTGCAGGTCTTTGAACTAATAAGTCTCATAGAAAAGGCAAATTGACTGAGACTTCCGTAAAATTATCATAAGCACGATGCAGCAATTACTTTTGGAAGAACGTACAGTGATTAGGAATTCGCAAACCCTGACAGGTATGAAAATAGTGAAAGAATGTCATATTTGCCTTCGTTTAACGGCGGTCTTGATGACATACTATACTGTACTACGTATCTCTCTGTTGAAAAAATAGTAACAAGACCAGTTTACACTTCGCATTGATTTATCCTAGCTATACTGCAGCAGGGTTAACTATTGTAGCTAAGTTGCTAAGTAAAGTGTCTGTGGAGTGTGATCTTTAAGTGGTATACCACAAGGCCGGACACTGTCTCCACTATTTTTCCTGGTATAGAAATATTCTTGATGTAGCAGACGATACAAATCAAATAGCAACAGAGGACGTCTATCACGTCAGGGAACATGAAACCATGGTCCGGTAGACCACTGTAAAGTTCGTTCAGTTGTCAGCATGCAGGCTCTTCAAAAGAGCCTTGAAAATCTTGTTAGGAACACTATTTCAGTTGCTCTTTAGAAAACATGATATGGTGAGGCTGATGTATCCAGTTAAAGTGAAGTAGAATGGTGAGTGAATTCTAGGTACTGATCTGCAACACACGATCGCTGAAAACGTCGTATGAGACAAATTTTGGAAAAGACCCATCGAAACTCACTGTTAACACTCAAGGCACCACAAAATCATGGTCAACCTAAGAATTCTAAAAACTACCTTAGTTTTACCATGAACCAAGCATGACTTCGTATTGGAATGCCAAGTTCATGAAGCTTATTTCAGTAGGTTTCAACGAGAATCCAAATTTCTTACTCCAATGGTGATGGGGGTAGATTTTATTGACATCTTCCATAGAAGTGTATTAAGATCGAGAATCGATGATCAGATGAAATGAGTTGTAATCTATGAAACTTCTAGGATTTTAATCAGGCATACGCACCGTGACCTCAGTCAAGCGACTATCTTCAGTTCGAAGACCTTAGTGCTAGTCTTGATGCAATGCATGTTTTGTTTTGTGTCGACTTCCGTGTACAGTATCTTCCTATTCGCTAGATAGTCACAGTAGTGATCAAAACAATTAGGGAAAGCCAGACTAGAATAAAAGGCTTGGCCAGTGAAGTCAACATGAATGCATCAAGCATATTAAACAGAGTGGATTAAAGCTTTCAACGTCAAGGTTTTGATAGCCCACAACTTCCAAATAGTTTATAAGTCTTGCACAACAGTTGAAAACTTTGTCCAGACAACAAGCAGTACTTGAAGAACGCTCCAAACTCATACAACCAATCCTCCACAGCGCGAGACTCTATTTATTCTCTTTCCACTGGCTCCATCGACAGCCTCTAACTTTTCCCAAATCCATCACGTGCACATCTCAATAATGAGACATGTTCAAATAATTGCCGCTGTCACACACTCAACATGTTCCATAGCATGTCTGACGAGATGCCCTCCCATCAATTTGCCTCTCCCCCTGCCAAAGGAAAAACCGTTTAACTTCTCATGTTTTACCAAAATTGAGTTCCTCGTATCCTTGCCGTACGCCATCAGCGCACTATGTATCTCACCTACTAGCACTAGCTTGGTGTGTCGAACCAAGAGGGTGGAAATAAAAATAATAGAACTTGAAATCTTAAGAACCCACTCAACAATTTGCATACTTTACCACCCCATAACAGGGATTGACCTTATGGCATGGCCTGGGTGGGAAGTCATACATGTGTTGTATGTGTGCCGGGGGTATGTGCGTTCCCTGCCAACCCCATGATTAAGCACGGAAATAACTTCCGTTAGGCTAAAAGCAGTTTTCTTTAGCTGAAAAGATTACACACAAAAGCAAGAAGAAGCGAAAAAAAAAGAGTCAGCGCGCACATCCTCATGCAAACATAAACACCCTGTGTGCACTATAAATACTTTCACTAGGCATTGGCAGGAGGGGGTTGGTTCCACAGACGACGACGACGACGACGACGACGACTATGAGGAGGACGACGAGGACGACGACAAACGACAAGAAGCAGGAGGAGCACAAATGAAGGAATGTAAAACGAAAGTTTTTATGCAAATTTCATTGCGCTGCTCTTCCTCTTTCTCCAGCTGTGTGCATGTGCGAGTGTAAGTGAGTCTTAAAGGATTTTCGCCCATAATCATAAAAATCCTTAAAGCACGTCTTTACCCCGTTTTCATGGCTACTATAGTGGATGTAATAGTGGAAGCCAAATTCACGCGACTTAAATGCGCCATCCTTCTGCTTTAGCAGCAAGTTTTTTGAGTTGATTGCAGGTACTACCACCATCATCATTGAAGGAAGACACACTTTCAAGTAGGGGTCACGATCGCTTAAGTCCACACCCACCAAAGGACGAAACAGTCATAATAGCAAATAGAAAATGAAAAAAAAAAAACAGTATAGCGCGTTCTTCATCCCTTTTAAACCCTTTTTGCGCGCCATAACATCAAGATAACGACAAAATAGGAAGCCGCCTGGCTTCTTATCCTTTCCAACACAAGAACAAGGGGGACCAGGGACGACTAACAGCATTGGCAGCCAAAAGGAAGGAAATTAGTTTAGGCAAATTGTTTTCTTCGGCTTTTTTCTCACCCGAAGCACGTAAAAATGAGGAGCCCCATCTCAACGATGGGGTGAGGCCAATTCACGAAACCTTTTTCAATGGTTTCCTATTCAACCCTCCCGCCTTTCTTGATTCGCATTTTAACTGTTTTTCCCGTGTGAACGGAAGTTAAAAGCGAACGCGAACGCGATGGGCAACAGCAAAAGGAAAACCAAGAAAACAAGAAAAAAAAAAAAATACCATTTTACAACTTACTTATAAAATTGCCAAAGGGCTGGGTGGGGGCTAGCTCCCCAGATGGGGGCTGAAACGGGGAGGCGTTGGGTTACAACCCCCAGCACGAAACCCAGTAGCAATTTGTTTCGAAAAAGGAATGACATTAGCGCGCGAATTGGAGGTAGAGAATAATTGCTTAATGATTTATTTGACGGACAGTCCTAATTCGTTTTGACGGCTGGACTCGGATGGTAGGATGGGTTATAATGATAAGGACGGGCGGGCCTGGTCTTTTGCGTGTTAAAAGGCTTCATTTAAAATTTAAATCAAACAAGAAAATTATTATACATAGTCTGTGAGGCGGAATCATAATACTTACGTCATAATTGTCCGGAAGACCGGGTGAGCCTGGTGGTCCAGGTGGACCTGCCACACCGGGCAGGCCATCCAGACCGGGCTCACCCTTGATGCCCTGTAGACCCTCGGGACCACGAGGACCAGGATCGCCCCTATCGCCGCGGTCGCCTTTCAGACCGGGGGCACCGCGTTCACCTGGTACCCCAGTAGCACCCTGAAAATGGAAAACAAAATACAAAAAATTAGTCTCGACATGTAAATGAATGTTTTTTTGTTATTCTAGCTATAGGTGTGGGAGGTCTGTTACAAGGTTCTAGGTTCACGTTTACAAGGTGGTTGGTGGATGGTATACAATCTATCGCTCGCGGGGGGGAGCGGAGGAGAAGGCTGGTGGGACAGGCGTTACCCAAATTGCCTAAATTCGCTGCGTAAACATCCGACCGAATGCGTGTCGTTTTGGGGCGGCATCATTGCGAATGTAATTCCACCGAAAACAACAGGATTATCACCGGAATTTGAGTTCTGCCATTGTCGTTGTATTCGGTCTTTCAAGTGGGTGTGTAGGTATTATAATTAAACTTAGCAAGGTTTCGTATTGTACGAGCACTGGGAGAGGGAAGGTGGTTTTGAACAACTTTAAAATTTATTTTTAAGACTTTCAAACTGCTGTTGTTTCGGAACAGCGGCACGGGCACGGTGGCAGGAGCTTTTTAGCAAATTTAATTGGTTTACACTAGGATAATTGAGAATAATGAGACATTCTCTTGTTGGGGGTTGGCTTTGGGGGGTTGGGGGGTTGCGCTAGCTTAGGGTTATTTAGTTTATGTTTGTCGCTCGATTGCGTTTTCATGTTACCGATTTTTTCTTCAAGTAATGCTGAAGACTTTTGTCCATCTGTAAGGAACAGTTGCGGAAGGAAGTCATCAAATTAGTGTGCTTTTGCATATTAATGGAGATTTAAGTGTGGGGTTGTTTTTTTATTTTGTAAGGGAGGGAGCAATGTAGGGACCATGAAATTGTTTTGTAGTGAAGTAGATTAGGTCATCGTGTGAAGGGATTGGCGTGTTTTGAATGTTTGATGACTGGACGCGCAGCACGATTATAGTGTTTGTCATAATTCTGTGGTTTGCCGCTTATTGAATCATTCATAGTTTTTGTGTTTTTTGAAAACTTCTTATCACTTATTATTCAGATTAGAAGTGCGTGTTCTACTTTGGTATTCGCACAGCTATTGGTTGCAGGTCTCATCTCAAATGAAAGGCATTTGCATTTACAGAATAATTTTTGGTTACCAAGTTAATCAAAACTAGCGAAATGTACACGATCGGAGATAAGTAAAGAGCAAAAAAAAAATAATAAGGGTAACTCAAGGACAGGCAAGCTCTATGAGCATTTGAAAAGGGTAAGCATGCGAGAAATAAGGTTCTTTAGGGTGAGATCGTGTGTGCTTAAGAGGCACAGGACCAAAATATCTGGTCTGGATTGCGTTACAGTAAGGTAGATTCAGGACGTGCGTATCTGGGTCGGTGGCGTATACGTAACCGAGGCCACAGTTGAACTGGTATGTGCTTTGGAGGCACAGGACCAGAATATCTGGTCTGGACTGCGCCACAAGAAGGTAGATTCAGGATGTGCGCATCTGGTTAAGTGGCCGTAACCTATTTTTCATACATTTTTCGGTTGAAATTTTTTTTCTCTCTATTTCACGTAGCGAGGCCACAGTTGAGCTCGTATGTGCTAAGGACACACCAAATCTGGCTCGAACTGTGCGACAAGAAGATAGATTCAGGTGGCGTATGCGTAACCGATTTTTTCATACATTTTTCGGTTGAACATTTTTTTTTCTCTATTTCATGTGACCAGAATATTAAGGATAACTTTATAAATGGCTTGGTCTTGCACTGAAGGATATTTTTTTTTCGGGTGGTTTCAGTGAATACCGATGCTATGCGAACAGTCCACAAACGATTCAGGTACTCAATAATAATATTGGTCAAACTATTTGTGAAATGCTGGTTCGAAGACGACCACAATTAAGACTAGCTTCGATCGGAACACCAATTTTCGATTCACCATGCCAGGTCGAATATATCATGTGTGGCGTGCATTGAATAACCATTCGAATTAATTCAATTCATTTTCAGACACCACTGGGTTTCTGACGAACCACGAACCTTTGTTGTGCAGAAAAATGGAAAATATTGAAAATTCTTTGCAGAAATGATGCGTATACGCCACCGATCTAAGCTTATTTCTTCCTAATTATGTTCTCTACTGAGGAGATTTACCTCTAAGAAGACAGGTGACAGTCTGCTCTCTGTCTGCTCTTTTTGTATAGATACACTTAGATCCTGAACCCTTATGTGCAAAAAATGGAGAATATTGAACATTTTTTGCAAAAATATTACGTATACGTCACCGAAGTAGGGTCCGATATCATCAAAAATTGAAAAAATGAGCTGATAGGTCTACTACCAAACCAGCCGATGTAGTTATTTGAATGAAATAATATTCAATTTGAAATGTGTACTCTTTTCAATAAAGTAGCCTCTTGTAATCAACAGGTGGCACAGACTTACATTTTTTTCAACATAAAATATATATGAGGAGATCGCTACTCCTTTGGAAAGTTTCGTTTATCCATGAATTTGAATGAAACTAGGGCTATTCCTTGGTTAACACAGTTTGATCTAACTATTCTCTAGAGGATCCTGTACAGTACCTTAGTTTTGGAGGTACTAGTAGTGCAATTTGATCTTCCCTTGAGCTTCTCTCAAAGACAATGGGATTCTTACTAAAATTCATAAGGATTGCATCCATACTTCTAAGTGGAGTTCCAGCTCCGTCAACAAGAAGGAAAACCATCTTATGGGTCTGTTTGTGAATGTCTATATTCAGAAAGAATACCCTTTAGACTTGCCTTCAAGACTCACCTTGTACTTGGTGTAGTTTGGTCCCTAAATCTAGCTGCTTTGACGCGACAACAATTTATAATTTGTCCTGTGTATTCAGGAGTGTGATGAGTTTTGTACACTCCTACCTGCTGCATGATAGAAAGTTATTAGTGGATTCTGTACAGCAAAATATCAATGTGAGAGACGTTGCCCCACTATGCAATTAAGTTATCATATTCCAATGGTGGCTGTCACCTCCTTGGATATGTGTCTATGTGTCCATCATAATCAACTCATGAATGACATCCTGTCTCAAGATGGAACTCGTTAAGTGCCTCAAATGCCTTAATTTGTAGCAAGCTTTAACTTATTCCTCTCAAATTTCTCTGCACCTTATTTGTTCCTGTAGAAAATGACTTTAACACTCTGCTTTGCAAGACTTCATGTAAGAGTTTCGAAAAAAAAAGAAACTCCGTCAGCATAACACTCGTCCCAAAGGGTGGGACAAAAAAAGAAAGAAAGAAATGTATAACATTCCCATTACTATGATATTATCATGCAATCTAATTCATTTGTCTTAATTACACGAATCGTGATACAATGCTCTGGAGCATGACAGCACACCACACACACACACACACACACACTTACATCAAGTACGTGTGGGAGAACGATGTGTGTAGTGTAATTTGAAATATGTGAACTGGTTATGATGACAATGCACGAAGAATAGAAACGAATGAAATGAAAATAAAAATCAAATGAAATGTCATCCTTACCGTGAGCCCAGGAGCACCTGTCTTTCCTTCTTTTCCCGGCATGCCGGGAGGTCCCCTCATCGATTCGCGTAGTATTTCGCTCTCCTTCAGTGCTGCTAGGATATCAGACGCATTGCATGTACACTTTCCGCCTAACATCTGTAAATTAGAAAAAAAAAAAAGGAAAACCATTAGTGTTTGGGTTAAGTAGAAATCGTAGTACTAGTGCATTTCATTGTTTCCAAAGCTCTACCCTACCTAGGACAAGTCAGTGACATACTCGAATGTATTTGTCAAAAATAACTCTCTCTAACAAATTGAAGTCGAGATACGCAATCACATTCCCCGCTGCCAGCCCGAATCGAAAACGATTTAACGTCGGGCGAATACTTAACATATTCCTACCTGGCACGCCCACACCCCCCTTATGCCGTGTGCGCCCCATATTGAGACGATCAATTAAAAGCGCGCGGCATATGGCACCGGCACTGACATATGTGCCTACGTTTGCGGAATAGCGGAATAGGAATTATAAGCGAAATTTCATTTTGAACTTGATGACGACGATTGCGGTGATGGTGGTGGTAGTGGTGGGGTGTTTGTGGTCCTGGTAACTGTTAACCTGGTACCTGGTACCTTATTCGATTTGGTATGTCACAAGCGTGTGTGACGCACACTAATATGTGCGTAATAGAATCTTCAACTTTGGCGTATAGATTTCAGCCTTTGTGTTCTGCGGGATAATTCATTTTCATCCAGCCACGGTACCCGTTACGGATGGAAGAAGGAGGAATATCCATGTAAAATCATAAATCGGAGAGAAATCCTGCGAAAAGGGTGGAAATCCTTTCGCCCTTCTCGTAAAATTTATTACAACGAATAACCTTGCCGCGCGCCGCAAATAATGGAACAAGAATAAATTAATGAACTTGTGGAAATAATTTAACATTTAAATTATTTTGGGTAATTAGGATAATTTCAATTTGAATAAATTACCCCGCGAGTTTTCAGCAGAGACGCATACCGCACACCGCCCATCGTATACACAGATAAAGAGGCTGTGGGCTGTGGGCTGTGGATGGCGTGGTCGTCAAGGATAATAGTTGAACATTAACTAAATGCAAATGTAATTTGAATTTATTAACATATTGTGCTTCGGTAAATGCAGAGCTTAATAATATTTCTACGAAGTGGATGATTGCGGCAGTCATTTGCATTAATAAGATATAATATATGTAGCACTGTATTTTGTATAATAATGACGGCGCACAAGGACCTGAAGTGATTGCGGGTACTTAAAGCGTAATTCATCGTTTGGGCTTGCACGCGTTTTCGCGGGCTGTAATCAAAATATAATTCGAAGAATGTGATTACTAGGCATACATAGGTGTATGTCCTTAGTGTTAAATATGTCTTTAATTGAAAAATGTGCCTTGCGTAAGCCGGAATCTAATTTAAGGTTTCGGAAATATGGTGCACACATTACCAACGTTAGTATGATGGCAGTAAAGTTGGCGACACCACCTCCAGAAACGACTCTAAAATAATTAAGACTAACGATCGAAACACCAAACCATGTCTATGGGAGAGGTATCCGTCTTTTAGCATCATGCCAGAAGGGTCGGGTATACAATGAATTCCTAGCATTGACAAACTATTCGAATCAATTCAATTTACTTTCAGTTTGTCTTCTTAAGTACAATCACTTCCAAGGGAGGAGCACTACTCGGTTTCGGACGGACCACGACCCAGAATGGAAAATTTATTTTCAAAAATATTACGTATACGCCACCGATATATGCTTATTTTTCCCTAAGATTGCCCTCTACTGAGGAGATTTACCTTTAAGAAGACAGGTGATAATCTGCTCCCCACTTTCTGTACAGATACACTTAGATCCTGCACCCAGATGTGCAGAAAAATGAAGAATATTGAAAATTTTTCACAAAAATATCACGTATACGCCACCGGAGTATGACGGGTAGTTGTCCAAAACAGATAAATCAAAGTCTTTGTACCTTTCTCATCGATCTTTAAACTAAATTGAATGGTGTTAATCTGGTAGGCAGGTCTAACCAGTCGCTAACCAATGTCGCTCAAAATTGTTAGGTTAAGATGAGTGCAACAGAATATGGACACACTTAAATCGGAGGAATTCTTGATACTATAATTCTCCTTTACTCCCTGGGTGTTGCTATTGGACATGCTATCACTGCCTTCGAAAGCCACCCTGATGGAGCTCCCTAGATGGGTTTTAAATTGCGGACTCTTCTCCAAACATTTCAATATGATCATGTTCTTCCACTTCCCAGAGTATTGTAGAGCTTTTCACAAGGATATCTTGATGATCAAGGAAATAGTATTTGGGCTGAAATGTAAACCAATATCTGTCAGGGATATTAGGATTTTCACTGATCCTTGGAATCGTACTCTTTAACTTCAAAGACTGCCCTGAACTGCTGGTCTCTGCGGAATAAGTGTGAATCGTTCAATATTCACCTATGTTCGATGCTGAGTCACAGACACATTGCAGGTTATTTCAAGGTTGAGGAGCTTGTCAGACTGGTTACGACTGGACTGGTATGCCCCCGATTAGATGCAAAATTCTTCCTAAGGCAGGACGCATTTAGTAGTACCATCTGTAGATAACAAACATTTTCTTACTTGGACCATTTTAGTTGTGGCTTAAGCTTGATCTAGAACGTAGTGGTTCTAGTAAATCGCTTACAGATCAGCCATGTTATTGTTTTTCTGCCTGCTAGGCCAACATAGCAAAAGGGTACGCCTTTTCTTCACTTGGCTTCTGCAGAAGTTATAGGGATGATCAGAAGGAAGAAACTATTCTCCACCTCCTATGCGCTTGCCCAGCTATGTCTCAAAAACCAGGATTTCATTTGGTTGCTCCATTTTTTGACAACCTAGCCAAGCTGCGATTCACGGCATCAAAATGGCCTTTATTGGTTTAAATTCGTCTGCATGCACATGGACTAATAACACAAATCGAAGCTTCTTATGAAATTAAGACTACTCATGATGTCTACAGATACCAGTTCGGTGGGCTTATTTAAGAAAAGTGTCCCTAAAGGTAGCCGTATTCTTTAGGATAGGGCTGAATGCGTGAATAAGAGGTAGAGCTGGTTTAGTCCTCCTATTAGTACGTCCTGTGTTCTTATTCGTTATAAGTATTGAGTGCAGAAATCGTAGTCACTTTCTTGCAGAGTCCATGAAAACCGACGATGCTGGGGAAGAATAACATGTGAAAGCGATACAGTCAAAGGCGTAATAATAGACTTTATTGCAGAGCTATTGGTCTACCATCACTTCATCTTAGAGGGCGTAGACTTTTAGTCTTTTGTGAGAAGATAGACGGAAAACTCGCGCCACTTTTGAAGTAGGTTGCGTATACGTAATTTTTTTTTCACATAATTTTTTGATTTTTAAATTCTACCTGAGCAGATTTTGCAAGAGATTCTAAGATTACCTTATTCATCGAAGGGCCTTTTAAATGTGGCTCCTAAGCGTTAGCATTTTCTTATGTCATCTTTGACATTTGCGAAGTAGATATCTACACGTAAAGCGCGACCAGATAGCTATGATACTTTTTCCAATTATTATTTTCCAGCACCTGTCAAAGTTACCGATAACATCTAGCTACTGAAATATTCATTAAGGCTTGCCATTTCATCATGCATCGTTTCTTGTTTGCTGAACGTGAGGAAATTATTAAAAAAATATTATCGAAATTCCAGTTCAGTGCTGAAAACGCAACGTGAATTTCGTCGTCGGGTTGGTCATCATCATAGCTTTAGTGTGCTGGCAAGTCGTCGCACCGTGGAGAAGTTTGAGCGTAAGTACACTCCTTTGGACCTTACGCCACCAACCATATATAGATTGATGAGAAATGAAGAAAACATCGAAGAAGACCTAGCAATGTCGGTTCGGCTGAACGCCAGAGAGTCAACCTGGTTTATTTTGCTGTTGGCTTTGGGCCTAAATCCGTGTTAGAAAGTGCGGATGCACGAATTGTACCCGGGTGACCATAGACAACGCCGTGAGTTCGCTGATTGGGTTCGAAAAATGTTGCCCGGTGACCCGGATTTTGGGGAGAAAATCGAATTCTTCACCGAGGCTCATTTTTCTCGCAGCAGTATGTCAACAAGCAGATTTATCGTAAGTGAAGTGAACACAACCCACAAATGTTCGACCATGTATAAATGTGTCCACAAGGACTGACTATTTGGTGCGGTTTATGGCAGTGAGGCATCACCGGACCTTATTTAAATGAGAAAGCAGACACCGACTTTCTGTGGCCAGAGTTCGGCAAGATCTATATATCCGAGCGGTAGTTCCAACAAGACCGTGCCACACACCCTACAGACGACGCAACGCTAGAAGTTGTGAAGGAGAAATTTGGTAACTTGGTCATCTAGCGTACATCAATTGGGCGCCGCGATCATGCGACTTGTTACCACTCGATAATTTTCTCCGGGGCTTAGTCTTTAGTCTACTGTAGAAAATCAACCACTTTGGATAAGCTCGAGGCCAACATTCGAGATGCTATTGTCAGACTACTGCCTCAGATATTGGACCGACCGACCGACCGCTATAACCTGAATGTAGCTTCGAAATAAAAGCTCGAATCAAATTTATATCTCACGCCGTTGTTGTTTTATTTAAGTTTTTTTTCTATCGTTCTTATCTGGTCACCCTGTATATTTTGAACCAGGAATAGCTACACGCTAGAACTATGTATTTATATTTAAGCTGTTCAAAATTGTAATGAATATGGTCGATCCTTAACAAATACAGATCGAGATATTATTTAGAAACTGGTTCTATCGAGGAATGAAAAAGGTCTGGTAGACTGAAAAGTGGACTAAAAACATTGCTACTGTAGTACAAAGTGTCACAGCAGTGCCTTCAAATTCTATATCATGACATTCTCAGGAATTAGGTATTCATCTATTGACAGTTTAGGGAATTTTAAATAACAATTCGCATTTGCATCCAGGAATAGAGCTTCGATTCACACAACACGTGAAAACACTGAGCTGTTGCTGCAGCTCTGGCCACCTAACTCATGCGATTTAACATCATTAGATTACTTTTTTGGGGATTTTTTTAAAAGCTAAGTCTGTGTGAACCGAAAACTATGAACTTATGTATAAATGAGTCCTTGAAAATTTCGTATGAGCGCCTCTAGACGTACAGTGGTGCATATTTAAGTTGTACTTGTTTTCACAGTGTTAAGAGTCATATTTTTATAGAAAAGAACACCAGACACATTTTGGTAGTGACTCTTGACAGATCCTGTACCTTTTAAACTTTCAAGAACTAGGTGGCGTATACGTAACATTTTTTTTGTTTTTTATTTTTAGAATTCTCTGTTATTGCATAAATTCTAAAATTCTCTTATTCATCGACTGGTGACACCACCGTGCAAATATAAACACTATGTCTTCAACAGGAAATACGGCAACTTCCGCCGTAAATGCCAGTTGTTACACATCCATCTGAGAGCATTGATATTCACTGGTTTTCAGTTGAACAAAATTTAGGTGTAATCCTTTCTAATCATTCTAACTTTTTGGCAGGATATGGCAAACACCATCTTGTTTGTACACTGTTGCTGGTCAAGGACGTGTGTGTTTGCAACGAAATATGCTGAACTTTAATTTCTTATAATAGCCAACCATTTGTATTTAGCATCAATGTACCCCGGAAACGCTTAATTAATTCGATACCATTTCGCATACATGGTTATGTTTCAACTGAACCGCGAGTAGATCGTAATTAAAACAAGTTTAATCCACCAACAGATGTTATTGAAAACATGCGGTGCTACGCCGGAAGTTGTTTAAAGTTTCGACTATTGTCGGCATTTTTTATTTTTTGTTTTTCAGTAAATCTGGATGAATGGCTACACCACATGAGTTATGAAATACATTGCGTGTGTGAATTTAATAAATTGTGCAACAATAGAAGAAAAAGACAATTGAACTTGCCCGAGAAATATAAATTTACCGAGGTGCGTATACGGAAACAATGAGGGGTAGGTTGTGATAAAAAAAAAAACCCAAAAAAAATTTATTAATAACTTACACCATCCGGCGACGTTGGAAAGTTCGCATAGGGTGCATATGGGCCGACTTCGCCTTTAGGACCTGGTGGGCCAGGTGGTCCTGGTGGACCACGTATGCTATCACCTGGTGGTCCTTTGGCACCTCGTTCGCCCTTTTCACCCTTTGGTCCGCGGAATGCTGAAATGAAAAAGAAAAATTCAATTTGGTTAGTTTTCGAAAAAAATTTCAAGATTCTGCATGAAAAGGTTTTGTAATATTGAAGAGAGGTTTGTAAAGAAAATCACGGGGGGCTTCAGTAGCCACAAAAGGCGAACTGAAGACAGGTTTATTTTGAGTTATGGACCAACACCATATGTGTTGATAGGAAAGGAGCTATAGATACATAGCTCAGTGCTTTGAATGTATATCATATCATGACGTCCTACAGAGTCCAGCTGCCTAGACATAGGTTTGTTCAGAGGATGCACCATCAATCAATCTGCCCACATATCAGCGAGCGTAGAAGATCCTGCGAGACGGCGCCGGTTCACAGCCTTTATTTTTTAACATAATTGCTGTGACAGACTTGGAAATAGTATGGCGATGACAGGCTTGAGCCTTATAAAGGATTTTGTGCTTCCCTCTTATGTTGTGCAGACTTACCAACGAGCCGAAATCAAGGCTGTTATTTGGCACTGCTATAGCTGTTTCAAACCAAAACCTGAATACGCTTAAGGACATTTTGCAAAAGGCTTTCTTCATAGACTAGAGGACCCTCAAAAATGATGTGTCACTAGCTTGATCGTAAAATATTTGGGTCTTGATGATGAGAGTTATCTGGAAATCTGATGTCCTGGAGCATATAAAGAAAGCCTAAAACCTTGTATGAGTGTAAGAAGAATGCTAAGAAATAATTGGGGACTGAAGCTACAAACCGCGACTTAACATATCTTAACTGCTTGCAAAAGTTTTTTTTTGCTTTAATAAAGGATGTAGAACCACACCAACTTGCCACCCTTAGATATCTAGGTAAGTATCTAGTAGACAAGTGGAAGAATGTGCAGTCTAACACTGGACACTACTACCCTAATGACTTTGATTTCCTGTCATAAGGATACGTAGGTTTTACTTCTGGAAATTCTGTTCAACAAAATTCCGAAATGGATATCCCCTCAAGGGAGGATTGCAAAGAGAACATGTTATCTTGAATGACAGAGTCCATATGTCTCTTTATGGATGCTAAACATAGTTGGCCTTCCCAACCACTGAACGTTTTCGGAGTCGAAGTATAGTATGGTATGCAATGGGGATATCCTTATTTGTACTGACAGTCAGGCTGCGATCAAATTTTCTAAAATCCGTCCTCTGGGTTCTGAAACACAAGCAGATGCATGAATGACAAGCAGTTTAATAGATTCTCGGTCTAGCGTTCGTGGGTTTGGGGTCAATATGAGCCAAATTGATCGGATGTTTTTCAATAAATTTTCTTGAAGGACATGATCCTAAAAAGTGGGCGGAGCCCTATATAATGTATGGACGAATTGTAGAAAAAGAGAATGTCTGTGTTTATATTAAGAAAAAAATTTTCACTTTCTAGTAAAAAAGTTGAGAAAATTGATTTTTCCTAAATAGTGAGCGTATGCGTGGGCGGATTTTGAAGATATTTTTATCAGTATTGCCTCAAACTAGAAGCAATCCATGTACCAAATTTCATCGATATAGATTAAGACTAAGCATTTTTTGTGATTATCCTTGAAATCAAGGACACTAGCGAATATACATCTACATAGCCGAATGTATCTCCAAATCTTCTACAACTTTGTGCTACATTGTTTTTTTCTATCTAAATCCGTTTCTAAGAAAACACAAAGAAATTGGTTTTAAGGACCTTCCTGCCTTTGAAGGCTCTAAACCTCACACTTGCTCGATTTTTTTCACATTTTCTTTGATTACCATGTTATCCACATCTCAAAGAACATAATAATTAAATGAATTTGTGAGAAACATCAAAATTAGTAAAGAAAACGAGAAAAATTCACGAAATTTTACATTTTTCCTGCGTGACACGAATTCAGCAGAAAAGTCTCCTCAGTTTCTCTACCATTTTGCTGCATTTTTTGGCGTTGCGCGTGTCATTTTGTGAATTTTGCGAAAAACGCATATTCCCTTGGACATAGTACCTAAAATTGATTCAACTAGTTACTATTATCTATTTCCTTAATAAATCAGTTGTTTTCCTTTGATATTTCGCCGTGAAATTGTTTAAAACTGGAAAAAAGTGATTGAACTGATGCCATTGATTTTTTAACAGTGATACATTTTGAAAATCACTTTTTCGGCAGTAAAATAACGACTTAAGAAAAGAAAACTTGGAAATATTTTCTAAGCATGCAGACAATTAAGTATTTAATAGATTCTTGGACTAACCTTCCTGAATTTTGTGTCAATATGGGCAAGATTGATCGGATGTTCTCCAATCATTTTTTTTGCAGGACACGATCCTAAAAAGTGGGCGAAGCCCTATATAATGTACGGACGAATTGTAGAGAAGGAGTATATCTATGTTTTACGTTAAGAAAAAATGTTTCACTTTCTAGTAAAAAAGTTGAGAAAATTGATTTTTTCTAAATAGTATGCGTATGCGTGGGCGGATTTTGAAAATATTTTTATCAACGTCGTCTCGGACCTCAAGAAGTCCATATACTAAATTTCATCGAAATAGAATAAGATTAAGGCCTTCAAGATTTAAAATGAATTGTGGAACAGTGGTTGAGAAAAGTACCCACATTGGCCGTTAGAAGACGTTTCGAAAAAATGAAAAATCTATTCCAGAAACTTATAGATACTTAATGATTACAGTCCACACCGAATACCGTCTTCATGATCGATAGTCAATCTATTATATAAATCACCTTGACTCTCGCAACGCATAGTTCAAGATAACTCAACTCTTAGTTAAAGGCTGCAACAGTTTTGAGGAAAAAGAAAGCCCTGACGAGCTGACGAAACAGTGTCGAGCTTCCTATACATATGTAGTACACATTTGCAGTTCGGAATGTTAAAACATTCTTATATATATATATACCAGTATCTGTAGCGACACCTTTGCTTTGCTCTTTAGGTTCTGCTTATCAGTCCAAATTGTTCAAGAATGCAGAATGGTTTTTCAAGGCTGCACTTGCACAAAATAAGATCTCCAAATAGATCGTTGAGCAAGGCTCCCGTATCTTGTGTTTGAGTTCCTACCAAACACAATAAAAGTACCAAGCAAAACGGGTTCTCATCAGGACTTGTCAGAAATCTCACCGCAAAATATCGTAGATAACTTATCGGAGTCAGGTGTGATAATTTCCCTTTTCATAGAACCTTAATGGTAAGCTTAAGAGCTACCACTATCTGCAATTGACTGGCGGAGTGCATTCTCGGAATCCTTCGAAAGTGAATTCTTTCGAACAGTGGATTAGTTGCCTCTTAGTGCTTAAGTAGAATTTATTTATTATATGTGCATTCACAGAGTGGTAGAAACATTAAGATTTTCAAGTTAAATCCAAGCTTAACGTCAGATGGTTGAAGGTAATGACAGAACTTGGTGTGGAAAGATAGTATACCTCGGTAGGTGTCAGCATACGGTCCTTCACTGGACGCATCATTGGATACATCATTGTTATAATGGGCAAGCCAAGTGAGTATCCAGAAACAAGGTAAGCTTCTGTTTAGTTAAGAGGTTCATATATCTTGAAATAAAACGAAGAATCTGTAAAAAAAAGTGTGTGTACGCCCTCCTCGTTCTCAAGACTTTAAATGCTCTGAGGTGAACTAGGGCTTCAGGATATTCAGTTCTAGAAGATCTAAAATTTACCATGAAATATCAGGCATTTAGTGGGCGCCGTGGCTCAGTGGTTAGTGCGTTGGACTACGGAGCAAGGGGTTCGAGATCGAATCCCAGTCGGGGAACACCTAAAAGTTTTTCACGGCCCCACCTCTCGCGAGCATCTGACAAACATCCGAGAGTACAACTGTCTCGAGAAAGCTTCTCAAATAACAAATTGCCCTTCGGACACGGCATTAAACAGTAGGCCCCTTCCATTCGTGTAAAGAATGTAACACGCACAACACGAATGGTTGTGAGAAGCTAGGCCCTGGGTCCCATCGACCTGTAGCGCCAAGTATTTATTTTTATCAGGCATTTGCCGTGCTTTTCTTAAAAAAAAACACTTTCTTTGTAGAATGAGCAATGGTATGCGAAAATTTTGTCAAAAGAACAAAACTCAGAGCACATTCTGTGATAGTCTCATCGCCCATTTTTAAATGGTGACAGCCACGCCCATTTACCCATTTTAAAACTATTTCTGACCTCCAAACAAGAGACGTAAAACTAAAATCCAATCTATTAACTTTTTTCTCGAAAACTCTCATTCGACTTACGGCCAAGTATTAAACAAACTCTTCAAAGGACTCTCTCAATTTTTTTTTCTATGCTACCATGCCACTGCATTAGTCAGATGACCGCTAAGCTGAACGAATGGTTGCATGGCCAAGGATTATTTCAAGCGGATTACTTCCGGTTACAAGCGGCTTCATCACTCAATGAGTTCTCGTCAAATATCATTTCACAGTGACTGCTCAATATAGTCGCCAAGGGACGAAGTTGGAGAATCCAATATTTTAGGGATACTAATGCACAGTAGTTAAAAGAGAAATTTAAAGTTTATCCTAAGGCAGACCCTGAGTTACATAACTCCTCAGTCATCGAATGACCATAACCCAGGAGCTACATCATCAAACCTGCATCTCCATCATCACATCTATCATTTTTTTTTCTGTGTGTGCTAGCCTTCAGGATAATGAAAGGAGAAAATTTTAATTTCCGACTTAAAATGTAATTAGCAGCATCACAGCATGTGGCAGATTACCAAATTTTAGTTCGAAAAGTTTCATATCGCCGCAGGAAATCCAAAACTATCACCGCTATCATAAATTTTGGCGAAAATTTTTGGGTGAAAAACAGATACCGCCTCGAAAAGTGCAGCATATCCTTCGGCAGGCAGTCGGAGCAGAGGCAGGAGCAGCATGCATAAACATACTCAATCACAGCTCTCTTTCGGGGGTTTGATAACTTTTTATTTTTTTCATTTTTTTTTCTGTCGTTTTTGGTCCTTTTTTCTGCCATTAAACTTTGTCTATGACATTTTACCATAAATCGGTACAATGAGGATATTGCCTCCTCGACGGGACGTGAATGGGACGTCATTGTACAACGATTGGGACCAGTCAGTGGTGGATTTTTCCAGGGCGGGACTTTTGTTGAAAAGCGGTAAAAGTTTTATTAATTTCTCCACCATCCGTATACGGGTGTATAGTGTGCAAATGCATTTTTTGGATGTCCCCCACTTCAGTGTCGGAGAGTGGGTAGTTGGCTTTTGTTTTTGGCCAAATACTGTAGTGAAGGGACTCATGCCCTACTCTCTGTCTGGCTTGTTGATCGGTATACCATATATTTGTATGTATATGCATGAATGGCCAGAATATTTTATAGGAATATTGATTGAAAAAGTTTCCAGCTTAACGGACATAAAATGAACTGAAAAACAAAAAAAACGGAGTGCAGTCAGAGTATGCGGTAGTTAAAGGATGTTAAAACAACAGCAGCTAGTCGAACAACAAAATGGTGCTCTTCCGCTTTTGCTTTGCTATGTGTGGTTACCCTAAAAGGATACAGTGTATGCATCATGCACGTAATAACGGATGTGGATGGGGAAAAAATTACAAAAAGGAGCTAGCACTGGTGTTGTGATGATACGGTACGGTTGCTGTGTATGGTATGCAAATCTGGGGTATATCTTGTAATCAGGATCTAGGGTCCTTAGCTGCTTTCACGCCATTTAGAAGAAATTCCCAGTTGAATGTAGCATAAGCCTGTGTAACCACAATTAGATACGGGATCTAGGGTCGCCGTCGTGATGTTGTGTGCTGGTTTTTAAGCAACCTCGCAGAAAAGTCCTGTTTTATTTTGGTAGTACGTATGGATTGTCCTTGGGGGAATGTGGTTAGACTTTTCAACTGAAGGTGAGTTAAATTTATTTCGCTTGAAGTGTTTCATGACTCAAAGTGGCTCGGGGGTAGATGCGGGAGTGAATGTTTACCCCTATGTTTTGATTCTCTTACAAGCCAATGTGGAATTGTGGAGGATCTACTAAATGAGTTGGAGTTCGGGCCTTTGGGGATACAGATTTCTATGGAACTGAACTGGAAGGAAAATCTTGCGTTTATAGAAGGAATATAGTGCAAGGATGTTTGTGAAAAATGCCTCTGTTTCACTCATTAGAAACCGTGAAGACGAAGGCGTGAAACCAATAAGAGATGATGAGAGAAGTAACAACAATCGTGTTTCCAAAGTTGGCTGCGGCAGAGACACCAAGAGAGTAGAGACTGCACTTTTTTTCCGGGGAAGCCACAGAACTACACAGATGCGGGAAAGGCAGAGATACTGTCCAATGGATAGCCAACATTTCTGCATCTCACAGCACAATATTGCAATCTCTACTCTCTTGGTGTCTCTTCCGGTATTGACAGGAGAAATACCATAATCAGAAAACTTCTAAGCTGATTCAGGAATAGGAAGGCTGTCGACAGTACTTCGATGTCCAAATAAAAAAAAAAACGCTCATGGTAAAGGACGTCAGAAGTACAATACCAGACTGTCCTGGCAAGAACGCCAAACTACATATCGTGAGACTTTCAGCCCAGTGGCAAGTTTGCATACTCTAGGTCACCTATTCGTCGCCTGGCTATTCTTTCGTCAGGTATAACGTTTTCGGGTATACAACTGTCGGATTTAATGACCTCGTTGGTGCCCTCACCGTTGTTATGAGCGACTTCCACTCTACTTTGGATGTTGATGATGCTAGATAGTTTCTGGTACACGGTATGAGACAGTAGATTAAGACCATTGAACATGGATTCCAGTAAGTCGGTTTCAAACTCTTGTTGAGATCAGTTCTTTTGTTGAATCTTTGTCTTCAAAAATTGTAAAGTTTTCATACAAAGAGTGCAGTGGCTACCTGATACTGTTTAGGATGTCCTGAAGCACATTAGGATATACTAGACATGAAATCAGGCTGTTATCAGGCATTTCACTTCTGGTTTCCTCTTTGTCATTAGTAATGAGAAGTTGTCTTGGCCATTGCAGAGGTACAAATGTGTCACTCTAAGTCACACACGTATTCTAACGTAGCTGCTTTACAGTCAGTCAAAGGAATGATTTGGCTTCAACCATGATGGCTCAAGAAGAAATTAAATGCAACACAAAATGGCTCTCATTTTGGCAAGAAGATACCCCAACCCAGGCTAGAAGATGTATATTTCTATCAAAAGATAAACATTTGTCATGTAAACTTACCAGGAGGTGGTGGAGGTATTGGCGGTTGTTGTCCTCCGCTACCGTCGTAGTCTGTCGCCTGAAATATAAAAAAGGATACATTAGTAAATGTGTCTCTAAGAAGGTAGTTACTATATGAAATCAAAGTATCCTTAAACACTTACAACCAAACTCGAATAAATTTTAACATCAAACCCCACTCTGACAAGAAAACAAACATTTTAAACTAATTTACCGCCGGCCATGGTGTGTAAACCATCCCCATGCATCGATTAAACCGTCATAACGCCGTCACGGAAATTTCAACAATTTCCTTTTACTTTCGTCGAGGCCATCATTTGTGTCTTCCACTGTTCCCGCACACATCCATACGGCTTATGTACGTCAAATGGTGGCTAACGCCATCGAACAACCTTGCTACCTAGGAACTCTGTCAATTATGCTATTCATAAATAAATATTTCGTTCAATAACCATATTTCATGTGACAGCAGAGAGAAAGTAAGGACGAAAAAAAGGGTAAATCAATATTTACGTATGCCACACTGTCAACGACAATATACATGCAAATAAGGGATATGAATCACAATTGCTGGTGAAATGAGTCGCATTGAGAGGGAAAGTACGTCTACGCGTTCTGGCGGGTGGCTACCTCTGGGTTGAGTACTAAGTCATATGGAGGATATGATGTGAAGTACACGAGGTACTTGGGGGCTAGTCCCCCGTGACACAAATTTATTTATTTTTCTTTTTTTTCCCTCCATTAACTTTGAAACGTCTAGGAATAAATGCCATAAATAAAATTGTCAATGGAATGGAATTAGGACTGTGGCAATGGGTGCAGGATGAGGAAAATGGATGATGAACCTCTGCCGTTTTGTCTTACGGATCAAGGAGCCAGATAAGCAGAAATATTTTCCGCTGAAATACTGTGATGTTGATGTACTGTGACATTGCAGTGCCAAGTCGACATGAGTATGGTACACTGCAGTGCTTCTAAGAGTAGTAGAGCCATGAAAGGGTAGGTCTTAAAGTTTTCACGATTAGCATCATCTGGTAATTCAGATTTTTCTCAAGAGATACTCATTGAAGTTGGTATAAGGTCTGTTGGAAAGATTATCCTTTAGAACTATTTTGTTGGCAGGTTTACACTCGAGGAAAGGAGGAGGGTTTCCAGACTTATTATACCATCGACGATTGCGGGTCTGGAAACATCCTTAAACTAAATATAAATGGGAGCAAGGATCATTGAATCCCGTAAGTTGAGGTCTTGTACAAGAATCACTTTACAGACTGAGAATGCAAGAGAGTTTCGATTGTGACATACAAAGCCATGATAATGGTTTAGTGGATAGAGTGTTTGCTTGTGACCTGGATTGTGCAGGTTCAAGCCCGGGTGAGAAACACTGGCGAGACACTCCACCCGAACCTTGTGAGAGAAACGAAAAAATGGAAAGTTTTCGAATCACTGCATCACAAGTGCCTGGAAGTACAATGGACCGAATCGTACTCTGACTGATTCTGAGAAAAAGGGAGGTTCAAGAAGAGGTGTCATTGTAAATTTCGCGACAGTGTTGAACTGTCAACATTTAATGATCATTGTAACGACTTTTTATAAGAAAAATCCAAAAGGTTTGTCAATGTGTTGTACAATGTATTGAAGTTCGGAAAATGTGACCTTTTCCAAAGTTCTTACTTTAGCCCTTCTCCCAAGGAATAGTGAATTTAGGCCATACATTTGAATATCTCGGAAAAGGGCTGGACGTGAAAACTCCAACTCCAGTTTGTTCGGCAGGTAAGCTAAAAATTACAGGAATAGAGCTATCCTCATCCACCTTGCACGTGACCTACATGGTTAAAAGGTCCAGTTGGTTCATGAATTAAAGCCAGTCTGTCTGAAATGGATGCTATAGACGGAAAGAACATCAATTTTCAGCAGAATGTAACCAAGACTACATTCCACAATATCCCCAGAACTATGTATGTCGAAATCGTATTGAGTGACTGTAATGGAAAAAATGTTAAAGTATTTGACACAACCCCCACGACACAGCAAAGGGCAACTTGGTTCCCAATTATTGGTGCAACAGCCAACCAAAATGGTATGATGTCCGTCCATTGCATTTTTGCCATCTTCTGAGCTCAAGTATCGAACGTGTTGAAAACTCGGTCTGACAAAGTGGGAACTTTACATCATGCCCCTAATAACATCAGCAGGGCGCAGATACTATAAAGAGCCAACTGTCGCAAGTGCCATTGACCAGAGTTGGACCATCACCAAGGAGGTAGCAAAGCCACTATAGAGTACAGAAGACGCTCAAAACAAAATTAGTGCTATAAATGTCGGAACGAGGGTAAACGAGGCGACATATCCATAGAACAGAGTCAGAGAAATCTGCCTCCCAGTTCATGGATATCAAGGAGTTTCGTGATGGAAACCCAGTTCGGAATTTGTACTAGTAAGTCAAGCAAGTGGCTTCAGTCATCAAGTTTGAAAGACAGGCTCCTCGAAATATTAGGTGAAACCAACTATCATCGTTGATCGTTGCTAAATGTTCCATTCTGTTCAAAGTACTGTGTGAATGTCTTAAGCCGTCAATATGG
Organism: Xylota segnis; assembly: GCA_963583995.1. Taxonomy (NCBI): domain Eukaryota; kingdom Metazoa; phylum Arthropoda; class Insecta; order Diptera; family Syrphidae; genus Xylota; species Xylota segnis. The sequence goes on along the minus strand of OY757238.1, from coordinate 56,380,896 downwards.
CTCATGAATCTGTTGATCAACTTTAGACCAAATCATCACGCTAAGACAAATATACTGTAGAAGACCAATGAACTTCAAGTCCCAATGCATCATTTGTGATAAGTCTTAAGGGAAGGGCCGAATTGAGGGAAAACATGATCTATACATACTAAGCATACTGGGTGTGTAGGCCAGCTTGAACAGAGAAATATGCAGCGGGCTTTGCTACAGCAAATGGCTTGTGTCAGAACGAAAAGTACTGCCCTTCATAAGTCCATACAGCTCCTGAAATACGTAGACCATATCGTTGTAGTGGCTAGGCTTATTGGCTTCGGAGTAAATGATATCCATGCTTAGGATGAACAGAAACGAAATATCTGGCTAGAATCGTGTACTCGAAATGATGTACTGAAAGGATTGTATCTAGTTGGGTGGCGTATACGTAATTTTTTTTCATACATTTTTTGACTCAAAAATTTCAATTTTCCACTACTCACAGCAAAGCAGTAGGAATAAAAGGATACACGAAATATTTTACTAGAATTGTTTGATCGAAACGATTACAGTTAGAAATCCATAAACCCCAAAAAAATCATTTGGATTGAGGTCTACTGAAGCAAATCAATCAAATTACCACTTCTCCAATGTCAAGGATTACTACCAAATGCAACAGTTACCGAATAACACTCAAACTTCACCCAAAAATCAATCAAATTATCAACAAACAATATCCATCCTTTTTAATTCCATCAATAATTCAATTCAACTTCCTTAAGTCCCTTAAAGACTATGACCCATCAAAAGAATTAATTTAAATTTCCATAAAAGCTACAACTTTATCTTTTCACTTTCTACCAGTCGCTATCAAAGGACATCAAACTTATGTACCATAAAATAGAGACCACACGAAAAAAAGGGAACCTCAAACAACCACACACATCGTATAACAAGTTTCGTAGTAGAACTTTCTAAAATACAGGAAATGGGGAAAACTTTTCGCCAAAAAAAAGAAAAAACGATCAAAAAGAAAAAAAAAAAAAAGAACGAAGGGAAAATAAAATAAGTATCTACACGTATGTACAAGAGAGTTTCCTTCATCCTGGTTCCCCCCCTTTTTCGTACAAATCGCACAAATCACTTGGGAAGAGTTTCCGAAACGCAACTGTCATGTCGACCGCATAAACTTTTGACATTCAGAAAACGCTTACCCGATAACTTTCTCTGTCGCATTTTGTTTCTGTTTACCCCGTCACCCACTCTATCATCATATGCCAAGCAGTCAGCCAGCCCCGCTCATAATCGAGGTCGTATTAGATTGTCAATAGGACAAATTTCATGCAGACATCCTGTGTCAGGGACTACCTATCTACATACATCCATACACCCACACATATATAAGTTAAAAAGTCATTAAATCGAACTTGAGAACATCCCCATCTTCAAATATACCTCCATCCGTATGACAGGAGGAAATAAGAACCCAAAATAGCAACGGCATCAAGCCAACATATGGGAATTCAATAAAGGACACACATACACCAGGACATCATACACCATGGGATGGATATACACGCAACGTTTACACGAGTCCTGGTCAACTATTGCAAAATTCTCATAAATTTATCTGACAAGTTTATTTTTCCCATTTGGCCTCCATCCACCCCTCCCCCCTCGTTACTCGGTTGGTATCCTTGATACCGCTTTGATATATTCCAGATATCATAGAAAATACAATTTGTCAAAATGTCAGGTAGCATTGCATGAGACACACTCTATCCTGCTCTTGGTATCAAGTGGTGTCTCACATACACAGTAACAACATAGTCGACAGTGTAGGCAGTAGTGCCAGTCAAGGATACGAATTTCAAATCGAAATTGATGTCCTTTCTGGGAATTATCTCAGATGTGTTTCGGTGTGTTTTCAGTCCCCGATCTCGGTATTGTGATAAGAATAATTGTGCGACGTGCTGTTATTACAATTTAATGGAAACGTATTCACAAAACCGGAAAAGAAATTGTTTCTCCTTTGTTTTGAATTCAAAATGACACAGCTACACATGTAGCTGTCCCCAAGGAGACTTCTCAAATGGTCAGGAGACAGTCTTTCTTCCCACACCGTACCTTGAGGAGCAGAAAAAGATAAATTGATTTCGTAATGTAAATGTAAACGAACCAAGACACCCCTGCGAAAAAGGAATTTAATACTTAAGCTCTCGTTCCCAACAAAAACAACAACAAAAAAAAGGATACATATTTCGTATGAACCAGATATGTGTGTATGATGACAAAGGACGAACAGGAAACGGAACACCGAAATGAATTACATTCTTGGCAAAAAGTCGCTCCTACTTTACATGCAGATACAACTATCCGACTCCTTGTAATACAAAATCAATAAACTATTAAAGGATATCGAACTCCACAATCGACTTCGATAAAGAGCCGCTCAGTGTGTCTATTCAAATCTTACAAGAAATACAATTTTTGGTAGCATCTTCCTTCGAAACGAATGAATGCATTGCAGCCAGCAGCTAGATCCTTTTCAAGGATACTCAGTCGTCGTCGTGGATCTTTTATCACTGTGCAATGATTGTTTGACCCAGTTTAGCGGCGGGCTCTCCTCACAATTAATTTGTTTTTCTCTTTATTTTTTTTTTCTCTCTCCGCCCAACTGTTCATTCAAAATAAACTCAAGGAGATGAAAAAAAAAAATCGAGGACTATTATGAACAGGATATAAGAAACAGAAATGATATAAATAAGGAGAACAACTCTAATAGAATGTTGAAACATAGTTTCTGGAAGGAGTAAACTTTTGTTCAACACAAAAAATAGTGAATGCTGGTAACGGAAATGAAATCTTACACTTGCATAGGACAAGAATGAACAAAAAAGAAGGAAAGTATAATAAATAAAAAAAAAAATAGTAAAGAAGGAGAACACAAAGTCGTTAAATAAAAACTGTTCATTTCCCTGAACGGTGATGCTGTGAATGGGTGAAATAAAAGAAAGAAATTCATTTAGTCCATTGCTGTGCATTCAGCGATGTTTTTTTTTTTTTGCCCACCCGCATATCCTTTCCCACGCAACCACCCACAAACACACAGACACAACAAATGAATCTTTGAATTACATGCGAATTTTGTAGAAAAGTGTTTGAGATTGTTGTTCTGTGTCTGTTGTTATTACAATTGCAGCAGGATAATAGAATTTCATCCTTTTCTTTGTTTAATTTTTTCCCTTTTTTTGTTTCTCCTTTCTAGTGGATATACTCTGTTTTTTCGTTGGGTTTTGTTTTTTTTTTTTGTTAAGTCTCCTTGTTACTCTCGTGTAAGTTTCTTTTGTTATACACATTTTAGTGAGGAGAGGATGCATCCTTTTTGTACGCGAGTGGATGAAACGTTTCATTCATTTTAATCGTGTTGGTCCTTTTCTTATGGTTAACATCAGGAAGAGCAACTGTTTTCATTTAAATCATAATTGGAGGTGTTCTCTTTTAATTTGACTTGTGTTCTGTTTTTTTTTTTGTTTTGTTTTGTTTTTCTAGAGTTTAGAGTAATGTTGGTTTTTTTTTCTCTTTTGCAAGGAGACAAGGATTACTTTGAAGTGGTTGAAGGCAGAGCGTGGAAAGTTTCAGTCTAAAAGTTTTATTAAATAACAACTGTAAGTTGATCGGAAACAAGTTTTGCACTGGAAACAAGATTTTTGGTTGACAATTTTTGTTAAGAGGGCACTCTACGAGTATACTGTATCCTGAAGGGTTGTTCTCGAGTTCCTGGAAAGTTCTGATGATAGTTAAGAGGAATTATGAAAGGAGTTAGTTTAAGACAGTATTTTGCGGAAATCTGACAATTAGGAATGGATTCGGTTGAGGAAATAGTCGTAATGGGAGTTGTCTATTCCAGAAGTAAAACAGATGGCATTATACATATAGTAGCATGCCTGGTATATGCACTTAAGGACCTGACCTACATTGGATAGTGGTCGCGGCTATAAGGATACAGCTCAACAAGCAACACATCCATCAATAATTCTTAAGACAATGGAAAAGCCTGTAGATAACCGTTTAAGGTAGAAAGTACTAATCTCTACTCTATCGATCGTGTAAGAGCTGATCAATCTAGACTGCTTAACGAAAGTATGTCAATGTCCTTCTGGTGATGGATTGGCTTTCTGGTTGTCGAAAGAAACATTCGATAACACCTACCATGAAGCTATTAACCAGAATTTGGAATCGAATCAGGTTTGGCCTGAGATGGAATTCTATACAAAAGAGAGTATCTACATATAGTAGGTGCATGCTAGTACACCTTGACCAAGCCCAAGAAAATAAGAGTATAAACTCAAAATGGAAACAGAGGTCAAATAGGAAAGTTTTTCGGTTCAAGACTATGAAGACTTATAGATCAATTAAGATCAATGACAGTCCCATACCGCACATGTATGTATGTAGTATATGATCATAAGTCGATCACCGTAGACTCAGGCCTGCATCATGGTCAACAAGTAAAGCAATGTCCAAAAAAGGGAATACTTTATAAAAGGACTCTAGATAGAAAAGTAGTAAAAACATTACACATTGGAGGTGTAAGCGCACCCAATTGTGTTCAAAGTCAATAGCTAGACACATGTAAAATCTGTGGGGGACTTAAACCTCGATCAGTACTAATAGAATAATAGGATACTTGGAGAATAAAATACGATCTAGACGAATGTGAAAAATAAACGAGATGTTCTAGCGATATAGTAAAAGGATATACGCAAGAGAGCCTGGTTGTGGTTGAACCTTTTGACATGTTAATCAATTTAGCCAGGGATTGTCAAGGACACATAAAAAAACTTAGCACAGGGCTGATAAAATAAGTCAATGCAGTTAAGAAACTATGAATGAAGGCTGCTAGAATACAGAAAAGAAATGTGGAATTTATACACTTGTTGGGCTGTTTGGACTTTCCAGGATCAGGAACCTAGATTACGAATACGAATACTTAATGTTTAAGTCTTGGGGACGAATGCCAGATTTTATTTGCCATCGCAAGACCAAAGAGTAATAATCGATGAACTTGAAAGAAAAAATTCTTTAAAAATATGCTGTACCTCTGCTAATACCTCAGTTATAACAGCCATTCAGGCTTTGAAAAGGTACATAATACTAAGGCAGTTTTCAATAAGGGCATAACAATTTCGGATTTAAATAAAATACAAAATAATTGAGATATCAGTCTGAAATGTACTTCACGTGTAGTAAGCATGATAAATTTAGATACAGCATTCGATTTTTTTCATATGACCAACGTGAACATTTGCACCGATCGATTCTTTGGAGACAATTTTTCACAACCCTTCCATAAATATCGGGAGGAACATTGGCAATTATTGTTCAATATTGTCCCTGAGGTCCTTTAATCTTATTGGCTTGTTTTCACATGTAGGTTTTTTACTGTCTCGTAATTCATATTTTGCTTATTGCCAAACTGATTGAGCCAACAATTAATACGTTTCCGTTCTTGAATTAATTTGATCTGGTGGGTCAAGATTTTTACCAAAAATTTGCCACAAAATACGCATAGCTTGTCTGGGCCGGAAAATAAAGTAAACTCTATTTAAGTTTCTACCACCTACTCAGAATCTTGGTTGTAATTTTTAATAATTTCCAAACGTTGCTCTTCACAAACTTCACTTTAATAAGGGGGAGTGTTGTTGTAGAGAACAGAACAGAACAGAGAAATATGAACACCCGAATGTCCTGACCCAACTCGGAGTGTCTCCGCGCGCGTTACGGCGTTTTAAGCCAGGATAATGGTTTTATTTTAAGGTGTGCGTTCCCTCGGTTTTTGTGGTCGCTCAACGGAATAGTGGGCGTGTGAGAGAATTCGTGGAACCGGTGCGCGAGGCATAAGAAGATTATTGCTGTCATCTGTAGGTGCTTTGCGTTGATTAATGTTCTGGCACTTTCAATCGCCTTAATAAGCAACAGTAACACAGCACCAGTAGCAGTAGCAGTATCACCCAACGAAGGAGATGACTATACAGATTCAGTTTTGGTTTCATTTATTTGTGGCCACATCATGAAAGGTGACACTCAACTCTGTTGTGGTGTGATGGTGTAAACGGTTTATGACGCAGTTGTACTCGCGAAATCCATTTCATTTAATTTACTTGAATCATTTTTTTTTTGGCCCAAATTGAAAAGGAAGATGGAAGGACCAACGAAAAAGTGAAAAGAAAAAAAATTTGAATTGGACATTTGGTTTAGTTCATAAACTGTAATGACATCGGACCAACCTGACAGATGAGGTTGAATGAGTCGGGAGGCGATATACAATTACATTTTTGAGCTCTCTGTTGCCACTGGCAGGGTATTAATATTTTCGTCCTGAATGTCGTCACAAATGTGAGCTATTAAATGAAAGTGGGTAATTTTTGACACAAAAATGAATATTTTTGGCAGTTATTTATGGGGAAGTACTGTGAAAGTGGAAGGATCGTAGGAATACTGAGTGACACACATTTCAGTAGGTTACTCCTATTCTTGAAACAAACTCTAGAAAACATAAAGTTTTTAGGGAAAAAAGAATCTTTGTCCGATGTTTTCATGTTTCTATCTCGTAGCACCGTAGATGGTTTCTGATAGGGTTGGAATGGCTCTCCGCACATGGGCACACTTAGAATCATAGAGGTCTATTGGGATGCCATGGATCGTACTAATTGTCTAATCGGGACTAATCAAAGGCGCATAATGACACCTGTTCGTCTAGGTTTAGGATTAGACCTTCCTTCTCCTTACTTCAGCTTCTGCGGAAGTCGTCTGACCTAGGCCCACCCTTTTCACATATCGGCCCATCAGTCAGTGTCTAGTATGTGGCTGATCTGTGATAGCTCCAAGTGAACCAACCCGGCTCTATGTTTCAAATCAAGCCTAGACTGGATCTCGGCTACAGTTGTTTTAGGGCAATATCGTGTGTAAATTTTGGAGGTTTCCTTCCCTAAATGTTGTATTCCTTCGTAGATCTAAGGGCCCTCATAGCACCGATACAACATTGCATACAATCTCCAGCAATGTCCTTCAGGTCCTTCTCCTAAACTGGTTAAGAGACTACGTAGGTAACTTCTAAAAATGTTCGTTATTCACGGCTTTCTATGCTTTGTCGACTAGTTCTATCGTCTATCACTGCCATTCTGCCCCACATGATCCATATGTGTCAAGAAAGGACATCATGCAAAGAATTATACCAACACCAACCCTGTTCAGGTGCCTGGATTTGCAATATATGAATATGTGTGCAATGTATAGCAATAGAGCATTTAATGGTAGACTCGATGATTTGTGCACTGCAGTGGATGTGGTTCTTAGAAAGTTCTGTCTGATTACTTGAAGAAATAACAAACAGATGTGAATAGGAATCTGACTCCAATAACAAGGAGGATCGCCAGGATCCCCTTGTTTAGGAAACATTTTAGAACGTTTCTATGGGTTACATTCTGTGTTACATTCACAGTGTAAGGGTAAATTGTATAGCTGAACTGACGGTTTAACATTGACAGATCATAAAAAAAGTGTAAGGATGTGTTTGTACAAAAATACGAAATTGTTATGTCTCTATTGAAAAACGCCTTAACTCTGATACCTTTAAGAGGGTTTCTGATACTCTGAAGTACATACTATCCGGAGTTTATGTAGCAAATAACTTATCTTTTTCATCACTAAAAGAATTTCATCATATTCCTGAAATTTAGAGAGTGCGTATCTGGTTCGGTGGCGTATGCGTAACATACTTTTCATACATTTTCGGTCTGAAAAAAATTCTCCTTCCAGTTCACTTGGCAAGGCTCCCCTTAAGCTCGCTTGTGTCTAGGTTGGACAGAATCAGAATATTTGACTTTCATTCTGCCATGGGAAAGAAGGTTCAGGATGTCCGTTCTAGTCCGGTGGCGTATGTGTAACATCTAGTTTCCCTACCGTCATGCACCCATGAACATTACTGGGGTTATATTTTTATATGGGTTCAAACTAGATATCCTATAAAACACACAAGCTAACTTGCTCAGGACTAGCCAGGTGTAGAACAACTAAACCCTTCGTTTAATCACTTGTGGAGATGTCAGGAATATAATATTTGTGAACTAATAGCCTTTGTAAGCTCCATAGGTTGGCTTTAGGTACTCCGTACCAAGATCTAGGTCACATGAATGAGTGTATCATAAGACTCCAATTGCTCTAATTGGATTCCTGTTTAGCAGAACCACCATATGTACCTATCTACGTATTCCTAGATCATGCAAGTTTTCTTTGAACGGATTAAATCACTTTCAGTGAATGGTGTAATCGTTGGTACCTTCTACTCTATGAAGACACTGTCAACTTTACATATATCTCTAGGATACGAAAGCAGAAATCTTCAAGAACATTGTAATAGATGTACTAAGGCTAAGACTCTGAGGTTTTCGAAGCATCTAGCTGAGTTCTAAAACATTTGAATGTCCTTCAGGTGATGGATATAACGAGAAAATGGCGGTTCACTTTTGACCCTAGACCGTTCTGTCTTCGTAATCAAGACAAAGTCGACCATACTGTGATAAAAGTCTCACTTTTTCTTGTCCCACATTCAGCACCGACTAAATTAATTAACTTGCATCCTGTACAAACAAACCTCACATTATTCACAAGAAGAAAAAAAAAACACAACCAACGTCCAAAAAAAAGGGAAATTAGCACATAACCCAATTACCACCTGAATAGATCCACTGCCGCATACCGCATTTCCACATACCACGATACCAGTCCCGACTTATTGCAGATATTAACGATTATATCTGAATCATTTAATTCCATGTCCTCTCTTCCGCAAAGTAGTTCTCCTCAAATGACCCAGAAACCGTGTGTCTGACCATCATATCAACCAAGCCGGGTCCTGCTGACTTCAATAACACCACCCCCGGGTTCACTCAAACCACAGAGCAATTCCCGTTCGGGAAGTCTCATTAGTTTCACATCATTTCGATCTCGTACCCGACTACCTCTCGGGTAGTTGCTTCGATAACTTGGTTCACAGGATTTCCACTGCAGAAATATATACGTACCAACGTACCAGTCATGTCAGTTGGTCCATTGAATTGAATGTTATTACCATTAGAGGGAGACCAGTTGAAGACCCAAGCATTTCGTAATTGGCAACCTATCTATTTTCTGTTGCAATTTTAAAGAAGCACCGACAACAAGACTTGCGTGGATTTCGTTATGCGGGTGAAATCATTCAGTCAAAAGGAGAGAATCCTAGAACTAGAACCGTACACTGTCATCATCATTACCATCACAGGCGTAGAATTGAAAACAACCCCTCTGTATGCCTGTTGATGTGGTGTGAGTATGGATTTCTCCATCATCAAACCCCATATTCGATTGATTCGAGCAACGACGACGGTAATCCTGTTGGTTGCCTGTTTCAATTCTCACGCTGAATTGAACTTGTCCTGGGTTTAGTTCTGTTGAAATTCATAACGACACAAAGGCGAAGAACGTTATTAGATGTGACATTTCCTTTTGGCTTTTTGGGTGTTTGGGGGTTGGGGGGTTGGTGGTATGGTTGGGTCTTTTGATTGCTTCCTTGAGCAATTGGTTATTTTGTTCATACACGTACATATGGGGGAGCAACAGGATAAAGCTTTAAACAATGACAAGTGATTTCATTGAGTTGATGACAGCCACGACGACAATCGAGGGCAATAAAGGATTTATTGATGAAAGTCGTCGAAATTGAACGATGGAGAGACTGAGGTGTAAAGGATGTTTTGGAAGTTTTCTTGATTGGATTCATCGATCATACATTTGTAGGAAGGCAAACTTTGGTTTGTAAAAGCCAGGACAGGACCATACGTAATCTGGTTTTGTCCTTCAATTTGACAGTTGTAGCACTACTAGAGGCTTTTTGATTAAATAGCGCTGGGCTGTTGGTTGGAATACGATGTTACTTTAATTTTCAAATTAGATTCCAGTTAGGTTTTCAAGTACTAAGGACCATCATAATTGTCACTTTTGGATTCAGGAAAAAAACCCTTTTGATATATTGAATACCGTAACCAAGCTTTCTGCGCGTCGTCACATTCCTAAAGTGATATCTCGCCCACCTATCATACCAACTAATGAGTTGAAGCATATGTTAGCATTGGATACCTAAATGAATGAAAACCATCAGTCAGATCCTTTCCCACGAATTCTTCAAGCCTTGTATAGCCTTGATTCCTACGGCATATTCAATGTTGCCCTTACTTTTGTAGCTTCTAAGAATAGCACTTAGCCAGAAATGCCGTTTACGTGATCTATCTATGTATCTATATCTATACAATTCAAGATTGTGGCGTAACAAATAGGTTTGTGTTCAAATTTGGTACAAATTTGAATTAAAAAAGCAAATTAAAAAACATAAATAAAACAGAAATACTTATATCAGATTCGTAATGTAAATAAAAAGAACAATCAAGTTTATGCTCTCCGATCCAATCCTTGTAGATACTTACACAAAAATGCTGTAAGAAAAAAAATTGGCGCCCAACACAAGTCTCTTTCGCTTCGAGATGTTTAAGTTTAGTCATGCATTTTAAGAGGAAATTAAATAGAAAAGTAGGGACAGCGTTCTAAGTAGGAAGGAGCTCTAAGTTTTAAGATAGAAGGAATTAGATATTACTGAAATCAGAAACAGTACGGATAGTAGATAGTAGAAGAAGAAATATGAGTCTGTTTTAAACAAATTCTAACCCACTTAGGATAGAAAAGGAGTTACTGAATCTATGTTACTATTTCGAAAATTTGTTAAATAGAATATATATGTAAGTTTAGTCGTCGAATGACCATTAAAATGTAATTGTTACAAAGCATACCGTCGTAACACGGTTTCCATCATCACCATCAGCATCGTTATCACTGTTAATGAAATCTTTTTCATCAAGTTTATGTGTTACATATTCGGGATAGTTATCCTGTTTTATAAATCCAATGGGTACAATGAAGAAAATAAAAAAAAAAGAAAATAAAAATAAAATTTTTAAGCCAATTAAAAAAATTATAAAAAAATAAAAGCAATAATTTCAAAAAAATTTAAAGTAAAATAAGATGTGTTAAATAAAAGAACCTAATGGATATGAAGGGGTGGTCCGAGATAGAACTGCTCACAATCGAAATGTATTTAGAAATGTCTAAGAAAAAGCCTGTCAATTCAAAGATACCAAGGAGACAACTAGGACAACTGGGATCAAAAACACTCTTCAGTCACTGTGTAGATTTTGGACAATGATATAGGTCTTAAGAAGCATAACCTGTCTCTGGTATACCGAAAGACTAAAACAAAGGATAGGAATGCCATTGAATAGTCCTGAGGAAGCTTTGACGGTTTTCAGAAAATCAAATTTGATGAAATTTTGAGTTAAGGACCAATAGTCATCAGTTTATGGCTTTCATTTTAGTCAGGATTCATATGACCTGAATGAACAACTTCACTTCACACACTACCTGTGTAGGTACAATACCAAAGATAACCAGGTCTTTCCAGAAACTGTTGGTGTTTGACTTTAAAGTTGACCCGCTCGACGTCACAGTTGAATAGTTTGTTAAAGCTATCAAATATGCCTTAGTGTAATTTGTCAGTTTCAACCTTGTTTCATCAGAGTTTTGTTGTTGCCAACTCACTCCGTATACTCGTAAAAATCGAGGACAATAGGATTTCAGGATTCCTCTAGTCTGGAACATGGGTTGGCAATATAAACTAATCCTCATAAACCATCTTTATAAAATCACTGACATTATTGCTGTGTCTCAGCAGGAAAGAATGTACACAACTTATTGAGGTTCTAAAGGACAATAAGAAGAGCAATTGTTAGCGACCCTTCTATGAAGGGAGCCAATACATAGTCTTTGATGGATGAATGAACTAGTTGAGTCTGACAGTTCTAGTAAGGTTCAGGGTTCATAAGGTGTCCCTCAAGTAGAAGAGGAACTACGAATGAGTACCCATAATGAGTGCGGAGATGTGATATCAAATTCGGGTTCCGGAATAGTGCATTCTATTGATTTCTTTATTTGTCCTGTAAAACCTTCTGAATATATTGACTACCCAAGGCTGATATCTTACATTTCAGTATAATACAACGGTGAGAGCAGCCACTCGGACCTACCATTATTAAATTTCGGTCAAATGAAATAGGAAGCCCCACGTAAAATGTGGCTAATACTACAGTATACAAAAAATAAAACAAATCTTAACAAAAAATATATAAATAAAAACAAAATTATAAACATACCGGTGAAAAGTCAAGTTCACCAACCGATCCGATTTGATCGTATTCACTTTCATCCGGCAAAACATCGCTTCCATCATCGCTTATGAAATCAGGTTCGTTTGGTGTATTCAGATCCCAATTATAATGGTCATTCTGCTTCAAAACAAAATAATGAAAAAAATAAAAAACAAAATCAATAAAAACCAAAAGAAATAATAAATAAACATAAATAAATAGACAACAATAAAATAAGGGTACAGGATGTTAAAAACATAGAATGCGTGCTGTATACTTCAACCAAATTAGCTGCACAGAGGAACCTTTTAAATAAATTTGGCGCCCGATAGAGGACTTTTTTTTGCCATCAAATATTTTAAGCTCATGCATTTATCAAGGAATTTTTATATAAAGGATAAGGGAAATAACTACAGGGAAAGAGAGAATGAGAGCGAGAGAGAGAGAGTGGAGACTAAGATACGGAGGCTGATAGATATTTTTGTACAGTACAGACAAAGCGGGTTACAGAGGTGGTGTTAGATACTTTAAATCCAGCCGGATGTAATAGGTACTTAGAATAATGTTATTGTTAGTAGAGTACATGCATAGGTTTCTTCGATGTGTTATAGTTATTACAAAGCATACCGGCTCAACATGTTTATCATCAACATCATCAGCGATACTACGTTTAGTAATCAATTTATTTTCATCTAGTCTATTTGTTACTGGGATGTCAGCCTGTATTTCAAATCGAAATAATAAAACAAATTAAAATAAATTTTAAAGCCAATTAAAAAAAAATAAATTTAAAAACAAATATTCATCGGTTTTTCCATTTCAATATTAGTAGACTACCCCCACTTTGCGGTGGTCAATTTCCTGGTCAAAATGTACAATGTTTGGCTAAAAGGATATCTTATTTCAAGGGGGATGCGTAATTCTGTAACCTCCAGATAACCCAAAACCCCTGTAAAACAAAAACAAAAAATATTGGCGCCCCACGTAGACACATATTGCAAAGGTTATTAAATCTGTACAATCATGCATTTGTCCCAGATTTCCAATTAACCTCAATTAAGAGGCGACTACATCTATTTACACTCAGTCAGGGAACGAACACTACTGGGAGCAGGGATATATGTATATGTACATGTACAGTCCTTGTACAGAACTCCACTCTTTTGGGACCGCATTTGTTGTCAAATATTGATTAGTCAAGGATCGTAAGTACATGCAAAAGCTTATTCGTTGAAATAGTGAATATAAACCATACCATTCCTAAAGGACTGTCACCCCCACCACTGCCTTCAACGAATTCTTCTGGCGGTTTCACCTACAGGAAAGAATAGCATAAACCAAATTAAAAATTCATTCGCAAAAAAATTAAAGAAAATGAATAAAAAAAAATTATACAAAAACAGGCTTCAACACCCAAGCCTCTTAACAGATAAATAAAAAAAAAAAACGAAAACCTTTCGAAAATGTTATAAAAATAAATATGAACATGTCGTTAAAAGTTTATGAAGGAATTTTTTTTTATTGGGCAGTAAAATACCTCGTGGAAGGTAATGGACCGTTGCGATAGTAAACACAGAATGTATTATATGTATGTACGTCATGGACTGTATAATCATTGTTAAAAGGACATTTTCGTTTCCTCAATGAATTGATTTTTCAGCGTATTTTCTTGTAGAATGGCAAACAAACATTCGAAAGGATATTTCTAAATATTCAACTTAAGGGCCATCCAATAAGAGATGTCATTTTAAATTGAAGGCCATTGGTGAAGTGCTAGTATTGGACTATCATTGCCAAGGAACCACAGTAACAGAATTTCTGACTCGAATAAGGCCATGAGAAGTGTGGATGCAGGACATCAGTATGTGGTTCGGTGGCGTATGAGTAACTTATTTTTTCGAACATTTTTGGGTGCAGAAAATTCCTTTTTTTTTGAACACAGGGCGAGGGAGCTAATGAGCTTGTTTGTGCCCAGGAAACATAGAATCAGAATATCTGACATGATCTGTGCCACAAGAAGGTAGATCCAGGATGTCAGTATCTGGTTCGGTGGCGTATGCGTAACTCATTTTTTCATACATTTTTGGGTGAAAAATTGCCTATGTCTCATGAGCAGGAAGATCCAGGATTTCGGTATCTGGACTCGTTTGTGCCCAGAAAGCGTAGAATCAGAATATCTAAAAGGATCTGTGCCACAAGAAGGAAGATCCAGGATGTCAGTATCTGGTTCGGTGGCGTATGCGTAACTAATTTTTTTACAAATTTTAGGGTGAAAAATAACCTATGTCTCACGAGAAGTTAAGTCCAGGACCTCAGTATCTGTATCAGTGCAAACAATTTTTTTTTTCCAACACACAGCGAGAGAGCTACTATGCTCGTTTGTGCCTACAAACCACGGAAACAGAGTAGGTAAATCCAGGATCTCAGTATCTAGATCAATGGCGTATGTGTAACTCATTTTTTCATACATTTTTGGATGAAAAATTTTGTATGGCTCACGAGAAGGTAAATCCAGGATCTCAGTATCTTGACCGGTGGCGTATGCGTAACTAATTTTTTGGGTGCAAAAGTTTTCTATTTCTCCTGCACACAGTGAGGCAAGGGCCGAGTTGGTTTGTGCTCAGAAAACAAATAAACAGATATCTAATTTTGGCAGATACTGGACTCCGTTTTAAGGCACAGACCTTGCACTTTAAAATGACACCACTTGACGGATGACCCTGGATATTGTTTCTTAAGAAAATCAAACAAAATATTTCATACCTACATTAAGGATAATAATGACTCATATTTCAATTTAATAACTCCTCCTTTGTTGCCAGCCCCTTGACAAAACGCAAAGGAACAACTCATGCGTGCTAGTGAGTTTCCTTTCGTATTTAATTAAATCTTTTCTTGTTGAAATCGCTTTTGCATCTGCCAACTGATCAAAGGAAACGTTTCGCTTCCTTGAAATCATTCTCCTTAGAGGCATTACAAAACACTCATACCAGTTTTGTTTGCTGATGTATAACACACATATTAGCGTAAACAATTCAAGCACCAGAGTGAGCAACCAACCTGAATGAAATTAAAATTGAAATAAGTGCACACGACTGGAGTACGTTCCTCATATTCGTTGTGTAATCCGATTATGTTGCCAAAAAAAAAATGGCAAAATTATATAAACTGAACACTCATGCACCTGAGTGGCTATCTACTTGATCAGATGACCTAATTACCCCTGTTTACATCGGTGTAATATTCTTGGAAAAAGTCCTTAAAAATCCTCATAGTTGGCCATGTCCCGGTCGCCTTTCGTTTTCTCCTTCTCTCTCTCTTCCTCGTATTCGATTTAGTTTTATTTGCAGCCAAACCGAGTGTATTTACCTAGAATACACGAGACGTATCCTCTCAGTTGCACGAGGATGCTGAAATTGATGCTCTTTACAATTTTTTTTCTTGTTTGGTTTCCGCAAAAATTGCAATTTGGACAGTTTCCAGGAATGTGATAGGTCAAATTTAATACAGTTGCGGTGGCCTGGTGATAGAAGTAATTGTGTGTGGTTTTTCGAAGAAATTTATGTCGCAGGATGTGGTGGTATTCATTTCAGGGAAAATTATTTCTCCAGGATAAAATTACCGTAAGGAGTTTGAATGGAAATTGATTTGAAAGTGGGTCATATACAAATTGGACTAATTTGGAACTTAATAGTGCACAGCGAGATGATTTGTGCGCGATTAGGGATACGAAGATACAGAGTGAAACAGATACCAATGGTTGTTATGGGCGATTTCAAATTTATCGAATCGATTAAATTACAAGTCCAAGAAAAAAATTAAACGCGCCATAGAGACACTGAATTCAGATTCGGTGGATCCCTGACAGCTATTTTCACCAGGTTGTTAAGTAGGAGTTGCTGTAATGACCACTAGTGTATCCGTAATGTCCATATTCATTGTGGTTTCAATAAAAAGGTAGTCGTGTTTTTTGTATGTCTTCTCCATCACGACATGTAGATATATCCTTTGGGCTTAATAGCAGTAGAAGCCAGTAAATCGGTCTCTACTTTTGAGGCAGCTCTCCAGTATCTAGTCGAGTTTCTATTCCTTCAGTCATTTTACTGATTGGATGAGAGGTTATGGACAAAATGTGTTTAGAATCTGGCAGAATTTTTGGCAAAATATCACTTATCATCCAAGAACATAGTTTTTTTAACATAGGAATGCCATTCGTTCCATCAAAATCGGAAAAAGCTTGTAATTATTGAGCCCATTCATATTTGGCAATAAAGTTAAAAATTTTCTCCAACTTCCCAGGCTTTTTTCTACCCTGCCTACACCTTCCCACCCTGCTGCCATATTGTGTTGTATCGTGAGTGGTATGCCACGTATTTTGATGCCTAAATGAATGAAATCCTTCAATAACTTTCTTTTGTACGAATATTTTAAATTACTACCAAATTTCGTTACATCAATACATCATTCGTTACATCATTGGATTAAGACGTTATCTTGTGAAAATTTGTCCATTTTTGCAAGCATTTCAGAGGTGTGATGACATATAACTAGCCTCAGACCATTTCTATAGTACTGAGGAGCTTATTCATCGAAGGACGCCTAGCCAGGCAAATTATTGGAGCCCACTTACCTTCCGTTTCTATAGAATTTAATTATTAAGTCGCAACAGTAAAATGACCAAGTATCATGAGTAGAGTGAGGATCAAGTTGCATTTTCTAAGCCCCTTGGGAAATTGGGTTCCATTTTCGATGAGAGATGGTCAACTGGACACCTGGAAGGAATACTGTTTGCACCTCTACGGCTGCGTATTTACTTTTCTATCAGCTTAGCCATTCAAAGATTTACCAAATCCTTAAGTTCCAACAGATTAAAATTGTACCAAGACAATGTACTTTTGAAGATCATAGAATCTCTAGCACCCACAAGTTTGTGGGTAGAAGTGTATCGATCCAGTTAATCCGATAATAGAAATCACTGGTACTAGCTTTGTCCAGTGGTTTAAAGGCAATCTCTAATAACCTTAATACCCGCTTGGTAGCAAAGACACAATAAGAGAGAATGACTCAAACTAAACTACACCCGATAATGAACAGATATCCAATGTCCTGCATTCCTGTCAGGACCAAACAAATAATATTACCTATACTCCATCCAACACAATGCCATATAGTCCGATAACAATGATTAGCTCCTTGGAAGACTATCTGCAGCTACCCTATGCAAAATCCTTATTAATCCTTCTTTCGTATCGAAAAACAATCTCTCGACTCGAACAGGAAGTACATACTACTACAGTGATAGAAATTTGTCAAGTATTTATTCCGATGGCGGAAGTTAATACATACCCCTGCTTATGTGGATATCCATTTGACCCAGAAGCTCATAGCCTTGAGTGTACAAAACAATATGCCGCACACGCACATATCACCACACCACACCGAGATTTTCTTTACCAAAATCCAAGTTAATATCATATAATTGGTCCAACAAATGGACAACATCTCGAGGAGACAATATCGTTTGCGTGCGTTAGCCTCACAGACACCCATCGGGGCCAATTCCGATGTACAACGCACCATACTCCCCCGACCCATTTGGCATGAGATGCGTTGTGTATTGAATTCCTTATGAGTTCGGATTAAGAGGGACGATTTTATAAAGGATTTACCAAACGAAAGACGTCCAAGTGGGGTTTCTTTAATTACACAAAACTCGTTCCTTGCTGGTTCTGGTTAAAAATTAAATTTAACCAAAAAGGATAATCCCCTTTAAGTACACACGCCCGTTCGCCCCTCCTGCAGCTAATATAGTACTCTCTGCACACATCAGCACCCTCGCATGAACATGACCGCAACACCACTTAGCTTCCACATGACAGGCTAAAGGAGAGGCGAAAGGAATCCTTTCGGCTGTGAATACATATGTGTATGTGAGTGTGTACTGAAACGTAAATTCACTGAAGCTTAAGTGCAAAAATCCAAGTTAATTCAAATCTTTGTTTAATTGCCAAAGGATAATGGGTATAAGAAAAAAAAAAAAATCATCATCATGTGCCTCCTGTGTGAGATATGGTAACTGATGCAGAAGGATATGAACATTATAATCGGCCCAGGGGTTGGTGCGTTAAATGGAAACGTACGCCTTATGGCTGGGCCTATTGGCACTGTGCAAAACAAAAAGGATCCGCCCCCCCACCTCATCATTATTCACACATTAACGCTTCAATCACATACCTACTAAGGAATGCCAGACAAAGGAGCACAAAAGATCGCTGAAAATCATATTCCGCGGTAACGGCAGTGGCAGCGGGTGGAAATAATGATGTGGTCGTCTCCAACATTTGTTATACTACAGGTGTTGTATATTTTTGTGGCTGACAGGGAGTGCCGCGTGAAAAGGTCCATATAATGTCGGGTATCGTGTGGTTGGGTTTCGGTTGTCCTTTGTGAGGTTTCCGCATTATCAAATTCTCTTTGCGCTAAATTATTGCCATTTTGTTTACTATTATGCCCCCCTTTGGCCACATATTACTCTGAACTATGGCCTTAATGCTTTTTTAATCGAGGGGTGGCAATTGCAATTATATTTGATTATACACACACACACAGGGATATATGTCCTGGAATGGGATAATGTGAAAAGAGGGTGTGCGCAAATCACAGAGGATTATTGCCGCAGAATCACAAAGGAAGGGTCCTTTTTGGGGATTCTTATTGTTATTATTATTATCATTATTTTTTTTTTCTCTCCCCCTTTTTTGTTTGGTTATAGTAGCTAGAGCGGTTTTAATAATGCACACAGATGGGGCTTTATTGGAAAAATGCAAATCATGCAGAAAGGAAGACCGAAGGAGTGGTCGAATCTAAGAGTCGCATAAATAGAGATGGGTGGTACTAGAAACGGGCATTTCAGTCAATAAAGGAATCAGGACCCTAGTTTTAATATCAGCGTCCTGGAGTTTCTAAGGATCTGAACTGAGTTGAACTTAGAAATTCAAAAACCAAATATTTGTCTTCGTGTTGTTAAGCATGTCTGTGCCCAACAGTTGCTACAATTCTTCCAATATTGTACGCGCCAGACGAGCCTCGTTTAACCTAGTTTCCTTAAGTCAAACCATAGACTCTTGTACTGATCTGACAATGGGCAACATCAAAGGATTAAATACCAAAAACTACAATACTTCGACGATTCAATAGGATGGCTGTTGCACGTTGTGTTGAAAAGGTGTTAGTAATGGATGAAGGATTGACTTCGTTAAATTTTATTAAAGGAACTTCAGCGTGGTTTTAGGCCAAACTTACCAAGGTTTTAGGCCAAACTTACCTACAAACCTTTTTGAAAAAAAGAAAAAAAATATACATTTCGAGTGGATGCCCCCGACATTTTCATCGCATTCCAGTCCTGCTCTATGGCTCTAAGGCATGGGCTATGTTAAGAATAGATGAAGCCACTCACGGTTGTTCTGAGAGTAAATTTCTTCGTCCCATCTGCATACATGGATAGTGTAAACAAACAGATACAGCCGTGAACTATATGTATATATGTAGTGGCATTGACCAAGTCAGGAGAATTGAAATACAATGACTAAAATGGCTGGATCCTGCAGAGCGGATGGACAACAATGCTCTGGCCTAAATAGTCTTTGAATCCTTCTCAGAGGGACGGCGCTTTAGAGGAAAATCTCGCCTAAGATGGATATGGGCCTCAACCTAGATGGTGTACAAGACTGAAGGCAATTGAATAACTCAGTGCTTTATTGATTGAGGCTCAGGTTGACCTCATAGTAAAGGGGCCACCTAAGGTAAGTAAGTAAAGACTTTATAATGTCACTGATTCCGATTTGAGATGCGTCATGTCCAGTATCGCTGATACTCGACAAAGACATAGGAAGTGTTTTAAGTCCTCCTCCTCGTCACAGATCGCCTTTTAAGCTCGAATGCGCTTAGAAATCTATCATCAGTCTGAGTTGCGTTCTACTGGAACTTAGGGTTTACTTTGATAGTTTTCTAGTTCCGGCTAGTACTTATAGAAGTTTTGGTGAGTCTACATATTACTGGCTGTCTTGATGGTCGTTAACCAAACTCTGATTTTTCTTTCGGGAATTGATTTCTTGTTGGCATCCCCTTTGCTTTCCAATTCCTCAGCTCAGACTGGAGTACATTCAAGTCTCGGTACACAGGTCAGGAGTACTGTTTTTTGACAAATGAACAGGTATCCTGAAAGATGTTTTTGGGACTCTCCTTCAAGTCTGATTTTCTGGCAATCCTAATCATACGTCTGTCTGTGGATGAATACTTGTATTAATCTATGGTCTGAAAGGAGATCTCGGTACAGATTCTCTGTTTGACACAGAATGTGTTGTCCTGCAGTATAGTAGGGTGCACAATTCGACTCCTCCTCTGTGATCAACTTTGACAAATAAACTTTAAATGAACCCGTCCTCCTCGTCGAAAAAAAAGGATTTACTATGGGAAACAGTTTACTAACAGTGTCTCAACTATACAACAAAGGTTCATAAAGTGCAATCCTAATGAACAACTTTATTTCAACACTTTCCAATGAGAATTTTAGAATTTTTTTCTTTTTTTTTCCTGTAAGGACTACCACACAACTGCACCTGGTATCCAAATACCAGAAGTTCCTAACTAGACCTACCATTTCCATTCGACCATCATACATGACTTTTATAATGTCCGCTTAATGAATAAAATTCCTTTTTAGAAGCCTTCAACTTTTACTGCAGAATAAAAGGCCTTCAGCACATCATTCAACCAAGTTGAGTGTGTGTATGTACCTACAAAGGCTTACGAAGCATCTATGTAAGCACTTGCTCGCCTTAAAAAAAAAAAGCACACACATTCCTTTCGTTACACACTTGATGCTTACATGCTTCGCAGAAAGGACTTACTTCAGTAAATTCCTACATGAGCATTACGTTTTTGTTTTTTTTTTTTTTTCACCACATATCAATGTGTATATATGTACATATGTATATGTACGTGCATTCTAGTACTGTCAGGACTCTTGTTGGTTGGAAAAATGTTTACCTCTCAAAAGGATAATGACAATATAAATATTTGCTTGCATATTAAGCGGATTGTTAAGAGAGAGTTCGACGGAAATGCACTCCGGGCAATTTCTCTACTTATGTGGGAGACGCGCAGTCAATGTGAAGACAACACAAAGGTTAGAGGTGCATAGTCCACTTTTTGTTTATGTATATGTACCCTATCATGTGGGGTACAATTCTGACAGGTAGTTACTAAGATAATGAATGAAACTCCGGCCTCGGATGTTAAGTGTGAACCGTGGATAGGGTATCATATGCCTCGCATCAGTGGCACTGTAACCATTCTGTATGTTATTTGTGTTTTTTTTTATTGTCCTTTTGTGAACTTTGGCCTCAGTGCAGTTAGTTGGCTCTTCCTTTGAGAGAGCATAGAACATTTTCATTTCTTTTCAAGTGCAGGACATTGTTAAGGATGTAATTGCCATGGCCAGTGTATAATGCTTTGTGCTTTTGTTGAATAATGGTCTAGCCTCGTGTTTGAAGAGCGCAACGCAACCGACTGCACGTGTCCTGCCTGGTATGAAGAATTTAATTGCGCCCAATTAAATGTTAAGGGAGTTGGCTTTGATATAAAATCTATGCAATGCCCCCTTAAGGATATGCGTGATTCTGTGAAATTGTCATGACATTTGAAGGGAGGCGGATTAGCAAGATTATACTGGTATTATTGTTTGTTGCAGCACTTAACCCTAAGCCGTCTTAAGGGTTATTAAAATCCAATGATGCCAGAGACGAAAGTGTGTATCAGATGCTTGTGGTCGTTAATGTTAAACTGGTGCATGGAGTACTAACCTGTAGATAAATTCCACACAATCCAGGAAGAATGTCTGGCAAGTTAAGAAGACAATTATCTCTATTGGGGGAGTTTATGGGTAAAATTCTGCTTCCGAGAAGACACTTAAACCAAAAATGGTTTATTGTGAGGCTGCACTTATGACTGAAATCTCCATCATTCCTTCATCTGCCCTTTACTATTTCCGCAGAAAATCTACTCTTTTTATTCAGAAATAAAATATTCTGATCAACATCTGGAAGCCAGAACCTTACATCGCAGTCCATATGCGGTAAGATCGTTTGCTATAGACTCTTATACTGTATGTAAAGGGTGGGCCATCTAGTGGTTTCTTTCTGAATCATAGCTTATTTTGACACTGACAGCTGTTTCTAGCTCGAAATCTTGACATAAAGTTAGTATCATACCTCCGCGGAACGAAATAAGTGACTTTACGATTGAACAACGTTGGAAAATATTGAAAACGTATTTCCAAAGTGAGTGCTGTGTAGCCCAAACACTTCTTTTAAAAAGAAGTTTTGGCTGAAATGAAGCACCCACCGCGCCTGCTGTACACAAGTTTCTGTCAAAAGTTAGTGAGACTAGTATGCTAGTGGACAACACTCATGGTTCCCGTCGCCGTACGGTGCGCACGAGAATGTGGCTGCTGTAGCCAAAAATGCGAGACTCAATTCACGAACTCGCCATCGATCTCAACAGTTCAACATTTCGCACACTAGCCTGAAGAGAATTCTGCACAAAGATCTCGGGTTACTCGATTCTGAGATCCAATTGTCTCAGCAATTGAAGGCTTCTTTATCGCTGCGCAGTTTGAGCGTTAGACCAGCTTCACGAGGCGGCTACGTTAAGAAACAAAATTGCAGCATTAATGGCTCGGAAAACCCGCACGTTATTGTCGAGAAGCCAATGCATCCACAGAGAGTCACAGTTTGGTGAGGATTGTGGAGTGGTTGCATCATTTGATCATCTTCGAAAATGAGGCTGGTAACAACGTTTCGGTCAAAGCTGGACATTACAGAGCCATGTTAACCGACTTTTTTTTTACTGAAATCGAAGTCATGAATTTGGTGCGCCATGCCACACAACCCATGCCACAATCGATCTTTTGCGCACTAAATTCCCAAATCATGTTATCAACCGTCTTGGCAATTTCAATTGGCTGCCTCGGAGCTGTGACTTGAGACCTTTGGATTTTTTTTTGTAGGGAACCATCAAGGACCGATGTTATACCAACAATCCGGACACGATTCAAGCACTTAAGGCCAATATCATCTAAGCAATCCGTGAGCTACAGTCCGAAACCATCAACAAGATCTTGGAAAATTAGAGTGACAGAATGCGGTACTGCGAAGCCATCCAAGGCAGCCACTTGAACGACTTTGTGGTTTATAATAAATGGGAACTTTTTCTCTTACTAATAGAGCCTTAATATTTAATTTTGTCCATTTTATTGCATTTTTAAAAAGAAACCTATGTTTGGCCCACCCTTTACTTTTCCTTTGACTCGAATTGGCATGCAGAGGACTCAGGGGTTGTCTGAAGGACTGAAATTCGGAAATATTCGCAAAGCCTCCGTGCTTCGTGCGGATTGAGCGTATGCCATCTAATTTTCAGACTATCTTCTTACTCTGCTTCTGTGTATGCATCTCTGATGAATTCCCAACTGTCATGAACTTGTTCGTATTGATAGGATCGTTTTCTAACCTAGGTATGGAGGTGACATCCTATTTACATTTTTTCATTTAAGGATAGATATTGCATAAGCTCATCGAGATCGATCCAAAATGTCTTCTTTTCCACGTTGGTACCTTCAGTTTGTATAGCGTAAGTGACGACGTTGTTCATGCGCGCCTTATCGATAAGTACATCCGTCAATTGTACCCAAATTCTGGATTTATCTTGTTTACTGTTAATTATCCTCGAAGAAGTAAGAACCAATTCCATGTGACTGCTAACGATACAGACGATTTTTCCTAGAATTTTTGAGTATCTTTCCAGAATATTGGCAAAAATTGGCAAAGCACACATAAGGTACATATGTCCTTTAGTAATTTTCGCTTTATACAATTGCTTGTTTCAAATATTCATAGTACAGTTCGTATTTTTAAAAATTTTGCCCTAAAATCAAATAAGTTTTGAGCTCATTCCAAATTCAACCTATGTTTCGTTGATTTTCAAGTGCCGAAGTCTACGGAAAGATAGCAGGTTCCAACTTGAAGTTCATTAAGCCGAATTTTTCATAATTTGGTCTCTTTAAGAGTCTTTTTTGTGTCTGTACCAAAATCATACTCTAAAACGGAATCAGTCCCCAAATAGTGGGTCACCAAATCTGGCATTGGTTGGGTTCACTTCGCTTATAATTCTTGTAGCGAAAAACGTCATCTATTAGTATACTACAACAGCTCCAGCTACACTTAGGCCAAAACAGGCGCATTGTGATACCATAGGATCTGGTGTCCTTAATCTACCCATTGACTTAACAGATACTAATTATAAAGGAGCTAGTGTTTATGCTAGCGAGGGCTGTCCTTTACATTAAGTATTTGATTCGCAAAGCGTGCTAGGACCACATCCGGTCTAAATCAATACTTAACCGCGAAATTATCCAAGACATATCGTTATGTAAAAGTTAATCACTCAACTGGTCTGTGCTAGTAAACCATAATCTCTGCGGTGGATACCCTCTGAACAATCTTCACTTTTGCCAACCTTGTGATAAATATTAAATTTCCCCTCATCTACATAAACCGCGTATTATAATTCATTAACTTTTTGGTATTCTGTGGTTTAATTCAATTTCATATGCCTATGTAGGCCGGGCTCATTATCCGCTGTTAATATTTTGCATTTAGTCTAGTCTGACTAATCAGAGGCTCCGCAAAAAACGAAAAAAAACTATCCATGGATTACGTACTTTACTATCGACTAATTAGCTATGCATCATTTATACAGTTTATTAAAAATACTCCATCAGCCTGGTTAGGGAAAAATAAGGCATAACACCAGATTTCAGTTCGATAGTTAGCCTAACTACCACACCACGGGGTTTTTTTTTAATTCAAACTAATGCACTTCCGAGGAACAACATGCTTTTTACGGATCATACCTGTCATTATTAATTAGCATAATCAGCGCTTATATAAATATCTGAATAATTAAATAATATTATTCAGTTCACAAAAAAAAAAAAAATAATGTATCTATTCGAGAGAAAGAGAGCGTTAGAGTGGATACTTACCATTAATGTTGTATTACACATAATTGGGATTACTTCTGGATTAGCGTAAATATTTAGGCTTTGCAAAATAAACTGTTAAATAAATATAGAAAAAAAAAATGGAAAATGTAAATATTTGAAAATTTTAGAAAACAAATAAATCTGTGGTACGCCGTGCTTACACGATTAACTGCCATGAATGAGCATAGTTTACATCGAGGAGTAGAGGATATTACTGGAAAAGTTTTGTAAATATTTTTTCTGATTAAATTTTTACACAACTATGTATGTAATTCAATCGAATGTTTAAAAAGAAAAAAATGAATAGAGTCTGAAAATTTGAAGAGCTAGCATAAACACCTCATAACCCAGACAAGTTGTAAAAGCCAACAGCTTATGTCCTCATTAGCATGCGAGGGGATAGCTCTTTCGAAAAGGATTTGCAGAACGAAAATCCATCTCAGCAATGGTTGACAATAAAGTAGAAATTCTCCCTAGAGGCAGTAAAATTATTTCAATACAACCTCCGCTGGTATGGCTGTTCGGTGCATACAGTAGGGCGGTCAGGACTACGGTCATGCAGTTTAGAAAGAAAAGTTATGTAAAGGCTGTTTAAATTGAAGTAATGATCCATCTTTACGCCATCGCATCTACTAGAACTTGAACATCCTTACAAACACTCAACAGATCTCCGTCCAGAATACTCTGAAGGTATTAAGACTATACGTAAGAAGGTGGAAACATTGTCCTTAATTCTTCACAGACTTTTATTTATTGGATTCCTTCCTTAGAGACAACCTTCAACTTGGGCACGCCCCCTAAGGGGTGACTTTCTCTATTCCGTTGTTCCTCTATGTTAGATTTGGAGACAATATATGTAGGTTATCTTTTGAAAAATCTGTCGCATCTTAAGACGTTTTGGTCGAATTCATCAACATACTTTACTAGCTCTTGCTATTCCTTACAACTTGACCGGCTTCATTTGCCTTAGAAGTCACTAAAAGCCAGCTGAGTTTTTTGGGATCAGGGAAAAATTATTGGTATAACCAAGGTACTTATGCAGGTAGGTACAAGCCTATTGGCTTTACTAGTGGCTCCATGATTAGAGATTTACTTAATTTGACATAAATCGTGTCTTCACTGGCAGACTAGACAGGTAGATAGGTGAGGGGACCTTGCTTTTGGTCGAGTGATGAGTATCTTCTTCTCAGTTCTTAAATTCCTTGATATATCTTTATGACTAGAAATCCACTTTAAGCCTGTCGATAGGACTATTTCTGATTCCAGTAACAAGGGTCATATCCTCATGTACTATTGCCTTTATCGTAGTGTCATAAGTAGATTTTGTCGCAGCTAGGACCTCAGTATAATATTCTGTAACTTGTGCTTTTCCATTCGTCTATGTTTGGATAGAAGGTTCTGTAGAAGGTCGGCATATAGTCTGATGTTACTTTCCCTACATACTTTTGAACGATTGACTTATCCTTAAAGGCAAGTGCACATAGTTGCACATAGTCTAGCTTTACTTCGACCAGAGAGTCCCAGAACTATATGACAAGGCTGTTACCATTGACTTCTTCAAAAAAATATTGAAAAATCCTGAATTCAAGAATATTCAAGGCAACACTAGGATCATATTCTAAATTTAATCAAACAAACCTCACCCATGTAATTCCTTGGATAACAATGTGCATAACCTCTTAACTAATTTTATTATTCCGACCCTTCGTCTGCTTTTGACCCAGACTGTATAGTGTGTAGTAGTGTCAGTCTGCTTCTTGCATACACATCTAAATGCAGAAATGACACAGAGAAACCCTCGACCCACAGCCATGGCATGGTTATGGGCTAACGAAACGTATGTCAACAGGATATGCAAATAGTAAAGGAACGCAAGTTGAGTTTGGAAATTTTCTCTTTCTCTCTGGTCGTGTCGTCGTGTCGGTTGGTTCGGTGCGCTCCATTCGTTTCCTTTTGCCAATTCCAGAACTGTCATCGTGAACGACATAGTCACTAGGAGAGTGTATGGGCGCTCTGTACTGTTGGATGCAAGGACAAACGTTTTTCTCCTCCATTGCAGGGTTTCCCTTCTTTTTTTTTTTACCTTTCTGCCTCTACCCCGTGACATGGTAAATGTTTTTGTTTGTTCATTGCACAGAGAGAAAGGTGGTGAGGTTGACTTCAGGCAGGAGATAGATAGATGCCTTGACAAATGCAAAAAGGAACAGAGAAGAAAATGTTTTAACTTCCAATTCCGTGTTTTGCAGAAATACCCCATACCCCACCCATTTAAGGCTTTGTGTGCAGGTGTGAAGGGCTGACTTTATCTGTACGGATTCATCTCGCCTGATTACGTTCGATGTCAGGCCATTTAAAGTTGTTTTTATTTTTTTTCCCTCTCCTTTCCTTGTTATTTGTTGTCTTTTCTGCTTCTTTGACGCTGAATCAAATGGTGCGTAAGGATGTGATCCTTGCGGTTTTGATTGTGGCTGCCTTAATTCAAGGGAATCCCTCTCGAACACGTTTCTGGATTCATGATATTTATGATACAACAACACTGGTGTGTTGGTGTGTGTATATTGTCCAATCAGCTGAAATAAATTTTAATTTTATCTCTGGTGATAGTTGAACCGTAGACAACCCATACAACCACCATTTTTCCGCCTGATTTAATACGATTTGATTTTTGCAAAAAGGTCCTCCCCTCTGAAGTCCTTGCGCTCTGTACTTTGTGCAATTTAGTGTTTGTCTTACAAGGTTTATTGTATCCGAGCTTTTCACAAGTGGAGGGAAGAAACTCGTTTAGGAAATTTGTCAAAGCCGTGTACATATCCATATGTATCGTGTTAGTATCTATGTGTCTAACGGTGTTTGCGTGAGGGAAGTGCAACAGCTATTTGTCTTGTTGCACGTTAAGTACACACGATGGCTGTGCTTGTGTTTGCATATTGCATCCGAAATTGCCTTAGGACTCATTCGAGGTATTTCATTAAAAATTTAAATACATGTATATGCATAAGGATATTGTATAACAGTGGGGCCGGAGTGCACTCTGGCTGCAAGCGCCCTGTTTGCTACAATCTAAACGAGACCCTGCTATTATGCAGGCATGCAGGCGTGCAGGCAGGAGTGCTTCTTTTTTTTTTGCTCACTCTTGTGACGTCTACTAGATTGGCTGTGATGAGATACTTTTTTTTCAACAGAGCATACTTTATGTTATATGTTTGTATCGCTGTGTGTGTGTGTATCTGTGTGCGACTGTATGGAGCGAGTGAGTGGATGGAGTTAAACAACTTTGTTATGCATAATGTGTACTTTGATGTTTCCCAAAAGTCAGCATGAACTACTTACTGCTGCCGCGTTCCACTTTAATTTTTTTCTTTTTTTTATGTTTTTCTGGTGTTTGCTCTAAATGCATTCAAGTTGATGAATAGACTTTTAGTCGGTTTTAGAATGGCAAGTGTTGCTGTAGTACGAGAGTAGTGTGCAACGCGCATAAAATTTGTTAATAATTTACGACTACAATGGGAGGGATTCGCTAGTGACGATAATTTCACAAGCGCCAATGTGAGCAACATTTCGAGTTGTAATTTATGCGCGACTATCGCCTTAAGGGAGTCACTATGTTAGTTGGCAAAGCAACTGTGGTATGTTTTCAAAACAAAAATGTGGGAAAAAATTTGTTACATATACGCCACCGAACCAGGTACTGTGGTAAGTAGAGTATAGTGCGGTTTCTTTTTCCAGGAGTATCTAGAGAGGGAATTTTGAAGAAACTTGCTGTCTTATTAGAACGTAATAATGCTTTATGACTGAAGTCTACCAATTTGCATCAAATGCGAGCATATTTTTGGTTACCAAGATACTGCAACTTACAAAGGAAACACAAATTTGCATGAAATGAGTACCTACCTCAGGATTTGGAAAGGGAAAAAATCAGGGATGTGTAAGTTTATTTCAGTGAATGGACTGAGAATGCTGAAACACGTAAGCAGTGTACCTTTCATTGCTGTAGATAGAAGTATTGACAGAAACTAAATGGTTGGTCTTGTCCACATCATGGAAATTAACAATCATTTTCCATTCTCTCCACAATCGACATTATTCGTATGAGATTCTTGGGAACAACCAGATGACCGTGGTAATAAGACTTCTTCGAATAGCTGTCACAAAAGCAGTAAGGATTGTTGTTCACTTTCCAACAGTAAGTGCATGGGAAAAGGATAGCATTTTAAGGCTCGACATAAGATGACATTTATTTGCAAAAGATAGTAGATGTAGGTCGACTTGCATTTCTGTCACGCAATGCTTGGAATAGCCCAATGCACTGTACACTTCCTCAGAAATGTTTGAAGGCTTTCAGCGGTCTTATGCGATTTATTCAATTTGGTACTAAAGCCGATAGTGTACAGGGCTAAGATGAAGTTCCAAGGCACTGTATTCAGCAAGGCAGTCACGGGGATGAATTATATTTCTTGTCTAAGTTTGATACAATTCGTCAGAG
Source organism: Xylota segnis (assembly GCA_963583995.1). Taxonomy (NCBI): domain Eukaryota; kingdom Metazoa; phylum Arthropoda; class Insecta; order Diptera; family Syrphidae; genus Xylota; species Xylota segnis. Next base: position 56,351,048 of record OY757238.1, on the reverse strand, counting down.
AAAGACATTGATGCAGTCTGATACTTTGACCGAATGATGTTAGGAATATGTGTGTTGCCTTCATCAAACTTAATTTGTCTGAAAACATTAAGTTGACATCCAACCTTAACGTTCAGAACTCGAATGTACCTACGATACTTCAAACCACAACTTCTGCCATTAGTAGCAATCTTATTCAGAGAGGTTTCAGATGATTCAAGCATTATTTTTTCGATCCTATGATGGTACTCGTATCTTGTCATTCTTCTTCTGTATCATTTCTCCTTCTTTTTTTGAAGACTAAGAGGGGACTTGTGACCAGTATTCTAGTGTGTTCCCTTGTTAAAGAAATTGTACTTTTAAACAGCAGATCCATTGTTTTTTCAATCTGATTGAAATTGAATCTACTTCTCCATAAAATTGAGTGCATATCTTACTTGGATTTGAAGTGGATTTAAACTTCAAATACCTGGCCTTTGAGACTATCTCGATTTTAAGCTAGTTCTCTACAATGTTAAAATATTGATTAAAGATGAGGTCTGCCTTTTCTTAGTCATTACTCCGTGATAGATTTAGATAGATCAGGTTGGGCATGTAGATACAAAAATAAAGTCTCACAAGAAGTGTGAGTGCTAGTTCTTCCCCAGCTTCTTGAAGAGGCATTTAGACCAGACCTAGTACGTTTACAGGATTTGATCGTCCTGGCCGAAGTGTATCCGACCGACCCGCTAAACCTAATCTTAGATATCACTTTCCTTACCGTAAGCAGATTGTCTCGACTGATTGGTTTTTTGCCCTAACATTGTGTAAGAGTTTTCTACTTTATTTTCAAAATGTTGTACAATGTATTGCAATCCAAAAGACGTGTTTTTGTGGTTTTTATTAGATTCTTGGGACTACCTACCTTACCTCCTTTGAATTTCAAATGCTGATGCCCAGTCTACGACAAAAAAATAGATCTCCATGACTCATGAAACTCGCGTGTAGGAATATTCGAACAGCCTCATCATGAAAAGACATTGCGCGATATGCAAGGATATATCGCGGCTAGGAATATCTCATTGGCTCTGGAGGAAGTGAATAAACGAAAAAGAAATAGAATCCAGTCGCCTCTCACTAGGCGATTTATCAGAATTGGCAACCAAAAGGAAAATAACTAATTCCTTTCCAAATTGGACAGTCTAAGTTGATGGTTAAAATATAGGTTCTCAGGAATCTATATTGGGCACAATGAACTCATATTCTAATGAGCACAAGCACAATGGACTAGCCTAAACGACCCCTTGATACATTTTCTTCTTATCACCTAGGACACCCATTTAACTAACCTAGCCTAGAGGAACAATAGGTTCACAGGACAAAAGGAGAAAGTTTCCCTCTAACTGCTCGTTAAACCATTTTAGGTAGAAGCTTTCTTCTGCAAGAGAAAACTGGATAGAAACACAGAAGATGAAGAACAGTTGCTTCATCTTCTAGATCCACACGGGGTTTTCAAAAGTCTTTCGGAAAAAAGTCTATCCTTATAGAATGCTTGTCTTTTAAAGAGTGTCCAGGAATGGCATCCCAAGTCGCGCGTGTATGTATCCCCCTTGAACACAATACAGTGGTTTGGTGCTGATTAAACCTGTCAAAGAAAATATCTGCACCGACTTCTCAGACTGTCCTCAGTTCTGGAGTGGTTCTTCAAACCAAAAATGTATGAAAAAATATGTTACGTATACGCCACCGAACCAAGTACCCACAACCTGAATCTACCTTCTTGTGATACAATGCAGACATGATTCTGAGCACACATGAGCCTAAATGTGGCTTCGGATGAGATACAAAGAGAACATCTGTGAATCCAGAAAAAAAGGTTACGTATACGCCACCGAACCAGGTACTTATTTGTGGATTTTTTTCTATTTTTAGAAAAAATTGTAAAAACCATTGCACTCTCTGACCTAGAACAGCAACAAATAATGGTAACGATAACATGAATTATACATATTCCCACCTTTGAACCTGGATTTCAAAAATCATTTTCAGACCCAACTTCCTGCACAAAATATGTACGTTTGTCTATTAAATTTTTTCACACATCCCTCAGCCAAAAATAAAATAAATCACTCAAACTAATCACATTTCCTACCGAAATCCAAAATTGTTTTTATCGTAACCTCTATTTCCGACATGACTTGAATAAATATTTTAATTAAAACAGTTTGTGCATATAAACCTTTTGACTTCTACTTCAAATACCGGTTGAATAAAAAACGAATGCCCTTAATTTCATAAAAACCAAAAAATTGCACTAAATACATAATGTTCCTGTTCCACCTGTCCTTTTGCATTCCAATTGCACAGATACAGGGCACAGCCACTCTGCAGACTTTATGAAACCTACCATGGCTACCATCACTACCGAGAGGTAATATCAAAAATTCAACAATTTCCATCCAAAATGATGTCAGAAATACAAAAAATAAGAAAAAAAAATATACAAGCCCACCACGCTCAATCGCAATTAGCAACACTGGCCGGGGTACGAGAAACCCAACTGCACTTTCCCCGCCACCAAAGTGGGTCACAGGAGTATGTGCTCTCCGGTAAAATGGTTAAATGGTGGTAAACAGAAAAACTACACAAGCAGAACCCTACCAAACACACAACAGCAACAGCAGGACGAGAGAACGCATTATTAGCTGGTAATACTAGTTTGCAAACCGACACAATACCAGCAAGTAGAATTCAGGAGAGACATGTTGTCCTTCCTGCGCCCTGTGTATACCATGCCCATAACTTTTTGTTTTGCACTGTTTCTGTTCAGCTTTCGCTTGTTTTTTTTTTTTTTTTTTGTTTTTGTCAGGAAAGATAGGGCAATTTTTCAGGATATTAGCATTCGCTGCTTTGTAGCGGTTTTCCCTGACTGGCTTGATGTGGGGATTTTGCAGAACTTACAATTGTCACAACTACACTGGATGTGTGTGTCCAGTTGGCGGTTTTTTCCTGCAATGGGATACTTTTTCATTAAAATTAAATTGTTTGCTTCCTGATAGTCAACAGTAATTAGTAATTTCCCGGTGTATGTGAGTGACACACACATACATGCAGACACACCCTATATCTCTACGGAGACGTACACACATGAAGGAGAGACAAAATTTTGAAACTTTTACGGCACCACTGCACAGCAGCTGCAAAACTGACCGACTTCAGTATTTTGTACAAATATGTCCCCTTTTCCGCTTCAGAAAATAACTGTTGACCTAAAATGGAGGATGTACGGGGAGGAAAAAAAAAAAAAAGAAGAAATTAAACAAAAGAAACACAAAGGGATACAGAGAGAAGTGCAAAACCCCAAGATGATGTGCACTGTTTGCCCAACCAAGAGGGGGATATTGCGAATAGCATCTGGTTCTTGGACCTCTTTAGAGTTGACATTGCACTCTTTTATTAAATTCCTAATTTTCAGTGACAATTTTGGTTTAGTACTCACTTGCGAACCGCAAAAAAGGTTTAGATGGTTTTTGCGGACAGGGTGTCACAGTGAAAACTTTTTTATGTTTAACTTTGAATACAATGAGGAAGAGTTTGTAAATATAAAAGTTGTTCAGTTTTTTTTTGCTTTTCACAAACTGGATCTTAGAAACTCTTACCACAGGGTGTTGCTTGTTTTTTTGACCGTCAAGTGTTGTCACGTACTGGACCGTGTAAGTAGGGATTTGCCATCTGATGCAGTTCACAAGTGTTTCAGATTGATAATGTGTTCCTCATTATAATATTATTGGATCAAGCTTAAAGTTTGGGAAAACCTAAACCCAGCTTATGGTCTAGGTTGGGTACGAACTTAAGTAAATCAATAGTTCAGGCATTGGAAGAGAATACTAAGCTAGAGTCACCGGTATGGAGGGCTGCTTACGATAATGTTACACCTCCATGGAAATATGAGAAACTTTTAGGAATCGATCATAGCTGCCCAGTGGGTGCTACAAATGACGTATCTTTAAAGGTTATTTGTTGAGTAATCACGTTTTAAGCCATACCCTCCAACAATTATTCATTCTACGTTATCATGTGAGTGATGAGACCTTTCAGTTCTATACCGTAACCGAAGCGTGGGCGCTAACAGTTGAAGAAAGTCAGTATGAACATGGACTTGGACTTTTTTCCTTAAGGAGGCCTATAACAAGGGGTTTAGAGATCCGTTTTAATCTGAAATACAATGGGGATACCATTGTGGATCCTATTGATGAGTCTTGTATTGAAAGTCGTCAGATCAGTTTGATTTTAGAGCTTCAGATTGAGTTTTCTTGTGAGTTGAAAACCTTCTTTGTAGGTACTTTTAAAGAGCCCACAAGTGGGTTGAAATGTTTCTATTTTCGTCAGCTATATCAATCGATAACATGATTTTACCTTGATGTTGGTGACTGCCATCCAGTTCTAACAATTTTTTAGAATTGAACGTGTTCACTCCTTTAAAATGTGAAAGTGCCATTGCAAAGCCAGGCTAATCATATTTTTTGAAAGCTATCTAGCAATAACGACAGCCATAAAGTATTCAAATATAATAGTGCCATGAATATTGACAGACTGAAGAGAAGCTCACTTGAAATCTGTCGAAAATTTTCAAATTTCTGAGTTAATACCAAGGCTGTCCCCAGTCGGGCGGCAATAATTTCTAATTCAACTCCAGATTTGCATATTGTTCTCAACCCATCACATATGTTTGCATGACACTCATGACCTCCGCGTAATTTCATCTTCACTGTCCTTGTAATCTACGCAAGCGAAACATTTTATTTACATTTAATGAACTTCACTTGCGGCAGGAACACCCTATGCACTTTACACTGCTATACAGCACAACACCTGATGTCATCGTGTTGTACATACTATGACACAAAATTTTGCTGTATTTACATTGGTTTTTGCAATTTCAACCCCTAGGTCCTGATTTGAATGAGCATTCTCCGGTTGGGTTCTGAGCGACATGGGGTTGAAATTCAAAGTGCAGATGGGTGGTCGGGAATGGATGATGACTAAAGGCCAGGCCATAACACACTGCAGATGTTGAGTGGAAACGGAAGTGACATTGATTAAAATTGATTAATATTTACATTAATTTAGTTTACCAGTTTATTTGAGCAGAATTTTGCATTGCTCCACTCTATACATTCATTGCTTTCCAATGTGGTGATGGTGATGGTGGCCATGGTGGTGGCGCACTAGAAAGCGTACAAGGATGGATGGGATGATGTATCTCCTGCTGTATACGCACACTTGAGTACTGCATGCAATTTGCAAATGTCAATTGGGAATTAGATGGCACTGATAATTTTAGTTGCTTCGATGTTTTGATTGTTTGTGTTGTTTGCGTTGGTGACTGGGGCTTTTGTTTGTTTTTGTTTCGTTAGTGTTTGCTTTAAGGGCTGAGGGGGAGAAATTAAGTTTCCCCTGGTGATTGGAAAAATGCAAAATATTTATTTGAACTAGTTACTAGTTACTGGATGTAATTGTAATGGTACGGATGCCATGGTGGGTGTGATGAAATTTTTATCTAAATATTTGTAGGTACAGTGACACTTCGGTGGATTGTGGTTGAATGGTGTGGCTTTGAGTAGAGCTTTGAGTCAGAGACTCTGGCACTTGATGGAATTTTGAAAATAGTTCTTTGCAGCATCAAAGGATTATGCTCAATCAGTTTCATTTCCTAATTAAAGTGCGTACTAATTGCTAAGTTCTTTCACTCGAATTCTAAGGGACGAAAGAATCCCAAAAACTAACGGGTAAACGAAATTTTTGGATACAATGCTTTGGCTTTGCGTGATATAAATCCGTGACAAGCAGAATAACTTTAACGAATTCCAAACCAATCTATGAAAATGTTTAATTGGCTGACGCTGCATTAGCTAAGCTAGCAACGCAACGATGCGACGATATAACGATAGATGGCGCCACAGATATAGAAGAGAGGAGTGTTTCGACAGGAAGCTTAAATTTTCATATAGTTTTCTGAAATCTTAAGGAAAATCTCGGCTTTGTCGAATGAATTTTGCGACCGAAATTTGGAGAAGGCGCTTTTAAAGTTCCGACCACCGACGGAGAAGTAATTCGAGATTAATTCTTTTTAATTTTCAAACGTTTCTTTTCTGAAATCTCAATAAAATAAACATGTAAGCCTCGGCTGATGTTCAGGCATTGTCAGATTGTAAAAATATTTTAACAGGACATTTGCATTAAAGTACAAAACTGTTATGTCCCTATTGGAAAACATTTTTCAAAACAAAACTCAACTTTGGATGTACTTTGGCTAGTAGTCGACGAGAAGAGAGTCTGTTTTCGATTGTCGAGGGAAATATCTTGGTGCGTCATGCAATGATTTGTGAAGAAGTTTTTTGCTCTTTCAACAAACGTGATCACCGGGCTTAAACCCGTCAACCCTACTGCCAACTGCATGGCATTAATTGTACCACGTTCAACTAACAGAAGGGAATGTCAAACAAATCCTGAAGGTCATTAACTTTCGTTGCTGTGCATAATTAGTCCAGCAATTCAGAACAAACAACTGTTTTTGTCTTAATAGATACTTTCCGACAAAAAGCATCTTCAGTCAATCCTCCAACTCTCTACCTCTCACAAGCTTCCATTTCAAAAGCAAAGAAAAAAAAAACAACCATAAGAACCTCCTTCACTTCGATTAATGATTTATTTTGTGTAGAACTTTTCGCTTCCCAGGATTCATAAAAACCAAACGCGTAACACCGCGCGCCATGAATGGAAGTTCGACAGAAATCCCGAGTTGGTACTTGGCGCAGCCAAAATAATTTATAAATATTCAACAAGGATACGAGAGTAAGGAACAAGCATTACAGTATTACAGGATTACTGCATAATAATATCGATGAAATAAATAACAGATTGAGAGCAACAGCAAGGACCTAGTCGTTGTCACAAAAAAAAAAAAAAAAAACAACCTCCTTCTCGTGTCACCTCCGACGAACAGCAGTAAAACCATCTGCAGCAAGGACCGCATTTAACGCCAACGCGCGATTGGTTCGACATAATTTATGCAGTTGGCGGCAGTGTCATCAGGTGCAAATCCTTTTGTTTTTCAGTCGTTTTTCCCTTTTTTTTTTTTACTTTTTATTGTGTCCTGTGTGATGAGAAGGAAATAAAATCACTCGAAGCAGCAGCGAAGGAATAAAGTAATTGAATTGTTCGAGGGTGAATTCCATCATCATCTACTACTGGATCCTTTGTCTTTTGCTTCTCACCAAAAATTGATGTTGTAAGGTTTGCTATGCAAATTTTCTTTCCCCAAAAAAAGGAGGACGGGATTAGGGAGTAGATATTAACGGCGAAGCGGTCCGTTTAGTTCGTTCTTCTCTGCATTTTAAGGAAATCGTAACTTGAAGATTTTATTATCTGCTTGGGAGCAATAACTTTTATGGTCGAGTTTTTGCAGAAGAGCGCGACTCAAGAGTGAAGGACGAAATGGCGTGAAAATTATTTTCGAATTCATTAAAACGTAGGAATCTGATCCCGTTGTGTAAGGACTTGTGAAGTCCATCATTTCAGTTTTTTTTTTTTTTTTTTGGTTTTGTTTTGGTGGATTGGAACTTAAGCTCTGGCCACGGATGGTATAAAAGTGGTTGAAGTATACTTAAATTGGGTAACTCTTGCGATGAAGATGGATGTATAGCAGGTTGAAATTGAAATAGGGATGGGATGGAATTTGATACACGTGCTGGTGGTACATAGTGGTTTTAGGGAGGTTCAACTTGCTTTTGGAACTTTTTGATAGTACTTAAAAAAAAAAGGGTTTTTGAGAGTAAGTCGTTGAAGCGGAGGAGGCATGTCTTACTGGGAAGGCATCCTGATGAAAGTTTTTGATACCAACAGCGGAAAAAGGCTATAAGTCAGTTCAACTCGCGCATACACAATAGGAAGTTGCAGCGGAAGCTGTTAGTTATGGTCCTGTGACTTAAGCCATGTCTTCTCATTCAGAAGTTTAGTGTTCCCACAGAAATCTAAGGGAGTTACAGGTGTTATGGACAGGGTCGTTCAGAAGACTATAACAACACAGACCCAGTGATCATGCAAAAAGATATATTTTTGAACTGAGAAGAAGGTACCAGTATCTTAGAGTAGAACTAGGCTGCGACATAATCTTATCTGAAAGTCATTGGCATAGGAGTATGGACACAGTATTTTCTATTCACTCAGGTGAAGAACTGGATACTTTTCCAGAGCTTCCCATTATGCAGACCCTTGTCACATAGGTGTATGTTATCTAGTACATGCTAGGAAAAACTAATAATCTGTATAAAAAGGATATTTACAATAAGACACACTAGAAAGTACTTAGCATGTAGTGGCAACTACGGTAAGGGTCAAGAAAATCACAATACAACGTTGTCAAGATCTTTGGAGGAGAGAGATCAGCTCAAAACGGACTGGGAATCTGTGATACTATCTTGCAGTTCCATATCCTGAGTATGCAAAGGTATAGGATTCCATTCATAAAGGTTAACCTTTGCCTCCAAACCTGAACAGATTAAGTAGCCTTAACGTATTGGTACGGGTAGCTTTCACTAAATGCAGAGAAGTAAGAACCTCTTAGGTCACAACACTGGAAAATACCTCATTTAGGCATTGCTCACCAAACCCTGATAGGCATTAACATGGTCACTTCTTAAAGAAGCATTCTATTCAAGTCTTGGGCGAGACTAGGGAGGAAAATGAATATTTTGGGTAGACGACAGACAATGTCTGGATTTTGGAAAGAATCATCGGCTGTGGTGATAGTACGTGAGTTAGACTGAAGCACAATAGACTTCGGATGGCTTTCTAATAAATACAATAAAATCAAATACAAGGTAATGGAAGGAGGACTCTAAACCAGGACTCTAAACCAAGTACAAGTTCTTAAGAGAAGAGATCCTAATATTAATCTTCACTATTGGATCGCCCAAAGTGTTCAGGGGCCACCAGCTAGAAGGGCTGGGATGGCTTATGGGTCTCCCTCTATTTGAAACCCAAAAAGATACATAAGTTCGAGAGTAGATACATCATATTGCCATCATATTTCGCTCAGCACACAATGTGTAATGTTCATCAATAAAAATGCAACACAATAAAATATGTATGCATGCCCACCGGCTCAGCGGGACTAAATACCATATACTACACCACAACTGGAACAGAGCCACCATTTACCGTATAACACCAATGAATTAAAGCCAATTGACGGAAACACACTGGTCATATACCCGTACAAAGTGTCAGTACATCCGCCATTATTGTTCATAATAATTATTTCCAATGAATTTTTCAATAACCACATAAAATAACCATTTACCAACATTTATGGAAAGAATTTTAAAGCACACGCAATATGTCGATACATTAAAGTCAGCAGGACAACGAACAACACAACAGAACACAACCCACACACTTTGTCCTGAAATTAAGGCTGAACACAAAGTGTAAATTATAAATATAAAACAACATAATTGATGCTGCAATAAACAAAGCATGAAAAATTATTATAGATACGCGCATCCATCCGAATCTCTCATTAAATGTAAAAAAAAAAAAAAAACAAGAAAAAAAAAATAAAAGTTTCCCGAAAGAGAGTTCAAAAGACGACACCAAACCGCTGCGCTGTGTCCATGTGTTGGTCATGTCATAATGGACCTTGAAAGGACGAGCGTTATGTTGCGGAGCAGTATTGTGTTGCTCTTATTTTTGTTTTTTACTGAAAATTAAAAAAAATATTACAATCGCCATAAATCCATGACGACACTAGTCCAGAGAATCCGATTGGTAGTGGGGAGCAACGGGATAATAAAGGACGTACTATTATTATGATGATATTTTGGTTTTTTTTTTTTTTTCGGTAGTATGGCACTGGGTCCGTCTAGGAGACATTAAGTATTTTATACCCTAGACCATAGGGTATATTAATTTTGATTCGTGATTTCATAACAAAGAAAAATAATGAAGATTGAGCATTAAACTTTTAATGGATGCTGCGGAGCACACTAATTTTCGCCTCTTGAAGGACACTTGGTTATAGGTTGCATTAAACTTTGTATATTGCCAAATAACTCATGGCAGCAGTACTGCGATTTAGGGAAAAATAAATTTATCTTATGGCATTAAGTATATGGATGCCATATATTGGTGGGCGTAGAAATATATAGGCCAAGGCCCACAGGAGTTCAGAGTTTGGAGGACTTTTTAAGCAAGTTAACTCTGATTGGACGAAATTGATGGAACAAGAATCTCACTTCTGTTTGTCACCAACACGAAGTTGTTGCTTGGGCGTAGATTTAAAGACTTTCTAGAAGCTGGGATTTTGGAGATAAAATTGCGTTCCATCCTTAAACCAGATTCTTCGTACTTATCCTTGCTTTATGATAGCTAAGAGTCCAACCTCCTGGCTAACTAATCAGTTGGGGGTAAGTGTTTTCAAATGTCTTGTCTTCCCAAAATTCTAGCACTAGCTGGTCCTACTAATTACCAAAAGTTATCTCAACTAGTAATGGTATTCGAATACACTGGCATAACGAGGACGAACTGAATCATTCGAAATGTACTCCATAAAGTTAAAAAAAACCAAGTTACATGGTCATATATACAAGTATTTTACGATAGGTGAGGTTCCGCAAGGGTAAGAGGTAGAACCACTTCTGTTGAGAAGTACTAACAAGAATGTTGTTGTTATATACGTAGAGCTATCGTAAAACCCATAATCGGAGACTAAGCTTTCCAAAAAGCTGGAAGGTTTGTCAATCTTTAGCTGAGATGAGAAGACTCAGAGTTCAGAAGTAGTCCACACAGTTCTTTGGTATGCGGATATAATCTATGGACCAGTAGACATGGATGCAGAACATACTAATTACGCAAAACCAATATTTGTTGATGGTCGGTATAATATTGCAGGAATGTGCCTAGCTGATATCCATGCTGACAAGACAGTCTGTTGAGCTAGTGAAATCAATTTTCGCACGGCTCTGATAAATCAGAAATCAAGCTAAGATTTACGTTTGCCAATTGCTGTTTCTTAGCCTTAAGAAGGTATTTGAATTATAAGTCCTTGTCAATGAATACCAGGAAGACTGTATACCTATATTCCCAGTCATCATCCCAGTCCTGCTCTGTGGCCCAAAATCATGGACGTTAACAAAGACTGATAGAGACATGCTTAGTTGTTTCAAACTCAAAATTCTTCGGATAATTTTAGGTCTCATTTGCTTTGCCGGTCTTAAGAGAAGGAAGCAGGACATACATATAAAACAATAAAATAAATCGACATCAACACTCCGGGTCTTCGAGTTCAACAATGCAACAGAAGGTCACCAAGTACATTAGGCAATTAGAAGTTCGCAGCTGGAATGTGTTAGCCAAAGACCTCGCTAACAAGAGGCTTGTTGGTAGAGACCCTAGTCTCAGAATAAGTAAGGCTCCGAGGCATGTTACTCTTAAGCATATGTTTGTAACCAGTGAATCAGATATCAAAATTTCCATTATCCTTCCTAACGTTTGTGCTTTCCATGAGTCAAAGTATTTACTGATTGTCAATACCTACTGCCACCAATATTTTTTTGTTTTGTAGGAAGGACGTTAAGATAGTTCGTATTTTTAAGGTAAAACTATAAGGAAGGAACATATTTTACGTCTGTCTAGGAAAATTAGGTGAAGTATTGAATTGTAATAGATGTAAAAGTTGGGAGCTTCCAGCTACCATTGATGAAGTACCACTAAAACTCATACCCGGAGTAAAGCATAATTCTACGGCAATAATTCACATTAAATACAAACAATATTTTCCTATCCATATTTTTGAACCACATTAAAAAAAGGGGAGTTTCCGCCCCCAAAAAATTTATAGCCAGCTGAAAAACTACTGAAATCTAAACTGGAAACAAGTTCGCCCTTAAGGTACAGCATCATCCACCACTGATGGATAGTATCCTTTCCATGTGGATTTTCTGTTTTTCTTTTTTCTTTATTTTTTTTTATTTTTTTGTTTATAACTTAATTTTATATTATGGCTTTGTTATGGTTGCGATGGTGATTCCATGCACTGATTGCATTCGAAGAGGCGTTGTAAAGGGTGTACGAGCATACATATATTTTGTGGGAGCAAGTCATCTGGATATATTGTATTTAAATTAACGACCAAATGGACATTGCACAAAAAAAAAAAGAAATGCAGATGTAATCATCGAAAATATGTTTCCGACTTTAATGAGGGAAAATTAAAAAAAAAACAAAAAAATTAAATGAATTAAATTAAAGGAAAGAATTTAGGGAATTTAAGTAAGGACTGTTTTTGCTGATACTATATAGAGATATGTAACTAACTTAATACTGAAATCGAAAATGGAAATCTAGCAAATCAAACTAGGGAGTCAGTTCTTATGAAATGTGTTAGAGAATGAAGCGCTAAGACAACTTCTTTGGAAAATGGTTCCCATGCCTAGTTCAAGGTTTCTGCACTGTAAGAGTCTACTCTACAGTTTAAGATTTTCTTTCTTACATAGTCATTGGCACTTATTACATTGGCCAATGCCTAAGCCTAAAACTCAATCACATTATGTTGTTAATTTAACGAAAGGAGAAAGCATACAAGAAAGCAGACCCATATCGCAGGATAAGTTTCGAAGGAGCTTGATGGAACCTAAGGCTGTAAGCAACACATAAGATATTTCAAAACTTCTTGGATAACAAAAAGAATCAAAACACTAGCCTATAACAGCAATCGAAATAAATTGATAGGACCTAAGGGTCCCTCAATGGTAAAGACATCCCCTGAACTGAAATTAATACTCATCATTGTGAAAGAAAGAAAGATTTTTCAATAAGGACAAAACAATTTGGTACTTTGATAAAAACGGATCCTTTACAATTTTCAACGATTGGTTCATGTTAAAATGTCAATCAAGGTTTATACTTTTTTCATAGTGAGCTTATTGGACGAGAAACGTTTGGAAATTGTTAAAAATTACTAACGAATTTCGGAGTCGTTAATTGCAACTTTCGCCAGATTGGTCGAATCCATATCGATCACAGGAATTGGCAACATTTTGAGAAAGTTTGACTAAAGATTTTGGCCTACACCCCCTACATGATCAAATTAACTCAATGGGACTGGCTATCGTGTCATATCGGAAGACTATTTTTGGCCAGAACTGAGTTAGGTTGATATGTGGTTTAAACAAAATGATGCCACATCGAGCGATGTATGTGGAAATTGTGATGGGAAATTGGCTCCAAAATAAATGAGGTTAAATTCCATACTTAAATTTATCATGTCTACTTTATTTGAAATAAATTTCAATCCGATATCTCAATTATTTTGTGTTTTATTTAAATACGAAAATGTTATGTCCTTATTGAAAAACACTTTATGACCCACATCCAGTGAAGGATTATGTTCGGCACCATGTCCTGAGATAGAGTGTGCAGCTCTATCCTTGTGGTCACTTCGAATTTACTCTTTCACAAAAGAATGACAAACAATATCCCTTCATCTATAAACATCCACCTGTTTAACAAGAGGCTTAAATTCCAGTGACTGTAGATTCAACATTCTTGAGTTTGTCGGGCGGCAATTTAAAAAAAAAAAAATACACAACCAACACCAGAAACGTTCTGCCTTGATGAATATATAATTTCCCTGCTTTAGAGTCGATGCAATTATTTAATCCCATCAGCTTAAACCACTTCAACCAAAAATTTCAAATCCACCACCTTAAAGGCGTTTAATGGAATTTCTCAACTATGCGGCTGCAGCCACCCGAGACTACCACCCCGGAAGGAAAAGTTATGTTAACTACCCCTGATTCTAATAATGCACTCTCCTACCATCTGTGTACATTCCGTTAATGCGCGCCCATACCTACACAACCAACGTTAACCACAGAAAGAATGTTGATTACATATAACAGCCGCAAGCAAAAATTAGAAGCCAAAAAGGACCTCTCTAAGCACTTCTGCGCTGCATTTTCACAAAAATAAAAAAAAAAAATATTTTAAACTCATACATACCTGCATGAATATTTACATGCACATGCCATACCATTCCACATCCTAGCTACCTTTACTCGATTCAACGCCACCGTTCAACCCTAATGAAAGTAATTTCATTTTTCGGCTAACCAACCGCCCCCCTACATCACCCTAATTCCCTGTGCAAGTGGGGGTAAGGACTTGTAATGAAGTATTTTTGTTTCGCTGGCTACTTAAAGCCATCCAAAGGCCACCCAGTGTGTTGGCAAGGGCTTTCTTCGGATGTGGACAAAGTGTTGGCACAAACGGGGCTATAGACCAGCAAACAGCAATATCAAGGAACCAAAACAACGTCGAAAAGAATAAAGAAAAATAAAACTCCAAACAGGATCACACAATGAACTCGAAAACACAATGCCAGGCGCTACAAAAGCCGCAATAAACAGTTGCAATTTAAGTCCTGCCTAATTACACATAAATTCCATATTGAACAAGGGATTTTCTCCCAGCAGGAGCGCAAAAAAGGGATACCCAAACCCATGACTATGACCAAGGATATCAACAACAGGAGCACCAGCACCAGCACCAGCAGCCATAGAATATTACAACCGATATTACTTGAGTCAAAGGACACCAGACTCGGTTCCCTTCTCGTTGTTGGCTGGCTGAAAGTTCAAATGAATCCGATGCATGGTGTAGCCAAACATCCTTGCTTGCTGGTTGGCGTTTCTTTTTTGTTGCCTTCTTCTTCCTGCAGATTTCGGATTAAAATGCTACACCAGCAGAATCCAAAGTATAGGTGGAACATTAAACACAGGAAAAACATAGAAAATAACACTGACACACAAACAAACACCAAGGACGAGGCGAAAAATAACACGAAAAAAAAAAAAAAAAAAAACGAAATGAAAGAACAGGACGAAGGATCCTAACCGTAAGAGTTGCACAAAGTCAGCAGAAACCTAAGTTTCCCAGATGAAGCCAGGCAAAGCCACTTCACATAAGGACCTCTCATATGGAACCAGTGAGTGCCGGTGTTAGTAGTCGAGATAGTGGTGTAGGTATACGTGTGGGCGTTCCACTGGCTGCTACCACCACTGCGGCTATATCAGTGATTAGTAATTTATACTTTAGGCAACAAAAAGCACCCCCCACCTGGTTAAATGACCCGAGATCCTCCCTGCATTACTACGACATAATCAGCACGAGGTGCCGGGGGAATATAACTTGTTAGCGGGGGCGGATTTGGGAGGCATTCACGGAAGCGTGCTGAAACGCTGGCGCTTTACGGGTGAAACTTTTCCAAATTAGAATTTGAGGAATGTACTAAGGCAATGAATTCTCCACCGCCGCCGCCACCGCCCGCGAGCAGAGGGGCGGAAAACACTTATACATTTCGGATTGAGGACAAATAAACTCCGAGCAAGACGTTAGGCAAATGAATTTATTTCGTGTTTATGACAATGAACCACCGATGTGCCTCCATAGTAGAGCGTTGGGTAGTAAAAATCTTTATAGACACTCAACTAAAAGGGTATAACACAGGCGGCCCTAAATATTGCCTTTCATCATCAACATCATCGTCGTTGTCGTCGTCATCATCATCGTCATCATTACCAGCATTTTTCCATCACAAGGGTTATCTGACGCGCTGAGATTCGTAAATAGATACATTTCGGCGTTAAGGGTGGCTTGGTGGTTGGGGGTGGCATTTGTACTGGGACTGGGGCAAGCTAAAACATTTTTATGACAAATGCTTGTGCTCTCACAAAGTTAGCAGCTAATACTGTTGGATACATTTTGTTTTGGGGAATAAAATAAACCCAGAGAATGTTCGCTTTATGTATACGGCTCGTGAAAATAGATGAAGTGCACATAGTACGAGTATGGCTGTATGGTAGCATAAATGTAAGCTGCCGCGAGGGTCCGGATTGTCGGATTCCGTCAGATTCATTAATAAAGTTAGCGCGTACAGTTGACTTATTTCGCTATGAATAGCGAATTAATTAGAGGCCGATGGAAAGAAGTTTGCGAAACATGAAATAAAAGATTTAGCCGGAATGCTTGCAGGCGTTTAATGGCAAGTTAAGGCGAAATATTCGCAATTAGTTGGGTAAGCTTCAATAATGGTGATGAATGTGAGAAAAGTTGGGTGTTTTTCCTTATTCTTATGAAAAAAAAGAAAATATTGTTCATTTTGCTGGAAATTTTCATGTACACAAGATGGAAAAATGTTACAGAACAGTTGGTCAATATTGGCGCCCAACGTGGAGCTTCATATTGCTTTCAACAACCAAGAGGGCTATCACTCACTCAAATTTGACAGAAAGATGTACGAGTATCTATTCCACTCCTGAGAGAGGCAACCGGACACTCAGATTTAAAGGTTTATTGGAGTTTTGTGTTTAACGCTTAAGATGGGTTTTCAATAAAGAAGTCAGTTAGCATGGCGTCGAAAAGGATATGCTCAAGATATCTTCATTATGCCCGTGGAGGTTCTGTCTAGAGGCTGAGTGGTAGATTTAATGTGGTGATAAAGGGATGGGTGTAGTTTACTGCTCCCACAAACGTCCTTTATTTCTAACGAATTCCAGAATGTTGAGACATACTATCGTACTAGTAAACAATTCATTCGTTTTGACCAAATCCTTTAGCTTTATGGCTTAAGTCTCGAAATACATACAATCTAGGACCAACAACCATTTATTTTAAAGAACTTTATCCCAAGGTGTTCAGCCAAGAAAATCTACTTATTGTAGACCTCACCCTCTCAGTATTAAAGCTCAGAGATCTTAGCTTTAGAAACCGAAAAGAAGGATGCCTGTGTTTTGAACGTTTTTGTGTTTCTTGCCAACCAATTTAGGATTAACTAAAATCCATCCTGTCAGATACTATAGACATACTAAGGAAGAGGATGTCTATTACAAGTAACCACTAATTGGCGCCCAATTTGAAACCGACTTTCATTTAAGACTTTTTTAGTTCAAACCTTCATAGGTCTCTAGGATAAAAGCTAATCTAAATAGCTTTCTAGACTTTCGTTATTGAAAGGATCTATCTGTTAATTGGGCTAACGTACATAACGAACTATGTCCTTCCTGGTGGGAAATATGTACATATCATCACCATGTGTGGGGTGATAGTACCAGTTTCAGTCTTAATGCTTCGGTAGTTGTGCCTGGACGTTTTCGAAATCCTATTGACGTATTGATGGCAAAATTATGGTTCTATCTCTGACGGTTGGTACTAATCGAGGTTCTAGTAATAATGGTGTTACTGCTGATGAGATGAGAACTGATTGATCGAATAAGTCTCCCATTTACTAAGTAAGATACTTCATGGTAAGTGCTTATGCAGAGCAGAAATTATGACCCGAAATAACTCTGACCTTAAAATTCCACTCTTCTTGTTGATATTTCAAGCAAAAATAACAAAAATTCCATTAGAATACCATGTCCAGATGGCACATTCTCACATAATCAAATTTAACTAAAATCTCACTGCCACTTCAGTCCCCATTTGAATATATCCTTTGCCGATGGCTCCTAATTCAATTCAGTAACCAACACCCTAAAATTTGCACCAAATTACCAATTTAATTTCTACATCTGCATACCGTAATAAACAGAAGAAAGAAAATAAAAAAAAGTGAAAAAAAAAATAAATAAACTCTCCTCTACTACACTCTGGAAACGTGGTTAACCCACTCGCCTACACACAGTCTCATAGCAGGAACTACTCCACGAAATCGGTACACTGTTACCATCAGCAACAGCACCAGGATCTGTGGCAAGCAACAATGAGCACTTACCATGCAAGAACTGTGTATACTCCAAAATAGAGAAGAACAAGAGAGAGAGAAAGAGCGAGAGAGAGATTCAAATGTCGATTCATTTAATCCAATACAATTGCTTTGAGTATATCCTGCCGTAACTTGGATTGGTGGGTGTAGACGGCGGCGGAGTACTCTACACGGATCTGTTTCTCGTGTCCTTTGCTGTATAATTTGAAAGTGCAATTCTGTTAATTACAATCCAATTGGTTTCTTTATCCATTTTTTTTTCTTCCTTTTTTTTATGTATATTCCTTGTTTTTTTTTTTTTTTTTTGCGCAGCAAGAGTTGCCCTACTTTTCATCATCATCTCTAGCTGGCATAGTGCTGGAACATTTTGCACCATCACCGGAAGAGGAAACCCCGTCTCTCAATAAACCCTAGTAAATTGGATTCAGTCGAATTTGCAAGTTGGAGGAAGTGGGTAGGTAAACGCTGAATTTATTTTGGACAGTAGGCTTAGCAAGAAAATACAGAAACAGGACGATGGAGATTGATTACCTGGAGGCTGTAGGAATTTTTGTCGAAATGTTTGGCAAATAAGGAACTAAGAAGGAAGTCACTCTTTGGTTGGAAAACAGTTTTTAAAACTTTTAGTTCTTTTACTTAAAATAACGTGCGATTGAAACTGATTTAAAGCTATGGGGTTTCTAGCGTGTGTATCCTTGACAATTCAAGAGAAGGATTATTGTGTTTTAATATTAACATCACGGTGATAGCACCGCTGTGGAGGATATCCTATTGCCGCAGTCAACTTCATTCTTTGTGAAGATCTTAACTTAAATTTCAGTCCAGTTTATATCTGCCATCGTAAAAGAAAAGTCATCTTAAGATCTACTGGCAGTCGTTCAAAAGTCCTGTGATTTTAGGTCAAAAGTATAAATGGTCTTTGTAGATCAGTGTTGGCAACATTCAGAGAGCAGATACTAAGTAGTGCAAAGAAAACGAATAGTCAAACTACACACAGTGGTTTGGCAGTAGTATCTGATCGGTTCACTCCTCCGGTTCGCTCAACAAGGATATCAGAATCGAAGATGTCTTGAGTCTAGTTTTTCCTATCGAAAACGTCTCCAAAACCCATACGAAGTAACCAAGTATCTAATATAGTTAATTTCAATTGGAAAATTCTTATTCAGAGAGAGTCTTACTCTATAATTCTTTACGATTTTAACTCTTTGACTAATTGGCGCCCAATTTGAAGCTTATTTTCCTCTAAAGTCCACTCTGTACTTCAAGCCAATGGTAAGAATGGAGTGCCTACTTTGGGACTAGGTGCCAAAAACGACTCTTTGACTTTGTTAGACTACACTAACGTCGTCCTATCAAACAGTGTACTTAAAGCTTGAAGAACATAGGGACATAATGAGCCTGGCAAATACTAGTACCGAATCATTTGTTATGAAAATATCTCCGGGCATCAAGGTGTCTAGTAAATTATGGAAGTCTTGCCCTCATCCTATTCTTGTCATTCTGGAAATTGTCTAGAAAACACTGCATTCAATATGATTCGCTCCCAGTAGACAGAATCCTAAAATGTTTGACCTTGCACAACGATGTCATGAGACTTAATAGAACATTTTCCTCTAAGAAGCCCAACGTATCTCCTCAGATCTCAGTAGACTCATGTTACATATCAGATTTGCATGTCCTTTTTCCCGCTCACTGAAGAACCAAGTCGAGTTACCTGTTTATAAGATGAATCCCTAAATATCAGCAAAAGTATCTTTCAATCAAAACTTCATATTCATAGTAGTTGTCGACCATAGTGTAACCGATTACTCCTGCTGGTTGGGTTAGCTTCCAAACAAAGCAAACCCGGCAACCTACCGCAACAAAAGCTAACTCTAACCAAGTGAAATGAAAACATTTCGAATCCAGGTACACCTACATAGTTAGCTAATTCAAATGGACTGGCATGAGGATATAATCCGCCGCAGTTGCTCGTGCCATTCAAGGACAAATGAATTTAATTAGTCGGAATGTGTTTCTTTTCTTTTCTATTTTTTTTTTCTTCAGCACAACATTACGCAATATCAGAACTGAAAACAAAATTCAAGAAATTCAATTCAAATACAACAAACCACAAACCAATTCGAGTTTAAATCAAACAGTTCACAAGGAGCAATGACACATAGTGTATCCTGTGACGATTTAATTGCATTTGGATTGTTTACTGTGTGCTACATTTTGTATACCAAAGGATCCTGGCCCGAACTAATGGAAACTTGTCCTTTAGCAAAGCAAGGTAATAATGTGCCTCACCGTAGTGCAATTAAAGCATCGGCTTACATCAATTTGCTGTTTGGAAGGCAGCAGGTCCCTTCCCTACCCCTCTGTTAGCCGCAATTTAATTAATCGTCCGTCAATGACCAGCTTAATTTCACTCATCCGCCAATGATCGCAGGATAACGAATCGCCATTAGACGAGCATATAAATTCAAAATCGAAATGCACACCCTGTATTAGGCAAGGACTGCGGTTTCATCCGGTGTAAACCATTGCATTGGACCACCATTAAATTGAAATCACATAAAAGTGTTCGTCCTCCCACATGGCCATTAAACAGGGGCCAAGTGCACTATCCCCATTAGAAGTCACACACTACGAGTATTCTCTGTATGTGTCGTGTCCCGGGAACATCCAGTGTGTGCGCGCATCGAACGTGTCCCCAATGAATCATCCATAATATTATCAGCGGTCCAATAAACAATTTAATTGGACAATTCATTTGGCATTGCTGTGGTTTTATTTCAGCGAGACGCTTAATAAACTTTCATTGAATTATCTATGAAGCCGTTCATGAAACCGAAGGGTGGTGGTTGCAATGGTTCGATGGCAGTTTTCCCCATCACATTCGGATAACTGAAATAGAATAAACTTTTCAACCAAGACTCTGGGAATATGGTCATAAATCAAATATCGCACGCAATCGGTCTTTTGTTTCGACTGTGGGCCACCCTCTCGTGTCAGCCCCTAAGGGAGTCAAAGAGACAAACGATTTTGTTCGACGGCAATGGATATTTCTCATCGGCCGCGTGTCCCTCACAAATGGGGGTTGAATCTTTTTCATTTAGGAAATCACCACCATAATTCATGGCGCTTAGTGTTGTCCTTATGAGTTTTGGCCAAGAAATATGATTTTTATTGCAAACTGAAGGGGCTTTCGTTCTGTGTTTCAGGAGAACGAGCACGTGGATGGCCCAGAAAAAGAGGGAACTGGCTTCTGGTTAGGGGTTGCGCTATCCATCCAAGATTTGTGAGTTGTAATTTGTGGTGATTTTATTTTTATTGGGCTGTGTTTCTTTCTCCGGTGGATGCTTGGTGCTTTTTTTAATATACACTTTATCGGAATGGTTATTGGGATTTATTTCATGAGTTCGGCAAAATAGTTGCTGTGCATTGTGATTTTGTTTCTCCTCTTTTTCTAGCTGATGATGAGTTTATTGGCAGGATATTCGAGAGGGATAGGGAAATGTGATACTCAGCATTATACCCTAGTGAAATGGTTTGAAATAAATCACACAACCGAAGTGATGAAGGACTCTTGAGAAGGAGTGCAACTTGTCAAATTGTTGACATGAAAATGATGCGTATACGCCACCAGAACTTTTTATGTGAGTTTTTTTTTTAAAACAGATCGAGCACACAAAAATTCTCTAAAACCCATCCATTTTGGTCACCGGTCATGTCTAAGACATGGAAAATGAATGGAGAACTTCCCTGGGGCAGAGATTTCATTTGGATCTCGCTGAGTCGTCAGTAAGGGCATATCTTCATTCTCTTCGGTATGACGTCTTTCATTTGTATTTTCGCTCTCAGGTACAAGATGAGCTTTGATTCTGCTGAATCCGCTACATTGTGATAATTAGAATTCCTACAGAGTAAGTACACATTTTGTATCCCTTCAGAACCTGAACCTGAACCTGTACCCTTCAATTCGGTTCAAGGAACCAACCTCCTCTGAATTACTGAAGAAGTATTTTCCTTGGCTGAGCGAACATAATGCTCTGAGCATTGTGAGCTTAACTGGCTCAGACTTAACTACGTAAGGGTATAATGCCCTTAGCATAGACTGGCTATCAATGAAGGTAGCGATAGTGTTGTTCGATATTGATGCATGTAGCTCTGCAGTTTCCAGTCCTTGTAGAATATTGGAAGGTTTCAAGGCCACTTCTGCATTGAATGTATGCTAGATCCACTACCCTCGCTAGTTTGGATTGATTTGCCAATAATCCTGAGTCCTGATCAGAGTACATAACTTCGTTTCAGTTCAGTTTGTCAAGGATGTTCGCAAAAATCTCCTTAAGAATGGAGCTGTATGCTATATAGCAAGTATGGAAAAGATTTACGTAGAAGCTACAACATTACCACATTTGCAGTCGTGGGCGGCGCAGTAGTAATTGCAATCCAAGCTGGTCAACATGATCCGTGAATTAGCATTCCACCAAACAAGAGCCTTATACGTGAGGATGGTTCTGACCACCATTCTGTATGGTCAATGTATCGCAAGGAATTGTGAGCCTTACGTAGTTACTCTTTCCTCTAGGTTAAGTGTCAATATTTTGCATTTTTCTGCAAATAAGGATGCAGGATCAAAGCGTCTCTGTACACAATGTAGCACCAGCGTAGCACCAGTATTCTCAGAGCTGTAAATTCTGAGTAGAGGATGAGCAAGAAATTGGCTTAGTTCGGTGGCGTATACGTAATGTTTTCTCAAACAATTTTCAATATTCTCCATTTTTATGCAAAAAGGGATACAGGATCACAGCGTATCTGTGCACAAAGTATAGAGAAGCTCAACACCTCTCTGCTTAGAACTGTATTCCCTCAGAGAGCGCTGAATTAGGAGGAAATTGTCATTGTTTGGTGGCGTATACGTAATATTTTTGCAAGGAATTTTCAATATTTTCCAATTTTCTCCACATAAGGATACAGAATCGAAGCGTGTCTGTGCACAAAGTACAGAGCAGCTAAGCACCGATCTTCCCAGAGCTGTATCTCCTCAGAAGAGGATAGAATTAGGAAAAAATTGGCCTAGACAGACTGACAGAGGTACGAATGAGAAAGAAATTGGCCTAGCTCGGTGGCGTATACGTAACATTTTCTCCAAAAAAAGGATACAGGATCAAAGCGCATTTGTGCAAAAATACAGAGCAGTTTAGCGCCTGTTCATACTCTTCAGCCAATTTACCAGGGATATACAGGGCAGATTCCATTATTTTACTAGGGTATGCTCTACCCTGGACACTTCTCCCTTCGTTGCTTCGTTCTTCAAGTATAGCGTCTATCGCAAGAACCTAGAGAGGACGACAAGTGAGTGAGTTCTTCGCCTCTGATTAGAGAAGTGCTACAAGTGGGCTACAAGTTACTTCATAGGGACTACTGCTCTTTTGTTGGAAAATACTCTTCCTTTCGTCTAATCCTTCTGCCACAGAAGTTACTAACAAGAATGTTGGAAAGATGTGGAACTCAGTGGTGGATCATGCTTTGCGTTCAGAATATCTTTACCTTTAAAGTGAATCTGCGGACATCTACTGACATTCACTTGACACAAGAATATTCTTTTAACCTCAGGTTATGTGTAGGTTTGTAAATAAGTAACACCACTCCCACAAAGTGAAATCACATTCTTTGATTTAAGTGCGAGCTAATGTGCACTAAGAAACCTCCCACTAATCCCTCGTTCAAACTTCTTCGCAATTCATTAAATACATTCTTAGCCTCTGTGCAGGCCATGTCCTAATTGCTTTATTAAGTCCAATTATATTTTGTCTTAAGATCCCAACACACGCAGAACATTTTTTCTAATTCTCCACTAAACCAAATTGGAAATTAAAAATTCCTCCAAAAGGACATTTAATTAATTTTTCGAAACAATTTCATCATCAAATCGAAAAAAAGAAAAAAAAATTATTTCCTCCCCACCTGCATTTATTCGAAAGCATTTTTCTCTATTTTCGTCTTAATTCCTTCTGAGAATTTAAAAAAAAAAAAACACGAAGTGAAGAATTTTTCTAATTAAAAGTAAAACCACCCAGTATGGCTCTTTGATCCAATCATCCAAACGAAGTATTTAATAAGTCCTTTCAATTTCAATGACTAAATCCGTTCGTCGACACTGATTTCTCAATCGAACTGCAGCAGTGGATTCGAGCAATTTTCAGTTTTTGTCTTATTTTAAGGATTAGGTTTTGCCCTTGCCCCACGCTTTAAGCGGAAGGTCACAGGAAGAGGAAGAGAAAAAAAATTCCAGAGAACAAATTAAGGACATTCAACAGTGATAATTATGATTTCATGTATAAGGCGACATAAGACAATTAATGCTTCCAATCCGCTTTATAATTCTCTCGACAGAAAAGAATTTTTTTCTTCCTCCAATGCAGGAACAATCGGTCAGCGGATGTGCGCCGCTGAACAGACGAAGGAATAAGTGGAAATCTCTGTTGCCGTCGAACTTTTTCCTTTTTTTTTTTCTGACGACAAATTTAATTCAGATTTCACCCTATTCCCTAAGAAAAATAAAAGAAACTTCTCAACGAAACAAAAAAAAAAGGATTTCAATTCTTTTTTTTTTTATACTTGCAATGGAAACGTCCTCGATGTCCTTAAAAGTTATTCCAGTGACAATTTCATTTCTTATCGCTGGCGTTGTGTTAAAAGTTCCTACTCTTACTGACATCGACGACGACGATGAAGACGATGATGATGATGAAGAAGATGATGATGATGATGATGATGGTGCTGTTCGGTCTATCGTAGTGGAATAAGTTGCGCGGTTAGCAACTCGAAGGAAGAGAACTTTTTTCCCATCAATTAAGGATGTTTTGTGGCCTCCTCATCCTGCAGACGGCATTGTAAGATTTTCATTTTGATTGGATGATTTTTATTGCTGTTGAAGCGCGAGTACACACTCAGGGCCCGCTCAAGTAATATCAGTTTGTCGCGTTGAACTTGAATTAATTAAATCCCCGTCGAAGGTCCTTAAGAATAGCTCCGTCGGAAACAAACAACATCGCACCCTTATCAATTGTTAATTTTAATTGAATGGACTCGATTTAATGTAATCCAAACAAATCTGGGTAAGCTTCCATGGAAACAAGGAAAACAATCCTTCCACCGGATGGGGAAGGAAAAGAAGTCAAGAGGAGGACCACCCATACACACGTTTGTGGAAAAGTGTAAACAGGATTAATATCACATTCAATGGAAATAACTTCCAAGTCCCTTCAACAAATTAGTTGTCAATAGAGCTGCTGGGAAATAAATAAGTGTCCTCGCCACTGTATCGATCAACCTTAATCCAACCCCCTACCCGCCTCACCGGCAGTCGATAAATCATACTAATCGCAAACCGCGTGTCCACACACAAGCCCACTACAATGAGAAGTGAAATTTCAAATAAACCGTCCTAAGCCCTTAGAAACAACAAAAACAAAAAATAACCGTAAGCAAAAAGAAAAACATACGACCCACCGAAGGACCTAACCCAAGGGGTATTCTCAAAGTAAATGACCAATCCACAATACCCTCTCTAGGGGATTACCAAGCTCTTAGCACAAATTCACATGCAAACAAAACACATACACATACATACGAGTATGTATCCCAAGTCGAGGTTTGTTTTTGGCCAAAGGATACATTCGATCGTGAATACACCTCATTTATAACGTCTGTCATCTGATAATATCGAGAGCATTAACTGGAAATGGAATTAGACGATTTTGTTTTTCTTTTTTTCTCTGTTTTGTTGTTTTGTTTCCTACCTTAGGGGGGTGTTTTTTGTGTGCGTTTACGCCTCCCCTTTCGGACGGAAAATCATAATAATCATCATTACCCCCTGAACCCTGAGGCAGGTAGAGAATACCTGGGCCACTACCGCAAGCATTTTGTCATGCTATTCAAAATTGTTGTCGTATCCTGTGGAAGTTATTAATTAAAATACGAAAACGAAAGCGATTTCGCGATAATCTTTCGCAACAAACACAAGGAAATATTTGGAAATCCTTTTGTCCTGTTTTGGTATCGGTATATGGGGGGGGGGGGGCGCCCATATGACGGGGTAAGGCCACAACACACAATGGAGAGTTAATAAGAAACGATGGAGGAGTATTTATTCGGTTGTCTGACGGGAATTACAAGAAATTTGTCAGAATAGATAAACGGGGACAGGGAAAATTATTTTCGTCCTTTCAACGTTTCATATGGCAATTTGTTATAATTCCATATCAGCACATGGGAAATTGAGTGAGAAATTGTTTTTGATTACTGACTGAACAGTATAAAGAGGCTCGTGGATATAGTTGCACTGGGGAGCATATGTTTCCCTTTTTATAACAAGGATTGGGCTTCACCTGGAAGGAGAAAAAAAAACCGTCAGTGATTTGGAAAAGAGCAAAGAACTTACCCTTACACTGTGAATGTAACAGAATGTAACCCATAGAAACGTTCTAAAATGTTTCCTAAACAAGGGGATCCTGGCGATCCTCCTTGTTATTGGAGTCAGATTCCTATTCACATCTGTTTGTTATTTCTTCAAGTAATCAGACAGAACTTTCTAAGAACCACATCCACTGCAGTGCACAAATCATCGAGTCTACCATTAAATGCTCTATTGCTATACATTGCACACATATTCATAAATTGCAAATCCAGGCACCTGAACAGGGTTGGTGTTGGTATAATTCTTTGCATGATGTCCTTTCTTGACACATATGGATCATGTGGGGCAGAATGGCAGTGATAGACGATAGAACTAGTCGACAAAGCATAGAAAGCCGTGAATAACGAACATCTTTAGAAGTTACCTACGTAGTCTCTTAACCAGTTTAGGAGAAGAACCTGAAGGACATTGCTGGAGATATTATGCAATGTTGTATCGGTGCTATGAGGGCCCTTAGATCTACGAAGGAATACAACATTTAAGGAAGGAAACCTCCAAAATTTACACACGATATTGCCCTAAAACAACTGTAGCCGAGATCCAGTCTAGGCTTGATTTGAAACATAGAGCCGGGTTGGTTCACTTGGAGCTATCACAGATCAGCCACATACTAGACACTGACTAATAGGCCGATATGAGAAAAGGGTGGGCCTAGGTCACACGACTTCCGCAGAAGCTGAAGTAAGGAGAAGGAAGGTCTAATCCTAAACCTAGACGAACAGGTGTCATTATGCGCCTTTGATTAGTCCCGATTAGACAATTAGTACGATCCATGGCATCCCAATAGACCTCTATGATTCTGAGTGTGCCCATGTGCGGAGAGCCATTCCAACCCTATCCTAAGCCATCTACAGTGCTACGAGATAGAAACATGAAAACTTCGGACAAAGATTCTTTTTTCCCTAAAAACTTTATGTTTTCTAGAGTTTGTTTCAAGAATAGGAGTAACCTACTGAAATGTGTGTCACTCAGTATTCCTACGATCCTTCCACTTTCACAGTACTTCCCCATAAATAACTGCCAAAAATATTCATTTTTATGTCAAAAATTACCCACTTTCATATAATAGCTCACATTTGTGACGACATTCAGGACGAAAATATTAATACCCTGCCAGTGGCAACAGAAAGCTCAAAAATGTAATTGTACATCGCCTCCCTACGCATTCAACCTCATCTGTCAGGTTGGTCCGATGTCATTACAGTTTACGAACTAAACCAAATGTCCAATTCAAATTTTTTTTCTTTTCACTTTTTCGTTGGTCCTTCCATCTTCCTTTTCAATTTGAGCCAAAAAAAAATGATTCAAGTAAATTAAATGAAATGGATTTCGCGAGTACAACTGCGTCATAAACCGTTTACACCATCACACCACAACAGAGTTGAGTGTCACCTTTCATGATGTGGCCACAAATAAATGAAACCAAAACTGAATCTGTATAGTCATCTCCTTCGTTGGGTGATACTGCTACTGCTACTGGTGCTGTGTTACTGTTGCTTATTAAGGCGATTGAAAGTGCCAGAACATTAATCAACGCAAAGCACCTACAGATGACAGCAATAATCTTCTTATGCCTCGCGCACCGGTTCCACGAATTCTCTCACACGCCCACTATTCCGTTGAGCGACCACAAAAACCGAGGGAACGCACACCTTAAAATAAAACCATTATCCTGGCTTAAAACGCCGTAACGCGCGCGGAGACACTCCGAGTTGGGTCAGGACATTCGGGTGTTCATATTTCTCTGTTCTGTTCTGTTCTCTACAACAACACTCCCCCTCTTATAACTCTCATCACTTTGCTTAACGCATTCCTATGCCTATTCATCCGGGATTTGCGCCTCGGAATCGTCATTCGACGAACGATATCCTTGCGTGCTCAACACGAATTTTCATTGTGAAAACATTTTTGATGATTACTCTGTCGGTGGTCGTCGGTTGGTGGTTTTCCTTGGATTTTTTTCTTTCTTTCTTTTCCGTTTGTTTTTCTCTCATCAAAAAGAGAATGAAAAGCAAAAGAATAAAAGAAGAAAAAAAAAACGAACAGTTATAATGATTTGAAAAGCCACCGCATCCTTGTTGTGTACGAACGGCCCAAACGTTTAAAAAATGAAAAAAAAAAGAAAGAACGAAGGAGTCTTTTTCTTGTAATAACTCAAGCGCATCCGAAGGACACTGACAAAAGATATTACTCCCCGTAGGGCAAAAGGACATATTTTTCATTTGGCACCATCACACCCACCATATGCTCGTGCTCGTACACCCAAAACCCGGATGGATGTATTAATTCATATGGAAGGGAAGAAAAATTCAGAAATTCATATCCATCAAACGTTTTGTTGAATATTTTCCATTCTTGGCAGTGGGCTCTGCCTTTTCTAGGCTTCTTCCATGTGGTGTGGGTGTAGGGTGTAGGGTGTAAGGGTATCCCGATTCCTATTCGCCCACACTTCATTCATCGCCGAGTGTTCATAAATCATCGAAAGCGTTTGTGCTTAATGTCTGACTGGAGGAAGTCCTCCTCTGGGGGTTGTAAGTGAGTGCTTAGGAATTTATGGGGCGCACACGAATCTCTGTCTGTATGTGTGTATGTGTGTGTTTGTTGGTGGCACAAACACCGTGGGGCGGTGGGGCCAGAGGGATTTGTTTTCGAAAATGTGTACTTTTCCAAATCCAAATGGGGATTCAATGTGCGCGATCGAATAGATAGAATTACTTTGTAATAAAAATTTGTTTATATTTTGTAATATATCCGAGATATGTCGCTTTTAATGGATGTGATTGTGCCCGCACCGCTCGGGCGCGGTGGGGGATGGGAATTATTTATGCAAATTTTGACAAACAACGACACTGTTTCAGGATGCTATACAGTCGGATTGGTTTATAAATCTAATGGTATGTGTTTGGGTTGAGGATTAAGGGTTAAGGTGACGTGGATGCTTGCATAAATGTTTGTTAATGCATTTCAGGTTGTGGCTTGTCGTTATGTAGGTAGCTGGTCATGAATGCAGCTGGAGAGGTACTGTGCAGCTTGGCGATATAGTGAGTTGCCATTGGTATAGTATAGCTATAAGGTTCGAGGGGTTGATGAGATGTAACTTAGATTATTGACCTAATGTTCTCTTTAAGTGGACCAATGATTCTACAGCATTGCTTAACCAAAGGGTAGCATGGTCAAGAGTTTAAAAAGTCACTTCAGCCAATGCAACTGCAATATCGCCTCATGTTTCCTCTCCCTTAGCGTTTTGCGTGAAATGGACCTCACTTTACAAAAAGCTTAACCAAAAAACGTTTAAAGGATGATCTAGACTTTGGTGCACTTAGTTGCCAGCTATTTAGTATTTCGAGACCCATGAGGGGTAGCACGGTCGAGAATGGATAAAGTTACTTCATCCAATGCAACTGCAATATCGCCTCATGTCTCCTCTCCCTTAGCATTTTGGGTGAAATGGACCTCACTTTACAAAAAGCTTAACCAAAAAACGTTTAAAGGATGATCTAGACTTTGGTGCACTTAGTTGCCAGCTATTTAGTATTTCGTGACCCATGAGGGGTAGCAGGGTCGAGAATGGAAAAAGTCACTTCATCCAATGCAACTGCAATATCGCCTCATGTCTCCTCTCCCTTAGCGTTTTGGGTCAAACGGACCTCACTTTACAAAAAGCTTAACCAAAAAACGTTTAAAGGATGATCTAGACTTTGGTACACTTAGTTGCCAGCTATTTAGTATTTCGTGACCCATGAGGGGTAGCACGGTCGAGAATGGAAAAAGTCACTTCATCCAATGCAACTGCAATATCGCCTCATGTCTCCTCTCCCTTAGCGTTTTGGGTCAAACGGACCTCACTTTACAAAAAGCTTAACCAAAAAACGTTTAAAGGATGATCTAGACTTTGGTGCACTTAGTTGCCAGCTATTTAGTATTTCGTGACCCATGAGGGGTAGCACGGTCGAGAATGGAAAAAGTCACTTCATCCAATGCAACTGCAATATCGCCTCATGTCTCCTCTCCCTTAGCGTTTTGGGTGAAATGGACCTCACTTTACAAAAAGCTTAACCAAAAAACGTTTAAAGGATGATCTAGACTTTGGTGCACTTAGTTGCCAGCTATTAAGTATTTCGAGACCCATGAGGGGTAGCAGGGTCGAGAATGGAAAAAGTCACTTCATCCAATGCAACTGCAATATCGCCTCATGTCTCCTCTCCCTTAGCGTTTTGGGTGAAATGGACCTCACTTTACAAAAAGCTTAACCAAAAAACGTTTAAAGGATGATCTAGACTTTGGTGCACTTAGTTGCCAGCTATTTAGTATTTCGTGACCCATGAGGGGTAGCACGGTCAAGAGTGGAAAAAGTCACCTCATCCAATGCAACTGCAATATCGCCTCATGTCTCCTCTCCCTTAGCGTTTTGGGTCAAACGGACCTCACTTTACAAAAAGCTTAACCAAAAAACGTTTAAAGGATGATCTAGACTTTGGTGCACTTAGTTGCCAGCTATTAAGTATTTCGTGACCCATGAGGGGTAGCACGGTCGAGAATGGAAAAAGTCACTTCATCCAATGCAACTGCAATATCGCCTCATGTCTCCTCTCCCTTAGCGTTTTGGGTGAAATGGACCTCACTTTACAAAAAGCTTAACCAAAAAACGTTTAAAGGATGATCTAGACTTTGGTGCACTTAGTTGCCAGCTATTTAGTATTTCGAGACCCATGAGGGGTAGCAGGGTCGAGAATGGAAAAAGTCACTTCATCCAATGCAACTGCAATATCGCCTCATGACTCCTCTCCCTTAGCGTTTTGGGTCAAACGGACCTCACTTTACAAAAAGCTTAACCAAAAAACGTTTAAAGGATGATCTAGACTTTGGTGCACTTAGTTGCCAGCTATTTAGTATTTCGTGACCCATGAGGGATAGCACGGTCGAGAATAGAAAAAGTCACTTCATCAAATGCAACTGCAATATCGCCTCATGTCTCCTCCCCCTTAGCATTTTGGGTGAAATGGACCTCACTTTACAAAAAGCTTAACCAATAAACGTTTAAAGGATGATCTAGACTTTGGTGCACTTAGTTGCCAGCTATTTAGTATTTCGAGACCCATGAGGGGTAGCAGGGTCGAGAATGGAAAAAGTCACTTCATCCAATGCAACTGCAATATCGCCTCATGTCTCCACTCCCTTAGCGTTTTGGGTCAAACGGACCTCACTTTACAAAAAGCTTAACCAAAAAACGTTTAAAGGATGATCTAGACTTTGGTGCACTTAGTTGCCAGCTATTTAGTATTTCGTGACCCATGAGGGGTAGCACGGTCGAGAATGGAAAAAGTCACTTCATCCAATGCAACTGCAATATCGCCTCATGTCTCCTCTCCCTTAGCGTTTTGGGTCAAACGGACCTCACTTTACAAAAAGCTTAACCAAAAAACGTTTAAAGGATGATCTAGACTTTGGTACACTTAGTTGCCAGCTATTTAGTATTTCGTGACCCATGAGGGGTAGCACGGTCGAGAATGGAAAAAGTCACTTCATCCAATGCAACTGCAATATCGCCTCTGTCTCCTCTCCCTTAGCGTTTTGGGTGAAATGGTCCTCACTTTACAAAAAGCTTAACCAAAAAACGTTTAAAGGATGATCTAGACTTTGGTGCACTTAGTTGCCAGCTATTTAGTATTTCGTGACCCATGAGGGGTAGCACGGTCGAGAATGGAAAAAGTCACTTCATCCAATGTAACTGCAATATCGCCTCATGTCTCCTCTCCCTTAGCGTTTTGGGTGAAATGGACCTCACTTTACAAAAAGCTTAACCAAAAAACGTTTAAAGGATGATCTAGACTTTGGTGCACTTAGTTGCCAGCTATTTAGTATTTCGTGACCCATGAGGGGTAGCACGGTCGAGAATGGAAAAAGTCACTTCATCCAATGCAACTGCAATATCGCCTCATGTCTCCTCTCCCTTAGCGTTTTGGGTCAAACGGACCTCACTTTACAAAAAGCTTAACCAAAAAACGTTTAAAGGATGATCTAGACTTTGGTACACTTAGTTGCCAGCTATTTAGTATTTCGTGACCCATGAGGGGTAGCACGGTCGAGAATGGAAAAAGTCACTTCATCCAATGCAACTGCAATATCGCCTCTGTCTCCTCTCCCTTAGCGTTTTGGGTGAAATGGTCCTCACTTTACAAAAAGCTTAACCAAAAAACGTTTAAAGGATGATCTAGACTTTGGTGCACTTAGTTGCCAGCTATTTAGTATTTCGTGACCCATGAGGGGTAGCACGGTCGAGAATGGAAAAAGTCACTTCATCCAATGTAACTGCAATATCGCCTCATGTCTCCTCTCCCTTAGCGTTTTGGGTGAAATGGACCTCACTTTACAAAAAGCTTAACCAAAAAACGTTTAAAGGATGATCTAGACTTTGGTGCACTTAGTTGCCAGCTATTTAGTATTTCGTGACCCATGAGGGGTAGCACGGTCAAGAGTGGAAAAAGTCACTTCATTCAATGCAACTGCAATATCGCCTCATGTCTCCTCTCCCTTAGCGTTTTGGGTGAAATGGACCTCACTTTACAAAAAGCTTAACCAAAAAACGTTTAAAGGATGATCTAGACTTTGGTGCACTTAGTTGCCAGCTATTTAGTATTTCGTGACCCATGAGGGGTAGCACGGTCGAGAATAGAAAAAGTCACTTCATCAAATGCAACTGCAATATCGCCTCATGTCTCCTCTCCCTTAGCATTTTGGGTGAAATGGACCTCACTTTACAAAAAGCTTAACCAAAAAACGTTTAAAGGATGATCTAGACTTTGGTGCACTTAGTTGCCAGCTATTTAGTATTTCGAGACCCATGAGGGGTAGCAGGGTCGAGAATGGAAAAAGTCACTTCATCCAATGCAACTGCAATATCGCCTCATGTCTCCTCTCCCTTAGCATTTTGGGTGAAATGGACCTCACTTTACAAAAAGCTTAACCAAAAAACGTTTAAAGGATGATCTAGACTTTGGTGCACTTAGTTGCCAGCTATTTAGTATTTCGTGACCCATGAGGGGTAGCACGGTCAAGAGTGGAAAAAGTCACTTCATTCAATGCAACTGCAATATCGCCTCATGTCTCCTCTCCCTTAGCGTTTTGGGTGAAATGGACCTCACTTTACAAAAAGCTTAACCAAAAAACGTTTAAAGGATGATCTAGACTTTGGTGCACTTAGTTGCCAGCTATTTAGTATTTCGTGACCCATGAGGGGTAGCACGGTCGAGAATAGAAAAAGTCACTTCATCAAATGCAACTGCAATATCGCCTCATGTCTCCTCTCCCTTAGCATTTTGGGTGAAATGGACCTCACTTTACAAAAAGCTTAACCAAAAAACGTTTAAAGGATGATCTAGACTTTGGTGCACTTAGTTGCCAGCTATTTAGTATTTCGAGACCCATGAGGGGTAGCAGGGTCGAGAATGGAAAAAGTCACTTCATCCAATGCAACTGCAATATCGCCTCATGTCTCCTCTCCCTTAGCGTTTTGGGTCAAACGGACCTCACTTTACAAAAAGCTTAACCAAAAAACGTTTAAAGGATGATCTAGACTTTAGTGCACTTAGTTGCCAGCTATTTAGTATTTCGTGACCCATGAGGGGTAGCACGGTCGAGAATGGAAAAAGTCACTTCATCCAATGTAACTGCAATATCGCCTCATGTCTCCTCTCCCTTAGCGTTTTGGGTGAAATGGACCTCACTTTACAAAAAGCTTAACCAAAAAACGTTTAAAGGATGATCTAGACTTTGGTGCACTTAGTTGCCAGCTATTTAGTATTTCGTGACCCATGAGGGGTAGCACGGTCAAGAGTGGAAAAAGTCACTTCATTCAATGCAACTGCAATATCGCCTCATGTCTCCTCTCCCTTAGCGTTTTGGGTGAAATGGACCTCACTTTACAAAAAGCTTAACCAAAAAACGTTTAAAGGATGATCTAGACTTTGGTGCACTTAGTTGCCAGCTATTTAGTATTTCGTGACCCATGAGGGGTAGCACGGTCGAGAATGGAAAAAGTCACTTCATCCAATGCAACTGCAATATCGCCTCATGTCTCCTCTCCCTTAGCGTTTTGGGTCAAACGGACCTCACTTTACAAAAAGCTTAACCAAAAAACGTTTAAAGGATGATCTAGACTTTGGTACACTTAGTTGCCAGCTATTTAGTATTTCGTGACCCATGAGGGGTAGCACGGTCGAGAATGGAAAAAGTCACTTCATCCAATGCAACTGCAATATCGCCTCTGTATCCTCTCCCTTAGCGTTTTGGGTGAAATGGTCCTCACTTTACAAAAAGCTTAACCAAAAAACGTTTAAAGGATGATCTAGACTTTGGTGCACTTAGTTGCCAGCTATTTAGTATTTCGTGACCCATGAGGGGTAGCACGGTCGAGAATGGAAAAAGTCACTTCATCCAATGTAACTGCAATATCGCCTCATGTCTCCTCTCCCTTAGCGTTTTGGGTGAAATGGACCTCACTTTACAAAAAGCTTAACCAAAAAACGTTTAAAGGATGATCTAGACTTTGGTGCACTTAGTTGCCAGCTATTTAGTATTTCGTGACCCATGAGGGGTAGCACGGTCGAGAATGGAAAAAGTCACTTCATCCAATGCAACTGCAATATCGCCTCATGCCTCCTCTCCCTTAGCGTTTTGGGTGAAATGGACCTCACTTTACAAAAAGCTTAACCAAAAAACGTTTAAAGGATGATCTAGACTTTGGTGCACTTAGTTGCCAGCTATTTAGTATTTCGTGACCCATGAGGGGTAGCACGGTCGAGAATGGAAAAAGTCACTTCATCCAATGTAACTGCAATATCGCCTCATGTCTCCTCTCCCTTAGCGTTTTGGGTGAAATGGACCTCACTTTACAAAAAGCTTAGCCAAAAAACGTTTAAAGGATGATCTAGACTTTGGTGCACTTAGTTGCCAGCTATTTAGTATTTCGTGACCCATGAGGGGTAGCACGGTCAAGAGTGGAAAAAGTCACTTCATCCAATGCAACTGCAATATCGCCTCATGACTCCTCTCCCTTAGCGTTTTGGGTAAAATGGACCTCACTTTACAAAAAGCTTAACCAAAAAACGTTTAAAGGATGATCTAGACTTTGGTGCACTTAGTTGCCAGCTATTTAGTATTTCGTGACCCATGAGGGGTAGCACGGTCGAGAATGGAAAAAGTCACTTCATCCAATGCAACTGCAATATCGCCTCATGCCTCCTCTCCCTTAGCGTTTTGGGTGAAATGGACCTCACTTTACAAAAAGCTTAACCAAAAAACGTTTAAAGGATGATCTAGACTTTGGTGCACTTAGTTGCCAGCTATTTAGTATTTCGTGACCCATGAGGGGTAGCACGGTCGAGAATGGAAAAAGTCACTTCATCCAATGCAACTGCAATATCGCCTCATGCCTCCTCTCCCTTAGGGTTTTGGGTGAAATGGACCTCACTTTACAAAAAGCTTAACCAAAAAACGTTTAAAGGATGATCTAGACTTTGGTGCACTTAGTTGCCAGCTATTTAGTATTTCGTGACCCATGAGGGGTAGCACGGTCGAGAATGGAAAAAGTCACTCATCCAATGCAACTGCAATATCGCCTCATGTCTCCTCTCCCTTAGCCTTTTGGGTCAAACGGACCTCACTTTACAAAAAGCTTAACCAAAAAACGTTTAAAGGATGATCTAGACTTTGGTGCACTTAGTTGCCAGCTATTTAGTATTTCGTGACCCATGAGGGGTAGCACGGTCGAGAATGGAAAAAGTCACTTCATCCAATGCAACTGCAATATCGCCTCTGTCTCCTCTCCCTTAGCGTTTTGGGTGAAATGGTCCTCACTTTACAAAAAGCTTAACCAAAAAACGTTTAAAGGATGATCTAGACTTTGGTGCACTTAGTTGCCAGCTATTTAGTATTTCGTGACCCATGAGGGGTAGCACGGTCGAGAATGGAAAAAGTCACTTCATCCAATGTAACTGCAATATCGCCTCATGTCTCCTCTCCCTTAGCGTTTTGGGTGAAATGGACCTCACTTTACAAAAAGCTTAACCAAAAAACGTTTAAAGGATGATCTAGACTTTGGTGCACTTAGTTGCCAGCTATTTAGTATTTCGTGACCCATGAGGGGTAGCACGGTCGAGAATGGAAAAAGTCACTTCATCCAATGCAACTGCAATATCGCCTCATGTCTCCTCTCCCTTAGCGTTTTGGGTCAAACGGACCTCACTTTACAAAAAGCTTAACCAAAAAACGTTTAAAGGATGATCTAGACTTTGGTACACTTAGTTGCCAGCTATTTAGTATTTCGTGACCCATGAGGGGTAGCACGGTCGAGAATGGAAAAAGTCACTTCATCCAATGCAACTGCAATATCGCCTCTGTCTCCTCTCCCTTAGCGTTTTGGGTGAAATGGTCCTCACTTTACAAAAAGCTTAACCAAAAAACGTTTAAAGGATGATCTAGACTTTGGTGCACTTAGTTGCCAGCTATTTAGTATTTCGTGACCCATGAGGGGTAGCACGGTCGAGAATGGAAAAAGTCACTTCATCCAATGTAACTGCAATATCGCCTCATGTCTCCTCTCCCTTAGCGTTTTGGGTGAAATGGACCTCACTTTACAAAAAGCTTAACCAAAAAACGTTTAAAGGATGATCTAGACTTTGGTGCACTTAGTTGCCAGCTATTTAGTATTTCGTGACCCATGAGGGGTAGCACGGTCAAGAGTGGAAAAAGTCACTTCATTCAATGCAACTGCAATATCGCCTCATGTCTCCTCTCCCTTAGCGTTTTGGGTGAAATGGACCTCACTTTACAAAAAGCTTAACCAAAAAACGTTTAAAGGATGATCTAGACTTTGGTGCACTTAGTTGCCAGCTATTTAGTATTTCGTGACCCATGAGGGGTAGCACGGTCGAGAATAGAAAAAGTCACTTCATCAAATGCAACTGCAATATCGCCTCATGTCTCCTCTCCCTTAGCATTTTGGGTGAAATGGACCTCACTTTACAAAAAGCTTAACCAAAAAACGTTTAAAGGATGATCTAGACTTTGGTGCACTTAGTTGCCAGCTATTTAGTATTTCGAGACCCATGAGGGGTAGCAGGGTCGAGAATGGAAAAAGTCACTTCATCCAATGCAACTGCAATATCGCCTCATGTCTCCTCTCCCTTAGCATTTTGGGTGAAATGGACCTCACTTTACAAAAAGCTTAACCAAAAAACGTTTAAAGGATGATCTAGACTTTGGTGCACTTAGTTGCCAGCTATTTAGTATTTCGTGACCCATGAGGGGTAGCACGGTCAAGAGTGGAAAAAGTCACTTCATTCAATGCAACTGCAATATCGCCTCATGTCTCCTCTCCCTTAGCGTTTTGGGTGAAATGGACCTCACTTTACAAAAAGCTTAACCAAAAAACGTTTAAAGGATGATCTAGACTTTGGTGCACTTAGTTGCCAGCTATTTAGTATTTCGTGACCCATGAGGGGTAGCACGGTCGAGAATAGAAAAAGTCACTTCATCAAATGCAACTGCAATATCGCCTCATGTCTCCTCTCCCTTAGCATTTTGGGTGAAATGGACCTCACTTTACAAAAAGCTTAACCAAAAAACGTTTAAAGGATGATCTAGACTTTGGTGCACTTAGTTGCCAGCTATTTAGTATTTCGAGACCCATGAGGGGTAGCAGGGTCGAGAATGGAAAAAGTCACTTCATCCAATGCAACTGCAATATCGCCTCATGTCTCCTCTCCCTTAGCGTTTTGGGTCAAACGGACCTCACTTTACAAAAAGCTTAACCAAAAAACGTTTAAAGGATGATCTAGACTTTAGTGCACTTAGTTGCCAGCTATTTAGTATTTCGTGACCCATGAGGGGTAGCACGGTCGAGAATGGAAAAAGTCACTTCATCCAATGTAACTGCAATATCGCCTCATGTCTCCTCTCCCTTAGCGTTTTGGGTGAAATGGACCTCACTTTACAAAAAGCTTAACCAAAAAACGTTTAAAGGATGATCTAGACTTTGGTGCACTTAGTTGCCAGCTATTTAGTATTTCGTGACCCATGAGGGGTAGCACGGTCAAGAGTGGAAAAAGTCACTTCATTCAATGCAACTGCAATATCGCCTCATGTCTCCTCTCCCTTAGCGTTTTGGGTGAAATGGACCTCACTTTACAAAAAGCTTAACCAAAAAACGTTTAAAGGATGATCTAGACTTTGGTGCACTTAGTTGCCAGCTATTTAGTATTTCGTGACCCATGAGGGGTAGCACGGTCGAGAATGGAAAAAGTCACTTCATCCAATGCAACTGCAATATCGCCTCATGTCTCCTCTCCCTTAGCGTTTTGGGTCAAACGGACCTCACTTTACAAAAAGCTTAACCAAAAAACGTTTAAAGGATGATCTAGACTTTGGTACACTTAGTTGCCAGCTATTTAGTATTTCGTGACCCATGAGGGGTAGCACGGTCGAGAATGGAAAAAGTCACTTCATCCAATGCAACTGCAATATCGCCTCTGTATCCTCTCCCTTAGCGTTTTGGGTGAAATGGTCCTCACTTTACAAAAAGCTTAACCAAAAAACGTTTAAAGGATGATCTAGACTTTGGTGCACTTAGTTGCCAGCTATTTAGTATTTCGTGACCCATGAGGGGTAGCACGGTCGAGAATGGAAAAAGTCACTTCATCCAATGTAACTGCAATATCGCCTCATGTCTCCTCTCCCTTAGCGTTTTGGGTGAAATGGACCTCACTTTACAAAAAGCTTAACCAAAAAACGTTTAAAGGATGATCTAGACTTTGGTGCACTTAGTTGCCAGCTATTTAGTATTTCGTGACCCATGAGGGGTAGCACGGTCGAGAATGGAAAAAGTCACTTCATCCAATGCAACTGCAATATCGCCTCATGCCTCCTCTCCCTTAGCGTTTTGGGTGAAATGGACCTCACTTTACAAAAAGCTTAACCAAAAAACGTTTAAAGGATGATCTAGACTTTGGTGCACTTAGTTGCCAGCTATTTAGTATTTCGTGACCCATGAGGGGTAGCACGGTCGAGAATGGAAAAAGTCACTTCATCCAATGTAACTGCAATATCGCCTCATGTCTCCTCTCCCTTAGCGTTTTGGGTGAAATGGACCTCACTTTACAAAAAGCTTAGCCAAAAAACGTTTAAAGGATGATCTAGACTTTGGTGCACTTAGTTGCCAGCTATTTAGTATTTCGTGACCCATGAGGGGTAGCACGGTCAAGAGTGGAAAAAGTCACTTCATCCAATGCAACTGCAATATCGCCTCATGACTCCTCTCCCTTAGCGTTTTGGGTAAAATGGACCTCACTTTACAAAAAGCTTAACCAAAAAACGTTTAAAGGATGATCTAGACTTTGGTGCACTTAGTTGCCAGCTATTTAGTATTTCGTGACCCATGAGGGGTAGCACGGTCGAGAATGGAAAAAGTCACTTCATCCAATGCAACTGCAATATCGCCTCATGCCTCCTCTCCCTTAGCGTTTTGGGTGAAATGGACCTCACTTTACAAAAAGCTTAACCAAAAAACGTTTAAAGGATGATCTAGACTTTGGTGCACTTAGTTGCCAGCTATTTAGTATTTCGTGACCCATGAGGGGTAGCACGGTCGAGAATGGAAAAAGTCACTTCATCCAATGCAACTGCAATATCGCCTCATGCCTCCTCTCCCTTAGGGTTTTGGGTGAAATGGACCTCACTTTACAAAAAGCTTAACCAAAAAACGTTTAAAGGATGATCTAGACTTTGGTGCACTTAGTTGCCAGCTATTTAGTATTTCGTGACCCATGAGGGGTAGCACGGTCGAGAATGGAAAAAGTCACTCATCCAATGCAACTGCAATATCGCCTCATGTCTCCTCTCCCTTAGCCTTTTGGGTCAAACGGACCTCACTTTACAAAAAGCTTAACCAAAAAACGTTTAAAGGATGATCTAGACTTTGGTGCACTTAGTTGCCAGCTATTTAGTATTTCGTGACCCATGAGCGGTAGCACGGTCGAGAATGGAAAAAGTCACTTCATCCAATGCAACTGCAATATCGCCTCATGTCTCCTCTCCCTTAGCGTTTTGGGTGAAATGGACCTCACTTTACAAAAAGCTCAACCAAAAAACGTTTAAAGGATGATCTAGACTTTGGTGCACTTAGTTGCCAGCTATTTAGTATTTCGTGACCCATGAGGGGTAGCACGGTCGAGAATGGAAAAAGTCACTTCATCCAATGCATCTGCAATATCGCCTCATGTCTCCTCTCCCTTAGCGTTTTGGGTGAAATGGACCTCACTTTACAAAAAGCTCAACCAAAAAACGTTTAAAGGATGATCTAGACTTTGGTGCACTTAGTTGCCAGCTATTTAGTATTTCGTGACCCATGAGGGGTAGCACGGTCGAGAATGGAAAAAGTCACTTCATCCAATGCATCTGCAATATCGCCTCATGTCTCCTCTCTCTTAGCGTTTTAGGTGAAATGGACCTCACTTTACAAAAAGCTTAACCAAAAAAAGTTTAAAGGATGATCTAGACTTAATTGCACTTAGTTGCCAGCTATTTAGTATTTCGTGACCCATGAGGGGTAGCACGGTCGAGAATGGAAAAAGTCACTTCAACCAATGCAACTGCAATATCGCCTCATGTCTCCTCTCCCTTAGCGTTTTGGGTGAAATGGACCTCACTTTACAAAAAGCTTGACCAAAAAACGTTTAAAGGATGATCTAGACTTTGGTGCACTTAGTTGCCAGCTATTTAGTATTTCGTGACCCATGAGGGGTAGCACGGTCGAGAATGGAAAAAGTCACTTCATCCAATGCATCTGCAATATCGCCTCATGTCTCCTCTCTCTTAGCGTTTTAGGTGAAATGGACCTCACTTTACAAAAAGCTTAACCAAAAAACGTTTAAAGGATGATCTAGACTTAATTGCACTTAGTTGCCAGCTATTTAGTATTTCGTGACCCATGAGGGGTAGCACGGTCGAGAATGGAAAAAGTCACTTCAACCAATGCAACTGCAATATCGCCTCATGTCTCCTCTCCCTTAGCGTTTTGGGTGAAATGGACCTCACTTTACAAAAAGCTTGACCAAAAAACGTTTAAAGGATGATCTAGACTTTGGTGCACTTAGTTGCCAGCTATTTAGTATTTCGTGACCCATGAGGGGTAGCACGGTCGAGAATGGAAAAAGTCACTTCATCCAATGCATCTGCAATATCGCCTCATGTCTCCTCTCTCTTAGCGTTTTAGGTGAAATGGACCTCACTTTACAAAAAGCTTAACCAAAAAACGTTTAAAGGATGATCTAGACTTAATTGCACTTAGTTGCCAGCTATTTAGTATTTCGTGACCCATGAGGGGTAGCACGGTCGAGAATGGAAAAAGTCACTTCAACCAATGCAACTGCAATATCGCCTCATGTCTCCTCTCCCTTAGCGTTTTGGGTGAAATGGACCTCACTTTACAAAAAGCTTGACCAAAAAACGTTTAAAGGATGATCTAGACTTTGGTGCACTTAGTTGCCAGCTATTTAGTATTTCGTGACCCATGAGGGGTAGCACGGTCGAGAATGGAAAAAGTCACTTCATCCAATGCATCTGCAATATCGCCTCATGTCTCCTCTCTCTTAGCGTTTTAGGTGAAATGGACCTCACTTTACAAAAAGCTTAACCAAAAAACGTTTAAAGGATGATCTAGACTTAATTGCACTTAGTTGCCAGCTATTTAGTATTTCGTGACCCATGAGGGGTAGCACGGTCGAGAATGGAAAAAGTCACTTCAACCAATGCAACTGCAATATCGCCTCATGTCTCCTCTCCCTTAGCGTTTTGGGTGAAATGGACCTCACTTTACAAAAAGCTTGACCAAAAAACGTTTAAAGGATGATCTAGACTTTGGTGCACTTAGTTGCCAGCTATTTAGTATTTCGTGACCCATGAGGGGTAGCACGGTCGAGAATGGAAAAAGTCACTTCATCCAATGCAACTGCAATATCGCCTCATGTCTCCTCTTTCCTTCTCGGTTCCACTTAGTTGCCAGCTATTTAGTATTTCGTGACCCATGAGGGGTAGCACGGTCAAGAGTGGAAAAAGTCACCTCATCCAATGCAACTGCAATATCGCCTCATGTCTCCTCTCCCTTAGCGTTTTGGGTGAAATGGACCTCACTTTACAAAAAGCTTAACCAAAAAAAGTTTAAAGGATGATCTAGACTTTGGTGCACTTAGTTGCCAGCTATTTAGTATTTCGTGACCCATGAGGGGTAGCACGGTCGAGAATGGAAAAAGTCACTTCATCCAATGCATCTGCAATATCGCCTCATGTCTCCTCTCTCTTAGCGTTTTAGGTGAAATGGACCTCACTTTACAAAAAGCTTAACCAAAAAACGTTTAAAGGATGATCTAGACTTAATTGCACTTAGTTGCCAGCTATTTAGTATTTCGTGACCCATGAGGGGTAGCACGGTCGAGAATGGAAAAAGTCACTTCAACCAATGCAACTGCAATATCGCCTCATGTCTCCTCTCCCTTAGCGTTTTGGGTGAAATGGACCTCACTTTACAAAAAGCTTGACCAAAAAACGTTTAAAGGATGATCTAGACTTTGGTGCACTTAGTTGCCAGCTATTTAGTATTTCGTGACGCATGAGGCGTAGCACGGTCAAGAATGGAAAAAGTCAGTTCATCCAATGCAACTGCAATATCGCCTCATGTCTCCTCTCCCTTAGCGTTTTGGGTGAAATGGACCTCACTTTACAAAAAGCTTGACCAAAAAACGTTTAAAGGATGATCTAGACTTTGGTGCACTTAGTTGCCAGCTATTTAGTATTTCGTGACCCATGAGGGGTAGCACGGTCGAGAATGGAAAAAGTCACTTCATCCAATGCATCTGCAATATCGCCTCATGTCTCCTCTCTCTTAGCGTTTTAGGT
Organism: Xylota segnis; assembly: GCA_963583995.1. Taxonomy (NCBI): domain Eukaryota; kingdom Metazoa; phylum Arthropoda; class Insecta; order Diptera; family Syrphidae; genus Xylota; species Xylota segnis. The sequence goes on along the minus strand of OY757238.1, from coordinate 56,307,846 downwards.
GAAATGGACCTCACTTTACAAAAAGCTTAACCAAAAAACGTTTAAAGGATGATCTAGACTTAATTGCACTTAGTTGCCAGCTATTTAGTATTTCGTGACCCATGAGGGGTAGCACGGTCGAGAATGGAAAAAGTCACTTCAACCAATGCAACTGCAATATCGCCTCATGTCTCCTCTCCCTTAGCGTTTTGGGTGAAATGGACCTCACTTTACAAAAAGCTTAACCAAAAAACGTTTAAAGGATGATCTAGACTTTGGTGCACTTAGTTGCCAGCTATTTAGTATTTCGAGACCCATGAGGGGGCACGGTCGAGAATGGAAAAAGTCACTTCATCCAATGTAACTGCAATATCGCCTCATGTCTCCTCTCCCTTAGCGTTTTGGGTGAAATGGACCTCACTTTACAAAAAGCTTAACCAAAAAACGTTTAAAGGATGATCTAGACTTTGGTGCACTTAGTTGCCAGCTATTTAGTATTTCGTGACCCATGAGGGGTAGCACGGTCAAGAGTGGAAAAAGTCACTTCATTCAATGCAACTGCAATATCGCCTCATGTCTCCTCTCCCTTAGCGTTTTGGGTGAAATGGACCTCACTTTACAAAAAGCTTAACCAAAAAACGTTTAAAGGATGATCTAGACTTTGGTGCACTTAGTTGCCAGCTATTTAGTATTTCGTGACCCATGAGGGGTAGCACGGTCGAGAATGGAAAAAGTCACTTCATCCAATGTAACTGCAATATCGCCTCATGTCTCCTCTCCCTTAGCGTTTTGGGTGAAATGGACCTCACTTTACAAAAAGCTTAACCAAAACAAGTTTAAAGGATGATCTAGACTTTGGTGCACTTAGTTGCCAGCTATTTAGTATTTCGTGACCCATGAGGGGTAGCACGGTCGAGAATGGAAAAAGTCACCTCATCCAATGCAACTGCAATATCGCCTCATGCCTCCTCTCCCTTAGTGTTTTGGATCAAACAAACCAAAAAACGTTTAAAGGATGATCTAGACTTTAGTGCACTTAGTTGCCAGCTATTTAGTATTTCGTGACCCATGAGGGGTAGCACGGTCGAGAATGGAAAAAGTCACTTCATCCAATGCAACTGCAATATCGCCTCATGTCTCCTCTTTCCTTCTCGGTTCCACTTAGTTGCCAGCTATTTAGTATTTCGTGACCCATGAGGGGTAGCACGGTCAAGAGTGGAAAAAGTCACCTCATCCAATGCAACTGCAATATCGCCTCATGTCTCCTCTCCCTTAGCGTTTTGGGTGAAATGGACCTCACTTTACAAAAAGCTTAACCAAAAAAAGTTTAAAGGATGATCTAGACTTTGGTGCACTTAGTTGCCAGCTATTTAGTATTTCGTGACCCATGAGGGGTAGCACGGTCAAGAGTGGAAAAAGTCACCTCATCCAATGCAACTGCAATATCGCCTCATGTCTCCTCTTTCCTTCTCGGTTCCTGCAACAACATGAAATCTACCTATCTACCACCTAGAGGGGAAAGATCGAGGGCCAGGTTAAGAACACAAAGGATGCAATCATACAACACACGGGATCTACGAAGAAATATCACCTACTTATTTCAGACGAATAGTTGTGTAAGCTTCCTGGAGTTCATAGGACCAATAGCCACATCGGCAATGGAGACCATACAAAGCCGTATTCTAATGGCTTTCTATTGGTACGGAGAATAATGCCACAAAATTTATATAGTCTTTGATCTACCTTTGACGGATGGGAGGCTGAAAATAAACGGACTGACAACATCAACCCAGAACTGAGTACATAATCAGGACGTCAACACCCTCAGACTTTTTGAGAAATTTGAATTGATCGATCGACAGGACAACAGTCGAAATAAGGCACGAATCAGAAGCAATAATGAACACCATGCCCTCATGCAAAGAGCTCCAGGGTATGTCGTAACGAAAAATACCGCAGCAACTAAAAAGAGTCATCTAAGTGACTATATGATGGTATTCGACCTTCCCATGCAAACAGAAGAATGAGGACTTCCTCAAAGAATTGGAGGACTTTGTCAAAATTTAGCTAACACAGTCCTTCGTAAGATTTACTGAACTATTAGCAAGCGACATGGGTACGTGGGACTTGGGTGTAATATAACTGAGATTCAACAAAATTTTGACCTCAAACATTATAGTGAAACGAACGCCTGCAGTCTGATAGCAAACTGCCAGTCCTCTTCAGATTAGAACCCTAAACGATCAATTTCTTAAGATTTTCAGACTGATTTCTCTCTGTTCAGTTCAGGCTAGGGATAGTCTAACCACAGTTTGAAGCTGGAGTTATCCAAAAAGTTAGAGTCAAGAGTTTGCATTGTTCATACCTAAACCCAAACTCTGCAAAGGATACACACACAGTTCGTCTATTTGTTGATAGAAATATAAAAAATAAGAACTCCCAGGACAGACAATAAGAACCAGGTAGCACCTATGGAGTTAGGCTCCTCCAAAGCGATCAAATCTCTCTAAAGACCACACTTCCCATCGATCCAGTGATGTTCGAAAATTCTCTTCGAAAAAAAAAACATTCAAACAGAATCCTAAACGTATCCTCTTTTATGTTGCACTTTAATACGTTCTGCTCACCCAATCACTGCCTCCAATCTTTCACAATATCGGACATTGTATCCGCAAATCTGTCAGATTGAAATGGAAACAATGAAACAATTCCCAACCAGGACGAAAAAAAAAACAAAAAAATTCAAACGAAACGCGTAGAGTTTTAGCAAGTCCCCATATCTACGTGATCCTGATCCTGGTGTGCAGGTTGTTTTCAAATTCCTTTCATTGGATTTTTCCCAAACACGACAGGAAATAAAAAAAAAAAAAAACAAGAACTCCTTTCATTCGTTTATTGATTCTATTGAAGCGTACAGCATTGGGAAACGCGCCCGTGTGCCCCATAGAGTGGCAGGAGTTGTTTAGTTGGTCGAATGACTCAACCTGGCTGTGCACAAGATTTTGCTTTATGTGCAATAGAACATGTACTACCACTACCACAACCACTACCTACCAGGAAGGAACACACAATTTTCATCGAGAGATTCATAGAATTTTTGTTTTCTTTATAGAATATTGCCACATGTATACGGTAACATATTTCGCCACCAAAACCATCAACACGAAAGCGGTTCGCCATAGTTGGGGTACGGAGTTAGAGACTAGGACCTGGGCAGGAGGAGTAGAAAAAAAAAATAGAGAGAGTAGAGGAAATAAACTTGATTCCCGGCATGGTATCGAAAAATTGCATGCTTTTGTGTATGTGTCCGATGCATACACACGATAGGTTCCTTTGAGAGTAAAAATTAAAAAAGGATCACGTCTGAACGAAGTCATTGTTCCTTAGCAGCTGGAGACGGACACGTGTGAGTGTGTGTGTGTGTGCGGTGGAAACTATGCGCCTTTACTTTCGGGCGTTTCTGGCATGTTGGAATGGATTTTCTGGGAGATTAATTTTCATCAGTTAATGGGCGAATTATTGGTTTTCAACTGGGCAGCAATTTAAAAGGATTTCCAATCTTTTGTTAGGATATCGTGTGGCACAAACGGAGAGCAGTTACCTGGTGTGAATATTGACTGGTAGATCAACTTAAAAAGGATGTTAAGAATCAACGGAATCTCCCTCGTACAAAAAAGCATTTAATTTAAAGGACCTCACTTTGTCCTTGCTAAATGTGCCTAGAAGAACTATCATAAAGAACATCCGAATGATTTGGATTACAACTCCTATATGTAGCTTTCTTTACAGCTACTCACGGTAGTCAGGTCGATGGTTAGTTTTAACGATATGACATGTAGTGTCATCAAGGAACAAGATCGACCTGACCTGATCGAGGTCAAATCTGGACCATTGCACGATAAGTCTAATGTGCTTTATCGTCTCACGCAGGACGCATTCGCTTTAGAAATGAAGTGCTCTGGGCACAAGCACGGAAGATGTACCATTTTGTCTAAGGAAAGTGTGAGAATCTTTCAGCATTGGAATCCTATCGACAAATGGGGTTTAAGGGCCAAGAAAGCTTGACATATAATAACCTGGAAACTAAACCCTTACCTGAATCTACAGAATCATAGTACCTTTGATTATACTTACCAGAAACCTAACTTCTAAACTTCTTTTATCCACCTAATCGTAGATTTTGGGACTTAAACAAGAAGGACCTTTCAACTCTCATTCCAAACAAATCGGAGATAGGAGCAAAATCGATTTTTGAAATATCAAAGTGAACTTAGTTCTAGTACCCATGGATCTGAGGGATTATTTAAAAGATTACGTAACGTATCACAAGTTAAATGAGCAAGGATTCGAATCAGAAATTTCTGTTCAACAACCAACCAATCCCTCTGATAGAAATATAAGACTCCCGAGTTTCAAACTTATGGTTAGAGTTCAGAAATCTCCACCAATTCTATTCCAAGGATCTAAAACAGTCAAAAGAAGCATCAAGTCTAGTGATAACTTTGTCCTTAGCCATGACAGCGTCAGTAGGGGCTGACTGAGGCGTATTTCTGGACAACAATTTTTCGGCAGAAGATTAAAGAACTTCAGTATCAACGGCTTCGTTTAGTTGTATGGCTCTCTATTCGTAAGGACACAAAATATGGTTTTAAGAACAATACTTAAAAATAACTCCTCAAGGAGATCATACCTCCTGCGACTCTCACCTTCATGGTTCGAAAAAACAAACTCGACGAAACTTTACTCCACATGCCACCTGAACACGAAATGTTTTCAAACTCACTCCACGAAACACGTTTTTTTTGTTCTTTTCTTAATACCCTGTGACGATGTCAGGATGCAGAGATCATTATAATCCAAGGATACACACGCAATGAGATGAAATAGCGAAAACATTGCAGCTTCTTTCCTTCGCCATGTAGAGCGTACCCCAAAATCCATTAAACTCAACAGTTCGTAGTTCCTTAGCAAGGACTAACTCTGCACCATTACAATCGCAGTCATTTTGAAAGGATTACCCAAACAGCACAGGAACTTATTTAAAATAGGCATTAGGCTAGAAAACAAGACAAGACGTCTTCTTGTCGTCTCCAAATTAACGAATTTAATTTCCTTGTTCTTTTCTCTCTGGCATCCTGTTTCCATGGCAAAACGTTTCAAACATCCTTGCATAGCTGCAGTTGATGCCAAAGACAAAATGAAAACTTGCATCTCCTGAATTTCAATTCCTTAAAGGAGTAAGGTCGTGCACTCACATGTGTGTGCCCTAATGAAATGCAAATATTAATGCTAATGCACGTTGAAGGTACAACTCCAAACATAACAGTTTCCAGGATCAGAATGTAATGTCAAACAATGTTGATAGCTGAAAACAAACTCCCAACCATTCATCTCCTGTCGCTGGTAATTTGCTTGAAAATCAATTTGCCCGTGGAAATTATCACTTTACTTAATGATGCTGTAGTGAACAAAAAACAAAAAAGGACACCAAAGGATTTAGATGCAGGAGAGAGAGAAGGAAAAAAAAATTAAATCACAAAGCGACATTATTTCAGTTTATTTCCGCTTCGATGATGGTGTGGGACTTTCATTTTTATGGTGAATCCTTTTGTTTATCTATTCTTTTACCCTTTTCTTCTGTGCAATGTCCGTCGACGTCGTCGTCCTGTCAGTTGCCATAAAGTCCTCTCCTTCACCGTCATCAACGCTATTTGCAATCCGTTTTCATTTCTTCGCTTTTTTTTATCGTTTGTCTTTATCTTAAGGGCTAGCATTTGTCTCATCCTGTATTAGTGCGGTGTGTATGTATGTATATGTGTATGAAGGAGTTGAAGCACGCGGTCCTTTATCCTTTATCCCATACCGCCGACGACAATGCCGCCGACCATTAGAATAATACGACAGAAGAATTCTTTTTGATTTTTATGATTATATCTATCCATTTTGTTTCTTCAAAATGTGACATTTTTCGTCCTCTCCTGCAGGTGCAGATAGGGAATGAACGATTGAACAGCCAACCATTGCCGAGGAGAGTAAAAACAAATGGCTAACACAAAGAAAACAAAAAGAATAAGGGATACTCCAATCCGTTTGTGCCTTTATTTTCATCACGATGTCATTTCATTCTATTTGGTTTATTTTCGGACACATCACCCAGTGGAACGTGATAAGGATAAGGGGTTAGAGTTGTTAGGATTTAGGACTGATGCTTTGCCTCTGGGGAAACTTAAGATAAAACGTGAGGTCCTTTGGTTGGCATAATTTTGTGTGGTAGTATAGAGATACCAATGATAGAATTGGAACAGGAATGATGATAGTAAAAGCACTCACAGTTGGTCTAACTTTTATTTTTATTAAACGAGTGAAATCGATAGGATTATCACATGGATAGCATAAGCACCGATGTTCTACACACACAAAATTGGAGAATAGTGTAATTTGTACACATTTCGAAGTGACCATATGGAGGTGAATTTATGTTTTAGCCCAATGAGTGGAGTGTTTTTTTTTTGGGTTCGATTCGATGAGTAGGGATATGGGTTAAGTAAAAATATATTATTTGCTATACCTTGAAGTTTATTTTGAAATAGCAGTGCTAGCCTAACTCTTTTGCTACCGGATGTCCTCCAGGCTACTTAGCTTTATCAATAGTGTTAAGGATGCAAGGATCATGCAAAATGTATGTCCTGTATTCAACGTGACAAGGAATAGTGTACTCACGTCAGACATCAAACTCAGCAAAGATATTATTTAATGAAAAAGCTTATCAATTGGAACGTCCTATATTGCTAATAGGGTTTCTTGACTATACCTGATGATAGCAATGACCTGTTATGACCTTTCTACTAACCTGTAGTCCCCATTTAACCATGAAAATGTACATGCTTCAATAACATTTGAAAATTACACAAAAATTTCCATTTGGATAAACCCCATTTCCGCCTCAACGGATTAATCAGCATCCATATCATTCCTTCTGTACCTGGATCGGTGGCGTATGCGTAACCTATTTTTCACAAATTTCTTTTGCAAACTTTTTTTATTTTACCCGATCACAGCAAGATAGCAGCTAACCTCGTTTGAGCCTAGGATGCTTAGAAACAAAATACTAGAATTAAATGAAGTCATCAGAAGCCACATTCAGAACGTCTGTATCTGGTTCGATGGCGTATGGGTAACCAATTCACACCATCACAACAAGGTAGCAGCTGTGCTGGTTTGAGACTGGGATTCATAGTCGAAATCGAACAAAAAATTTGACCAAAAATACGCAAATCGGATGATTGAGACTTTGGGGAACTCAGTTGGCCGCTGTATGGCATTTGAAAATCAATGCCGAGTACCCACGGTCAATGACGCTCAATCCCACTAATAAGGAATGTCAAGGACCACAGTGAACGATGACCAAAGTCTCTCGATCCAACTCATAAGCAATGTGTAGGACTACAGTGAAAGATGGTCAAAGTCGATTGGTCCACTTCAAATGCAATATCTTCTCATATCTCCTCATCCTTAGCTTTTTGGGTCAAATAAGCGAAATTCAGCAATCAAACCTCAAACAAAAAACGCAAATCAGATGATGTAGAATTTGGCCTTCTCACTTGGCCACTATATGGCATTTAAAAATCTATGCCAAGTACCATGGTCAAAGATTGAAAAGGCCCTCGATCCAACTCATAAGCAATGTGTGGGACCACAGTGAATGATTGTTCCTGAAAGACTTTTAAGATACACTATGCGCCTCATTATCGGAAAATTCTGTTGCTGTAAATACGTTTTAGTTTGAACTTAAGCTTCTCTGGCTTCTGCTTGAATCTTCTTTACTATTTGCTCACATTGACAATCGAGTTTCTTCATTCTTTTGGCTGTAAGGGGCCACAGTTCTCTATTCAATTGACCATTGTTAGTGTCAACATAGAATTCCAACTTGTTGTGTAAAGGCTATTCACAAGCTAACACAAATATTTTTAGAAAATACTGAGCACTGACAAGATTGCAAACTTCGGTAAGAATATGAAAAGTTTCAAAATTTCAAAGTTTTCCTCATAACTTCTTCCAGTTCACTCTACGACCTGTTCAAGAGAGCATAGTCAGTTGAAATCTTACCACCATTAAAAGCGACACTTTCAAAAGAGTATTCGCTTAGAAACGCCATTTCTAAGAACACATCTATTTCGAAAGGACAATGCAATACAACTTCTTTACAGTCCAACCACACATATCGACAAAGATCTCCAAACAAGGACAATAATTGCATTGTCTTCCACATTTAATGCATTCCCTAAGAATTTGTTACAAATACACAAAGCAGAAAAATAGAAATATTTCCAATGACAGAAGGACAAAAAAATATATCTGTATGTGTGTATATATCTTAAAACTTGAAAGGAAAATCACAGGGAAAATATTTGGACAAAATGACCATGAGAAAAGAGAACTAAGACGAGGATTATTTTACCTCCTTTAGAGGTCCTTTTGTGCTAGGAATCTTAACGTTGCGTTCAATGCAATTATTGTCTTTGTAGAGTTTCTATAAAATGCAATAACATAGATGCTTTTATAAATTTCTATTTCTCATTGTACACACACACAGCCACACAGAAGTTTCGAGTGTATTCACTAAGGATATTGTTTAAGTTTTCTCTTAAGATATTCTTTTTTCCATGGTGTTACACTATAAACTGCTACAACTGGGTACTGTGACTGGCTGATAGTGATTTTTTTTTGTTTCTTGTTCTTTAAAGATATGTATCTGTATCCTTTTGTAAGAGTTTCACAATAAATGAAGCGTAATTGGAGAAGTAATTTTCATTAGGATTGAAAGAAAGTATCTTTTAGAGGGAAATTGATACAAATTTCAGTCATCAATCTGGAGAGAGAAATCCGTATTTACTTTACTTAATACTTTATTTAAATTAATTGGTATTAGACCCTTGTTCTTATCTATTTTAAGATAGATATTTTATCTTGAAGGAAATGAAGTGATTTAGGGGTTTGACTTATCTAGTCAAAAAAGCCATTGTGTATCTTTCTATACTAAGAGACACTTGCTGTTGAAGAATACTTATGGGATCCAGTGAGTTGTATTTTTAATTTGTGATACATACGACTCTCAAATGTAAAATCAAGGATTGAGGAAGATCCCAAAGTGGGCTTTTTCTTTGACGTCAAAGGAGTAAGGAAATATACAGATGTATCTTTCGAAAATTCAGAAGTACTGATACTTGAATACACAGCATCCTGAAAGAGGAAAAACATAAAAATAGAGCAATCCAGGACATAGATGGACTTGTGAGAAGCACCATTATGGTGCTCAAAAACCTGATTCGAATAGGGATTCTATTGTAAAAGCCTTGTCCTGAGAAAAAGCCATAGGATGAGACAATTGATAATGATATAGTAGCAGATTGGATAATAGATACAGCTCTTGGGTACTCAAGGCCAAGGAGTTCAATCAGGATATAAAAAATTGGTGAATATAGAAAGGTAGATACAAGGAGGAAAAGAGCAGCTTACCATTATAGGGGGTATCTCCCAAAATTCCATACCCTAACCTTTGCTAGAAATAAAATGGACAGCGACCGCTTCGCGTAACTATCATAGAGCGTGTGGCTCAGTGGATAGTGCTTCTTAAACAAGAAGGCGCTTTTCATTGGTAGTAGTTTGAAACTAAGCTTCAGGTTCCACATGAAATCGACGTGTCAGTATATTGTTTTAAGATACTTTCTGTGCTTGGAACAATCGAGTATTCAGTATCAGCTCTAAGTTTATCTTGTGGAGGAATAGAAGGATATTATAGTCTAGCTCAGGCTCGGTTAGGTACTACTACTTTGTTTACTGGTTACTTAGACTCTATGAATGGTTTTATTGTCCATAAGATCCTTGGGAATCTAAAATTGAGTTATCTACGATTGAACTAAACCACCAAGACAAGTATTCTTCTTTGTCAATGCTGGGTAGTCTCTGCAGTTCTCCCAGCAGTTCTCATTGAGTATTCCTAGCCGTGATGCACGATTGCCTATCACGCACTGTTCTGTCATGAGTTTCGATGTGACTGAGTTTTATAAGATCTTTGTCATAGACTGGCCCAATTAATCTGATTATTGCAGTGCGTATGTATTTAGCATTAGATACCATCACCCCTTACCTTTTATTCATGGGATTCATGGTCTGTTTCCTTGTTCAAAGCAGTAGGCGGTGTATAGGCCTCAGGAATGGTTGCTTAACCCTTATCATATACATATACTGATATATTTTACTAAAAAAAGTGCCTTCAACAATCATTTTGACTTGGAAAATGCTTCAGTTATGCTAAAGACTTAAGGATCAGTACTTGCATCCATTTTGAATTCGCTGATCTAGTTAGATAACTCATTCTCAGTGCAAACTATAGCATAATCCTACTTCAGTTTGGTCACAGGATTATATAGTACATTTCCGGCCATAATCTCTGCATATTACACCAATTCATGCCATAGGGCTTAGGCAACCATAGTCTTGCTTCCCTTAGTACTAACACCCTTTTAGCTGCCGAACTGACACACTAGATGTTCAGTGGGAGAAGAGTTCGTATGGTTTTCTGGGCTGCAGTTGGTGTTAATCTCATCGATCCTGTCACCCTTAGACAGCCTGTCCATTGAATCCTTGTTAGGTTTTTGCCCAAATAGAACTACTGTAGGTTACAATGGGTCTAGCTACATAATTCTGAGAGAAGCTCATATTTTATGACGAGTTGTTAGCGTTGCAGTTTCCCAAAATGTTCCAGTCCCGAATGTGTGGTAAGATAGCACGAGGACTCCATTGCATTGGATTACATTTGAGTCAAGACCAAACTCTCTTAGTCGCCATGATTCCTGACTGAAAATGCTGAGGGGCAGAGATAGACGCTTAGATTGAGATCAGTTTTTTAAATGTGAACTCAAGCTCCATCAAAATTAGCAGAATGAATGCGAAGTGCAGGATCTGCAAGTAGGCAACTCTATGGCAAAACCTCTACGATAAAATTTTTCTAGAAAACATGTACCAACTCATTCCTATTGTTTAATCAAATCGTTTTTCTGACTCTGATAAAATTTTTCGAATAGCACCGGAGGCGTATACGTACTATTTTTTCCTACCATGTTCCGGCACCATATACTCATTAACTGCAAGGACATACAAGGTAAAACTTTACTATCTCCGATTTCTGCAACTAAACAAAAAAGATGTTACCTAAGCACCAGTCCAAGCCAAGACTACTTGCTAGTGAATCCAGTTAAAGGATAACGCTACACATGTTCGAATCCATCATCATCATCAAATTGATTTCCTACAATAATAGCTCAAACCCAGCAAAGACCTGCGATAGCAAAACATTCTCAAAGTAAAACTAACAACATTACGGTGTTTACATCAATTTTCTTCCACAACACCTAATCCCTCCGATTTCCCAGAAACACCACAAAAAACACAACAAATCCAGAAAAAATCGAAAATAAAAAAAAATAAAAATCTCTTTTAATCTTCAACACAAGGCTCTAGCATTTGCCAGTCGCAGACTATGCCTACGCAGTAACGCATAACCCACTAGGCAATCTCTTATCAAATAAATAATATTATGTAATTTAACCACGACGACGGAGTCCTCGTTTCTAGGATTCGTCCTCCCGTATGTGTGTGTGTATTTTGTGTGAAAAGAGAATGATTTCCCAACCAGCCACAAAATCTCCACATGATTTTATTACGATCAAATTATGTTAGCTACACCCCCAATCGCACGTACATATGTACGCGTTTGTATGCATGAACTGATGGGGTTGCTCCTCTGCTCCTGTGCTCCTGTGCTCCTCAACTGCGAGTACTTAACCGTGAATGAATGAAAAGATCGAAAAAAGAATTGAATAAGGACATTCAAACAAATTTTTACATCGCCTCCCCTTTATTTTTGGCTTTTGCCGCTCGTGTTTGCTCTTAGAGTTGTTGAACGTTTTTATTGTTGTGTTACCGATTCCCCGCAGTCAAAAGATGCTGCCCTACCTTTGGCATCTCAGTCCTGTCTAATGGAAAACAGATGAACATGGCGAAGAATGTGGTACAACACCAAGGCGCGCGCGAGGGATTGTACTCACAAAATCAATTTCCCCACCAACGCAACCAACCCTCCTGCGTTAAACTTTTAAGCTGAACTCTGTTGGTCCCCCCTTTTTTCTACTCGGGGTATACCACCCCCAGGGATACTTAGCAAGGGCGCTGAGCAGGGAAGAAGGAAATCCCTAACGGGCGGTGGAAGGAGGAGGCATGGAGGATGTAAGGAAAAAGGTAGAAATCCTCAATTGATTGGCTTTTTCCGAGGCGGCCAATTTTGAGTTTTTTCTATTCCTTCCTCTCGTTATCCTTCGAGCGGGCATTTTGCTTTTCTTTGCACAAAATTATAGGCCAACAAATGGGAAAATAAAAATTGTTAACCAAATGCGGTTGAGTTGGCATTTGGGTGGATTTTCTTTATTAATATTTACATTAGGTATAGCGGTGGGAGGAGGGGGTGGTTCATTGGTCATTTTTCGGGGAGATCCTATTAACTCAATAAAAGCAAACACCTCCGAATGACTTTAATTGAATTCATTTGCCAAACAGTATCAAAGACGTGGTTGTTGTGCACAGGTCCTGGTGGGCGAAATGGTTTCTTTCTTCTCGAGGTGGATATCCTTGCGCGTCGAATGGTTCATCGGTGGAAGTCTTTAGATATGAATCGCTGGCGGAAGATGGAAATTCAATTGGAGTTTTCGTTTTCGTTTTCATTTTTTTGGCTTTAATTGGAATTCCAAATGTAATTAATTCGAGCAGTTAGTTCCCCTTTAATGGATTTTGATTCGGTTCCGGCTTTATGGGTGGGAAAATATTATTGCGTATTTTGGATTTCGGTCCAAAGGTGGTGTGAGATTTTTTTGGTTTTTTTTTTTTTTGTAACTTTAAAGGGTCTATTGCGATGAACACGTCCAAATTAATGAAATTTTAATTAGTGGCTCAGTACAAGAACAACAGATTGTTGGTGGAGTTTTTTTTTTTTTTGGGTCAAACCACACGGAAACGCTCGGGAATACGCGGTGAAAGTTGAGAATATCCATTTTGTAAATTAAATTTCCTTTTAATTAAAATAACAGAATATTGTATTGAAGTAATTCGAGCTGGTTGATGTGAGATTATCTCACTTGACAAAATCGTTACCAAGGAACCAGGTTCAAGGGTATAAGATACTGATTGAGAAGGGTTTGGGAGAAGGATATTTGGAAGAAAACACTGATCCGTCTACACTCAGAAGCTTAGTTCAACACGAGTTTGTTTCAAAAGAAACAAAGTAGAGTGTAACGTTGTATGACAGCTGCTTTCACCAACCTAATCGCCTGGACCAAGGCTGTAAGCTATATGTTAACTGAACATCTGATTCATTTTGGCTAAACTGTCTTGGAATAGGGCAAAAATTGTTGGATGACCCTTTACCTTAGACTGAAGCAACTGGAAACCACATCCCTTTCCGATAGAAATCTTCAACTGACAACTTAAGCAAATATAATGGACAACCCATCATCGTTAACCTTCTATTCATAGCATTTTTGAGAAAGGAGTGAATACCATTCACTTTTAAGCCAATAGTTAGGCTCTGGTAGTTATGGTTCGTTAAATTTATTGACTTAACAGTCAAAGGGGAGCCTACTTTGATCATCAGTTTGAGATGGCAATACACTATGTGCCATATCGTATCACATTAGTGTCTGAATCATCTGAATACCAGATTTTCGACATTTTCGGTCGAATGACATAAAAATTGGTCCCAAAGATGGTATCACTATGGATAGAACGTCTCCAAGACGTCGACTCTTTCAGTATCCTTAACAATGCTGTACAGTCGTGGTACATAGATCTCCAGGCACAAGCTTTGAGCCTCTCGCTTTGCATGAGGAATTGATGTCCGGTCAAATCTGAGTTGCAGTGGGATGTAGTTGATAAAGGATCGGTGAGGCGCCTAGCTGGTAGTAAAACTACTGCTGAGAGAACTTTCACTTCTAATCTTCGGCTAAATCGTTATTCTGATTTTGATAAATTTTTTTCGAATCGAACCTGAGGCGTATACGTACTATTTTTTTTCTCAAAAAATATCCATTTCCTACAATTGTTACGATATGTAACCCAAAATGTATCTACCAATAATACAGTCTAGCACTCAGAGTCAGCAGGGAATTCATGTACAAACCCATAGTTATTCTCTAACCCAAGTCGAAATGTACATTAGGGACGCTTTTCTGACACCTATGCATATCTTTGCAACAATTTTGTGCACATAAATTCGAAAGGACACCCTTTTGAGGAGTTTTCTCAACCAGACGACATTACGTAAGGTATTTTCTAGACAATGTCTAGGTCAGCTATAAGTGACAACCGCCAACTCCTTCAGATACTCGTTTTCATGACTGTGACAGCAAAAGCAGCATTTCGTAGCCTTGCCATTATCAGGTCGAAACCCAATTAGACTCCTCCTACAGAATTCTTATTTTCAACACATATCCCTTAACATTCTCAAGAAATCCCAGCTTCCATCATCACATGAAATTGTATCCGAAAAACGAGCAGTCTGGCCTCCATACATAGGCTGCGTGTGACTTATCAAAAGTATCAAACACAATAATCCCCAAACCCGGAAAAAAAGGTCAACATTACATGAACGCCTTCGCACTCGGTGATACTATCACAGATATATGTAATGCCACCATTTATTCCCAAATTTAAACCTTAAATACAATTCCCAAGGCTGTGCACTATATGATAAGATATCAGGTAAAGGCGCAAAGGCCCACACCCACAAACCAACAAAAAAAAAAAACCAAAAAAGGACATGGATATGTAGAGACATACACATGTAGCGGTTTGGGCTCTTAACGACGGGAAAATTGTCTAACTGCCCAACGGCAGCAAAAAGTAAAAAAAAAGACAAGAAATTCTGAAATAAATGTCCTACTTATGCGTTCATGTCAAACACAGTCAAATGGCACTTGGTTTGCATTGGGTGGGGGGGAATGTTTTTCGACAGTAGTACACGGAAACATTTAAGGAGGAATGGAGCTAGTTGTTATAGTTAATCACGGTAAACGTAAAGACAATCCGGCTAATTAAATATATTACATCTGTTCATGCATATTGAAGGATTGTTCTTTAAAAATTTCGGAGAAGACGTGTTAAATGATGACAAAGCTTTTGTGGAATCATTAGAACTTCTGATGATACGAAGCACATTGATTCTGAGACTACCAAATAGATATGCTGCATCCCCAGTAGTTAAATCATTTTGGACAAGCTATGGTCTATATATTTGAGAAATATCAACGGTTGCCCTTAAGGGGGTATCCTTTCTATCCTGCTATAGCACTTACAAAAAGTTTCTGCTCATTTTCTGATGTCATCTCTTCCCAGCTCAAACGTCATACTAAACTTGATTTCAGCTGGTGGAGAAGAAACCTTAATACCACAAAAAAATGTACAATTTGAGGTCAAAGTGCAACTTGAGGCTTCTTTGACCATATCACCTTGTACAAATGCCAGAAGAGCTCATTCAGTGAAACACCCTATCTCCTTACAATATTCCAAGTTTTGTAAATAATATTGATATGTGTAGTGTTCTAGTGGTATCCTGACTTGGGTGCATACGTTTTCAATGAAGCAAGCTTCATGGTTTTGACCGATTCATCTGCTAAATAAAGGGTTTTTCAATAAGGACATAACATTTTTGTATTTAAATAAAATACAGAATAATTGAGATACTGCAGGTAACTGAGATAATCCAGATGCACTACATACATAAGATCTAAATATGGGTCACAGTTTTCTTCATATGACCAACGCGAGGACGTTTGCACCCATCAATTCTTTGGAGCTGATTTTCCTGATTTTCCTTTGGAGCTGATTGGACTCTTCCACATAGGTATATGGTTTCTAAATCCTGCTCGTTCGTGAACTTCATCGTGATCAAAATGTAGATCTTGACTGACGTTTTGGTGTTGACGAATCGTAAAAAAACTTTAAGAATACATCTGAATTAAAAAAACAAATTTGTTATGTCCTTATTGAAAAACGCTCCATGATTCCGCACATAAATCTGTGAGTAAGTGTGTCCTTATAGGTTGTATCCATGATGGTGAGATAAATTATTTTTGGATATTTTCTATACTTTTCAGCAACTCTATTCAGATTAATTCTCAAAACGACCCCTGTGCGTTGTTTTAGGTTGATTGCTGACCAACTTTCTATTATAGTACGCATTACACCCTATGCAAGTTATAGCCCTGAGTTTCACATGCTTGACCGTCTACAAACTTTCAATTTAATTAAATTGTTCAATTTATTAAAAAAAAAAAAAACAACAAACAAGTAATCTGCTTAAACTTTTTAATTTCAAAAATATGCAACCATGCATATTTCCCAAAGGCACACACATAGGTATGTATCTGTGGAATTTCCTTTGTAACCGTATTATCCACCTTCGGTTCACAAGTTTTATGAAATCCTTACCCCACCCACAATCAATCAGAAACAGCCAAAGATATTTAATTCCATTAAAAAGTTCACTTTCACTTTCCAGGGGTGCACTGCCTCTCGACAAAGAGGGGCCTTTTTTTCGCAATACAATCTCTGCGGAAAAGAAGGACCTCGGGACAAACACATATATCTTCTGCCCCGACTCCGCCATCATCATTACCATCATGATCTTTGGATTCAAAGAAAGATGGAAAAAAAAAAGAAATAAACAAACTCAACCACCTTTTTGTTCTGGATTTCTTTCTTCTTCCTCTCCCGATTGTATCGAACCAAATTCACTTAAATTAATTTAATTGAATTCTTCTCCCCATACGAATCAAATAAATTCCTTCGACCCGTTCCTGCCGCCACCACCACCATCAGCATCACCATCACCATCATCGTCTACATCATCACGAGTGAAGTACCAACCGACAAAGAAGAACTTATTCCGAAGCTAAGTTTCCACTTAGAGATCACATCTCTATACACAAGGAAAATGAAAAATAAAATCAGCTTTCGTCCTGTCAGACTACTGAAAGGCAAAAGCCAAGCAGGACGAAGTGACGAATAAGAAAGAAAAAAAAACCCAAATAACAAAATACGGGGAGGAAACATCGAAAAAGAGGAGAAAAAACGGAGGAAAAGAAAGAAAAAAAAACCAAACACATCCTAAATTCAATACCCGTGAAAATCCTCGAGGAAATTGTGATAAGAATTTTCCCTTTGGCATATTCTCTCCTGCGTCTATAAACAAACCGTTCGGTGAAGAACACTTAACATCTAACAATCACACTTCAGTCGTCGGTACATCAAATACGAGTACACCAGCATCGTTGTACAGAGCCGATAGGGAGCGAGTGAGAAAGTCTACTTCGATGGATAACAAACCGGGGGCGCTACAACAGCACAAGGACTGGCAAGGACGAATGCAACATAACCATTTTTGGGCGAGCGAATTTCTCTGCACAGAAGACAGAAGAGTGGGAAAGGAAAACAACAATCACGGCGGAGAATTCAGCAAATCAGCAAAACTAACAACGGCACAATGACAGGACGAAAAAACACTCACAGAAGTAGCTGGCTATGGTATATATGGATTAGGTAGGTAGACGACGACTACACCCAGAATTGTGTAGGATATCCATCCATTGGCCGGGGGATGTTAACCTCCGTAGGCTGCAGAACATCATGCATCGGAGATTCAATTGAAGCGTTTCCAACTAAAACATGAATAATGTTTTCTCAATCCTTGCACCACAAAAAAGGACCAAGATTCACCGTCCCTCCTGCTGAACAAACGAACAAAAGGTGAACACTAACAGGCAGGGACAGAGCCTGAAGAAGACCACTGCTGTAGGAAATTGGATATTTTCTGGACCAAAAAAAAGAAAAAAAAAAACATACCAACACCCATTGTATGTGTGCACTCACACTTCACTGGGAATTTAATTTCTACGAAGGCTTCGAAGGGATGGCGGCGGTGGCGACGATGAAGTGGTGTTTCAGCAAGGAAAAGATTCCACTTCAAAGACGACTCCTGAATTGGCCTTCTTGCTCATCTTCAGCGAATGCCAAGTACATATCGAACCGAAATTCAATAGAACGGAACGGAAAATCCAATTCATTCAACTGGAGCATAGATACATTTGTCGGATTTTTCCTCCTTCCTCCTTTCCTGCAGCCGCTTACAGGACATCTATCATATATCATCTCTTTTTCTCTCATCTCTGGCCTCGCTCGCATTCGAACATGTTACGAATATCAACTTCGACATACAGTGGCACTGGCAAACTGTTAAGTGCACTTGACAGTAATCAAGATTCGAGAAATCATTCCATTCATTTGTAGGTACATCTATACAGATATTCTCTACCTACTGTGTACATATGGATGCCGGCTACGACGACACCAACGATAACGATGACTATGACTATGACGATGACGACGACGGGAATGAAACGGATGCGAGGATGGAAAACATGTGGAGAGGATAAATTTAAAACCATGTTATTGCAGTTTCGTGGTGAGGTCATGCAGAATGTGGTATTAGTTCTCGTTTCTCGATAGATTTGCCCGATAGAATGGAGAGCCTTTTTGTGCTGCACTTTGATTTTTCACAAACATTGCCAGTTGGTTGGTACAGATTGTTGGTTATAGACAGTCGAGTGTACTTGTTAAGGAAAAGGATATATCGATATCCAGATGGATTTATTGACCAGGAAGATGATGAGATTCCTGCCACATTATTTTGTGAAATGAATTCTGTGCCTTTGCCTGACTGGCCTGAAAGCGATGATTTATTGATTTTGTGGGGATGCCTCAGCCACACATGCTGTTGGAATTCATCCAGTAACCCGGGACTCTGGACATGACTGGGCATTAAAAAAAAAAAACAACACAAAAAAAGGATTTCATCTTTATTTAGTGATGATACAAAACCACATAAGCTGGCATGGTTGTTGAGAGATTCAAAGTTGTAGTTTTATGGGATTATTTTTGCTGAGGTTTCAATTTCGTTTTTCGTTAGTTGTTAGATTATCTAGTCTCCAGTATGGTGGACATTGGATATTCAAATTTGGTTTATTGTTTAAACACAAGGAAAATTCAATAGAATATCGTTTACTTTCAGCTTAACAAGGAGTACTAAAATATATCCTTACGTAAATAGGTTACAGAATCATTGGAGTTTCAATAGACCGAACAGAGTATCTCAAAATGTAGGAAGCTGATGTGGTATTATGACGAGAGCACTGTGTAGATTGCAGGTACACATAAAGTGGGGTACCTCAAGGGTATGCAGTAGGTCCGTGACTCTTATGAAATGTTTAAAAAGAAAACGCGATGGTAACAAAGCTAAATTGATTTGCTGAGGATCTATGTTAGTCAAAGTAAGAACATATCTTTACAGACAAAGTCAGTATAGTTTGGGGCTAGTGACGGCAAAGCTGATGGAAAACTATGAGAATCATAAATACTGAGAGAAATACTGTCAACGATCATGTCCTGGTTTTTAAGTAAGAACTCTAAGCCTTTCTATAAAAGAAAGGCTATGTTGTATTGTTGACTGACACAGCATTAGTGAATACCTAAAGAGATGTTTTAGAAGATACAGACAATGTTTTTCCTTTGGTTCCTAAAGGATGAAGATCGACGCCTGGTAGGACCATAACTGAGTCAGGCTTAAGGCACCATTATCAAGCAGATAAAGCCGTGGAGACCGTCAACAACACCGACAGAATCGGTAATGAAATTTAGTGGAAGGTACACATATAGACGAGTAAGTGAAGTGAATAAGGCTGTCCTAAACCAAAAATCCTTAACATTGCTGGGTAAACTCATACTGGAGATTCAGTTACTCCAAGCACGTGCTCTAAGTTCACGTTTCAACAACACGTCGACTTTCAATAAGACCCTGCCATATGGATCCGTCAATGCTGATGTAATACTAGGCAATGAAAAACTCCCAAGCCTTACTTGCATCAAGCTCAGCTTGTCTATGACTATAAGCCTCAATCAATCCAGCCAATGATATGAAGTATGTATTGTTTGGATCTCTACAAGCGTCGCAGACAGTGGTGTCTATCAAGGGTAGGACTCGTAAAGTCTTTCTGTTGTGAGACAGTTATTATGCCATGGATTCCTTAGATATATTCGGGAGCATACATTTAGTCTGGCTGCAGGCTAGAGACAGGTTCCATGCATAATTCTGTACGTAGGAAACTCAATCGTCAACGCAATCTTAATCTAACCTAGGTAGGACACAGGACATGAGTCAAAGAGTTCACCCGTGCGACCATATTCAAAAATTCGTTCTACGGGGTTCGGACTACACGATAAGTTGGACGCAGATTCTCCGATCCCGCGACCTATTCAAGAATGCACGCGAAAGTCGTAAGGACAGCAACACAACTTGAAACACAAAGCCATGGTTAACTAGGAAGTAGTGAAGTCTAGTGTTGTCGGTATCCATGAAGATACCATTGCCGGACTCTGGATCATTTTGGTGTCATTCGTAAAGATTCGACTACAGCCCAGTCCAGGCTTAGACCCTGACCGATGGTAATCTCGCTAAAATCGGCTCCAAATTTGTAGAGGTATGACCAGGGATAAGTGTCGTATAAGGTCATCGAAACTCGACAGCGGAAAAAGCCACTCAGTTTAAGGCGGTAGATGGAGAGTCTTTCTAAATACATTTGTCAGACATAGTTGGCGCCCTCAAGTATAGGTTTTTGGAAAGATTTCTCATAAATCACTGCTGTCTTCTCACTCGCAACTTCTGTGTGTATAATGAAGACGTAAATTCACCAAATCCCTCAATCCTCAACCCCTGTGCATCATTTTTTAGACAAAGAACACAAGTGCTCCCCACGTGACTGCCTTCCAATTCAATATAGGAAGTCTCCATTTATTTATCGACTCAAAAAGTTGATTGCCATATTTTTTGAATCCCTTCACACCTGCATTCATATGCTACATAAATTACAGCACTTATTTAGCTCGATTCCCTTAGAACTCTATTTCCGTCCTTTTGTAAGGAATCTCCAACAGTTTGGGTTACTCACATCAAAGAAAAAACCCCCAACATCCAATGATAAAGTTCATTTATTGACCCTAATTCCATTCGCAAGAAAAAAAAAACCCTTAAAATACAATTCTTCAAAGTATTTGCTTCCGAAGGTATCCTCGAAGACGGTTTATATTTTTCTTACCTCCCACGCCGGTACCCAATTAGATGAATTTCTTTTAAGCATTTACGTCAATAGTAAACATTTCTGCTCATATCTCTTGAGACATGGAACTAAATTAGAAGGGAAATGTTTACTCAAATCCTTTGCTCAAGTCAAGTACTAATGTAAAGGTGTTTACCTTAAAATTAATAAAGTACCTCACACATATGTATCCTCCTGCTTGGAGTGTGCTCAGGGGTCCCTTGACACATCCACCTCTCTCTCTCTCTCTCCTGAGTTATTACACTAATATAAAGAAATGTCTACTTATGTTTGCCTCTTTGAAGTGGTAAGTCCTTCATCTTTCGTTGCAGCAAACTATAATTTCAAAGAGAAAATGCGTTTCCTTCACCTACACTACACACCGAATTTATTTTATTTGCTTCACTTGACTACCAAGCGTAGCTGTCAAATAAGGACATACCCGTTCCTCCTGGGAGATGTGTGTAATTTTCGCTTTCGTCAAATGAAAATTACGAACATCCTTTGCCAGGAGATATAACAGGAGTGATAACAATGCGTACCAGCCGTGGAGACTAGGAAGTGTAGAGCCTTTGCTCAAAGGAATTTGACAGGCAAAGAAACAGGGTGGTGCAGGGTAGATTAAGAACTGAAAAATGTATCCGTACCAAGGACATTTCTGGAGATCAATAAAGCATTGTATTCGTTTATATTTAAAAGGACGATTAACAGGTATAGTTTGGCAAGTGTAAGTTTTCTTACTTTCATCTATTCACAATAATCTGAGGCACCCTGTTCAATAAAACAAAAGACAATGCATTTTGGAATGTGTAGATGAAAATTTATGAACTTGATTTCATTGAAAAAAAAAGAAGGAAAACACGCAACCATATAGGATGCATAGGGCTGAAAAAAAATAATGGTTTTCCTTGACTCCGAACCTGTGGGAAATTTTCCTGCATCCCTTTGCCTTGTCATCCAAGAAACTGGAGTTTTTTTATTTTTTGTCGAATCTAATGAGAGTGTAGTTCTTCGGTGAAAGGGTTAAGTGAAGGGGTTTCAGTGTTTGTTTTTTTTTTTTTTTGTGTTAGTGAAGAGGACTATGTAGAAATGTTTGCTTTTAGGATTTTTAAGGATCCCTTTGATGTTGTGATTTTATAAGTGGGGTCATTGACTTTGGCGGTTGCATTTGAGAAGTCTAAAGGATACTCCATTCGCGAGTGATGTGTTATCTGTGATGTTTTTGGTGAAAGGTAAAACGCTTGCCGGTAGGACATTATGCATACCGGGAAGAGGTTTTGTTTGGGCTCTTGTGAACGAACACAAGGGATGAAGGAACCTACTATTAGGAAAATAATACCAGAATGTATTCATATTCATCGTTTTTCTGTTACTGTCATGAGGCTTTATTTATAAGATTGCTGTGAAGTAGATTTTGAAAACTTGGCTTCCGTATACGACTCTTGAATTCTGAATTCTGTATTATAATCGAAATCTATTGACGGATTAGTATTGGATATACATATCGCCGGCAAGAGCCTTGAGTTCTATCAAAGGGTAAGAAAATTCGCCATTTCATCTATGAAACCGAGTATCTCCAGGAAACATTGAATCGCCATAGATTAAACTTGAAAATACAATGCTTTAGCATCCCAGTTCAGATCCATTTCTTCAGATAAACTTTAAGTTTAACTTGAGCTACGATTAGGGTCTCCTTTGGCACATGTAATACTTTACGAAATATAATCCTTTGCTATCCTTTTATTTCATAGAGTTTAAAAAGTCATTTGAATTGTTAACTGCATATTATCAAATCAAGAAATATGACAGAAAAATCGTCTAACATAAGTGGAGTTCCACAGGGTTGCATCCTGGCACCACTACTTTTGCTAGTGGTTGTCGGGAATATGATGGTTCTCAAGGTTTAGAAGATCCGAATCCAGATATATGTATGTATGTACATGGTGAGAAAGGCAAACACAATCAAACTTTTGGTATCCTTTGAGACTTCAGCAACATCAGTTGTCTTATTCGTTACAAGGCAAGCACGAAATTCACTGATAATTCTCTTATAGGAATTTCATAGTTCAAAGTGAACATCAAATCAAAGGAATAAGAAGGATTTCTCTAAATAATTTAGCTTGTTTCTCCCTTGATGATTGAACAGTCAGGATAGTATCAATAGGTACCCACCACCCGTAAACATATCCAACTGAGTACGAAATTTATTAATATATCTTCAAGGTTCATCGATCACAAATTAAATAACGACCAAGCCGCCCATGTCCTTGAAAACTGGAAAATCCCCCAAAAAATTCATTTAAACTCAACTTAGCCATGGTTCCCTTTTTTTTGCGGCAACCATATCCTCCTTCACCCACAGCCAGATAGTGTTGCCTATTTTTAGAATTCAAAGACTGCTACCGAAAAATTTGTACTCCATTTCCAGATCACGTTTCTCCATATATCCTATTAAATTTACTATACATGAAGAAAAGATGATCCTCTCACTCACAGCACGGCAAAACGGCACGGCGCACGGCTCCTTTTGACATCGTCTCACCCAGGCTAATATGCTTCTTAGCTTTTTACTTAGCGTAAACTTTTTCGAAAAACTTCCTGTTGTGGTTGGACAACATTTGTGTTGTGCATCTGTATTACAGCCTTGTAAGTTTAACTGTGTGTGTGTGTGTGTGTGTATACTGTTTCTTTTTTCCGAAGGCGAAAAAGGATTTTAAGTATTCCAAAGTTTTCATTGTATCATGTATCGTGAGTTCAGGACAGATACCCAACCACACACCATCATACACCATAGGGTAGGGTAAGAAAATATGACTTAGGGAAAAGTTTTTCTGCGGTTCGTTCGTAAGGATTCTTGTTTCATAACTTTGCGTTTGTTGTTTCGGGATTTTTTTTTCTCTTTGGTTGTTGGATCACATATCTCCTTTGCATGTGTGTATCGTATCGTTAGCTCATAAATATTACTCATATTAAGCGTATTACGTTGTGTATCCTTTTCTCTCTCTCTCTCTGTGTGTTAGTAGGTGAATGTCGGCTTAACTTACGCGTACGGCCCGACCTAATTGAATAGGCAAAAAGTTCTCAGTATTATTCTTTTATCTTTTCGTCCTCCCAGACTTACTTTTTCCTCCCTTTAGATGAATGTGGAAAATTAAGCCATCTAACAGTGTTTTAGAGGAATTCATCTATTTAGCACACACTCACATTTGTTTAACCGCAGATACGGGTGAGGGGACACAAAGTAGAGAGTAACTGCTCTAATGTGGGAATTATCTTCTAATTGAGTGTAAATATTTAATGCCAAGCAAGTCGGGGGGAGGACTTCGATGGAGGGACTCGTCGTCGACGCGTCGTCGTCATGTGTTGGAGCAATAACAATTATCGCACTCCTAAGCTTGGAGGCGTGGGGTCGGTATACACCAAGGGAGATCGGGCACAAACCACGAGATGGGTTGGTGTATGAAGTCTCTATTTGGGGAGTAACACTTCTGTGATGAGTTTCATACGCGTTGTCATACAAACATGACACGCTGTGCTGTTTGAGGGTGAATATCCTTTTTTCATAGTTAAACATTTGAATACAATTAACTTGTTTGCGGGTGTTTATAGTAAAAGCATAGAGTCTATAAAGTTTTTGCTTCTTTTTTTTTTACTTTTGGAGTATTTGCTTGCCAGAAAAGTTTAGTACGATAGTTCATGACTATGGTTTGAGATAGATTCAATTATCCTTGCGTTAGCAGACTTGTATCTTTTGAAGGTATGTTGAATGTACTATTCGAACAAAAGCAAAATCGACGTTTTAAGCCTTTCACAGGATGTACTTAAAATCAATTTATTGTCATGTACCCATACTCTAATTAAGGTAAGTATTCCTCAACCGATTCTGTGGTTTGCGATATATTTTTGAAAGAACGGGACGTGTAATCGGCCGCACATAACTTAAAAGTCGCATTGAACTCCTTTCATAAAGTCGAGGATAATTTTTCAAAGACAATGATCATTTACTTAACTCCCTACTTCAACAATTAAAGTCTGAAAAAGTGACGTTCCTTGATATCTATGAGAAAAGGATATGTGCCCAGTGGTTCTACGATTCCTATAATTTTCCTGAAAGAATTTTTCTATTTACTTCGAAAAAAATCCATAGTAACCTTTCGTTGCCTCCATTCTTTATTAGGAAAGACGATTGGGCTCAAAGCTCACACACGAAAGAGAGATCGGCTACAAGACAACAACGTCGGGTGCCATATAAAATAAAAGAAAGAGTTTTTCAAAAGGGACATAACAACTTTGCATAGTAATACAGACGCATTCTTAAACTGTTTTAATGATCTGCCAATACCAAAATGCAAATCAAAGTTTACATTTTTATCGTGCTGAAGTTTATGATTGAACAACGTTTCGAAATTTTAAAAAAATTACTACCGAAATTTCGAGTTGGTGGTGGCAACTTTAAGAGCACTTAGTTGAATTTCCGGCCATACTAATCGTCTCACCAGACAAGATTTGAATGTTATAGAGGATTAATTCGTGTCAATAGATTCACTATTGAATATTTTTTCGCCAATGTGTCTAGCGGTCTAAATACTGAGAACATCCCAGCCGTAAGTGAAATCTGCCGATTTTTTGCTGGGGAACCTCTCAGTCAACATTGTGCCAAATTCTGCAAAAAATCTAAGCCTAGATCCTTATACCAATTGACTTATGAACTGAAACTTCGTGTGCATTTGAAACACCGAAACTTTTCCGATTGGGCTCTGCAATAGTTCCAACATAGTCCTGACTGGACCGTTTTTTGTTTTCGATGAAAATAATAGCCATCGTGTCTTGTTGGAAGTATAGATGGCCTTGACATCAGTGATATGTGGTTCCAACTAGATGGTTCCACAAGCTACATGGCTCAAGGGGGGAAATTGCCAATGTTTCAGTCGATATCTGTGGA
The DNA here is from genome assembly GCA_963583995.1 of Xylota segnis. Taxonomy (NCBI): domain Eukaryota; kingdom Metazoa; phylum Arthropoda; class Insecta; order Diptera; family Syrphidae; genus Xylota; species Xylota segnis. The sequence continues at coordinate 56,281,671 of OY757238.1, read as the reverse complement.
AGACTAGTTTAAAATTGGCTCCAAAGAATCAATCGTGTAAATATGCTCGCGGTAGTCATATGTACAAAATCAAGTTCTACTGTTAAATTTAGCATTATGTACCCACTACACTTTTTATAAATTTCAGTCCGATATACCAATTCTTCTGTGTTTCATTGGAATACACAATTGTTATGTCCTTATTGAAAACCCTTTAGAAAGCAGAGTATGAGTACTGCATCATTTTGAAAGGAGCAGATACAATCGATAGCTATATATACGCAGATGCAGGCATTGATTCGTTCACTTCGAGCGAATTAATGTCAGATAAAAGTTTTAGGCGAATATTTGGTCTAACAAACTGGCAGCAAGGAAGAGCGCAGTGTCCAAAGCAGAGACTCAGATCGAGCGCCAGTAAGCAATGTGCATCATTCAATAAAAACTTATCCCACCCATCCTGGATCCGGTAAATCCCTCTGCAACCACAAACTTAATATATCTTCACCTATTCCAATTCAATTTCATCCTTCAATTTGCAGCCATTACTTCTCACTTACTTATTCCTTAATTGCCAGCAGCACAACAAAACAACATCCAACCTATACCACACTCAAAATACAGATCACAATAACACACACATAGATGCATGAAATGCTACAACAATTGGAATCACCCTATTCAGATAGAAACACCAAGCAAAACCCCTAAAACTAACCAGAAACAACTTTTGCATTGAAATACCTCTCGACAAATGAAAAAGAAAAAATAACAAAAAAAAAAACACTATACTGCTCCTTTGCAGGAGAATTAATGGATTCACCCACCGACGAGTTGACTAAGAAGAGTCGTCGCTTTCAGCATTCACCACGAGAGTATAGTATACGTATACAAGGACCAGTATTGCCGCTAGTCACTTTGACCCTCTTTAAAATGGATAATTGTAACATTCTCTACAAAATACATGGACAACAAACAAAAAAGACAAGAAAATCCGATTTTGTTTTTCTCAGAAACTGGCCTTCTCCATCATCATGAACAACAACAACAACAATGAACAGCAACAACAAAAACGGCAACAAGGACCACCACCAGGAGTACAACAACGACTACGTCCCACAAGTAGAACTCCATAGGAATAGCAGCAGCTGTCGAAATTCTGTCAAGCTCTTGCTTGCCAAGAAACTTTTTCGTAATTAGTGTTGCATTTTTTCCTCCTCCCTCCTTGTACTCATCCTTTTTTGTTTTTTTTTTTTTGTATTTTGTTTTGGGAAAACCTTTTTGAATCTGCATAGCGTAGTACCCTGCAGTTGTGTTTTCGGAGGAACCGAACTATTCTACGTCTCTTTCGATTTGCGTTCGTTTAGTTTACTCCCGAGGACATAAACATAGTATCCACAGAACCAGATAAAAAACAAAAAAAAAAAAACTTTAACCTGATTCTGTATCTCTACTGGAAGGATGAGGAACGAGGAGGTGGAGAAAGGACTCTTTTAATTATTTAAAAACCGTGAAGTTAGTTCACTGCAGGGAAAACTAAGAAGTGTGTGCTTGTAACACTCTTAAATCAATTAAAACAACTTGCCTCCTGCCGTCACATCTGTCAGAATTGGGCAGAGACAATTTAGTTGATAGTGGTTGTCGTGGTAAGGATATGATATTTGTCATTTTAAGGATGGGTTATGAAATAGGTATACGTTTATTTTCTTGGAGAAATTTTAATTGACATTTATGTACTTGTGACCACATTTAGAATTCTGGCTATGATTGGCATAGCTTTGTCAAGAGTGACACGTTTTAGAAGTTGTCTCATGGACATCAGGAACAGATGAGAAACCGATGGAAGGATGATGAACGTGGTAGTGCCATTCGAATATTTTACTTGGATTAAAGCCAGGCTAAGAGTTTCTTTAATTTGAAAGGAGTCTCGCCAGATTGATGCTTAGATATAGTCTGAAACTAAGGACTAGGAAAGTAGAGGGTTGCTAAGTAACGTATAGAATTTAAGGAAACACCGAAGTTTTTGAAGGTTGCATGTGTTTTTTTTTTCGTATGGATGAAACAAGGATTGTTTTATCACACTCTTAAGCCCTTTTTTAACGATGATATGGTCCTTAATCGATGAAAAGTTCTCTAAGTCTGAGATTCTTTACGTGACCTAACGAATGCTCACTCTGAACTGATCAGAGTACGCAAATCCAGTGATGCAATAGAACTTGTCGAAAATATTTCGGAAACCGCACTAACAATATCTGCTAAGATCTGGAGAGTATTCTCTAACTGGATAGGGAAGTTCCAGATTCATGTGTATGTCCTGGAGTTGCCGAGATGAGAACAGTACTTGAAAAAAAATGAAATAGAGTCCGTGAAACTATTCCAGAAAAATGGATAAAAGCTTCGACTTAGCTATCACATGGTGTAGAACTGCATTGTATAAAATAAAGGAGGATTTAGAAGATACGTTCAGTGTAAATCAGTTACAGACTCTGTATTGTATATCTTTCTGCCGGGTTAACAGAAAGTGGTCAAATAGATTTCAGATCTAAAGTGGATATCCACAAGGTTGCATTCTTCCATGAATTTGTTCGGTTCTGGTTTAATTAAAAAGCACAACACTTTCCAGATTTGGAGATAGCTGAAACCATATCCAGAGCCCGACCCGTATGAGTTCCATCAAAGGCGTAGTATCCGTAAAAGGTCTGCGAAGTTAAAAAGGCAAGGATAATAGCACCTATCAAGTATAGTATATCGCCAGGAGATCAGATCATCCTTACTTACTTGCAATATTTGCAATACGGGGGACTAAGAGTCTAGATACATTCTCATGAAATAAAGGTCCTTAGAGCGACTGTGATATTTCTGTGTGTCCGGTGAGCCTACTTATTGTTTAGACGGGTTCAATTTGAGTACTTGACAAGCGGATACCTGGAGCAATTTAAAGTATAAACAATTTGAAATGATTCAAATTTTTTAGTCCTTACGACCTGGTCGAGATTAACTAGTTTAAAATTAGCACTACAAGGTTTTAAAATACAATTTCAACGCCAACACAAGATGTAAAATCCTACTTGAGGGTGGAATCACCACGCTTCTAGGAACTACCTTCCTTACAGTCTTGCCAGATACATACAAAGGACTGAGTGTATAGATATAGACCGTATGGACTACCATTAAGTCCCAGTAGATATTCAGAGAACGTTCCATGACATAAGTCTGTAAAATGAGGTCAACCACCAACTGAAATGGGTAGTGTATTATTGACAGGATTTCGCACGAGTACATGCTTTCACTTCACACTGTCCCATCCATTTAATCGCTTCCAACTCTCTCCCCTTCCCATTGCAGGATATGTATGCACCCACACTTAGATACTGTCTATAGGTAGTTTTTCCTGCCTTCTGCTTATTTTTAACATCGATCCTTAATCTCCAAAAATACAATTCGTAAAATCATCAAATTTCATCACTCAAAGGATTTGACTGGAGGTTAATGAATAGGATTGATGACCCACTCGACAAACCTTTTGATCAATACAAATGCATGTCCGCAGGAAATACCTCATCGTTCATTTTACCTCAGAGAAAGAAAGGAAAAAAAAAAGTGTTTCATCAATTGTCAAGGATACAAAAAAAAAAGGAAATCTCTTTCGAGAACTTTTACAATCGACTTTTTCCCTTTATCCTCCCTCTCTGGCTCGAGGACAATACGAAAAGAAAAAAAAAAAGCAGAACACATTTTTCGCATGATTGATGGCCATTTGAGATGTGCGATAGTGTTGCACATGTATGCAAGGTACCATCTCACGTACTTTTGTCATTCACTACACTTCTGCTTACAGTCTCTTAAATGATAAATGGTGTCGATTTTTCTCTTCGTCCTTTTATTCTTTTTTTTTTTTCATTTTTTTTATAATCACATTTAAAGTAGGACGACGAACACAAACGAATGAGAAGTAGCGTAAAAGATGAAAAAAAAAAAAAACCAAAAATCTTTGCTTGAGTATCCTGTAATTTTCTAAGAATGCAAGGACATTCAAACATCATTTATCATTTGAAGCGATGAGTGGGTATACTTTAGCCCCCAAAGGTGGTGGCGTTAATGTGCAAAAAATTAAAATTGAAAATATATTACAAGGAGAATTACGAAACGGTGCTGGGAGAGAGAATAGTCAACAAGAAGATGGTAAATGTGGTCGAACAAAAAGGTTATTATTATTTATTTCCGTTTTTTTTTTTCACAATAGTGGGGGGAAGGAAGTTGAACAAAAAAGTATGATGGTTTTGAAGGTATACCTTGGTAAGTGGTTTGCTATTAAAGTCGTGGTCTTGCTTTGTCTGTGGATGGTTTGTGAAACTTCACTATCCACCGTTGAGTATTTAGACATTGAATCAGATATTGTCTCAACGGGAATGTGTTTCAAGTGCAATGAGAGGGATAAGCATGGTTTAAAGGATTCCTTTTAGCTCTGACATTGACCTTTAGATGGTAAGATGGTAGGATCACTCAATGTCATTGGTGAAGTGGATGCTTAGGAGTACTTTGTTGCAAATAGTTGCAATAGATATGTTAATAGTAGGCCTTCCTAATGAAGCCATGGCCAATGACTGGACTATCAACTTTATATGCGCAATCTTCACGAAAGCTGATCCTATGTCTTCTAAGAACTGTCGAGGGATATCCCTGCTTAATGTCTCATATACGATCCTATCCAACGTATTGTGTGAATGACTGGAACCTTTCTGGAACACACTAATCAGCACGGACCAGTGCAACTTCTGATCCGGCAGATCAAGGATCGACCAAATTTTCGCACTAAACAAAACCCTGAAAAGGACCAAAGTATTTCAGATCAAGACTCACCATCTCTTCATCGACTTTAAAGCCGGATATGACAGATTGTTGCTGGAACAGATAGTATGCAGAGCAGGTGTAAGTACGAAAGGCACTATCTTCAATAAATCTGTCGAGATGTTGGGGTTGGAAGGGAAGGGTTTGCGGCGAAACGAGAAACAAAGAAGCATTGGTCCACCGGCTAGGATGAAAAGTCACTGTTGGCATTAGTAACTCCGGCATAGTTAAGGATTTTACCTACCTCGGATCAACACTACGACTGACACGTTAGTGGAGATTTGTCAAAGACTTGACCCAGGACATGCTGCTACTTCGACCTTTCGAAAGAAATGGATTCAGAACTCCTGACTCCGAAGACGAAATGCTTGATCCTGCTAGTACAAGACATTGATCCTGCTAGTTCTATTTCGAGTATATGGAGCCAAGTGCTAAACAATAACCATTTTCGAGAGAAAAAAAAACTTGTGGTTGGACAAAATAAATCAGGAAATCGAAAGAATTCCAGGGAATCGGATTGCTCTCCAAAATATAGCAATAGCCACCTTAGCTGTAATTCGTTATTGAAATGTCTTAGTCTAGCTGCGTCCTCATCCTGAGATATACTGTGCCTCACGAGATATCATCTTCGTTCAGAGGACTAAAATGCATGAGTTTCCAAAAAAGATATATCGTTATAAGAGCTCTTTGTTCAAATAAAGAAAAAAAAGCCCCAAATTTAGTGTTCAAACCATTCCAAGCGAAAGGACCTTATAGCCTTTAATCAGTGAAAGATATTTTCGTAGCTGTACAGAGGATGTAAACAACCTCCCATGGGACCGAAACGAAACAACTCCCTTTTCGCAAATGTAAACACCCTGACTCCCTCTGTACAAGCTTTGCATCTCTTACTGCACAAGAGAGCAACTAGGATCAACGCCACTGTACGTATGTGTGTAGTCCAAACAGAATCTATGTACCTTTTCAAGGGCCAAACGCAATAAATCCCAATTGTCACCGTGTGCACAATCTCATTGATCAATGTGTCTTCTAGGGTTTCTTCACCAATTTCTCTGGTTAACCAATCAAGCCCCTTTACAGCGTTAAAGTATCTGTGACACTGGCTAAAAGCCATTCTATCCACATTGCCCGTTACACAAAAAAAAAGAGTAAGAAACATAAGACACAGATAAAGCTCCCAAAGGAAACCACATTAAATGAACGAAAGAAAGCATCTAGGGACACCTACACAAACATACATTCATACAAGTCCTTTACAATTGATACGACTTTATATCCTCCTCCCCATTACTCTATTTCACTTCTTTGTTGCTGTAAAGTGGAGAAAATAGAAAAGAAAAAAAAAAAAAAAAAAACCATAGAAGACAGATAGGTAAATGCTATCAAAAGGATTTTTATTTTCACTATCGTTTGCTCTGCCATTCGTTTTCAGCAGCAGTTTCTCACGTTTCCTTAGTGTTATGATGAAAAAGTCCTTGCGGTACTGTGCCATGAAATTCCTGTGTGTGTCTGTTATGTTATCTGAAAGAAGATATTTCTACAATTCGTCGGAGTAAATTCCCTGCTGCTACTTGTCCTGGTTCTCGTCCTACTAGTATCCAAAGGGTTGAATCCTTTCAGTTTTTTTTTTCGGGAGTGGGAGTAGGACTTTTTGTGAATTTCACAAGGAGTAGCATCTGGCAGGGCTTGCCAATTAGTTAACTTTACAGAATTAGCATTCAATGCTCGACTTCAATATCCTGTAGGTGAAGGAATTTCATCCTTAATCGGAGCTTCTGGTTATGTTTAGTAAGATCATTGCACTTTGTTCAATTAAAGGGAAGCACGAACAGTGAAATGGAATTTCTTGAGGGCGTTTAAGACAGACGCTCACGTTTCACAGTTTGTTTGTTCTACTGATGCCACTGCTGCTGCTCCTGCTACTGGGTGATGGGTGATGGTTGATGTAGGTGAATTCGGTGATGTATGTGAGCTGCAATATCAAACATCTGCACCAATGATAGCCTCCGAGTGGAAGATAATGATAACGTCTTCTATCACAAATCAAGTTTAGGAGCTAACTGCCCCAAGAGCAGCTCTCGTTGGGAGAACTCCTTGAAGGGTTGCTTGCTATGAATTTCGATAGCATGCTCCCTTGACTATCGGAAATTGTCAGACTGGTAGATAAGTTATGTATGTACATAGGTTTTGATGGCCGGGTGTGAGTGGGTGGCACAGGAAATCTTATTGTTGAGCATTCGATATTGTTAAGAAATTGATTCAGTATTGATGATGGCAAATTTACTTAATGAAGGCTCTTAATAGATTTAAGGATAACGTTCAATATTGGGGGAATGGGAAATGCCCTTGGCTTGACATGTTTACCTATCACCTTGGCTGGGAATAACTGTTGGTAGTGTTTCGTATTTGTGTTTATTGAATTGTACAAGTAGACTATTATACGTCCAAATAAATTGGGTTTACAGTCTACTGCTAGAGGCATTTCGAATGTGGAAAGATGTTGGAACTTAAACTGATAGTCAGGCTATCACAAGTGCCAATCACGGTAGTTAAATTGAGTCTAAACAAAAAACTGCTGTATCCTTCGAATAAGATCAACATGTTGCAATATATGGGTCCTGGCGCAACGAAAAAGCTGAAGAATTTTGTAGAAAAACTTCGAAACTATAGACTTGAATTCCACGAGATGGTAGGTATCTGCTTCGGTGGCGTATACGTAACGCTTTTTTTCATACATTTTTTGGTTGAAAAATTTTCTGATTCCAATCTGCATTTCGAGGCAGCTGCTAAGCTAGTTTGTGCTCTGAATGCACAGAAACAGAACAGCTGGCTCGAGGTGTGCGATTGCAGGATATAGTGAGATTGTGGGTATCCAGCTCTGTGGGCTATACACAGCCTTTCTTTTCTTAAATTTTTTGGTTGAAAAATTTTCTGTTTCCAATCTGCATTTCGAGGCACCGGCTAAGCTAGTTTGTGCTTTGAATGCACGCAAACAGAACAGCTGGCTCGAGGTGTGCGATTGCAGGATATAGCGAGACTGTGGGTATCCAGTTCTGTGGGCTATACATAGCCTTTCTTTTCTTAAATTTTTTGGTTGAAAAATTTTCTGTTTCCAATCTGCATTTCGAGGCAGCAGCAAAGCTAGTTTGTGTTCTGAATGCACAGAAACAGAACAGCTGGCTCGATATATGTGATTGCAGGATATAGTGAGACTGTGGATATCCAGTTCTGTAGGCTATACATAGCCTTTTTTCGTACATTTTTTGGTTGAAAAATTTTCTGTTTCCAATCTGCATTTCGAGCCAGCTGCTAAGCTAGTTTGTGCTCTGAATGCACAGAAACAGAACAGCTGGCTCGAGATGTGTGATTCCAGGATATAGCGAGATTGTGGGTATCCAGTTCTGTGGGCTACACATAGCCTTTCTTTTCTTAAATATTTTGGTTGAAAAATTTTCTGTTTCCAATCTGCATTTCGAGCCAGCAGCTAAGCTTGTTTGTGCTCTGAATGCACAGAAACAGAACAGCTGGCTCGAGATGTGTGATTTCAGGATATAGCGAGATTGTGGGTATCCAGTTCTGTGGGCTACACATAGCCTTTCTTTTCTTAAATATTTTGGTTGAAAAATTTTCTGTTTCCAATCTGGATTTCGAGCCAGCAGCTAAGATAGTTTGTGCTCTGAATGCACAAAAACAAAACCAGAATCTAGGTTAAATCTCTTGGCAAATCATAGAATGTCTTTAGAACTCGAATTTCAAGTTTCTACCTGAATCGAAGCTACTACCTTGTTACCTGATTTGGGAGACCAAAATCTTCAAGAGATATAACTTCTACAGTTCTTGGCTTCAGTCTTGTACTTGTATTCTTGTACTTCCAGTATATAGACTTCTGTTAATATATAGACTGTTCCGATGGAAGGTATTTCGTTCCTACCTACCTCAAATAATGCATGCGTATCCCAAGGTTCAGTCCTGTGTCTTATCCTGTATTTAACGTCATTTAATGACCTTTTCTCTCTCACTCGCAATTGAATTCATTCCTTAACTGAAATTCAGTCCATTTAGTATGATTAAATGGCTTACGCTTGTGTCAAAATTGGTTACGTATACGCCACCGAACCATATACCTGTTTCCTGACTTAACTTTCCCTTGGGACATACATATATTTCGTCCGAAACTCTAATGTTACTACATAACTTGTTTGTGCGGGTTTATTACTTACATATATGGTTCCAGGCGTTAGGCGTATATATTGGTCAGTATTTGCAACCAACTTGTTCGGATAAAATGTATAATTGCGTATTACCTGGCCTCTTCATCGTACCCTTAACTTTTAGAGCCTACATCCACCTGCTTCCATGGCATATGGAATATATGTGATATGACTTGCCCTCCTCAATATTTTAGAACAGATTAAGAGTTACAAAAATTCAAGGTCAATGCGCACAGCCACATTCGTCTCACTCTATCGCTGGGTTTATAACTTTTCAGGACCTTAGTCCTAGGCGATAAGCGACATTAAAAAGAAAACGATTACACACAACAACTGCTTTAGGTATCCCTAGTTCGTTCCCCTGGCATTACGACATGCCTTGGCAAAGGATAATAAAACTAAACTTGGACAAGTTTATCCTACAGACTCTCCATGCCGATACTTTACATTCCGCGCACGCACACAAATAAAACTACATCCTTCCAGCCCATTTACTTGCGAAACCTATCACCAAAGCCCCATTAACACAGCTCATCAAAGCTCATTCGACAGAACATTAAACTCGTTTAATTAACAACTTGGTGTGTACAATTTAAGTACACCACGCCCCCAACCCTTAAGTACCCAATAAAAGGGACCCAAATCTTGATAAACCCGAACAATTCCGCCACTAATCGGAAACATATTTCAGTTATCAACAATTACTGAATTTATGGCACTCGAAGCGCGTCCTGTTCGCTTTGAATTCCCATCTGTCCTCTCTGCTTTTAGATGAGGTCCGCCGCCAGCGTAGGTTGAATATAAAATTCCAATTCCATAATCCATTGCCTTACACAATCGATTTCAATTGAAGGACGATAAAATAAAATTGAATTCACCCGTCGAACCCACGGTCGCTCATGGAATGTCATTAAACTGCTTCAAAACAGAATCAGAAAAACCAGCGCAAAAAAAAAAAAAAAAACAGAAAAACACAGAAAAAAACACGAAAAGACGGCAATAAAAGTTTAAGGAGAGACCCCAAAGGACATGCCGCCATTGGAATCTGGGATTTGAAATCAATTTAAATTTCCAGTCATTGCAGTAATTTCACCTTGAATTCCACTTTTACGACATGGCAGGATAATTTTAGTGACACAACGACGACGTGGTGGCGACCGGGGGTGTCATTCAGAGTGTAAGGGTTCTTCGTCGTCGGTAATTCAATTGAATCGAATTATTTTGCCTCCACACACACACACACACACATCAGTCGGACAGGATATCCTTGATTTTCTCTTTGTCTCCTTGCAGACTGTGTTTGTCTGGTTTTGGATTGAAATTGGCGCAAAACAATGGTCGAATACAGTCGAATGTGTTTCCTTTTTTTTTTTTTGAAGTTTGACGGCGCGGCAGTTGTTGTATCCTTTTTCCTGTTGATAGCGAGAAAAATGTTAGAAAATACGAGCAGCGACCGCAATATGTTCGCTTTGTTGTACACTTTACAGAAGGAATCCTTCTACTTCTTGTTGAAGTGACTAACGTAAAGTGGACGCGCTTAAGAAAACAAAAAACCAAAAAAAAAAAAATAAAATGAATCCGAAAATGGGAGTGAAGTGGGCGGGCAAATGCCGGCTCGTAAATCTAAGGTAGCCCAGTTTTATTACCTCTTTCCTTTAGTTACACTGGATTTGCGTCCTTTTTTTTGTGCTTTTCCTCCTCTCCATCGTGATTTCCACTTAATGGTGGTCTGATTTAAGAGTTTTAATGGCGAATACTATGTTGGCTTCTTGCAAACGTTGCAAACCTTCGTCCTTAAAAAAAAAGTGGGCTGGAGCTAACTTAAGCACTCTATGTATGTCTCCTTCAATTGGGGCCAGGAAAGGGAGAAGTATGAGAAATTTCCCTTGCCTGCCTGCCTTCCTGTTTCCCTAAGAAAGTGGCGACCAACCTTGAGAAGTTTTTGGGGAATTGTTTTCGTTGTTCATCGTAAAAGTTAGCCCCGTGCCAAAATATGTTGTAAGCAGCTAGGGAGTAACGGCATGCAGTAGAAGGAGATAGAAAGGATTTTACATAATTTCCTTAAATAACAAAAGAATTTACAATATTTGTTGGCTCATGGGTCACGGGTTAAGCTTTTAGGTGAACGGGGTTGATGGCTGTAAGTCAGTTTGGTCTTGCTTGGAGGGAAAACGATAGAGGCGGACTGGATGCGTTTAGGATCTTCTTTGATTACTTTCATAGTTTATTAAGTATAGTTTGGTCTGGTACTTAAGGGGATTATGAGCGCGTGGACTTTTAAAGAGATTCTAATCCTTTTTAGCCCTTCCGGGCAACAGGTCGTTAGGATTTAATGGGAGTGTATTTTTAGAGTATTATTTTAGGAAATGAGGGCTTAAAGCGCTGGAACATGGAAGGCGTCTCCTACTGAAAGGTTTTCTTCTGTAGCAGTTGTTTGAAGGGATGGCCACTTTTCCGTGGCGCAATAATTCACAAACATCTGTGGCTTGTGGTAGTTAACATGCTGGCGTGGGTATGAATTTTATGTTCATAGCTTGCTTGTTTAGATTTAAAGAAAATAGCCAGAGGAGGATGTAAACTGTCTAGACAATCGTTTGGAATGTATCGTTTGGAGGGGGTCACATTATTCAGAGAATAGAATTTATAAGTTCTATTCTTCTTACATTCTTGGATAATGAGTCTCAATTTCGAAGCAATGGAAGGAATGTGGATTTAAAGATGAATTTTCTTGTCTAGTCTAGTCCTAACTAAATTCTTAAGAAAAGTATGTTTTACGAGTCACTGAGATGACTGTGGCTCTGTACTGTAAGCAGCTACATACAGGCAAGCACCTCCAAGGTTGCAAAGTTCAAAAAGCTACATACATACATGATAAGATACTTATAAGAATGTGCTCGATTTTCGAACTACATTCAACAGACGTATTGCCAGAGACCAAAATTAGACTACATTAGCTTATTAGTGGACAGTTCTTTACTTAAAGTAGGGACCAATTCATGAATAAGCGAATCAGAAAGAGTGTATTGAATATATCGACATTAAGGACTAGCATAGCATAGTACTACCATTGTGTGCTTCCTGTTGGACAAAGAGAAAAACCTGACGCACTTATTCTCTTTAAATATGGAAGAGTTCTTCCTTATAACAAGAAGAATACTGGACTTAAGAGGTGAACTATTAAAAGGAGCTTGGTGGAGAGCATGAACCAAAATCCTTCTACAACTCATTTGAGCAATTTATAAAAGTCTCCTCCACATGGCCCACAAGGTTCAATCTGCCATGATCCGTAGATATCTGAAGCCCCTAACAGAGTAGTACACAACAGATTAAATGTTCTCACGTGGCGGGATGCTTAAGGGAACTCAAGTAGTTCAAATCGATACTGAGTATCATTGGAACGATTTTGATGCCATTTATGACGGCATGGTGTCTTCGATGAAACAAACTTTTCAGGGATTAATAACTTGCTAAGGAAATCCTACATAATGTTAGTATGCCACTATGCTAGTCGAATCCTATATAGAAAGCAGTTTTGAAAGAGTTCGTTGTTAGATATTCGGTCCCGGCGAATGGATGCAACGATTACGTAGAGTTTTTGAATTTAACTAGAAAGCAAAACGTGGTGATCCTTCTTTTGCGATGATACGTTTTTTAAGAAACTTAGAACGAGGAACTTGACTTCTTTTAGGAGATTGAGTCCGAACTGTCCCTTTTGAGAAAAATGATTCCAATCATCTTCGTGAACAATCAGGAAACAATTCTGTTTATCAAATGACATTCTGTACAGTATTTTCAAGATTGCCTAAGTCTATGTTAGTCTATGAATAAAGTGGGTAATGAAAGATTCTTTGTGAATTAATCAGAAGTATGACTACGTGTTGCCCTGTCTGACAATAGATATTTTGGACGATTGGTTGAAAGGCCCTGAAATGGTCCTGGAACCGTCCCAAACAGCTGAAGTAACAACTTAGCATGTACTATTGTCCTTCATATGGTTTTTTACAAAATTTCATTTCAGAATTTGAAGTTTGAAAAACAGGACAGGTGCATATGTAAGTAGGTAAGTATGGTGGGGGGCTCTATGGAAGAAATCCATAGGGACATATATGTACACCAGCTAGAGAGGTCATACTACGCCACTCGACGCCCAGAAGCATGTATTTAAAAAAAACTGCATTGAGTTTTGGTCCATAGTCATTGACTTGGTCAAAAAATAAGTCAGAGATATGTAAGTATCTTAGAAAAATAATGCACGTGTGTTGGAAAAGGGTTTATAACTTAACGGAGAGCTCTGCTTGACAGAGAATAGCTTACTACGTTGGAGTCTGCCAGGTCACCATAAGACCGAAGCTAAATGATATCGAGAGTGCACACAAGCTCAAGTTAAATTTATAGGGAAGGAACAATCAATTCTCCTTCGACTTGAACAGTTGTCATTTCTATCGCTAGACATCACATACACAAGTATGTAGTACCTGAAAAGGACATTCGCGATTTGAGTCTTCGTCGGATACTCTTCGATGGTAATCTATTGCCTCTTTGAGTGGATTAAGTCACAGAAGTACAAGGCAGTACTAGTGGTATTTATTCAGAACAACTTCCACGAATTTCTGATCTTCAAACCTAAGAAACCTATAATTTAGTTTGGATAGTCCTCCCCCTGTAGTTCACGGAATAAATTCTCCCTCCCTCAGTGACTTTTTTTTTTTGATTTTCCAAAAATTACCGAATCTATCTATAGATCCCCTAACAATAATTACTTAATTTCTATTTTTAGGCACAAGAAAATAAAAAAAAAAACATTTATTTACATTCAACCACCTCAACAAGTATTGCTAGAATAAATAAAAGCCAATTTTTTTGTTTTACGTCAGAGAAATGAATATTTTACCGCCTTCGTGTATTGATTTTATATCAACACAACACCTATGAAGTAAATATACATCAGTTCAACAAATTAGGTCCGCGGAGCTAATTGCAAAAACAAAAAAAAAAATTCCAACGCATCATGCACGCACATTAGCTTTGCGCTAACTATGGAGTCCAATCAGTCTACTTACACCTGTCGCATGTTTTCTGTTTTCATTTTTTTTTTTTTGCTTTTATCTAGAACAAGGATTTTAATCGCACATTCACATCGGTAATTTAGTTTCCTTTTAGAAGGTCCTTGGATTTTGATGAGTGTCATTAGCATATTAAGTTAATTTTTTATAGTTTCACTTACATAGGTACTACCTACAGTGTAAACGAGGACGGAGGTCCTGGTCTTTAAGAGGATTATTGAATCAAGTATTATATTATAGTCTTAGTAAAAATTAGAAATGAATTTACTAAGGCTATTCAGTGAGTATTAGATACTTTATTCTTCGCCCTAAGAGTGCCATTGGGTGGTGTTTAAATTTAGTCCTACAGTGGCGGAGGGATCCTTTGTGTGATTTCAAAACGAAACTTTCTCTTGAAGTGAAATGCAACAGGTCATTCCATGATCCTGGAGAAATATCTAGGAAAAGTCTTTAATACTGGCTCGTTTCCAAGCAGGGAAGAATGGAAGGATGATCAGCCTGCCAACACACGTTCCATCTCTATCTATACAGATGGATCTAAGTGGATGTAGGAGTAGGGTCTGGCATTTTTTCTGAACTGCTGGGGATATCTAGATCAGTCCGCCTCCCGAACCATAGCAGTGTTTTCCAAGCGGAGGTCCTGGCAGTGACAATAGCTGCCCGTGAGACTGCGATGAAGGCAATACCACCGGAAGGTATCACCTTTTTCATCGACAGCCAGGCAGCAATAAAAGCGATTACTACAAACGAAATAAAATCCAAGCTTGTGAAGTGCTGTCGCGAAGACCTCAGAGTTCTTGGAATACAGCACAAGGTTACACTCTGCTGGGTTCCTGGACACGAAGGTATTCCAGGCAATGAGAAGGCAGACGAACTGGCAAGAAGAGGCTCTGAATCTGCATCGCAACAGGTGGATACCTCGGTGTTCATCCCGCCTTGCACATTGAAGCAAAAGGCATGGATCTTGGCCAGAAGTGAGGCCAATAATAGATTGACGTTCCTGGACACCTGTGTGATCACCAGAAGCCTATGGGCCTTGCTTTGACAAGAGTAGTACCGACCGAATTATGCTTAAGGATAGGAACTCTCTTTATGTCCTTATAGGAATTATTACGGGGCATAACTCTCTTCGGTACCACATGAGAAAGTTAAGACTCACGGATGAAGATCTATGTCGGGGATGTGGAGACGAGGAAGCTAATGACGATACAACCCACTTTCTCGGTCACTGCCCTCGGCTTATCCACCTGAGATTCAAATTTCTAGGGCGACACTTTTTCCGTGACCTTAAAGAACTAGCAAACAGACCAATAAATGAAATTTTTAGGTTCATCAAATCAACAGGATGGTTTAGTGATCCACAAGATACAAATCAGTACTAGGGTTTACCAATGGGCAGGGGACTTTTTCCCCTTTGGTTATCACAATGGGTCTGTATTGACCTGAGTGTGGCGACGTGTTCTAGTCACCTACCCACATACCTAACCTAACCTAACCTTGAAGTAAAAATACCAGTTCAATTCACAAATCCCTTTGGAAAAATTAGCAGAGCAAAGAGACAGAGACGTAAGATTTATCTAGGTGGACTTAAGACTCTACAATACTTTCCACAAGACAACATGTACACCAAAGCGGGTGGCAGATAGTATACCAAGGATTCTCAAAAGACTCAAAAGAAAGTCTACATGTTTTGATATCTAGAATTTTAGTCAAAAATTAGAGGAAAAAACTGTTCATTCGCAAAAAGATTTTGTGTATACGCATAGAATGCCATCCAGATAGTTGTGATAGACTTCAGTAGGTCTACAACAATTTATAACTCATCTTGAATGGACCAATGCTGTAGATCACTGGAACTCTGAATTTAACTGGATGGAATGATACCTCACTTCGATTGCAGTACTAAAGGTAGTAAGCCAAGAAAGTCTATCTCAAACAGGGAATATCTCCTTAAATGCTACTTATATGTGCTAGGAAAACAAAAAGTCGAACGTAAGGTTATTAAACCGTCTTCGGTGCTATTCTCGCTTATGTTCAACTCTGGCTAGTCGGTCTCTTAACCTCTGCCATTGAGTATGGCTCCCAGTTTTGGGAGCCTTATAAAGTCATTATAAGTAAGTTCTAATAACAAAGTTACTTCATTGGTGCCCTTCAGGCTAGTGTCCTTTAAGATATTTTCAATATTCGAATTTTTCCATATAAAACTTTGTCAAATACGAATTGAGAGATGCTAGAGGTTTGCACGAAATTGACTTAGAAATCCTTTTCTGAATAAATGAAAATCATCAACATAGGACCCAGGCAATAATTTTACGTGAGGCTCGAAGGAAGTCCAGGTACATCTTCTGTTGGATTCTATAGAAGGACAACTCTCTTTCCCTTAAGCGACAGATCTGTTTTCGCCGTTGGAGTAGAGGAAGGGCTTTAACTAGAATAACCCATCGATTAGAGCAATAATTCAGACAGCACTGCAGTTCTCGACAATGAAAAGCTTTTTTACATGAAGAAGGCACACAATTGCCATCCAGCTCAAGCAGTGAAAAAAACGTCCTTTTTCGTCAGGACTACTAAGAAATTCTGATACCATGCTAACCATAGTATGTTTTGTAATCATACTCGGTTCTCTATGAATCCATTACGTGCCCCCAGGGGGTTACGAATTAGTGCCCTTTAGTCGATGGTTACTAGAAAGACCTCGCCTTAGGTAGCGTGGAAGAAGATTTCCAAAATTTTCAAATTTGAAGGACGCAACTAGAGGTAATTAACTTAGCTATGCTAACTGAAGCGACTTGTTGGTTCAAACCTAAGTAAGTAAGGTATCTTGATTCAGAATTTCATGTTTGACCGCAGGTATCGTGCAGTAACTAATGTCCTCCGATGATATTAAGAGTGTGTATCAAACGACCAAGGAGTTCTTTTCTTTTTAGCTTTTTCAACCAGGATTGGAGGTTGGTCTTGGATTGACCTGGATGGACCGAAATAGCTGCTGGTTCATCGGTCTTCTCAATATCATGTACCTACATTACTGGAGGTGGAGTTTAAGTCTGTAGTCCCATTAAAGATTTAGCTGTTGTACTATTAGAGACTACGTTCCTTCAGACTTAGACATGAAATCGTACACCTTATCGACAAAACTCCTTAATTTTTGGGATTTCAAAATTACAGCTAAAGAACCCTTGCTCCCAGATAGAGAACCTTCCGATTCAAACCCAAATTACACCCTTTCCTCCAGTAAGCTCTATTCTTTGAGTGTAATTGCTGAGACCCCATTAACCTAATGATAGACTATGTAAGTCCATCATTAGAAATATCCTTACAAAGGGTTTCAATGGAAACCACAAATTATCTCTGAATTTGACAAATTACCAAACCATAAATATTACAAAACAGACTTTCAAATGCTGTTGCACAGAAACCACGCACTTCTTAGTAAAGGCATTTCTAAATAGGTACCTATTACCTAGCTACAAAGTCGTTACCTAGACCCCTGTATCCATGTGTATTTGAATATGTGTATATATATATTATCAAATCGATTGAAAATGCTGCATTAACTCTATTCATTTGCCCACACATATGTTTAAACCATATTTTGTGAAAAGAGAGAGAGAGGGAGAAAAAAAAAGCTTATTTCTATGGAAAAAAGGATTCAATTTAACTTGACTATTTGAGCAAATTATCTTCCTGGTACCATTATGTTTCGCCATACAATTGATTCGCCGCAAAAGGATCAGTCCTCTCGCTTGCACACTCCTAATAAATCGATCGATCGAATGAAGAATGAATGGGCCACATTATGCCATCAAATAACTCAATTTCCAAGCATTGACAGTCCAAACCCAGGGGTTAGGGGTGCAATAACCTATCGACCGAATGTTTTCTCTCCAGACCGGTCTACTGACCCACCACAAAACATCAATATTCTAACCACACAGGCCTATGGGTATACTCCTTCCTTGTTCACCCATTTTCATAACCAATAACCGATATACAAGTTGGAATATGTATATGAAAAGTTCACCCCCTTGAACATGGACACAGTCCTTCAGTCCCACCACAGCCCGTTTACTAAGTACATCCTTGTTGGCCGCCTGCTCATCGTCGTCGTCGTCCTCATCGCCGTTGTCAACATAGTCTGCTATACGAATATGTATGTAGTTGTGTGCTTGATGCTGGTTCATTTGAAATTCACAAGCGTATTACAATACGAAGTCCTTAAAGGTACTTTACTCTGCAATGTCCTTTGATTGGAGCAGGAAAGAAAAACATTCATATCCCGACATACATTATGGGTGTACCACGTTAACTGTAGTTGTTTTTTTTTTTTTCTTTTCCTTTCATTTCTTTCTTTGTTATCGTTGTCCCGGTGAATATAATAGAAGTGTCGGAGTCGCAGTATCCTGGAGACATGTCGAGTCCTCATTTAGGATATCTGTACACACACATCTGACTACGAATGAATGTGTACCCGAACATCAAAGAAAACTGAAAAGTGTGCTTTTTTTTTTTTGTTTTCCTTCGCTTTCCTATGTGTTGAGTCCGTGGGCCTCAATTCAACCAGTTGACAGGCCGGGTCTGTAGATATCCACTGAGTGGAAATTTGAAAAATAACCGAATTTTCATTCTCCACAGCTAGACGATGAAGGAAAACTTGGCAGAAAAAAAAAAGGATGAAAGGGGTTCCGCTATGCTATTCCTTTTTTTCGAGACTGCAAATGAAAATTCGTTTGATAAAGGAGTAAATACATATAAATAGGAAAACATGGGAAATAGTATAAAAATATTTTCTTTGATAGAGCCCCGGGACGAGGGAGTACATATTTTATGCTGACATTTAATATTTATGAATTTCGTTTTCTATTTTTACGGTAGAGTGACAGCTTATGGGCAACAAGAAAAAAAAAAGGAAGCCTCCGCATGGGCCTAATGGAGTTGCCTCCTTTTAGTGTCAGGTTCTAGTCGGAGTTTGGGTGGACCAGGGGGTCACATGAATAAACTATGAGGAAGGGTTGGTTGTCTTTGGCTAATTTGAGGCATGGACATTGGCCTAAGTAATGCATCGGTGGATACGTAAAGTGAATTGTTTTATTGGTTTCAGAAGCAGGGTCAAGAACTAATTTTAGTTCACCGAAGGGTTGTAATACGAATTGAATGTCAAGCAGCTTAGAGGATGAAGGACGACAGGAGTCAAACTCAAGGGTGTTGGGATTAAAATTTATTTCTTTTTTTTTCTCTCTATTCTAGTACAAATAGATACATATGTATCTGTATCTTTCGATATGAGGAAAACAATTTCACATCAACTACTTACATATGTACATATGAACGAGTATGGATGAAGGATTTTCTCAAGACACACTTGCCCTAGTAAATATGGCAACATACTCACCGTATCGTCCCAGTTTGCTCATGACCATGTACCATGAAGGATATAAAGTATCGTAGTAAATGGAATGTAACTCTTTCTTCTTATTATTTCTTCCTTTTTTTTTGTTGTTCCTTTTGTTGAAAGACAGTGGATCATCGGTTTTCTCTTTTTTTTTAATACATTAAGGGTAGGATAATATATACAGTGTATACTGTGTACTTTACGTTGAAGAGCTTTTACGGACATCGTAGACATACAAGGATGCTGGCCATTTACACGATGGGATATGCAAAGTGAGAAGCAAGGCTGTGTTATTAATTTGGAAGAAATTTTCGTACTTGTGTGGGGATAGAGTGTATCATATTCATACTGAGTGATAGATGTTATGTGTGCTTTGCAGCAGGACATGGTAATTGTCTAGACGATATTTTATTTATGGCCTCTGCAGAAATTTGCTTCAAGATGTGTTTATCGTGTGCGATGAAGTCTTTATACTAATCAGCTGATATGGACTGAATTAGTATGGTTCACATATGCGATGTGATTGGAGGCTTACGTCTGATATGTTGAGACAGACAAATGTCTAGACTAAGTAAAATTGAATGTTTCTGCTGTCTCTAACATTGAATACCGGGGCGGGGGAAGCATCTTGAAAACACAAATCTTAGTTGAGTATGAAAACTGAAAGACAAAAAAAAATATAGTAATCCTCAACTTTATCCTCGTAATCTTCTTGACAATATGTCTCCTGTGTAACCCACACTAGAAACACTGACAGTTAACGATGGCAAAGTATCTATCCATATGGTGAGTGCGGATAGAGCTTATATGGTTTGTATATGAGAATACTGAAGTATTGGTACAAACTCTTGACGATCAAAGGTAGGACCTCTCCAGATATTAATTTGAATAAAATTCAGTATTCCAAGAAGTTTGCAGGAAGCACTAGGTCTTCTCCTAACCTTAGAGCTCCTTGGAAAAGCTTCACATTCTTGCTATAATTTGAAATTATCTTACAGCTCTTCAGCTCTTCAGCTCTCCGTATAACCGAGGCAATAGCATAACATTACTGAAAAGCTAAATATTGAAGAGTTGTTCAAATTCTTGCTGTGTACAACCTGCGGGATGTAAAGGCCACTTATTGTTGAAGATTGTTAATTGATCCTTTGAAAGTTGTCATTCCCGATGAAGAGAAGAATAAAGTATTGTGATCTCCAATAGGGGTGATTGGTACAAGATCCAAAAGGAAAGCTTTGTTGGGTTTGGTTCTTCCATAAGTAAAAGACTTAACCATGAGGTAGACATATGACAATTCGAATAATGCCAAACTTTTTGGAGAATGCACTCAGCTCCCACAGAGGAGATGTGCCACTCCACCTAGAAGTGTGTCACAGAGATCTTCGATGGAATCTGTGAGCAATTAGAAATAAATATTTCGCTAACTTCGTACTGCAGCTGGGCGTAATCAAGCATCTTCTCGGACAGCTACAGTGAGTCCAATCGACCAATTTGAAAGTTTCGGACAGGATAGTGATGTGAAGACTGAAGTATTTCCTGAAAGTGGAACTGTCTATTTTGAGAGGAAGTAGGCCTATTTGCAACCACTTTGGATCGAATTGTGCTGAAATATCTTGCCCTACATTCTTATAAAGCTAAATTGGCACAATAATTGAGACCAGTATACACAACTAGATACATATTCCCTGATTGGGTGCTAAAAATCCGAAATGACACTTCTTGTTGAATGAATTTACACTTCGGTGTCCGTGCTTGGTTGGATGGACGAAGGATGGCATCACGCGTGGACTCAAGTATATCTCAACAGGTCCTATGCCAGAAAAAGGACATAAGCAATACCCCCACACATACTAACAGAAACACCAGAGGTGATATGACCATGTACTTGCCAACCATTTGTGGTCTGGAAAGGTATACCAGCAAACATTTCCCGAAAAATTTGAGGAATATACTTACACCCACTCTCCTCCTTTGAAAGTATTTTTTAGAGACAAGCTAAAGAGCATGACGTCCAGCCATAATATTTCCATGAAACTTCGTCCATTTGAACAAGATAATGATAGAAAATGCTAATCAAAAACTTGTGAAACTTACAAGCCAACATTGGAGACCATAAAAAAGAAGAGGTGGCTCCTGTGTTGGCTACCGAAAGTAGGATTAGCTTCAGCGCCATGAAAAAAAGAAAAGAAGATTCAGTGATGATATACTTGGTTGGATAGTATTATGGGTTTTGAAGGTTATGAGTTCGGCAGGAAAAAACTAGGCACTACAGCGAGTCCATCCCTAGGGAATCTGCACTGCAAAATACTTTGTTTCCCTACAGAACCCTACAGAACTTGAATGACTGCCATATGGTTCCAACCAATCTCCTCTAAATTATCAAAAAAGTATTTTCCTTTGTACTTTAGTCTAGATATGTACCTTTTGCCACACACATGTCTTCACAATGTCTACACGTATCCATGTTCGATTATCCTAGCTTTTCCAAGCAAATTCAGGTCACAAGGACTTTGAAATGCCTTCTAAGTTTGACCATCTTAGGTCGACTTTGTTTGAGAATAATTCTCTCAGTTACTCTTGTAGGAGCTCTGTTTCTTTCTTGGCCATTCCATCGGCACTTTCCTCAGCTTCTATATAACAATATCCAGATACGCGGTATAATCTGACACGGTTCTGTGAACATAGCAATTCTTGTTGGATATTGATCCTATCTCAAGTAGCTCCGCAGTTTTGAGTGCGACCAGAGGCTCTGCGCGGAACAACCGGCATGTCTCAGATCCATTCCTGACCACAGACCCTCACTAATTGGATTGACATTAACTCAGTTAAGAAACTTTTTATTCGTCACCGATGGGGACACTCGTTCTTCGGGCCACAGAGTCTTCAAGCATGAAGAGAAAATCTAGTAGAAAGCGACCTTCGATGCCAGCTGCCTTAGGCTCATATTCACGGAGCACTCAGATTTTCTAGCCGTCACAGTAAGAGACAAGTTAAAACGACAGCACATTCAAAAAAATATATGATCCTTCACTCATGCATGGGTTGATGCGGAAGTGTACGACTAAGAAAAGTAACCGGAAAAAAGCCAAAAACCCACGTACCCTCCTCCGACAGTAGTTCATCTTATTCTTCTCAGAAACCAATATCCAAGGAACATTTACTTTTCAATCTTCGCACGTCTCAATATATGTATTGCTGGTGGGATAGGTGGATGGATACTTGCAATCGATTTTACCCTCGTAAAATGTGTCACCATCAATCTTCACCACAAATACATACATAGATCATAGTATATATGTATGTATCTATGTAGCCACCGCCTAGTAGTGATTAAAATACGAATTTACTTAATTTATTTCATGTTTACGTACTGCGTTGCGTATACTGCAAAATTAATTCGCACAGATAAACGGCCGACAACGATGATGATGACGACGCCTTGACCTCTGTAACAGCTGCCTACAACTTTTTCTCTCACGCAATCCATTCCTCGGCAAATGGAAAATAAATAAAGAAAAATATATATCAACAAAGAAATACATACAAGAACCTGCGGCAGTTGCCCATTGACATCTTATCATTCTTTTAATTAAATGGCCATCAGGCAGGTCCAGGATTAAGAAATTTGTTTTACTGTGCTCCTTCTCGCCGTGGTGCGTGTGTAGTATGTATGTGGGTTGAGCGCTCGATTATTCCTAATCTATTCCAAATGATTCTGTTGGCAAAGTCATCTATAGCCAAGCGAATGACACCCCTTGCCCGTCCTCAATCTACAAATCTACTCTGCGGTCTCCTCGTAAATAGATGACTCGGGGTTTGTCTCTGTGTTTTTATTTTTTTCATTCAGCTCCGTCACTCTGTGTGTCCATTTCATTAAATTAACGGAAAATATATTGTAGGGTATACCTAGGCTAAGTGCTGGCTCCACACCCACTTCGGCCCAGCCAGCCGCCACTCTTCTCATGGACCAGGAGGATGTGTATTAGCACGCCTTTTTGTTTCATCATTAATTCACGAGCGGATCTAATTTGCGCAGAGAAGTTATCTCCTCCGCTTTGGGGGTTCCTCTATCGAGACGGCGAATTTTTTATTCACATTTTCGGTTTTTTTTGTTTTGTTTTGGAGCCCATCTCCACAGCACAGCTGACTCTTCATGATTAATTCCGCAGATAGTTGCCTTTATTATTATATTCGTTGCTTTTGGCTTTGGCCAAGAGAGTGATTAGAAAAATGCTGCTGCTTTTAATTAAAGTTTAGTTTAAGGGAAAATAAAAGCAAAAAAAAAAAAAAAACTTTAATTATCTCCAATTAATTTTTGGAGGGAATATGTATGTATATTCACCAGATGAACGCTCTAATGACGCAGGCATCAGCAATGAGATACTTGCTCGTACCATCGGAATCATTATCATCATCAAAGACGGCAGGTTAGGGCTAGGGCTAGGACCAGGGCGGCTATCATAGGTATCTCATTACGTTTTCTTTTTATAGCACAACAGCATAACCGAAAGCGTATGTGGGTGAGCGGTGCCCCTTGTCGGTTTTTTTATTTTATTTTTGTATCTTTTTATTATGATTGGCTTTATAGGCATCTGTCTAATAGGGCAAATCATAAAACGGAATTTTGATATTTCGTTGGCATGTTCCTTTTGTTTTCTGTTTTTGTTTTTTTTTTTTTTCGACATAATGCATTAATGTTTGACAGCGGGCGCAGGACGAAAAGCAAGCGAACGTAGTCGTTCATGGCTTTTACATTTATTAATGTAATTCAAGGATTTTATTTCACTTTTCGTTGTGTCCTCAGTCGGGGTATTGGTGGTTCAGGTGGTGTGTGTGGTAGGCCCGGTGAAAATTCGTGTCGGATTGATGGAAGGCCGTAAGGTGAAGTTGTTTAACCTTTATGGGAGTCTATAAAATACATACGCATGTATCTACATGTGTTTACCGTAAAGGTGAGCATATTATGTTGTTTTTTTGTTTTTGGTGAATGTCTGAAATTTTTATTTATCATCAAGTGTGTGTGGATGTTTGGGTTTGCTGTTGTTGTTGGTGGGGTTTTTTTTTTTTTACAACTTTATAGATAGTCATTGGGTTTGGGTGTTAAATTGATTCCATTTATGGGCTTTAATCTCGGGGAGTTGACGTAAAAAATGATGTCCATTTATCTTTGTAGGTTATAATCGCATCGTTTATGCCGATGTTTGATCATGTTGTAGACATGCAGCTTTAGGGATTTTGATGTGCTGTGCTGAACTGGCTTTGGAAGTGGCGGCGTGCATTGTTTTAGCATTACTCGGGGCTTACGCGCTGGAAGCGGTGTCGTATACGTAATATTTTGTGAGCTGGCACATGGTGTAAATTTTATCAACAAAGGTACGCCAGAGATTCTTTAGTTATGCTACTTTGTGGTGAAATTGATAGTGTTGGCGGCGATAATGGATAATGGATAATGGGTGTCATTATGTGTCCTCATTATAAACCTCTTTCAGTGATATATGTAGCATTTAAGGGGGATCGGCTAGGAGTATACTGAGTTTTCCTCGACCAGTGGAAGAAACTAAGACTGGTTATAGCATCCACATTACGAGCTTTCATCGGTCATTCGTCTGTGGTAGGGCACAGTTGTGAATACCCCTTAAACTGGAGAAACATTTTGCGAGCACATACCACCAAACGAGTACCAGGATGTATTAGAAACAGGACACTAAGGAATAATTCGGTGTATCGTCACATATGGCGTTTCTCAAGAACCTGTATTAGTTCCGCGACTATGGAAGCTAATGTATGACGAAGTTTCCTGAAGTTTTCGAAAAAGTTAGTTTCGCCGACGACATACCAACCTTGTAGTTACGAAACTCCTTGAAGAGGATATAGTATGACTACCTAGGAGCTATTGGGATTGTTCAGGACTAGTCAGTACGCATAGGCCTACAACTTGAAGGTATAATGACAGAAGGAAGCTTATCAGGAGTAGACGAGTCATGGAGACTATAAAAGTATCTGTGAGCAAACAGCAATCAGGTAGCTTTGGATTCGGAGGTGAAGTACCAAGGATAATCTATGGAGATCACCTGCACCAGTTACATACATCTTCGTCATGAAGACCAAATAATATCTGTATGACTAGAAGATAGGGCTGGTGACAGAACCAAAATGTTGAAAGTATGCCCAGTCTTTCGAAAAACTTCCTATTGAATGCCGATATTGAAGTACCACCACGGTGAAGTCTTCAGAGTCTAGCTTTATAGGTTTGGACACGACGACAACTCTTATTGTCCAAAGTACACGAAAGGGTTTGAGGCTGAGGAACACATATGTCCGTGATATTACCTAAAATGGCACCTGAAGATAAATCAACCAAACACTTAACTCTGGACAATTTCACCAGAACAATCATGAGAAGCGAATAAGCTTGGAAGCAACCCCTGCTGCATGATGATAGGACAGCAAGGAAACAAGAGACAAGTATGTAAACGCAGCTGACATGAATAAGCCGATTAAGGTAAGTCCACCCTCGCGATGAAACGCTTCACGGAAAGGGCGTTAGGACCGGAGGTAGAACGAGAGGTGGGTTTAGGGGGGATGCTTAGATCGGACTGTGCTATAACTTCTTTGATAGCATTTGAACAAGGAAGTGCTCCATACCTGACCCAGGTTTGTTCGTGAAATTCTTTGAAACATTGTGAAGGCTCTAAAAAAAAATCAGAACTAATGTTGGGATGAGTAAATATTATAACCAGCTGCTATTCAGTGATAAATTCAAAACTTGGGCAAATCACCACAACTGTGGTTCCCTACTCAGAGCTGAGCAGAAAAAAAGACTCAAAATTTTAGTACTCATCACCAGACCACGGATAACTTGGTCGAACTATTGAAGGATCATTGTGTGGTAGGTATGCACGCCTTAAGACTGGGAATGGAATTGTAGTCAATGATCTCTGTCGCGGCTGTGTGGATGAAGAAGAGAAGAGAATCATCATTCTTACTTCTTTCCAGCTGCCTTGCATTACCTTTATCAAGAAAGTAGATTCTGGAAGAATTCTTCTTTGAGGATCATGAACTCAATGGATCTTTCCACTCCAAGTGTATGCTGTCATTAAAAGAGGATAGCCACCCAACCTAAAACCCAAACTCTAGGAAGCCATCTCTTTAACCAGGCCCTAGATTCCTTAGAATATATCGATAGCCCATGCCCACCGGATTAACGCCAAATTGCAATTTAATACAAATAACGAGCGAACTTCTTCTTTGAAATCTTCCTTCCAGCTTGCTTTTAATTTGGATTTGATCGAAACTTGAGTCCTATCAGTTTATTCTACCAAAAGCGGATCCATCGGGAATTTGCCCACCAACCAGGAGATTTTATGTTGAAACATCTGCCATCGATTCGATAGAGTTTAACAATAAGGCTACCTACTGACTAATTGGAGAAGTTACAGCATAGTTTCTAGTAACGATCCTACGAACTGAAATTAAATTGTAAAATCCTATCAGCTTCGAAATTAATTTTTTTCATCAAATCCCATCATCAGGTGTCATCTGTGTATTTTTTTTTGTTGCCAGCACAGAGTATTGTAATTGAATACTCCAATGCACTCCGGAACATTGTAAAGAGTGCAATTATGATACCTCACCATCCGAATGCAGAACATCCGGATGTTGTTCATGTTTATTCCATGCTGCTCTTGCACAAAAAAAAAATAAATAACAACTCATCCACTGTTGTTGTACATGGTTACCATGTCTACGCCAAATTGTATCCAAAATCCAATCTAATTGACTATCGACAAGAGGATCTCTCGATGCTCGACAGATATCTCTGCTCTGTGTATATGAATGCTGAAAAATCAGTCAGTCAACCAATCCTCTGAGCTCTCAAGGGATTGGGACTAGGGATTGTAGATTGCTGCAGGTGTTGCAATATTCATATTTCAGAGACATTTTATTCACTTTACCAGGATACGAGTTCTTTTTTTCTACTCCCTTATCCTTGTTTTCCTTTTATTTATATTTTGTTTGGTTGCTTTTTTTTTAGATATCCTTAGGATTTTTCATTCAGGTATTTGTATGGGGGCTTTACTATCGTTGGTCGTTCGATTTTGGTAGGTAGAAGATCCTGTTCCTGAAATATTTAATAGGAAGGACACACAAAGCCTGCTGCAAATCTCCAAATGCTTCAACACAAACCCAGGAAAGACCAGAATTAAGAGATGAAAATTCGCAAAATCGTTTGCCAGAAAGGAAAATAAAAAAAAAAAAAAAATAAAAATCCTGACCGAAAAAGAATGAAAGAAATGAAAAATAAAATTGGAGCACAAAAATCTCCTGGCAAATCGTTTGCAATCTAACTAAGAGGAGTCGGCTCTTGTGGCATAGATGGGTAGGAGTGCGCACCGAGCCATGGGGCACTGTAGTTACAGCAATGCTAGGAAAAGCTGTTCCATTTTTTTTTTTCTATTTGATACTTTCACATTTTGCTAGTTGGTGTCATAAATGGTGCTCTCTGTGCTCGTTCTGGTAAAATATGTGCAGACCCACCGCACACACAGTAGTAGAACTCCTACTCCTACGTCGCATATGGGAATGTTATAATCTGATAGAATGTACAAATCCTGACACCGGCAGCAAGGATGAAGTTTCGAGTATGGACAGTTTTCCCTACGAGGTAACCTGGGGGTGTGTAGATACACCAACAACAACAAAAAAAAACCCAGGCTTATCGCATGTAGAAAGTTCAACGTTTGGGTGTCAGATAAATTCCCAGCAGAACAGATACATCTCTCTGCGTGCCGGTGGAATAGTTGTGGTATGGTTGTGGGTAGAGCGACAGATCTCGGTTATCTACATGTCCGCTGTGCATACAGTCTTTACTGTACCCACACACACATGGGGAAGGGAGCTTAAAAAATGAGAAAAAAAAAAACGAAAAACGGTTCCGTGTTTTTTATATTTTATCTAATTCCTTCAGGTGTTAAATCTGTGAGTGCACTCAGCATAAATGTTCTTAATCATTCGGCTACAGCATGGTGATGTGGCGTACATGTATCTAGACTGTGGAGTACTTAAAAAAATTGTTTTCCACAATTCAGATAACTTTTGTTTAGCTGGCGCATGTTTTTGGATGGAGAGTTTAAATATTGGGGCCAATGTACTCGTCAGTGAACGGCTTAGACTTCCGGGCGTTAGAAGCAGGTTACTCGGAAACTCAGTGCGCACTTGAGAGGTTTACACTTAAAGCTGTTCCCCCTTCTTTCAATAGAGTTGGCTAACAGGTAAATTGAAACCAATCCTAGAGATAAAGGATTCTATCTGATTCTAGTTCAATGAATCTCCTTGACAGGTCTATTTAAACGTCTGACAGGATGATAATTCAAAATAGAGTGTATCTGAGGATAGAATAAGTTCCTTAAAAAAATACTAAAATGTTCACTGATATTTATTGTGGAAGTTCCTTCAACTGTCCTTATCCTTGGAAGTTCAACAATAATTCCTTGGGATGTCATCTGCCAGAGTTCTATAGAAGTATCATTCTCTTCTGCATTTTTGGCTAGAATTCCGAAGACCCTTACCAAGGTATCGACTTGTAGGGGCAGTATCTCTCGACAGATGTTAATCTTCTAAATAACGCGAAAGAGTCACTACAACCGAACATCTAGAGGTTCTCTTTGTAAGCCCTATGTAGTTCCAACTCAATGGGATGCCACTTGGAAATTTTTTGTGATTTATCCCATCATTTTTTGAGAAGGACGAATGACAAGCCTTTTGCACCACAAAGTAGTCTTCGATAGGTCTGTCCCGCAGTGATCGAAAATCGTAAACAAATGTTTATGCCCCCAAAGGATCTACTGTAAGCCCCTGTCGTATAGCAACCTAACACCAAATACAAAAGTTGGCCTGTAGCTTTGGGATAGCTAAGCACTATTCGTGAACCAGCTGGAGGTTGTTAAAATGTGGCTGTTCTTGCAGATTGCGCAGGTCTCCGAATGGGTATACGCCGCTGTTCTAGTTCCGCACATGCTTGAGCACTCTCACAGGAAGTGTCTCACTCTCATGTAACACCGCTAGGGTGCTCTGGCCAATCTTATCCTAAATCAGAACCATCGTGCTCCTAAAACACCAGAGAGGAACCCTCTCCAATATAGTTAACACCCTAACCGGCCACTATGCTCTAAGAAGACATGTTCAAAGACTGGGCATCAGCTACAATGACTTCTGCAGACGAAGAAGAAAAGGGGACCATCTTATGCACATCCCCAACACTTGCCAATATCATACAAGGGAGCCGATGGATCCCAGAGAAAGAGGGCCTTACCCCCACCTAACACAACGGCACCACAATGGACCTTCTAAGTGCAGATGGCAGGGTCCACTTATCATCAGTTTTTGACCGTTCTAGAAAATTGAGGTATGAACCTGGTTAAAAGAGCTACCAATCTTCTCTTCAATGATCTAGACTGAGGTCTTGGCGTCGTGGTATGTGATCTGTCTCGGTGCAAAATAGTCTTCTAATTCTGAGTTCATAAGTCTCATCTAGAGCATGTATTCCACCCAGTCTGAGATTACTGGATCAATTCTTTGCTGGTACAATGCTGGTCTTTCTGATTTCCATTGTTGTTACCATGTTACACAGAAAAGTATGAACAGATTATCTTTCAGTACACCAGTGTTATGTCCCCGGAACTCTCGACTATACTTTGGAACAAATGTAAGATACAAAAGGATAATCTGTTGACGATCCTTGGGTCTGTACACAGACAACTATCGGCGGAGAATCTGAATGCAAATTGGTTCGACCAATTGGCGCAAGGATTCAGGTAGGTAGAAATTAGGGACAGCCTCGGCAAACGCGACGAAGAAAAGAAGTCAAGTTCTTTGGGAATTTGTTGAATAAAAGTATGAGGCTCAGACCCTAAGCTGGTTGGAGTACAATTGCTATACAATTGCTTACTGTTTTAAGTACGGACACCCATGTACATACGAATACAATTTCACTTTAAAAGTCAACCAACATTCTTACTCTCAAATGAATTCAAAGATCAATACATCAATCAACCGCAACGCACAAACGGTTTGACATAAAATCTTCCCAAAATAAACCTCACCACATTTCTATTCACAACACACACGTCCTTTTTGCAACCACATCTACCGTGCACTTCCAAGCAATATCCTCGAAAAAAAAAGTCGAAAAACTTTCTCACAAAATACCTCTCACATGTGTAATCCATCGAATACAATGCCTACCTGTGCTATGTAGCACACATCAACCCACAAGAAGTGGGTATCTTCAACTTTTTGTCAGGAGAGAAAAAAAAAAAAGAACTGCCAGTGAATCAATCAAATGCCAAAGGACTAAAAATTAAAACCTCACTCATTCGAACGATATTAAGTGTCAACTTTGTGAATCCCATTTGCGTTGAATGACCGACAAGTAGCTTGCTTTACTTCGAGCTATTTTGAGCTTTGAATCAAGATACGAGCACAGAGATACAAAGCAAATGACACAAAGGATATTCGAGTGTTTGTTGGCAGTGAGGTAGTGAAGCAAGAAATAATTAAAAAAATTAAAATAGAACAACCGGATGAAAGGTATTTACTGAAGTGGGATTGAGCAAAGTGATGGAAATGCCTGAAAGGATTGGTATGTCAAAATCAAAGGATCTTTGAGAGCAAACAAAAAAAAATTTGAGCTGGGTTGTACGAGTATTTATTTAGATCGGAAGCCTACATAAATATTAAAATAGCCTTTGATACCCTTTTTGTTGAACATGAGGCGAAATTAGCCGAGAAGTAGGGAGTAGGTACAGACACAGGTAGCTGCACAACACACAGATAAGTACATAGGTTTGCGCTTCAAATAAAATATTTGTACATTCTGCAGGTCTTGACATACTAAACCAGTTGAGGATATACGTATCTGCTATTAACCAGTAAAATAAAGTAAATTTATTCGAAACTACTTGCACGTTCCGAATGTAAAGGAAGGATATAACTTCGGAATAGCTATCCATACACGGACTCTGTTTACAGAAGTTAACTGCCAGTCCTCGTCCTTACAGTGTAGAAAATTGATGCTCGCAACATCCCACTTTCAAAGTAAACACGCAGAAGCATTTGCATTAAAGATGTGTGAAGAACTGAAGAGCGGAAAAGGATGAAAAGGAAGGAAGGAACAACATCAGACTGTGACTGCATACCAAAGCGGCAGACGACTGGACCACCTTACATAGTATTTCCCAGACAGAGCTAATTATTAGGCTAACAATCCTTGTCACTAGAGAAACCTCGGCTAGTGCTCAAAAATTGGTCAGCAGAAACCACGAATCCATTGTATCGTGGATGTCCTACAAAGCATCGGAATATGCCTACACTGGTGCCCGTCTGACATACGTTGGTCGTATTATAGTATTGTATAAGCATAGTACATTTTTTTTAACCAGGCTTTCGATTAGTTGAATAGTTTGGCTTTAGGTTCTTCTCAAGGTAGTTGGGTTGGTGAATCAGAAGTGCATTCTTCCTACAGTTATAGATGGTTGTTTAGAGCCTGATGTCCTCAAAAAGTTGTACAGGCCAGAGATGGAAGCATCATATAGTTCAATAATGTTTTGGAAGTAGTGACTGCCTAGAGATTTATTTCCCAAGTGATGAAGGTTAGGCAGTGACAAAGGAAATCGGGTCGCTCCACCATCTGTACAGATAGGTAGGACAGGAAACCATTATTCGTTGTAGAAGTTTTTCGGTTCCTTTTTTATCGTATCTTGGTCAAAATTTACGAGATATTTTGAAATTGTTTCCATTTCCAAGCCCCAATTAAGTTCGTGTCATTCATTGTTTCAAGAGAAAAAAAAAATCAGATTCTGTTTCGGTGGCGTATGCGTAACTATTTTTTTTATGTATTTTTAGAAAGAAAATTTTTCACTTTCCATTGTACGTTACGAGGCCTCAATTCAGTTCGTGTGTGCTCAGGATGCACAGAATCAGATCCTGTGACTTTCACTGTTTCAAGGGAAAGAAGATTCAGGATGTACGTATCTGGTTCGCTGGCGTATGCGTAACCAATTTATATATTTTGAACTAAAAATTGTCTGTTTCTCATTCACTTGGCGGGGGCCTACTTATGTTCTTATGTCCCTAGAATGCACAGAACCATAATATCTGACTTACATTCTGCTTGACTAATGATATCCTCTTCTTCTCAGTCCCTACAGCTTCTACAGAAAATGTCATAGGGGATGCCCAGTGCCAGCATGTCTTCTTATAGCACAGTTGCCGGTTAGGTTGTTATATTAAAGAGAGTTCTTCTCTTGTATTTTATGAGTCCGATGGTCCTGTTTTAGTCTAAAATCGGCTAGAACACCCTAGGAATTGGTCAAACTGATCCCATTGACAATTGGCCACCCTTACCTCGTGGGCGTAGAAAAGGTATTTAGCATAAGGCGCCTTGTTGTCTGTGACGCTTATGCTGTCTTAACCAGATAAGCGTTTTCTAACCAGTGCGTCTGCTTCACAATTCCTGCATACAGTGAGCTGGTACCCAGCAAAGGGTGAGGTGTACTGTCCAACTATCTCATTAAGAAATACGCGGCAATCCTTCACTGCCTTAGAACGCATAGAGCTGGATTTGAGATATTTGATGGCTCCCTGACTGTCGATATCCGACACTAATACTTCATTAACCGCCAGATTGACTGATCAGCTACTTGCTGAATGGAATTGATTTCTGTTTGAAAAATGCTGCAATAGTTTGAGAGGGCATACCTAGGTCTTAAGTTTTGGATCAGTCCATAAAATTGACAGGGCTTCGTGCTACACGACCTCACGTTAAGTCCATTCAGTTCTGTTCGGTACAGAAAGGGTATCTGGTACATTAAGGCTGTTCTTTTTGGCTAGAGTAAGCGATACAAGTACAACCTAATAGAGGTAACTACTAATGGATTTTCGATCTGTACCTTTGAGAAGAAATATGAAACATATTGTCAAATGAAAATCAGTATGGTATGGACGATTTGGACTCATGGAAAATGGAAAAGTCCTGCAACTAAGCTTACATCGACTGCACAAAAGTTGAATCCAAGAATAATAAAAGAGAATATTGGCATGACATACAGAATATTAGCATACAACTCTCGACTATTCATTTCCATTCTCTATTCCCATCGTTACGCCACAAAAATCTGTTTGCAGTCCAAGAATGCATGGTCTAGTGCAACGGAAGTGGTCTGTAAACAGGAAATTTACTTCAAACCTTCCACTAGCTAGTCCCGACCAAAGAATTCGAAATACTTAACCAGACCCTGTGAATATAACACTCATCTCAGACTATACAACCATAATTAGCTACCATCAAGCTTAGCCTATCAGGTTATTATTGTTGAAGAACCCAGACTACTGTGCCAAGCATTACGTAGCTCAAATCAAAGTGGTTATCTTCATTAGACTCACAAGCCAAATCTCTGTTATGCATTCTATTATCTCTCTCTTCCGCCCGCCCCATCAAAGCCCCCAAAAAAAAAACAAGAAAATATCTCAACCACTTAGCCGCAATCTTTTCAATCTCAAAAAAAAAAAACATTCTTCGCATTTCTGTATAAATTACTAAATGAATTTTTAAGTACATTTCAACCCACATTTACCGTTTAACCCATTTACAATATTGCCTTCTGGTCACAGAGTAAAAATACTAAAACAACCCTCCCCCCCTGCGCCTGGTTGTGAGTTCTTTGAAGTAGCTCAAGGCCTTGTGCTTCAGTTCACTGGTCTACTTCTACTCCGTTTTTCTTCTTCTTTTTTTTTTATATATATTTATCTGTGATAATACCTGACCTAAATTTATCTTTTATACTTCTTCATCTACCACTTCTGTATGGCATATACTTTTTCTGGGCAAAAAAAAGAAAAAAAAACCCTAAGCTAGGTAGATTGAGGTGTGCATAGCCCCAAGTAAAAATTCCTTCCAGATAACATTCATTCACGGCGCATCCTAAAAGATAAGAACTCACAAGATGCGTCATCATCGTCGTAGTCGTGGTGTCGTCGTCGTCGTAGTCGTTTGTCATCGAATAGAGAAAGAGTCCGCGCTTCAAAAGAAAAGAAGAAGAAGAAGAAGAAGAAGAAGGAATCCTTAACAAATGTGACACACACATTAGCCTGACAATTCCAATTGCTATCGCTGCATCGCAGAAGAGACTACCTCATAACTAACTACAGCTTCACAGCTTCACTGCATACTAGGGCGAGAATGACGACGCGAAGGACCAAAGGATTCGCCAAGTAGCAGTGTGTCATTTGTATGGTGTGTGTGGTGCATTATGAAAAGCTCTTTCAGTTTGCACCTTATAAATTCTCCTTGATGACGATGGATGAATGTTGCACAGTTCCAGCATTCAGTACCTCTTCGCTCGCCGCGCGCCCCCCCGATGCCATTTTCCTCCGACAAAAACGACAACGTCGACGTCGACGATAATAAGATCGCTAGGCAACGTCTCCGCGCTGAATGGGGTTAGTAGTGTGTGTTCCCTTGCTCTCTCACTATTTACATAGGGAAAACTATCTGATTTACCTAATTCTATGCCATAGTGGTGGGTATCTTTGAGCCGCATAAAAGCTGTGAATAGCCTTACCATCAGCTTTACGGGCCACTCACACTGAATGGGAGAATACCATTCGAATGCAAGTCGTCTGTCCCCCACACACACACACGCCCATATGCACCCACATGTTATGCCTGTGCCTGGCATAGTGGTGCTGGGATGTCATATCCATCTTGAGAGAGTGGAGGGAATCGTTCATAGGAAATTGCATTTTTGAGTGGATAATTTATATGCACAACACACACACATACATACAAGTATGTATAGACATGGTGAAATATTGA
Organism: Xylota segnis; assembly: GCA_963583995.1. Taxonomy (NCBI): domain Eukaryota; kingdom Metazoa; phylum Arthropoda; class Insecta; order Diptera; family Syrphidae; genus Xylota; species Xylota segnis. Next base: position 56,246,313 of record OY757238.1, on the reverse strand, counting down.
AAGACAGCCGTTTTGACAGGACGAAGACACGCGCCCCACTCCCTCTCTCTCTCTCTGTCTCTCTGTGTAAGGACATCATACAAAGTGCAGCAGAAGTTTGTCATTTTGCCGCGTAATAGCTGATCAATCGTTTAAGCCATCCGTATCGCATATGCACAGGACGAACGATGCAATGAGTTTAAAACGACATCATCATGTTGAAGTGCTAAAGGGCCAGCGCAGTGGAAAGGGGGTAAAAAATTTGAATCCTTGCGGATCAGAGGGATGAACGTTGGATTTGAACGAAATTGCACGAAGTGTGCTAGTTTATGGATTCTTTATGTGCATGTTTATCTGTTTGGTCCTTCCCTTGGCATAAAGTCTGTAAGAAGATGACGATGGCAAGGACGACGACGACGATGAGTCGATGGTGAAAGGACGTCGACTGTGTTGCAGTTTTACTTAGGTACCGTCGCTCGTTGTCATTACCTACTCGTCATAGTGTGCCTTAGAACGTCATCTTCTCGTCACAAAACGACAGAGAGCGAGTGAGTGGGAATTATTTAAAGGACAAGATAAATGTCGGCGTTATTTCATTATAGTGCAGTTTGATTGCATGTGTATACGACGACGAAGGGCGTTGAATGCAGGGCGGAAAACAATTTTCAAAATAAGGAGAAAAATGAACAAGCAAACTTCTACGGAAGTGAGCTGTTGCATATTTTATATCCCTACTGGATGTCACTCTTCCAACGAGATACAGAGAAAGAGAGAGAGTGAGAGAGTTGTGGCAAATTTGTCAGGCAGGATTCAAGATTGTAACGTTGTGTGCGATAACTTAAAATTGAAGTCATTTCGCTGTGATGGATACCTGTTTCAGAAACATTTTCCACCTACCAACAGTTTTGTTAGTTTGTTGTACTCTCGCACTCAGTGTTAAGGCATAAAACAGTTCAGTCGAAGGGAGGCTAGGATGGCTGGTGTTTAATATGCATGACATGGTATTTCAAGGACTTTCTAAACGGCGCGTGATTCTTAAATTTATGTTTTCACAACAAAATAGAACGTGTGTATACAAAAATGTTGTTTACTACAAGTACAAGTGTGTTTTAGAGCTTCGCTGGATTATAGTGCTAACAGAACAATTTGCATGGAAGTTGAGTCAGGAAAGTGTGGGTACATGTTGTCGTAGGTAGTTTCTTTTTCCGGTAGACCAGGTGAAAGTAAGTCATGTAGTTTATGAACAAAATAAAAAATGAGTTAATTTGAAGGATGTGGCGTGCGTGTTATCTTATCAGCGGTGAGTCTAATCACTGGCTTTAGGAAGTTGTGGCTGTGCAATATGTAAAGCCGCAAGGATTTGAATTAAATTTAAAGCTTTGGATGTGGTTATGGAATTTATATGCCAGGGATCAACGCTAGCAACGCCAGAAGGATCCGACGTATAGTGACTACTTGCACAAGTAGGACTACTCCCACTACTGCTCGTGCAACAATGCTCGGCAAAAAACGCGCCTCGTTTATGACAAATCGGGATGTGGAGAGGCTATCACATCGGACATGGCACCATCAACATGTGGAAAAATAGATTACGCATACGCCACCGAAACAGATACTGATGTCCTGAATCTGGCTTCAGGAGGCACAATGCAAGTCAAATATTCTGATTATGTGAGTCCCAGCCATGAATGAGATTAGCCCCTAGCTCGCTGTGGCTGGAAAAAATAGAAAATTCCTGCATCAGCAAATGCATGGAAAAATAGGTTACGCATACACCACCGAAGCAAATACTGATATCCTGAGTCTGGCTTCAGGTGACACAATGCAAGTCAAATATTCTGATTCTGTGAGTTTTAGCCACGGACGAACTTAGATGCTACCTCGTGCTAACAGAGGGTTACTACATGCCTAACACAAGTTGGTATCCTTGCAGTATATGTAAACCCAGTGTTTGCAAGATAAGATGAAGCAAACTTTCTCATTGATAACAAGAGAGAGACTTCTTCTCAAAAAAAATAAGACTGTTGCCTTGATGGGTTTGTCACAATTGGGCGTTTTTTCCTCAAAACCACAATTTCAGTTAGAGAAAGTTGTGGTAAAGAAAAATAAAGAATTGTCATCACTTCTAAGGAACCTGGCAAAGGACTGAGAGCGAGATAAGCGAATTACATTCTCGTAACTTATGGCTCCAAAGTTCAAATAGTCATCAAACAGGGTTTCTTGTATAAAACCCTCAAGGAACAGGAGACATAACAAATTGGTCTCCTTCAAACTTTTTCAAGTCGAGATACTTTCCCAAGCTAATGCAAACATTATTCACTGTTCATTCCACTGACGGTTGTTTCTATTGAAATTCGTTGAACTCAATCCCTGTCTTCAAATTTCAGAGGTAAAAGATACATCATTTGTACAGAATTCCTAGTACTGTTGGCAGCAACAATGTCATCTGACAGTCAATTTTGTTTTCAAACAGCCGGGTCTCACCACATTCTACCCATCGATTGTAATTTGTTCCATCACATATCAAAGGACATCTTATCCTCGTCGCGGTCTTTAGAAAAAAGTGACTCAATTTTAAACTACAACAGACCATGATCCAAGTACGATTCGATACAGTACGTGACCGCCTTTACTTGAGTGACATTTTTTTCCCACATGACATTCGGCAGACTTCGAGCCGAAGCCAAAAGATACAAATAAGAAATAATTCATAATGCATACCCAAAGTAGTACCCACACTTTAGCGGCATGTATTATTAATTTGCTGGTCCCATCTATAAATAGATACATAGTTGAATGCCAAACGAAACACAAATAACCCATTACAGCGATGTGCGCTACACTTTTTCGTTTGTATCTACATACCTGCATGTGTAGTTAATAACCGCCAAACGCCACTGTCGACCAGGACAAAGCATTCCCTAGCTACTGCAGGTATGATTTCCCTATTCCTCTGATCATATCCCATCAGCAATGGTTTTGTTTGAAAAAAAAAGAACTGTTGCGTAGCACTTAGGAGAAATTAAAAGCCACTACAGTATATCATTCCCTGAGCATGATTAATTATTATTAAAAGGACACGTATAGTTGTTACAAAACAACATCCACTGTAGGAGTATGTACACACACTATGCTTAGGATACATGTTTTCTTATTTCTTTTTCTCGAATGCGTGCCTCAAATTAAACGTCAATTACGGCACTCATGACGATTTGTACAAATGGTTGTTTGTTGCTGGATGGAATTAAATGATTTTATATTCAAATAATCATTTATCAAGCCTTGAATGTGGAAAACGGACAAGGACAGGGGCGCCACAGCCATATGAGTATACTTATGTATGAGAAAAAGGAAAAGAAAATTCTAACAAAAATGTCGACTGTACGAATGGGTACAGGTATAGGTTTCTTGGTGATGATTGGCGCACGCAATCCCTGGATTCATGTGGAGGATTTTCCACTCTTGGGGTTAATTCTTTATTTTAGTTCGGAGGTGAACAACATGTGGAGATACATTTATTATTCAGAGACTATACCTACGAACCAAGTTGTAATATCTTTCCATTTATATTCTTAATAAATTATTTTTTTTTTTCCTTTGTTTTTTGTGGGATCAATGTGGGCATAAGCATGTAAAATTAATTCAATTTTATCATTCGTGTGCATAGTGTATTCAAGGATGGCAGTAGTCTCACGGAATGGCTGGGATGAGGTCGGAAAAAGTTTTGTTCAGTCTGGCGGCATCTACATTCCTAGTATCGTAGAACCAGAACTCAAATAAGGGCCTTCTATTTCTCTCCAAGCCATCTAAACCAAAGATAGACTGCCTGTCTGTAAGCTAAGAACAGACAAACATAAGTAGGCAGATCTACTTAAAACTTCAATGGAAACGATGGCTATTTCTGACTATAAACTTGCAATTTTCGAAAAGAAATGAGGCCTCCTTTGGATAGCGAAAGCCCCGACAAGTACTTAGGTGCAGAGAAGATGCATATCGTCATCCAAACACCCAAGCGAACATAATTTGAAAAAGCCTCGCCCACCGTCCATAGGACTATATTCTTGAAGACAGCTACATAAACTTTTAAAGTGAAGACATACTTAGTTTAGGCGAATTCTATTGAGTAACGTCGTTTTAACACTGGACGTGCTTCTATCACGCCTCTTTGCTTCGCAGCGTAGTATCAGCATCTCTCTGTCGAAGTTTGATACACGAGTGCAGTTATCTAGGTCGAGATTGATATATGTAGCTTAAGGCAATGAAAGGCCTTTAAAGTCAATACAAGAAGATTTAGGTTTTGAAGAGGTAAGTAGGTAGATAGCCGTACTTTTTCGAAGATTGTGTATCTGGTTTTGTTGAGGCTTGGGCATTCACAAAAGAAATGTGTCGGTACTACTAACACAATTAGGACTACTTCCACTACTGCTCCTACAACAATGCTCGGCAAAAAACGCGCCTCGTTTATGACAAATCGGGATGAGGAGAGGCTGTAGCACCATCAACATGTGTGGAAAAATAGGATACGCATACGCCACCGAAGCTGATACTGATTTCCTGAGTTTGGTTTCCGACGCCACAATGCAAGTCAAATATTCAGATTCTGTGAGTCCTAGCCACGAATGAGCTTAGCTCTTAGCTCGCTGTGGCTGGGAAAAATAGAAAATGTTTGCATCAGCAAATGCTTGGAAAAATATGTTACACATACGCCACCGAAGCAGATACTGATTTCCTGAATTTGGTTTCCGACACCACAATGCAAGTCAAATTCTGTGAGTCTAAGCCACGAACGAGCTTAGCTGCTAACTCGTGCTAACAGATTTTTATCAGAACTGGCCAATAGCAGAAGGTTACTACTTGTCTAACACAAGTTGGTGTCCAGTGTTTGCAAGATAAGATGAAGCAAAGTTTCGCATTGATAGCAGGATAGAGACTCCTTCTCAAAAAAGAAATGTATCGAGTCCTCCTCTACATCAGTCTTGTCACAGGTCTATGGTGCTTATTTTTATTCTTCTGAGATGGCCTGTGAGAATGCCTATGAGGAGAATCAATTCTAGTCTTTTAGGCGACAGAATGCCAAATTTCATTGGTCAGGTTGTGGATGTTCAGGCCGATTTGTAGTTCGTTTAAATCTGAGCCTTTTCTGCGTAGTACATCGCTTATTTCATTACCGTGAACGTTTAACTGACCAAGAGTTCTTTGATGGCTGCTTCACTGCATACATTTCCAATTGGAGTACACATGTGATTGGGAAGTTGTACGGATTGGGGAATTCATAGTTCCTCTGAGTTAGTACCTTAACCTATTCGTAACAGTGAATGTGGAAGCTAAGTTTAAGACCTCATCATATATCTAGCTCTGTCAAGACTCTTTACTATCCTCTATCGCAGTGGAATTAATAGGCAAAAACAAACTGGCCCTGTTCAGCGGTCTGGAATACCGTGTTGAAAAGGCTCTAGTAGAGAGTTCCTCATGTCCTTGCAGCATAGCTTCACTTACCTTAAAAAGGAATACAATCACTCCTCCACTAACTGCAGACATTGACATTTTTTAAGAAGTTAAATGGTGATAACCTTACTATAGAAGGCGTCTGGTCATCACCATGGATTTAAAAATAAATAAATATTAGGCGCGACAGGTTGATGAGACTCAAGGTCTAGCTTGTCACAGCCATTCGTGTTGTGCGTGTTACACTCTTTATACGAATGGAAGGAGCCTACTGTATGCCGTTTCCGAAGGGCAGTTTGATATTTGAGAAGCATTCTCCGGACATTTGTACTCTCGGATGTTTGTCAGACGCTCGCGAGAGGTGGGGCCGTGAAAAACTTTTAGGTGTTCCCGACTGGGATTCGAACCTCGAACCCTTGCTCCATAGTCCAATGCACTAACCACTGAGCCACGGCACCCACTTCAATCTAATCAAACAAATAAGGTGCCTGCTTGCTTAAGCTTTAGCCTATCACTTTCCAGTTGCACATATCCCTGAATTATTAGAAATTAAAGCCTAGGCCTCCTGTTCAAATTTAAGACAAAATACGATCCTTTTGATTGCCCTAAAGCTACATATCTCAGAATTGATGTGAACAGCTTTCCTTAACAAACCCAAAATATCGAATATCCTTATCTCATTTTTTTACAAAATTTTTTTAACGAATACCAGTAGATACATCAGACAAATCGATTTTATTTGACAAATCCTTTTGAGAGTCTGATGTGGCGCATGGAGCTCGAATTTCCATCCGTCTGAGATACATTTTCTCTTCCCCTACGTGCACAGTTCCTCTTAATTAACACACACTGCCACGAGATGTCTCAAAATATATGTACGTTTCTCTCTAATTATTCATAAAAAAAAAAAAATAATAATAATAACATTCTGATTGATGAGCATCGAACTCACATTCACATTTAATTCGCATAACAAAAAGCAAACATAAGTATCCAACAGATAATGATATCTTATGCAAACAGAAAATCCATTACGTTGTTCATTTTCCAACGACAGGCAAAAGGCAGTCTCTTCCACATACATATACTCGTACACCCTCCCAAAAAAAAAAAATGGATTTTGTTTTCATCAAACAGTCTCATTACTATCTTCGTTATGTGCCATCAAACTCATGCCACAAGGATTCGTCAAAGAACACCAGGACATACAGCAAAATAACATCAATATTATTTAGCCAAGCAGAATTAATCATCTTTGACGAAGCAGCAGAAGAGGCGAAAAAAAAACAACAACACAGATTCCTTCACTTCGAAGGATCTCATTTTTACATGATGTCTGTCTTGAGCTTATGTTTTAGTAAATTCGTATAAAAAAAACAGAGCGTGAGCAGTAAGGATAATTGTTGTTTTCTGTTTATTCGATGAGAATTAATTAATTACATTGATGATATCAAAAGATTTGCAATTTAATTTACGAAGTAAGGATTTAAGTTTTATGCAGGAGGTTGGGTTTTGCGGGTGCTGATGGAAAAATTCAACCTTTCGGTGTAAGTTAACCTTTTGCCTTACAAAACTTTTACCACCTTTGTACTTCTTAGTACTTCTTCATACTACAGAGTAAGTAAAAAGCAAATATTTAAGGCTCAATGAAAGTTTGTCTCAAATGAATGAGTATTTGATAGCTACTGCATCTTTATAAAACTTAAAGCTGAACAGTCAAATCTGCAGGCAACTAGACTTTGAGAGCCTAAATCCTGGTAGAACTAAGTGTTTATTAACTTGGCAATGGGCCATGAACCTATAGGCATAACCATACGACGACGAGAGTGGCAGTGGATTGGACACACTTCCCGAAAGGGTGACAGGTCCATAAGTAACCACGTGATGCAATGGAACTCGCTTACTCAGGATGGCGGTCCTAGCCGTACGTGGGGGAGATCAGTTCAGAAGGTAGCAAGGCAACTGGGGAAGAGTTGGGAAGAACTGAGGCACATTTGTACAAATCGCACATGATGCCGCATAGGACCTACAAGGGGATACAGGACATAAGTTACTTGACCAAAGCATGTAATCTATGTAAAGAGACACAAAATATGAAACAATAATTTCATGAATCGTTGGTGGGGTATTGACGTATACCTTACTTTCATTATAGCTAGCCGATCAGAGCGTCCAATTACAGAAATCATGGCGCCATCTTTGTAAAAACATACGTTGTCCACATAGACAGGATCAATTTCAGGTGGACTGGCTTCAATTCTTATGGCAACTCTACCTTGTAAGCTCGAAGACTCAGATTTACATGCAAAATACGGCGTAAATTGGTTGCAGATACGCCCAATCTTCTCGAAATAGACACCCTTGGGCCTTTCCTTACAGAGGCAATATTTTCAACTGAACTTGCCAACACGAATACGAGTTGAACTCTTCACATCACTATCCTCTTCAAGTTGTTCAAATTCACCGAGTAGCTATGCCAGAAATCTCCCGATGATGACCAAAAGCCGTACGAGCGTTTTTGAGATTTCTTCACTGGTTTCAATATTGTAACACGTTATGCGAGTGTGTATCAATGCATATAGTTGAATGTTAACAGTTCAACAAGAGTGGACAATTTACAGTCTTGTCTTGTTGGATGACTCTTTATGAATAGTATCTCCATCGCAGCCAATGGAGATCCCTGTCAAGCTATGTTGACTGTCTTACGTTGGCTTAAATTGGGGAAAGAGAAACATTGTTCTCTAGTTTTCTTCAGCATCTTCCTCTGGTATGACATATATTCGTTACATATCAATCAGAAAAAACAGAAGTAAAAGCATTCCGTCAACTTGTCTGTCATGATTAAGAAGTCTGTATCAAAGAAAGGAGTAACCCTCCATGCCTTTCTAGACATTTTCGAAGTATACTTAGGAGTAACCTTGGCAATGTGGCTACTGATCCGATGGCCTATCCTCATATGAGGCTATTGTTTAATCTATTCGGTTCCCTAAATGATCAGGAGACACTACTATTCACTCACTACTCATGGACTATAAGTCCAGGAATCCACAAACAATTTCTGAGATCGAGGCTTATATTCGATGCGAAACGAGTCTAATTTAGGGAAAACTTGTTTTTAAAAATTTCATCAAATGAATCAACATTATTGAGAATATTGAGTGGATTCGTAACCCAAGCACTATTTGACGCAAGCAAACTAGAATATTGATCAATTCAGCAGAGGAAGATACTATATATCCGTTGATAGCTCAGTGAGCAGATTTACGTGTCTTACCAATCATGCATTTTTTTTTATACTTAAGGACATCTTAAAGAATTATTATTCACTACTATTACTTTAAATTTACAATATTGAACGTCGCACAGCTCTCTATAGGACACCATTGTGCTGTATCTTTTCATACATAACCAAACTCTATTAAACAATAATCATAACACAGCATTAAGATAACGTTAACATATCATAAAATGTACTAAAAGTCAAATAACATAAACACGTTCTCGCAATTACCTCATAAGGAACACCTCCCACCAAGCCCACTGTAAACGCCATTACAATTCGAATAAAATTCAAATCCACCTACCCCCGTGGTTTGCTGATTATCTCAATTCTACAAAATCATAAAAGTTTTACCTAAAAATACATTAATTACCAAAAACGGAAAATTTCATAAATAATTCAACGGACCCTATCTGGGTGACGTTTTAAGTTTAAATTATTTTCCACAGTAATTAGTCCCGACTGCCCACGGCATACTGCTACAGTATAATTCATTAATATGTACAATTATAATTACATTTGATTAAGTGTACAATTCTGAGCGCACAGCTATTTTTACAATCACACAGGAAGGTTGTTGCGTTTAGAAGATTTCGAGTAAACATTTACAGATACATTGAATTGTTTACTTACTTCTAACTAATGGCCACTTTGCGATTAAGTGGTTCTAAATTAAACATCAAATGGAAAAGCAGGAACAAGTGTAGACACAAATAAGGAGGATTATGGATTATTATAATGTCTCGTAATAAAATGCGATTGAGCCCAAAAACCTTGACACAAATAAGAATTGAAACAAAAAACCAATTTAACACGCTAGCTGTAACAGCAGGAAATCGTCACGCAATTGTTTGGGCCATTTGTTGCCAATTGGTTAGTTTGGGGGCCAAGAATTTACGATACGATTTCTCTGTGTTGCCTAAGGATATCAGTTCATTGCTCAGTGTCGTGTTACAAATAAACACTAAAAAAGAAAATCAAATGTAATTATCGAAAGGCTAGACACCTCCTAGTGTTATGTGTTACAGTGTGTAATTAAAAGGAAGGCACCACACCCGTGGTAGAAATTTGAGATTTACTTTCGTACAGTCGACGCCTTTGTTAAAGTCACGATGAAGTTTTTGAGTCCTTTTGTGGATTTTACTATAAGCTTTCACTTCATGAGGAGACTGCTGAAGAAAGGTGTCAATGATATTTATGATATCGATGGTCCTGAGGCCACTTTAAGTATCTGTCCAAGTCCATGGCATGGGTTAAGAACAAAGAAAGTCCATTAGTGTCAAATAGCGTGAACGATGGGGTTAATTGACATGTCTGTTGCTGGTAATAATTCAATTCGGTCGTCGAACTTCAAACTTCAACAGTTCAAACTGTGTGGCATGTGGCCTTATCATGTTGAAACCACACATGCTCCAAGTCATCCTTTTCCAATTTATTTCAAAATAACTCAGTCAGCATTTTTCGTTCTCCATTGGCTGAGACTATGTTGCCAGGATAATTGTAGAAGACTCTATAAGACAAGGATCCCTATTTCATTCATTCACCAGTATGACCAGTGTATTCAGTTCATGGTTGACCTCCCATATTGCTTTACACGAAAATCCTCTAGAGTTTGCCTCTTATGTATGATGTAGTTATGCCTTTAACATAGACAGGTATGAATGTTTTGTATCAAAGAAGGAAGCCAGAACTAGTTGTGTCCTTTTACAGCAAAACTGCTCTAAAAGCTAAAGTCTAAAGAAATAGCCACCTGGTCACTATTGATATGTAATACCTTCTTAATGTTGCCGACCAAAAGGGACCAAAAGCATTCTAAAAAAACACTGACAGAGAACAGTACATCGCCACAATAGAAACTTCCTTTCAACCATAGTGTAACCCAAAAAAAAAAAGAATCACCTGCAAGTCAATTATTCAAAAAAGAAATCCTCCCATTGGTAGGCAGTCCGAAACATTTGCCCTTCCCTAATAACAATACAATACTTCCATTCTAAGTATACCCCATCCAGGGCCACGTCAATCCAATGAACAAACTGACTACCAGTTGCTACCAAGGTCATCAACTGTCATGTCCAGTGATACAACACATATGGTGTCAACTAGCCAGCAAACTCTCATTCCCACTGCCATACCGATGACATTTTTAAGTGAGAACACAGTTCAGAATTTCTACCAACCAAGGACATTAAAAATTCGCGAAATTTTAACTACCTACGTGTTATTCTCTCAAGTAACCATATTAAGTTTTATACCCTCGTGGTATTTTTATCACCCTTTCTGAGAGCTTTTCAAGTAGGCATTGTGTATTTTATTTGCAACAAACACCTACACACCGCTCCACCGAACAAAGGTCACTACATGTGCCCCAAGATACCACCAATTTTCGCTGACATATTCCCATGAACCCTTATCCGGTGAAATTAGATAATCCACCCACCACCTGGAATACCAAAAGCCATGTTGAAATTTAAAGAATAACACGAGCTCGTAAATCTTCGCGAAACATTATACGAAGTACGAAGTACGCCATAACGTTAAGTATATGCACATTCCTACGCAAATAAACTCGTTAAAAGAATATAATTTAACTAAACAAATTTTTGGTCGACAGATTTATGTTATTAACTCTAAAATGTATACCAAACACTTATGCTAAACAAAACGTTTAAAAAATTGTCTGTACAGCGCGGCGGCGAGAGTGATTTAAACATTTCAAACTCATTGATGGATGCTGTACACAATCTATAAATATCGAGATTATTTAACTGCGTACTGTGCAGGAAAAATAAAACCTTGACGTCAGAGTGGCCATTTCATTATATCACCTAATTGATACATAAAGGGATACGTAAGCCATGTCAAACTGACGCCAATAACAGGTTGTTATGTAAGAAAATGAGGATATTTTCCATGTCCACTAATTGCAGAACGAAATCCATCCGAATTGGAATGGATACCCTAACTCAATCGAAAAAAAACACAAAAAATGTCAGAAAGGAGAAAGTCCTTATGACCAGACCCTGACGAACATATTTTGTTATGGAAAATAAGTACGTCTTCTTATGTAATGAGAATTCACAAGGAATGTGTTCAGGTGATTCGCCACCTTTCGTGCGGAACCTTTTTTTTCTTATCTGAAAGGACATCTCAAGCTTACCATTGTCTAGTACTACTTTCGTCCAAATCAAGGCTCTTCTGATATGGAAGGAGCTTGATTAATCTTTTGAATGGTCCCGACCCCTGGAGAATCAAGTCAGTGGCGACAGTGACAGTAGAGTTCAGGGATATATCCAAGTTTCACCCTGCTGTATCTAGCTAAAGACTGTAGTGCATCTAAGCACCATTTGAATTAACTTAAGTCCTGTATCCCCTTGTGGGTCCTACGCGCCATCGTGTGAGATTTCTAGAAATATGTCTCCAATAATTCTTTAGAAGCACCTGGCTATATAGACATTATTAAGGCTTATCCAAGAGCAAATCTCAGTGGCATGAAGTTTAGTTTGGAATCCCGCGGGGCACATTCACTAAATATCGAGACTTTGGTATTAGAACTAAAGAAAATAGCTTCAACTCCAGATTCTATGTTCGATCCATCTGTAAGCAGACCAGACCTCTAGACCAGTCTAGACCAACCAAAACAGTAGTCCCTTTTTATTCTAGCTACAGCTTACTAGTGAATCTGTTTTTGTAATGATATACCAAGACAGGCAATTTTCTGTAGAATCCACATGGTGATTATAGTATCTAGGCCCCGAAGTTTGGCGGAAAGGCATCTACAATGGCGGACTTGATTTGAGGATTCCGAGGAAGCTAATCGTCAAGAATTATGTGAACATATTTCTCATTAAAATGTTGCATCAATTTATAAAAGGTTTTGCTAGATTTGATGGATAGTCCTTCTCTGCTGTGTAACACTAATAAATATCTACAAGTTATCCACATAACCAACGGAATTGAAGCTTGATCTCTGAAAATCGATTAAAAGATAGGTAGGGTTCAATTGTCCAAAGTCACACTACCTAGGGTTGATTGAGTCAGTCATCCTACTTATCCACATCAGGCACAACAAATCTCTTTCGATCTACTAAATATGTAGTATCACACTAGACGTCATCTGAACTAATGATGGCAGAAGAGCAAAAAGAACTCCAATTTGGGGACAACCTTTAACAGCGATCACAGTCACTGACACTCCTCGAGAGGATTAAGTAAGGCTGGCATTTTATCGTTGTATATTTACCAAGAATAACTTTTACTTGCTAATAATAAACTTCCCATTAGGCATGATAAACGAGGAATACCTCAAGACTTAAACCTCACCTCGTTATATAGTCAGAAAAAATTTGAAAATTTTTGCACCGAAAAATAGTTGAAAAAAAAGTTGCACATACGCCACCGAACCAGTTTTTTTTTTTTTTTGTACACGAACAAGGTATACCTTTTTTCACAGACAAACCGGTGGGAAGTAGGTATTTTTTAATACGTACATATCAAGCTTATCCAAGGATTTCTACAGAATAGAACAACTTATCGCATTTACAATCCAATTGTCCAGACCTACTCACATAAAGAAAGAAGACTCTAAGGACGTAGGTACTTCTTCAGGAATGTGGAGGACAAAGAACAAAGTGGTCCTTTTTATTAGAAAAGGATACATGCCTAGTAACACTGGATGAGAAAATAAGTGATACCACAATGGACTCTTACCTAACCTAACCGTATCTAATTTTAAAACAAAAATAAATACTCAAGAAAATGTCCTGATTTCCTAAAATTGTATTGCTCACTTTATGAGGGGTCCTTGCGTGGGCTGGACAGACCATTATACCCAGTCTGAAGAAGACACTTAGTCAAGTACAAAGGCCATACAAATGTACTGCCGTGGACGATAAGGACTGCTTTAAGTCTCGTATTCGAGAAGACTGCAAATGAAACGATTCTAAGAATCCCAAAGAAAGGTTTTGGAAGGAAAAGGTGCACTAGATCGAAGGAATAGGATTTTTTGGAAATGACGATATGACGAATTTCCTTACAAAAGAAACAAGGATAATTAAAAAGATTCAGTTAAAGCGTATACAATGAGTAACCACACCATAAAGTAGTTTGCAGATTCATGGAGAGCTGACGAAGGGACTTACTTACTGTGGGGATACTTTTGGAACAAACTTTTCGATTGACAAAAAACAAACCAACTCTAATAATGTCAGTTATCATGAACTGAACAAACAAGATCGAAATAATAGAGTAACCCTGTACTGGCTTACGAAGTGTACAAAGTTACACTAGCAAAACAAGGATCAGAAGGTTCTAAACTACTAGATGAACAATTTTCTGATTTTGCATTCATCAAAATTGGAAAGAATACCGGGAATCGTCACTGTCTGAGACAAGAAGAGATGCAAGAGTATAACCAGAAAAGATTCAAGAGATGCATCAACCTCAACAAAACCAGTCTAAATATGTATCCTTTCAAATAGACCTATTTGAATCTATCCTTGGAAATAGACCTTGGGGGACAGAAAACTAATGAAATAGTTTTGCTAGCACCAACTATTAGATAAGGATATATGATCTGCGTCATAGAAACTGGTCTAATAAAGCCGCTTTAGGACAAATTAAATTATAGGACTTATATCTGCAAATATAGTGTCTACGGAGCTGTAATGAAGATTCAAACTACACCAAAATACAAAAAAGGAGACAATAACACGGAATGCTCTTCTACTAGAAAGATTGCCCATTTGTCTTACCAAATAAAACGTAAAGTCACAACTTTAATCCAGTAGGTCGTCGGAAAATCAAGAAGTGTTGATAATGATCGTATTCTCAGAAATAGTGTATAATTCTATAACAAGTCCACCTACACTCCAAGAATCTTAACCATCAATTCACTTTATCTCTTCGTGGAATCCTCCTCAATCTCAATTTCCAACTATCCCACTCCCACCAAATACAAAACATTTGTATGATATTTAGATACCAATATTGCCCCAGGAATTATTACAAATTACTTTGGCTATGAGTGGGAATATCTCTTGTATGGCAAGTGTACAATTACCAGAAATATGTACAAGTTCATCGCATCCTTATTTGTATCTCCTCATTCCTCAAAACAATTTTAGGTAAAGATATCGCTACAGATGTATGTGTATGTGTATGAAATAAAAATCCCACATCAAAGTCAAGTATCTTACTGAAATCATAAATATCTTGATCTCTGTAATACGTAAAATCAAAAATAAGTAGGTAGTACCTATCTACAGATATTTGAATTCAACATAAATATTTGAATAAACTACATTTGCGGTGTTGAGATCGAATTCTGGGAAATGCTTCTATGTATTCCTACAGTATTGGAAGTCCAAGTAATTGAAATAAATAAAACACTCAACCAAACGTTTCAAAATGTGCAAAAGTTTCGAGATACCGGATACTATGTCTATTCATAATTGACAATATGGCAAACTTTTGAGTTTAACAATTGCCAGCTGTTTAACATAAGTAGATACATAGTTTGTGGTTATGTACAAGAAATAAGGGAGCAAATCTTTATCAACATGCAAACCTAACTCACTTTTGAGAAGTAATTACTTATTTTGATTGAATCTCGTTCCTCGTTTTAGGAAAATCTGCGGGTACAACCCTTCCCTTCAAACCAACATTAAATAACAAATTTATAACTTATAACCGCCCGCAACCCCGAAATATAATTATTCGCCATCCCCCGGCAAACACCTGTGCCTCTCATAAATCAATCGAAAATTTTATTTGTCCAGCCAAAACCTACCTGTATCCTAGCAGCAACTCTCTCGCCGTGATATCGTTGTGGTACGAACCATCCTTTCGTTGAACCGGTAACTAACACAATTCCAAGAAGGAAGAAACTTATCAATGCCGTGATAACAGCTTTCGCCCGACCCGATATTACCATCGCCATTATAAGGAACTTTTATTTACTTCAAGATTTAAATTTAAAATTAAAACACCGGAAACTGACAGATATTATCTTTCACCCTCAGATAAATCGACAAAGAAAAACCAAAAGAAAAAAACAACAAAAACCAAAACAAAAAGCCAAAAAATATACACTTCCCGGAGGGGGTGGTTGTAACAGATGGTAATAAATTAACACGAAGGGCGAACGACGACGACGAAAAATAACACAAAAAGAGAAACAAAACCGCAAAACAACAAACACTTGATTTAATATTTATTCTATATAACTTTATTTTATTTTTTTTTTGGGAAAAAGCCGACGTATTACACAGAAATAACACCACAAATGCACATCATTTATTTTCTCTTAACTCAAGGTGTAGGCAGAACACTTTTCTAGACAAACACACACAATATCGCTGCGAGGAAATATGATGTATATCCTTTTTTTTTCTTTCTTTCTTATTTAGAGGACTCTCAAACGACAGATGAATTTTTTATAATTTTTCATCACACTCGCGTAAGTAAAAGGATTTTTTTTTTCTTTCCTTTGTGCCGAAAAAAAAAAGAAGATAAATACCACCACCGACGACGACGACAACGATAACGATAACAACAAGGATAACGACAAGAAGATGATGACTTTATTATCCTTCCAATGAAGTAATTATTCAGAGTACAAAGTAAGGGTGAAGGTGATTATATTTAATAGAAGAAACACGTTGTTTGATCGATTTTCAGTTTTGGTTAATCAAATCGGATATGACTATCAGTCAAAATAGATAGACAGATACAATAGCTGCGATATGGTTTCAGCGAGTCAAAAACCGCAACGCAAAAATGTATCAAGTTTCGAGACGCGACGAATGACCCGGAACGAAAACAAAAGAACCAACTTAATATTTTCCCATATGTACTATGTACAGATACAGATATGTGTTCTCTGTCCCCTCAGATATGTGTGGTGTGGTCTTGACAAAGAGGATTTACTCTGCCAAGCGGCTTTCTATGTTTTCTCCCTTTGACTGGATTCTCCTCACAGAAATATCATTCGGTTACACTAAGTCCAGTACAAAGTATCTATTTCCACTTAGAATTAATATCACAAAACTTTACTATTTTTTTTTTTCGAATTCTATGTATTTATATGTGTGTTTTGGGTTAACAGATAATTGACTAGAATAATTAACTTTAATTCCTTTGGGTTTTTAATTTAACGTCAAATAGAGATTTTTTTGTAATAAATTAACATTGATAAAAAATTGACAAACGAATTTTGGAGAGCAGAAACGATTCTATAGATACTTTAGTATTTGATCACAGTTTTTTTTTATTTTTTTATTTTATCCGTAATACTCTTCTTTTATATATTTAATCTAATTTTGTAAATACAATTTGCCTAAACGGAGAGAGAGAGTGTCATTTATTTTTTGCAGCCAGGCGAGTACCTCAGATGCCAGGTGTTATCCATGATAAGGTTAAGTGGAAGCATGACACTGTGGCGTATGTGAGTTCTTATGCGAGAAAACACGCGACCGTTCGTAACGAGACAACGAGAACGAAAACGACGACGACGACGATAACCGCTACAAAGATAAATATACTTTCAGTACGATGACAAGGACACGTTTAAGGATATGCCTTTTTCAGATATAGGTTGGTATTCCGACTTGCGAGATATGTGTGTGAGGTTTAAATTTAATTTACATTTCCATGTTCTTTAATATACTTAATATAGTCGAACACCCCACCTTTGTGGTTTTAATGATATGCAAGAGGTGTCTGTGTATTGTGTTGTAGTCCTTCGGTGTCGATAGTTTCAACTGATTAATTCCATCCATGTGGCATTATTATTCCGGATTAATTGCATACATATACATACAGTCAATTAAAAAACAAGAAAGAAGGACGAAACAAAAAAACAGAAAACAACTCTCGTACTTCTGTGTATAATGTTTTTTTTTTTTTGTTGTTTTTATTTTAATTAACACAATAGTCCTGACTGCAACTGTGACACACATCTATCCGTATTGAAAGCGTAGACAATAAAATATGCTGACAATTATAAATCGACTGTGATTTTTCCAAGGATTAATCCACATGTTGTTGTTAGCCATTCAATCAGTGATAAATGTGATTTCCGCGCGCGTATTTTCAGCTTTATCCTCTTCCACCACATATACAGCCCGGTATTACATTGCGCGAATTAACTTTGTACTTCGTTGAAGGTATCCTTCGATTTTTCATTGCAGTTGGCGTTTTTTTTTGTTTTACAATTTTTCACTGTTTTTTTTTTTCTTTTCTTTTCCAGCCCCCGACGAAAATTCGTTATGACGAGTTGCAAGGACTCGAGTGGCTCTAGCACATCTTCACCGGTTGTGTTACGATTCCAGACTGAGGTAATCGCACTCAAAAGTTTCCACTATAAGAATTTTCCTTTTTTTTTTTTGTGTTCTTCTGTACGAATACGATGTGATTCTTTTTCGGGGGGTGATTCAACTCTTCAACGCAAGAGTTCTGGGTTGTGGGTGGATTTGGGGAGCTTCTGTTGTGATTCCAATAGGCGATTGCAGCGCTGGGTCTTACTCGGCGGTGACTCTAGTGGCAACTGTTGGAAGTATGATGTGCTGACAAAACTCTCTTCGCAGGATTTGGTTCTCTTGAGTTTTTCCTTTTGCGAATGTCCTTTTCTCTTGCTATTGATTCTATATTTTCCCAGTTCAGGGAAACTTGGCGCTGGTGTCGCTTTGGAGAATCGCCAAAAAGCGCAGGTTACTCTCTCTGTCTCTCGCACATCGCTCTCCAAGCTTTAGATACTCTCTTTTTTGTTTTGAGATACTTTTTTATTTTGCTTTGTTTTTTTGTTGGAAGAACTTTCTTTCATCACTTTAGGGAAGTAGTCAAATCAACTTTTAACAAGTCTAGACAAATGCGCCTAATTAAAGTGTTTGCCATGTTCAGGTGGTTGGTGGTGTGGTGATTTTTATTTTTTTTTGAAGGAAATTCCCACTCTCCAAGTATTCAATGTGTCTCCGGATATTTGTGAGTTTCTACCAAATATCTATGGTAGCTCCCCTAATTCTTGGGTAATAAAATTTCCATTCAAGGATGGCTGAGTGAGAAATGTGGGTTAAATGGCTTCCGATGATGACGCTGTTGACGATGATGATGATGATGATTTCTTAACTCGGATTCGTGTGAATGACCATGAATGGGGTGCTTAATACAAAATCAAGGTGTTTTTTTTTGTTTTGAAATGTTTTTGAAGGTTTTAATCTAATTTTTTTAGAATTTTTTTTTCTCTAGATTCATATTTTATTTTATCATTAACGTAGACACTGTCAATGAAGGATTTGACCGAATTGAACCTGGCGAGTGGGCACCAACAGATGACTGGTGTGTCTGGATGCTCTTTGAAGTTCACTTGTCTGGGGACATTTTAATATAACAAGGTTGACATAGGACACTAATTGTGCTTCATGATTGTGCATCAATTATTTTTAATGGGAATGCCCCCGTCTACTTTGCTTAAGGATAATAGTTGTTGTTGTTGCTTTGAACGATACATACCTATGGTAGACATTAAAGTTAAGGACAGCTTTATATTGATCTATTTAAGATTTTACTCTCAGGGGAAAGGATACGAGTGAGCTCTTTAAAACTGTTTATTAAATCAGATTTTATGGATGCAACAGCTCGCGACTAATGTTAAATAAAGAGGTGTCAAATCTCAGTTGACTGTTAAAGATGCTAATTTTTGGAAAACAATTTGAATTCAACTGAATAAGGATGCTGGTAAATAATGCACAGACAGAAAACGTTTGTAGACATATGGATCTGATTTTCAGGTAGATCCTGAGATAAATATGTAAAGAGTGGGCCATCTAGTGGTTTCTTTTTAAATCACAGAAGCACGCCCGCTGAACACATGTTTGTGCAAAATGTTTGTGGGACTGGTATGCTAGTGGACAACACTTTTTCATCTCGGCGGCTACATTAACAAACAAAATCGCCGCATCTGGGACTCGGAAAACCCTCACATTATTGTCGATAAGCCGATACATCCACAGAGTGTGATACTTTGGTGCGGATTGTAAAGTGGTGGCATCATTGGACCATTTTTTTTCGAAAATGAGGCTGTGAACAACGTTTCGGTCAACGGTGGGCGTTACAGAGCCATGTTAACCGACTTTTTTTTACTGAAAATGAAGACATGAATTTGGACGACCTCTGATTCCTGCAGGCTGGCGCGCCATGCCACACAGCCCATGCCACAATCGATCTTTTGCGAACTAAATTACCAAATCGTGTTAGCAGTCGTCTGGGCGATGGTAATTGGCCATCTCGGAGCTGCGATTTGACCCCTTTGGACTTTTTTTGTGGGAAACCGTGAAGGACCGATGTTATGCAAACAATCCGGAAACGATTCAAGCACTTAAGGCCGATATCATCCAAGCAATCCGTGAGCTACAGCCCGAAACCATCAACAAGGTCTTAGAAAATTGGATTTACAGAATGCGGTACTGCGAAGCGAGCCGATGCAGCCACTTGAACGACGTTGTATTCCATAACTAATGGAAATGTTTGCTCTTACTGATAATTTTGTTAATTTTATTGCATTTTTAAAAAGAAACTTGTATTTGGCCCACCCTGTACATACATATCACAAAGGAACAAAATAGGTTCTTGCAACCTTCTTACTCTGTGATATATCAGCAATAGGTCCACAGACTGGCGGTTCCAATTAGTTCCAATTAGTTCACGAATTCCATACTTATCCTATAGATCCAAGTTTCATAAATAGATAAATGCAAAATATTGGGAACTTGGTTGACATCACGCTTGGTTAATGATAAAATGAAGTACTTAAGTCCCCCTCCTAAGCCAAAGCTATAAACTGTATAAGTTCATTAATTCCTTTCTGCTAATAAATCGATAGCAACCCTAAGCCCTTTCATTCGACACACCCTCGTTTCAATGTCAACTGCACTACTGTCTATTTCAATAATTTGGAACAAAAAAAAAAATTTAATTCATTCTAACCTTGAAAAGTTATAAAGGGTATTTCGTAATTCCCAGCAATTATATAGTCTGTAAAGTTCTCTGTAATTAGGGTTTCCTAATTAGGTATTCAAGTTTTTCTTAAACAATTCCTTACTTATGTTCGATGCAGGGACCAAGGTGTCGTCTGAGTGCCCTACACCCCTGTAATAGCATGGAATATTAATGAGTTGAATTCAAAAGCGTACAAACTATACATGGGCACATATGACTACGTGTTTTAAGAAGGTAACATGTAGGTTTCAAGTAAATTAAAATGGGTATTCGGTGTAAGGAGTTGTAGGTATAGTGTGAGTGAAAATGGGTATAAAAACGATAGAAAATTCTAATGTGACTATGTCCACTTTGTCGCAAAGCACTGAAATGGAAGGTTGCCTGCATCCATATTTCTACGAATCGACTGAACTATCGCAGGAATTATTTAGACAGAGGATCTTCTATCAGACGTTAACTTCAAAAAAATGTGCAAAATATTCACTGGGGAATATATGGATGGATGTGGATGGCGAGTACAAAGAGAATTGGTCATAAGAATTGGACACTCGAATGGTTTTGCAAAAATTGGATTTAAACATCCATTTGATTAATTTATGGCGAAAATTGTATACTTTAAATTAAATTATACTCATCTTGTGGAAAAGTTTGTTGAATAGTTTCTACATATTGCTTCGTTCACCTACTTTTGAATATTGGTGTGATACATTTCAAAAGGAGGGAAATATCCTAGAAGTCAGGGATAGTTCGAATAGGTACTTTTAAGGAAGAACCAAGACATGGCAGAATTTTTTAGAGTAAAATGAAGTTATCATCAGTTAGACGAGACACGAATTTTTAAACTTAAACGATTTCTTCTTAAAGCTTACAAATTTCCAAAAAAATGCCTGGACTTCAAAGAAAATTTAATTTCACTTATGCAAATAATCCATACACTACTGGAAAGTATTTTGAAATCATCGAAGCACCTAATATACTTCTTGAGGATGAGCAAAGGCTCTTGATACATGCAGTTCTTGCAAATTCCATTGCATATATTTTGTAGAGCCCACCAGGGAAGAGGATAATATAAGATTTTGGTGGATGCATCTACTCCTACAATCATTCATAATTGATTAGAAGTCAACTGAATAAACAATATTTGTGGAAGAAATTATGTTTCTAACACTAGATCTATATATTTCATTGCAGTGTCTGTAAATTTACTTTTCGAAAGTCAAAAGTGTATGAACTGTCACACAAGTTAACCAATCATGGATATGATAGCTCAAGGCAAGCAATGTTAGTAATCCAGGAGCTGGAACCGGTTACAACTGTCCTAACAGAGTTAGATTACTTAAAATTCGTATACATCTTATTTGTTGTAAGTCATAAACAAAGGCACTACAGGTAAGACTCTTGTTGCGCTGAGGTAATATTTGATGTGATATGGGACACAGGATATCAATCCTACCTTTTAGAATGTGTGGCGGGTTCAAATAATCTAACTATATGTTTTACATCAGAACTTATCCATGCCAAAACGTTGATCATAGAAGATATAAAGAGAACTTTTTATTGTCGCTGTTTCAGGTAATATTTCATTCATTCAATATAACCGGGCTTAAACAGCAAGGCCTCCAGTTTGAAGAGCATAATTCCATGTGAGATTTTGTTGAAGACTTTTCTGAAATCAGTGGCTACTAGATGGGTATCTTCATCATCCTCGAATGCACACAAATTATTAGACATAAAGTATGATTTGGATCAGTAATAACGTTTTCAAAGACTGTTGGTATGCAAAAAAGATTTGCGATTGGCCTATAGTTAGAAACTTCATTCGCAAGACTTTTTGTATATAATTTAAACCAAGGCATAGGAAACAGAAACAGATATTCTTACACAAAGCCTAACTTAGGATTAATACAAAAAATTATAAAAAAATCGGTTGGTTTGACTAAGTTGTTGGAAGTTATTTGGATTTGGATTCGTCATTTGGAGATACAACAACATGAATCAGAAGTTTCCTACATGGGAGTCACATAACGATCAATAATTTAGTCACTTCGTTCAAAGTAAGTGGCTGGATAAAGAACGAAAAGAGGCCCTTCAACAACTGAGAATCAACAAGTACGCATGGTCAAATCAATATTTAAGCAGTACTCATATCCATTTCGCCGCGTGGTATTCATATATACATACATCAAGGTCCATGTTGTTGTTAGATCTATTTTGGGAAAGATCTGTTTCAAATCGTTGCTACGACAATATCTAACGATGCGGTTAAGAACTTTAAAAAACGATCCAAAGAAGACTGAAACAAATTTTACCAACGAACTGCTTTTGATTATTTTGTTTTTTTAACTTTGATGCACGGTTTGATGTTTCCTTACAAATAGTATCGTAATATACCCACTAGGAGGTGCTATCGCTCCACCTTACGTAGCCTACACGTTGGATTTTAATTAATCTGAAACAGTTTTGAGTTTCTTTCGATCAAGAAAGACCATTATATAGATGTAGATAAGATATGTACTAAATTTTTTAAATGTCACTTTAAAGCAACTAACTTCGTGATTAGCACAGTTTAAATATAATCAGATTACACTTAATTTTGAGCATAGTACTTCACCATTGAACTCCCATACAAACCTTGCATTCGAAAACTAGCAAAGAAGGATCCATGTAAAACCCCTGGAATTGGAAAATTAATTTACTTCCACATGTTGTGTACACCAAGAGTTGGTCTTCCATACCAATGAAGGATTTCTCATTCAATTAGGAAAATTGATTCCATAATATCAGAATGCAGTTCCCACACCCCCTGAAAACCCACTCGTCCTATCCTTCATTCATGGCAGATACACAGATACAAACTACTGTGCTGGACGACGTACCACTTACAAGTCCGTCCCACCTCCCATAGGTAATCCCATGGCAGGCTTAGGACAAAACGTCATATCATCTAAGGTTTGAATTAAAATCGTACTTACCTCAAAATGTCCTTTCAGTATTAGACCGGCCTGGCCCAAATAAAGGGTAGATGCTGAGTCAAATACCAATGCAATGGGCTCTCGTTTGACCACCACTGTCTGTGTCTCGATGCAGTTGTGAAAGAATGTTAACTCGTCAGATAGCACCTTAAATGCTACCGTCTGCCAGGTGTTCGAGTAGGGTATTTCAAATGTAGCCAACTTTTTGCTCACCCAGTTGTCTGAGTTCGTATACAGTAGGGTGATGCTCCATTTACCCGTCGTGGCTGGACTAAGATGAATGCCCAGTTGGACAATTGTTTCTTCGGGATTCACAATACTGAACAAGTAGCCACCGGTACGTGTTATAGGACGAAAGGTTGTCGTAATTGCAAATTCATATAGTTTCTCCGGTAAATGCAGACGATACGAGTCCTTAATGTCAGACATTGCGCTGAATTGATAAGCGGGGAAACCATCACTACCCATGACAAAATCGACTCCGATGAGATGCTTTTCCACGACCTTGAGAAGATTGTAGTCCATGTTGGCATCTGTAAGTAGAAGTGTGTTGTTTTTAATTGATTGTGGTATCCTTCACAAATAACAGAAAGCACATATAGTTTCCTTAAACAAAAAAAAATGTATCTGTAGTTTTTTCTTTTCCTCTTTCGATAAAGGAGAGAACACAGATTTCAGTCCCTTTTTTTCAATTTCATTTCAAATGGAATTCTATCCTCTAGGAGAAAGAATAAAATTCCCCAATCTAAGTGAATAACAGAACGACGGCAATGGCAATGGCAATGGCAACGAGAACGACGAAGAAGAAAAAGGACAACGACATGGGAATAAGCTACGGAATTCCATCTTCCGAAAGCAATTAGCGTTGCTCCTGGAAAACAAATTGTGCCCTGAATGACTAAAAGGCATGCTGACAATTTCAATTGCAAAGTTGGTCCTTTTGTTTTAGAGGTTTCTTCTTTCGTCATTGATTTGTAGGAGAGAAAAAAAAAAAAAAAACAGGACAATTGAGCTGTAGCGTGTAGGTGGTCGATTTGGGTGGGGCAGTGGGAGGCATGTCTTATTATTGTTGTGTGTGAAAATTGTCGACAGTGTTTAAGGATTTGTTTTGTTTTTTATGGCCTTTTGTATAATTTTCGGTTTGTTTATGTTTGGTGGTTCAAATGTATTTAACAAGATAAGTAGTAGGAGAATACGACAAGGAATCGACGATACAGCGAGTATTTCCGGACATGATTCTCGGACTGTAGGCTACATAAATATGGAAAACAGGTATAATATTGAGGGAGAGGAGATACGTGGCGATATTGCATTTGAAGTGGATCTCGAGATTTTTCCGTCCTTGACCTCGGTACACCCATTTCTTCCCAAATGCTAGCTATCGGGCATCTGAGTGCACCAAAGTCTAGATCACCCTCATTACATTTTGTGGTCAAGTTTTTTGTTCAATATCATTCATTTGACCCAAAACGCTGAGGGAGAGGAGATACGTGGCGATATTGCATTTGAAGTGGATCTCGAGATTTTTTCCATCCTTTACCTCGGTATACCCATTTCTTCCCAAATGCTAGCTATCGGGCATCTGAGTGCACCAAAGTCTAAAGCATCCTCATTATATTTTTTGGTCAAGTTTTTTGTTCAGTATCATCCATTTGACCCAAAACGCTAAGGGAGAGGAAATACGTGGCGATATTGCATTTGAAGTGGATCTCGAGATTCTCTCCATCCTTGACCTCGGTATACCCATTTCTTCCCAAATGCTAGCTATCGGGCATCTGAGTATACCAAAGTCTAGATCACCCTCATTACATTTTGTGGTCAAGTTTTTTGTTCAATATCATCCATTTGACCCAAAACGCTGAGGGAGAGGAGATACGTGGCGATATTGCATTTGAAGTGGATCTCGAGATTTTTCCGTCCTTGACCTCGGTACACCCATTTCTTCCCAAATGCTAGCTATCGGGCATCTGAGTGCACCAAAGTCTAGATCACCCTCATTACATTTTGTGGTCAAGTTTTTTGTTCAATATCATCCATTTGACCCAAAACGCTGAGGGAGAGGAGATACGTGGCGATATTGCATTTGAAGTGGATCTCGAGATTTTTTCCATCCTTTACCTCGGTACACCCATTTCTTCCCAAATGCTAGCTATCGGGCATCTGAGTGCACCAAAGTCTAGATCACCCTCATTACATTTTGTGGTCAAGTTTTTTGTTCAATATCATCCATTTGACCCAAAACGCTGAGGGAGAGGAGATACGTGGCGATATTGCATTTGAAGTGGATCTCGAGATTCTCTCCATCCTTGACCTCGGTATACCCATTTCTTCCCAAATGCTAGCTATCGGGCATTTGAGTGCACCAAAGTTTAAATCATCCTCATTACATTTTGTGGTCAAATTTTTTGTTTAATATCATCCATTTGACCCAAAACGCTGAGGGAGAGGAGATACATGGCGATATTGCATTTGAAGTGGATCTCTAGATCCTAGATGCAGTCCCCATACTACTGCCTTCCGATCACACAATTCTAGTCAGATGATCCGTTTCTGGGCACCGAAAGCATAAACTAGCTTAGCTTGCCATAAGTAGGTAGGCGTAGGTGTGCGAATAATAGTCAAAATCTGACCAAAGCTATGGAAAATAACCAAATGTTGGCTATAGGAACGTAGGGGTACGCTTATTAACGATTAAATGCGCTCTAATGCCTGCAATTATTTACTCCTAGAACCTAGTCACTCCCCTGCTAAATGAACAGTATCAATCAACTAAATCCAGTTGCCACCAACTTGCAACCTAAAATCTAAAGAGAAGCCAACACTCCCTCGACATCCTTATTTAAAGGACTCTGGTGTAAATTATATTTAATTCAATTTGCTTCTAATTAAAAACAAAATTTACCTCGGATCCTGGGTGACAGAAATTACACCGGTAAGTTGGTCCTTGCCTCCTTTTCGAACTTATTATATCCTTCGTTTGGTCTCACTCTGTTACACACTATCTGTCGCCTACATACACTGTCACGTCGGTAACACCGAAGTTTAATTTGAAAACGTCAACACATCTACATTGACTCACAGTGTTTCGTTCGTGTAAACACCTCGTTGTTCGCGTATAGTTGCTAGAGATGCAATAACGGTTCAAACTGTACATAATTACACATTAAACTTCTGAGTGGTTGTTGAGTGTTGATAGTGTCTTAGAAAATCCCAGAGAAATTCACAATATCCTTAATTAAAGAAGTTTCCACAAAGAAATGGTAACAAGCTAGAGGGAAAGTTTTCGTCTAGCGCGTCTGCTTTTAATGCCACTTACACTGGGTGTTCTGTCTGTCTGTGTGTATGGGGGATATCCTGGCGATTTTGTGATTTTCACTCTACTCGAGTGTATGACTTTGATGGAAACCAACACTATGTGCAGTGTCATTGCGATGACTTACGTTAAAGGTAAAGAGCTGATATACGAAGGAGACGAAGAGGACAAAATGAAATGAGATTAGTTTGGTTATTCTGTTGTAAATTGTTTTCTTCTTCGTTGGTGTTTTTTGTTTCCTTCGTTGTGAAGGACGAAAAATCTGTAAAAGTGCAGAGCCATTTACTGAGATTTATTAAAAAAAAATTACGAGGGTGTGACATGAATTTGTCTTCTTGTTTTTCAACATTGTTGGAGCATTGTCTGACATTGGTTGCATCTGGTTGCAAGCAGAGCCCTAAAATTTTGTTTTTGTTACAAGGAGACATGTCCTGTGAGGTATATGTGGAACTTTAATTTCGAATTTTCCATCAGTGGGGTGACAGTAAACTTTGCGGATAGGTTTTGACAGAACTCAATTCTGTTGTGGAACTTACTCAAATGAGAAAGCTCAGCACCACATTTTCAAAACTTTTAGTAGTTTAGATATGGTTAAGCCAAAGTTTTCAAGATGCTCTCGGTGTTTCAAATGATACATACAGCTTAGAACTGGCATGTGCTTCAAGATCACTCTTCCTTTTCTTCTTGTTATGATAAAGGATGGTAATTCAGAAAGCCCGTGGCTCTAGCCATGTCCTGCTAGAAAACATCATCGAAAACTCCCAATACATCCAACCATAAATCTAAGATAAAAGGACGAGAAGGGTCTGTTGCCTTCTCAACTGAAATGAATGAGGGATGCACAATACCCAATCTTAGGTTTGCGCTTATAGCTCTGATAGCAGTAGGTTTATCTTTAATTCTCGTTAAGGAATATTGATCCACAGATCGAAGTAAGACTCTGATGAATAAGGGTAAGGTTTGTAAAATCGGTCAAATTTTCCAAGTCATTCCTGTTAAGGCTACCTTTGGCTGGATTTAACTTAATAATTGCGTAATGTTTTGGAAGATTTGTCAAGCCCCAACAGTTTATCTGATGGATAATTCATACCAATGCTTTATTAATTACCTCAGTTGAAAACATAAAGATGAAAAGAAAACCTAGTGTTACTTTCATTGGAACTGCCTGACGTTAAGCCGGATAGCGACATTTAAAACTCACCCTTCAACACGAAAAGGAAATATAAGGAGTGCTGAGAACATTGGGGCAATCACTATTGGAAATAAGGTCCCGCATTTGCCGATTCTTGCTTTTTTTGAAGATACAGGAGAACAAAATGTCCTCACTCCAATTTCTTCTGTTTTCCGCAAACAACTATGTTCTTATAGTGCAGGAATCGTTGGTGGGACATTGGCTTAGACTTTATCTTCAACTTCTCATCTCGACGGCCTCCATTTGGAGAAATTACAAGGCCAGTAAATCTCTCACGCAATGGGATCACTGTTTCACTACCCCTGTGGCATGTGGCAACGTTGTTCTGGAAATAAATATCATCCACATCTGCAGCCTCAATTTCAGAAGTGGCTTTCAACTGTTGTGCCAACTGAACCTTATTTGAATGTTGGTTAAGATTTCTATCCAAAAAAAGGTGCAGATTGGTTGCGAATAGGATGAATTCCTGTTAACGTCTCGAAATGGACACATTTGAGCCACCAGTCAATCTCAGCTGAGACAAACCCGAGTTAGAATCTTCACATCACTAAGTCGTCCTAGACTTTCTAATTTACCGATTAAATTCACTATAGCTGTGCGAGAACTCGCTTAATGACAACCAAAAGCAGTACTATTTTCATAAAACGTTTTCCGAGATAAATTTACTATTTTGTAGTGAATTTTCGCTATTTCAACGTATACTGAAAGTATCTATCGGTGCATACTACGTTTTACTTATTAAAAATCGTCACAGTGATAAGAGAATGTAAAAAATTTTAAAAAAGCTAGAAATCTCATCTTTCTCATAAAAATATGCAATACAAATTAGATTTGTATCTCACATGAAATGTATTGCCTGCTTCGAGGCAGACTGACTATGTTAACTCGCTGCTAATAGCATTCTGTTTATGTACATAATTCTGTTCACATGGACCTACTGAATTTAGGAATAAGCGTTTCCACTAGAACAGCTAAGAAGATTGGATTTGCATCTTTCAAGGAGTGCATATCACTGTTGGGTTCCCCTATTTTCCTCATCATTGACAGCATCAATTGATTTCAATGATTTTACTTACATATCTACATGATAAAGTCATTCATCTGCATTGCAGTGAACGACGTTGTACCAGGTATTCTGATATAACAACTTGCATTCTGAAGCATTTAAGTCAACTGGATTGTGACATGCAAGTTTGTTGTCTGGCGCCCCTACAGACTTCATTACACTTATCTAAGAGTGTGATTAATTCACTTTTGATTTCATTTTGACACTTGGCATTGCCGTTTTATTGTTCTCCATAGTTTTGCAACTGCACAGTCAGTGACTTAATCGGATTGAACTTGCAGTGCAGTGAGATGTCGTGTCCATAAATATGAAACAATGAATCACGTTTCTTATGTTCGCTTCTTATGGAAACTTGTAATGATAATGAATATGATTATCACTAGTGAATAGTGAATAATGTACAAATTGTTGTTTTCTCTGAAAGTGGCATTTTAATCGAATAAAACTCTAAGGCACCACTAAAGTCCATTCCCTGTGGACCCTATGCACTACATACGCGGATGCTAGACTCCATAATTGAACCGAGTAACCACTGTTCTTTCGATCGGATGCAATATATTAAAAAACAAAATACTATGCATAGTGCCCCTGGATAGATAAGTAAATTGTAAAATAGTTTCAATTTCAAAACAGAACAATATCCAGATACCCTTCCGGAGGCAATAAAATGAATCCTCTTGTTTTTCGATTTTTTTTTGTTTGGCTAACAAAAGAAAAAAAAACATTGTTTCCTGAAAACAAAAGGATAACACGCCAATGGCATACAACGAAATTATAGAGTTCTTTGATAATAATCACAGCGCATTGTGCTATTGGCAGATTTATTAAATTGAAATCGAAACGTTAAACAATAGTTTGTACACAATCCGAACAACAATACGAGTAGATAGTGCGCTGCTGGGGGATATTTTTGTATAAACTTACTCACCTTTAATAAGTTGCCCCTGTAGGTCTAAAGCTTTGGCATTGTTGAAAGTGCCTAAAGCTATGCAAATGTATAGGCATATTGATATCCTGGAAAGAAGAAAAGAGAAAATATGTTAATTTGTGAATAGATAGAGAGATAGATAGATAGAATCATTTCTTTATATGCTTCATGCAAACCTTGGTACTCTTGATTTTAATATACCACACGAAGTAATGTAGCCTGACAAGGAAGATTCCCAAAGGAAAGGGAAGGCTTTCCGAAATGAAATCGGAGCATAAACAGACGGTTTCAAAACCTATCAGGTATACCTACCTATATATTCGAGTGATACGTTAAAACCTACTTCCGAAACTTTAGAATATTTACAAAATGTTCCAAACAGAAGTTCTGGGTGCATTTACTTAAGGTTGTACTTAGTCGCAATTGGCACTGTACCCCGAAGGGAAAACGGAACCATTACCATGTGTGACCCAAGACATGGCTAAGAATAGTGATAGGGAGACACTCTTCTAATTGAATTCTGATGAAGCAAGCCATTTAGTCTGAGGTTACAACTGCTTCAAAGGCTCTCCAGCATATCATTGGTATATCAACTAAAGGGTTTTTCAATAAGGACATAACAATTCCGTACTTGAATAACACACAGGATAAATGAGATATCGGGCTTCAATTTATTTCAGATATAGTACACATGTTGGATTTAAGTATGGTATTCGAATTTTTTCAACTGACTACCACGAGCGCGTTTGCAGCGATTTATTCTTTGGAGTCAATTTTCCACCACTCATACACCTATATTTTCTTCAGGATTTTCTTCAAATCTTTGCAGTGCCCAATCGGAGAAGTTTTGGCACTTCAAATTATCAAGAGTATTCAGTTCTTAAGACAACTTGATCATTAAAGGATATAGATCAAGTTCTTTACGCAAAATTTACGAGAATCCTTACGCAGTATAAGAGATTTATGTCTGATGAGCAGATTATTTTAATCGAAAAATGATTTAGACTTCTGATAATAATTATTATAATTACCAATATTTGCTAAAAATCAATATAATAAAAATGTATATCTCAGCTGACGTTTTGACATTGACAGATCGTAAAAATGGTTTATAGTTGCGATGTTAATAGAACAAAAAATTGTTATGACCTTATTGAAAAACCCTTTACAACTGTGATGTAGCTGTCACTACGGAAAAAAACAAAATTTCTGGTTTTATACGGAGGAGAATTATAACAAAAACCTATTCTGACATTTTTACAAGAAAGTCAAGCATCTGGGTACTCATACACGAAACCCGAAGAACAGTATAGTACAGATGAGACCTAGTCATCAATGCAGAGGGTATTGTAAGTATGATCGGCTAGTGAGTGACATCACAAGAAGAGATCTCACACCCATTTTTACATTCGTATTATTAGCCCTAGGATTAGCATAGCTCCTCTTCTCGATGGCTTTCCGTGGACATTTTTTAAATGGAGCCAATGAGGAGCATGCATCAGATCATTTGTAAAGCACTGGAGCACGAAAGTATCTCCACCTACAGTCGATTGTATAGTGTAATATATAGAGGTATGTATGTCCTGCGTCAGGGCCCTTAAGTCTCTCTGCATCACATTTATCCTTACGACTCCATCTCCTAAGATCAAATGCTGGAAAAGGACCAAGAAATTCCAAGTCGAAATACACCAACTGTTTACTGACTCTAGTGACACATATGGCATCTCATCAATATCTAGAAGGGTAACACGGAATTCGAAATCCTGCTGAGGTATGATCTTCTTTAAGGACATCCTCCTCCCAGCAGAGCCATCGAATCATTCTTAGAAAAACGTGATCCCACCGAAAAGGGTGTGACCAATCAGTTGTACTAGCCACTTCACAAAAATACAAACGAAATCGAGGCCAATTCGATTTCATTTTCGAGATAATTTCAGCAGACTGTCTGGCGTTTGTTTGAACAAGAAAAAATCCCCGGTAAACAACACTCGAACGGTACACGCTCTGTGCGGAAAAATCAATCGGCTGATGCTCCATTTCCGGGAAATGTTGTTCTTAACAAATTCGCAATCTTCGTGTACAAGGTACTTGTACATCCGCACAAGAATTCTTAGAAATCCAAATAAATTTCATCACACAGAATCTCACGCCCGCCTCTGGAGGTACAGCACTCTTACAGAACGCTCGCTGATTTATGGAATCATCAACTTGCATGACTCATTTTCGTCGGAATACGATTTTTTATGTCGCTGGAATGGCCGACAGAAGGGAGCACCTGTCCACCAGTAGCGGTTCACTTTGATTTAATTAAAGTCCCACGCACACAACATGGGGTTTTTGCGGTTAAACGAAATATGCACCCTCGCAGGATTATTTACCACCTCAGCCATTGATGCATGTGCGTTCGGGTTTGTTTAGTGACCATTTATGGGTTTCAAATCGCAACTATAATCGACAATCCTCAATCACCCCGAGCATCGCAGGACAGCAGTGCAGCGGCGGGGCTCCAATAAATCATTTAAAATTGAAAATTCAAACGATTGGTAGAGGACAGTCGCTTGTAACTCCAAGCCAGTATTCCACTCGTTAGTTTGGTAGCATGGTGGTAGTGGTAATCAATCAATCAATCGTTCATTCAGATTCATTTGCTTTGTGTGTCCTCAGTTGCAATATACATACATATGTACATACATATATTTGGCCGTACATTCACACAGTGTGTTGGCTCTCGGGGAATAGAGGGAGGCACGAACTTGATGCATGGATGATGGCCAGAAATGGGACATAAATTTGACTGAATTCCGTTCCATTGGGCAAGGCGTAAGTGCTCGTACATGTACGGTGGCGCTGGTGTCCTTGCAGTTCCACATAATGGTTTTCCTGTTCGGCTCTCGGCTCGGTTGTAGCTGGTGTGTATTGTTTATGTGACAGCGTGTCCGTAAGCTCTTTTATGGTCGCAAATAAGCCTCGGAACAACGGCACCGGATATGACGTTTTTCGTTCGATGCTGGTTAATTGGTCATTAGGCGAGTGTTAAGCGATTTCTCTACCGAGTTCGTTCGATGAGTGAGATGATTGCCTTTGTTCGAGCCTAGTTCCACAATTATGGATCTGGAATTTTACGCGTAGGTGATGTTCAAAGCGCAGCAGTTCTGTGATGTCCCTGTGCGCGGAGAGTGTTTTATGGTTGCTTGTGGACAATGGGGAGGAAAGAATTTTCCAATAATGGTTAGTGGAAGGAAAGCGTGCTGTGGATTACATATTAACAGGTACACGATAAATTTCTAATCCGTTTTTGGCACTTGATTTTGGACATAATATTAGCAGATGGCAGAATTAGGAAGAAATGGGTTTAGTTCTCAGGCGTATACGTAATATTTTTGCATTTTTTTTTTTATTATTTTCCATTTTCATGCACAAAAGGTTGCAGAATCTAATCGTATCTGCGCACGAAGTAGAGAGCAGCTCAGCACCTGTCTTGTCAGAGCTAAAACTCCTCAAAAACTGGCAGACTTGGGAAGAAATGGACTTAGTTCTGTGGCGTATACGTAATATTTTTGCAAAAAAAATGCATTATTTTCCATTTTCCTGCTCCAGGAATTAAGCGTATCTGTGCACAGAGTACAGAACAACTTTGCACCTGTCTTCTCAGAGCTAAATCTCCTCAACAGGTCTCAAAATTGGGAAGAAATGGGCTTAGTTCTATGGCGTATGCGTAATATTTTTTCAAAGAATTTTCAGTATTTTGCATTTTCTTGCACTTAAGGATGAAGTATCAAAGCGTATCTGTGCACAAAGTACAGAGCAGCTTAGCACCTGCCATCTCAGAGCTAAATCTTCTCAGCAGCTGGCAGAATAGGGAAGAAATGGGCCTGGTTCTGTGGTAAGGTTACAGGCACTTGTATTCTCAGACCTACTTTTCTTCGGCGTATACTTCATATTTTTGAAAAGATGTAGTGCATGACATTCCGCAGAGAGCAATGGCGCGCGATTTAAAATTCAAATTCTTTTAAAGATACTCTGAACAAAATATCCCAAGTTTCCATAAATATAGCCAAAATCCCGAAAACTCTGTCACAGCTTTAAGATCAACAGCTATAGACGCTAAAAACTAAGTCTGCAAATCTATGTAAGTCGCTCATCGGTAACACTGTGCCAAGGAAAACAGAAAAAGCCATCTTGACCTTGATTTTGAAAGATCTGGTATATTCCATTGCCAATGAAAATCCCCTTCAATACTAGACGGTCAATGCCAACTAATTGATATAAATTCCACCCTTGAACTCAAAGCACATACTCGTATTACTCCACTCATGTGTCCGACTACACTTATCGAAGAACTCGGTGCCATTACTTGACAGCAACACTGTTCCGAATAATATCCGAAGTAATAATATTTTCCAGTCAATATTTTATTGGCCCTAAACCGCAACCAGATCCAGTGATTGAAGTGAGTGCAACAAAAATACTTTCCCAATGACCCTCGCTGTAATTGCTGTACACACTCTGATGTGTGTCTTGTATCTGTTTTTTCATTTTGGGAGCACTGAGGTGATTCCGAAGTAAGAAGCACAGCCGAGGGCTATGCGGTTTCGAAATACCTTCTGAAACACTTCAACGGCCGGCGTACTTTGCCTATTTGCCGACTAGCTGTTAGGATGCCCATCAACCAAATCATCGACGCAAATGGTCCATGAAGCGGACGGACGTATTGCATGTGCACCTTAAAGCCTGACCAGTCAATGAAAATGAAAAAATGTGATTGATGGATAATTATGTATCTGCAAACTGTCTATTGATTACTTCAGGTGAATGGGTGTTCGTTCATGTTACCCAGAGTTTCCTCTCGACCAGCTTAGTGTACTCGTGAGTGCAAAAGTCCAAGTATGCTCCACTACTGACGAATATGTACATAATTAATTTCTTATGCAGAGTGCCTTGAATGGCACTCGATTCGCTGATTAATGACCCCATTGAGTGACAAATGGTCATAATGATTTCATCATCAAGTTATGGTATTTGAATCCGGAAAAAGAAACACACACACACACACAATCTACTGTTTGTCTGAATTGTATCTTGTATCTATTCCATCGTTCCCTCAGATGATATTCGAGAAGAGTCCGATGTTAATGCGCTTGTTGATTAATTAAGAACTAATGTGACCTTATTAGGGGAAATGACAAGGGGTAACAGGCAGATGAACTGATGAGAAGATGAAGAGTTTAGAGAAGACACTCTCTGTGGCATGTGGAAGTCGAATAGTGTTTTGGTGGGCTAAATGCCATGGGTGAGTCGTGCCCATTACTTAGAGGATACACGCTTGAGTGTAGTTTTTTTTTTCTTGATCGTACACAATGTATGACATTTCAACATTTGACATTATAAATTGTGTAATTTCCTGGCTTATTTAATGCATGAGAAGGGACATAATTGGTGTTGTTAAGTTATGAGCTTTCACATAATCGGATTAAGGGAACGGTCGGGTCGTAAAGTGTAAGTGGGGGCCAGAGTCAGGGTACAATTGGATTACCTGATTAAGTTATGTGATGGCCCTTTTTTGAAGGGTTTGTACTGCGTTTATTTATGAGGTACATAAGCATCCCGGACCTTGACACATTTGTATCTATTGAGCAGAGCCCTCCGGGGAACTCTAATCTCCTCGATAGTAGCTGACACTCCTTCGAAAATGAAGTGTACGGACATGTTCTAAGTCGTTCTTTGAAATTTAGGTCAAGGAATATTCTGCCAGGTACTTTAAATGACAACCTTTTATCAAACATGTTCATTGAGACCATTGAGCTCCTAGAATCTTCAATAATAGTACAGCTCATGGTCTTAAAAGTTGGCATCTCTTGAGTGGGGTAACAAGGAAGGAAGGAAGGAGACAGTCACACAACCTTGTTATGTCTTTCTAAATTAGATTTAAATTCTGCAACTGAGGTAGATAGAAGACGAGGCTGCATAAGCTGTCAAGTTGGAAGTTGAAATGTCCTCTCTATTTCGTTTGTATCGCCATACTCTCTGGAGAGCTCGTCTGTGTTTAGAATCTTCGACTGACTATCAGGAAGAACACGGTATCAATTCCCGAACGATATGGGAAGAGAAGAGTGTACTTCATCTCTCATTGGCATGTCTAATGGGGGCTTGTTCTATATTTTCTTATTCTCAGCACAAAGTTTTAGTCTTAAGAATGTATATCGCGTTGGTATGGTCTATACTCTTTTGACTTATTTTAGTCTACAACATAAAATACTTAACAAAGTCCAGATAACAGTGATAGGTACTCCAGGTGGCATGCGATTATGTCCCACTGAAGCTTTAATTGTTCTTCTATAACCTATACGATCTGATCTGCCCTTTTTCCATACATTTTTTGGTTGAAAAATTTTCTGTCTCCTACTGGCATTTCGAGGCAGCAGTAAAGCTAGTTTGTGCCTCGAATACACAGAAACAGAATATCTGGCTTGGGGTGTGCGATTGGAGGATGACCCAGACTGTGGGTATCAAGAAGTGTGGGCTATACACTGCCCTTTTTTCCATACATTTTTTGGTTGAAAAATTTTCTGTCTCCTACTGGCATTTCGAGGCAGCAGCTAAGCTGGTTTGTGCCTCGAATGCACAGAAACAGAATATCTGGCTTGGGGTGTGCGATTGGAGGATGTACCCAGATTGTGGGTATCAAGAAGTGTGGGCTATACACTGCCCTTTTTTCCATACATTTTTTGGTTGAAAAATTTTCTGTCTCCTACTGGCATTTCGAGGCAGCAGCTAAGCTGGTTTGTGCCTCGAATGCACAGAAACAGAATATCTGGCTTGGGGTGTGCGATTGGAGGATGTACCCAGATTGTGGGTATCAAGAAGTGTGGGCTATACACTGCCCTTTTTTCCATACATTTTTTGGTTGAAAAATTTTCTGTCTCCTACTGGCATTTCGAGGCAGCAGCTAAGCTGGTTTGTGCCTCGAATGCACAGAAACAGAATATCTGGCTTGGGGTGTGCGATTGGAGGATGTACCCAGATTGTGGGTATCAAGAAGTGTGGGCTATACACTGCCCTTTTTTCCATACATTTTTTGGTTGAAAAATTTTCTGTCTCCTACTGGCATTTCGAGGCAGCAGCTAAGCTGGTTTGTGCCTCGAATGCACAGAAACAGAATATCTGGCTTGGGGTGTGCGATTGGAGGATGTACCCAGATTGTGGGTATCAAGAAGTGTGGGCTATACACTGCCCTTTTTTCCATACATTTTTTGGTTGAAAAATTTTCTGTCTCCTACAGGCATTTCGAGGCAGCAGCCAAGCTAGTTTGTACCTCGAATGCACAGAAACAGAATATCTGGCTTGGGGTGTGCGATTGGAGGATGCACCCAGATTGTGGGCTATACACTGCCCTTTTTTCCATACATTTTTTGGTTGAAAAATTTTCTGTCTCCTACTGGCATTTCGAGGCAGCAGCTAAGCTAGTTTGTGCCTCGAATGCACAGAAACAGAATATCTGGCTTGGGGTGTGCGATTGGAGGATGTACCCAGATTGTGGGTATCAAGAAGTGTGGGCTATACACTGCCCTTTTTTCCATACATTTTTTGGTTGAAAAATTTTCTGTCTCCTACAAGCATTTCGAGGCAGCAGCCAAGCTAGTTTGTACCTCGAATGCACAGAAACAGAATATCTGGCTTGGGGTGTGCGATTGGAGGATGTACCCAGATTGTGGGTATCAAGAAGTGAGGGCTATACACTGCCCTTTTATCCATACATTTTTTTGTTGAAAAATTTTCTGTCTCCTACAGGCATTTCGAGGCAGCAGCCAAGCTAGTTTGTACCCCTAATGCACAGAAACAAAATATCTGGCTTGGGGTGTGCGATTGGAGGATGTACCCAGATTGTGGGTATCAAGAAGTGTGGGCTATACACTGCCCTTTTTTCCATACATTTTTTGGTTGAAAAATTTTCTGTCTCCTACTGGCATTTCGAGGCAGCAGCTAAGCTGGTTTGTGCTCGAATGCACAGAAACAGAATATCTGGCTTGGGGTGTGCGATTGGAGGATGTACCCAGATTGTGGGTATCAAGAAGTGTGGGCTATACACTGCCCTTTTTTCCATACATTTTTTGGTTGAAAAATTTTCTGTCTCCTACTGGCATTTCGAGGCAGCAGCTAAGCTGGTTTGTGCCTCGAATGCACAGAAACAGAATATCTGGCTTGGGGTGTGCGATTGGAGGATGTACCCAGATTGTGGGTATCAAGAAGTGTGGGCTATACACTGCCCTTTTTTCCATACATTTTTTGGTTGAAAAATTTTCTGTCTCCTACTGGCATTTCGAGGCAGCAGCTAAGCTGGTTTGTGCCTCGAATGCACAGAAACAGAATATCTGGCTTGGGGTGTGCGATTGGAGGATGTACCCAGATTGTGGGTATCAAGAAGTGTGGGCTATACACTGCCCTTTTTTCCATACATTTTTTGGTTGAAAAATTTTCTGTCTCCTACTGGCATTTCGAGGCAGCAGCTAAGCTGGTTTGTGCCTCGAATGCACAGAAACAGAATATCTGGCTTGGGGTGTGCGATTGGAGGATGTACCCAGATTGTGGGTATCAAGAAGTGTGGGCTATACACTGCCCTTTTTTCCATACATTTTTTGGTTGAACAATTTTCTGTCTCCTACTGGCATTTCGAGGCAGCAGCTAAGCTAGTTTGTGCCTCGAATGCACAGAAACAGAATATCTGGCTTGGGGTGTGCGATTGGAGGATGTACCCAGATTGTGGGTATCAAGAAGTGTGGGCTATACACTGCCCTTTTTTCCATACATTTTTTGGTTGAAAAATTTTCTGTCTCCTACAGGCATTTCGAGGCAGCAGCCAAGCTAGTTTGTACCTCGAATGCACAGAAACAGAATATCTGGCTTGGGGTGTGCGATTGGAGGATGCACCCAGATTGTGGGCTATACACTGCCCTTTTTTCCATACATTTTTTGGTTGAAAAATTTTCTGTCTCCTACTGGCATTTCGAGGCAGCAGCTAAGCTAGTTTGTGCCTCGAATGCACAGAAACAGAATATCTGGCTTGGGGTGTGCGATTGGAGGATGTACCCAGATTGTGGGTATCAAGAAGTGTGGGCTATACACTGCCCTTTTTTCCATACATTTTTTGGTTGAACAATTTTCTGTCTCCTACTGGCATTTCGAGGCAGCAGCTAAGCTAGTTTGTGCCTCGAATGCACAGAAACAGAATATCTGGCTTGGGGTGTGCGATTGGAGGATGTACCCAGATTGTGGGTATCAAGAAGTGTGGGCTATACACTGCCCTTTTTTCCATACATTTTTTGGTTGAAAAATTTTCTGTCTCCTACAAGCATTTCGAGGCAGCAGCCAAGCTAGTTTGTACCTCTAATGCACAGAAACAAAATATCTGGCTTGGGGTGTGCGATTGGAGGATGTACCCAGATTGTGGGTATCAAGAAGTGTGGGCTATACACTGCCCTTTTTTCCATACATTTTTTGGTTGAACAATTTTCTGTCTCCTACTGGCATTTCGAGGCAGCAGCTAAGCTAGTTTGTGCCTCGAATGCACAGAAACAGAATATCTGGCTTGGGGTGTGCGATTGGAGGATGTACCCAGATTGTGGGTATCAAGAAGTGTGGGCTATACACTGCCCTTTTTTCCATACATTTTTTGGTTGAAAAATTTTCTGTCTCCTACAGGCATTTCGAGGCAGCAGCCAAGCTAGTTTGTACCTCTAATGCACAGAAACAAAATATCTGGCTTGGGGTGTGCGATTGGAGGATGCACCCAGATTGTGGGCTATACACTGCCCTTTTTTCCATACATTTTTTGGTTGAAAAATTTTCTGTCTCCTACTGGCATTTCGAGGCAGCAGTAAAGCTAGTTTGTGCCTCGAATACACAGAAACAGAATATCTGGCTTGGGGTGTGCGATTGGAGGATGACCCAGACTGTGGGTATCAAGAAGTGTGGGCTATACACTGCCCTTTTTTCCATACATTTTTTGGTTGAAAAATTTTCTGTCTCCTACTGGCATTTCGAGGCAGCAGCTAAGCTAGTTTGTGCCTCGAATGCACAGAAACAGAATATCTGGCTTGGGGTGTGCGATTGGAGGATGTACCCAGATTGTGGGTATCAAGAAGTGTGGGCTATACACTGCCCTTTTATCCATACATTTTTTGGTTGAAAAATTTTCTGTCTCCTACAGGCATTTAGAGGCAGCAGTAAAGCTAGTTTGTGCCTCGAATACACAGAAACAGAATATCTGGCTTGGGGTGTGCGATTGGAGGATGTACCCAGATTGTGGGTATCAAGAAGTGTGGGCTATACACTGCCCTTTTTTCCATACATTTTTTGGTTGAAAAATGTTCTGTCTCCTACTGGCATTTCGAGGCAGCAGCTAAGCTAG
This sequence comes from Xylota segnis, assembly GCA_963583995.1. Classification (NCBI taxonomy): domain Eukaryota; kingdom Metazoa; phylum Arthropoda; class Insecta; order Diptera; family Syrphidae; genus Xylota; species Xylota segnis. The sequence goes on along the minus strand of OY757238.1, from coordinate 56,205,742 downwards.
TTTGTACCTCTAATACACAGAAACAGAATATCTGGCTTGGGGTGTGCGATTGGAGGATGACCCAGACTGTGGGTATCAAAAAGTGTGGGCTATACACTGCCCTTTTATCAATACATTTTTTGGTTGAAAAATTTTCTGTCTCCTACAGGCATTTCGAGGCAGCAGCCAAGCTAGTTTGTACCTCTAATGCACAGAAACAAAATATCTGGCTTGGGGTGTGCGATTGGAGGATGCACCCAGATTGTGGGCTATACACTGCCCTTTTTTCCATACATTTTTTGGTTGAAAAATTGTCTGTCTCCTACAGGCATTTCGAGGCAGCAGCTAAGCTAGTTTGTGCCTCGAATGCACAGAAACAGAATATCTGGCTTGGGGTGTGCGATTGGAGGATGTACCCAGATTGTGGGTATCAAGAAGTGTGGGCTATACACTGCCCTTTTTTCCATACATTTTTTGGTTGAAAAATTTTCTGTCTCCTACTGGCATTTCGAGGCAGCAGCTAAGCTAGTTTGTGCCTCGAATGCACAGAAACAGAATATCTGGCTTGGGGTGTGCGATTGGAGGATGTACCCAGATTGTGGGTATCAAGAAGTGTGGGCTATACACTGCCCTTTTATCCATACATTTTTTGGTTGAAAAATTTTCTGTCTCCTACTGGCATTTCGAGGCAGCAGCTAAGCTGGTTTGTGCCTCGAATGCACAGAAACAGAATATCTGGCTTGGGGTGTGCGATTGGAGGATGTACACAGATTGTGGGTATCAAGAAGTGTGGGCTATACACTACCCTTTTTTCCATACATTTTTTGGTTGAAAAATTTTCTGTCTCCTACTGGCATTTCGAGGCAGCAGCTAAGCTAGTTTGTGCCTCGAATGCACAGAAACAGAATATCTGGCTTGGGGTGTGCGATTGGAGGATGTACCCAGATTGTGGGTATCAAGAAGTGTGGGCTATACACTGCCCTTTTTTCCATACATTTTTTGGTTGAACAATTTTCTGTCTCCTACTGGCATTTCGAGGCAGCAGCTAAGCTAGTTTGTGCCTCGAATGCACAGAAACAGAATATCTGGCTTGGGGTGTGCGATTGGAGGATGTACCCAGATTGTGGGTATCAAGAAGTGTGGGCTATACACTGCCCTTTTTTCCATACATTTTTTGGTTGAAAAATTTTCTGTCTCCTACAGGCATTTCGAGGCAGCAGCCAAGCTAGTTTGTACCTCTAATGCACAGAAACAAAATATCTGGCTTGGGGTGTGCGATTGGAGGATGCACCCAGATTGTGGGTATCAAGAAGTGTGGGCTATACACTGCCCTTTTTTCCATACATTTTTTGGTTGAAAAATTTTCTGTCTCCTACTGGCATTTAGAGGCAGCAGTAAAGCTAGTTTGTGCCTCGAATACACAGAAACAGAATATCTGGCTTGGGGTGTGCGATTGGAGGATGTACCCAGATTGTGGGTATCAAGAAGTGTGGGCTATACACTGCCCTTTTTTCCATACATTTTTTGGTTGAAAAATTTTCTGTCTCCTACTGGCATTTAGAGGCAGCAGTAAAGCTAGTTTGTGCCTCGAATACACAGAAACAGAATATCTGGCTTGGGGTGTGCGATTGGAGGATGACCCAGACTGTGGGTATCAAGAAGTGTGGGCTATACACTGCCCTTTTTTCCATACATTTTTTGGTTGGAAAATTTTCTGTCTCCTACTGGCATTTCGAGGCAGCAGCCAAGCTAGTTTGTACCTCTAATGCACAGAAACAAAATATCTGGCTTGGGGTGTGCGATTGGAGGATGCACCCAGATTGTGGGTATCAAGAAGTGTGGGCTATACACTGCCCTTTTTTCCATACATTTTTTGGTTGAAAAATTTTCTGTCTCCTACAGGCATTTCGAGGCAGCAGCCAAGCTAGTTTGTACCTCTAATGCACAGAAACAAAATATCTGGCTTGGGGTGTGCGATTGGAGGATGCACCCAGATTGTGGGTATCAAGAAGTGTGGGCTATACACTGCCCTTTTTTCCATACATTTTTTGGTTGAAAAATTTTCTGTCTCCTACAGGCATTTCGAGGCAGCAGCTAAGCTAGTTTGTGCCTCGAATGCACAGAAACAGAATATCTGGCTTGGGGTGTGCGATTGGAGGATGTACCCAGATTGTGGGTATCAAGAAGTGTGGGCTATACACTGCCCTTTTTTCCATACATTTTTTGGTTGAAAAATTTTCTGTCTCCTACTGGCATTTAGAGGCAGCAGTAAAGCTAGTTTGTGCCTCGAATACACAGAAACAGAATATCTGGCTTGGGGTGTGCGATTGGAGGATGTACCCAGATTGTGGGTATCAAGAAGTGTGGGCTATACACTGCCCTTTTTTCCATACATTTTTTGGTTGAAAAATTTTCTGTCTCCTACTGGCATTTAGAGGCAGCAGTAAAGCTAGTTTGTGCCTCGAATACACAGAAACAGAATATCTGGCTTGGGGTGTGCGATTGGAGGATGACCCAGACTGTGGGTATCAAGAAGTGTGGGCTATACACTGCCCTTTTTTCCATACATTTTTTGGTTGAAAAATTTTCTGTCTCCTACTGGCATTTAGAGGCAGCAGTAAAGCTAGTTTGTGCCTCGAATACACAGAAACAGAATATCTGGCTTGGGGTGTGCGATTGGAGGATGTACCCAGATTGTGGGTATCAAGAAGTGTGGGCTATACACTGCCCTTTTTTCCATACATTTTTTGGTTGAAAAATTTTCTGTCTCCTACAGGCATTTCGAGGCAGCAGCCAAGCTAGTTTGTACCTCTAATGCACAGAAACAAAATATCTGGCTTGGGGTGTGCGATTGGAGGATGCACCCAGATTGTGGGTATCAAGAAGTGTGGGCTATACACTGCCCTTTTTTCCATACATTTTTTGGTTGAAAAATTTTCTGTCTCCTACAGGCATTTCGAGGCAGCAGCTAAGCTAGTTTGTGCCTCGAATGCACAGAAACAGAATATCTGGCTTGGGGTGTGCGATTGGAGGATGTACCCAGATTGTGGGTATCAAGAAGTGTGGGCTATACACTGCCCTTTTTTCCATACATTTTTTGGTTGAAAAATTTTCTGTCTCCTACTGGCATTTAGAGGCAGCAGTAAAGCTAGTTTGTGCCTCGAATACACAGAAACAGAATATCTGGCTTGGTGTGTGCGATTGGAGGATGTACCCAGATTGTGGGTATCAAGAAGTGTGGGCTATACACTGCCCTTTTTTCCATACATTTTTTGGTTGAAAAATTTTCTGTCTCCTACTGGCATTTAGAGGCAGCAGTAAAGCTAGTTTGTGCCTCGAATACACAGAAACAGAATATCTGGCTTGGGGTGTGCGATTGGAGGATGACCCAGACTGTGGGTATCAAGAAGTGTGGGCTATACACTGCCCTTTTTTCCATACATTTTTTGGTTGAAAAATTTTCTGTCTCCTACTGGCATTTAGAGGCAGCAGTAAAGCTAGTTTGTGCCTCGAATACACAGAAACAGAATATCTGGCTTGGGGTGTGCGATTGGAGGATGTACCCAGATTGTGGGTATCAAGAAGTGTGGGCTATACACTGCCCTTTTTTCCATACATTTTTTGGTTGAAAAATTTTCTGTCTCCTACAGGCATTTCGAGGCAGCAGCCAAGCTAGTTTGTACCTCTAATGCACAGAAACAAAATATCTGGCTTGGGGTGTGCGATTGGAGGATGCACCCAGATTGTGGGTATCAAGAAGTGTGGGCTATACACTGCCCTTTTTTCCATACATTTTTTGGTTGAAAAATTTTCTGTCTCCTACTGGCATTTAGAGGCAGCAGTAAAGCTAGTTTGTGCCTCGAATACACAGAAACAGAATATCTGGCTTGGGGTGTGCGATTGGAGGATGTACCCAGATTGTGGGTATCAAGAAGTGTGGGCTATACACTGCCCTTTTTTCCATACATTTTTTGGTTGAAAAATTTTCTGTCTCCTACTGGCATTTAGAGGCAGCAGTAAAGCTAGTTTGTGCCTCGAATACACAGAAACAGAATATCTGGCTTGGGGTGTGCGATTGGAGGATGACCCAGACTGTGGGTATCAAGAAGTGTGGGCTATACACTGCCCTTTTTTCCATACATTTTTTGGTTGAAAAATTTTCTGTCTCCTACAGGCATTTCGAGGCAGCAGCCAAGCTAGTTTGTACCTCTAATGCACAGAAACAAAATATCTGGCTTGGGGTGTGCGATTGGAGGATGCACCCAGATTGTGGGTATCAAGAAGTGTGGGCTATACACTGCCCTTTTTTCCATACATTTTTTGGTTGAAAAATTTTCTGTCTCCTACTGGCATTTAGAGGCAGCAGCCAAGCTAGTTTGTGCCTCGAATACACAGAAACAGAATATCTGGCTTGGGGTGTGCGATTGGAGGATGTACCCAGATTGTGGGTATCAAGAAGTGTGGGCTATACACTGCTCTTTTTTCCATACAATTTTTATTTGAAAAATTTTCTGTCTCCTACAGGCATTTCGAGGCAGCAGAAAAGCTAGTTTGTACCTCTAATGCACAGAAACAAAATAAATGGCTTGGGGTGTGCGATTGGAGGATGCACCCAGATTGTGGGTATCAAGAAGTGTGGGCTATACACTGCCCTTTTTTCCATACATTTTTTGGTTGAAAAATTTTCTGTCTCCTACAGGCATTTCGAGGCAGCAGCCAAGCTAGTTTGTACCTCTAATGCACAGAAACAAAATATCTGGCTTGGGGTGTGCGATTGGAGGATGTACCCAGATTGTGGGTATCAAGAAGTGTGGGCTATACACTGCCCTTTTTTCCATACATTTTTTGGTTGAAAAATTTTCTGTCTCCTACTAGCATTTCGAGGCAGCAGCTAAGCTAGTTTGTGCCTCGAATGCACAGAAACAGAATATCTGGCTTGGGGTGTGCGATTGGAGGATGACCCAGACTGTGGGTATCAAAAAGTGTGGGCTATACACTGCCCTTTTATCCATACATTTTTTGGTTGAAAAATTTTCTGTCTCCTACAGGCATTTCGAGGCAGCAGCCAAGCTAGTTTGTACCTCTAATGCACAGAAACAAAATATCTGGCTTGGGGTGTGCGATTGGAGGATGCACCCAGATTGTGGGTATCAAGAAGTGTGGGCTATACACTGCCCTTTTTTCCATACAATTTTTATTTGAAAAATTTTCTGTCTCCTACAGGCATTTCGAGGCAGCAGAAAAGCTAGTTTGTACCTCTAATGCACAGAAACAAAATAAATGGCTTGGGGTGTGCGATTGGAGGATGCACCCAGATTGTGGGTATCAAGAAAAGTGGGCTATACACTGCCCTTTTTTCCATACATTTTTTGGTTGAAAAATTTTCTGTCTCCTACAGGCATTTCGAGGCAGCAGCTAAGCTAGTTTGTGCCTCGAATGCACAGAAACAGAATATCTGGCTTGGGGTGTGCGATTGGAGGATGTACCCAGATTGTGGGTATCAAGAAGTGTGGGCTATACACTGCCCTTTTTTCCATACATTTTTTGGTTGAAAAATTTTCTGCCTCCTACAGGCATTTCGAGGCAGCAGCCAAGCTAGTTTGTACCTCTAATGCACAGAAACAAAATATCTGGCTTGGGGTGTGCGATTGGAGGATGACCCAGACTGTGGGTATCAAAAAGTGTGGGCTATACACTGCCCTTTTATCCATACATTTTTTGGTTGAAAAATTTTCTGTCTCCTACAGGCATTTCGAGGCAGCAGCCAAGCTAGTTTGTACCTCTAATGCACAGAAACAAAATATCTGGCTTGGGGTGTGCGATTGGAGGATGCACCCAGATTGTGGGTATCAAGAAGTGTGGGCTATACACTGCCCTTTTTTCCATACATTTTTTGGTTGAAAAATTTTCTGTCTCCTACAGGCATTTCGAGGCAGCAGCTAAGCTAGTTTGTGCCTCGAATGCACAGAAACAGAATATCTGGCTTGGGGTGTGCGATTGGAGGATGTACCCAGATTGTGGGTATCAAGAAGTGTGGGCTATACACTGCCCATTTTTCCATACATTTTTTGGTTGAAAAATTTTCTGTCTCCTACAGGCATTTCGAGGCAGCAGCTAAGCTAGTTTGTGCCTCGAATGCACAGAAACAGAATATCTGGCTTGGGGTGTGCGATTGGAGGATGTACCCAGATTGTGGGTATCAAGAAGTGTGGGCTATACACTGCCCTTTTTTCCATACATTTTTTGGTTGAAAAATTTTCTGTCTCCTACTGGCATTTCGAGGCAGCAGCTAAGCTAGTTTGTGCCTCGAATGCACAGAAACAGAATATCTGGCTTGGGGTGTGCGATTGGAGGATGCACCCAGATTGTGGGTATCAAGAAGTGTGGGCTATACACTGCCCTTTTTTCCATACATTTTTTGGTTGAAAAATTTTCTGTCTCCTACAGGCATTTCGAGGCAGCAGCTAAGCTAGTTTGTGCCTCGAATGCACAGAAACAGAATATCTGGCTTGGGGTGTGCGATTGGAGGATGTACCCAGATTGTGGGTATCAAGAAGTGTCAGCTATACACTGCCCCTTTTTCCATACATTTTTTGGTTGAAAAATTTTCTGTCTCCTACAGGCATTTCGAGGCAGCAGCTAAGCTAGTTTGTGCCTCGAATGCACAGAAACAGAATATCTGGCTTGGGGTGTGCGATTGGAGGATGTACCCAGATTGTGGGTATCAAGAAGTGTGGGCTATACACTGCCCTTTTTTCCATACATTTTTTGGTTGAAAAATTTTCTGTCTCCTACTGGCATTTCGAGGCAGCAGCTAAGCTAGTTTGTGCCTCGAATGCACAGAAACAGAATATCTGGCTTGGGGTGTGCGATTGGAGGATGTACCCAGATTGTGGGTATCAAAAAGTGTGGGCTATACACTGCCCTTTTATCCATACATTTTTTGGTTGAAAAATTTTCTGTCTCCTACAGGCATTTCGAGGCAGCAGCCAAGCTAGTTTGTACCTCAAATGCACAGAAACAAAATATCTGGCTTGGGGTGTGCGATTGGAGGATGCACCCAGATTGTGGGTATCAAGAAGTGTGGGCTATACACTGCCCTTTTTTCCATACATTTTTTGGTTGAAAAATTTTCTGTCTCCTACAGGCATTTCGAGGCAGCAGCTAAGCTAGTTTGTGCCTCGAATGCACAGAAACAGAATATCTGGCTTGGGGTGTGCGATTGGAGGATGTACCCAGATTGTGGGTATCAAGAAGTGTGGGCTGTACACTGCCCTTTTTTCCATACATTTTTTGGTTGAAAAATTTTCTGTCTCCTACAGGCATTTCGAGGCAGCAGCTAAGCTAGTTTGTGCCTCGAATGCACAGAAACAGAATATCTGGCTTGGGGTGTGCGATTGGAGGATGTACCCAGATTGTGGGTATCAAGAAGTGTGGGCTATACACTGCCCTTTTTTCCATACATTTTTTGGTTGAAAAATTTTCTGTCTCCTACAGGCATTTCGAGGCAGCAGCTAAGCTAGTTTGTGCCTCGAATGCACAGAAACAGAATATCTGGCTTGGGGTGTGCGATTGGAGGATGCACCCAGATTCTGGGTATCAAGAAGTGTGGGCTATACACTGCCCTTTTTTCCATACATTTTTTGGTTGAAAAATTTTCTCTCTCCTACTGGCATTTCGAGGCAGCAGCTAAGCTAGTTTGTGCCTCGAATGCACAGAAACAGAATATCTGGCTTGGGGTGTGCGATTGGAGGATGACCCAGACTGTGGGTATCAAGAAGTGTGGGCTGTACACTGCCCTTTTTTCCATACATTTTTTGGTTGAAAAATTTTCTGTCTCCTACAGGCATTTCGAGGCAGCAGCTAAGCTAGTTTGTGCCTCGAATGCACAGAAACAGAATATCTGGCTTGGCGTGTGCGATTGGAGGATGTACCCAGATTGTGGGTATCAAGAAGTGTGGGCTATACACTGCCCTTTTTTCCATACATTTTTTGGTTGAAAAATTTTCTGTCTCCTACAGGCATTTCGAGGCAGCAGCTAAGCTAGTTTGTGCCTCGAATGCACAGAAACAGAATATCTGGCTTGGGGTGTGCGATTGGAGGATGCACCCAGATTGTGGGTATCAAGAAGTGTGGGCTATACACTGCCCTTTTTTCCATACATTTTTTGGTTGAAAAATTTTCTGTCTCCTACTGGCATTTCGAGGCAGCAGCTAAGCTAGTTTGTGCCTCGAATGCAAAGAAACAGAATATCTGGCTTGGGGTGTGCGATTGGAGGATGACCCAGACTGTGGGTATCAAAAAGTGTGGGCTATACACTGCCCTTTTATCCATACATTTTTTGGTTGAAAAATGTTCTGTCTCCTACAGGCATTTCGAGGCAGCAGCTAAGCTAGTTTGTGCCTCGAATGCACAGAAACAGAATATCTGGCTTGGGGTGTGCGATTGGAGGATGTACCCAGATTGTGGGTATCAAGAAGTGTGGGCTATACACTGCCCTTTTTTCCATAAATTTTTTGGTTGAAAAATTTTCTGTCTCCTACAGGCATTTCGAGGCAGCAGCCAAGCTAGTTTGTGCCTCGAATGCACAGAAACAGAATATCTGGCTTGGGGTGTGCGATTGGAGGATGTACCCAGATTGTGGGTATCAAGAAGTGTGGGCTATACACTGCCCTTTTTTCCATAAATTTTTTGGTTGAAAAATTTTCTGTCTCCTACAGGCATTTCGAGGCAGCAGCCAAGCTAGTTTGTGCCTCGAATGCACAGAAACAGAATATCTGGCTTGGGGTGTGCGATTGGAGGATGACCCAGACTGTGGGTATCAAGAAGTGTGGGCTGTACACTGCCCTTTTTTCCATACATTTTTTGGTTGAAAAATTTTCTGTCTCCTACAGGCATTTCGAGGCAGCAGCTAAGCTAGTTTGTGCCTCGAATGCACAGAAACAGAATATCTGGCTTGGCGTGTGCGATTGGAGGATGTACCCAGATTGTGGGTATCAAGAAGTGTGGGCTATACACTGCCCTTTTTTCCATAAATTTTTTGGTTGAAAAATTTTCTGTCTCCTACTGGCATTTCGAGGCAGCAGCTAAGCTAGTTTGTGCCTCGAATGCAAAGAAACAGAATATCTGGCTTTTGGTGTGCGATTGGAGGATGACCCAGACTGTGGGTATCAAAAAGTGTGGGCTATACACTGCCCTTTTATCCATACATTTTTTGGTTGAAAAATGTTCTGTCTCCTACAGGCATTTCGAGGCAGCAGCTAAGCTAGTTTGTGCCTCGAATGCACAGAAACAGAATATCTGGCTTGGGGTGTGCGATTGGAGGATGTACCCAGATTGTGGGTATCAAGAAGTGTGGGCTATACACTGCCCTTTTTTCCATACATTTTTTGGTTGAAAAATTTTCTGTCTCCTACAGGCATTTAGAGGCAGCAGCTAAGCTAGCTTGTGCCTCGAATGCACAGAAACAGAATATCTGGCTTGGTGTGTGCGATTGGAGGATGTACCCAGATTGTGGGTATCAAGAAGTGAGGGCTATACACTGCCCTTTTTTCCATACATTTTTTGGTTGAAAAATTTTCTGTCTCCTACTGGCATTTAGAGGCAGCAGTAAAGCTAGTTTGTGCCTCGAATACACAGAAACAGAATATCTGGCTTGGTGTGTGCGATTGGAGGATATACCCAGGTGGTGGGTATCAAGAAGTGAGGGCTATACACTGCCCTTTTATCCATACATTTTTTTGTTGAAAAATTTTCTGTCTCCTACAGGCATTTCGAGGCAGCAGCCAAGCTAGTTTGTACCCCTAATGCACAGAAACAAAATATCTGGCTTGGGGTGTGCGATTGGAGGATGCACCCAGATTGTGGGTATCAAGAAGTGTGGGCTATACACTGCCCTTTTTGTCATACATTTTTTGGTTGAAAAATTTTCTGTCTCCTACTGGCATTTAGAGGCAGCAGTAAAGCTAGTTTGTGCCTCGAATACACAGAAACAGAATATCTGGCTTGGGGTGTGCGATTGGAGGATGTACCCAGATTGTGGGTATCAAGAAGTGTGGGCTATACACTGCCCATTTTTCCATACATTTTTTGGTTGAAAAATTTTCTGTCTCCTACAGGCATTTCGAGGCAGCAGCTAAGCTAGTTTGTGCCTCGAATGCACAGAAACAGAATATCTGGCTTGGGGTGTGCGATTGGAGGATGTACCCAGATTGTGGGTATCAAGAAGTGTGGGCTATACACTGCCCTTTTTTCCATACATTTTTTGGTTGAAAAATTTTCTGTCTCCTACTGGCATTTCGAGGCAGCAGCTAAGCTAGTTTGTGCCTCGAATGCACAGAAACAGAATATCTGGCTTGGGGTGTGCGATTGGAGGATGCACCCAGATTGTGGGTATCAAGAAGTGTGGGCTATACACTGCCCTTTTTTCCATACATTTTTTGGTTGAAAAATTTTCTGTCTCCTACAGGCATTTCGAGGCAGCAGCTAAGCTAGTTTGTGCCTCGAATGCACAGAAACAGAATATCTGGCTTGGGGTGTGCGATTGGAGGATGTACCCAGATTGTGGGTATCAAGAAGTGTCAGCTATACACTGCCCCTTTTTCCATACATTTTTTGGTTGAAAAATTTTCTGTCTCCTACAGGCATTTCGAGGCAGCAGCTAAGCTAGTTTGTGCCTCGAATGCACAGAAACAGAATATCTGGCTTGGGGTGTGCGATTGGAGGATGTACCCAGATTGTGGGTATCAAGAAGTGTGGGCTATACACTGCCCTTTTTTCCATACATTTTTTGGTTGAAAAATTTTCTGTCTCCTACTGGCATTTCGAGGCAGCAGCTAAGCTAGTTTGTGCCTCGAATGCACAGAAACAGAATATCTGGCTTGGGGTGTGCGATTGGAGGATGTACCCAGATTGTGGGTATCAAAAAGTGTGGGCTATACACTGCCCTTTTATCCATACATTTTTTGGTTGAAAAATTTTCTGTCTCCTACAGGCATTTCGAGGCAGCAGCTAAGCTAGTTTGTGCCTCGAATGCACAGAAACAGAATATCTGGCTTGGGGTGTGCGATTGGAGGATGTACCCAGATTGTGGGTATCAAGAAGTGTGGGCTGTACACTGCCCTTTTTTCCATACATTTTTTGGTTGAAAAATTTTCTGTCTCCTACAGGCATTTCGAGGCAGCAGCTAAGCTAGTTTGTGCCTCGAATGCACAGAAACAGAATATCTGGCTTGGGGTGTGCGATTGGAGGATGTACCCAGATTGTGGGTATCAAGAAGTGTGGGCTATACACTGCCCTTTTTTCCATACATTTTTTGGTTGAAAAATTTTCTGTCTCCTACAGGCATTTCGAGGCAGCAGCTAAGCTAGTTTGTGCCTCGAATGCACAGAAACAGAATATCTGGCTTGGGGTGTGCGATTGGAGGATGCACCCAGATTCTGGGTATCAAGAAGTGTGGGCTATACACTGCCCTTTTTTCCATACATTTTTTGGTTGAAAAATTTTCTCTCTCCTACTGGCATTTCGAGGCAGCAGCTAAGCTAGTTTGTGCCTCGAATGCACAGAAACAGAATATCTGGCTTGGGGTGTGCGATTGGAGGATGACCCAGACTGTGGGTATCAAGAAGTGTGGGCTGTACACTGCCCTTTTTTCCATACATTTTTTGGTTGAAAAATTTTCTGTCTCCTACAGGCATTTCGAGGCAGCAGCTAAGCTAGTTTGTGCCTCGAATGCACAGAAACAGAATATCTGGCTTGGCGTGTGCGATTGGAGGATGTACCCAGATTGTGGGTATCAAGAAGTGTGGGCTATACACTGCCCTTTTTTCCATACATTTTTTGGTTGAAAAATTTTCTGTCTCCTACAGGCATTTCGAGGCAGCAGCTAAGCTAGTTTGTGCCTCGAATGCACAGAAACAGAATATCTGGCTTGGGGTGTGCGATTGGAGGATGCACCCAGATTGTGGGTATCAAGAAGTGTGGGCTATACACTGCCCTTTTTTCCATACATTTTTTGGTTGAAAAATTTTCTGTCTCCTACAGGCATTTCGAGGCAGCAGCTAAGCTAGTTTGTGCCTCGAATGCACAGAAACAGAATATCTGGCTTGGGGTGTGCGATTGGAGGATGTACCCAGATTGTGGGTATCAAGAAGTGTGGGCTATACACTGCCCTTTTTTCCATAAATTTTTTGGTTGAAAAATTTTCTGTCTCCTACTGGCATTTCGAGGCAGCAGCTAAGCTAGTTTGTGCCTCGAATGCAAAGAAACAGAATATCTGGCTTGGGGTGTGCGATTGGAGGATGACCCAGACTGTGGGTATCAAAAAGTGTGGGCTATACACTGCCCTTTTATCCATACATTTTTTGGTTGAAAAATTTTCTGTCTCCTACAGGCATTTCGAGGCAGCAGCTAAGCTAGTTTGTGCCTCGAATGCACAGAAACAGAATATCTGGCTTGGGGTGTGCGATTGGAGGATGCACCCAGATTGTGGGTATCAAGAAGTGTGGGCTATACACTGCCCTTTTTTCCATACATTTTTTGGTTGAAAAATTTTCTGTCTCCTACAGGCATTTCGAGGCAGCAGCTAAGCTAGTTTGTGCCTCGAATGCACAGAAACAGAATATCTGGCTTGGGGTGTGCGATTGGAGGATGTACCCAGATTGTGGGTATCAAGAAGTGTGGGCTATACACTGCCCTTTTTTCCATACATTTTTTGGTTGAAAAATTTTCTGTCTCCTACAGGCATTTCGAGGCAGCAGCCAAGCTAGTTTGTGCCTCGAATGCACAGAAACAGAATATCTGGCTTGGGGTGTGCGATTGGAGGATGTACCCAGATTGTGGGTATCAAGAAGTGTGGGCTATACACTGCCCTTTTTTCCATAAATTTTTTGGTTGAAAAATTTTCTGTCTCCTACTGGCATTTCGAGGCAGCAGCTAAGCTAGTTTGTGCCTCGAATGCAAAGAAACAGAATATCTGGCTTGGGGTGTGCGATTGGAGGATGACCCAGACTGTGGGTATCAAAAAGTGTGGGCTATACACTGCCCTTTTATCCATACATTTTTTGGTTGAAAAATGTTCTGTCTCCTACAGGCATTTCGAGGCAGCAGCTAAGCTAGTTTGTGCCTCGAATGCACAGAAACAGAATATCTGGCTTGGGGTGTGCGATTGGAGGATGTACCCAGATTGTGGGTATCAAGAAGTGTGGGCTATACACTGCCCTTTTTTCCATACATTTTTTGGTTGAAAAATTTTCTGTCTCCTACAGGCATTTAGAGGCAGCAGCTAAGCTAGCTTGTGCCTCGAATGCACAGAAACAGAATATCTGGCTTGGTGTGTGCGATTGGAGGATGTACCCAGATTGTGGGTATCAAGAAGTGAGGGCTATACACTGCCCTTTTTTCCATACATTTTTTGGTTGAAAAATTTTCTGTCTCCTACTGGCATTTAGAGGCAGCACTAAAGCTAGTTTGTGCCTCGAATACACAGAAACAGAATATCTGGCTTGGTGTGTGCGATTGGAGGATATACCCAGGTGGTGGGTATCAAGAAGTGAGGGCTATACACTGCCCTTTTATCCATACATTTTTTTGTTGAAAAATTTTCTGTCTCCTACAGGCATTTCGAGGCAGCAGCCAAGCTAGTTTGTACCCCTAATGCACAGAAACAAAATATCTGGCTTGGGGTGTGCGATTGGAGGATGCACCCAGATTGTGGGTATCAAGAAGTGTGGGCTATACACTGCCCTTTTTGTCATACATTTTTTGGTTGAAAAATTTTCTGTCTCCTACTGGCATTTAGAGGCAGCAGTAAAGCTAGTTTGTGCCTCGAATACACAGAAACAGAATATCTGGCTTGGGGTGTGCGATTGGAGGATGTACCCAGATTGTGGGTATCAAGAAGTGTGGGCTATACACTGCCCTTTTTGCCATACATTTTTTTTTTGAAAAATGTTCTGTCTCCTACTGGCATTTCGAGGCAGCAGCTAAGCTAGCTTGTGCCTCGAATGCACAGAAACAGAATATCTGGCTTGGTGTGTGCGATTGGAGGATGTACCCAGATTGTGGGTATCAAGAAGTGAGGGCTATACACTGCCCTTTTTTCCATACATTTTTTGGTTGAAAAATTTTCTGTCTCCTACTGGCATTTAGTGGCAGCAGTAAAGCTAGTTTGTGCCTCGAATACACAGAAACAGAATATCTGGCTTGGGGTGTGCGATTGGAGGATGTACCCAGATTGTGGGTATCAAGAAGTGTGGGCTATACACTGCCCTTTTTGCCATACATTTTTTGGTTGAAAAATTTTCTGTCTCCTACTGGCATTTAGAGGCAGCAGTAAAGCTAGTTTGTGCCTCGAATACACAGAAACAGAATATCTGGCTTGGGGTGTGCGATTGGAGGATGTTCCCAGATTGTGGGTATCAAGAAGTGTGGGCTATACACTGCCCTTTTTTCCATACATTTTTTGGTTGAAAAATTTTCTGTCTCCTACAGGCATTTCGAGGCAGCAGCTAAGCTAGTTTGTGCCTCGAATGCACAGAAACAGAATATCTGGCTTGGGGTGTGCGATTGGAGGATGTACCCAGATTGTGGGTATCAAGAAGTGTGGGCTATACACTGCCCTTTTATCCATACATTTTTTGGTTGAAAAATTTTCTGTCTCCTACAGGCATTTCGAGGCAGCAGCCAAGCTAGTTTGTACCTCTAATGCACAGAAACAAAATATCTGGCTTGGGGTGTGCGATTGGAGGATGCACCCAGATTGTGGGTATCAAGAAGTGTGGGCTATACACTGCCCTTTTTTCCATACATTTTTTGGTTGAAAAATTTTCTGTCTCCTACTGGCATTTAGAGGCAGCAGTAAAGCTAGTTTGTGCCTCGAATACACAGAAACAGAATATCTGGCTTGGTGTGTGCGATTGGAGGATGTACCCAGATTGTGGGTATCAAGAAGTGTGGGCTATACACTGCCCTTTTTGCCATACATTTTTTGGTTGAAAAATTTTCTGTCTCCTACTGGCATTTAGTGGCAGCAGTAAAGCTAGTTTGTGCCTCGAATACACAGAAACAGAATATCTGGCTTGGGGTGTGCGATTGGAGGATGTACCCAGATTGTGGGTATCAAGAAGTGTGGGCTATACACTGCCCTTTTTGCCATACATTTTTTTTTTGAAAAATTTTCTGTCTCCTACAGGCATTTCGAGGCAGCAGCTAAGCTAGCTTGTGCCTCGAATGCACAGAAACAGAATATCTGGCTTGGTGTGTGCGATTGGAGGATGTACCCAGATTGTGGGTATCAAGAAGTGAGGGCTATACACTGCCCTTTTTTCCATACATTTTTTGGTTGAAAAATTTTCTGTCTCCTACTGGCATTTAGTGGCAGCAGTAAAGCTAGTTTGTGCCTCGAATACACAGAAACAGAATATCTGGCTTGGGGTGTGCGATTGGAGGATGTACCCAGATTGTGGGTATCAAGAAGTGTGGGCTATACACTGCCCTTTTTGCCATACATTTTTTGGTTGAAAAATTTTCTGTCTCCTACTGGCATTTAGAGGCAGCAGTAAAGCTAGTTTGTGCCTCGAATACACAGAAACAGAATATCTGGCTTGGGGTGTGCGATTGGAGGATGTACCCAGATTGTGGGTATCAAGAAGTGTGGGCTATACACTGCCCTTTTTGCCATACATTTTTTGGTTGAAAAATTTTCTGTCTCCTACTGGCATTTAGAGGCAGCAGTAAAGCTAGTTTGTGCCTCGAATACACAGAAACAGAATATCTGGCTTGGGGTGTGCGATTGGAGGATGTACCCAGATGGTGGGTATCAAGAAGTGAGGGCTATACACTGCCCTTTTTCCATACATTTTTTGGTTGAAAAATTTTCTGTCTCCTACTGGCATTTAGAGGCAGCAGTAAAGCTAGTTTGTGCCTCGAATATACAGAAACAGAATATCTGGCTTGGTGTGTGCGATTGGAGGATACACCCAGGTGGTGGGTATCAAGAAGTGAGGGCTATACACTGCCCTTTTATCCATACATTTTTTGGTTGAAAAATTTTCTGTCTCCTACAGGCATTTCGAGGCAGCAGCCAAGCTAGTTTGTACCTCTAATGCACAGAAACAAAATATCTGGCTTGGGGTGTGCGATTGGAGGATGTACCCAGATTGTGGGTATCAAGAAGTGTGGGCTATACACTGCCCTTTTTGCCATACATTTTTTGGTTGAAAAATTTTCTGTCTCCTACTGGCATTTAGAGGCAGCAGTAAAGCTAGTTTGTGCCTCGAATACACAGAAACAGAATATCTGGCTTGGGGTGTGC
Source organism: Xylota segnis (assembly GCA_963583995.1). Lineage (NCBI taxonomy): Eukaryota > Metazoa > Arthropoda > Insecta > Diptera > Syrphidae > Xylota > Xylota segnis. Next base: position 56,189,451 of record OY757238.1, on the reverse strand, counting down.
GATTGGAGGATGTTCCCAGATTGTGGGTATCAAGAAGTGTGGGCTATACACTGCCCTTTTTTCCATACATTTTTTGGTTGAAAAATTTTCTGTCTCCTACTGGCATTTAGAGGCAGCAGTAAAGCTAGTTTGTGCCTCGAATACACAGAAACAGAATATCTGGCTTGGGGTGTGCGATTGGAGGATGTACCCAGATTGTGGGTATCAAGAAGTGTGGGCTATACACTGCCCTTTTTTCCATACATTTTTTGGTTGAAAAATTTTCTGTCTCCTACAGGCATTTCGAGGCAGCAGCTAAGCTAGTTTGTGCCTCGAATGCACAGAAACAGAATATCTGGCTTGGGGTGTGCGATTGGAGGATGTACCCAGATTGTGGGTATCAAGAAGTGTGGGCTATACACTGCCCTTTTATCCATACATTTTTTGGTTGAAAAATTTTCTGTCTCCTACAGGCATTTCGAGGCAGCAGCCAAGCTAGTTTGTACCTCTAATGCACAGAAACAAAATATCTGGCTTGGGGTGTGCGATTGGAGGATGCACCCAGATTGTGGGTATCAAGAAGTGTGGGCTATACACTGCCCTTTTTTCCATACATTTTTTGGTTGAAAAATTTTCTGTCTCCTACAGGCATTTCGAGGCAGCAGCTAAGCTAGTTTGTGCCTCGAATGCACAGAAACAGAATATCTGGCTTGGCGTGTGCGATTGGAGGATGTACCCAGATTGTGGGTATCAAGAAGTGTGGGCTATACACTGCCCTTTTTTCCATACATTTTTTGGTTGAAAAATTTTCTGTCTCCTACAGGCATTTCGAGGCAGCAGCTAAGCTAGTTTGAAAAATTTTCTGTCTCCTACTGGCATTTAGAGGCAGCAGTAAAGCTAGTTTGTGCCTCGAATACACAGAAACAGAATATCTGGCTTGGGGTGTGCGATTGGAGGATGTACCCAGATGGTGGGTATCAAGAAGTGAGGGCTATACACTGCCCTTTTTCCATACATTTTTTGGTTGAAAAATTTTCTGTCTCCTACTGACATTTAGAGGCAGCAGTAAAGCTAGTTTGTGCCTCGAATACACAGAAACAGAATATCTGGCTTGGTGTGTGCGATTGGAGGATACACCCAGGTGGTGGGTATCAAGAAGTGAGGGCTATACACTGCCCTTTTTCCATACATTTTTTGGTTGAAAAATTTTCTGTCTCCTACAGGCATTTCGAGGCAGCAGCCAAGCTAGTTTGTACCTCTAATGCACAGAAACAAAATATCTGGCTTGGGGTGTGCGATTGGAGGATGCACCCAGATTGTGGGTATCAAGAAGTGTGGGCTATACACTGCCCTTTTTGCCATACATTTTTTGGTTGAAAAATTTTCTGTCTCCTACTGGCATTTAGAGGCAGCAGTAAAGCTAGTTTGTGCCTCGAATACACAGAAACAGAATATCTGGCTTGGGGTGTGCGATTGGAGGATGTACCCAGATGGTGGGTATCAAGAAGTGAGGGCTATACACTGCCCTTTTTCCATACATTTTTTGGTTGAAAAATTTTCTGTCTCCTACTGGCATTTAGAGGCAGCAGTAAAGCTAGTTTGTGCCTCGAATATACAGAAACAGAATATCTGGCTTGGTGTGTGCGATTGGAGGATGTACCCAGATTGTGGGTATCAAGAAGTGTGGGCTATACACTGCCCTTTTTGCCATACATTTTTTGGTTGAAAAATTTTCTGTCTCCTACAGGCATTTCGAGGCAGCAGCTAAGCTAGTTTGTGCCTCGAATGCACAGAAACAGAATATCTGGCTTGGGGTGTGCGATTGGAGGATGTACCCAGATTGTGGGTATCAAGAAGTGTGGGCTATACACTGCCCTTTTTTCCATACATTTTTTTTTTGAAAAATGTTCTGTCTCCTACTGGCATTTCGAGGCAGCAGCTAAGCTAGCTTGTGCCTCGAATGCACAGAAACAGAATATCTGGCTTGGTGTGTGCGATTGGAGGATGTACCCAGATTGTGGGTATCAAGAAGTGAGGGCTATACACTGCCCTTTTTTCCATACATTTTTTGGTTGAAAAATTTTCTGTCTCCTACTGGCATTTAGTGGCAGCAGTAAAGCTAGTTTGTGCCTCGAATACACAGAAACAGAATATCTGGCTTGGGGTGTGCGATTGGAGGATGTACCCAGATTGTGGGTATCAAGAAGTGTGGGCTATACACTGCCCTTTTTGCCATACATTTTTTGGTTGAAAAATTTTCTGTCTCCTACTGGCATTTAGAGGCAGCAGTAAAGCTAGTTTGTGCCTCGAATACACAGAAACAGAATATCTGGCTTGGGGTGTGCGATTGGAGGATGTACCCAGATTGTGGGTATCAAGAAGTGTGGGCTATACACTGCCCTTTTTGAGATACATTTTTTGGTTGAAAAATTTTCTGTCTCCTACTGGCATTTAGAGGCAGCAGTAAAGCTAGTTTGTGCCTCGAATACACAGAAACAGAATATCTGGCTTGGGGTGTGCGATTGGAGGATGTACCCAGATGGTGGGTATCAAGAAGTGAGGGCTATACACTGCCCTTTTTCCATACATTTTTTGGTTGAAAAATTTTCTGTCTCCTACTGGCATTTAGAGGCAGCAGTAAAGCTAGTTTGTGCCTCGAATACACAGAAACAGAATATCTGGCTTGGTGTGTGCGATTGGAGGATACACCCAGGTGGTGGGTATCAAGAAGTGAGGGCTATACACTGCCCTTTTATCCATACATTTTTTGGTTGAAAAATTTTCTGTCTCCTACAGGCATTTCGAGGCAGCAGCCAAGCTAGTTTGTACCTCTAATGCACAGAAACAAAATATCTGGCTTGGGGTGTGCGATTGGAGGATGTACCCAGATTGTGGGTATCAAGAAGTGTGGGCTATACACTGCCCTTTTTGCCATACATTTTTTGGTTGAAAAATTTTCTGTCTCCTACTGGCATTTAGAGGCAGCAGTAAAGCTAGTTTGTGCCTCGAATACACAGAAACAGAATATCTGGCTTGGTGTGTGCGATTGGAGGATGTACCCAGATTGTGGGTATCAAGAAGTGTGGGCTATACACTGCCCTTTTTGCCATACATTTTTTGGTTGAAAAATTTTCTGTCTCCTACTGGCATTTAGTGGCAGCAGTAAAGCTAGTTTGTGCCTCGAATACACAGAAACAGAATATCTGGCTTGGGGTGTGCGATTGGAGGATGTACCCAGATTGTGGGTATCAAGAAGTGTGGGCTATACACTGCCCTTTTTGCCATACATTTTTTTTTTGAAAAATTTTCTGTCTCCTACAGGCATTTCGAGGCAGCAGCTAAGCTAGCTTGTGCCTCGAATGCACAGAAACAGAATATCTGGCTTGGTGTGTGCGATTGGAGGATGTACCCAGATTGTGGGTATCAAGAAGTGAGGGCTATACACTGCCCTTTTTTCCATACATTTTTTGGTTGAAAAATTTTCTGTCTCCTACTGGCATTTAGTGGCAGCAGTAAAGCTAGTTTGTGCCTCGAATACACAGAAACAGAATATCTGGCTTGGGGTGTGCGATTGGAGGATGTACCCAGATTGTGGGTATCAAGAAGTGTGGGCTATACACTGCCCTTTTTGCCATACATTTTTTGGTTGAAAAATTTTCTGTCTCCTACTGGCATTTAGAGGCAGCAGTAAAGCTAGTTTGTGCCTCGAATACACAGAAACAGAATATCTGGCTTGGGGTGTGCGATTGGAGGATGTACCCAGATTGTGGGTATCAAGAAGTGTGGGCTATACACTGCCCTTTTTGCCATACATTTTTTGGTTGAAAAATTTTCTGTCTCCTACTGGCATTTAGAGGCAGCAGTAAAGCTAGTTTGTGCCTCGAATACACAGAAACAGAATATCTGGCTTGGGGTGTGCGATTGGAGGATGTACCCAGATGGTGGGTATCAAGAAGTGAGGGCTATACACTGCCCTTTTTCCATACATTTTTTGGTTGAAAAATTTTCTGTCTCCTACTGGCATTTAGAGGCAGCAGTAAAGCTAGTTTGTGCCTCGAATATACAGAAACAGAATATCTGGCTTGGTGTGTGCGATTGGAGGATACACCCAGGTGGTGGGTATCAAGAAGTGAGGGCTATACACTGCCCTTTTATCCATACATTTTTTGGTTGAAAAATTTTCTGTCTCCTACAGGCATTTCGAGGCAGCAGCCAAGCTAGTTTGTACCTCTAATGCACAGAAACAAAATATCTGGCTTGGGGTGTGCGATTGGAGGATGTACCCAGATTGTGGGTATCAAGAAGTGTGGGCTATACACTGCCCTTTTTGCCATACATTTTTTGGTTGAAAAATTTTCTGTCTCCTACTGGCATTTAGAGGCAGCAGTAAAGCTAGTTTGTGCCTCGAATACACAGAAACAGAATATCTGGCTTGGGGTGTGCGATTGGAGGATGTTCCCAGATTGTGGGTATCAAGAAGTGTGGGCTATACACTGCCCTTTTTTCCATACATTTTTTGGTTGAAAAATTTTCTGTCTCCTACTGGCATTTAGAGGCAGCAGTAAAGCTAGTTTGTGCCTCGAATACACAGAAACAGAATATCTGGCTTGGGGTGTGCGATTGGAGGATGTACCCAGATTGTGGGTATCAAGAAGTGTGGGCTATACACTGCCCTTTTTTCCATACATTTTTTGGTTGAAAAATTTTCTGTCTCCTACAGGCATTTCGAGGCAGCAGCTAAGCTAGTTTGTGCCTCGAATGCACAGAAACAGAATATCTGGCTTGGGGTGTGCGATTGGAGGATGTACCCAGATTGTGGGTATCAAGAAGTGTGGGCTATACACTGCCCTTTTATCCATACATTTTTTGGTTGAAAAATTTTCTGTCTCCTACAGGCATTTCGAGGCAGCAGCCAAGCTAGTTTGTACCTCTAATGCACAGAAACAAAATATCTGGCTTGGGGTGTGCGATTGGAGGATGCACCCAGATTGTGGGTATCAAGAAGTGTGGGCTATACACTGCCCTTTTTTCCATACATTTTTTGGTTGAAAAATTTTCTGTCTCCTACAGGCATTTCGAGGCAGCAGCTAAGCTAGTTTGTGCCTCGAATGCACAGAAACAGAATATCTGGCTTGGCGTGTGCGATTGGAGGATGTACCCAGATTGTGGGTATCAAGAAGTGTGGGCTATACACTGCCCTTTTTTCCATACATTTTTTGGTTGAAAAATTTTCTGTCTCCTACAGGCATTTCGAGGCAGCAGCTAAGCTAGTTTGAAAAATTTTCTGTCTCCTACTGGCATTTAGAGGCAGCAGTAAAGCTAGTTTGTGCCTCGAATACACAGAAACAGAATATCTGGCTTGGGGTGTGCGATTGGAGGATGTACCCAGATGGTGGGTATCAAGAAGTGAGGGCTATACACTGCCCTTTTTCCATACATTTTTTGGTTGAAAAATTTTCTGTCTCCTACTGACATTTAGAGGCAGCAGTAAAGCTAGTTTGTGCCTCGAATACACAGAAACAGAATATCTGGCTTGGTGTGTGCGATTGGAGGATACACCCAGGTGGTGGGTATCAAGAAGTGAGGGCTATACACTGCCCTTTTATCCATACATTTTTTGGTTGAAAAATTTTCTGTCTCCTACAGGCATTTCGAGGCAGCAGCCAAGCTAGTTTGTACCTCTAATGCACAGAAACAAAATATCTGGCTTGGGGTGTGCGATTGGAGGATGTACCCAGATTGTGGGTATCAAGAAGTGTGGGCTATACACTGCCCTTTTTGCCATACATTTTTTGGTTGAAAAATTTTCTGTCTCCTACTGGCATTTAGAGGCAGCAGTAAAGCTAGTTTGTGCCTCGAATACACAGAAACAGAATATCTGGCTTGGTGTGTGCGATTGGAGGATGTACCCAGATTGTGGGTATCAAGAAGTGAGGGCTATACACTGCCCTTTTTGCCATACATTTTTTGGTTGAAAAATTTTCTGTCTCCTACTGGCATTTAGTGGCAGCAGTAAAGCTAGTTTGTGCCTCGAATACACAGAAACAGAATATCTGGCTTGGGGTGTGCGATTGGAGGATGTACCCAGATTGTGGGTATCAAGAAGTGTGGGCTATACACTGCCCTTTTTGCCATACATTTTTTGGTTGAAAAATTTTCTGTCTCCTACTGGCATTTAGAGGCAGCAGTAAAGCTAGTTTGTGCCTCGAATACACAGAAACAGAATATCTGGCTTGGGGTGTGCGATTGGAGGATGTACCCAGATTGTGGGTATCAAGAAGTGTGGGCTATACACTGCCCTTTTTGCCATACATTTTTTGGTTGAAAAATTTTCTGTCTCCTACTGGCATTTAGAGGCAGCAGTAAAGCTAGTTTGTGCCTCGAATACACAGAAACAGAATATCTGGCTTGGGGTGTGCGATTGGAGGATGTACCCAGATGGTGGGTATCAAGAAGTGAGGGCTATACACTGCCCTTTTTCCATACATTTTTTGGTTGAAAAATTTTCTGTCTCCTACTGGCATTTAGAGGCAGCAGTAAAGCTAGTTTGTGCCTCGAATACACAGAAACAGAATATCTGGCTTGGTGTGTGCGATTGGAGGATACACCCAGGTGGTGGGTATCAAGAAGTGAGGGCTATACACTGCCCTTTTATCCATACATTTTTTGGTTGAAAAATTTTCTGTCTCCTACAGGCATTTCGAGGCAGCAGCCAAGCTAGTTTGTACCTCTAATGCACAGAAACAAAATATCTGGCTTGGGGTGTGCGATTGGAGGATGTACCCAGATTGTGGGTATCAAGAAGTGTGGGCTATACACTCTCCTTTTTTCCATACATATTTTGGTTGAAAAATTTTCTGTCTCCTACAGGCATTTCGGAGCAGCAGCTAAGCTAGTTTGTGCCTCGAATGCACAGAAACAGAATATCTGGCTTGGGGTGTGCGATTGGAGGATGTACCCAGATGGTGGGTATCAAGAAGTGAGGGCTATACACTGCCCTTTTTCCATACATTTTTGGTTGAAAAATTTTCTATCTCCTACTGGCGTTTCGAGGCAGCAGCTAAGCTAGTTTGTGCCTCGAATACACAGAAACAGAATATCTGGCTTGGGGTGTGCGATTGGAGGATGTACCCAGATTGTGGGTATCAAGAAGTGTGGGCTATAACTGCCCTTTTTTCCATACATTTCTTGGTTGAAAAATTTTCTGTCTCCTACAGGCATTTCGAGGCAGCAGCTAAGCTGGTTTGTGCCTCGAATACACAGAAATACAATATCTGGCTTGGGATGTGCGATTGGAGAGTATACCCAGATTGTGGGTATCAAGAAGTGTGGGCTATACACTGCCCTTTTTGCCATACATTTTTTTTTTGAAAAATTTTCTGTCTCCTACAGGCATTTCGAGGCAGCAGCTAAGCTAGCTTGTGCCTCGAATGCACAGAAACAGAATATCTGGCTTGGTGTGTGCGATTGGAGGATGTACCCAGATTGTGGGTATCAAGAAGTGAGGGCTATACACTGCCCTTTTTTCCATACATTTTTTGGTTGAAAAATTTTCTGTCTCCTACTGGCATTTAGTGGCAGCAGTAAAGCTAGTTTGTGCCTCGAATACACAGAAACAGAATATCTGGCTTGGGGTGTGCGATTGGAGGATGTACCCAGATTGTGGGTATCAAGAAGTGTGGGCTATACACTGCCCTTTTTTCCATACATTTCTTGGTTGAAAAATTTTCTGTCTCCTACAGGCATTTCGAGGCAGCAGCTAAGCTGGTTTGTGCCTCGAATACACAGAAATACAATATCTGGCTTGGGATGTGCGATTGGAGAGTATACCCAGATTGTGGGTATCAAGAAGTGTGGGCTATACACTCTCCTTTTTTCCATACATTTTTTGGTTGAAAAATTTTCTGTCTCCTACAGGCATTTCGGAGCAGCAGCTAAGCTAGTTTGTGCCTCGAATGCACAGAAACAGAATATCTGGCTTGGGGCGTGCGATTGGAGGATGACCCAGATTGTGGGTATCAAGAAGTGTGGGCTATACACTGCCCTTTTTTCCATACATTTCTTGGTTGAAAAATTTTCTGTCTCCTACAGGCATTTCGAGGCAGCAGCTAAGCTGGTTTGTGCCTCGAATACACAGAAACAGATTATCTGGCTTGGGGTGTGCGATTGGAAGATGTACCCAGATTGTGGGTATCAAGAAGTGTGGGCTATACACTGCCCTTTTTTCCATACATTTTTTGGTTGAAAAATTGTCTGTCTCCTACAGGCATTTCGAGGCAGCAGCTAAGCTGGTTTGTGCCTCGAATACACAGAAACAGAATATCTGGCTTGGGGTGTGCGATTGGAGGATGTACCCAGATTGTGGGTATCAAGAAAAGTGGGCTATACACTGCCCTTTTTTCCATACATTTTTTGGTTGAAAAATTGTCTGTCTCCTACAGGCATTTCGAGGCAGCAGCTAAGCTGGTTTGTGCCTCGAATACACAGAAACAGAATATCTGGCTTGGGGTGTGCGATTGGAGGATGTACCCAGATTGTGGGTATCAAGAAAAGTGGGCTATACACTGCCCTTCTTTCCATACATTTTTTGGTTGAAAAATTTTCTGTCTCCTACAGGCATTTCGAGGCAGCAGCTAAGCTAGTTTGTGCCTCGAATGCACAGAAACAGAATATCTGGCTTGGGGTGTTCGATTGGAGGATGTACCCAGATTGTGGGTATCAAGAAGTGTGGGCTATAACTGCCCTTTTTCCATACATTTTTTGGTTGAAAAATTTTCTGTCTCCTACTGGCATTTCGAGGCAGCAGCTAAGCTAGTTTGTGCCTCGAATACACAGAAACAGAATATCTGGCTTGGGATGTGCGATTGGAGGATGTACCCAGATTGTGGGTATCAAGAAGTGTGGGCTATACACTCTCCTTTTTTCCATACATTTTTTGGTTGAAAAATTTTCTGTCTCCTACAGGCATTTCGGAGCAGCAGCTAAGCTAGTTTGTGCTTCGAATGCACAGAAACAGAATATCTGGCTTGGGGTGTGCGATTGGAAGATGTACCCAGATTGTGGGTATCAAGAAGTGTGGGCTATACACTGCCCTTTTTGCCATACATTTTTTGGTTGAAAAATTTTCTGTCTCCTACTGGCATTTAGAGGCAGCAGTAAAGCTAGTTTGTGCCTCGAATACACAGAAACAGAATATCTGGCTTGGTGTGTGCGATTGGAGGATGTACCCAGATTGTGGGTATCAAGAAGTGAGGGCTATACACTGCCCTTTTTTCCATACATTTTTTGGTTGAAAAATTTTCTGTCTCCTACTGGCATTTAGTGGCAGCAGTAAAGCTAGTTTGTGCCTCGAATACACAGAAACAGAATATCTGGCTTGGGGTGTGCGATTGGAGGATGTACCCAGATTGTGGGTATCAAGAAGTGTGGGCTATAACTGCCCTTTTTTCCATACATTTCTTGGTTGAAAAATTTTCTGTCTCCTACAGGCATTTCGAGGCAGCAGCTAAGCTGGTTTGTGCCTCGAATACACAGAAATACAATATCTGGCTTGGGATGTGCGATTGGAGAGTATACCCAGATTGTGGGTATCAAGAAGTGTGGGCTATACACTGCCCTTTTTGCCATACATTTTTTTTTTGAAAAATTTTCTGTCTCCTACAGGCATTTCGAGGCAGCAGCTAAGCTAGCTTGTGCCTCGAATGCACAGAAACAGAATATCTGGCTTGGTGTGTGCGTTTGGAGGATGTACCCAGATTGTGGGTATCAAGAAGTGAGGGCTATACACTGCCCTTTTTTCCATACATTTTTTGGTTGAAAAATTTTCTGTCTCCTACTGGCATTTAGTGGCAGCAGTAAAGCTAGTTTGTGCCTCGAATACACAGAAACAGAATATCTGGCTTGGGGTGTGCGATTGGAGGATGTACCCAGATTGTGGGTATCAAGAAGTGTGGGCTATACACTGCCCTTTTTTCCATACATTTCTTGGTTGAAAAATTTTCTGTCTCCTACAGGCATTTCGAGGCAGCAGCTAAGCTGGTTTGTGCCTCGAATACACAGAAATACAATATCTGGCTTGGGATGTGCGATTGGAGAGTATACCCAGATTGTGGGTATCAAGAAGTGTGGGCTATACACTCTCCTTTTTTCCATACATTTTTTGGTTGAAAAATTTTCTGTCTCCTACTGGAATTTCGGAGCAGCAGCTAAGCTAGTTTGTGCCTCGAATGCACAGAAACAGAATATCTGGCTTGGGGCGTGCGATTGGAGGATGACCCAGATTGTGGGTATCAAGAAGTGTGGGCTATACACTCTCCTTTTTTCCATACATTTTTTGGTTGAAAAATTTTCTGTCTCCTACAGGCATTTCGAGGCAGCAGCTAAGCTGGTTTGTGCCTCGAATACACAGAAACAGAATATCTGGCTTGGGGTGTGCGATTGGAAGATGTACCCAGATTGTGGGTATCAAGAAGTGTGGGCCATGCACTGCCCTTTTTTCCATACATTTTTTGGTTGAAAAATTTTCTGTCTCCTACTGGCATTTAGAGGCAGCAGCTAAGCTAGTTTGTGCCTCGAATGCACAGAAATAGAATATCTGGCTTGGGGTGTGCGATTGGAGGATGACCCAGATTGTGGGTATCAAGAAGTGTGGGCTATACACTGCCCTTTTTCCCATACATTTTTTGGTTGAAAATTTTTCTGTCTCCTACTAACATTTCGAGGCAGCAGCTTAGCTAGTTTTTGCCTCGAGTACACAGAAACAGAATATCTGGCTTGGGATGTGTGATATAGTCCGAAAGTTAGTTCCATCCCTCACTAACTCTCTATCGTATAAACGCTTTAAAATCCTCCTGAATTTCGTTACATCAACTTTCGTAGCCTATACCTCTATAAAAAGGGCCGGTTTATAGGTGGCCAGTGGAGGTACATACCAGTTCTTGCAGATTGGTAACAACATGCAGAATGTATGCAGAATTGTTTGTCAGGAAAAAAAATGTTGCAATCTTCCAGAAGCTTAAGGTATTGAGTAAAATTCGAATGCTGGTTTACCTATAAGTAAAATGCAATTATACTTAGAAAGAAATGTGAATTGTGATATGCTTGTGGTAACTCGGTTGAACCTGCACGTCCTTATCTGACATACCCTCAGCAATACTAAGTTCATGACAAATGCCAAGCATCGTACAAACTGTTTCATTCTTATTCCACGTTCACGATTCATAAATTGCTTTCAAAACCATCTTAGGTAAGTGTCCTTCAAAATCTGTCTCAATATCTTTTAATCCATAAGAGAAATGCTGAATTCTACACCACAAATACCCTCTCTCACAACTCTGCCATATCATGACCAAAGGTCCTGGCCCCAACAACTACGTTTTCAGAGTCAAACTTCTCGAATACACTGCAAACGTTGAAAGGTATCAACCATTTCAATTCGAAAGCTAAATCTAAGATATCCCTTGCAAATGCTCCACAAAATCCCCATGCATATCCTTCAAAGTCCTTTGCATTTCTCACAAGAAAAATGCAAATCCTCAGACAGAAAATGAAAAATAAGATGCACAGTCAAAGAAAGACATTCGCATCGATATCATAATTTCACCTTTTGCCGCCCGGCCCCAGGGAGGCACTCACTTGGAAGAGTGTAGACAACCCGTAGGGTTTCTCTGCAACTATCTTTCACATTTAATCTCAACCCTGTTCTTCGGGCAGCGGTCATGTTTTATAGATTAGTCTGCGGTTTGTGGTCGAAAACAGAGAAGCAGGAGGGCAGCTTTGTCAATAACACACCAACGTCTTCGGTTGTCGTCAGGAAATGAGGATATTAAATTTCCGGATAAGAAGTGTTTTCTTCTTCTTATTTAGTTTTTTTTTCTCCTTTTTCCTGCCTGTTTTCACGGCTGAGGAAGAATAACGCCTCGGGTGTCCACGTCAAAGGACATCTCAAAGACGATTAATAAACGGACGTTTGTCGGGTGGTATGCAAGCCCCTTCCAAGGATTTCTTCGCTTTGGTGGACACAGAACTCTTTCCTTTCATCGATGGATGAATAAGACAAGCCAAACCACAAGTTGTGGGTTTTCTTTTTATTTTTTTTTTCCTTTTTTTGGGGGGAGGGAGGATGACAAATGAATGGAGGATGGCAAAGTTATTTGGGTAATGACACCAGAGCCTCTGGCGTGAAAAAGAATTCCACTTTCGGGCGTAGAAGGAGTACTAATCTCCTGATATTGACTGTTATCTGTGAGGAAGTTTGTGTTTATTTTTGTAGCCAACACGGGCCACAAACGACCTCGAAGCGGCACACTGAAGGTAGACCGGTTTCGCTTTTATTATTATTTTTTTTTTTTTTAATCTTCCTGATCGGAATTGATGGCTTGATATTGAAAAATCAAAATGCAAATGTCAATAAGGGTTATGCGGAATTATTATCATTTATTCCGTTTTATCATCTTCTTCTTGGTTGTTGTATCGTGTCGTGTGCGAAATGGGGGAGAAAATTTTTGCGATTTATAATTTACCCTCGATTACGTTCGCTGAGATTGTCATAATGTACTTTATGATTGGATTAGTTTCAGCTTCGTTAGGCTCTGGTTAAGTGTTGGCAATTAATTCTTGGAGTTGCTCTCGCTTGTGTCACTTTCGTGTGGGCTCCGATTGCAGAAGGCTTCCGTTTAAGTAGGAGATATTAAGTTAAGTCTAATGGAATACAGATTGCGGTAATGTTGGTAAATACTGATGGATAGCATTGGAAGGAAGCTCTTGCTCATAAGCTGGTGTGGGAAAGGAGAGGCAGATACTTACCTGATTTTTACATGGAAAGGAAGCTACTATGTACGTTGAGGTTGAAACAAAGATTTATGACACATGCCTGTCGGTGAAATCGATTGTACAGGTCTGTCAAAGGAAAAATTTTGAGGACACCTGTCACACTCGTGTCATAAAAATACATACTCGGTATGTGGTTGGCTAGAGCACTTAACTCCTTGTTCTTCTTGTAACCTGTAGTGGACAATTGCTGTTCTGTCAATATGAGGACGAAATTCCACATTTTTTTTTTTAACCATTTACCTCGGACGTTAAGGGGAGTCCGAAGGACTAGGAGGGGCAAAAGAAAGATGGAAAACTGCGATGTCTACTACGGCGATTGCTGCGAATAGTAGACAGAGCCTATTTGTATGCGAAAGCTTTAAGTTTTGCGCATATGAATGGGCCAACATTAGTCTGATATCCGCTTATGCCCTCACAGAAAAGAGAAATGATAGAAACCTAACAACAGTTCCCAGCTATGATATAAAAATTGTCCTTGACTATGTTAATGCAACGTGTAGCGTACATCGTACAACCTTAGATAACCGATTCGGACTAATCTTGATGTAGCTAGCACGTTGTTGCCAGATATCAACAGAGATCTCCTGATCATTCAGCTGTCAACCGGATTGATCACAATGCAATCGACACAAGGCGCTCATCTAGTACTGATGGATGCCCAAAATTTTCAAGAAGGGAACGTAGACATCGCCAAAGGTGGCGCATTCAAATGAAGATGGACTCCAACCAACGCAGTGTATGAAACAGCTAGATCGAACCTGTTCTTACATACTGCTGCTTGTTCTAGTGGCCTCCAGCTTTTTACTACTACCGCAATTAGGACAACTCCCACTTCTCCCCTTGAAACTTTGTTTAGGCTGACTGCACCGATATGTGGAGAGGCTACCACATCGAACAGAACACCATCCAGGCTTCAACCTCATTTTCGACTCGAAGTTTCCGCCATGCCTGCATATCCATCTTCACGGACTGGTCAAAAACGGACGAGGACACAGACTCAGGAATTTTTTCAGAGGAATTACAAATCGTCCGGTCCATAAAACGCACTAGCCACGCGAGTGCATTTCAAGGGAAATATATGTTATCACCGAGGATTAAAGGAGCCTATTTACTCTGTACCATAGCAAACGTGTGGACATCTATTTCGATAGTCAAACAGCCGTCAAAGATACATATTCCATCACAACCAACTCAAAACTGGTTCTAGAGGTTCTAGGCATACCATCGCGCTATGCTTTAAGTCATATGGCCTTCCGAGGAAATTAAATGGCCCATGAGCTAGCTAGAAGGCCTCGGAATAAATCAGCATTCTCACGAATCACTCAATCCAATCGCCCTCCTTTATTCCAAAATTTCATCGGACTTCCGTAACATGACCAACTCTAGGAGGAGTGCTCTCTTCTCTGGCCCTGTTTCGAGACTAAGATAAGAGGACCAGAGAACTCAAATCGGCGTCGGTTAAGTGGAGAAGGACATTACGCACTTCCTCTGCGTATGCTCACGTTTCAGCAGAACCAAACACCGAACCTAGGCTACTAGTTTTTGATTGAGGTCTGCTAGTTTATGAAAGAAGGCACCTCAAGTAACGCCATACTCCTATACTCTGAGTGGCTAACATGTTTTGTCCATCCTTCCGCAGTGTCAAATATTTTTGCCTTTTAAATTCTCTTAGTTCACTCATATTTGTAAGCCATTATTCAGTAAATACCTATGATAGACCATGATAGTAGAAATTCTTCTAAAATAGACAATTATCAGACCCACTCTACTGTACCGTAGCTCCCAGTTGAAAGTGCTTCGAAATTTCACTTTCCATTTCCTTTGTATGGAAACATTGCATAAACAGAAGAAAAAAAAACCTCAAATCTCCAATAATGTTGTCACATTTTCCAACATAAGTATGCCGGTCATAATACTGACTTCACAGCATGTCCTCACTTTGGAATTGTCATGACAGCGAGACCCCACACCAAGCACAAACCATATTATTCCTCGTGTGTCTGTCTCCTGACGTTACCTGCGGCATGCTCGAATTTTAGCCGCTAAGCTTGGTTACTTAACATGAACTCAAGATAAATCAAGAACAGACAAACAGGTATCGGCACAGCAAAATATTATTTTGAAAGCCGCAGACATTACGGCAATACGTCTGCGACATTTGAACAGTCACATGTATCTCCTAGCAGTCGCAGATACTCGTATTTATGGATTAATTTATTTCCATCAGTTTTCGTCATCACAAAACAGAAAACAAGGGAACACACCTCCACAGATACTTTTCAAATTCAGTTTGCATCCAGGCGCAATTAATCGCCATCAACACCACCATCCAGGGCCCATTTATTAGATTTTTATTCCAAAAAAAATCAAAGCAATCTCCTGGTAGTCATAATCGCATGACTCAGCCGCTGAAATAGGCCGAAATCCATTTCGGACGGACATTTTGGCCGCTTTAAGTGGCACAGAATATACATATGTATGTATGTGAGTTAATAAGCTAATTGGGCGCCACGATGTTCTCCTATACTTAGCCGGTCGGCAAGATTCCGAGTCCCACTCCCAAAAACTCCGGACAGTCCACAGACAATATCCAACTACACAACCGACCAAGCACACGTGAAACAGCTGAGCTATGTCTATAAATAGCTTATGTCGGGCCCCGCCGCCGTCAAACGCTACACACTCGCTATTCTATTAGCTTCGCTTATTCGCGCGCGCGGAGTGAAACTCCCTCGAACAAATTGGAACAATGCCAAATTAACAAAAAGCTTTACAAAGAAGCTGTGAAGCCATGTTCAACTGCCACGGTATTATTCTGTATGGAATGAACCAAACAGCCAAACCACTGCGCTACACAGCGCAGGCAACCTCAAAGTCGAAACACCAGCAGCAGCACCAGCTATAGAGTAGCACAGGCAACACTCTTTATCTGTAGCTGCAGCAGTAGCACCACCACCGAAACAACCGACGGAGAAGGAAAGTGCAAGTGACACACTAAGCCGACGGCAGACAAAGCTAAACAACGTACTCGTATCTATGTGAATGAAGCTATTAGTGTATGTGCTGGCAAATGCATCATCGAACGATAATAGGAAGACAGACTGCTGCATGGGTGTTTAGAACAGAAATTTCGCGGGAACTCTGACACAGATAGATTACTTGAGGCACACTTTGGTTTGATTTCATGTGCATCTACTTATACGTCTGGGTTCGGCTTTGAATTCCAGAAATCTAATTAACTAAACGTTACTTGCTCTAAGAAGATCATGTAAAAAACCTCTTTCCGTTCAGTAGCACAGCAGACTAATAGCAATAAAATCGTTGGTTATCGGGAGTATCTTTTCAATATCGCAACCAGTTTACCACACATCGTAGATCTGGGTAAAACTTTGCTTACAAGATTATCTATCATCTTGACATAATAGCTAATCGAACGGAAAGTGCTTAAGCAACAGGTATCACTGAAAACTTGATTCAGTAATCGAAAAATGTAGCTACACCAGCTGCGAAATTCGAATCCTAGAATACATGTTTGGTGAGTAACGCGACTGGCAATGAAATACGAAATAAAATTTAATTACAAGCATTGAACCGAGTCAAAGAGCATACTGACGGTGGGAATAGGCCAACAAAGGTTGTATCTGTGAACCTTAGAGCACTATTTTAAGCGACTTACTTCTGAACTTTCCATAATGAAAAGAAAAGGCGTTCAACTTGATATTCATCCCAACGGAAATTCTTGAAGTCAGGCTGGTAATAGGGCCTATTAGGTTCGACTATTGAACAAAATTGTACAGTCCAGTCCAGCCTGATCAGTACACTCCAAAGCATACCACACGTATATAGTAGTTGCTGTTTATTTTACTCTTCAGTTCGTGTCATTGTTTCGTTTAATCATACACTTCAACAAGTTTTCTAAGTTTTTTTTTCAGAATTCCCATTCGGTGGCGTATACGTAACATTTTTGGAAAGAATTTTAAATGTTTATAATTTTTCTGCACAAAAGAATGCAGGAACAAGGCGTATCTATGCATAAAGTATAGAGCAGGGTAGCACCTGTCTTCTCAGAGGTGTGTCTCCTCAGCAGAGGGTAGACTAAGGAAGAACTTGGCTTAGCTCGGCGGCGTATACTTACTATTTTTGCAATGAATTTTACAATATTTTCCATTTTTCTACATAAAAGAATGCAGGAACTAGGTGTATCTGTGCACAAAGTATAGAGCAGCTTAGCCCCTATCTTCCCAGAGCTGTATCTTCTCAGAAAAAGGTGGAATTAGGAAGAAATTTTTTTCATTTTTCAGCGCATAAGCACAACAGATATTACGTATAGGCCACCGTTCTAGGCCAATCACTTCCTAATTCTTCCTGTGCTGAGGAAACACTGCTCTGAGAAGACAGGTATTAAGTTGCTCTATATTGTGTGCATAGATACGCCTTGTTCCTGCATTCTTTTGTGCAGAAAAATGGAAAAGATTGAAATTTCTTTAGAATAATATGAAGTATATGCCACCGAGCCTGGCTAATTTCTTCCTAATTCAACCCCCTACTAAGGAGATACAATTTTAAGAATACAGCTCTAAACTTTCTGCATAGATACTCTTTGCTCTGCATCCTTATGTGCATAAAAATGGAAAATGGAGCTAGGCTTTGTAGCTTTGCTATGTCTATGTGTCTTGGAACTAATGGCTTTGGTAATGTCCTTTACCGCTTTTTCTAGCCTAAGTAAGTCGCCTGGATTACATTGACTCCAAGGGTCAATGTGCTGCAGATTGCTTTAAAATGTTCTTGTTTTCCTTGCGTTTTTGAAAAGATTTATCGGGCGAGATGCGTCTTTTAATCTGATCGAGTTATAACTAGATAGCCTCAAGTTCCTGCTTATTTAGCCTTGTTCCTTGGTTCTGATCGTACCTCTCTCTGCTGGTGCTGTAATTCCCAGTCATTCTTGTATCTTATCTAGGAAAAGCTAGTCCGATTCTGCACTGTTAGAGGGCGAATTAGGGCGCATTACCTCTCACTTTTGTTCATGCGTTTCTATTTGTTCCTCACTCCTTGTACTAATCACGTCTTACCAAAAAAGAAATGATAACAAACTTAAAAGGTTGCCTTAAATATAAAACCCATATTCTTTGAATTCATAAATATTCTCTTTAGACTAAAATTTCCACCCCGCGACCTCGATGTGCTCCATCTTAAAATGAACCTCAAAGATGTAATTTCCCAAAATAACCACAAAGCACTTGAAAGGCACATCCTCTACGAGTAGTCTACAAAAGAACACGGCTACATGTGTTCACCTTGCATATACGCATCGATAAGGACACAACCATAATAGCACTCTCTGCTTGTGTTCAACATAAGCGTATCATTGATGTTTCCACTCAAAATTTTCCAAAATTGGGTTAAGTGGTCGTATACACAGAAAGTCATGGTAATAAAATCAAGTTCAATGTTTTTCCCAACAGTTTCTGCGAATTTGTTTGAATTAAATTTTAAGGATACACACCCACACTCGAAAACATTATCATGTTTTTCGCAAAAAAAAAAAAAAAACATCAATCGCTCCGCAAATGATTGAGTATTCCATGTTCGTATAGTCGCGTTTTCGTTCGAAAAATATTAGAATTTTCATCGGAAATCAAGATTATGGAACACAGTTCTCCTAGGGTAACAGCTCATAGTTCTGATGAACTACCTATTGATGCGGAATACAAGTGTACGTAATGGGGGAAGTTTGCAGACGTTATTCCGAGAATTTCATTATTTCGTAAAAGAGTTTTCAGAAGATACTTTCGTATTGTAATTGAAGAATTGAAAATGTATGAATCAGAAGATTATGAGTCAGATTTGCTGAAATGGAGTTCCAAGTGGTACGCACGTACACACTTGAAATTCAATGCTAGTGAGTATGTAGGAAGTAGTTGAGTAGTTTTAGAGACATTAATGAGTGAATTTTAATATTTCTGTTTCTAAGAGTTTTAGACGTAAACTAATGTATTTATCAAATAATGGATATTTATACATCATATTTAGAACCAAACATACATACGCTTCCAACACCACAAGCTTGACAAACATCCTGTGAGCACTTACCACCAATGGAGAACCAGAATATTTACCAGCAGGAGATAATGACAGAGTATTCAGAAACAGGATACTGCTCCGGCGATGGAACGAACCAGTACTACGTTTCTCAAGGCTATGTACAAGTCCTGTACTATGGTATCTAATGTATGTATGATCCTGTCATTTTCTCATCGAAAATAATTGGTTTCGCGGACAACATATCATTGGCTGTAGTGACTAAACTTCCTGAGTTTATGTGTTATGTTGAATTATGACTGAAATTAAGCCATTGCGAT
The DNA here is from genome assembly GCA_963583995.1 of Xylota segnis. NCBI lineage: Eukaryota > Metazoa > Arthropoda > Insecta > Diptera > Syrphidae > Xylota > Xylota segnis. The sequence goes on along the minus strand of OY757238.1, from coordinate 56,170,282 downwards.
GGTTTTGGGATGGCCAGCCACAGCAGATGAGATAGAGAGAACATACAGCAGCAATCGTCGACAGCTATGCTGCAGTCTTCAAGTCAGAGCTGAAGTGTGATACTTTGATACTTACAGGAGAGGCAAGAGTTTTCGCATTAATAATGCTCTTTGGCTGCCAAATATGAAAATTATACAGAACCAGTGCATTGGGAGTAACCTACGTATAGTACCAATAAACCTTCTTACTAAAGAACTGCAACGTACCAGCTAACTGGAAGAATGGCAGGAAAATGGTATTATTCTGTTAAAGCCAGATGTACGCAGTGATTGATTCCATCTACAGTCAGAAGCAAAGCAGAGTTAAATTAAAGAGCCTGACGATCCCTGCTATTACCTAATATATACGGAAGAAGTCGAAGATATGAATATAGAATGGTCTCAGCTAGTTTACTGAGTGGAAGCGGACTTGCCACCAGACAGATGATAAAGCAAAGGTTTTGAAAGTTCTTAGCGACACTGTGACAAATATTGTGAGGAAATGGCTAAGTCAGGAGTATTCGTAGTTTTCTTCTACGTCTTGGCTAATATCCATCTTAGGGAACACATGTTTGAAAATTGAATACAACTCATATAGTTGAGAAAGAACTCTCGCAACTTATTTGATTTTATTAGATCGCGTCCAGCGTCAAACGTGTAGGTTGATCAAAATGCAGTTAATTTGCAAACCAAATCCCTTCGGTAGGATCAGATGACGTAAGAGTTAGGCTTCATACATACGAAAGGGATACTTGGTAGGGTGCAAAGTACTAGCACGTGTGCCAGACATGGTTTTTGGAAAGCATGCCTAATATTTGGAACCTGAGCACCACATGCATAATCCATAGCAAAGGATACCTGAAACCGTACATATGGATTGTGTATCATCAGTGTCTGAGAAATCAACGATCGAAGTATAATGAAGAAAAGACTTGCGACAAATCCTTGGACTCGAGGGCCCACAACTCTTCGCATTGTGTGTGTTCCGAAGGGTCATGGCGTGTGTAAAGGGCAATTTGCTATTTCAGAAGCGTTCCAAGATATGTATACTCTAACAATAGGAATCTTACGAATGAGGAATGTGATTCCTATATCGGGAATCTTAATACAGTGGTATTACAAGCTATGGAGTCGTCAGTTCCGAAAATTAAATCAAAAAATAGCATTGAATGTTATCTAAACCGTGAGATACAAACATTACAGACATACAAAAGTTTTTTATTAACCCAGATAAATCGTATACGTCGCCAGTTCCAAGAAGATGCGTCCAATATGGAGTTGCGAAGGTTAAAATCTCTCCTGAGAAATGTGAGGACACTGATAAACCAGCAGTTCTGGAATAGTGTAAACGAATACTGGAAGCAGCGCGCCGAAAATGTACTGAAGGCAGATTCCAGGACCATGTTTCCTCAAATAAATCAGATATTTAAGCCTCGTAACGCTGTCAAAATTCAGAAACTGAAAGTCCCACTGTCTTCTCAGTCGCTTCTCTCCCAAGCTGAGATTAATAGCCAACACTGCCCCATCATTGATAACCACTTTGTTATAGATAGTGGGATGGATAAGCTAAACCTGATCGGCTCTCATTTTGAGGCTATTCACGCTAGAGAACTCTCTAGCTGCAAAACTGGTGAAGTGAATGACGAATTGTTGAGGTTTCGCAATAGTGACAACCCAACAATTCGTAGATTTTCTGAAGGATTAAAAGCTGACCAACTAACTACTGAACAGACAGACAATTACTTTACAACATTAGACGACCTGATACAAATATTTAGGAAACTGAATAACAAAAAGTCAAGCGGTTTAGACAACATTCCCAACATCATCCTTAAGCATATACCGCAGGAAATCATACGGCAATACTGCGTCATATTCAACAACCTACTAAACAACTGCTACTTCCCGAGATGTTGGAAAACATCGAAGGTTTTTCCAATAATAAAAAAAAATAAGGATCCCTCTGATCCCTCTAACTATAGGCCAATTAGTCTCCTGCCTAACATCGGGAAAGTTTTCGAAGTAATAATTAGTAAGTCAATTTTGTTTGATTGTGAAAGAAAGGAGATTATACCGCGAAACCAATTCGGGTTCAAAAGAAACCATTCGGCGGTGCACGCTGTTACAAAACTGATTTCAGATATCAATTGGAATCTAAACGCGAAACGATGTACAGCTGCCTGTCTAGTGGATATCGAAAAAGCCTTCGACACCGTCTGGATTGACGGGTTATTATATAAACTTCTCCTATATGAATTCCCAAATCACTTAGTAAAGATGATTACATCTATGGTGTACGAGAAGAAATTTGTTGTAACAGATAGACAATACACGACGACTAAAGTTTTTAATGTTATCAATGGCCTCCCACAGGGCACAGTTACTGCACCGCTCCTCTTTAACATCTATGTTTCTGAAATGCTACACGGATTGGGTAATTCGATAGCGTTTGCTGACGACGTTGTTCTGTACGCAAGTGGCTCAAAAATACAGGATACACAAAGAGAGCTTCAAGACAATTTTGATAAGCTACAGACATTTTGTTCAGAATGGAAGCTAAAGATCAACCACATGAAATGTGAAACCATACTGTTCCGCATCCCAGTAAGACGCGGCAATTCAGATTTGAGACGAAATTGGAAAAATCTTCGGATAACGAGTTCCAATGGTCTCCACATAGAGTCAAAGACTGTTGTGAAGTATTTAGGTGTTTATTTGGACAAATTCTTGTACTACAATGAGCACATAAATATGCAGTTACAAAAAGCAAGGGCGGCATTTATGTCACTCAAAAGTCTTTTTTACTCCAACTATCTAAGATCCGATGTGAAGATCATATGTTACCAAGCCTTCATTCGTCCAATTCTGACTTATGCGAGTCCAGTATGGTGGAACATAAGCCCATCTTATATGGAAAAGCTTCGGCTATTTGAAAGAAAATGTCTTCGAGCTTGTATGCGGATGTATAGAAGCGCACATTCCGACTTTCGGCATTACGTCTCTAATAAGAGACTATTGGATGCTTCCGGTGTATCCAGAATTGACAATGTCATTCTGGATCTTGTGAGGAATCATTTCGCGCGGTCAGCTAGCGTTGCGGAGAACGAACTCGTTTCGGGCTTGTTTTATCCCAACCCTGAGTATTTCAGAAACACTTTGGCGAGTGGTTATATTCCACCTGAGGCATTCCTATATCTGGATGCACATGACTACTTATCAGAATCGACGAACGTACCCATTATTTACCATCTTGCTAGAAGGGCGACAGATAAACGTATTCTCTATGAACCAATATCCTTGGGTGATGGAAATGCTGATCTGAGATACTGCGTAAGTGTGCCTGAAAGGGACTTATTGAGCGTCGAAAGATTGAATCGACAAAGATACTGGTGGCTCGACTGGGTTGAAACTAACGTTTAGGTTAAGTAGGAGTGAGCCCTGACATGTGATCTTAAGTCCTCCAATGAAATAGTTGGGTGAACTGACTTTGGTTAACTTGTTATTGGCGAGCTAAAGATCATATGTCAGGGCCCAATCCCATCCATAGGTTAAGGTAGGTTAAGTTAGTTTTAGTTTTTCTTGTTTAGGTTAGATTTTGATAAAAAAAAAAAAAGATAATGTAATTATAAAAGGTTTAGCCACATTTTCCTTATAATAATAACAAAAATAATAAGACAAATAAAAAAAAAAAAAAAAAAGTAATTGTTAAAATTAAGTACTTCAAAAAAAAAAATTATAATAGTATAAGTATTGAGAACCCTTGAGGTCATTTACTATAAGTTATAAATAAGGTAGTAATTTTTAGGTTTATTTACGCAAATAATAATAATGTATAAGTGGATAAATAAACAGTAAAAAAAAAAAAAAAAAACAGGAGAGGCAAGAGTTTTCGCATTAATAATGCTCTTTGGCTGCCAAATATGAAAATTATACAGAACCAGTGCATTGGGAGTAACCTACGACGCGACATGTGCAGTCCCTGGTATAGTACCAATAAACCTTCTTACTAAAGAACTGCAACGTGCCAGCATGACTAAGGAAACAGTAACGAGTTGAAGTGATACTGAAACACCACCAAGGACGACTCTGGAGGAATGGCAGGAAAATGGTATTATTCTGTTAAAGCCAGGTGGACGCAGTGATTGATCCTCTCTACAGTCATCTAAAAGCAAGAAGAGTTAAATTAAAGAGCCTGACGACCCCTGCCTAATATATACGGAAGTAGTCGAAGATATGAATATAGAATGGTCTCAGCTAGTTAACCGAGTGGCCGGGGACTTGCTACCAGACAGATGATAAGATATTGAAAGTTTTAGCGACACTGTGACAAATATTATGAGGCAATAGCTAAGTCAAATAGTCTTCTTCTACGTCTTGGCTAATATCTATCTTAGGGAATACATGTTTGAAACTCGAATACAACTCACATAGTTGAGAAAGAACTCTCGCAACTTATTTAATTTTATTAGATCGCGTCCAGCGTCAAACGTGTAGGTTGATCAAAATGCAGTTAATTTGCAAACCAAATCCCTTCGGTAGGATCAGATGACGTAAGAGTTAGGCTTCATACATACGAAAGGGATACTTGGTAGGGTGCAAAGTACTAGCACGTGTGCCAGACATGGTTTTTGGAAAGCATGCCTAATATTTGGAACCTGAGCACCACATGCATAATCCATAGCAAAGGATACCTGAAACCGTACATATGGATTGTGTATCATCAGTGTCTGAGAAATCAACGATCGAAGTATAATGAAGAAAAGACTTACGAAAATGGATCTAGTGATACCACATACCATCGACAGTTTCTCAACCAAAACGTGTTGATAGACAGCTGCATCCAGGCGCGACAAATCCTTGGACTCGAGGGCCCACAACTCTTCGCATTGTGTGTGTTCCGAAGGGTCATGGCGTGTGTAAAGGGCAATTTGCTATTTCAGAAGCGTTCCAAGATATGTATACTCTCGGGTGTTTGTCAAATAATCGAGAGAGGAGGGGCGCTACAGAACTTTCTGGTGTTGTTTAAGAATTGAAACTCCAACCCTTCGTTTGTGTCCCTTTGTAAATAAGTACTATCGAGGCATATTCCTGGTTAATGTCGCATATAGATATGTTCGTATCCAACGTTCTCTGTGAAAATACTAGTCTGACCTACCATCCGGCAAACCGACCATCAATCAAATTTTCTCACTTTGAACTAATTTCAGGTCGGGAATCACCTACGTGGAAACGAGTTAGCCCGGAAGTAAATGAGTATAAAACCAAGTATAGTAGATTTTCTCAAGAGCAATGAAGCATCTGGCCATCATCAGGATGAGTAGAGGAGAAGATACCATACCATGATATCGATGTACCTCCAAAAGCCAATACACGCCGAGTACTTTGGGTTGGCCATAGTGAATGGACAATAATATTTCAGCAAAGAAGATCTTCAAACAATGGCCCCTGATTCAGAAAACCTTCGTTTTAAGGATTAAACGGAGGAAGAGTCGCCTTCATCAAAGAAAGAAAAAGAGTCTAAATCAATTACAAAGTCCTTCTGATCACAATACCAAATTCTGGCATTTGCGTCAAACGCGCATATAGAATTCGTAATGCACATAAAAAATTCGAGACATTATGCAAATTTTCTAAATTTTCACGGCATTGGCGGTTTACACTTCAAAAGCGTCAAAATATGATTTATGGAACTTTAATGTGATCATCATTCATTATTATTTTTTTATCACCTTACCGTAGATACATTTTGTTTTTTTGAAGTAGCCATTGACTATCCCCCAAGGGACCTCCTACTGGTATTTTTTGAAAACATTTACGCACATGCAAGTTACGTGTAAATTGTTTGTTTTACGACCAACAACAAACGAATAACCGCTGAAGCATAAAACTATCTATTAAGTCAGAGAATAAAAATCAAGCGAAATGAATTGTAAATTTGTGACTAAACCACTTCGAAACACCTACGCATCGTCAAATTCTTTCGATTGATTAGATATAAATATTTAGGTGAAATGTGTTTTGACTTTTTGTCTTACCACACCCTAGAGTAAGCCATTTGATTTTAAACAGAACCATGGAAATGGTTTTTTTTTGGATGAGGGTCAGTGGGAGATACATTATACTACTCTCTATCAGCGGATAGTGTAAAAAAGTGATTAATTGCTTCCACGGGGCACTGCTATAAATAAAGCACTTACCACTAACGTTTAAATTCTCATTAACATTTAATTACACCGTAGCGTCAATAAAGTGGCAAAATAGAACTCTGCAGTCTGTAATTGGCACTCCACTTAATAGCCATGTAGAGATCTGGTTGATTTCATGCGAGAAGGTGAGCGTTCGTTGCATATCTGTGCTAAGCTAATGCATATTTCATAGCGATCCGAATAAATTGATCGTTTGATCGTTTGATTTGCATAATTGACTTGTTTTCTAAACACCGATGATGGCACGTCATGACAGGGGAACTTAAAATGAAAGTCACGACAAATGCATGCCTTGTAACCGGTCCTTTTCTGAGGAAAATCCATCCATCGTCCGCCTATCATGGTAATTAATGAGTTTTCCGAACTCTTTGCAATGGCTTCGGGTGAACATTGAAAAAAAAAAACAACACCTTCAGGCCAATATATGTATGTAACATGCATGCGTGCATTCAATCATACCACATATTGGCAATGAGGTGATTAAAATGCACATCGCCGGCCGCAAAGAAAGCAAAAGCGTGCCGTATTTACAGAGCCCGCTGCCGGATAACCCTGACCATCAATTATTGCATATACATATGAATGTATGTATTCATGTATGTATGTTTGCATGTGGGAACGCAAATGAAAATGAAAATTTATCGATCGATATGTCGGCCTGCATTGAATATTATTGCAAATCCAATTTGAGGAGGAATATTAATTGTAATGACCATTGAGGGGAAATTGACTTCAAGGATGAGCCGATTCGAGCCAGGGACTGCAGTGATGGAATCAGATCGTTTATTATCATTAATCAATAATTTTCGATTGATAAAGCGAGGATATTTGTATGTTACATACGCCCCAAGGATTGGGCAACGATTGATGTTGCAACAGATAGCAGCAAGTAAACCCAATTGATGAATATAGCACATGTGGCACTCGGCTGCTGGACATGACAAATGTGTCTCCGACAGACCTAGCCAATTGAAAGTACTTAGTGCTTTGGCTATTAAGTAATTAAGAGTGGTCGCCATATTGGAGGCTCCTTTCAAAAATTGTTTAAAAAGGTTTAATCAGCGGTTTCACTAAATTGTTAATGGCCTCTGAAAGAAACACATGGTTGACAAAATCAGTAATAAAATTCAGATCAGATTCAAGGCGCCGCACAATGGCTGAATTAGTACAAAGACATCCGACATTTTGCATTTCTAACGCGCTAACGCCAGTGTCATGCCTGTTGACTTCAAATCTTCTGCCAATTGGACGCTTATTAGAGTGTAGGTCAAGATTTGTATGCAAAATTTCAGCACATCGTACGAGTAGATATCAATCCATATTAAGAAACCTCCTTAGTTATACTTATGACAGATCACTGGAATGATAGTGGAATATCGATAGTTCAACATTTGTGCAAAATTTGAAATGGCAGCTCTTATTGGATGACCCTCTACTGGTACGTTGGAGTACTGAGAAAGCAAAATACAAAAGTCTTTCCCCGATACATCTGACATGCAAGTGGGCTTTGTAATAAGAAAAACAAATGTCCTTTGGAAGTCTGAAGAGGCTCCTGAAAGCGTAAGATCAGAATCTCTAGAACTAAAGGGTGGGCCACCTAGTGATTTCTTTTTAAATTATGGATTATTTTAACACTAATAGCTGTTTTCCGCTCGACGGAGTAACATGCATCACAGAGAGTGATAGGTTGGTTCGAATTGTGCGGTGGCGGCATCATTGGACAATTTTTCTTCAAAAATGAGGCTGGGAACAACGTTTCGGTCAATGGTGGGCCATGTTAATCGACTTCTGGTTCATGCAGGATGGCGCGCCATGCCACACAGCTCATGCCACAATCGAGCCTTTGCGCACCAAACACCCAAATCGTGTTATCAGCCATCTTGACGATGTCAATTGGCTGCCTCGGAGCTGCGATTTGAACCCTTTGGACTTTTTTTTATGGGGACCGATGTTATGCCAACAATCTGGGAACGATTCAAGCAATCAAAGCCAATATCATCTACATAAGCAATCCGTGAGCTACAGCCCGAAACCATCAACAAAGTCTTGGAAAATTGGCAGAATGCGCTACTGCGAAGCCATAATTAATGGAAATGTTTGCTCTTACTAATAAATAATAAAAAAGAAACTTGTGTTTGGCCCACCCTGTATGTACTCAGTGACTGGAAGGACATACAAGGTAAAACTTTACTATCTCCGATCTCATTTACATTTCTGCAACTAAACAAGAAAGACTAAAACTAAGGCTAATTGATAGTGAATCTGGTAGGTATAATACCTTAGATTTATTGAGTCAGTCCAAGAGGAGCCTAATTTTATTATTGGTGTGAGGTGGCAGTACACTATGAGCCATATTGTATCTCATTCCTGACAAAATTTCGTTAAAATTCCAAATGCCATTTTCAGCCCAATGACATAAGAATTGGTGTGAAAAATGGTATACCTCGGATAGGATAGGTAGTCCCCAAGACGCCTACTCTTTCAGTTTCCCAACAATGCTGTACAATAGTGGTACACAAATATCTAGGAACAAGTTTTTAAGTTCTCGCTTTGAATGAAGAATTGATGTCCGGTCAAATCTGATAAAGGATCGGTGAGTCGCCTACCTGGTAGTTAAACTACTGCTAACAGAGTACCGACTCACTTCTAATCTTCGGTCAAATTGTTATTCTGACTTTGATAAATTTTTTCGAATCGAACCGGAGGCGTATACGTACTATTTTTTTCCTACCATATTTCCCTCAAAGTCTTTTCAAATCGGTACATAGTTTGTAACATAGAAAAATAATGGAAAGAGATCCTGTAAAATAAACATACTCTTGATCTGTGTCAAGGACTATAGAGCCATGTTCGTTCGTCCACATGTCATCACTATTCAGGATGAGCTAGGAGGATGAAACTTCATATAGCAATAACTTGATGAAGAATAGACTATAACACACGTCATTTCAGATGCAGGTTTTCTGTGTGTTTTATACATACACTGAGCCGAATGGGTTCTGAAAACGTAGGTCGTTGTTATATATAAAAGTTGACGGACCCTAAACACGAGGGTCAGAGAATCAACGTGCGGCCAATAAATCAGAAAAATTCTGAGCTGCTTTCAACCCAATATGACTATTATCTAAGAATTGTACTGATTTCTACCGACAATGGAAGTACCGCCTAATTGAAGGCGGATTTGTACGAAGCGGCAAGCAAGCACTGAAGCTAAGCTTAACTTAGGCAAGCCGATTTACTAGTCTGGGATACCCTTAACATCATTCTTAAAGGAATTGTGCAGAATTCATCACTCAAAATCAGAGAAACTATCTCCCCGATGTAATTGACATAATCGGACGACCAGAATGTACTAATGTACAAAATGCCAACATGTCAAAAATATGTCACAGTTTGGAGCGTACACTACACTGGTTGCATAGATGGATTTTATTTTTCAGAATTGAGACATTAGTTCGGACTATCGTCAATGAAGTGATGATGGACAAGTATTTCTTTCCAAATTTTGGTGGATATCCAATTGAAAGGCAAATGTTTTCAACAGTTTTTTGGAACATAGCATATTGGAAGCTAAACTACAAAGGTATTGATGGGGCAGCTCAGTGATATCGTAACAAAATGGACCAAAAAATTTCCCACCAAGATTATGCTAGTAAAGTCACTGGCCTAAGCCGATAGATTAATACGATTTTTTCCAAATGAGCCTTATAACAGGTATCCGTGGTGTAAATATACCTTAAGATGTCAAAATTAAAAATGTTAGTTATTCCATAACTCTTTTTATTTGCATTTTATTGGAAAAAATATCCTGACAGTTCTTAAAAAAACATCATTTGCGAACAGAGCTCAATTTTGTTTAGAATCTTTGAAGCGCAGTGAACTTGTCATAACAAAACTGCCAGCAAACGTTGTTGTTACATTCACTTTCTTTTGTAGAATGAAATGTGGAATGCATCTTAAGCCACTACTCACAGGATTGCACTTCCCTTTTCAAGCAAACACAAGTTCTACTTCACTAGGTCTTACCTTCTGATAGCACCGCCTTTAGAACAGCTAACACATCCCATGGTTTCACCGAAAATAAAACTATACACTAGCACACACCACTGACAACGTCATAATTAAAACCATCTCGCATTTGAGATTCAGAAAAAAGCCCGCCGAAACAATTCCCGCTTTAAAAATTTAACTAATTTTCCCGCCAAAATTATCAAAAACAATTTATTCATCACTCACAGGTGGAAACTTATGAAATCATCAAAATAAATTCTAACTTTGTCATGGAACTCAAAACAAAACCACTCCACACTACTCGTTCCATGATAACCTTTAAGCAGACTACATCTCCCAAAGTGATTTCGACTCGGGAGACTCTTTTCCTGCGTCCAATGGTCTTTTCTTATCACCTCGTAAAAATACACAGCTCCCACTAGAGATGAGAAAAAAAAAATACACAAAAACTAATCTAACACTAAGAGTGATAAGCTGCTGACCGTATTACGGCCGAAACACATTCAGGGTAAGAGTTACAAGACCATCTCTCCGGGAATGTGTGCTTAAAGCCGCAAAATAATGACAGAGATTATGTGCGGTCATTCCGATGATGTCTCGGTGGCGGTGGTGGTGGCAGCGGCCTGAGTGTGAGGTGTGTGGAGTGTATGTTTCAGTTAAGAAATATGACCAGTAATGAATCCCTCCACGAAGAGGAATTCCTCTCTTGGGGTTCGCCAAGAAAAATCGAGAATAAAATACGTACTTTCCTGGAATTCAACGTGACAGACGTTCATTCTAAGAATATACCACCCGCATCGAGGTGTTGCCAAAGTACCATGGCAACACCATGCAAGTAGTGTTGAAATGGAATTCTGGTAGCCAAGCCTGGGACTCAGAGCCAAGCTTTGTATCTCCATAAGGTTTACCCATTCCGATTGCGTTTTTCAGATAACACGCTACCAGTGGCAAACGCAAACGCATTAAATCACCAAGTTAATCAAATTGGCGGCCGATAATTGCGCGACAGGCAATAGATTACTAGACATTCAGCGCTGAAGTGTCGATTAGTAACTGAAACCATTGAAACCAATTTGCAATCGAGACAGTTGATTAATTCACCCCAGCTTGAGTGGAACCAGTGCTGGCACAAGCAATTTGCTTTTAGCAACAAGTTGTCGAGTCAGTAAATGGCTTTCGAATCGTTTATTGTTGCCTCTGCCACCCACATCAATAAAAGCGCTAACAAATCCACCATAATGCCTTTTCCAAATACGCGTATCTCTATCCATAGATACACACTCTGTGGTGCATACCACTCTTGTGGATGCGGGTAGATAAAAAAAAAAAACAAGAAACAGTGTCATGTTGACAAGAGGTGTTTGACATTAATATGACTCGCGGCACGAACCATGTGTTTTCCGCACTATTGTCAAAAAAAAATGTGTGTTTTGACAATGAACCAAAAAAAAAAAAACAATAAACCGAACTTTGTGGTTTAAAATTTGCAGAGAAAACGACAGATATCCATTTTTGGGTTAAGCGGTAATTTATATACACTGCCAGATGGAATTTTAATCGAAATTAATTGAGTGGCGCTAGAAACCAGGGATACACAGCCAGGCACACGTATGTGTGTTTTGCAAATTAATGAAAATCGAAAAGGCTGAATGAATATCATTTGGCCTGAATTCCAATGGAGTAGGAGTGTGCCTGCGGTTAATTGGGGGGTTCTAATGTAATTTTAATTGAAGTGATGAGAAATCGTTTTGCAAGATTTGATAATGATGATGGATTAGGCGATGGATACTTGTTTAATCGGATATCAAAGTTTTCGGTGGTCAATTCCATGAGTATATGGGTGGAGTTTTAACCAAGCTTAGCAGGTCTTTGATGATGAATTGCCATAATAATCGGTTGTGATGATCTCAGCAATTTGTTAGATATGAACTCAGCTGTGGAGCATAGAACGAGTTGAAAGAGACTGAGCTACATAAATGAGGTCTCATATAGGTACAGTGTGCGACTTCAAGTATCGAGATCTTCAAATGCTACCCACAGAGTCAGAAGGAGTGTATTATTTTATCCAGGTTTTGCCTTTGATCAAGTTAGATCTGAAAGAAAACTAATTAATGCAGTTTCCTACGAGTGGAGAAACTTTCGCACCTCCTAAGAAGGTGTACATAGTTTCCTCCTCTTCATCGTCCATGTCACTTCTACAGAAGTGATTTGTAAGCAAGTCTAGTATGATAGCGTGGCTGACAGCGATGCTATGACTTGCAATCACACGTACTATGTATCTTTAAAATGACGGACCTTGTCAGTCGCAGATATTGATACAAACAAAGTCATTTACTTACCTACATAGATGTGAAGCAGCAGCTTAACAGTAGGTTGTGACTTATCGAGTTCCACATTTTTTAGTGAAAGGGATGCCTGACAGTGTTCATTTTCCATATGTTACTTTGGAATAGAAAGTGGACAAATAAGTTGAACTTAAAATTTTTTCATCACATCGTGACATAGGTGACAATTTACGACAGTTTTTGGGATAATAGTGATGGATTTCATAGATTTAATCAGAGCTTGCCCAACAGTAGCCATTCGAACACTGTGCCATCACCAAGTAGTTGCACGTTCATAAGCCCTGGACCTATCTTACCACCCACACCGACATCAGTCAAATTACAAATTTTTCTCTCAAAATACCTCGAAAGATTGCGGTATCATAACCACCCAGACATCACAGTGCATATCCACGAGAAACTGTATAGGCCGTCAAGAAGGCTTTAAAGGGCATAGTTTCCATCACGACCAAATAAAAATTGGTCAAGATAACAAAAGATCCAAATCTACGTACTACTTCCCTGACTGTCAGAAAACATGGTGATATCCCTTTTAGATATCACATTACTCTTCACCGCAGACAAGGCATCCTTTACCAGGATGATCTTCACCTGGAAAACTTTACAGTGATTATTGAGGAGAAAATCGTAACGAGCCATTGCAGGGGAGTGAGACTGCAGCTCTTGGTTCGCGATATGACATAAACCCTGTCGATAATGGAATTAGTACAGCTCAGAATTTCGCTACTGTAGTTAACGCTGGAGAGCATGGTTTGAGACTAGCCTAACAATGACCAATCCCAGAGGCTAGGCACACTACAGTTAGAGAAACGAGGTAAGCCTTTTTAAATAGCTAATGAAGTACAATCCCAAGTCCTTCAGTGAGAGGGAGCGCCAGCCTCTGGATAGAGCTCGCAACACGTTTAAACTGGTAGGATCGACAATAGGCTGACGAACACAGACATTAAAGAAAAAGACGAATCAGTAGAGAGGGCGAAAAGACATTTGCTCGCAATTTCTGACGGTGTGAAACCACGGATAACAACCGCCTCATACCCCACAGGGAACGAGTAAGTTGCCTGGTCCTCTAAAATTTCTCTGAATAGGGTAAGATAAGAGACTGCTGGAAATATCATTTGTATTCCACCTTAATCGAGGACGCACCCAAGTCACGCACAGTAGGTCGGGGTGAAGATTTGCAGCTCAGTCAGACTGCGCGCGGTTCCAAGGCTGTAGAGGACGGTTCTAAAATCAGCGTATAGGATTCCAAGGGAGCGGCCAGAAGACCGTTCGAAACGAAGACGGAGAGCCATCTGCCATCCACCACTACTAATTCTGTTGAAGGTTGTTCCAAAAGAGTAGAAAAGTCCACCTTCAGTGGACGTTGAAGGAGTTGCGCATTCTGGAGTCTTAAGCCTCTTTGTTGTAACAATGAATTCACTTTAAACTGGCTTACGTCCTTTGTGACTACTTGAAGATTTTGGCTGATCTTTGACCAATTCACAGTTCAATCTTTTTCTACCAAGGGTTTTACCAAGTTTAAAAAAAAACTTAGCATAACTCCCAAACATACTGTCATCTCAGACCCAATAACTCAGTCTTCCTTCATCCAAATGTCATGAAAGTTTGACAGTACATCAGTAAAGAACCTACATTTTCAATACTTGTAACTGACAATAGACGGTTTTACTGAAAGAACTCGCTTTTGTTACTTGAGATAGTACCTTTTCTTACAGAATTTAAAGAACATTCTGATTCATTTCTATCCTCTGTAATCCTCTACATTTGGACTTTGAATTAAGGATGTCAGCACAGTGTAAGAACTATCCTTAACCAAGTCTAGCATGTCTACAAATCGTGTGTGTAGGTAAGAAATCTGATTCTCTAATCCTGTTTGGATACCAATTACTTCCATTTCAACTCTCTATATAATATACATGTATTTCCAACGCTACACGCATATGGATATATTTCCTAGCAATTCACTTCAACAGCTTCCCCCATTGGAGAGAAAAATCATATCTCATGCCACATGTGTCAAACTTAAAACACATGTAATCCACCCTTCATAGCGTGGATTAGTTCAATCCAATAACCCCCACACACTTGTTCATCCGATTGCAGAATCTCATCAGAAATTCCTTTACGTTTCCGCCATAAAAGTACAAACACCATCACAGAAAAAAAAAATAAAAACAAATCGCAAACAGATTCTATTTACATATGACTAGACTCCCCACAGATACTTGTCGCTATCCCATTTAGCAATTTGCAATTACAGACCCGCAACACCTTAAACTCACACAACTCCTACCCACCGGTGTCGGTCTTGTGCAATCGAATGCTTTTAATCGAAACTGCATTGCATTGCAATGTGTATCTTTGAACCTTATTCAAAATTTATCTTCTACTCCCACACTACCCGCAATGAGTCACTCGAGACAGAGAGTATCTAAGTATAATGTACTTTGGATGAAAAACCAAACTCACCTCATTCTGTGCGCATTAAAAGTTTTATCCATTCTGAGAGTATTAGTATCTCAATCCAATTTGTCGTTTTAATCCAACAGCAACAGCAGCACCGAGTGGTGGACTCCTCAGGATCACACAGGGAGTGTAATCCACTTCACTTTCACTTGGTCAATCACTTTATTTTCTCCACTGATTATCAATTTCACTTGGAATTTTCTCGATAGTTTTCCATTACATCCCTGTGGGGATGGATGTATTTACACTTTGCATATCTCCACGCCGGTCGTTGATCGACGCACGGTACTGTAGGAACCCACTGGTCCTGCAATGATAAGAGAACGAAATCACATTGAAAACTCATTCAACAACAAAACCAAAAAAAAAAAACAAAATCAAGGAAACACTTTAAGCGGCATCATGGAAGGATCTCTTATCCGGGAGGACGCATTTAATTTTTTTTTTTTTCTTTCGACGAACCAGGAGGAGTATACCTAATCTTCACGTAACAAACGGTGGATTTCTTGTGTTTCACGGTGCATGTACATTTTCCACACGACTGGTTATGGAATTGACATTTTGGTGATCAATCATCGTGCGCATGGCGGAGGATATTGAACTTCAAGTGAGTTTTGTAGTGATGGTCCGCTGCATTGTGGGGATCTGGCGGAACACGCACATGGGAAGATGACGCTTGAACCTCAAGTTGACATCGAGAAAATTACGAATGCAGAACAGCGATTTTCGTATTCTGTAGGAAGTTTGCATGGCCAGTGGTTACTGGTCGAGAGCGCAGTTAGGTGGAAGTGAAATGTGTGCAATTCGGCAGGAAATGGGTCATTAAAATGCACGATGGACGATGGAAGTTTTTGGCACTTCCTAGTGTGGGCTTAAAAGAGGGTTTGGTTATTACTTACATAGAAGGATGCAAGACAGGTATCTACCTACACAATAAAGTTAGTGAGGAACGATTGTTGCAAAGTATGCAAAGGAACGGTAACTTAATGCATGTGATGTGAATTAAATGTCCGAATGGTATTTGGGACAACCAAAGCCCACAGCAACCAATGATTTGAAAATTCGTGACGAAGTCCAAATATGCAGGTGAAAGGAGGGACCACAAAGGAATTGGACGCGATTGAGTACATGGCTACTTGCGGCCGGGCAACGGGAGATTCCTTCCACCTGTGACCAAAACAAAAAAGAGGGCAACTGAACCGCACAATTCATGAGAATGGAGACTCCTTCAAGTTCATACTCATGCACACTCAGGAGGAAAAATACTGTTCATTTTACTGAAATTTTCTGGGACCTAAGCTCTACCAGCTGACATGACCAAAGCCAGGGGAAACTGATGGGCTTACCTTTCGCGCAACCAATAGAGTCGGCAATGTCACTTAAGTCTAGGACATTGAGATCGGTTTGATTTGCCTGCATTGTGAAGACGCGTACCATAATGACAGGTTTATACTCTGAGCCTTGTCTAGGATCCAGGGATAGTACCCAAGTAATCCCAAAAACAAACTCAAACACTTCTGTCTTATGACTGAATTCAGAGAATTTGTGCAGTCTTGAACGGCCTCAGCTAGATACAGATGGTACGCCCCAAGCACCATTTTTTTTTACAATAAGCTTATGGGCATTGGGAGAGGGAAGGATTCCGGTTGGATACTAGTCGAACATGAAGACAGGTTTGGAAACCATTCGTGCAAGTTTGACTACAATTCATTCCGAGCTAAACTTCTAACCAAAGGTAGTTCTAAACACAAAGAAACCTTTAATTTGCAGAGCAGTCGTAGATTCCAAGTTATTACATGAGACTACTATCATAGTCATGAAATGAGTATCATACAGTATCCATGCCATCAAAAGTGCAAAGCTACATCGTCTAAGGTGTTAGTTGCTTAGCCTATACATGCAGCACTGTGGCTACATAAAAGGGCAATCATATATTCACTCTAAGGCTAGCTTAACTTAGTAACAAAAACACAAGCTAGAAACGGTCTTGTCAGGGTCGTTTAGAATTAAAGGCTATTTGTTGGTACTTGGCTTCATTAGATGTCTGTATTGTATGATTCCATTAGGCCAGCCACAGTCTCTATATTTCTTTATGTTTTCGTTCATCTTCTTCAACACTTCGATACAGATGAAGAACCAAAATAGCACATGAATCTGGATTAGTTCCACATGGATCCGTATTAGGACCTGTGAACTTAAGCTCGGTGTTCCAAAATGAGGAAAAATCGAAAGCGAAACGTGTTAGCGAGACTGTAGCTAGACTGCCAGGATCTTATATCTTTACTTTAACAACGCTTCCTTTAAGAACGCTGAATTGTTCCTTTTACTCGTAAGTCTTCTTTTGCAGTAGTATCGTGATATTCGTCCAGACTTTCTAGATACATGACCAGGTACGGGTTCTGTCTACGACTAGCTAGTCCTGGGAAGTTTTACTCCTAATGTGATTTTATAAATGCTAGAGGAGGCATATTTTCTTAAGTCAATTCTGTACCGTATTAGCGTCATAGACTTCGATCCTCTTCCTGCAAAGAGGTCATGAATAGTTTCCATGCTAAGACTTCCGCTCGCAACAGAATACATTGATTTGAAAGTTTTAGTGAGCTGACGTAACAAATGCTTCATATGACAAATCTTCACTGTATCTCTACTAAGAAGTCATTCATGGAGTTAATATATATCTAGGTCAGGATATCCCACATTGGGGGCTCTCCAGCTACTTAGGTACATCAGTTTGACCAGTGAACGACATTATGTAGATACTTACTACAAAGATGTGGACTCTTGACATAAAACTCGTTGGTACTTCCCAGAACTTGTGTTTGTTTAAAAATTTTGCAAATTGTCGTCCTGGTGGCTCAAAGACCAGACTGTTGGAAATTCTTCCTATTCTGGACAAATTGATTGGTGGAATGAACTCTTAAGTAGCTATAAATCGCCGATACATGTATGTGTGTACATTCAGGCTACGGAATCTGTAAAATTGCAATACTCTAGAGTCTAGACAAGGATGCACCTGACATGATAGTCATGGCAAAAAAATGATAATGAGGGCGCTTGGTCGAAGGATTTGATCGAATGTCAGATCGCTAGACAGCACATTAATACGAAATGTTTCAATGCCAAGCAATTGTTTTTACAGCTTTCAAAACGTCTAGAATCATCCTTCAAATACTGATGACAACCTCATACTGAAGGAAGCTCCTCTCTCTCTATATTCAATATGAAATGCACTTCCTTTTTCTCTACTCTGTAGTCATATCTAAAACCGGCAACAGAGTCACAAATCATAATTGCTGTTACTGTCAGACGTGGCAGTTCCACTGAAGCCTGCAATGAATACCAAATTGCCCGCCGTGACTCAGATCAATTACAGCCAGTTAGCACAATCTCTTAGCCAATTAGTATTCATCGCGAGCGAGACCAGGTAATGAATTCGTCGTGTGAATCAATCCCCAACACTCAGGGCCATACCCCCAAATGTCAATTTATAGACTCCTTTTTTTTCACCAACAACTGTGAAACTATTTCCATAACAAAGAATTGAATAATCCTATCATGATTCCCATTATGTCATCAATGGCCCATTCACTTGACAATGTTCTTTTTTTTTTTTTTGATGGCTTCTACTCTATACCGCGTCGATTGAGGGGTGATTGTCACAACTTGACATCGACTTTAATATTTAATATCCCTTCATTGTCCACTCGACACAATAATAAAAAATTTAATACTTCTCAAGTGACTTTTTGAAAAGTCGCCGCCCCAGCAACGCACACCAGGCCAGCCCAGCCACCTTCTAGAGTGAAGAGAAAAAAAATCCAAAACCTAAATGGCAAAGTCAAGTATTTAATTCCCCAAAGAAGGTCATTACGTCTTTATTCCATCCCTTGGTTTCGCTTTGGTCTCTCCTTTCACCATGTCCTGTGGTGTAACACCCCTCCCCTATTGGATGGAATTGGCAAGGCCCTATAATGTGTCACCCTCTTTGTTGAAACATCTCCAAAGGTTAAGGAGGCATACGTCAAAGTGATGGAACAAATAAAAAAAGGAAATCAAAAGAGAAAGAGAGAAGAGAGAAAAAAAAATTGAAGCCACTGCCACTTAGCAACCCCAGAGATAAGGACACCACGTCGTTCGCAAATACAACACTGATGGGTGGGCGGTGACGGCAGTTGCTCGCGCTGAAGGAACCAAGGAACCGATGTGCGTTGTCAGCCTTGTGTAACACAATAGAAGCCCGGTGTTACAAAAACAACAACCAAATAGAAAGTCACGTTTACACACTCCAGGCATAACATAAGCACTTCATAACGTTTGTTCTCTGCAGGCACTTCGTATGAGAATAGTGCCTGCCTGCTATCGGCAGTAATTATTGCAATACATAGTAGAATTCTTCATCCTTCTTCGTTTACGTTATGTGGGCCTCCAGGAGCAATGGAATTGAATTCTTTGGAACTTCCTGAGGTATCGTCTGTGTCGATCAGATTGCGTTTAAATGACATGTGAATCTCACTCTCTCTCTCTCTGTCTTTGAGAACTTCCTGAGGCATGATAGCTTCTCATTAAATCAGGACGCACACCTAGTAAGGGCAAAGAAAGGGAATGCACATTGGTACATGTATTCACATCCGGTGTGTGCCATCACAATGATTGAGTTGAGCATCGATGTAGAATCGACTCTATATACATATACTGATAAGGAATTAATTTTAGCGAATTGACTAAGGGAATCGGGGTCAGAGACGTTGGTTGATGTGCAAACAGTAAGACGCACCAAGCAGAGCAACGCTAATGTCTCCATGGAGAATGAATACGTGAACATAGTATTCACTCACAACGAGATCAGAATGTATCTGATGTGCTTGTACCACTGCCAGCTTCAGAGAATGGAAAAACACTCCTTGGGTCATGATGTCATAATAAATGGTCCTAATCTGTTGAACTAAGAGTATAAAAGCTTGGTTATGCTTCTTTTTTTTAGGTTCACAGGATGTCCTTTGAGTGTCATTGGTACGTGCTTGCGATTGTAGCATAATTCAATTGGCAGACTAGCTTATTGAATTGTGATTGTTGTCAATAGATAGCCAACATAGGAAATGATCTAGCGGCGAGTAGCACTGTCATAGATATGGATGGTAGCAGGGTACAACGGCTCTCGATTTTTAAGAGTATTGTGCTCCCCAAACTATTGACCTTTTCGATTGGATACTCAAGTTAAAGTACCCCTTCCAGGAAAATATTGATGAAAGAAAATCGACTCCCAGGTGGTATCTTTCAGTTCACTTAAGCTAGCTACATTTTTTTAAGCGAGTGAGTGTATAGGAGAGCTTATGTTTATCGTCTTCTATATCCAATTGCATAAGAATCTCATTACGGCTATAGTGGCCCATGATTGCTCGGTTTTTGCTTAAACAAAGGAGAGTTTTACTCCTTTGTTGGTTTCAATTTCCCCAAAAGGTCCTTAACATGTACCAGTAGGAGGGAATCATCTCAAAGTTTGATTCATTCGCTATTACCTTCATTTTCCAGCAATTTTGGTATTATGTGTCCTCGGTCTAAAAATGTATGAATCAAGTGCCTTAGTTGCCCCCTTATTTGGACACTTTATTTGCAGAGACTCGGAATATCTCATTAGGGGTCAAATAGCTTCTTCCTACTATGTAAGGATACAGAGCTGATAGATGAATGGAACTGTAATGTGTATATATAGGTTAAGCATCCCTGTGCCTGAAAACCCAATAATGAAATTGAAATTGTCTTTGGTATCTCTAATAATGATACCAAAGACAATTTCATCGTTTTTATGGTCATCTACGTAAGAAAATTTTAACAAAGACTGCCTAGTAGGCACAATCTGTTGTACTAATATCCAAGTGAATCCAGTGGTTACTAGCTCCATTGCAGATGAAGTTTTCCATAAGATTCTTAGGAACTATCATGTAGAAGTATAGATATAAAATCAACTTGAATTGCAAGTTCTTTTTTAATAACCTCAAATACCACACATTTACTAGCCAGACAGAACCAGTTATTACTAATATCTGCTGGAAGGAAACTTTCAAGGCTTTCACAGTAAATCAAAACACCGAAACTAATTTCTTCAAGATGGCTCAAAAGCACTCACTAGACGTTTTTGCAGACGTGGTTTTAAAGCTGATCTGTTCTATTTCTGTGCATTTAAAGCACAAACTGGCTTAGCTGCTGCTTCGAAATGGAGATTGGAAACAGAAAATTTTTCAACCAAAAATTGGACGAAAAAAGGGCCATGTATAGCCCACAGATCTAGATACTCACCATCTCGTTTTTTCCTCCAACCACACATTTCGAGCCAGCTATTCTGTTTCTGTGCATTCAAAGCACAATCTGGCTTACCTGCTACCTCGAAATGGAGATTGGGAACAGAAAATTTTTCAACCAAAAATTGTACGAAAAAAGGGCCATGTATAGCCCACAGATCTAGATACCCACCATCTCACTATATCCTGCAGCCACACATTTCGAGCCAGCTGCTCTGTTTCTGTGCATTCAAAGCACAAAGTAGCTTAGCTGCTGCCTCGAAATGGAGATTGGGAACAGAAAATTTTTCAACCAAAAATTGTATGAAAAAAAGGGCCATGTATTGCCCACAAATCTAGATACCTACCATCTCGCTATTTCCTCCAACCACACATTTCAAGCCAGCTGCTCTGTTTCTGTGCATTCAAAGCACAAAGTAGCTTAGCTGCTGCCTCGAAATGGAGATTGGGAACAGAAAATTTTTCAACCAAAAATTGTATGAAAAAAAGGGCCATGTATTGCCCACAAATCTAGATACCTACCATCTCGCTATTTCCTCCAACCACACATTTCAAGCCAGCTGCTCTGTTTCTGTGCATTCAAAGCACAAAGTAGCTTAGCTGCTGCTTCGAAATGAAGATTGGGAACAGAAAATTTTTCAACCAAAAATTGTATGAAAAAAAGAGCCATGTATAGCCCACAGATCTAGATACCCACCATCTCGCTATTTCCTCCAACCACACATTTCGAGCCAGCTGCTCTGTTTCTGTGCATTCAAAGCACAATCAGGCTTAGCTGCTGCTTCGAAATGGAGATTGGGAATAGAAAATTTTTCAACTAAAAATTGGACGAAAAATGGGCCATGTATAGCCCACAGATCTAGATACCCACCATCTCACTATATCCTGCAGCCACACATTTCGAGCCAGCTGCTCTGTTTCTGTGCATTCAAAGCACAATCAGGCTTAGCTGTTGCTTCGAAATGGAGATTGGGAACAGAAAATTTTTCAACCAAAAATTGGACGAAAAATGGGCCATGTATAGCCCACAGATCTAGATACCCACCATCTCGTTTTTTCCTCCAAGCACACATTTCGAGCCAGCTGTTCTGTTTCTGTGCATTCAAAGCACAATCAGGCTTAGCTGCTGCTTCGAAATGGAGATTGGGAATAGAAAATTTTTCAACTAAAAATTGTACGAAAACAGGGCCATGTATAGCCCACAGATCTAGATACCCACCATCTCACTATATCCTGCAGCCACACATTTCGAGCCAGCTCTTCTGTTTCTGTGCATTCAAAGCACAAGCGAGCTTAGCTGCTGCATCCAAATGGAGATTGGGAACAGAAAATTTTTCAACCAAAAATTGTATGAAAAAAGGGCTTTGTATAGCCCACAGATCTAGATACCCACCATCTCGCTATTTCCTCCAACCACACATTTCGAGCCAGCTGCTCTGTTTCTGTGCATTCAAAGCACAATCAGGCTTAGCTGTTGCTTCGAAATGGAGATTGGGAACAGAAAATTTTTCAACCAAAAATTGTACGAAAAATGGGCCATGTATAGCCCACAGATCTAGATACCCACCATCTCGTTTTTTCCTCCAAGCACACATTTCGAGCCAGCTGCTCTGTTTCTGTGCATTCAAAGCACAAACCAGCTTAGCTGCTGCTTCGAAATGGAGATTGGGAACAGAAAATTTTTCAACCAAAAATTGTACGAAAAAAGGGCTTTGTATAGCCCACAGATCTAGATACCCACCATCTCACTATATCCTGCAGCCACACATTTCGAGCCAGCTGCTCTGTTTCTGTGCATTCAAAGCACAAACTAGCTTAGCTGCTGCTTCGAAATGGAGATTGGGAACAGAAAATTTTTCAACCAAAAATTGTATGAAAAAAAGGGCCATGTATTGCCCACAAATCTAGATACCCACCATCTCGCTATTTCCTCCAACCACACATTTCGAGCCAGCTGTTTCTGTGCATTCAAAGCACAATCAGGCTTGGCTGCTGCTTCGAAATGGAGATTGGGAACAGAAAATTTTTCAACCAAAAATTGTATGAAAAAAAGGGCCATGTATAGCCCACATCTTGGCCCACATTTTTGATGACCATTTGTGCTCTTTTTGACGCTATTTTCAATAGTTTTGACGAGGATTTGGGCAAGAAGTCTGAAGCGGTCTAATCTAGCGATCTTGCCTGCCAGTACCAAGAGCCAAATTGAGATATTAGGCGGCCCTGAAAAGCCTTCTACAGTTGTGCCAAAATCACTGACGAATTGTTTCTGAAAAAATAGTCAGATGGAATACTCAGCGGTCTTGATGAGTTTAACGGCCCAAGGGTTGTCCACATGTAATCTGCATATGTTTACTTCACAAAAGTTGCAGTATCTTCCGATAGGATGATACAGTTTGGACCGCCTTGTAACAGTTCGGAAGTCAGTTCCTCTGCTTGACCTGGCGAAATTTCCAACCACTCTTCCACCTAATAGCGGATATCTTTCAGTACGAACTCAATTTCAAAAAAAAAAGATTTCAAACCTCCTTGAGAGTATAAATTGCCTGTTTGCCACCTTTTAGTCTAACATTTTAATTTCAAAGCAATAAAAGTATCCTGTTTGAAATCAGGCTTTTCTAATACATTAACCCCGATCTCGAGTTTCACTTCTTTCTCGTTTCCGTGCTGTTATTAGCTGGTTAGCAGAATTTTATTTGAGTTCGCAGCGGGAAGCCCAACACCTCTTTAAATGCGCAGAATGATATCATGTATTTCGCTTACCTTATGCCTATCACAGCGGGATTTTATTTCTTTTTGATTATTTTTTTTGCAAACTCATCAATATTCATCTACTCAATCGAATTGTGATAATTTCTGGTTCTGCCTCATTAAATTGTTAATTTTCTACCAATTTAGCTGTTTCCTTTAAACGTTAAAATAATTAGGTTAATCTATAATCTTGGTAAGCTCGAAACCGTGCCATTTCCATAACCTGTCCGTGATTAGCAGGTGAATTTCCCGGAAACTCATTGATGTGATGCCTGTAATTAAGACTATGCTCATGCGACACATTTACTTCACTTATTCCTGAGTTGACTATCCGGTTGGGTCTAAGATCTTTTACAAGTTACTATCGGCCATGGTAATCAGTTTTGTCCACTGGTTAATGAGGAGGCAAATATCTGCGACTGCACTGTGTAACTAGCGTCTGGGATACTCTGTGTGTGGAGAAGGCTTAAGCACTTATCATTACTTTTTATCGACAAAGGCATGCCTTAGGTTGGGGTCTAATGCGATAATGCCTCTTGCGGTACCTGTGCGTCAGTTAGGCAATATCTTTTCAATGTTATGCCAGAGAAGATCAACAGGCAGACATGCATGTGTAGCTATAATTAATGCTGATTGCAAGATAGGTGGCATTCACACCCTTTAGATACTCGGTGGGTCATGGTGTCATGGAATGTCAATGTGTCATTTCACGGAGAACCCCTTTTTAGGAAGCAGGTACCAAAATTAACAAGCCTTACTTGTCAAACCCAGTTATTTCTAAGCCTCTATATAATCTTATAAGACATAAGCTTCGATGTTCGTAAGGAATGTTCTCCAACAGTGGTAACTGGAAAACCTTCGAACTACATTTGACCTAACCTTTTTGATCGTTGGGCAATTGTTAAGATGATTATAAAGGTGCTTCTTTCATCAGATTCATTTGCTTTAAAGAATTTTACATTTGTATCTTTAAATAGGAATTTTTATACCAGGCCCACGACTTAGTGCTGACCGTAACTGTATTCAATTTGTGCGCTGTCGGCCTTTGTATAACAGTCTTCGAGAAACACTACCATGCAGAAAACCTAGTCTATCCCTAGCTTAGTAAATTGAAAGAGCTTCCATATATGCCTTGAAAAAGTTTTTAGAAAACACTTGGGGCTATGTCCCCGAACTTGATGAGCCAAAGATATAAAGACTTATTTGTGAACTGCAATTCTATGAAAAGGTAGAACGGAGTGGCATCATGTGCAGTCCAAACTCGGATCAATTCTTGCATTCTCAAGCATGTAAAGCGAAAATGTCATAATGACAGTGCATCACCTTGTCTCAGTTCTTTTGGAAGACAAGGATCTCAAAGAGATTGTTTCACTTTGTGGTAGAGCAGCGTCCGTTCTCCATTGCCATCCTGGATAAACTGTTGAGTTTGACAGCGATGACAAAATTGAAGATGGCTCTGTATAGCTCGATAATGAATGTCGATCTGGACCTCTTAGGCATTCTCCAGGATCTGGCGTAGCGTGAATATTATGCGGACTATAGGGTCTCCTTTCTTATGGATTCGGATAACACCGAGGTTCCTTTCATCAGGCTTACTTTCTTCCAATCAAATCTTCAAAAAATTGGGGTATGCTCTCTACCAAATCATCCCCCGCTGATTTGAACAGTTGGACTTTGGAGTTTGAATATTGCCATCCTTACTTCATTCTGGTCGGGTGGATGGAAGTATCGGTTTTTATCGTTCGTTCTGCTTGATAGCGGAATTTGGGTCGTCATCGCGGAGAAGTGTTTTTTTCCATAGATTGGACAAGGTATGCAACAGAAATCCTTAAGTTTCCACAACCTCTCAGTCGTGTCCTGATTTTTTTTTTTTTCGTTTTTTGCAAAAATGTGATAAAAGCCCTCACGACGCGACTGGTGACTGAAATGCATAGTTATTGCGTCACGAAAACTCCCCCACGGTGTTGGACTACGCGAATACCTTTCAAGTAGTGTGCTGAGTAAATTCTTTTTAACTGACCTTACAACAACAAAAGCCAATTTATGAACGCTACCCCTTGTTCGACTGTTCGACGTACCACAAGTGCATTGCAATGGAAAGCAAAACATTGGGGCAACTTTTTTGGTTTCGTTTTCCAATTTTCCGTTTGGATTTTTTATTTTTTTTCGTTACCTTTCTGCAAGTACCTTTACCCTACACCGCAGTTATTGAGAATTGTACACGTCACGTTTCTTACCATTTCGGATTTTCGATATTTATGCAGCAGATACTTTCAAAGGCGACACTCTCCCAGTGGGTGGTAGAGGTGGCAGTAGAGGTACATAGTTGTATGGGGGATGCAGGTAATAGCAGAGATGCCACCTTATTTTCCGATGGTAATTCAAACTGAAATTGGTTTCTTCCACCGACGACGACATGACGACACTCTGGCAGTGGATATTGGTAGCATACTCATGGAAAGGATGTGATCGTTTTGAATATGTCTCTGTCTTGGGGAAGTTGTACTCGGATACAATATGAGGTGTTGTGCCGGTTGCAAGTTATTACTTTACACACATAGGAGAGCTGGCTGACTGCAGGGATTCGTATTGAATTTGTGCGCGTCTCAGCTGGGAAGAAAAATCAATCT
Source organism: Xylota segnis (assembly GCA_963583995.1). NCBI lineage: Eukaryota > Metazoa > Arthropoda > Insecta > Diptera > Syrphidae > Xylota > Xylota segnis. The sequence continues at coordinate 56,143,562 of OY757238.1, read as the reverse complement.
TAGCCCCAGCTATTGTGGTAGATAGACGGATGTGTCTGGTACCTGGGTACTTTGTTTCTAGCTATGTGCAGTGAATTATTGGAAGTGCTTTATGCTACCGGCGGCAGTAATATGAGAAAATAATATCAGCGGGGAATTGCCGTGAGATTTATTGGAATATTTTCGGTGGGAATTTGCATTAGTAATTTTGAATTTGACTGAAATAGTTGCGAAGAAATTGGCACTGTTTGATGGGAAAGCGATTCAGATGATGGCCTTCATTCGATCGAGTGGAGGAGAAGTCAGTGGAGTTGATAGGAAATCGATGTTTTAAGATTTTTCATGTCACAAAGGGTTCCTCTGTACATACTGTAGTTGTAGAGGTAATGGAAAACCGAATTCCCATAGAATACCAAGCAGCTCTCGAGACCAGAACATTGCATTTCTTTACCCAAAAACCATTATCCTAGCTACCATCCAATTACTTTTCTGTCACTCGGAATAAAACTCCTTGAATGCATGAACTAAATTCCTTCAAAAAAGGTTTTCAAGAGAAAATTATCAATTCTGCAGACTATTCAATGTCTTTTTCAACCAACCTTCAAGTAGTTATAGTTCAATTGCCCACCATGCCCGGTAAGATAGCCCCACCTGACCTAAGAAGGACGCAAGACTTGATCAATTCAATTGAGTTGATTTCTGTAAAATTTACACTCAAAGAATACTACTCACTTTCATGGACTAAATTCGGGAGACAGAGTCTAATACTCAGAGATGGAAACAGAGAGTTTGAGCTTGAAATAGCAAGGAATGGGTGGTGTCATCTAAAGCAGATATGGATTTCTACTTAAAGATACAATGATACCTTATCCAGATGCGATGAATCCGCTAAATCAACTTACCCATGTCAGGCTCCAAAAGTCTGACTACGAAGTACATGTAACTCGACTGGGCAGACTCCTTAGAGCTGTTATATAAGTAGCTTAAATGCCATCACCAATCTAGCAAAAAACAGTCACCTATGTAGCTACAATCACTGCACTAAAAATAGCAGGTCTTCCTTACTTTGGACAGCACCTTGCATATCTAAAATCTTAACGACTTTCAGTTCATAGAATTCGTGAGTCTTCAAAAATGTATACCTTTCAAGTACAACATTCTTCAACCATATCCATTCTTTAAAATTCGAATGCCATGAGAAAAATATTAATAGTTCTTCCTAACGTTCTCTAACAGCTGAACTTTATGGTAACGAATTTTAATTGAATTTCCCTCCAAGCACATCCAGGATGAGGTCACAGCACTTACTCGTCCGCTTACCCAATTAAATACAAATTGGAATTCACTGATCTAAAATAAACAGATTTCGTCAATCTCCCAACTTGTGACATCCATACGCTAGATACTACCGCCTCGTGTGTAAGCTAACCCACTCAAACGACAGCGCGTATCTGTCGATCGCTAGATTATGTTAGATCGTAAAGCGCGTGTTTGTTTGTTCTTCTTTTCTTTTTTGCGATCTGTCTAGGAGAAGATGGGTTATAAACATTTTTATTACTTACATAACGAATGACAGACTCTAGGATACCTAAAGAACTCAGCGATGATCCGCTCTCTGGAATGGCTAAAATTAAACATCAAAAAAATTGCTTCGAGATTGTTTTTTGTAAGAGCAGTGTTGAGTTGAAAAATAGCCCTGTTGGTATGCTGCCCAAAATGACTTGAAACAGAAACCAATTAAGAAAAGACAAAGTGCTCCATGGAACGAGGAAAACAAATTAAACAAGTACTATTCATATGAAGTGGAGGAATTTATGGATGACCTTGATCTGTGGTCTTGGGGGAATAATAGAGGGCTGAGTTTATGATTTAATGGAAAAGCCAAATGGAATTATTGAAACACCATTAAAACGTTACAAGTGGTATTATAAATTTAACATATCTGGTGACACAAAAATTGTCAGTGGAGATACATTAGTCCTTTTCACAAGAATTGCCAATGAAAATGCATCAGTCCTTGCTAAGGTTCAGTATCTATCATAAACAGTTTTCGATATTTCAAGAGCTGTACCACATCTATCGTTCATTTAAGATCCATTGTCAGATTCAGTTTGACATGAAAAAGCCATAAAATTTGACAGAAGAATTGCCGCTGAAAATACATTAGTCCTTGTCAAGGTAAAGTATCTGTCATAAGTAGTTTTGGGGACCTACACCACAATCCACCACATCTATCATTCATTTATGATCCATTGTCAATGAAATTGAATTTGAATTTGAAGCCATACGATTTGACAGAAGAATTGTCAGTGAGAATGCATACATCAGTCCTTCTCAGTTTCAGTATCTATCACATCTAGTTTTGGAGATTCTGAAATCTACAGCGCATCTGACGTTCAATTAAGGCCCGTTGTCAATGTAAACTATTTTGTTACATGAAATCGTATTTCACATAAAATAGTCATAAAAAAATTTGTTGCTTGACCCACATGTGAATTAAATTAATTTTACGAGTTCTCGACGGTGCTCTTTGCATAAATAATTCTATTTTTAACCAAAAAAAAAAAAAAACGATAATTATCTAAACTTCCTTAAAGTTGTAAAACTTGTGTGGTTCCCCTACTAAACCTGAGGTCACCGATACACAGGGGGTACGATGGGTTATAAAAATGTCGAAGAGGACTTCTCAAATAAACAAATCAAGATACACGACCGTTTTATTAGCATCGATTGATTCAGAAGAGGAAGTCATGAATTTTAAGTTCCCATGTACAGGGGAAGCAGAATTGCATTTTGTTTTACGATATATTTTTTATTTACTGCAATAGAAATAGCCGGGTGATAATTTGATGAAATAAAGTGGGTGATAACTCAAGAGCTTTCAGGAGTTGACTGTTTTTATGAGATTTTCTTTATTTATAGTGCGCGACTTTTGAAGCTCCGCTGAGGGGACTAAGGTCTTGACTGCAATAAATTTAACTTCCTGTGACATGAATCTGATGTCATGACAAATAAAAAGGGATGACATGAATGACATCATACTAATAGAAGATATAAAAAGAACTGGAGGCTCTATACAACTCGATCTTTCTAGATTTGTATTGAGCCAGGTTTGTAGATTTATTTTGGCTTCTGTATGACCAAGCCTTTATGACTTAAACTTTGCTTTTGTTGTAGGATATACTAATACTTCGCTGAAGTACATTTCTTCGACCTGTCATTAAAAAAGTGTCAAAAATGGTCTTTACCCTGATTTCTCTGTAAGTAGAGAAGGGGGAGATTTTTAGTAGTTCTGTGATGGATAAAATTTTTTTTGAAGTCACAATTTGCTAAATGCAATAACAAGGCTTGAGGTATCTTTTACGCCTATACGAACTATTAATCCGAAATAAGCCTCTAATTCTTTAGGATTATAAGACCTGATGTGCATATATGCAACCTGGACATAGTTTTAAGATTGGCATGAGCAAGTTCAACTACAGCACTAAAAAATGCTTAATCTCTTCACCTTGATGTCTTTAAAAAACTCACAAAAAATGGTTATAAAGGTTTTTGAGTCACTAGCGATATGATCCCAATTAGCTCAAGAAGTCTGTAAATAAGACCACAGATACATATGTAGACGCGAGTCAGAGGTGCCAAAGACAACGCTTAAACACTGAAGCGAACAAAAGCAAGGACAAGAGAAAATCCTTATACAGATACTATCCAGTGTCGGTGCCAAAATACTATAGCTAATCACTATGTTCGTTTTGCAGCTTATCCTACCAGCTTACACATATGAGCCAATGTAGAGTTGTTATGAAAGGTCTTAAGTCCTTAGATATTACTAGAACTTCAGATAGTTAAAAAGTGTACATTTCCATCTTAAAATAGTCGATGTTGCTACCGTACAAAATCAAATAGATACATTTCTCTACAAAGGACTATAGGGACTCTTTATATGTATATATATATCGTTTCTACTAAAAGCTGAGAGGATTGCTATGGGATATGTATCGATCTAAATTTAGAGTAGTATAGGCATGAAAAAATGTTTTCAGATCTCACCACTTACATTACCATTTATTGTGGTCAAGACGATCGTTGAATCATAACTTCCAAGTACGATGGCAATGACGACCAATTTTTCGTGATCGTATATGAGTCATGGACAAAAATGGATGTCTCTGATACACTAGGATCTCGATATCGATAGTCTCAATAGACTAATATTGCCATATGAAGCATTCAAGACGCAGTCAGCAAGGGGACAGATCCATGGGATCCAAAGCCTAGTTCTTTTCCCATACTTACTTCGTCAGCTACACTAGACGATATCAGCAAAAACTTTGAGACCTTGAGGATCTATCTACCATTCTCCGGAACCCATCAAGAGAGTCAAATTATTTATTTTTTCGGATGCTTTACTCGTGGAACTTTAAACACTTCTCCCACATTCTGGCTGATTTAATGAAGACGAGATTCCACACATTGCATAAATCTACCCCCAACTAAAATCCATAGCCTCTCTTTTGTCAGTATTTTACAAGAAATATACCAAGATCCTGTCCCCGAATAAAATCAGTATTGAGAGTCAGAAAAAAAAAAATACTTTTTCTCTCGAAGCATATCCAGCATTTCAAGGTCAGATTTATTTAGCGATCTCTCTCGACTTAGTGCTGACACTATGAAACTTCTAAGAATGACTTAAGATACTCATATAAAAATACATATGTACAAGCTCATGCCTTCATGCTACTGAATGAATTAGGTCGAACTGGATTATAAGCGGTGGTCTAATGTATTAAATGCATCACAGCACCGTGAAGTGGTATCAAACCACTGTCATCGGTTGATTGAAGTCCGATATTGAAAACCCACTTCGGACTTAAGCACCTTGCCCGGACTATCACCTTCTCAAAGGAACCAAGTCAGTTGAAATTATCGACATAAACAAGTCTACGGTCAATCATGCGGACAGGCGATTGCTCGCTTGCCAATCATAAAACATCAGTCACGTAGTGCTTAAACTAATCTGCTGTCAATCCGCACTTCGAAGAGGAAATAAAATGATCTTCACAACTTAAGGAATTTGCTACACCAATTTGCAATTTATCTGTATGTATGTAGCAGAGAGATGTGTATTCTGTCAGTCACATGAATTTTTATTTGACACATCAAATTCACGCGTTAAAAATTTAATAGATTTTGTTTCTTCCATTATTAACGTGTTTTATTTCACTTTTATTACTTTTATACCACTTTCGTTCTACAGATGACAAAGTTTTGCATATTGGCAATACAGTGATGATCAAAAAGTGGTCATCATACCATTTTTTTGTTCAAAGTTTGGTACTTTAAGAATGTCAGCTCTAAAGCGAATGGCGACCATTTATTTTGTGGGACAAGAGTGACTTACGATTCTAAGAAGATCATTCTACCTTTGTTTTTTGCTGGGAACGATCGCTAGACCATGAGACCTCCAATTTTAGGATATATATATTTGTATGATATTCTATGCGCAGGAGTCATCGCAAAGCAGTCATTCCTCTCAAGCTCCTGACTGCTTTAAGTCGATCTTTTACTTCCACCAAGAACTTGGTTCCCAATATATTAGAACATCGCAGTTCTTATATATTTCAAGATATTTCAGTCGAAAGAGTAGAAAAAAGTTTTAACAGAATTTTTCCAACACCACTGTATTTCTGCGAATCGATTTTTAGTTATCTAATTGCTTTCGCTTCTTGGTGCAGAGTGGAATGCGTTTTTATTATTCGTTTTATATAATTTCCTGTCATTTCAAAAACACTCTTTCGACCTCCCATTGCGGGGTGGATTTGTGTATTAAAAATTTATATTTTTTTTTTGTCTGATTTTCTGTTTAAGAATTTGGCTGACAAGCATTCAACAATAATTCTTAGAGAAGTAAATAAAATCATAGTTTTAATTGTAAATTCAAGGGAACAGTTTTGTAACCACCAAGCAAGATAGTTTCTATCAACAGTCGTTTATAGTGAAGGCACTTGTCAATAATCTTTGTGATTTCATGGCAATTTCATGGTTCATGAAGTTTTCATTGCTCAGCAATTTGGTAGAGTTTAGGTAGATTAGTTTCGGAGGTGGTACTTTGATAACCTAAGATGGAGATGAACGCGACTAAGTTTTCGGTGGCTTAGTGAAGTAATTGTCAATTTTGAAAATCTATTCAGTTAATGAGTTCAAGTTAGAAGATGACCGAATTGAAAGTACTCTAAACTTAATTTGGTCTTAAAAGTAAATTAATAATGAGGGAAATACCCCAAAAAGTAAGTCTTATCTTATCCTAAGTAAATCCAGGATTATTCCTGGTACAAATCGGAATATGAATCTTCCCCGAAGTTATCGAAAAAATTGTTTCAGATCGTCGCATGATTACAAAGAAAAGTGACTAGAAGCCAAGAGCTATACTTACCTTCAGAAAATGATTGACCAAGAATTATAGACCTCAAATCTAATCTGAAGGACTATGGATACTAAATTATGAAAAGTTCCACAAAATCTAAGACAATGAGGAAAAGACACATTTTTCTCCAAGAAACTGAAGGAAAATCACTAAAATATAGGCCTAGGTTGTAAAATTCAAATATAGACATGAGCCCTTGTTCGAAAAGGTTGTAGAGCTTCGAAGACGACTCCTTTTATTCTCAGATCTGAGGTCATATGAAAATGCCTTTCCTACTCCCAGACTACTTCAAGGGTCGTCTTCTAAGCTAAAGATTAAGTTGTTCTAGGCTGCCACATAATCGGTAGAATATGGATAGATGATTATATATATTACAAGTAATCGTTGATTTTATCCAACCATGGAAGTTGAAGTGTAAAAAGATACATGTATTTCGAGTTGGCTAAGCCAGAGGGAATCTGTGGATTTGTATCTTTACTAAAGGTCTGTAAACTTCGTAAAATCATAGACCGAGGACCTCTCTGAGTTGTTTGGTATTACAAAAGAAACCTCCAGTCAAAGTACATAGGTAAGTATAACTATGTTTGTTGGGTCTATAGTACTCATTTCTCCTAGTCACACTGCAGATGCGCCTTATTTAGAAGTAGATGCAAGGTACACAAGTAGTTGTCTGACTATTTATTGTACGTTTCCGGTAATTTGTTTGACCAATTGCAGTATAGAATGTGAACTACTTTTAGTTATATATACTCTCAATAGTTAAAATGTGTATGCTCAGGCATACGTGGAGGACGTTGCCATAATTTATGTCAGATAACCTTGGACATGATCAATGAATGGAGTAACTCTCTTCACAAGAATGAGAACTGTGCCTGATCTAACTTATTCAGCTCCGGTGAAGTGACCGGCTCCACGGTAGCTTTCCAGAGAACGCCTTGCTCTGCTTGAGTTACCTCGTCTTTGAGTTACCGACACTTTTATCATCGGTTTCATTATTAAAGCAAAAACCGTCTAAACGGATAGATTTTCGTATCCGCATAGGAGTTTCGATGAGCTTACGCGACACTGTGAAAATTAAAGTCAATTTTTCTTGTATTCAGGACTAGCTTCAGCCAGAGTCTGAACCTGGTGGTTGAGTCCGTTAATCAGGCAGAAATGTTTTCTATCGGAAAGGCTATCAACTGTTTTGTTAAGAATAACTGACGTATCTGGTGTATCTGGAGCATCTGGTGCACAGAAGGCCTTGCTAAATCCCAAATAGTTGAACAAAGTCTCTTCGAATTCGGTCACAGTTTCGTTCACGTTAGGCTCTCCGTTGATGATTTGGTTTTTTACTAAATATATACTTATGAACTAATGTAATAAGTCAGCAGCAATATTAATATCTTCCACCAGAAAAACTATTTTTGGCGGTCTTAATGGGATAAGTAGGATCATTGAAAGACACCACTATCTGTGACCCCGATCTTACAGATAATTTCCTGTGCTATTGTCCAGATCACTGAGTCTTCATCACTGAAGTGCATTCTTGGCCTTTTTTGAATTTCTAAGAATATCCGGGAAAATGGATAATACTGGTCTTACTTCCTGGCGGTACGATGGACCTCTTGCTTTTGAGTATTCCAGAAAAGCATTTCCTAATTGACTAGGAAAACAGGCTTATTGATCTGTAACCCGTGGAAGGATCTTCCACCATTAGAAATGCATATTGCACGTGTATCACAGCCTAAAATCGTCGCCACGGAATAGTACTTTCCTCTGACTGTCGGAATTAGTAATCTCCAATGGAATCACTCTCTATTATTCGTGAGAACTGACCTAATGTGTGTGATCTAATGAAAATAAAAGTTATTGTGGTTTTTTGGGTAAATTCCCGTCAAATTCTTTAAATAGACGTGATTTGACTGATAAAGGCACGCTGTACACTTAATAATTACATCACTGTTCTCCAGAAAACTTTCTTAATCACTCTGAATGCCTACAGATCTACTCAACGATTACTCTATCAATCTGCTTCAAATTTTGTACGGTGCGGCCAAGTCTGGTGTTTTTGTTTTGGAAATTCCTTTCAATAAACCACTTCACTGCAAAGTTCAAAGCGACAAAACAGTATCGATTCGTGGCCTTAATGGAGAATAAATGAACGAGAAACTAGCAAAGCAGTTCATGTAAATCTATTCCTTGCACTTGTGGCTATAGATACGAACTGATGAACACATAAACATTTTTCAAACCCTTTACGACTAAGATAGAGAACGTCACTCCAATTGCGTATCTCATAAATTTTACTAGATACGATGACGAATTTTGCAGAAAGGTCGAGAATGTTATCTCGCACAGAACATACACACACGCAAATGTATTTCTATTTGTTCTCTCTCTGACGACTGACGAATGGACAGATTGGGACTAGAAACATTGACATTGACGTTTCTCCCTGCCAAAATCATGACAAATGATGATGAAATGACTTAATAATTAGGTCATAAATTGTTTTTATAATTTTCTTCATATTCTACTTTTTGTTTACTATCTTAAGCTTGGAAATCAATAAATCTATGAACATTATTGTTAATCAGGCCGCACTAGGTCAGCGACAGTGATTAATTGCTGCAACAAATGAATTTAATAGAAATGAGACAAATGCGATCATTAAATTAAGTAGAACACTACGACGACTTAAAAGGACACATTTAAGACGCTTTTAATGAGTCATTTGTATCACTCTAAACGGTAATTTGTCCATAAACTTCGAAAGGAATTCAAGTTCAAAACATTAAGGCAAAAACAAAACAAAAAAAAGTTGTATTTTTAATTATGCGGAGGACATAAAAATGCTATAAAAATCGGTTGTTGATTTTAACAGTGGGCCACTACAGTGGTGCTTAGAAATTAATTTCGCATTATATGAGAGAAAGAATACGTTCACAGGGGGCTTTGAATTGAAAAATCATAAAAGGTGCTGTCCAAGGCAAAAGGTATTTTTTAGATATTTCTAGTGAGGCCATCTTTTGACTAAAAATCGGACTCCAACTATCAATCACTCCCTGTATTTTCCCTGATTTGGGCCCGTGTGACTTCTATCTTTGTGTTTATCATATTATCGCTCCTGTGTGCTATGCTAAACTTTTCGTTTCATAAAACTATTGATTCTCTGCAATATCTAGTATTAATACTTTAAATCGATCAAGTTTGGAGAGGTAAATATTTACCCATCACATTGGTTTCTTTGTCAGCCACTGAGATCTGTACCAACACATTTTTGGACTGAAAAATTTTCTGCTTCCAATACTCACGTGGAGGAGATACTTCAGCTGTTTGTGCTTATAATGCACAGAGACAGAATATCCTGCTAGAACTGGGCTAAGAAAAGATATTTTCGGGATGTGCGCAGCTGGTTCTGTGGGCTATAGGTAACCCATTTATTCACACATTTTTGGACTGAAAAATTTGCTGCTTCCTATACTCACATGGAGGAGATACTTCAGCCCGTTTGTGCTTTTGCACAGAAACCGTCCAACATCGTAATGTTTCTGAAATCTATATTTTCAATTTTATTGAAATAAAGGTCCTTCAATTCGATTCTGTAGTCCTTGGAGGTTTGGACCTTCAGAATGCTTTGTTGACCATTTCACGATCACGACAGTCATGTTAACTTGAACATGACAGTATCACGCTGCTGTCGGAGGTTCTTATAAGTTCCAGGACTTAAATTCCCAGAACCACTTGTAACAAAGGGTTTGAGAAACTTTTCAATAACAATACTCTCGAATGTTTGTCAAATAATCACAAAAGCAGAGATCGCGGACAAATTTTGGTTTCCTTTAGAGATCGAAGAGACTCTGCCTGAAATACGGCTGCCCGTCCGGGCACACTGCTTTCAGTTGTCTAGACCATGCACTCTGGCATTCACCATAGCTTGATCCTTAAAACAGAAATTTGGTATTCCTTGTGATCTCGAACCTGGGGGCTGTAATTCGAAGATTCTCTTTCCTGGAGCATTATTGTCCGTTCAATTGATGTGGCCGAGCCAGTGTAGTCGACGTATGTTGGCTTTTTGGACTACATCCACATCTTGGTATAGATCATAGAGTTCACAGTTATATCTTCCCCTACATTCGTCCTCTTGCATATCCTTCTCTCGAAAGTGTTCAAATCTGGTCTGGTCTCCTACATATGGTCCACTGCTCGATTCTATGCAGTAGAACTGGCGTATTCAATGTTTTGTAGAGCATCCATTTCGTCCTCCGGGTTAGGAGTTTTGAACTCATTTGTTTCGCCAAACCAAAGTAGCAGCAGTTCTCTAAAATAGGTCTTGGCCGAATCTCCACTAGGATGTCATTCGTGGAGTTGATATTTACTCCGAGGTAGGTAAACTAAAATGTTGCCAACAGTGACGCCCTAGGTAGTGGACTACTGCTTCTTTGTTTATTGGCAACAGGTACTTGATTTTTTCAAGTAATTGGCTCTTGGCTTTGCTGTATCTCTTCAGCTATAGTTTTGCTCATCCCTTTTGTGGTCTACTGTATTGAATATCTGAAAATTCTGAAAATTAAAAAGGATCCTTTTAATGAGCAATGCAATGACTCTCATTGTTCTGTCAATTTCGACCGCCAGGCAATAAACGAATTCGAAGATTCTTAAAACAAATGAAGACGGTATCTGATACCTTTTGGAAAATACTTTACCTTGTGTGTCGTATATTAAGGTTTAAGCCTTGAAGCGGAGGCGCTTTTTAATACCGGTTCTTTCATTCTATGCAGGTTAGTCCATGTTCAATGTAAATAATTAGATTGAGAATTCAATTGAGAAATGGGTGCCCAATCTTGTTCATTGGTGCGCAATGGTATGCTTCGCTAAGAGCTCAATATCAGTTTGTATACAAAGTTGAAGAAGCCCAGGGTGGTTTTTCTATCATATTGTTTGAAACAGTCCTTAATTTAAAGGATCGTAGTCTAAAAAATCAAATAACTTGGTACTGGAAGTTCGTTTCATAGATTCTCTATTTTCTTAGGCAACAACTCATTAGCTTGTATGGAGGAAGATTGAGATTGGCCAAGTTCAAAACCATGTATCTGTCGATTCCATCTAGTCAATCGTCACATGATCAGTGCTGATATGGTCAACTAGGTGCATCCCTTCGACTTTTCACGCTTGCCATCAGGGTAGGTATGAGTTCTTTTCATACTTTTTTTAGGTGAACTAAATGATTGACAGCAATATGCCTAAACTTTTTCGTATGGAGGAAAACTTATTTATTTTACCCGCAGAAGCTTAGAATTATTATTCTGCTGGCCATATCTTTGTTCTACTGATACCCATGACATAAACCAAGCCCAAGTGTATAACCGAACTTAGGGTAATCAAATGCGAGTCATGCTGTCCGATACCAGTCAGTGCCTTCCACTAAATTTCAAAAAACCACCATTTGCTGTGGTTTGGTTTTCCAGCACCACTGTGCGACCCGTGTCCGGAAATTTAAATGCTAATGAATGAAATTAAATTAATTCAGTTGTCGATTTTCCATCGACTATTACTTAACGAACAATTTAATTAAATATGATAAAGAAGATGGCAGCGGTTAACTTGTTACTTTCAAGCCCAATACGAAATTTCAGGTTTCCACTGGTCTTCGAAACAAGATTCTATACCGCATCGATGAGATAGAGCCGAACATGATCTGCGATAGCATTTGCTCATGTCAGAGTATCTACACGGTGGTGCTTAAGTGGCGAATAAAACACGTGCACGGGAATTGTTTAGATGCAGTGGTCCTGCACAACGCACAGATATGCCCGCAGTATCTTCCTCGTCAGGTGCATCTGTTGCGGATAATTTGTTATAGTCATTACACTTTGGGCGCTGAGTAAGGTGACAGCTGTAGTGGTGTAGATGCAAGATAATTACATAGATACACATCAGTGCAACAAGTTATGATGCCATTTTGATTGTGGTGGGCCAGTTTTATGAGTTTTTTTTTTGGTTATTTTGAGAACTCTAATTTCAGAACGAATGCATAGACGAGAAGGAGAAAGATAATGCGGAAGGCTGCACGCCCTCAGAAAATTTCAGCAAAACAGAAGACGAAAATTGGGGAATGGAAATTATTGTATTTTTAGAAAGCAAAAAATATAAAATTGGTTTTTTTAAACAAAAAAAAAAATTTGCGTGGGGAATAAAGTTTTGTTTGTTGAACGACTGTGTTCGACGATTATGTTATTGTTTATGGTAGAAGTGCTTTGTGATGTTTTGATGAAACGTTTCTTTTTGAAAGGCCAGCGAACAGATGGATCAGATACGTGATGTAGCGAGAGTTGAGAATACATTTGCATGGGTTAAGGTGGAATAATTTGTGTTCTTGTTGGTCTTCACCCATTTGATGATTTTTATTGGCACGCCTCGTTGGCGGAAGGCTAGAAATTACCGGAAAAGATACATATTTGTAGGCATTACCTCATTTTATTATGAAATATGGGGAATTTCTGGAACACCTGAGATTGCAATGTGAGTTATATACATCAATTAAGATGGACAAGATCGAAACTTGAATGTATTTTGAAAAAATTTATCCAGGTCAATGGGAAGATTATGCTTGATGGCTGAGAGAACATAGTATGGTTTCTAGTTTCATACTGTGGACACGATGACAAAGCTCGGAGTCAAACATTTTTGAGACTGAATAGTATCTATGGCAACATTTTTTTAATATCAAGTGAACTCAGCTTAACTTTATAATCAGTTTGGGTTAAAATATTTATAAACCATCACATCTCCCTGTTCACAAACTCTAAACGTATGAAACACAAAGTAAGACTACCAAAGAACAGAAAAGAGAAAATCCTCTGAAGTCAAGTAATATCTATGATATCCCAGGTAAGTATATTGTCAGGGCTAGTAGGTTTCTAATCAAACCTAACCCATCCATATGCTGGTACAATTCCAGTCCTATTGGATTATTCAGTAAGAGTAACAAGTATTTTATACTAAATTCAAAGACTAGTCCACAAAATAAATAAAAAGATCACGACATCTTCACAAAGATAATCTGTAAGCCCTGATCCATCCAAAGATGGTTGCTGTTGCTGTACTAGGACCGCTCTCGTGATAGAGATCTCAATTTTCGTTGCGCAATTGACAAGATTATTAAAAGGACAACCCTAGTCTTCTCATCCCTTTTGTCAGATCTATTCCTGATGGAAGCTGTTCAACCTAGGGTCATGCAATTTGCTCTACAGATCCTTCAACAGAGTGACAGATATAACTAACCCCCATGTGAAGGTCTATTGGGACGAATAAACTTACAATTACTTGAAGAACGTCGAGTAGTTGCAAATTTTGTGCTAGGACTTTCTATCGACTTGAGATTATCTGTATTTTTCAGTCCATGTCGTCACAGGACTCAGATCAGCTTCATCCTTCATCAGACCACTTTGCATATGAATAACTACAAAAGTGATGTCTTTTGAAATTTGGTGCAAACTGATTCAAAAACATTGCATCTATCGAGCAGTCTAGCCCACCATGTCAATTTTTCTTAGGATTGGACCAACAATGCCTAAGAATTTAGGTCATATTGTGAGGAAAGCATTATCCTTTAGCATCAGAATCTACTTCATCAGATCGAGCCTAGGGTATAGAATGTCGTTCAAAACTAAAAGATCCACGAAATGATCGAAACTAGACTTGACGATGTTTGGTACCGGTTGGATGTTTTGGAATGACTGCTTCTCCTAATCCAATATATTTGCACATGCATTCCTAGCCTTATGTCCATACTCCTCGGGCATCGGAATGCCTTATCCAAGCAGGTACTTGAGCGATGGTAGTGGAGCAAGCTGTTTTCATTGCTTGGATTGAACTGAGTAACTGAAACTTATACAAAAATATTGAGAGTCCTTCTTCTTTAGTCGAGACTTGCCAATATTCATGTTAACACTGATGATGACTTTTGAGGATCATAGCTACTGTAATATCCTTAGCAACATACAAGTCGATCTATACTAGAGCTACATTCGTCCAATTAGCATAGATGACCTTTCTGCCTTCTCCTCTCTTAAAGAATGTAAGCGAGCCGCATACGTATTTTTTAGTTCATTTTAAGAAGACTTTCTTTATAGTAACGATTATGTTACTCGCACACAAGATATCTCAAAGATTCCGATGTACAGTTTTTTCAGAACCTTTGATCTGAATTCTGATTCTGAATACTTTCACCTAAGGCTCAGACCTTATAATCTAATTAAGTGTGGGCGAATCTATTTCATTTAACCGATAACTTCCTTGATTGGAGCAGACATTCCGCCTTATGTCCTCCAAGCGGGACCCTCTTAAGTGTTAATGACGGTCATTACGATCGCTTCATAGAGTATTAGTGCTAAGTGATCCATTTTTAAGGAACCAGAACAATCTGCTTTTGCTGTTTAAGATATTTCTGTCTCTGATCAGGGAAGTGAAAAGAAACGATTGGTTCTGGTAAAATTCATTTTAAAGAAAACGTTTCAAGTATCTAAACACTACAGAAACCGTCACAAAATTTTATGAAAAGTGAATTCCCTTGCGGCTGAATTTTAATTGCTCTTCAGACCTAAACAACTCTGAGAATATTTCATATAGCCATCATTAGTGACGCATTATAAATTGTTGATGCTTCATGGGCGATTAACTTTCATTAAAGCGATATATTTTAGTTAAGTAGCTAATTCGGTTAAACAACTTTCATTAACGGCGCCAAGCACAATGCAATTTGTTATAGAAAACATTTCTTTTCTTTATGACTTCTTCATTCGGTGTTTGATGGAAAAAATTCATCAGAAATTATACCCTGTATCTACTCAGAGCTGCCATTATGCTGAGTGAAATTGACCCGAGCCATCATGTTACCAATAACTCCAGTACAAATGAAGCCAAGTACCAAGGTGTGTCCCGTGTCCCTAATACGACTCCTTTCAAGTTGCACACGCAGTCATTGTTACGGAACTCACAGACTCTTACAGACCAACTACATGCTACTTGGAAAAGTACATTGCATTCGCTATCCCTATTAACATAAACAGTCGGCCTATTTGAAAGTGAAAAGCAAAAAATAGAGAAAAAATTTCAATCTTCACGACGCATAAATTCTTGGCAAGAAATGTGTCGCCGCGTGCATATGAAATGAAGACCGCAAATTTTACGATTAAATTTATGTCTTATTCTCCATGATGATAAACACTGTCAGATTTTTTGACATTTAAATTTTGACAGCTACATTTTGACAGGACGTTTTTTTTTTTGTTTCTATTAAATAAATAACTTTTTTTTTGTTCGTTGTAACATTATTTTGGAATGTTTAAGAGTTTTGTGTACCTTTCCACACTGCGATTTGTGTCAAGATGAAGCGTTGTGGATTTTTTTGTAAAATTATTTAAAAGTGTGACACATTTGCACTCTTGATCGTTTTATTGCATTTTGTTTCTTAATGCAGATCAGACGGGCTAGACTGCACTAAGCAAATCTGTAGCTACTGTGCGAATACGTGATCAGTTGCGCCCCGGGGAAAGGTTAACGAGTTTGGTAGTGTTTCATAGTGATCAGCATTCGGTAATAAAATGTATGCAACCATTTAGTAGAATATGCAAAATGTATGTCATTATTAGATTTTTTCGAAAATATTTGAAATGTTAAGAGAAATGCGTCTGTCCAGTCGTAATTAAGTTAACAATACATTTGAAGGTTACCAAACTATGTTGAAGGATTAATGTTTTTTAAAAAGTATTTACTCATGGCACATACATTTTTTTTTTCATTTAAGCGTTTTGATTGCAGATAATTTTTTGGCTAAGAGATACAAAAATTAAATTGGATAGACCTCTCTAAGTAGACAAGACGTGTCAACAGATCGTATCGTGTACAAAGGTCGGCTGGCCTGTACATCAGTGGAACACTAAGAAGCCCGGTCGTGTTCCACTAGCCACCCTCAGATATCTATATTACTTAATTCGTTTAAAGGCTGTATAGTAACTAAGTTGTCTAGTCTAAGTATGAACCTCGACATTCGGCTATCATTAGCGATCTTTAATTCCTTCCACAAGACATCCTCTACGTACTTCCGAGACTTTTGTTCCAAAAGACATTCGAATCTCGACTTAGCTTGACAGAGGATTGAGCAGTTGATTTGTCGAAACATGATCTAAGCATAAGTACCTCTTTCCACTTTCCTAACTACTGTAGGGCTATCCAGGTGGAAATTATGCTAAAAAGATAAAAAAATATCATCATTTGTCTAAGCAGGTAAACCGCGATAAAACCTCTGGACTTCTTCACGTTTAAGTCAAAAACTGCCCTAAATTATTGCTTGTCTCTCGCAAAAACAGCTCAACAATTCAGTATTGACTTCAATTGGGTACCGAGACAGGATGATAAACCAGTGAATTGTTTGACCGACATATTCGTCAGACTCGAATTTGAATGAGTAGATAGGGAAACGATTCTACAAAAATCTAACCCA
The DNA here is from genome assembly GCA_963583995.1 of Xylota segnis. Taxonomy (NCBI): domain Eukaryota; kingdom Metazoa; phylum Arthropoda; class Insecta; order Diptera; family Syrphidae; genus Xylota; species Xylota segnis. The sequence continues at coordinate 56,126,673 of OY757238.1, read as the reverse complement.
AGCAATATCAGATAGACTTCAACTCTGATCGAATAGAAAAGATCATCATAATACGTATTATTATAGGGTACTGCATCATTCATTGGCACCCCATTAGGATGGGACACCTTGCCAATGTATTTCGTAAAAGTTACATGGAAAATCCCGAAGAGGAGGCTATGCTTCATATTCTATTCACATGCAACGTAGAAGGTTACATTTAAGTGACTTCTCCAACATTTCGAGGTGAGAAAACCCGATATTAGTAGTTCCCGGAGCTTTATATCAAGCTGCAGAGGATTTCAGATTCATGTGATACAACATTGGACCTTTACTGGAATTTGTGATGAAATAAAGGAAAACTTTCCACCACCTTACTGAGCAAAAATGATCGCTTCCCATTGCAATACACAATGTCCATATTTTTGGGTGAGTCTATCCACCGAAACAGAAGGGACCCCTTCGTATAGGAGATTCGCATTATTTTGATGTTGATCACACACCAATTCATGTCGATCTAGCCTCCTGCAAGTTGATGAACCAGAACTGCCAAAAAGGCATTTCTGATTAACCATACCTACAACACTGACAAATTAGATACATTTTCAGGAAGATACCTATTTTAGAGAATAAGTGAAAAATACTTGGATCTGCAAAACCGTTTAGTAGTAAGGTTCATATGATATGCTTTTCACCTATCTAAGTAGCTCTAAGAAGTAGACGTAGGATCCTTTATTTCTTCATTGAATTTCAACCGTACTTTCGAATGCTTGAGAATATTGCATTCAAAATTGCATAAAAATCTTCTTTTTTTTTTAATGAAAACACCCCCAAAACTGGGCGTGGCTATCTGGGAATTGTAAATAATTTTAATACTTGAATATTTGGTTTAACTTTTACTTAGTGTTCGCTATTGGTACTGATTACTATAATACTCGATTCCTTTCTCGATTATTTCTTTTTGTTACAGAGTTTTTATCAAATTTAATATACCTACCTTTACGATCAATCAAGGCATCAAATTTCAAATCATCATCATTCATAGATACTGTGAATCTAAATAGTAAATTTGCCAATATTGCTTTGTTTATCTCAAAATTTGGACAATTTAAGATGACACATTCAGAAATCGTGCCTAACAGGTTTACAATTCAAGTCAAAAATAAAAAATAAATTTCTAAACACTATACTGCACATCTACCCAGCAATAGAGAACCCACTTGTTGTACTTTACAATTCTTATCAACTGCCAGGCAAAAGTCTCATCTGCAATAGATATGAAAAAGTTTATAACTTATGTATATACATATGTATGTAAGATCTACAGAATTTAAATAAATACTTAGCACTCGGGGAGAGAATAAGAGAATGTATCTTATTATCTACAAATTGACTTTGCAGCATACTTTATTCGAAATTCTTCAATATTTACCTCTAAAATTTGTTTATGACATTTTAAAATGTTAGGCAAAATCCCACAAAAAATGAAAGCTAATGCAAAAAATACCCAAATTTGCATAATCTTCAACTTTTTTCGTTTTGCGGCTATCTATTTGGATTTACCATCTCAACCATGTGCTCTAAGTTAAACAAGTTTTTTTTTACCCAAATTATTCATATCATCTCTTGTGCAAATATTTAACAAAAAACATAATACATATGTACGTGTTTGCTTAAAAAAAAAAAAGTTGAAACATCACCTCACTAAATTGGTGTCATTACCATACACTGTATGATAAAACTAACATATCCACTTGCGTCATGAAACATGTGAAGTACATAAAAATGCATTGTTTTCCAAAACGGCCGCCCATTAAGCAGTGCCACTGCATTTCCTTATCAGCTATAAACTGCTAAAAACAATAGCAACAAGTTAATTGCGAGAAAAAAAATCATTAAACTAAAACCTCACTGATAGTAACCGCTTGCAGTGGCAGTGCCTGAAGTATCCGTTGTAAACAGAACAGAAATAAACTCAAAAATCGACCTCAAATCGCGAAATGACTTCATTCGAACTGGAAAAGACAGACGCATAGCAAATTTTGTATTTCACGCATGTGCAACTCCTTAATGGTGGAACTAAAATAAAATGTATGTATCTGCATCCTCTGTACATGAATTAAAAATTGGAAAAGGAAAATCAAAAATCAAATAAATAAACAAACAATGTTTCCTGCAACATTCTTCATAACACGGGGCCGCAGATACACCCTATCTGGGTCGCTGCACTGTCATCGTATTCCCTTTGGACAGCTAATAAATTATGCCGCTCCAATGGACAACCACAAAGCCGAAACAATTTTATAACCAACCGCTCCCCGAGTGACAAAAACGAACAAAAATTTAAATAATGTACTATAGTGCAGCCTGGGAAATAGGAAAAGTTGCACTGATGCACTTCGACATTGACAGGTGACAATGAAACGCGTGCATGTAGCGCCCATTCAACAAAGGGACATTCCGAAACGTTCTATTGATAGAATATAATCAAATTCACCACAACATGATACCAAAACGAAGAAGTTCAAGAACTGGGCAGAAAAAAACAAACAGAACACAACACACAGATACTTCTCTAAGAACATTAATTTTCGATTAATATGCATAACTCATACGCCCGAGTGGACGTAGTATTGAAACCATTCCATCCAGCTCAACTTCTCTATATTGCCAAAGTGTGTAGTACGCGTATGCCTGTGTGCGTTTGTGTGTGTGTATATACAATGAAATTTAATACCACTACTACCTGTAGAAGCGTTGTAAACCACGTGACAAAGAGCCGCTAAAGGAGATAATCCACAAGTATCTTAAAGATGACAAAAATTTATTTTTATTAATTTTTTTTTTTTTTAAAGATTAAGGAGTTGAATTTCAAAATGCGCGCAAAAGATACAAAACAAAATAAACACAAACTCGACACTGGAATGCAGATATCAACAGATGCAACTCATATGGATCGCGTTAAGGATCCTCTTTTTTTTGCAATGACACTGGCACTATTTTTGTATCTTTTATCTTTATTTTTCTTTTTTTTTATGGAATTTTTCACATCAACAAATCTTAGATGGATTAACTCAATCGCTTCATTCGTCGAGCGGATGAGGATGAATATACGAATACACTCGAATCACTCAACGAGATACATCGATTCGAAGATACTTTAATGCACAGATGCAGAAGCAGATACATCGACGACGCAAACGAAGATGAAGACGACGAAACAAACACACAACAATAATAACAACCCAAAGAAACAAACGACGCTGACGACGATGTCGACTTCGACTTCGACTTCGACGACAACCGGTATCTCTCGGATAAATGCTATGCGCGCTGTGCTGTGGGTAACGTCAAACGACAGACTGAAGCAGGCATTTTACTTTTAGAACGATGATACCAGCAAAGAGAATTGCCTCCATTTGTTGTTGGTTTTCATTTGGAGTGGTGGCAATGATGGTGGTGGTGGTGGTGCTTGGTTGTGGTGGGTGATGGTAGCCACATTCGGTGGTACTGGATAGTGGGGGGCTTTGGATATTCTCGGGCAACCGGCAAAGTGTTTTCAAGGGACACACGACACACTCCGCATACAATGTTAGGCTTCTATCTATCTGTCTAACATGAAAGCAACATTATTACGATGACAGCAACGACGGCGATGTTATAAGTTTCATCTTTTCCACCGGGGTGTACTATTTGTACTCCAAGGGTCCCGCAATAACAATTGCTCCTCCGGCCAATATAGGGAACAATAATACCTACCAACAGTACAGTGGTGCCTCTCAGCCCAAAACTGCTGAAATAGAAATCTACTAAGAGATAAAGATTACTGGGGTATGCTTAGACTAAAGAGAATTTTAAGACTTGAAATTATTCAAAAGAGCTGCCTACTGAGGCTGGTTGTATTGTAATCACTATTCATTGTAAATTGAATAAAACAGATAAGTCTAGATTAAAAGCAGCACACGGGTGAATCAGCATCATATGTAAATACCTAGGCTACATTCGTGTCAGACTGGAGATTTCGCATTAGTCACCGACTTATTTCCATAACACTTATCACTGAATTAGATTATTCGGTTAATTGTAATAGTTTTCACCAGATACTGATGATACTAACACTGATGAGAACTGGGAATCAAGTTCTTACCATCTTCTGTTCACGCAAAGAATGAATTTATCGGAAACTATTTCCATTAGACCTAGATACTTGCACAAGAATCTTAAAAGCGTGAGGATGCCTAGTATCCCACCTAATGACATAGTGCTTGGTCCATGTCTATTTGCACCGGTGGTTCCAATATGGGTCACCGTTTTACAATGCACAAGTTTCAACCTTACAACTTTAATAAAGTCCTTGTCCTTGGGCAACCTTTTTTAAACAAAAGTCACCTTAATAGCGAGTGATCTCGAGTTACAAGTCTTGGGGTTCCTCTGACCCCTCAAAATAATCTTTTTCAGCAGTTTTGTTGTTGTGCTCGGACTAAAGTGTGGCTTTGATTCGATCTTGCAGACACACGGTAATCTGTTGGAATGTTTACTGAAATCAGAGTTTGCTTCAAAAAACTTGCGTAGACAGTAGTTCAAGCCGAAGTCAAAGTGCAAGACTTTTCTCCTCTATGTTGAGATACAATCTTCTTCAAGTAACGAAGGGCTGATGTTGATCCCAGGAACCGAAATCTTTGCTCATTCTAAGGACTCCGGATGTTCGGTTCGCATACGTCAGATTACTGAGCTACTAAGACCTCGCTACTACGTACACTGACATGCACTTCACTCATCTCAAGAATTAACTGCGTGACTTGAAGAGAAAAATTATTTGGCGCTACAGGCCGATGGGACCCATGACCTAGCTTCTCAGAACCATTCGTGTTGTGCGTGTTATATTCTTTACACGAATGGAAGGGACCTACTGTTTAATGCCGTGTCCGAAGGGCGATTTGTTATTTGAGAAGCTTTCTCAGGACAGTTGTACTCTTGGATGTTTGTCAGACGCTCGCGAGAGGTGGGGCCGTGAAAGACTTTTTAGGTGTTCCCCGACTGGTATCCGATCTCGAACCCCTTGCTCAATACTCCAAAGCACTAACCACTGAGCCACGGCTCCCACTTGAAGCCCTTAGGGATTCGCACCACTGATTGGAGTTCCTAAAAGGGATATCGTGACTCTTTTTTGGTGCACCACTGTTGATAGTGGTTCTGCAGTTGCAAGGCTACCAAACCTACGATGATACACCATTCTCCTTATCTCTTACGTAACAAACTACCTTCCCCAAGTTATTTGCAAACACCTTCTACTTTCTCTGATTATCAGCTACTGCCCCACTGTGTACGCGTCCGACATGGCTATGTCCCGACCAAGTATTACCGGCAAGCTCGTGCAAAATACAGGAAACTGGCAGAGAATGGTGTAATACAAGTGTATCTCCACACCGGTGTATAGTGGTTTGGCAGAATAGGTGACTGCTTGTTGTGTTTTGGTGGTGAACACATCAACCCTCACGTAGGCACGCATAAAACTACCCCGCAGCAGCACAAGTAGGGGAAGACCACTTAGATATGGTTTGTTTTTTTTTTTTTTTTTTTTTTCTTTTTGCCCGTTTTCCTGTCGTGAATAGCCTTTGAATGAGTTTCATCTCAGATAGGAATATATCTACACACATAATGAAGCCAAAGAGTCAAATATTTCATGGGATTTTCCTTTCGCCCGGAGAAAGCCACCCCACTTAGGGGGATATTATTTCCGGAGGTCAGACCAGAGAATTCACCCAAACACCACAAACATTGGCAATGACAGTGGCAGTGGAAAATGTCAACGAACACCATCGGCACCACACTATCCGTGAGAACAAGGATATTTCATGTATCCCCGGTTGGTCTACTCATACATATACGAGTACGTGTGTACATATGTATTTCTCTTCCATTAGAGATGAAAGTCCTTGGTCAATTTTATATGCACCATCTACCGCAGATACAACAGATTCGCGCGCGCAAACTATAATCGTCCTCGAAACAACGATTTCCTCGTGGGCCTACACCCGGCAAAAGGAAAAAAACAAGCGAATATCCGCGTATCTGAGCCTCTGAGCCTCTGCATCCCAACGTGTCGAGTCGTGATAAAATATTCATTCTGGCGACAGTACAGCCGGTGCTCCTGTGTACATGCTTGGCAATGATATTGCCCTTTTGGGGTGGCCAGGCGTAGATTCTGTGTACACTCTACACCACATGTGTTATTGTCGCAAATATTTGCATACCAGAGTAGAGCATCATTCCATAGAGAGGCAATCATATAAACACCTCATCGCATCGCATTGCATCCAGCAAGGACCATACCGGCTAGTGTCGTACTCAAATCTCACCCTGGTGTAATAAAATCAAATTAAATAATAAAAAAACAGCAAATACCCACCCGAACCCCCAACCATATGGTTTCGAATGTAATTGTATCTTTTTTTTCCGCTGTGCTGTTTTTCCTGCGCAACACGGTCTTAAGGAGGACATTCCTACTTTCTATTCAACTACTGTTCTGCGCGCAAGGGGATCTCACGTTTTATACAATTCCTGTAGCAATGGTTGCTGATAAAATTTTGATGAAAAAAAAACCGAAAAGAAAACAAATAGCGCTGGGAAATAATTTTTATGTTAAGACTCATCGGGTAAGGGATGTGCAGCTGGGGTGTATAATGCAAATGGAAGTCATTACTTTGGTGGTTTTCCTGGTTGTTCTCACCGACTTTACCACCGACGCCACCGCCGCCGGACCCGGATGGGTGTGGAATTTGTATATGCAATGGTCACACGGCTACAGAAGAGGCAAATATATATAAATAAAAGGGAGTTATTGCGGAAAATAATTCGCAGGACCGATGGTGTGGAACGTGGTCCGGATGGTTGTTTGTCTTTTCGTGGATTGATTTTATGGACGCGCAATGAATGTTCTTGACCTTTTTTCTGCACGGGAGTGTGGGTGAGTGCTTTTGATCGATTTGATTGGCATGCGGTGTCCTTTGCTTTTTTTCGATTTCGTTTTCTTGAAAGGAAGTCAATTGGGATGGAATAAATTTTTTAATAGGATTTCGAATAGGGACATTCGTCATGGTGGTCAATGATTTTGTTTTTTTTTTTTTATTTAAATGACCGCAATGAGGAAAATTCTAATCAAAAAGTTATTTGAAAGATTCCATCAATTATCCAATACACAGAGCATGTACCTATTAATTTGATCATCAAAGAGAATGGTATTGATTTCCGTTTGACCTTGAGATTGTAGCTTTGACATCTCTCTATGTTCATGCTATGTTGGGAGGAGCATGGAAGATGTAGGTTATTTGACCTTTGCTGACAGTTTTTCCTATTCTTAAAACCCAAACCAGGAGTTGAGCAATAGCTTTTAAAGAGGGTCTTTTACAGTAAAAAGTTAGTGGTGACTGTGGCACCTTAAGCTTAAGACTGTCATTTCTTACAAGTACCATCTTTGGAAACACACTGCTGTAACCATAAAGAGCGACGATACTGTGGTATTTTCGCTATTCTGATGCTGTGACACTGACTGTCAGGAGGCAATTATGGTGAGACCTAAATTTACCCAACAGATCTCGTGTGTCTAAAGGATTTTTCAATAAGGACATAACAATTATATGTTTGAATTAAATACAAAATAATGCAGGTATTAGAATGAAACTTATTCCAAGTGTTCTACACATGCTAAATTTAGGCATAAAATTCGACTTTGTTCATATAATCACCGCGAGCATGTTTGGAGCGATCGATTCTTTGAAACCAAGTTTTTGCCACTCTTTCATAGGTATTGGTCGAAGCCTTGGTAATTTTGCGATCGATATGGTTCCTGAGGTCCTGTAATGTTGCTAGTTTTTTGCCAAAACCATTGATCTCACGTTACCGTTTTAAGATTCCCAAAAATCCAAGGTGGTCCTTGCGAACTTTCTCTTGAATAGATCAATTCTTTGATAATCTGTGTAGCATGTGGCACCGTCTTATTGGAATTGCGGATGTGAAGTCCATCCAATTCTGCCCAACAATAGTCCTCCAATATGTCCACGTGGGTTTCTTGTCTTCTAATAACGAATATTTGCTTAATAAAGTCAAAAACGACCTTCGTTGCTAAAGATGATCTTTCGATGAAATTCGGGTCTTTCTTCAACCTTTTGCAGAGCCCAATCGGAATAGTTTCGGTTCTTCAAATGATCCAGAGTTCACTAATCAGAACTCAGTTATTTAATTAATTTTATATTGCAAGAGTCCAAGTCTAGATTTTTATGCAAAATTCGCCACAATTTGGGCCTAGAGACTCCCAATTCCAATGAACGAAGTGGAACCCACTGATTTGGCTCTTACAGGTGCAATATTTCCGGTACTTCGATCGGTGCATTGTGGTTCTGCGACAGAAACAATCAAAAGTAGTGATTTTGACTATAATTTATCCTCGAGCTTATAGAATGCACAGTGGGATGCGCATGTGGTACCGAAGAGAGTTATGCCCCACGGTTACTCCTATCAAGACAGAAAGGGATTTTATGTCCTTTTAAGTTTCTTGTAATCACACAGGTATCTAGGGAGGACCATCTACTATTGGCCTCTCTACTAGCCTTTATCCATGCCACTTGCTTCAGAGCGCAAGGCGGGATGAAAACCGAGCTACCTACTTCTTGCGATGTAGATTCAGAACCCCTTCTTGCCAATGCGTCTGCTTTCTCATATCCTTTAATCTCCCTAAATAATAACACTTTAAAAAAATTTAACGACATCAATGAAAATAGAAATACAAGCAACTGACACAACTGGCCAATATAGGGCACAAGGTCCAGTTTTTCCACAACCATTCATATTATACTTGTTCATATCCACAGGGAATTGTTTTTATGATTTTTTTACGACGCATGCCTCCCTGATCATTCCCAGACGCTTGCGAGAAATGGGACAGTGAAACAAAGCTTCAGTGTTGTCTGGAAATCGAACCGTTTGGTCTGACCACTAAGCCACGATGGTCACAAACAATGGCCCTATTGTCTGGAAAACATTCATATTTGCACCAAATACTTTTACTCTGATCATATGGCTAAGTAAAGCATAACCCTCACCCAGATCTGCACATCTTGTCTCAATTTAGACGTGCGTCGATGTGCACTAACCATTTTAGACCAATGGTTCCGCCTTGGTCAATTATTTCCATTACTAATGATAGCAACAAATGTATCAATGCAAAGTCGGGGAGACTCAACTTTTTTTGTCAAGCCTGAACCTATATCCTTTAATATGTTGTTTAGTCAGCGCAAGATTTGTTCTATAATGGCTTTCACTTCACTTTTGCAGACTAACATCCTTATTTTCTGAGACTGGTTATGCTAAAATTCTTAATATCAAGGTCAAGTGAAAGAAGACTTGCAAGCACTTACAGGACTCTGACTCCTTAAACTCAAAGCTTCTCAATATGTGTATAATATATTCCAGCAATGATTTGCAGTATCTGGTACAGCTATGTAGGTTAAAAGTCTTAAGGGCTTATGCATATCCTTAACCTAGGATACTCCAGGATGGACATTGGTAAGCTATGCTGTAGAATTGAAGCTACAATTCAAATGGACCTTGTAAACGAGAAAGCATTCCAAATATTAGGAGTCATAGGCAATTGTGAACAGATAAACTCCGGAAGACTCAAATCTCTAGTTGAAGTTCTTACTGTCGCAGTCCTCCTCACAGGGCTCTTAATGTAGACAGCGGTTTATAAGAGCTATTGGACTGGCTCACAAGGTGATACTGTCGTAAAATCGTGAACATGTACTATAAATTGGAAGGCTTTGTCAGACAAAGACTGTCTTTAGGCGATGTGATAACACTAAATGTACTCAGGCACATCCGGCTGAATATGTTTGTTGGTGATGGTAGTCAATCAATTAAATAATCCATCAACAAAAAATCGTGATCACATATGTACAACAGACAGGTTCATGAGAATAACCACAAGTTTAGTGGTCATCAATGCAATGGTAAGCAAATCAGATTTGGGCTTGAATAGTCTTTCTCCTTAACCGTAAGCACTTTATGGGCTCATTCCACGTACTTACCCAGAATCATGACTACCACCTATAAATAGATTTGAAATCACCTCGTGATCACTGCTACCGTGATCATGTTCTTAAATAATGAGTTTCATCATCCAAAAATCTACTTAAAATGCAATAGTTCTTGTCTAAAACAAAACCATTGTTCATGAGTTATCAGTTTGTATTTAAACTATTGAGTGTTTCGAACTATCTAACGTCATTTCTGAGTCACCTTTTAATTTGTTTTCAGGAACTAACCCATTTTACTCGGTTTTTTCAAATGAAATAGGCACCTGCCCAAATAATACTAATCATAAATCCGTGCTTCAATATCTGATCGCATTAGATCGGGCAATTAAAAAAAAATACCAAGGGGTATCAGCTTCACTGGAGTCATATTGAAAACGACTTCATTTTCATTGGCAATACTTTAGACCAACCTTTATCACAGACAGTTGGTATTCCATGAACGTCTTGAATAATGTTAGATTCTTCATAAACGAGAGGTAATTGGTCTTAGGTTGAATTCGCCTCACGTCTCACTCTATCAGATCTCGAGATACGAGTACATTAGTATCCATGGAAGTAAGAAGGTGTATAACCCAGTAAGAGGATCAACAAAATTCGATGCTGTTTTTAGATTTTTAAAGATTCTAAAGGAATGTGTTAATACAGCCAACTTAGTAGACTTATTTCCAATATAGAAATAAACAGAACAGATAAATTTATATGACTCCAGAAGCTGGTAGTCTTTAACTATTTTATTTTGTCATTTTCCTGTTTAACATTTTATATGTACAAGGGAACCTAACTGATGAACTTCCTTCAGATTTTTCAAGAAAAATGCAGATTGATCAACCCCATAAAAGCATGGTGAGGTGGTTAAGACTCACCAAACCTTCTTCTTCCGCCTCTACATACAAGTGATATGAAGACTTACATGCCTTTCATGCCAACAAAAGCACTAACCAAGTGGGACTTATGAAGGTCCTTGACAAAAATTTCGCTCCTATCCTTACTATCAGTATTCGTCTCGGATATTATGCCAAGAAAATCGATCTATATCCCCCAATTAAGGGTCTCTCAGTTAACACCTCAATCTGAAGGGTGCACTCATGGTTCAAAAATGTAAAATGGTCTAGGGTTGGTAATAAGTTCTGTGCCAATGAGAAGATCACATAAAAATATTCTATCAAACGCCTGGGAATAAAGCTGCTAACGAAATATCTAGACTTGGCTTCCAATCTCGATATAATATTAACCATAGACTCTTCTATGGTTTAACTGTTAGGCGGAAATGACCTTACGGACGTCCTATTTCCTAATCAAATTCCACTTCAACCCAATCGAATGGTACTAACCAATTGGACACGGTACCCATTATGCCTCGAAGACACTAAATCTGTTATACATATATTATTTGAATGTCCCTCCTAGATGGATCTTAGCTTGATTTATCATACATGAATTGTTTCCAGAAGAGTGTAACAAGTAGGGAAAGTGGACAGTATGCTTCCGGTACCAAATTAGTATCAAAATTATTTCAAATTAAACTTCCAAGGCCTTACCTAGCTATTTTAAGTGGTCAATGGATGTGTACCAACCTATCTTAACCATCCGGAACTACGGTGATGGTATTTAGGTACTTGATTCAAAAACTAAGAAATATGAAATGTCAATAACCATTATTTCCAGGACGAATAGTTAGCTTCGAGTACTTTTTTTCAGTATCTATTTATCCGCTTCTTGGAAAATAGCCAGGGTTTAAATGTCCATGCCTTAGTAAATAAGTCCTTGCCTAACAATCTGAAATTTTGGTTAAGCTTGATTATTTAGATTCAGTTTCAAGCTCCTCCAATAGGTCAGAAACAACATTATACACCGAAAGGAGTGGCAATGCATTTGAAATATCCTTTGGCACAAAAATATTTCCGTCAATCAATTTTGACTAAAATATTTTTTAGTACCTAATATGTATCTAAGTATCTACGAGTATGTGCTTGGTCCCCTAATACAAGTTTAAGCAGGGTGTGCTTCAGTAACTATTTCGAAATCCGATTACTACCAGTTTCATTACCGGACAATGCTGTATTGTTATTCAAAATTTGGTCACCATCCAATCGGTGTCAGAAAAAAGAAGAAAACCCTATAAGGCATCTGCTAATGCAGACAAAATTCTTTCCAAAAGAATCTCATTAATGGAAATATTTTTCCCAGTCTCAGAATAAGCCTAAGCTTCCAATAGCTTGTTAACATGTCGGCGTCTTAACGGATTAAATTCTTCTTCTTATTAAAATATATTTAGGGGACAACACGACAAAATTTCATGGACACAAAGCCGAAAACCTACAAGTTAATTAAATACCAAGCCAGTGTGTCTAAACAATGAACCGGGCTTCCATTCTCTCCTAACGCGGTAGGTGGCTGTTCTTTAGCACCTATTTTGTTAATGATTATTGCAGAGCAGTGAAGTAATCTTTATATTGATTGTATAAACAAACCTTTTGATTATTACCGTGAGGTTGTCATTAACTCTTTTCGATTTCATTTAACCACAGAAGGTGTTTACTTTTCCAATCAGACAATCGTACGTGGGTATTGTGTCCCAACTATGTGGTTCAAGAAATAAACAACTGGTCAATCCCCTGCAGTGTGTAGAGGATCAATTAACACAGGAATTGGCTTAGACTTGGGATTTACAATGAAACATGTTTTATTGTCTTCGATTGGAATAGTCTTAGAACCGAGGAGGTGTCAGAAGTGGAGTGATACATGTACTATAGGTTATTCACCATGGGATCGATTTATTACGATACGATAACGATACACCCTTTATGGCCCAATTCAACTTTAATTGGTAATAAAAACAAATTGAAACCAGAAAAAGAATAACGAATGAACGAAAAGAGAAAAAAACCGTCACATCAACCATTCGGAAAGTTCTGATCCTATCCAAAGTGGTGTGGCAACTTGCGGAAAAGGACTAACTCCCCGGATATTCTAATGGTAAACACCAACCGAAGCTGACTCGCAAACAAAACTCCTTCTGACAACATTTTATTGTTACTTCTTCTTCTTCTGCTGTTTTTTTTTGCGACTGACAGTGGGCTATGCATTTTCAGTCGCTTAACCAGCATTGTCACATCTTTTCGAGAGGAGAACTCCCTTTTTTTTTGTACTTAGAACAACTATTACACCTGCCATACCACAAAGACCAGTGAATCCCGAATGAGCAGCTCTACTATACTACTCTGTCCGCAAATAGGTAGAGAATGCAAAAAACAGAATCCTGATATCTTGAAACCATTTGCCTTTGGCAAGTACGTATCATCCGGGTAAAGTCGGTGAAATAATGGTAGCTTCCGTTTTGCAGCGAGGCCAGGAGCACCACAACAATAGTCTCGATGACTGTGTAGGTGGGATATAGTAGTTGGGAAAACTCACGTGCGTTGTCTGTGGCATGGAAGAAAATTGAAAGTGGAAATCTGAATGTCGCCGGCGAGTCTAGATAAAAATATCCTTGGTCGGGATGTGTGGTTGTTCCGTTTTTGTTGGTTTCGGTGTTGGTAACCTGCAATCTTTTTCAATGGAGCTCTCGTTGATCCCTTTAACGCTCGATGTAGTTTGAATGTGGACTGAGGGCTGGGTATAATTATGAGCTTGGGTTTTTGAATAGGATAATGTGAACACATGTGGTGGGTAATTGTTGGAAGGTAAAGTACAGGAATTCAAGTTTGCTTTTTCACAGGATGTGTTTCATCCATTAAGAATGATCTGTACAAAGTAGATCAGTAATGGAAATTCTCTAAAAAGGATATTTGCTCATCGATTGCGATGGATACTTAAAACTTAGAAAAAATGAAATTCTACTAAAATCAGTAGAAGAGTCCTAGATACGATGATGATACACCTTCGTACGTCTATGGGGACTATGATCATGGACGTTATTTTGAGAAGCAGCAACAACGATAGGAGTATCAGTACGTAGCTGAGCATCACATCGGCTAGATGTAGACAGTGGACTAACTATTATAATGGTCACTCCTCGATCACTGATTTTCCAAGTATTTCTCCAGAAGACACCAAGTTCATCCCGTCCACCATAGTATGTCTGTGCTGTAAACAGGTAGCTTAACTCCATAGCCCGGTTCTTACGTACCTGCCTCAAGTTACACGCTCCAAGTCGGTTGAGCTTTTATTTCTACTTAAGCGCGTCACCTCATGTTGTGTTTCCGGGTTTGATTTTAAGGCTCTACGAGCCGAAGCATGGGTGTCAAAAGACTTTAGCACAGTTTTTTTAATCAGGTCGATGCTGCTGTACAGGTCGTCTACTTTGACTTTAAATCTTCTCCTCCAAAGCCCGTATACTCAAATGTAGCCGAAAGTAAGTTTTACGAATAATCTTTCTCTCGAAGAAACTAAGGATATCTTTACCGGCTTTAGATAGTGTCCACGCTCCAGTGTCTTGAATCCGAACTGGGATCAAGGTTTTATATAGAGTCTCCTTAGTTCTAAAGGATAGGGCTCAACTACTCATTTGCATTCTCAGCCCAAAAGAAGCAGCGATTGGCAAGAGTTATTCTTAGTTTTATTTCTGCTGAGGGGTTGTTTTTAAAATAGATACCACCCCCGAGGCAGATAAAGTCCCTTACTACCTCAAAGTCAACGTTATAGCTGTCGATTGTGACATTCTGACCAATTCGTCGATGTTGTGTATTCCATCTTGTTGGCAGCATATACTTGACTTTGCCCTCAGCTTCCATTTCAATACGATGAACGCACTAGTGATAGCCCGATTCTGTCAATGTCGTCGGCGTAAGCCAGTAGATGCACAAACTTTTGAAAGATTGTGCCTCTGGTGTTGGCTTTTGGGTTTCGGACAAGAAGTCACATGACATCGTGTCACCTTGTCTAAATCCTTTTCTGACATCAAAGGTCTCTGTGAGATAACGATTCTCCATCGTTAATCTGCACAAAACTAGACAAATGATACGACAGCGGCCTTAAAATCGATACAAATATGGTGGGTACGCCTTGGACTTTCTTCAGGATCTGCCGAAGTGTGAAAATTTGGTCGATTGTGGCATTCCGGGTCCACACTAATAGGGGCCAATCCGGTCGTTGAGGAAGTATTTCAGACATTCACACAGGATGGCAGATAATATCTTATACGCGATGTTAAGCAGACTGATACCTGTATAATTGCAGCAGTTGAGGGGTGTCTCTTTTCTTGTGGATCTGTGTTGAGATTCTATTCATCAGACATACACTCATCTGACCTATGTTCTCTTCGAACTTGCAACAAAAGCAGAATTTTCTTAAGTCGATGCTGGGTGTATTTCAACAATCAGATTATTAAGTGATTCAACGTGAAAATGTCATCTCCCCAAGCACCTTATAGACACATCACCTCCCCAACTACGTTGACCTATTCCGACCACAATCGGTTGTAAACATTAATGACACATTACGTACAACATGTTTATAACCTATCTTCAGACATAAAAAAAAACAAAAAACACCAGATATTGACGCACGTTACCTGTAAATAGCCGATCCAATTCCTGAGAGATACTTTATTTCTATTTTTTATAGATTCCTTTGAAGTACCATCTTTCTCTCACTTGTTGTTATGTCTTTCATCACAACATAAAAAAAAATTAAATCCTATTGAAATGCTATCTCAATTAATTAAGCCCAGCCACACAATGTCAATAAGCGGTTCAGGAACCATTAAAAAAAAAAATTGTTTTGAAAAAAAAAAAAAAACAACCGAAGGTCCCTTGGTGTTGGCTTGTACACCATCGGATAAGAAAAATGTTTAAAGGAAATCTACGAAACGCCTCTTTGCCTATTAACAATCCAATTAAAATAAAAGTAATGAAGACCGAAACGCAAACGCCACAGGACGGTCGTCTTGTCACATCGCTTGATGAATACGAAATGAAAAAACGTGCGATGTCACCACTTTGGATTGTGTGCTCCAACAACATCCCATCGAACAACCAAGTGGTTGGTGGCGTGGGTCAAATCCAAGATATGTATGTACTATACCCGGTAGACACAGATACAACTAGTTGAACAATTTTAGATTTATGGCCGTTTTGTGGACGAACGACGAATGGGGTGTAAATACACTTTGTTCGTCTTTGGGTATTTTTTTTCTCTGTTTTTAATTTTTATCGACTTGATGATATCTTTATGGGTATGGAAGGTGTTTTATTCGGAGGAATTTCGTTTTCTGTTTATGCCCTCTCGTGGTGTGCGTTTGACAGTTATTATCGTTAATTGTGTGGATTAACGCATTGAGTTTGGCTGGAAAGTAACACGTCATAATATCGAGTGGTGTTGACATGCCATGGGGATTGTAGACCTAACAGTAAGTGTGAGAAGGTTGAGTTTGTGGGTGGGCTATAAAAGGGGATTTATGGCTCGTATGCATGCTGCATACCGGATCCGAAATCATGAAAGTTGGTAGTAGATGAAGGAAGGACACAAAGTCATATTTGTGCTGCAAAAACATTTGTCTCTGGAACCTTCAACCTTAAACTTGTAGATATTTGCTGAACTATTAGTATGTAACTAAGTCCCATCCACATCAGCATAGTATCGACATAGATCTCAATCACGTCATCGATGGCACTTCATTAGCAATGTATGTATGCACATAAATCGTTACGTGTACATTATGTATGAGCATCAACCAGCAAACTATTCCCCAATGCATTGCACATTGAACAAAAAATTACAATGCGGTCATACTTACAACCGTTTGTATGGTATCCATGACAACATGATTCAAGATAAGTTGTATCTTTTATGGAGATGTGTGTGATGAGTTCTGTTATGGCTACTTGTATGAAGTTAAGATGCGATTCCAAGGGATACATTGTATTTACAAATGGCTATAAGCTGAAATCATTTGTTCACCACCATAGCTAGAGAAGTAGAAGAGAATCATATCCATTGGTATCCTTTTGAATTATAAGTTATTTTTAGCTACGCCTCTGGACCTCTTTTTGGAGACACCATTGCAATGCAAACAATCCACAGTTGACTCAGACACTTAAGAAGAATATTAGTAAAGCTATTCGTGAAATAAGGGCGAAAAGGAAGACCGACTGCCAAGTAAGCCGAGGCAATAATTCGAAGAAATAATAACCCGTAATCAATCGGAAGGTATATTCTGGCTGTGGCAGGACGTATAGTATATCAAAGGCAAAGAAGGGGAAAATTATAAGGCAAATCATTAATATGCATAAAGCACAGTGCCCTGCGAAATGTAGTTGGTCAAGTTTCGGC
Source organism: Xylota segnis (assembly GCA_963583995.1). Classification (NCBI taxonomy): domain Eukaryota; kingdom Metazoa; phylum Arthropoda; class Insecta; order Diptera; family Syrphidae; genus Xylota; species Xylota segnis. The sequence goes on along the minus strand of OY757238.1, from coordinate 56,109,331 downwards.
TGGAGTGGACATAATTTAGATAAAAGTTTTAGGTTATTTAGCTATCTGGTCTACTCATGGAAAGTATTATCCGAAACATGATACACAGAGTTTGTTTGACACCAATGCTAGACTATGGAATCAGTGCACCAAGAAAGAATAAGATTAAGGCTCGACTTTGATTGCTCTGGAGTTCTGTGCCAGCAAGCAGCACAATATCAAACTGATAGATTCCTTGACAAGATTGCAGATACATACATATATGTATGCGACCGAGATCTTGACGTAGATTACTGACACATGCAGGGTGCGCCAACTTTATCTGTATGTGAACATTGAATAAATTCGAAATTTAATCAACCGATTGACTTATGATTCAATGCTTGATTCAAATCGAAACAACGCGCTGAAATAGTGATGCTATGCACTAAAAATAGTGGTTCACTCGAAAATATCCGTGTCCAAGGTGCACAGTCTGACGACACTATTCGTCGCTTGGTGTCGAATTTTGTTGAGCACTGAATGGTAAGAGAGAATGTTGCCAAGGATCGACATGTATCGTATCGTCAATGCGCTCAGCATTTTGGCGTCACTGGAACCACCTTGATACAACTTAGCATGATACGAACAGGAAGGTTCAGGAGGATCAAATCTGATTCTGTGTAGACGAGGGACAAACTAGCTCATCTACGACTTCGCTATGTAATAAACAAAAAAAAATTTATGAAAAAAATTTATGAAAAAAAAGTTACGTATACGCCACCGAACTAAACGCCGTCTTCAAATTTCTACCTTCTGGTGACAAAATTCAAGGAACATATTCTGTTTCTGTATGCACTAGGTGCAAACCAATAGTAGCTACTGCTTTGATAAACACAAGCTTACCTGGGCAAAGATTATCCAATGAGGGACATCTATGAACTGACAATTAAAGCTGTTCGTCAAAATTAAGCACAGTGAAAAAAACTTTTGGGAGTTTTGGCTGGGACTCGAGGAGCTTGAACTCCTTGCTCCGTAGTCCAACGCACTAACCATATTTTATAACTTTTTAAAAAGAAACTCATAGATGGCTCATTTGTTTTTACTTTGAAAAATATTACATGAATTTTTTTTATAACAACCTTAAAAAGTAATAAGCACATAGGGAGGCCTATGTAGTATAGAGAAAGGAGTTCTTCTTTATGCGGTCTTTGATGTCCGGCACAATGTGAGGGTGGCCCAACTCTTTCCAACAAACCTATGTAAGTTCCAGGTAATGTTGGACTTAGTGTGGAAGACTGTATGGCTCTGCACCTTCATATCTTGCTAGCTCATTGGCTACATCCATCTAGAGGGTGCCAACAGAGTGTAATGCTATAATGTAGAGGAAATGATTGAGGTTCGTTGAACAGTCTGTAATTTACAGAATATTTGTTAACTGTGCTAAGAAGGAGAGTTCTTGGGAGTTTCATTCCCCCTGCTAAGAACCACAACTTGCCTTGGGTGTAAGGATTGATTTCCTATCTTTATAATGTGATTGAAGAAGAAAGAATCGATAAAACCCGGAATTCAATTAAATTTATTTTGTGCTTGACTGGCTCGAAAGGATTGCGAATAGAAGAGACTATTTCATCAGCTACACAAGAAGGACCATGAGATTTGTCGCTCAAAGTGCTTGTCTTCAGTACTTCAGAGGCTATGATACTAGAAGACTCTTGAGGACAAGGTGAAGGATAGTTTAATCTGTTAGTTAGAAATTCGGATAATGTTCATAGATTTGAGAATAGTCCTGCAATTCTAGTGAACTTCATGTTCATTTGAAAGGGACGTCAAACCGTCTTTTGGTTCGAAAATCAGGTCTTACTTAAGTTTGGGGAATATAACTGGTTGTGACAGTATTGAAAGCAGGATCTTGGGCTTCTTCGAACGAACATTTTTAGTAGAACAGCATATGAAACCGCAAACTCAATGAAACTTATACTTTATCTTAGAAATCCTTCAAATTTCAACTCTTGTGTTCAGGATGGCGAGGAAGTGATACAACATTTTCTTGAAGCACCTTTTTTTTACAGAGATTGAGGTTCCAGTCGATAATACCTCGAAACTCAGATCACGTTCTACTGCTCATAACCACTCCACTAGCACCTGGTAGAAGTCTCTGCAGATGTTCTTGCTTACCATCACTAGCACCTTCTCCGTCCCGAAGCCCGACTCAGATTTCAGGTTCGTAGTTCAACCCCCAGCTCGTCTCTTGTCTGTGGGAACTATATTCGACCATGTGTTAGGTGACCACCCGATCTAGAGCTACTGAGTGAAGTAACTCAAGTGGACAGTTCCGCATCTCTGGCCCTTACCATTCATCCATTGGTCATTTAGTACCAAATAATACCATGTCAAACCTGACTTACACTAATGTTGGTCATTAAGCCGGCAGCAGTCCAGTCCACATTTCGGACATCCTGTAAATCATTTATTCAATTGGAGTGTTGACTCGACTAAACATCAGTACACCATGTCTCAACAAAACGAATGTAAAATGAAACCGATTCCTCATCCCTTCTCTTTTATCCTCCATGCCTTCAAAAAAAATCAGGTTTTGAAAATCAGGGTTTTTTTGGCCAAAGCCATACGCAGAAGATAAACAAAACTAATCTGATCAATTTATTTCTTTGATCCTCTGATCTTTGTTAATATTATAAAAGCCGTTCCATTTAAACACCTAACGTCTGGGCACTCCAGCTCTTTTAAATTAGTCAGCCAAGGTATGCGCGAACTGGCTTACGAAAACGAACCAATAAATCATTTGTCTTTGCATTCATTTGAGATACGTATCTATTGGCGATACCAATAAATTGGTTCCTTTAGACATATTTTTCGCGATCGCTGTTTCGTTCTCCTTAGCCATCAGTTATGTGCTGGAGCTGGTGCTGGAGACTGCAGGTAGAAGGCCGAATAAATTCTCTCCCATCTGGGTATTTATTAGCTCCGGGTTGCAGAATCCATTCCCCATCATTTAACTGTCACTGTCATTAAATCATTAATGAAAGAGTAGCACCACCACAAATTTTCGCGATACGGCTCTTCTCATGCCCGACGTCCGATAAAAAATTAAGTCCCATGCATAAATTCATTACGCGTAGCCTCCCATCTATATGTTTGATTAAATGCTTTACCAATAAATCGTAGGCCCATTGATGGCTGGTAGAGTGACAGCATTACACAAACTGCCATCAGTCCATAAAACACCAGAAGTACAACATACTACGCGGTCCATCATGGTGGCTCATTGCAGATACCTCACACTCTTGGCCCATTCCCGGCGCCGTGTCGCCGCAGCGACTACTGGCAATGTAATCAAAATAATTAAATTTATTATTCAAGTCCATTTATCTTGGTTAAGTGCAGTCCGTTTAACACAAAAGGAAGTACATTAACAGCTGTCTACAGTGGCTCATGGCCTCCTCCCCATGCAAACACATGATGTGGTGGCCGGGTGGTAATTTACAGCACCTTTGAGGTTTAAAGTAACATAGCTTCCTAGATAACACGTTATACAAGAAGACGACACCGACCACGATGGCGACGGACGGCGGCGGCACTGGACTTCCTGCTAGGATAATAGCACTCGTGGCAGTTTTATTGGCCGCCACCCGGCTAAAGATTGCCAAGCGATAAACACTCATCCATAGAAATTGATTAGTTATCGATTGCAGGTGATGTGAGAAAATCACTTCCATGATTGAATGATTATCGCCGAGTCAACAGTGACTAACAGAGTGGGTATAACTAGAAGCATCGCCGTTACCACCCTTTGGCATTGGTAGCTCCATCAACAGCATCGTTGTGCGATGCGATCTTATCGGAGGGTTATAATGTGCTAAGGAGTAGATAAATGAGAGTTGTTTCGTATGGCTGCTCTCTGGTCGCACCCCAGCCGGTTTGGTTGTTGGTTGCTTCTTCGTGTATAATGTCCTGGTGGAGTGGATTGATTCTTCTAGAGGTGTTTTCTATGAAACGGGGGGGATTCGAATCAGTGCATAAGTAGTTGAGGGGAGATATGCGATAAGTGGTCACAGAGATTTATTGCGATAGTTTGAGTGTACAGTGATTTTGTTTCATGAGAGATATACGTCCACATGCACAAAGTGTGGGTATGAGAGGTACTTGGGATGTAGAAGGCTTTGATATTTATATAAAATTGTAGGCTACTGGTTGAATGCAGATTTATCTCTTATGGGAATACTCATGACCTGTTCAGTACCATACACATTGGACCTAGACTTTGATTCAATGCTAAAGTGGATACTGTACTTATTTTCATACTTATGTGATGGCGTGACAGTCTGGGGTTAATCCTAGTCTTAATGAACGAATCACTCTTCTATCAAACTCCTTGCCTCCTGTTGGAGACACCAAGTGGGTTGAGTTACCTTCAATTGTGCGTACTACTTGATGCTAGGTCTTACTCTACTGGGTTGTCTCTGAGCATTGAGCTCGAAGATTTTCTGAATCGCAGAGTGTTGCTGGCCTATTTGCTTTGGATGTCCTGTCAGTTTCAAGGAAATGTTGTGGAGTTTAATGATAACTTCTAAAGAACCCTATCGCCTCAAACCAGACCTAGTTGAAAGTTCAAACAAGCAAGAGTCTTCAGATACCGATGGAGTCAATACTCTGGCGGAATAAAGTAGGATTGGATAAGGAAGCATTAGATGTTTCTTTTTACTTGCACCTATACCTATAGGTGAAGTATTGTATTAGTGCAAAATTTGGAACTCGAGATTTTAATCGCACTTGACATTACTATAATGGAGAAGTCCAAAAAAGTAGGTCCGCCAATGCCGTCTGTCTGTCTGTCTGTCTGTCTGTCTGTCTGTCTGTGCATATATAGGGTCTGTGTGATAATCCCTAGAGGCGAAATCGGAATTTTCTTTCTAACATCAAAATTAAGGGTAGTTTACTTAAGGCCGATATCATTTTCTGTATATAATCTGCATTTCGAGACAGCAGCTAAGCTAGTTTGTGCCTTAAATGCACAGAAACAGAACAGCTGGCTCAACATGCGTGATTGGAGGATATAGTGAGATTGTGGCTATCCAGATCTGTGGACTATACATAGCAATTTTTTTCATTAATTTTTTGGTTGAAAAATTTTCTGTTTCCTATCTACATTTCGAGGCAGCAGCTAAGCTAGTTTGTGCCTTAAATGCACAGAAACAGAACAGCTGGCTCGACATCCGGAATTGGAGGATATAGTGAGATTGTGGCTATCCAGATCTGTGGACTATACATAGCAATTTTTTTCATTATTTTTTGGTTGAAAAATTTTCTGTTTGCAATCTGCATTTCGAGGCAGCAGCTAAGCTAGTTTGTGCCTTAAATGCACAGAAACAGAACAGCTGGCTCAACATGCGTGATTGGAGGATATAGTGAGATTGTGGCTATCCAGATCTGTGGACTATACATAGCAATTTTTTTCATTAATTTTTTGGTTGAAAAATTTTCTGTTTCCTATCTACATTTCGAGGCAGCAGCTAAGCTAGTTTGTGCCTTAAATGCACAGAAACAGAACAGCTGGCTCGACATCCGGAATTGGAGGATATAGTGAGATTGTGGCTATCCAGATCTGTGGACTATACATAGCAATTTTTTTCATTAATTTTTTGGTTGAAAAATTTTCTGTTTCCTATCTAAATTTCGAGGCAGCAGCTAAGCTAGTTTGTGCCTTAAATGCACAGAAACAGAACAGCTGGCTCGACATGCGTGATTGGAGGATATAGTGAGATTGTGGCTATCCAGATCTGTGGACTATACATAGCAAATTTTTTTCATTAATTTTTTGGTTGAAAAATTTTCTGTTTCCTATCTACATTTCGAGGCAGCAGCTAAGCTAGTTTGTGCCTTAAATGCACAGAAACAGAACAGCTGGCTCGACATCCGGAATTGGAGGATATAGTGAGATTGTGGCTATCCAGATCTGTGGACTATACATAGCAATTTTTTTCATTATTTTTTGGTTGAAAAATTTTCTGTTTGCAATCTGCATTTCTAGGCAGCAGCTAAGCTAGTTTGTGCCTTAAATGCACAGAAACAGAACAGCTGGCTCGACATGCGTGATTGGAGGATATAGTGAGATTGTGGCTATCCAGATCTGTGGACTATACATAGCAATTTTTTTCATTAGTTTTTTGGTTGAAAAATTTTCTGTTTCCAATCTGCATTTCGAGGCAGCAGCTAAGCTAGTTTGTGCCTTAAATGCACAGAAACAGAACAGCTGGCTCGACATCCGGAATTGGAGGATATAGTGAGATTGTGGCTATCCAGATCTGTGGACTATACATAGCAATTTTTTTCATTAATTTTTTGGTTGAAAAATTTTCTGTTTCCTATCTACATTTCGAGGCAGCAGCTAAGCTAGTTTGTGCCTTAAATGCACAGAAACAGAACAGCTGGCTCGACATCCGGAATTGGAGGATATAGTGAGATTGTGGCTATCCAGATCTGTGGACTATACATAGCAATTTTTTTCATTATTTTTTGGTTGAAAAATTTTCTGTTTGCAATCTGCATTTCTAGGCAGCAGCTAAGCTAGTTTGTGCCTTAAATGCACAGAAACAGAACAGCTGGCTCGACATGCGTGATTGGAGGATATAGTGAGATTGTGGCTATCCAGATCTGTGGACTATACATAGCAATTTTTTTCATTAGTTTTTTGGTTGAAAAATTTTCTGTTTCCAATCTGCATTTCGAGGCAGCAGCTAAGCTAGTTTGTGCCTTAAATGCACAGAAACAGAACAGCTGGCTCGACATGCGTGATTGGAGGATATAGTGAGATTGTGGCTATCCAGATCTGTGGACTATACATAGCAATTTTTTTCATTAGTTTTTTGGTTGAAAAATTTTCTGTTTCCAATCTGCATTTCGAGGCAGCAGCTAAGCTAGTTTGTGCCTTAAATGCACAGAAACAGAACAGCTGGCTCGACATGCGTGATTGGAGGATATAGTGAGATTCTGGCTATCCAGATCTGTGGACTATACATAGCAATTTTTTTCATTAGTTTTTTGGTTGAAAAATTTTCTGTTTCCAATCTGCATTTCGAGGCAGCAGCTAAGCTAGTTTGTGCCTTAAATGCACAGAAACAGAACAGCTGGCTCGACATGCGTGATTGGAGGATATAGTGAGATTGTGGCTATCCAGATCTGTGGACTATACATAGATGGCTCGACATCCGTGATTGGAGGATATAGTCAGATTGTGGCTATCCAGATCTGTGGACTATACATAGCAATTTTTTTCATTATTTTTTGGTTGAAAAATTTTCTGTTTGCAATCTGCATTTCTAGGCAGCAGCTAAGCTAGTTTGTGCCTTAAATGCACAGAAACAGAACAGCTGGCTCGACATGCGTGATTGGAGGATATAGTGAGATTGTGGCTATCCAGATCTGTGGACTATACATAGCAATTTTTTTCATTAGTTTTTTGGTTGAAAAATTTTCTGTTTCCAATCTGCATTTCGAGGCAGCAGCTAAGCTAGTTTGTGCCTTAAATGCACGAAAACAGAACAGTTGGCTCGACATGCGTGATTGGAGGATATAGTGAGATTGTGGCTATCCAGATCTGTGGACTATACATAGATGGCTCGACATCCGTGATTGGAGGATATAGTCAGATTGTGGCTATCCAGATCTGTGGACTATACATAGCAATTTTTTTCATTATTTTTTGGTTGAAAAATTTTCTGTTTGCAATCTGCATTTCTAGGCAGCAGCTAAGCTAGTTTGTGCCTTAAATGCACAGAAACAGAACAGCTGGCTCGACATGCGTGATTGGAGGATATAGTGAGATTGTGGCTATACAGATCTGTGGACTATACATAGCAATTTTTTTCATTAGTTTTTTGGTTGAAAAATTTTCTGTTTCCAATCTGCATTTCGAGGCAGCAGCTAAGCTAGTTTGTGCCTTAAATGCACAGAAACAGAACAGCTGGCTCGACATGCGTGATTGGAGGATATAGTGAGATTGTGGCTATCCAGATCTGTGGACTATACATAGCAATTTTTTTCATTAATTTATTGGTTGAAAAATTTTCTGTTTTTTTCATTAATTTTTTGGTTGAAAAATTTTCTGTTTCCAAACTGCATTTCGAGGCAGCAGCTAAGCTAGTTTGTGCCTTAAATGCACAGAAACAGAACAGCTGGCTCGACATGCGTGATTGGAGGATATAGTGAGATTCTGGCTATCCAGATCTGTGGACTATACATAGCAATTTTTTTTATTAATTTTTTGGTTGAAAAATTTTCTGTTTCCTATCTACATTTCGAGGCAGCAGCTAAGCTAGTTTGTGCCTTAAATGCACAGAAACAGAACAGCTGGCTCGAAATCCGGAATTGGAGGATATAGTGAGATTGTGGCTATCCAGATCTGTGGACTATATATACATAGCAATTTTTTTCATTAATTATTTGGTTGAAAAATTTTCTGTTTGCAATCTGCATTTCGAGGCAGCAGCTAAGCTAGTTTGTGCCTTAAATGCACAGAAACAGAACAGCTGGCTCGACATGCGTGATTGGAGGATATAGTGAGATTGTGGCTATCCAGATCTGTGGACGCAATTTTTTTCATTAGTTTTTTGGTTGAAAAATTTTCTGTTTCCAATCTGCATTTCGAGGCAGCAGCTAAGCTAGTTTGTGCCTTAAATGCACAGAAACAGAACAGCTGGCTCGATATGCGTGATTGGAGGATATAGTGAGATTGTGGCTATCCAGATCTGTGGACTATACATAGCAATTTTTTTCATTAATTTATTGGTTGAAAAATTTTCTGTTTTTTTCATTAATTTTTTGGTTGAAAAATTTTCTGTTTCCAATCTGCATTTCGAGGCAGCAGCTAAGCTAGTTTGTGCCTTAAATGCACAGAAACAGAACAGCTGGCTCGACATGCGTGATTGGAGGATATAGTGAGATTCTGGCTATCCAGATCTGTGGACTATACATAGCAATTTTTTTTATTAATTTTTTGGTTGAAAAATTTTCTGTTTCCAATCTGCATTTCGAGGCAGCAGCTAAGCTAGTTTGTGCCTTAAATGCACAGAAGCAGAACAGCTGGCTCGATATGCGTGATTGGAGGATATAGTGAGATTGTGGCTATCCAGATCTGTGGACTATACATAGCAATTTTTTTCATTAATTTTTTGGTTGAAAAATTTTCTGTTTCCAATCTGCATTTCGAGGCAGCAGCTAAGCTAGTTTGTGCCTTAAATGCACAGAAACAGAACAGCTGTCTCGACATGCGTGATTGGAGGATATAGTGAGATTGTGGCTATCCAGATCTGTGGACTATACATAGCAATTTTTTTCATTAATTTTTTGGTTGAAAAATTTTCTGTTTCCAATCTGCATTTCGAGGCAGCAGCTAAGCTAGTTTGTGCCTTAAATGCACAGAAGCAGAACAGCTGGCTCGATATGCGTGATTGGAGGATATAGTGAGATTGTGGCTATCCAGATCTGTGGACTATACATAGCAATTTTTTTTATTAATTTTTTGGTTGAAAAATATTCTGTTTCCTATCTACATTTCGAGGCAGCAGCTAAGCTAGTTTGTGCCTTAAATGCACAGAAACAGAACAGCTGGCTCGACATGCGTGATTGGAGGATATAGTGAGATTGTGGCTATCCAGATCTGTTAACTATACATAGCAATTTTTTTCATTAGTTTTTTGGTTGAAAAATTTTCTGTTTCCAATCTGCATTTCGAGGCAGCAGCTAAGCTAGTTTGTGCCTTAAATGCACAGAAACAGAACAGCTGGCTCGACATGCGTGATTGGAGGATATAGTGAGATTGTGGCTATCCAGATCTGTGGACTATACATAGCAATTTTTTTATTAATTTTTTGGTTGAAAATTTTTCTGCTTCCAATCTGCATTTCTAGGCAGCAGCTAAGCTAGTTTGTGCCTTAAATGCACAGAAACAGAACAGCTGGCTCGACATGCGTGATTGGAGGATATAGTGAGATTGTGGCTATCCAGATCTGTGGACTATACATAGCAATTTTTTTCATTAGTTTTTTGGTTGAAAAATTTTCTGTTTCCAATCTGCATTTCGAGGCAGCAGCTAAGCTAGTTTGTGCCTTAAATGCACAGAAACAGAACAGCTGGCTCGACATGCGTGATTGGAGGATATAGTGAGATTGTGGCTATCCAGATCTGTGGACTATACATAGATGGCTCGACATCCGTGATTGGAGGATATAGTCAGATTGTGGCTATCCAGATCTGTTAACTATACATAGCAATTTTTTTCATTAGTTTTTTGGTTGAAAAATTTTCTGTTTGCAATCTGCATTTCGAGGCAGCAGCTAAGCTAGTTTGTGCCTTAAATGCACAGAAACAGAACAGCTGGCTCGACATCCGTGATTGGAGGATATAGTGAGATTGTGGCTATCCAAATCTGTGGACTATACATAGCAATTTTTTTCATTAATTTTTTGGTTGAAAAATTTTCTGTTTCCAATCTGCATTTTGAGGCAGCTAAGCTAGTTTGTGCCTTAAATGCACAGAAACAGAAGAGATGGCTCGATATGCGTGATTGGAGGATATAGTCAGATTGTGGCTATCCAGATCTGTGGACTATACATAGCAATTTTTTTCATTATTTTTTGGTTGAAAATTTTTCTGTTTGCAATCTGCATTTCTAGGCAGCAGCTAAGCTAGTTTGTGCCTTAAATGCACAGAAACAGAACAGCTGGCTCGACATGCGTGATTGGAGGATATAGTGAGATTGTGGCTATCCAGATCTGTGGACTATACATAGCAATTTTTTTATTAATTTTTTGGTTGAAAATTTTTCTGCTTCCAATCTGCATTTCTAGGCAGCAGCTAAGCTAGTTTGTGCCTTAAATGCACAGAAACAGAACAGCTGGCTCGACATGCGTGATTGGAGGATATAGTGAGATTGTGGCTATCCAGATCTGTGGACTATACATAGCAATTTTTTTATTAATTTTTTGGTTGAAAATTTTTCTGCTTCCAATCTGCATTTCTAGGCAGCAGCTAAGCTAGTTTGTGCCTTAAATGCACAGAAACAGAACAGCTGGCTCGACATGCGTGATTGGAGGATATAGTGAGATTGTGGCTATCCAGATCTGTTAACTATACATAGCAATTTTTTTCATTAGTTTTTTGGTTGAAAAATTTTCTGTTTGCAATCTGCATTTCGAGGCAGCAGCTAAGCTAGTTTGTGCCTTAAATGCACAGAAACAGAACAGCTGGCTCGACATGCGTGATTGGAGGATATAGTGAGATTGTGGCTATCCAGATCTGTGGACTATACATAGCAATTTTTTTCATTATTTTTTGGTTGAAAAATTTTCTGTTTGCAATCTGCATTTCTAGGCAGCAGCTAAGCTAGTTTGTGCCTTAAATGCACAGAAACAGAACAGCTGGCTCGACATGCGTGATTGGAGGATATAGTGAGATTGTGGCTATCCAGATCTGTGGACTATACATAGCAATTTTTTTCATTAGTTTTTTGGTTGAAAAATTTTCTGTTTGCAATCTGCATTTCTAGGCAGCAGCTAAGCTAGTTTGTGCCTTAAATGCACAGAAACGGAACAGCTGGCTCGACATGCGTGATTGGAGGATATAGTGAGATTGTGGCTATCCAGATCTGTGGACTATACATAGCAATTTTTTTCATTAATTTTTTGGTTGAAAAATTTTCTGTTTCCAATCTGCATTTCGAGGCAGCAGCTAAGCTAGTTTGTGCCTTAAATGCACAGAAACAGAAGAGCTGGCTCGACATGCGTGATTGGAGGATATAGTCAGATTGTGGCTATCCAGATCTGTGGACTATACATAGCAATTTTTTTATTAATTTTTTGGTTGAAAATTTTTCTGCTTCCAATCTGCATTTCTAGGCAGCAGCTAAGCTAGTTTGTGCCTTAAATGCACAGAAACAGAACAGCTGGCTCGACATGCGTGATTGGAGGATATAGTGAGATTGTGGCTATCCAGATCTGTGGACTATACATAGCAATTTTTTTATTAATTTTTTGGTTGAAAATTTTTCTGCTTCCAATCTGCATTTCTAGGCAGCAGCTAAGCTAGTTTGTGCCTTAAATGCACAGAAACAGAACAGCTGGCTCGACATGCGTGATTGGAGGATATAGTGAGATTGTGGCTATCCAGATCTGTGGACTATATACATAGCAATTTTTTTATTAATTTTTTGGTTGAAAATTTTTCTGCTTCCAATCTGCATTTCTAGGCAGCAGCTAAGCTAGTTTGTGCCTTAAATGCACAGAAACAGAACAGCTGGCTCGACATGCGTGATTGGAGGATATAGTGAGATTGTGGCTATCCAGATCTGTTAACTATACATAGCAATTTTTTTCATTAGTTTTTTGGTTGAAAAATTTTCTGTTTGCAATCTGCATTTCGAGGCAGCAGCTAAGCTAGTTTGTGCCTTAAATGCACAGAAACAGAACAGCTGGCTCGACATCCGTGATTGGAGGATATAGTGAGATTGTGGCTATCCAGATCTGTGGACTATACATAGCAATTTTTTTATTAATTTTTTGGTTGAAAATTTTTCTGCTTCCAATCTGCATTTCTAGGCAGCAGCTAAGCTAGTTTGTGCCTTAAATGCACAGAAACAGAACAGCTGGCTCGACATGCGTGATTGGAGGATATAGTGAGATTGTGGCTATCCAGATCTGTGGACTATACATAGCAATTTTTTTATTAATTTTTTGGTTGAAAATTTTTCTGCTTCCAATCTGCATTTCTAGGCAGCAGCTAAGCTAGTTTGTGCCTTAAATGCACAGAAACAGAACAGCTGGCTCGACATGCGTGATTGGAGGATATAGTGAGATTGTGGCTATCCAGATCTGTGGACTATACATAGCAATTTTTTTCATTAATTTTTTGGTTGAAAAATTTTCTGTTTCCGATCTGCATTTCGAGGCAGCAGCTAAGCTAGTTTGTGCCTTAAATGCACAGAAACAGAACAGCTGGCTCGACATGCGTGATTGGAGGATATAGTGAGATTGTGGCTATCCAGATCTGTGGACTATACATAGCAATTTTTTTCATTAATTTTTTGGTTGAAAAATTTTCTGTTTCCAATCTGCATTTCGAGGCAGCAGCTAAGCTAGTTTGTGCCTTAAATGCACAGAAACAGAACAGCTGGCTCGACATGCGTGATTGGAGGATATAGTGAGATTGTGGCTATCCAGATCTGTGGACTATACATAGCAATTTTTTTCATTAATTTTTTGGTTGAAAAATTTTCTGTTTCCTATCTACATTTCGAGGCAGCAGCTAAGCTAGTTTGTGCCTTAAATGCACAGAAACAGAACAGCTGGCTCGACATGCGTGATTGGAGGATATAGTGAGATTCTGGCTATCCAGATCTGTGGACTATACATAGCAATTTTTTTCATTAATTTTTTGGTTGAAAAATTTTCTGTTTCCAATCTGCATTTCGAGGCAGCAGCTAAGCTAGTTTGTGCCTTAAATGCACAGAAACAGAACAGCTGGCTCGACATGCGTGATTGGAGGATATAGTGAGATTGTGGCTATCCAGATCTGTTAACTATACATAGCAATTTTTTTCATTAGTTTTTTGGTTGAAAAATTTTCTGTTTGCAATCTGCATTTCGAGGCAGCAGCTAAGCTAGTTTGTGCCTTAAATGCACAGAAACAGAACAGCTGGCTCGACATGCGTGATTGGAGGATATAGTGAGATTGTGGCTATCCAGATCTGTGGACTACACATAGCAATTTTTTTCATTAATTTTTTGGTTGAAAAATTTTCTGTTTCCAATCTGCATTTCGAGGCAGCAGCTAAGCTAGTTTGTGCCTTAAATGCACAGAAACAGAACAGCTGGCTCGACATGCGTGATTGGAGGATATAGTGAGATTGTGGCTATCCAGATCTGTGGACTATACATAGCAATTTTTTTCATTATTTTTTGGTTGAAAAATTTTCTGTTTGCAATCTGCATTTCTAGGCAGCAGCTAAGCTAGTTTGTGCCTTAAATGCACAGAAACAGAACAGCTGGCTCGACATGCGTGATTGGAGGATATAGTGAGATTGTGGCTATCCAGATCTGTGGACTATACATAGCAATTTTTTTCATTAGTTTTTTGGTTGAAAAATTTTCTGTTTCCAATCTGCATTTCGAGGCAGCAGCTAAGCTAGTTTGTGCCTTAAATGCACAGAAACAGAACAGCTGGCTCGATATGCGTGATTGGAGGATATAGTGAGATTGTGGCTATCCAGATCTGTGGACTATATATACATAGCAATTTTTTTCATTAATTTTTTGGTTGAAAAATTTTCTGTTTAAAATCTGCATTTCGAGGCAGCAGCTAAGCTAGTTTGTGCCTTAAATGCACAGAAACAGAACAGCTGGCTCGACATCCGTGATTGGAGGATATAGTGAGATTGTGGCTATCCAGATCTGTGGACTATATTATTTTTTGGTTGAAAAATTTTCTGTTTGCAATCTGCATTTCTAGGCAGCAGCTAAGCTAGTTTGTGCCTTAAATGCACAGAAACAGAACAGCTGGCTCGACATGCGTGATTGGAGGATATAGTGAGATTGTGGCTATCCAGATCTGTGGACTATACATAGCAATTTTTTTCATTATTTTTTGGTTGAAAAATTTTCTGTTTGCAATCTGCATTTCTAGGCAGCAGCTAAGCTAGTTTGTGCCTTAAATGCACAGAAACAGAACAGCTGGCTCGACATGCGTGATTGGAGGATATAGTGAGATTGTGGCTATCCAGATCTGTGGACTATACATAGCAATTTTTTTTATTAATTTTTTGGTTGAAAAATTTTCTGTTTCCTATCTACATTTCGAGGCAGCAGCTAAGCTAGTTTGTGCCTTAAATGCACAGAAACAGAACAGCTGGCTCGACATCCGGAATTGGAGGATATAGTGAGATTGTGGCTATCCAGATCTGTGGACTATACATAGCAATTTTTTTCATTAATTTTTTGGTTGAAAAATTTTCTGTTTCCTATCTACATTTCGAGGCAGCAGCTAAGCTAGTTTGTGCCTTAAATGCACAGAAACAGAACAGCTGGCTCGACATCCGGAATTGGAGGATATAGTGAGATTGTGGCTATCCAGATCTGTGGACTATACATAGCAATTTTTTTTATTAATTTTTTGGTTGAAAAATTTTCTGTTTCCTATCTACATTTCGAGGCAGCAGCTAAGCTAGTTTGTGCCTTAAATGCACAGAAACAGAACAGCTGGCTCGACATCCGTGATTGGAGGATATAGTGAGATTGTGGCTATCCAGATCTGTTAACTATACATAGCAATTTTTTTCATTAGTTTTTTGGTTGAAAAATTTTCTGTTTGCAATCTGCATTTCTAGGCAGCAGCTAAGCTAGTTTGTGCCTTAAATGCACAGAAACAGAACAGCTGGCTCGACATGCGTGATTGGAGGATATAGTGAGATTGTGGCTATCCAGATCTGTGGACTATACATAGCAATTTTTTTCATTAATTTTTTGGTTGAAAAATTTTCTGTTTCCAATCTGCATTTCGAGGCAGCAGCTAAGCTAGTTTGTGCCTTAAATGCACAGAAACAGAAGAGCTGGCTCGACATGCGTGATTGGAGGATATAGTCAGATTGTGGCTATCCAGATCTGTGGACTATACATAGCAATTTTTTTCATTATTTTTTGGTTGAAAAATTTTCTGTTTGCAATCTGCATTTCTAGGCAGCAGCTAAGCTAGTTTGTGCCTTAAATGCACAGAAACAGAACAGCTGGCTCGACATGCGTGATTGGAGGATATAGTGAGATTGTGGCTATCCAGATCTGTGGACTAGACATAGCAATTTTTTTACACATTTTTTGGTTGAAAAATTTTCTGCTTCCAATCTTCATTTCGAGGTAGCAGCCAAGCCATTTTGTGCCTTAAATGCACAGAAACAGAACAGCTGGCTCGATATGCGTGATTGGAGGATATAGTGAGATTGTGGCTATCCAGATCTGTGGACTATATATACATAGCAATTTTTTTCATTAATTATTTGGTTGAAAAATTTTCTGTTTGCAATCTGCATTTCTAGGCAGCAGCTAAGCTAGTTTGTGCCTTAAATGCACAGAAACAGAACAGCTGGCTCGACATGCGTGATTGGAGGATATAGTGAGATTGTGGCTATCCAGATCTGTGGACTATACATAGCAATTTTTTTCATTATTTTTTGGTTGAAAAATTTTCTGTTTGCAATCTGCATTTCTAGGCAGCAGCTAAGCTAGTTTGTGCCTTAAATGCACAGAAACAGAACAGCTGGCTCGACATGCGTGATTGGAGGATATAGTGAGATTGTGGCTATCCAGATCTGTGGACTATACATAGCAATTTTTTTCATTAGTTTTTTGGTTGAAAAATTTTCTGTTTCCAATCTGCATTTCGAGGCAGCAGCTAAGCTAGTTTGTGCCTTAAATGCACAGAAACAGAACAGCTGGCTCGATATGCGTGATTGGAGGATATAGTGAGATTGTGGCTATCCAGATCTGTGGACTATATATACATAGCAATTTTTTTCATTAATTTTTTGGTTGAAAAATTTTCTGTTTCCAATCTGCATTTCGAGGCAGCAGCTAAGCTAGTTTGTGCCTTAAATGCACAGAAACAGAACAGCTGGCTCGACATCCGTGATTGGAGGATATAGTGAGATTGTGGCTATCCAGATCTGTGGACTATACATAGCAATTTTTTTCATTAGTTTTTTGGTTGAAAAATTTTCTGTTTGCAATCTGCATTTCTAGGCAGCAGCTAAGCTAGTTTGTGCCTTAAATGCACAGAAACAGAACAGCTGGCTCGACATGCGTGATTGGAGGATATAGTGAGATTGTGGCTATCCAGATCTGTGGATTATACATAGCAATTTTCTTCATTAGTTTTTTGGTTGAAAAATTTTCTGTTTCCAATCTGCATTTCGAGGCAGCAGCTAAGCTAGTTTGTGCCTTAAATGCACAGAAACAGAACAGCTGGCTCGATATCCGGAATTGGAGTATATAGTGAGATTGTGGCTATCCAGATCTGTGGACTATATATACATAGCAATTTTTTCCATTAATTATTTGGTTGAAAAATTTTCTGTTTGCAATCTGCATTTCGAGGCAGCAGCTAAGCTAGTTTGTGCCTTAAATGCACAGAAACAGAACAGCTGGCTCGACATGCGTGATTGGAGGATATAGTGAGATTGTGGCTATCCAGATCTGTGGACCATAGCAATTTTTTTCATTAATTTTTTGGTTGAAAAATTTTCTGTTTCCAATCTGCATTTCGAGGCAGCAGCTAAGCTAGTTTGTGCCTTAAATGCACAGAAACAGAACAGCTGGCTCGACATCCGTGATTGGAGGATATAGTGAGATTGTGGCTATCCAGATCTGTGGACCATAGCAATTTTTTTCATTAATTTTTTGGTTGAAAAATTTTCTGTTTCCAATCTGCATTTCGAGGCAGCAGCTAAGCTAGTTTGTGCCTTAAATGCACAGAAACAGAACAGCTGGCTCGACATCCGTGATTGAAGGATATAGTGAGATTGTGGCTATCCAGATCTGTGGACTATACATAGCAATTTTTTTCATTATTTTTTGGTTGAAAATTTTTCTGTTTGCAATCTGCATTTCTAGGCAGCAGCTAAGCTAGTTTGTGCCTTAAATGCACAGAAACAGAAGAGATGGCTCGATATGCGTGATTGGAGGATATAGTCAGATTGTGGCTATCCAGATCTGTGGACTATACATAGCAATTTTTTTCATTATTTTTTGGTTGAAAATTTTTCTGTTTGCAATCTGCATTTCTAGGCAGCAGCTAAGCTAGTTTGTGCATTAAATGCACAGAAACAGAACAGCTGGCTCGATATGCGTGATTGGAGGATTTAGTGAGATTGTGGCTATCCAGATCTGTGGACTATACACAGCAATTTTTTTCATTAATTTTTTGGTTGAAAAATTTTCTGTTTGCAATCTGCATTTCGAGGCAGCAGCTAAGCTAGTTTGTGCCTTAAATGCACAGAAACAGAACAGCTGGCTCGACATCCGTGATTGGAGGATATAGTGAGATTGTGGCTATCCAGATCTGTGGACCATAGCAATTTTTTTCATTAATTTTTTGGTTGAAAAATTTTCTGTTTCCAATCTGCATTTCGAGGCAGCAGCTAAGCTAGTTTGTGCCTTAAATGCACAGAAACAGAACAGCTGGCTCGACATCCGTGATTGAAGGATATAGTGAGATTGTGGCTATCCAGATCTGTGGACTATACATAGCAATTTTTTTCATTATTTTTTGGTTGAAAAATTTTCTGTTTGCAATCTGCATTTCGAGGCAGCAGCTAAGCTAGTTTGTGCCTTAAATGCACAGAAACAGAACAGCTGGCTCGACATGCGTGATTGGAGGATATAGTGAGATTGTGGCTATCCAGATCTGTGGACTATACACAGCAATTTTTTTCATTAATTTTTTGGTTGAAAAATTTTCTGTTTCCAATCTGCATTTCGAGGCAGCAGCTAAGCTAGTTTGTGCCTTAAATGCACAGAAACAGAACAGCTGGCTCGACATCCGTGATTGGAGGATATAGTGAGATTGTGGCTATCCAGATCTGTGGACTATACACAGCAATTTTTTTCATTAATTTTTTGGTTGAAAAATTTTCTGTTTCCAATCTGCATTTCGAGGCAGCAGCTAAGCTAGTTTGTGCCTTAAATGCACAGAAACAGAACAGCTGGCTCGACATCCGTGATTGGAGGATATAGTGAGATTGTGGCTATCCAGATCTGTGGACTATACATAGCAATTTTTTTCATTAATTTTTTGGTTGAAAAATTTTCTGTTTCCAATCTGCATTTCGAGGCAGCAGCTAAGCTAGTTTGTGCCTTAAATGCACAGAAGCAGAACAGCTGGCTCGACATCCGTGATTGGAGGATATAGTAAGATTGTGGCTATCCAGATCTGTGGACTATACATAGCAATTTTTTTCATTAATTTTTTGGTTGAAAAATTTTCTGTTTCCAATCTGCATTTCGAGGCAGCAGCTAAGCTAGTTTGTGCCTTAAATGCACAGAAACAGAACAGCTGGCTCGACATCCGTGATTGGAGGATATAGTGAGATTGTGGCTATCCAGATCTGTGGACTATACATAGCAATTTTTTTCATTAATTTTTTGGTTGAAAAATTTTCTGTTTCCAATCTGCATTTCGAGGCAGCAGCTAAGCTAGTTTGTGCCTTAAATGCACAGAAGCAGAACAGCTGGCTCGATATGCGTGATTGGAGGATATAGTGAGATTGTGGCTATCCAGATCTGTGGACTATACATAGCAATTTTTTTATTAATTTTTTGGTGGAAAAATTTTCTGTTTTCAATCTGAATTTCGAGGCAGCAGCTAAGCTAGTTTGTGCCTTAAATGCACAGAAACAGAACAGCTGGCTCGACATCCGGAATTGGAGTATATAGTGAGATTGTGGCTATCCAGATCTGTGGACTATACATAGCAATTTTTTTCATTAATTTTTTGGTTGAAAAATTTTCTGTTTCCAATCTGCATTTCGAGGCAGCAGCTAAGCTAGTTTGTGCCTTAAATGCACAGAAGCAGAACAGCTGGCTCGACATCCGTGATTGGAGGATATAGTAAGATTGTGGCTATCCAGATCTGTGGACTATACATAGCAATTTTTTTCATTAATTTTTTGGTTGAAAAATTTTCTGTTTCCAATCTGCATTTCGAGGCAGCAGCTAAGCTAGTTTGTGCCTTAAATGCACAGAAACAGAACAGCTGGCTCGACATCCGTGATTGGAGGATATAGTGAGATTGTGGCTATCCAAATCTGTGGACTATACATAGCAATTTTTTTCATTAATTTTTTGGTTGAAAAATTTTCTGTTTCCAATCTGCATTTCGAGGCAGCAGCTAAGCTAGTTTGTGCCTTAAATGCACAGAAGCAGAACAGCTGGCTCGATATGCGTGATTGGAGGATATAGTGAGATTGTGGCTATCCAGATCTGTGGACTATACATAGCAATTTTTTTCATTAATTTTTTGGTTGAAAAATTTTCTGTTTCCAATCTGCATTTCGAGGCAGCAGCTAAGCTAGTTTGTGCCTTAAATGCACAGAAGCAGAACAGCTGGCTCGATATGCGTGATTGGAGGATATAGTGAGATTGTGGCTATCCAGATCTGTGGACTATACATAGCAATTTTTTTCATTAATTTTTTGGTTGAAAAATTTTCTGTTTCCAATCTGCATTTCGAGGCAGCAGCTAAGCTAGTTTGTGCCTTAAATGCACAGAAACAGAACAGCTGGCTCGACATCCGTGATTGGAGGATATAGTGAGATTGTGGCTATCCAAATCTGTGGACTATACATAGCAATTTTTTTCATTAATTTTTTGGTTGAAAAATTTTCTGTTTCCAATCTGCATTTCGAGGCAGCAGCTAAGCTAGTTTGTGCCTTAAATGCACAGAAGCAGAACAGCTGGCTCGATATGCGTGATTGGAGGATATAGTGAGATTGTGGCTATCCAGATCTGTGGACTATACATAGCAATTTTTTTCATTAATTTTTTGGTTGAAAAATTTTCTGTTTCCAATCTGCATTTCGAGGCAGCAGCTAAGCTAGTTTGTGCCTTAAATGCACAGAAACACAACAGCTGGCTCGACATCCGGAATTGGAGTATATAGTGAGATTGTGGCTATCCAGATCTGTGGACTATACATAGCAATTTTTTTCATTAATTTTTTGGTTGAAAAATTTTCTGTTTCCAATCTGCATTTCGAGGCAGCAGCTAAGCTAGTTTGTGCCTTAAATGCACAGAAGCAGAACAGCTGGCTCGATATGCGTGATTGGAGGATATAGTGAGATTGTGGCTATCCAGATCTGTGGACTATACATAGCAATTTTTTTCATTAATTTTTTGGTTGAAAAATTTTCTGTTTCCAATCTGCATTTCGAGGCAGCAGCTAAGCTAGTTTGTGCCTTAAATGCACAGAAACACAACAGCTGGCTCGACATGCGTGATTGGAGGATATAGTCAGATTGTGGCTATCCAGATCTGTGGACTATACACAGCAATTTTTTTCATTAATTTTTTGGTTGAAAAATTTTCTGTTTCCAATCTGCATTTCGAGGCAGCAGCTAAGCTAGTTTGTGCCTTAAATGCACAGAAACAGAACAGCTGGATCGATATGCGTGATTGGAGGATATAGTGAGATTGTGGCTATCCAGATCTGTGGACTATACATAGCAATTTTTTTCATTAATTTTTTGGTTGAAAAATTTTCTGTTTCCAATCTGCATTTCGAGGCAGCAGCTAAGCTAGTTTGTGCCTTAAATGCACAGAAACAGAACAGCTGGCTCGACATCCGTGATTGGAGGATATAGTGAGATTGTGGCTATCCAGATCTGTGGACCATAGCAATTTTTTTCATTAATTTTTTGGTTGAAAAATTTTCTGTTTCCAATCTGCATTTCGAGGCAGCAGCTAAGCTAGTTTGTGCCTTAAATGCACAGAAACAGAACAGCTGGCTCGACATCCGTGATTGAAGGATATAGTGAGATTGTGGCTATCCAGATCTGTGGACTATACATAGCAATTTTTTTCATTATTTTTTGGTTGAAAAATTTTCTGTTTGCAATCTGCATTTCGAGGCAGCAGCTAAGCTAGTTTGTGCCTTAAATGCACAGAAACAGAACAGCTGGCTCGACATGCGTGATTGGAGGATATAGTGAGATTGTGGCTATCCAGATCTGTGGACTATACACAGCAATTTTTTTCATTAATTTTTTGGTTGAAAAATTTTCTGTTTCCAATCTGCATTTCGAGGCAGCAGCTAAGCTAGTTTGTGCCTTAAATGCACAGAAGCAGAACAGCTGGCTCGACATCCGTGATTGGAGGATATAGTAAGATTGTGGCTATCCAGATCTGTGGACTATACATAGCAATTTTTTTCATTAATTTTTTGGTTGAAAAATTTTCTGTTTCCAATCTGCATTTCGAGGCAGCAGCTAAGCTAGTTTGTGCCTTAAATGCACAGAAACAGAACAGCTGGCTCGACATCCGTGATTGGAGGATATAGTGAGATTGTGGCTATCCAGATCTGTGGACTATACATAGCAATTTTTTTCATTAATTTTTTGGTTGAAAAATTTTCTGTTTCCAATCTGCATTTCGAGGCAGCAGCTAAGCTAGTTTGTGCCTTAAATGCACAGAAGCAGAACAGCTGGCTCGATATGCGTGATTGGAGGATATAGTGAGATTGTGGCTATCCAGATCTGTGGACTATACATAGCAATTTTTTTATTAATTTTTTGGTGGAAAAATTTTCTGTTTTCAATCTGAATTTCGAGGCAGCAGCTAAGCTAGTTTGTGCCTTAAATGCACAGAAACAGAACAGCTGGCTCGACATCCGGAATTGGAGTATATAGTGAGATTGTGGCTATCCAGATCTGTGGACTATACATAGCAATTTTTTTCATTAATTTTTTGGTTGAAAAATTTTCTGTTTCCAATCTGCATTTCGAGGCAGCAGCTAAGCTAGTTTGTGCCTTAAATGCACAGAAGCAGAACAGCTGGCTCGACATCCGTGATTGGAGGATATAGTAAGATTGTGGCTATCCAGATCTGTGGACTATACATAGCAATTTTTTTCATTAATTTTTTGGTTGAAAAATTTTCTGTTTCCAATCTGCATTTCGAGGCAGCAGCTAAGCCAGTTTGTGCCTTAAATGCACAGAAACAGAACAGCTGGCTCGACATCCGTGATTGGAGGATATAGTGAGATTGTGGCTATCCAAATCTGTGGACTATACATAGCAATTTTTTTCATTAATTTTTTGGTTGAAAAATTTTCTGTTTCCAATCTGCATTTCGAGGCAGCAGCTAAGCTAGTTTGTGCCTTAAATGCACAGAAGCAGAACAGCTGGCTCGATATGCGTGATTGGAGGATATAGTGAGATTGTGGCTATCCAGATCTGTGGACTATACATAGCAATTTTTTTCATTAATTTTTTGGTTGAAAAATTTTCTGTTTCCAATCTGCATTTCGAGGCAGCAGCTAAGCTAGTTTGTGCCTTAAATGCACAGAAACAGAACAGCTGGCTCGACATCCGTGATTGGAGGATATAGTGAGATTGTGGCTATCCAAATCTGTGGACTATACATAGCAATTTTTTTCATTAATTTTTTGGTTGAAAAATTTTCTGTTTCCAATCTGCATTTCGAGGCAGCAGCTAAGCTAGTTTGTGCCTTAAATGCACAGAAGCAGAACAGCTGGCTCGATATGCGTGATTGGAGGATATAGTGAGATTGTGGCTATCCAGATCTGTGGACTATACATAGCAATTTTTTTCATTAATTTTTTGGTTGAAAAATTTTCTGTTTCCAATCTGCATTTCGAGGCAGCAGCTAAGCTAGTTTGTGCCTTAAATGCACAGAATCAGAACAGCTGGCTCGATATGCGTGATTGGAGGATATAGTGAGATTGTGGCTATCCAGATCTGTGGACTATACATAGCAATTTTTTTATTAATTTTTTGGTTGAAAAATTTTCTGTTTCCAATCTGCATTTCGAGGCAGCAGCTAAGCTAGTTTGTGCCTTAAATGCACAGAAACACAACAGCTGGCTCGACATGCGTGATTGGAGGATATAGTCAGATTGTGGCTATCCAGATCTGTGGACTATACACAGCAATTTTTTTCATTAATTTTTTGGTTGAAAAATTTTCTGTTTCCAATCTGCATTTCGAGGCAGCAGCTAAGCTAGTTTGTGCCTTAAATGCACAGAAACAGAACAGCTGGATCGATATGCGTGATTGGAGGATATAGTGAGATTGTGGCTATCCAGATCTGTGGACTATACATAGCAATTTTTTTCATTAATTTTTTGGTTGGAAAATTTTCTGTTTCCAATCTGCATTTCGAGGCAGCAGCTAAGCTAGTTTGTGCCTTAAATGCACAGAAACAGAACAGCTGGCTCGACATCCGTGATTGGAGGATATAGTGAGATTGTGGCTATCCAAATCTGTGGACTATACATAGCAATTTTTTTATTAATTTTTTGGTTGAAAAATTTTCTGTTTCCAATCTGCATTTCGAGGCAGCAGCTAAGCTAGTTTGTGCCTTAAATGCACAGAAGCAGAACAGCTGGATCGATATGCGTGATTGGAGGATATAGTGAGATTGTGGCTATCCAGATCTGTGGACTATACATAGCAATTTTTTTCATTATTTTTTTGGTTGAAAAATTTTCTGTTTCCTATCTGCATTTCGAGGCAGCAGCTAAGCTAGTTTGTGCCTTAAATGCACAGAAGCAGAACAGCTGGCTCGATATGCGTGATTGGAGGATATAGTGAGATTGTGGCTATCCAGATCTGTGGACTATACATAGCAATTTTTTTCATTAATTTTTTGGTTGAAAAATTTTCTGTTTCCAATCTGCATTTCGAGGCAGCAGCTAAGCTAGTTTGTGCCTTAAATGCACAGAAGCAGAACAGCTGGCTCGATATGCGTGATTGGAGGATATAGTGAGATTGTGGCTATCCAGATCTGTGGACTATACATAGCAATTTTTTTCATTAATTTTTTGGTTGAAAAATTTTCTGTTTCCAATCTGCATTTCGAGGCAGCAGCTAAGCTAGTTTGTGCCTTAAGTGCACAGAAACACAACAGCTGGCTCGACATGCGTGATTGGAGGATATAGTCAGATTGTGGCTATCCAGATCTGTGGACTATACACAGCAATTTTTTTCATTAATTTTTTGGTTGAAAAATTTTCTGTTTCCAATCTGCATTTCGAGGCAGCAGCTAAGCTAGTTTGTGCCTTAAATGCACAGAAGCAGAACAGCTGGATCGATATGCGTGATTGGAGGATATAGTGAGATTGTGGCTATCCAGATCTGTGGACTATACATAGCAATTTTTTTCATTAATTTTTTGGTTGAAAAATTTTCTGTTTCCAATCTGCATTTCGAGGCAGCAGCTAAGCTAGTTTGTGCCTTAAATGCACAGAAACAGAACAGCTGGCTCGACATCCGGAATTGGAGGATATAGTGAGATTGTGGCTATCCAGATCTGTGGACTATACATAGCAATTTTTTTCATTAATTTTTTGGTTGAAAAATTTTCTGTTTGCAATCTGCATTTCGAGGCAGCAGCTAAGCTAGTTTGTGCCTTAAATGCACAGAAGCAGAACAGCTGGCTCGATATGCGTGATTGGAGGATATAGTGAGATTGTGGCTATCCAGATCTGTGGACTATACATAGCAATTTTTTTCATTAATTTTTTGGTTGAAAAATTTTCTGTTTCCAATCTGCATTTCGAGGCAGCAGCTAAGCTAGTTTGTGCCTTAAATGCACAGAAACAGAACAGCTGGCTCGACATGCGTGATTGGAGGATATAGTGAGATTGTGGCTATCCAGATCTGTGGACTATACATAGCAAATTTTTTCATTAATTTTTTGGTTGAAAAATTTTCTGTTTCCAATCTGCATTTCGAGGCAGCAGCTAAGCTAGTTTGTGCCTTAAATGCACAGAAACAGAACAGCTGGCTCGACATCCGGAATTGGAGTATATAGTGAGATTGTGGCTATCCAAATCTGTGGACTATACATAGCAATTTTTTTCATTAATTTTTTGGTTGAAAAATTTTCTGTTTCCAATCTGCATTTCGAGGCAGCAGCTAAGCTAGTTTGTGCCTTAAATGCACAGAAGCAGAACAGCTGGCTCGATATGCGTGATTGGAGGATATAGTGAGATTGTGGCTATCCAGATCTGTGGACTATACATAGCAATTTTTTTCATTAATTTTTTGGTTGAAAAATTTTCTGTTTCCAATCTGCATTTCGAGGCAGCAGCTAAGCTAGTTTGTTCCTTAAATGCACAGAAACAGAACAGCAGGCTCGACATCCGGAATTGGAGGATATAGTGAGATTGTTGCTATCCAGATCTGTGGACTATACATAGCAATTTTTTTCAATAATTTTTTGGTTGAAAAATTTTCTGTTTCCAATCTGCATTTCGAGGCAGCAGCTAAGCTAGTTTGTGCCTTAAATGCACAGAAGCAGAACAGCTGGCTCGATATGCGTGATTGGAGGATATAGTGAGATTGTGGCTATCCAGATCTGTGGACTATACATAGCAATTTTTTTCATTAATTTTTTGGTTGAAAAATTTTCTGTTTCCAATCTGCATTTCGAGGCAGCAGCTAAGCTAGTTTGTGCCTTAAATGCACAGAAACAGAACAGCTGGCTCGACAAGCGTGATTGGAGGATATAGTGAGATTGTGGCTATCGAAATCTGTGGACTATACATAGCAATTTTTTTCATTAATTTTTTGGTTGAAAAATTTTCTGTTTCCAATCTGCATTTCGAGGCAGCAGCTAAGCTAGTTTGTGCCTTAAATGCACAGAAACAGAACAGCTGGCTCGATATGCGTGATTGGAGGATATAGTGAGATTGTGGCTATCCAGATCTGTGGACTATACATAGCAATTTTTTTCATTAATTTTTTGGTTGAAAAATTTTCTGTTTCCAATCTGCATTTCGAGGCAGCAGCTAAGCTAGTTTGTGCCTTAAATGCACAGAAACAGAACAGCTGGCTCGACATCCGGAATTGGAGGATATAGTGAGATTGTGGCTATCCAGATCTGTGGACTATACATAGCAATTTTTTTCATTAATTTTTTGGTTGAAAAATTTTCTGTTTCCAATCTGCATTTCGAGGCAGCAGCTAAGCTAGTTTGTGCCTTAAATGCACAGAAGCAGAACAGCTGGCTCGATATGCGTGATTGGAGGATATAGTGAGATTGTGGCTATCCAGATCTGTGGACTATACATAGCAATTTTTTTCATTAATTTTTTGGTTGAAAAATTTTCTGTTTCCAATCTGCATTTCGAGGCAGCAGCTAAGCTAGTTTGTGCCTTAAATGCACAGAAACAGAACAGCTGGCTCGATATGCGTGATTGGAGGATATAGTGAGATTGTGGCTATCCAGATCTGTGGACTATACATAGCAATTTTTTTCATTAATTTTTTGGTTGAAAAATTTTCTGTTTCCAATCTGCATTTCGAGGCAGCAGCTAAGCTAGTTTGTGCCTTAAATGCACAGAAACAGAACAGCTGGCTCGACATCCGGAATTGGAGGATATAGTGAGATTGTGGCTATCCAGATCTGTGGACTATACATAGCAATTTTTTTCATTAATTTTTTGGTTGAAAAATTTTCTGTTTCCAATCTGCATTTCGAGGCAGCAGCTAAGCTAGTTTGTGCCTTAAATGCACAGAAGCAGAACAGCTGGCTCGATATGCGTGATTGGAGGATATAGTGAGATTGTGGCTATCCAGATCTGTGGACTATACATAGCAATTTTTTTCATTAATTTTTTGGTTGAAAAATTTTCTGTTTCCAATCTGCATTTCGAGGCAGCAGCTAAGCTAGTTTGTGCCTTAAATGCACAGAAACAGAACAGCTGGCTCGATATGCGTGATTGGAGGATATAGTGAGATTGTGGCTATCCAGATCTGTGGACTATACATAGCAATTTTTTTCATTAATTTTTTGGTTGAAAAATTTTCTGTTTCCAATCTGCATTTCGAGGCAGCAGCTAAGCTAGTTTGTGCCTTAAATGCACAGAAACAGAACAGCTGGCTCGACATCCGGAATTGGAGGATATAGTGAGATTGTGGCTATCCAGATCTGTGGACTATACATAGCAATTTTTTTCATTAATTTTTTGGTTGAAAAATTTTCTGTTTCCAATCTGCATTTCGAGGCAGCAGCTAAGCTAGTTTGTGCCTTAAATGCACAGAAGCAGAACAGCTGGCTCGATATGCGTGATTGGAGGATATAGTGAGATTGTGGCTATCCAGATCTGTGGACTATACATAGCAATTTTTTTCATTAATTTTTTGGTTGAAAAATTTTCTGTTTCCAATCTGCATTTCGAGGCAGCAGCTAAGCTAGTTTGTGCCTTAAAGGCACAGAAACAGAACATCAGGGTCGGCAGAAAATAGCTCGTCGACAGAATAATGTTATGTGTTGAAGGAACTCAGATTTCAAACTGAAGGGATGGTCACCTAAGTCTGAGGCTTACTCACAGACACTTATCAGGAAGTTCACTATCAGAATTCCGTGATGATTTTGTTATATGAATTGACATTCGACACTGACTGACAGTGACACTTTTAAAATCGATATCAGTACTAGAGCAGGGGTTTACTGAGAAACCATAAGTGTTGACCACTTTATCACTGCAAGCTTTCAATACCATCTTCGAAAGCAACATAATGGGCATAAGCTTCATCTCCAGATGTTCACGATTCATCTGTGAATTAGATCAAACTTCTAGACTCCACTGGCGAAGTTGATATTCTACCTCCAATATCCTACCGAAACAGGAGTCTCTGATCATGATGTCGAGGATAATGCAATAAATGTTCTCTTTGGGGACTGAGTTAAAGATTTTCAGCTCACCTGGTTTAAGTTATATTCTAGTTCCAACTTAAAAGCACATCTAACGGCCGTCTAATGAAACACCTTCTTCACCATCATAGCATACTATAGGTGCAATGTGCCATTTTTGGAAGTAGACCCCAAGTTCTACTGTAAAGACTCAATGTTATACTCGATTTATGGCTTCGACGTAAGCCTTTTGTCAAAGATGATACTGAGATATTTGAAACCATTCAAATAACCTAAAGTATTGGCTTTTATACTGACAGTTCCGAGATTGAGTACTGTCTATTTAGGATTGATACTTTGGTTGTTCGAAACCTCGATTGAGCCAGTGTTCATGTCAAGGAAGGAGTTCAGAGCTATTTCCTTGAATAATATGTTCTCAGGTAGACAAATCTAATTGCCTTCTGAGCACCAATGAATCTCCTGAAGCAGACCTAGTGCAAAGTGGCAATAATCGTACCTATACACATTGATTGAAAGCCAGGAAGGCACAGATCTCTGATACCTTTGGGTTACTGGTAACCTGGCAGTAGTAAAAATCTAATGGTATTCATGTCCTAGTTCTTGGCTCAAAGCTCAAAGCTAGTGCATGCACAGGTCATTCAAAAATCAATTCAGATTCCACTCTATTCATCATAAGTACTACATATTATTTGCTAGTTCTCCTGTATTCACTGCAGTTGGAGTAGAATTCATGATCTGCCCCAACATTTGATGCCACAGTTTTGGAACAACAAACACAACACAATTCGAAACCGAATCCGGCTCCCATTACATGTGTTATTATTTCTTTTGATCACCGGAGACCCATTCGTGCACTCATTCAAATGCACACCCACTTAAGTGTTCAGTGTCGTGTTCAGCAAGAATCGTATTAATGACTTCGAAGAACCTCGTCCTCGTAGGAGTATTTGTAGAGCAGATGAGCACATAGGGAACATTAGCACAGAAACGTCGCAAAAGATGATACGTGCTCTGGGTCATCATATCCACTACACGCTAATGGCTTCTCGAGAGATCATTTAATTTCTCCTCTGGGAATTTCACTCTGTATCTACATGCCTCCATCCTCTGATCAGTTCCTTATTTCCCAGCCGAATGACGAATCCACGATATCATGTATGAATCCCAACTCGCAATTAAAAGAATATCTCATCGTTTATGCAAATTTTCCACTAAATGCAGCACAGAACTTAGGTTACCCATTTTGAAAAGAAAAAAACACAAAATAAAAGCAAACATTTCCTGTATTACATTTTTCGCTTGCTGTCATTTCAAAAATGTTCCATAAATTTCCCATCTGTCAAAATTAATACCATGCAACTCCCATCCTTTGGGTCAGTGAACATGCCCAACCGCACCCACCGCGCACTCACTGCATCCGTGTCGGTTGCTGTTGCGTTGACATCTCCATCGACGGAGTACATTAGCCAGCCATTCCCGACACAGTGCGTTCAGTATACCGAGCTTATGAAGCGAATCATTTTAATTTCATCGTCGCCGTAATGTTTTAATCTGAAAATATTCGGAAAAAATTTCAATTCACCATCAGCACCGCTCTCTCTCTCTCTGTGGCATCAGTGAGGACGAGTACTTAATGGGCCATATCAAAATCCCACTTAAAATCGAAGTATCTCGAATTTGTCTTGGCCCCGAAAGACACACACAGCGACCGACGGCGAAAGCAACTCTGGCATTCGTAATGGAATAGTGAAAGACAAGTTGTCCATGTCCATTCGGCTTTTCGGTCTGGAGTATGGTTGAGGTTGGAATGTATCTGTACATATGTTTCTGGTTTTCGCTTAATCCAAACAAAGATTTTCTGTTTTACTCGTCAGCTACAAGTGGCTGTGCTAAGGCGGGGTGTGGTTGGGTTTTCAATTCCATTTGTTATTAATCGATTTAATATAAAAGCACTTAAATATTAATGAGCCTATAAATCATAGGGCTGTATTTGTTATTTATTTATTTTTAGATACTGAATTCGATAGAGATTTGCAAACAGAATAGAATTACTTTGGAGACCGGAATCTTTTTGTGGTCAGTCACAGTTCACTTGAGCGTCCTCGAAAATGTATATTGGGGAAACGGAAGTGCATTTGAATCTCATAACTGAAAGTAGCTATAAAATTCTTCAGCGCTTTTGATGAGAAGAGAGCTGTGCCTTCCCAGAAGCATTTTGTAGTATTTCACTGAAAAGGACCAGATATCACCTAACAGTATTGGATCCACCCAGGAACTTGGTACTCTCCAGATGAGAGAAGACGGATTAGTGAGGCACCCGTTCTAAATATGGTCCTCTCATAGCTGCAAATGTCAAGTTTGACCGAATTCTTATTGCAACCGAATTCAGAGCCTGACTGTCTAAGGAGAAGGAAAAGTTGAAGAAGCTACCGCAACTTGGGTACACGCACCCTACAGATAGTGTTTGAGTGAGAGACTCTCCGCTGTGCATTCACCAACTACACACGTCAACAATCTGTGCAACCAGTAGCAGAGACTAGCAAATGTTACCAACTATAGCCAACCATAACTATATGAATGCATTCCTCGGAAAAGGAGACAGAAAGGAGGAAAATAAAAGGGCCTTCGCTGCCTTCTAGCTCAAGATCATCGAAGAGTAAGAAAAAAGAGAGGAACAACGTTCCAATGCTATTCAAGAAAGCCAAACAATTGGCAGCTGTAAACCCTTGAAAATTATAATGGAACCTTAGTCACCAATGTCATCCCTGATGGCTGGGTAATCAGCTCTATATAGCCCATCTTTCAGAAAGGCGATCCGCATATGAGATCTTGTCCAGTGTACTGCCTAAACGTCTAAAACATTTCTGCAACACACTAATAGGCACTTACCAGTGTGGATTCCAGTCCGGCAGAGCGACGATCAACCAAATCTGCACACTAAGGCAAATCTTGAAAATTACCAATGAATTTCAAGTCGAAACTTACCATATTTTAGTCGGCTTTAAGGCCGCATTGTTAGCATTCATTGTCTTGAGCTCTACATGGCGATAGCTGAGTCCGAGATCCGTGGCAATACTGATCCGTGTGCCACTTCTGTTATATTGAGTCGAGTGCTGGAAGATAAGCAGGAAAGCAGAGCAGATTTTGAGTATTTTTGAGAGAAAAACCCTTCGTTGAATTTTTGGTTCCATATCTGAGAAGGGCGCTAAGGAAAAGATACAACCGTGAAATCTGTGAGCTGCACCCAGAAGCCAAAACACATCGAAAACACTGGTTCGAGCAAATGGATAATAATGCTCTTGCAAGGAGGATCTTCGAATCACAGCCCTCAGGTTCGATACGATGAGAAAAACCGATCCTCCGTTTTAAGGATCAAGATATCACGGATGCCGCTAGGTCAGGAAAAGTGGAAGCAGCGTGCTTGGCATCGAAGCGAAATGAATCCTGCTCAGGTAGGCCAGGTCCCTTGAAATAAATAAATAAGTACATGCCAATGCCCGACAGATCAAGGAATGATTAAGTTTTCATGTTTAGCCAAGAGACTCGCTACCTCTTCATCGACCTCAAACCATCATATGACAGCATTCATCGCCTTGAGTTCTGAGGGCAAAATTCAGTATCCTCGAAAAGTTGATCCAACTGTGTTGTGTGGTGCTAGGAAACACTTAGAATTTTTTCGAAGCATTTCAACTAGTGCTGGAACAGACAGTGCACAGTCCACAGTGTGCTTAACAAATCTGTCCATCTGCTGCGATAATTAGACGAAATCAAGCGATAGGTCTAGACAGCTGGAAGTAGCGCGCCTGGAATCGAAGAAATTTAAATCTGCCGAGTGTCAGGTAGGTATTCTTCACGGATCAGGGGCCCATTTAAGGCAAGAACAGGATGTACGCAAACGAAGGTTAGGTCATGAATCTAGCCACAGAATTGATTCCAAATAACCTCTTCAATAGTATTACAACCTTGTGGAGATTTTAATAACAAAGTTTATGAGAAAGGATGTATCGTTGGTTACTTACCTAGTGATGAATCGAGGCGGGAATCGGTCCAGAAGTATTTTAACCAAGAGCATGACCATCATTTCATCAAGTCCAAATATACACCAACGACATGAAGGACGAATTTGAACCATAAATCACTCGCTCAGCAGTACTGATCACTGATCAACAAAACGAGCCTCTGCAGATGCTTGACACGTTTCTTAAATAAATACTTTGTTTAATGAAATAGTTTTTGGATGAAACAACTCGCACAGGCACTCGAATTTTCCGCCAAAGAATTATAAAATAAAAAAAAACTATTTATTCATTCAATGAAGATATTTATTTTATAACTTCTCCATAGCGAGTTAGTCATTTTTTTCCATGAAATATACATGGCATAAAGCTATAAAATTCAATTCAATACGGCTCCGTACAAGTGGCTCAGAGCTCGCGACCACATGTCTAGTTGCTCTTACAAAGTATGAAATTTATGCAGAGCAGTAATTCATTGCGAATTTTAATTCCTTCCATAAAAAATGACAATAAATCCCGCTTTGACAATAATAAAATTTTATTTTTGCATTCCAACTGACAGACTTATGCAAAATGTTCCAAAGTAACAAGTGATCACTGTTACCAATGAGACATTAACTAAGTATCTCATACTTTTGATCGTCACTGGAACGAGCAACGTTCCGCGCATATCGGTTGTCCAATCTAGTCATTCAATGGACAGTGGGTTGTCCCAGCTTCTTCGAAAATGTATCTTATCAACTCATCACAATTATGGATTGTTAAGAATGTTCTAAGAAACCCTAAACACAGGCGCCGTCGCTTCCTCCGTCACTTTGCCAGATGGAATGACATTCACTTTATATGCAAATTAAAGCCGGTTTACCGGGACAGGTTTTCCGCTTATTTGCCTATGATTTGCGGCGCTTAGAGCATCGCACATTTCATCGTAGGAACAAGTTCGAAAAAAGTATCTCAACTCGATTTGTTTTTGCTCGCTAATCAATTCCACTGCCGATATGAATTCATTATGAAAAAAAAAAAAAAAAAATACGATCAAAGCGGATATCTACAAAGTCGTAATGCGTATCTATGCATCTGCAGGAGTTGCGTATCGACACTAATCGTCGAGGACATTAATTGACGATGGCGATAAGATTGCTGTGCTATCCATGGTTTTAATTACACCCTACCGGGTGACATGGATTTTCAGAAGCGACCTTATGTATATCATCGCAATGGCCAATAGTGACGGCAATGGAGAGTAGAGAGTAGGTTGTAGCGTTTCCACGTTTAATTGGATTGATGCTGAGGTGGGTCTGGAGATGTGTGTGATTTTTGTTGGAGGAATAAAACGCCAATTAGTGGTCGCGTCGCGGTATGCCGATTTTGATTTTATGGAGTTGCCAAACATGATATGCCGGAGTTGGTCGTGCTTTGGGTGAATTTTGTTGATTTCTGTTTTTGGTTTTTTGTTTTTTTTTATTTTTTTTGATTTTGTGCTAATGAAAGGAATTTGTATTCATATTCATAAATATTTTGCGCGCCTTTCATCCGTACGTAATGCGGATGTAGTGCGTGTGGCAGACGTAGAATTTCTCTTTGAAATTATGGGTATCACAGGAGAAAACTGAAATTAATAGCGGATAATACGGTTTCCAGGTTTTTGATCATTATAGCTGGACAGAAACTGGTGAAAATGTGGGCTAAATATGTTGTTTGGTTAGGATGGGTAATTGGAGTTTATTTTTAGACGAAAAGACTAAATCATCCGATTTCCGTTTTTTACTTGAGGTTTGTTTGCTGAATTTCGCTTATTTGACCCCAAAAAGCTAAGGAAGAGGAGATATGAGAAGGTATTGCATTTGAGGTGTACCTCATGCTTTCCCTTTTAACTTGTAGCTACTTAACAACTCATTTTCAAGCCATCATCACTGCACAACATACTCGTACATGTCGTGAACTGCTCTTTAAACATTCCCATCCTCCCCGATAAGTACTCTCATTTCAACACTTTTTTTTTTTTTGGGTAAATAATGAAAGCAATTATTTCGAATGATAAATATTTTGTATACTCCTCGTTGCAGATTGGTATTACACTTATTATTTTCATTTTGAAAGTGCACCTTCGGGGACGTGACTTTCAACGAGATTCGTATGAATTACCCGCAAAATACAGCCAGCCTGTCCCGCTGGTGTTGACAGAATTAAATGGCCTTTAAATCCATCGCATCCAAGCCAATCCCCATAACGATATAATATATATATTTTTTTTTTTGCTGCTTTTTTGTTTTCTTCTTCTCTTCTCTTTTATTAACTCAAAAGCCAGCCTAAGGCAGTAATTTTGTGTCGATTGTTCGTGTTCGATGCCTTCCTACCCATCATCATCATCCAAGGATGCCAGAGACAATGGCAGACCATCATGAGCCCCATACAGATCCAGTGATACTGATGCCTTTGATGGCTCCACAATCAATTGGCAGATTGTTGAATTGATTTTTCATTTTTCGTCCATTGATTTAGTATCATCAACAATCGACAGCCAACGTAAATTGAGTAGAAGGCAAAGTGAAGAAGAATCAATTCGTCTGATTATAGTTGGTTATCTTTGATCTTGATGTGCATAAAGTGAAAAAGGAAACAAAAGTGCAGTGAAATTGTTACATAAAGGGGGGAAGGATAAAAAACGGAGAGAAAAACAAACACGAGCAGTTAAAAAGTCCGGAAATGCACTTTTGCGGATGGTTCCACCCAATAAAAGGATTATAATTGCTGGCCGTTTGTGAGTGTTGGAATGCTTTTGTATTTTTGCAGTTATTGTGGCTTTTATTGTTCGGTTGAGTTGATTAGAGTTGGTGTTACAAGTAACAGGAGCTTGGCACATATTTTAGGATGAATGTTGCGCAACTTATTGAAAATTTGAAGATCTGGGGCCGATAAGTTGAACCAACAACCCAACAAGTATTTGTTTAGATACATCTGTCAAAAAAGGGAAGACCAAAGTGTAATGACTGTTAAAAAAAAAACTAGTTCTCCTAGATTTGTGGAATCACTTGAGCAAGTGAGTAACACTGCACAACAGGACTCGTGGGCTTTAAGAAGAAAAGGTTAGTTCCCTCCCTATCTGCTTCTCCGGAGAAAAAGGAAAGAGGTGCTACTACAAGGACCATGTTCGGAGCTTTTACCAAAATATGGAAGGAATGTGACATTGGAGCAGAGAGACCTGTAAAGATTGACGAAGAAAACTTCTTAGTTGGATCACAGGGGATGCTGATGATATGGCCCGCGTCTGCAGACTGTTATGCTTTTGTATTCCCCTGCCAGGCAAAATGAACTATTCAACCTGGACGACAGAACCAAACTTAAGTCCAGAAAGGATACTAGGCAAGGCGGCCTACTGCCTGAGATATTTATGGTAGTCAGGAAGATGACTTGGTGGAAAGTTTTCACAAACTCATGTCCTAGATATAGTCGGAGAATGATTGGAACTACAGTATCAGTTCGATTGACCGATCTACAAGAAATGAAACCTTCCGGGCGCACCATATGTTCCCTACAAGCTCCTGTCTTAGGGCACTACAGTTCGGGGTGAACTTGGGTCTGATACATCATCCCATCTTTTATCTGTGTAAAGGATTTATATTACGCTGTTTATGGAGACAAGTCATACAAACCCATGCAGAATGCTTGCTGCTCCATGACATTCAGAACACAATTTAGAGGGATATTTGAGGTCAAAAAAGAATTCAGGCTATACATTCTTTAGAAAATTGTTCCGACACCAGAGGCACAATTTTCCAATAGTCTATGCATTTACATACATACATACGTAGTACATACACTGATGACATTGACATCATCGTAAGAACACAGCGAGCTATCAGTGACGCATTTGTAAGTTTTGGAACAGAACCACCAAACGTGTATTTACTTGGGGAGAAGGGACATACAATATTGACGAGACCCACCTGTGATATGTATTGAGGTAGTTATGGACCATTTCTCTTACGACTTTCCTATGAACTTTAAGAACTAAATCGCATTAGAAATGAACAACTGAGTAACGAGACCTGAGTAAGAACCATAGACGTTAACGAACATGGATGAAGGTATCCTTGGTCGTTTTGAACTTAAAATTCTTCGAATGGTTTTCGATTTCATTTGTGTTGACGAGTTGTGCTTGAAGATTTAACAGTGAACTGTACGAACTGTACAGTGACATATGAAGATCTGGTCCAGAAAGTTCTCATGAGTCGTCTGATATCTCTGGGACATGTAAAGTGAATGGATATCAACGTTTCTGCCCGAAGCGTCTCCGAATTTTTGGTAGTACGTGCAAATAGAAGATGACTTCCACCAACTTGGGATTAGCAACTAGAGATAGTTACCAAAAGACTGCTCTAACTGGTGTGGTTTGTTAGATGAGTCTCACATCCCACGTGGACTTGGACTTACCATCCAAGTAAATAATACCGAATAGTTCCCAATCAAATCGGTTAAGGACTACAAAGGTTTGACGGTACGTACTTGAAAAGAAGCAGACTAGCTGCCGCCTAAAATAATAATAATTAGGCCTTTCGAGCAAATTCGTCGACAACATCATTGGTATACAGGTCATGTGATAACTGATTACATTGTAAAGCTTACCCAATACGATGTTGTCCGACAATGATCCTCGATTTACATGAAACGAGTTTGAATTTCTTTGCAAGATAAATGATTGAGTTTCTTTCTTTAGCAATTGCTGGAAGAATAACCTTTCTTTGTTATCCAGGGCATGTCAAAAGTGTGGGTAGAAAAGATAATCCATGTATCTATAGAGCACTTCCAGCAACAGTCTGTCCTACCCTAAGATTTGTATGTATGTAGATACAAACCCTGTAGCAAACCATTATACTGAACCCATCAATAGTTCAAAATTATTGTTAAACACTGATAACAGCATACGACACATGCTAATGTTAAAGAATTTCTCAACTCTGTTAAACCATTTCAACACCAAAAGGAAAGCTTTTATGAATGAAAAAATATGAAAGCTTTCGAAAAACATCGCATCGTACTCTATACTTTGTGGTGCTCTGTGTCAACGACACCAAACGTAAACACATAATTGGAACCGGGCGGCGTGCACGATGGCAGCCTGCCATAACCAAGTGGCTCTTCGCCGCATGTACCCTTACATATATCTCTAGGCGGTGTGACTAAGCTCTCGTCGTCGCCGCCGCCGTGTACATCGTTTATCTGACCACGTGCTTCTTGGCACGAATTCGATGTTTTTGCGATTCTGTCAGTGGGATTGCCGTGATGTGATTAAGATTAATTTCAAGTATAAATAAATCACTTGCCTCTGCACCCAGTAAAAGAATGACGATGCAACTGCAGGTGAATCAGGTTGATATGAGTGACACAGCCCCATGGGGGGAATCAGAAATGAATTGATTCAGTGTATGCCATTGTCACCGTCACGGTACCGATGTATCTACTGGTATCAAGTTCAAAATGAGGACGACACCATGGATTAATTATGCAATCGCGGCGTGATTGAATTTTAACCCAAATAGCAGCTACACGCTGCACATCGAGGTCTGTCCCGTCCACACACAAACACACACACACCTAGGGAGAACGCGACATTTTTTCAGGCGCCAGTCACACTGACCTACCCAAAAAAGGTGACGTGTCTGTTCCGTGGGACCATGAGATTGCCGCCAGCTGGCCGTAGAAACCAGTAATGCCACTGGGAATCAGTAGATACTTTTTCAAGTCTGCAACTACAACGTGCCGTGCTGTGTGGACGTCGACCTTTAAGTGCATAATCGCATTCAAGAGAGATGACATCCGTCTGGTATCGGATCGATTGCGATTCGTATGACGTTCGGAATTTTCTAATTTCTATATAATCACAGCGCAGAGATCGCAAAGAGATTTGTTAATGAAATTTTCATGCAACGAACGGGTTAAGGACGTTTCTGAGTTAGAACGTGAAATTGCATCACGCGGTGTAGTTGAAAAGGCCAAAATAATGATATGCACACGAATTTGAATACGATTTAGAATTCATGTTGCGCTCTGTTTATGTCGAAATGGTTAAACGTGTCACATTAATTCAAAAATTTACTGGGTCAACTAACTACGGCTCTTTGGGTTGGTTGTCATGAGCGTGGTTTAACGAATGCCGAGCAGGTGGCCGGTGGACACTTTCATTCGATTTCATAATTCATATTTAATGCCCCAGTCAATTCGTTTTTGAATTTGAATACTTGGTAGTTTTAGACTCTGCGACAGTAGGAAAGTATCTGTTTCCTAGAATGAATATAGTATGTAATTTCCGTAAACAAACATTTGGTTCTGTGGGGGGGAGGTATTTGCATAGAAAGGTAAGTAAGGTAAACACTGAAGAGAATCCATGTAACAGAATGGAATTATGCAGGTAAGTTTACTAACTGTCAACCATATTCTAAATGATGTTCGAAAAATTAAAGCTAACTTGCCTATAGCTATTACTTCGTTATAATGCTCATTAAAAGGATTCTGTGAGTCCTAGGCATAATCATGCTTAGTTGCTACCTCGCTGTGGTCGGAAAAGAGAGAACATTTTTGCGGCTGCAAGTGTATACAAAATATGAGTTACTCATACGCCACCGAACCAGCTAGTGATGTCCTGAATCTGGCTTCTAATTTCGGGAAAAAATAAAAAAAAATTGCAACACAAAAAGTGTGAAAAAAATTACTCATACGCCACCGAGTCACACACTGATTTCCTGGATCCGCCCTTCCATGGTACAATTTGAGAAAAGTATTCTGATTCTGTCAATCCTAGTACAAGCGACCTTAGGTGATTGCTCCCTGTGGTCGGGACTAAGAGAAAATTTTTTGGGGAGTAAATGTATAAAAAAAATTAGTTACTCATACGCCACGGTACCAGATAGTGATGTCCTGAAACTGGCTTCTAATTTCAGTAAAAATAGAACATTCTTGCAGCAACGAAAGTGTGACAAAAATGGGTTACTCATACGCCATCGAGGAGATCAGTGTCTGGCTGATCAGTGAAACTGATCTCCTTGATCTAGCCACGGAAGGGCCAGAGTCCTTGCACAAGCGGGCCTAGCTGCTACCTCGCTGTGATCGCGAAGAAGAGAAAATTTTTGTGACAGCAAATCTGTGAAAAAATATGTTACTCATACGCCACCGAAACGATTTTTTTATTTTTCCTGCCCACTGCAAGGTAGTAGCTAAGCTCGGCATGGTAGGATTCACGGATAGTGAAGGTATGTACATACATACCTACCTTAAAACGACCTTAGATCACACTTTCCTCCAATTCCACCCTAATTTCAGACAACACCTTGAGGAGCATTAGAATTTAAGTAAATCACTACGACCCCGAACACGTGCAATATTTTTAATTCAAGGATAAGGATGGATTTTGATGGAACACCTCAGCAACCACATTTGTTCTATCAGGAGACTCCACGGACATACCATAGGAATTGGGTATCGATGGTCCATATACCAAGCGGATACCTCACCCTTTTCGTAGACGAAGATCAAATCCAATCACATTCTGTTCACCATGCACACTTTGCTGAAAATGTAAACGTTTCTAAAAACCAAACAAACTTAATCCTTCCCCTTCCCATAGTCTAAATTGGAGGAAACTCCAAGGAGCACCAACTTCGCAAACCCAACTTACTGGTACAGTGCCCCTACTTAAGTTGATTAGAGGAGGATATACCCATTAGCTTGATGACAGCATCTACAGCAGGTGTGACGGTAATTCGTCTTCATACACAATTTCACATACATAACACACCCTAACGCCCCATCGGAGCAGCCCCCAAAAGTGGAGATTTAATTTCGAGCACAGACTGCATCTTAAGTCCGTGTAATTTCCAAAATTGCAAAAAACTTTCTCCAACACCACACGACGATGGCATCTGAAAGTTTTTTGTTTTTTTATTTTTTTTTTTATACACACAAACCCACTCACATGCACGTATCTGTCGCCACCATGATGAAGTGATGGAACCAAGTAAAAGTTGTCCTGCTGCAATCCTTTTCGGTTGGCATAGCTTTTGCATACGAAATTAGTTGCAGCGTTGTTGCAGTTTCGTTTCCCACGCCAGCACATGGTTGATTACGTTCGTAAAAAGGGATTTAAAGGCCTAGCAGAGGGTGTCCTGTATTTCATGTTCAATGCTCGTTTGTATTAAAGATTGCACAGGGAGGGAGGGAATTCCTCACGAGCCATTATGTGAAGTATTTTTTATTTATTTCTGCACACACACGACCAGGAATTAACTAGCGACATCCTTTTTGAATTAAAATTTGTTAACATCGCTCACGTGAAAGGTGTTTTGTTGAAAATTTCAATCACTAATTGCCATTTAAAGGATTTTTATATGCGATTCGGATGTGGTTGTGTGAGCGTTCGTGTTCATTTAACGATCATTAGGCTGTGGCGCAGTTACCGTTTGTTGAGTACGTTTTCGACATGTGTAGCGTGCAACTAGCCATTGTGTGACAAACATGTGTTTTAGTGAGAGCCACTTCAATTAAAAATATGGATTTCTTAAGTATGGGACAGAGACTAATGGTCTATTAGTGTGAAATCGGTGCAGGAGATCAAACTTCACATTAGTAAGTGCTCACTCCTCGGTCTGAGTAGTACCTAGCCTCACATTATCTTTAGGATATGTTTGAACTTTGGTTAGGTCCCCTAGATCCTGGAGAAACCCCAATGTAGTCTTCATATTTCATACTAAAACCCGGTGAGATCGTTCACACATACGCTAAAAACTTCCGTCGGATCTACCTGTCCTCCTATCTATTAAAGACCTAGAAAGGGTTGATGGACCTTCATACTAAAAACTTTGGATAGCATTGTCCTATCTATAAGAAAATTAATTAGAAACTGCCTTGCACTGGTTGGTGGGAATCATTGAGACATCTTACGAGAACAAGGGTTTCCTTATGGCATCCATCCTTGATTTTAAGGGGAACTTTCAAAATTGTCTGAATGGAAGTCTATGTACATGGGTACCCCCTTAAGGTAGAGTATTACCACCACTATTCTGTCTCATGGTAGCATCCTTAGTGGCATCACAATGGCCCTTCTTTTGGTTAAAGTCTAAGAGGGTTTCTCTTAAGTGGGCACAGAGACCCAACCCAACACAATGTTACACTAGTATCACCTCAGTTTTGACTTTTAACCCATCTTAGCCATGCCTTTTCGAAGGCTCTATTCCTCCGCAGCGGCAGCACAGAATTTTCAAAGATATTGCTTCTGATGCTGATTCAGGATGTGGTTGTCTGGTATGGTGGCGTATGCGTAATCAATTTTTTGTATATATTTTTGGACTGAAAAATGTTTCCTTACCCATTCACTAGGCGAGGTCTTAGTTAGGCGCAGGATGCACAGAACAAGAAAATCTGACTTTCATTCTGCCCTGGCAAAGTAGATTCAGGATGCGCATGTCTGGCAACCAGATTCTGGTTCGGTGGCGTCAGTGCAACCCATATTTTCATACATACTGAACAATTTTTTCTTTCTCATTCACATGTGCGAGGCCTTAGTTAGTTCACGATATACGAATCGAGTTCGGTGGCGTATACGTAACCCATTTCGAGACGATGTTCTCTCCTCGGAACATTCGAACATCTATCTGATCGCAAGGGAGCAGGATTTTACTTTCTGAGCGTAGCTAGAACATTCACTTCTTATTTTCAAGGTCAACTGTAATCCCAGTCCCACTACTCCTCAACGACCCGGAAGATAAGCC
This sequence comes from Xylota segnis, assembly GCA_963583995.1. Taxonomy (NCBI): domain Eukaryota; kingdom Metazoa; phylum Arthropoda; class Insecta; order Diptera; family Syrphidae; genus Xylota; species Xylota segnis. Next base: position 56,067,142 of record OY757238.1, on the reverse strand, counting down.
ACACCTATGTGAGGTACACCCTTCACTCACAGCAAGGAGATACCAGAGAAGGGATAGACATGACTGAAAGTCGTTACAGATACTTACATCTACTTACAAACGTATGTACATATCACCTTCAATGTCAATTTCGTGTATTGTCATTGGATATACTTACCAGATAACCTTGTTTTACTACGTCGCTGAAGGGCTTCAGATGACAATTCCAAATAGTTTCTATCGAAACTGTCATTTCGTAGCTAGCAAAACATACCTCATACCCCATTGTGTTGTCAATCATCCTAAAGTACCCGAACAACGTACAGTGTCGTTTCGTTTCGAACCACCCAACTGCGCGGTGCAATCCATCAAAGCTGCCGAGCACGGCCAGTATAGATTTATTCAAATATTCAATTCATTAAAAGTGATTAGGCAACTGGATAACGTCAGGTTCTTAAAAATGATTGCATCGCTCGCAGCGCTAGCTCTAAAAATGTCACAAAAGACATCACCGACTGTCTAATTCGGACCGAGGCGAATTCGTTACATGAACACGTTGTCAGTACTGAGTCGGACCGAGATTTATTCCCAGCCACCAGCGCAATGAGACATTGTTCGAAGCCATTATTATTCCGATCTGGTAGCAATGCAAACATTGGCGCCACTACACATCCAGAGAGATGTAATTAAATTATTGACTACTGCCAACCAAATGCAAATCAGCTGGATACAATGCTATTTGTCGGACTAAGGCAGTCGGACGTTGCTAATTACTTTCAATTAACACATTCATTTGATTTGGATTTAATTTTTTTTAATGATACGGGTCGTTGCATTAGACGCAATCCAATGAACCTCTCTGACTGACTTTGGGGAATCCCGTATCTATTATGTGAGGAAGCTACGTCATCACTACTCCAGTCAGACAAATCTCTACTCAAGGAATCCATGATCCTGTCAACAATACGAGCACAACATTTAAAAGACCGGAAAATATACAAAAGCATCGCATTGTATGCCTAACCATCTTCGATGGCAAAATCGTCTTTTTGGATGAATGCTAGTGTAAGATGAGTGGCACTCTTGCCGGTGCACTCGGGAACTCTGCTTACAAATAAACAGAGCAGAATGAGCAAATAACTTTCACATCCTTCGAGTGGCGTACACATGAAATACACACATGCATTCGCCATCGTCAGGAACAGCATTGCATTTAGTAGCTGTTTTGCTAGTCGTAAAAGTTTACTTTACATGTGTAACAGTTTTAAAGTTGTTTGTTGTTTTGTTGCTATTATTGTTGCACAAACTGCAAACAGTTGTAGTTGTTAGTACGTACCTACAGTCATGGTGTATTGATGTATTCCTATTTGCAAGGATTTCAACATTTGACATGTGCACAATTCACGGAATTCTGCCACCCGCTGCTGTTCACATTTTGTATTTCAGATTAAATTTTGCATATACATCCAGATACGGAAACGATTAGCTTTTCGAGTCCATATGTTGGGAGTGACTTTCTTTCTGATTTAGGGAAACTGATTAAATTCGGACAGAATTTTGGACAGAATGCTTGACACTTGGAGGGAAAGTATTACCTGCACTGGTCTTTGGTTTCGCATTGGGCATTCAACTTTAAGGTAAGTCTGACTGGGCGAAGGGTACAAATACGAATATTTGGCGATAAGACCCAGGGCCTAGACCCTTCGTGTTGTGCGTGTTATATTCTTTACAGGAATGGAAGGGTCCTACTGTTTAGTCCCCTATCCGAAGGGCAATTTGTCATTTGAGAAGCTTTCTCATGACAGTTTTACTCTCAGATGTTTGTCAGACGCTCGCGAGAGGGTGGTCCGTGAAAAAACTTTTAGGTGTCTTAGCTAGAATTCGAACATTGAATCCCTTGCTCTATAGTCCAACGCAGCAACCTGACATCATAGCTTCCTCACGTTTCCAGACCTCCACATTGGTAGCTGTTAGGTAAATAGTAAACAACCTTTACGAAGGTCATTTGTGGTAATAGACGAAATATGGAGGAGAGGTGCTTTCCCAGTTTGATACAGTTGTCAAAGTCCAACTAAAACAACAATCGCAAGAGATCGCAATACCCTTTTTTTATCGAATATCCCCTAATGTCCAGTTGAACTGTATGTTACAGCATTAGGTTTTGAAGACCAGTGACTACAGTGCCAAAATGCCATCAGGGATTCTGCCTCTGATGTGCTGAGTTTCGGATAACATACAGCGATTTAAAGGTGCCTCGACAAGGTGGTCTTCCCTGAAGCATAATTCTCCAATATCTGGTGTTCAGATACTTGTAAGCTACCTTGAGAACCTTTCGCGAATCGGCCAATATGTTTGCCATGTACAATGTAGATACAATTGAAAAGATCCTTGAGAGCCTCTAGAATCCGTAGTTATGTATGAAACTTTAGATTCTAAGAACCATCTTGTAGTGTCTAAAGCTGCGTTGAATAGAGGCATTTGTATAAAGTACTCTGATGTATGTAGGTAAGTGTTTTTTAGGTGGCTTGGCCATTCTAAGGATAACAATTAATAATGTTACAACTAAACACTTTCCTCGATTAAAATAGAAACATTCCATTGATTGACTTATTGCAGAAAACGCATCTATGAAAATTATTTAAATGCACTATGCCAGGCTACGTAACAAATAAATCAATAAATTCTGTTTGGACACAAAAACAATTAGATACAAAATTTCCCGATATAAAATACACCTGACCCAGAGTTTGAGCACCTTGGGAAAAATTATGTACTTATGCTACATTTCAAAATACAACCATTCATGTACAGTATTCGGAGTCAAGGAAATTAAACATCGAATTATGGGTTTTAGCATACGAAATTTGAAGTCAGTTGGGATAAATATTTCGAAGATGAATAGATACATTAGAGGAAGTACTAAATTGAACCTGTAGGGTTCATGCCTGTACTAAGGGCAGGAAGGAAATATTTCATCGTAAAAAACATTTGAGTTACTTTGTAAGTAAAGTAAATGCATCGAAGTGGAGTAAGACTCAAATTTAAAAAGGGGAAGGTACAGTAGAACCTCGTTCTTGTTGCTTGTATCATTCAAATGCCTTTCATGGAAATGCGTGCACTATTGAATGCGATAAAATCTGTTTTCTTTGACTTTCTCTCGGAATAAGCGAAAAGCCGGTATTTTGGTGTTCAACATTTCTGATTCCGTCGTTAGTCTCTGGCTAGTAGTCATAGAACATAATCTAATGCAAGCATAAACCCAAGGAAGGAAGTCATAATGCCTTTAATCATACAGACTAGGCAGTGCGTATATTTACTGGTCTACATACATATGTACATACAATGTAGATATCAATCAACTGAAGAGAGTCTATGCAAGCTCGTTATATTCTATGTAAGACTTCTCTCATGAGGCAGAGCTATGCGCTATGAGTATAGACTAGGTACATGTCAGATGATGATTAGAAAAGAAGATTCAATTATGATCTGTGAGAATCCATCACAGAGTGACGTTGTAGCAAAAGAAAGACTGAATTCTGACTCAGGTGTAAGGGGATATCAATTAAATTAATGTACAAAATAATTACATACATATATCATACATGAAATCCAAAAAAAATCAATAATAGCTGGGTTCACTCCTGAATGTATCACATAAAGTTTTGATAAATTCTTCCTACCATTCTTCATAAAAAGTGACAAACAAATGAGCATGAGGAGCACGTGTCTCATGTTCTGTGTTTCCCCCAATTCGAAAATACGCTCACTTTCAAAGTTTAGAATTCAAATACTGGTTTGTCTTTAATGCTTGAAGTACGCAATAATTTGTTAGTTTGGAATGCTATGTCTTTCCGTAAACATCCATCCTTCCTACACTACATAGCAAAGACGCGAGTCAGTGGCATTTCAGCAGTCTGTCTATCTATTTCTACCACCCGTACATTCAGAATCAAAATTTTGCTCACTCTGTTCATGTAGTAAAGATATTCACCAGATTCACCAGCAGATGCTCTCAAACCGTTATATTTCACTGAATGCGTTCATTGGACAGAAATTTAAAATCCCTACAAGATGACTCTGACCTGACTTCGTTAAAAAGTTTTAAAAAACGTTCCAACAAAAGTTTTCCAAGATTTCTATATGAACATTGTATGGTGTTCGACCGCATCTACGTCTTACTTCCATGGAGTTAGGTATAATACAGTTGAACATTTAGTGTCCGATTTAAGCTGTGTAATGGGAAATTTGTTTTATTTATTAAAAAATAATTATTCGGAATTTAAATGTCTCTAAATAGCAATAGCTATACGCCTGCAATATTTCTCTGTCCTTTGATTCGTCAAAATTCCGTACCTTAAAGCTCCAATAAGAGTTAAAAACGAGAACTACTAGTTTACGCGAAGTAAAGAAGCGGTCAAATGTAAAGATGAAACTAAACGTTAGGTAGAAGTTAAATTAATTGATTTTGATGGTCTTGGAGAGAGACGGGAGAGGGTATGGTACGAATTAATAGACTGCAAGTCTTTAGTATCTGATGCTAATCAATAGACAGATGCGAAAATTCGCAAGGAAATAGGATGAATGAAAGGATTTCGGAAATAAAATTATCCTCCAGAATAGCAATTGAATCGAATAATAGTATCTGAAGATCAAAGTAAATATAAAGCTATGAAACGGAAAACTTAAGGAATAACTAAGGAAACTAGTTGGAAACTCATAAACAATGGCCGTTGTCAGTATGAGTTATTAGGTCAAGTTTCAAATATTTGGTTAGAGTTTAGATATGCGGACTAGGGACTTGGAGTTAACTGTCAGATTAGTCAGAGATATAGGTATCTCTATCAAAAATACATTCATCGACATTAATAGCATCTTGACAATGTGACTTTTGACCGCATATGTGAGTCTACTACACAGGACAAGGTAGAGGAGACATTGGTCTAATGGCACTGCGGAAAAATATAACTTTAGTTGTAGATACGGAGTGTGCCCACCATTTTATAAAAAGTTTTTACAGAGGTGGCCCCCTGCTATGGCGTGTCATGTATAACTCTCAATAGTTTAAATGTCTACAGTCAGGCATATACGGATGATGTTGTCATACTTTCTGTCAAGTCATGGCTGTAGACTCCCTGTGCTTAAGTGGAGACATGGTCGATGGTGCACAATAAATGGACTTCCAATCAAGAAAGCGTCACTATCCTGAAATCTGATGAACCAAAATGTCTGCTAGTGATCTTGAATAAGAAATACTAATACTAACGAAGCACGAATAGTCAAAATTATCCAAGGGACTACCACTTTTCTGGCAGTGCAAGGGTGCCAGGGTGCCATCGAAAAAGGTCCTCTGAATAATGAGACCTTTACTTGTTTTTGTGTGGGTTTTTTGGTTGAGAATGTCTTCACAGATGTAACTATCATCTAGGCAAAATTTCAAAGAACGTCATGTCTCGGGTGCCTGCGAGCTTCATTTATCTCCTCTTGATATACTCATAGACTGCAATATCTAAGAAATCTATCGTCTTGGACAAGGTGCTTTTGGTAGATTCCATATTTGAGGTTCGATGAGTTTGAGCGAGACGTATCCTATGACTCTGCTTCCATGACTATGCTGCCCGGTGGAATGATTTCGCAACTTCAGCTGTTGTCCAAATTTTGAGTTGACTTTCCTTTCTTTACGGTTAGGCTTCGGCTAGACTCTGAGCATGAACTGAGCTGGAGTTGAATCTCTTTGACTTTAGTATGGATCCCAGGCCACACTAGTATTGGGGGATTTGAGATATCTGATGAATACAGGATAATCAGGACTTGAACCGGCGTTGTAGCGTTGATTAGATTGGGATGTTTACCATCATTTTTAAATGTTTTTTATGTAGCAATGGAACTAATTTGGAACCTTGAGGAATTCTGCCATTTTATTAATATTTTCTGGCATTCTTTTAGGCTGTCGAATTTGCTCAAATGGTATTCTTAATGCTGGGCGTACATCACAGGGCTTACCTGTTCCTTAACAATGGCAATAGTGGAGTGAGTTCTTTGGAGGTCGGAGTATATCTGAGTCCCACAATGCTTATCTAGCATAGAAATCAATCTTTATAATGAAGGGATTTACTTCCTAGAAATAGGCTTAGATATGAAGTATTGGTGTGATTCATTAAAGCTCTCCAACATATTTCCAGGAAAACTGTGGCTCCAAAGTATTCATTCATAAATACCAGTATATCCTTGGTGTTCTTGGAAATAAAATTTAATTCTCCTAATCGTGGCATATGGTCGAAAACCTTGAAACTCATTAAAGACGGAGACTACGATGCACGTTTGGAACACTCCGCTTGGTCACATCCCATGTGCATGGGACTACACTTATTATGAAATATGTCGTGTATTTGGCATTGGCGTTTTTCCAGTTCACTTTCCATTAACTCAACACGATTATGGCGGGTTCGACCTTTAATTATAATCCAACCCATAACTTATATCCGCTTCGGAAAGCAATCACGTTCTCTCAAATACGAAAAGAAATTCAACAAATAACACCGGCCGCCCTAAAAAAGGTCACGAAAACCAGATAAGGCAGGCAATATCCACGCCTTAATTTCCATAAATTGCTTTTATATTCAAAAAATTAAAACCAAAAAAGTAGGAGCAAACAAAAATCAGCGCCACGGATCCACCCTCGTTCAATTAGAAACCAAAAAACGACGAAAAAAAAAAAAAAGAAACTGAAAAGGAACTTGGCCAACCCGCTCGTACATCCATCCGTATTACACAGTAAACCACCTCAATCTGTCTAAACTTTTGGACATGCAAATGAATAAGACAACCGGATACGACCACTTAAAGCCACTTCAAGAGAGAAGGGACCTTGACCACATCAATGCCATCGTCGACGTCGTCGTCGTTTCAGTATTATCGAATTAGTGCGCGGTTGCATGCAAAACTGCAATCCTTTAAGCAACTTCGTCCTGATGTTCGCTCGGATTTGTGAACAGGCGGCTGATTAATGGCTTCCTGCGGTTTATATACGCTTGAAGAGATAACTACACACACACACACACCCGGGGGTAAGGGGATGGGGCAAAGTTTACTTCGAAACAATTTGCATTGGATTCCGTTTGCGCGCAAAGTTTCTCAAACAGCCAGCTCCTCCCTGGAACAAGAACAGATAATAATGTACACAACGACTTATGCACTTCCGGATAATCACTGCTGCCAAATGCCAGGATCACAACCATATAGAACTTGACGACGACAACGACGACAAATTCCAATGACATGGCAATATTTTGTGTGGCTGTGCTTAATTTTATGTTAATTTCTGCGCGCCCAACCTTCCGCAAACTATATTTGCATGAATTTTCCTATCAAAGGAATCAATTTCAGGATATCGTTGAAATTTTCATTACTACACCGGGAATTTATATTTATTTTTTCGCTCTTGTTAGGAAAGATAGGAAAAGATATGTGGCACAGGGAGTCGGTCCGTTACTGCCAGGTAATACACTTAACCTGGTGTAGATGTACAAAAAAAAAAAATAAAAGGAACTTCCACTTCAGCGCCCGTGGCCCGTCAGTCGCTCCTTCAAGGAAATGGGACCTTGTCCTCCTCTGTGCACATATTTGCGAAATGATTGCCTTCGTTGGAGTTACCGGCTTCTTTGTCGAGATGTCGATGTGAGCTTCCTTTTTCTTGGGCGGCACCGGTGGGTGGCCGAGGTACCAGCACCCATGAGTGGGGGATAAAATTCAAATCGAAGGCAAATATTTGCTCTACGTTCTCCTTTTGCTGTATTTGAATGCCACCGCCACGCTCTGGTGTGCTGGGGAGTGGAGCAGAGTGGTTGGCTTGGCAATGGTGCCCACGGTGTCGGGAGGTGGTTAAAAGGCTAAAAAAAAAAATGAGAAAAATAAATTTTTGGAAAATTGGGTAAATAAACTCCAGGAGGAGAGCGAATATTGTGGCCATGGCCATGTGCGAAAGTCACAAGTTAAACACAACTGGCGATGGGAGACTTGGTGTGGGCAGGGAATGTTTCATTTAAATTTTTTTTTCTTTTCTTTTTTTTTACCGAAAATCATGAATTAATGTAATTTGAGGAAAAAAAAAGAAAAAAAAAAAAATTTGTTGGACAAAGTTCTTCGAGATTCTAACAAAGTTGATTGGAAGCGGATGGAGAAATAAATTAAATCAGGATGTATATTGAAATATTTATGGTTTGTGGTTTTTCGGATATTTTTTCCTCGTTTGTATCCTGCTCAGTTCGGGGAATAGCCTTTGCTTGAATTCGTAAAGAGCGAGAGATAATGTTTGGATACAGATGTAGTCCTGGGGATTAGAAATTCTAAGCTCAGTCTGTTCTATTTTTATCCCATTCCAGGACGTGACAAGGTTGATTTTGGATTCAGATGGATGAATGGAGGGATCTAAAATAATAAAACGTAACCGGAAGCGATGAGGTATATTTATAAGGAATTTTCCACGCTTTTGGCAGCCTTTTGAACATTGATCTCCTCGCAGTGATGGCTGTAAACGTGGGTATTACGAGCTGTTGGAAGGATTTAACACGTTAAGTACGCCGTGCAGTGGGCCTCTGGGTAGGGATTACCCACGTTGACTTAAAAACATACTTTCGCTGCGGTATCAGGATCCCCTGTCTCACGTCAGAGGACATTCGGGACAGTTTTGGGTTTAAGTAAAGTAAGAAGGTTTTGCAATAATACATATGTTGACTATAATAAGTTTTAAAATCAACAGGCGATCTCGTTTGATGAGCAGTTTTCATAAAGATACCAAGACTTGCGTGGCTTGACATCAATAGTGGGCCAACAATTTGTCAATCAGAGGGAAAAGAAGGCCAATGCAGGTCATTCTCTAATCCTAAGGATATAGTAATTTTGAAACCATATGCCATGCAGGATATCCATCTATCCACTACATAGATTGTTTCTGGTATATTTTGCAACCAAAGTGTAGCAGTTTTTTGAAAGTGGAGACCCTGACAGTAACAATAGCCATACGTGAGACTGTGTAAGATAATACCACAGGAAGGTATCGTTTAATGTTCTTGGAGCACAATGCAATATAAAGTTAAGCTCTGGTCCTCGTCCTTGGGCTTTAAGATAGACCAGGACGATGAATTGTTTAGAAGAGGTTCAAAATCTAGATCAGGCTAAAAGGTTCTAAAAGGACAAACCAAAGACGTTGTGAGAGATTTCGTCTTTTGTTGGTTAGCACGTCGGTACTGTCGGTATTCAGTTTCCATTTTCTTAAGGTAATAGCTGCTTATATAACATTTAGTAACGTAAGATCCAATTTGATTCTCAGCTTGGGGATATTCCCAAGAAGCTACAAGCTGTCAGAGCCATCTGTAGATCTTGCACTTAGATATACAGCTACAGGAGAAAACCTACGACGAGGATGTGAAGATGTGGAAGTCAACCAAGATACAACCCACTGTCTCTATCAATATTTAAATTTCATGAACTTTTGGGAATATATCCAGTAAACTAGTGAACCACATCTTACGAATAGTAAGAAAATTTATCACAGTAAGGAGTTGAGCTTTAGTTATATAACTTTTACTTGACTATCCATGTTCTAAGCACAATCTAAGTCATGAGGGTCTTCTCACCACAGACAAAATCTTGGGCCTCCTCATTTGGACACCATGTCAGTGATAAAATACGATGGGACTATCTCCTAGGATAGGATGTTCTACTCTACAGGTTCCGTCAAACCAGTCACCGATTTTTTCTTCTAATCATGAGTCAATCTGGAATCCCTTGAGAGCTTAATTTATAGTTTCTGATTCTAGTTTCTCAAAGAAGGTATTACCTTCTCCGCATATCACTAAAATACATAGTTCAGATAGGAGTATGTTATCTCCGAATTGTTCTACCAATAATTTATAGTTTGACCGGCATGCAGTATGTCATCTTGTACGACTATGTTGCGATCACATATCTATCAGTTCGGTGTCACTTAAGTTTGCGAACAAATAATCGCTGATTGTCATTCAGTTACGTACTCTATTGACAGTAACACGAGCTTTAGACTCATTTATGAAAAAAAAAAATCAACGCCGTATACTAAATACCTTATCTACGCTGACGCAGTAAGGCTGACCAACTATCGATTGAATCAGCTTGACCGATGCAACACTGCTAGACTACTCTGGCCAAGCTCAAATGAAAATGGGTCCTCAGGACTCCTAAAACACGGGAGAGTAGCCCTCTCTAAGATAGTTAACATCGGAACCGGCCACTGTGCTATAGGTAAACATGCTCAAAAACTACCACACAACCACTTTTACAGAAGTTGTAGGGACGAGTAGAAGGAGCAGACTATCAGTCACCTCCTATGCACATGCCTAGCACTTTCCAATATTAGAAAGGCTACACTAGGTAAATACCTTTTTAACGACTACTATTAGCTCTTTCATAAAAAGGAGTTCTAAGAGCAAGAGGGTGACCCAGACACTTTACCTAACGGCAGCACAATGGACCTATTCTGGTCTAAGTGCATCCTTATCAGGGGTCGGTCTTAACCAACCAACCAACCGATTCTCTATTCAAATCGAAGAACATTTTAAAAAGCTCTTTATTGGTTGTGACGGGTATTCTATGATACCATCTGTACAGATTTTGCAGAATTATCCATTCTGAGCTCGAAGTAGACTGTAGTAGAAAGTCCTTACCTAACAACAGGTATGTATATGTCATCTACACTTACCCAGAGAGTACTCCTCATATCCGTATTTACCCAAGAAAGTAAAGTTTACCAAAGTCATTCTTGCTTGGCTCCCTTGTCATAAGCAGCCTGTAACAAGTAATTCATCAACTTCCTGTAACGCCAATTTATAATTAATACACCCACCGACCAAAGCAAATGCCACCATTCCAAATGCAGCACCTTTCACATGTTAAAATAAAAAATAATCATTTATTTTCTAACCTAAAATTTCATTCTTCCTCATGAAATCAAAAAAGTATCTTTTCCTCATTCATTCGGTTTTTATAGCCCTCGACCAAGGTACAGCATTCCGTTCCAATTGATTTCGATTTGAATACGGCCTTTCATATTCATAACCCCATCCTCATTATTATGAATGGCCAATTCCCACATCATATTGGCGTTCCTTTAAACACGTAACTTTTGGAATTTACTGCCAGGGTCAGCCAATAAAGGGGTCATGGGGTAAGACCGACAGAAACCATATAAATATTCCAAAAGGACACTTCATCCCGACATGATCTTCCTTCACATCATTATAAATAGCTACACACACACATCCATGGCCCCCACTTCCCAGTCTCGGGATTTCGCTCTTGGAAATCCTCTTCGGGCCAAGGTAATGCCAAAAAGGTCGAATCCAATTTCACGACCCATCCCTACCGGAACTCATTGGAACTCTTATATTATTTATTATCATTTAATGCGCTTTGATTTAGGGGAAAATTTAAATCGCAGACACACTGCAGTTGCCAAGGTGACGAAATGGCCCATCGGAGCTGCAGTTGCTGTTGCAGAGGAGAATAAAATCGAAACGCAATTAAGCCTCACAGGACGATGACTATTGCAGAATTAATTGGTTAAAAATTAATCCCACATTCGATGTGGTTGGTTGTTTTGGTCCTGGCACCATCGTCGTCGCCGTTGCTGCCATTCAATATGAATCATCGACGCATTGAAATGCAAATAGGCCGGCCAGACCAGGAGTACGGTTTCTAATTGAATTCCCCGTTTTGCGTTGATTGTTGTGCAATCGCGAAATTGGGTATCCGCCGCGCGCCATCGACATCGTGGTCTGCCTGTCGAATGCATCTGCTAATGAGAGATGTCAAAAGCCAGTCAGTCCATGGTGTGTGTGTGAGAGAGTGTGTGGTGGTCGAATGGATTTGGATACGCACTGGAAGCCCTCAGCGTAATTCTGGATTATTAATTTGTCCAACAGAAAAGGCCATTTATGGCCATTTTGCCAAGGATCGAGTGGGTACTGGATAATCGATTGGGCGTAGGGATTGTTTCTCACCGCACGGATGTGTGTCATTGCAGTGGATTGCTGCTGCGTAATGGATTTCATGGGATTACAGTGTGGTGACAATCCTGACTTAAGGACTTGACACACACCGTACACATGCAATTGCACTAAATATATTTTACTTACAGTTCTGAGGACTGCTGAGTGTATCCTTGCGGGTATGTTCAAGGTTGAAAAGAGTTCCAGGAATTCACACACATTGGCAGTGAATGTTCTCTAATTCGTAGAATTTAATAGTAATCTACGGGTGGGTTCAACAAATTGCGAACTATTTCACACTAGTCATACTGAACCATGCGCTTGAGCCAATTAAAATTCATCAAGTTTTAGGAAGGATATTCCCTGAAACTCCTACGTAGTTACAGTTCCGATTATTTGATTCCAGGAGCAGAGGTGTATGATCTTACATATTCTAAACCAATCGTTGTGGAATGCATTCCACGAATTCGTATTAGGAAATCAGCTGAATTCGTTTGAATTCGTTTGAATTCATTGCATTCACTTGAAGTGATTGAACTCATCTAAAGTCATAGAAGTCTTTAAATTACTTGAATCATTTAAGTTGTTGAAGATACTGGCACTTTTGCTGCTTAATTACTTAATTACCCTATTTTATTTCTGAGCAAAGTAGATTCTTCTTCTAAGTACGTTCTGTTACTATCGCCAGTTGCATGCTTTCTACATTTTCTAGCGATCTCTGCATAAGGACTAGTGATAGACCACTGCAATCTACTGATTCTGCAAATTCCATCGATGTACCCGATTAGTAGGACAAATTCGTGAAAGATTGTACCTCTGGTGTTGGCTTGTGACTTTCATAAAATCCGCTCCAGTATGACTTTAATAAAGTCCCATGATAGCGCCTCGTATTTGTTAACGTCAAAGAACTGGGTAGGGTCTTCATCGGCCTTGATACACCAAGACACATGTAGTCACACAAGGCCAAGAAAATTCAAATCCAATACTAGACCTGGCTCTATATAGCTCATCTGTAAAGGATCGTACAGTAGGTTGTAACGTGTAACTTGTTTCCATTGAGTGGTTAGTTCATGGCTCAAAACATACAATTAAACCCTTAAAATCGACATCGACAACAAGAGAAGAAAAATTTGGTCCAACCGGCTGGCCTTTCTTGGTCCGTTAAAGGACTGAAAATCAGCAAAGACTGATTCGTCTGAAGGTTAGGAAAAAGCTAGCTTACAAGACGGTAGGGTATGTTGGAGTTTAACTTGAAGTATAAACCTAGATTTCTAGTAGAACTACTAAAAGTGTTGGAGTACATTTTCAGGCCACAGGACATTGCATTTAGCATAAGACTAAAGCATCAGTGAAGTATATTGAAAACAGAGGTGAGTGCTTGGCTTGATTGCAGGGCTATCAAACTGTCTATAGATAGTCACAATAACACCTTGATCTCGTCAATAATACTATCAAAGTTGGTCGGAAATTCTTTTCCTGGCTATTACGAGCTAGTAGCTAAACTTGATGGCACCTAGGGCTTACAGAAACTGAATATCTAACTTAAATAATGCCATCGGAAGCCAGATCCAGGACATCAGTATCTGGTTCGGTGGCGTATGTGTAACATTTTTTTTTTACACATTTGTTGGTCCGAGAATTTTCAAATTTCAATAAGATCGTTTGTGCCTGGATCTCACAGAAATAGAACATTTGACTTGAATTACGCCACAAAAAACTAAATTCAGAAAATCAGTTTCTGGTTCGGTGGCGTATATGTAACAAATTTTTCCATTCATTTGTTGGTGTAGGTCACCTCATTTGTGCCTAGGAATATTCTCAACTGATTTGTTTATGGTTTCATGAAAGGGGGCTGAGATTTGGTGGTTCCATCATCTTTTATTTATCTCTGCTCAGAAGACCAGTCTGATTAAATTGAGATGGGATTGTAATTATAAAATGGAATTGATGTGGGAATCCATATTTGTGTCTGTATTGTCTGCGCGATGTGGTGATCACCCACTTTGAGCGTGTGTATGCGTATGCACTTACCGACTGCCTATGGACAGTAACAAGTACCCTAAAGTTCCTGTCACCGAAACTTGTTGCCTTCCCTTTTCTCATGAACCGAATCTCCATGTAGAACCCGATTTCCTATGAGGTATCACAATGGACCTTCTTTTTACTCCAAGTGAGGAACAGTCACCAAACCCTAGATGACTAGTCACTGGTATGAAAACGCATTACGCAAGTATATGCCCAATGTTCACTTCCTTTAAAAAAACGGCAGAATAAATCGAAGCAGCTGCTTCCCATCGCCAATTTGATTTGCAACAGCGACCCACTGCCACATCTATTGAATCACTTTTGACAACGGTCCCGAATCGACATAAATTATCAATCTCTTGAGACTCGACAAGAAGTCAAGATATTTATCTGATAAATTCATTTTGGACACGTGTTCTTAGATATCTCTTTTTATGGTCTCCAGAGGCAAACGATTTTTTTTGTACCCAGACTCTATGGGAATACGTCTTCGTGATTCTACCATCCATCGATTAGAGACATAACTCTCCCTGTGTATCTTTGGCAGTAAAGTGATTTTCCATTTTATTATCCTGTCGTTTTATGGCACTTAGAATGCTCCCAAGCAAAATGGGGCACACAAAAAAGAACTATTGTCTTTTATGCGCATGTAATTACGAATTCGTATTACGAGCATAACTCGGTCTTTGAGTGAAGAAGACACCTAGGTCATTGACATACAAAAAAAAAAGAATGAAAAAAATAACAAGAACGGCTTGTTGCAGTTCATCCTTCCACTGTGAGAGAGTGCACATCATCGTTATCCTTGCCATCTCCAGCATCGTCATCGTCGCTAGCATATTCCACAGCCATTGTACATTGTGTGATAAGTGACTTTACACTCACACATTCGGTGTGCTGTGCATGAGTGTATAGTGTCCTTAAACGAATAATTAATAGACTATCGTCATCATCATCATCATCATCTACGTGTAGTGGATAAATAAAAAATGAAGTTTGCGTACTTGTACCTGTGCTGTGTTTTCTTTAATGTTGTTTCCGCTGCACTTGGTCCTCTAGAGGTAATTATTATCCTTTCTCTCTTTTATGGGAAAATATACCAACTGGCGAGCGTTTGCTTTAGTTCTGAATTTAGAGAAGGATGTGTGTGTGTTTTTCTTTGTCTTTATATTTTCGTTGCAAAATAAACAAACAATTTGGATAAACCAGCACGCAGTGCTTAGGTCCTGCTACGTATTAATCTTTTATCTAATGTAGGACATAATGTATAACAATATGACCAATAGTACTAAAAGTACAGACTCGACAAGAGTTAACAAACATCAAGAACGAAGGCTCTAAAAATAGTTCTGCCGAGATTTAGAGGAATACTATAAATACTAGCTTATAGGGGAAAACACTATCGCTACCTAACGTCGAACTTTTTGTACTTTCAGCCAAGCGCAACATTTACCTGGTTAAGCTAATTCATTTGAAATTCATTTGACAATGGAATTCCCAGAAACGTTGGCGAGGATAACAGAAGATACATGTGCATATCCTTCGTGACGGTTTTTCCACTCATATTTATTATGTGGGACATGTCAGGAGATGAAATGAAAACAAATAGGAACATTGTGTCCACAAAAATGATATTCTAGTCATCCCACATATTTTTGGAACAGCAGTTCTGCGAAACAAAACAAAAAAAAAGGATATAAACAAATAAATAACATGAATGTGAACATAGGATTGTTGCCACTTGCGACTGTATAAATATTTATTTTTGTACGTGTAAAGGTTTTTAATTTGAATCTCAACGCTGGTAGATGAAAGTTGAAAAATTGTACAAAGCGTATTTACCTAGAATCAGGAAGAGAAACAGAGATTTACAAATCCAGGAAGGTAAGCGGATAAGTTACTCTACTAATCTGTATCTAAACACATGTACAAACATCAAGCGATAAGGCAAAGAAGGCCAAAGAAAGTGAGGAGGATGAGGCTTCCGGTGAAGGACGCTCTGGACGTGAGAGCCCCGAACAGGTATGATGGTTAAAATGCAGATACGTAGGAAACTGCAGTCGAGTGTAATTCTATATCCTAAACAACTGGCGTATCTAAATTAATTTCATAAGCTTCAAGCCACAGACAGCAATAGTAAGCTCATACAGATAGTAAGCGACACAGACACACACGCTCAAGGGGATGATGGAATAAAAAAATGTATGGAAAAATTGGTTACACATACGCCACCGAACTGATATCCTGAATCTGGCCTCTGGTCTCGTAATTCAAGTCCAATATTGTATTTGTATGAGTACCAGGCACAAGCGAGCTTAGCTGCTAGCTCGTTACAGTCGAGAAAAATTTAAAATTTTCGGACCCAGAAGTGTGCGAGAAAATAGGTTACCCAAGCGCCACCGAACCAGATACTGATATCCTGAATCTGGGTTTTGGTGGTGTAGTTCAAGTCAGTTGTTCTTTTTCTATGATTCTCAGGCACAAACGAGCAGAGCTTCTAGCTCGTTACAGTCGGGAAAGATTTAAAATTTTCGAATCAACAAATGTGTGAGGAAATAGGTTACCCAAGCGCCACCGAACCAGATACTGATATCCTGAACCAGGGTTTTGGCGGCGTAGTTCAAGTCAAATGTTCTATTTCTATGATTCTGAGGCACAAACGAGCATAGCTGCCAGCTCGTTACAGTCGGGAAAAATTGAAAATTTTCGGACCAAAAAATGTGTGAGGAAATGGGTTACCCAAGCGCTAACGAACCAGATACTGATATCCTGAATCAGGGTTTTGGCGGCGTAGTTCAAGTCAAATATTCTTTTTCTATGATTCTCAGGCACAAACGAGCATAGCAGCTAGCTAGTTACAGTCGAGGAAAATGGAAAATTTTCGGACCCAGAAGTGTGTGAGAAAATGGGTTACCCAAGCGCCACCGATCCAGATACTGATATCCTGAATCAGGGTTTTGGCGGCGTAATTCAAGTCAAATGTTCTTTTTCCATGAGTCCCAGGCATAAACGAGTTTAGCTGGTAGCTCGTTACAGTCGTGAAAAATTTAAAATTTTTGACCAGTAGATGTGTAAAAAATATGTTACACATACGCCACCGGACCAGATACCGATATCCTGCACCTGACTTCTGGTGTCACAATTCAGATCAAATATTCTGATTCTGTGCATCTAAAGTGCAAATGAGGTTAGCTGCTAACTCGCTGTATCCGGGAAAAAGAGAACAACAACTACAACAGTCGGATACCCCAAACTAGAACTGAAGCAGTAGTATTGCGTGTGCTTTGCCGGATGTCTCTTACCCAGCAATCGATTGACTCAATATCTCGATCTCTAGTCCACGAGCTGGGTTTCTCGTCGTCATCGGTAGTTTCTTCAATCCTTTCCTATTTATATTGCGTTGTAAAGTTTACAAAAGCTCCCATTACAAGGACATGCCAACGAAGGCTCATAAATATTTGCAAATCACCCCACTTACCAGGCTTCCAATGCGAAATAATTATTGATTCTAAAAATTAAATAAAAATTGCTCAGCCAACACAACCTGTTCCAGTCGCAAAGGTTATTAACTTCCACCACCACCAACCAACTTGCTAATGTGCAAATTACGACCAATTGTTCAAATTGAATTCCCCCCCCCTACGACTCTGAAAACAGAAAAAAAAAAAAAAAAATCACAATTCCAGCCATTCACCCATAAACGTTTAGTTAACTTTGCCGAGTGTAGCCAATTTTCAATTCATTCGCAATAAACGCTAATAAAGTTTTCCCAACAAACAAACGAACAATAAATATCAGAAATTGTTTCTCATTGAACCCTCGCCTGGTTGGTTGGCACCGATGGGGGTGGCGGAGCGCGACCACCCTTGCAATCTGGAACCGCTGTGTACACAACAAACAGATGTCCCCTGGGGGACAATTTATTTAGTCCTTCCTGTCCGTGGCAAACGCCAAAGTCGCCAGGCGGCATCGAGTTGAAAGCTGTGCAAATATATTGCCAACCCGACAACTGAAGTTGTCGTGTTTCCAGCTCTCAGGTCCGGCTATAGTTTTTTGGTCTCGGTCTTCCCATTCCTAGAAACTATGACATTTCTTTAATTTTGAACGTACACACACAGGTTCCACACAATCGTGACCCCTTCAGCTGCCCGTGCGCGATGTGACCGTGTAGTCCTTTGGAGGCCATCAACTCGGCGCTGTGTATGTTGCCACCTTTGCGGCGGGTAATGCGAACTTCCCCCGGCAAAGGAACCACTAGTGGATGCGATAAACATCGCCTGAATTAGGAATGCTTAGTTCTACTGCCTCCCCGGTGCAGGGGAACACTTGCTATGCTTTTTTTTTTTTTACTTTTTAAATGATAATAAATTTTGGACGGCATTTTTCCGCCGCCCTTACCCAGCCGCCGCTGGAAGAGCTCCTCATGTACCTAGCCGCCTCACCCGGATGTCGGGAGTGCGGGCTGATTTATTTGCGAGCCACCGAAACACACTCGCGGGAGTGGGCGGAGGATGGCTTGGCGCTGGCACATGGTGGCAACTATTAATTCTGCACGGTAGTAGTTTCGTGCTCATGACAGCGCTCTAGAATGCCTCGCCTTTCTCCGGCTCAAGCTGGTTCCTTTGTTTGTTGGTTTTTTTTTTTTTGTTTCTGAATTTTTTTGTTTTTTTGCGGGACTATCCGACAATGTTGGAACGGGGCCGCTACAGATTTCAACATTTCATTTGATAGGCATCACATTTTGGATTTTATTTATTCTGGTCGTTCTGATCCGATTGTCGAAAAAATCAATCCTTGGTCATGTGCGCGCCGTGCCTGTTCAATTCGCCGTCAATTGCAATATGCAAATACACATACCCGGGCGGGCGTTAGAATTGGTTAACCCGAGCCGGGGAGGAGAAGAGGATTTTAAGCGAGACTATGTACTTGTGAGGTTGGAAATTGCAAGAATGGGATGAAAAAGGACATTCTGTCAACGAGTGATGTATTGGAGTTGGGGAGATTCACGTATGACTGTGTGTATCGTTCTTTTTTTTTTTGGGAATGATATGTACTCGTACTACTCGCATGTGATGTTTTTTTATTTGCCCTGGAGATGAATATGTTATACGACGTTGAAAATGCCAGAGAGATTTATTTAGACGGATATAAACAATTTAAAAGATGTCTATTTAAGTGATGGGTTAGGGCTATATGGAAATTGGGACAGTCTGGTTGCAAAAAAAAAACGAAAAAAACTCGAAATGGGTATATTTTACGATATCCTAGGGTAGTTTGATATATTAAGGCAAATGAAAAACTGTCTAAATTAGGACATTTTAGACAGGTTCTGGTCATATTTGCCTGGGAATCAGTACATGTCTATTTTTGTGTGGCGATGCTCTTTGAGGTCTGTTAAGGGTTGAATTTTTAATTTGTGGTCGAAAAGATGTATTTTTTTGAAACGACAACCTTTCGACGGACATGGGTAAAGTTTGTGAACTGAAAAAAATCTCCTTTATCCTTATTTCAAATATAACGTAATCGGAATGGAAAAAAAATTCATCTGATGAGGAGAGTGACAGACTAGATTTTAATTTGGTTTGGTTGAAGTGTGTACCGGCCAGCAGTAGGTCCACTTCGATCAGAGGGCAAGTTTTCTATTTTCCCACCTAATCCATGTGTCCACTTGAGATTTTTAGTTTCAAGAGACTCTTTTTACCTATTTTTATCAGATCCTCTATATCGTTGTAATAGGGGGTTCCTAAGTAAAACTTCTTTCTGCGAGAGAGAGCTTGACATAATCAAAGGAGGTAAGGAATAGTCTTTTCCTCTTCTTCAAGCACACATCTTCTACAAAATTTGGGCCAAACTTGTAGTATGCTTGTATGAAGAGAAATGACATTTTAATAGAAATTTAGATCCAGCTTTGGTCAAATTTGTTTTATCCTTACAGAGAATGATTCATGTAGTGATTATGATTTCTAAAGTATCTGCCAGGATAGGAGTATTTGTTACTACTTTGGTGAGTTCATCAGCCTCAGAATATCTCTACGCCCTGGTACCCATCCTGCCTAGCTGAATATTGGACTGCTCACTCAGGTCCGTGAGAGATGATTACCAATTAAGATTTAGATACTAATAAAAATAATGGACCTAATGGGGTTTGCTCTGGTTATTCATCCAGATTCTCTGTTGAAAACCATGTTCCTAACAACAAGCGAATCAATCTAGCAAATCAATCTTTCCTGAAGTCCTATCAGTTTTCTTATGGTAACTGGGTATTATTGATTCGAAGAGAATATTCCTAATTCTAGACACCTTTAGAGATTTGCTTTATTTGATCACAGAAGACATGCTTAGGAATGCTTTGTACACAGTCTTTCAGCTAGTCGTTCATAAGTTTGACATTATTGGCAAATTGCAAAGTATATTGCAGTACGGTTCGACAGGATTTTGCGTCATTTGACCCAGAATTCAATTTCCTACTGATCCACTCTGTATAGTTCTTTTGTATTGTTTCAAACCATATTTGACAGTCAACTCCCTAGTTTGCAGCAAAAGAAGGCATTTCTGAAACCTTTTAGGAACTGGATTCCTCCTCTACTAGTTTACAGTCCATTACTGCCAATTCAGGGTTTTGGTAGACAATTATCCTGGAAATATCTATGGTGGATGGTTTTTAGCAGAATTCACCAATACTGTGAAGGGGGATAAAATTGAGCAAATTTTACGTTTGAGCTCCTGACTTTGTAGTCAGACTTGTCCATTTTTGAGATCCAACTGATCGTCGAAGGAGAGTTTGAAAATGGTTAAATTTTTGGTATTTTTTAACAGATCCTTTTTTTAGGCCTACATAAGCATGACTGGGAAAAATAAGTTTTTCTTGTTGAAATATTGTTCTTCATGATTTTGGAATCTCTATGCTGCTTGCTTCCATTTCCAAAAAACCATCAAATTTAGCTTCCGAGTCAAGCACAAAGTTTTAAATTGTGAAAATATACTTCTAGCCTCCTTTTTGAGGCGATTTTCATCTATACCTCTTACTCTCACTTTACATACTGTTCTTTCAAGGTCAGCTAGTAGCCCATTGACTACCGAATTTCAGATACCAGGGACAAGACACCTTGGGGTATACACTGACAATCCTTCTAACCAATAAATTGCTCTGTTAAAAATCAGTTCATGGCTTAGGAAGATTCATATAACCCGACATGGTGATGTGAACCTAAGAAAGCCTTTCGTTTTTTGGTCTTCAAGACTTCAAGGATTTTATTCTTTTAGCTTAGATTCTATTAATTTGTAAGAAGGGATTCATATTTTTAGGCTAGGTTCCATATACTTAGTACCTATTGTGAAGCTTGATGCGAGTCCTTTTCTGAGTAGATTATCTGCTTTTTCATTACATACATAACAGCTGTGTCTTGAGTCTTGCACAAAAATAGACAATCTTATAGCTAGAAGTTTCGAAATTGTTTCCAAAGCCTTGATATTCGAAAAAACTTGAATGAGTTTAGATCAGTTTATGTTTTTCTGGATAGATTCGGTGAGAAGTTTCGAAATTGTTTCCAAAGCCTTGATATTCGAAGAAACTTGAATGAGTTTAGATCAGTTTATGTTTTTCTGGATAGATTCGGTGAGAAATTGGTGATTTTTCTAGCAGAAGACCAACTTGATTTCTGCGGATATTTGTTTTATTTTATATCACCATTCTATTCTTAAAGAGGCAAGTAGACTCGCAAACTCTATTTCGGACTTTCCAAGATATTCCACAAGTCCAACAAGTCCAAATGACTTACGATGAAACCAATCACACTCCTTGGATAAACTTGTACAGAGCCTCTGTTGTTTGAAGTTGGTGTCAAAAAATAAGGATGGAAGATCTTTCTCTCTCTCGTATCTATCTCTGGCTTTGGGGAGAAATGATCTCCGGGCATGACAATGAGTCTTCACTATGATATGCCCCTCTTCATCCATATTCACTTGGAACTATAACTAGAGAAATGATTTCGACTGATCTCAAACAGTCTTAACTTCTTATCGGACTTAGAGTCCTATGTTTATCTCAAGCCAGCTGTTACACGGCATATGACTGCAGAGCTTCACAAATAATGCTTTCTTCCAGTCAATGCATTTTACTTAGCTGGGCTTCAACACTAAATTCATCGTAGGCCACGTTTTAATGTTTTAATTTGATGGTCGGATAGTGTGGAGGATTTATACCATTCGCAATCCTAGTTACCAAATTATGAACGCATATTCCACCCAATTTTACCGAAAACTAGGATCTTCTGTTAACTTCGTAAGCACTAATGAAAAGCCCTCAAGTTTACATTAATTTATTTATTATATATCATTTACTTACTTATTGCTTTTACATAAACTTTTAAATAGTTATATTTTTCTTTTGTTTTCTGTTTTTTTTTCTTTCTTAATATACAATAACGTGTAATATTATTTTCTTAGACATGATTTCGACTTATATATTAAAATTTCCAAAAAACAAAAGTTACATTTGATAACTTAATCGGAGATGTGTATGTATTTTTATTTATTTATTACCTTCTAATTTTCTATTAATTATTTTACAATTTATACAATTCGTTTTATTGGTTGTGTATGGTTAACATTTATATTCCAAAACTATCCTATCACTTGACGTATTTGTCTGTATTCTTCTATTTTTATAAGTGGGTTTGTTTTTATTTTGCTTACTATTTGATTTTTATATATACAAATTTAAAAAGTAAACAAAAAAAAAATATTTTATTTAATAAAAAAGTAAGTAGTTAACACAAAAGGAGGTATTCAAGTGATATTGGGATATAAAAGGAAATGCTTGAGCTTAACTTCTGACCGAAAAAGTCAACAACTTTGGCAGTTTAATTGAAGTTCACCTAGCCCAAGTGAATAACCATGCAATAGGTAGGAGGATGTAATTCAAGTCAATAAAGAGAAAGGAGTCATCTTAAGCTACCTTAAAGTACTTAAATAGATTTCGCGTTTCCTTGGAGACTTTTCACTTCAATCCTTTCAACAATTAGTTCATATCTACTTAACTAACAGATAAATACATGTCGTATTTAGATACACATCAGTGTCCTCTTACTATGTTATGTACAATAAATTTAATATATTTTCTTTCTTAAAAAAAAAATCCATTAAATACATATTTTATTCACTAACAGCATTCAGGTATTAAATACCAATAGCTGTTCCCTGTTAACATAAAAAATAATCACTAAGTATAAAAATAAAAACGAATAAATAAAGAGCAGTTGAACTATAGAGAAAATTATCACCGTACATGCACTAGTTTCGTGCAACCGCTCAGTGTTGACTTTGAAGGACTTTGGTGTTGTTGTTGTTGTTGCTGTTGCTGTTGTAGTAGTTGCCGACTTGAAATGCAACTGAAACCCGTAGTTATTCGAAAGAGCTCACATAGCAATAATAACAAATACAGGAATGTTGTTATTTGAGTTACGCCGGTTGTTAGCTTAGATGTTTGCATTGTTCTTGTGGCAGCATTAGTTTGCATCGCTTCTGGTCGCTCACCTGTAAAGAGAGTTGCAAAAAAAAAAATGAATTTAAAAAAAAAAACGGTGTACGCTATTCTGACAAATATCCTTTTCCTGGAAAACTATGCAACTATATCCTAAACGGTTCAGTTTAACGTTTAATTTTACAGTTGATGGTGGCGGCAAACAGCGTGGAAAAAATAAACAATGTAGAAAAAAAAGGGAAGGGAGAAAGGTGGGTCCTTGATGCTGCTATATGGTGCTTCTGAAGCATGAAAACCTTGTGAGCTAATGAAATCGTTTTGCTAGAAGTTGGCATGAAAGGTCGTGAAATACTGTTGCAGGTTGTAATAGCTCGAAATGGCTGAAGGCTGAAGGATTTACAGGTCTAACAAGTAGACGGAACGCATCAATGGTCTGGTGTTTTTAGTTTGGCCAGGTTTTTCCTTTGGCGTATTACATGGCTAAAGGTTTTGTTTTTTCTATGCAAATGTGTATTTCGTAATAAAAATACCGCCATCGAAAGTGGTTGCAGATTTCATGTTGTTGATCTTCTGCCAGACGAACATGATGGGGTTTGTAAATAACTTCTACATTCTCGTAACATTCTTCCTGAATGAAATTGAGGACTATACCGAGACTATTCAAAACGTTGACTATGATCAGTCAAATAGTTAAATACTGGTGTTAGCTGAGAAGGAAGTTGTCTGAACTTAAAAGTAGGCTCGATAGAATGGCAACTTAGCTAGAACCAACTCACAGATTGATGTTGGACTCATCGCTTGATACTTGACATAACAATGTAGGAAACTGATTCACAATGTAGGAAAAGAATTTTTTCATTTTTCGAAATCAAATCAAACTGACAGGGATTCGAAGAACACAAGAGGTGAGTAGTGCTCCAACTTTGGTGCTAAAAAATAGACAAGAGGTGGTACAGAGTACACTAGGCTTTTGCAATGATTGTTGGACGATAGAAATGGGAATAGAAAGTGAATGCACTTAGCCTAACTTCCGACTGAGCCAGATAGCCTTAGCAGAAGTCAGGAACGCAAGGGTCATTTTCATACCTAAAGCAGGTAAATCGAGACCCACCTATGTGAAAGGCGAAACTAGGTGGAGATGGTGGACCAGCAATGTTCCTCAAGATATGCATACATACGTACATATATACATCACAACAATCAGACCCATCCTGATTGAGACGTATGGTGAAAAGCCACTGTAAAGAAAAATGAGTTAGTCAACAATGTTGCACATAGAAATTTTTTTTAGGTAATATCTTACTGACATCTCTGATGAATCGAATGATACTCTTGGTACTTTCGACTTCGATAAGTCATAGGAGTGGAAGAGGAAAGAGGTCTTTAGAGAATGAAATTACGATACAACCAGTGAGGGCACGCACGGAGGTATAGATTCTAGAGATGCAAGCCTAAAACTTTCGGACATGCAAAGTGTTTTACGCAGAGGTACCACCTGTGCTCAAAACTGCGAAATAACTAGAAATGGAATCAAAATCTGACAGAAAGAATGCAAATGCTTAGCCCGGAGTCGACTGAATCACAATCGAAAATAGTATTGGTAAGTATCCAATGGTTAGTCCTGACAAAAAACTGGAACTACCCACATTTTGGAAAAAGAGTATCTGAATGTGGATCTTAAACTTGAACCTTATTCTTAACAATGCAGGTACGTAACGTTCTTAATAATCTGCACACGGAACCCATCCGAAGATGAACTTCCTTTTATCAAGAACCAATACTGCATTAATTCTCGAAATCTTCACAGATTATACATATTCTCTGGAAATCAAGATTCATTAAGAGAAGTTCCCTAATTTCTTTACCTTGAATCCTTCTGAGGATACGCATGGCACTTTAAATTGGAGACAAATTCTTGGAACTCTTCATCGTCATATAACTGATTTACATCAAAATAAATGCTTCATCAATGAGATAAACTTTTGGTCATTGGAATCGAATCCAGGATATATGCTTAATGCTTAAATTGCTTAAATTGCCCCAAAACATATGTAAGTAGTTCATAAAAGTCATGATGCAAACCTCACTTGTTCTGAATTGAACGCATCACTTATTTGGCTTAGACCTGCACCAAATATCCAGACCACTCATTTACGCAGGATGCAATCTAAATCGAAGTACACCCAATAGCAGCAACTACAACACGTTTACTGTGAAATAATATTAAACTCCCCGCATTCTGTGGATAAGTATCCTTCAGTATTAGCATACGCAATCCAACTGTGCGTTCCCAATTCGCATCGTTGCATTTAATTGCAATAATAATCCGTAAAAAACAGTATTCATACGGTAAGCACTCTCGCAGATTTATGCAATTCGCATTAAAGTCACGTATTTTTCACATTTTCGTTTTGGCCTGCACTTGCACTCGGGCAAAATGTCATTGGTTGATAAGGCTCTCGAAAGAAGAATGTGGGTCATCATGTTCATCCCATCAACTACTTGAGATGTTGAACCGTCAATGGTTACAAACACAGTATCTGCATACACATGCATACATTCGCTGAATACGTGTCGCTTTGGGGCGAAATTCAATTCACTCGAATCATCCTTTCCATCCACACTGTCAGCACCTCCTCCTTTTTTCGCTGATGCAGATTGTGAGCATATTCGTGCAACTATGCACTCCGAAGAGGAGAATCCTTATCGCACATGCATAATCTGGATGTTGTTTCATGCATGCATGTTGCAGAATCACTTCTGCATGCTTATCGACTGAAATCTCTGCTCTGTTACATATAGACATATGTGCATACTCTGTAACCGAGGGTGGTGTAATTATATGTGTCCTGCTTAGGTTCCTTAAGGAAAAGTTTAGAAACTCAAGATATCTATCTTTAATCTACGACTACAATGGATGTAATGCGAAAACTTCTCACCGTTCAAGTGAAATAAAGGATTCAAGCTATACTCCTAGCTTGCTTAATGTCAAAATATTTGAATAAAACTACGAAGGACTATTATACATCCTTCAGTTAGCTTATGATGGGATGATGAAAAGATAAGTAGTCTGATGATGATCATTGAACTTACCTTGGAGCACATGAACGCGTATGCTGGCTATTTCTGTATTCGATGGATAGCATGAGTATTTGCCGGAGTCTGGTAAATCGGCATCATCGATGAGAAGAATCGATTTGGGATCATCTGATTTACTGGTGATGAATGTGATGCCTCCACGCGATGAGTCTTCACTGATGACCTATTGGATACAAGAAAAATATAGATTGAAGTATAAATTCAATTTCGGAAAGTAGTAGACAGAAAAAATTGCATTTCAGGTTTATGAATAAAATTTGAGGAACTCTTGTTTGAAAGAGGAGTCATGTGACAGGAGTCCACCATTCCACACACCATGATGGGTGTGTCAAATAATTCTCGTCGTCTAGTGTAGTTCTTAGGGAACTGTTCTTCCAATACAGTGGATGAGATACTAGCCTTCGATTCTATGATTCAGATATACATCGCTGATTCATACAAGATTTCCAAGGGCTTCATTGCAAGAAGTTGCTCTGTGAAGGGATGACAGATAGTAATAAAGCTTCTAAACTTCTCAAGCTGTACTATCTGTAAAATCTGACAGATCGTGGGGGAAAGTGGTACGATCATTTGTGCCATTCAAGGTACCTAGTGCTGATGGTATTCTGCCACCTTTGCATGAGTTGCTAACTGAATCAGGAAAATGTTTACACATTGTTCAAGCCTAGACTATACACTCATTGCATGGAGAGAAATGCGGGTGGTGTTTATACCTGAATGAGGTAAACTTAAGCGAAGACCTATGAGATCTTTTTTACCAATTAATCCTCAACTCAATGATCCCACTTCTTATGCACTATGATAGTCAGGACCATCCTTACGTATAGGGATCTTGCATGAAAGAGCACTATGGTTAGTTATATTATGGTGCTATACGAGTATTTTGAAGTCTATCTCTGATCATCGCGCCTAGTATGTTGGACATTTTTATGGAGCCACTTTAACTCCAAGCCCTGCTGAACCATACACAGGTTTTCATTTTCTGTGAGAAGATTGTTAGGGCTAAGACTTCGACATCGACGGTGCTCCTGGATTTCCTAAAACCTGGCTCCTTTTTTTGATATCTGTGTCTATTCGATTTACGATCATGCTTTGTGGAGGTGGCTTTGTGGAGCATTTGCAGGTTTACTTAGCTTGAGAAGAGCTATGACGTAAGAGGCTCTGCAGATGATAGTATTTTGGTCTAGAGTCACTTTCCTATTTTTAACTATACTTTCCTATTTTTAGGTTCGAAAACTCTGGATGGCTTCCATCTGGACCTTCTGCAGTCCCAGGTTTTATGAAGGAGAGGGCAGTATCAAGTATTATCAAGTGGGTGATGTGCCATGTGGATGATTTATCAAGTTTAGCTTTCGATACTCCAACTATATGGGTAGATACACTAGGTGGGGACTTTGAAATGCCCAATTTCGGTAGTAAGCTCTAAGCCTTCCGGGTTGTGTGTTTGAAATCGATACTGTTTCCTGCTTTTGTCCAGGACCCTCATAAGTTCATTCGCTAGATTGGGGCTTCCACTAGTGGACTTTAGGATACATAACTTCGTCGTTGGTCTAAGGAGCCCAGTAACTCGATCAGAGTCGGATGGTATAAGAGACATGAATTGAATCTCAGTCTGCCTTCTGAAAATTTCATCTTACCTTTCGGTGCAGTCTTACATCGGAATCTAATACCTGACATCTATTTTGACTTGCGGGTATAAACTACTCGATCTTACGGGGTGGCCTTGAGTGGATGGCTTTCGTGATCCTAAAGCTTACTAATGGTCGTATTTTTGGTTTTTTTAAGGCCAACGTTAACTTCATAATTTTGACGTAGTTCAACGGAATAACTACAACACTTAAGTCATGAATAATTTATCTATAACCAAGACTGGGATTGAAAAATGTTGATTCCATAGAATCTGGTGGTGTGCATCTTGATTGTGTAATTCTTCACAGATGTATCTAATCGTTTTGTAATTTTCTACACAGCGCTACCAACCTTAATAGACTCATCTAGGAGTACATAAAGAAACATATAAAAGGACTTTACACAGCAGGATGCCCAACTGTGGGGTATGTCATTAAATTCAACCAGGTGAACGGTAGCTTGCACTTGCTGCTGCGAGAACTAATTTCAAATAACACTCTCAAATGAAACGAATTACATCTTGTCAGTTTAACGAACCTGCAATGTCCAACTGTAAATATTTATAAGTACCAACCCTTTTAATATAAGATAAAAGAATAAAGAATGACAAAGAGAAATCCACTTCATATAGGAAGGAACTCAAACCCCTCATCCATACACACTCGTATGAAGGACCAATCAAAGGTCCAATCTGTTTTACTTTACAGACAAGGAATTACAAAAGAAAGGTCGGTCGCTTCTAAAATAGGGCACGCCATCTCCTACAATGGTGGTCGACGTAGACGTACCTTCGTTTTGTCGCTACAAAATGTATCTGTGTGTAGAGGTGGTGTGGCTGTGTGCACTTACCTTATCTTGATGATACCAAAATATATGTGTCGGTGGCTCTGGACTAAACTTTATTGCACATGTCAGATTAATGGTGCTTCCTTTATCCACATAGAGGTCTGGTCCACCAAGTATTGTTGCTGTTGGCACTGGAATTAGATACATGTAAAGGGATTTGTGAGAGAAAAACTATCTGGAGAAAGAGATATTTTTTTTTTGTTAGTTCACTCTCTTGTTTATGTTAGTAGACACTACGTATAGTTACATAGGTGTATGTGTGAATGGGGCCAAAGGCTCAAGGATGATGTTACAGTTCAATTGATGTACTGTGTTAGTCTGCCTCGGACCTCTACACGGGTGTACAGCAGTTAGATGCTAGGTTTAGTAGTAAGCTGGGTGAGTATTAAGAAATGCAACACAATATACGGATATCGGTAAAAAGTTCCTTAACCGACCCGGCCGCCCCCCCATCCCCTTTTAAATTGGAATTCCCATAGCGGTATATATGTACTTACTACAAAGCTTCTTGTGATTTTGTTTACTGGGTCAATCGGAGGAAAGGGTGCAAAAGGACGATGCTGTATGTGTGGTACTAATTCAAAGCAATAACACTCTGAATTCGTGTGGAGAGCTAAAACTAAAGGAGGTGGACGACGAGGTGAAGGTTTGTGTCTGTTCGTTTTGTGTTTATCTACAGCTGATGACAATTTTAAGGATTACAGAGCCAATACGGTTGTCTTATAGTTTTGCTTTGCTTTTGTTTTTCCTCTCTGCCATGCTCTGTGTGCTCCACTATTAGTTCTCGTTTGTTGGATGTGAATTGCCATCGATTTTATATGTTGTCTGACTGGGTCTGCCCTGGGGGAGAAAAGCAATTCAATATTCTGTGGCAAAGCAAAGTCTTTTGGGTATAATTTTGCGGAGGGGTTTTGTGTTGTGATTGTAATCTTAACTCAGCTGTTAAGCTGTGTGTAGAGACGGGTTTTCATATCTCTTTTTATTTGGTTTTTATTTTTATTGTTCTTGTGAAGGAACTAATTCAATATTTGTGATTGCCTGTGGCAATGGGGTAACAATTTTATTATGTTTGAATAGAATATGCTTGGAGCATTTTGCTTTGAAGATATGTACTCGTATATATAAATATTTTATTTTTTTTTTTTGGATTTTGTTTGTTCTTTTAAGCCTTTCAGCATATGCGTATGAATTAAGGCCAAACGGGGGGTGGTTTTGGTCAAATTAATTATATAAATGTCCGGAATAGGGCGGAAGAGCTCCAACTATCATTTGGACTTTATGGTAGTTAAGGGTAGAGGATGGTGTTTCGGACTGAATAATCCAAAATTCATGGGTCACTCACATGAATTGAGACATTAAGGCTGGAAGATCGATAGATATCATCAACAAACATATCTTACATGACATACAAGTCTCAGGTTAAATGTGGTTCTAGAGAATAATTACTCATTGACGGGGTACCACAGGAGTGCACAAACGTATGTATGTATACATATTTATTCCCAAAACAATTTCGTAAAATTTCGAACTGGACAGTATCTAAGGGTTATCACTCTCCCATCATTGTTGGATACTCTTCTCTAGGAAAACTCTTCGATGGCTCTAAAAGAAAAACTGGAAAGATTTAAGGAAGAGCTTGGATTGTGTCCAGGTTGAGCTTCAGTTCTACGAGAAATAGTCAACCCAAAAATTTGTTACGCATACGCCAACGAGTCAGGTGCGTACATCCTCAATCCCAATTTCCGTGACGCATTTCTGACCAGATGTTTCGGTTCTGTGCATCGTGAGCACACACGAGCTTAGCTGTAGCCTCGCCACGTGGAATTGAAAGAGAAATTCTTGAACCAAAAAATGTACGCAAAAATCGATTACGCATACGCCACCGAACCAGGTACGCACAGCCTGAATCTAACTTCTTGTGACTCAATTCAGACCAGATATACCAAATCTGAGCATCGTGAGCACATACGAGCTTAGCTGTGGCCTCACCAAGTGAGATTAAAAGAGAAAATTTTGTAATCTAAAAATGTGTAGAAAAAAAGTTACGCATACGCCACCGAACCAATGAGTTATATCCTGAAGCTACCTTCTTGTGACATAATCCAGGACGAATATTTTGGTTCTGTGCATCGTGAGCTATCCAAAATGGATAGGAGTACGGAAACTGGGATCTACTACGAGTCTTCGGAAAAAGGTGTCCTTTAAAAAAAAAACCAAGTAGATTCAAGCTCGTAAATCTATGTAAACTTAAACTGAACGTCATATCAACTGGATGAGTTAGAAACTCAAAGTCAAGCCTTAACCTTAAACAAACCTAATAAGGCACTAGACGCATCGTATTACTGGTCCACCTAAGCTTTTTTCTTTTGATTGCATCAAGATTAAACTTAAGTTATCATGAAGAGATCGGTACATCTTTCTCAAACGAGTTTATCTGCCTTACTGTTCCATCGAACATTGGCACCCGACATGGGTGAATATTTAACTAGTTAGCCATCTCTGTGAAGGGATGCTGTCGATGCTGATACCGATTTTGCTGGTCTTCTATTGAGCTTCAAAAAATGCCTTTAGGACTTTTGTTAACCAGGTTCGAAATCGTGTAATCGCTGTTGATTCCGTTGGAATAATTTGAATGAAAAAAAGAGTGGATAAGAGTAGGTCTATAGCTGAGATATCCTCCATACCCTTACACTGCATGGTCTTACACAAACTGACACAACAAACTTACAATCCTTGTTCTGGGTATAAGTCTGACAATCATTCGAGAGTATAGTTGTACTAGAAAAGTATTTCAAAAAAGGACACGACTCTGTTCTAAACTGCAGGTACATTTTCCGTACACAAGTGCAATAGTTAAAGTTCACCTTCCACCTTTCCTTAACGATTTCCCTTATGAGTCTTAAACTCATGCCGTCCTTACTGGTTATACGTCATTATATTCACAAACTCATGTTGGTATTTCCAGTTGGTGCAGAATTAACATAAATTTGATAATGAAACTACAAATTTGAATCCATCACGTTTTCACAATTAGCAAGCAAGCTGAAACTTCAAGTCAGCAACTCCCCCCAAGAAAAAAAAAAATCCTAAAATACATTTAAAAACATTACACTAATAAAATGCGTACTTCCAAATGTGAACATTAATTTGATGAAATTCCAGAAATTTTTGCACCATCACTTACCCAGAGGCATAATCTAATTAAACAAAATTCTGCTCGATGAGTTTGGCCAAAAATGTGTCGGGTATCCCTCTGCAAATGGTCCATTAACTTTGCCCTTGAATCGGCAAAACTCATATCTCGCTTAGTCATAAAACAAAACTTTCGCCATAAAATGCGAGCAACATAACTCAATTTACTATGCAATTCATAATTCAACTACACACTTCATCGCTAAAATTTTTATTAAATCACTAGTAGAATACCCAAAAGCAAACTCTATTCCCTCTGTATAGAACTTTCGTTTAACTACATTCGTACATATGTACGTACAAGGATGTACTGTAGTACATTTCAAAATTCAACTAAAAATAGAAAACTTTTTGTAGCATGTCCTATGACATACCCACACCCCTCCCTCCCTGTTCTCTAGTGATGACATAATAATGTCAACCATTACGACACCGCTTATTTAATTAACCTCTTCCCCAAACATGACTTGAACCTATTTAACTTTCCCACACCCGACTGTCATACTTATGAAATTCGAATAAAACCCCCTCCCTTCCGACCAACCATACACAGAATCTCCCCAGAGTGGAGCATAGATACACACAACTCTATGCATAGATTGTTCATTTTTCAGGCCCTGCAACCACAATAGTACATAGTTTCTCTATAGATACTTGTACACATCCATCTCGACGCAAACAACGGAGCAAGTTTTTTGGGGTTGCTAACTTTGCAATGCAAAAAGGGGGCAACACAATAAAAACAAAAAAAAAGGCATGAAATGATGGTGGTGAACAAAACAAAAAAAAAAAACAAGAACACTCCCCCAATCGCATTGCAAAAATAAAACTGAGCAGGAGGATGCGGAAAAGAAAATGCACGTTAGGTTCACAAGCAGCAGGATGCCATTAAAATCTCATTATAACCCAACCAAGCATAGCCAACCCTCTAATGGGGGGCCAATCCGGGGGAGGGAAGGAACCAAATTTTACAAGGAATAAGCATTAAGAACATCCAAGTGCCAGCAAAACAGCACTCTCACAATCAGATTAGCACAAAATAACACGTGTTGGCAGTGGCACACACCCCCGCAACCCTGTCTCATTACGCTATTCACACATTAGTACTATAGTTAGTAGATATTTCTACAATGGCGGATGGTATGGTAAAAAGTTTTTTTTTTTTTTTTTAGTAATAGCTCTAAGTACACATGGATGGCGGTAGAAAATACAGTATCTAGTTACACGGACCAGCGACGGTTTGAATGGGTCCATAGAGTCCGGCGAACTCGTCGTCACTTCCTTGATAGACACGGTCGGAGCTGATGTAGAACGTATCATCGTTGTAGTACTGCTGCAGCAGACTATTCTTTTCGCCGTCAATGGAGTCTGCGAATGATTTTCAACAACACAGTTACATAAATGTTAAATGTGGATTATTAATTCAACATGATAATTATTATTTCAATGCGGTTGCAACTGGATTGCTGTGTATCTGTAATCTCTGTCATATTGTCCCAGTTTTACAATGTTCAACCAAAGTGGTGGAGCATCTATTATGCCTTGCTTTTACCATCCATATAGAGAGAGAGAGAGGAGAGGGAAAAATGTTAATGGCAACAAGGATGCCACTTTCGAGGATGGTTCCATATTTTAAGTGCAGCTGGGGGAGGCGAGCAAAAAAGAAACACGCGTGTGTAGTACGTACGACGGTTCGCGCAAAAGTATCTCAACATAATCGTTACCACATTGCAATCCATAATCAGATTTAAACATTTTTTTTTTGTCTTCTTCTCCCTCTGGCTCGTGGTCGTTGCAATTTTGTACTCGGGTTTGGCATTTCCTGCGTGGCGGTGGCTCCTTTTTAATAGTTGTTGGTTTCAGTGGTGGTACTTGTCGAGGTCGTTGGAGAAAAAACAGCGAACAAAAAAAAAAAAAAAATATAAAATTTTTTTCTCTCGTGGGTATCAGGAGCGGATTTTGTAATTAAGTCTGTCATTTTAAGGGATATTCATAAGTAGCGTAAGGGTTTTTGGTGTGCTTCCTCTTAATCGCCGGTTTCAAGCCAACGAAACATGAGTTTTGGCGAGAGATACTTACAGATTTATTGATAATTAAAGGCGTATGGTACGGTGGAGGTAAACCCCTATCATTGGCGAGTAACACTATCCCACTTTATGAGAGAAAACTGCCAGGAATAAGGTGCAAATGAAGCTTTTTAATGATATTGTTGAAACAACCACATTTAGAGCACCATGGCTGTGGTAGCCAGAGTGTTTCTTTTTAACCCAAAGTGGCCAATTCAAATTCCAGGTACCATAGTTTTAGACTGGTGGTAGAATAGACTCAAATTAGTCGATGTATTGTTGTATTCTTCGCTGCCATTTCAATTGAAATAAACTGACTTGAAAATCGCCCGACTTGAGACAGGTATGGCGAAATTGGTATGATGGAACCATATACTCTGAGCGGCTAGGACATGTGACTATCTCCACATTCTTGAATACTCATTAAAAACGAATTGGATGAGTATTTTTGAGGGAAATTACCTTGAGCTTAAGCCTCAAAACAATAAATTGAAAAATTTCGGTGAAGCTTCTCCTAGGAGGGAGGTGAAAAATCCTCAAACAATACTGAGTACCAGTATACTTCATGCTCATACTCTCAAACCTTGGGATAAGGGCTTTTCATTGTGCCAAGTGTGATATACATATGTATATATACTAGACAAGGTTGATGTAATGAAATTGTGATGCAGAGACTCAAGTGTCCATAAGGGTTTACTGTATCTGAGAGAAGCAAGCCATTTTCGAAGAAAATCGGGATGGTTTTGATTAATTTGCCTTAGAGGACGATATTCACCTCAAACCTAGATGATTCAGAATTCAGGATTGTGGCCATTATTCGCTACCGCATTCGTTTTATTTTGAAGTAGATATTAAGTACCCTGTTCTGTCAAAACAACATCAGGCAGTGAAGTGTCTCCAATATAGGACATTGGTGAGAATTGCCTCGAATTTATAAAAAATAGAAGACAAACTGCTCTGTGAATATCGTTGAATGTAACAATTTGCGAAAACAGGCAATATATTCGAAAATGCGTTGAATAGTTTCACGGATTCACGACTGCTTTCGTATCTTTGCTGAGATTTGTGAAGAAATTGTTTCCAAGAAATGCAGAAGACGTATTCCATAATCCTATATGGATATTCCACTTGTTTAAAAACTCAAAAACTCCTGGTGGCACAGTATATGGCCCAATAACCTCAGGCAGGACTAACGATTTTTTGCGCAAACTATCAGTCGATGACGCAGAAGGTTCATTTTTGGATTGATGGTACAGAAATGAATTTACGTACAGAAAACTTGCAAAAACGACAGGAAATCATGTGTGGAGTCTGATATGTGCTCGTAGGTTCTTCTTCTATAATCCTACACTTATTGTTTGAGCTGTGATGTTCAAAATCCTAGATTTGTCTTCTGTCTTCGAGGAGTCCCTTAGCTTCTTCGTAGTTGTTATTAACTTAACATGGGGGAGCATAGTTCGAAGTTGTATCTTTTTCTCCAATGATTCTCTTTAAAAATCAAACTCAAGTATATTTGATCCTTGCTTATTGTCCAGCACTTGTCCGCATGTAAAAGAATAGGCAACATTTTTTTGATTTACAGCATAACCATTCGTTTGCATTTTGATCTGTAAGCTGATCAGGCTAATAAGGATGACTTTTTAGAGAGTTTTTACCGACGTATCCTTTGTGCAATTTATGTGTGTATAGGTGGTGAACTTCTTATCCATCTAAAAATTGTATCATTTGGACGGATTATCATTCTTTCAAGATCAACTTTATTTTTTGGTTTGGTTTACTGAAAACTTACGATGTTATCGACTTAGTCTAACTTTGTCAACACCTGAGTAGATTGGTGGAATGCTGTCCCTTGCTGCTGTCCCTTGTATTATCAGTGCACTATTTGTTTCAGAAAGAAGTTATATAAGTCGCATTACAGAAGTATACTTTCAAGTTGTAAGGCAGATCTAATCAGTTTTCCAGGGACCCTTTATTCGGACATCGCTTTTAAGATCTTCCAGTGATGAACGTTTCATAAGAGGTTTTCAGATCGATCAAAATATGGCCGTTCTGACTTTTTGTATCCCTGGACTTGTAGTCGAATCTTGACCTTTTCCTTCTGAGTTCTGAATTGTCTTCTCACAAATTCCGACAGATCTCTTGTATCCACCCATAGAAAGCACAGTGGATACTAAGATGATCGCAAACGATTGGCAGAAAAGGATGACTTTTTAGCTCCATATAGAGTGGAAAGACCGTGTATGAATTTTCGAGAACTTTGGAGTACAAAAATCTTATTAGGTAACTTGACACCTTTCGACATCTGCTCTACCAACTTCTTAGTTCCCAGAGCTTCATAGCGCTTCACTTATTAAAAATTTTACCACTACCGTCATATTTTCATTCTGAACCGTCAAGGACTCATAGCACACTTCAAATCCGCTCCTGTCACCACCTAGTATACCAGTGGTTTCTATTGAGATACAAAGATTTTTCGGTTTTTTTTCCCTTTTCCTTCCCTTTTTCAGACCTTCATGACAAATTAGAAATAACTTTTATTTTGTGTCCCAGCATACCCTGTGCAAGGGACTTTATATTTGCAAAGTGAGAGAGAAGGAGATAACAAAAAAAAAAAAACATTCAAAAACAACTTACCAACAATATTTAAGTTCACCGAAAAACTTCGAACTGGTTGGGTGGAAATTTGGCATTCGTACACACCGGCGTCACGTTTCTGTGCCCATTTTATTTGAAGCGTCCACTCGTCTATATCTCGGTGGTAGGATGTTTGGAACCTTTGATCCGTGGTATACGTATATGTGCCAACCGTGAGTATGTGCAGGTCCCTGTGGCGTATCCATGCGACCTGGAAAACAGAAAAAAAAAAAACATAAAAACCAAGTGAAAGAGATTCAAGTGGAGTTTCACATTATGCACAACGATGAGTCATTGTGTTGTGGAGGATCTATTACTTATGCACTTAGGAGTACTTGTCACTGCACCGGGGGAGAACTAAATGTGCAACTGAGCACATTTCGTGTCGACCCAACCGAAAGCCATTTGGTATGGGGCTGGCCGTATGTCCATATGTCTGTATGTGCGTTGCTTTTCGGTTTTTAGGTCAAGTGGGAGGGATACGTATAAGTATAATACGAATGTTGACCCTTGCGATTAAATTAACGACGTGTGCGGTTGCAGGGCTGGGAGAAGCCTTTTGTTTTTTTTAAAGGGACACATTTTGGTTTCACAAAGTTTATTTATTATTTTTGTTGGCATACAAATATTAATGTAGTAATTGAGGTGCCACAATTTACTTAATGAGATTTAAAAGTGTTTTTAATTGTAAATCACAACACAATCCGGGCGCAGGGTTATTAACTTAAAAAGTGTGTGAAGCGAGTTTATACTCTGTCAATGGGTTAACCTGATGTGGGCATTGTTCAAGAAAAACTAATTAAAATGCGAGGTATGTGGGTGACCATCCGATTAAAGATGATTTAAGTAATAGTTTTGCTAAGGACGACATTAAATGTATAATTTGGTAGAGAGAACGATTAATGCAGACCTGCGGGAACACTGATGCTACAGATATGTGAAGCTACATCTAAAGCTACATCTGGTAAGCATACACAGCATACTTGGGTTTAAATACAAAAATCATGGTAAAAAGTAACAGTAACAGCTACACAGGCATAACCTCATTTGTTTCAAAAATATTTGAAGGGCTAATTAGGACTTAAGTGTGTTCATAAGGACCAAACTATCTCTAACTCATGCCTTTACCAAAACAAGCGTGAAAAAACAGCTGCACTCTTGTTGGCTTTACGGACATTGAAAGTTCCATGCTGACATGTAGACAAATTAACTCGGTACTAGGAGGTATACAAGTTCGTATTAGTATCTAGATGTCTTCCTCAATATGGGTATTTTTTATCTTTTTCTCAGTATTGTCGTGATAAATTAATTTTTTGGTAAGGTCAGACTAGTTAGTACTGACAAAATATAGGAAGCGTTATCCATGTCTTGATCACTAAAGAGAAAAATGATCCATTTTCCAAAAAAAAGTACGAAATGACATCATTTGAGGGCTCTGGGCGTTATCCTAGATAGGAAGCAGCCTGTAGTTTTAGTCCCAATATTATCCCGTGGCTCGTAGTTCCTAAGTTAAATCGGTCTTCCGACATACAGCACGTTTTCCACACCGAGAACCAAGAGCGGCTTATTAGGTTGCACTCGCTACTATCGCACGGTTTTATATAAACAGCCAGGATGTAACAGGATGTAACACATCAACATTATTATTTAGTTTGCTGCATAGAGCAGTATCTTGCTGTGTGGATATGCTCACAGTCAACATAGGATAGGACCCGCATTGGGGCTACCATAGGATTACCGATTCCAATTGTTTAAATTATGGCCTTCTTTCAATTTGACTATCAGATCGTTTTTTCCAAGCGTAAAACGACCAAATTTATGGGATCCTTGGGGTCAGACTAGAACATTTTTACTGTTCTTCTCTATAAACGTTTGAATGCAAGCACTTTCTGAGTCCAGGAAAATGGGAAAGGCGCGAGTATTTTCAATTTGAATTGATCAGAGGACTATACAGAGCTATCATTTCTTCCTGGGGAGAATCATTCAAAATTATTTCGATAATTATGGCCACATTACTACAAGCTCCAGTCCAGGCTTATGTATGTGCTCTAGGTGCATATGAATTGGTTGTTATTAAGTCAGCTGATTTAATGACTAACCCAATTTGGATTTATTTAACCCACCGTTACTCATAGTAAACCAGTTTTGTTCTAGATGTACGTACGTGTAGCCTTGATTCTTCAATCTCATTACAGGGCCATATTTAGCTCCAAGATCTGGAACTACCCTTTCTAGTAAACTCAGAAAGAAATTTTCCCAAATTGTCTCAACAAGATAGATCAGGAGAATCTTTTATGTGACCGCAGTCCAAATGTGACCATGTCACTTTTAAAAAAACATAAGAATGACAAGTATAAACAAAATATGAGCAAAAAAAATAACATTAGTCATTGTCAGCGATGCTAAATTACTTTCGTGGTTTAAACTGATCGGCACACGAAAGTCATTCATTTCAACTTTCACTTCAAATCATATATCAAACAAAATTTAAAAATTTTGCAGGCCTGTCCAAAGTTATAATTTTGACAGAAGATATTTTATTTTTTTTTCTGCTGATCAGTGTTTCTTGAAAAAATAAAAAAAAAATAGAAACGTTGGTAGTATCAGTCGTCTTTGACAATTTATTTTGGGAACATAATTCGTCATTGAGGAAAATTATCAAAGAAAATATTTAGGCAATAGCCATTTAAGTATGTTTAAAAAAGTATTTTGAATGCCAAGCAATTTTTTTTAAATAGGTATGTGACACGGAATGTATTGGAAACCATATATTTAAGAACCAAAAACTGTGTGACACAAATGTTAAGTTTTCGCCACCGGACTAGGTACATTGTTCCTAGTTCTACCTATTGTTGATATAGTTTAAGTCAGATATTCTGTCTCTGGACATTCTTGGCACAAATCTGCTTGTTCCTGCATCCCTATACATATATAGAGACAACAGGAAGTTTGTGAATCATAAAATGTATCAAAAAAGGTTACGTATACGCCGTCAAACTAGATATGCACATACGTCCTGGTTGTACCTTCTGCTCATACAATGAAATTCAAATTTCCTGTTTCTGACCTCCCCCCTAACCACCTAGATAGACCTACTAGACCAGACCTAGACTAGTCCAGTTACTGCATCAGTATATACAGACAGAACAAACAACTTGGAGGAGGATGTGTGAGGAGAAAAGATGACGTATACGCCAACGAACTTTTATAGATACATACATTCTTATTCTACCCTCTGATGATACAATTTAAGTCAAGAATCCTGTTTCCGGGTATCCTAAGTCAAAGTCCTGCCTCGCAATGTCCGAGTAGAACAAACAAATTGTGTCAAAAAATATCCTGTTTCTACCTGCTCCTGATACAATTTAAGTAAAATAAAATGCTTCTCGCCATCCTAAGCACAAACAAGTCTATTTCCTGTTTCGCTATGTCGAAGTATAACAGATAAGTTTTAAACCTAAAAATGTATCACAAAAGGTTATGTATACGCCACAGAACTAGACACACTCTTTCTAGTTCTACGTTTTTCTGACATAATCCAAGTTCCTAGTTCAACCTATTATTGATGTAATTTAGTGTCGTTAGCACAAACTAACTCCTGTATCCCTATCTACAGGCAGAGCAGAAAATTTGTGAACCAAAAAATGTAAAAAAAAAATTACGTATACGCCATCGAATTAGGAACATTCTACTGCTGATACAATACAAAATGACTTCGCAAATGCTTATAAAATATTTAAATAAATCGTGTATATCCTTAATCTGTTCTATATTTAGAACATGGTTACTTAAATATGCATACGTATCTAAGTAGATACATACCTTTGCCATTATTTAACGCAGACACTGAGTACCATTCGTCTCAAGTAACAACGAACTTGAACTCAAAAGAAAAACCCTCTTGACGTCAATTCAAATCACAAATACTCAATATAACCTCTAATGATAGAAACAGGCTTTTCAAAATGTGACTAAAGATTCATTCATTTCCTTCAAATTTCGACTTGAGTGTCCCTCAAGTAATCCATTCTTTCTTAGTGAACGTACAACAAAAAGAAAGCAAACCTCTCCCAACCATGACAGTATATCCAGCAACATAATTAACTTCTCTCCACGACGAGTAGTATCACTTAAGACGTACACTTAAACCAAAGTAATAAAAAAAAAAAACACAAAATACAACAAAACAACTAAAAAGGATAAAAGCTGAGTTCATCATCATTTATATTGGCAGACAGCTGCTTAGATTGGCACACCATCTCCCTTGGCCTATACACTGTATCTGTGTCTAGCGCGTAAGGCGTAGGAGGATGATGAGAAGATGATGATGGCAAAAATTGATGGACAGGAAGGATAAGTCGCGACAGCAATTTGCCTTCGTCAATTTCAGTGCGTACGAAAAGGATCTTTTTCATCTTTTCCTTCGTTGGGCCTTGTGCGCCGGATAAAGTAGGACTCTGTCAAATGATGTAAACTCATCCAATTGATTTGACGATATAAATAAGTTATATACAATTACGTGATAAGAAAATTCAGCTCGAAAACTTTAACTTTAAATAATGTACACACTGTCTACATATAGTGTATGGAATATGTATCTACCGAACCGTGAAGGTCATTTGATGTATCGACATGCATGCCATAGAAAACAAATTATGATGGCCAAGGATATAATTTCATTAGCAGCACCCTCCTCGTTTGGTATAAAATGAAATTAAATTTCAATCAAACATTCTACTTTATAGTTCACATACATATATGTATTTGCGCGCGCTTGAGTTAATTAATGTGAATGAAATTGTGTTATTTACGGTCGCATGCATGCCGATGGCGAGAAATCGTATATCAGTGTTTTTGCGTTTTGATTCAATTTTCCAATTAGGATTTATGTGATTTTTCTATGTCACACGGTGCATGTGACCAGCAAGCTCATGAGTCCATTGTAGGAGAATTTGTTTCTGACAAATTAATTTGCTTATAATGCAGGGTTATAAATGTCATCGTTAATTTCATTTGAAAAGTTCTAATGAGCTTAAAATTCTATTAGAATATGGAACTACTGTCGATTGGCTGTGGATTGTGGCATCCATCATTGGAATGCGGGTTGATTCGTGCTTCCTTGCATGGAAACTCATTTTTGTTTATTCGTAATTGATTAGTGTATTGTTTTATAGTGGTGGCGTTTGGTATTCAATTATTTATTTCTTTGTTGCATCTCTGTGACATACATTTTAACTGATACTTCCATTACTCACTGAACTGGTCAGCAAATGATATACATTTTTTGTACCATAATTCAAAAGTGGTTGCCCTGTGGTTATTTAATATCAAGAAATGTCCATTTTCGAAGAATACTCTATTTCTGTTTTCCTTCACCATAATTCCTTGATGTAATCTCTTCCCATGCTCGTCATTCACAGGACCTAATTTTGTGAGAACAAAATATAAATAGGAATCAAGGACATACATCTTCAAAGACTTTTGAGGTAATTCTCAGAAATTTTCTTCCTACAGTTGGGTGATTTTTTAACTTTTAAACAAATGTTCCCACTTTATCCACAAAAGGTCAGTCCTTTTTGTGAATTTTAAATTTTTCAATAAAATTTGAATTCTTTATGACTTTTCTTATATGTGGGTTAACAAAAATGATTTCTTTTAGTCAAATGAATGACGTAGTTTGAACTTACTTAACGTCTGTTTCTTTAGTTAGAATCTGTTACTAATTTCAGTTCAACCCATTTTCTATCATGAAGACTAGCCACGATAGATCTTATCCAATAAATTTCTCTAAGTAAGTGCTGTGCCATCTGTCAGAAGAACAACTAACACTATCGATCAGACAGTTCTTCAAATACATCCAGGATTTGATTTTTATATGGCATGGAACCATGGGTATAGCTAGTTCTGAAGATTTTTGAGAATTTGATAGTTTTTCTCATATTTTATTCATCTTTAATTTTTCCCAACGCACATGACATTTCATTTGCACTCTACCAACTTTTTTGAATTTTTCAGAATTCTTTCAGAAAATTATCTTTCGTTCTTAGAAAGTTGTGATTTTCGGATTTTCAGAGCTGAGGATAAAGGAATTACGTTCTATAAGCTCCTTCTGCTTAAAAAAGGGTTCGACTTTCTGATAATTCGAAATCCGGTAACTCAGAGTACGAACAAGTCCATCATGACTTCTTACCATGAATTTGTGAGAACATTTCTTGTTTACGAAGAAAAAAAAACAATTTC
The DNA here is from genome assembly GCA_963583995.1 of Xylota segnis. Taxonomy (NCBI): domain Eukaryota; kingdom Metazoa; phylum Arthropoda; class Insecta; order Diptera; family Syrphidae; genus Xylota; species Xylota segnis. The sequence continues at coordinate 56,023,931 of OY757238.1, read as the reverse complement.
GATGAAATGGTCAGTTTTAGTATTTTTATGGCATTCCTACCATACTATTCCAAACATAGCCAATAAGTTAAGTACAAGTTTTAGGAATGTAAAGTTTTTAACAACTTTGAGAAGGATATCGGCTAGCAAGAATTGAGAAATTATGTATCTGGTCGGTCTTAGGCAAATAATGGACCCCAGAGCTATTTATCAAGGCAAGATAAGTAAGGGCTACATCCTACACTTTGGTAAGTTCTCGGAGGACTTTGATATCCAATGTCGGGTCCTACATCACCGTTGTAGTATTTGGTTATTCAGCAATATACTCAATACTGCATTGATGGGAATTTTATAAATGAAATTTAGCTTACTACGACATTTTACCTGAACACTCATAGTATGATGATGATTTAGTGGTATCATCTGATAGACCAAAATTCAAAAGCCAAGAAAAAGAAAATGAAATTTACCTTAGACACAACCAAAATGAAAGCCTTGAGGAATTTTAACATCCGCGTTCCACTCTGCACTATTTGGCAGGATGTAGTTCAAGGTTTCATATCTAGCAAGCAAGACTACAGACTTGGTTAGTCGGTAAAAACGAACTGTGCGTCTGCAACACAATCGGATGGTCAAAATCTGTGCTCGAAATGCTATACAGAGTTTCAAGAATCGTTGCTCTAAGCAAAAAACCAAACATGCAACAATTCCACTGCAACATAGAGTCAGCACTGTCCAATGGGCGCAGTACGTTGAGGTTGGGATCTATTGGCACATGAACGCTGAAGATATTAACTATTTTTCCGATGTCGTTTCTGTACTAATCTCTACAACAACTCTGTCTCATTCACACGTTAATCTTATATCTAGACACAGTACTTTCTAATAACATCTGAAGAACCGGATCTCAAAATTGGAGTGGAAGTGATGCAGCGAACCCCCATCCTATCCATATGAGATCCATTTTTCGACTTCTTCAAATATTCAATCCAAACTCAAGGAAACTAATTGTATTATCCATCCTTTATGAAGAACTATATGCTTTCGAAACATTTTGAATTGTGATACTACTTATACAATGACATATTACAGACGTCAACAACAGCCATTTCATATTGTTGACACAATTGGTACATAAGCGATTACGTATTGTATTTATTTTTTTCCGAAATCTGATGCGTAGTGTCCTTGAAAGTTAAATTTAAATCTCGAAATAAATTGCTAAAGTTTTGTTTTTTAATCGAAAGAATGCCCCTGGAGCCATTCTTTTCGAAACTCTAAACAAATTACGGTGTCAAAAAATTAACGAAATTTGACGGGTTGTGTAGGAAATTTTGTTTTTTGAAATTCAAATTTATAACGAAATTTTGAAATAAATGACTTTGGTATGATGATTTTTAGGTATTATTCATCAACGTCACTCTGAAACACTGAAACAATTAAGCATTGGTGACTACTTCTTTCTTAAAACTTAAAAAATTATGCAAAAAGTAAGATTTTGACATTTTTTGTTGGATTGTAAGAAAGGTTACCAAGAAAGGACACCACGACCGACGTTTGTCACATTTAGAAACATGCAAAGGGGATTAACCTCGATTCGTTAACTGGCAATGAACATTCGGCCTACTTATCAAGCTGCAATCGAGATGACGATAAACATAACCATTTTCAGAAATGTTTATTACCCAATAGGGTTCCTTGTAATTTGATTTGTTTTAAATACATACCTACTTGTGTGGGACCGGCCCAACAAGACACTAAGTCACGTAAATACCTGCAGTGAAATTAATGTTGCGTGTTCGTGGTCATGTGAAACCTGTCCTTATGATTCTATTTACCCGATCTCAGATACTGTTGAGTTGTGCACAAATCTGAACTATAGGCCACAAAGCTATGCCTTTTAATTTTAAATAATTGAAATGTTTTCATTTTCATCATGCGTGCTAGTAATTTTTTGTCACGCATGTTGTGTTTGAACGAGTATCGTACTGTAATCTTGATTTATAGAACATTTTTTCACAGATTGGTGTTAATCCTGCTGGGAGTAGGAAATACTGGAAATACTTTGAATTTTAATTGAATCGGTAAAAACCAAGGACATTCTGCATCTAGTGATCCTTTTGGGGCTCGATTTGGAAATTTGAAAAATCCAAATTGGGGGCTTATCGATAGTGATGACCTTTTGTCGAAAAGGCTATCTAAATTAAGTCTTCTTCCTTTTAAAATATACCTGCGGCCTATCATATCATCATACAGGATGCACCATCCTGTATGTCGGAGAAAGACTAGATAGAGTAAAATGTAGACCAAGTTACGAAAAATTGGGTTATATTCCTTTAGGATCCTTGCGTGTGTCAAATTTCAACGAGTGTCTCGCATTAGCTTCTGTCAGCTGTAGTAGTGATTCTAAAGTCGTATGTTATTTTCACGCAGGATAGCATTTGAATCTTCTCAAGTACTAAAATGTTGCTTTTCTTGTCCAGTGCCGCCCAGCAGACAAGTACTGCATGCATAAGGAAGGGTCTGACGATTGTCGCGTATATTGAGTGGACAATCCGGGCCTGTAGATCTTTCTACATGAGTAGAACTAATTTGAGGCTTAAGTAGCAGTACTAGTCTTGGATATTCAGAACTAGGAGGATACTTCACTAAATCCAGAAAAGGAGATTTTTTACACACAACTTGAACCGTACATCCCACTCTATGAACGTCTGGTCAATGAACCCTTTCCACAACCAAGTTAATATCATCCAATTACTTCTATTAGCCATCATACTCTCCCAGTAGTGCTGACTGCCCATTTTTCTCGGATTATACCTACAGTCTGCATGCGTCTCTAGTGATGGTGAAAAACACCAACCTCACCGCATTATTCCTAGAATCCATTTAATTAACCAAGTAAATCCGGAACTCGGATTTCATTTAATTATAAATCTCCCGCCAAGTTCCAAGCTATGAAATTCTACACAAGTAGCATGTACATAGATACTCATACCTCCACCGTAACCACCATCATTCATTCCAACAAACATTACGAATAGTTTTATATCGCTCACTGTCGGTTCACCATAAAAATGTTGTACACGTGTTTTTATAAATAAAATTTGTCTTCCATTAATCAAAAGCACATACCGTTTTATTTCCCAAATGTTTAACACGACATCCCAAATATGCAGATTTTCCCACAAGGGACGTGATATTCTTTGGCATAGTTAAGTCAAAGTATGGTTCATTCCATCTATGGCCATGGGGTGAGTGCAGCGGGGGTGAATGTGTTGGCTTTTGATCCAAATTATTGTGATTTACCGATGGTCTCTGGTAGCACATGGTCAGACCTGAAAAAAAAAAAAAAAACACATACACAACATGAGAAATTACATATACAACAGTGATACAGATAAAATATGAATATGAATACCATATGGAGGAGGTTATGAAAGGATGGGCTCATAAATCATGGAGCCGTCAATCGGTCGCGATGAAGTAAACGTATGTTTTGTATCCTTACATGGTTGAAGATTGAATGAAAGTATGCCAGAGCAGCAAACACAGACACCAGTTGATCGTTGAAATTGATTGCTGAGATATTTCCCTGACACAGATACCCGATTGAGGGGTGTATCTATATTTAGAATTCTTAAAATAGCTTTCAGGATGTTAAGGGTTGTTTTGAGCGCAAAAAATTTTTCAATCAATAACCGGGCATCATGCACAAAGTGAATAAATTTAAAATGAAATGTTTTGGGATCAGATCCTTGGAAAATTGCGTTTCAGTTTCTTCGTAAAAGGGACGACTGCGGCAGCGTTCTTCATCAGTCCAATCCAATCACAGATTTTTCAAAATGATTTCCTATTCAGTTCACTGCTCTTTCCGGGCTACCAATCACGGTAATTACTATGACATTTCGAATTTATAAATAAAACCGTTTACATAGGTAGAACAAGTGGTCGACTCTCATCAGATACACACCCTTAACCATTGGATGTTTCTTTTTTTTTTTCTTTTTATTTCCCCAGGTTCCATCTTATTCGATTCTAAAAATAAAACACTTAGATGACGGTGTGTTTTATTCTTTGGTTTGTTGCTGTCCACCATAAAGAATATTGAAATGTTTTGACATTCGATTCTCCTCCTTCGTTGTTTTTTTTTATTTTGATTTCTGAAGCTGAAAACGTTTGTCTAATTACAAGTGACATTTTCGATGGCAGTTTAGCGTGACAAAAATTTGTTTGAACATTATTTACATACATCGAGACACACACTTGTAACATGTATTTTGGAAATGAGAAAGGAGAAAAGATACTTTTTTGAGACAAGATTTTTTTATGAATTATGTATGTTCGGTCGAGGAAATGTTGTAGATACTTGTGCTAAGATCTAGATACGGAGAGTTTGAATGTCGCAGTTGATTATTGGGGACTAACCACGGATATTTTTGGAAACAGAAAGCATGAAGGATTGATTTTTGTTTTTTTTTTTTTTTATAGATTAGGTACTTGTCATTTTGTATATCTTTCGTTTTTAAATAGAAATGGTTTTGGAAAGGTCAAAGGGAATGTTAGGTAAAGAATGTGAAAAGCCTGAATTGACACGTAATGGTTTGTATTCTATTTTATGTAATGTTCAACGATACCTGGCCATGTGGTAATAGAAGTCAATAAAATGGCCCATTTCCTAGCAACCAGGCGAGCTTAAGAAACTTTCGTATTTAAGGATTCATTCCCTGAAAGAAGATTACAGATATCTAAAGGGGGAGAGCAGGGACGTATTAGGATACGTTAGAACATTTAAGGAAACTTAGTATACCTAAAGAAGGCCATGTTGATTCTGCGATGAGCCCAGTGGTATCTCGGAACAGGTTCTGGGATCTTATGAGGCACTGACACAGCACAGTCACTAAAAGCAACTCTTATCCTCTGATTTTTAAGTTGAAACTGGATCAGAGAGAGTGCTCTAGGGCAGGCTCCTTCCGCAGAGAGCGAGCATTAGTATACAATAGGTCCCATTCTAATATAACCCTCATTCAAAGGATTAAATTAGAAATGTAGAAAAAGGACTATTCTAGTGACCCAATACTCGTGCAAAACCCAACGAAAATCAGAGTGAAAGCTGGCAATTTCTTTAAGAGGAAATTCAAGTTAATGCTCGAGTCTCTGAAAGGTTATACTGAAACGTTATCGATAAAGTATTACGATGGCCTTAAGTTTCACCTTGATGGATTATCGTTGGACACATCATAGCATAATGTCAATCCAATGATACATCAACGAATGTAAAACATTCACTTGGATTCAAAACAAATGTGTCCAACTCAATATCATTATATAGTCTCTGCACTAGTTCATTGTCAGATCTAAGTCGGTATTGACGTGCATGACTAAAATCAGCAGACAAACAATGTCACCCTTCACTGGGTACCAGAAGAAGCCTAGTAGAGGAAAGAAATAGTAAGGAATGGCTATTCTCTGAACCAGGTTATGACCACAGAAAATACGGGAAGAACTGGAATAAGAAAAAAGGGTGAATGTACTAAATTTAAGACAGCATCTCCTAACTACCAGGAAAGTACAATAAAAAACAGACGACTGATTCTAACTAAAAACAAATTCTGAAAGACTATAGACAATCCAATTCCGAATGAACCACGAAAAACTGTTAAGCTTTCATAAAATCCACTTTAGATACTTCGGTTTATCAAAGCTCTTAAGGTGAAGGACATATCTCACTAAAATTGTGGGATCGGATCATAGTACATGGGGGCTGTGTCAAGGTCGGTGGCGTATACGTAATTTTTTTTTCATAAATTTTTGGGTTCGAACATTTTCACAGAAACGAAATATCGGACTAGAAATGTGTGCAGATACACATGTAATTCTATTATGCAATTATTAGTCCAATCATCGCAAGATGAACTCATAAAAATTGATACAGGGTTAAGGAAGATGACAAAAAATGCAAGATTGGAGGAAATATAGTCAGAAAGCACAAGATCCTGGTATTGTATCACATCAACTCAACTATCTGTAACATGGAGTGTAATAGAGTAGATGATGGAAGCATATATGTATGTACAGTCAAAATGAAACAAAAGTGCTGATAAAGGATATTTTGCCGGTTTCGACACCGATTCAATGCAAAACATTGCTTTTGCGAAGCATTGACTTGTAGATAACTGTTGGTATAAAGCCAGAAATCCAAGGAGTTAGAGTTAAAAGTATTTTAAAACGCTCTCAAGGATTAATTGATCCACGTCTTCTTTTCAAAAACTTTAATAACAAACAAATTAATATTTGGTGCTACAGGTTGATGGCAACAAAGGCTTACCATTCACAACTATTCGCATATAACACTCACTTTTCTTTACACGAATGGAATTAGCCTACTCTAGCTACTCATGACAGTTGTGCTCTCTGATTTATTTCATATGCTCGCAAGAGTTAGGGCCGTTAAAGAAATTTTAGTTGTTATCTAGAGACTGTATCTGGAACCTCTTTCGCCGTAGCCCAAGCACCAACAGCTTGAGGCTTTTTTAAAAGGTTTCACCATCAAAATTATTGTATCATAGATATCGTTTTCAGATGTCCAGATGAGTGTGGTTGAATTGAGTGCATCATTTGATCTCTAGGCTCGTGTTCTAAAGCTCTTCATAGTCAGTCAGAGTCCCAAAGTATCCAGAGAACCATACACGAAATTGTAATCATAAATTTGAAATAGTGAAAGAATTTGCTCATTACTATAGTTTTAGTAGTTCAATTGCTTTGCACTTGATTCCCCCTATTCTACGACAGATACTTGGATTTACTGACATTCTTCTGTATTTTACATACCCTGATTCAATTCCACTTCAGTTCTCAGTAACTATACCAAGTGATATCGTTTCCTTAGAACAACATTGTTCTACCTACCTGGAATGACTAATCATTTATGTTCGGAAAAATCTAACTCCCTTTCATTCGAGTGAAAAACTATAACTCACACAAAAGAATTACCTCCAAGGACATGCGAATGCATGCAAATTCGAAATACTTTGAAGTGAACCCATAAATCGATTCCACCTTCTTCAAATATACCAACATATCGAGTTTAATTCCAAGTATCTACGGGGGGTTTGAATAAAATTTATATTTCCATGCTCTGCATCCTTGGAACCAGTACTTCTCTGACACTGCCTATAGACTGGTTCATTCATACGAATATCTTTTCAAAGAAGTAATCATGTTATTAGTTTTCGGAAAATTGAGATAGTTCACCGAAAACGTACACAGATAGTGTTTGCTGCTATATAGTAGAGCATTTTGTTTTTAACGGTCGAACACTTAAGGATGGCACATAGCAACCTGACTGAATGTTATGCTAATTTTGGTCCAACAACCGAACTGATTTGTTTCTTGTCAATTTCCGTTTGAAATCTCAAAATTTTGATGGACGTTCACATTATTTCAAAAGCATGCAAAATTATATACTTTATTTCGTTATACTATAGATACATGATGAACTATCAACGTTCTCTTCACAAAATGATAATGAATATTGATTTCTAGTCCATTGAGAGAAATACCATCTAAATCAGTATCTCAATGTCGATAGATACAGTAAAATCCAATTTCAAGTTGACCAATCATAATCATCAATACCTTAGAGGAAACGATTTAAATTAAAAATTCCACCCGAAGAGAGAATTGAAACAAACAACGATGAACATACACAAGTATATGTATGTATATAGTACATAGTGCCTGGTGATGAATTTAATCGAAAAATTCAAAATTAAATATTTATTGTATAACTTTCATTATTTCTCCTTGTGCCGCCACTACCATTGGTAGAATTATCTACAAATTCATTTTGTGCTTCAGGGATTTAGAACAATACGAAGCTAGGTATGGAGATTCTATTTAAATCTATCTATACAGAGTCACAGTGATACATAATACATAACCTCTCCACCTTTAGGATAATAATAATTCAGAAAAGGTTTTTCGCTAAATATTGATTCTAAATTAATGCTTTTCAACGAATTGAAGTCGTTGAAATGTGTGCCTGTGCGTGTGTGCGAGAAGGTGGGTTTGGGGGGGCGAAATTTGGATAATAGCATGGTTCTGAGAATTAATTTGAATTAATAAAAAGACTGATCAAAGCGGAAAGTTAATGCATTTCAAAGGCAAAAGCAAAAATCCCGTATTCATGAGGTTGTCCCGGGACACGCTGATTGAATTCGAGGTGAAGCCATGCTTACAAATGGATATTTCAACAAAGGAATCATATAACTAAAAAAATATGTACTATGTACAGTATAGTCTCACTTTCATTCTATGTACATACATACATATATTTATTAATTTTTCAAAAACCCTACCTACCGACTAAACACACCCTGCCCCAATTTTGACGCTCCAAGGAATTTTGTCATAAAATTGAAAAATGGAAGTGGATGTCCTCCATCAGGGGAGTCGATCCATTCTGTGTGTAGTATGTGATGGAGGGCATTTGTGCCGCTCCAGTGGTCTGTGAATATGCATTTTGGGGTAGACAGGACCGGACCACATTGCAGACACAATGGAACCTTATTTGTGATACAATTCAAGAAGACTTTTGAAGCAACGTCGATTATGGCTTGAGTCATGTAGGAAGTAGGGTTTCTTAAGAGAATAGAGAATGATATGAGATACATATGTGCTCATATGTGGAGATGGTATTTCCCTTTGCTTTGTTGGGTAAATTTTGGTTTGGCATTTCAATTATGTCGACTGGTTTATTTTGATGACCAGCGATAAATTTTGAGGAAGTGTGTGTTCTTAATTTAAATTAATGTTGAAGTCCTTCATAGAGGCATTAGATACGATTTAATTTTCTGGGGTGCAGTCTGGCATAGACAAATGAAGACATTTCCAATAGAACTTCTGTATATAGATTGACCATGATGGGTGCATATGCAAGGAGGGCCTGGTCTGACTATTACTTGTTTCGTCTTCTTGTCCTTTGCCAAACCTTGGAGCGTGTCATCTGCGCAAACATACGGTAAGTATTAAATATTATTGACTTCTTGGGCTGCGGGACATTTGTGGGTTTACCAAGCAGTGAGAGTTTAAATAATCTTCATTGATTTAAGAACCATTAAGGACATAGCCCAATCAGAAAGTGCAATAATGAAGTGAAACCACTTAGCCTGTATTTCTGTATTCCTATGTATAGAGGACATCCACAATAAGCCCAACTAGGGGTTAACCACTCAGATACCTTCATGCACTTTCCTTTCAGATTTTGTTCTTAGCATGCTCTAGATGATTCTGATACCTTTGCAATCGGAGTAGTCTTTTAAAGAACAAGGAGGTCATTAAACAGATCTCCGGTGAAGCGAAATGTCTGGGAGGCAGTTCTTTAGGGAGAACGTATCAAGTCGAAGATGTGTAAGGTGCTCTCGCACAATATAAGGGTGTTTTTGGAAAGACATCACCCTTATCTTCGAGAATTGTCGTCTGTATCTATAAAGCTATTTTCTTGGTGGATAGGGTTAAAATTCCAAAGAAAGACCTGCATTGTTTCGCCCGAATCTGCGTCGTCTGCTATACATAGATTCTCTGCTTAAAATACCTTTAAGTGTCAAGAGCAACGTGTGATGGCAAACCAATTGCTTAGGAATCCATCGTCGCAACTTTTGTTTTTTTGGTTAATCAAATCATAGCCTTCAGGTTTCAGTTGGTCAAAGAGTCGTTCGAATCATGCTTAAACATGCTATGCCATGTCAACTTCGGTTCCTTGGTCTTGTACATACCTCCCAAGACTGAATCTGGTACTGATTATTAGCTTGTAATCTATCTTTGAAATGGCCAGATGTCTTCCTCTTGAACCGTTGTGATATTCCTTCAGAATGTTGATTGTTCTTTCCTTGGAGACCACAACTTGGTTGGTAGATATTTCGTTGTTCCCGGGTTCCCACTCAAGATGGAAACCTTCATATCGTAGCTGAAAACTCCACCATGCAAAGGAGCCACGTTCTCATGCTGACCTCCTTCGCAGTGTTCTATGGTGAAGTGAATCTATAATTTTTCAATCTGTCCATTTAGAACTCACCGCCCTAAGTATAAATAGTCTAAAACTTTGTCTTAACAAGCTGATATCAAAATCCTTGACCCACAACTCCCCATGGATGATTCCTTGATGTTGTTTACATAACATGTACCTATCGAAACCTATTCATAGACATAACCTTCAAGTAGTAGTTGTCCTTCATGTCATTGCAAGTCCTTAAACTAATATTCCACAGGAACGAGTAAATCCAACTTGTGCCAATTAAGAAGATCAATCTACTCTCGTTGTCATGCCTGTGTGCACTCTAAAGTGCAGATTAGATTCCACTTACTACCTTTCCACAATCAACGACAATTTAATTGGCTTTTCATCGAAGTACTTACCTATATATCGTCAACAACTGTCTAGGCTACTCTATTATGTACAATACCGCTCCAATTCCCACCGCAAGCATCATAAATCCGCTCCAATTAATTAAAGCCATGTTAGCTAAGTTATAAATAACTTCACATTAACATATTCAATCGCAACATTGACCTTCTGGTGAAAAAGGGTAAAATTATTTTCAACGCGCGCTCTCTTCGGAATGCAAGCAGGTGACAAATAGGACGATGACGATAAAGGTAACGAATATGATGTCATTATCGTATATCGATTATCGAGGAGGCATAATCAAAAGGATTTTCAATTTATTTTCATGCGCTGTAATCATTTTGCTCTTTATCCCTTCGTTCGTCTATTCAGCCGAATAACGAGGTGGAAGAATTTGATGATTTGGTGTAACGTCGGCCTTCAATTAAACTCTTTGATTATATGGTGTCAATGGCGTTGCTGGTGATTAAAATGTTCGATTTTTTTTTATTTGATTTAATTTTTTTTTTTATCTCGAAGGATAAAGGCACTTCGTGACATGGAACCGTGTTTTGGTGTTACTACGATGAATGATTAATTTTTTTTCAAAACGGCAGGACTACCATCCGCATAGAGGGCGTTCGTTCATTCGTTCGTTTCGTCTCATGTAACGAATCAATTAATTTTTTGTTATTTTAGGACATTCTATCGATCGATGGAGAGACTGAGGAAGGCGAGTGAGAAGGTCCTTTTTTTTATCTATTTCATAGGCAAAGCTGTGAAATCTATTTTTGGCTCACGCAAAATGGATTTGGGATTAGGATGGTTTCGATTTAATGAATCAAATGTAAAATTATCATACTGGCACGAGGAAGTTTATACAATATCTAGGAAATAATTTATGAGGCGATAGTATACGTAAGAGAGAAAAAGGATGAGAAAATGAAAATAAAAGAATCATAATAAAACAGCTGGTATCTGTGATAAATGTTCATAGAAGTAGTAAGTACAGACAAAACATTTTAGTATCTGCATAAAGTGAAAATGACACTAGAAGCAGTAGATACATAGTTTGTCATTAGTTGACAGTGAGAAATAATGGAAACATTTTATATCCTAACCACAGATGGCATATAAACCTACACGCCCATTAGAAGGAGCTTCCTTACACTAAAGTGTGAAACATAGAAAGTCTTTAATCTCCCAGTTCTCGGTAACGAAATTCGAGAGAATTCATTAACTAAGTTGCCAAAAGTATACAACAGAAAGTAAGTTCTATATTTGGCACGATTCTACATCACAACTACGAAGCTGATGTTTCTGAAAGCTGTCGTAAAATGAAACGAACGTCTTAGTAAAAAAAATAAGTGTATTTGACACAACTCTGTGGAATATAAAACAGAAATAAAAATAATTACTTTCTGTACAGGAAAGTTATGATGCAACATTTCGAAAAAAAAAAAAAAAAAATTTCTCTGTGATAAGTTGGAAGAGATTATATTGTGACGACGTCGTAGTGAACTTAGATAGACAGACTTCATAACCATCAATCTCCATACCTTAGGTATCTATAAACTTCACACTAGATATAGGATTCAAGGCTTTATTAAGTGTATTTTATATGACAGATTGAGCTTTCTTGAGGAATGAGTATATACTTCTTGTAACGATGCACGTACCTGTAAAGTCAATATTCTGACGTTTATTTGAAAGGAAGGCCCAACCGGCGTAGATATCGCAAACATATTGATGACGGTTTAAGACAATCTATAGCTTTTGCCATCATTTGTTGTCTCACTTAACAGGCAGAAGAACCCACAAGCATTCTAGACGAGCCTTTATGAGCATACCCTTCATCTCTTGTATCTTAAAGCCCAAATAGAACACAATTCAAATATTTGGACTTTAAAGAGCTTCAGATGTACATCAACATGGTATCGGAGCCCATTTCAAGAGATACTCCAAGAACATAACGATTCAAATTGTCACTGACTGTGTCTTTTTGCTAAATGGAATACCGCAGGGTACTATTTATTCACCAATGCTATTCAAAAGAAATAAAATACACAGGTAAGTAGAAGGGTTGGCTCCATGTGCAGCCACCACTCGGATCACACGTCGATCCATTGTAAATTCCTTTAGTGGAGTAATCTAAAACGATGGCAAAAATGGGTTACGCATACGCCACCGACCCAAGCGGGCCCATCGTCAATCTGCTTTCCTGTGACACAGTCCAGAAGCTATATTCTGATTCTAGGCATCGAAGGCACATTCGACCTCAACTGTGGCCTCGCCACGTGAAATAGAAAAGAAAATTTTTTAACAGAAAAATATATGAAAAAATGGGTTGCGAATACGCAACCGACCCAGGTGGCCACATCCTCAATCTATCTTACTGTGACACAGCCCAGACCAAATATTCTGCTCAACTGTGGCCTCGTAACGTCTTGGACCTCCATATATAACAAAGATTTTGCTGGACTTAAAGAATAATGTACTATATCATTTCTGATGTTATATATGAGTTAAGGGTCTTACCTTGTCTAAGATTCGGAAGAGTATACACAAATAAAAAGATTTTCAGATTTGCTAAACAACACTCTCAAGGACACAATATCTCAACTCAATAGTATATGCGATGGAACTCAGTCAAGAAATGAGAAGTTTCAGAAAATCCAAAAATAAATCTTGTTAATGCAATTTAAAGTGAAGAAAAAGAAAAATAGTAGTCATTTTGTAATACAGTTTCGAATACATACATATAATGGATCTTCAAAAAATAGTAGATGACAACACAATATTTGGTCGTCTTTTCACTATCAGACAGGATAAGAAAAGTGATCCTGTCGGTGGTCACCTGAAAACCCTTCACATTCATTTCCCTATATCTCTCCATAAAAGTTCTTTGGAGTACCGAGCAAACAAATCTTGAAATGTACTCCTAGGAAATACATTTCAAGCAGAATTTTCGTCTAAATACTTATAGGACTTCTGAGGGTCTTTCTGAACAACTTCGACGTCTTTTATTTCGACTATAGAGAAGAGTGACAAAAGTCATACTATCTCCAACATCTAACCAACATCATCGTTGCAAAATGCAATTTGATAGTAGGTACTCTAACCAAACGTCACAGGAAAGAACCAGGCTTTCGCGACTGATTTAGGGAAAGTTAAAATGGGTTTCGACAACCGAAAAGCAGCAGAACCTTAGTTGATGAATAAGTCATCTCTAAAAGCAGCAGATAGTATGGAAAGTCATCAACTTTCTCAACCAGTTATTTGCATATGGTAAGTTGGGTAGTGGGGTTGAAAGGCTTAAAACAATTGTATTTTTCCCTAGCAATTCCCAGATCTATGTAAATCTCCTCGTCTATCAAGCTATAAAGCCAAACTTCTTTGTGATTCTTTCCACTCTTACAGTTTTGTTGGTATTTTGTAATAATTTCTAGCGATGGTCAGATCCAGAATGAAAGAGTCATAGGGAGGCTGAAACTTACCATACTGCACTGTTTTTGGCCTCTTTTCTACCTGGATAGCTTAAAGAGATTTGAATTAAAGTCTATGATGGTTGTATCATCACTCAAATCCAGGCTCAAAACCAACAGTAACACCTTTTTGTTTTTTTAAATATTAATCAAACATTTCCATGATTTTAAAGAAACAGAAAGTTATTTTTAAAGATTTTTCATCGGGTTTGAAGTACTGGAAGTCTCTGTAGTTTGCAAAATGCAAAACTTTGAAGGCACTTTGGTAAAGAAACGAGTGCAACTCCTCACAAAACTACACTACCCTCCTTATGTTTAACAAACAAGTAGTTCATCGCCTAGCTATCTGTGTCCACTTGTATCCCTAAAAGGTACCAGCACCATCTGCAAGAACTAAAAACTTTCCTCAAAAATAAACATTTAGTTTCTGACTTTTTGCTATTTATTTAAGAATCCACAATAATGGACTAACTATCGATTTTTTCTTCTTCATAACACACCAACGCCCAAGGTTGCCTCCCGATAAGGCTCACTTCCCATCCATACACACCTCATAAATGTATATAATACCCCAAAACTTCAGACTACTCATATCTGCATGAATAAACTTTTAAAAGAATCAACCCAACATTCAAAAATTTCACAGAATAGAAATTTCAAAGAAAGAGAACATTTTCGGGTTCTTGTATAATTTTTTTTTTTTCCAAAGATTGCCTCATGCAAACATTTTAATCGCTCAAACTTGAACAAAATTCAAAATTCCCTTACATATGTACATACATATGTATATTTTCTAGTCCCATTATATTCGTAGTCATCCTTAACATATCGTTCAAGAGCCTTTCGTCCTCCCATACCGACTCAACGCACATCCTTCAGTGTTAGATATCATATCAGTACAATAGACCTGTGCTCGACTGCTGCACATACATATATATCACAGAAAAGCATGAAAGGAAATGGAATACAAAAAAAAAAGGAAACATCTCCTCCATGTTAAGCCTCTTTTTTTTTGGGGGGGAAAAAAGTTGAACAAACTTAAAGGAAAGTATATGCAGAACTGATAAAGGACTTTATGTACCGAAAATCTGGAAGGCATTGTGGAATTCCATAAGAAAGCAAACTTGGTTCTGCAACCTCACAGTCTCCACTAAAAACCTACTTACACAAAAGTTATTATACAAATTATCAACTTAAGCCACGCCTCCTTACACCCATCCGCCCAGAGGAACCCACCTAGTCAAAATGAAGTGAACAATTTTGAGAAAGTTTAAATGCACACATCGCCACACATACTCGTATACACGCTGCTCGTATATGGCTCTTTGGGGTCCTTTTGTGTGAATTGCTCTTCCGCAACTCATTAAATACATATCTTCAAGTATTTTAGTAATTAAACGAAAAACGTGATGATGTAGATAGACGACGACGAACGGTCGGCGGAGTGGAGATGTTACATCCAGCCAGCAGGCAAAACTCATGGAACATAAGTTTCAACTACAATATACTATATTCTCACTTGATAAGCAGCAATTATCATAACAAGTGTAATAGTTCTACTCCTCTGGCAATGTCTAAGCCTGTGTGTCTGTCTGTATGTGTGTGTATGTTAAGTAAAGTCGCATAATATTGTTTGTGATATCTTTTGAGTCCTTAACGCGAAGTAGGATAATACACACACTCGTCGTGTGTTGGAGTATATCCTATGAGGCGAAATGAATCTTACAGTGTAAGTTTTATTCGTTCTTTGTGTAGTTCGTGGGTATTATTGCTCGAAGGATCGTTTGTGCTAATTGCACGTTTCCTCCTACTTCAAGTGGAAACTTGGTTTATCTTTTTATTTTTTTCTTTCGTTTCTATAGTCACTCGGTATCAATTCGCTTTGCTGTAGAGATTACACATACTCGTGCACACTTGGTGAGTATCCTTCGAATGGGGACATTAGCCTGGAATTGCCTGCAATTAAATTTGTCACATTGATAGCGACTGGGTAGGGAGTGATATTTGTTGTCTTCGAACAAAACGTCATTTCAATGAATGACAGGACGAATAGGATCCTTCCAACAATAAAGTCCAGAAAAAGTAAAACCACCCTCAGAGTAAAAGTTTTATCTTAGTGCCGAGCTAAGCTGGATAGCGATTTGCAATGTTTTGTTCTCAATTTTCATCCACCAACACTAATGGAGTAAAATGCAACCATTAAGGATTGTTCATTGCACTCCAGGACGAAAGAGAGAGAGAGAGAGAAAGAGAGTAAGAAGAGAGAGTTAAGCAAACATCGTAGTGTTTTTCTGTGAAACCCCATTCAATTAGAAAACTTTTACTTTAAGAAGAAGGAGAAGTTTTTGTTTTTTTTCTTTTACTTGCTGATGTCCTTCGAACCTGTTTCGGTTCAATCGATAGCTATTCACTTAGAAACGACACTCAGATGTGGGAACACCATCAGCATCTTTAGCCCCCCCCTTCCCTCTAGGGACACCGAGAGAAAGTGAGGAAAGGTCGAACTTTAGGTTTGTTATTGAATTAAACTATTTTGCTGAGTGATGGAAGGTACTTCAGGTAAAGGTACGTAAAACAAAAAAAAAAAAAGGACCAAAAAAAAAAAACCTCACCAGGTGAAGATGAAACTTTTTCAATTCCCGAACAAAATTTTCTTCAGTTTGGGGAATAATTTCAATCCTTTTTTTTTGGAATCGAGGATATCATCGATTGGCTTTTGTCGTTTCAATTTGATGGTTCTCTTCGAGGATATAGTTATAGTTATTTTGAAGGACTAGGGCTAGTGTCATTATGGTTTGAAAGTATTTACTGATTGCGGAGAGGGCTATATTCTAATCAGTTTGTGAGAAGTTTTTGTGTTTAGTGGGGACTGGCTATTGTTGAACATTCAGGATTAAGTTAAGCGTTGGTTGAAAGGAGATTTGAAAATGTCTTTGGTTGACACCTTTAGGAAGCAATTAAACGCATTCTATTTTTTGTTCGGATAAAGTTTGGTAATCGAATAAATTGTCTGAGGAATCGATTGGTAAATTGAGTGATCCTGAAGTTTGGTCTCTGTTTTGGAAGGAAGAAGACACAATCATTCATGATTTTGTACCCAAAGCAGGTTGAGTACTTTATGTCTAAGGGAAAGTACCCCTTACAAGGGTAGCTCTCTGTAATTTTAGTACTTTCGTCATCTTTGGACAATTTTGAATTGTGATTGAATACAAAAGTAACGATAGTGGTAAATCTTTAGTGACGTATGGTACTTGACTTTGTGCCTTACACAGTCAATAGTGTTCTCTGTGGGATCATGCCTAGAATCTTAAGGATAATCTATGGATAAAAAATCTTCTTAGCTCATAGTATGTAAGGGTACTTTGACCAAAGTTTCAACAGCTTATTTTCTCAAAATGTCCTTTGACATACGTTCTGTACTTAGAGGTTTTGGCATTTTCGAAAACCAGGCAAATGTCATTCAAATAATTTTCTCTTGTACGATGTGTCAATAGCTAAATTGCAATGATACTTTTTTATATTTTTATGTTACAACAACTGCTAAAGTTACCAATGGCATCTAGCTGTCATAATATTCAGTAAGACTTGCAATTCTTTCTTGTACCGTTTCACTCTTGTCGAACGTCCGGAAACATCGACATATCAGAGCTGTGGTTCCAACAAGACGGCTGAAGAAGAAATGTGGTGGCTTGGTCATCCAATGGAGAGCTTTCATAAATTTTTTTTTATTATTATTTTCTCTGATTCTATTGCAAGTTCTTAGTCTTGTCCAACAACACAACATCATTGGATGAGTGCGAGGTCAACATTCGAGACGCTATTGCTGGAATAACACCGCATATATTGGACCAACTGCTTGAAGGATTTCTAGCAAAACCGAGGTGCCTATTTGAATAATGTCCTATTCCGCACATAATGGCATGAATGTAGCTTCAAAATAAATCAAATTTTTATATCTTACCCCGTTGTTGTTTTATTTAAATTTTGTTTCCTATCGTTCTTATCCGGTCACCCTATAAAAGTACGCCTTCCTACCAACCTATACCATTTCAAACTCGAAGAGGACCTACTATTTGTTGGAAACATACAAAGTAACTCACAAAAGTCCACAAATTACTTCACAGCACTGAAGCACACATAAGGACCTAGATAATATCCCGATTACAGTAAGCTAAACACAACTTTCAATATCTATTTACTTAAACGAACACTTGCACCCCATTTGAGGCAAAATGTAACCCAACGACTCACACTTTGTATGCCATTGAACTTTGTTCCTTTTACTAACCATATTCACCCCAGAGGCAAAGTGAGTACACAGTCAAACTCCTACACAATGCCGAGCACACTCAAATCCATTTCCTAAGTCATCAACAATTTCCCTAATCCATTGCCATTTTTCCAAAGTACTGCACTTAAGATTTTCCGTCTAACCAGTTCGTATATGTGCCATAATAAACGTTACCCCTTGGTCGGCACTCCCCATCGCCTGGTGCAATTACCTTGGGGTGCAATAAAACATTCACTCAACCCTTTTCGCTTTTTTTTTTTTTTGTACTTTGTTCGTCTATAAATAATTCACCTGCATTTGCCCCAACAGTTCATCGTCGTCGCTGTCGTCATCATCACACACATACACTGACTGTTTCCATTCCTTTTAACCAATTTTATGACCTCATGAAATGCAAGTTACTCCCGAAGTACGGACTGTTTACCCCCTTCTGGGGCTGGCGGACATAAACCATTTCCTCCATAAAACACGTGCAACACCACCCAAAGCTCCACACATCCAGTGTGGTGTCTCAATCTGATAGCACAAGTTATAAAGTATCTGGGACGTTCCTCCATCCTGTCCAAATGGTGAATGTTGTGAATGGTTTACCCGTGTTTGCTTAGCTCTCGTATGTACCTCGCGGTCAAGTTGCTGGTCATCAGAAATCACACGTTACAGGGCGAAATCCTGATACGCTCGCCGGTTTCAATTAGGCGAGGTGGGCCAGCTTGTGCGCATCCAACCAAGATCCTTTTGACTTTAAACCACCCCCACCCCCCATCCACCTCCGACCGTCGACTTCTGTAATTGAATGATGGCTTTGTAGCCTTGCCATACATATGTGAGAACGATAGCCTGGCTGCCTGCCTGCCGACTCCCGACCACCACCACAAGGAGGAGGTTGAAAATCGGGAGAGGCAAATATTTGATTAAAATAATTTCTTGGGTTAGTTTCGCCGCAATTTACAGTAACGTTTACGTTAAAGTTTCGTGGGAAAATTTTACTCGAATTTTGCTACCAATCCCCGGTTAAATTGTGCCACCGACTGTTATGTCAGAATCCTTTGCTTTTACTGTGTGTATGTGCGCTGTACAGTATAGAGTATAAGCCACAGGATTGTTATTCGTTAAGGAAACTCATGAAGATAATTAGCTTGGCTTTAAGAGGATGTGTGTGTGTGTGTGTGCTCTTGGAATAAATGCACCGGAGTTCATAAATAAATTAATGAAAATTTCGTACACTTGCTGCAGGGATAAACAGTTCTGAAGGAAATCTTGTTGGGTTCGGTTGAAGGCAGGCATCTTCTGGTGTTCGCTCCATTAAACATTCATAACAAAACGTCCTGGCTGTGAGTTCCGGGAAAATGGTACGGCAATGGATAAGTGGGTTTTGGGTTGCTACAGTGCTACGGTTTAATAGTGGTACTGATGGTGTGTCATTAATTCTGGTTGTGAGGCGTTTATTGACAAACGGTTTTAAGAATTCATGGGATTTTACAAAATAGGTTTTTGCAGCACAGCTGCTTTTAGGGCATTCTATTTCGGAACTGTGTCGCACGAATGGCACAAATGGGAACCATGTGTTAGCTTCGCTTGGGTTAAGCTCTCTCAGTTCCCCATAAAATAATGGAGGCAATGTGTTTACTAAGGGTGAATTGCTGACTAGGAATGGTCTGATTCCTAACAGGAGGGGTTTTGCCAAATTAAATGCTGGGATATAATGGTCTTTTTGTGGAATGGGATAAGTGGTCACAGATTCGATAGGTAAATCATTTCCGCGCACAAAGTGCAAACTTTTTCTGTGCATTGAACTACAAAGAGAGGTTTTCTTGGTTTGCCGGGCAAAATAACTCACTTAAGGCCACCATGTTGTAGGCACTATCTCTTTTCTAGTCCAAGACTCTGGTTTCTTAAGAACTGTGGACTTCGAAAAGGAAAACTTGGGTGCAACGTATTTGAGTTTGCAGTTGCAGCAAACTTCTGGCGGTAGCTACTATTACCAAAGTAGTATCACATCACTATGAAAGATTTAAGTTTATGCTGAACCCATTGCCGAAGTTTAATCTAAAAAAGTTACTGCAACTAAGCCGCAGACAGAGTAACCAATCTTCAGGCAATGACAAAATACCGGAGCGATGAAAACAATGTCAACCTTAGGACTGAAAGCAACATGACATGCAGGAACTCGGAATTTAGAGTCGATTATTCAATCGAACAGTGTTGTAGGACTTGAACAGACTCTTAAGAAATTGTAGATACATACATAGATATATATTTCTTTGAGAGAAAAATAATGGAAGAGTAATGAACCAAGAACAGCCAAGATATGGACTAAATAGACTTCTTTCTAAGCAGAATTCTTTGGACCGACAGAAGCAGGGAATATAGTGTCAACAATGACAATACCACAAGATGACATTGAAAGTCTGTTTGTAACATAATATTCATCGCTGTTTTTCCCCTTGTCATAAAGGCATAACCAGAAATGAGACTAATGACTTTCTGTTAAGAAGAACTGTCATGGACCACAACTGAGCACTTCATTTGGTTAAGACTCCACTCTGCAACCTCAGTGAATGAGAAGATAAAATGGCTAACGAGTACATACTTTACTTTTTCTGGCATTTCCAAACTCTCTGTCACTTAAAGACCCCAACATTACTTCTATGGCACACACAAATGAACCAATGTTTTACCTTTTCAGGATTACAGGTCTCCAGGTTTCTGAGGGCATAATGATACCTGGAGATGTTAGTTGCTAATGAGAATCTGGTATAAACACATTGCAATGATTCCACAAGAACTGAAGTGAAATAAGGTCGAGTCTTCTCTAACCTATCGACGGACGCCATGGCTCAGTAGTTAGTGGATTGGACTACAAAGCAAGGGATTCGAGGATCGATCTTCAGACAACTTGAACATATGACAAATATCCAAGGCCATAGTTTTCGTGAGAAATTTTTCCAAAAACAAAAAAAATAAATAAATTGGTCCTCGCGCATAGGAAGTATAACACATGCAGCACGAATGGTTGGAATTGTGAGAAACTGCATCCTCGTGCCACACGGACCTGTCCTCTTAATGTTTATATATTTGTATTTTGTTATTATTCTATTTTAGCACTATTCAAGTTTCCAAGAAATTATTTGAAACAGTATTGTGTTTTCATGGCCTTTTCCTTGTCATGGGTCATCCAAAAAGAGGTGTCATTTTAAATTTTACACCATTTTTGAACTATCAACATTTCACTACGATTATGATGATTTTAGATAAGTTAGAATAAGGAGGATAGTAACTCAATATCGCTATATAGTTGAATGACCTGTTGGCATAGTAAAACTTCACTACAAAAAATAAACCAGAAACATTAGAAGTCCATACTGCTTCTGGTCACAATAAAGCGCCTTCTCGGACAGTGATAGTTACTTAAGTGTACAAAATTTGACCATCTTGGACAGGTCAGTGATAAAAGAACTCTTATCCTTCTGGGTCAGCTGAAAATAGCGCTTTTAGAGATTTTGAGAGTTTAACTGAAAACCGACGTATGTCCATTTTGAGAGGATGATGGGAATTGGGCCTATCCGCAAGCATTTTGCACCGAATAAGACTCATTATTTGGAATATTTTTTGATTCCATTATTATCTTCCAGATATCTGCTTCAGATTCATATAACACTATTGACACTTTTCATAAAAATTCTGTATTTTTAAATTAATTTAAAATGACACCTCTTGCTGGATAACTTTAAACTAACGTAACCTTAGTAGGTTAGGTTAACTAACGTAACCTTAGTAGGTTAAGTTAGTAATCAAACTCTACTGTATACAGAGTGCTTTAAATTAAAACCTCACTATTCTCAACAACAATCTGAAAATAAATATTCTTAAATATGAAAAAATTTTCGAAAAATTGAACATCGACAACAAGTAAATATATTTTTTGTTGGTTTTCAATATAATAGATACACATTTTATCTGCAGCATTTAATTAATCAATGAACAACAGCAGACAAAAAAATACAGACTCTGTACCTCTCGCAGATTTTCAAATACTTTCAACAAATTATTAAATCCGTCCCTCAGCAGCACAGTCGTTAAGTGAATACTGCCTCCTCTGCAGTTTTATTGTTTAATCAGTTTTATTGCAAAAAAGGAGTATGTATGAACCTATATTCTCTCAGAAGCAATAACAATAATATCGAGATGAAAATGGGCGCCCAAAATGGGGGTGAGTAGAGGTACCTACTCAGCATTTGCCAAATACACATCGAACAGCTAAATATAATAAAAAATCGTTGGCGCACCATCCCCAAAGCAGCCTCCCCATCAACAACGGATTGCAACAGCATAACCAACAAATTACGGACACTAACATTTTACACACTTTGTTTTTTTCGATTTTTTGACTTTTTTTTGGGGGGGCAGGGGGCCCGAAATTTTAACGAAGTTCTGAGAGGATAGGGTGTTTGTGCAGGATGGCATACAATATTTGAATTTTGTTTCCTCCCTTCTTCTGTGTGCATTATTTAAATTTGAGTCAAATTTTTATTTTTTTTTTTTGATTCATTTTCGAATTTTATGCCACGGAATAGTCCTGGGCAAGCCCTGTGTACACCCATAGTGTATTCGAGTATACTGAACCTAGAGAAGCATATTTCATCATCAGAAATAAATATGGAAATGCCGATGTTGCAGCATTGAGAGAGATTGCAACGCTTTTTCGTTATTTCGCGGCGGTTATTATTTTTGACATTTGCATCCGAATGCAGAAATTGTTTTCAATGGAAAAATGGGTGTGTTTGCAGGGGGAAGCAAACATTTGCGCAATCATTGCAATTTGATGAATTTGTACTGTGAGTTTATGCAACTAGAAAGATTGTGATAAACTTGGATAAATGGCGACTAGATATTTTCCGATGACGGTAAGTGAATTATATTCGCTGGAAATGAATGTTTCCAAAAATGGGAAACGCCTAAGGGGGTATTTTGGAATCGATGAAGGGTTTACTTTGAATTTTTAATGCTGGACTAGGTTCGTTATGTCCTTTAGAAATCATTGAGGATTAGTCGCAATTAATATATTTGTTCGGATGGGGCTGGCTATTTGAGTAGTTTGGTAAACACAAAAAAGTTGGAAAATCAAGTTCCATCGCGATCTCTAGACAGTTGTTATGGTACCAAGCCTAAAGTTAGACAAAGCTTTACTATCTCAATATTTTGGGTCGAAACCCCGATTTCCTCTAAGTTGTCAAAGAAGTACTTTCTATCATGTCCTGGACTGCCTTGGGATTCATAGAGTACGTCCGAAACCTGAAGGTCACTACAGTATCTCCACACATCCGTATTTGATTATGAAATCTCATAGCATACCACCTCAAAAGCCAGTAACCAAAGAGATACATTATCGCATTTCTTAACAATTATGAACAACTTTACTCGATATTGAAACTTTCCAGGGTACATTTGAAGCCTTTACTTTTCATTTAATTGAAAGTTCTTTCTATTACCTTTCTTGTGGTAAAGGCTAGTAATCTGTACATCTGAAAACCTTTCTAGTATTTTGAAGGTATGACTTGGTTGCTCTGTGAGGAGATCCTTACTTCCCCCAAGATACTGAAAGCTAGCCTAACCCAAAACATTGTATAAAGATTATCCAGACCGTATTCCTGACTTTTGCTGAGACTTTCTGAAATATACCTGAAAGAATGCCGTCAGGGTCTGACGGTTTTAATGGATCGAAAGGTATGATAGACCAGCGTAATTTTTTGATGAGATTCACTAGCTCTTCTTCTATCGACAAACTAATATTATCTGGGTAAAACTGAGGGGAAAATTAGTTTTGACTAGCTATTGGGAATGCCAAACCATAAAATTTCTTGATGCTAGCATCTTTCGGAGTTTGGAAGAAAACTTGTAGAATTGTTTGCATAACTAAGTATTTGAACACTCTCCTCAGAACAAACTAAACTTAGTTCCTCAAAAGTTATTTTTCATAATTGTACCTTCAAAGAGGAATCTAAGTATCTGAGTTCCTTAACAAACGACATATCATAGAAATAGGTTCAAATTCAATGAAATTTCAGTTCTCCTTACCCACCTAAGGTTCACAGATACACCACAGTGGGAATACCCTCCCAAACCATACTCCGCGAAAATCTATTAATATTTCGGATTTGCAAAGGTTTCTGTTTTTAGAAGTTGTTGAAGTTTTTCCCACTCACCATGTTGTTACCCAGAATTGACTCTCAATTGAGTACTAATTCCCATGAACTCATGAATCTCCTTATCCCGAATCCAAGGCATGTAAAATGTTAGCACCGAATACATTGCCATCGCATTAACATAGTACTTGTCGACTCAGCTTCAATGAGAAAATATTTATGTTGTCCCTTCCGAGTCCTATAATGAGTACCAAGAAAAGCATATAACACAGGAAAATTCTTGTTTACTTCAACTAGCGATGAGATTTTCCAAGAATAAACTCCCACCTGTGGGAAGCTTTGCAATCCTTTTGGAATCTGTTAAGCGCCATTCAAGTGGAACCAAATGACTTGCATTGCAACGTATCTGACAT
The DNA here is from genome assembly GCA_963583995.1 of Xylota segnis. Taxonomy (NCBI): domain Eukaryota; kingdom Metazoa; phylum Arthropoda; class Insecta; order Diptera; family Syrphidae; genus Xylota; species Xylota segnis. The sequence goes on along the minus strand of OY757238.1, from coordinate 55,999,239 downwards.
AGATTGCAAAGCCCAGGAGAAAAATACTCATTACCAGTTCTGAGTTTGAAATAATTGGATCCAGTGTTTTTAACATACCCTCATCTCAAGAGAAGTAATAAGATTATACCATCCTTCAGTTGAAAACAAATTAAAAAATAAAACATCTTCCTAATGCACTCCATTCATTTCTAGTCAGACTTGCTCACTTCTAAAATCCTTTTGCTCAAGATCCATTTATGTTTTATATTGCTTCATCCCCAAGGGTAATTGAATCCATTATTGAGTTCCCCATTGGGTCCATTGAAAGAGGACATTTCAAATCAAATATTTTTCAAGAAAAAAACAAAATTGCTTTGCCTCCGAATTATTCCACTTGTCGACAAGAGTCCAGAAGAAAAATATAGAAATAATTTCAAGAAAATAATAAAATAAATAAAAATACAAATCGAAAGGACACTCTGTGGATAGAAACGAGCAAATATTTCCTTATTTTCAACCCCAATGAGCATGGTAAAACGCTTGTAACCATCTCAACAGCAATACAACAGAGCTTTGGCACAAGTTTCTCAAAAAAAAAAAAAAACAAAAACCCAACACAATACCAAGGATAAACAGAAAATGAACTAAGAGGAAATAGGATTTTTAATAAACACAACACAAACGCAAGGCGAATAAATGCAAGGATACTGCTGGTGTAGTACCCCGGCGTGGTAATGGTGGTTAAGTAATCCAAACTGACAATGGGTGTTTTCTAGAAAAAAAAAGAAAAAAAAAATAAGTAAAGGAAATTAAACAGAATAACAACTCAAATGTCCTTGACAAAACAAAAACGCCACCGGGAGTAATTCTGCAGCAGCAGCAGTGGCAGCAGCAGCGGGTCATTAGTGGAAATGTGTGCGCGCGCTCCCATTGCTGTGTGTATTGTATGCATCTCCGTAGGGAGTGCTCTTTTCCGTCCGCTAATTAAGTGCGTTAATATCATTTGTGAGGAAAGTTGTTCACTGGCCCACATCATCATGGCGACGATGATGGCGATGGTTGTGATGGTGATGGTGATGGTGGCTTCAGTGTCATTCCACTTGCATTGCAGTAGACAACCGCATCAACTTAAAACATTGTTTGTCGTTTTGCATTTGTTTTGTTGGTTTTTTTTTTTTTTCAAAAGGACATTCCAGAGGGACTTGTAAAAGAGGACACAAGAGACATGGTTATTATTTGGTAAGGTAGGTTGTACTTTCAAAGAGGAATTCAATTGAGAAGTGCAGTTTGTTTGAATTGTGGAAATAAACCGAATGTCCTGCGGGATCGTAGGCCCTCCGGACTATATTATTAAGTTTGAATATACCTGGACATATTATGAAGAAAATAACGTCCCAGTTCAATGCTAATTAGGTTAAATCCTTGCTGATCTTAGTAACAGAGAAATATTCGTTACCCAGCAACCATATGAGGTTCGTCGTTACTACTTATCCACTAAAGGACTTAATAGTAATTCATAGCAAAGTTGTATAACTCTATTGACGAGAACTAGAATTAATCGATTGAAGAAATCCTACGTTGCCTTAGGAAGACATGATGTTCATGACACATGTTTGAATCTTTTTTGATAGTCATGCACCTATCAAGTCTTTGGAACCTGTTTTTAATAATTCGAAAGTTATTCTACAGAGATGGCTGGATCATGTTGAGCGGATGGACAACAATGCTCTGGCCCATAGAATTTTCGAATCCACCACGAATTGACAGCGCAGTAGATGAAAACCTTGCCTAAGATAGCTCGCTCAAGTGGAAAGGGATCTCAACCAACTTTGCGTGCAAGAAATTGAAGGCTGGTTAAGGATTGAACTAGCTGACGAGTCTTGTTGGTTGAGGTCCAGGTCTACCCCGGATTGTAGTGTCACCTAAAGCAAAGGAAAGCAAACATACGATGCATGAATATACGATCCAATAATATGAGAAGTGAAGAGCACTATCATCAGAAGGAATGTATTGAATTAGAAGTAGAAGATGGCTTATGATTACAGAGATAAAGTTATGAAAGGACCCCAACATTTACATGGTGGATAGGAGACTTGAAAACCCCCAGAAGAAGAGATTCATCGATTTTAAATGCTCGACAACAACTGATGCCAAACTCTTTCAAACGCCTTTGAAATATCAAGGATAACAATTTTGCATTCACTAGAATGATATAGAGCATAGTTCCACTTTTTAGTTAGACATTCTATCGAACCATCAGAGGACATTTTCCCGCGAAAACAGTACTATGAACCTGTCATTGAGGAGTCTTTATGATTCAAGATAATTCAAAAGCTGAAGATTTATCAGCATTTCCTTGAGCTAAGAGAAAAGAAGTTTCTCGGAAAGAGTTCAGAAGAGTAGTGATTTTGCCAGTCTCTTGAGAATATCGAGTGTTTTTGTTGATTTTTATGAACAACTTCAGAATTCAAAAGGATTCATCGAGTTCCTCTTTATAGTTTTCTTACGTCTCAGAATTACCTTGCTTTCTTCTCTTTGTTCAAGTTTCCAATTACAAGAGGAAAGAAAGGGAAAATGTCCTCGTCCTTAATTTTACTACTATTTTTTCCAAACAATTTTGCGACATAATACAGTGCAGGAGCATACTTTGTTTACTACACAGCAATGTAGATAATTATATATTTGATATACAAAAGGATTTTACTGCTCTTTTACATATCCTTCCGCTACCCTACTTCTAAGAAAATAAATGTGGCGTTGTAGATTTTATTAAATTCAAACGCAAGCTTAGGTAAGTTGCCGACTAGAAAAATTTTCCATCTCCACGCTTAGTTCAGCACAGGCACATTGCGATACACATAGGGGAAAATCCCTTGCCCATTGTTAAATCCTAGTCTTTATTTGTTTCTTGTGGATCACCAAACCATCCAGTAGATTTGATGAAGTTAAAAATTTCACTAATCGATCTTTTTGATAATTCTTCAAGATCACAGAGTAAGTTTCGTCCTAGAAATTTAAATCTAAGGTGAATAAGCCCAGGGCAGTGACAAAGAAAGTGGGTTGTATCCTCATTGGCTTCCTCGTCTCCACATTCCTGACATACAAAATTCAAACCCAGAGATAGTATCATGTCTTATACTTACCATTCTACATATTTGCTTAGCAAAAGTGGGCGTGGTGGTTCCTTATAACATTTATCAATCTCAAGATTTTATATATGAATATTTATCGCATAATTTTAGGGACACTTTGATTTTAAGGACACTGAAAACTGGGCATGTCCTACAATGAACATGGCACTAATCACATATTTAAAGTAAAAAGGTCATTTGTATCTTTTGCCATAAACTGTGGATTTAATCCCTTATACCCCAAATCACTATAAAAGTGGAGAACTTATGTACATACATCCGTTCTTGAGGATGTAAAAGCAAAAATAAAAATACAACAAAATGCAATACATAGTTCCTTTCTTAGAAACCAACATTTTTTTTTACTTTATGGACTCAACGTTTTGAGAATTGTCGTTGGCATTGCTTTGTTGTTGTTTTAAGTGGAATCGCTTTCAAAGGAACGTGTGTCCTTTCACACTATTGTCAAATACTACAACCAAAAGGAACTGAAAAGAAAAACAATTTTCGCATATTGTCAACTAGGAATGCATCAAAGGATAAATTGTAAAACCTCTGAGTGGAACGTAAGTATTCTCTGGAAACGATACATACTTTGAAATTTATGAAATATTTAATTCCAATAGTAAACCCATCCACAATGACGTCAAAAGAGTACTGACTTACTCATAAATTCCTTCAGATGTAGGCACTAAGAATGTCCCAAAAAGTAGCTATGTATATCAAAATGGTACAATGCCAACACTTTGTTCCATCTGGTGGATTCCACAACATCAGCATCAACAACTACAACTTATGGTTGTAGCTTCCTAATCAAATATTCTAATTTGCCATCAACTGTTGGAGGAAACACATTTAAGCCATCTATCACAAAGTCATCGTTCCCCGAATCCATTAAATTGACTACATTGTTCTCTCATCCAACATCCAACATCTAACAGACGACCAGAGATATGTAGTATATATGGAAACGGTTATTTTTATTATCTCTCGCTTTTGTAGAACTTTCTGTGTACGTACACATGTAGCTACTTCAATTATTAACGATGCCATAAGGTTACTCTGCATCCGACAACAACATCCCGCTTGGAGTATCCTTTGCTTGTAAGACAATAAGTTCCGATCCCTTTAGAGTGGCTCTTAAATTTAATGTTTTTCTCTCTCTCTCTCTCTCTCTCTGTCTCTCTGTCTCTCTGTTTCAAAACAAACGATCTGGGTTGTAGGTAGTAGGATAAGAATATCCCAAGCTGTCTGTTGTACCACTTTCTAAGCACAAGCCACCGGGCCACAAGGACGATCACAGTCGATTATTGTCTTCTTTTCATTCCGGTTCACCCCGTATCCTAATGCCGATTCATGTAAAACATGCAAACGAACACTATCCGCAAAAAAAAACTTTCAAACAAAGAAACTGAATAGATACAGAATCTAGTATTTCCTCTCTGACATGTTGTTTGTTGTTCATTAGTACAGTCCCGAATGAGGAAGTCCTTTTTAGAAAAAGGACGACCAAGAAGAGGAAACGATTAATTCCCCGACCTAAAAAACAAAAATCATTCACAATACAAACAATGAAACGCGGTTGGATACAACCATACGATACAGATGGTATGGGGTGCTGAAAATAGATGCACAGAACGCGAACGATTATCATCGCTTCCCCCAATGTCTTCAGACACAGCAGCCGTCTTAATGACCGATGCTTGTCTGTCAGATAAATGCCATATCACATTTATATCGCTTTTTAAGTGTCGTACAGTTTGCGTGATCGATTCTTGGAGCAGCGCCAGTGGCAACAGGACTCAGCCGTCTATACACATGTATGCGTTCGTGTAATGATGAGTGTGATGAATCGGGACATAGCTGTTGTGACTTGAAGCGATTATTTCACAAACGAGGACTCTGTGTCGGTAGTACGTACATACGTACATCTGTGCGTATAACGCACACGCAAAGACGAAACAAAGTGACACGGACGATTAAAATGCACACACGAGGCAATAAAAACGAGAGAGAAGAAAACTACTGACATGCCAGAAGCCAGCCTGCTTAAGTCGGCCGGGCCTTTTGATGAAAATTATGCCAAGAGAGGCGGGCTATATGCGACCCTCTTAATTAGCACGTATTTTATGTTAAATACAACAAAAAAAAAGCATCTCACGAATGCCTGGCAGACAAAAAAACACCACCCAGACGAGTACGAGAAGAAAGATACTTTAATTTGTTTTGCATGACATTAATTAACTTGGCTTTGGCTAAGTTAAGCAAGTATTACATTTACATTTTTGTCTAAATTAATTTTTATTTTTTTTTTTTTCTTCATCATTGTTGCTGTTGCCTTGCATAAACATTTTTCTCGTTGTGTTGTAATTTAAGGTTGCGAGCGAGCAAGAAATGTTTTCGACTCGAAGGACAAGAAAAGTTGGTTGGTTTCCCCCTTTTATCCGCTTGGCTGGGGAGTTTTCCTTGATTATGCATGGGCGTACGTACTGATGATGTTGGTTTGTTGTTTATATTTAATTAGTTTGCATTTTCGAAAAGAATACTTTTTTAGTAGGTTCTTCGGTATGTCACGAATACAATAAGTGTTGATTACACCCGAAGCCAAACAACCGCAATTAGGTATTTTGGCAATAATTAATTATTAAGTTAAGGTTTTTTTTTGGTCTTTTTTTGGTTGGCATTCTCTTGTAGTGAGTGCGTTAATTTTAATCATTAGTTTTGAAACATGTAACTGAGGTGGTATTTAGTGGGGTTAGGGTTTATCTGCTGGAAGCCAGGCTGTAATTAAAATCCTGTTCGACACCCTCCCATGCTGACCCATTTTCAAGTGATGAGGTAATACACGGATTTATTGCTGGATTTGGTTAATAGTCAAGCTGTGTGGTATCATAAAAAACAGAACTAACCGCAAATAGTTGTATGGTGGTCAGTTGTACGGGTGCTTTTGTACTGATGTGGCTTTTGTTTTAATGGGGATTCCCCGTTCAAGTGGTGGGTTAAAATGGGTTACACCATACTTTTGTTTTATGCCAATTAATACAGAGATGAAATGTTATCCCTTTGGGGGCGAAAATAATTTTAATTTAAACTTCTGATTTCTGAGAACCGTTGTAGTTATGGAATGGTAATTAAATAGCAGTGTACTGACTGATAGAAACGAAAGTAATACTGAAGCTTACAAAATACTTATTAAAAGCCTGATGACTAGTGAGGATAAGAGCGTTCGTGTAGAATATCCTCGAAAATCACACACTCTAGGACGAATAAAGAATAAGTTTCTACAGGAATGTCCAATGTCGATTCACTCTTTGAAAAATCCTTGTTTAATCATTATCTGTTAGTTTCATTAGGGAGCCAAACTGTAGGGAAAGGGTTCAGCTTTGGGATGGAATTCAGAGAGTTTTGTTTTGGTGGCTATCACTTATAACCTAACTTATATTCGTTAAGCTCCACTGCACTGTAATCCTAGCTTACATTATGCCGGTGACATGCAAGTCTTGACTATACTAGACTAGACTTGAAATAGTATATCTATGAGACCGGAATCGTGGAATAAATGTCGGAAAAAGTCTTCAATGGTCAAAGGCAAACTATATATTCAACCCAAAAAAATTTTTTTAACCCAAAAAAAAAAAAATTCCACATACGCCACCGAAAAAAAAAAAATTTAAATTGAAAAAATTTAATTCTGCTTATTGTATTGCATTTTTAATTGGTTCACCCTGTATATCCAGAACTTGATATTTTAGCCACATAAACATGGAGAACAATAGAGTCAACCATCACTCATAACCTTTAAGAATGCTCGCTGTTCGTCAAAATTGTAAAGAATTCTAGTACCAGAATCTTAAACAAACTGAAGCACTGTCATCCAGGTGCTTCAATAATGAGAAGATAATACGCAACATATAGCTTATAATATCTTCGATTTCCTGACGACATCGACTTGAGGGACGACCTTCACTAACAATTGGAATGAGACTGGTTATCAACATGGACAAGACGAATAATAGACTTGCATCAAAAAGAGTCTTCTCATACCCTACACTTGGTCAGAATGCGTCAATGGACAGGAATAACTCCGAGGTATTCAAGAAACTTGTCTATCTGGGGACTCCTGTAAAGTGAGGGTCGAACAAACGTGGCAATCAAAATTTAGAATAAATTTTGTTAATCACTAATTTTTTGGGCCGAGTTGGGCCAATTCTGATATGAAGCCGTATTGAGAAAAACCAAGGATATCATGTAAAATGGATGAACGTCGACGATCCAGTCCAGAACTTTACATAGCCATGTTTAGTTTTGGCATTTCTAAACACTTGCTACTCCATTAAGGGTGAGAATGGAGTCACAAAGGATTTAGACAATTCTGTGATTTATTTAGCATTATATTTGGAGGATTGTACGAAATTCACAACTCAACACCAGAGGCACAATCTTTGTCCAACTATTACCACTGATTTTGATATAATTGGCGGAGCACATGGATCTGTTACTGGTGCATTTTAAAGCGGATGATCCCAAAATAGATTCAACGATAAATGTATGTATATGCTGTCAATATGTATAGTCGACAAGGGATTTTGTCTAGTTCGGCTTTACTCCAAATTCTGATAAAAACATCTCAGAAGTTTGGACTAAGAAGACAATTTAGTAGTACAGCCCTTTCCAAACAACTACGGAGACTCTCTTTAAGACCTGTTTTATGGGGCTGAACCTTAGAAGATATCCTTGGTCGCTTCGGTATAAAGATTCTTCGAAAAAAGTTCTGTGCCCTTTGTTTTGACGGATTTTGGTGGAAGAGACGACGAACTATACGATTTTTGGTCAACAAAACTTTCAGCAATCTTCTAAGATGAGCAGCACTTGCAGAGTGGATGGACAACGCAGTCAAGAAAGACTTTGTCTTAGGTAGGTAGCTACTCTTGATATAGCTTCGATACTTTTTTTGGAAATGTATCCGCACCATAACGTGTAGTGTATCTACCTCTAACTTTAAAATATTTATTTAAGTCATAGTATTCAATTTCGAAAGACTAAAGTGACACCACCACCACCACCACCATGGGGCATCAAGGTTCCACGTGCAGATATCAAAACATTCTTCCAGTCTGACAGTTTTATCGTGGGTTCCAAACTTGACCTTACGCTCATAAACATTTGCCTCATACCCGTCAAAATAACTCACAAAATTGTGGGCGTTACCCCCCTTCACTATCAAATGCTTCATATTCAGAAGGCATTTCATTCGATTGAGCACATTTCCTTGGCCCAGAAGTCCTTCTACTGTATCAGTTTGCTAATGTTCTGTGAAATCACGCATTGCAAATAAAAAAACAAAACAACAAGGAACCGCTCCCAGACTTACACCACCATCGCTATTACGTCTAATGGAGCCGACTTCAACTTCCATTCGGAATGTGCCCCGAGAGCGTCTTAAAGTCCCTTTCAATGCTCATTTCAACTGTTTGAATGACAAAAATGTCCTCGAGCTGTGGGGATATCTCCTTAATTAAATGGAACTGGGCGCCCGAGTTATTGCAGAACGAAGCCATGAAAAAAGGGGTGACACCCAAGGTTGGGGTGCAAGTTTTGGGGGTGGCCGTGCTGCCGGAACACTTTACTGCTTTCTGTGTTTTTTTTTCCCCTCTCTGGGTCTACTTAAAGTGGTATACTGTGTATCCTCAAATGCGCACTGTAAAGTGGAAAGCAAAATTTATTATTTTCCACACAAAATTAGGAGGCGGAGTAGGCTGAATTATTTGGATTCAGAATTATCTCCGAAATAAACACAAAAACACTGTCAAGTGGTAGCTATAGGCGTTGCGAATACAGGGCGGCGGGGAGAGACTCTGTTGGACAGGCAGCACTCATTCACAATGGATTAACTGCTGGGAAATCTAACAATCGTGATGGAAATTTGATTTATTACTTTGGAGCGATGCTCTTTTAGTGGGTCCTGTGGGTATGGTAAGCTGCCATTTGTGGAAGTAATTCTGTGTAATTTTCGACAGAATGCTGGTTGTTGGTGCTGCCGGCCTACGGATGCATTGCCGGGCGCAGAGGAATTACCTAATAAGGGAATGTAATACGAGAGGAGTACAAGAGCCTGCGTATCATCGTGTACCAAATGAGAGTTTATGGATGTACGGGTATGCAACTGAATGTGTGGCTAGCAAAATTGTGGCAAGAACCACGCGTAGCAGAAGTAATGAGCAGGCACTAGTGCGAGGTATTGATGGACTAGATACTTGTCCTCAATTTATGTTGGAACTGGAAGTGTTATCAGGCAAAATGAGTGAGGATTAGGGACCACAATAGCTCAGGCTGATTTTTGCAATCTAGTTTTTGATTTGGAATTTGACATCAAGAATAATTTAATTTTGTTGATATTGCAATACTATGAGACTTGGTTGTGGTTAGTTCTGTGAAAATAGGAATCAATCTGTTCTGAATCATTTTGGTTACTTTACGGACCTATCTTAAGTTCCCACACAATATGGTGAAAGGATACAGCAATCCTGAGCTCCTATGTGAACATCGTTTAGGTTCGTTATGTTTTTTTCAAGCTTTGTAACCAGGAGTTGTCTGCTCTACCACTCCAATAAGTTTATTTCTACACTGAATAGGATCACCCTTTACTTCTCGTGCTACTTCAGGTGTGACCTTTCTCTATTCTGATGTCCCACAGTGCAAGATTCGAAGACACAGAGGGCAGGAGCAAAGGTATCTTATTCACTTTACATTTCAATACGCAGTTTACTGGATATGTCGAAATCGTCTTGACAAGAGCAACTAAGGAATCACACTGAATGACAACAACTTATACAGAGGGTACAGCGACGAAGAAGATCAAGAAGATACTACGTATTTCCTTTGCCACTGACCATGTCTCTGTCAGGGGATGAAAGGAACTTTAGGAAGCTACTACTTCCAAAATTTTCCTTTATAGTTTTTCGAGGACATCAAGTTGGTTGAAAGGCATTAACAAGGATTCAGAAGTGTACGAAGAGTACAATCCAGACCGAGATTGGGTCTACATAAATCTGAGCGTAGTGAAGGAGAAGGTTCCTCTTCAACTCACTTAGCTAAATCAAACCCTTTCTACATGGAGCTCAGCTTCAGGTTAATTTAAGTTTCCTAGAAGTATGTCCTCTAGAATGGAACATAGTCTTACAGTAGGAGAAGATTAGGTTTAGACCTTAAGGGTATGCTTTGTAATTCTTGACAGAGATCAAGAGAAGTCCTAACTTGAAATGGTATGAATCATATCCATTTAGAAGTACCAATGCGAGTCAAAGTGCTTGGCATAAGCAGCAGTTCTGTTGTTATTGTTGATTTCGCTGAACAAATATGACAAGGTTTGCTTGAAAGCTACTGGGTTTAATGGAGATCTGGACCAAGCTTAGGCTCTAACTTCAATATTAACTTCTTCTAACCACAGGTCATAGTTGGAGGTAAAAATTAGTAAAAGGAGTTCAAATAAGAGTATCGAATCCATTCTGTATAAGGACAGGAAGACCTATGTCACCAACAAGTGCGGTTTTTTTGTGGAAACAACTTATTTCATTGAGTCAGAGCATTAAAGTTGTCTTGTGGAAACTTATAGATACATAGGGGGAATGGAAAGCAATTGAAAAATGCTGCCTATGGTTCAACCCCAAGTCATACCATACTCACATGCAGTCTCCCTAGAACACAGTTTCCGAGGTCAAACAATTCGTTTAGAAGTTCCTTTCGGTCATACATGTAAACTGTGTGAAACTAACTATCATCTTCTCTTATGTCATCATCCTTCAATTCGTAGAAAAAAATGTGAGGTTAAGGTTAAGCCGAAGTCACGTAATTACATTATAAATTAACAGCTCGATGCAAAAATGGCCCTCGTTGCTCATTTCGACGTGTTTACTCCATTCACACGGGTCAAGGTACTCGAAAATCATTGACATCTCGTATTTCGTTTGCATCGTTGACATCTTACACGATGTGAGGACTTCAGAGACCAACATATGAAAGAAGGACATTAATGAAAAGACAAGTAATCACAAACGCTTTCTTACCGAAGGACATACCCTATTAGAATCTCACTTATTTTTTTTTTTTTACGCTCAAAGAAAACCATTCACCTTTTCAATTTCGCTTTCGAGTTTCCCCCATTTCGCCGAAAATGCAACAAGGTTGAATTTAGCAGAATACCACTGCAGCTCAAAGGATTAAAATACCAACCACGTAATTAAAATGCCATTGCATGCGACGGCATTACACATCTCATGAGTAGGTACAGATATGTGCATGTGTGGTCGGGTACCTCAAAGAAAGAAAGAAAGAAAAAAACATTCTTGTGTTTAAGAAGCGTATTTCCTACATGCACAACACACATTTTCTTTACTACCGATAAGGAACCTTTTAGTTAAAGTTCTCGGGAGATTTCCCTTTGCACCTTGCTCACACCTTCTTTCCACATACAGGAAGCCACTTTGTCCTAGACTATTAAGCAAGTTTTCCAACTATGCACACAAGCAGCAGCTGCATGCAAAGTTCACAACTCACACAAAGTTAACCCTTAAGCGATGCGTGTTGAAATGGTTAAGATCTTTCATTTCATGGCATAAATACACTTTGATCCGTATCTCTGTAGCCCGCTCTCTCTCTCTCTCTCTCTCTCTTTCTTGTGACCTTTTCCGTGACTTTATCCTTTTGGAAGGCGCTTATACATAAAATGTGGAACTTGACAGGTGTCGAGGTATAATCGCACTAACACACCCTCGAAGAAAAAGAAATTCCCAGCCAGCACCCCACCCAAACAACCAGGCTATAAGGCTAGGAAACAACACCAAACCAATTATCTACGTACACCTTCACAAATGCGGTGATAATAAGTGCTTCCATGCGGTTCCATCCTCCTGTAATGCATTAATTATTTCCGTTAACAGTTTTGAATTTCCCACTTCCGCCGAGAGGTGAATGAATGGATTCACGTCAAATTGGTTTCTCGGTGGTTGGCAATATCCGAAGAGGTGTTCCGGAATTCCCATATCTATGCATAATTGATGTTAACCCAAATACACACATACATTCATACAGACGACAGAGGGTCGTTTGGCAAATTATGACCATCGACAATAGTTACGAAATTTTGTGTTGATAATTAGTGACCGCAGCAGTGACCGCAGGACTCGTTCATCCATCCATGCGGTGTGATCGACCATGGAACACATTTATCTCAGGGATTTTTCAATCCTCGTCTTTTTTTTGTTGTTTTGTTTACAAAAAAAAAATTCTCCATTGTTTACGAACTATAGGAGGGATAATTAAAATAACTATTTATCTGCAGATGATGGAGGGGGGCAGCGCGCATTTCCAACGTGCGGGTGGTTGCGGCTTCGGGATATTTCACGCCTATGCTTGCGGCTTTTGTACAACTGGTAAACATTGTATTCTTTGTTTATTATTGCCAACGGAATTTGCTGGAAAATTTCCCTCAAATATGCAAACGTGAAGTGTTGAATGTTTATTTAGTTTAATGTTGAATTTTTCACTGTAGCCGGCGACGCGTTAAAGTTAAAAATAATTTATCGATGTCATAAAAGTGGAAAATTTGCTTAAAGGGAACATAAATTATTTGGGGAAATTCGTTACGGAGGTACTTTAATGTGACATAGAATGCTGTCAAGGATAAGGATGCGAGTGAATTGATACTTAGTGTTATGTGGGTTAAGTCCATAAAAGTTAAGTGAGTGGCCTTTTGTGAAACGAGATGGAACTGTTCGCTTTTCGATGGTCCATTGTTGGTTGGCTGAAAAGGGGGTTGCATTGAATTGGCTTGTATAGTTTACTAACTGCTTTTTCTCTTTCTAAGGGGAACAATGAAGTTTGCGTCTTCAAGGAAGTATGCATACCTAAGTTTGAATGTCGAGGAGAACATGTTACGTGAGACTTAGTCTACTAAATGACCATCATGTCACATTGGTATAACAATTTTCAGTTCCATATTGTTCACTGTCTTTAAATTTCAAACGAGACTGCAGTAGCTGGTGGATGCACAGAATCAGAATCTGAGACTTTCATTGTGGTGTGGGCTTCTGCTTCGGTGGCGTATGCGTAACCTATTTTTTCATACATATTTGGACTGAAAAGTTAACTCTTTCCCATACCCTGGGCGAGACCCCACTTTAGCTCGTTTGTGCTTAGGATGAACAGAATCAGAATCTCTGACTTTCATTCTGCCATGAAAAAAAAAACAGATTCAGGATGTGCGCATCTGGTTCGGTGGCGTATGCGTAACTTATTTTTCCATACATTTTTGGACTGAAAAATTGTCTCTTTGGCATCCACTTGACGAGACCCTACTTAACCTCGTATGTGCCTAGGATGCACAGAACCAGAATATCAGACTTTAATTCTGCCAGGTGAAAGATGATTCACGATGTGCGCATCTGGTTCGGTGGCGTATGCGTAACCGATATTTTTAGACATTTTTGTACTGAACATTTTTCTCTTTCCCATGCGTGGCGATGCCCCACTTAAGCCCGTATGTGCTTAGGATGCACAGAATCAGAATCACTGACTTTTTCTGTGTCACGGAAAAGATGATTCAGGACCTGTGCATCGGGTTCGGTGGCGTATGCGTAACCTATTTTTTTTACAATTTAAGACCGAAAAGGTCTCATACATTCAAACTATGTATTCTATAACGATATATCTATTTTCGCTTCCTCAGTACCAACCAGGGGTAGAAAACAACCAAACCATTTAGTAAGTCCTTAACTGACTTGAAGAGATGTCGGTAAGAGAACATTTGTGCATTTCTTAACTGAATTGGTTGACTTTAGATGCTTCTCGCAAAGACCCATGTCACAAGAGTGATAGTATCAAAAGAGTCCAATTGATCCATAGGTTCCTATCAACGTATTCCTAGATCGTGCAAGTTTTCTCTGAATTCTGACTTCTTATGTGAAGGTGTAGTTCTCTGTTCTACAGAACGGTTAACGTTGCTTTCAGTGAATGGGGTAAACGTTGGTACCTTCTAGTCTAAGAAGAAACTATCAACTTGGCCTGTGTTTGAAACAGGCGAAAACGCAAATCATGCTAAGACTCTAAGGATATCGATGTGCAGAAGATACAATTAGAATTGACCGATTTCTTAGACATTTCAATTAACATTCTTTTGATTTTTTTTCTCTCGGCTGTGGGTATTTCTATTTCAAAAACTTCAATATCATATGTGTAGATCCGCATCATCTTTGACTATCTTGTTAGTTCAATTAAATATCGAGAGCATCACACAACACGTTCATCTTTCTCAAATACACTTTCGAAAGGCTTCAAACTTCTGCACATCCCCCATTGGTACACGATGAAATAGAATCCTTCCTCTCCAGCAGAAACTTCACTCAGCAACCTTAATAAAATCCAGGAAAAGTCATGAAAGTAAACAACAACAACAAAACTTTTGCCATGATAATGAAACCCTCGGAAACGGAATAATCTATCATATGAATGTGAAGTAGATGATTTCTTTTTACCCACTGAACTTATTTCGCTTGCATATTCCCTGTGTTGGCCCGATTTTCTTTTGCCCTCCTTTCATTCAAAGTTAACAACGAAATATATTCGTAAAGTTTCCTTCGCCTTTCCCTCAGACTCAGTTTCGTGAAATACATATCGACGTAGGTAGGGTAGGTAGAGGCAGTCACTACACATACTTACTCATACAACCCCCCACTGGGAGAGGAGAGATTAGTTTGCTAGTAGAACAGAACCTATTCTTAAAATCGATTACAGTTTTTATTCTCCTCTTTGGTTTTTTTTTTTTTTTTTCATCCAACTTTCTCTATGTGTTTTCCACAGCTAAATTGCATCATATGAGCTAGAGAGGACGAAGTTTCAGGAGCAAATTTCACTCAAATTCTGGCGGAATGAGGTTACCCAATCTGTACAGTTGTGGCAAAATGGATATGCCGCACCCTTTGTTTTTTTGTGTTCAGTTGCAGATTTAACTTTTACTCGATAATCCTTCAATAGTGATCAAAGCAGGGCAAAAAAAAATTTCAAAAAAAATTCAAAAAAAGTTATCCCTTCTGTTCTGCTACTGGCGTGGTCGTCGTCGTCGCGTATCTTTGTTAGAAGAAGGAACAGCTCAGCTCAACTGATGTTTATGGATTAACTTCGACTTTTGTAACATTTCATTTTAAGTAAGTTTCGCATTACGATGCGAGGAAATGCATTTCAGAGTTTGCTCCGCATTAATATTAAAAGGGAAAATTATGAATCCGATATTGAGCGGAATCGAAGAGATTCCAAGTAGAAGTTGAAAATGCAAATAAAAAAACTTGCCAGGATGATGACTTACTTATACTTGGCTCAGATCTTTTTCGTTCTTTTTGCTTTGTTTTTGTATCTTCCGGAATTAATTTAGGTCACAGAGGGACTTAATGAAAAAAAAAAAGGATTTCCACAACAGTCGGGCGATATTGATGCATTTTGTGTATACATATACATAGATACTAGAACTCCGAATTGAAAACCTCACCAATACCGAATTAGTAAATGAAATCACGTGCGATTTTCATTTCCTCTCCCACGAAAGGGGAGAAAGAAAGAGAGTGAAGTGGCAGGACTAATCCCTACCCGCCTCCTGGTAGAATGCATGGAAGCTATCAATAGGATTTTAAAAATTCCCAACAGGGAGTCGCAAGAATGATTGAATGCGACCAACCATACTATGTGCATGCGAATACAAAACACTACAAAAGGAAACAACTGCTTGAATCCTTCGAAACGATAGTGGAAATATTTACAATTAAGAGATGTTTTGTTCCCGAAAGCAAGTGGGAAGACTGCTCAACCACACAGGGTGTGTGACAGGGTGTAAACTTAAGGACTCAACGCACGCAGTTCATGTTTTGATGGGAGAACAAATAGTGAGGACTTTAGGAACTCAGATTTATGAGTTGAAGAGGATTTTTTTATTCCACTGAGCTGACTAGAAGGATTCTTTTTATTACTTATAGTCAGTTTAAATCCCCAACCTGGGATTCATTTATGACTCCAGTTTGAATTTGTTAATTTTTTTTTGAAATTCATGTCCATAAAGTTAGGCTGCTTGTTCTTCATAAAAAAATCTGCTAGAAGCTCAACCTCCTTGAGGGACTAGAGACTTGCAATCGGAATGCGCTGAAAATTAAATGAGGTCTACAGCCACGCATTGGGGACTATCAGGCCTATACTAACATGTGGCGTATTAATCTGGTGGACAGCTTTGCAAAAACCTATCACCAAACTCAACCCGAACCCAGTGAAGCCCTAAGAACTAGCTATGATTTAGACTCTGGTGCACTCAGTTCCTTGCTATTAGGCATTTGGGAAGAAGTTGGGTGTACAGAGGTCAAGAATGAAAAAACCTCCCGATCCACTTCAAATGCAATATCATCACATATCTCCTCTCCTACAGATTTCTGAGTCAAATGGATGAAATTTCACAAAAAACTTAACCATAAATAGTAATTCGTATGATCTAGAATTTGGTGTACTCAGTTCCTTGCTATTAGGCATTTGGGAAGAAGTTGGGTGTACAGAGGTCAAGAATGAAAAAACCTCCCGATCCACTTCAAATGCAATATCATCACATATCTCCTCTTCTACAGCTTTCTGCGTCAAATGGATGAAATTTGACAAAAAACTTAACCAAAAATAGCAATTCGTATGATCTAGACTTTGGTGCACTCAGTTCCTTGCTATTGGGAATTTGGGAAGAAGTTGGGTGTACAGAGGTCAAGAATGAAAAAACCTCTCGATCCACTTCAAATCCAATATCATCACATATCTCCTCTCCTACAGATTTCTGAGTCAAATGGATGAAATTTCACAAAAAACTTAACCAAAAATAGCAATTCGTATGATCTAGACTTTGGTGCACTCAGTTCCTTGCTATTGGGAATTTGGGAAGAAGTTGGGTGTACAGAGGTCAAGAATGAAAAAACCTCTCGATCCACTTCAAATCCAATATCATCACATATCTCCTCTTCTACAGCTTTCTGCGTCAAATGGATAAAATTTCACAAAAAACTTGACCAAAAATAGTACTTCGTATGATCTAGACTTTGGTGCGCTCAGTTCCTTGCTATTGGGAATTTGGGAAGAAGTTGGGTGTACAGAGGTCAAGAATGAAAAAACCTCTCGATCCACTTCAAATGCAATATCATCACATATCTCCTCTTCTACAGCTTTCTGCGTCAAATGGATAAAATTTGACAAAAAACTTAACCAAATATAGCAATTCGTATGATCTAGACTTTGGTGCGCTCAGTTCCTTGCTATTGGGAATTTGGGAAGAAGTTGGGTGTACAGAGGTCAAGAATGAAAAAACCTCTCGATCCACTTCAAATGCAATATCATCACATATCTCCTCTTCTACAGCTTTCTGCGTCAAATGGATGAAATTTGACAAAAAACTTAACTAAAAATAGCAATTCGTATGATCTAGACTTTGGTGCACTCAGTTCCTTGCTATTGGGAATTTGGGAAGAAGTTGGGTGTACAGAGGTCAAGAATGAAAAAAACCTCTCGATCCACTTCCAATCCTATATCATCACATATCTCCTCTCCTACAGCTTTCTGCGTCAAATGGATGAAATTTCACAAAAAACTTAACCGAAAATAGTAGTTCGTATGATCTAAACTTTGGTGCACTCAGTTCCTTGCTATTGGGAATTTGGGAAGAAGTTGGATGTACAGAGGTCTAGAATGAAAAAAAATTTCGATCC
The DNA here is from genome assembly GCA_963583995.1 of Xylota segnis. Lineage (NCBI taxonomy): Eukaryota > Metazoa > Arthropoda > Insecta > Diptera > Syrphidae > Xylota > Xylota segnis. Next base: position 55,981,379 of record OY757238.1, on the reverse strand, counting down.
ACTTCTAATGCAATATCATCACATATCTCCTCTCCTACAGCTTTCTGCGTCAAATGGATGAAATTTCACGAAAAACTTAACCAAAAATAGTAATTCGTATGATCTAGATTTTGGTGCACTCAGTTTCTTGCTATTGGGAATTTGGGAAGAAGTTGGGTGTACAGAGGTCAAGAATGAGAAAACCTCTCGATCCACTTCAAATCCAATATCGTCACATATCTCCTCTCCTATAGGAAAGATCTAGCCCAATCTCAATCGATCAAAGAAAGGCACGCAAAGCAATTGTAATAGGTGTCCTTATAAGACACTGCATTATTGGGAGGTATACTGTAGAAGTTGCATGGTTGAAGAAAAGGAAGAAACGATTCTTCAGCTCCTTTGAACGTGCTTGCCCATAGAAGATTATATTTAGTGGCATACTTCTTTGATAATCTAGGTGAACTGGCTAACACCAACATAAATAGCTTCGACCTTTTCGTATTAAGAAAAATTTAAGAAAAACTTCTTAGATCTGTGATAGCTACTCCATTCCTAAATCTTCTAGCATAAAAAGAGATACCAGATTCTTTGCACACTTGAGATAATATATAGTAATTTAATTACTTTGAAAATTATTTAATTCCCTATGTATCTCATGGAGGAGCCAATGTATCTAACGATTTCAGCTACATTCCTTTGTGCCCCATTCCAGCCATTCGAATAAATTAAATTCACATCTGTCCGTTAAATTGCAATTTCATTGCCCAGAATCTTCCTTCATAACTTGCTCCAGCGATTTAATAAATCAAAAACTGTATCTTCCCCCTGTACTGGCACCGAGAAACTACTTCGCGTACTAAGTGAAGTAACAGCAAATGTTTCCTTCTCGGCAATAAGAGCGAAGCATAATATTTTTTCAATCTTTTTCATCCCACTGGCTTTTGAATATTTAAAGAATTCCCCTGTATCCCAACAATAACTCCCTTCCCGGCCGGCCCAAGCGAACGCAGTGTTTATTCGTTGCCACTCTCGCACTTTTCTTGCGTCGTTAATAAATCTTATATTTGAAAAATGAAATCCTTCCGCATGAGCTGAATATTAATGAATATTTTTACACTTCAATGCGAAGAGAAAAAAAGAAAAGAATATTGTGTTATCCTTTCAAAAGCAATGATGGGAAGGACAGTTTGAAAGGATGTAACGATATAATTTGCAGCTAAAACTACATTCACTCGGTTTTTGAAGTCGAAAACTGTTCAGATACATTTTTGAATACACATTGATGCTTTCAGTTGTATGTTTTCCATTAGAAACTTAACATCTTCACCAGTTTGCAGTTTCACTGACGACGATGGCGACGAACGATGACAGCCCCCCCCCCCCCCCCCAACTGCAGGATAAAAATGTTTCCCATTAGCAAATTGTGTTTGCCAACAGTACCACAGAAAGATGTACTGGAGCAGGGCAGTGGGAACGGGGTTGGAAACAACTGAAAAGTATGTAAGGAAGGGAAGTTAACTCACACAGACAAAAACGTCCTTCGTGCCTGGTTGAATGCAGTAGCGCAGCACACAGTGGTTGGTATACTCTTGCTCTTCATTCCATGAATGCAGTAAGCGAAGGGAGAGATGATACGTGTATACGATGTACAGGAAATTAGGCGCCAATCTTGAGAGATTCTTTCAAATCGAGTGTGGCAGATCAGGGAGACCCTAGCCAGCTAAAGTATGTCCCAAGGGCACATGGATGAATAAGCTGCGGAAATAACGAAGTAGCGATAGAATGCGTGATGTTGGCATACAGTGAATTTTCAAAGAGATGGAGTTGTGTGGGCTTTAGAAATGTATAAAGATACGAGTACATGCAATGAACTGAAATCATATGGAATCATAAACAAAAGACTGATCAACTTTTATAGGCCTCTCAGCATGAAGTTGTCTAGTCTAGGAATAGGTGCCGATTTTGAGCCAGTATCTTTAGTATCTCGGGAATTAAAGGATACTGAGATCACCTTGTAGAGATGAGGAAGACAAAGCCCCACAATACAATGTGGAATTGGTATTGTTCACTAGTCCTCGGAAAGAGATATCTTCCTGCGCCATTCTTAGGACTGGTCACGTAAAAACAGTCTCGATTGAAGGTCCTTATATTTCACTAAAAAGAGACTTATGGAGAATAAAATTCATTCTGAAATTTGGCGTGTCTCGAGGTGGGCTCAAGACATCGAAAACCACACTGCACATGGAGCAACGAGAAATATAGTAATAAGAACGTTCTTGCTCCAAAAGCACTCGCCAAAAACCTGCCATTTTCACACGAATGCATCCAGGATAAACCGCTTCCTAATTGGGGTAATTAATATTACACACTACAAAGAATGAAGTAGGAGGCTTAATTCGAATACACCAAAAAGCAGAAAGGACGAAGGGTTGCACAAAGTTTCTATCACAGTACGTACAAAAGCAACTTTTCACTCATCGTCATAAGCAGATATACGACTTAGTATTCGCGCCAAAAGGACATCAAATGCACAGCTTGTGGCATGGCTGCCAGTTCATTTTATCACCACACTCAGCTTATAGGATCCACGAACGTCAGCCTCGTCACTACCGCAAGCAATGATGGACCCATGACAGTAATGCGTTGTGAAAGGTAGGAAATGGGCAAATCCTATCAGTTAATGCCCTGTTGGACACAAAATTCTCATAAACACCGTAGGTGAATGCAAAATGAAGGTTAAGTAGATACAATTGTAGGTATTTTGCTTCGAAATGGTTGGAGAGTGGTACTTAGATCAAGGGTAACGCAGCTGAGTAATGCATTGGATCGTATAAGTACCACCTCTTCATAGTCTGTGATGCAAAAGAGCAATCGCTGGCCAGTCAAAGCTAAGGCAAACGTTTTGCGGTCAAGCAGCGAGAGCTGTTGGGAAATCACTTAGGTTCATAAGGTACTGTCATTTCTATTTCAGTTCCAGCACTACCACCAGTTGCTCTAACTTTTCTCAACTTAGTGACACAAAGGGGATTGTCATATCTGTGTCATTGGGCCATTCGAACTTAACTTTAGCTTTGCCACGTAAGAAAGAAGGAGAAAATTTGTGAACCCAAAATGTATGAAAAAAATGGGTACGTATACGCCACCGATCCAGATACCCACATCCTGTAGTAAAAATCCGATATGTGCATTATCCGATAAAATTGTTAAGATTTCAGTATGCTTGGCGAGCTAGTCAGTCATGCTATTCCCTGGAATATCAGTGTACTCCAGTACCCTGCGTTCACTCATTGTGCCTAATTAATAGAGTTTCAGAGTTTTGATTGCGTTCTGACTATACCTATTGCATTGGGTGTAATTGGGTATACCGGGATCAAGCATCGAAAACCAAAAAAGGCAATTCGCATGACTTAGACTTTGGTTCACTCAGTTGCCAGCTATTGAGAAATCGGAAAGAAATGGGGTATACCAGGGTCAAGCATGGAAAAAGTGAGTACCAATATTTCAAGACTTTTTATGTGGAAACCAAGTTTTATATTTCAAATCCTATTCGTATCAGTCCCTGTCCCTAGAATCAGCCACCTTATCTTCCGCACAACCGAATGACGGAAACACACACGTGTACTGCGAATCACACACGAGAAATTATCAAAAGCATTGCTGGTCCTTTACATGATTCCTTTGCAATAAAGTAAGGTAAGGTAATAAAATCTCCATTCAATGATGTCCATTCTGAGAAACCTAGTCCTTTACTGTCCTTAAATGTAATCAGAGCTCTTGCAGAATCCCCTAGATCCGAGATAATAAATAGAGATACAGTCCATGTACCTTATCCAACTGCGCTAGAGACAACCAGCTTACTTGTGTAATTGGCAACAACACCCCATAAATGTTCTGCTGGATTCGAGCTCATTAATTTCAGATTAATCCATTCCAACTGGTATGTACATCCGCAGCTTAAAACGAAACGCCGACGAAGTTTCCTTCGAAACACGTTTAAAATTGAAGTTTATTCTCGCACAAATTAAACTCCATTATCATCCTTTAAGCCACTTAAGGAACAAATAGATATACACAGAGCGAAGGCGGAAGAAAGAAAAAAAAAACACACCCGCTGTTGAAAGAACCTCCACACTTAGATGAAATCCTTTTACGCAAAAGATACTTAGCAAATGGAACGAATAAGATGACAACATTTTACCCCAGCTGCTTTGCGGTACTACTTAAGGTCGGTATTAATTTACGGGGGCGCACAAGAGTTGCCTGTCACTCTCTCGCAAATCATTCGGGATAATCCGCGCACAAGAAATAAGAGAGGCAAGAAAAAAAAACAAAAAAAAAAAAGAAAAGAAAAAAACCCTAATCTACAACACCCACCCAAGTAGAACGTAATACCATCGACGAAGATCCCTGCCAACCTCAAATCCAGAAATGTGTGCAAGAAGATCGAAACCCTGTCGACCATAAGCTCATCGACAAATCGATTGCATGAAATGGGTTAAAACGAGGATATTACAGATTGGGCTGCTGCTGGTGCTGCGGTGTCAGCAGGATACAAAATCAACACAAAAAGACACATAACCAAGGCTACACACATACATACGTACTTATAATTGGGAATTTTCATTTAAGATGATATCAAACAAAAGTTTCACAGCATTATGGCTTAAACGTTAAACCACTAATCCGTAAAGAGTTCCGCGAACGAACGAACACGAACACCCGAAGAATCTACAACGGCAATGAAAACTAACAATACGATGCTTCTCGCAGCCTTTCTATCAAGGGAAAGATAGAAAATGCCGTAGAATAGGGATTCATCCTTGATGGATGCCCAACCACTTATAGCAACTTGCAGACGTAATTAAAATGTTGAAATATCCTCCCGCACTGCCTCCACAGTGAAACGGAACCACTAGAGAAACAAAGAAACTAAAAGAAAATTGACGACAATTTAATGGGAAAGAGAAAGAGTCCTTCATCCTTTAGCGGAGTTCTAATTTTTCAGCGCGCACACAAAGTGAATCATCGACCCACAAGTGCAACAAATTATGAACTTGAGATTTGAAGAGTTTCCCCTTCTAGTAGTAGTAGATATGTATCTACGTGTTTATCATCAATTCGGAGCAAGGTCCTTTCGAGAGGAGAACAAGATATTGGTCTAGCGAAAGACGAAACTTTAAGTCTGACAGATGGTTGCTGCAGCCACGGGCTGCGTTGGCGTTGGTGGTAATAATCATTGTCAGCATTGTTGATAGTAAGATAAAGGATGTTATTATATATTTTTTTTTGTTTGTGTTTAGCGAAATTTTTCGTTATCCTTCCTGTTCGTAAGCTTGTCTTTCACCACTAATATGGATAAGTGGATTGATGTGTTTTTATCTTTTGGTTGTGTACACATAGTCGTTCAATGGTGTACTGTTGTGGGGGAATTAAGCTAAGACGACTTAATTAGGATTTTGTTTCATCAATTAAACGAGGTACATTTGACGAGATACATTAGCATGCTTTTAGTGGCGCGTGGTATGCCTCATGGAGAAATCGTTCGACCTGTTTTATTTATTTTGTGATTAAAAGAGAATGTTTTATTTTATTAGAGACACATTTTTATGAGGATTTTTATAATCATTGGAAGCTTTACATTATATGTACTTATATACATAGCAGATGGATACTTGTACTGTAAGTCCTTTGCACATAATTTAGTCATAGTAAAGCACTTACGACTGTTTTGATACTCAGGGAACTTACCTGGAAGGAGAAAACAAACGAAAGTTAGTTGTATGTACAAGTAATGTATGGATTTCATTATTAAAGATAAATAAGAGTTTGGAGATAAAGCTAGAAATGAGATGTTCGAACACGAGGAGAAATTCCATGGACATCCGCTCTGTAGTAAACATAATGAATTATGACTCCTTATGATACATCATAGCTTAGACTATGATATGAGTTGAAGGAGACATCAGTTGAGTTGGAAGATACTGTATAACCAACGTATATTAAGAGATCTGATGGAAAAATTAGCGACTAGAATCGTGAGCATTCATGTTTGGTCGTAGATACACACAAATATGGCTACGTGTGTCTTCCGAGACTGAGAAGAGATACTAAAACAACTCCGATCCCGTCTAGATAGGTCTATGAAGGTGGTCTTTATACTGAAGATGAGGAAAGCCATGCATACCATGCCAAAAGATATCAAACTATCTTTCTTTCTATTAAGGATATTGAAAAGTCTGGTAGACATCCACATTCATGAACCGACGATTACTTTTGAGTTTGCAGCATAGTTGAGGTAAGGTACAGGCTCAAAGCTATACCTCTTGGAGAGAAATTTACTATTGCAGTCAGAGGCAAATACCCAACAATAGTGGAGGACTTCATGGAAATAGTAGTGGTAAGGGTGGTCAAGTAGATTCATAGCTACGGGCTTAGCGCAGATGGATATAGGCCTTTTAACTAAAAGACACAGAGTTCCTAATGAAGGAAATTCCTTTGAGTTCCATTTCCTTGCTCTGGGAAACAGATTGCAACTGAGGGTAGTTAGTAAATCTGTGATAGTTAGCAATTCCGTAATGAAAATGTACACTGATGCCTCTAAGACAGGCAAAAGTGTAGGACAAAACTGTTTTTAGTCTTTCCTGCCATAGATATTGTATATGTACTACCAGACTATTGCAGTGTATTCCAAATGGAGATTGAGCCTATTCGTGAATCAGCAAACTGACGTGAATCAGCAGATTGACTGTTAATGGGATCCATATCGAGGTCAGACATCGCCTTTTATGTAGACAGTCAAACCATGTTTGTGTCTCAACTACCTATTGCAGTCATACAAGGCAGATGTGACCACAACTGAGCTAACACAGGATAAAAAGTCTGCTACTAACCAGCAGACCGTGAAGAAGTACCCAGAACCATCGACGGACCTTTGTCCATGCCTTAAGAGTTCGATTTCTTCTGCAGATGCCCTGCATTATCCTCGTCAAGAAATCAAATTCTTGGAGAATTCGTCTTTGAGGACCAATAATATCTGGAATCATCAGACCTTGAGTCGATACTGAATGGACTCCAGTACGGTCAAGTTTATCCAAATGTGCAGACTAACCTTAAGATGTGCCTTTTGAATCGTTGAAACTAATGCTGTTCCCGAAAAAAAAAAAACGATATCTTAGTGACAGCAGCCTGAGGACAACGATCTGGTAATGCTTACTTGTTAAGTCTTTATATAGTAGATACTTCATCACCAGGGCACTAACCCGAATTTACAATGTACCAGAATCCAGTAAAAATAAAAAGTAAACATTGAAAATAATTCTGAAGTAAGGAAGAAAGAGATTTTGTAGATTTTGAATGACGATGAAAATCTCATTTCTGCATTATTACCAGCTACTTCATCAGTTTCAAGAACTCCGCGACAAGCTGAACGTTCTAGCTTAACCCAGGTGCATGTTAGTCTCCACCTAAACCAATGATTTTCAGGTGAAAAGAAGCTCAGAAGAAACTTTACAAAAAACTATAGATACGTAACTAACCAACTTGATAGCAAAGGATACACTTTCGAGGTACTTTTTTCTCTCTACATATGCCTTAATGTGCATCTTTAATTGTACTTACCATTTACTTGATAGAGACCTGCGGAAATACATCACTACCTTCAATGACATGTACTTCCTTATGTCCAATATATGTATGTACATACTTACCCAACTCTAACGAGTTCCAGATACATATCGAAACCAATTTCTTTCCAATTAGATACGAATGACAACATAGTTTGTCCTAGTTAACCGAACATGTGTGTATGGACAAATATTGATTTTCGATATGACAATGCTCTCTTGATGTTAAGCACATTTGAGAAAATTGCATTGCCTATTTGGACACACATTCATGCACACAAACACACACAGACACTTGATGTCCCAACAGAGAAACAGAGATGATAAATACCCCCACATAGGCCCCTAATGTACGTTCAGTAATTCCTCATATCCACCGTGTTGTCCGGCCAAAATGACGAATAGCTCGCTGATGATTTAGTATTTAACACCTCCCGCTGCACCCTCGTCATTGTTCGCAGAGCAACAATATGCCAACATTCACTACAATCAGCCAAAACGACGACCATAGCGAGGTGATTTAGACAAACACAACACCTCGTGTATAGAGTAGAGTATCTAGAGAGCAGCCTAATAGGGCAAGGCAACCTGAAGCAAACAGATTCATCCTCAATTCGATTTTATGTACAGCAATTTGTTTTCGAAAATTTGTTTTTCATCCCTTCTGCTATTGCAAAGCAGACAGGCAGACAGACAGACAGACAGATGGATGTAGTACACAACAGAACGTAAACAAACAAGCCAAAAACGTCCTTCATCTCTCGACTGTAGTTTTTGATTAGAGAGGGGGCCCGACATTCAGTGGATGGATAGCGCTTGCAACTTTTGATGGGAAATATACAAATGTGTTTTTGTCTGCTCGAATGTGTGTGTCTGTATGTGTGTACATTAATTTCCAAAGAAAAGCAAGTTAGTCCTCATAAATCAGGTCTCTCCGTAGGAAGTTTTTCCCCCGCCATTCCTCATTTCCTCTTAATGGGGCGAATTCGCAGGACAAAAGGAATGAATTCAAAATAAAAATAAAAAAATTCTCCTCCACCCACCTCACACATATACATATGTTTGTATGTTTGTACTCATATGAGGGGGTGGTGGCTCGGCCCGTCGCCAAATCACAGCGCACAAGGGAGAGATAGATAAGCGCAAGCGAATGCGAGAATGTGAATGCGATTCAAACGTCAAATATGAAAATTATTTGACAAATTTATTTCCGCCATTCGGATGGAGGATATCCAGAGACAAAGCGCAGAGATGCTCGCCTTTGAGTGGGATGAGCAAGGACACCAGTTGTGGGTGGGCGGTGGATGGCGTGGAGGGCATTAGTCTCCACACGCCCACTCTACCCTACACACACACACACATACAGTTTCGTAGCAAGCAATGATTTATTGACGAAATTTTCCACTTCGTTCACTTTGCGCTAATGCTCTTGTGCGATATTCGCAATTCCGTTCGACCACAAAAAGTCAGCAAATGCTGAGCGAAAAATGCGAAAGTGGCGGGCGTCAGTGTTGATGGCGCGACGCGATGAGAAGCAAGAGTAGCGGTAATGACGGGAAATTTTTGAAGCTTAAAGTTGATTATTGTTTCATATTTCATCCTGTTAATTTTGATGAATTATTCAGTTTGCTTTGGCAGTCAGTTTCGCGGGAGGGTGGTGCTGGGCGCGGCAGTCGGGAGCTTATTATAGTTATTTTACGAGCGCATAGTATTCCACACAAATGGGGGTCGACAACGTTGTCATCCACTGTACTATAGTTTGTGGAGTTTGGTATCCTTTGGTTTTGTTGACGCTAATAGAATAGAAACAGGATAAATGACGGGGAAACTAGTATATTATATCGATTAGAGAGACTATTACGTCTGTTTGGGTAAATTAGTATTAATGGCGCATAAACAAAATTTTATGATGGTTTGCCAGTTAATGGCGTTTAGCGGCGGAAAGATTTATCGTTTGACGGCGGGAAGTGTTAGAGATTATACGAAGTTGAAAATGAAAATCGTTGGTATTGTTTTTTTTCTTCTCCTTTCTGTTGGAGATATATGTAGTTCTGTAGCGAGTTGAGTTCATTTTTAGGGGACTAATGTTAAAGGCGATCAAATAATAATGCGCATTTGGATGAAGAGTAACCTCCTTCTGGTATTCTGGCATTTGTTGAACTGATTGTCGGGATGGGAAGAGCTTATTCCATGAATTTATTCAAAATTTGTTTACTGCGTGTACAAAAGTGATGTCACTGACCCTGGTCATCCAAAATATATAGTTGAACTTACTGGCATTTCGACCTTTTGTTTGGGTAGGTGCATCAAAGATTCCAACACATGTTCTGGGATGTCTCATTGCAGAGACCCCGTCAGATTGATAAACTCTCGCGGCAATAGGAGCCATTAAGCTTCACCCCTTAGAACCATCAAGACCACCAATCTAGTTGGACGTATGACAATTCGTAAAATAATTTTACTACGCCACGCGACTATCGAGGCTTTGTGTCAAGCACTACATAATCGAAACTTATAGATAAGTGCAAAGGAGAACTTTCCTCCTAAGGTCGTCGGTTCAGAATTAGCCTTCTTTGATTTCCTCCTGGTCATAGCAGCATCGAGCAAAATGAATGAGGGGGGATCAGCCTCGGACGCCTCTCTTGCTAAGAAGTTTAACCCCCCTTTGGTGTTCCTTAAAGGCAGAGTATTTCCGCACTATTCATTTAAAGTTGACAGTTGATAGAATGCTGTAGAAACAGACCACAAGCGAGTCAGTTGCTAAGTTAATTTTGTGCCTACGATGCACCGAAAAATAATATCTTACTTGAATTCTATCAGATAAGATATACCTTTGAAGGATACACCTAGTTCGGTGGCGTATACGTAACCAATTTTTTTCGTACATACTACAGAAACAGAACACAAGAGCTACGAAACAGAAACCGAGCGGATATTGCTAGACTTAAGGGAATTAGTACTGACCCATCGGGATCCATGTGGCCCGTCGAGATTCATGTGGCCAGAATATGTATTTCATAATTATTCATTGCCATAGTTTCAATATCTCAAACGAAAGAGCAATAGTATTACACTTCTTATGCAAATCTCTAGCTCTAGTTAGGGCCGTAGACCGCTCATTAGGCAAACTCTTTTTCGACGAACGTACAGATTTAAGGGCGATCTAAGCTAGTTTATGCCTGGGGTGCAGAGAAACGGAATAACTTGCTAGATTTTTCTCAAAAGAAGGTAGAACTTTGAAGGATACGGCTAGGTCGGTGGCGTATTTGTAACCAATTTTTCCCATACATGCAGCAGAAACCAATTTGTTGCCCCTTTAAAGTTGTAAGTTGCAGTTTCGAATTGCAGCCATTTGGATTATCCTCAAATCCCTCAATTGATACCTTAATCTCAATGATATTCTGAAAGTGTCAAATAGGGGATAGGTCCCAACTGCAAACTGTCTGCGTCTTTACTTCTATCTTCCAAGCAAAGGTATTCGCCATCAAGTTCTCTGCCAGAGAGTGTATAAGATGGATTGGAATCGTCTTCAAATTGTCTCCTAGTCCTCTTTAAATTTGAAGTCGAACTAATTAAATCGTTTTAAATTTTCCCCAACTACTTATGTTCAAATATTTACCCATTAAAATCTAGTCACCTAGAACGAAATGCCACAGCTAATTTCAGGAATCGATACCGCTTTTGGTCAACCAAGTCTGACCGAAAATAAACTGCTCGTCCCCACAACCACAGGCCGCACTAATTGAGAGGTGTCTCAGTGTGCAAACACTCTGCCTGAAAGTGGTTCACCATAAACAAAATCAAATTAAATCTGTTTATCATTTCGTAATTAGTATTTACAGCAAACTACAGCTTTATTTGCACTAAACGCCACCACACATTACACAATCCATTACACATAATGTCACCCGAAATTCAACAGCTCACAGGCGCGACACAACACTATTAATAGGCCGACACACATCCAACAACCTCTCATAAACATGGAATCGCTTAACGCTCGGGTGCCCAAAAATAGCTCTCCGCCCCCGAAAAGCGTTTTCATTTAAAGGGTAAATATTTTAACAAACAACATAATTGATTGCGCGCATCTGTCAACCCAGCGCCTAGTCATACTATCGCACGACACAGATACCTTTGCTCTTGACCTCCCTCCAGATACATCTTCATTCTATACAGCATGGCAGCCCACTCAAAGTGTCATATACTCATGGATTGTGCAAATTGAGCATAAACTAGGAGCGGATACCACATAAATCGTCATCACTCTCTCACTATACTGTACTATGGCTCCTGTTCGTTGCCTTGTTGAACACGTTTCGGGGTGGTGGAGGATGACACCGACAACGACACCGCCACCGACAGCGACAACTACAGCGCGAGTATTCATCGTTTTGTCGTCGTCGTTCTGAACACACTAGAATTATTAATAGCCACTTAATACCTCGGGCACCGCCACCTTTTCTTCATTTATTGGCCATAAATTCGAGCGGAATAACGCAATTTCAATTCACACCCAATAAGATAACGAATTTATTTTTAGTTCATCATTCTAATGGGATGCCTTGGAAGCGGTGCGCCCGCCCGCCGGAGAGATGCGATCCAAAGTGAATTTCAGTATTTCAGGAGAGCGATCTCCTTTCCTCCACTGACATCGCACTCTAAATGGGCGCGAAATGTTTTATTATTGGGTTTGGTGTGGGGGAGTGGGGGTGTGGGACACCCTGACAACTGTCATAAAGTAAAACATGACAGTGAGGTGCGACTCGGTGAAACACGTGAGATGGATGAGCGAGTGTATATTTCATCGTTAGAGGATTACCTCCTAAGCTCGTTTAATACGATACCAAGCCAACTTGATGATATTTATGATGAAAGGAATTATTTATTTGCTCACCTTTTTTGTGGGCAAGTGGTTTGGGGTGGTGATAGCGGTGAAGTTTCATGTTGTGACATCCGAAAGCAGAGTTAAAGGGAAATGGAGACCAAAAGTGAGAGATTCTCGTAAATGTCAGAGTGTAAATAACAATAAGGATTACAGGTGCTTCGAATAAAGATGAAAAGCAAACGCACGTGCCCTCCTGTACCAAATGAAATGAGAGTGGAAATGATAACCCTATCACTGTGCCAGGCTCTAAGGGCTGTAAGTTTTACTGCATCATTTTACATCAAGTTCTTACATCAGGTGGCCTTTACGGCTACTATAACCTTAAGAAGCGAGAAGTACGAGAAATGCACTATATTAGCATAACTCACGTATATGTCCACATATGTATGGGACGAGCATCCTATTTGGCTGACAAATTGTGTCTTCTCCCCCAGAATAGTAAGGCAGCAACTAAGGGAGTTTCATTCCTGGGCTGAGAAAAACTCTGTCAGAGAAGGTATAACTTTCGCCACCTAGTTCGGTGGCGTATGTGAAACTTTTTTTCTATAAAAATTTTGGCTGAAAGATTTTCGGGTTCCTCCGGACATAGCGAGGCATATACTAAACTAGTTTGTACTTACGATGCACAGCAATGGAATATCTTACTTGAATTCTGTCAGAAAATGGTATACCTTTGAAAGATACGCTTAGTTCGGTGGCGTATGTGGAACCATTTCTTCCACACAAACTGCAGTTTAGCGAGCCAACAGATAAGTTAATTTATACTTGAGCTCTTCAGAAAAGCCTAGTACGGTGGCGTATGTGGAACCATTTTTTTTTGGGTCATTTTTTTTTTCCATTTCTTCCGGCCATAGTGACAGCAGCTAAAACAGTTTGTGCCCGGCCTGCACAGAAACTAAATGTTTTACTTGAGTTCCGTCAGAAGAAAGTAGAAATTTCAAGGATACTCCTAGATCGGTGGCGTATGTGAAAACATGTTTCCATACCTACTTTGGAATGCACTTTTCAATATTTGAGGATATATGCTCGTGGAAGGAATCCTTAAATTCTTTTCGATAAAAGGTAGAGACGTAAAAAGACTTTACCATGAAGGACCATTAGTGCTGACTATATGGCAAGATGAAGAGAATAGATGAAGGTTTGTACCTACATAGATTGGAGATTGGATAATAGATGAGTGTCATTTCTCTATTTCAGGACAAATGAAACCCTTAAGAACCTGTGTAATCACAGGCGTAGAATGTGTCCTCTAATTAGTGATGTGGAGATATGGCAAATGGATTATCCTTGGTTTCAGTGGGCTATAGCTTGCAGGTTAGATTTTGTTCAGGATTACTTCAAGGCTGATAGTTTCTTTGGACAGATCAGTGTGGGCTTACGTTGTTTGTAGGAAGGACTTCGCACAAGAACCTTCTGAAGGCGAACCGCTTACAATTCTAAGTTCCTTGTTAAGTCGTACTAGGGCTAGTCAATATCATAGTTCTTTTAAAATGAGAATACTAGCAACAGTTTCCTTTTCCATTTAAGCTCAGCTACTTAAATAAGCGACCGGCTAATGCACACAAACAATAATATCATTGACTTATCCAGGATAACTTCCACAACCGGTTTCACAGATTAATCCATTTCTGAATGTCATTGTGCATTAATTTCATTTACAATTCACTCATTCCAGATGATCACAATCATTGTATCATAAATGATGCATTCCAATCCTCAATGATAATTGTTACCAACAATAGAAACAATTTAACAAAACAGTATATTAGATGCGAAACGCTTAATTTAATTGAACCGATCTCATTAGGGGTAATGGATTAAATTACAAACTCCGCAATTGATAGCATTACATACTCATCAATACGGTTTGCGGATAGGTTATGGCCGTGGCTAGGTATATAGGTGTTCCCCCAGGGGTGTGGCTATAGGGACACACATCCTATCGAATAGGAAATAAATAGTCTGTCAGGTGATATGAAGTCGGGGTACGTACATATGCATTGCAATCAGGATTAAAACGCTGACACATTCAGTTAATGGGCTAAGTGATTGCCACAAATGGCTTTTTCGAATTGATATTGGCAAATTGAATTCCCGAATCCATTTCCTTCGTTCTTTTCCGTTGACATCCGTAACAGAATGTGCGACAGTTGGGAAATTGAGAAATTGTATAATTGTGTCATGGTGTAGTGAAGTGTGTTTGCCAATTATTTATGCCTGAACGAGGATGGGCAATGGATCACATTACAAATTGCTTATAGTAAACTGTTGGCTTAAGTATAACGATTCACAGTTTGACAGCTCTGTCAGATACCAAGTAATTAGCTTTTAAAAAAAGTATCTCATTAACTAAAGTTCACAAAGAGACCTTTGATTATGTCCATCAATGTTCCAATTTTCCCCTAGGCTTGACTGAATTAATGAACATACCCGAACGTGTTCGTGCGATCCGAATTCTTCAAAATTAGTTAAATTTTGTTGATGCGTTAGAGGGGTGAAATCCTTTATGAATACTCAAGCTGTTCCCGTTCGCTGACAGAACTGCTGGTGATCCCGGAATATGCCTATACACAATGTATAGATAGCAGGATTGCTGTTTTGATGATTAATTGATTTGTGTTCTTTTTAAAGGACTCAGTCCCTCTTATATTTGGATTGTAAATCCTGCCTCTTCGTCGATTCATTCAAATGGTAATGAGTGTCAATTTCCGTCATCGGTTTTGTAAAAGTGTGTTCGATTTGTTGCTGTCTTTTTGACGTATCCGTAATTGGTAAGTTTTCAACTTTGATTTATTCCACACAAGCTGATGTTTAGTTCGTTTGTGTCTCTGAATGATGGTTCGAGTACGCCAACGCCATGTGTTGTACCCAAATCATATCGGCTGAAAATAGGACGAAAAGATGTCGAAACGTTCGGCAATTTGTCATTCAAAAGACAGATAATGTCAGAATAATACCCCTACTCGGCTCAAAGGCACAAAAAAAAAGGAAGAATAAGCGAAACAAAATCTCGTTGCGCAAGGAGTGATGTATCCCTTGATACATTGTGTATCCTCAAGCCCAATTTCGGACGTACTGTCAAATACAGAGATTCGTTTATAAGCCGAACGACACGTATGTGGAATGATCTCCCATGCTCTGTATTTCCTCATCACTTCAACCTCGAAACATTCAAAGCCAACGTGCACCGGTACCTCCTCTGTTCCTCTCTCCCCTTTTCCCAACGCCCGCGCCCTGAATCAGTATAAGGGTATTCATATCCCCTTTGGCGCGCGCAATTTATAAAAAAAAAAAAAAAAAAATTCCCCCGGGCTAATCAGTCGAGAGTTGTTTTTGCCTTTTCCCTTTGAGTTTGGTTATTCTTTTTTTTTTTTTTTTTTGGTTATTTTTTCGATTTCCGGTCCAATTGAGTGTTTGACGGAAGAATAACATTTTTATTCGCATTGATTTGGGGCTTTTCTTATGTGATTTGTGTGTGTTTTGTACGATTTGCCTTGTTTGTGTACAAATCATATTAAGGATATCAGACGATTATTAGGGTAATTCATTCATGATGGGTATAGGCCTTTGTCTGTTTGTTTGCATTGTGTGTGTGGGTCTTGATTAAGTGGCAGGGCAATGTATCCTTAAAAATTTACAAAAAAAAAAAAATATAAAAAAAGGTATCGGGATATTATTATATTATTTGAAGGAGGTTGATTGGGATTTGTTGGATTAGGGGCTTTTTAGAAAGGTATTGTTCAATGCTGAATAAAGGAATACATATCGGGGTGTTCATGGCGATGTTTTATCCTCGCAATAATATGTTAAAGAGATGTAAATTGATAGAGGGGTTCACCCTGATCAAATCTAGGGGCATCATAGCGATGTGAGTATATGGTGGCTTGTAAGTGCATGACCTGGGAGCAATTTCTTTCGCAGATCCTATTTTGCTTTGGGTGGCCTTTAGCACGATTCGTGGCTTCAAGTTTACAAAAACCGTTATACTACGCAAGGTATAAGGTCACTTAAAGTAGGTTCTTTCTCTGAAGTATAATGAAGGCACTAATTGTTAAAAAATCGTTTTGAAAGGCAGATAGGTTGTAAAGTCAAGAATTGAAGTTATTCTAGTCATCTCTGTATGGTTGTTGAATGTTTCTTGGTCACTAGAATACTATAGTTGCTGGTGATCGGTCCTTGACAATGGAAAAGGCCAGTCTGACCAGGGAGTCTTGATCATAACAAAAATTAGTACTTTCTGTCGCCTTTACTGCTTTGGAGTGTTGTACTGCAAGGGGGTTGACCCTTTGTATCATTGTGTAGTGCAGAATAGTCCTGCCTCACGTCGACCTTGGACACCTGTCTTGGATTTGCAAGCAATCTCGTCGATGGTCTAAAGGATCAGTGAATTTAGAGATGTATGACCTGAGATCTGGATTTTTGGAGAGGGTCCTGAGAAAGTTTACCTTGCCTTGGTTGAATAACGTAGATGTAGGGCCACAACCAGTCATTGGGTGGACGAAGAAAATGTAGTAAGCGACACTCTTCTTCACTAAGAGCTTTACCTGTCCCTGGCTTCAGGAAGAACAGCATCTTCCACCATGCGGTGCTCTTAATTTGTATCTTTACGATAAGCTGCGTTCTGCCATTTGCTGGAAGTTCATAGTTCTGTAGGAGAGGAGATTCTGGTGATCAGTGCAGGATGTATTACCTCACCCATTACCAATAAATAAAATATTGATGCCAAAAGTAACCTTTTGGCAACTTTCCGTACTTAGAGTTCCGATTGATATCTTGAGATAGCTTAGCTTCATTTGGGTACATATAAACGGTTCAAATGATGCAAAAGATTAAGTAAGTATCTTGAATTGACTCCCACCAAAGTACCTAATGGGAGTTAGATTTGAGAAAAACCAAATTAAGCAGTCTAATTACATAGATGACAATATATACCAAAGGCCGATCATTTTGCGGAAGATATGCAGGTGAATAGGTGGCTTACTACGCAATTGTATGAATTCCAGCTTCCATCTGAAGATGTAAGTTCTTTGAAAAACCAAGGACATTGTTGCTGCAACTTAACTACTCCTGCATCGTCCACATACCCACTACAGTTCACAACATAACTAATTGCTAGAATAAATCTTGAATGTCCTTGCGTTCATATAAAAACATTTCTCCTTGAAAATCACTTATGTATTCATATGCATGAATAAAGAAATTGAGGAAAAAAAATCAATTTCCTAATTACCAATTACCAATTTGCCTCAATAAATTCTCAGTTGAAAAGTTCCAAAATGTTTCGTATCAAATATTTATTGCGCAAGAAACCCCACCTGACCCTCCGCCCCAGGAGCAGCAGCAGCAGTAGTAAATACAAGGACTTTCCGAATATAAACTGCATGTCAATAATTCAGAGCCTTGTCCATTCATTCCAAGGCCATTACCAATTCCATTTGCACCCCAAGAACACAAAACCAATCACAGACCAACAACAGACCTACAGGCATGTTCCTGTAAATAACCAAGGCCCGCCCCCACTCACAATTTCCGGCAAAATAACAAAAAGCAATTAATTTCTAAATACCCCAACTTTTTAATTGCCGAAGAAAAGTTTAATTCCATCGAATTGTTTGCCGAACTTTTTCATTTTCGATCTCTCGATCTTCCTTCACCACCACCGGACGGTCGGGCGAACGGGCCCCTTTGTCCAGGACTATGCCAAAATATACTTTATATTTCAACTACACAATTTGATGTCCTATTTTGGCAGAATTAATTGCCTTGCATTGGAAGGAATATTCTTTGGATTTAAATATTTAATGGCATGCGAGTCGAAGGGGGGGCCAAGCTCATTTCATATTCCACTACCGTTCTTAGCCATCTACTTTACATACTATTCCCTCTCCTGGTAGCCGCCTTTATGTGGCTCATTAAATTGCATTAGCTGTGGCTGTTTGACTCTTTTAAGAAAATTAATTTCCATTATTTTTTGGACAAAAAGAACCGGACGAGTTGACGGAATACCCTTACACTGGAACGGGGTTGCTGTATACCTTGTTTGCTCGCAATGTGAGTACATAATTAGCCGGCAGCTAAGGTGTACAAGGAACTGGGAAAGATGTGATAAGCCACAAGGACTCTACGAGAGATTTTAGGTTGGTAGGAACGCAACGTTTACCCAGTGTTTAACGTATAACTTACATGGCCTGGTCATGGACATCATGCGGTGGACAAATGCAAAATGGGTGTGTTGTCCTTGTTGTAGAGGAGATGTTACCAAGCAGTTACACTCGCAGAGCACATAAATTGTGGTAACATGAAATTATAATTTGTCATGACATTGTTCCCCTCCTTTTCGGTTTGGTTATCCTTTCTCTTTTCTTTTTTTTTTTTTTTTTTCCTTGTTTTTGTGAACTTAATCCGTGCAGGGCCCACATGGTGCCATGCCTTGGTTTGTATTGTCGCTGTTCTCTGGTGTGGAATAAATTTTTCCGAGATGGTCTTGGAATTTGCGTCCACAATCGTAATTTGAGGAAAACGAAAAAAAAAAACAAAAAAACACGCAATTAGCATCACGGTTTTTGCATATTTTTCGTTTGGGATATTATACTCTTGGGTCGTTTATATGGGATCGGCAATGGATGGTTGCATTTTAATTAGGTGGGCGTGGAGCCGGCACAGATGGGTAATGGCTTAATGAAGAAATGAGACATGCATAGGACTACAGGGATAATGAGTAGCTTTTTGGCATTTTTAATCTCTTTTTTTTTTTTTTGGTAACACCACAACTATCTACACGTGGATGTTCGTATGTTTTTAGGAGCTAAAATGGGAATCTTTTTTCGGAGATTCTTGCGGTGAAGGTTGACCATATGAGTGCGGACTCAGTCGTACTACCATTCGACCTGATGATAGATTGTTTTGTGAAAGGATTTTGGGGTAGACAAAGGGATTTGTGGTAGAAGAAGAAGTCAATGCTGAGGTTATCAGTGCAAAATGACAATGAAAAATGGTTGCCACTCTCTAATGGTTCGCAAGAATCTCAACCGAAGGACTTGCAAAAGCTGCAGTTCTTCCATTATATTGATATCCTAGTGATAGAGGACAAAACGAGGCACCTGCTGTCTACAAGAGAAGATATCCAAGGTCGACTACTATTGAGAAGGAGGTAGACAACTTGGTAAATAGTCTGAAAGAATCGCTTAATAGTTCGTGTCCTATCAATTGAAAATCCGACCACTCTACCTCTATAGACCAATGAGTCTCTTGTCGATATTGCAAAAAAAAAAAACGAAAAGACTCAGTATCAGGGGAGTGATCAATTCCCAGTACATCACCCGGCTATCTTAAGTGTAAACTGAGCATTCTCTGGGAGACTGAGGGAATTTTCAATAATGTACCCGATAAAGCAAATTTGCCCATAAATAGTCATAAACTCCACAAGGAGGGGTTCTCCAAAATGCTTTGACTACTTAAGTACTATCAGCAAAATTCCAAGAATCCTAAGAAACGGGGAATAGAACCAAACTCAATCAGTAAATTAAAGGAATCTGCTCCCAACGAGTTCTCTGCAAAACAGAAGGGTTTGGGGAATAATTCTGAGAACTGCCCTTATTCTGTGAAAGATATTCAAAGCAGATCTCTCATCCGTGACATAATAATTCAGCATCGTTCAAGTTCCATAAGACATAGTAGCATAGAAGGTGAAAAGACGAATTCCCAGGCAAGAATCGGTTCGGAAAAGGACATTTACTGAACAATCACTGAAAAAAAAAATGTACATCACAATTTACAGTACTTTAGAGAAAAAAGCCAACTCATCATAGTCATCTGGGAAGGACTACGCTACCGTAAATTATGGCCCGAAATTGGCAACAAGAAAACTAAAAGCCTTAAGCCATTATATCAATCCTGTATCCTTTCCCAACAAACTATATTGCAATCGAAGGTGTTGACAATGTTATATGTATGTCACCAATTCGTGTCACAAGTAAGTAGATTCAGGATGCGCATTCTGGTTCGGTGGCGTATGCGTAACCAATTTTTTCCTAAATTTTTGGTTGAAAAATTTTCTCTCTCTATCTCACGGGGTGTGGCCACAGTTAAGCTCGTATGTGCTCACGATGCACAGAATCAGAATATTTATTCTGGACAGTGTCACAGGAAGCTACATTGAGGATATGCGCACTTGGGTCGGTGGCGTATGCGTAACCAATTTTTTTTATACATTTTTGGGTTGAAAATTTGTTTCTTTCTGTTTCCCCATGGCGAGGCCACAGTTGAGCTCGTATATGCCCACGATGCACAGAACCCGCAAGACGCTATATAACCTCAAACTGCTGAAGTGAATAAAAATACATTTGGAGTCTTCGAAAGAATAGTTTAACGTTTAATTTAAGGTCCTGCCTCCATTGTACCAGTTGTACAGCCATATTGTTTTGCCTGGATCTGTATACAAGGATTATATGAAGAGTCGTCGACTCCACCCCTGAAGGACCACGCAGAATAGGACGACTTCAACATCGTGCGTGAGCAAGTGGAGGGTCACTTCAATCAACTTGGCGTAAGTAAATCCTCAACTTAGACGAGAATAGTATTGGGAAGCTGGTGAGCTTTCTAACAGGTCCCTGTGGCCTCAAGTATCACATAGACATTAAATGTAGGTTCTTCTTTGAAAATGACGTTCTATGGGTATGTAGACAGAGTAATAAATGCTCCTTTTAGCATCACATTTCCAAGCAGCTTGTGAACAATCCTTTCAAAAATTAATTAAGCTATAGATTGAGCTCTTAACAAGACAGTCTATAAATATATGAACGCATACACTTTACCCTCAAATCAATATCGAAGTCGAAATTGATAGAGATCAGAATAACCATGAAACGATAACCAGACCCCCACCTTCTCACAACAAGCCATATAGGATACACAAGGACTCTCATTCACCTCAGCCTCAGTGTGAATACATTTCAGTTCATTTCATTCCTCGTGTCAAACCATCTGGTCCTGTTATAGCAGAATGATCACCAAAGCTAATTTTCCTCACCATGAATATTCATTCGTACATCTACACGTACCCTATCCACTCGTGCTAACACATAGTCATCGGTCGCAGAAGGCCTTCTAGAAGGAGTGCTTATATCCCAAGAATAATAATTCTATCTCAACTGCCATAGATAACGCTAACCACATACACTCTTGTACATGTTTGGCTTAAGTAGCATGAGTGTCCCTTTCGTATCACATTACCAAAAGTCGAACACACAAATTCTATTCCGTTTTCAAAGACTACATTATGTGCCACCGCAGGACAATGCAATGGAAAACGGAGCCGAGGAACTAGCCACAGCATGGTCAAAGTACAACCCCATTTCAACGGAAGTGGTAAATTTTGTAGCAAAAAAAACTGAAAAAAAAAAAACTAAAAAGGATTCAACAGAAGACAACCAGTTTTGTTGACCAATGTCAGTGGATATGTGTTCGCCCGCTGCAACTGAGCGAACGGGCCGGGCTGCTGACCTGCTACACAGTGTGTAGCATCGCTTTAATAGGACATTCACACATTCCGCAAGGCATACATGAACCTACATACATGAACATGCATTTAAGTATACGAGAGTAGACGCAGGCGGCTCTTGTGTGGCTTCCTGAAATGAAGTGGAGGTTTTCTAATTCTGTTGCACTTTGAAATGGTGTTCCCCCCCTTGTTTGTGCCATATGAAGTGAAAAGTCTGGCAAATGGTTACGATGGGGTATACGACGGGTAATTTGAAATGACAAAACGTAACTGGGGTGGAATAAGTAAAAAAAACAAAAAAAAAAAAATGGACTTGCACTCTCACGGGTCACACAAAACCTATAGAAATGTATCTGCATACATATGTATCTACGTACTATATGGGGAGAGGGTTATTCTTAAATGCATTTTTATTTTCATTTTTCCCCGATTGTGTTACACAGTAATCGGCCTATGAACTGCACCTGACCGACTGGTGAAGTGGTAATAGGAGCTCTGTTCGCCAGTCCATAAGCCATTAAGATGGCTTTGAATAGATTCATTGGTGACATACCTAAGCTAGCTTTAATTGACTTAAAGCCAATGGAATGTGGCGACAGTCACAGTTTGAAGAGTGACATTGACATTTCCCGAGGAACTTTAATTGTGTTGCTGTCTGTTAGACATGGTAGGAGGCTAACTTTCTGTATGACTGAATGTGTATGAATAAGGTATGTATGTCTACAATCGATTGGAGGCATGTCCAGCAATTAGTAAAACGCACAAAACAGTAAAACTTCCGAAAGTAATTAGGGCGTTATCTAAAAAGTTTACCAATTTACCCATAGGTGGTGTTGGGAATTATTTATATGAAAAGCAACGAATTACATAGTTCGTCACAGTAATTGCTCCCTTAATTTGTTATCCAGAGTACTTATGAAATCGTTTGATTATTATGCTGTCAGTCGTAATATTGAACTTCCATTTTTATTGCTTTCGTGCCTGAAAAAATGCCTTCAAGGTAATGAGGGAAATAGCATTTACAACAGCTTCGTCGCAGAGTAGGTGGTATTTGGTCTTGTATCCGGAACGCCATTAGGATACAACATCATTAGGTATTAGAGCAGCAGAAGAGCCAATAGCCCTCAAAAACGAATGATCGAACTCGTCTTTCTGGAGGTCCCTGTACTACATGACTCAGTCGTTATTCCTTGGTGTCATTGGGCCTTTTTTTAAGGACTTAAAGGTAAGGTATAAAACTTTGGTCAAATGTCATTAATTTCCTCCAGGGATGAATATTCTACTTCCAAATAGCTTATGACTTGCATCTAGAGTCAGATGAGAGCTTTGGGAGAAATATATCCCCGAGTAGAGTTAGCAATAAGGATTGGCGTTCAGTCAGTAAGTATGCAGAGGGTAAGTATCACTGATTCTTCAAACATGACGATACTTGATATGTCATGACATTTATTTTATGCGTCTTATTACTGATACCTTGATTCTCTTGATTCTTACAAGACGTCTAAACGTCCCTCCTTGTTTCATTTTGAATAGGAAAGACCTTAGAAAGAAGTTGACGTTTTCAGCATCGAATCATATGGTAGATGTGCATGTCCGTCATCAGGCCTACGCCTACGTTATCAGACCTATGCCTACTATTGTATGACGTAATCGCTTAATTTGGTCGGTAGACGTTAGTCAGAGGTCAGTTCTTTTATGTGTATCAGTGATACAGTAAATCCTTTTTCCTTAGTGGCTCTGGACATTATGTTCCACCTTATCCTCCTTAAATATTCTTGGTAAGCAATATATATTATAAGAGGAATATAGTTATTATAAGAGCCACTCCTAAATCATAGAACTCTTTAGTTTTAGGGTAACTAAGAGACAGAGTTCCGAACGACCATCCTAGACCATAGTGAATGAGTCACTAATGTCTCTCTTTCTCTCTAGTAAGGACAGTTCGGTCCGCTGTCACACAGACTGATCCAAAACTGATATTAGATCATTGCTACGTTTTACAGAGGAAAATCTTAGCGATGTAGGAAGTCTTCTTCTGGCTGACAAAATCAAATCGTGGTCCTTTAGCTCGAAGGGCGCTTTAAACTGTCGAGTCAACTTGATAGCCTAGTGGGTAGTGACTCGTTCTTATTTTATCTCTTCAATAGGCCCTCAATTTACTGATCAAGTTAACAAAAGGACCTCTCAACTAATCGAACAGCATTTAGTTGAGCATTCATCACCATTTAAAGCAATTTTATCACACTACTGTATTTGCTTTGTATAATGATGTTAATCATTAAAATATATAATTTAATTAAAAACACTTACGTAGCACTTAATTCTCAAATAAATGCGTACATGCGTTGCACTTTACATGGAATGTCATTCAAGTATCTTTGAATTGCTTAAGAAAACTTAGACTCGCACATGTGTGTAGGTATAGTTTTAATTAACAAAGTTCAGAGCTGTTAATGAAATTTCTTCATGAAATTAAACTAAAAGCACTTAAGATTGTTGCAATGCAATCCGAGAATGTTTTCCTATTCCAAGTATTCGTTTAACTTTAACAAGGTATCCCCCTCGTCAGCATTAAAAAAACTGAAATCATTTTCATATTTTTTTTTATTTTTTTTTCAAGGTTTCAGGACGTATACGCAATATTTTTCAAAGCATTTCGTCTTATGTATTTTAATGATCACTTGTCCTTGCAACTTTAAATAAATTTATTCGTTTGGGAACTTTTTAACAAATTCATGTGCATTTGCTTGAATGTTAATTTTGCTGTAACCTCGGAAACTAGATAAAGTTTTTGGTCATCATTTGAGATGTAAAAGAGAAAAATTTAATATTGTACATAGATCAAAGTTCTCGAGGTAACTTTTGTCAAAGAGACTGGTTTAGTGGAAATGTAGTAAATATTTACATGTTTGTAGCAAGAATTTTAAAGAATAATAGGAAGGTTGTGTAGACCTGATACTCTTTGGTGAAATGTTCTCTTACTAGAGCCTTCTGTCGCATTGTGTATGTAAGAAGTTTCAAATATAACGAAAGGTCAGGGCATTGTTTGAACGTTTTACCACGAGCTAAGATATTTAAATGGCTTTGGACCTTTAACTGCAATTTTTCAATAGTGTTCCCCATTGGAATTTGTTATTTCTTTCAAAGGAGTAACAAGCTTACACTTAACCGATTTTTACTAATGAAATGCTGGTTGTAGGCAATATAGTAAAGAAAGTAGCTACAATGGTCAGTTCACCTTAGTTCAGAAAAGATAGTTAAAAAAATACCTGGTTAACTAATATAAGAACTATATCAAACTGTATTTGGTCCTGACTTAAACAAAAATGACGAATTTTCAAGATACCGTGCCTAATTTTAATAGTGGCCCTGAAACCTTCTGTGATCTACCTGTATAAAGCTAGAGCCAAAAGAGTGTGAACAGAAAGGACTTTAGTAAAAAAAGTTTATTAATTTTATAACAAAAAAAAAACCAAAGTCTAGCAATGACCACATCAAGGGCTGAGATCCTGACATACTACCCCATCTGGTCATTGGACTCTAAAATATTATCCAAGCCCATATGTCTCAAAGGACACTAAAACAGTCACACATATCTATTATATGCTAATATCCCATCAATACTTGGGTAAGGCTCACATCTTTGAACACAGCCTTTGGCTTTTCTTTTGGTGTCAGCTGTTCCTCAGTTTAAATATTTCTAATCGAGATCTTGCTTTCAGCTTGCAGGCAAAACCACACAGCATCTTTAAGGATGTAGCACAAAAGATAGCTATGAGATCGAAGTGCTTGTTAAGGATATTTCAAATCTCTTCACTTCAGTTATCTTAAAAAAAGCGATACAGTTTATTTGATGTCGAAATTTCTAGCTAACATCTGACTATCATCAGCAGAACGTTGAAATCACCCAAACGAAGTGGCCATTTCTGCATGAATTGCTAACCCAACTTTGACTTTAATAATTAAATGCAGGAAATATGCTGTATCGTACTCGAATCATTGTATCTATGACTAGGTGTACTGTATCTTCCCTTGTAACGACCACTGTGTTCATCATAGAACTTTGCCAAGAAATTTATTAAAGCTCCTGCAATATCGACTGACTTGCTATTTTCGGGCAGTGGATTCCAACCTCGTTTTAAGTGGATGGGTGAAAAATTGTTATAACCGTTTGCTATGTAAACTACGTACATGACCCGAGCTCTCGTTTCATAATGTTCCCACTCTCTAGCATATTTATCCTGGCAATCTTTCGTTAATCTACTGAACAGGTAGAATGGGACCATCAGCTTGCCATTGCATCAGACATTTATCATCCGATAGTCAGCACGCAATAATGCTGAGAATGCCTTCGGAAACCGTCGAAGTCACTCCTCTAAGTTTGACTCTAAGATGAGTTTGCGATTGAGTACGAGTTTTAGGCTTCCATGGCTGGAGACTAGATGTGGCGATGAATATAAAATCATGTTTCGAAGTCAAAAATCTAGATTTAAGATCCAATATTAATCCAGGTAGTCCTGTCATCTTCCTATACTTACAATTAAGATGAGATATTTACGTGACTTACCTGAAAAGAAAAAAAGAAATGATTCTCATTAAAAAAAAAGCCTCATGTAATAAATTTCAAAATACCGAAATCTATAAAACAAAATTAACGACTTCCCCATTCTTTTCTTCTTGTATTTCGTCAATTCCCCAAGCATAGACATTTTCCAAAGCAATTCCCCGTTTGCTTTCCCATCGTAGACAACTGATTGGCATTTTTAAAAGAAAACCCAAGACGAAAAAAAAAAAAAACAAATTAATTTCACAATTCATTTTCATTTCAAAGCCTTATCCACTGCGATTTATCATCCACCCACATACAGATTCTCCGGGAACGAGAAAACCCCCAACAGAATTGTCATTTCCATACGCAACTGCCAGCGACCAACGAGCATAGAAAATTCAAATTTATTCCTTTTCGATAGCACAGTGCTTGTGCGAGAGGATAAGATGCCTACTTCAATAACAACAGTCATTTTATATAGCCAAATTTAGTCCTGGTATGCGCAAAGCCTTATATGCGCTATCTATGCCAGTTCAGCAGAAAAAAAGGACCCGAAGAATCTCAAGAACCATTCAAAAAGCCAGTGGGGAGAGTACAAGAACATAAAAGAAAAAATTGAAAAACGAGGATGTACTATAATTTATCATTAATATTCATGGTTTTCGAAAAAAAAAAAAAAAAAAGTTTAAAGAATTGATGGTATTCATTATAATGCTTTGCCATTGTAGATGAATACACTTCTGGTCAGGGAAGTTTGGACACTAGGCCATAATTCATGGAGTTCTGCGGTTTTTTTTTTCGTCTTTTTCTTGAGTTCATACAAGTGGAATCTTTTGCGGTTAACTGGGGGTCTGTTCTACATTAATTGGATATCAATGGTCGGTCGAGCACTGTGTAGTTAAAGTATCTAATCAGAATAATTAAGAGGGAGTCGAGAGTACTGTGTGGTTGGTGAATCGATTGCCTCCATCTTCATCTCATTTTTAACGAAATTGGTATACTTTTATCTTTTCATTCCTTTCGAGTAGTTATCTGAAGGATAATGCATTAACTGTATGAGCGATGATAAATGGTTTATTCTGGTAAGGCTTCGAGTCCCAGAAAAGAAACAAAATTTGCCAATGAAACGAAAGCATTTTATGGATACAGAAGTCAACCTTTTAGCCATATCCTGAGGGATAATTCGACCAATGAGAGCTCGTCTTACCGATCATCGAATATTTCAGAAGGGACTATCATCACTAATAGCCTTCAATGCAGCATCAGTTCAGGTGCCTATAAGGCCGACAAGTTTGTCTAATTTATACAGCGTTAGTCGAAAAAAACTGGTAAACTATTGTCTAGAATGCATGGGTATCGCTAAGCTGAACCATCTGAGTGCCAGAGTGCTGTGTCTGGAGTTAACGATTCGTATTATTACAAGAGACTTAAGTCTGGTGCACAAGGTTCGTCCATCTACTCATGATACGAAGTTGAGCAAGCTGCCTGGTCAGTACCTTTCACGTCATGGTGCCCATTGTCCATTCGACTTACTCTATCAAAACGATATACTCCTGCGATTATGTATGTTGATTAGGCTAAGGCTGGCTTCTTCCCTGTGTCGGAATTGAAAAACCTTCCTAAAATTCTCAATGATCTTGGGTCTTGAATTCCTGAGATGTAGCTGTTGCTGGCGGTATGGCTTAAACTGGCAACAACTTTGAAGCTGATTATTGAACCTACGTTGTGAGTGATGGTGAGTCTGAAGGCTTGAATTGGTGCATTCTGCAAACTAGATTAACTCTATGTTATGTTGGATATTAACCATTTGGGACAATCAGAACAGACTTTATATGGAGGTTTACCACAAACGATTGGTTCATGAGATTGCTCCCTACTCAGGAAGATATTCTATGACCGATACACTGAACGCTGTGTAGAAAAAAAGGTTACACATACGCCACCGTACCAGATTCTTATATCCTCAATCGGACTCCTAGTGCCACAATCCGAGTTAAGTACGAGTTGCGGTCCGAAAAAATTAAAAATGTTTGCAAAATAATTTTGGAAAAAAAAGGTTACACATACGCCACCGAACCAGATTCTAATATCCTAAATCTTGTTACTGGCAGCACAATTCAAGTAAAATGTTCTGTTTCTGTAAATCCAAAGCACAAACGGTTATAGTATTATCCTTTCCGAGTGTCTTAAAGCCTCGATTAATTTGGAGAAGAATGGTACAAATACTCCATCCATTCTGTCCTGATAGTACTGAATGCTGCTCTACCATTTCCATATCGTAATCACTGCAAATTAGTACAGCTAGGACAAACGAGTCATAGTTCTTGGGACTTGAGATACCTATACTGACTTGCTTGTCTTCAAAAGATACGTATTTCTCAAAACGTCACTAGTTCGTTCCCATCATTTCAAATGGATACATGAGTAATACAAAATAGAGAGAAGCACTTTAGAAGCCAATAAACAAAATCTGATGCTTTCTTCCCACCACTTCACACGTGTAATCTGGCAGCCAGATTTATCTCAATAGACCATTCCTTCCAAAGAGAACACTTCTTAACGGCAACATCTTCACTTTAGGCCAAGTCACCCCCGACATTAATTTATGCCCCAAGGTTGCTAATATTAACTAATCTATTTCCAACAGACATAACTCGCTCCAGCATAATTCCCCACTCGATATTTATTGATGTTTACGCATAGAAATCCTTTGCCAATGTCAGTCACGTTTCCATGTTGCCAGCCGTATGCCGTCACGGTCAGCGTAGCCACCCACTGATTTCCATCAAATCACAATACATTCATACATCAAGAAAAGTGAAGCCGCACCATTCATAAATCATATCCCCTTAGAGCTTATGAAAACGCTTTGGCTCCCTTGGTCCGCCAGTTAATCGACCACGAACATGCTGCCTAGCCGAACAAACAAATAAAAGTCTCCTACAGACTGATGGCAGTGCGCGATGCCTTCCATTCGAGTGTAGTAGAGTGTAGTCTCAATCAACGCACCGCAGACCAGCCCATAGTGTGTCGAAAAATCCTTGAACATGTCAACTTGTCCATCGTAGGGATACACTGTACTACAAGCATAATTATGATTGATTAATTTATCCAACTCGGTCGACCATTTGCGACCGACGTTAAGGGATGAAACGATTTACACCACAAACACATATTCGAACAATTATTATCCGAGCACAACGGGCTTACCAATTTCACAGGATGAATTCCACCAATGGATTCCATTCAATGAATTATTCCCCAATTCATTATCACTTCCTCGATGGGTGCGACTTGGCGGACGTATGGGGCGGCGCGGCGTTATGCTAGAGGTGGTGCATTCCACCCCTGAGGGATGTTATTTGTAGCCTAACGCACTATCAGGTGTAATTTATCTTAGTGGTGTAATCCTTGACCCACAAAGGTGTTCAATTGTGTCTCTATGTGGCGATCAGTGTGCTACGGTTGTATTTGGCTTTTGTAATTTAATTACATAATCGCAATGTTTATGCCGATTAATAAGACGATGCTGCCAGGGATACATGTATACCTATGTATGCACGACATTCCCTGGAATAGTGTTAATTAATTCTGTTGTTGTTATTGTGGAACTAGATGAGGTTAGTGTATCTATCTATCAGGAGGAGATCAACTCGGTGCTCTGATGCAAGGGAGATAAGTAATTCGATTAATTACTAAGTGTAATTTTGTGTAATCTCACCAACTTTCAATGCTGACTAAGGGATAAGGGGTTCTCTGGCCAACTATGCAAATAGGCAAGTTGAGGTGCTGAAGTGAGGGTAATTCGTTGGTATCATGACGCTTCCCAGTCATTGAGTATACACACATCAAGGGGATTTGCGATGATTTATACACGATAACTGATTGTGAGAAATGTCTGTTACTATCGGATGTACATATGTAAGCAGGTATACCACAGTACTGCAGAGCACTTGGAGTAGTAAAACGTATGTACAACTTAGTATAAATAGAGTGCTTTCTCATCGGACATACTTTATAATGAGAGTGAGATGTGAACTCTTTGAGATGTGAATATTATAATGACCATTAGCCTTATAGATACAAGACAAACTTTTCATGATACTTGTCGATAGGGTACGATACGAACAGCCAAATGAACCATCTTCATCTGCCAATAATCGCACAATTACCCAATCAGGATAAAAAAAGATTTCTTGTAATATTAACAATAGAATCACCCACAATGAGCTGATGTTTAACACAAATCAGCACTTATTTGTTCAAACTTGGACACAACAGTGAACATCCTTTCCAAAGCCAAAGAGTTTGGCTCCTGTTGGCATAATTCAATTGAAGCATTTTGTTTCTGAAAATCCTAGTTTTGCTTCGACAAAATTGAAAATTTTTGTACTAGAAAATGTGTGAAAATATGCTTACCCATACCATATTACCGAACCAGATACTGATATCCTGAGTCTGGCTCTTCGTAGCACAATTCACGTAGAGTATTCTGTTTTTGTGAGTCCTAGATACAAACGATATTTAGCTGCTACCTAGTTGTTGTCCCACAACAATGGATTTCTTTGGAAAAATCGGTCACCCCTACTCCACCGAAATAGACACTGATATTCTGATTCTGGCTCCTGATGCCGCAATTCAAGAAGAGTATTCTGTTTCTGCAAATTCTGGGGACAAACGAGCTAAGCTGCAGCCTGTATGTGGTCCGACAAAATTTAAAATGTTTGCACCACAAAATGTGTGGACAAATGGTTACTCATACGCCACCGAACCAGACACCGATATCCTGAATCTGGCTCTTGGTGGCACAATTCAAGTAGAGTGCTCTGTTCCTGTCAATCCTGAGCACAAACGATTTTAGCTGCAGCCTGTATGTGGTCCAACAAAATTGAAAATTTTAGCATCAGAAAATGTGTGAAAAAATGGTTACACATACGCCACCGAAACAGATACTGACTTTTAGGCCACACATCCGAAAACAAAAAATTTCCATTAAAGGATTAAAGAACGTATCCCTTCCACTCATATAATGCGTTGGTTGCGAGACACAAGGTTCTGGATTTCGTATAGGGCAGTCAAAAAACAGTCAAATATTTGATTTTTTTTTCACGCTAAGTAAGTATGTACAGTGAAAATGGTCAATAGGACTTATTAAACAGGGTAAGTAGCATCCGTTAGTTAGACCTAATCTTCTGTCACTCTTTTTTTTTAATTTTCTTTTTATAAAACAACCTGTGTAGCTATTTCAATGTCCCTCGCTGTACGCATTGCGATTGCTTTCCCCAATCTTTGATGTACAAGCTCCAACATTTACAGCTGAGCGTTTTCCTATTTCACCCTAAAATTCCCAGCTAACCACAACATCTAATCTAGAGCCTTGTTACAATTTTTTTTTTCTTTTTCACCATTCAAACCCTATTTACCACAAAGGCTCTCCCCTATAGGCTGGAAAATATCATAAATAAAATACCAAACAAATTAGAAAAGCATAGCAATTACTCCCCTACACAAGGACGATAATGTGATCCAACATGCCTTCCAGACATAAAAGAAACAAATTAAGAAAAGTTCTATTTGTCCATTGATTTTCTTTCTTTCGTTTTTTTTTTTTTTATTCTTCCTTTGGATTATCCTTTTAACGGTGGTTTTTTCCACCCCTTTAGCAGTGTCCATGTGAATATAACAGTGAATACATTTTCATCCCGGAGCACAGGATTATTACACCGCCCCTGAACAGGGAATACTTAATCAGCAGTCTGTAATAGGAGTGGTCTTTGTACATCCAGCCAACATACAACATTGATGACGACTAAAACAACCATGATGATGCTCAAATATCCTTTAACTATGTTATAATTTACGACCCTTTTTCTGTTGTACACTACCGGGCAGGGGGGCCGGCCGGTTGGAAGTTGAATGGATGCCCTCTATTGGGATACTTACTCGATCATAAAAACTAATGAAGTGAAACATAACCTTATTAAATTTCCGATTTTTTTTGTCCTTCCCACTCCTTGTTTTTAGGTGAAAAGGATAACGAAAAAACGTTTAAGTGTTTTTATTCCTATGAATTGTTGGGTGTATGTGAACGGTGGTGGAAAGTCCAGGACTTAAGTCGAATTAAAGTGTTTGTAACTGTAGAACTAGGTGGGAGTTGGGTTGGGGGTGGTGGGCGTCTGTAGCAAAAGTAATTAAGTTAATAACGTTTATTTATTTGGGTATGGCCCTATTGGATTACACATGTAGGACTGTCTAATTGCGGAGTGGAGCTTGTTGAAATGGTGGCCCAAAACGAATGAAATTGCTGGTTCGGCATCTTCAAGAAGCGGGTTCGTGCTAAGTTTCGAGATAATTTGGGGATATTACGCATAATAAAGGAACTGTAATTGCAGGCTATCTGGCTGTGCTAATTACAGGTCGCAATGGCGACAATTAATTGTAATAGAGTTCTGATGTCTTTTTGGTTAAGGGAAGGTCACAGATTTTAGGACAAAGATTTGTATTAAATGCAGAATGAAAGGACTTGTAAGGAGGCGTAGACGGAGAGGATTTTTTCGTCTGCTGTGATACCACTAAATTTTCTTAGAACCAATGTAAGGAACATTCATGGCGAAGGCTATTCTGAAATTTTCTTTCACCTAGTTCTTCGTACAACCTGTCGGTTATAGTCCACAAATACACAAATGAAAAACTATACAACTTGGTGATTCAATGGTGATTATTCGATTATTTTGCTGATGAATTTTGGTGCTTCTATTTGAAGCAAGAATTGACCTTAAATTTCTAAAAAAAACTCGTAGTTCAAAAGATTTATCTGGCCAAATTTATCGCTGAGAAAACTCTATTCACTCCCACTTCGGAAAGGAAATCCTGTATCTTCTTGGTATCACAGTTAACTCTGATGTACTTTCGTACAATCACATACCGAATATGAAGTCAATCTGTCCATTTTGACCAAAAAGATATTTTTAGGTAATTTCAAGTCAAATATTTGTCAGAAACTGTATTACATTACTAAACTCAGTATTTATTTCTGAGAATAATATAAAAATATCAGCACTTTTTCCAAAAACTTTGCCTTTTTTAAAGTCAAATGACACTCTTGCTGGATGAGCCAATAAAAAGTGCCAGCTTTACCGAGTATTTGACTATCAAGGACATAGCTCGATCCGAGACACTATCTACATCTGTTCGACATTTTAGAGGGAAAAGCCAATATTCCAGGTACTACCAAAGCCGTGACATTTTATTTTTAAATAAACATTTACAAAGTCCTGTAAAGTAACTAATCTCCCATTCGTCTGAAATGTAAATGAACAGCTAAAGCAATTCAAAGTGTAGGGTCTGCTCCCACTTATTTACTTTTCCACATAATCACCAAAGCAACAACTGTGTATACACTTCCGGTTACAATAAACAAATACCGTAAAATCGTCCCGGCAGACAACTTTGTATTCGCAGCCACGTTGTGATGGAAAATGTTCTACTCCTTCATTCGCAGCATATTGATGTCCACGAAAGGTCCTTGATCAATAATATTAGGGAACAAAGTCCTCCTCCTCCTCTTTTGATGTAAAGATGGGTTTATAAGGACGAAGTGGATTCTTGACTATGGGGGAGAGTGGTTCTTGTATATTTTGAAAGGTGGAAACGCAATTCGGAGATAGATTATGACACAAGATGGTATGAGAATAAAGTCGAAGGGAAACTGTTGGGGTTGGGGTATGACTTCTCATGGACATGACTGGATAAAGGAGATGGTAAAACCTTTTAAGGAAATAGAAACTTTTAAACAGTGAAGACAGAAGGCAGTTTCAGACTTAAATGGTTGCCTTGTATATAAATTATGATTGAATTGCGCCCTCGCATTCAACATGGTCACTGGTGCATATCGTTTTTAAAAACTATTTCAATCTTTACATGGAATTTTTTGCAAAAATTTCTATATTTTCTGAACAAACCATTTACTCTCTGTAATCCTTTGAAATACCACCACACAGAGCATTCCAGCTGGGTACTTTATTACGCACACAGAATGTTACCCGATTCTATGTTTAATTCCCTATTTTCGTGCAATTGAAAAGCATGAAGGAAAGGAACGAAAAAAAAAAAAACACACGAACTGACACACATTTTAATTTCTCACCACGAAAAATCCTTTTTCTTGTAGCCAAAAGCATTTGGATTTCTAATCAAAATTCCTTTGCCACACCACGACGCAGTGTATGTACGGCGAAGAACAAGGATTCCGCTTAAAATACCACACTGAAAGACAAAAGAATCACACATTTGGCATTCCTCACAAAATTACATAGAAAAAAAAAAAAAAAAAAACAGGGACCCCTTTGGTCCTTGGACCAAAGCGAGGAAGGGCTTAAGAAATATTTCCTCGCACGTTCTGCCACATAATCCTTGAGGTTTGCTGGCTCTCCATTCTTCAGTTCCACGCAGATACCATCTCTCCCTGAACATTTGTATACACTCGCGTACTATGCAACTTTTTCGCCATCATATCTCGCTTGTTTCTAGGAGAAGCTTTTGTCCTCGGCACGTTGTTATGCCAACAGAAGAATTGGCCAGAAGGCAGCAAAAAAGTAAGCAAAATGTTGCACAGCATCAATGTTTAGGGAACTCATTCATTCATTTTAAATGGATTTCGTGCAGGATTCTAGTTTCAAACAGTTTTTTTGTGTGTTTTTTTGGTTTTTTGGTCCCAGGTTTGGGTAACAATTGGAGATGACGGAACACTCGGATTCCGTTCAATTCATGACAAAAGCATTTCCAGGATATTCACTTGACTTTTTGGTTTCCCCATTCGTTCTGGATTGTGTGCTTCGTTTCAGTCCTCGTACATTTGCATTTTCATGATTCATGATATGATACGTGTATGCAGGATACAAGGGAGGATGACTTTTTTTTTCTAGTCCATTGTTTCACCACTAGAGTGATATTGTTGAGATAGTTTTGTTGAGTCCTTCTAGTCGTCGTATGTGTGTGTTTTTTTTTTGTTGCGGGTTAAATCTGAGCTGGCATCCCTAATTGTATGGTTGGTGGAAAAGCCAAATTGTTTGCATAGGTAGTAGGTAGAGATTGCAGTCAAAACAAAGACGTTGTGTTATTATAATTTTGTTTTTCGGGGGAAACAATCATTTAAAGTCTCTCGACAAAATATTTTTGTTTTGCTTTTTACTTTTAGGGTTGTGTTTTGGGAACTGCTTTAGTTTCACGTGTGCAACGAAGTCTGAAGGACATAGCTGCTCTGGTAGAAGGTCATGGTATTTTTATTATAGAATTGACGACCGTGACTTTGTAATTCATAGTCAACCAAAGGGCTCTCCTTAAATTAGTCTAATGTACCCTTCAGCTTCACTTGAAATTTTTTTTAAAATGTTAACTCATCTCTTTCGACATCGAGGAGATCATGAAAGTACCAACGATTAGTTTTCTAGTATCGTCATTCAGAACTCATTCATATCTCTCAGGTGCAAGGAATACTTGAGTGCCACCAGGTTCTATTCTTTGACCAGCTTTTTTCTCAAAATAAAAATGACATTTTTGGACTGAAAAATTTTCTGTTTCCAATGCCCGCAGTGACATGTCAGTCGAGTTCGTTTGTGCTTAGGATGCACAGAAACAGAATATCCTGCTAGCATTGTGCTAAGATATGGAATTTTCAGGATGTTGCATAGCAGCCATGTGGCCGGTATCGAAAAAGACCCCTTCGATCGATTAAGCACCGATCAACTGAATTGGGGATCGCCAGAGAGTCAATCCGGCATAGATTTTGGTTGGATATGGGCCTAATTCACCACGATCATGTGAATTGACACCACTCGATTATTTTCTCTGCGGCTACGTCAGGTCCTTAGCCTATGCTAACAAGCATATCACTTTGGACGAGCTCAAGACCAACGTTAGTGTCTTGAAAACTCTTAGGAATCGCTCAGCTGGAAGTAAATTCGAACTAAAAATCAAAAGAGATCGGACTGCAAGCCTTACTATTCAGAGATCAGGGTGTAATGCTCATTCGAAAGAAACCATCGCCCAGTTGGAAACTTTCACCAGCGATAGTGTGTGCAAATCGCCTATCAGGTCCAGTGAATCCGTTTTCGATCCTCCTCCTCCTCTTTTTGGCACTGCACACGATGATTCCATTGCCAGTGGAATCTGCCATGTAAACTCTTGTCTTCCGGTAACAACCTGGCGGCGGATCGAGGACATCCACAATCGATGTCACCAGCAAACTTTGTCCTGATTTGTTCATGTTACTTGGAATCTCGTAACGATCTATTTCGCGGTCCGCGTTCAAGTCAAACGCAATCAGCTGAGGAGAACAATGCTGCCGGAAGCCAATTGTACCACTGTCCAGGACCCACATCCGATCGCATTCATCGGTCTTTGAAGAGAAGCCTACAAAGCCTACACTACGAAGCCCACATTCAACTCAGTAAAGATTCTCATATTCTTCATCTCAGTAAACTTATTCCTAACCATGGTCCATCAGCTTTATGCCGATTTTTTTTTTAATTGGACCAAGCTCAACTTTTTTCTGGATCTAGAAACAGAATCTTCAAAGGAAACTGGTGATTTTAGCCAGTTCAGTTACCATGAGATCTTTTATATGCCACCTATGTACATGAACCCACATAAATACCACTCCCTGTTTCTATGTCCTCAAAAACATATACTTACCAAAGCTTAAACTAATCCAATACAAACTGCAGAACTGTTACTCTACTTCCTGTTCCCTAAAAGCATATCCACATTACGGTTGGTGAAACTTGTCTACACATCTTAAAAGGTGCATGCATCATAGTTGGATTATCCTTTTGTTTCTTGTTGGTTGTTATTTCCAAATTTAATCCCATTCGCCTTTCATAAACTCAAACGAAACTAAAAACAAATTTCCTTAAACAAACTCATACATCCTGCTGCACTCGTGTGTCAGAGATGTCGACAAGTCACGTACACCATTCATATCCTGCCAAAGTTTAAATGTGTACACTTATGATGCACTTGCAATCGTGTGCTGTCGAAATTTTCCAATTTTGACTTTTTACGATTTCAAAATTCAATTTGATATTAATATGTTTAAACAAAAAACATATATATATGAAAAACGAAGGATAGACACATGGCATATGACAATTGTCAGGACCTCACGTACCGGCAATACAAATTACAAACAGACAGCGGTGCCTGGGAGCGCCAGTATATGTTGAATGACAATTTTCTATCGGAAAATGATTATTATTATTCCACCAGATCTATAGTATGAAGTGTGTGCTTGTATTTGTGTGCTTCAAGCAGGACTCGTTGATGAAAAAAAAAACAAAAAAAAAAAAGAACCTTCACACGACGCTGTGTGAGGAAAATTGTGTACCGAGAAGCGAAAGAGGCCGCCTAAAGCCACACTTCACATACATACACAGAGGAAGGAAGCTTTAGCGGACAGTTTGCGTGATTCTATTAAAAAAACATTTTCAAGTGCCAACTTTAGTTCCTCGGCATTAGGCTCCCATAGAGCACGCTCTAGTCTTCCCCTAATCCTTCCTCTCCTTCTTTGTCGTTATTTGTTCTGTTTTCGACGTCTTGTTCTATATTTTTCTTGTCTTCCCCCCCCCCCTAGAACTACAT
Source organism: Xylota segnis (assembly GCA_963583995.1). Classification (NCBI taxonomy): domain Eukaryota; kingdom Metazoa; phylum Arthropoda; class Insecta; order Diptera; family Syrphidae; genus Xylota; species Xylota segnis. Next base: position 55,943,205 of record OY757238.1, on the reverse strand, counting down.
ACATATATGTATGTATGTTTGTGTGTATCTAGGACCTTTTGAATGTGTGACTTGGTCTATATCGCGCTGCTCTTATTGAATAAAACATCCGCTTGACAGTATGTTTTTATTGCATTCGATAAAGAGATTGCTTAAAGGCGACGACGATGGCAGCAGCGAAAAGGAAGAAAAAGGACGATCCGACCAACAAACGAAGGAGACGTGTTCTTTAATGGTTTTTCGACAACCTAATATTATTGAAATTGAAAATTGTCAACGACAAGGAGACGGAAGAAGGGTGGTGTCAAGCTTGGAAATGTTTTCCCCAATTTTTTGTCGTTGACACGAATTTAATTGGTGTTTATTGGCGCTGGTTGTTTTTTTTTTTTTTGCTATTCTTTCAGAATCAGTGGGAGTAGTAAGTGTAGGTCGTCCTGGAGGAATCCTTCCACCCACTCAGATGTAGGCTTTAACATTCTACTTTAATGTGGAAAGTTATTGTTTTATGACACTAGGCCAGCTGAGTTCTGTTTTATTTACTCTTTTCCAAGTCAACTAAAGGATGGCAATGCCAATACGTTGAAGGTAATAAGGCACTTTTGGGATATTAGTATTATTGGGTGATTTATATTTGATTTGGCGATAAAAAGATGGAGATTTTGTGCTCGTGAAATTTATTACGTGGAAAATAAGGAAGCAATGTTATATGCTCGACTGGATTCGGATTTCGTCAGAAGTCGTCAGCGTAAAACATGAAATGGTCGTTAAATAATGATGCGCATGAGAATAAAAGGGTAAAAGGTGACTTCAGGAAGGGGTTTTATTTGGACAAGGGCTTGTGAAAGTACGGTATTGTATCCGAAATAAAAATAATGATAATGAACTCAAAAGTTAAGTTAGTATACACGTGTACTTCACGATGAATATTGTTTTATATGGTGGACCAAGCCAGTGGATTTCTTATACCTCTCATCCATGAGTAAAAATATTTACTTTTTGGATCACTCTTGAAAAGGAGAGATTTTTCGAACCCAAAAGAGAAGAAATAAATTAGTGAAGTGTTTCAACGCAATTTACTTGGGCTCCAGAGAATATTGGTGTCTTCTAATCTATATGGGCCTCCCTAATACCTAGTACAAGCTTTAAGTTGTCAAAATATATTGAAAATAAAATTAAAAATCAGTGACCAACTCTTATAAGCCACATTCAGGCAATCTACTCCTTGTAATAATCATTTGATTCAACTTCGAATGTCTATCTAAGGGGGTCATCTAACTAGAGGTGTCATTTTAAATTTCATGTCCTTGTTAAAATGTCAAAATATCACTGCTATCGTGATGACATTTGGTAAGTAAAAACTTGGAAGTTATAAAATATGAATTAACACAGCCTCGTACATAGTGTGGAAATAGCGCAAGTTCACACAAAAATGTTGAAAAAATCCTACAAAAATTCCCTTCTCGTGTAGCTATAGTAATCTTAGTCAGTAGATTTGAACATATTGGACAGGTTAGTGATGTGACATTTCCAAATCGTGTTCGTCCGGTAAGAAAATATCACCGTTGTAGTTGATAAGCTGACTGAACACCCGGGTTTATCCATTGCACCTAGCTTTTCACGAAAATCTTGGTCGACATGCTTGTAAGGTCCTGTACGGTCCAGTTTATATGAGAACTGATACCAGCATGTTAAGGATGAAGTCTACCACTATCCTCGAATAACGAAAAGGAAATATTAATACAAACAACGTATTAAAATATTTTATCAAAAAATTAACTATCTGTAGTTGATGATAGACGCGATTCCTGTGATTGCCTTGAAATTGGTTTTCAGTCACACTTTCAGCTCTGAGGGTAATATTTCCAGCTGAACTTTACCAGGTGAATGTAATTTGGAGTCTTTATATTACAGAAATGTCCAAGGCGTTCAAATCGACCAAGTATCTTCACGATAGCTGCCAGAACAAACCCTTGCTAATAGTCAAAAGCAGACGGAACTTTACGAACCTTTTCTGTGATATTTCCTTTTTGCAGTGAATTTTCACTGCTTCAGCAAGAAGCCCGAGTAGATGTTAATCCTTATTTAATAACCTCCTTATTCTAAATTATCAAAACACATGACAAGGATGATTGATTGACACCTCTAGTTGGATGGTCCTTCATAAACTTTCGACAGACTGTCTTTTTGCAATACCTTTAGCAGAAGCTAGCCCTTAGTCTTAAGAGAATTCTTGTAGCAGCCTTAATTTCAGCCTTTTATTTCACTAAACTGCCAGTTTACCATAGTACATGAGAGTTGAACCTCCTGATAGATCCTGATAGTCCTTTTCAAATGCAGTTTTCAATACTTGCAAGAGTGGCTTAGTCAATCCTAAATTGACTTTTGATGTTTTAAGTCTTACTACTATGTCCTTTCTAATTCTAATTTTAACGTCAAACGTTATACGACTTTTTGAGTATCATATCGCCTACATTCGTATTTGTATTGAACAATGCTATTCTAGGTTCGATAGATTAATATCCAGACCCTAAACATTCCCTAACTATTCATAATTTAGTAGTTCGCTGTGTGGACGGCATAATAAGCCTTTTTGTGTAGCCAGTCGTTTCATTTGTGAGTGACGACACATTGAGCATTTGACGCTTTTTCATTTTCATTTTTCTTTTCATTCTGACCTTTTTCACTCTTTGTATTCCCTCCGGTCTGTGTGACGAAACTAGAGAACTCTATATCCACAGCAATGCTAGGCATCATTTTAAGCCAATATCCTTGGTAATATTGAATAGCATGACAATTTGACGAAGATACATGCATTCTAGCATATCTTAAGTCAACGATTATGAAATCGATTTGTTTGACATTACTTCGTCAAGTCATCAATTCCAATATTGCTCGAGCTATTTTTCGAACATTCGTAATTGACATAAAAATAGTATCAACATCCTGTCGGTTACACTCTTACTCAAATATGTACATAGGTCACGTCAATATCAGATATGTGTAACATTGTAGAAAATGTCCTCCGGTTATCTTAATGAAACCATTACAATCTATCATTACTCATGGTTATCGATAAGAAGTCAACTTGTTGTCCTCACTCCAATGTGATTTAATTTGACAGTTCAACACGACACCATTCCCAGGCTCTGACGAAAGGGGCTTCAGTGCTCCACTATAGGGCATACCGAAAAAAAAACTAAAAAGTTATTGATTTCCAATAAACCCTTTGAAGACCTACATACATACATACATACATGGAAGTATAAAGGAGAAAATATTTCCCGGGGCTAATTTCAAATTCAAAACAGTCAAACTAGGCCGATGCCGATTGTTGAAAGGGTTAAAGTGAGTCCTTGCTGATGACATCAAATCACACGATGGCGAATGATTGAAATGGGATTCGATGGCAGAAGAAGTCAATTGTTTGGGGAGCAGTAGGACCCATCGAGGTGAAATTTATGCGCCACCCCTTTTGCTCTGACCCATAAACTAAAGAAGCCCTCCCCATGGGTATAAACCTTCCATCCACTTACTCGTACCGTACGTACACCCCCTTCAAGGTTTTATGTCAGAAAAAAAAGAGAAAACATTCTCCCACGCTCGACGATCTAATTCGAAATAGTCTGAAACCTTAAACTTAAATTTTACTTGTAAGCTGAAATATTTTGCATTTTGGAACAAATTTCTCGTTCGTCCTTTCTTCTATCCGATAGTGCGTGGGGTAAAGAAAATATGATAGGATGAGCGTGGGCGTGGGCGCTGTAAAACTTCCGTCATGACATCTATATTATGAAAGTTTTCCGCGAGAAACTCCGAATGTAAGGGCCAGGAGTAGTTTAGTAGAATTTCACAAAATTCCATGGATGGCTTTTGCTGTTTCACGTTTTCCTTGAGAACGGCGAAAGTTTTCGACTTCTTTTGGCGAGACGAAGGACGAATGTTTTCTTTTGACAGGTGGTAAACAACCTTGCGCGATGGAGTGTATTGGTTAGATACATGTACATATGTTTGAAAGTTATCCTTAAGATGTTTACATTGGAAAATCCTTATTGGTTGTGGAAATGAGTTTGCTTTTCGATACTTAACAGAACACGGTGACGAGACGAGTGATAGTTGAATAGGCAGGCGTTAAGTGGAGGCGTTTGGTGTTCATAATGTTTGGTTAGATGAAATGAAATATTTGTGCTTGTATGAATTTGGGGTCAAGGGACGACAGCCAGACGATATTGAAATATTTTTTTGTGGAAAAAAATATATTTGGCTCTGAAGGAAGACATAACGCCTCCGGTTAGGCTTTTGTTTGCATATGAAATTGGAAACTGCCTTTTTTTCGGGAACATGAATTATTTTGTATGTTTCTGTATGAGTGGTTAATCATTGGGAAGTACTTGGAAAAAAATACCTTTAGGCCATATATCAGAACCTATTGATATTGGACGATTAGTCACACTGAGGTGGTAGAAAAATGGTGATGTCTAGGATACTTGGTAATAGATTCCATTTAGCCAGTAAGGAAACAGGAATACAAACCTTAAAGATGGTAGAAAAGTGTTTTTGATGCTCTAGTCCATGAGGGATGACAGGAGCCTTTAGATTTCATCTGTTCAGTCTAAGAAGCCGCAGAAACTTTTTTCGCACACAGATTTTTAGAGTTCCAACGAACCATTTAGACTCTTTTTGAAGATTTAGTTCCTTGTTCAACATACCGTCAAGGACTCACTTTATTTGAAGCTGTTGTGCTGTAACTAGAAAACTATAGAAGGTCTGGAGATGTACTTTCTCCAATTGGTTAATAGTTTGAAGACTCTTTTGTTTGGTTTAATCCCTTCTGATTGGCACCAGTATAGTATTGTTTAAGACCTTTTACATTTCTGCAATAATACTGGTTTGTTGCCTATTATGACCAAATCAGTTACATAGCCCTTATTAAGAGGTGAAGAAATGTTCAGGTTTTTAAGAAGAATGAATTAAATGATGGACTATAGGGGGAATCCACGTTGAGACATAGACATTTTCCTAGGTTTAACGAAAATCAATCATGAATTGTCCAATCTTGACAAAAATGAGTGTCCTGATGAGCATTGAATCAATCCACTTTGAATCTGCCAGTCAATGCCTTTGGCATCGGCATGAATTGAAAAGACGAATTGTCATAAGATTTGGTCCTATTCAGAAAGCTTGGTTTCTGTGTGGGAATCTAGTATCTGATGCATGTAAAAAGATTATCTTTAAAATGTTCCATGTGCTCTTGTTGGGGGATTTCGAGCGACTTTATAGGAGGTATGAGACCATCAGTATTCACATTAGGAGAGTTAGTCTAAAGTAGTAATTCTAGCATTTCGCTGTAGGTTACTGTGATATGACTCTCAGATATTTGTGGAACACGAATTTCATTGCTCAGAACCCTTGTCACGTAACATTTAAGTCAGTTTGTTCCATCGACAGTGTTTGACAATGATTCCTCAAATCGATAGTGATAGGCCTGAATGTAGTGATTTATGTATACGCGACGTGAAGTAAAACTATCTCAAAACGATATCGTTAAACGATTTTCGTTATGCGTCATGTGGGGGCTGGTTCTTAGAGAGGACTTTTTAAATCGTGACAGCTGATGGGAGGATCTCCTTTCGCAAGATTTATCAAAATTTTACTACCATTAGATAACAATGCCACATCAAGGTTTACTTTTGACTTTGTAATTAGATTTACATGCGGCGAAGGTTTGAAACTCTAACTTTGAGGCTTCTTTATCAAGTAAGTGGGAAGGGTCTATATTTGAACATTACAGTTTGAATTTACACCTTCGACTATCTGTGTAGGGGTTCCAGTTGGTACGATGCCAAATCATATGAAGAGGGACATGTGATTGTAAATTTTATCAAAATTGTAAATTAACATGAAAAAAGAAATAATGACAACAAAACAAACCAGAATTTCATGTTTGGCTTAATGGCTTTTTCAATGAGAAATATGTCCTTTAAGGAGCTCCATTGTACCTACAAAAATCTTGAATGATCGCATTATGTGGATTTGATGCCAGAATTGTATTTATGTATATTTTTCTTGATGACTATCATCGCCATATTATGGTTAATTAAGTTCTGTATTATTCTATGCTGGAAAACTATTTTCAGCCAGAACTGGATGCAATTGACATTAGAGATACACATAAATGTATGTGATTCCAACAAGATGAGGCCACATGTCACACAGCTGTTCAAACAATTGATGGCTACCACGCTCATGTGATTGACCTTTGTTGGATTTATTTTTATGGGATTACATTGAGTCATGATTTATACCAAATTAAGCCAAAAACTTTAGAAAGGTTCAGGAAAAATATCGAACAAGAAATTCCCAAGTGGAAAAGTGGTAAAAACTGATTTCGAAGATTCGATTGCTGCAGGCGTGCAAGAGGTGATAATATGAATAAGATGGAAGTTCACACATAAATTTAGAATACATACATATATGTACGTATATGTGCTTCAATTGGAATAAATTTCAGCCCGATGTATCACTTATTTTCTGTTTTATTTAAATGCAGAATTGTTATGTCCTTATTGAAAAACCCTTTACTTCCAAGAGATACACAGATTTATTTCAAAATGTTATTCTTCCCAGACTCAGTACAACAAAAATGTGAATCGATTCACTTAAAGCCAACTCATATGACTTTGACAAGAGTTTCTCTTGACCTTTCTCAATGTCCTCCTTCACTCCATCAGCATTTAAAATTCAAGTAATCACATTGACATGAAATGTCAATAAGAACCACTCGTACCAAAAAGCTTTTCGTTTTGATTTAATTTATTCTAAAGTGTCTATGTACCTGCAGTACAGAATCTAAATTATTCAAATTTTGGTCCTTCGAGTCGAATCATTAGATATAAATTACGGATTTGTAGTGGAAATTAATTCTGATTCCCAACTTGTTTGTGATACAAACAAAATGCAATCACACAAGCGGTCATACAATATCGGACTGCTGGTGAAAATTCAAATAATTCTCAATACAACAAGTTTTGCAATTAAATCTCATGGAGATACGAGTACCTACCACTTCCCTTCCATAAAACCATTCTTTTAATTGCCTTGAACATTTTCATCGAAACTCAATTACCGGCCCAAAACAGAGTGAAAGAAAAAAAAAAACAACAAAAACCGACTAAAACACTTTTCATCTGCTACATTTGATTCAATGGATATTTGTCGTCCTTCGCCTCAATTAAAATCCACAACCCCACCTCCGTCAAATAAAAAAGAAAAATTTGATTCGGAAAAAAAAGGTCAAAGGCTCGAGAACACGGGCAATATTTTTTTTCCGTCCCTTTGTTTGTTTATACGGCGATAACCTTTATCGGATTTATTCGATTGGCCAGTACCTACGCAGTAAATTATTGGGACACATTCGATTGAATTAAAAAGGAAAACATGGTCGCCGGCTTAATTGAGGTCAAAGTTAACATTTTCTCTTTTTTTTTCGTTTTCTGCTTGCTCTACCTCGACTGGGCTATTGTCTGTCAAAAGGAATTTCCGGTTGCCATTCCTTTCTTTCTTTTGCTGACAAGAAAATCACACGGATAAGGCTACCAAAGCGCTGTGTAAGTTAATGAGTTTACAAGTGAAAGCCACAATATCGGCGCCGGCTTATAACCCCTTGCCATAATGCCCCCAGGAGTGACGATGTACATAAATGGAGTGTGTGTTTGTGTGGGGCGGGTGGGGGCGGTAGGGGGCGGTAGGGGGATGAATAACAACCATGGAGACTGCCATTGTTGTAAATGGTGAAAAATGAAATTTAATTTTCTCTCAATGCCCGTTTTCACTTATTTCTCTCGCTCGGAGTATTTTATATTCGCAAACGTGCCCCACCATCATCCGTGCGAAACAATGAAAGGGAAAACTGTTTCGGTTTTATTGCGTCCCTGTTGTTGTTTCGCATTTCATAGTCTATTGTGTATGTGTGCACGGGAATGGTTTGCTGTAGCACAGGATGTAACGATGAAAATCATTACATGAAAAATAACATCTTTTATGATCGTGTTTTCCATGTTCCCTGCAATGTTGTTATGGAACTGAGAGAGCATCGCCAGATACCGACAACCGACACCGCCATTGCGGGTGGCTGTCGATGATACTGATGTGATGCTGCCGGCTGTCTCTCCACCCTCTTTGTCTTATGTATGCACGAGTATATTGTGCCGAATAATGAGACATCGTTGGTAGTCCTGGCTTTGGTGTCTCTCCCCGTTGTTCTAATTCTAAATTGTATTCTGTGAATATTTTAAGTGAAGTATGTGTATGCAACCACCATCAGCCTTTGTGATCCACCTTTTGTATCCTGTGGCTGGGCTGGGATGGAGGCGAACAGAGAATGATTATTGCCTTGATCTATTTCACTCAACCCAGTTTGACGAATAACAAAAGCCCATCAAAGTGTATTCTCCTATTTCCCTATTTGCGTTACGTGACGCACAGAGGACCACCACCGCCAGCCAACAAAGCCAACGGAGAGGGAAAAATAATAAAAACAAAAGCCATGCTCTGTGTGTTGTGTGTATCGTCGTCATCGTCGTCTGTCTTTGCTCCTTTGGGAATAGAACGACGCGCATCCAGCAGGATGATTATGATAGATTCCTTTCGGAAAAAATATACAAAAAGTGGAAACAAGAAACCTTTGTTTAGAGTTTTGCTTTCGTTTTAAAAAATGATGATGACAATTTTTTTTTTTTTTTTTTTTTGTTTAAAACAAAAAGGACGTTCTCTCACTGTTTGCGAGAGTCCTTTACGCTTATTAAAAGAACTGTGAGCGTTCATTCATGAATGTAAAGCGATTGCAGGAATTGATATTTGTGTTGAAAGTCTCGGGCGGGCAGGAATGAACCCTTTTTTTGGTTTTTTTTTTTTTTTGTTGTTTAGCTGCTTTGCAACTCGAGAAAGGGTTAGGCTAAACGGTTTAGACAATGTCGGTAGCTTGATTGGGGTCAATTGACGAGAGTCGGCTACACAAAGTGGTTGGTTGGTTTGGTTTTTGGGGGCGGAGGGGGGTTGGATTGAAAAGCATCAACAAAAAGATAACAGGCATCCATTCGGTCGTTGCCTTTTTATTGTTGGGTCAAGTAGAAAAATAAATGGAAAATAAGAAATTTAATTTTGAGCCAATTGACCAGAGGTGGTGCGTATTTTATTTTGTTTAGATGTCAGCATGTCTATGCAAGGGTATCCTTTCCGGTAGGCTTAAGGATAACAGTATGCTTAGGGTTACTCTATCTTATTCTTAACAAAGGAGGACATTTTGTAGTGAGCAATTTCCGGTTGATCCTTTTCGATTGATTATGGATGAATGGGTTGTGGGTGAGTTTTTTTTTTTTTTTTTTTCTTTTTCTAAAAATGCGACTTAATTTTATATATGAACAAGACAAACAATTGTATGGGTCTGTGAGCACGTACATGAACTTGAAAGTTTATATTTTTTTTTCTTCCTGAGGAGAGTTTTAAAGTACGATTTGATTTTTGTCAGTAATTGGATATGAACCTTGTCGGATGAGAACACGTGTGTCTAGTTTACAATAAATTTGAATACATACGAGTATGTACATACGCAAATCTTAGTTGGAAATTGCATTGGGCTTCCAGATAGGTCCATCCTTTCACATGAGCATAAAATCTCAGCCGAGTGAAAAATAAAGGTTGGCCATCTAGTAGTTTCTTTTCAAATCATCGGTTATTTTGACACTCCCACTCGAAACCTTGACAGAAAGTCAGAATCATACCTCCGCGGAACGAATGAGTCGAAACGAATGGATACAATAGACATACTCAGGATGTCTTGTGATAAAACATATTCAGTTGGTCACAACTCACAGAAGAAAGTGGGAAAGTAACATTCCCAGGAGGTTCCCGAGGATTTAAATATTATAAGTGCCTCTGGTATGATTCGGAATATCGGACACCAACCAGAAACAGACTTGAGATTCTCTACTAAATTATGTATTCTTTGACGTCTTGCCTATGACCACTGGAAGAGGTTAGTTATCGGATTAAAAGATGACAAATTAAACTTCCAGACACATAATTTGATTAAGGTTGCAATTTACCTTCGAGCTGCATCCTTCACATTTTCTTTAGCTGGAGAATAATTTCATTAAACAGTTGTCAGGTTCATATACAATGTATGCAAATTAGTTTTCCTCCTGATACTCTTATTCTTCGCTCAAAATTTAATTACCATCCACCCAACACCATTCAGGGAGCATAATAGCTGACACGACATAAAGTGACACCCCAAAAACACAGAGCCCATCAAACTCCATTTCATACTGGCTCTCCGCATTGCCTGTCACAAGAACGAGTATCCTACTGAAAATTTATTGCCACCAATTACCGATCAATCACATCAAATGCACTATCTATTCAAAATCGACGAAGTGCACCCCAACACACCAACAGTGTCACAGCCCATTGAAAAGCATTCATAATTTGATAGATAGATGAATAAACTTCAAAACCGAAGCCTTCTCAAAGCCTTGTCAATCTGATCCATTTATGTGCGCACCTACTTGCATCGGAACCAAAGTGCAAACACTTTGTACCCAAAACAACACACAACAAACCACTAGTCTTCATCATAACAAGTCCTCCAATGCACTTTGGCCATGTTAAGTGGATGTTCGAATGAGGATGTGCTCCTTTGACATGTATTTATATACCTACTCACACCGTGTGTGTATTTCGTGTAGTATGCATAGCACATTCATTTTGGGGCGAATGTTCTTTGTCTGAAACACCGCTAAAATCACATTCCCTCTGACTAGTGAGGATGTTTTGTACAAGGACTAACCGCAGTATTGTGCCCTGAATTCTCTAATTCCCATTGTGTTGGCAGCATTTTCCCGAGTAGGACATTTTCCACTTCACGTACTGGAAGCACTAAGCAATTTGACCCATATTCGTATACATTGACGCGAATGGACATTAAAATGCGTTTTCTCTTCTTCTTTTGTTGTCCTTCCAAGCCACTAACGCAAGAGTGTTAAGGCTTTTAATCTGGTCAAGCAACAAATTACAAAAAAAAAAATGCATATTGTTACATTCATTTAAAATCACAGAAGGACACGAAGGAGGACGCACCGCACGACCTGACCACTACACTATGCAAGGAAATTCTGTCAAGTGGAACATCCATGGGTCAACCGAGAAGGGCATGGTAAATTTAAATAGTCAAAACAAATACAAAAAAAAAAATAAGTGTTTGCATCGTATAATTATCTGTAAAAGGACTCTCCCTTCCTTGGCACTCCTAAGAGGTTTTTTATACATTTAGATAGGTTTTTTCTTCGTCCTTGCGGGAATCTACATTATTTGCATTCCTTTTGCAGACGTTATAAGTCTTTCCGTTCACTTGACGATATGCATACCATTGTGTGAGTGAGAGTGTCTATGCGCCTCGTGTCGTTCAAATGCAGTGCTGGCTATGTAAAGTGAGATTCCTTTTTCTTTAGTCGTCATCTTAGTCGTTTCCTTTTCATAATTTTCAACTTCTTTCCTGCCTTCCTGTGCGCCATATCCTGTATGAGACTGATAAACGTTAAAAGAAAACCAGCCACCATAGATGGCAGTAGAAAGATGTCTACGATTGGAAAATTCAAAAGAAAATACTCTAGCCAGGGGTTGTCCTACCACCATCAAACCAGCCACATTACCCACAACCTATAGCCCATCACCCATAGCCCATCTATCCGAAGAGCAATGAATGAATGCGGGGAACCCATTGAGATTCGAGACATGTTGACTGTCAGCTTTATGGCAGTTTTCATCGCCAGATACGCTAGCGTAACGATGAATGCGTTTATCGTCACCGGTAGTCCCTGGGAGGGACTACAAGTATATGCATGTACTCGTATCATATGGGAAAGGGATCATTATTTTACGAAACGGTACATGTGTGCTGGTTATGGTGCGGTGACTGCGAAGAGATTCATCGTTATGTGTTTACACCTCGAGTTAAAAGAGGTCCTCACGTATGAATGTAATCATTCTGACATTCCATTTGCATCTGGAAAGAGGATTTCTAAAGTCGCTTACACACAAATACTCCCACAACCCGAGGAGTGACAAAGAGAGTGCTAGAGATAGAGAGAGAGAAAAAAACCAGGATATACCACCAGAGGTTGTCTTTGAATATATGCAAATAATTTTTGTAGAATGTTGTTGTTTTTTTTTTTTTTTCAACTCTACCCCCTGTTAGATTTCGTGCCCTGAAAACAGATTCAAATGCGTTAGGTTAGTGCTGCAGGGGTTATTGTGGAATGAATGCAGTTGGTAGGTTAAAAAGAGCCTTCGGCCTTTGATGTTCATTCTAAGAGATTCAAAATGGAATTCAAGGAAAGATTTAGAACGGAAGAGGAAGTGAGGGCAGACACGTTTGCTTGGATGTGACTTGGTTGTTTCGGATGTACATAAATTAGAATCCTGTTAGCAAGGCTCCTTGGACTATTTGGTTGTTGCGCGTTTCTGTCAAGGATTTTTTGGAAATGGTTGGTATTCAAAAGTGTAAAAGGTAGATCATAAGATAAGAGTAGTGGATAGAGTAATAGTTCTAAGGATTTATTCTACTATAAAAAAGAAAAAGATATGAATGGCTTAACCCTGTGACTGTAGAGAAGAGTTTAGAGAGGTGGAAAGTGCTTGTTTTTAACCTTTAACCATTTCGAATGGGCTTTTGTTCGAAAGAATAAATTGCCTGAGAATAAAAGTAATAGTTTCTTTTGTTTAACTACAATTCCATAGCAGTAGCAGCTATTGACAACAGATTGGAATCATCTCTTACAACTTTCTCCACGAACTTAGACCTTTAAGCAGAAAGACTCACAGTAAATTGATCTTGTGCCTGCAATTCAAGCGTTTGACGATTTTTATGACTGCCATGCACATGCAGAGTGTTCCCAACAGAAGTTCTGGATAGGTTCAAAGTTGCGAAATCAATATACGACAGAAAACTCGCCAACTACATTGACACTTAGGCTGAGTTTCAAGAGCTAGAGCACTATGTTGTGGACTGTCTTGACCAAAAGTCGGCAGTAGGCCTCTTGTCCTGTCTTGTCCCTTTACTCCACTTCACCGCGGTGGGGGTCTCCCTTTGTTTCTCCGACTCCTTGTCTATCTATTATCTATTATTCGTGTCACGTGCCCTGCCCACCCTATTTTGGAACTCTTTTCGATCTGATGGGTCATATCGAAGGTTTTTCTACATTTTGGGTTCGGATCCATATTGGTGATTGCCAGCATCCCTTCTCCAGCCAGTTCACTGATAGTATATTGTCTTAGGGTTCTAGTCTACACTCCGTATGTGATTACTGGTTACCCACTGTTGATTTTCGAGACTCATTACTCCTCATAACTTCCTCCTTAGAATATTTTTCATTTTACCAGCCCAGTCTAGTTAGTCAGTTTGGATTTGTCTGTATCAAGACTCCCACTAGGAACCAGATGGTTCATGAATTTGGTTTTTGCAAAGTTGATGTCTACGGCGATGTGGTTTGAAGTTGCTTTGAAAATATATAGTCGGTTGTCCTACAAAACAAAATCGAAAATTGTCGGAAATTCCTATACAATCCTCAGTTCATCTTGGACGCAAAACCATGTCAGCTTATTCCAGGTGCTGTGAACGGCCACAACGGTCAGTCCATTCGTTCTTTAGGGCCTTGAGGTCAGTGTTTGATCAGACAAATCTGGGTGCACTATAAAACTAACCAGGAATACTCACAGCTCATTTCCTTCAGAGGATATTGGACACCTACTACGTGAATGGGTAGGCATTCCCCGAAAGATACTCCTTTTCGACCTAAAAATTAAGAAATTCATGAAAAATTCGGACCTATAAGTTGCGTTAAGCAAAAGCTACCAGTGAGAACCCACATAGGAGGGACAACACAGTAGAGGAAGACCTCGCCTTAGGTGGCGTGCACAAGTGGAAGAGAACCTCAACCAACTTGGAGTGCGTAACTGGAGGCAGTTAGCCAAAGACCGCGCTAACTGGAGAGGCTTGTTGGTTAAGGCCCAGGTTCACCCCGGACTGAAGCGCCACCTAAGTAAGAGAACCCACATAAGAGCGATGCTCTTCGTCTACGATGTGATGAATATTGGAAGAGTTGGTGTAACGAGTTGGTGGCAGTCGTTTTAAGTTAAGAAATCTATACGATGACACTATAATATAACGTAAGCCGAACGATATTGAGTCCCTTACGTGATGCTAGAGCACTTGGATATCTAGAGTGTAGTCTTCCGCCTGATCGACTGTACGATTGACCAAGTAATACTAAAAAAAACTTGATCGGATCGTTAAAGTGGATTGGTAAGACCAAACGGTTGAGAGAAGATTAGAAAGCAAAGTATGGGATCAATGTTTAGGCAGGTGCCATTCAAAATATATGTATAAGGATTAGCAAAAGAACTTCAACTCTCTAAGTCGCTTACATTCTCATCATTGTGTATTGTCCTTGTTGTCACCTTACCGTACAGTGCTTCACCAATTATGTCAAAGTTGGTAGTAGTATTCTGACCCCAGTTATATCTTTCCTATTCAGCTGCCCACATCCCGTTTGACCCATTGTATTAGTAGATTCAATTTTACGCTGATTTTCGACTACAACTCGAACCTACAACACACGCAACATCCACCCATTGTTCTCGAGCATGACATTTCGAACAAACCAATTACAGTCCCAAGTTCTTAATGCCGAAAAATGCCTATCTTCAGCTCATTATTCCCTACCACCTACCGTCCCCCATTTTACCTATCCGAGCAAATTACAATGCAACAAGAAGCCGTATTGTTCCCCATCCAGATGCATATACGATAAACTGGATTTGTTTGCAAATTCCCTTTCCCTTTCAGCGATTTGTTTCATTCTCCTGAACCGAAACAAAACGATTTAATTACTATACTCGTCCTTACAAGCGCCCATACAACAACGCATTGCTTACCCACCTCATACACGTACGTTCCTTTTGTGCTGCCATTGGCACAATTCTACAGTCCAGCGCTGAAAGCATGGTGCAAAGTAAATGAAATTGGAAACCGGAAAAAAGGCCATCATGCAGAAAATGGAAAAACTTCTTCACAACCAGGCAATTAATTTAGATGAAACCCTGGCACACCTATATCTCTATCCCCATTTCCCCTCACACAATCACCGTGCGTCGTTGTAAGAACAAGAGGTATCTTTTGAATAGTGTATCCCCTGAGCAGGATGTACCCGACACACCGCTCAGTTGTCCTGTCCTTCCTCTGTACATGTGCTCCTATTATGGCTTCACAATCAATAAGATGAGTCTGGAAATTTTCCGCTTCAGTACAAGTGCGAAAATGAAGTAGAACAGGTTTAATTAACTAATAACAATGCAGGGAGTGAGGCGAATTAGGTACTCCTCCCTGATTGCTTTGATGAGTTTCTCATCTCATCTTCCCCATCACCATGACATGATTTCCTGAAAATAATTCCACGAAAAGGAAATAAAAATACGACCAATGTTCAATTAAATGTCTCCCATTCCGTTCGCGCCCGAAATGACACACAAAATTTGGCACAAAACCAGACTCATTAAAAAGTTATCATCCAACACCACTGACCTCCAGCACTGTCACCATAACAGCCCACCACTAAATTCCCCAATCAAATTATGAATATATACCAAGGAGAGAAAAAAGTCCAAACCATAGTCCCTACAAATCCCCTAAATACGAGGACATCCTTCAGCAGTTCAGCTACAAAAACTTTTCGCTACGCAGTATCTGATCAATTTGTGTTTCCAAAACTTCGGTAGAAAAACAAAAAAAAAAAAAACACGCCTACAAGAAGAACGAGAATTGAAATAACTTCCCGCAAAAAGGCGGTCTCGGGAGGAGCATGAGTTTCTTTAACAAGGACACAACCATGACATAAGGAAATAGATTCTTCTTATGTGTATTTGGACGAGGTAAACATGTGCTAACAAAAATGTACACCAAAGTGAGAAATAGTTTGAATTACACTATGTCCTTGTGTCCTTGCTTGATAACAGACCAACACCTCACCAAAAACAACATCGAAAGCAGTATCTACCTACATAAACTGGAAGAAAATAAAAGAAATCACCCAGAACAGGGAGCTAAAACGAAAAATGGAACAAACACCAAGGACATTTTAAATGAGCAACACAAAAATCCACAAGGAATTAACTCAGGGGCACTGATTCCACCGAAAGAATGGAATGAAATCCGAAAATACCCAACTAAATGCAAACCAGGAGGCACCAACAAGCACGAATGAAGAGAAAAATATACGGAAAACGGAAATTGGCAGAGGAAGGCTAAGAAAAATTTCAGGACATTGCTGACAGGTGTAGAAATTTCCCTACTGTCTGTGCGAAAATAATTGTCTTTCTTCAAAAAGATACAAAAAAAACAAAGACACACAATCCTGTGACTACAATGGGTGGTAGTATTTTACTTCTTTTCTTTTTTTGCTTCGTTTCAAATGTGCGAACCAGTTCATGGACATGGCCAGTATTTATGTACGAAACAGAAGATACACAAAAAATTGGTCCTTTTTTTTGTTCTCTTCCTGTCAGCACTAGTATTAGGTGCACATTATCAACAAAAGGCGCAGGGGACCTTTTACGGCACCCACTTCTAGTTATTAATCCGTTGCCTCTGTATGACGATAGTGGGGCAAGGATAATTTTATTCAAACCCATGCTGAATCGAATTGAAAGGACATATCTGAGAGGCGGTGGAGGAAACCAAAGTGAAAATCACATGAATTTCTTCTCCTTTTTTTTTCTCTTTTCATAGATACCACGTACAAATGTAGAGGGGTGGCCTGTCCCCACCCACAACTAACACTACGTGAATCCCCCAAAAAAGGCTAAAGTGGAAGGAAAAAAAAAAGGATATAAAGCAAAAGGAAAAAGGGATATTCACTGCATGATTTATTTGTGCACATTGGTGCTCGAGCAGGTGCTACACACACCAGTAGTGGAAAAAGAGTGTGGATAGTGTACAAAACGACTGCCAGGGGAGAATTTATCATTTCAGATCAGCATGGAGATTTCCAGGATTTTTCCCTAATAGAATACTAAAAGGGAGTTTCTAAGTGTATCATTTGCAATATACTAGCAATTCGTTTCGCATTCGCACCGTGTGGTGTTGGATGGGGGATGAGGCGAGCTTCAATGGATAGGGAGAGTTGGACCAAATGGGATTTTATTTTTTTTTTTTTTGTGTGTGTGTTGATACTCAGTCCTTTTTTTTGTTGTTGCTGCTCCTTAAGTGATATGTGGAAGAGCAAACGGACATGCGGAAGGATTTCTTTTGTTGTGATGTATATGCATTTAGGACGAGAAATACAATTTCAAGGATATTGCGTCAATGGTGATGATTGGTTTGAATATTTGATTTAGCACCGAAGCAGTTGGTCTTAAAGTTTAAGAAGATTTAGAAGACTTAGATCCGAGGCGATATAGGGATTTAGATTCAGGAAGGGGCTTAGATTCATGTTCATTCAATTGAATGTCAGCTGGACAATGATTATGATAGCAATTGCATAACATTTCTGTTCCTGAGGAATCATCTCTGACCCTCGCTTACCAAGGAGATCTAGTCAGTCTTGCGACGAAATTCAAATAGTTCAAGGCGTTAACCTCACCTTGGCTACTGCTATAGACTCCGACCCCGCCACCTATCGTAAGCAATGCAACCAGTGCCCATTACGACAGTAGAATTTCTGATTCTTTAACTCAGGAATGATTGCCTAACAAGTATTCAAGTCTAGAGTTGCCGGTCCCCACAAAGACTCCTCGAATAGTAGTCTTGGAGTGATCCGTGCAGATCCGACTATAGCCCAATCCAGGCTCAAAGTGTGACTGAAGCTAGACTTGAACGAAACGAATGTTGACTTTAAATTTGCACAGCGATCAGTTTCGCTGTCATCGTATAACATGTCATATCCTGGAATCAGGATCTTAGGAGAAGCGTCGCGTTAAGTCATCAAAACTCCAGTGCTTCGAAATTGAAATTCTGTCCACAATGCCATAAACCCAATATAAAGTCTAATTTAGCTGTCTCAACCTTCTTCTTCAAGACTATCAAAGGAAGGGGCGTCAGTTCTTATCCAGTTCAATGTGAAAAGAGACTAACTTCTCCCGCCGTAAATAATACTTAACAGAGTTGTGATGAAAAGAGCAAGCTGTCACCACAGGATATTGTCTCATTGACGGGTAGTCCAAGTTTAAAGTACTGCCAATACTGTCTTAAGATCTCCTAGAATTTTTTCTCAAAAAAGGAGTTTCTTAATCCTGATGAATGACCTTACCATCTATTTCCATTCTTAAGGGACGACTACCATTGATACTGAAGACCTCCTTGACACTAGAAACAGTGATATACATACGTAAATGAACACAAATCAACTAGGACTCAATAAACCCCAAGATTTTGAATCACACGTCCATATCGTAAAATGTTCACACATTACTCTTACCTCCACGTTGGGCCAATTTGATTGAATGCCATAAATTAATTCCAAGTGCCCACTTATACCGGACAACAGATGATCAAAATGTTGTTACTCTCACAGGCGGCCTAGACGTTTTCCCAGAAACAGAACCACAACCACACCGACATTTATTTTCATTAGTTCCACCCATCTCCCATCTGAATGGTGAAAGGAAAACATCTCAATCAATAGAGAAAACCAGAGAAATCGCTTGTATACCCATCAAATGAGACCAACTACTGTTGCAGCACCACTCCACCAAATGGGCGCCGCACAAAAACTAACACGATGACTCCCAATCCCAACCAGGCTGTCAAAAGCAAATGATTTTCATCCACCAAACCATTCAGCTTTCAGACATTCTGCTCTGTTTATTAATGGCTTCCTCCGCCATTCAATCTGCTCCTTAAGTGTCAAAACAACATCAACTACTAATAACCTCTTTACGAGGCGCACATTTCTCGAAAAAGCAAAAAAAGTACTTCTGTCCGTCTGAGTTCATAGACAATAACAGTTTCTCAAGGCGAAACAAGCCACCATTAGCCCGTACCCCAAAAAGGACACTCTGTGTGTTTCGCCCGAAAAGCCATTTTCGCGACTTAGTTTCCGCAATACCATCATCCATTTCCATAAATACCTCAACCTCGTTCGTGAAATTAAATTACTCTGGACGCTAACGAAGTTCGGCACCATTGCAATCGGAGGGTCCAGGAGGAACCCGAAGCGTGTTTGCGCCTTGATTCCAAGTGATTTCGTGTGTATGTATGTACGGTAAGGGGCGGATGAGAAAGTTTCCGTAAACTATAAATCTCTCAAATTGCTATAAATTTCAGCAGCACTCCACAGCGCGCAGCGTCAAGGTGCCAAGGCAAATGTTATAATGATGGCAACGGTCTCGAGGTCTCCAACCGCGCTACCACTACCTCACACACAACCCAGCAACAACAACACAACATGGTTCGATAACCGTGGCAACGAAATTCAACTTGGCCACCAAAAATTTTATTTCCAACCATTCGCTCTTCAACAGAGTTGAAGTGGATTCGTGCCTTATCTGCCTCGCTGGGAATTCCTGCTACATACCGAGTATACCGAGTATCTCTGTATAAATACGGTGTTGGCTACAATTTGCTGGCAGAATTTTGAAGATCTCAGCGGAGAGTTTTTGGCAAGCACTTGAAGTTTATGGACGCGCGTAAAAGATTCGGTGGGCGGGTGGGTGCGTTTTGGTACACAGTTTTAAAACTAAATTCAATAAATCGAAACAAAATTGAAGTGGATATCTTTGGATGTAGGTATTTACAGTGTAGCGGCTATGGAAGATGAGCCCAAACGAAATGGTGTTCGATAAGTGGAATCGATGGGGGACAGTGTTTGCTTGGAATCTTCTACAGAACGAGAGAGGCCATCAACTGTTGTATCCGTCATTAATTAATTGGTGTCGGTTGTTTTAATTAAATCGAAGGAGAGCAATTTCATCTGCAGGTAATGAAAAACTGCCACACTGTAGCAGGCAACACTGGCTACAGGAAGATTTGAATGAGGAATGGGTCGCTACTATTAAAGTCTCCGAGATAAAGATTTTTCTTCTTGATTTACGAACACTTCAAATAAAGGAAGTTTATCGCTGTTATAGGGTGTACCAGTTCAATTTACTATACATACACTTTGTAGATTGATTTCGTATGGCAGAGTCCTTTTTAGGATGTTTGCCAAAGTCACACATTTCACATTTATTGAACGGATGTGAATTCTAGTATGTGACCACTGATGTTAATAACATATTCATATCCTAGAGGGGGATGTTTGTTTCACAAGGATGTTTCCCATTGACGCATACTAGGTCTGTCTAAATACTCAGGTTTGTGTCATCACAACCAAGGGAAAGGTGTCGGATTCAGTGTGCCTAAACTTGTCTCAATAAGGTGAATCGGTTTTTGTCCAGATCGGCGAGTCGAATTATCTACTAGTACTAGTTTCTGACATCTCTAGATTCAGAAGACTACTTGACGTTAGTTAAAGGAATTGGGAAATAAAATCACGACTAGCCACGGTCCATATCTCCGTTTCAATGCTTGTGAATCCACTCACCATTTGGCAATAAAGGTTTCATGAGACCAGAGATACATAAGTCTTCATTTCCATTTAAGGTTGGATCCTACCTTTTCTAGGTGATCGCATATGGAGATCTATACACCAACTTTAGGTTCTATCCAATCCTTTCGTTTTCCACGATACCTCTAGTGTCATGTATGTCATCTAGTTTCCTGTTATTTTCAGCTATCTTCTAACAGCGCTGTTTTCGTACAGAATTTTTTACACTGAGAGGCCTCTTCTAGTCCTAGTTTTTAACCTAGGAGTCCTCTTAGATACCTCAACCAACTTGTGATACCAAAGTTAAGGTAAATGAGTAACTAGTCTTCATGGTTAGAAGGGTTAAAGTTTGGTCTGAATCTATGCCTTCATTCAACAAGCCTGTTACCAAAGACGTACCCCAGCACGAACTAAGCTAAGCCAAGTCCCTTCTGCTTATGTTAACCATATAAGAAAAGGTCTTCGCTTGTCGTTCTGAGTTGGATTCAACGAATCTGTGTTTGGTCTGCATAGCGTAGTCTTCTCTCTTCGATATCACTGTCCAGCTCGGGATCGAATGTCTTACGAAAAATTTTTCTTTCGGATCGATGGATGATATTTTCGTCCATTTTCCACAGTATGTATACAGAATTTCCTCGATTTTTGGAACTAGGCCTTACGAATTCTTCATTTGGCTTATGCTCATTTACAAAATTGATAGTAAAGCCAAAGTCCACAAAGTCCATACCAACTCAAGGTTATAACTATGAACTGTGTACGGTCATCAACGTTATGTGTCTTTTCTATTGAGAGGAGTGGTATATGGTTTAGTCCTCGTATACCTCTAAGCCCAGTTAAGCAACCTCCAATTCAACAATATTGAAAGGATCTGTGATGATCTACTGATTTCTATCAATTATGTCAATGTCGTCAAAGAACGTTTGTAGCTGAATAGACCATGTATAGTAGTGCCTCCAGTGTTAGCCTATGACTTTCTCACCTCGAAGAGGTTGTTACCAAACTTAGAAGCGAGAGTTTTCTCTTGTCATTTAGCACAAATAAACTATTTTGGCAGAGATGCCCTAAGTATACTCGTACCTGGCTCTGTATAGATAATTTCTACATGCAAATGGACAAATAAATAGACTATCTGGCTTGAATTGTGCCACCAGTAGCTGAGACAAAGTGGTAGGTATTTGGTTCGGTGGCGTATGCGTAACAATTTTTTTCACTCATTTTTTGGGTGAAACATTTTCTTTTTCCAATGCACTTGGCGAGGCATCAGTAAAACGGGTTTGTGCTTGGGATGCACTGAAACAGAATATTTAGCTTGAATTGTGCCATGAGAAGCTAGGACAAATTGGTAGGTATCTGGTTTTTGGGTGAACAATTTTCGGTTTCAATTCAAACCAGATATTCTGTTTCTGTGCATCCCAAGTATACAATAAGGTAAGTAAGATCTCATTCGTTGTGTTCAGAAGACCCCTGTAATTGACCCATTAAATGGGTTTTCTTTTCTCACATGTCAATCAAATGTCACTTCCTCCTTACAAAGCTCAAATAACTCTGTAAACCCACCGGCCCAGGTCTATGTTGACCACTCATATTTACAATTGGTTTGTGTCCACGAGAAATTCAAGGATTTTAGCTCTTTTTCTTAAAGAGATTCTAAAGGAGACCATTTTGAATGACGCACTTATGTACATATTTCCGAAGCCTTCAAAAATCAATCAATATAGCTTCGAAAGGACTTAAGGGTGATATCATTATCCGCAGTAGATATACTCGTAATAAAATTTTGAGTACCATATAAAAAGAGTAAGGTTTTCATGTACTTTTTTCTTTTCAAAAGTTATGGACTCTATCCGTTTCGAACACAGTAACATAAGTTTTTTTAAAACCCTTCGACTATTATTATTTTTAAACGAACAAATGACCAGTAAAAATAAAATGTTTATAGTTCAAACCATGAACGTCATATCTTTTAACTTTCAAATATTTCCTGTCACTGATTTTTAATTTTTCTGAAACAACAAATAGTTAAACATGCAGACTGTGCAGAATCACAAATATAAGAGTCCTGAAAACGCCAACACTATGCCAGCCTTTCATGTACGCTTGCATGCACCTCCAACAAAGCTGTAAAGCAAAAATATTAATATTTTTTTTTATTACAGACTCAAATATATAATTGATTCAAATTATATGCATTCTAGTGAAAAACATAACTGCTTTTAGTACTAATCCTGTCATGTGAAAGTTATGCCAAATATAGAAGAACATTAAGCTAAAAATACTCCATCATGTTTCGTAGCGTTCTGTGCATGCAGTCGCCACGTGTGTGCATTTATTTTTGATTACATTTCGTGCGATTTCACATCTGTTTGAAAGCCCGCCATGGAGTTCATTTAAAATTAATTTACAATCGTTGTTGGCTGGGAATATTTTCCGAATTTAATTATTATGTACGCATTAAGGCCAACAGGGTGAACTAGATATATTTAGGTGATAATCTAATTGTGATCGAGGTAAAGTTAAACTTTATTTGTCGACGGGAATTTTATATGCAAATATGTTGGCTAACGATATTCTTATGGTATAATGACCATATGACCATGTGACCAACCAAATGGTCTTCGCATCAAAAACTGAGACACAACCACTTTCCAAAGATGCAACTAATCAAAGAAGTTCAATTTCTGGAACTAAACCTAGACAATAAACTGATCTGGAAAAAAACACACAAACCAAGGCTAAAACGGAGAAGGATCGACCATCCTTAGATGGATATTATATGCATAGGATACCCACGAACTTCATGGCGGACATGCTCATAAAAAAATGTCAATCTGGTCGCCTGAAAGGAAAAACGAAATAAGAGTCATGAGAACTTCCCCAACTGTAGTCATGAAAGTTCTACAGAAACTAACTCCTTTACATCAGTTCCTGTAGTTGAGGAATTTTTGAACAGTTCTAAAAATAGCCAAAGAGGAAGGAAGAGTGCATTCCATCAATGCGATTTGATGGCCTACTGACAAAACTGTCACTCCTAGTCTTTCTATTTTTAGATACACAGATGAGTCAAAAACTGACAAAGGACCTAGAGAAGGAGGATTCGGGCCTTAAGTATCTAAAATTAGGCTGAAATGTCGGCAAGAACCACACTAAATATGAAGGAACTACAATTGCAAATGATCCCTAAGTCATTTAAGTCTTAATTTCTGTTGGAATGCCTGTGGAAACTTTATGAACTGTATGATCTTCTGTTGTATACTCGTACCTAGTCATGCAGGAATGGGAGATAATGGAATAGCTAACTTCATTGCAAGAAAGGGAGTGTCTGTATCCTTGAAAGACCGTGAGGAAGGAAAACAGCTCAGGATGTAAGGTAAGTCAAGTCAAGTCACTTCTAGGCCAACATATCAGAAAAAGATTCAAAGCGGCCTTTCGAAGGAACCTGGATATTTTCTGATGAAATCTCTAAAAATTCTGCGATAAACCCACCTAAATCTTGTGGGGCACTGAACCACAAAAGACCAAGTACCAACTATCAGGCGTGGAGGTATTGATTCTCTGTTGTGGTCTGTGAGAAGAGTCAGCTGTGGTTCGATCCGAGGCAGAAGATCCTGAGACCTTTTCTTGTGTCAGACTGCATGAGATGAGTTGGCTAAAAGGATCTACTTGTGGTTATTTTAATTCTGGGGCTTTTTTAACCTTTCTAGAATCCAACAGAGCATGATGCTGTGCTTCTAGCTTTGCTATTAAAACTCCTCGCTGCACCTCTAACTAGTTATGATTTGGTTTGTAATACGTTTTTGTAGATGTCTATACGTTTATGATAGTCCAAGTAAGCCTCAGTGAATCCAAGTATTTCTGGTTGAAACACATTTGCGTATTTTTGTATGATTTTTATGAATCGGACACTTGATGGTTCCTCTGACTTTAGAACCTTAGATAAGGCTAAAGTCCCAGTATTTCGAAGCAACCCTCCTCCAAATTTGCTCTTAAGACGATATACGTTTCAAGATTTTTGTCGAACAAAAGTTGCGAAATTCAAGATCATTATAAATAGAAGAGTGTCCTGCAATTAGACTACATGACTGTGATGTAGAATTCGATGGAATTGATCCACATGTTACCCCATTCTTACTATAGATAGCCAAAAGTGAAAAGAGAAGGTGATTTTTAGTGCTCCGCTCATATAAAAGCAAGTCGACTTTTATACCTATCTAGGATGAGTTAGGATGGTTGCAGGGTTTCCCCAAAACCGTCCACTAGATGATCTCGCCATAAGTTAGTAAAGACCTGATGACAGATTCGTGATACATTGTAATACAATTGTTAATTTCTGATCGCTTTCTTACACAAATATAGCTGCGGTGAGTTTCTTTACACTTTTAAGGATACTGGGTTTCCAGGTGAGTTTTTTATCGAGATTTTTTGCTTTGTTGGCAAGAGCAAGCTAATCCCACGCAGCTACGTAGCATTAAAATGCTGAATTTGATATTTCCTAACGAAAAGCTTTGTTTGTTGACACTGAGTCCTCATCCCTTAGTCCATTTGGAGACTACTTTATTACACAGCAGTTTATTTTCTTCAAATAGGTCATGCTAATCAAGTAGGCTCTACACCAGCTAGTTGGTGGTATAAACCATTTTTATTGGATCTGTCTGCTCCAAACTCATGTGGGCTGTAAAACTTAAAAACATAACCTTCCCTTAGGCTCTTAAGTCTCCTTCGAGTAGAAGTCAAAGCCAAACCCTTTTCCTTCCAAGGTGAAATCTAAAAAAAAATCGTCTCCTCCGCAACAATAGAGCCTTAAAATTCTGCAACATTCATATTTCCTAGGAGGAATGGTTTGCGATCTCTTAACGTCGGCTTTCGCCTCGACACTTTTTTTTATGACACCCTCTCAGTAACTTCCCAAACAATCCCCCAGTTCCATAATTCATTTTGCACAGTTGACAACCTAATTTCCTCCTGGATCACCCTGTATATCATCCACTCACAGTGGATGGTTAATTTTAACAACTACCCCGTTAACGCGAGCAAAATCGCAAAATAATGGCAGGTGAATAAAAAGCCCCATGAAAGCCAGCCAGGCAGCCACCCCATCGGAGTAAATCCCATAAGGCTGTCGTCCTCGGGAAATTTGTTTTTTTTTTTACCCCAAAAGCGCGCACGTCAAACAACGCTATTAAAAACACCTTTTTTACGACGCGGGTAACGAACCCAATCACGATAATGCAAAGAACTGCTGCAGAGCTAAGCAGTTTTTATGGCCCATAAAAGAATCCCTTAATTCCATGTTGCATAGGATTAAGAAACGACACTAAATAGGGTTTCCAGAACGAAGTTGACATACCCAGACAATACCATTTTTCGCACTTGTGAAGCTGTTGAATGCGAGCAACCAGCATCAGGGATATGGTGAGCGCCATATCCTTCTCCCCGATGAAGGATCAAATAAAAGTCAAGTAACCTACATTTCAGCTTAGTAAATGCAAATAAAAGTCTTTTTGTTACAAAGACAATAGGCGGAGGCCATTGTTGTATTTACTTTGGAAAAACATAATCCTGGAGTGGAGTTAGCCCTTCTTCTCGCACATGACTCTGCTCTCTCGTCTGTGTCTGTATGTGTGGCATAAACAAATGTGTCACACAAGATGCCCCAATTATCAGAGAGCAAATGTTTGCAGAAGACTGTGCTTCACCCTCTCTCGACAATTTAGGTGAACTATTGACAGATGCGCACGGGGGCGAGGTACCTACACGCCAAAGTCATAAGAATAGAAAGTTAAGGCATTGTTTGGACTTCACTTTGCCTCTATGGGTGGGCAGGTGGGTGGGTGTTATGTTGTCGAGGTGCAAATGGATAAACAAGGAGCCATTTCAAGGAAGTCGGCCAGGGGCTATTAAACCATTCATAAGTCATTGTGGAGTCTGAAATGTACAAGGTACGTTCTTGTATTGTTTGCGAAACGCTCCATCCAAGCGTACAGGAGTAGTGATAACAATGCACAGACTCCTGTCATGTGTACCATATGACAGGTGAGGGGACAAAGTTATTTGTACAAATATGCGGGACCTGCAAATGTTATACGTAAATGTGTTTGTATTACAATAACCCTACATGGTGGACTTTTGTGTTTCGATAGTTGGAGGCTGACAAATATGTGAATGGCTTTTAGATAAACGGGAATTGAAATAGAATAGGAAGGTACAATGTTCGTTCTATAGGTTCATACTTCTTAACTCACTCTTTTGGAGGTCAAAGGCTCGTACATGGAGTTTGTTCACACAGTATGACATAGTTTGCATCATATTGTACCTCTTCCCGTTCTACAGTATAATAGATTTACTGCAAATCCTTTCGTTGGATTATAGTGCTATCCATAATTCCTGCAGAAAGCTTCCAGCTACCGAGTCTTGTCAATATGCAGATATCGTCATTTAACTCTAAATTTTTAAGGATATTTGCCAAAGGGATCTCATTAGAGAATAATGGTAATGACTATAGATCCTTGGCACTGTTCAATATTCAAAATGTGACATTTTGCTTTCTCTTGGGTAAGCTGCCTTGGTAATAGCTGTGAGTTGTGAAAGAATACCGCTCCTCTACTACTTGTCTCTAAAGCCTTTCCATATTCCGTATCAACTGATTGAAATTGGAGTCAATGCATCCTAAACTTCGACCCATAGATATCCCCAGAACTTTGACAAAAAATGGCACAGTCCCCCAATTATGGCCAAAGTCTTAGACCGTTAGAAACCCTCTTAACTCTGACAAGCAATGACGCAATCAGTGTATCACAATAGTGCTATAACCTGCCACTAAAGCTACAATAAATGAGATCCAAACTAGAAAAAATAGTCGCCATCTACTAGGCTAGAAAGAAACTGGTAGACTAGGAATAGCTTGGACACATCCTTATATTTGCAGTAACAAATCACCTAAAGAAAATCTACTAGCACGCGAGTGACACTTTGAGAGAAAGGATTCTCTGATTGGGAGTCGCAAAGGAAATGTCATATGAAACTGACCATAGAAGGGGATGTGGATCCTTGGTCAATGAAGTTCGAGATCTCCAATCCTAACTAATCTACTTTCCAAGTGGAATCACTAGAAATGTAAGAGGAACTCAAATCTCTCAGCTCGTGAGCATAACGTTCTCCTGGATGGGCGCTCGAGGGAATGGAAAGACCTATGAGGTAGTAAGGAAAATCTGATAATCAAACGATCTGGAAGCAGACCACATGGTTGTAATGCCCATCGGTGTTCTCATATCCAGAATTAACTCAGACTTCTACAACATGGCAAGAGTAAGCTACAATACACTCATCTCATGGCTTGTCTCTAGGAAACTTTAGACTAAACATAAACAAGGACTAAAGCTTAAAAGACCACCAATGATTCCCCTCATAGGCATCTTCTCAGACCATAACTCAATGTCGGGTTATCCTAAAAGAAGGAATGCACAGACTTACATGTGTATGGAGATGATGCGGACTGTGGTAGCACAGTGGTACTGGACGAATCAACAATTTTCTCTGGGTTAACAGAATCACTTACACAATACGTGGAAAAGCAATTTTCAAAAACTATTCTTCGACAATGGATGCGTTCAGATTGAAGGGACCCTGTACTCCCACATGTGCAGTTACCACACTTAATTCGAGAATACAGTCAATGTAGGCACACGCCTCCCTGTACATGCGGTAAAGAATAAACAGATTACATGACTAGAAACTGAAACTCCGGCTTTGTCGAAAACTTTCAAAAATCTTGTTAAGTCAACGGTCATCTGTGGTATTTGCTTACTCAATTTGTTTGCTTGTTAGCCAACTTGGTGAGCCCTCGCAACTACCCAAGTCCTTCTTCTTCCTCGCAACATCATCAAATATGCCCAAAAAGTAAATCCAGTCCCAGGCAAATGAAGTATCCAAAACTACTAATACTACTTGGTACATTTATTCAAGAACGAATATTTGCTCAAGTCTGCAAACTTAGTTTCATTTACTTTGCCAGTGACAATCGCAACTTCATAAAAGTTACACAAAACTCCAAGTAAAATTGTGTCTCATTGCCTCCATTCAACGACACTTACCAAGTTCCCAACTCACATTTTGACGGCAATTTGAACTTTTTCTGTCTACCACTCCACCGCCGCCGCCACCGCCCACCGTCTTCCTTCAAATTAATTTTCATCCTTCCTCCCAACCGAGAGGAGTGTCATGAAACTCATACGCTTAACTCGTCGCGGCTTATTACACCATGTTTATCTTTCAACAAAAAAAGGAAAAAAAAGATTTCATTTTAATTAGATATTCACCCCCAAACCAAGGGAGGACCCAGCTTAGGTGCATGTCACCCTCTACTCAGCAAACAGCACGGCATATGAAGACGATGTGCCTTTCAATCTGTTCCTTTACGCCAAAGAGTCTTCAAATATAATTTCGACAAATTTGCGTATTCCGCAATTTCCACCACCAAATGCGTATTCGATTCCCCAAATGGGATGGGGCGACGAAGAAGACGCCGCGACACTTTGGCTGGAACGGGAACTGAAACTGAAACTGGAGCTGGAGCTGGAGCCTGGTCCCCGGCCAAGAGAGGAATTCGCTTATTATATTATGAAAATGATATGTAAATGACAGAGAGCTCAATAGAGCAAACCAATCACGTAATTTGCATAATTTATTTGCTTAATGGTTGGATAACATTTACAGCACGCCCGCCCCCTCCAGATGATGGCACACGCACGCCACTCACCCACCGACCGACCCATGGAGCTGTAGCTAGAGCCCATGGTGCCAAAAGCAAACACTTATAAGCCGGAGGAGTCGTCATCGCCATCGTCATCGTCATCGACATCGTTTTATCGTTCGAAGGAATTCCCATTTCTCGGAGTGCTATCGCAGGGATTTGTGGTTGTATACTCGAATTTAAATGCGTACTTCTGGCAGGACTCGCATGCAGCATAATGTGAAAATAAATAGGACAAGCCGCCATAAAGTTTAACTTTAATTGAATATCCAATCTAAATGGCCAATAAAACTACGAGTTTACTTTAGGCTTTAATTTATCGCACACAAACCAATGCAGTTTGTAGCTTCAAAGGAGAATTTCGAAACACGTATGCGTCACGTAATCCTTGCATAATAAGTCTCGAAAGTGTTGCGAGAAAAGTTTCGCCTTTCGCTTTTAGCAGAGACTTAAAATTTCCGTCAGCCGATTAAGTGTTTCAAATGGAGTTTTCGCCACGTGATTATGCGATTATGACAAACTTATTCAAACGAAGAGCGAAGCGTTTAGAGGAACTCAATCAGGAATGGTGGTAATGCGATAACACGAGGACTTACGTGTTTGGCTTAATTTGGATTTTGGAAGCTGTCGCTGAAAGTTTGAACGAATTAACCGGCTACCTTGACGAAAGACGTATATCCTCTGTCACTTGCGAGACAGGATAATCTACTTGCGGAAAGGGAATGGATTTTCCATGAAAAATCCGTCGACAAAATTTGAAATTCAGCACAGAAATTGTGCATCCATTTGTCACGGTTTCAGTGGAATGACATTTATTTGCTTTTACCACGAGGCGAGTGGAGAAAGGATAACTAAATGGATTTGTTATGACAAATTCTTTCGTATACTGTAAATGTGGTTAGGAACTGCAAGCAACATTTTTCGAAGGGTCTGCTGCTCATTAAAAAGTTAACGCTTAGTGGGTTATAATTGGCAACCAACTGAGATGGAAATGATGGCTTTTTCTGTTTCTCTTTTCATCTCAATGCGAATCCATGAAACTTTCAGAGGCAGGACGCACTATCAAAGGCGTCTTCTTTCAGTAAACCTCGCATGAGTTCACCTAACTGCCTGAAATGAAAACTTTTGGATGATCATGTGAAGCACATCTGAAGTAGATAGAGTCTAGGAAAAGCGACATGGTTAGAAGCAGCAGCAAAGCTAAGCGATTGCTTCTCCACAAATCGAAAACAGACAGACAAGTTGCTATTTAGATCTCAAAATACACAAATATTACACTCTTGTAGAGTCTAGGTTACACCGGAATCCAAAATAATGAGCAAGTAGACGAACTAACAAGAGAACGATTTGAAAAGGACCTGACAAGGCCCGTATCTCCGGTCATAATAAAAGTATCCTGAGACTGGCCAATGATATGGTTCATCGCAATATCTTGTCATGTCTCCAGAAAAGTTTGCTCAAAACACGATAAAATTAAACCAAGTAATTCGTATGATCTTAAAAAAACAATGCTCGACGAATATCACTTCGGAAACAAGTGTAGTCTATCCGAGAAGCTATCCTAAAATGTATAGCAAACAGGAATTGGTTTATGGAGTCCGCACCGAGGACTCATAAATTTTTCTCAATTTTTTCTTATACGACAGGATAACACCGAGCTATGGTAGTACCAAGTAGGAAGCTCTACCTGATCGACCTATAAAAACAAAAAAAAAGGGAATTGTGTCTAACAAACTGGTCTGATTAGTGGTAACCAGGATAGAACCTAGCATGATGCACTAAACTCTCGGCCAATGCTCAGTGGCTACAATATGAAGGCTCCTGAGCGGGAGGTTTTGCCTCGTTCACAGTTCTACCTCAATAAAGGGGAAGATTTGACCAACGAACCAATTGTTCGAACTTCATTTCATATTCAAGAGATCAGATCCTTTCATTAGCATAATAAGCATAATAGTAAGAAAGGCAACCCTAATGGGACCATAATCTAGACTGTTTGAGTCGGATAAAACCACAGAGCACACTCAGACCTCATACGAAGGTCAAGGCGGAAGAGTACAAGTGATATACAGCGACCATCAGCGGGATTACCAACTGGCAGCCAGGAGCAACGAAAGGAAAGTGAATTCAAATGCAACATAGAGTGCAGAAAACTTAAAGCGCACAATCCCTCACACTGGCTAATCCACCCCTCATAAGAGATACATGATGGTAATGCCAACCAATGTTGTGTTTACAGGACGAAAAGTTAATCCAACCCATTAGCAACAACTCTCAGCGGAGCTGCAACAAAAAAAACTCTTCTCCACTACCAGAAGACTGAAAGTCATCAGAGGACGTCACCGTATCCTTGGAAGGTTTATCGCAGATGTCGATGTAGTACCTTTACTTGCTTGTGTAAGAACACTTTGTGCGTGTTTTGGGGTTCCATGGTCAAATTCAAGGAAGTTTCCAATCTTCATTTCGAGGTAGCAGCCAAGCCAGTTTGTGCTTCAAACGCACAGAAACAGAACAGCTGGCTCGAGATGTGTGATTGGAGAATATGTCGAGGTGGTGGCTATCCAGTTCTGTGGGCTATACATAGCAATTTTTTGTCATAAATTTTTTGGTTGAAAATTTTTCTGTTTCCAATCTTGATTTCGAGGCAGCAGCTAGGCCAGTTTGTGCTTTAAATGCACAGAAACAGAACAGCTGGCTCGAAATGTGTGATTGGAGAATATATCGAGGTGGTGGCTATCCAGTTCTGTGGGCTATACATAGCAATTTTTTTCATACATTTTTTGGTTGAAAAATTTTCTGTTTCCAATCTTCATTTGGAGGTAGCAGCCAAGCCAGTTTGGGCTTTAAGTGCACAGAAACAGAACAGCTGGCTCGAAATGTGTGATTGGGGAATATATCGAAGTGGTGGCTGTCCAGTTCTGTGGGCTATACATAGCAATTTGTTTCATACATTTTTTGGTTGAAAAATTTTCTATTTCCAATCTTCATTTCGAGGCAGCAGCTAGGACAGTTTGTGCTTTAAATGCACAGAAACAGAACAGCTGGCTCGAAATGTGTGATTGGAGAATATATCGAGTTGGTGGCTATCCAGTTCTGTGGGCTACACATAGCAATTTTTTTTATACATTTTTTGGTTGAAAAATTTTCTGTTTCCAATCTTCATTTGGAGGTAGCAGCCAAGCCAGTTTGGGCTTTAAGTGCACAGAAACAGAACAGCTGGCTCGAAATGTGTGATTGGGGAATATATCGAAGTGGTGGCTGTCCAGTTCTGTGGGCTATACATAGCAATTTTTTTCATAAATTTTTTGGTTGAAAAATTTTCTATTTCCAATCTTCATTTCGAGGCAGCAGCTAGGACAGTTTGTGCTTTAAATGCACAGAAACAGAACAGCTGGCTCGAGATGTGTGATTGGAGAATATATCGAGTTGGTGGCTATCCTGTTCTGTGGGCTATACATAGCAATTTGTTTCATACATTTTTTGGTTGAAAAATGTTCTGTTTCCAATCTTCATTTCGAGGCAGCAGCTAGGCCAGTTTGTGCTTTAAATGCACAGAAACAGAACAGCTCCCTCGAAATGTGTGATTGGAGAATATATCGAGTTGGTGGCTATCCAGTTCTGTGGGCTATACATAGCAATTTTTTTCATAAATTTTTTGGTTGAAAAATTTTCTATGTCCAATCTTCATTTCGAGGCAGCAGCTAGGCCAGTTTGTGCTTTAAATGCACAGAAACAGAACAGCTGGCTCGAAATGTGTGATTGGAGAATATACCGAGTTGGTGGCTATCCAGTTCTGTGGGCTATACATAGCAATTTTTTTCATAAATTTTTTGGTTGAAAAATTTTCTATTTCCAATCTTCATTTCGAGGCAGCAGCTAGGCCAGTTTGTGCTTTAAATGCACAGAAACAGAACAGCTGGCTCGAAATGTGTGATTGGAGAATATATCGGGATGGTGGGTATCTGCTTCTGTGGTGTATACGTAACTCTATTTTTCATACATTTTGTGGTTGAAAAATTTTCTGTTTCCAATCTTCATTTCGAGGCAGCAGCTAGGCCAGTTTGTGCTTTAAATGCACAGAAACAGAACAGCTGGCTCGAGATGTGTGATTGGAGAATATATCGAGTTGGTGGCTATCCTGTTCTGTGGGCTATACATAGCAATTTTTTTCATACATTTTTTGGTTGAAAAATTTTCTATTTCCAATCTTCATTTCGAGGCAGCAGCTAGGCCAGTTTGTGCTTTAAATGCACAGAAACAGAACAGCTGGCTCGAGATGTGTGATTGGAGAATATATCGAGTTGGTGGCTATCCTGTTCTGTGGGCTATACATAGCAATTTTTTTCATACATTTTTTGGTTGAAAAATTTTCTATTTCCAATCTTCATTTCGAGGCAGCAGCTAGGCCAGTTTGTGCTTTAAATGCACAGAAACAGAACAGCTGGCTCGAGATGTGTGATTGGAGAATATATCGAGTTGGTGGCTATCCTGTTCTGTGGGCTATACATAGCAATTTGTTTCATACATTTTTTGGTTGAAAAATTTTCTATTTCCAATCTGCATTTCTAGGCAGCAGCTAGGCCAGTTTGTGCTTTAAATGCACAGAAACAGAACAGCTGGCTCGAAATGTGTGATTGGAGAATATATCGGGATGGTGGGTATCTGCTTCTGTGGCGTATACGTAACTCTATTTTTCATACATTTTGTGGTTGAAAAATTTTCTATTTCCAATCTTCATTTCGAGGCAGCAGCTAGGCCAGTTTGTGCTTTAAATGCACAGAAACAGAACAGCTGGCTCGAGATGTGTGATTGGAGAATATATCGAGTTGGTGGCTATCCTGTTCTGTGGGCTATACATAGCAATTTTTTTCATACATTTTTTGGTTGAAAAATTTTCTATTTCCAATCTTCATTTCGAGGCAGCAGCTAGGCCAGTTTGTGCTTTAAATGCACAGAAACAGAACAGCTGGCTCGAAATGTGTGATTGGAGAATATATCGGGATGGTGGGTATCTGCTTCTGTGGCGTATACGTAACTCTATTTTTCATACATTTTGTGGTTGAAAAATTTTCTGTTTCCAATCTTCATTTCGAGGCAGCAGCTAGGCCAGTTTGTGCTTTATATGCACAGAAAACAGAACAGCTGGCTCGA
Organism: Xylota segnis; assembly: GCA_963583995.1. Lineage (NCBI taxonomy): Eukaryota > Metazoa > Arthropoda > Insecta > Diptera > Syrphidae > Xylota > Xylota segnis. Next base: position 55,908,699 of record OY757238.1, on the reverse strand, counting down.
AATGTGTGATTGGAGAATATATCGAGTTGGTGGCTATCCAGTTCTGTGGGCTATACATAGCAATTTTTTTCATACATTTTTTGGTTGAAAAATTTTCTATTTCCAATCTTCATTTCGAGGCAGCAGCTAGGCCAGTTTGTGCTTTAAATGCACAGAAACAGAACAGCTGGCTCGAGATGTGTGATTGGAGAATATATCGAGTTGGTGGCTATCCTGTTCTGTGGGCTATACATAGCAATTTTTTTCATACATTTTTTGGTTGAAAAATTTTCTATTTCCAATCTTCATTTTGAGGCAGCAGCTAGGCCAGTTTGTGCTTTAAATGCACAGAAACAGAACAGCTGGCTCGAAATGTGTGATTGGAGAATATATCGGGATGGTGGGTATCTGCTTCTGTGGCGTATACGTAACTCTATTTTTCATACATTTTGTGGTTGAAAAATTTTCTGTTTCCAATCTTCATTTCGAGGCAGCAGCTAGGCCAGTTTGTGCTTTAAATGCACAGAAAAAGAACAGCTGTCTCGAAATGTGTGATTGGAGAATATATCGGGATGGTGGGTATCTGCTTCTGTGGCGTATACGTAACTCTATTTTTCATACATTTTGTGGTTGAAAAATTTTCTGTTTCCAATCTTCATTTCGAGGCAGCAGCTAGGCCAGTTTGTGCTTTAAATGCACAGAAAAAGAACAGCTGTCTCGAAATGTGTGATTGGAGAATATATCGGGATGGTGGGTATCTGCTTCTGTGGCGTATACGTAACTCTATTTTTCATACATTTTGTGGTTGAAAAATTTTCTGTTTCCAATCTTCATTTCGAGGCAGCAGCTAGGCCAGTTTGTGCTTTAAATGCACAGAAACAGAACAGCTGGCTCGAGATGTGTGATTGGAGAATATATCGAGTTGGCGGCTATCCTGTTCTGTGGGCTATACATAGCAATTTGTTTCATACATTTTTTGGTTGAAAAATTTTCTATTTCCAATCTGCATTTCTAGGCAGCAGCTAGGCCAGTTTGTGCTTTAAATGCACAGAAACAGAACAGCTGGCTCGAAATGTGTGATTGGAGAATATATCGGGATGGTGGGTATCTGCTTCTGTGGCGTATACGTAACTCTATTTTTCATACATTTTGTGGTTGAAAAATTTTCTGTTTCCAATCTTCATTTCGAGGCAGCAGCTAGGCCAGTTTGTGCTTTAAATGCACAGAAACAGAACAGCTGGCTCGAGATGTGTGATTGGAGAATATATCGAGTTGGTGGCTATCCTGTTCTGTGGGCTATACATAGCAATTTGTTTCATACATTTTTTGGTTGAAAAATTTTCTATTTCCAATCTGCATTTCTAGGCAGCAGCTAGGCCAGTTTGTGCTTTAAATGCACAGAAACAGAACAGCTGGCTCGAAATGTGTGATTGGAGAATATATCGGGATGGTGGGTATCTGCTTCTGTGGCGTATACGTAACTCTATTTTTCATACATTTTGTGGTTGAAAAATTTTCTGTTTCCAATCTTCATTTCGAGGCAGCAGCTAGGCCAGTTTGTGCTTTAAATGCACAGAAACAGAACAGCTGGCTCGAAATGTGTGATTGGAGAATATATCGGGATGGTGGGTATCTGCTTCTGTGGCGTATACGTAACTCTATTTTTCATACATTTTGTGGTTGAAAAATTTTCTGTTTCCAATCTTCATTTCGAGGTAGCAGCCAAGCCAGTTTGTGCCTTAAACGCACAGAAACAGAGCATCTGGCTCAAGATGTGTGATTGGAGAATATGTCGAGGTGGTGGCTATCCAGATCTGTGGGCTATACATAGCAATTTTTTTTATACATTTTTTGGTTGAAAAATGTTCTGTTTCCAATCTTTATTTCGAGGCAGCAGCTAGGCCAGTTTGTGCTTTAAATGCACAGAAACAGAACAGCTGGCTCGAGATGTGTGATTGGAGAATATATCGAGTTGGCGGCTATCCTGTTCTGTGGGCTATACATAGCAATTTGTTTCATACATTTTTTGGTTGAAAAATTTTCTATTTCCAATCTGCATTTCTAGGCAGCAGCTAGGCCAGTTTGTGCTTTAAATGCACAGAAACAGAACAGCTGGCTCGAAATGTGTGATTGGAGAATATATCGGGATGGTGGGTATCTGCTTCTGTGGCGTATACGTAACTCTATTTTTCATACATTTTGTGGTTGAAAAATTTTCTGTTTCCAATCTTCATTTCGAGGCAGCAGCTAGGCCAGTTTGTGCTTTAAATGCACAGAAACAGAACAGCTGGCTCGAGATGTGTGATTGGAGAATATATCGAGTTGGTGGCTATCCTGTTCTGTGGGCTATACAAAGCAATTTGTTTCATACATTTTTTGGTTGAAAAATTTTCTATTTCCAATCTGCATTTCTAGGCAGCAGCTAGGCCAGTTTGTGCTTTAAATGCACAGAAACAGAACAGCTGTCTCGAAATGTGTGATTGGAGAATATATCGGGATGGTGGGTATCTGCTTCTGTGGCGTATACGTAACTCTATTTTTCATACATTTTGTGGTTGAAAAATTTGCTGTTTCCAATCTTCATTTCGAGGCAGCAGCTAGGCCAGTTTGTGCTTTAAATGCACAGAAACAGAACAGCTGGCTCGAAATGTGTGATTGGAGAATATATCGAGTTGGTGGCTATCCAGTTCTGTGGGCTATACATAGCAATTTTTTTCATACATTTTTTGGTTGAAAAATTTTCTATTTCCAATCTTCATTTCGAGGCAGCAGCTAGGCCAGTTTGTGCTTTAAATGCACAGAAACAGAACAGCTGGCTCGAGATGTGTGATTGGAGAATATATCGAGTTGGTGGCTATCCTGTTCTGTGGGCTATACATAGCAATTTTTTTCATACATTTTTTGGTTGAAAAATTTTCTATTTCCAATCTTCATTTCGAGGCAGCAGCTAGGCCAGTTTGTGCTTTAAATGCACAGAAACAGAACAGCTGGCTCGAAATGTGTGATTGGAGAATATATCGGGATGGTGGGTATCTGCTTCTGTGGCGTATACGTAACTCTATTTTTCATACATTTTGTGGTTGAAAAATTTTCTGTTTCCAATCTTCATTTCGAGGTAGCAGCCAAGCCAGTTTGTGCCTTAAACGCACAGAAACAGAGCATCTGGCTCAAGATGTGTGATTGGAGAATATGTCGAGTTGGTGGCTATCCAGTTCTGTGGGCTATACATAGCAATTTTTTTCATACATTTTTTGGTTGAAAGATTTTCTGTTTCCTATCTTCATTTCGAGGTAGCAGCCAAGCCAGTTTGTGCCTTAAACGCACAGAAACAGAGCATCTGGCTCAAGATGTGTGATTGGAGAATATGTCGAGGTGGTGGCTATCCAGATCTGTGGGCTATACATAGCAATTTTTTTTATACATTTTTTGGTTGAAAAATGTTCTGTTTCCAATCTTCATTTCGAGGCAGCAGCTAGGCCAGTTTGTGCTTTAAATGCACAGAAACCGAACAGCTGGCTCGAAATGTGTGATTGGAGAATATATCGAGTTGGTGGCTATCCAGTTCTGTGGGCTATACATAGCAATTTTTTTCATACATTTTTTGGTTGAAAAATTTTCTGTTTCCAATCTTCATTTCGAAGTAGCAGCCAAGCCAGTTTGTGCCTTAAACGCACATAAACAGAACAGCTGGCTCGAGATGTGTGATTGGAGAATATGTCGAGGTGGTGGCTATCCAGTTCTGTAGGCTATGCATAGCAATTTTTTCATACATTGGAAGAGCTCTACTTAAGTTTAGAACCTCTGTTGTTTCATTTTGAGTAAGATAGTGTTGGCAGATTTAGTGTATCTAATTTGGGGTAAGATCAGTGGCTGAACCAAATAAACTACCAAAATAGTCAGATGGTTCCAGAATTGATCCCATTCTTCCTCTTCTACAAATGAGTCGCTAAGCAGTCTGTAATATTAGTCTGAAGAACCTGTTACACAAAAATCCACAAAAGTCACGTGGAAGTATGATGTTTCGGAGTAGTTTCTGTTGACCCCAGACAAATAACGATACCACTCCCCACCGAAGACACTATTCAAGGCGTCGCTATCATTACCATTAATTACACTTATTATTATTCTATATCACCACCAAGGACATTGAGTAATCGCCTCAGCAGCTCAGAATCAACTCATTTCCATGGTGTTTATCTAAGGCAGCAAATTGATATTTTACGCCATCACTATCATCATCCCCAGCGAGAGTCTGTTGATCAAACACTCGACCAACATAGCGGCAAACATTGTTTTTCATGTCATTTTCCGGTCAATAGTTGACTCTGAGAGCGATCCATCAATCACCCTCGAGACTATTTATCATTGGCGATAAATCACGGTAAAAATCCACTGCCAATTGCCATGTTTAAACATTCTGACACATAGTTATATTTTCGTCCTTACGACCACAGTAGTTTTCCGCCCTAGTGGATGATTAATTAAGGTAATCGTATTACACGGCAACTCCGGCCCATTCGTCATCTGCTGTTTGTCCTGTTCCACCTTTCTGGAGTATATGTCGTCGTTATTGTCCTTTTTTTTCCTATTTTTTTGTTCTTCCGCAAGTTGGTGCGTGTCAGGACGCTCGATGTGCTAACAACAAAGTAAAAATGAGAATTACTAATTTTTTGATTATTCAAAACGGTAATGTGCGTGTATGCATGGTTCCCCCCTACCATCCTGGAAGAAGAAAATAAACAAAATGCTTGCAATTACATTTGCCAGACTCCATATGCGCGTGTGTGTGTGTGTTAGTATCGTCCTTAAATATGATTAACAATTCCTAGGCGATAATAGGCTACAAATGTCATGAGAAAGTGCCACCAGTGTTGCGTTCGAATACCATACTCTAACCGCACACGCAATGCTCCAGCTTAGGTATCCTGTATGGCATGTACCTTGAATGGGTTGTTTCCGTGTGGTACTCACATGAAAGTTCCCACTTAGCCTGATGAGAAACTTACAGGACCTAGGTCACCACCACCACCACCCGTCTTCGCGTCTCGCACTTTGAATACACATTCCTTTGCATTCGGGAAAAAAGAAATACTTCCATTGTGTTGGCCACATCCTTTCTTGTCCTGCCTCTTTCGATTTTCAAATGGAGAATGGTTGTTGAAAATGATTAAATACGTTGGCATACTCGAGTTGCAGGTGTGGAAAACTACATTACGTTTCGTCGAATCCTCGACACGAATGATAGACGTTACTCCTATACAATGCGGTTAGTATAACGAACTGGTGTTGTGTTCCGGCGCGAAGTCCTTGCTCGCATAGAAACGTCAAATGTGTGCACTCTACGTCTACCATTCCGGAAGATGACTTTTGGCAAAAACTCACAAGGATAGAATTGTTCCTTGGTAATTACGTTGTCTCTCTTCTCGGGTGAAATTAGTTTGCTTGCCAGCTGTATGGAGGAAGCAGCACAAAAAAAAAGGATGTTTGCCTTTTTGTGTGAATGTTTCAATGAGATACACCAGTGGAATGCTGTTGTAGAGATACGAGTACGTATGTACATGTATATATATTTTTTTTTGTGCAAAAGAAGTTTGACTGAACTTTGGGTGCACATTTGAAAATTAAGAAATATCTACTTGGAAGTTTTCCGGACGACACGACGATGAAAGGTGCAGTGTGCATTGGGAGTGAGGTTAATGCAAATATTTGTTCTCGTAACGAACGTGCAATTGCACTATGATGAAGTTATGGTGAGTCTTAGTTTAATTAAAAGTGAAACGAACAAGAAATATCGAAGAAAATGAACAAATTTTTCAGGATATTAAGGGAAAATTGTAATATTTTCTTGAGAAGAATTCTCGAAGTGAAGTTGTTGACTTTTATTTGATACTTGAAACCACTTTGTTAATGGAAGGAGGTGTGTATTGACTTGAAGTTAGTCTGCATGGACCGGTTCAGGATAAAGTTAAGAAAATTCTTGTCGAAGTTCTGCGAATCTTCACGCTAGTTGGGCAGGGGATATACATTTACAGCAAACCGTTTTGAAAACATGGTTTATTTCTTCATTCGTTGGGTACCAGGCAGGGGATGAGGCAAAATATTGGGTATGGCAGTTAGCGACATTAAGACACAACCCTGACAGGAATGGGAATGCAATTCAGTCTGTGACGATGAAAATATGGCCATGTACCCTATTATCATGAGAATTTCATCCAAAATTCACTTTATCTAGGATCAAGTAAAAGCGAAGGGTGTTCATGACGTTTACGAATGTCCGAGAGTGGACCAAATAAATGTCCAATAGGAAAACGAATGTTTTCACTTTCCCTTCGTCCTTAAATCTCTTGCAGATTTCGTATGAAAAAAAGTCCAGCCTTTTAGCAGGTTAAGTTATCCGACAGTGTCGTACCGAATCTGTGATCACTTACGCGAAATCTCTCTTGATTTATGACACTTTTTCCTTTTCCTCTGTGGTTAGTCCCGATGAAACCATTTAGTTTTTACCACTTAGGTGCGATTCCTTTGTCGTACACTTACTGTGGTACCTTGCAGTTTCCCGGAAAGTCTTTATGGCCTCGCAGACAGCAAGGTTGCATATGGGGGAGGAAAATTGAAGAGGCACCTGTCCGTGCTAATATTTCTGACAGATATTGCGTAACATTTAATCAGGACAAGGTTTCTTGATCCCATGAAATTCTTCTGTCATCCACTGCCAGAATTTCTGGATCGAGAGTTATAGCCAAATGTCTCTTATAACAGAGTGGAGTCTAGATCGAGAATCTAAGAGTAGCTAGCGTAGTAACTGCAATAAGAGCATTGGGTAGATGGTTGCACTAGGAGTGCTCATTGTGATGAGAACAAGTTCGGTTAATTGGGGGTAAAAAACAGGTTACTTCTGTAGTTCGACTAGAATGCATCTAAATCTTAAACCACTCTATAAAACAAGGACGAAAATTGGCCTAAAAAATTATATACCTACCTTATAGTTTAGGACGGTTTATTCCATTTTAGAATACAATAAAAGTTATTGGTACTTTATGATAAAAACTTGTCTACCGACACCAGTTTTGGACAAGTTCTTGTGACACTATGTCCTCTGAGTCTCAAAATTTTGTCAATTATTTTCTTTGACATGTAGAAATAATTACTTACTCAATTTTAATGGGAACTTACCTGGAAAGAAAAAGAAAAAAATTAGTTCTCAATCGTATTATGGTATATTGAATATTTTTTTTTAAGTTCTTACTTATTTGTATTAAATGTATTGATAATAACAAAAGTAATCGAAATGATGCAGTAAAGGATCCAAAGGAGACGTCGGAAATAAACCTTTGATTCAACCTGGTCTATCTAATACTACAGGAAATACTTTTGTGCCTTTTACTTTGAAAAACCAAACGCATTTCGTGGAAAATAAAAGTCTTTAAAAATAATTCAAAAAAGCTGAACACCCTCATTCCAACCTTGGTCAACAGAAAGGTTTGATACAAGTCTAGCCAAGATTGTGGGCAATTTCAGCATTAGATTTCACAAATATCTATGCATACTAAGTCATGTTCAACCAATGCAGCAGGTAAGTAAAGTAAACAAAACTGCATATGCGGATTACGTAACAATTATAATTCAATAAAAATTTCTAGATACATTAGGTGGATCAAGATGCCTCCCTACCTAGACATACAGTTCGCATACTCTTTTCATTTGCAAAAGATCACCAGGCAAACTTGGTCCCTGAAACCAGCATGGTGCACAAAATTTATATTATGATTGATTACATATCCTTACATATTTTACTTTTGTATAACCGAGAGGGATGATAAGGAAAAATATATGGGATACCGAGGTACAACGAACATTCTTAGGACATTACTTCCCTGACAACAGAGATTTAAACCTGAAAATGACTCTGACACCTCCGGACATATCCAGTGTGTTCCACGGAGAGATTCCAAATGTACTCAAAGTTAAGGATCCACTAGATATGGGACTTATATGTCGCAGGTATATCATCATCTATACTGACAGTTTTCCTGCGCTCAAGACTGTCCTAAAGGCGTCAAAAACCTACATCATAGAATCTGAAACAGTCAGGAATTGCTACACAATGTTAAGGGCAGTATTTATCTACCCAGAACCATGTCAAATTATTCTGACTACATGTATACACCAGTATAGAGTAAGAGCTTCAAAAAAATGATACAGTCAGAGGCGTTACAAGAGGCGTTACATCACCAATCTGCTCAGTCAAGAGGATTTTTCTCAGTGAATGATGAGGGGAAGGCCAGAGAATAGGAAAACATTGGAAGGTACGTACTTGTTTGATATTCTAGAGGAAGTTGCATCTGCAAGCCATATTAGAGAGAATTGTATAGAGATATCGAGGCAGAGATCACGGCGGACCGGCTAAGCTGCCTACTGTTTTATGACTGCAAACACAATACAAGTTGTTTCAGATTGATGTTCGGTGTGAACACATGTCTGCATGCTAAAGGGCTCAATGGTTTTTAGTTTCAAATCCAATTGCCGTTTTACGACAAAGACCTTGTAGTGTTATCAGATAGGGTTTTGATAATCGAGTATTACTCGTATTTGATTTGTCAAAAACTGTTTACAGAAGCAATTTAGCGAATACTTCGGAATCCTACACTTCTCTCCAGAAGTATCTACAACTTGCTTCATTACTAAACATATTTTTGCTCAGTTTTACGGGTAGTTTTTGGGAATCTATTTGTTGGACTAAGATCTTTGTTAAAACGGAATAAGATTGCATTCCAAGGAACGCGAAAAAACTGAAAAGTTTTACAGTACCTAGTACTTGAACGTCGTCCTATTTCGCATAAGTATCTAAAAATGCGACTGGTGGTGACAAAGGAAATTGAAAAATGTCCTAAAATCAGTCATTCGATAAATGGCGTCAGTCGCAACACAACAACTAGTATAAACAACCTTTCACTTAATATCGTTCAACTTCCAAGGTTGTTTTTTTCTTTCTTGTTTTGAAATGCCAAAATTCACTCAATTCGACGGTTCATAAGTTTGATGCTTAACATGAGTTCAACAACAGATTACAATCTTCCAAGAATTCGGCGAAAACTTTCACATTTGTTTGCCTTTCCACATGAAGACGCACAACACTGTTCCTTAATTCACCTGGATCAGCTACTATGTAAAACTTTGGATAAAACTTTCGAATACACATGCTTTTCAACAGCAGAAACGTCAAATTTTCAAAGATCATAGTACGATATACATATATGATTCCAAAAGGGATATCCCAACTATGTTGAGAATTAAAGTAAAAGATACTTTCTATGATAACATACTGCAGGTAAATGTCATGTTACTGGAGTTCTCTTTCAAATGTGTATCATGTAACCATAAAGTTGATTTGCGTGAGTAGTTTTTCCATTAACGGAAAGTTCTTCTCCTCCCATATGATTTGCAGTCCATTAGTGTAAAAGTTGACCAGTCCGCCTTCAAAAGTACTCACAGCTGCCGGCCCCTTCAATAGGATAATGGGTCGTTTGGTATGAAAAATTAAAAAAAGTTATAGTTTTTCAACTCCTTTGAGGTACTGGCCAGTAAACTTTAATTTTCCCATAAAACTCTGTATTGACTAATTAAGGTTAACATAATTGTCAAACCGATTATTGGCTACATACATTGCCACAAAATTAAATAAAAATACTCGTACCTATCAGCTTACAACATAATTTATTATTTTAGTAAATTCGGTTGTTGGGGGAAAAAAAAACATGCGAAAATTAAACCAATAAATTCGATTTTTGAAAAACCCGAGGAAAGATTCAGACTATCATTATTCGTAGGTTTGATTTATGTGCATAATTTTATTTTCGTATTTAATTAAACAGGCCGCCATCAATAGGACAAAATCAGATTTAATTATTTATTTTTTACGCAAATAGATTTCCTGTTTTTATTTATAACTTTACAACGCATTAATCCCGCAGATATACATTATCATCACATGTGTAGACAAATAAATATATCGAGACTGTTTTTTTTTTGTTTTTTTATTAAATTAGCAATATTGTTCGGTTGACGTAAAATTTAACCCGAATTCAATTAATCTTATTTTTTTTATTATATATGTATTATTGTGCAGGATAATTATTTTGTTTTACTTGTTTGTTGAATCAAATGAATATTGAAATTTTTTATTACCTCTATTCAGGGGGATTAATCCTATTAATAGCATACGAGCTTAATGTCAACAAAAGGTTGTTGAATATCCGATTATATTCGCTTGTAATGTAATAAATATCGAAATTCAAATGATAGCTGTGCCTTAGGCAATCGCAGAGGGGAATTTTAACACTTAACGTGAAATTTATTTATTGGGCTATTTGTTATTTGAATCGTGCAGATTGGACGGGAGTAACGATGGTTTTAAAGAGCTCCTGTGGGTGTTATTGCTTGGAGTATTGTCTTATCTTAGAAACCACTTGTGCTGGTGTGTACTTGTGACTCGGAAATAAGATGAGTACGTGGGATGCTGGCATTATTGGTCCTCAGAAAAGATTGACGATATCTCAACAACTGGAGCAGTGGGACTTGTTAGCGATAACGATGAGGAATATGGGATTCTATAAAGGAAAGGGAGTATGTGCATGTGGTCCCTGTAGCTGTAGACAGATACAGTATGTATGTCCTAGAATCACAAAATGCAGGTCCTTGGTCAACAAAATTATACTAGTTGGACAACGATTTTGGGTACGATGTTTCCAATAAGGACCAAGCATAGCTTCTTGAAGGAAAGACGGAAAAATTATGGCAATTGACAGATTTTTCTAAGCCTGCTGTAGTAAATTAGCCTTAACCACAACACATTTAATTTGAGGAATAAAGGTAAGTTTTAAGTCAATGAAGATACCTTAGATCTTTAATTATATTAACTCTTACTAAGGATATGCGATTAAGGCAATAGTTGTAGCGTTTGGGATCTTGACATATAAATAGATATCGTAAATCATCACTAGAAAGCCAACAATAAGATACTTTATTAAGTCCACCTGTATCTTCATGGACTCATCGAGACTTTTGATATTGAAAAACGCCTGGAGATCATCTGAGAAATGCAAGACGTGCAAGAGATCAACAATTCTCCAGACTAACTTCCGGAATTTTTTTTTTAAATTAATGAAATCCACCTCATCTTTGGCCTGTGGAATCCAATAAAATCCTCTGCATTCATCGACTAATTTCTGAACAGCCAGATCGGTGAAATCTACTATGGCTAAGTTCAAGAAATGGATTTAGATGACAAGAAGTATGAGATACGATTTACTTGTTGGTGCAAGAACTTACACTTGGAGTCGATGACCTTCTTTTCTGGGGTTTTATGTCAACAAATACCCAGGATAGTTGACAATGGATCGGATGTTGTGACCAATTTACTGTCATCTTCTTTGCTGTACATATCTATTGTGGACAAGACATTTTTGCGAGACAGGATTTTTTAGCCGATCTTCATCCTGATTTGGAGGCCTATTGGTGTGTACTAACCATTTTCGGGTCAAGATTTATTAAAAAAGAGGTTAAGAGTGTCACTTGTCTATCAGGCAAGGTTCCTAGCTAAACATAGAACACGGGGTACAAAACCTTTTGTGAGAACTTAAGGTGAAAATGGTACCACGTCCTATTATCAGCAATGTTGTTTAGTGACTTCGAGTGGATGAAGAAATAAGGCGGCTAAATGGACTGCGATTGTAATCGTAGGTTGGTCTTTTCAATAGGGACATAACTTATTTGTATTTTGATACAGGAGCAACCTTAGAATAATTTTATGATTTGTTTATATCAAAACGTCAGTCCAGACTTACATTTTTTTTGTAGTGAAGTTCAGGAATGAGTAACGTTTGAAAATTATTGAAAATTTTTATCAAAAATTTGAGTCTCATTTCTAAGAATGCATACTCCAGTTTTCGTGCATATTAAACGTCTCACCAGACAGGCTGTCCATGCTATAAGGAATAAATTCGAGTCAATATATTGACTATTGAATTTTTCTGTTCCAACAAAGCAAAAATACAGCCGGATGTCATTTAGTTCAAGATGAACCAAATCAGTCGATTCCTCGCTATTCACAAGAATTGGGAATCTCTCAGTCTACATTGTGACAAATTTTCCATAAAAATCTACACCTATACCTACACAAGATCCAATTAACTCAAAATCTAAAGCTTCTTGACCATTTGAAGCATCGTGACTTCTGCGATTGGGCTCTGCAAAAGTTTGAAGAATGTCCCAAAATTTCATCGAAAAATCATCTTCAATGATGAAGCGCATTTTTGGCCTAATGGCTTTGTCATGCATTATGAGTCACCAATAAACCCACATGCGCTTTAGAAAATTCCCTTACATCCACAAACAGTGACCTTGTGGTGTCGATTTCATGTCTCAGATGTGATGGAATCATGCAATAGAATAGGATAGAGATGACGTCAGTGATATGTGGTTCCAAGAAGATGGTTCCACATGCCACACAACTAGTCAAACAGTTGATCTATTGAAGGAGAAGTTCGGTAATCATGTAATCTCGAGAAATGGTCCTATCGAATGGCTGCCGAGCTCATGCGATTGACCGCAGCCGTGGGTATTTTTACGAGGTTGGGTTAAGTCGTTAGTTTATGCCAACAACTCAACAACTAAAAAAGAGAAACCAAAACGAATAACAATTCTAAGGTAAGCAATCATTTAACCAATCGTAGCTGGACTAGAATAAATAAATAGATAAATACTTGGCGCAACAGGTCGATTGGACCCAGGGTCTAGCTTCTCACAACCATTCGTGTTGTGCCGTTTAATGCCATATCCGAAGGGCAGATTGTTATTTGAGAAACTTTCTCAGAACAGTTGTACTCATGGATATTTGTCAGACGCTCGCGAGAAGTGGAGCCGTGAAAAACTTTTAGGTGTTCCCCGACTGAGATTCGATCCTCAAACTCCTTGCTTCATAGTCTAACGCAATAACCACTGAGCCCAGCTGGACTAGACCTTTAAAAAATCGTTAGCATGGATGCAAAGCTGCTCAGGCCTAGGCTTAAACAGGTAGATTACTTCTAGCTACCCTTTTTCAAGATGTTCCTTTTCGTGACTATTTGACAAACACATCCCACAGTACAGTAGACATCGGGAGGCATCCTTAAATCGCCTTTGAATGAATCCTGAAATTGACATGGTCCAATATGCAAGTGCGAGTTAAAAATGCCTCGATTCCAACAGGGATGATTCGGGATGAAACTCGTAATGAATGTTTAAATGTGGCATATCTCTGAGCCAGATAAACATAGTTGCAAGGACTTCCCCTTACAAATATTTACCTACTTCCTGTCGAAACCATGAATGTGAAACCTCGAAATAATGGAAAATATTAAACGACCCGTCCGATATCACTTCCAACTTATTAATGACAAAAAGTGCAAATCAACTTAATTACACCTCACAAATAAACACACACACCTACTCTTATGCACATATGTATGTACGTAATAAATAAAATTCAGTTGGGGTGATGCCTGATTGATTTAATTTACACTGGTGCTCATGACAACAATCACAATATTCTCGTTCTCGCCATTCAGTAGGTTTTACAATTTTTTTTTTTCGTTCCCAGATCGTTTATTGACCAAAAAAAAAAAAAGAGAAAAAGAAATCCTGCAACCAAGCAAAATAAAAGTTTTGTTTGTGTTTGCACTTCTCATTTCAGTAACTATTCGATATAATTAATTTCTTTCATTTCATTATGAAAGAACTCACAGGATATTGTGTGTACTCGTATGTCCTCCCTACCCGGCAATTCATCTCCCGTTTGCACAAGTGTGTGCGTGGGTGTGCTTGTAAGTATTTTGATATTTCGTTGCGATAGGTTTTTTTTTTTTTAAATTTTTCAATGACGAACTTAATAAATACAATTATCCTGTCGACGAATGCGGAGGCGAATTTATACAAATTGAGCATTGAAGTCGCATTAAAACGTCAAACGCAAACATACATGAATTTATGCATCCACGTACGCATGTATATAACTCTGCCCGTTGAATGTGTATTCAAAGCCTCGTGAAACACCCTCATTACCGGCGTAAAACTTGGACAGGATTTTAATTAAAATCGTTCGTCCTGTCGTCGTCGCGGTCGTTAAGTTTGGTGGTGTTTATTTTTTTTTTCTGTATTGTTAATACATATTACTCTTTTTTTTTAATTTAATTTAATTCCTTTTGGGAGATATTTTTGTAAGGTATTCCTGATAGGGTGTGTTTTCTTGTTGACTGAAATATTTTATTATACATATCATCAGGTCCTTACACAAAGCTGTAAGGATTGGTTTCCCATCCCCAACCGTAGATTTCTAACAATCTGTTGAACTATGATGAAGTTAAGATACCAACCCTCTATCCCTACTATAGGGTAAGTACCAACTCCATACTCGCTGTATGTGTTTTGGTATTCTCTTTAATATTTCAATTATTTATGATTAATATATTGGCAGGAGTCAATTTGCGATTCTATAAGCAGGAAAAGGAATTAAATTATTTATTACTACACGTTTTCATTTCCGTTACCCTCATAAAGAAGGATTTAATTAAAACCATATTCAGATGCTTATAGCTAATTGGAAGAGCAGTTGAATGGTGAATCCGATTGTATGTAGAATATACTCGTACACTCACATAGGTAGGTTTGGAGCTTTCGATTGGCATGCTAAATTAAACAAGCGAAATTAACGAATATTTTTTTAACCGGATTGGTATCGAAGATAAATGGATGAAGAATTTAAAAATCGATTCAAACGAATTGATTTACCTTGCTATAGTGGTGGGGTTATTTTTATTTTTTTTGCATAATAGGAACTCAATTTTGATGAGTGAACAAAGAACTGTGGATGCCGAACCGGGCATCTGGGTAATTATGGTGAGTACAAAGAGCTATCAGAGATACATAAACTTGAAAAGGGCATCCTTCATGGTTCATGAAATTGAATCATTGCATCTACCTTTCTCTTGCAAGAACCAGTAGGAATAGAGTAAGGGGGTAAGTAAATACAATTGGTAATTGATGTACAGACGTATTAATCCTTTAAGACCTCGACCTTCATGACTTAACTATTCATCCCATAACATCCATCATGAGACATATAGGAAGCTCATTAGTTTGCTAATTTTCTGAGATTCTGAGATTTCATAAAATTACTGAAGAAGTTTTTGTCTAGAACTAGACATCCCGGACTCATTATCCCAGCGCGATACTGGGACAAGCATAGGTATATAAGTCAGTTACTTGTAGTAATTAGGATGATCCTTTCAATGTCTTTACGTTTTAAGTAGTTGAACTACATATACGATGCCACGGGTTATGAGTACACTTTAACGAGCGATCTCTCAAGCATTGCATCAGCCCTTCTACATTGCTATTTCTAGGCACCCAGAGGAGACTGATCTTGAAGATGTCGCGTTAGGTGCTGGGGAACTGATGGCACCTTGATTGTGGATGAAAATGTTTCGGATAGATACTTCCAGTACTGCCAGTTCTCCGCCGGGAATTTTGAAGCCGGTAAAAGCCGAACTCAGATCTCTGGTGTGCTTTTCGGAAAAAATGTCAGTACCTGGTACCAAGTCCCTACTAGTCCCCTGCTGTTTGGCTTAGTCTAACCAGAATACACGGTCAAGTTGCTATTTTCTTTTTGTTCAGTTGGCCCAACGCAAGC
Organism: Xylota segnis; assembly: GCA_963583995.1. Taxonomy (NCBI): domain Eukaryota; kingdom Metazoa; phylum Arthropoda; class Insecta; order Diptera; family Syrphidae; genus Xylota; species Xylota segnis. The sequence continues at coordinate 55,892,996 of OY757238.1, read as the reverse complement.
CCCCAACAAGTGATTATACGAGAGAATGAAGCGAAGGATCATCTTCCTTCGCAGTCCCCTCTTCTTACATAAAGCAGAAAAGGCATTCATCTAAACTACAACTCCTTTGAGTTGAAGAATAATAGAAGTAGTTTGTTGTGGTACATGAGGTATTGAAATTTGCACATTTGTTGAAAAACTTTTAAAAATTTCAGTGAAAAACTTATAAAATGCAATAGATAACTAGGAGCTAATGATAATTGGTTTTAACTGTCAGCACGCGAAGAAAAAATGCATATTATAGGTCTAAAGGATCATGATGGTAAGTGAGTTAAAGTCCAATGCGATATAAGGTCAACTTTCCATCATAGGAAGTTCAGATTATTGCAAACGTCTTGAAATAGGATGTCTCTTCCTTTCACCGGAAGATGGTATAAATATATTTAAATCAAATATTGTGAGGTAGACCTTTCTAAGATTTGAAAAGTAAAATATTTTAAATGTATATATGTATCGCAGAAGTATTGAATTGTCAATGTTCCATGTGGTGTATGGTATACAGCGTCATCCTGATCTAAGACTTTATTTCTAGCATGAGATCATTGCTCGGTTAAAATAAGGGCCTTCCTTATCCTTCAACAGAGTAATATTTAACAAATGAAATGAGGGCTTTCAATTCAGCACTAAAACAGTCTAAATCTTGTAAGGACTTGGCACAAAAGTTTTAAGTAAATAGTTGGCCACACTCTTATTGGAGGGGTTGAAATAAAACTATAAGGATATCCAAAGTCATCCAGATACTTTACCTAATTTTCTCCAGATATACATAAATGTTACACAAGCAAGCTGTCTGGAGGATGCACTAAAGTTTAGAATTCACTAAAAGTAATCCAGTATTCCCCAGCGACTAGGTGCGTCAAATATTATTCTTTAATTTATTTGCCATCATGGTGGTTATAAAGGACAAGAACATGAATAGAGATTGAAGCGTTAACTTGCATAAGGAAAAGGGTATCTAATAAACCCTTGTGCATCTGACAATGAGGACGGCTTTATAACTACAAAACTCCATGAGTGTTCTGCACTTGTAATATCACATCAAGTAAACCATTCAGATAAGAATGGAGAAGGTGGCAGCTAGTATAAAGATAGAGGAGCTAATAGGGAATCGGCATATATTGAAGGAATAGAAGCGGTCTAATTACAAAAACATAACTTTTTATTGACCTCTTCTTGGTTTTGGTCTATATCTGCTAGTGAATGAGCCGTGGATGCAGGAGCACCACCATACATGTATCTGAGGAAAAACAGACCAATCCTCGAGAGCATATTGGCAAGTTTTATAAAAACTTATCGATAGAATGTGTCCAGACTTCATAGGAAAAAAACTTCTCGAAATACTGATCATGCATACTCTCACAAGGTGTTGGTTAAGGTGACCTAGTATATAGGTGGTACTATGCAGATAAATCCCTGCCAACCAGATGTTGCATTCAGGGTCAGAAATTTAACTCAATTTTCTAAAAATTTTAAAGGAAAAATTTAAATACATTTAATACGGTATCTGAAATTTACAAGGAACGTTAAATTGCTTTATGGCAAAACGGCTTCCACTAAAAGGCTACGAACATCTATCACTTTTCTAAAGAAACCTATGGTGTGTGGGTGATAAGCATATAACTTCATAACTGGAAGTATTCTATGTAAGTACTATTTAAACAGGCCCAGATCTTAGTCTCTCTTACTTAAACTAATATGTTTTCAAACAATACCACAGAACCACATCATCGATGGATACTCCTTTAATAATAAAATCTCTAGTTACAGGATCTTGAATACTACATACAAACTTGTATGTACCAACATGCTTGAGTATGTATTTGTTTTTGGAATTACAGAGCTACCTGAAAGGACATCAATTGGGTAAGGCACTCAAATACATTCTCGTCACCAATTACAAGACAAAGGAAGATAAATTTCCACTTACTGCTTCTGTTAAACAAAGGATGTTAAACATTTCTTTGAACGACCCTATAAAGCCACTTAAACCAATCCAACATCAGCAGAATTGAGCCAAGGCATAAAATATTTACAACAGCAGATGTGGCAGTATCTTTTTATTAAACATCCATTGTCGTCCATCTAATTGCAATACTTTGCAGAATTTATTTTTTTTTTTCCTCTCTCTCTCTCTCGCTCTCTCTCTGTCGATGTGTGGGGGGGAATTTCCCCAAAAATAATTTCTTTTTTGAAGGACCAACATCAGATCAATATTGGGTACCTTCTAAAAGGATCTAAAAGGCCATCAAATTGAGTTTCGCTGAACTAATGAAATTATTTTTTTTTTTGTTTCCAAAACTTTTACTTGTTTCTAAGAAAAAAAGTGAAAGAAGAATCCTTTTAGAGGTGACGAATGATTCTTTCAGTTCGAAATGAATGAATTATTAAGGACGACGTGGAAAAGTTTTTCATTGTTGTTTCGTAGCCCCTGGTATATGTATGTTTTTCCTTGTATATTGTTTCGAATTTCCTTTTTTCGTCCTTTCTTTTGATTTCCGGTCAGGTTTACCAATTTTCTAAAGTCTTTTCTGCCACCCATGCCTTTGATCTCTCCCTGAAGTGGTTCGAAACTATATAAATTTCATTCTTCTGTCTTCCTTTACCTCGTCGAATCGAGGTCAGTGTAGGAGTCTGCCAGTTGATAGCCTGTCTTGACCAGAATGTATGTATTACATAAAGATTTCTATAACAGATCTCAAGCATTTGTATTCATCCCCTTAGTCAGCAACTCACAGTGACAGGTTCCATTACCGTCCGGATGCAGTACTCAACTCGACTCCCTCTTATAGCTTCACTTTGGTAAAATAAAACAGTACATTTAAGAAAATTGAAACAATTGTTTACCTTAAACACCTTCATACTAAAAAGATAAAATATCTAAGAAATGCTGCCATCCAACTTCATTGAAGCGAATACACAGAGATGTGTTCTCATGATACGAATGCTTGACACTTAAAGTTAAAACATTCACCCTTTGGTTGAGATAGAGACAGACTCCCTCGTGTCTCGTAATTGTGCATTCAAATTTGTAATACGACCTGTAGTGAACCTAATTACCTCTTTTGGATGAAATTCATACCCCAACTCCTGGCTCCTGACAAGGGATTCTACTTAATTGCTTTTTATTGGCTTTCCCTGAGGAGAGAAAGGTAAATAGTATCTCCGGTTTCACCCTTTAAAAATGCTAAGATACTTCTACCTAAATGCCTTCCTTACACATCCTGGGAACGTTATGTAGCCTTAAACAAGGCAAATATTTGGCGCAAAATTTAAGGGAAATTATCCGGCGAGAATGTCGATTAGGCGTAGGTATGCCGTGAAGTGTCGGAACGTGTGTGTAACTTTAATCTGTAGCTTTTGGCATAATCTATGGGTAATGGAATATATAATCCGTTTTTAGTAAGAAACAGTGTGGATAATGAAAATACTTATGAAACTTGTAAAGTTGTTGAAACTATGAACTTTTAGTGCTTACTTGGTGTCTTAAATTAATTTAGGCATTAGCGGCGCGGAGAGCCTGCAATAGTGGTTATAATGGTGGGTTCTGCAAGTTTTGTATTAAAGTTAAAACAGAGATGTCTACAAACTCATCAAAGACGAAGTTTCTGGTATCTGGCAAAAAATGGAGCTCGTATGTACTCACGATGCACAGAATCAGATTATCTGGTCTGGATTGCGTCACAAAATGGTGGATTCAGGATGCGGGTGCCTGGTTCGGTGGCGTATGCGTAACAAATTTTCACAAATATTTTTGGTACAAAAATTTTCTGTTCCTATCTCACGTGGCAAGGCCACAGTGGAGCTCGTATGCGCTCACGATGCACAGAATCAGAATATCTGCTCTGGTTTGTGTTGCGAGATGGTAGATTCAGGATGTGAGCATCTAGTTCGGTGGAGTATGCGTAACCCATTTTCTGAAATATTTTTTGGCACAAAAATTTTCTGTTCCTGTCTCACGTGGCGAGGCCACAGTGGAGCTCGTATGTGCTCACGATGCACAGAATCAGAATATCTGGTCTGGATTGCGTGACAAGATGGTGGATTCAGGATGCGGGCATCTGGTTCGGTGGCGTATGCGTAACCCCTTTTCTCAAATATTTTTCAGCAGAAAAATTTTCAGTTCCTGTCTCACGCGGCGAGGCAACAGGGGAGCTCGTATGTGCTCACGATGCACAGAATCAGAATATCTGGTCTGGATTGCGTCACGAGATGGTAGATTCAGGATGCGAGCATCTGGCTCGGCGGCGTATGCGTAACCCATTTTCTGAAATATTTTTTGGTAGAAACATTTTCTGTTCCTATCTCACGTGGCAAGGCCACAGTGGAGCTCGTATGCGCTCACGATGCACAGAATCAGAATATCGGGTCTGGATTGCGTCACAAGATGCTAGATTCAGGATGCGGGCATCTGGTTCGGTGGCGTATGCGTAACCCCTTTTCTCAAATATTTTTCAGCAGAAAAATTTTCAGTTCCTGTCTCACGCGGCGAGGCAACAGGGGAGCTCGTATGTGCTCACGATGCACAGAATCAGAATATCTGGTCTGGATTGCGTCACGAGATGGTAGATTCAGGATGCGAGCATCTGGCTCGGCGGCGTATGCGTAACCCATTTTCTGAAATATTTTTTGGTAGAAACATTTTCTGTTCCTATCTCACGTGGCAAGGCCACAGTGGAGCTCGTATGCGCTCACGATGCACAGAATCAGAATATCGGGTCTGGATTGCGTCACAAGATGCTAGATTCAGGATGCGGGCATCTGGTTCGGTGGCGTATGCGTAACCCCTTTTCTCAAATATTTTTCAGCAGAAAAATTTTCAGTTCCTGTCTCACGCGGCGAGGCAACAGGGGAGCTCGTATGTGCTCACGATGCACAGAATCAGAATATCTGGTCTGGATTGCGTCACAAGATGCTAGATTCAGGATGCGGGCATCTGGTTCGGGGGCGTATGCGTAACCTATTTTTTCTTACATTTTGAGATTGAAAAATCTCTTTTCCATTCACTTGGCAAGGCCCCACTTAAGAATTAGAATATCTGGCTTTCATTCTGTCACGGTTTGAATGGTTCGTTCCGTTTAACAGTCTGCTGGAGTTGTTTATCCATATCTCTACAGGTCTCTATAGGTCTACAGCTCACCCTTTATGTACATAGTTCAAAAAACTTCCCTTAGCTTCGATTGTACTATTGCAGACACCATCATTTCGGATGGCCTTCGAGCAATAATCTATACTGAAACTACATATTTTTTTGAACTATCCTTCTGCCAATGAACTCAAGTTAACAAGTAAAATCGACTTCTTTGGTAATATAACCAATAATTTGTCTAGAAGATTACACCCAAGCTCAATATACAATTGAAAAAACAGCGTTGTCCTTGCACTATCCCTTAGAGCTCAAAGCTCTTCTCCAGCTTTTACATTATTTTCCTATTTTATCCCCACTACTGCTGGCACTGTACTCCAATGAAGAAGTAAATATTAAAATCCTACGATTTAGGGTTTTATGGACTTCCCACACACGCGCACACACTTATCCTCCTTATTTTGATAACAATTTACTGTCTTTAAAGAAGAAGATTATCGGGATGCTGTCATAGAGATTTTCTTCGTCCTTGTGACTATGCCAAGACTGTTTTGTTGAAAAATACTTTCAGATGCATGAAAAACTGTGATTATCCTTATTTTTCACTGGCAGTCCAGAGTATTCCATGTACAGACAGAACAAAATTGTACCTAATCACGTTAAGCCTCTCACTTTGTTCCGGGCCAAGAAGTCAAAACAACTGCCTCAAAGGCTTTCTATTCATAGGAAAGCAAACAGTAGCTACCCTACTAATTACATTCCCAAAAATCCTCTGCTAGAATATAAACATTCAAGTTTGTTACATTTATTTACTCAGCCTTTCCATTATCCTGTGTCAACAGAGTGGGGGAAAAATATTAATCACCAAATAAGCCTGAAACAATAAATATATTTCCCGTCATTAATTTTCCCCCGCGCCGTTTACCAGGCTTATTCAAGCCTAACCATCCTGAAATTTCAAGATATTATCCAGTGACAGAGTCATATAGTTGTGTGCATACCGGAAAAAAAGGACCCCCAACCGAATACCCTCAATCAATCTCATAATTTCGAGAATACAAACGAAATAACCTCAGGACACATGTCTAATATACTCCTTGCTTTTCCTTAGGAAATACCACCATACAAACAACACCATGTCTTCTCCTAACTTTTGACAAGAACCTCAAGAACCAACCCGAAAAAGTACATAGAAAAAAAAAAGAAGAAGAAAAACTCGAAGAGGAAAAGGACATTATTACGTTTACCACGAGCCGCAATGAATTATGTTAACCTCTCCTGTTCGACTGTACATACATATATCTCTTCGGTTGTGTAATTAATTTTCCTGACGTTCTTGTATTTTTCTTTTGGTTTTTTTTTTTCTGTTCCTGGTATATTGGCCTTCCTTAGTGGACATTTATATATCCTTGACGAGTGCTGAGGCACATTAGATTTCCATCGATGAAAAATCACCAAAAAATCAACGAAATCCTTACATGGCAGCGAAGCACAATAAGTGCTGACTGTGTCAGCATGTGTTTGTGTATGTGGGCGAAATGTGTCGTCCACTTTATCCTTGTAAATGTTGCTGAATCTGTCAACACAAATAAATTTTAAGAAACAATCGATAAAGCATCGGGATCTAGGACACTTATTTCGTTACATTTTTCTGTCTCTGCATGACCCTCATTATCCTTTCTTTTTTTTTTTTCTTTTTCTTGTTGTGTTTCGTTCTTTTACTTTGTTCGGGGTCGGTAAAGAATTCGTATTCTTTTATTCCAGGATAATGTAATATATGTGTGCGATTGTAAGGAGATTGTAAGAGGAGGGCCATGCTCTAAGGATGTGTTTATATACGTGTGTGCGATAGGGAGTGAATGGCCCACTTCCAAAGGGATATATTCTACTATCAGAGGTCAAGCGTGGTAAATTGCATTAGCTTTATGGCGTAGGGCAGTTTGACATGATGCGATTATCGGCATGAAATATGTATAAGTATGTAGTGAAATCCTCTGTGTGTGATGTCCTGGGAGAGGAGAAAGAGAATTCATTTGCAAGCCTGGTAGGCATTTGCCCTGATACGATTCTTCTTAGCACGCAGAGAAAAGATTGGATAAAATAAATAAAATCACATGCACGCGTTTATCATTGTGAAGGTCGTAAACCTATGAAAATGTAAAGCTTTTGGCACTGAGGATATAGTGTAACAGGAGCGGCTGGGAGACTTTCGGCGCCCGATGCAAAAAGTTCTTACTTAGCAGGCTTCAAAGTTAATGGAATGTAGGATTTTAGAAAAGATTTTTGACAAACTTAGACTTTTCCTAGTTAAACATTCATTATGTCCAACCATTACGTAGGCAGACGATAGTTTTGGATACCTTCGAACCGCCCCTGTTCACATAAAACACTTTCTATTACCATTGAAGCCGCCAGGCACAAAATCGAGAAAATCTTTTCAGTTTAAGTGAAGTCAATGCGTTCATTGAATCGCACATTTCGTGTTATCCTTTTTATTTCATTTTTCGTTTCCTCTTTCGTACATCTTTTATGGGCTTCCCAACGCCAACCCGACCCCCTTTAAGTGGGTGGGTGGGTGAGTGGCGCATAAAATATTTATATTTTCGCATAAAATTTACATAAAAGGGTTACGCGAATAAAATCCTTTCAGTTAAATGGAGAGATACACAACAAAAAGAAAAAAAAAAAACGAAAAAAAAAAAGAAACAGCCTCTCAGTAATCTGCAAATATTTACAAATGTCCTTTTGTTTTAGTTTGGCGAAGGTTCCAGCCCTAAGGGTGGGTCAAAAAGCAAAAACAACAGAAAAGAAGAGAAAACCGAAAAAACAATCGCCTACTTCGTGTTAAGTGAGTGAAAGAAAATCTGATTAAGTTTTAATTGATTGACCAAGACAGACGACACAAAACACCAGAACACCAGAGGGGATAACCAAACTAAAGGACGTTCAGGCAAATCGAATTTGCCCCAAAAATTATATCCTTCACTGAGTGGCAAACTAATATATATTCATTTTGACGAGTGTTACTGTGGTTGCCGTTGTCGTTGGTGCGCCTTCTAGTGGCTCTGGTGATGTGGATTATATTACGATTGTCATGTGTCATCGAGTGGCAGTGGATTTTGGTTTGAAATTGCGAATGTCATCAAATATCACACAGGATCAGAGGATTCATTATTGCTTACACGTAGAAATCTCAGGATACATATCTCGCAGTGGCAGAAATACCATCTCAAGATACAACCAGACTGCTGTGTCCTATAGATGTTAGGTAATTTATCCCTTGATAGTAGTGTGCCATATAAATATGGGTGTTGTGTTGGGAATCCTCCTTTTATGTTACTGTGTATGTGTGTACGTGATTTTCTTTTCGCCTTTACTATTGCTTCTTGGTTTATTGTGCGCCTTCCGACTTAAGTGGATTCCCTTTTCGATGTTAATCAAAATGGAATTTCTCGGATTGATGTTGATGGTTGTATCTGTGTTTATATGTCTTACTTATGTGAAGATATCTTCAGCTGTGTTTATGTAGGTCTATCGGGTCGAATGGGGAACAACTTCATTTTAGGAGAGCACGTCAGTGTATGCCTCATTAGGGTGAAACTTTTCAGATCAGTAGTCGTGACCATATAGTTCATAGTATTTTCAAGTTTTTGCCGCGGTTTTTTTCTAAAGCTCCAGCAATATTGACTCGTAGGACAATGTTCTCTAAAATCTTCATTTTCAAAAGCGACTAGCTTTAGGTTGTATCATCAGAGTCAGGATAACGCTTCCTAAAGTAGAAAGGAGTGCGTACTTGTGAAAGTCAGTAAAATTCGTCAAATCGGGAAAAAGCGAAAAAAAATCCTGGCAAAGCAGAAGGATTTAAAGTACTTCTTGGCCAAGCACTGATACCAGAGAATATCATAGACCCAGTTTTAGGTATATTGCATATCCTAATGAAAAACTGAAGCAATGTAGACCAATGAAACAAACAGCAACCCTCTCTGGGCAGCAATTCTTAGCCAAATGCCTCCAGTTCCCTACACCAAGTTGACTGAGCTCGAAATTCACTTGAGTACGTCCAAGAAAATCAATGAAATCATCCTTTAGTGCATGGTCCTTCAACTGTCTCCAGTTTTGCATGACAAGTTGGTTGAGGTCCCTTTCCACTTGAGCGCGTCCCCTTAAGTGATGTTTTTCTCTACTGCGCCCTTCCTCTGGGTCTGGATTCGAAAACTGTCTACAAAAGACTACATTATTCGTTAGGCAAAGTATTTTCTTTCCAGTGGAGTCTTTATGGTTATGTCTTTACTCAACGCCTTCAACCAGTTCCAACACAGTTCAGTGGCTCTTTGAACTCTTGAATTCTTTTCAGGATACCAACCTACCTTGGAATTACAGCGTACTGGATGTCTCATAAACTTGGTAGACCAATCTCGGAGAATGACTTTTGAGTCCTTTAGCCTACATCGGGGCCTATGAACATACGTAGTTGTAGGAATCCTGGCAGACTAAGAAAAGTGAATCCGGACGGCAGTGAAAATCAGTTGTTTCGTACTAGATCTTCGGGATAGGAGACTGCCAAAGGACTTACTCGTACCAGTATTGGAACAAGTGTTCTTCACTTTAGAAAAAAAAAAATAATACTTGGCGCTGCAGGTCGATGGGACCCAGGGCCTAGCTTCTCACAACCATTCGTGTTGTGCGTGTTATATTCTTCACACGAATGGAAGGGGCCTACTGTTTAATGCCGTATCCGAAGGGCAGTTTGTTATTTGAGAAGCTTTCCCAGGGCAACTGTACTCTCGGATGTTTGTCAGACGCTCGCGAGAGGTGGGGCCGTGAACAAATTTTAAAGTGTTTCCCGACTGAGATTCGATCTCGAACCCCTTGCTCCATAGTCCAACGCACTAAGATCTCCTATAACTCAAGACATAAATTTCACATTTGTATTACGAATTTTATAATGGACTGGGAGGATCCCATAAGAAGAACAAAATGTCCTTGGATTTTAATTACGGTGATCTTGAATCATGTTGTATTCTACCGATACACACTTGGCCCCATTAGCTCTCAAAGCACCATTCCACAAAAAACACTCCTGTCACAAAAACTGTGGATTGATTGGAATCCTATACATAGGCTAAGGGCCAATCTCATTCAAGGACTATCATCCACACTTCATAGCATAATTTAACGTGAAGTTGCTTACGCTGATAGATCTCGAGATCGATTAGCATACATTTTCCTAACCAACTTCGTAGCCCTGAAACACATACATATACTACAACATTATGAGCCTCCCACAGCTAATCAGCAAACTGTGTCAATGTCATTAGTATGCATGTACACTTGAGCATAACAAGTGGAACCTAATTGCCATAGATACCAGCAGTTCTTTCTACAAAAAAAAAAACGGAAAAAAAACCTTCTTCCGAAGTTTCTATTAAAAGAAATTCAATTTAATTCAAGTCGTCCTTGAAAATTACCATAAAACCCCTCAAAAGGGTAATGATTCCAAAGCCGATGTAATACACAAACGTAATAACTTTGAAAGCAAAATCTCAAATGCTAACAGAAAAGTTGAAATTATATCATAATGCGGAAGAAAATTTTTCAAATTCCATCCCAAAATAAAAATTTGTATCATCAACACACACACATACAGCCTCTCATAGATCCTAGCATGCTAAACTTCTGCTTTGTATATTTGTTGAAGCGAAATTTAATTTTCATTTGCTTACTCGTAAATCAACAACTTTTGGCAAATTAAAGGATTTACGAGTCATTTTAAAATTTATATTGCAACTGTTATGTAATTGTGTGCCATAACTTCAAATGTCCTTTGATACGGTACAGGAGCTACATCTCTTCTTTTTTTTTTCTATTCTGGCACGCACTGCGATGCGAAACGAAAGTACCTACATATATGTAGTATCCATCTTGAATATCAGACATGCATACATGTAACAGCCAGGACCAGGACTAAAATAGAGCCGCCAACATTCAGAGCAGGGTTAATCAAAACAATACCACCCTAAAGCTGTACAAGAGTGCTATCCTAGGTGCCCGACACACCATCGTATTTCTTCATTTCCTCAATTTCTCAACTCGTGTGCTGCCAAACATCACGCTTCACTTCTTCCATCACCCGCTACTTTTTGTCCTTTGGAAAGTATCTAGATATACAAGTACAAAATGAAATATGATGGTATGGGGAGTGTGAAGCTCCATTATGATAAACATCTGTCAGGAATAGAAGAAAATTACGAAATATCTCGTAGCTACGCGTATACGTTGTGTAAATACGTTCATTTCATCTTTTGATTAAAATATATTGCTCGAGTTGAGTAAGAAAGGATGTGATTCGTATTGCGTACACAAAGGACGTGTGTGTACGCGCGCCAAAGAGGACTGAGAAAAGCTGAAAGAATAAACAAGCTCGGTGCTGGCCCCATTCTCCGAGGCTTAACTAAGTTTAATTGAAAGATATATCGTGCATCTAATGGTAATTTATTTCAAAGGGACAAAAGCAACATACATGGAAACAAGCACACAGTACTAATCCAGTTCGTTTTGTGTTTATTTTTTTTGGGAAATTTATTGTCTCAGTTCTTTATTTCTCATGCACGAACAATCAAGGATATACACACGTATGTATGTATGTTGGGTTTTAAGAATATTAAAATGTATCAAAACGAAATTGAGTTAAATTGAAAACTCTTGTCTGGCGAGGTAAAATAAATAATAATATGCATATAGCGGGGGGCGGCTGTGGAATATTTTCATTTCTCTTGAAAGGATAATAGATTCATGTCACTTTCCATTCGTATAACCAGTGAAACAATACATACAATGTAGTATAAGATCAAACGTTACCTCCTCTGGTGCTGGTTAAATGTTTACTCTTTTCTCCATTTTTTTTTTTTTTTGGGCGAGGAGGGACGAATGATGTGAGTGGAGACATATTAAAAAGTTCGCTACATACCTTCTGCAAGGACATAAGAGTATTAAGTCTGAACTTGGAAATTCGGTCTTCTCTGTCTGCGGGTTTGGGTTTGGGTGGGCTTTATGTTGTTTTCAGTCGAAGGAGACGGTAATCCAATTTGACGATTCGTTGCTCTGTGATGTGAGCTGAGAGATGTGTGAGGGCATGAGTTCTATAGATCAATTTATTTATGGCTGTCATGTATGAAGACGCGTAGATTTAATCCGAGAAAATGCGTTTCTTTTTTAATACGATTTCGGGTAAAGTTTGGCAGAAGTCCCCATTAGTATTGGAAAGCTTTTCTTTTGCTGTACTATGTAACTGAGGGAGTTTATGGGCCATTAGGTATGTAGAGAGTAAGACTGCCTTTAATAGATACAAGTTGGGTTAGGAACGCATGAGAAATGGGGAGAACTATCAGGAGTGGGGACAACATATGGTTGGGTGTTGAAAGCAGCGTTTTAATTTGGGAATTTTCTCACGAAATTCTGTTGACATTTGGTACACATATGTGCGCATCACGATTTCATGTCGTAGACGACTGGTCGTTAAGGACTTTATCTGTCTAGGCTACGCTAATAATGCGAGTAGTGGCACCAGCACAGGGATGAAGTAATCGTTGTTGCTTTGGCCTAAGAGGGCTTAGTCTTGTCAGTCTCAGTCTCCATAGAAAAGGGATATAGATTTGTGGGTAGACGAGTGGAAAATGTTCACATCGCCACACGCAGGTCAATACAGACCCAATGTGACACCCAAAGGGGAATGATCTCCATTGCCTATTGGTTCGAAGGGTTCCATAAAGTCTAGGTACTGAGTGAGTTAGTCCTTGGTATGAATTAGATATGTCTCCAGGATCATGGAATGAACCGTTGCACTATGTCTCTAAGTACCCTATTGAGTAGATCTAAGTGGTCTGAGTTCAAATCAAATTTGTGTACAGAAACGCTTAACTCTGCCCTCTTCTGAGAAGATACAGCTCTGAGCAGACAGGTATTGAGCTGCTTTATACCTTGTGTACAGAAACTTTTAGATCCTGCATCCTTATGTGCAGAAAAATGGAGAATATTGAAAATTCTTTGAAAAAATATTAGGTATACGCCACCGAGTTCGATCAACTTCTTCCCAATTCTGCTCTCTGCTGAGTAGATATAGCTCTGGGCAGACAGGTTTTCAGCTGCTCTATACTTTGTGTACAGAAACTTTCACCTGCATCCCTATGTGCAGAAAAATAGAGAATATTGAAAATTCTTTGAAAAAATATTACGTATACGCCACCGAGGTCGACCAATTTCTTCCCAATTTTGCGCTCTGCTGAGGAGATACAGCTCTGAGCAGACAGCTGTCACCAACTGAATGAATCTTATGAATTTTTTGAACCTAGCTTCTTGTCGTCATTTATTGGGAGGATGTAAAAACCTTGGCAAATTTTGTCCCATTAGTTACAGGTTTGCCTTGAAAGCTGAGTTCCCTAATGCTACTTTGTTTGAAAGGTTTTTTTTACCGCAGTCTGACCACAGCCTGAATCCTCTAACACTTTGATAGAGGATATAGCATTTAAACATATTCATTTCATATTAACTTGTCTATGAGGCAAAGAATATCCTGTCCAGATTCAGTACCAAAGTACCTCTGTACTCATCGACTATGCACTTTAAATGGAACACCTAAATCCCTCACACGTTTTCCTTTCATCTCTTCCTTTGGTTCTAAGAAAACTTAAAGCAAAGTCTTAGCTTTGAACGTTTAAAAATATAACTCAAGGAACAATCTTATTAAAGCCCCACATCAACACATTCAAACGCTGCTTCAAAGTGACTACTCTACTGCTACATCCATTTAAAGCAGACCGGTTTAGAAAATTCCTAATAAAGGACTTTCTTTATTTACATTTGTTTTTCCGCCAGTCTTCCATCAACCTTTCATGCTGCCGGCGTTGGTAAGCCACTCTTATATTGATTCTACCATAAAGGATCATCCGTGGGTGGACTTAATAAAAACCACTTTTTCCTCTGTTTTTCATTTCAACCATATTCCTGCCAACCGAACACGAGCATATTGTGTCCCAAGGAAGAATGGTGGAGTATCAGCCAACATTTAACCACCTTGGGCTATTTGAGGCTAAAAAAAGACTCTGTGTATCCACCTTTGTCCAGCTCCTTGTTTGCATAGCTGAAGTAGTCGAACAATCCCTTGAGCGTAAAGTTAATTACGAAACGAAAATCCATTCAAAAAAATTCTTCTTTTTTTACGATCCTTGCTATCCACATGTCACTTTACAACTCCCTGTGGGTCTTACAACTCTTACTCTCTCAGAAAATCATCAAAATACCGAACAAGGAACGATGGAAAAAAAAAATATGTAATTTCCCATACCGCCTCAAACCTCCGGCAATTATAACCAGCCAGGACGTTAAGCAAGACAAGTCTGCGTACAGAAAGACATTCCTTAAAGCATTTTATTCATTTCCATAAGGATCCTATCTACATTTCAGTTTTACAGTTCAAATAAGAGTCTTCATTGAGACTATATTCAATTCCCTGATTAGTGTGCATTCGACGAAGGCAAGGAAAAACTTTTATGCGCCTAAATCAGGACACCAGAGAGAGTGAGCGAGATACCCATATCAAAACGAAACAGGAGTGCGGACCAACGGAAATGAAATCAAATTAAAGTGGAAATTCTCCCTTTTCCTTAGAGCATAAATGAAACAAACGAATTAATTCCTTGCCCAAGGAAATACTACGAAACAGGATAAAAAAAAAAAAAAAAAAGCCGAAGAAACAACGATGAAATGATGAACAAAAAATAAATAATAAGGACACCGTCGTCGTTGGTGTTTTTCTTTTTTTTTTGTTTTTTTTTCTCTTATATTGCTGGCGCTTTTCTTTTGGAAATATCCTTTGCATTTTAAATTTAAATGAGGCAAACTTCAATGCTGCCTCCATGAAGCTCGGAAAGAAATGAAGCAGAATTCTCGTACAATTTCTTCAAGGAATTCAATTGGAAACGACTGAGAGACGTGGTCCTTTCTTTTCCTATGGCTTTTACCCTAGGGTGGGCTGATAGTTATTGAATCGGGATGAATGGTATGGGCAGCTACGGGATTTGATTGTTCTTGAACAATAAAAGGTGCTTTGTTGGTTGGTAACTTTGCTACGACTTACCTACCTGTTTGGCAGAGTTATAGTTTCGAGAAACTAGTTCTTGTCGTTAGTGGGGCTGGGGTTGGAAATGGGAATGGACATATAATTTGCGATAACAGAAGACACTTTTTCCATTTCGAGAAGTGACCAGTTCAGAGGTAGAGAGGACCAGTTTCATGAGAGTAGTGTCAAATGGAAATGGAACTTCGTAACTGAATTGCCTGTGGAAAATTAAAACCTTTTTGTACAAACGGTTTCAGATAAAAAAGAAGTCAAGGTAAACCTTTAGGTCAAAAGAGGATTTCAGCGAAATTTATGAAAAGTGGTTGGTCACTAAAATGAGATGATCTAACTTCAAACTTTAGAAGGAATTTTTGTTAAAAGTATCCTTCCTACTTCATCCTTTACCGACAAATTAGAAAGAGTAAGGATTCAGGGGGTCAACAACTAACAAGGATTGACTGGTGAAGTAAATCTGGTATTAATAATTCAAAAGATGAAAATACTATCTGTTCCCGGAGCTTATCGATGGAAGACTGACACTGTAGACAGCCTGTAGTGACTACCTTACCGAAATGCAGAGCTTTGGATAGGGAATTCTAATTTTGGCTCTAATATGCAAGTAAAGGGTGGGCCATCTAGTGGTTTCTTTTTAAATCATAGGTTATTTTGACACTGACAGCTGTTTCCCGCTCGAAATTTTGACAGAAAGTCAGTATCGTACCTGCGCTTGAACAACGTTGAAAACTTATTTCCAAAGTGAGTGCTGCGTACCCCAAACAGTGCGTCATTTAAAAATAAGTTTTAACCAAAGCTAAGCACATGAGATTGGTATGTTAGTGGACAACACTTATGGTCCCCGTCATCGTACCATGTGCACAGACCAGAATGTGGCTGCTGTAGCCGAGAGTGTGAGACTCAATTCACGAACATCAACTAGCCATCGATCTCAACAGCTGAACATTTCACGTACTAGCCTAAGGAGAATTCTGCACAAAGATTTCGGATTACTCGCTTACAAGGTCCAATTGACTCAGCAGTTGAAGGCGCAAGTCTATCCGCTTCGTTATAGCTTCACAGTTTGGGCCTTAGAGCGGCTTGAATTGGACAACGATTTTGGGCAAAAAATTATCTTTTCTGACGAGGCGGCTACGTTGACAAACAAAACTGCCGCATCTGGGGTTTGGAAAACTCGCGCGTTATTGTCGAGAAGCCGATGCATCTACAGAGAGTGACAGTTTGGTGTGGATTGTGGAGCGGTGGCATCATTTGATTGGGCATCATTTTTATTCGAAAATGAGGATGGGAATAACGGTGGGCGTTACAGAGCCATGTTAACCGACTTTTTTTTACTGAAATTGAAGACATGTAGACAAGATGGGGCGCCAAATTCCCAAATCGTGCTATCAGCCGTCTTGGCGATGTAAATTGGCCGCCTGGGAGCTGCGATTTGACCCCTTTAGACTTTTTTTTGTGGGGAACCGCGAAGGACCGATGTTATGCCAACAATCCGGAAACTACTTATTCAAGCACTTACTATTTAAGCACGTGAGCTACAAGCCCGGAACCATCAACAAGGTCTTGGAAACTTTGAGTTGAAGAATGCGCTACTCGAAAGCCAGCCGAGGCAGCCACTTGAACGAGGTTGTATTCCATGACTAATGGGAATGTTTGCTCTTACTAATAGAGCCATAGTACATGGAAAAAACTTAAATTTGTTCATTTCATTGCATTTTTAAAAAGAAACTTGTATTTGGCCCACCCTTTATAAGACCACGTCCTAGGTTTTCAAATTTTAATACAAAAAAATTGTTTTTCTGTGAAACCCAGCAAATTTGTTGTAATAGTTTATCATTATTAGAAGTCATTTATAAGAGAATAAATTTATATAGTCACAGAAAGCTGAACAGTTGGTAAACATACAGCAAACAGTTCAAGTACGTGCACTGTATTTCAAATGTCATGTTGTTATTTCTGTCGCTTTGACCATCAAATCAAATGCCTAGGGTGTAACACAATCCATCCACAGCCTATATTTGTTGTTCTCTGTATCCATTCATCTGAGAGATACTCTTTATTGTCACAAATTTCAGTACGGACAGTCGACAAATCTGTCTTGACTCGGCACCGAAAGAATTTAAAATTATACGCGTGTTTAATTCAATATTTACACTTTGGATGCGCAACGAATCGGTGGTAACGCGGCTACAGCAGCCGCACAGACCCCTGTCTGTGACACTTTAGCTGAGGACGTTAGATCCGTCCTCGCTATTTATACAAGCTACCGTGTGTTTACACCGCACTGCTGCTGTGTAGGGGGTGTCGAACATTTGTTTGTTTAACTTTGGGGATTTCGACTTTTGGATTGTGGAATTTCTAAAAAAAAAAAAAAAATAATAAATACCAAAACCATATCACAGCGCCGCGCTCTTTTTGTATCTGCATATCTATCTATGAGAGTCTCCCGTTGTGTTGGTTCCACATCCACTGGTGGTGGACAGAATAAATGTTTTCTCACTTTCTGTACGAATTTGGTTTTTTTTTCTTTCGTTGTCGATGTGGGTGGGCCCAGCCGCCCCGCGTTCGCTTTTGAACACATCCCATCGGTTTGTTATCGTTTTGTCTTGGACATTTTTTTTTTTTTGTTTAAACGGAAAGTATCTGCCGAATCCGCATGTGGTGTCGCTCTTTGTGTGTTTGTACCTCCTATGCGTGCGAGTGTTATGGCAACACACAGATGGATGCCTGGAGAGGTGTCATTTGGTTCTTTTTGTTGTTGTGTTTTTTTTACGATCTGGTAAACGATCTTTGGAAACACTTATGAGCTCGAAGCTTGTATAAGTTGTTGTGACGATGCTGGGCATTAAACGCGCAAGTGGGTGCGGGAGTTATTGATGGAAATTAGTGAAATTGGGCTTTTAATGATCATTTAATAGGGCCGGGTAAATTGGGTGTAATAAATTTGTTGGGGTGTTAATCTGTTTGGTGTATATCGTGTGTCGCTGGCGTATGCTAAAACAAGATAGGATTTATTATTTTCGTAACGATATCGCAGTATAAAAATGCTTGTATGTCTGCGCCTCGAATGGGAGATAAAAAAGATTACTTGATTCGTTTTTTTTGGATTTACGATTTAGTGTTGATTTCCTGTTTAACCCTGCGGCACGAATGTAATTTGCAAACAAATTTTAGGGTTCTCGCTAAATAGGCATATATGTACTACATACATACATATTCATTTAATAGTGTTGCCGAACTAAACCGGAAGGAAGGGATGGTATGTGACCTATGTGTACGCGTCTGTTCGGGACATCCGTAACAAGGAATTGAAAATTATTACCCCTGCGGCAATTTGTATCCGTTTGTCTGAATTCGCCTTACAATTTCATAATATTTTCCAACATTTATATCTATACATAGATACGGGCGGATATATGAGGACTAAAATGCATATCTACATGCTTACATTCAACTCTAAATAGCAATATAAGTGTTTGAATCCTTTACATACGGACACCGGATCACATGCTCAATTCTGAAATCGAAACAAGTTTTCCAAATGGAGTAGGGTTTATGTCATTTGAGTTCTCAAAGCTTCAGATCGATCTATCTTAACTCTGACACCAACGGTCGCTGTAAACTATGCCCCGAGTATAAATGTATCTACAACTCAGCAGGCCTACACTAAAGAAAAAGTGAAGAGATGGCTCTGCACTATTTGGTTAGATCCATCGAGAAATCTTTAAAAGATATGAAGCCGTTTAACTGGATTCTTAAAGATTAAAGACACATTTAACAATGCCCAGTACTATCACTGTCTTTTTTGTCTATTTTGCTTAGTGTGTGGAAATCCTTGAATTATGAGGAAGTTCTCATCACTGAAGACGGTGGTACAAGGTAAAAAGTGTACGCCTCAAGGGGTCCTCCTCAGCGCTGAGTAAACTATTTGTCACTGTTTTGGCAATATGTCAACCACTCAAGCATAGTCGTGTCAGAACCATCGCATCTCTCAACACTTACTGGCTAATTAGAAGGTGCGCTGAAATCTCTAGACAAATGAACGGTGAAATGTGAACTAATGGCGAACCTTTAGAAAACTGAGCAGATAGTACTTACTAACAAGAGGATAAATCCTGAGTTTACATTACCTTCCATGGACGGCACTCTCCTTAGAATCTCAAACAGTGCCAGATATCTAATAGTAGTACTTGACAAAACATTAATAAAAGAATTAAACAAGTCACTAGTAATGTCAGAAGAATATTGGAAAAAGACTATCGACCAAAACCAAAAATTGTTCTGTGGAAAACCGATTCTGGCTTATGGCTGTTTTGTGAGCTGCCAGTTGATCAATATGCCTATCAACTGAACGCTTCCCATAAAGATATAAAGTTTGGCGTATATTAGGATAACGAGTGGTATGAAAGCTACATCTGAATATATTCGTTTAAGCCACGGCAACTATAAGTATAAAAATGTCTGCGAAATATATATCCACGGATTACCCGACTCCGTATCGATCAGAGAAGAATGAAAAAGCAGGGATACCAACTCTGTCTTCGCAGATGAACATAGAGTTTGAAGTTTGAACCACTGGCGCATATTTGCCTGTTAAACTATAGGCACATTTTTCAAGTGGATGATCCTAGCTGCAACAATAGTCGGCAGGGAGACTACGTTGACGACAATATTACTCTTTTTCATCAATACAAGGTTGTAAATGGCTATCGTGAATAGCTTACGAAAGAGAAAGGGTTAAAAACTCATATTCGAGCAAAACAACACCTCGATGTTCTTCCCCCATGGCACACTCAAACAGAAGCAGAAATAAGGGCACGAAAGGAGGGTTACATCAAATGTCTCACAAGAAGTACATATATAGTCTTACTTTAATAAAAGTAGGACAGATGGTGCAAAAGGATGATAATTCTCTTTCCGACAGAACAGGAGGAGAACACGAAGACTTACATACATATATCGTGGATGTGGAGATGAGACACCTAATGAGGATATTGGCCACTTCGTCTGTCACTACCCACGTCTTATCCAACTTCAATAAAAATTTCTATACTTCTTCCGTCACCTCTTGAACTTCATCATATCAACTGGATATCAGAAAGCAGAAACGTTTTCTGCAAAATCAGGATCGACCAATGAGGAGGGTGTCCCTCCCTACGGATTGGCATTAACCAGTTTTGAACATTTTCATTAATTTAGCCACTCGTCTAACCTCACGTAACCTACGACGAACACAGGTCTGAATGATAAGCATAAGTAAGGTCGGAAATCACACTTCTAAGTCTAGAGTGGATCAGTTTAACAAATATCTAGCTAGCATACAAGATTATTAGAAAAAACTGGTTTTGAAAAATAGCCTGAATAAGACTGAAAAATACTGAAATATCCTATTTTAAGAATTTCTTATTGCGTGAGAGTGACATCACACTTTCTACGTCAGAGTCATGGTTTTTTATGCGATTATTCATCCTGATCCCGAAGATCATGCAGTCGTATCTCTAACTCTTTTCAAAATTCAAAATTGTTCCAAGAGTTTACAAAACTTTAGCTTACATCCTTACATTTGAAGCTACATAAGTACTGTACACCTATTCCACTGCACATTCATTCAAGTTAATTTCCATTAAAATATTTCAATTTAAATTTTCTAGCAACATTGCACCAAAAAATGAGTGTATCAATACCGATTAAATTTTGATGCGAATACTGCACAATTTAGATAGTTTTAGCGATAGTGAAAATAATTTTTAAATCCAAAATAATTTACATCCATAAATGGAACAAAAAACAAAATATTTCCATGCATATGCAGCCTTATGGTCTATTTAGATAGTCACTATGCAAATTAGTTATTTTTATTCAAAAAAAAGTTACATTACATTCCAATACAATGAACAAATTTTTAATTCATTTCACACTTTTAATTAAAACATTTAAAGTATTCAAATAATTAAATACCGAAGCACACATTGCTAAAAAAACAACAATTAATCTTAAAACATGTTATTTTCACATAACCACTCCCCAAATTTTTGCACGCATTGACCTAGACATACGAGTACATTTGTGTGTGAGTGCTATAACACGTGTGGTTAGGAGGTGTACATGACATGCTGAAGTCAGAGCTGCGAAAAATGCAAATTCAATTAGGTAATGAATCTACTATTGTAGTTTGTCCCAGTCCCAGATGTATAGCTTCCACTCGGACTAAGTCCACATAGGAGTGCATATCACCTTTGTAATGTAAAAAGTACCTTCACGAGTCAGCTAAAGGCAATAGAGTCTGGAGAGCTGGACACTCATAGAGAAGGATTAAAAATCGTGTCGGTTTTTTTTATTCTACATATACAGCCTTGGTCATGTGTATTAGGCATTTAGGAATCCCAACTACATCCAACTGGGACCAAGCCAAGTAGACACACTAAATACATAGCCCTTGCGAAGAACTCCAGTGCCATGTCAAGTGCAGAAGAAGAGCAAAGGGCAGACGAATGCTTAGCATAGACACTTGGATGAACAGTAAGTATGTCGCAATAAACACCTGCCTTACCCGAGGGTGATTCCAGACTTTTGATTTTGGCTAAACAGAGACATTCGATTTCCAGACATACGATGAGTATCGACTTGTAATGGTGGAGTCCCTGATTTGAGACATTCATCAGAAGCAGATAATCAATGGAGATGATTGCTTAATTAGCAACATTGAGACAAACATTATAAAGGTCTACCCCACCGAGCCAGATACTGACATCTAGAGTCTACGTTCTCGTGGCTCAATTCGAGTCAGCTATTCTGTTTCTGTCCATCATGAGCACACATGGGCCCAGCTCCTGCCTCGCATTGTCTGGGAAAAATCAGAAAAATTTTCACCAAAGATTGTACGAAAAAATTGTTTACACATACGCCACCGATCCAGAATCTGACATCCGGAATCTACCTTCTCGTGGCTCAATTCGAGTCAGCTATTCTGTGAGCATCATGAGCACAAATGAGCCCAACTCCTGCCTCGCTTTGTCTGGGAAAAATCAGAAAACTTTTCACCGAAAAATGTACGAAAAAATTGGTTACACATACGCCACCGAAAAAAAATTTTCA
Organism: Xylota segnis; assembly: GCA_963583995.1. Classification (NCBI taxonomy): domain Eukaryota; kingdom Metazoa; phylum Arthropoda; class Insecta; order Diptera; family Syrphidae; genus Xylota; species Xylota segnis. The sequence goes on along the minus strand of OY757238.1, from coordinate 55,870,650 downwards.
GAGAAGAATGTACGAGAAAATAGTTTACACATATGCCACCGAGCCAGATACGGATCTCCAGAACCTACCTTCTCATAACTCGAGTCAGATACTCAGTGTCTGTCCATCATGAGCACAAACGGGCTTAACTCCTACATCGCTATGATAAACGAGACTATCATTAAGGACCAATGGGGATATTAAGGATATCATTGAAAGAAAAAAATTGGTAAAACTTCGACATATCTCCTGAACCGGATGTTAAAGTCATATCACAAATTTCGAGACATAGGCAATCCACTTATATGACTCCCCTTGTCTCCACAGTTTCAGGAATTGCATATTTCACACCTTCAGGCCACTTTGCAAATGACGGGACTTATCGGACTCTTCTTCCATAAACCAGATGCAATAGAACTTCATGCCCTTAACAAGTATATCCCTCTTTTTTATCCATTGATTGGAATGCTTCTGGTGGTGAAACTCTGGTCCATGCAAGATACGTTCATAGTTTTGATATTTTCAAAATGTAAGCCTTGGTCATCGGTGAAAATTGTAATTTACTTTGAAATCGGAAAATACGTCTGAATTTCGTATTGAACCTGAAAGCTCCCCTGTTTTAGTTCAGGGATTGAGTGCAAAGGTTTTAGCAAACATATCTGATACCAGAAGACAGCATCCTCTGTATGGACTTCTCTCCATTACTTTCTATTTGATCTGGAAGTGTTGTCGGACTGCATTGATGTCCCATTCGTCCTGGGAAAGCAGAAATTCATTTACCACTGCAATACCTATGTCAACACCAAGGCCAAGTATTTTGAACATCCTTTGTCGGACGTTGTCATACATTCTGCCCTAAAGCGACGACGACGGTTCGATATCTTGTTAAGAACGAGTACCCAGAGAACGTGTTTCCAGTTTGTAGTAGGCGTCCAATATGGCAATAGCGCTACACTTCTTTTCTACCTCCTTCCCATCCTTTATCTTCTTTGATACCCTTGTGCTGTCATCCTTCTTACTGCCTTCACCATCTATACTCTATCACTTATGATGCATTCGAATACCTTCTCCATGGTGGCCAACATGAAAAGCAGTCCATACCATAAGGGATGTTCAGGGGATCTGTTTTCTTTTCCAAGTAGAATCAATCTTTGTAGAATGTACTTTCCATTCGTCTGGGAAATCTACTCTCTACTCCAGCACGTTCACGAATGTGAAAAACTGAGGACAACGTCGAACTGCAGATTTTCAAAAAACAACGTTGGAGATGTCATCAACGCATGGCCTTCTTTTTTGAGGACGTCTTTCAAGGCTGTGTGTGGTTCCACACTCATTCTCTAGTTGTAATAAATTTGTGACACGACTGTGGATGGATGTGTCTGTAAGTATGCATGCATTTCACATCGCTCTATGATGGACCTACATGAGGTCTACACGAGGAAGGAAATCACATGAATTTTATGGAAACCAAAGCGTCCTTTCAATTAACAAACCGCACATAAATATTTCAAAAACCCCATAATGCACAATTATAATGCATTAATATAAAACGAATATCGCTTTTAAATTTATAATTTTATTGTCAATCATTGCACAAAAATTTGTGAACCGGAAACCAGCTAAATTGACCATGTTTCCTCAAAGTGGTATTAAATCTATGTGCAATGTGGCAGAAATATTGAATTTCCGATTCAAAATATATAATTTATTCAATCAGCTTACAATCCTTTCGTTCCATATCAGAAAACGATATAAACAGAATTTCTAAATAGCCTCAAGCTACATATAAATGGAACCTCCTTTTCTTTTGACAGCTTAAATGTCCTTTAAAAACTTTTGTATGTCTATAGATTTGCTTGCGTTGAAAAATTACAAAAAATTATTATTATCCTTCTTCGCAAAACCTCAAACATGTCTGCATAGAACGGGAAACTCGTAAAGGTAATTTACTTTTCTTAGAATCAAGGTAGAGACGTAGTCATTTCCTTTTTTCCTTTTTCCTATTTTTTGGTGCTATCCATGGAGACTTGAGAATAAGAGTGATGGTCCCAACTAACTTATGTACCATGTGTGCTCAGGTAGGAGGAATTCAAGGGGAGAAAAGTCTTTGTCGTTGATGAGCTCTGGGTGGTAGGGGGCATGAGGAGACTATTGCATTATTGGGAAATTTATCACAAGTGAAGCGTGAAAGTCCTTTCGTAATATGCCTTTCGGAAGAGAGCCGAAAGGAGAATGGGATATTCTAGGAAATCAAACAAAAAGTGGTCAGTGTTATGGTTTTCGAAATTTGGGATCGAAAACCGTTTCCCGGAAAGCAGGACGAGAATATCACTTCCTTTTCTATTTTAAGGTCGGCTCTAGGGTATACTTTTCTGTAGTTTCGAACATGTGCGGGAAACTACTTTATAGAAATTGTCAATACCAAAGGAGATTTTAGGATGTAGAATCCAGGGAACTTTTCGAAGAATTCCTTAACAGACCACAAACAATCAAAGAAGCGACATGTATTCTAGAGTATTACAGTGCAAGTATAACCGAAGTAAGACACGGTTTAGTGGAAAACTGAAGAATTATCCTGCACAAACGAGGACAATTCCTGATTCGTTTTCGAAAAATGAAAAAAAATTTCACAGAAAAATGTACGAAAAAATTGGTTTCACATACGCCACCGAGCCAGATACTGAAATTTAAAATCCACCATCTCGTAGCTCAATTCGAGTCAGATATTCTGTTTCTGTCGATTATGGGCACAGTCGAGCCCAGCTCCTGCTTCGCTTTGCCTGGGAAAAATGAAAAAATTTCCGTCGAAAATGTATGAAAAAACGGCTGATTATAACCCACAGGCCCAGACACTGACGGAATGAATCTACCTTCTCGTAGCTCAATTCGAGTCAGATATTCTGTTTCTGTCGATTATGGGCACAAACAAGCCCAGCTCCTGCCTCGATTTGTCCGGGAAAAATGAAAAAAAAATTTCACCGAAGAATGTACGAAAAAATTGGTTACACATACGCCACCGAGCCAGATACTGAAATTTAAAATCTACCTTCTCTTAGCTCAGTTCAAGTCAGATATTCTATTTCTGTTTATCAAGACGACAAGAGAGTCCAAGGAACCCTCTTTTAAGGAACGTCTAACGTCTAAAAATGGGAGAGGCAGTCCTTGTTTGGAAATCTTGTTTTTAGCAGCTATACTTGTTTGTCCGATGGTCGCGAAAATAGAACTTTTGTTTTGTCTGAAGGTTGAATCTCGACTCTCCCTTCGTAGTCTGACACTCTAAACACTAAGCCACCACGCCAACCAACAGAAGAGTTAAATAGTGTCACAGAATGCCCCCTTAGATTATGGCCAGATGATGTGTGTGATCTTTAAGTATGTGTTCGTGATTGGTTTTCTTCGTTTTGGTTCTGAAAACTGAACCTCCTGAGTGTGATAGTCTCTTTTCGTATCAAACGTTGTCCTTCGACTTCATACTCATTAATCTGATGGAAAAATTGGTTTTCAGGTCTAAAGGCCAATAAAGTGTGAATAACTCGAACAGGACCTGAGTGTTAAATGTCCACAGGACCTCATTAGGCTCAAACCAAATCTGTGCCTCAAAGCAATCAATATCTCAAAAAGGCCTACCATCTGCAAATTCCTCTAGTGGTGCGAATATTTGAATTCAGGTCGCTGCTTTGTGAACGCAGTTCATAAACAAACACTGTTCTGTCGTTGGCTCAGTGCACTATGAAAAAACATTAGCCATATCTAACCAGCCATCCCCTAGATCATATTCATCCATCCACCACCTAATTCAACCCTCAATCATCAACCACCACCGGAGTGAGAGATATTGTACATCAAAGTTTCTCCATTGACATTAGCCGCTTGTCTATCACTGGTCTGTGGGTTCTGTTTGTTAATTCAATTCTTGTAGCACATCGGGGTATGGTTGGCCAACATCAGGGCAACTCACTTTAGTATCTTTTGGATATACACAATTATGTTGGTATTATTGTTGTTTATGGCTTCACCTTTTGGGCATGTGTTCGAGTGCGTCCTTGATTTGACTCGACCAGAGAGCACAAATACTCTGTGTCTGTTTATGGCGGTGGTTGTGTATCTGAAAGATTTATTCTCTTGAATTGAATGATAAGGGATTTATGGTGCTGTTCCTGTTGGACGACATCCCATCGTTAAGTGTTTGATTCATTTTTAAATTGTTGTTAATTGCCAAGTCGAAATGTTTCCCAGTCCACCACCCAAGGATGGTGTGTATATCCGTTTTTATTACTTTTTTTTTTGTGTATCCTGCTAATGTGATTATTATGGGAATTTTGTTTTTCTTTTTGTGAATCGGCCACAAAGTGGAATATGATTTTGTCACGCCCTATGGCGTCAATTGTTGTTTTCCGGTGCTTGTGGAAGTTTTGTTTTCTAAATATATAAATCATGTCGCTATAGTCCCGGGCTCTCGCAGGGAAATACTTACGACATACTTTAAACTTAAGGAAATCCGTTCATGTTGTTAATTTAAAATGAAAATTCCGAAATTAAACTTTGGGGAGGGAAGGCAGAGTTATTTTTTTTTTTGCGCGTTTTGTCGTTGTCGTCGTCGCGTGCATTTTATTTAAGGCAACGTGTCAAACGAGCGCAAGAGAGACAAGAAGATTATAGGGAGGACCTGCCAACAAAAATGACACATTAATACCACGATTTCATTTGCATATATATTTTTGGTTTTTTTTTTTTTCATTCTTGTGGGGAACCGCCACCGAAAATATTGTGTGTAGGAGTTTTGTTTTGTGTTTGAAAAATATATATATTTTTTTTTGTAAATCCTTTGGGATGGCGGATGTCAAAGTTTTGTGTGAGAGTGACGAATGGCACCTCAACAAAACTTGACGGTGTTGTATTGAGGGTTTTTTTTGTTTTTTTTTTTTAGTTTACAGCCTGGCTGTCAGATTATTTTTTATGAGTAGAGCCTGGTGTTATAATATTTTGAATTTTATTTATGTTTTTAGCTTAATTAAACTGATTTTGGGTGGTTTTGTGGAGAGAGAGAGAGAAGGTGGAAACATTTTTCAATTTATTTTCGAAAACAATTTATGTGGGAAATTTTATTATCTATTAAAAGGTTTTTAACTCTTTGTTGGGAAACAATTAAAGAGCAAAGAAACAAAGAGAAAAAATAACGCAATTTGGATTTAATGCCTTTCGTGGTTAGGTTTGGTTTTTGTTTTTTTTTTTTTTTATTACTGCTGTTAACGACTTTTTGACTTATCCGATTTGCGGCTAATAAAACATTAGGGGGTGGATGGTCGCTTGTGCTTTTTAAGACAATAAGCTCTTTGTTGGGTTTTAGGGGTTAAGTATTTTGATGTGTTCTTAAGAGATAAATTTTAGTGCGCGTTTGGTTGGAAAAGAAGGGAATTCTTCTAGGGACTAGATTCCATTAGTTTTTAATGGGTTTGTTGGGGTCAAAATGTATGTAATCGGCTGCGTGAATAGCATCAGTAATTTTGTGAGTAGAAATGCATCAAAATTTATTTTGCCAAGAGGTCTGATGTTAACTTAATTACGGTTATAAGGCAAAGCTATTCAAATAGCACATCAGGGTGCGACACGGGCCACCATCCGATAAAACAATCATCCTTCTAAGAGGGGATTGGATTAACAGTAGGACCATCAACACAAATAATATCTCGATCTTCAGGAAAGGTTCAAAAACTGACCAAGGAGTAGGCTCTGGCATATACCTACTCAATTGAACCAGAGACTACCTGCTGTCAGATACTTCCAAGCCAGGGCAGTGTGTTCCTAGTGGAAGTACTAGAAACACACATGAACTATCCATGAAACTACACACTAGAAAGATGATCGACATTTATATTGACAGTCAAGTCCAGGACACAATTGCACTCAAAAGAATCAACTGGGGGACAAATAAGCAAGAAAGGGATCAGAATAGGTCCTGACAATGGTCAGTTACTGGGGTCTACTGCCCCTTGTTCTGTAAAATAACAATATACAGCAAACCTTCAAATGAGAGGTAGAGGCCACTCGCATCTTGTTGTGTCTCCAGAAAACTTTGTGCAAAATATGAGAATGCCAAAACTAAACAGATCGTGGCGCTAAACAGACCCAACTTAGCAGACTTCACAGGGATTATTACCGGCCACATTCTCTTGGCAGCCCACCGTAAATGAATGCGATGAAAACCTGATGATCTGTGCCAAGTTTATGGCGAAACGGACGTAGAAGAGAGCACATCTAGCTTCCTATGCGAATGCCCATACCTATGCAGAACTAGGCTTCGAAGGGGACCTGCCAGGAAAGACACCATTAACTGTCCTGAAATACCAAAATACATGACAGGAACTATAGGTTGTTCTTAAACCCTAACTATGTACACAAAATCTATCTTTAGGGAGAGACTACAAATCCAATAGTCTCTCGTCATTTAGAAACACTTTTCGACGTTCACGTAAGAGGCCCACGCTGCAACGAAAATGAAGACGACATCAACATCATTGGTCTCTTCCAGAGCGCCATCTTGAAGCAAAGGAGGATGAAACCAAGCACTTGTGGTAACTAAAGAACTAAGTATCAGTCCACGGCCTAGGACATAACGTCACTCTTCAGTTTGTTCTACAAACCATTGATCCTGCCAGTTCTGTTACACACATATATCAAGCCGAGTGCTGGACTATAACCAGAAAAGCAAAGTAGATTTTCTGACTTTTGAGAGAAAAATTTTTCGTCGAAAGGAGGGCGAATAGAGTGGAAGATAGATCTGCAAAATCCAAAAAGCCACACCACGTCGACTAAACTGGCTTGGCCACATCGAGCGAATGGACAATACTGCTCTAGCAAAATGAATCTTCAAATCACAGCCCTCAGGTTCGAGACGACAAGGAAGACCGAACTTTTGTTTTAAGGATCAAACTTTTGCAGATGTCACTGCGATTGATCTCCACTACTGAAAGCAGTGTGCCCGGGATCGTAAGGAGTGGAAGTCTGCCTCGTATCAGGCAGAGACTTCATGGGTCGGGACCCCGGTTAAGTGCGAAAGTATAGCTATGTACAACCCTATTGAATGCGATCTGTTTACATATAAGTTCACGTACTGCGTAAGTACCCCTCACGTGAGCTGAAGCCAATTTCAGTAACATAACATCACACCACAAACAAATTCCTTGAATTGTTCAATTTTGGAATTGTTTAATACTTTCTTCCTAGTACCAGGACACCTCAAATAAAATATTAATTTACATTTTTATTCTTCTCAGAAATTTATTGATCCGCATTACTGCATTCTCCACTGATTTCCATTCTTTATTTGTAGAAGGTAATGAATTAATAAATTCAATATAAATTTAAGTGAAAGCGACTTTTAGGAAATTGGTGTCAGCAAAGACTTACACAATTCCCTTTTATTTAAATAATAAAAAAAAAACAATTCCCAGTAGAAACGATTGTCCCATTGTTAAGTGCATATTACGTACAGCTAATGAAAACCTTCAATACCCACGTACCATTGCCATAATCATACCTTTCTATAAAAGTATACATATCTATGTACATATAGAAAGTCACTCGAGTTAATTACACCGTTATTGTAAGGGTAGTTCAACTGAATTGCTACTTAACTCGAAAACCAGGTCACATCTGATGCATGTTGCCTGCCATTGCAAACTTTCCTTCAACTAAATGATGAATTAAAACTTTTTCTCTATAAAAAAAAAAAAAATAAAAATAAAATAAAATAAATTAAAAAAACAAAACTTTACACACAAATTGGTTTGTCATTTGACATTGAAAAAAATTTCATTACCTAAATTTCAATGCTTAAATTATTTAAACGATTTTTGTTTGAAAATAACATCAACTGTCGTTACACTGTCTGCACTGTCATAGTCCTAAGTAAATATTTATATCCTTGCCGTCAGGCAAGACCTTCAGGCAAATGGCAATCGTTGGTGAAATACTTAAAAATTCATTCAAGAGACTGTCTCTTCAAATCCACCGAAGATAAGACATCAAACCGCCGCCGTAATTACTGATGTAATGAAGCAGACAAGGCAAAGATAATCAAAATAAAATAACAGAATTGATTATGCGATGAAGAAAAAAAGGGGGAAAATTGATTTCAAATCGTTGAACTTTTGGCATCAGATTTGAGTTTAATTTAGAGTCAGACAGCGAAGATTGTGATGTGGAGAACGGAGAAAAGGTCGTTAAGTAAAAAGATTTTAAAAAATTAGACAGGACTGCTGTCTAATGAAAATTTGCTTTCATGCAAATTGCTTTGGTAGAACAACAAAGGAAAATTCAAAAAAAAGGAATGAAATTGACAGTATCAGCAGCAGAATTAAAGGTTAACTTCAATCCCGGAGTAAAGGAGTCCATTTTAGTGGACATATCCCTATGAGACCTCAACAATTTTTTGCTTATATATGAAGCAGATGAATGAACCACGAACAGCCCTAAACAAAACAATGGAATGATGTTTATGCTTCAATTTAATCAGTGATCACACAACTCATCAAAAAGAGAAGCCAAACTCAATTAATTTCTCAAAATGCAGAGGTGATTCTGGACCAAAATTTCAACTGGGAACCTCATGTAGACAAAACCACCAGAAAAGGCTATCAAAAGTTTTGAGTTTGTACCGGATTTTTCGGGGAAAAAATGAACGGAACTATAATTTGATTATCAACTTATGAATGCTTCGTTTGTCTACCTAAAAAGTCTGTCGGTTAAAAGGTGTAAAGGTTGGCCATTACACACGTAATGTGTACCACGCTGAAAGTCATATCAAACCTTCTACCCTTTCATACCAGTGGTTTGAATACTACCACCGTAAGTAACGTCAAAATCTGCGTCTTAGTTGGACATATGTATGTATAGTCTTTGCTGTGAGTATCTTCAGATGTATCTTTAAACTTCACGGAGAAAAAAGTAAGTCTTAAACAACCCTTGTCATGTCTAGGTCCTGAAAACATTAGACCAAACTTTCGAAAAATGGCAATAAACAATCTTTAACCTAGCTAAGCAGCTATTAGTCCTTTTAAATTCTTTTAACATTCAGTCTAACTTGGTTTAGATTTATAAAATTCACACTGCCTTATGTCCGTGGTCGCAAACATATCCGTGGTATTCAAAATATTCCTCGAATTAGACAGATTTGGTACTGAATCTCCATTTTAAGTATATTCTCCAAGCACCTTTGTGCCTAAGCCATTGGGAACAAAGGAAACAAGACTCAAGAACTAGCCAAACTTTGTTTGAATTTTGAAAAAAACTTTTTCAACACAAAAAATTCAATGAGGTCGAAACTGTAAAACTGCAAATTATCGATTCATTCAATGATCCATTACCCTGCATATCTGTAGATTGCTTTAAACTTACTTAGCTAAGGTGACAGGACAGTCTGAGTTTCAGTGCCTGATGAAGAGGTTAAGTTTGAATCTACCTATTCAAGGCGAGTTACAAAGTAAAATTACACGCAGACAGGCAACAGCTTAGAATGCACAGAGCCCCCATATCTGAATAGATTTGTGTGACTAAAAGACAGAACTGAGAGGATTATATCTATATCTCTGGCGTATACGTAACCTTTTTTTAATAATATACACTTCTTGGATCATCATTTTATTGTTTCCACTATACAAACACACAGCAAGTAAGTTTCTTTGTTGTCACTGCACGCATCGAGAAAGCAGCTAAACTGGTCTGCGCTTAGGATGCACAGAGCTCCAATAATTGAGTAGAATTGTGTGACCAGAAGGTAGAACTGCGAGGATAGTGTCTAACTGGGTGGCGTATACGTAACTTTTTTCTTCATTAAATCCATTTTTTGGTTCATAAATTTATGGTTTCTACTACACTCAGTAAGCCAGAACCTAGTCTAAGTTGAACTTAGGATCCACAATTGATATTTGACTAGAATCTGTAGAATTGTAAGATCAGAAGTTCGAACTGAAAGAATCCCATCTAGTTCGGTGGCGTATACGCAACTTTTTTTTTCAAAAATATTTTGGTTCATAAAAGGGAAAGTCTCACGGTGCCAAACGACCCCCCATTTACGGAGATTAGTTGATGGCTTCACTTTGATTTTTAGTCAAAAGTAGGTCTCACTAGGAATAGCTTATTTCAAAGAGTTCTACTTCTTTTGAATAGCATCTTGTAAATATGTGTGTCAGTAATTATTTTTAACGATAACTGCCACTAAGTAATTTGATTATGTTTGAGTTTCTCCCGATTTTTTATTTAATTTTCATGGCAGGAGAATTTGTAGACTCATTTACATTTAAGATGAAACTAAAAATGTTTTTAATGTGTCAAGGAACAAATTAAAAATCTATTTTAGTATTTTATTAATTTTTTTCTACTTTACAAGATTATAAGAATTATAAAGAAAACATCACATTCATTAAGAACACATAATAATTAAATTCTTTATGCAGCTTCTTCATTCAGGTTGGTATGGAGAAAAGGATGTAAGATATGGAAAAAGTTTGGAAATAACATTTATCCCAAAATATGGATTCTACAGTGAACAACTGAAAGAATTTTTTTTTTTCGTACTCAAAATAAAGTGAAACTCTGAAAATGTATGTCCCTTCTTATGACTAATTCAGGATCTAAGTGTAACTAAAACAGGAAGAAAGTTTTTAATTAGATGTAGGTAAGAAATTCCATCCATATTTTTGTACATGAGGAACAGAACATTCCACATTTTTGAGGAAACTATGGAAATGTATTTTTGAAAAAGAGAATAAAGTCCTCCATAATGTATGTATATTTGATTTTTACAGTCATTCAATACCAACTGATATCGTATACCCCGTATACTTTCGATATCTATTGAAGGTTATGATAGAATGATACTAGATATTCTGATTTCAGCTCCGAATGTTGCACCATTTAGTCTCAAAATTACGAAGCAAATCTGTCCAGTCGTTCCAACTAATGGCTTAATTATAAGCAGCTAAACTGACAGAATTAGTGAATCCACCTCATAGTTGGGTATTTATCTCAAGGAAGGCATGATTGAGAAAACCAATTCTTGCTCTATAGGTTCATGTAAAAGTGTTGCAATTTTAATTAAGTAAAAAACAATGTCTCAACTTCTGGTCAGACATACTGTAGTCATTGATAGGAAGTGAATTATCAGTGAGAGTTTTTCAAAGGAATTTTTAACATGTAGCATGTTAAAGCTGTGAAATAAACAAGATACTCTAAAATTAAAGTTTTGACTTTGAAAGATTTTAGTTCCGGTTTAACATTTCGAAGAATAAAGTCTTCGAGTAGATGACTCTTGAGTTTAACTTCTGAGCACACTCGTCACTATCTAGCACGACACACAATTTCAAAGATCTCGACAAGATCTGTGTCTATAAGATGTGGCACATAATTTGTAGGAATAGAGAATTAGCTGAGATAGTTCTTACAAAGGGTTAGACTAAGAAAACTCAAGCCGAAATCGATTAGGCCATTCGCCTCCGTCCACCTGTCTATCTATATGATACTACACATATGCTGAGCCTTGAATCTGTAGCTAAGTGAGTTTTAACAGAATTTCAGGACAAATGAATGTAATTTTTTTGAGTTTGCAAGATCTTATATTTTTACTTGAAATGAAGAAAATTATTAGAAGATTCACATACCTCCGTCAAAGGTCCTCATTGTACCTTATTCATAAAACATAGTATTCTTATTTTATTAGGGTAGATACAAAAGAATAAGGACAGTGTATCATACTGGCATAAAAGGCTCATGAGTACCATAACCATAACCAACATTAAACCACGATTTAAAGAATTAGTTACGAATCCTAAGAGCATATATTCCTATTTGAAACAAGAGAAACAGACAACTGATAGAATTCTCAAAAAAAGGAATATTTTTGTAAAAATATGTTGAATTTCGAAACCAAAGCGAGTGATGCTGATCAGAGAAATCCTTTAAATTTCAAATAATTAAAACAAATTGTGATGTGTATTTCATTGAAAAAATTAAAACGAAAGTCAAAAATTACATGTAAATGTTTTATAGAAAGTATCATCAGGAATACAATGAATTAGTAAATGAGGTTCGTTAGAAGTTTCTAGTAATTTTGCTCAAAAAGTACCTCTAAAACTTGTAAAAAATAATGCATTAAGAATTTGCAATGATATTCCGATGGTTTTTAATAAATATTAGAAAAAAAACACGGAGAATACCTTGAAGTCCTTAAGGAACTTCATTGTTAAAATGAAAAGAATACCTACAAGCATACACCGCCTATCTAAAATCAAAACCATTCAAATTTGGATGGAAATAGATTTTATTTTGTATGCATAACCATGAAAAAATCAAAAATTACAGCAAATCAAGGACACTAGGGCTTGTTACATATGTACATTTTTTTTTTTCAAAGCAAAGTAAAAATGTTCATTTGGTCGGTATACTGAATTAGATTCAAGAACATTCAAGGACAACCATCATTTGCTCCTCCCATTCTATAAAAGATTTTTGATTTATTTATTTCTTTCTCATACTTTGAACTATTTTAAAGGGTTGCTACTTCGGTATTAGAATAAAGGAAAATAAAATTGACAGTATCAGCAACAGAATCAAAGGTTGAGTCCGCTAGAAGGGGAGGCCATTTTAGTGGACATATTCCTATGTAATCTAAGCTATTTTGTATTTATATTTGAGGGCTTTGCAGATGAGTTAACCACGGACAAATGGCCTAAACCAAATAAATGATTGATGTCAGTTTGAAGGGTTTATGCTACAACTTAATACAAAGAAAGCAGTAATTATACTATTCACCAAAAGGAGAAACCTCCAAAGTCCATTAACTTCACAAAAGACAGAGCTAATTTCAGACCACCAAAAGACCATCAAATGTTCTTCAAAGCATTTTCCTAGGAGGTTGGTATTCTTAGCATTTAAATGATTGGTTTACCTAAAGTTATCAAAGCAATACTTTACCTAACAATTTTCTCTTTAAAGTCAGTTCTTCTTTTGGCTAAAAATACGAATCTGTAATTGAAACTATTTAGATTCAAAAACCAAGTCCTATTATTATTTCTTACAATACATGCACGCGCTACACATATATGTGAATATTTCCACCCAATACTCTATGTATGTGTATAGATAAATGAATAAAATATTTAAATAGTCAATGGGTCTGTATTTATATCAAAAATAGATCCATCCTCCACCTGCCTGCGTTGGTTAATTTACGATTTAGAACGCCCCATTTTACCATAAACTATCTGGGGCATAATGCTCTCTCAAATGTCTGACAATTTGCTTTCTATCCGAGTTCGAAAAATAAAAAAAAAAAACCCCTTTTCAATCATCACAACATTTGCAGTACCCGGATGCATATATCTGCACACAGATACACAACTACCATATAGGCAGTCCTGTGTATAGAATACTCAGTTACCAAGCCTGCTCTTGAGAGTGAGTAACCATCATTTCAGTATTGATTGATCGTCCCCCAATGACTTGGATATAATCGATGTGATTTTACGGAATTGCCTCTTGTGCATAATGAACTAGAAGAAGTTCGATTAAGTTAATGCGGTCCTTGAACCTCCATACCCAACCAGAAGGCGGACAGGCTTAGATTTCAAATAAAAATATAAAACCAAAACATAACCGCCCCTAGTTTATGCCATTTCCTATCGTAAGTATGTATCTAGACCACAAAAATATCATTTGAAAAATTTATTCAAGCAATTTAATAAACAACCACTTTATTTCCATTATCCAGCAATCATGATGGGCTTCCTCCCGCCTGCCCAAGACCGAGTCTGAATGACCAATTCCCCGGTCAAGTCAACAACACATAAACTCTATGCTTTATGCTATTCATATGTGTGTATGTATCTATGTATCTACTCACTTGTCATATAGAAGAATAATGTTATAATTGCGATCATGATGACAGCTCATGTGATTCTTATCGCTCTCGGTGGTGATAGTACAATGTTTTTATTATTTTTTTTTGCTCCTTAATTTGTTGTCTTCCTAGATGTACAAGTACATGTAGTATCCGTGAACAAACTAAACTAGCAATTGGGTTAGTTCCTTTGTTTAGTAGCTTAGTGTCGTCCTGCGGTGTTGCGATGTATCTGTCCGATTATTCCCAATTGACATGCCATGCGATATCCAATTTATTCCACAATTAAAATGATTATTTCGTGATTTGCGGCCATAAAACACTGACTAATTACACTCTCTGTAATGATGACTGCTAGAAATAGCACATCCTTATATTCATTCAAATGCAATGAGATTATAAGGCCTGAGGGCAAATATTTGTCTTCACTGACATTCCTATCTCTCGTAACACTCTTGTAAAAAAAAAAACAAACAAGGACTTTTTTTCCTTATCCTAGCAACGAAACATAAACACGGTACATATGCACATGCACATTTTGTTTGCTCACTTAATTAGAAAGGATATTGCATTATTCATTTCATCACATTTCTTCTTTTTTTTAAATTTTTTTGTAACACAAAAAATTTCTAAAGGATATCAAGGATGTGTCACTGAATACCAGCGCGCGAACGAACGACAAGAGAACCGACGACTACGATGAAGATGAAGGATTACAAGGTTACAAGGATATCAAGTTTAGCACACGGTGGGTTCTACTATTTTTTATTTTTTTTTTTTTTTAATTATTCACACTCTCAATTAATTAAGCGAATTGTAAAAAGAGAGAGAGAGAGTGAGTGGAGAAGAAAAAAAAAACTGTTGCGGGAGGAGTATAAAATCCACGACTACCTCGGTACAGAGGAAATGCGATTTTTTTTTATTATATTCTGGCATATCCTGTGGCATTATGCTGACATCGTCGTCGTCATGATAATCATCATCGTCATCCTCAGAAGCATCAGCAGCGTCCTTGTCACAGTCATCGGTTAAAGTGAAAATGACGCGACGCTTTTGCTATTATCGTGTTGTCACTATACACTTTGTTTTTAATCCTTTTTTTTGTTCAGTTTTTTTTTTCTGGTGGTGTACCTTGGTTCAGTATCTAATGGATGCTGCTTGTGGAACACTAATTAAATTGAACACACAGCCACCAGCGATGTGCAGCTTCTTCTACTTGGCTGGGCTGCTGCTGGAACTTGGTTATGAAATTATTTGGGATTTGGAATTTTTATGGTGCATATTGATTTTCCGAACCGATACACAGACACGGAACCGAATTGGAAGTCGTAAATCGGTTAACAAGTACTCTAACACCCCGGAGGCTGTTTATGATCAAATCCACTTGCGATTTCGTATTTTTATTCCATCACTGTGGACGAGGGTGCAACCCCCGATATGCCCGATGTGTGCGATTGAATCTCTATTGTAGCGCGTAGCACCGGATTGGAATTTCAAAAATTCGTTCCCGAGCGAGGGGTTGTGGAGAATTCAAAACCACTGAAGAACGAATATGTGCAACAGACAGAACTGCGTTAACGTAGCGCGCTAGTCTTGACTATGAAACGCTTCGTGTTGTCGCGTCATCGATGAGAAAACGTCGCAAAGATACTGAATCTAGAACCTGATGTTGAGTAACTTTGGGGGGCGCAGGTTGTGTGGAATCTAAATATTTGTTTTGAATTCGCCGCAAGAGATGTGTGTGCACTCGAAATAGAACATTGACGCAGTAGCTTCTACACCACCGCTGGGCGCCTTGAATTCGCCACCGCGATAGCACCGCCAGAGTAGGTCAGTTCATATGTTTGTGGAACCCAAGAGAGGGCATGCGCTCTTGTCGCATCGTATTCCCTGACTGAATGTAAATTTATTGTTCCTTGCAACCATTCACTACCCAACTGCTGGCTAAATTGAGCTCAGATGGACGAAGGGAAGGACTCCGAATTGTAGATAAAATTTCCTTCCATCAGGCATGTTGACCACACGAAGAGGTCAGTGGTTAGGAGCACAAAGCAAAAAAGTAAGAGCATCTTACATGTTCCACTTTCACTGGGATAGGAATTGTGCATTCGGTTTGCTTGGGATTGGGATTCGTAATCGGACAAGTCACCTTTTACTCACTTTAATGTGCTAGTACTCAATTTTTTCTTTTTTTTGGTTTTTGTTTATACTCTTCTCCATCTCTACCGCCATTTTTATTCATTTCACCCCGTGCCAGGGCAAGTCAAGCCATCTAACAAAACAAAAAAAAAAGTATATAAGTTCCATTCAATGACTTCCTAGGGAGAATGAAGGAATCCCGCCGTGCTGTTGCTGCCAGAAACAGACAAAGTTATGCCCCATAGAAAAATGGTACACAAATAATATCGTAGAGAAAAATAAGGACGAATAAAGCAAAAAAAAAGAAAATAAAGAAAGAAAGAAGGATAGAAAAGCTATTACTATTGACGCTACTGACGGTTTGGTTCTATGGAAGAGCAGTGAAATATGACGAGGCACATGCAGGAGCAGGAGCTGGCAGGAGTTTGTTGAGCGACAGGCATTTGTGGATTTGTTTGTTCATATTCAACGCGAGGATATATCAGGAGCCTGAGTGAAAAATGGATGAAAAATAGGAGCCTGAGTGGTTGGGAAAAAAAAGGAAAAAAAAAAACTCCAAGTGAGACGTTGGCAATTGCCAATGGTTACAGGGGGGCTTGTACATTGAAGTAGGATAATTGTTCGAAGGTGCTAAAGGAAATGCAGTGGGGTGTTTTAATTAAGTAATGAGTGCTTGGCTGGTCGATTTTACAAGGCCATGCGTCTTATGGTTGTATGGTTTTATTGCGATTGTGGATTCATAATTAATTAGAGGAGAGGCATGCTTAGGTATACGAAGGAACGGAAATGGATTCTAGTTTATCCAATACCAGGATATGTATACATACGTATATGTGTCTACATCACTATCTAGTATGACATACTTACATATCTATTCTGGTTTAGCAGGAGGCTATGGACTGTCT
The DNA here is from genome assembly GCA_963583995.1 of Xylota segnis. NCBI lineage: Eukaryota > Metazoa > Arthropoda > Insecta > Diptera > Syrphidae > Xylota > Xylota segnis. The sequence continues at coordinate 55,853,733 of OY757238.1, read as the reverse complement.
AGCATGAGTTTGCAGCACCTATGGTAGAGGAAAAGAAGAGATACCCAGATCTATGTTTTGAGCTTAGTTTTCGCTTGATTTTTACTTAACCAGACGGGTAGGTATGCAAGGGATTTAGAGAAACTGTCTTTCGCTTCAGAATAGTGACAACCCTTTCTGTTGGAGATGGAGAAAATCTCCTGAGCCACATTGAATCTGTCTATTTTGCTACCAGGAAGCGATTTAAGGATAAAAACTATAATACTGGTCGTAAATTCAAGACAACTGTCGATGATTCCGATGGTTTTCCAGCAGATGCCACACACTAGAGAAGAGAATTTTCTCCAAGGAGTACATAGTTCTCCTTAAAAATGCATTAAGGGTGTTCGAAGCAGGAATCCATATTTGCTGTAGAGTTTCGACCATTCTAGACCAAAACGATACGAGCTGACTGCTGGTTCCACTATCGTCAATTTCTCACACAGGTACAATGTAGAGTGGCCAATCAGCGCTAGGGTCCGGTATTTCTTATCACAAAACTCATGCAAACCTTAATGATGCGTTTAGACTGACTAAGGGTCGAATCTTTTTTCAACTATCTAGCCGAGATCGACGAAGACGGATTTTCTTGAGTGTGTCGCCTAGTCCTCGCTAGCGCCAGGCATCTCCAGTAGTAGTGATGTTGACATTCTTTTCCATTAGTATCCCTGCAAGTTTTGCAGCAGGTATTTTGAAAATATCAAGCTTGGAAGCATGGTCTCCATTTGATCAGTGACTTACTACACTGACTGGAATTTTGTGACTGAATTTTGACTCATTATTCATTGATTGCATAGGTGTTACAAGCTATTACCCCGAACGACAAGAACGCCTTTAATACATCAAAGGACAATACTGCTGAGGGTGATTCTCTTTCGAACCGAATGTCTTTCCGCAAAACTCCATGGTATGGAACGGAATGTACTACGACGTCCTTAAGCTACGAGTTCTAGAGAAAAATATTGAAATATTGATTGTAGTCTAAAGCGACCTTAAACTTGGACAATTATGATCGTACCGCAAACGTCTAATATGGACGAGGCCGCAGAAAACAAAACAGAAATGGAAATGGTAAGCATTAACGACAGAAGGACACTGAATATCGTTGTCTGAACTTGTAGCAAACTAACTTCTTTCATCGCATACTGACCTTAGTTTGATTATGCTTTTACTGTTCTTTCCTCATTCAGTCTGATATTTCTCACATCTTTGTGTTCTTCTTCTGACTTTTGATATTACCTTGACTCACTTAACTTGATCGTTAAAGGACTCTTAGGTTGTTCCAAATGGCTTCTTTTATCGTACACACCACATTCAGTTCTTATTGCTTGCATGTCATCTGAAAGCCATTTGCAGTGCGAGCATGTGGAAATAGATCCAATAGTCACATCCTGTTAATGGCTGGCAAAGACAGTAGTAAACATCTCTGTATGCTAGATATTTCTACTTTTCTATGTTAAGTCTAGCCTATGTCCATATAGAAACATCTGAATAAAGAAGCTAGAAGGCCCCGTCTTTCGGAGGTGTAACGTTGAACCAAAAATGATAGTTCACCTTGGAGTCATCCTGGACAAGGAGCTTACTTGGGAAAGAAGTCTAGAAAAAAGAATCATCAAAGCCACAAGGGCATGTGTGGATATACCACAGGGCATTGGCAAGACGTGGGTTTTAAAAAAGAAGCAACTCTACTGGATCTACCAGAATTTTTGCTTTGTCAGGCCTATTCTGCTCTGTGGAGTGTTTGTATGGTGCCCGAAAGTAAAGAGGTTACTCCAGAGATGGCATAAGAACAATCATGAACTAATTCTCTAGAGGATTAGAGTTGAAAAGAATATTTCAATGAATGCACTCCAAAGGGATACAGGATGAAAGGATATACAGGCAGCGTCTAGACCCTTAAAAGGTCTTATCCATTAGGTTTATTATTCGATTCTCAAAATGAGTAAACACCGAGTTCTTAATATCTCAATATTTTGTAAACATCCTCCCAGGTACCAGGTAACTCAAATACACACAATCGAAGCCAAAGATTATCTGACGGGAAATATGTGTCTGTTTAGAGTCACAATCTTAGGAGTAACTTCGTTCACAAATCCTACAACATTTAGCACTTTCCCACTCCAGGATGCAAGTGGGAAAAAGAAATTCTCGAGCATTTGTTCTCCAAATGCCCTGCTGCAGGGGCACTAAAGTCATGTCAAGCTATATCCTTCCTGGCCAGTTGCGGAAAAACCCTGACCATCCGCCGACTTAGCTTTTTTTACCAATCACTTTTTTTTTCCAATTAGAAGGGAACACAATGTTGATGAACCAATTGGTGACGAGCATATCCTCCCGCATTACCAACCATCCTATTGCTGGGAACGTTTCGTTACATCATCATGCTTCTGAAATGAGTTTTAGGACGAACCCTTGTAGATTGCTTGTCTAGCATATAAAGATTTCTGGCTTAAGACGCTATTGAAGGCTTCACCCTTTCCAAAGTAAAACCCCCGATCTATTTCTGCATAGTAGCGGCTCCTAGACTTTGGCCCTTTTGGTGTATGGTCTAGACTGCATATTACGAACCCCTTTAAATGGAACCATAACCATCAGCTGGCCTGTTTGTTTTAGAAATAATCTTGAAAAATACTCCTGATATTGAGAGATCTAAGCAAAACACGCCTCAAGGAGTTTCACTCTTCAAATTGGTCATCGGGATGTCCTTAAATACCATCATTTCTCGGCGAACTCCCAACTGTTATGGAGTAGAACACTTAAGGCTAATAAACCGTCCACTTTCCTCTAGAAGACCCTCGACATTCCTTCTAAAATAAACGGAAATAGAAAAACGAAAAAATAAAATCCCTTCAAAGCCCCTGCTTAGGTCCTTACAAATAACGCAATGATTCCTCTACAGCCCTAATCCTTTCCACACCGCATTCTCGCATTCATTATGTAACAATCGGAACTCATTGTGTATGCAATGTCATTATTATTTCAAACAAAAATAAAAGTAACCAAAAAAAAACAGAAAACCAAAGCACTACATACACACTTGTAATCCAATCCCAGTAAGCATTAGCTCTGAGCAAACATGCATTAATTATAAATGTCCATAATTGCGTGTCACATAATAACTCATTCTATTCAGGACCGGGCTTCCCGTTCTCGTTATTGTTCCCATTCTCACGCTCATTGCCATTCAGTGTTTGAATAGGGTTAGGAATAGCTGGTCCTGGTGGTGCCGCCACAATTGATGGTTGTGTATACGCCTTAGTGCATGACTTAATCCTTGCGCGACTCACACTTAACCCAAAATGCTCTCATGTTCCGTTCCTCGAAATTGAATTCCAATGTCATTAGGGGGTGCTTTCTTCTTCCTTTTTTTTTTCTTTCCTTCTCAATCGAAATTCGTTAATCATTTTACTCCTTTTGCCCACGCCATCCAAGGATTTGCTTTTGTCCGTCAATATTCACTTCGTAATAAATCATTCCAAAGTACTATGTGTGTGTCCTCCTCTTCACTAGGAAGATGCCATACAATCAATGAATGCCAAGGCATGCAAATGTCCTTTCACAGGACAACAAAAAAAATTATAAAAATCTCACGCAAAAGGTCGACAAAATTCAGATGAGAATAAACAAAATAAATTGCCCACTAACCACTTTTAGCATTTCGCACATTCCAACGGCCATTATCCTGTGTGCGTCCTGTGTGACACGAATATTATATGAATTTTGAGGTTAAAATTAAATTTATTCTAAAAAATTAATTTCCCCCATGAAATGTGGTGCAAAAAAAAGGAAAAAGAAAATATTTAGGTCTACGATTGTACGATATGAGCGGGACCGGAACACCGCACCGAATGCCCATCTATTTAGGGATTCCGTAAAGACTTGCAAGCATTGGCGTTGCTGGCGCAAAGAGGGTCATTCCAACTGTCACGTCAATTATTTATTACACTCGAGTAATCGAGTAATTTTGAAAATTTTTTTTTGTAGGCAAGTTCACGCGGTACTTAATGGTTTTGTGAAATTTGCATAATCATTTGAAAATGGATGTCCGGGAGGTTACCCTACCCCTTTGGTGACATTTGCCAGGGTGTATGGCACTCATTCTTATGCCATAAATGTCAAATGTGAAATATTTATTTAAATCAATATGCAGTCACAACTGGGACGCACGAGGACGTGTGCAAAACATGAAAAACTCAAGGCAATTTCTCTTCGCAAACAATTAACAACATGTGCGTTGGAAAATGTTTATACGAAATTGCGTGGGTACGTAGTCTTCGAGTGATTTCAAGTTAGGTAGGTACATTGAAATTTTGATGACGTCTGAGACTATTTTTGGTGGATTTTCTTAGTGTTATCCTTTTCCCTGGCGGTGGTCTATATATAAACAAATAAACAATATCGACGAGGTGGCTATCACGTTTCGCAGGAAGATGTAATTGTCGAGCTCTGGAGATTTACTTGGATCTATAAATACCGATGAACGTCACTCCAGGGAATAAATAATCATCCTGAGTTGTTCCATGGTTTTTTTGAGGAATTTACTCTTCCGACGGCTGTAGTGATTCGTTCGAATTAAATATGCAGCCTAAGTTCCATGTCAAGGAAGTGAAATGGAGGAATTCCACTCCCAGTCAGTTTTAATTACTTACCAAGCCCAAGGGGTGCATCAAGTTGGAATTTTTTGGTTGGACTCCAAGAAATATGGAACCTCAGGAGGAAACTCGTCAGGTGGTGGGAATATTTCAAGATTTTTGTATCCAATGTTTATCCTGGGGACGTAGTGCGACCATACTCAGATGGATGCACATATATTGCTATTTTCAGAACAATTTGATCACCAAGGGGAAGACAGTCATTAAGGAGCAAAGACTGGCATATTTCTGTAGGTACTACATGAGCCATGAGAAGAGGAAGAATAACCTCCGTATCCTAATGGGCAGTAAACTCAGGGAGCACCTTAGAAAACAGTGTTAATCTGAAGAAGTTCTCTGCAGATTCTGCAATGAGTTCAGTGAAACCCCGGAACATATTCTGGGATCCTTTTCAGTACCAATTATCAGATCGGGAAATACAGTCCATAGAACCAACTCTCATCCTCAAGGGAAACTGGGAAACTCTTAAGGGAAACTGGATTATAGAAATGCTCTAAGAGGGGTTTCTTCCGTCGAGACGTAGTAAAAGTACATAGCCCGAGGAGAACTCTAACGAGGGCATGTACATCTCCAAAGTGTTAACAGGAGACACAATAGATCAATACATCGCAGTGCAACTATCCCTCATTCAAATAATAATAATGCAATGTTTATAGGAATACCCGAATGCTAGTAGGCGCTAGAGTCCATGTAGACCTCTTGAGTTCCTAGACTAATCAGAAAATACCTAGATCAGAAACGCTCTTATGAGATGAGTTGGTGGATTCTACAAAGCTGAAAAGCCAACAAGTTGGATTAGTATGATGCAAACATTTGTCCAAAAGAAGACTGAGTTTTCAATAACATTTACAATATGTCGAATGGTTAGGTCTAGATCTGGGTACCTTGGTCTAGGGACTCCACAAGATCTAGAAGTCTTGTCCTCGTTTTCGTGATTACTTCAGTGACTGAAAACCTTGAAGGTCATGCAGATTCCAAAGTTTCAATGGTATCTACCTTAAGTCCCACAGGTTCAATCAAACTTCTCGTAAGTTCCCAAAGTGCCTTCGGTTTTTTGAAAGGTCCAGAAAGTTGAAACAGTATTCCCAATGTCACACATTCCTCGGATGCCTTGTCTATCCCCTAAGTCCCTGAGCAGCAAAAATTTTCGAGGTTTTGAGTGATAAGGACTTAGAAGTACTCAAACCATCTTAAGGTCTACAAATAAGTACCTAGAATGCGTTTTCATCCAAAGAGATACATTTTTTTAACTATAAATTATCTTACTTGCCTGTAATCTGAGAATTATTTTTGGGTTCCAAAATTATCAAAATATTTATATGGGCATCATGGAAGCTGGTACAGTCATCCAAGTCTATAGAACACCCGAAATTGAATAAAGTTAGATTGGGAAGGTTCTAGGTCATCCTACTACTAACATGTACTTTGGAGCGCTACTTACCTATTTTTTTGAATTTAGTTGAACCTTCATTTTTAGGGCCTGCAAGCTTTCAACTCTAAGAAGATGTAAGTCAAATTTTTTCGCAAACGGGTTCAATGACTATTCTCAAATACTTCTGTCAAGTTTTTGGTACATTGATCACGTCTTCCATCAGAGCCCGTTTCAGAGTTAAAATTATTCATATCTTCGCCACATCATATCTAAAATTTGTAGTCAATTGTTTAAATGGGTAAAGGGTATTTGATCAACCCTCTGTTGGACTTATTACAGAGGCCCTCATCACAATCGTCCGACGATATCGTTTTAAGATAGATTCGCATCACGTAACATTAAAAATTGTTATCGTTTCGAGATATCAACTTTTGCTTCAAGCAAACACTAATCAATAAACGAAACCATGGAGGAAATGGTTTTTTGTCATTTTTCTGACGACAATCGCCTTAAAAGTTTCGTGATAAGGACCCTAAATCTTGTGGGGTATAGCAGATAGAATTACCTTTTCTAAATTCCTAGGACGAGCTCAAACGGGGTCGGCAATCATGTTCTGTAGCGAAAATTCCGAAAAACTAACAATAATTTCTAAATTTGAATTTTGAAAAACGCTGAAAGTTTGAGGAATGCTATAAATTCTAAGGAAACATCGATCAGGTATGGTAAGTAGTACTCACTATCTCAAATAAAAACTAAACACGTCTTCGTTCTTCATCGTAGTATGCTCCAGCTAAGGTGTGATGAAACTGGCCCTTGAAAGGATGAAAAATATTCAAATATCATACAAGGATATGCAGAACCGCTAAATATTGTTAAATTTTGCTGGAGATTGGTCCGTTTTTGTTGAGACCCAACTTTAGGAGAACATTTTCGAACATAATCCCTGGGCACTTATAGAGCAGCATGAAACGCTATTGCACAACCAATCTCTCCTCTAGCAGAGCCATGTACATACATATATTGGATAAAAAACAAATTTCAAAACTAATCATAGTATGAATAATTCTACGCCGATTATAAGGATCAAATGTGAAAATGTGGTCCTTTTACAAAGCTCTCTGCTTACAAATGCATATATAATTATTTTTTTAATAATAATCGAACGATATCACTCAAATCAACTCATTTAGATGAAAATTGTTTTAGGGACTGAGAGTCCTTATTCCAATGCACATAGTTAGAGTAACAAAAATAATGATTTCACAGAAAAAACGTATCAAATTCCGCAATAATTATAATATTCACTGAAAATATTTGTAATGACGTTTTGGCGTGCACCGAAATATCAACAAAATAATATTTTTCGAATGATCCTTGCAAAAAGTGCATTGATTGCCGCCTGGACAATGAGAACTGTTTCCAACGTTTAGTTGTAATTCTACTAAAATGCTTGCATCACGGTAGAGTTTTCCAATTTCATGACGCATGAGATATTATACCAATTGGTGGTAAATTGGATTGTCGAGATGGATATTTGGTGATTTATTTTTCAAATTCATGTGAAAATAAAAAAAGATGATCAATAACAGGACTTCATAAATGTATCTGGTGAAAGTAAATAGGGTTTTTAATTGTATTCGTTATTTTGCTTTACATGCGGCAAATGAATTGCAAATTTACACTTGAACGAGTTGTGTAGATACATTTTGTTGGGACCATAATTAAATAATATTTTTTTATGTATTAAAATTGTGACTATATAGTTTTGTTTGTATTAAGGTATTGATGGTAGCTAGTTTGCAACTGTTTCATGCAATCTGTCCCCTTCATGATCCAAGAGAACTCCTCGTTGATCTTGAGAGTGCCACTATGATATGAGAAATAAATTCTGACGCGTCTGCTTTGAATCTCGCTTGGAATCTCTGAGATCCTCAACTACTTAAATCCAACCATCTTCCTATTTTTCCATAATCTGTGAATCTCTTTATTTGAATATTTAGACTGAATGCAATCTCAGATCCTATGCGATATTTCCACTTCATCAACCCAAAAAAAAGTCAAACAACTACCCTTCAACTTTGGTACTATCTACCAAGAAATGGTTCAGTCGAATTGCCACCTAGCTTATTCGGTTTAACGCCTTTGGTTTTCCCTGGATGGGTTTACATTAAGTCGTTAATTTACGCCAAAAACAGGAACCGACATTTGCCAACTTTCCAGTCAACATGTGTGGAAGCGTAATGGAAACTTCGATCCTAACAATCGATCGCTCCAAACGTACTCGTGGTAGTCATGTGATCAAGATCGATTGTCATACTTAAATTCAATATATTTACTATACAAAAAATAAATTTGAGCCCAATATCTCAATTAAACTGAGTTTTATTTAAGTGCAAAATTGTTATGTCCTTAATGGAAAACCATTTTTATTAGAAAAGAAAAAGAACCACTCTTTGTACCTCGTATCTTCAGCCTGTTTCAGACGGGTAACTGATAAATTAAGCCAAATACTGGAATGTATAATCACAGTTTATTCATTTTGTTAAAATTTTAAATTCATCTGATGGTATTCCAAGCATTGGATACTATGTAAGTTAAGGGACATGAGCTGATCAGTTCACCATCACTTCAGAGACACCATCGTTCATGCTTCGTGTTCATATTTTTTTTTTTTGTTGTATTCTGGCTCTTAGTGGATTAAGCTATCTTTTAGTGAGTCTACTGATCGTTATTCTCCTCATATTGTTAAACCTCATTCTTCCGGAAAATAAAGACAAAAGTTGGTTCTTAACTGTGGGATAGCTAGGTACATGGCTGGATCATTCCGAGGTTGTTTCAAATTTCAGGATTGCTGATGGTGGGTTTCCTAATATATCGCCCAGTTCTTGGAAGTGGTGTTCACCGAGGTTCATTTTCCTAGTTCTGCGTAGTTTTGGGCATTCACATAGGAAGTGAGATGTGCTCTCTTCTGTCCACTTACATAGCGAGCAGTCTGAGATTACTGGGGCTGGGTAGTCTTATAGACTCGGATTCCACATTGTTTAGGGCATTTTATATATCCAGGAAGGCCTCTAGTATACTTTTTTTTGTGGTGGAGTGAATTTTCAATTTTTGCAAGGCTGGGTCACCAGATCGGCCTTTAGTACAGGCGTGTTGGGCTGGCGACATATCTTGGGACTTAGTTTGGATCGAATGTGTAGGTCGATTAATCTTTCAGTGGCTTGAGTAGGAAGGAGGTGCATAAGTCTGATCGGTCTAAAGAAGTTAGAAGTTAGAAATTATTTCCTGGATAACCTTTAGACGTTTCACCTAGTCTATCATTCAAGTGGCTATGAAAAAAGGTTCGCAGAAGTACACAGAATTTGGGTTTTCATCTCCCTATCTTCTACAGAATTCGTCAGGGAGTACTTATCTATTTCGTCTTTTTTCTTAGCAATGATCCATTCAACATTAGAGCATGTATTCTTCTTTCGTAATAACTGTCATCTACCAGCGGCGATATTATAACAATAAGGTCCATTCGACGTTAAAATATTTACCCTTCTTCCTATAATGAGTGAATGTCACTTTATTTGAAATAGATTCGATTCCACATTTAAGTAGAGCTTAGTGAACATGAGCAGAGGCAACTTCTCCAAGGCTCCGTTCGTCCAGCTTCCATTTAGTATGGTCCCTCGTTAGAGGATTTCTAACAAACTAGTGTCGTACTATTGCCAATTGCAAGTACTGCCTTCACTAAGAGCAAGGATGCTGCTCCTCAATTTGTCGTAATTGCCATCTGAAATATCCTACAATACTCTCCTCCTATCGTAATTGGATTTCCATTTGCAGTCAAACTAAGTCGTTCCGTCCCCTTTCAATAGTCTCAAAAACACTTACATTACATTGTTATATTTTCTGTTGCCCCTGGTCGAAACTATTACATCACCGTCTACAGAATGCACAGCTTATTTTCCATAAACCTTAGGACATGCTGAATGAGTACCTTCATTAAATCAAATTTCCGTTTTCTCCAAGCAAACTTTCCCCACCCCCAACCCCACCTATTATGACAAACGAAATCATAAACAAATCTTTTAAATAACTTTTCTGTTAAATCGTTTATCAATTCCATGGAAAACCTTGATGGCATTACCCATTATTCGTGGAAACTATTCAAAAACTACTAGTCACAGAACCATTGTGACTTTCGAAACTTCCCCCATCCATCTACTGTACTTCAATCAGGAAAGTTTTAACAGAAACCTCCACGAAAACAGCAAGACAGAGGAGAAAACAAAAAATAAGGAACTTCCATGACAAACAAAGAAGAGAGAAAAATATCCTTTTCTCGACGAAATAAAAGAATAAAACATTTAATTCACTTTTCGTTGTGCAAATATGCGCATTCAAAAGTGAACGACAACCATCCAATGCATCCTCAGATACAAACAGGACGACACATGAGCACGACATGTGGAGGACTGAACTGACTTAAAAAAAAAAACTCTCACAAAAGTCATGTTTATTTTAAATTCGTTTATTTTTCATTCATCATTTTTAGATTTTCCTAGACAAAATAAAATAAAAAAAAAAAAAAAAACACAAAAGATACTCCAGAAAAAGTTAGATACTAACAGATGACAAGTGTACGTGTGTTGCCCCCCCAATTAAGGATAACCTTTCAAGTTAAACTGTTCCAAATGAATACCAAAAACCATAAATTACTGACAAACACACACAAAGAGATACATTAGCGTTAATAAATAAATAAATAAATAATTTATCCTAAAGATACTAATTGCTTATAACACGATTGCGTTGTGAATTATTCACAATCGGACAACTTCGACGCCGGCAGTTGGTTGGAACAATGATTCGGCTGCCAGTTTCAATTTCTCGGAAACAAGACGAGCGATTTTCGGTGTACGCCTCCAGACAAACTCCCGAGTGCGGTCATGATTATCCTTGCTCTCCACCTCCACCTGGAATTGATGACGACGACAACCGAATTCGGTACACTCAAAGGGTATGTGTTAATTTATCAGCAACGCTTACCTGTTTCGGCTGTTGAACCTTGATAGAGACTAGAGTGGCTCGGTCATTCACTACGCTGAACTTAATCCTGCCGATCATTTCGTTGGTGCGGGCCGTGGCTGTCTTCACGTTGCGCACGTTGCCGCGCTTGAAAGACTTCTCCACTTTGAGTGTCAATGGGCCCAGTGTGAATTTGCTTTTAATTGTCGAATTTCTGCCTTCCGGATCGCTGACCACTTTGGCATTGCCCACACGACGGAGTGATGCTAAACCAGAGAGGCTACCCTCGGCGCGGCGTAGTCTTTCCACTGTCGGCGGTTGTACCACCGAATTCGAGGAGGCTGTGGAGGTCTGTTTGAGTTTTTGCTTTGTTGCCTGTTTGTTGACGGTATTGCTGCTGGTCGTACGTAGGGGTTGGGTTTTTCTTCTATTTTTTGTTCCTAACAACGAGGGTACTGTACGCTGTTCGGCTGATTCAGTGCTGACGGTTTGTGGTTTTGGTTGCTGCTGTTGCTGTTGCTGTTGCTTTGACTCTTCAATGGAAGATGCAGGCTTTTGTTCCAAGGATTGTTGGCTGACAGCTTCTGATTTGACATCTGTTACTGTGTTGGTGTTGTCAGTTGTGTCCGTGGAGCGAGCCTTGTGACCACCGGCAACTTTTTTCGTTTTACTAAATGAATCAAAGGGAGAGCGAGAGATGGTAATTAAGTTGAGTGGCAGAAAGTCTTTTGAAATGAAGTCAATGGATTATGGCCGATGAGATCCTTATAAATACGCAGAAAGGATGTACTATGAACGCATGTTCGATTGTGGGATCTGCAACGCATTTGAATGGTTATTGGAAAGTTTTGTGATGCAAGATAGTAGGCGCAGGCTGTATAGTGGACTAGGTATCTGTATGGCCGATGAGATCCTTATAAATACGCAGAAAGGATATACTATGAACGCATGTTCGATTGTGGGATCTGCAACGCATTTGAATGTTTATTGGAAAGTTTTGTGATGCAAGATAGTAGGCGCAGGCTGTATAGTGGACTAGGTATCTGTTTGTGGGCCAAGCTATGATGTTTTTAAACAGAGTATCTGAGTGACATTACACTGGACTATGAGACAAATGCTAGTCACAAGGGCGGGCTTACCAGCTCACTGAAAAAATTGCCAAAAATTTGAGTTAACTTTACGCAAAAACCTCTGTTCGTTGGAGCCATAAGAGGTGGGTCAGCAGATTGAAAAATGCAGGACAACTTGACTGAAGCAAATAGAGCTGTAAAAGGACACATAATCGACGGAGTACCCGATGCACAAAGAAAGTTTCAGCTACTTCTCTACGATTCTCAAGGATTATGAAGTGAAATAGACTAAGGTCTATCCAGATAGGATGACGAATTAATAGGGTTATTCCAGAATAGACGTTGAATTGTAAAACGAAAAAGAGAAAGACTTTGGATATTTTCGATTCTGGAGCTTGATTAACGTACTCAAGCAGTCGTACTGGTTACGGTAACCAAAAATGTAAAAGATAGGCCTTTGGGACTGTAGAATTCTAAGCAATTTTTGAGTCACCAGATCGAGGAACTAAGTATGTCTTGTTGAAGGATACTGTACATAGCCTTGGGGCAAAGAATTGGGTTTAAAAAATGAGACTCTTACGATCACTTATACCTAGAATGAGAAGAGGGTAAGCTAGATGGCTGCCTTGAGGGACACCGAAGGCGTCTGAGTTTGGAGTTGATCCTTTACTAAGTTATTCCATTTCAGGTGGATAAAGAAGTTCAAATTGGGTTCTCGTACGATGAGAATGTTGCACTGGACCTATTTTATCAATAGCCCTGGCTTATCCTGCAAAGTATTCAAAGACTCGTCTATTTTTGATTCCAATCATGATTTGATTTTAGATGCATAACTTCTGTAACTACGTTCACTAGGTAAAAGGGTCAAATACAGGACTGTAGCTCGACTCGAAGCAATTAATCCTGCCATTCGAAATATAATCTTGATTGTTACTATGGGCTTATATCCTAAGCCAGAAACGAAGCTGATTCAATATGTATAAGTTATACCAGCTTTCATCTTCTAATGGAAAAGAACCATTTCACTGAGTAAGTTGTTTAAGAAAAGGCTTTCCATTTTGACCAAGAGTCTCAAATAGATATAGTAGAGGTATAGAATCTTAGGTAGGTGTATGTTGAAGCTAAGGAACTAATAGGTTGATACTAAAGACAGCCTCAATAGCATCTACCAATCCCGGATTTACCCAAGATTGTGCGTCGTTCAGGGTTTAAGTTTGGATCAGAGGACAGGAAAACGGGCTAAGCCAAGAAGATTTCGATTATTTTAACCAGAAAAGATCTATGAATTGTATTCGAATACAGATGGGACTCCCAAGTTAAATCGGAAAGAAATCCTTATCCTTCTCGGTACTGTCTGACCTCATCTTTCAATATTTCTACTTAAACCTAAGGACCTGGATTGAAGATCAATCATCAAAATCGGATGAAATTACACTAGGATTTCAAATGAACCTTACAGTGGTCCTGCCATGTCAAGCTGTACCTACACCCTTGTGCCAAAGTGAATAGAAAACTAGAAGGATAAGGAAACCTCACAGACAAAAAAAGTGGAATATCCTCCTGGTTACACCTATATCAATGTATAGTACACGCAATCCTTTTGCAGAGTATTCCCATCCAAAAGTGACACGTTCGTCTTACATTCACTAAAATTACCTTTTCTTGTTCGTCTTTGTTGCACTGGCACCACCAGTGCTGGGTTTTGCCTTTGTAACTTGCTTCGGTGTGGAGACCAAACGAACTTTGAAAGGATCATACGAATCGGATACGATGCGATTGATTCGAGCGAAAATCGCATCAATAAATTGATTGTGACGCTCCTGGAATGCATCCTTTGGCATCTCAATGACGACATTCTTCTCGGCTCCGCCTGTCGAAAAAGGAAGAAAGAGAAAAAGGACAATTCATAGTAAACTATTGTTCTCGTTGTATACTGTCACTTCTGTGAGGTTATTGGTTTTTTTTTTTTTTTGTCAAACCAAAGAGAACAATGTATCGATTGTTAACGGTTATCTAATGTTTGTGGTATATCGTCCTTTTTTTTTGAATATGAAGATGATAGCAGAATAACAAGCTTATTACCGACTACAGCCTTGAATATATGTATGTATGCATGGATTTTACTAGGTAATTGGCAGCATTGATGGTGATGGTTTATTTTATTTGCTGGTGGTTGTGATGGTAGTGGTGGTTAGACTAGCGTTTAATTGCACTTTTATTAGTTAATAATAATTGTTGTTATAAAAAAAAAGCTGCAAAGCATTGGTTTATAGCCGTTTTGTTAGTGTTACTCGTTTTTTTTTTTGGTTTTTACTTTTTGCGGTGAAATATCGTCGTGTGTGCACTACAACTGGTTATGACGACATTGAAGCAAACGTTTACGTTTTAGCAGGCAGTTTTATGGTTATCTTGCATGTTAGGTATTTAAGCCAAAACGACAGAGTTTATTGCTCCGGTTGATGTATTATTATTTCTAGTTGATGACTAAACAAAAAAAGTTTGACTACTAGCGGTGGTGTTAGCATGTATAGTTACATATATTTGTTGTTTGGTTTTTATTTATTTTTTTTTTTTGGTAAGCAAGTAAGCAAGTGTGTCAGTGTGTTACAAGAGAAGTGTTCCAAGCCATTAAGCAAAATTAATTCAATTAGAAACGAAAGCCCAGGCAAAAAAAAAAACGGATACAAACCTTGATATATGGTTAAAGGTAGGTATAGTACGAATGGGAAAATTGAAATTTCATTTGTTTATGTTAATATCTTTTTACAGCTGTTTTTATGGAAAATAATTAAAATTAAGTGGCTTTTATTATATGACTTACCAGAAACGGCATGGCATGCCATGACCTATAAAACCTTGCCACTTTTATAGTGTCTGCGAAGATAAACAGACACGAAGAGGGGTCTGTTTAAATTTTCCATTAATAAGTTTGACTCAGTTTTTTTTTTTTTTAATCGAAACCTAGACGAACTTTGAACTCGTCATAAAGAAGGTTTTTGCTTATACCTTTAAGTACGGCTGGGGAATGGTTTGTGTCCTTAGGGTATGTGTCCTTAGGGGGATAATTCAGACACAGACTGATGTATACTTTAAAAAATCGATGAAGGCAGATGGAAGACTTATCAGTTAAGTAGTTACATTAAGGGTAAGTGATAACAAAAGACCTCTTGTACTTGGACAAGGCAAGTAGGAAGTGATGCATCTAAGCAGCCTTTTTCTAAATATTGTGGCAGAAGCAGCTAAGTCAAAGCTCAACAATGAATTAGGCTGAAACCAATTGAAATCCAATGAAAGAGACATGTAAGTAACATATACATACAAGGTACTGTCCAATGTAAACAGGCCATCTTCTGACTGGAAAAGGCATTTTAACTATCAACCACTCTCCATATTGGCCTGAATTGGCCACTTGCCTTCCCAGAAATTTACCCATTAAAGGAAAGGGTTTTCTGCCATCCAAAGGGACATCCCGGCCAATGGTCAGAAATACCCATTCGAGGCACTTATAGAATGTGCAAATTGCTGTATTGAGTCGGAAGGGGACTATTTTGAATTAAATAGTCGTAGCTTTAAAGGAGATATCGACCTACTCTTAGACTTTACCTTTTCCAGTCTTAGGCTCGTGAAAATTTGTTTGTTGCCCCTAAATTTTCTTGCCAGATAAATACTTAATTTGATCCTCAATTGGACGAAAATACATTCATGATTAAGCAGATCAAGCAGTATACCAAGCCAGTAGAGCTCTCCTTAGCTGGCTGCAAGTCCCTACGAAGAGTGTAAAATAGAAGACATCTGACTGACGACTCTCTTGTACTCTGAAATAGACATACATAGACGACGTCGATATCTGAAGAGACTGATAGACCGATAAAAAGAAGTTAGAACTAAGTATCTGCTTGCGTTTGCTAAAACTAAACATATCCTGGCTCTAGCACTCTTCTGCATAACGTAGACAAATGCGATTAGAAGCTGACCTCATCAAAGGCTGTGGCGATACAGGCCAAGAGGAGAGCACATCTCACTTCCTATGTAAATGTCCAAGCCTATGCTATTGCGAGGCTAAAAAACAACTTTTGTCTTTGTTTTCAGGTTAAAAATGGAAAATTTATGAAAAAAAAGTACGTATACGCCACCCTTCCAGTACTACATTCCTATCAGGTATTTCGTTTCTGTGCACCCCAAGCACAACCGAGCTCCACTGCTACCTCGGTGTGAGGAGTAGAACATTTAAATTTTCGAACCCAAAATGTATGGAAAAAAAATTTGGTATACGACACCGACTTCGATACAAGCCAGTGTTCTGATCACACAGTTTTAGCCAGATATTTCGTTTCTGTGTATGTCCTTTTGGCCACCTCTTCACGGACCAAAATTGAGTGAAATTTTCACCCAATATTTCTGTTTTGTCTGCAATAGAATGAACCAAATAGCTGGTTGAAGTGAGTAGCGAGTTTCTTCAGAGGGCACCCATATATGTTTGTCGTATCTCTTAAATGAGTTTTCCAAATGAGTATTTTTTGTATAGGAAACTCAATCCTGAACAACACCTAAGGCTGACGTGACAATGACTTGTTTTCGTTTGAATTTGTGTTTGGTAAAAATGTCTTTCAGAAACACAGCTCGTCTTAGTTAGTCTTCCCTCTGGGTTATTTCTAGACGTATTGGCTTTATGCAAAATCGTTTACAAAGACCAAATTGACTAGTTGTCGAACAGTAATGTTAAAGTGCTATTAGAGCCAAAGGTTAACGTTTCTTCCTTCGCCTTGTTGCTGACGGTGGAGCAACAATACTAAGACAATTAGCAAGGATATAAGTTAAGAAGATGGGCTTTACAAGCTAAAGATATTACAAGCAAAAGTAGAAGATGAACTGGAAGCCCATAGGACCATACCGATATCCAGTCAAGATGACTTTTACATTTTGCGTCCAAGGAAGGACTACACAAATCTTATTGTGGTCCGAAATATATCTGAAACTTAACGTTGTAGACTGAGACTTTTGTATGTATGTAGGTGAAGGTTGTCTGATGAATTTATGTAGGCATGAATATCGACGTGAATGCTGACATATGTATGTATGTTCCGATTATTCTATTCCAGGAGATTGGAAGATGATTTTTGAGTCAAGTTACAGTGGTTAGAAAGGAAGGAAGCACGGCAACTGGGAGGCACATTTCGAGAAATCGCAATTCCCTAGGACCCACAAGGGGATACAGGACATACAGTAACATAAGTATTTGTCTTTTGAAAATATACTTAAACTATAGATCGCCTTCGTAAGTTCGAAAAATTTGTGAAAAGACAGGTCACGACGGGACTTGTTCAATTTTTAAAGAAACCGTTCCAGTTGGATAGCTACTACCCAATACTGAAAAAGTCTAAAGAAAAGTGAAACCATACCTTCTTAAGAGTGTCTATGTGCACTTAATCATTGCGAGACTAAGTACGCTGCAGATTGTAAGACGCCGCAGTTTCTGGTATTACTTCTGCGATGATAGACTGAAGACTATAAGACTTTAGAGGAAATATTGATTTTAAAGACAGTACTCATTAAAAATACTAGTAAATCTGTATTTAAAAAAAAACTGTCACCGGTTGAACTATCTAAACAAAAAGGATATACGCTTGCAAATCCCATGGCAGGAAGTGAGATAGAATTACAAATGTTTTCAAAAGATTTTGCCTAAAGCCTAATATATCGTTCTTAAGGACTGTCAGGAACATTCAAGGACAAAGGACAGTCAAAATAAGAAAAACCTTGGAATGGGTGTATTGGTCATATATTTGCAAGAAGTGAAAGAAATGTTGGAGCATTTTTCAATATTAAAGAACGTATCCCACTAACTAATAGTATTTACAGTCTGCACTTAGGTTCCATGTCACCCTCAATAAATCCCTTCGTAAACCTTGGTAAGAAAAACTCAAGGAAGACTTACCCTTCCTGTCAAAACTTAAGAAGCATTAGTCTAGTCATTAGGGTGTACAACGTGATGTCAGAATATACATACATCTGACTGTACTGTACTAATTAAGTAAAATACTGTCGCCAGTAATGCAAATACAAAAACATTTCTCAAAATGAAAATTCAAATACTGTTGATACCTCAGCATTCGAAATTGATTGACACATTTGTTCAGAATGTTACTCAAATATCCATCACAGTATATATTTCTACTTAGGAAAATCATTACACGTCACATTTTGCCTCGAAATTCATAAATCAATTTGGGAAAATTCAAAAGAAATTTAATCATCACAACCAGGTGGCAAGAATTTCCACCTCTTTCAACCTCACAGCCCTCCTGCCGCCCAGCCTGTTGCTCTAATTCCATTATTGATTTTCACAGCGATTTCATTACAAAAGTTCAAATCACATTCTTACGTTGTTGGTACCTGCACTCAGCGGTGAGTCCTTAAAGGAGAATTCCTTTCTTTTCCTTTGATTTTGATTTCTTAACTTCTTATAGCCTGTGCCATGAACTTCCCCCACTCTCCACAGCCAATTTTATGTCTATGTATCTGGTTATATTGACTTTTTTTTTTCATTCATTCAATGTACACTTTTGCAAGGAGTAAAACTTCCTTTTTGAAACATTTTCTCAGGAGAAAAAAAAAAAGAATTTTGAAATATCCCTCAGCTCTAGGGCACACGAGAAGGTAAAACATTAGCGGCTATGTCGTCCTGAAAAGTTTTTCAATTAGCAACTAATTTAGCTCTCCTTTTCAGTACAGGAACAGGATGTTGAGAAACAGTATTATTATTATTTTTTTTTTTTTTTTTTGCATCTTCAGGTTATGAAAATATGTTCCTTCTATTTTTTTCTACAAAACAAAACCTAGAAAATAGATACATCAAGCCGATAGGTACAAGAGAATAAAAGCAACACACAAAGCAGAGAAGCGCAGCAACAGTTTTTTTTTTTTCTACGAACAAATACTTATAAAAAGCGAAGAAGAGTAGAAAGAACAGTGACAGTAAAGGATAATCTACAAGAGGCGTAGTTTTAAAAGAAAGAATTTTACATTTAAAAGTTTTTTTTTTTTAAACTTAAACTTAACGAGATGTTTATGTAAAATGTATGAAACTACTAAACAGACATCTAAAGATGGTAAAAACAAATTAAAAAAATTTACAAAAAAAAAAATAAAAATATAAAATAACATTTAAACGCTTGAAAAAATTTCGTCTCGGATTTTGGTTGCATTCACAGATATTCGACGTAGGAGTTGGCTAAATTTTGGCTTTCACTTGATCCTGGGAAGGACAGTGATTTGTTTGATTCGAGTGCTCTAGGACTACTGCGACTTTCGTCTGTCTGTACATTAGGTGTCGTTTAGACCTCGATGTTCAGAAAAGAGAGTTCGGTCAGTCAAATTGGCTACTATTGAAAGGAAAACTAATTATATCCTCTGTCTGTTTTTCAGAATAAGGAATTGTGGGCAAGAATGTAAGGCATATGACCATTAGCTTTACGATATCGAGTCAAGAGCTGTAGCCATAGATTGCCTACTGAATAAGAGAACACATCTCCAGAAACCGCACACTACAAGCGGATACAGGACTTACATAAGTAAGTAAGTATATTGGCATGCGGTTAGCTAAGGACCGGGCTAACTAGGGAAGCTTGTTGAAGGCCCAGGTTCCCCCGAATTATAGCGCCACTTAAGTAAGTATATTCGTAGAACATATCTTTGGCTTTAAAAGTTTGTAGGATGAAAATTCAGAAAGTTATTTTGGAAAGGCTATGCCAAAAATTCCCCATAATCAGTGGAGTTCCGCAGGGGTCTGTACTGAGTCGGATACTAGGAACTGTCAGAACGATATTGCCATTGTAGTTTTGAAAGGACGAAATATGCGTGGAGCAGTGCGAATTCTGTAGCATTGGCAAGCAAGACAGAGGATTGATAGTGGCTAGAGCTACACAAGCAATCCAGTGACTTGGTGCAGCTTGAAATTCTGACATATGGACGTATCGCTGTTAGAGAAGATCTAAGAGTTTTAAAAACTATGAAAGTGAACAAAGTTTAACGAGCTCAAGTAGTCTCAGCCACATATTTCAATTACTCCAGGAACAGCCAGACTATGGACTAAGTCTTGAATGGATGTCGCTAGATTTCTGAACTTAGGAGCATGCAAAGGCTTCCCGAAATTCTTGGCTCCTAGGATTAAAACATTTAAGAAAGAGCTCTTTAGAGATAAGAGTCCTTTACTTTACCAGGTTGAACTAAGTTTTTTCCTTAAATATAAACTAAAATCAAGTTAAACTGATTTAAAAAAAAAAATCTAAATCTACAACTCCATGCCATAACCCTGTGAATGCATTTTTGGTTTTTTTTTTTTCTTTTTAATCAAACTTTACTTTCTAGTATTTTAAATTTTCAAAACCACGCCTTTTGATTTCCTTTTGTTTTCCTTTTTTTCCGATTTTTCACTCTCTTTGACCTCAGAGATACATAAGTATGTATGTATGACTTTTAATAAAACACAAATTTTTCTTTCAATAAATTATACAATTTCATTTCTCTATTTTAAGTTTTTGTTTTTTTTTTTAAATAAATAAATAAATAAATTAAATAGCTTATATAACAAAAGGACACAATTCAGTTATACCATTTGTTTTTTTTTTTTTTTGTAAAAAAAGATCTCTTGTTTGATTGTGTATTATGTTGTGTTTGTGTGCAAAAAAAAGAGAAAAAAATTATTTATGAGGTGAAATCCGGCGGGCATTTCAAAAATTTGTTAAACTTTTTGTGTTTTCTTTTGATGGGACACCATTTTTCAAGCGTTTTATGGTCCCCAACCACCCACTGAATAGCGTTTTGTGTTGTGATGATAATGTTGGTCGACATTTGTATTGTTTTTTGTATCTATCTATACTACTTACAAGAAAATAAATAAATAAGTAAATTAAATTCTACGTTTATGTCAAAGAAGACGTTTAGGTCTAGAAAAGTTTGATAGCAGAAATGATTGTTTTGTGATTTGTTTTTTGTCGAATTTTCGTTTCGAGTTAGATAGTTTGACTAGCACCAAACTCTCTTTATCAGTTTTGTTTTTGTTTTTGTTTTTTTTGAATTGTTAATGTTTTAAAGCCGACTTTTTAGATTTTTTTGATTTTTTTGACTCACGTGCACGTCTTGCTTCAATGACATCGTCACCAACGATATCATCGTCGTCATCATCGTCATCGGTATCGTCGTCGTCCTCGTCATCATCATCACCGGTAAGGGCACCGGTTATGTCATCCTCATCGTCGTCATCATCATCGTCGGATGATTCGATTTCATTGGCAGCGACAGGCGCGGCAGCTGCAGATACTTTCGCTGTAGTCGATTCTAAGGGTTTGTTATTCAGCGATTGGATATCGACTTTGGTGTCAATGCCGGTGTTCTCTTCGTCGTAGAAAACGTTTTGTTCACCTTCAGCGACATCATCGGCAGCTGATGCGATAGTATTTTCGGCCTCAGAGGCATTGGATGCGGCTTCCTCAAGAACTTCCGAGGGAGCTGGGACGGCGGCAACAGCTGGGGCGACGGGCTGTACTGGGGCAGCAACTGGTGCGGGCTGAGCGACAGCAGCAGCTGGACTGGCCTCATCTTCATCGTCATCATCATCATCGTCGTCATCTGAAAATTATAGTTGAATTCAAATTTGAAAATGCTAAGTGATTTTTTTTTTTTTCGTTTAGTTTGTTGGATTTATACCTCCAAGGATGTCATCGAAAATTCTATCTAAGTAGTCGTCATCATCATCATCTTCGTCATCGTCATCTGATGTGGTGGCGCCTGGTGCAGCCTGACCTTGTGGGGTGTCCTCCTCATCATCATCGTCTTCGTCATCATCATCATCGTCCTCCTCGTCATCGTCGTCATCTGCAAGTCCCGAAAGGAGTTGTACTGAATGAAAACCACAATTGGCACACCATTCCAGTTACACTCACCATCATCATCGTCCACTAGGTCACCTAGATCAGGTTCATCATCATCATCGTCCTCATCATCATCGTCATCATCATCTGTGCCGGCAGCAGCAACCGGGGCAGCTGGTGCAACATCACCAGTTGCTGCTTGTCGACCACCGAGTGCTCGGGCCTTTGCCAGTTCATGATTCTCCACCAGTTGGACAGGCGACGAATGGCACTCCAACAGCATGAAGCCCAAGAGGCATACGACTAAAATGGCTAATTTCATTTTGTGCTATTCTTTCACCTGTAAGGGGGAGAACCAAAGAGAAGGAAGACCATAAGTATCATAGAACGACGAGTGCTTGCATAAATTTTCCACGAAAACTACAATTTATTTCCCAGCGCAGTACAATGCAGTGCTGTCGCATAGTCACAGGGGTTCTGAAGATGGTGGGTCTGCATACGAGTGGTCAATTTTCATGTTGTTTACCTTTCTTTTATAGTGCGTAACATTAACCCAGTTAACAAGAGTGAAATACCTGTTACCACGACGGAGAAACACCAGCCATCCAGGCTGGAAGGCGACACGGAGGGAGGAAAGTCGCACACTGTACAAAAGTGGACTGTTAACCCACTTCTGACACATGGAGTGGTTACTGCTTCAGCTGGTGCTGCACATACGATGACACATACACACAAAAACAAAAATGTATCTCAATGAAGCAGAAGTGTGTTGCTATGGCCAGCCAACAGAATGTCGCACTAAAAAGATACAACACAAAGGAGGAGGAAAACAAGAAAAATAAAAAAGAATATGGGTGAAGTACAAAACAGGAAGACGCGAAATGGAATAACTGTAGTGACTCCATTTAAATGGTTAGCATGCCAGCTAAGTCTGTGTAGACATGCAAGACGACAATGAACTTGGAAGTGTGAATAGATACAGGTGCATCTCTTCTCTAGATACTTTTCTTTGTACGTAATAGTATGTATCCCCCTCCTCGCATTTATACAAACGCATGTAACCACTGCACATTTCCGTGTTCTCAGGCGAGGAAAAGTCAATGAACTGCTGCCCATTGTGGGCAATGATTTCACCACACAACCACTAACCGCAATTCCTAATCAATTATTCATCGTGTAACTGGAAACAGTTTGCAAATATTAAATTGATAAGAAAACGTGAGATATCTATTTGTCATTCAAATCATGTAAACCAGGTGTGACTTTTTTTTTCTTTCTCTCTACTGTTGTCGTTTGGTTTTGGTTTGACAAAAAAAACTTTTACTTTTTATTTGTATCTGCTTGTAGCTTGTATCTATTGGATTTGGTTTGGAACTTTTTTGTGTGACGACTTTTTTTTTGTGTAAACATGACAATCCACCGACGAACCAAAGAAAATAAAATCCCGAGAAAGATACAAAACAACAGAATTCAAAAAGAAAGATGCGATGACGACAATGAAACTTTCTAAGGGACATTGAAGTCAATTCGATTTTGTGTCTTCTTTTGCTCCGACTGTGTACAAATGTCGACTTCAGTGGGAAATCAGGTTGATTGTAAATTTTTTTTTAAGCGGGACTGTCTATAGGTCTGTATGGTGGATGCATAAACAATGTTCAACAAAAAAAAAAAAAAAAAACAAGACGACGACAACAAGACTGAAGAAGAAGTAGAGGAGGAAGAACAGAAAAAAAAAAAAAAAGAAACATGAATACTAACTGACAGGCGGTGGCAACTAGTCATGATCGTGAATTAATTGAGTGAAAGCTCATTTGCTTGTACGCATTCGTATTCAAGACGACAGAGAAAACTTGACCTATTGTCATTCGGATGCACACACCTGGAATGTGGAATGGTCGAGAAGAAAACGTGTGTAGAAAGAAGAAGATGGAAATGGATATGGTAACGAGGGAAATGTGAAGGCGGGTCTTGTCAAAGACGATAGTATCTGCGTTCATTTTTATGAGTGACATACGAATAGCTTTTTGATTTTCTTAGTCAAAATGGATCAAGAAGTCGGTTTAGATAACTCTCTATTATTATAGTTGTATAAAGGGCCTAGGAATCGATGAGAACAACCAACAGAACCGACGGAACCGACATCTACTGTTGGAGAGGAAGCACTTATAAGAAAGACTGATAGTCGAATGTGTTCTGTAGGCAAACCCAATGTGGTTAGAGCATGGATATCATCTCGGACGACGTCCTAACAAAACTACCCGTAGCTCTGCTAGCAATGAAACCTAGAAAACTTGGCATAACGAAGTTTGGAAAGCATTAGCAGCCAAATGCAAGAAAATGCCCATATTGGCCTTGAAGCTACCTTGCACTGATCAAAAAATCCATTTGGCTTCGTCTTCATCCTAACTGTTTTCAAAATCTTTCAAAAAAAAGGGACGGCCACGCCTCCATCTTCAAAATCTCTCCAGCAAATATGGATGACTCTGGCCCAAAAGATAGTCACTGTCTCCAGATGACCCTCCAGATCAGTCTGGAATGAGGATTCACTTCTAGAAGATGAGTCGACTGCTTATAAATCAAAATTGGAGCTGGTGGGAGTGCTTTCTCCAACAATCTTAATCTTAAGCCGACTTTGGGTCCACCAAATCTTTGTAGCATGTTTCAAGCGAAAATTGTCATCTTTTTGGGCCAGCATCTGTCCAATCTCTGGAATCGATCTCTATTAGTTCTTTAGTAGGTCTACTCTGTCTATCGTCTTTGATGGAGATTTCTGAATCTGTTTGATCCGGGGTCACAGCGTTACAAGGGATTGAATGGCTAAACAGGAACGACGAACGACCAATTTTCACGGACAAAGCCACCTAAGGCGTACCAATTGCTATATGCAAACTAAAATTCAAGCTGGATGGTATCAAGAGAACAAATCTTACGTTGCCAACGAGTTCCTCAATAGATTGGATATCGATGCTGGACATTATGCAGTAGACAAGCACTGTACTTTTGTAGAAACTCTATCGATGAAGAAGAGGGTGTAAGGATTCCTTACCTTCTTTGCTTCTGTCCAGGTCTCTCCAGTATAGCCTTTCAGACAATCTTTGCGCTCTTGCGCTTAGTCAGAAGTTCAAAATGATTTATGGAAAAGGTTTGGAGGATCTTTCTCCTATGATCCATGTGGTACCACTATGAACCAAGTGCTGGTCTCTGTCTTTTTGTTGGGGGTTTTGACCAATCAATCAAAAAGAAACTTATTCGCAGACTATCAAGGACTATTCCTCTTAGAACATTTAAAGTTTTAAAGCAAAGTAAATGGACTAAGTTGCGGTAGCCAAATGCGAGTTTTGTAGTGAGTAGTACAACCGAATGCACATTACTTGATACAAGTATTGTTATTCTGCGAAGGCTGCACATGTCAGACATTCAGTTAACCAATGGGACTTACATTCTCTGTGAGATTCCGAAACAATCTTTGTGGTTTATTACGTTTGATAACATCGTAACAGTTTCAATCCTACTCCTCACATCCATTGGCAAATAACCTTTAGCATTGAGAGGATATGATCGAGTTTCCCATTAGATGACTTCCATACATACATTCCGCAAACTATGAGGGGTAGTTCATCGACCCTATTCCAATTGGAGTTTAGAAACATTTTCGTTCAGACGTATACAAAACAAAGCAAATGAATGCTCCGAGGACGATACAATCCTGAATTCAAAAACCATCATCCGCATAACCCAGTGCGTAACAACACTCACAGATACTCTGCCAAGATAATCTCCAACTAAACCGACACAATGGGCATGCTGCTGAGTTCGAAATACATACGCCGGAGCCACAGTTGTCAACAAAATCTTCTCCAACATGCACAGGATGGGTCTGTGCCTGAAGGGAGAAAATCAAATTAGAAAGCCTAGCTCATACATATATGGGATCTCGATGTTCCCATCACCAGATTTTTCGATTTAACCAATGCAAACACAGATCCATAGGTGTATCTATGCACTCTTGCATTGCCATGAGCTGGGAGATAAAAGTTGAAACAAAAATCTTTACCTTTCCACTTGCCACTGCAATCACATTTCGACAAAAAGACCATCTGACTTTGATCAAACAGCAGGCAGTACCAAGACATAGTGGCATCCAAGAGGAGATACATTTCCGTTCGTAGGGCGAACGTTAAGCCAAGCAACGATAAAAGACAATTGAATTCCGATAAATAATTCAAATGGTACACATAAATCGGATTTCATATACCCATACTTCTGACCATAGAAACTATTGTCTTGGACTTGGTAACAAATAAAATATTCGACAACGAACTGAATTCTAAGCTACACAATCATAAATAGTCCAGTGATTTCGGTTCAGTTTTTATAATGGCCAAGAGATGGTGAGAAGATTTTCTCCAATTTTGAATAAATAACACACAATGGGATCCTTTTGTGTACTATTCATAGAAGATGTGTAAGTTATTGCATATTGAATTAGATTTACATTCAATAAACATGACGAAGAGGCATCATTTTCTCCGGACGGACCGTCATCCTTGGACTGCCACAAATGTACTTTGAAACTCAATCAAATTACTTCAAAATATGTATATTTACAAAAAATATTAAGTCTCGGTCTGAAATCCAATCAAATTTATTCTCAGAACTGTGTTGTATCTGCAACCAGAAAACCAAATATAATATTTTTAGCTTCAATCTTAAGCGTGTCGGCTCACAAGTACCTTAATCTGTCCCTTCTGTTTGAGGACAGTATATTAATCAGAGTCATTTTAAAGACCCAACACAGATCAAAGGATAAACATGCACATTCTAATTCCGTCTTCTCTCACTAAGCTAAGGATATCCAAGGAATATCTCAAGGATGTTCCATTGAATTGTGTTTATTATTGGGTTTAGTCCTACACTCTTGATGTGTGGGAGGTTATATCATTCAAAGTTCATCGGACTTTACCCAAACAAAAGCGTTATGCAAACGGTATTGGTTCTACTAACAATATGGCAATTTAATTAACACCCAGGTGTTAAGTATCTTTTATGGTTTCGACAAGAAATTCTTCGTCTTAACCTATCACACTAAATGTGCAATGGATTGGTGTGTCTGTTCTGAACATGAACATTATATGACCGGAATCGAAGGTCATTAAGACTAGCATTTGTAATAATTAAAGAACTGTGAAAACTAACAGCACTAAGCTGAACAACCGCATATTAATTGCATGACCATAAACTGCAATTTCCGTGACACGAAAGTACTTCTGGGTGTGTACTGGGCACGAACATGACGTTAAGATTTGAAGTTTCCAATTCATGATAGTGTTACGATTTAAAAGCAATTAAAAGGATGTTTTGTACCAAAGCCACAATCAATCACTATTTCTTAGAAATGAGGTTGAAATTTTCCAGGGAAGAGGAAATGATTCAGCTGATCCTGGGGGTGTTACCATTCGACTCGTTCAATCACGAAAGGTTTTGAAAATGTCAGTTTATGTCAAAATGTTGTTTGCCTTTTGACAGCACAATGATATATTGACAAGATGTGGATGGGTTGGAACTAGCTTTCTTCAAGATACAGGACTTCTGTTCATCTGATGCTATGAATGGTTTGTAAGGCGTTCAAGACTTGCTCTATACGAAATCGGTCGAAAAGTACTAGTAACTTCGAGCGCTTTTCGAATACCATTCTGTTACAATTACGACCATAGATCAGACCCACAGGCCTATATTTATTTCTACTACCTTTTGGGTGTACGCCTTGAATTTATAGAAAAATTTAAATGACTTTATGGATTTCCTGTGAAACCATTTCTCAAATCTCAGACCAAATGCTTTTGCTGAGACAAGATCACAAGTATCCTGTCATCATCCTGCAAAAGGCAGCAACTTTTTGAAGTGTGTTGCCCATATCTTGTCTAAATTAATAATTTATAGAGTGAACCCAGTGCTGAAGTTAAGCTTTAGCTTAGAGTACCTATCAAGACAACCCTCAATTAATACGTACCTCTTGGGACTTAATAAGCAAATCGAAGCTTCAAGTCAAGCTTGATGCCTACTGACAATAGTTCAGAAGGAAGCTCCTAGATGGAATAGTCTTATCGGGACGGAGCTCATAGTAGGTGAAAAATAGTTTCTTACACTTCCTCATCCCCACATCTTCTGCAAACGTTTTGTGAAACAAGCCCCAGTCTTTTGAGATGTTGGCCTATCAGTGAGTATCCAGTGCGAACACCGATGAACTTGGTAATACGTTTCACATCAAGCCTGTGGTAGATACATAGGTTTAAAAACGATGCAAGCAAAGAGACTTTCCCATCTACACTTGGGCTTGCCTAGGCTCTGTCATTTTGGCAGGACCTTGTGCATCGTAACCTAGAGAACTTGTCAGCCTTGAAATTATCTGCATTGTCTCTATAGTCTGGCATCCAGTATTGGTAAATAATGAACTACTCAGTTATCCCAAGAAGAAGCAAACGGTGTTTGGAGTAAAGGACTTCCTTCAACTGTCACCAAAACAAATTTTAACAACTCCACCCAAAATTTTGAAGAAATTATTGTTCACTTTCATTCACAATTCATTTGAATTTACCTCTCCCAGAAATTGGTCCATATACCCATATGGAGTAGATCACATAGAGTTACCTACATAACCCCTTGAGGCTCGTTTCAAATAAAAATCGAACTTATACGACGACGAGACCTTCTCCCCACAATACCAACTGGTTGTTCAAATACAAAACGAACCTTTCTTTTGTTGAAATCAGAAAAAAATGTTGTAATACATAAGTTGGACAGAGCTTAGCCAACTAGTCGTCCGCTAAAGTACCACGAAACCTTGAAGGAGTTTTTGGGCTGTTTGACTTAGTGCTGGGATACTGATATTTTCGAATCTACTTTATATGGGTTCATAGTGAAAATGAGTACCAAAAAAGCTGGCAATCCTATGAGTCTAGTTCTTCGCACTTTGAAGCCCTTAATCAATGAAGAAATGTTGTAACTAGCAAACATCCATAGTGGCTTAGCTTCTGATTAAACTCTGCCTTCAAACAATGTATTTTCACCTCTTAAATGAGGATAATCACTATATACAATGCTGTGATTGATTCTCAATGCAAAATTACATCAAAATTTGAAGATGCCTTGCAGCTATGGATCAATCCCTCAGAACTGAGATATTTCCAATAGGAACCTATCACTTCTCACTGCCTTTGCCATTGCCACTTCAGTGACAGGACATTAGAAAGATATGTTTCCCAAGACATACACGAATTAATTGATGTTACACTAAACAATCTTTTCATGTTTCTCACGCGATCATGTCGGCCAAAAATCTGAACAACAAACGACAAGTAAGGAAGGAACTGAATACAGGAACAAGGACCAATCCACTCCGACTGATCATCACAATCGGAACGGAAAGACATTTGTGTGATAAGAACTAGACTTTTCACCTCTTCTCCGATCCAGATCCAGTAACTTATTCTCGTATTCTCTTCCGACTTCCACTTTATCGGTATCCGAATCGGTTTGTCGGTATCGGTAACGAAATTCGATGGGAGTTTGAAAACTTTGTAGAATGCGTAGCTACTGATGGATTTCTTTCATTTAGGTATCAAATTTTGGGGCATATCTACCTTTATCCATGCGAGTTCATCCATCCGTCGAATACGGGCCTGAAATAGATTTATAGGTTCGCAGAAATCGGTTGCGTTGCAAAACAAATCTACCCTCGTGGAGAATAGAGATTTTGAATCGGAATTCGAAGTGAAATTTAGCGTAACAGTACGATACAGTAGCCGATTCATTCGAAACGGATTTCGAAGTCTGCATGGACAGAATTCACAAGCACTGAACTGCAAGACTATGGTCACTCTTCAGAGACGCAAACATCTACTCCAAATCCAGATCAAATAGTACACATAAAACCAGAGTATATACCAATCAATCCTCATCTCCTTAATGAGCCTTTGGATAACACAAACAGAAGAGGAGAACAAAAAATAAAAAAAAGAACCACCAACTCATTTCGATCCACTCAAACCACTCATCCGTCAAATAATCACCCTTCAGCGGCTAAGCTTCATCATCTTAACGAACTCATTCTTCAATATTTCTCATTGTATCGGTTTCAATTAATTCCAAGAACCTCTACTTTAAATCAAGAACTCAGTCCAAGAACAAAAAAAAACTTTCAAAATCAATTTTCCCCTTACACTCGTCGTTGTGTACTATTTCATTGGAACCGAGCAACCGTACACCATCACTTTATCCATCAGATTTCTGCTTCAACACCCCATCAGGAGAAAAGTTCGTTTTTTTTTCCATTTATTTTGCCATGTGCCTGCATATATAGGTAGTCACATCGATTTTTGGCGCGCCTGTAGTTGAACAGTGTGAATGTTAATTATCCTGTTTCAGGACACCACACCACCACTCAGTGCCGATGGGCCGAGAAATGGTCGCCCATGGGCCTTTTTTTTATGTCGTTTTGCTTGCGTTCTAATCTAAATTAAATTACTTAAATCCTCTTGCCGCAGTGCATACTAAAGTGACCTTTATTCTTTCCTTCTTCAATCGGAAGGAATTCTTAGAATCCTTAACCCCCATCCTGGTGGCCTATTCGATGGCAAGCAATCGAAAAAGTTCGTTCTCTATAGCCAAGTGGATTGGATAGCCTCCTAACATTCCAAAAACGTTTTTTTTTTTTTCTCTCTGATTTTCTTCTTCTTCTTTTTTCCACTTTACTCTTACATTGACCCAGATTTACAGTGACACAGAATTTAAACTCCATAGGTGTGTGTCTGTTTACACGCACACTGTATCTGGAACAGCATTCTTGTTCGGGTAGATTGTGCAAATGGTACAAATACACACACACCCAGGAATAGAGAGAAGCAAAAAAAAAATGAAGAAGGGACTTCACCTGCAGGCTGCAAGTGTCATTTGCCACCTGCATTCACACTTTCAACTTTGTAATGCCCTAGATGGCAAGGTAGGACGAAAAAAAAAAAACAAAAAAAGGATACACCATCACCACCCCGTTGGATGAGGAAAAGTAGTTGTTCGCACCCGAAACTGGCGTTTCCTAAAAATATGACACTCGCAATGCTCTCTGCTACTTTGCCGGTGTTTGCCGCTAGCAAGGATCCCAATTTCTGCCAGATATTGATTTTTGAAACACGCTTTCCGCTCCATTTGTGGTTCCCACCAGTACCTACCGTACCGTACCGTACCGTACCGAACCGTATGTGCGAGCACGGTGCTGGTGTTCAATTTTAATGAACTTGAAATCTGAACAAGATATCAATTGAAATATGTGTAATGAGATATGAACCAGGTCCTCCTCCGGTTATGGGGAGGGAGTTTACAAATTGAATACACAACAGCAGGTAGGAGTTTTGTGTTTACAAGCTTTTTTGTGTTCCTGTTCCCTGGTTTCTTTTGAATTCAATGAGAGTCCTTTCTGCGACTGAAAGTTTGCACAAACTTAGTGGCGAGATTGGAAAATGTTTACTCAGTCCCGTGGCTGGTATAAATTTAAAAAGGTATCCTCAACGAGTACATGGGGAGGGTATGCTGCTTACACATACATGTATACATAAGTCTTAACGTTTATCTTGGAAAGCCAGCCTGCAGATATTCAAAAGGGAGAACAAAAAAAAAACTGGATTTGAAGATGAATCTACGGCTTTTGTGGCTTTTTAAAGTGGTCAACTGCAAGGAGTGCTGACCATTTACTTACATACATATGTATAGGTACAGAGGTGGGTATTTTGATAAAATGGTTTTCTTACGACTTGGGTGTATGTACATCGACTCAATTGATAGTGGGTTCGTGTGATTTATTCGAAAAAGAACTTCTCGGGTGCCGGAGAGATATGCGTATCTAATGGATAGACAACCGCCGTAGAGTCTGAGCCATCCGATTTACATATTAAAAAGATTATTCATATCAGGAATTTCAGCAAATAAAGGTGAGGAATAGAAAAAAATAAGGTGGTAGCTCCCAGCCTATTAAAACATCAGATTCCTTTACCATGACGACCACTGTCATCCAGAATGAACCACTTAATGTGGAAAAGACCTTTTGCCCTCCTGAACAATGTTAAGTGATGATAGACCTGTCCAGTCTCCAACAAGACAACTGGATCTGACGGCATGTGAGCCGAGCTATTCATCATGACTGGAAATGATCTGATAGGGAGGATGCATGCATCCATGTCCGAGATTTGATCAGACTAGTGTACATTATCGTCTGCCTGATGAAGAAAAAAGGAGAGACCCTTATTTGGACCAATTACAGTGTTATCAGTCTCCTCATCGTGGCGTACCAGATCCTATTGGAAAAAAACGGCTTAAACTTTTCATCAGGATCACATTTTCACACCTCGACAGATCTTTCAGAAAATTCCCAAAGTACAAACCGATACACGCAGTGGCATATGACAGCTATATAAAGCTATGTCTAGTCTTCTCAATTATCTCTAACAAGTCTATAAGTCTATAATAAGTCTAAAATCAATTATATCCTTACAATAAGAAGGGAGGCATATTACTGACGAATTGGACAAAATGTTATACCTTTGAGATAGTAAGGACCTTTGGCTACCTTGCCTC
The DNA here is from genome assembly GCA_963583995.1 of Xylota segnis. Classification (NCBI taxonomy): domain Eukaryota; kingdom Metazoa; phylum Arthropoda; class Insecta; order Diptera; family Syrphidae; genus Xylota; species Xylota segnis. The sequence goes on along the minus strand of OY757238.1, from coordinate 55,821,113 downwards.
TACTGTCAAATCTGACAACACATCAGCCGAAATAAAATGAGGAATTACTCTTGCCAATAGCTGGTTCCTTAAGCTGAGAAGGGGATTGAGTAGTAAGGACTGGTTCTGAGTAACTATGGAAATTCTGTATAAAATCTTGATCATGCCAGTCCTCCTGAAACGTGCACTTTATTGAAAATGGATGGAGATGTGATTTGTAAAATATTCAGCTCTATGACCTACTTGTAGGCATACAGGCTATACAGCGACGTTCACACAGTCTGAGTCTTCACATTCAGCCCGGACAAGGAGGACAAGTACACGGAAGACCTTGAAGTAGAAGGGAACCTTAACCCACTTGGAGTTACCTAAGAACCGGGCTAACTGTTGGTCTATAGATTCAGACTCAAGTTCAGAATGGACTGTTCCACCACCTAACTATGCAGATCTATACACAATTTCGTTGGGAAAGGATACGAAATTGGACAATAATTGTACTAATTTTGAAACCCCGTTCAATTTAGGATGTACCTACCCACGAGTAGATTAGGACTCAAACATGCTGTCTGTCAACAACGATAGTGAACTGCGCAATGATTTTCATTTGATGTAAAAAAAAAAACATGTCAGCACCTATCCCAATCGGATAATGTTGTTCCCAAAAACAAGGCGGGCACAGGAAGAATTTTAAGATGAAATGACAAAGAAAATCAACCAAATCTGACAGAAACATGGAAGGATCCCGATGGGAATAGCCTTGATTTCTTGGTCTCACTTTTACGGGTCTTAAGAGAGTTAAAAGAATAGCATTTTGTATGCAGGCTTCTTGGTTTTTTGAAGCGAATCTTTAACGTCCACGACCCGACGACGACGATAACATAAATCACCAATACCCATATTGCAATGCAACCTTCTTTACCTATGGCAGAGGTTTAAGCCCCTGTTTAGCAATCGTTTCCACTTAGTCCAGCCACGCCTACTGAACCGTCGATTCGTACTTAACTTGGACCGATATCCAAAAAGAAAGCCTGTAGGCTACGTAATCCCTTTTGTGAATACAGCCTTACAGTCGACTGTAAGCCGTTTTGAAAGCCTCAAACCCCTTTCGAAAAACTTATTTTTCCCGATGGTACTTTTCCACAGAATTTTTTTCCAAAAGACACAGAGACTATGTTTGAACTAAAACCTCACCAACCACGTAAAATGTTTCGAGGACGACATCATATCATTCGACGTCCCATCATCCTTTCTGGTCTCCAGATAGTGTGGGGGTAGTGTCCTTGAAAAAAACAAAAGTATTCACTGGACTTGGTATGAGAATGATTGTTGCACCGAAATGTTAGATTGGACCTTTGTGCTCGACAGAAATGTTTATCCGATTTTTTTAAACCGAAGTACGTAACCCAGATATGCATAGATTTTGGTGGAACTTCTCATGAGTGGAGAGAATCTAAACACGGTTTGGTACGTTCTGCGAATGGAACATCGAATATCTTGCTCAGTAGCCTCGTGCTGAGTTCTACAGACCTCATATTTAGGAGATGAAATTGAACGAAAGATCTAAAAATTTGGGTCGGAATTAATTTTCTAAGATGCCCTCTATAGCAGGCACATGAAAAGGCTCAAAAACGACAAAACAGGCGTCTGAGCTATGAAATAGAGTACAACTACAAGAGTATAAGACCTTGCATCTTGCATCAGTTCATGAGTCTTTTTCCAAAACCTTGGCTCTCAAATGGAATTAGTTTTTCAACATTTGATTGGTTCTTACTACGTTTGCCTTCAGTTTAAATCTTAAATGAGAATCACCAGCATTCCACATATCTTTTCCAATTACTCTCTATGTATGTACCTAAGTTCAACATGAATATGTTAACTATCCGTAACTATAGGACTTAAATTTAAATTAGCATCGTCTTTGTTTATCTTTTCCATCCCAAACAAAGTTTAATTACTTTTTTTTTTTTTCTCCACTCCCCTTTATCTATCTCTCTATTCCTGATGGCTATTAACGTAGGTATGCTTCAGAATGAAGTGGAAATTTATTCCATTTTCAAGACGAGTTCACAACCATCCAAAGGTTCATTGCACTACCTACACACATATGTATATAGTTTGGCTTATTTTATTCTATAGGATGAGATACTGTTCAACAAAAGAGGTAGGTATTGTATCTTTTTATCTGTATCAGAGTGGTATAAGGTTTAAGGGTATGCAAATCGTTTTGATAAGCTTAGGTGATGGGTTTGGTATGTCTATACATGTCAAAGTGGGAGCTACTGTATTCTTTTGACTCCAAATACGAACACGATCTCAGAAACGTGACTCCTGCGAATCGACTCGTAATGGGGTCATGAATCACGACCCACCATATCATCAGATACATAGTGATTATATCCTTTCTCTTCGCATTGATCGACGGTGGCCGATCTGCACTACAATTTGTCCCCTATCCCGTTCTGTGTCCACTCCAGCTAACACCGGTTTGCATGTATGAGAATCAAAAAGTAGGTCAAGAGCTCTCTGGTCTATCGCCTAAAGGAAATCAAAATTTTCTTTCTTTCCACACTGATCCGAGGCAGACAACACTTTCTTTTCAACCCAATCATAAAACCTTTGCACCGATAACGAGCAGCAGAAAAAGAAAATCGAAAAATACAAAATCGAATCACTTTCTCAAAAAAAAAACAACATGAAAACTGAACTCACAAAAATTCGAGAATAAAATTCCGCCGTAAACACGAAGCTGGTTTGCCCTTACAACCAACCTTAGGTTCTTCTCGTCTCTGTGTTTTTTTTTTTTTTTCTTTAATGGTTTATCCACACTAAAACTCTTTTGTATCTGTGGCTGTATGCACTTTAGCCACAAAAAAAAAAAAAATGTATTGATGGTCTTTTCTTGACGGGAAGGAACAAAAAAAAAAAAAACACTCTTCACTCTTTGCCACCGAAACTTCGATTGAACACCGAGAAACTTTTCACCTTTCGTTTTATTATGATACTCTGATGGGTACTTTCCTTTGGTAGTTCTTTCTTTCAGGTGTTATGGTCCGTTGTCGTTGACGTCGTTGGTCTTGTGTGTATCTTCTCTGTTTCTTGTTATATTTTAATCTGAGTGCACAACAAGAAGCGCGCTTATCGAACTAACGAAGTGAACTGATCAACAGCCGAACCGAAAGTTACCATCATACCTGTTGACGGTGCTAAGATATTTAGGTTTTCATTTTTTGGATTAACAGTTATCCCACAGCATAGACACACACCTAGTAGATAGAAAGATAGAGGAGTGTATTGTATGAGTGTGTGTTGCTTATCACAGATACTCACAATGTTCGTTGACTAAGAAGCCTGGGCATCAAAGTGAAATCGAATTGTGCGCAAAGGTATGCGGCTCTAGATACTTTAGCGTGCGCACACACTAAACACATATGTATTCAACATCCGTACCGTACGGCAGAGGAGCCATAATAGATTCACGTCATAAAGTCCGGGAATAATTGAAGTAGAGGCACTTCTTGTGCAGATCAAGTTGAAGTAGGTACAACGAACAGAGAGGAAGAATCAGAAACGCGACTTCCCCGTGACCAAATTTTGATTTCTGCTGGAATTGTCATGTTAAGCGGGCCATACAACAGCCTAGTAGCGTGTAACCTTTGTCTAGAGGAGGACTGACAAATAGGGACTGACCTCCCAAGTAGTTACAACACAGGTCATGTAGATACTTGTATCTCGTTTGGTTACAGTAACTGCTGGGGTAATTACAATGTTAACTGTGAAAATTGCACTTAAAGTACTTAACCGTAAGATGGTTCTCTGTGCTCAGGTGAGACCCTATTGTAGTACAACACATTTGGCTACTAGAATTAGGACCATTTTGTAAGGTTAACGGTTTTGTAAAATGGTTTTCAACTTTAATTGCATTTCACGTATGAAGTGAGGTACGAGATACGAGATACGAGGTTGGTACTCGCGCCACAAGAAGAAGATTGCATGACTGTGGCAATATTATTTCCTAGGAAGAGAGTGAGATGCAATAACTGGATTAAGTGGGTTTGGGTTGAGGAAACAACGAAAGTAGGTAGATTTTGTAATAAAACTGTACTTCAAGAATTATGCACGATAGATGGTAATGTGATGGTTTTAGTTGTTAAACATGCAACAGATGATAACGTCTAGAATTAAGACATTTAAATGCCTTGATGTTGTCGATAACGTTAATGGAAGAAACGTGTGCCAAATGGTCTTGATTTACTCAGCCAAGGAATGGAAGGGGATAGTACATTGCTTCTCCTATGTTTGAGTGCATAAATTATGTCTGAAACCTTTCTCGTTCGAAAGAAGAGCAGGGTTCTGGTGAACTGCGTCGTTTTTTATGGTGCAATTAAACTTTGATCTTGTCTGCTTTGGGCTAATTCTAGGCCTAAATCGGTCGCATCACATTTTTGTTTCAATTCATGACGATGCCGCAACACCTTACTGAAATTTTTGATGGACAGTAGTACATCTTTGGACTACATTCGGTCGATTTGATACCAAAGATATTCTGCAATAGATACTTCATCGAGATAGTGGTCAGATTCAGTTGAATGAAATCCAAGCGCCTAAAACGTTGAGTATTCAAGTAACTAGTAATTAGAATTTCTGGAACTACCAAGCCCATTAGAGCGAAATAATACAATCAAGCCCTTTACCTACCAAACCGTGTTTTCGATAGGAAAGGCGTACTTGTCCAACTAATAATACTTAGGTAGCGCTACTGTGGTATACTTGAGCCTCAACCAATAAGTCTCTTCAGATAGCTTGACCTTTAGCCTGATGGTTCTAGTTTCGCACACCAAGTTGATTGAGATACCATTTCACTTGAGCCGAGGTGAAGCCGTAGGCGAGGTCTTCCTCTAAAGTAAATTTGAATAATCTCCGAACCGGAGCATAGTTAGACTTTGAAAGGAAGCAATTGTGGGGTTTTTCTTAGCACCCGGTGACATGCAACATTCTGCCTTTGTCAGTCTACATAAGACCGAAGCTGCCTTTGTCAGCCTATATAAGACTGAAGCTAATCAGCCATAATTTTCCAGAACCCAATAATCGAAAGTACGGCGGTGTTTTGAGGGATCAGCTAGTTTCTATTCCTATGCCAACTAGACCTTATAAGAAGGTATGACAAAATCTTTATGAAAAATGCGATACAAAGTGTTTGATATGAAGCTCAATTCCTGGTATCTTCTCGAAATTGACAGATCTTACCGGATGAAGAGTTGGAGTCTTCACATCATTAACCTGTTCGAGACGTTCATATTTTCGGACTGGATTCACTGTACCTGTACCAAGAATGCATGTGTTGACGAGCAAAGTGACGTGAGGTTTAGGTTTTCTCCAATTTTTTATGTTTTTTTGGAGTAAATTTTCACTAACTCAGCACGTTGTGAGAGTTTTATTATTTTTACTTCAAGACACCTTCGTTGTGGGATGACCCTATACTATGTCTGACGTCGTTTGAAAACCTCGTAGAATTGGCAAGCTAAGAGCTCAGCTAACTCTGGAATATACCTCATATAGTAATTGGTCATGGGCGGAGAAACAGTCATTCCTTTCATCAATTCCAGTCTTCTTTAAGGACTAGTTCGCTAAACAAGCCTTTATTGGCAACTATAGTCGTTTAAAGCAAAAGGGATATCCAAATGAATTCAGAGGAATGCAAGATACAAACATAGTTCCTCTTAGTAGCAGCCATTAAAAATCATCACCTTCATCAGGCTTTAAATTCCTTAAGAGAATGAGGAACCGACTTTTAATGTTACTTTGTGCGAAGAAATACCTGGGGGCTTGTAAGAATTCCAGTATTGCCTCTATAGACTTGTGCGTCCTTTCAAAAGCAACTCCTAATTGTGACAGAAGCTATTGGACATGTTTACTTTTCCCTCATATTCTGTCACATTCTTGTCCCTTGTTTCTGAGCCAACTCTTCACTATCCGCGTCATGTCTCAAATGTACTCTCATATTCTTTGTAAGGAACAACTGTTCAGTTTTTGGCCACAAATAGGATGATATGCAGGACTTCTCTATCTCGTCAAGTTCCCCATTGAAATGACTGACTATCTTTGGGGGAATCCACCAGAAAGGAGTACAGTGACTCTATAGTTCTACATCGTAGATACTTAATCATTCTGTCCAGTGCCTGGATTGCTCTATTAGCTTCCATTTTAGAACCATATGAGTCAAATGGCTTTGCATCATCAATGGCAATGTTCCAATTAATGATCTACCTGGAGAGTTCAGAAGGCAATGATTCCATGACGAACTTTTTAGCGATCTCAGTTGAGAAGTACATACTTATCTGGTTTTCCGAAACTGTCTTGAACAGATTGGCGATATTAGAAGGCGATTCTCTGTAGTAATAGCATTTAAAATTAATTTGGTATAGTCTGTAGTAAAGCTTAAGGGCTTGACTAGACTAGACGGCATCCGTACTCTGCTAGTTTTTACGTTCTTCTTTAAAACCGTTTTACATCTATGGTCAAAGTTTTACTCACGTGGGCAGTCTAAACCGTACCGAACATTTGGTCTTTCTCACTCCCCAGTGCTTCAGTATCTTTGCTCCCTGCGAGCAATATGTGCAAGGTTACTTACCAAGGCTATGATATTTTTAAATGAATTTGGAACTAAAAAATCACAACTGACAACTTTAATCTATTCTCAATGGAACCCCAAAATTGAGGGCACTTGTCACTTTCAGTAAGGAACGTCTTCGGAGTATATATAAAAAAAAATATCGAGAGCCATCCCTTGGTTCGAGCCCTTTACTCTGTGTACAGATACGCCTGGATCATGCACACTTATGTGTCGAAATATGGAAAATATTGAAAAAATATTACGTATACGCCACCGATTAAGGCCTGTTTCTACTTCATTTCAACGTATACTAAGGAGATTCACCTCTGTGAAGACAAGTAATAATCTGTCCTTTACTCTGTGTACAGATACGCTTAGAGCCTGCATCCTTACGTGCAAAAGAATGGAAAATATTGAAAATTCTTTGCAAAAATGTTTCGCATACGCCACCGAGTTAGGCTTGGTTCTTACTAATTCTGCCCTTTACTGAAGGGGTTTACCTCTGAGAAGACAGGTGATAATCTGTCCTTTACTTTCTGTAGAGATACGCTTCGATCCTGCACCCTTATGTGTCGAAAAATGGAAAATATTGAAAAATGTTTGAAAAATAGTACGTATACGCCCCCGATCTAGGCTTATTTCTCTCCAATTCTACCCTCTATTGAGGAGATTTACATCTGAGAAGACAGGTGGTAACCTGCCAGTTACTTTCTGTACAGATACGCTTAGATCCTGCACCCTTATATGCAAAAAAATTTAAAATATTGGAATTTTTTGGCAAAAATATTACGTATACGCCTCCGATCTAGACTTTTTGTAATTAATTCTGAACTTTACTGAGTAGATTTACCTCTGAGAAGACACTTTTTGTAAAAATTCCAAGCTGTGGCAAATTTCAGGGTAAGACTTTTGGACTTTTGGGACCAAACTCGTGACAATGACTCTTGTGACGTCAGAGTCTTTCTCAGTCTCGAGGCCTTTGCTTTCAACAGCAATTACATAAATCACCCTACAAAGGATCTCAATTCGACAATAAGGCTCAGTACAATCAACTCTGCCAGACAATCACATTACACTTACCACGTTCGTACAATAAAAAACCAATTTACAACTTAAATCAATAAAACCCGCATTGTCTCCCCAACGAAACGTGCAACTTCGCTTACACTGCACACAAAGCCTCGGCTTTGTATGCGAAACCTCCTTCCATCAATTACCACCCTAGAAAGTCTAAAGCTATTAACTTTTCGCACAAAACTCCCGGGCCACACCTCTCTTTACCCAGCTATTTGCACCTAAGTACGTATTTTGCATTTATTGGAGCAACAACACCTGCACTACACTCTCCATGCTAAGAGTCTCGCGGCCCACTCACTCGTGAAGTGATGTGCCGAGATTCGCTTCGGATGTCACTCGAGACTCCCCCTGCCCAGCGAAGCGGAGCACCAAAAACCCATCGGCGAAAGCACCTTCAGCTATGTATTTTTTTTCTTTCCTACCTATGAACATCTTTCGCTGAAACTCTCAAGGCGTTCAATTGCCCCTGAAACGCTGGGGCTTAAATGAACCAGAACTGAGTTCGCTGCATGGGGCGAATACACGCACACACTCACGATACCACTTTTTGGACAATTGGGCTAATTTAATTGTGCACACACGAAGCCCGAAGTGCTGACCGGAAATACAAGAAGCGGGACCCCGCACGCCTGTCCCTAAAAGTGTCGCAGTCGTATACCACCTAGTTACACTTTCGGCAATATGTGTATACGTTCCGGAGACCGTAAATGTGAATCCCCCACTCCCACCAGCTGTCGTGAACTCCGTGGAGTGGCCGAAAGGTTCGGGCCAAATTGGCCGATGTGATTGGAATTTAATTTGCGTGAAAAAAGTTTCATTTTTAACATTTTCTCGCTATCGAATTTGAGACACTTGGTTAAGTCGTCCACGCCAATTTGTGCGGCGGGGCTCATTAAAGTTGACGATTTCTACTTTTTTTTTCCCGCCTCCTCCTCCCGCGCTGGTTACCTGCCGCCTAGTTGTGGCTCGGTGGACAGCATGTGTACATGACGTGCGTAAAGATGACCACGACAAGACAACAAAGTCAATGTTTGGATGACGATGAAAGTGGCTCATGTGGCCGGAGACCAGTCAGAGTGGTAGGTAGGAGTTTCGAATGTACAGTGGGGGCGGACTAATTTGGATTTTCGCTAATGGATAGGTAAATTAACGCTAAGAAGTTAAACGGTTTTGTAATTTGAGTCAATTTGCGGTTTGCTATTTCGAATTTTGTAATACGAGTATCTATGGATCGTGAGATTCATAATTCTGCGGGGAATATACAATTTCACACGAGGCATTGTCATAGTCATCGAATTGGTAAGAGTTTTTGAGGTAACACACTAGAATTGAAGAAATCCCAACACCAAAGTATGTTCTGGGTAAGTATGCATAAGAATCTGAAGTTCTACAGTTGAAAGAGCTCTCGAAATAGACTTAAGCTATTACTGGGGGTACATCGAGAAAGCATAATCTGATTTATGATTCTTGTGGCGTACCTCAAGATGGTCTACTTTAGCCTGATTTTATTTTTATATAATCACTGACGTTTTGAAACAATAAATACCTTCCTTCTAATTTGATATGTTTGATGTCTTACGAAGCTTTTTATAAGAACGGGCTTACAGAGAGTTATACGAATTAGTTGGAAGGTACTTAGTATTTCGTAGCTACAACATATGGGCTTTTAGTCTCAATCATAAAAGATTTTTGCTCGATTTGCTATCTGCTCTATCGTTTTGAGTTAGTGTTCACACTATCAACTTGGATTTATCGGTGATTTTAAATTTAAAAAAAGTAAAGCACCAACTTTTTAAAAATGCTCCTATTACCGACTGTCACAAACTGTCATCTAGAGACCCAGGGCTTAGCTTCTTACAATCATTCGTGTTGTGCGTATTCTTTTCACGAATGGAAGAGGCCTACTGTTTAGGCCTGTGTCCGAAGGACGATTTATTATTTGAGAAGTTTTCTCGTGACAGTTGTACTCTCGGATGTTTGTTAAAACGATCGCGAGATGTGTGGCCGAGAACAGACTTTTAGGTGTTTTGACTGGGATTCGAATCTCAAACCCCTTTATCCATAGTTCAGCGCACTAACCTCTGAGCCACGGACGGAATAACACAACAGGGAACATTGTTGCTGGATTTAATCTGGAAAAACGTTCGCTTTATATCGGTTTATACGGTGTGTCCAATTTTGTTTTATATTCCGTATAAGTGGAAAGATTTCCAATCTGTAATTATCCCTAAAGCTACCACCACACCTTACTGCCACTGCTACATATCTGCAGATCTGTCACTTATCATTTCAACTTGGAACTATTAGGCCTGCATCACATCACATCCAATATATCAAGTGTTTGAGCAATCCGCAGCACTTCTATATAGTAAGTCCGTATAAACAATGTTGCGACTTCTATTAAGACGTCCTAGTAGAAGTGAGTTATATAGGCAATGCTTCTCTTATGGACTGATGTGTCTTCATACCTGCGTATTTGACAAGATGAGCAGGGGCAACCCTAAGAGCAGAATCATCAGTTTATACCTACATAGGAGTCAGTCGGATTATCCAAATACTTAAGAAAGAAACTTCACAAGCTGAGGTTTTATGGTCACTTTTATTGGACATCTCACTTAAGGCCTATGACAGAAAAGTGTAACCTTGTATCTGTTGTTTATCAAAAGGATGCGCATTAACAAGGTCTCGACATTTCTATTTATATTTCGAATGAATTATAGTTTTGGTATTGAAATCCTCAAAGAAAACTCAACCAGAAAGTTAGGCTAGAGTATATCCATTGAACACATTAACAAGGACAATTCATTTTAGGATAAAGACACATTAAGTGGTAAAATTAATTTCAACATTTTCGAATCAGACGAACGTCGTACGGTATTGAAAAGGCTCAAAATTGGATATGTACGGCTTATTAGAGCTTATGAGAACAGCGTGGGCAATCAGATAATCATTGAAACCTAAATAGACAAATTTGGAAATTTAAGCATCATAGAGAATCCTTGTTCGAGTACAAATAAATAGTCATAGCAACAACTTTTCGTTCCTACAAATCAACACCTCAAGATTGGTGAAGGAATGGATGGATTCTACTCCTAAGCCCTTTGGAACATTTATGGGACAACCTGGACACAAACTCAAATCAGCTCAAATCTATTTCAATGTAGGAATGACCCAAGATTGACCAAGAACCATATTCAAGCCGCCAGCTCAGTCTATAAAACCGCTTCAAGGAAGTACTTACAATAGGGGATAACCAATCAAAACGTGGCTCAGTGGTTAGTGCATTGGACTATGGAGCAAGGGGCGAGCATCTGACAAACATCCGAGAGCACAACTGTCCTGGGAAAGATTCTCAAATAACAAATTGCCCTGCAGACACGGCGGTAAACAGTAGGCCCCTTCCATTCGTGTAAGGAAGATAACACGCACAACACGAATGGTTTTGAGAAGCTATGCCCTGGATCCCATCGACCTGTAGCACCAAGTATTTATTTTTTTTTATGTCCTGGGGCATCTACCACAACCAAATACGTCCAGTTTGGATCATATTGTACCTCGATTCTATTTCTATAGAGTTTTTCTTTGGTTCTATTTTTTATTCATCTGAGTAATCCTTTCTAAAGGATTCGCTGCATCATTACCATTGTTTGCAATTAATTTACTAGGCTTTCAGGATATGAATGCAATAATTCGCTGCAGTGGTAAGATTTAAGGGTACCACTACTAGGTAAATGAAAACGAAACCAATTATAGATAAAAATAGAAACTGCACTGCATCCTTTAAGTAGTTAAATCTGAGTTGGAAAAACTATCGAAAATTTGGAAAGTAATTTACATATAGTGGATCGCAAAGTGCAAATTTTCAGGAAACATATTAGGACCTAAAGTTGGTCCGCCGTCATACGGAGCAGTACGTAGGAATGCAATTTATGGGATACAGTGAAATCCACTCATCTAGATAAGTCGATTTTTTTTCAAAGGATCGCCAGTTATCCTTATGATGATGAACTTTGATAAAAACCTTTAGTGGAACTACGAAGTCACAGAAATCTTTTATGCTCTCCGCCAAAAGATTGGACAGGTCTACAGAACCCTACTTCTCACAACCATTGGCATTGTGCTTGTTACACTTTTACACGAATGCCGCATCTGAAGTGCAATTTGTTATTTTAGGTCTTTATGACGATTGTACTCTCGAATGTTTGTAAGTTTTAGGTGTTGCCCTCCCTCCGTAGTCCAATGCGCTTATTACTTGAGCCGTGGTGCCCTGTATGCATGAAGCTAGGAGGTGTCATCAAAAGTCCTCTGTTGAAGTGTGTTGGACTATTCCGAATCTGGTGGCAGATACAGTTAGGCAGTTTCAGCGTCCTTTTGGCGTAGTCGGCATATGTCCGATTGGCTAATAACACTTTTCTTGAAGAAATAGACTAAGAAATCACCATAGCATGACAGTTAAACTTGAGGAGGTGTAAGTGGGTAATCTGAAGCGCACAACGAAACTCATCATTGATGCCCTGTAAGGGGGACAGTAAGTAAGACAGTAGATTCGTAAGTCGAAGTCGGTGACAAATGCGGGAAATATCACAGTTCACACATATTTACATTTAGCAGTCATAGCTTCATAGGAATCGTAGCGATATATTAATGTTCTGCACGACACTTTCACTTTTGAAGAATTCCTCCAAGATATGCCCCCAACTGATTCGTTCACGTTTTATCGCCTCCACTGTAGAAGCAAATATTCGACAACTCATTCATTACTTACCGTCGAATATGTTAATTGTACTCATTCTACTGTCTTCCCTCAAAAATAAAAATAAAACCATAAACAAGTTTAAAAATACCTTCAAGGAGGAAGTCCTTATAAGTTTTTTCTCAAAAAAAAGGAACAAAAAAACCCCAAACAATCTCCATCGCAGGGTATTCCCTGCGGAAGAATAAGTTTTACCTGACCACGACACGACATTTAAGGTTTGTTGACACGTTTTTCTTGTCTTCTTCTTCGAGGGAAAAGTGTCCAACTGACGCATTGCGTGATTGGAAACGATAATACCACTCAACTCAGTCCGGCCAGATTCGGGCCTCGTGTTTTGTGTTTTCTTCTTGTGGAATTCGGGAGGTTTACTTTCGCACCTAAAAAAAAAAAAAAAAAACATCGAGAAAATGCAGATCAAGCAGCAACCAGCGCTGGAAAAAGTCTTAACACTTTCTCTTTCTGGTCTGGTCTTCTCTCTGGCTGTGACGGTAGTAGTTTGTTAGGCTTAGCCTTTAGGTTGTTTAACCAATTTACGTAACAACGTAGCATCGAATTCAAAGTGATTTTCTGTTTGAGTCGCTGACACTGAATTAATGAATCTGAGCCAACGTTTCGGATGACAAATTAAGTAAATCAGATGCGGAACGCTTTGTGCCGAAATGAGAAAGTCTTTCCATCTTAACTTGGCCGACAGCAAAGGGGGGTTGGGCGGTATCGCATATGCGTGTGAGTTGTTGACGGTCTTTTTTCACTTTTTGTATCTTTATGTGTGTGACGCAATAGGGTTTTCATTGATGTGGTTGTAACTAAATTATTATGCAGTTCGAATGATGTGGGCATTCCTAATTGAAAAGTGAAATAATGGTTAAAACGGCAACAAAAAAAAGTTCGACACGTTTCCGATGAACTTTTCCCTCTCGGCCAAAATTCAATTTGTCCACTTCACCACAATGAATGGAGTTCCTCCTGCCGGCTTCCCTCTGTCGCGGCTGCCGAGTGCAAAAATTTTCAATTCCGATCCTAAGTTGGGAGGTTTTTTTTTTTTTTTGGAATCGATTGTCTCCATCATCGCGGAAGTAAGTAGCTCGGGACTTTGAATAAACAGTTCGAAGTTTGGAAAAAGATTTAATTATTGGTAGTTATTCTGGCCGAGGCAGGAGTTCAGTGCGGAGGAGCAGCTAAGCTCGGGAAAAGAAACTTTTAATGAATTTCAATATAAGTTGCATTAATAAAGGTTAAATGAGTTCTCTCCGTAAGGATGTCCGTTTTTTTTTGTTGGTTCTACTCCTTGAGATGGGTGTGAGGGTGTGCTCAACTTGCAGCAGTTCTTCTCTCTCAGACTATCCGTAGATATTCCATCATAGTCAGAGCGGGTATGTGATGGTCTTTGCTTTGAATCTAGTTATGGTTCAGTAGAAATGTTGTGATGGAGCAATTCGTTTAAATATTTTGAATTTCTGACCAGATTTTGGAAAGTAAATTGTACCAAGCGACCTAAGATTGGCAAAATTATTGAAAAAGCATCGTTTAAGCCTATTCTATGCAGGTTTGGGCATTCTCGGAGAAAGTCGACAAAGCCTTCGGTTGGATAAGTCAGTTGAACTATGGTTTATGGTCATTCATGCAGGAGTAGCATACGTCTTCCTCGAGGGATATTTTTTTTTTTTGTAAAGAATTGGTGGTCTAGCTCCACATTATGCAGTCAAGACGCTTATACTTTAGGGCTCAACTTGTATAGAAATCGGGATGAGTTGGAGATGTGATATGAATACTTTTTTATGGGCAGGACTACCACAACTGAAGAGGTTCGAGGCTACTAACAATCGTCAAAATTTGGACTAATTGATGGATGGGTCGGAAAAACTTAATAGTCCACTGGAATGTCAATATATTGAAGTTTTTCTGCCGAGAGGTTGTACGAATGAGACTGATGCTTTGAGCTATGTGAAACATTGTCATGACGAACTCACAGCATTCACGACAAACCATGACGTCGCACTCCTTTGGGTCGCAGGGGACAAAGTGGCGGACGAATTAGCAAAAAGGGAGTCCAAAAAGGACCTGACAATGGTCGACACTTGCGTACTACTATCCCTGACTCTTGTCAAACACAACATATGTAGAGAGGACCTTGGTGAGACTGGCTATCAACAGATGGAACGCACTCTCATCGTGTTGTGTCTCTAGAAAACAATAGACAACGTATGATGTCGCCAAAATCAAACAGATCCTGGCTTTAACCAGACTCGACTTAGCACTCTTTACGGGGATCATCATCGACCACAACCTCATGGCGGCCCACCATAGTCGAATGCGAGTAGAAACTGATGACCTTTGCAGAGGCTGGGGCGGCACAGGTGCATTAGAGTGTACTTCCTCTGCGAATGCCTAAGCTTGACTTGTCAGGAAAGTCAACATCAACCATTCTGAAACCTATCACAACTTCCAGGTGGTTCAGGGAGCACTGTAGCTTTTCCAAAACTATGGAGAAACATTATATTTGTTTTCAACCAACCTACCTAAACTGAGTTGAGACTATTGTCAGATTAACAAGCAGGATCGGGTCTGCAAATAAGAGAAAATGTCCCAACTATCTGACAATCGTATGCATGACACAATTAGACTATTGTCAGACACCTCCCAGACCCAAAATCTGACAGTGTATTTGAAGAAGTTGAGACAAAACTGACAGTTTAAGGCTGCAAATTTATTTGTCATTGTCGGGTGATTTGCAGCAATTGCCAGCTCATTTGTAGATCTGACAATCGCCTGAACATAAGTTCAGAGATTTGGGGCAGGACATGCTTAGTCTGCCTACATTTTGGACCGAAGAAGTAGGGTTTGCCATATAGCCAATAAGCCATGACCTGTTTAAGTGGACGAAGTCTAATTTATCAGATTCGTTTGGATCTTCGAAGAAGTAATCACCTAGGATGCTTGTTCCTGGTAGGGTGGAACAGGCATAAGGAGGATGTGCTACGGCTTCTTGCTTTCCCGCGTTTCTACAGCTTTTGTGAAATTCTTTAAAGAGACCCAAACTTCTGGCATGTCTACTTACCAAAGAGTGCTCCATGAGGGCGCTAACTTTTTTTCAATAAATCTGTCAATATAGCTCTGGTCAGAGGTTAATAAAAGAGAGTCATGTGCTGCTAGTAGTTCATCTTGACGTTTAAGACTAGTGGTTCCTCCTACTATCAGGGATGTTCAAAACAGCACACTTCTGAGCTAGCTCGTGTGCCTTGGCATTGCCTTGCTTTACTAACTTGAATTGAATTTCTGATGAATCCAAGGCTGTTATCGTTACTCATTCTCCTGATTCGCAAACACTTGTTCTAGGAATCCTTGTTTATATTTGGACAAGGTAGGTGATAATGTAGTCCCATTTACTAGGAATAGTGTTTTGGCAGTTTGGAACTCTTCCGTGATCCATGTTTCCATTAGCCACTTGCAAGGATTCTCTGAATCGCAATCAGCTTCCAAAAGTTATTAACTGGAAGAAGTTGGAACACAGGTTGTAGTGCAGCTGTAGGAGTGGTTCCAAGGCCGCGCATAATATAGACGCAATATAGCCTTCGAACCTTGGCATTGTACAGGGCATGGATCTGATGATTGCTGTTTATATCCAGTGAACTGTTGGTGTCTGTGGATCCCAATTTGGGCCAATAGCCTTTTTGGACAAATAAAGGCCAGTCAAGGCCTCGCTCCTATGGTCATGATTATCCAGTTTTGAACTATACTGGTTTTATCATTCTCAAACTACTTATATATGTATATGTGCCTCCATTGTGCTGGTCCAACACAGGCCACAAGACTTCGAATAAGGGTCAGATGCTTATTCCTACCAAAAAGTCAGGCAGTTTTCCAGTCAGAACGCTCATCCTGTAATCCATGCTACAATCATTTCATTCTTGTTTATGCAAGCCCGAGAATATGGTAAAGCCAGGCTTAGACAATCCTAGATCTCATACGGGTCTTATTGACTAGTTACTTACTTAGGTGGGGCTACAGTTCGGCGTGAATCTGGGCTTCCATTAACAAGCTTCTTCAGTTCGTCCTGTAGAGCTTTCAAAGTCGATTCATTTTTTTTCTCTTGTGCGCGCCACCTAAGAAAAGGTGTTTCTCTACTAAGTTGTCCCTCTGGGTTGGAATCGAGGACTATTCGGGTCGGTGCACTGGCTCTACACATCTAGTCTTAGACATCTTAGGGGACTTATGTGTACTTTGCTGACCAAATCGATGTCGCTGTTTATAGTTCGTCGTTGAATCTTCTCCTCCAAAATCGACTACTCCTCAACACAAACTCGGCCATCATGACATGACCAAGTCATCCGCCTTAGATAGAGGTCAAGCTTCACAGCCATAAAGTAGGACTAGATCGCAAACGTTAGATTCTAATAACTCTGTTCCAACTAAAGGATTCCATAAGATACAACCTAGGAAGAGACTAATAACTTAATATCTTATCTTCGAGCCTAAGATATTAGCATGGTCAGTGAGAGCGGTCTAGGTCGGTGGCGTATACGTACCTTTTTTAATACCTTTTTGCGTTCGATCATCTAAGCTGGTTTGTGCTTAGATAATCTGGTCAGACTAGAGTACTCGAAGAGGTTTTATCCTGGTCGGTGGCGTATACGTAATTTTTTTTTTTTCATACATTTTTGGGTTCAAATATTTTTAGTTTCCACTGCTCTCAGCGAGGCAGTAGTAAGGCTAGTTTATCGCTATCATCAGACAGACACGGACTATCGGATTAGACTATCTGGTCAGAATGGAGTACTGGAAGGGCTGTATCTAGGTCGGTGGCGTATACGTAATTTTTTTTTTCATACATTTTTGGGTTCAAATATTTTTAGTTTCCACTGCTCTCAGCGAGGCAGAAGTAAGGCTAGTTTATCGCTATCATCAGATAGACACGGACTATCGGATTAGACTATCTGGTCAGAATGGAGTACTGGAAGGGCTGTATCTAGGTCGGTGGCGTATACGTAATTTTTTTTTTCATACATTTTTGGGTTCAAATATTTTTAGTTTCCACTGCTCTCAGCGAGGCAGAAGTAAGGCTAGTTTATCGCTATCATCAGATAGACACGGACTATCGGATTAGACTATCTGGTTACAGCGGAGTACTGGGAGGATTGTGCCTAGTTGGGTGGCGTATACTTACCTGATTTTGTCATGCATTTTTCAGTTCAAAAATGTTCCTTTTCTACTACTCACTTCAAAGCAGGCGCGCAGCTGGTTCATTCTTGGGCTATCCGGAGTACTAGAAAGATTGTATCTATGTAGGTCGGTGGCGTATACGTATTATTTTTTTTCCATACAATCCTCCATCCTTCCTAAGTGCATAACCAAGTCAACTTGCATTTTCATTTACCACAGACTTCGAATAAATAAATTGCCTGGATATAAAGGCAATTGAACTTACATACTGTGTGGCTTGTGCTGTCTGCCCTCCCAGATACGTATAAGTGAAACTAAGCCACCTGGATAAAAATGATTAAGAACAGTTTGGGTGGAAGGAATCCTCAACAAATGGGGATCATTAACTTTCTACCCTCAGAAAACGATACAAGCGGGCACTAATTACACATTAGTGCCGTATCATTGCCGCCGAAAAGTTGCTT
The DNA here is from genome assembly GCA_963583995.1 of Xylota segnis. Lineage (NCBI taxonomy): Eukaryota > Metazoa > Arthropoda > Insecta > Diptera > Syrphidae > Xylota > Xylota segnis. The sequence continues at coordinate 55,803,067 of OY757238.1, read as the reverse complement.
CAATTAAAACCCCGACTCTCCGTATAGGCTTCTCCGCCTCTACGCCAAACCTAATCAATTGCCAAACCGTTCCCATTTGCCACATTAATTAAACTGCGACTTTGCAGGGGAAAACTTAACCGAAAGTGATAATCCCTCAAACTTTCCCACACACACACACACACACTTTAATTAAATACAAAAGGTCGTCGGAAGTCTACCTATGTAGCCATATTGGGCGACGCACGTACTACACATGGGTATACCGCACCGCGGCTACAGTATCGCAAATTCCATTCCCAACCGTTTGCCTTGGAATTTTCTTAGACATATTCGCTGAATGCTTTCATTTCTGTTTTTTTGAAATTTTTCCTCTTCTAAAACGCACGTTCTATTCGGGATACGTGATGAACACCTTAATGACAAAGTGAGCCGAATCGGGCCACCGACACTTCAACGGTTGGATGATTCCATTTAAATCCAGTTGACAGGACAAAAAGGCACACAAACACACACATACACATACATATGGTGGTGGCAGGAGATAAGGAGAAATATAAAATGGAAGACAATTGAGAAGAAAATGAAAACTTCCTGCAGAAAATGTCGTTTGGCAAAGTTTTTAATTCTCAACTGCGAATGGGACCTGTCTGGGGCTGTTGGAGGGCGGGTAACATGGTGAGCTCACTCACAGCTGGTGGTTATGCTCTGTCGTCCTTGTGCACTTTTGCACGGCTCCCATCGACGTACACTGGAATATTATATACGATTTAGGTTGTTGCCTTCCAGCAAACGTGGTTCGTTTACTCTTCATTCTTTTTGGGAATTTTTTTTGGTTTTTTTTTGGTTTTTTTTTTGGTTTTTTTGGAACATTACCCAATTTGAAGCGTTAGTTTGGCGGAAGTTTAAACGTTCCTCGGGTACAAAGCAAAGTTTTTTTGGGAAAAACTTGTCCACACACAGGCTGCATATGGGTGTTGCACACATACATAGGTAGTCACATACAGTGGGGGTGAAAAGTTTGTTAATGAAGAGAGAAAGTGAGGATTATTGACAAAAATTTAATTAACTCGTTGACGCAGGGTTTGATTTTAAAACATGACTGCCATGAAAGTCATGTAGTTACTGGAACTAAGTTTACCTTCCACAAGCACGGGAACTACGCATCAAGGAGGAATACATCCAACAGCAGTGTAACGACCAAATCTTAGTGGAAAGGAGCATTTTATCAAGTTTAGCTCACCGTGAAACAAGGATCATTTAAAAAAGTTGAGAAATTGAATTCCGAAATACGGATTGCCTAGTTAAAAAAGATTGGATAAGTCGTCGTATACTGACTGGCAGTAACATGGTATGCTACACTATGTATGTTATACTTAAACTGTGGCCTACTAAATGAGATCTTATGCAAGGACCTAGTTTCTTACCAGAGGTTATGTTGAGGCTCTTGTTTCCATATAGCTTAACGTTCGAAGTATCACAGTGACTGGGTTTGCAAGTTCATAGAGGTTACTTTGCTTCGGACTGGTAAACTTTTTAGGAGTTCCCCGACTGAGATTCGATCTTGAACCCCTTGCTCCATAGCCCAACGCACTAACCACCGAGCCACGGCGCCCACGGCTAAAGGTGGATAGACCGTGAAAATTTTAAGCTACGTTCTCGAGTTGTCAGAGTCCTTAAGGTTGACTGAATCTTAGACCGAAATTGTGCTATGCGTCTTCTCTTCGTAGCGGATATTGCTGGACAGTGCTTCAAAACAGGGCTTAAAATCGACGAGTTTTCGACGTGAAGTTCTATTCTTTCGAAATCTTTATGTCGTGGCAGGTATATTGAGATAGAAGATATACCAACGCTAGTGTGTAAGACTTAATGGATATGACTGCTGCTTAGCTATCGGAAGAGACATACAGAGATGTTCCAGATTCAATAGCATGCATCTCGCCGTTAAAGACTGTTTTCAAGTGCTCGTGAATCGGAAATCAGATACTAATAGCCTAGCACTTGCGCTTACGAAGCTTTCACTAAAATTTTTAAAACTTTCTGTGAAATCGAAATATTTGCAGGATGGTGTCTGGGATCTTAAGAGTTTTGTCGTTTTCCTTATAACCACGATCCTCAAATGACCTGTAAAGCTCACTTGTAGCTTCACTTAGTACAGCTGGATGTCACACGACTAAGTATTGTTAATAGTTCCGCCATTGGGTACGGTTTACAGCTCTGGGCTTACTTAGTCGCACAGGTAACAGGGTCTATTCAGTTCTTTTTCTTTTAGGACCATGACGTGTACGTCGTAGGTACCTATGTCTGTTTCCCATAGAAGCATTGGTGCATGACAATTGAATTAGGGGCCTTACTGGTAACCCTATTGAGATGCGAGTCCTATGATGTTTCGATTCACTGGACAGAGTAACGAGAATATTTTTCACAGATTTTTGTCTGACATCGTTCTTCATCTTCATGGATTATTGGTCTGATCCTTGGTCCTAAGTATGTTCGATATGTCTTTGCCCATAAAAATATCACCGGAACAGCCTTGTTATTTGTAACCAGATTCGGTTAGTAGCTTTGGGAGATTGGCTATGAACTCAGTTGATACCATTTCTCGAAAGAATCTAGAAAGTCGTGCCTCCATTGGGCTAAAGGTGGATAAAAAAAATAAATAAATACTACTTGGCGCTACAGTTCGATGGGACCTAGGGCCTAGCTTCTCACAACCATTCGTGTTGTGCGTCTTTACACGAATGGAAGGGGCCTACGGTTTAATGCAGTGTCCGAAGGGCAGATTGTTATTTGAGAAGCCTTCTCATGATAGTTGTACTCTCGGATGTTTGTCAGGCGTTCACGAGAGGTGGGGCCGTGAAAAACTTTTTAGGTGTTCCCCGACTGGGATTCGATCTTGAACCCCTTGCTCCATAGCCCAACGCACTAACCACTGAGCCACGGCGCCCACGGCTAAAGGTGGATAGACCGTGAAAATTTTAAGCTACGGTCTTGAGTTGTCAGAAATTCGGTATCAGATAGTAGTTTTTACGTTTTCTCAGGACTGCTGGTAATTTGCAAACGTTTCTCTGTTTTACGGTCCGAGGTAGTTGCAGTGATTTAGAGCAAATGCTTGTAAGTACAAACTAGGAGATATAGACAACCAATTCTTCACATTAGACCTACTGTCCACGTAGCTGCGTTTCATACTCGTGTAGCCTGTATCTCGCTTTCTTGCAACCTAAGCAGCTAGTCGTTACTACTGCAGGCTTACATGCAAGCTGCAGGCAACTTGATAAGAAGCTGACAGTAGACGGTAGGCCTTAGTATGGAAGGTGTACAGGTAAATATCGTAAACCCTTGGATGGCCGCAAATATGCCATAAAAATTTGTTGCTACATGGTAAGTAGTATGTTGGTATAGTCTGGTGTATCCTTTAGATGCAACTAATAATTTTCTGTTGGGCAGCATGCGGGACGATCACTAATTTTTATCAGACTACCATCCACTTGGTTTATCCCCTTCCCATGGGAGGCACTCTTTCAGATAGTAGATGAAGGTTTTACGCTCGAGTTAGGTCTGGTCACACTGTTGAGTTCTCCATGAACCTTGAGATGTCTTTTTGATGTTCCAGCCTAATGCAGTCGAAACCAAAGCTCTAACTATTTTTGTTTCAATGTTTGCAACTATCGCAGGGTGGACTACGATGACTGACCGATGATTAGAATCTGTTTGGCACCCTTTCGGCTTCTACTCGTAGGTCAACGGAATATCTTCAGCCACAAAGTCAATGTGGTCCGAAAGGTACTTCAGACCTAGAAGGTACATGAAGTCCTCTAGGTCCGAGACATGTATGAACTCCTTGGAGTACATGAGGTATCGTTAATGTACATAAATGTATCGACCTGGTTAGTGGTCTCAAAAGCTTCATGTCTACTGAAAGTTTCAAAAATTTGTATGCAATTCGAGAAATGTGGATTTAGACCTTCGAGTCCTCAAGATTTGACTCCAACGCCTTCTAAGAGTTCTAGAACAACATTTTTGACTTCTCCTTAGGTTTCATCGTAAAGGACTCACATTTTTCGTTGAATTGGAGCTTTGATCCTGTATTTAGAAGGAAAGTTCATAGGATCCACTTCTATTGTAAAAACTTTTTGCCCACCAGTGTCAAGGGTCCTGTCCAAACCTATATCACTCGAAAGCAGTTTAGTGGGTTCTTGTTATTTGCGACCCACTCAGCTAGCTAGTGACACACTTAGTGTGGTCTTTTCGAGGAGACAAGCCTATAGTGTATACTACTGCATCTATTCATCTAAAATGTGTATCTTCTCTAAAGTTACCCAAAGCCATACCCTACTCCAAGCAAATAAGCATAGACAACTCGTAACCCTTAGCTGTTCCCCACACTGTGAGTGATCCCAATTCACGTCTTCTTACACAACTAGGTGTACACATTGTTTCCCTGTTCCATATCAGTGTTTGGCAAAAGTTTATTACCAGTGCAAAGCCCCGAGCACTCCTTACGTTAACAGTACATAAATTCGTGTTCTTTATGCCCGACAGAGGTAAGTGCATGTGCACCTCCCCCAGTGACCTATTTAAAAATGCCACTGCAATCCCTGCGTACCTTATGGCTATAACTTGTTTATCTCATTTCGTTGTCATGGCGGACTTTCCTTTGCGTGCACTCTTCCGCACAAAAACGTTGAAAGAAAAAAAAATAAACAAACGACCCCCGTCTACCCTTTGATTGCATAAATCGACACAACCTGCTGTCGTCTAAGCCAGTCAAGCTCACCTCTGTCCCAGGAGGGTGTCCCACGTTATCAATAGAATTACCCTCCTGGAAGGAGTGGGTTGCCGTTTCCTCACAGGACTCCCCCATTAGTCCCGTGGCCGAGTACCGAACTCAATTCAAAACTTTTCACTGATTGTCGCACATGAAGAAAAATGAACGCCAGTCTTGTAAGCTACCCCCGGTCGGGCCATAAGTCAGGCCAGCAATAGAGCATGGCCGACAACATCCCAGGGTTGATCTCTCGATGCCGCGGTGATGTTATGCCACAGAACAGCAGAGGCATCAGCCACCAAAGTCATTTATCAACCCGCCAAAATGTTTTCGGAAGGCCCCAGGCAGATTATGAGCCGTTGTTGTACTTGTTGTTGTTACAAATGCTCCCGAGTCGGGACCGGGGGTTCGGGAGAGCCTTTGTTGGTTGCCACATTGTTGGAATGCAAAGCGCTGAGGTATACCTACTGGGAATTGCTTTTGGAATGCCAGCAGATAAAACCGCCAGTCTACACATTCGGGATGATATTTGTGGCATTGGCCCCGATGATGATGGTGATGCCAAGCGGGCCGCTGCCGAAATGGTGGCAATAATTTTGAATTAAATTGAAAGGAAGTTGGGTTGTGTTTTGAAGGGATCCGCAGATAATTACTGGGAATGCTTGAGTGGAACTCCGAGTGAAATATGATACCTTCGGTTCGTTGTTCGGTTTGAACTGCCAAGAGGCCCTATCAGCGTGGATTTGATTGAAGTGGGTTGTAATTTAATTTTAATTGCACGAGTTTGCAGCTCCTTTTAGATACAACCATTAATCAGCGCATTGTTCATAACAGGTGCGCTTACGTACATATTTGTATGTATGACTCAGTAGAGCACCTGCAGCGGATGAGTCGTGCATGACGAGAATGCTGAACGGGGCTTAAATGAGATTGATTTTCCCCTTGGGGTTTTCCCAAAACTGCATGATAATGGAAATTCGAAGGAAATCCTTTTATGGATGACTAAGCTTTTGGTATGTTTTCTTAGTCACACAGTGGGAGACTCAATCAGATTTCATCGGATGCAATCGGAAGTTTTGTTTGAAGAGCAGAAGTGAGGAGTAGATATTGAGCTCCATGACGTGAAACTATAGAAGAACCGTCCAAAGGTTCAGATCACTGTTCACAAAGGACTACGAACGATTTCTAGGAAAACATGAAGCCCAAAGATCTTATAACGCCTCAATCAGTCCAATCTAGTTATGTATATCTCATGAAGTTCAACTGGGTAAATAGATAAGCTCTGGATACATACATAGGAACTAGCGCCTTCCAGAGGTAACCGTCAATCTTAGTCTCTTTGGTTGAGACCCCATAATAGCATGACGTTCTTCAGTACTCTGTCTGGAGCTCCTTGAACCATGAGAGTATGGTTACGAATGTTACGAGTATTTTGCCAGACAGGTCGGTATGGAGCCCAGAGCCCAGCCTAGCACTACAGTGGTACCCATAGATGTTTGTCAGATCCTGTCGAAATGCGGAAACGTATAAAACTGTTATCGAGCCTATAGCCTCTGGTTTTGTAGTCTTCACATCTCTCTTCAGCAGTATGCATCTTGGACTTCATGCCGAAAAGTATCAAACTCTGCAGCCCTTTAAGGTTATCCATCCAAATCGCAGTTACTGGGACAATCCTGATATCCTTCACTGATTTCTCATGCTAAGTGATACACTGACGGTTCCAAAATGTCGAACAGAGTAGGAGTCGGAATATTCGGTCCCAGCTACAAATTGACGGCTTCGTTAGGACACTTTACCTTTACCTTCCAAGCAAAGGTTTTCGCCATCGAACTCTGTGTCAGAGAGTGTATTAGAAGCAACTTCCGAAGAACACACATATATATCCTATCGGACTGCCAAGCAGCTCCTAAAACTCTCATGTCCTTTGAGTTTGGGTATAAGCTGGTTTGGAACTGCCTTCAAACACTCCTGCAGCTAGATGTACATAATAGTATTAGTCTAGTCCGGGTTAATGGATATATAGGTATGCCTGGCAATAAGACCGATGGCGAACTTGTCAGATCCGATGGCTAACCTCCATATATCTGAACCCTTCTCATGTCTACCTGTCAACCAGATAAAGATGGAACTAAATAAATGAAAAGAGAACGAAAAGCTGTCTTACTGGCTTGAGACATGCTCATCTCATCTCACTAACTGGCCTGAGACATGCCCAGAAAAAACCAATGAAAGAAATTCTAACAATAACCAAACATAAAGCCAAGATCCTGACAGACTTCCTGTCTGGTCATTGCTGTCTTAACTATCATTTCAAGGAAATTGGTATTAGCCAACTGGACACTTACCGAGGCCTCAAGGACATTGAGGCCACTGAACTGAATTACTCCGACTAGGCTCAAACACTTCCGCAAAGGAAGGAGTTTATGTCTTCCGATATAACAGCCTTCTCAGCTTAAACAATCCTAAGCTTCATTAATGAACTTGATTTCAGCTAGAAGGCTTATCCACTCATCATCCACAAGGGGATAGCACAACAGATCTCTATGACGTTGCGGTAGACGCGGTAGATAGACGACTAAATGCAGATTGGTGAAATATTTTGAATCAACATAATAGACTCATAGATTCCATGCCCCGCAAGGACTACCAAGGTTATCAGGGCTGTAAGTGAGCTTCCAGATTTTGTCGATCTCACAAGCTAGGCATCTCTTTGACCAGTTGAGCTACCATCAGTGATTGGGTCTTAAGCATACGTGACGATGAAGCCGATATCAAATGCAAGATCATTCTTAGCGTCGTTTCTGACTCAACGTTTTCGTTAAACCGAAGAGAGTCCTTGAATGCCATTACGCCCTCAATAATCGACTGTTGGATTGGGAGGATATATGCTGGGGACGTCATTGCTGATTACTTTTTCTCCAGTGATGATAGCAACATAGTATGCCCTTAGTGACATTTAAGGGATCTGTAAGGCCAAGGAACTTGGCAAAGGTATTCCAACAGCTACTTGCAAACTAAAATTCAAACTGGATCCTATCGAGAGTACAAATCTTAGGTGGACAAGTGGGTCCAACAGATTGAATTTTTGTACTACAAGCGGTCACATCACGAGGTACTGCATAATAGCCAAGCTTGCCACAAGCCTAGACAATTTAAGAAGAGGAAGTAACCATTCCTAGCTCTCTCCCACAGAAGAAAGTTTCACCTACCGGCCTTTTATTGAAACGATATAAGCGATCCTATAAATATGCAAATCAAGATCCTTTTACCCTTCAGCAGGAGTTCGAAATGAGAGAGAAAGTTTCTCCAATGAATGCCTATTGGTGGTCTAAAGGTGTTGACGTACTAAGCTGGCAGTCAGTTCAAGCAAACCAAACAAAATAATGCCCCACAGCTGCCCCGGGTTATGGAACTCAAAGTTCGCTGACCAGTTTATCTCTGCAAATGGTCCCGTCAATGGCCAACTCGTTCGTGTGATCTGACGCCTCTGGATTTGTTTTTTAGGCCTACTCGTCCGATAGCTGGAATCATAATGCAACAGGTCATTCCATAATCCTGGAGAAATATATATTTAGGATTACCTCACTTTACTAGCTCGTTCCCAAGCAGATGGTCAGCCTGCCAACACACGTTCCATCTCTATCTCTACAGATGGATCTAAGATGGATGTAGGCGTAGGGTCTGGCATTTTTGCTGAACCGCTGGGGATATCTGGGGAGATCAGTCAGCCTCCCGAACCATAGCAGTGATTTCTAAGCGGAGGTCCTGGCAGGGACAAAAGCTGCCCGTGAGACTGCGTTGAAGGCAATACCACCGGAAGGTATTACCTTTTTCATCGACGGCCAGGCGGCAATAAAAGCGATTACTGCAATCGAAATAAAATCAAAGCTTCTTGGAACACAGCACAAGGTTGCCCTCTGCTGGGTCCCTGGACACAAAGGTATTCCAGGTAATGAGAAGGCTGACGAATTGGCAAGAAGAGGCTCTGAATCTACATGGCAACCGCCTTGCACATTAAAGCAAAAGGCATGGATCTTGGTCAGAAGTGAGGCCAATAGTAGATGGACCTCCCTGGACACCTGTGTGATCACCAGAAGCCTATGGCCTTGCTTTGACAAGAGTAGGACCGACCGAATTACGCTAAAGGATAGGAAGTCCCTTTCTGTCCTTATAGGAACTATCACAGATGAAGATTTATGTCGGGGATGTGCAGACGAGGAATCTAATGAGGATACAACCCACTTTCTCTGTCACTGCCCTGGGCTTATCCACCTTAGATTCGAATTTCTAGGGCGACACTTTTTCCGTGACCTTGAAGAATTAGCAAACAGAACAATAAATGAAATTTTTAGGTTCATCAAATCAACAGGATGGTTTGGTGATCCACAAGATTCAAATCAGTACTAGGGTTTCCCAATGGGCAAGGGACTTTTTCCCCTATGGGTATCACAATGGGTCTGTACTGACCTGAGTGTGGCGATGTGATAATTTATTTTAGTCGCTTACCCACCTAACCTAGGCCTACTCGTGTGTCAAGTTCATGGTCTATCTCCATAAGCCAGCGAACATACGCAAACTTGCCACCAATTTATGGGAAACAGGAAAGTTTAGTCCATTCTCTCATGAAGGCATCCAGGAATGGTATAGGCAATGCTTCTCCACATTGTTTGCGTCTTAAGCGACACTCAAGTCTGTGAAAGCTCTGGCAGCACTTCGATGGCCTAGTTCCCTTGTGAATGTCCTGCCATTAGCTGCATTCTAAGCCTACCATAACCGCATTTTCCATATCATCCTCCTGAAACGTTTCGTCCTCAAGCTATTTCCATTTCCCATAATCGGATATCGAAATATTCGCCATAAGTTATCGACCACGCCTACATATGTATCGAGTTTATTGAATGAAAGTGTAACGACAACCATTTTACAAAATATTAAGCCATACATCAGTTGGGTAGTCCGCCGCCAATCAAGGATACTGCCCCCCTTGGAGTCTATTTTTGTGTCATCCATGTACACACATCCATGTACACATGTTTGTGTTATCATTACTCTGCCAATTTATTTATTAATAATTCAAGACAATCATTCCAGAGTCGATCGATCCCCGTTTATCGCCCCCTTTAGGTCCTGAAGTAATAATCCTGGAGAGTTATGGTTCAGCTCGCAAATACTTCTGGTTCCCGGATATTCGTATCTCATCGCTGTAGATACTTCTGTTCACATGCACATAGTGTCTGGAGTAATAGCATTGTGGTATCGATTTGTATTCATTTGGTAATATGGATGGAAGCATTGCTTTACGGTGATGAGGACATGCTGACACATGCAGGGTGTATCGTAGTAACTCTATTTTATTTATGGATTTGCGGATGGAATGTAACAGAAAAGAATTTTATATATTTTATACATGAGGAGGAGGAGGAGGTGGCAATTCATTTTATTGTGAATCTGTGGATTATTGGTGTCTGGGAATGCAATGCATCAGAAGTGGTATTAATGGTGCACTGGTCTGTGATCTTTGTGAACAGGAAATGGGATGTAAATGGCTCAAGCAGAGTCATGCTAAATGGATTGTGGTGTCCATCAGGGCGGTATGCTGTCACCACTTGTTTTTGGTGCAACTTTAGGTGATGATAGGTGCACAGTTCCACTGACCATCACGATCAAAAGTGAAAGAAGCGTCGATACCTTGCAAGACCATGTAGAAGGATGCAGGATGAAGGAGAGGTGCTCGATGGGTAAAACTTTCATTTGTATTACCAGTGGCATCAACTTAGACACTTATTTAGAGTTGTTCCCTCTGGAGAATCTGTACTGTCTTTTGGGCAAAGTGCAGTATCAGAGTATTATCTAGAAACTAGGTGGCCAGGTGCGAACCGATAGGGTAAATCTTTGGACGATCCTTATAGGCAACGTTTCAGAAAGACTCACTGCCTCCTCGTGGCGGCCGCCAGGCAACCTGCTACTGGCTGACCAGTTTGATGGGTTTGTGGAATTAGCATAAGGGCCGGCTAAAGTGAGCGACGATGGGGAGAAAAGTCCATTACCAAATCCCTAATCCAAGGTGGAACAGCATACGCCGATGGATCCATGGGTAAGAGGGTGCTTAGTCGCAAGTATGCGAACTCCGAATACCTGGCGCCCTTCGGTTTTAAGTCAGCCTTCCTATGGCATACAGGGGTTCGTTTCCCGGAAACTCGTGGGTCCAAAATTCACAAAAATAATAAAATAAACAATGAGAAGGATGCATCTCAGATCGCATCAACCTTGGGTTCTGCTGTTGAGCAACCCTCTGTTTCCCGAGGCGCGACGCCCTACTCCACCATGGCCTCTACTTCTCGGTCTGTTGTCGAGCAGCCGAACCCCCCTGAATGTTTAGAAGGCGCTGCCACATGGGCCGCTTCGAAACCTTCCGCTGCTGTCAGAACCGGGGATGTGGAATCTGCCACATCTGATTCTGATGCGTCCACCATTGTAGATGTCTGTTGTATCATCACGGAGAAGTTCGGTTGCTCTTTCATTGGGAAGATGCTTGATGATCTACAGATCTTACAACAACAGGATGGATTTATAAAACTGACCTCAAAAGGAAGAAGGCGGTTTAAGCACGCCCTTACCATTGGCAAGAGTAGAGAGAGCGCCAATAGAATCGGTCGCCAAGAAAGTCAAGGCAGGACCTACACCTGATATTCCCACAGTCAAGTGGCCAGTACCATCAGGTTAGGCGTTGTCCTGACTGACTTGTCCACTCAACGGCGGTTATAGGTACCTTGATTGAAATGAGCAAAAGCGGCGTATGGCCGCATTTTTTTGGTTCTCATCACAGATGGGGGAGGCCAGTGTTCATCTAGAGGAAAACGCCCTAAAAAAGCCCAACTACTCAGACAAGCTCGATCCTCTAACAAAAAAATACTTGGCGCAACAGGTCGATGGGACACAAGGCCTAGCTTATCACAACTATTCGTGTTGTGCGTCTTTACACGAATGGAAGGGTCCTACTGTTGAATGCCGTGTCCGAAGGGCAATTTGTTATTTGAGAAGCTTTCTCGAGACAGCTGTACTCTCGGATGTTTGTCAGATGCTCGCGAGAGGTGGGGCCATGAAAAACTTTTTAGGTGTTCTCCGACTCGATCCGTGTTCGATCTCGAACCCCTTGCTCCATAGTCCAACGCACTAACCACTGAGCCACGGCGCCCACTAACTCGATCCTCTAGTGAGGACTAAATGAGCACCATTAAGGTGTTACAGGCGAACCTGGATCACTCTAAGGGAGCGTCCGCTGCAGTCGTTCTTTTATAGATCACTCCCTCTGAGTCTAACCCTATTGACATTTACCAAGCCATCGACTTACCTAGTAAGGGTTCCTTTGGATTAAGTTATGAGGTTGGCTGGGCATCTATCTATTATTCTTTCCAATTATTTCCCTTTGAATAATACATGTGACAGTTTCGCCCTTTGAAAGGAAGACTACCTTGTTTAGAGTTGAACAGAGATCTTAACCAAGTTGTGGTAGTAAACTCAAGGCGATTGCTTGCCCAGGCGTGTTGGTTAGGGGGCAGATTCATAGACCATAACCAACTCTCTTCAAGTTAGTTGAGGTCCTCTTCTACCTTTGTTTGGCATCTAAGACCACATTTACCTCAACTGCGTTTGGATTCGAGTACTTTGCGGAAATGAGCTCTACTATCAAGTTGCTCTACATATCCTAACCAACTGAGATGGAAGTCACTTTACAGCTCGTATAGTTCGTTACAGTACATCACTGCAAAAGGAATCAATTATATCACAAATAATTTTTCTGGCAAAATCTGTGAAGACGTCTTCATTTGGGCTGCTTCTCCTCTTTATAATATCACACTTCATTGTTGCCCATGGTGTCCATATGTCCATATTATAGGAACCCTAGGATCTATGGTATTGCTTTCTCCAATGGAAGTGGAAATTGATCTCACTAACCAGCTACATGAGGGAACGAACAAGATTTGATACGAGGACTCGCAGTGATTGCCATACAGTACCAACGATTCCGAGCATTTTTTTTATGGCTAATACATCCCCCGTTTGGGATCAAAAATTTCTTCAACCAATGAACTGATTCGACCATCAAATCTTGTGATGTGGCTATCAAGTGGACGAGGTTACAGTGCCTACTGATATTTGATCAAGTGATGTACCTACTGCGTGCATAGAGAATGATTGACACCTTCCGTTCCATAGACATACTGCAAAGCTGTTAATCTATATGACCTCAGTGAACTGACACCCTTAGAAGTCCTTAGCATCTAGGAAAGTTCATAAGAAGCTTCTCGTGCATTCAAAGTGAAAAGATACATGGTATCTTGGAGGAGCCACCTTAACATAAACTCTACACTTATCCTCTGCTCGACTTACTCTTAAATTCTTCGGTAAGTCGAAGTGAGGGTCCATTAACGTCTCTGTGCCAGATAGTGCCAGAAAAGATGTTTGGGCTAATTTGTAAGATTTTTGATTTACTGGGATGTTACAGTGACCTGAAACCTAGCTGAAGGTGAGATGTTGAGTTCCTTGTTAGAAGAGGTCCATCTGGGACCTAATTCGTAAAGTACTTGATGGAATATGCATATCCGTAACAAACTACAGTGACTTGGAAGCTTTGATGGTAAGATCATCAGGCTTTAACACTGACTTTTCTTTGGTCTTCACATTCAATATTCGAGAACAATCTTTAGCTTAAATGATTCCAATATCGTCTCTAATTCCTTCCACGTAAGAGCTCTTGATTTCAAGTAACAAAGGCTGCTTAAAGTTGGTGTTTGTCGAATCCTTACTAAGCTGATGTTGATAAAATTGACGTTGCCTGCTAAGCATCTAAACTCCTTATTTATCTGGAAGACGTGATTACAATGAATGATGATTTGTCATACGCTGTCCATAGAAGTCTCCTTATTTTTACAACTTCTTGATAACCACGTCAAACTTACCTTTTCTGTTGGCTGAAAGTTCGTAAATAAGCCCAAATATGTCCTCATAGAAGGTCCCATTCCTTTGTTGTGGAATGATTCTATTGATCTTTTCGGTGTTAGATCACCAACGAGCTCCAACGAGTTCCCATTACTTCCAGCTTTTATGTTACATTTTGAGAAAATCTTCAGAAAAATCGTGAAAATATATAAAAAGGTTACGCATACGCCACCGAATCAGACTCTGACATCAAGAATCTGACTTCTGGTGGCACTATTCAGGTCAAATATTCTTTTTCTGTGAATCTTAGGAGGAAAGGAGCTTAGCTGCTATATTGCTGTTGTAGGGCCTGTTACTAAAGCTTTCATTATTGACCCTGTTTTTACCCTCAATGTGATGGTACGCTGTCATAGTCAGAAAAAGAAGCCCAATGGTCTCAAAGTCAATCGAATAAAACGGCCAATTGACAGACATGATCACCGATTGTTTGTACAGATGTGTGGCATGTGGAGTCATATTGCTGAAACCACATCCACAGTCCTTTTGATTTTTGATACATGTCTCCAATCAGCCAGTAGAACATGAGCCTTATTTTCCCACCTCTTATTTTTGAAGCTTGTACTAATGATAACCAGATATGGGCGTATAAATGTCCTTAAATAAGGAATATGTTCACATAACCTCACGGAAAAAATATATAGGAACTCTTCCTTTAAGCCTCTCTGTTACGGTTACTCATTGACCAACGTGTGCTTGCTGGTTATTTTGTTGAAACCTCAAGGCCAAAATTATTTGCCATTTTCATCTTAAAACAAAACTTTAAGCCTTAACACAAAAAGTGTTATATAAAATTGTTTACCCAACATCAGCGCATGCCTGGCAGCACTGTTCCACATGCAAACGTCAAAAAGAAGTCATCTGTTCGTGCATACATTTTCTCGAGTGGAATATCCTCAGTGAAAAATTAAAATTACTCGGAAAATATCAGGTCCTGCACCGAATAAATACATTCATTTTGTTCGTTAAATGTTTCTGAATATAATTCCAGTAAAACATTTTCGGTATCTCATCGATTTAATGGTAAATTTTTGCATTTATTTTCGGTGGAGTGGTTCCCTTTCGAGTTTCGTCACATGACGGCGGAGGGGATTTTTCAAGCTTTACCAGAGCCTACTTGAGGATATTCCACTTGGAGTTCAACGTAATGCGTCGGGAATCGTGTCGTGTTTCAGTGGACATATCGGTGTAGATTCGTGCTGTAATATTTCTGGAGTTATATGCCTCAGACGCGTGCGCAATCGGGCTTTTAGTCGGAAGAGGTATCGAGAAACGTCGGTTTTTGCGGGAAATCTCCGGAATTCGGTCTGTAAACGTGCGCTCTTGAATCCGTAGCTCGGTCTTAGTGGTGTAGTGAGGTGGTCTGTCTCCATGAAACGTGTGTATTCCTTGAAAATCTTGCCCATAGTCTCAGTGCTCAGTCGTGATGTCTTTACCCCTTTTTTGCCCCAAAAATGTGTCCAAGTGCTTTGTGGTTCAGTGCAATTGAGAAGCCCTCGTGCATCCTCTTAAAGTGTAGTGAGTTCCCTTCATCAGGGCCGAGATGAGTCTCGAAAAAAAGCCCGACAAGGCTAGTGTTTTAGTGTCTCCGAGTGCAGTGCTTGTGTTCAGTTGTGTGTTTCCGAATCCCTCCCACAGGATGCCAGTGAAAAGTGTTACCATGAACATCAAGAACGTGCCTCATCTACTACAAGCAAGGATTAGCTTCAAGACAGCAAGGGTGAGTCTCTATTTCTATCTAAGTCTCTCAATTGTAGACAACTCCATCTGAATCTTACAATATTGACACTTCCCCAGTCCACTGTCTTACTCCTTAGGGCTCTTTTGGGTTAGGTTATGGGTTTCATTGGACAACAATCTACTGTTCTTTACAATTCTACGAGGTTCCTCTTGTTCTGCTATCTTGTGACAGGTCTGCCACCTTAGAGAGGGATCACCATGAACAGGAAAAGGTTTTCACTATAAGGATTCTCAAAGTCCCATACTTACGTGATGCTCGTAGTTCCAACCAAGTTCCGGTAGTAAACTCAAGGCATATGGCTGGCTAGGGGATCGACTTATACATTTCATTGGTAGTTAACCAATAAATCCATCCCTTCAGCCCGGCACTTAGCTTAATGCCTTCAGTTACTCAGTCCAAATCGGTTGAGTTCTCTTTTCACTTGTGTTCACCACCTAGGGCGAGGACTTCTTTTACCGCGTCGTCCCTCTCGTTTAGATTCGAAGACCTTCGGATTGAAAGTATCCTTTTGCTCATCATGTCCTTACCATTTAAGCTTTAAGTCTCTGCACACTTCGTGTTTTCCTCTAAAGCCTGTCATCGCTAGAGGAATCCTATGTCTCAGGAGCAGAAAGAGTTCATGCTCTCAGGACTGGGATAATCAAGGCCTTAGTCTCATTAGTTCTAGAGGATAAGGCCTAACTAGCTAATTTATCGAGAGCTTCTAAGTGGTGCTCATAATCTCTACAATTACCCTTCTCGTCACAGTTCCTGAACGGCAATTATGTCTCCAACATAGTGAGTCAGGTCCTTGCTTCTATCTTCGATAGACCTTCGAGATGCATTGACTGACTCACAGGTTCTATAGTTAATCTGAGCTTCCAGTTCCAAGTGTATAGTCAGACTTAGCATACACGCTCAACCTTCCTTTACTCCTCCTCCTGGAACCTTTTGGATGATCTCCTGGTTCAAGCGTGTGGATAGTTACGTACAGCCAAAAGGTTCAACGCCCATTGCAAAGGAGCCTAGACTTCGGTCTTTGACACCCAGGCTTGCCTAGAACTGAAACCTCTCTTTCCTCTCTTGAATCATCCTCTCGTGAAGGAAGCATTTGACTTCATGTCTGTTGCTCCTGAAGTCCCGAAGTAAATTTCACTCAAGTCGTCCCTAATCATCAAATCTTGTTTCTTCTCTAAACCGCTAAGCTACTCACGTTCTAACCACGTTGTAAAGCTGATCATTTTTTCCCTTACAAGGACTCCATATGGATCCACCCTGTACCGCATTCAATAGGACAAATATGACTGTAAAAACAGAAAACTCGTTCGCCTCCCACACTCGTCCTTGTGGAGGAGCGCTCTCCACCTATCCACTCCAAGCGGAGGTTAATAATAATAAATGTTGATTATGTTCGTCTGCTTCTGCTCTCTTGTACGCTGATGGGATTCTGTTTCGTCGACCACTTCTACGCTTCCCAGCATTGTCTACACCGCCATTTGTAGTGGTGCACAAGCATCATCATCGTCCTGCCACTATCCCTCTCAGCCATTAAATTAAAATGAAGTGCAATGCAACTCGAGTCTTCCTTTTATTTTTTCCCGGTCTGTATCGCCTTCAGAAAGAACTCCTGAACGGAACTGCTGTACAAACGATGAACGTTAATTTTTATTTTTCGAAAATTTCTACAAAGCACTTGAAAGGATAAATATTGCTCGCCAGCAGCAATGGCCATGGCACTGACAGTGGTGGTGGTGGTGTGCGCTGCCCCAGCATAATAATTGCACGAGAGTCTCGGCAGAAAGCAGGGCTTTATTGGACGAGGTGCAACCCGCCACCAGGGAAGGTGCCTCTAAGCCCTCTAAGCCCAATTTCATCCCTTGCGCGCGAATGAACTTTTAAGTGCTGCTACAAGAAGTTGGCAAGGAGAAATCGCCACACTTTGTCCCTGTTAAGTGTGTGTTCAAGTGAGTGTTTGAGGACACACAGCGAGGAAGGCCGTCGTGGCTGTCATGGCCCATTATAAACAGTCAACGACCGGGAGGGCGGCTACTTTTCATTGTCATCGGAGGAGCGATTCCTGGAGGAGACACAGTGCAAGGGGCTTGCTCCGTTCACAAGTTTAATTTACGAGGGGAATTTTCAAAAGGACGAGACGTTTATGTTTCCGCATTCTAGTGCAGCGCGTACGAGTTTTATGCTTCTGTGTCCAAACGTCTGTTCGAAGGACTTATGTGGAATTTGTTTGCCTTTTTCGGCGGCGGCGTGTGGGGCGGCAAATGGGATTTTTCTTCACGTCTTTGGCAGTCGTCAATTAATTACGCTTTGTGTTGCTGTTGTTGCTGTTGTTGCTGCTAAATGCTTGCTCCTCGATTAATGCGAACCTAACTGATAAAAAAGATTTTGTTTTTGGTTTTCCTTTTGGCTAATGAAAGAGAGGATAGCAAGACAGCTTGACAGGCGAAATTAATGGGATAATAGAGACGCTTGCGCTAGCAGTGGGTAATATCTTATTTAAGATGAAATGCTTGTTTAAAAGGCTCCTCGGGGATGGGGTCCTTGTTCTCAAACTATGTCGGTGCATGACCTGATGTAGGAGGGTAACTGATTCTATATTTTTAGCAAGCAGCAGCATAATAGCCAGGGGAATAGTCCGACTTGGCTCACAAGATTTGAGGCAATCTCTGTAAAATCATGTTTCAACTCTTGGAGAACTACGACGGAGGTGTAAACTAGTATTATGTTCAGGGAGGCGTAGGTCTAGATAATCAAATTCCATGAAATCAGGGCGGGATTCCCTATCTATTTTCGGGATAACGCCACTAGAAGGTAGATTCACGATAAGGGTACCTGGTCCGGTGGCGTATACGTAACCATTTTTCATACATTTTTCGATTCAAAAATTTTCTCTTTCTATCTCAGGTGGCGAGGCCACAGTTGCGCTCGTATGTGCTCACGATACGCAGAATCAGAATATCTGGGTTGGACTGTGTCACAGAAAGGTACACTGAGGATGTGCCCACCTGGGTCGGTGGAGTGGGCGTAACCCATTTTTTCATACATTTTTCGATTCAAAAATTTTGTCTTTCTGTCTCACGTGGCGAGGCTACAGTTGCGCACGTATGTGCTCACGATACACAGAATCAGAATATCTGGGTTGGACTGTGTCACAGGGAGGTAGATTGAGGATGTGCCCTCCTGGGTCGGTGGAGTGGGCGTAACCCATTTTTTCATACATTTTTCGATTCAAAAATTTTGTCTTTCTGTCTCACGTGGCGAGGCTACAGTTGCGCACGTATGTGCTCACGATACACAGAATCAGAATATCTGGGTTGGACTGTGTCACAGAAAGGTACATTGAGGATGTGCCCACCTGGGTCGGTGGAGTGGGCGTAACCCATTTTTTCATACATTTTTCGATTCAAAAATTTTGTCTTTCTGTCTCACGTGGCGAGGCTACAGTTGCGCACGTATGTGCTCACGATACACAGAATCAGAATATCTGGGTTGGACTGTGTCACAGGGAGGTAGATTGAGGATGTGCCCTCCTGGGTCGGTGGAGTGGGCGTAACCCATTTTTTCATACATTTTTCGATTCAAAAATTTTGTCTTTCTGTCTCACGTGGCGAGGCTACAGTTGCGCACGTATGTGCTCACGATACACAGAATCAGAATATCTGGGTTGGACTGTGTCACAGAAAGGTACATTGAAGATGTGCCCACCTGGGTCGGTGGAGTGGGCGTAACCCATTTTTTCATACATTTTTCGATTCAAAAATTTTGTCTTTCTGTCTCACGTGGCGAGGCTACAGTTGCGCACGTATGTGCTCACGATACACAGAATCAGAATATCTGGGTTGGACTGTGTCACAGAAAGGTACATTGAGGATGTGCCCACCTGGGTCGGTGGAGTGGGCGTAACCCATTTTTTCATACATTTTTCGATTCAAAAATTTTCTCTTTCCGTCTCACGTGGCGGGGCCACAGTTGCGCTCGTATGTGCTCACGATACACAGAATCAGAATATCTGGGTTGGACTGTGTCACAGAAAGGTACATTGAGGATGTGCCCACCTGGGTCGGTGGAGTGGGCGTAACCCATTTTTTCATACATTTTTCGATTCAAAAATTTTGTCTTTCTGTCTCACGTGGCGAGGCTACAGTTGCGCACGTATGTGCTCACGATACACAGAATCAGAATATCTGGGTTGGACTGTGTCACAGAAAGGTACATTGAGGATGTGCCCACCTGGGTCGGTGGAGTGGGCGTAACCCATTTTTTCATACATTTTTCGATTCAAAAATTTTGTCTTTCTGTCTCACGTGGCGAGGCTACAGTTGCGCACGTATGTGCTCACGATACACAGAATCAGAATATCTGGGTTGGACTGTGTCACAGAAAGGTACATTGAGGATGTGCCCACCTGGGTCGGTGGAGTGGGCGTAACCCATTTTTTCATACATTTTTCGATTCAAAAATTTTCTCTTTCCGTCTCACGTGGCGGGGCCACAGTTGCGCTCGTATGTGCTCACGATACACAGAATCAGAATATCTGGGTTGGACTGTGTCACAGAAAGGTACATTGAGGATGTGCCCACCTGGGTCGGTGGAGTGGGCGTAACCCATTTTTTCATACATTTTTCGATTCAAAAATTTTGTCTTTCTGTCTCACGTGGCGAGGCTACAGTTGCGCACGTATGTGCTCACGATACACAGAATCAGAATATCTGGGTTGGACTGCGTCACAGGGAGGTAGATTGAGGATGTGCCCTCCTGGGTCGGTGGAGTGGGCGTAACCCATTTTTTCATACATTTTTCGATTCAAAAATTTTGTCTTTCTGTCTCACGTGGCGAGGCTACAGTTGCGCACGTATGTGCTCACGATACACAGAATCAGAATATCTGGGTTGGACTGTGTCACAGAAAGGTACATTGAGGATGTGCCCACCTGGGTCGGTGGAGTGGGCGTAACCCATTTTTTCATACATTTTTCGATTCAAAAATTTTGTCTTTCTGTCTCACGTGGCGAGGCTACAGTTGCGCACGTATGTGCTCACGATACACAGAATCAGAATATCTGGGTTGGACTGTGTCACAGAAAGGTACATTGAGGATGTGCCCACCTGGGTCGGTGGAGTGGGCGTAACCCATTTTTTCATACATTTTTCGGTTGAAAAATTTTCTATTTCTATCTCAGGTGGCGGGGCCACAGTTGCGCTCGTATGTGCTCACGATACACAGAATCAGAATACCTGGGTTGGACTGTGTCACAGGGAGGTAGATTGAGGATGTGCCCTCCTGGGTCGGTGGAGTGGGCGTAACCCATTTTTTCATACATTTTTCGGTTGAAAAATTTTCTCTCTCTGTCTCACGTGGCGGGGCCACAGTTGCGCTCGTATGTGCTCACGATACACAGAATCAGAATATCTGGGTTGGACTGTGTCACAGAAAGGTACATTGAGGATGTGCCCACCTGGGTCGGTGGAGTGGGCGTAACCCATTTTTTCATACATTTTTCGATTCAAAAATTTTGTCTTTCTGTCTCACGTGGCGAGGCTACAGTTGCGCACGTATGTGCTCACGATACACAGAATCAGAATATCTGGGTTGGACTGTGTCACAGAAAGGTACATTGAGGATGTGCCCACCTGGGTCGGTGGAGTGGGCGTAACCCATTTTTTCATACATTTTTCGGTTGAAAAATTTTCTATTTCTATCTCAGGTGGCGGGGCCACAGTTGCGCTCGTATGTGCTCACGATACACAGAATCAGAATACCTGGGTTGGACTGTGTCACAGGGAGGTAGATTGAGGATGTGCCCTCCTGGGTCGGTGGAGTGGGCGTAACCCATTTTTTCATACATTTTTCGGTTGAAAAATTTTCTCTCTCTGTCTCACGTGGCGGGGCCACAGTTGCGCTCGTATGTGCTCACGATACACAGAATCAGAATATCTGGGTTGGACTGTGTCACAGAAAGGTACATTGAGGATGTGCCCACCTGGGTCGGTGGAGTGGGCGTAACCCATTTTTTCATACATTTTTCGATTCAAAAATTTTCTCTTTCCGTCTCACGTGGCGGGGCCACAGTTGCGCTCGTATGTGCTCACGATACACAGAATCAGAATATCTGGGTTGGACTGTGTCACAGAAAGGTACATTGAGGATGTGCCCACCTGGGTCGGTGGAGTGGGCGTAACCCATTTTTTCATACATTTTTCGATTCAAAAATTTTGTCTTTCTGTCTCACGTGGCGAGGCTACAGTTGCGCACGTATGTGCTCACGATACACAGAATCAGAATATCTGGGTTGGACTGTGTCACAGAAACGTACATTGAGGATGTGCCCACCTGGGTCGGTGGAGTGGGCGTAACCCATTTTTTCATACATTTTTCGATTCAAAAATTTTGTCTTTCTGTCTCACGTGGCGAGGCTACAGTTGCGCACGTATGTGCTCACGATACACAGAATCAGAATATCTGGGTTGGACTGTGTCACAGAAAGGTACATTGAGGATGTGCCCACCTGGGTCGGTGGAGTGGGCGTAACCCATTTTTTCATACATTTTTCGATTCAAAAATTTTCTCTTTCCGTCTCACGTGGCGGGGCCACAGTTGCGCTCGTATGTGCTCACGATACACAGAATCAGAATATCTGGGTTGGACTGTGTCACAGAAAGGTACATTGAGGATGTGCCCACCTGGGTCGGTGGAGTGGGCGTAACCCATTTTTTCATACATTTTTCGATTCAAAAATTTTGTCTTTCTGTCTCACGTGGCGAGGCTACAGTTGCGCACGTATGTGCTCACGATACACAGAATCAGAATATCTGGGTTGGACTGTGTCACAGGGAGGTAGATTGAGGATGTGCCCTCCTGGGTCGGTGGAGTGGGCGTAACCCATTTTTTCATACATTTTTCGATTCAAAAATTTTGTCTTTCTGTCTCACGTGGCGAGGCTACAGTTGCGCACGTATGTGCTCACGATACACAGAATCAGAATATCTGGGTTGGACTGTGTCACAGAAAGGTACATTGAGGATGTGCCCACCTGGGTCGGTGGAGTGGGCGTAACCCATTTTTTCATACATTTTTCGATTCAAAAATTTTCTATTTCTATCTCAGGTGGCGGGGCCACAGTTGCGCTCGTATGTGCTCACGATACACAGAATCAGAATACCTGGGTTGGACTGTGTCACAGGGAGGTAGATTGAGGATGTGCCCTCCTGGGTCGGTGGAGTGGGCGTAACCCATTTTTTCATACATTTTTCGGTTGAAAAATTTTCTCTCTCTGTCTCACGTGGCGGGGCCACAGTTGCGCTCGTATGTGCTCACGATACACAGAATCAGAATATCTGGGTTGGACTGTGTCACAGAAAGGTACATTGAGGATGTGCCCACCTGGGTCGGTGGAGTGGGCGTAACCCATTTTTTCATACATTTTTCGATTCAAAAATTTTGTCTTTCTGTCTCACGTGGCGAGGCTACAGCCATCAAAGTGGGTTTTGGGCAAGAGCTCCTAACATAAGCAAGTAATCATCTGATCTGATCCACCTCACCTTCAACGACTTTCTAACCCCTTCTGGTTCAGTCTCTAAACTTTGTCCTTTCGAAAATAGCTCCTCGGCATTTAGTTTTCAAAATTTGCATAGCCTTCGAAGCAGTCGCTCATGAGTTTACCGTATAAAGTTATTAGCAATCAGGACATATTTCGCTCGCCAACCTGCGTCCATCGCCCTGGAGAGGTCAGTTCGAAATGCCGACAAAAAGGCCATCCATCCCCCCGTCACATCTGCCATGAACTTGTGCTTTGCGACGGTTGATTGAATCGTCCTTATTACCATGCAAACTTGTTTGGCACGTTGCGGTGTTTTTAATTAACTTGATTAGGTGCTTTCGCCTTGAATGCTATGCACTTAGACACCCCTAAGCCAGCAAGTACATGTTAACATGCCCCACGCTAAGGCTGCCCCCAATTTGGAACAGCTACGAACTTTGACTAAATACCAAACACATCTCGAGTGTAAATTAATTTAAATTCCCTCCCGCAAGTATCTTTTTCCTAAGCTCCATTGAACCCGGGTGGACGGGCGACAGTATCTGCACGTTGTTTGCAGGTGTATTAGCTGTTGAGACTGCCATCGAGATCGGTATCCCTACATTATAAGTCCCACCACCGGCACTCAGCTACCTCATTCGCTTGGCTGTATCTATGGTTTGGCAGATGGGTGTGTGTGTGTAGGTATTTTGTTGCCTTCACAAGTCGCTTGCTATTGTTTTGTAACACTATGTCGAGAGAAGGATTTGCATAAAGGATCCTTGGGTGTACAGCACTTTCAGGTGAATTCCTATATTGTTTTGGGTGGTGGAACAGGGCTAAGAACGGGCGCTTGCCAATTGATGTGTGCAGACAAGGAAACCGGCAACAAAGACTGTGTGGGTACGTGTGTGTATGTGTCGAAAGGATGCACATTAAATGCGATACATTGGATGCGGTTACCTCTCGCAAAAGTGAACAAACAAACAATGCAGGCGCTCGCTCGATAACATCGATGTTGGTCCCATCGTCGCATGGGTGGATGTCTTCATTTGAATGGTATTGTCTCGATGAAGGAAGAATCATGGAACCCCTATCGGAAGTTGAACGGAGTAGCGTAAAGCATCATTTGATTGGCAGATCGAGTCACTGGGGTGTCGTCTGGTGACAACGGCAGTTGGCGATGAACCATTTCACTTGAAGGAGCTGTTCTCTCCAGGTGATGCCTTGGTTCAATAAACCGTTAAACAAAGCGAATAATGGAAAGTGTCAAGTGGTAAAGCGGAAGCATGAACATTGTGAATAAGGTCCTTAAATTATCTAGCAGGAGCATTCAGGAAATTTTGCCTTACACTGTGTGTAACTCAGGTTGGGGCCGTTTCTGAACGATGCAGACGCGATAACCAAGGGACTAAGGGACTACAGGAGCATAGTTGAGCTTCATCATCTGATGAATGCGGTTGGAGATAGGAAATCATCAAGAGATACTGAAACCTCTCTCGAAGTCTTTTTGAGTGCTCCTCCTCTCATCGTGTATCTCCGAGGTAATGGTCGATCCTATCTGTACACTCCGAGCAGTGAGGTGTATCTACATACCACTTTGTGTAGATAAATGAAGGTCTTAAGCCTAGAATATGGTAAAGACACCTTCAGTACACCTAAAGGTAGTGACAATCATACTTGGCCTCTATATTCAAAAGACTTGCATAGTACTGTCACCACCTCGACCCGGAAAATGGTTCAGAAAACGCTTCTTTGCGAACTGCATATGCCGAGTTCATTGAGGTCACTCTCCACTTGCGAAGGTCATACGAGATAGGGTCGTCCTTCCGAGGCGTAGTTGAGCATTTTCGGAGCTGCAGCATGGGTGTTGATTCGCTCCACGAGACCTAGTCATTCGAATCGTTGAGTACGCATCCGTTTGCACCAAGTAAAGTTCGTGGCTAAATCTTATTTTCTAATACATCAACGGGGTTGCCACCATCATCATCATTTGACAAAAGTCGATGCTTCTCCACCATATAGCCACTTGAAGATGACGATGGTCTTATCCTGCATCTCCTTGGTTCCTGTCGATAGGGGCTTGCTAGATAATTGACTTTGAAAGTCATGGTATCAGCGATCACACAGTTGATAGCAGACCTTAGACGGACGAAGTCCTTAACAACCTCGAAGTTGTCAATCGTAACGATCTGATCGAGACGTCGATGTTGTGTCTCGCATTTCGTCCTCTGCTTAGCGAAGTAGTTGCACTGAATTGTGGAAAATAGTGCTTGCTTGACCTGGGAATTTCGCACTATTTTCTCCAGTTTCAGGTCGAGGAAACTGCATGATGGCGCATCACCCAATCTGGAGCCTTTAGTAGAATTGAGGGTATCACTGGAGTGAGTGGGCATTCTCCATCGTCAACCCTTTTCACTGAATGAGTTCTGGAGGATCGCCAAATCTTGAGATTAAGAAAAAAAGCCCTAAAATCGATAAAAAGATGATGGCTATCGATCATGAACTCTTGGGCCTTCTCCAGGATCTGATCAATTGTCGATTTTTCGGGCCAAAAACTGCAACTTGCTACAAGTTTCTCGACGTCGATACCATATGGAAGGGTGTATGTACAGTAGGTTCAAGAGGGAGGGGGTCTCCTTTCTTATGGAACGGATATGTTGTGCTAAGACTGCAGTCATCGAACAAGCTTTCGTCGAGCCATGTGTTAAAGATGAGTTGTTGCAGACCTCTCCGGCTCAGCTACTACCACACCCGGGTCTTCTATGGTCTAAGGCTACCAACGGTTACTTCAATTTCCATCAAATTGGTCGCTCCGTCTTAAAAAAATGATGGATTTCGTTCGATCTCTTCCATCTGATGCTTCTCTTCTCTGAATTCGTCCGTCTTGTGTCTTTCCTTTCTTACTCCCAGGCAAGGGGTTGCTTTATAGGCAGGTACTGTATCAGCGTTTGCTTGTGGGCATATAGCATCAAACTACCAGTTTCCCACAAATGGAGGACTGAAACTAGCACATCCTTCATGGGATTCCTGGTAAGTTGCTGCCAGTGCTACCCCTGGTCTTCCTCGCACGCTCCTCTTTCTGGAGGACTTCTCGACACCTTCAGTACTACTCGATTGGCAGAGGCTTTTGCTATCGATTCAGATTGCTGTCTTTAGATATTGGACATCCTCGCAGTAGTGGTTGCTGAGGTGGTTTACTCCACGTAGGTAGTGATCCGAGGCTGTTTAAACTTCGAAAGGTTCGTACATTCAATTCCTCGATCGCTCACCAGTTGGTCAATTTCTAGGTTTTCAAGTGTAGTCCTGTGTCAAAGTCGATAACGTACTGATTCAGGCTCATTGGAGACCATATCTTATAGCCCTTCGTCTCCAGACTAACTCTTCTATACCATGATTTACGGGAACGTCTATCAACAGTACTGAAAGCCCTCTTAAACCGCACATCTCGGTGCATAAGACTTCGTGGGCAAGTGCCCTTAACGTGTAATTTCATTGGACATTTGGAACCCTGCACAACCCTGGAACAACTGAGTTCACACTTGATGTCATGTTAGACTGTCCCTTAAACGTAATCATCCCGGATCCCTTTATTTTGCGTTAGTACTCAAAACTCCCTGTTAAGACAACCAATCTGAAGTTCAAAGCAGAAGTTCGGAGGGCTAAACGTTTCTGTCCAACCATTGGCAATCCTCTAAACTGTGCAAAATCCTTTCCAAATCACCTGCCATGCCAAGTGTCCTCTTGAATCCCAGCTTAACCTGCTTATGGACACCCCTTTCCGTGGCTGCATACCAAAGTCTCTATTCGATAGAAACCATCGTACGGCCTCCCGAAAGACCTCAGTTTAACATCTTTTCTTCTCAAGATTCTGGAAAGAGTTGTAGATATCTCGATCTAATTGTGGCCCATCATCGATGGCATCAGCACAGCATCGGACTCCTAAGACACAAGAGAAGAACCCTCTCCAAATGTTCCCTGCACTCGCCAAACTCAGAGAGGCTACACTAGGTCAATACCTATTGAATGATTCTAACGATCTTGGTCCCATCTCCTGCATACGAAGGAGCGGATGGTTCCCAGAGTAAGAGGGTCATCCTCCCACCTTCCAGCTCGGCAGTACAATGGACCTTCTCTCGTCCTTACCGAGAGCTGGTCTAAACCAACCAAGAGAGTTCATACTTTCAAATTTTCTCCGACAACCACAAGGATTCAAGAGCTAGTTTGAGAATTTTGACAAACTTACCTGCGTCCAGCCTAAAATTTCGGATCCTAGATCCCAAGTTTCTTGCCCACCTACTCCCCTAAATCGTTGAGAACAGAAGCTGCACAGTACTCCAAGGGTCTGTTGGAGTCACTGCTTCAACTTATTGTTACGTGTCTGGTGTACTTTCCTTTCCTTTCCTCACCCAGACTGCATCAAGAAGGCACACGCAGTTAACCCCCTCTAGGCCCTCTGCCAGTTGAGAAACTTTTGCGTTACCACAAGTAGGCAAGAGGTACGAGTAATTCAAAAACATCCTACATCCCACGACTCGAACAACAAAGAGCTCTTTGAAATTAATGAACTAATTTCCGAATCTAATTCAAATCACGAGCAGGGGAATTGTCTAACGTAGGCCTACACACAGCTTTGATGTCCTCCCAATATACGAACCTTATCAGACGCCAATAGTTGTTATCGCCTACAAACAGCCTTCCTACAACCAAACAATAGCTCGCAAGGTGCCAAGCACAGGCACTACTACATCCGGAACACCCCCGACACCCAGAACAGCCACCAATCGGAAAATTCATGAATCCTTACGTGCCATATCGAAAGGGTCTATCATTTTCTCATTTCGAAATTATAAAAGTTATCTATCTATGAAATTACCACCCCCTTGCGTCGCCCGATTACGGTTGTTTGTATTTTATTGCGAAACTTTTCATTACGCCAGGTCAGATCCTTCGCTCCTTTGCGTCCTTTTATTAATATTATTTCGCATGAAAAGGGTTTTTCGTACTCTGCGTGCGCCCCCAGATGCTAATCTCAAGGCGGTGGGGTTTTACACTTACTTTTTGTTTTTTGCTTCATTTTTTGGTTTCTCTGCCTCTGTAACATCCCCTGCAGCCGAAGGAGGAGCTCATTTCCTTTTGAAAATAATTATGCTTTTCATTAGGTACGCTTCTGTCATCGTTCTGTTGGGCAATTGATTAAAAAAAATAAAAAAACAGAAACAAAAATAAATAACAACCCGACACGGCGGCGGAGGAGATAACCACTTCTATTGTTGTTGGGGGCGACCGAGAATAATTGGAGTCATTTGGCAAAGTTTCTCTAAGCCGCAAGGGGTGCCAGAGATAAGATGAGACAAGATTTCCATGGTATCGCGTTGGAATTTTTTGATTTTCCAAAAAAAAAAAAAGTATCCTTCCTACGCAGACCCCCTCGAGTGGAGGACAGGAGTGTTTTAAGGTTTTTCACCTGAAATTATGGCGAGTCTTTTGCGCGTCCACGGTGGGGAGGGTGTTGACGTTTTCACTAATTGACGGGACGGAGTATGGTTAAAGAGAAGTGATGGCATAATAAACTGAAGAAGTCAGTTGGACCTTTAAAGGGTTTAACAGGATTGCATTGAACCTAGTCATTGTGTTGCAAGCGAAAAGGCTTGAGGGTCATCAACGCCCTTGTAAGCGTTTCGAAAACTCGTCAGATTTTTTGACAATTTGACCTCTAAGGGTTCTTACGGATTGCATTGAACGTTGTCATCGGGTTGCAAGCAAAAAGGATACCAAGTGGCATTGTTGGAAGGCTGTCTGAATAGACCCAGGTTCACTGCGAACTGTAGCTCCATATAAGGAAGTTGCAAGGCTTAGTGCGTTAGAAAAGCCCAGGGGAACTACCAGTAGAGGTTGTCTTTCCCTTTTTCTTGTCCAGCATTCACGACTAAAGGGTCATCAACGCCCTCGTAAGTGTTTCGAAAACTCGTCAGATTTTTTGACAATTTGACCTCTAAGGGTTCTTAAGGACTGCATTGAACGTTGTCATCGGGTTGCAAGCAAAAAGGATACCAAGTGGCTTTGTTGGAAGGCTGTCTGAATAGACCCAGGTTCACTGGGAACTGTAGCGCCATATAATGAAGTTGCAAGGCTTAGTGCGTTAGAAAAACCCAGGGGAACTACCAGTAGAGGTTGCCATTTACTTTAGCTCGTCCAGCATTCACGACTAAAGGGTCATGAACGCCCTTGTAAGCGTTTCGAAAATTCGTCAGATTTTTTGACAATTTGACCTTTAAGGGTTCTTAAGGACTGCATTGAACGTTGTCATCGGGTTGCAAGCAAAAAGGATACCAAGTGGCTTTGTTGGAAGGCTGTCTGAATAGACCCAGGTTCACTGGGAACTGTAGCGCCATATAATGAAGTTGCAAGGCTTAGTGCGTTAGAAAAACCCAGGGGAACTACCAGGAGAGGTTGCCATTTACTTTAGCTCGTCCAGCATTCACGATTAAAGGGTCATCAACGCCCTTGTAAGCGTTTCGAAAACTCGTCAGATCTTTGACGAGTTCTACGATGGTGTGTGGTGGTGTGCCCCCAGCTGAAAGGATTTTAGCTTAGAAATCCGATTGATACAGAGGTTCCTTAGTGTTGAGTTCAGGGATGGTAGGTCAGGACTCGATTTTCTCTTCGGTGGCTGGGGAACAAGACCTCTGAAAAGTTAGTGGCTAGTATGTGAACCTATAGATTCAAGTTTACCATATAAGAGTCTGACTGGAACGTTACATAGCTCACTAATCGAACCCCCAGTGGTAGAGGAAGATGAGTTAAAGTCGCGAGTGAGACGTGACAAACTCAACTACAGGGTGACTAGATAAGAACGATAGAAAAATAAATTTAAATGAAACAAGAAAGGTGGGAGATACAAAATTGATTGAGGCTTTATATTGAAGCTAGATTCATGCCATTATGTACGGAATAGCACATCCGTCAAATACCTGCCTCTGCTTTGCTGGCTATGCTTCAAGCTTAACGATCTAATATGTATGACGTTACTCCGGCAATAGCTTCTTGAATGTTAGCCTCGAGCTCGTCCAAAGTGGTTGAGTAAGGACTTGGCGTTTATGTTGTGTCAAGTAGTATGATCTGGCAGAGGCTGTGGCGACTCAGCCATTAATTGGGTTGTAGCCTGTGAGTACTATGAGGCTATTTGGTTGAGAGGTGGAAGCTCTATGGTTCTTTGTCCGTTGAATTTGCCCCAAAGTAGCCTCAAAATAAGGGAGAAGGAGAGTACGCTTCACCCAGTGTTAGCCATGTTACGGAAGTCCGTTGAGATCCTGAAGGAAAGGAAAGGCTAATTTACGGTAGGTCCGAGTGGTTCGTCGAGATGCCACTTGATTCTGAGGCATTTCTCGCTAGCTCATCGGATTTCCAGAGTGCGTACGCTAATGTAGGTCTCGGTGATACCATACTTTCTGTCTGGAAAACACTCGCGTAGTTTGGGAGTTTTATCTGTGGTTCCTCTAAGAAGATTCCTAAGCCAGTACCCCCATCCGTCTTTGACCCATCCAGGGAGGATTGTTAATCTCACCATTCATCGAGTTCTCTCTGGAGGGATATTTGGAGTCAAGGATGAGGTGAAAGTCTCAGTAGTCTTGGCGATGGTACTAAGTCCTTTTCTGTATCTTTTTTGAAAATATTTAATAGGCATAGCTCGAGCATGGTATCAAAGGCAGTAGTGTTTGTCCCTATACACGCCATTCGTTGGATTCTTGTAAGGATGTTCAGGTTTGTGGCTTTTGAGGCACTAGACTAGGCATCCATAAGAATTGGTCTGACTATGGTAGCATAGGTCATGTGATTTGGGGCCGCATTTCACAGTGTGCTTACCAAAAACTGTCTGATAGGCCAAAATGTCAAAAGACTGAACATCAACAGTACCTTTAATCTTCGGAGATAAATACCGCGAAAGGGTTTCCAATAAGCAGTGCTTGGATATAAGGATATCCTCGTCCTCGCATTACAAATCCACTTGAAATTATATTGAAAAATCTCCCAAAAGACCCCATTAAGGTCAGTAAGCCTAAATCTAAAATATATCCACTTAAGCGAATTCATATCCCATTGGCATGGCAAACAAAAATGGCTCGTACAACCTTCTGCCCTACTACCACTGCTGCCATAACCACCCCTGTTCCGGACCAGATACACCCCCAACCCCACGGCACATCCGTATGATGAATTGCAAATTTCTGTCGAATATTTTTGGGGCTTATTCCATTTGGCTGCGCATTTAATTTATCTGCTTTGTGAGTGGGATTTTGCGCGACACCTACACGTTAGTAGGACTTAATTACATCTGATAGTAACCTAGTTTATGGCTTTTAAATAGAACCCACACTACTGCCGCGAAGAGGACCTTCTAAAATTCACATGCAAGTGCTGGGTTCTCATAAAAAAAAGGAGGAGGATACTGTACATCTGTAAGTCCCACTAATTGCATCTGTAAGAGCCCCACCTCAACATCCCTGTAATCGAAAACAAGAAAAATACCCACGTCATCATATTGAAGGGAGAAAAAAGTTCAAAAGTAGCTCTAAAATGACACATGTCAACCTTGTCGATGAGTCATCAAAACATATCCATGACAAGCAGCCAAATGTATGGAGCACAACAATTGAGTGCACACAAAGTGACTGGCAATTTCGCTACAAAATCGTCCTCGTCACCCGCACCAACAACAACAACAGCAACGTCGTGCAAAATACACAATCAAACATGGATTTGAACGTAGGTAGGTAGGTGGGTAGTGTGTGCCCTCATGCAGTTCCCTTGGCACTTGGAAACATAACGACGACGGAGGACATGACGAGCTGCTCCCAACTTAAAAATGATTAAACTTCGGATGTCACTCGATGGGAGCTGGTAAGGTGGTAAGGTGGTAAGGACCAGACCCCCTATTCATGATCAACAAAGCATCAATGAATCTGCAAATAATGATGGATGTATGTATCTGTGATGGTGTGTCAATGTGTCAACATTGATGTGAAGTGGTGTTGTTTTTTTTTTTTCGTTTTTCTGCGACGTCTTGCTGACGTTATTTGAAATTTTTTTCTCTGCCAATTCGAACATAATCCGCTATTTGTATTCACCCTTTTGAATTTGAATGGAATTTTGGAATTATTCTGTTGGTGGAACCTCCCCCACGTCAGCCGGAGGGCTGTGAGATACTACGCTCGCATGGAAGAACTTGAATGTCCTGAGCTACATACGTGTTATGTTGTATTCTTTGGCTTGTTTCCAGGAGCTGTTTGGTACGGCCCACCTTACTTAGTTACCATTTAAGGTCCATCACCCCTTTGGGGAGCATAAGGTGTCAACAACGAGGCTCATGTGCGAGGCTCATAAGAATTGGTCTCACATCATTAGAAAGTTGGTTTTCTTAGAGAAGATCGAGTCTTCTACGAGATTGGACAAGTAGAGGTCCTTACAGAGAGTATTTGGCATCGGAACTGTCAATCTATAGCTGGTTGGGTTGGTTTGGGTTGGGTAGCTATTTCTGCTCAGGAAGGACACCCTATGGCCACCAAAAGAGAATCCGTCGTGATACCTCTGATACCGCTGTCGAAGAGATATGATTCGTCGCAGTGCTGCACTCTAATGAGTTCATTGCAAGCCAGGTTGCCTTCGTTAAAGATGAACCAAGGGAAGATATATCATAAAACATTACATTCGTCCCACATTTATCCCACCAAAGATGGTTTTTCTAAAGACGTTTAGCTTTAAAAAGAGAGCTACATGCGAAGCGACGAGCAAACCCATGCATCAACATATCGGGGAGATCCTGTGGGTCGTGCCCTCTCTTGCGAGTTCTGTTTCTGTGGCCTGACACCCATCATAAGTTGAATCCCTCAATCATTTCTGGAAAAGGTAAACGGGAGTCCGAAAACTCCTATGAGCCTGATTCAAGGGATTTGATCGTATCTTGACTCTTAGTAGTCTTAAAAACGTTACAGTCTTCCACTCTCTTCGATCCTGGGCACGCTGCTTCCAGTTGTCCAGACCAAGCGTTCTGGCATCCGCGCCTGTTTGATCCTTAAAACCGAGGTCTTCGGTCTTCCTTGTCGTCTCGAACCAGGGGTTCCATGATTCAAAGATTTACTTTGCTGAATCATTCTTGTCCATTCGCTCGATGTGGCCGAGCCAGTGTAGATGACGAATTTTGCCTTTTAGGACTATATGCACATCTTGGCACAGTTCTCGGTTGTATCTTATCCTCTATTCGCCCAGCTCGCATCCGAGACCGAAAATTCGATGAGGAATTTGCCCAAAATCTGGTCTGCTTTCTTGCTTATCTTCCAGCACTCGGCTCCATATAGCAGAACTGGCAAAAGGAATGTCCTGTACAGCATGCATTTCGTCTCCAAGTTCGGAGTTTTATGTCCAATTGTTCAGCCAAACCAAAGTAGGAATCTCTATGTCGATATTTACAACGAGGTAGGTGACCTCCCTAACTACCTCGAAGTTACTGTTGCCAAGAGTGACGTTTCCTAGAAGATTTTTGCTGTTTTACAGGGCATGTACAGGACTATTCGCAGCTGTAACTCTTTCAAAATCGCCTGCAGTCATGAATTAGATAGATAGTGAGCCGAATCAGTATTCCAGGATTGTTCTGTATGGTCGACAACGTGACCAATATGGTTCGATGGTAATCAGGAGTTAGCATACCTTAGTCGTTGTTCAACGGCTTTCGTTGTCGCGACATCAGTCAACAGCCGTTTTGGCTTTCTTTTGTAAATGCTCTGCCAGACCTATCTTTCTGTTTGACATCAGCACAAACCCTAGTCTCAACTTCAGTAGTTAGATCTCCCAGCAGGAACGTGACGATTGATGGTGTCAGTATCACTCAATTGGAGAGCAGCACCCCAGTGTGTTGAGCTCATTTCAACCGAAATCAGTACATAGATACGACTCCAATGGAATACACATATGCAGTTCAAATCCCTTGTGATCCCTGGCGTTCACCAGTAACTTAGTTTCCTCTCCCAGTCAACAGCTCCCTTTCGGCTCACATTCCTCCACAGCTTGATCAAATTTACATGACAACCACATTCCTGTGTTCCACACCACACCTGACGAATCACTCCCAGCACCCAGTCGTCCACCCTTGACCTACTTTTTCCATCCTCCACCCTCATCAAATGCCCATGGACCCGTTTCCCTAATTAACTTTCCCATGCAAATGCACTAAACCGAAGGAATTAATTCAAAATTTAAATTCATGCTGCTTCGCCACTGAAAAAGGACCGAAGCAAGCGTCCAAACGCTCGCATCTACGAAGCACCTCGAATCGTCCTTACTCACATGTGAGGCACACACACTTGCGTCATATTAATAAATACACAAATATGCAATAAAGCGAGATGTCCTTGTCGAGGAACTGTCCTTGCAGTAACAATTCCGTTTTCGTTTCTCGTATCCGTTTCATATTTTTTCTCCGGAATTGACGGTATGACGAAGAAATGAGAAGCTGCAACCGTATAACCGTAGAAAATCCAAATCGAGTGCCGGAGACAATCCTTGTGCCAGAGACACACGCACAGGGATCTCTGCATCTGTGTGCGATGCGGTTCAGGTAAAGGACCAGGGTGTAACTCATGTGTGCCAGACATTTTGCCAATGTAATCAAGAATTCGTACAAAGTTGGGAAGAGAATTAAACTTTCACAGTAAATTGCATTCAGCAATAAAGGACTCATAAAGGACTCCCGGCAAGGACATACGAAAACAACTTTAACTTCACCACGAGACAGTAGTGTCGGGTGTATTCCTGGTGACGGAGAAGCTCTGGGAGAAGCTTTAAAAATTCCTCATTGATTGGAATTTTAATTATTTTCTGCTGTGTCCCACTCTGTCCGATTGTACACGTAGTCATCCATAAAACATCCTCAAAGCGTATAACATCACAATGAACTGGGTTATCGCAAATCGCATTGATGTTCCTCCATGGTTCCGGAATTGGCACGGTTGTGTAGCAGCGCATGCAGGAGCATCTAACCGCAATGGCTTGTTGCTGGCAAATTGCAGCAATAATCACGATGAGCCTGCGGTATGGGTATGTAGCACATAACGAGATAACATTGTCGTTTACACAATACCCAAGGGACATCGGCACCATTTTCAATTAACAATGGCTTGGATCAGTCCGCAGGAGGATAGCTACCTTGCGGCCAGTGCCAAACACTGCTTAAACAAATGACACACGGTTGAGTGGTTTGAATTCGATTTTGCGGTTACGCTGATGGTTCGGTATCAGGTTCACGTATCCTGGTTCATATGCAGGTGGCTTAGGTCTACATATCTTGGTGTTTCTTGACATTGGTCCTGTGCTGGGATTAGAGATTAAGCTGCCTCGGTTTGAGGAGACACATTCAATTAGCCTTGGTGGCTTAGAAATGTGGCCTAAACACGCCACATGTATCTACGCTTAAAGGGATTCTTTTTTTTTTTTTTGGTTGCGCCAACGGATGTGTAATACCAGTAACCCGGGCTACTGGCATGCACGATTCGCAAACCAGAATACTCGATGCCAGGAATACGCCTACGTACTAACCCACACCCTACACACTTCAACCACTCTCCCAGCGGAACTATCGTTAAGTATTACTTCGCGGGGCTGGTTAGCACTTTATGCCCTTCTTGACCTGTTTGGGCTTCCATTTGGGTTTGGTTGCTCTCCCTGAGCCTTTCCAGCCGCCGAAGTTCCTTTATGATCACCGCTGCTGTTTGGTTTACGATGTTCTCCGGAGTTGGTATTTCTCCAAATATTTCCTCAAGACCTCTGCGTTCCAAGCGAAAATGTGGGCACTGAAAGAGCACATGCTCTGCATCCTCTCTGGCCTCTGCACAGTTTGAGCAGTTTGGAGATTCATCAAGCCCGAACCCGTTTAGATACGCTCTGAAGCAGCCGTGTCCGGATAAGAACTGGGTGAGATAAAAATCCACTTCTCCCTGATGCCGGTCCATCCATTTATCTATATCCATTTTCCCTTCGATGACTGATTCCATCTTTCCTGCCATGTTCAAGGGGTTCCTGGATTTTGGCGTCGTAGGTCCTCTGTAGCTCAATAGCCGAGATATCCGCTGGTAGCGCGCACAGTCTGTTGACGGAATTAACTCTTCTCGAGTGGGACTTAATTTTCACTGCCTTTGCCCATATTGGTGCCGCATACGTTATTATTGACTGCGCCACTCTTGACAAGATTAGTCTCCTTGGTTGTCTGGGTCGTCCAAGGTTTGTCATTATCCTGGATAAGGCAGTACACACCCGAGTCAAGGTGTTCCTTGTAAGCTAGCCTAACGTCAATCTGATCACCGGTTTTGATATTGATACTGTGGTTGCCTACCCTGATGGTGATTGCTTCTCTTTGCTTGCGGCTGCTTACTAGTACTGCTTCCGTTTCATGTTCAGCGAGTTCTAAACCGACTGCTGCCATCCACTGTCTCACTTTTGGGATACATTCATTTCCAGTGTCCTCTATTTCTTCCACGTATTTTGCTGTCACTACGATTTCAAGCCTCAGCACCCTATCATACCTAAGGTTCCACAAGATAGGACCTAGCACCGATCCTTGTGGTACTCCGCCAGATATGTGGAACTGTCTTACCCCATCGTCGGTATCGTAAAACAGGTACCGTTTCTCGAAATAATTGATTATTATTTTGATTAGGAACCCTGGCACCATAATTTCTCGAAGTGAGTACAAAATTTGTCCCCAGTTTGCAGAATTGAACGCATTTTTGAAATCTTCCATCTTCTGCCCTGGATAGCCTCTTCCAGGATTGTGGTTACCCTCCGTATAGCATCGATTGTAGAACGGGCTTGTCTGAATCCATACTGTTCTTTTGAAAGTCCCCCGGCTTCATGCATTGCCACCTCCAGTCGTTTGGTATGACGAGGGCTCATCTGGCGGTTTTTTCCCTTTGGGCAGCAGCACCAGACGTTGTTTCTTCCACTGGTCTGGAAAGACCCCTTCGGTTAGACACTTGTTATACATTTCCAGAAATGGTTCCGTGCCTTGTTGGGTATCCCATCCAATCCAGGTGACTTATTGTCATCGAACCGTTTGCACACTTCCAGAAGTTCCGGTTGTGATTTCATGTAAATCCTGGGGGCTGCTATACGCTCTGCGGTTCTCTGCGGAGGGAATAAGCCCGACACTATTTTTTGCATTAGCAAGGGGCATGAGGGCGAGGGTGCCCTAGTGGTGGCCTTGAGTTTTGCCATGACTGCCTTATAGGGGGATTTACCCCAGGGATTTACACCTGCTTGCTGACAGAGTTCCTTAAAGTTGTCACTTTTGCTTCTCCGGATTGCCAATTTCAGGTCTCTACGCCTATCTTTGTATTGAACCTGCAGGTTCTGGTGGGAGGGCAAACCTCTGGATCGCTTTATGGCACTTGCTGCGTAGCTCTGCTATCTCTTGGTTCCACCAACATACTGGTGGCCGGCTATTTGTTGACGTTTTCCGGACGCTTAAGGGGAGATCCCTTCAATCTGCTTCAAGTATGACATGCACTCATCGACTGCCTTCCTTTGCTTCTGAAACAGAAGCAGTTGCCTAGAGTTCACATCACCCACTCAGTACCATGATTGTGACAGCCAAAGGTAGGTAGGTGAGCATCCCACACACCATTTGGCTGTTTGACGTAAAACGCTCAGTTTTCTTTGAAGATTACAGCCCCTCCACTCAAGTCGAAGAGCACTCAAAGGAGTATAAGCCTTTCGGGCCAGTAGTGTGTGTCTAAAAGGATATTATCACCTTGAAACACACTTAAAACTTAATCAATGCCATTTCCTCTCTTCGCTAATTACACGGTAAGGCATTACCCAAAAACAAATCCTTCGCGAATACATAATGAGGACAGAGGCCATAGGTTCCCATAACCCCCTTCCAACAGAGGACGCCTCATTACAAGTAATTTGCTTCAACTTCTTACACTTGTGCGAGTGCTTTTAACTACTCGTACACTCTCTGCCAGCCAGGTGGGTACCTACCTACACATATAGAATCCGTATGCTTTCAAAGGTGTATCTCTCCCCCCACCCCGTGTATGAATTATTTATGAGTGATATTAATTACGCGAGATTCCCTTTGCCTAATTAAATATGCAACAGAAATCCGCAGTGATAACGCTGATTATCAGCTGGTGGATACCAGTTTCATCCTTCAAACCAGGACACGACCCAGTACTACTATAAAACCCTCTTAAGATTCCCAACGGGAAGAGCATTTCCTTTTTCACTTGTTTCTCACACCCGTTCAAGGACGACGTGAAGTAGTAAGGAACCAAACTGCACAATAAAGCTGACAAAAAGGGGCACTGTGACAGCACGGAAACTCAATCCAATCGGATTAGGACACGAACTCCTCCAGAGTAAGATGTTTAATTTGCATCCGAAATGTAAATTTATTCAACCGTTCACGAGAGGAAATCTGCAGTTGTGTCCTTCCTCCTTGGGCCCGAAAAAAAAAACGAATATATATATATATTTTTGACGACTGTCGCTTCCTTCTCTAGCTGGCTGTGTCTGTGTCTATGTGTGTGTGCTTGTCCCAAAAGGATATTTCAAAAAAAAAAAAAAAAAGTAAAGAGAGAAACTACTTCTACTTCTGTCCATTATGGTTGGTGGAGGCTATCCTTGGAATTGGTAGACATATTAGTACGATTCGTCCTTCAACTCGAGCCCACTATATGGCTGGGTGGCACTGGGCGGCTTCGGGTGTAGCCAGAACTTTGGATTATTGACCCAAGGGATCAACTTGTTCATGCTTCATTTTGTTACAATCAAAATGGGTCAATGGAATGCAATCGAATTCGATTTCGATTCAATTTTCTGCCGCTTAAGCTCAGTAAATAATAATTATTATCGTCGATGATTGTTTTGAAGTACCTACCATCATCATCATCATCATCATCCCAGAGAGAGAGAGAGAGAGTGGAGAGAGAGCGTAGGCTTGTTTATTGGCCTGGCTTTTGGGGAAGGATACATCATTGTGTTTCATTGTTGCCCTGTGCGACGAGGTGGAAGTTAATTTATGAGATTATTTCTGGTTTTTTTTTGGAGCAAATTTTACCAGCTTTTCCGGGACTGGCTTTAAATAATGCTCTTAACGAATTGATGTGCCGGTAATCGGGCGGAAAAAGCAGCTCTAAATCATGCTTTTGCGAATAATTGCCAATTGTTTGGTATTACAGGCGGGGAACTGGCACTGTTGGAGGCGATTTGAGTTATTGTAATCAAGATCCGTAGGGCATTAGGATTAATGGATTTGTAGAGTTCTAACTATGACATTTCAAGATCATCGAATGTAATGGTTTTCTTTCCATAGAGGGGGACGAGTCTTAGAGCGGCGCGTACCATGTCATGAAAAACTATGAGTCCAACCGAAAGGCGGTGAGGAATTGCCGCCTATTTCATCCAAAACAGACAATGGCAGCGCCTGTCTTGAATTCGAATGTATCCTTCCACTCTGTAAAGGACTCTATTCCCATCTGGTATCCGTAGAACCAAAGTGGGTGAAATGCGTCGTACACCGATACCTAAATGAATAGAATCCATCCACAACTTCCTGAATTATGGATCCCTAAAGCTACTACCAAATTTCGTTACATCGGCAGAATAGACGTTACTTACTTATTTAACGGAGCCGTGGAGAGGTTATGCTTG
Organism: Xylota segnis; assembly: GCA_963583995.1. Classification (NCBI taxonomy): domain Eukaryota; kingdom Metazoa; phylum Arthropoda; class Insecta; order Diptera; family Syrphidae; genus Xylota; species Xylota segnis. The sequence continues at coordinate 55,763,365 of OY757238.1, read as the reverse complement.
AGGCATGGCAGCCTTTGACTCTCTTCGACCTTAGACAAGCTGTTCTCAGCATTCTGACATCCACCATGGCTTGGTTTTAGAGTGGACGTTGGATCTGCCTTGTTGTCTCGAATCTGGGGACTCCGTGGATGCTCTCATTTTATTGGATTGTTGCATTGTTATCCATTCTGCCGGTTGTATCTTCTGCTTCATTAGTCCTTCTGATACATGGGACCGAAAGTACTCAAAATCTGCTCCGCTTTCCTACTATTCCTCCAGCACTCGGCTCCATAGAGTAGAATTGGCATTCATCTTCCGAATTAGAAGCCTTGAATCCATTTGTTTCGCCAAATCGAAGTAACAGCGATTCCCTGTGCAGCATGTGTATACAGAAAGGCTTTCCTTGCTCTAACGATATGCAGAAGCTAATGAGTCAGTGATGCGGGTTCTTCATATAACTTATGTCCTGCCTCCCCTTGAGGGTAATAGGGCCTCGACAATACCTACGCGCCATCGTGTGCGGTTTCTGAAAATGTTTCCCGGTTGCCGTGCTTCCTTTTCAACTGTTCTGCGCCACGTACTCCTAGGACCGCTTTGTATCCTGCCATCCTGAATAAGCGGGTTCCATTGCATCGTGTGGTTAGCTATGGACCAGTCACCCATTCGGACAGTATGTCCAATCCACTGTCACTTTCGTCATCATATAGTTCTGCCTATAGGTTCAGGGCCCATTCTCTGATCATTGAGTAGAGTTGGGCCACCTAAAAGCTGTTGGGTGATTCTATAAAGGGTTCTGCTGACGCACCTCGCTGCTTCTGTAGTTAGCGCACTGAATTGATTGCGCTTGTCACACTGCACTTCTCTCATCTTCATGCGATATAGGGACTCTAGGTCGTTTCTCCCTGCCGCTGGAGTTCCAGGTATCCTCGGAAAGACACACCCTTTGGCTTCTCATGGTCTTGGATGGTGGCGGGCAGTGAGCTGGTGATTGTTTCCACTCTACGTGAGAGAGAGAGTCCCTTAGTTCTTGACGCACTGTGGGTTCCTAGGTGTTCTTGTGTCGTTAGATCATTAGATGGTGATCTCGTACGAACCCCATATCCGCTTTCGGACCTCTAGAACACTATTGTTCCTTAAGAGGTGATATGAAGCGTCGACGTGGAAAGTTTGGAGCAAGCCCAGAAGGCTTGAGGTACATTTCAGTCGCTCTGTCCAAATGAGGCGATCACTTAAGTTTCTCCCCCACTCGTCCTCAAGTTTCGAGGACTCTGCGTCGCTGACATCGTTGGCAAAGTCTTCTTTTGGGAGCTTGCACCAGTACTTCATTCTGTCGGAATCTGTGACAGTGTGTATGTTGGGGATGGCAAGGCATTGGAGACTACATATGGACCTCGATACCTTGATTCGAGTTTTCGTGACTCGCATGTGACTGGAGATTCATTTTCCTCCAGAACGAGCTGTGCTTAGCGTCGAATCTTGACTTTTGCCGAGTCTGGCTCTGCTCCATGTTGGCCAACGCCTTGGCCCGCCGTCGTCGTATGTTGGTGTGAAAGTAAAAAGAAGCCCGCCTTCTATATGGCGGACTCGCCTTCATTGTCCAGTGTCGGGTGGAGTTTAAGATCCATTGCACTGCCTGCAAGTGACTGGCCCAGTCTTCTGCCTTCCTCGACGTATGCATACATCGGAGTTACGCGGGTTTCATCCTTCGACCTGACCATTGGCTCTATGTGGTCTGACAGCGGTCTTGATCTGCTGAATTCTGTTCTCGTTGCAAAACTGCCTGATCGGCGTTAACCGAAAATAACTTACTACTTCGTTCAGGACCCTGAGGCCCCATTGCTATTCGTGGTCTTCACAGGTCGTAGGATGGTGCATTTAGTGATATTATCCTCCTCTTTTCCTTCGAGAAGAGCCCAGGATGATCGAGGTGGATGGTGTCGAATAAGGACGACGCCTTCCTCCTTGTATAGGCACATCCCATGCATGAACTTTATTCAGTACTCAGCCGGGTTTTGATACCATAGTTCTGGACTTTCCTTGAGACATCCTTGAGACGCAACCTAGTCTATATGGTGCTCCTCTAGTTTTTTCAAGAATTTTTTCTCCTTTCTTCTGTCTTCTGCTTCTTTTGCTGATTCGCAGGAGTTTCCTGCGCTTATTTACCGCCTTCGCAGATTAAACTTGCAATTTTGGAAAAAACCATCTCACTGTTGTCCTTATTTTCTTAACTTTTGCGCCCTAAACTGCTACTAAGTTCGTATTTTCAGTGTCTTCCTCCAAACTCGGTTAATTTACGAAAACAAAAAAGTTGCACAATCCTTGAAGTGTTTCACCAGAGAAGGACTCCAATGCAAGACGTTTGCAGTCTAGGTTAAGTGGTGGTATCTCTTCTCCTGACTGGTGGTCAATTTTTTAACACACACACACACACACATACACATATTTCCCACTGGAATTGAGTCCTTTTTTTTTGTTTCCTTGTTTCCTGTCCAATATTCGTGGGAAATTTTCAATTTTCTTCTTCCGTGTATCTGAACATCATTACTGTTTCAGGAACTGGGTTTCAATTTCCCCTGCTCCATCGCCTCGCTTTATGGCTTCCATTCCATTCCTCCATTCGGAGAGTCCTTTGTGTTGCTTTTTTTGGTGGCTTTTTCAATTTTCATTCTTCGACGATCTGCGCGAGGACGATGGTTTGTTGTTTTTTGCTTGCAGATGCAAGCAATTGGATGTTATTGCTTGGAAAAGGACACGTTCCCAACCTACACAGTAATTCTATTACCTTTCTAGTGTGTCGCAGTAGAAGATGTACACTGTCCTGGGTGCATAGTGCATCGATTTGTATATACAAAGCCATAGATACAATCCGTCAATTGTGCAAATATGTAGCAAAATCCTCCTTCCTACGGATGGGTGTTGCTCCTTCCCATCGTTATCCTTCAATCAATGTATTTTCTAATAAATTATTGACAAGCAATCTCTGATGAATAATACCCTATTCAGGCTTAAGGACATATCTCTCGCCGGCATCCAGCCATCAATCATCAATCTCTTGGTGTTCCGGGTCCGAAATGCAAATACATATTCGAGTAAATTACGTACACGTGTCCTGATCCTTCCATCAGCCAACACACACTCAGAAAGGCAGAGAAAGTGAGAATGAAATTAAGACCAATAATTAAGTATTAGCCTGGCTTGACAACTCTTCATGGGTTACCCACAACCCACAGCACATGTAAGGATGTCCCATCCAGCTAAACAACCAAGGAAAGCGTGGAGGAGAAGAAGAAGAAATTAATTTGAAGAAAATCTTTCGATTTAACCTTATCACACCTGTCAGCAACAGTCAGCGTTCACTTTATTAGTTGAGCCCACCGCCTTGCCGCCACTCAATCGAAGGATATTCCTTTCGAAATGAAACCTTTTGCTTCCCATTACCGACGACCCTCGTTCAACCTCAACACACACACACATTGATCCGTGTGTGTGTGTTTGCTTGGGTCTCCAAGGCGATAGACGGTGGCAAAGGAGCAAAAAGAAATTATTCGCTACTTGTTACTTTGTATGCCATTATTGATATCCTCACGTATCACAATAAATCATATCCCTAATGGAACCATGTTACATCCTACCATGTTACCCATCCTGTGCTTCCTTTGGCCCCTCAATCGGGCACAATCGCACACTGAATAGAGACGTTTTGTGCGCCTATAGTGTGTGTCATGAAAAGAACTCATCATTACTGGGCCCGAGGCTGTGTGAGCATGTATCCTTTTCTGTGTTAAAGGAAGCTGTGTAGCAGTTCATTGGAATTTGATGTGAGGGCCAGTAATTATTTTCGGAGAGCACACATGGATGAATGTTCGAGAGGAGTCGGTGATGAGCACCCTGCTGATCCATTTACCATCCTTTCCGCCCTCGCTCTCGTGGCACACGTGTAGTTGGATGGTTTAAACAAATAGGACTGTTAGTTGCCTCGGGGTTAGGGCTTTCAAACCGAATGGCCCCTTAAACCAGGTGAACACAAGAGTTCACACAATTTTTTACTCCGTTTTGGTGGGCCACCATGGGATTAGATACTGAGGTACACTTTGGCAGTATTAACAGGATTTGTTGCCATTAAAAGGCAATTTCGTTTGAGGATACCCACCAGCAGGACCGCAGCACACACACGCGCTTTGTGTACACACGGTGCCGGGCGCATATATGCTAATTGATGCGCGAGTCAATTACCCCCGAAGTGATTTATGATAATTGCTTAATTTTTCGTAATAAACAGAACAAATATTGAGATTCCTTATCGCAAAAGCGGGAGGCAAATGCGAGCAAATGCGAGCAAATGGGGGCAAATGCGAGCAAATGCGAGCAAATGCGAGCAAATGCGAGCAAATGGGAGCAAATTATTTGCGGCAATTGTAGTGACAGTGAAAGGAGAGGGGAATCTTGATTGTGTGGCCAGGACTGGCAAATTGCTTTATATGATGTCCGGTTTATTGACCTGGAAGGATGTTTTTTGTTGCCTTTTCATTATTTGGTACAAATGGGGGGAGATTGCTGTAAAATTTGTCGAAGCAGATTGTACGGAACAAGGAGGACTGAGCTCTGAGAGCGATGTATGAGTCCAAAACTAGGTTGGATGAAGCGAGCATGAAGAACAAAAAAAAGTTACGTATACGCCACCGGACCAGTTCAAGCCAGATATTCTGTGTTTGTGTATCCAAAGCACAAACCAGCTTTACTTATGCCTCGCCACGTATAACCTGTGCATTCAGGGACTCTCTAGTACTAGTCTCTTGAACATCGCCCACAAGATCCTATCTGTAATGCCATGTAAACGCCTGGAACCCTTCGTTAATACTCGTCAACATCGCTCCCTTTCAGTGGGATTTCAGGCCGGGAATCGATCAAATACTTAGACTTGGACGGATCCTGAAAAAAAATCCCAGAAGTCCAAGTCGACAGCCGATAGAATTCAAAGCAGCATGTCTAACATAGGCATCACTTCCAAGCTCATTCGTTTATGCAAGATGAGGATGGAGAACACTCGCTGTTCCATCAAAGTCGGTATCGAACTCACCGAAACCTTTGATGACAAAGAAGGACTTAGACAAGGAGACGCATTCTCATGCGAATTTTTCGTATCGTATCGCTGAAAGGGTTGTGCGGGACTTACAAGCCAAAACCTGGCCACACTTTTTCAAAAGTATAACTTGGACGTAGTAAGAGACCTTGTCTACCTCTGCTCTCTCCAATTGAGTAGAAGAGCCTTATGTCGATCCCAGTCCTAATTTATGGCGCTGCAGCTTGGGTTCTATCTAAAATGGATGAAGATATCCTCAGTCGCTCTGAGAGGAGGAGACTTAGGGACGAACTATACGAGGTGTACAGCGAAATCGATTCGATGCCTAGGACATGTAGAGCCCAGCTTTGGCATAAGTCTTTGGTCCACGTCCACGTTCCAGGATATATAAACTTTTAATCTGCTTTTAGTCACAATGTACGAGACGTGCTGTCAACAAGAAGGGACGCACAACACCGACGAATTGGACAGAACGTCACAATAGACAAATATAACTTTGAGGTAGTTAAGGACTTTGTATACCTCGGCTCCGCTATAAACTCCGACAGCAATATCACCTCAGAGATCAAACGAAGAATCACTCTTGCCAATCGCTGTTTCTTTGGCCTAAGAACTCAATTGAGTAGTAAGGCCTTGTCAAGAAGCACCAAGGAAACTCTATATAAGACCCTCATCATCCCAGTCCTGCTCTATGGCGCAGAAGCATGGACGTTAACGGTATCCTTGGCCGTTTCGAACGCAAAATCCTTCGGATGATTTTAGGTCCCGTTTGCGTTGACGGGCTATGGAGAAGGAGATTTAACAGCGAACTCTACGAGCTGTACAGCGACATCGACCAGGGACAGAAAAGTACGCATTAGCCGTCTAAGATGGCTGGGACATGTAGAGCGGATGGACTGTGTACCCAACTTCTTTCAAAATCCTCAATAGCGAGCAACTGAGTACACCAAAGTCTAAGTCATCCTTTAAACGTTTTTTGGTTAAGTTTTTTGTTGAATTTCATCCATTTGACCTAAAACGCAAAGGGAGAGGAGATATGTGACGATTTTGGACTTGAATTGTAAAGTTTTTCCAGTCTTGACCTCTGCATACCCAACATCTTTCAAGATCCTCAATAGCGAGCAACTGAGTACACCAAAGTCTAAGTCATCCTTTAAACGTTTTTTGGTTAAGTTTTTTGTTGAATTTCATCCATTTGACCTAAAACGCAAAGGGAGAGGAGATATGTGACGATTTTGGACTTGAATTGCAAAGTTTTTCCAGTCTTGACCTCTGCATACCCAACTTCTTTCAAGATCCTCAATAGCGAGCAACTGAGTACACCAAAGTCTAAGTCATCCTTTAAACGTTTTTTGGTTAAGTTTTTTGTTGAATTTCATCCATTTGACCTAAAACGCAAAAGGAGAGGAGATATGTGACGATTTTGGACTTGAATTGCAAAGTTTTTCCAGTCTTGACCTCTGCATACCCAACTTCTTTCAAGATCCTCAATAGCGAGCAACTGAGTACACCAAAGTCTAAGTCATCCTTTAAACGTTTTTTGGTTAAGTTTTTTGTTGAATTTCATCCATTTGAACTAAAACGCAAAGGGAGAGGAGATATGTGAGGATTTTGGACTTGAAGTGCAAAGTTTTTCCAGTCTTGACCTCTGCATACCCAACTTCTTTCAAGATCCTCAATAGCGAGCAACTGAGTACACCAAAGTCTAAGTCATCCTTTAAACGTTTTTTGGTTAAGTTTTTTGTTGAATTTCATCCATTTGACCTAAAACGCAAAGGGAGAGGAGATATGTGACGATTTTGGACTTGAATTGCAAAGTTTTTCCAGTCTTGACCTCTGCATACCCAACTTCTTTCAAGATCCTCAATAGCGAGCAACTGAGTACACCAAAGTCTAAGTCATCCTTTAAACGTTTTTTGGTTAAGTTTTTTGTTGAATTTCATCCATTTGACCTAAAACGCAAAAGGAGAGGAGATATGTGACGATTTTGGACTTGAATTGCAAAGTTTTTCCAGTCTTGACCTCTGCATACCCAACTTCTTTCAAGATCCTCAATAGCGAGCAACTGAGTACACCAAAGTCTAAGTCATCCTTTAAACGTTTTTTGGTTAAGTTTTTTGTTGAATTTCATCCATTTGACCTAAAACGCAAAGGGGGAGGAGATATGTGAGGTTTTTGGACTTGAAGTGCAAAGTTTTTCCAGTCTTGACCTCTGCATACCCAACTTCTTTCAAAATCCTCAATAGCAAGCAACTGAGTACACCAAAGTCTAAGTCATCCTTTAAACGTTTTTTGGTTAAGTTTTTTGTTGAATTTCATCCATTTGACCTAAAACGCAAAGGGGGAGGAGATATGTGAGGTTTTTGGACTTGAAGTGCAAAGTTTTTCCAGTCTTGACCTCTGCATACCCAACTTCTTTCAAAATCCTCAATAGCAAGCAACTGAGTACACCAAAGTCTAAGTCATCCTTTAAACGTTTTTTGGTTAAGTTTTTTGTTGAATTTCATCCATTTGACCTAAAACGCAAAGGGGGAGGAGATATGTGAGGTTTTTGGACTTGAAGTGCAAAGTTTTTCCAGTCTTGACCTCTGCATACCCAACTTCTTTCAAAATCCTCAATAGCAAGCAACTGAGTACACCAAAGTCTAAGTCATCCTTTAAACGTTTTTTGGTTAAGTTTTTTGTTGAATTTCATCCATTTGACCTAAAACGCAAAGGGAGAGGAGATATGTGAGGTTTTTGGACTTGAAGTGCAAAGTTTTTCCAGTCTTGACCTCTGCATACCCAACTTCTTTCAAAATCCTCAATAGCAAGCAACTGAGTACACCAAAGTCTAAGTCATCCTTTAAACGTTTTTTGGTTAAGTTTTTTGTTGAATTTCATCCATTTGACCTAAAACGCAAAGGGAGAGGAGATATGTGAGGTTTTTGGACTTGAAGTGCAAAGTTTTTCCAGTCTTGACCTCTGCATACCCAACTTCTTTCAAAATCCTCAATAGCAAGCAACTGAGTACACCAAAGTCTAAGTCATCCTTTAAACGTTTTTTGGTTAAGTTTTTTGTTGAATTTCATCCATTTGACCTAAAACGCAAAGGGAGAGGAGATATGTGAGGATTTTGGACTTGAAGTGCAAAGTTTTTCCAGTCTTGACCTCTGCATACCCAACTTCTTTCAAGATCCTCAATAGCAAGCAACTGAGTACACCAAAGTCTAAGTCATCCTTTAAACGTTTTTTGGTTAAGTTTTTTTGTTGAATTTCATCCATTTGACCTAAAACGCAAAGGGAGAGGAGATATGTGAGGATTTTGGACTTGAAGTGCAAAGTTTTTCCAGTCTTGACCTCTGCATACCCAACTTCTTTCAAAATCCTCAATAGCAAGCAACTGAGTACACCAAAGTCTAAGTCATCCTTTAAACGTTTTTTGGTTAAGTTTTTTGTTGAATTTCATCCATTTGACCTAAAACGCAAAGGGAGAGGAGATATGTGAGGTTTTTGGACTTGAAGTGCAAAGTTTTTCCAGTCTTGACCTCTGCATACCCAACTTCTTTCAAGATCCTCAATAGCGAGCAACTGAGTACACCAAAGTCTAAGTCAACCTTTAATCGTTTTTTGGTTAAGTTTTTTGTTGAATTTCATCCATTTGACCTAAAACGCAAAGGGAGAGGAGATATGTGACGATTTTGGACTTGAATTGCAAAGTTTTTCCAGTCTTGACCTCTGCATACCCAACTTCTTTCAAGATCCTCAATAGCGAGCAACTGAGTACACCAAAGTCTAAGTCATCCTTTAAACGTTTTTTGGTTAAGTTTTTTGTTGAATTTCATCCATTTGACCTAAAACGCAAAGGGAGAGGAGATATGTGAGGTTTTTGGACTTGAAGTGCAAAGTTTTTCCAGTCTTGACCTCTGCATACCCAACTTCTTTCAAGATCCTCAATAGCGAGCAACTGAGTACACCAAAGTCTAAGTCAACCTTTAATCGTTTTTTGGTTAAGTTTTTTGTTGAATTTCATCCATTTGACCTAAAACGCAAAGGGAGAGGAGATATGTGACGATTTTGGACTTGAATTGCAAAGTTTTTCCAGTCTTGACCTCTGCATACCCAACTTCTTTCAAGATCCTCAATAGCGAGCAACTGAGTACACCAAAGTCTAAGTCATCCTTTAAACGTTTTTTGGTTAAGTTTTTTGTTGAATTTCATCCATTTGACCTAAAACGCAAAGGGAGAGGAGATATGTGACGATTTTGGACTTGAATTGCAAAGTTTTTCCAGTCTTGACCTCTGCATACCCAACTTCTTTCAAGATCCTCAATAGCGAGCAACTGAGTACACCAAAGTCTAAGTCATCCTTTAAACGTTTTTTGGTTAAGTTTTTTGTTGAATTTCATCCATTTGACCTAAAACGCAAAGGGAGAGGAGATATGTGACGATTTTGGACTTGAATTGCAAAGTTTTTCCAGTCTTGACCTCTGCATACCCAACTTCTTTCAAGATCCTCAATAGCGAGCAACTGAGTACACCAAAGTCTAAGTCATCCTTTAAACGTTTTTTGGTTAAGTTTTTTGTTGAATTTCATCCATTTGACCTAAAACGCAAAGGGAGAGGAGATATGTGAGGTTTTTGGACTTGAAGTGAAAAGTTTTTCCAGTCTTGACCTCTGCATACCCAACTTCTTTCAAAATCCTCAATAGCAAGCAACTGAGTACACCAAAGTCTAAGTCATCCTTTAAACGTTTTTTGGTTAAGTTTTTTGTTGAATTTCATCCATTTGACCTAAAACGCAAAGGGGGAGGAGATATGTGAGGTTTTTGGACTTGAAGTGCAAAGTTTTTCCAGTCTTGACCTCTGCATACCCAACTTCTTTCAAGATCCTCAATAGCGAGCAACTGAGTACACCAAAGTCTAAGTCATCCTTTAAACGTTTTTTGGTTAAGTTTTTTGTTGAATTTCATCCATTTGACCTAAAACGCAAAGGGGGAGGAGATATGTGAGGTTTTTGGACTTGAAGTGCAAAGTTTTTCCAGTCTTGACCTCTGCATACCCAACTTCTTTCAAAATCCTCAATAGCAAGCAACTGAGTACACCAAAGTCTAAGTCATCCTTTAAACGTTTTTTGGTTAAGTTTTTTGTTGAATTTCATCCATTTGACCTAAAACGCAAAGGGAGAGGAGATATGTGAGGTTTTTGGACTTGAAGTGCAAAGTTTTTCCAGTCTTGACCTCTGCATACCCAACTTCTTTCAAAATCCTCAATAGCAAGCAACTGAGTACACCAAAGTCTAAGTCATCCTTTAAACGTTTTTTGGTTAAGTTTTTTGTTGAATTTCATCCATTTGACCTAAAACGCAAAGGGGGAGGAGATATGTGAGGTTTTTGGACTTGAAGTGCAAAGTTTTTCCAGTCTTGACCTCTGCATACCCAACTTCTTTCAAAATCCTCAATAGCGAGCAACTGAGTACACCAAAGTCTAAGTCATCCTTTAAACGTTTTTTGGTTAAGTTTTTTGTTGAATTTCATCCATTTGACCTAAAACGCAAAGGGAGAGGAGATATGTGAGGTTTTTGGACTTGAAGTGCAAAGTTTTTCCAGTCTTGACCTCTGCATACCCAACTTCTTTCAAAATCCTCAATAGCAAGCAACTGAGTACACCAAAGTCTAAGTCATCCTTTAAACGTTTTTTGGTTAAGTTTTTTGTTGAATTTCATCCATTTGACCTAAAACGCAAAGGGGGAGGAGATATGTGAGGTTTTTGGACTTGAAGTGCAAAGTTTTTCCAGTCTTGACCTCTGCATACCCAACTTCTTTCAAAATCCTCAATAGCAAGCAACTGAGTACACCAAAGTCTAAGTCATCCTTTAAACGTTTTTTGGTTAAGTTTTTTGTTGAATTTCATCCATTTGACCTAAAACGCAAAGGGAGAGGAGATATGTGAGGTTTTTGGACTTGAAGTGCAAAGTTTTTCCAGTCTTGACCTCTGCATACCCAACTTCTTTCAAAATCCTCAATAGCAAGCAACTGAGTACACCAAAGTCTAAGTCATCCTTTAAACGTTTTTTGGTTAAGTTTTTTGTTGAATTTCATCCATTTGACCTAAAACGCAAAGGGAGAGGAGATATGTGAGGTTTTTGGACTTGAAGTGCAAAGTTTTTCCAGTCTTGACCTCTGCATACCCAACTTCTTTCAAAATCCTCAATAGCGAGCAACTGAGTACACCAAAGTCTAAGTCATCCTTTAAACGTTTTTTGGTTAAGTTTTTTGTTGAATTTCATCCATTTGACCTAAAACGCAAAGGGAGAGGAGATATGTGAGGTTTTTGGACTTGAAGTGCAAAGTTTTTCCAGTCTTGACCTCTGCATACCCAACTTCTTTCAAAATCCTCAATAGCAAGCAACTGAGTACACCAAAGTCTAAGTCATCCTTTAAACGTTTTTTGGTTAAGTTTTTTGTTGAATTTCATCCATTTGACCTAAAACGCAAAGGGGGAGGAGATATGTGAGGTTTTTGGACTTGAAGTGCAAAGTTTTTCCAGTCTTGACCTCTGCATACCCAACTTCTTTCAAAATCCTCAATAGCGAGCAACTGAGTACACCAAAGTCTAAGTCATCCTTTAAACGTTTTTTGGTTAAGTTTTTTGTTGAATTTCATCCATTTGACCTAAAACGCAAAGGGGGAGGAGATATGTGAGGTTTTTGGACTTGAAGTGCAAAGTTTTTCCAGTCTTGACCTCTGCATACCCAACTTCTTTCAAGATCCTCAATAGCGAGCAACTGAGTACACCAAAGTCTAAGTCATCCTTTAAACGTTTTTTGGTTAAGTTTTTTGTTGAATTTCATCCATTTGACCTAAAACGCAAAGGGGGAGGAGATATGTGAGGTTTTTGGACTTGAAGTGCAAAGTTTTTCCAGTCTTGACCTCTGCATACCCAACTTCTTTCAAAATCCTCAATAGCGAGCAACTGAGTACACCAAAGTCTAAGTCATCCTTTAAACGTTTTTTGGTTAAGTTTTTTGTTGAATTTCATCCATTTGACCTAAAACGCAAAGGGAGAGGAGATATGTGAGGTTTTTGGACTTGAAGTGCAAAGTTTTTCCAGTCTTGACCTCTGCATACCCAACTTCTTTCAAAATCCTCAATAGCAAGCAACTGAGTACACCAAAGTCTAAGTCATCCTTTAAACGTTTTTTGGTTAAGTTTTTTGTTGAATTTCATCCATTTGACCTAAAACGCAAAGGGGGAGGAGATATGTGAGGTTTTTGGACTTGAAGTGCAAAGTTTTTCCAGTCTTGACCTCTGCATACCCAACTTCTTTCAAGATCCTCAATAGCGAGCAACTGAGTACACCAAAGTCTAAGTCATCCTTTAAACGTTTTTTGGTTAAGTTTTTTGTTGAATTTCATCCATTTGACCTAAAACGCAAAGGGGGAGGAGATATGTGAGGTTTTTGGACTTGAAGTGCAAAGTTTTTCCAGTCTTGACCTCTGCATACCCAACTTCTTTCAAGATCCTCAATAGCGAGCAACTGAGTACACCAAAGTCTAAGTCATCCTTTAAACGTTTTTTGGTTAAGTTTTTTGTTGAATTTCATCCATTTGACCTAAAACGCAAAGGGGGAGGAGATATGTGAGGTTTTTGGACTTGAAGTGCAAAGTTTTTCCAGTCTTGACCTCTGCATACCCAACTTCTTTCAAAATCCTCAATAGCAAGCAACTGAGTACACCAAAGTCTAAGTCATCCTTTAAACGTTTTTTGGTTAAGTTTTTTGTTGAATTTCATCCATTTGACCTAAAACGCAAAGGGAGAGGAGATATGTGAGGTTTTTGGACTTGAAGTGCAAAGTTTTTCCAGTCTTGACCTCTGCATACCCAACTTCTTTCAAAATCCTCAATAGCAAGCAACTGAGTACACCAAAGTCTAAGTCATCCTTTAAACGTTTTTTGGTTAAGTTTTTTGTTGAATTTCATCCATTTGACCTAAAACGCAAAGGGAGAGGAGATATGTGAGGTTTTTGGACTTGAAGTGCAAAGTTTTTCCAGTCTTGACCTCTGCATACCCAACTTCTTTCAAAATCCTCAATAGCAAGCAACTGAGTACACCAAAGTCTAAGTCATCCTTTAAACGTTTTTTGGTTAAGTTTTTTGTTGAATTTCATCCATTTGACCTAAAACGCAAAGGGAGAGGAGATATGTGAGGTTTTTGGACTTGAAGTGCAAAGTTTTTCCAGTCTTGACCTCTGCATACCCAACTTCTTTCAAGATCCTCAATAGCGAGCAACTGAGTACACCAAAGTCTAAGTCATCCTTTAAACGTTTTTTGGTTAAGTTTTTTGTTGAATTTCATCCATTTGACCTAAAACGCAAAGGGGGAGGAGATATGTGAGGTTTTTGGACTTGAAGTGCAAAGTTTTTCCAGTCTTGACCTCTGCATACCCAACTTCTTTCAAAATCCTCAATAGCAAGCAACTGAGTACACCAAAGTCTAAGTCATCCTTTAAACGTTTTTTGGTTAAGTTTTTTGTTGAATTTCATCCATTTGACCTAAAACGCAAAGGGAGAGGAGATATGTGAGGTTTTTGGACTTGAAGTGCAAAGTTTTTCCAGTCTTGACCTCTGCATACCCAACTTCTTTCAAAATCCTCAATAGCAAGCAACTGAGTACACCAAAGTCTAAGTCATCCTTTAAACGTTTTTTGGTTAAGTTTTTTGTTGAATTTCATCCATTTGACCTAAAACGCAAAGGGAGAGGAGATATGTGAGGTTTTTGGACTTGAAGTGCAAAGTTTTTCCAGTCTTGACCTCTGCATACCCAACTTCTTTCAAAATCCTCAATAGCAAGCAACTGAGTACACCAAAGTCTAAGTCATCCTTTAAACGTTTTTTGGTTAAGTTTTTTTGTTGAATTTCATCCATTTGACCTAAAACGCAAAGGGAGAGGAGATATGTGAGGTTTTTGGACTTGAAGTGCAAAGTTTTTCCAGTCTTGACCTCTGCATACCCAACTTCTTTCAAAATCCTCAATAGCAAGCAACTGAGTACACCAAAGTCTAAGTCATCCTTTAAACGTTTTTTGGTTAAGTTTTTTGTTGAATTTCATCCATTTGACCTAAAACGCAAAGGGAGAGGAGATATGTGAGGTTTTTGGACTTGAAGTGCAAAGTTTTTCCAGTCTTGACCTCTGCATACCCAACTTCTTTCAAAATCCTCAATAGCGAGCAACTGAGTACACCAAAGTCTAAGTCATCCTTTAAACGTTTTTTGGTTAAGTTTTTTGTTGAATTTCATCCATTTGACCTAAAACGCAAAGGGAGAGGAGATATGTGAGGTTTTTGGACTTGAAGTGCAAAGTTTTTCCAGTCTTGACCTCTGCATACCCAACTTCTTTCAAAATCCTCAATAGCAAGCAACTGAGTACACCAAAGTCTAAGTCATCCTTTAAACGTTTTTTGGTTAAGTTTTTTGTTGAATTTCATCCATTTGACCTAAAACGCAAAGGGAGAGGAGATATGTGAGGTTTTTGGACTTGAAGTGCAAAGTTTTTCCAGTCTTGACCTCTGCATACCCAACTTCTTTCAAAATCCTCAATAGCAAGCAACTGAGTACACCAAAGTCTAAGTCATCCTTTAAACGTTTTTTGGTTAAGTTTTTTGTTGAATTTCATCCATTTGACCTAAAACGCAAAGGGAGAGGAGATATGTGAGGTTTTTGGACTTGAAGTGCAAAGTTTTTCCAGTCTTGACCTCTGCATACCCAACTTCTTTCAAAATCCTCAATAGCAAGCAACTGAGTACACCAAAGTCTAAGTCATCCTTTAAACGTTTTTTGGTTAAGTTTTTTGTTGAATTTCATCCATTTGACCTAAAACGCAAAGGGAGAGGAGATATGTGAGGATTTTGGACTTGAAGTGCAAAGTTTTTCCAGTCTTGACCTCTGCATACCCAACTTCTTTCAAGATCCTCAATAGCAAGCAACTGAGTACACCAAAGTCTAAGTCATCCTTTAAACGTTTTTTGGTTAAGTTTTTTTGTTGAATTTCATCCATTTGACCTAAAACGCAAAGGGAGAGGAGATATGTGAGGATTTTGGACTTGAAGTGCAAAGTTTTTCCAGTCTTGACCTCTGCATACCCAACTTCTTTCAAAATCCTCAATAGCAAGCAACTGAGTACACCAAAGTCTAAGTCATCCTTTAAACGTTTTTTGGTTAAGTTTTTTGTTGAATTTCATCCATTTGACCTAAAACGCAAAGGGAGAGGAGATATGTGAGGTTTTTGGACTTGAAGTGAAAAGTTTTTCCAGTCTTGACCTCTGCATACCCAACTTCTTTCAAAATCCTCAATAGCAAGCAACTGAGTACACCAAAGTCTAAGTCATCCTTTAAACGTTTTTTGGTTAAGTTTTTTGTTGAATTTCATCCATTTGACCTAAAACGCAAAGGGAGAGGAGATATGTGAGGTTTTTGGACTTGAAGTGCAAAGTTTTTCCAGTCTTGACCTCTGCATACCCAACTTCTTTCAAAATCCTCAATAGCAAGCAACTGAGTACACCAAAGTCTAAGTCATCCTTTAAACGTTTTTTGGTTAAGTTTTTTGTTGAATTTCATCCATTTGACCTAAAACGCAAAGGGAGAGGAGATATGTGAGGTTTTTGGACTTGAAGTGCAAAGTTTTTCCAGTCTTGACCTCTGCATACCCAACTTCTTTCAAAATCCTCAATAGCAAGCAACTGAGTACACCAAAGTCTAAGTCATCCTTTAAACGTTTTTTGGTTAAGTTTTTTGTTGAATTTCATCCATTTGACCTAAAACGCAAAGGGAGAGGAGATATGTGAGGATTTTGGACTTGAAGTGCAAAGTTTTTCCAGTCTTGACCTCTGCATACCCAACTTCTTTCAAGATCCTCAATAGCAAGCAACTGAGTACACCAAAGTCTAAGTCATCCTTTAAACGTTTTTTGGTTAAGTTTTTTTGTTGAATTTCATCCATTTGACCTAAAACGCAAAGGGAGAGGAGATATGTGAGGATTTTGGACTTGAAGTGCAAAGTTTTTCCAGTCTTGACCTCTGCATACCCAACTTCTTTCAAAATCCTCAATAGCAAGCAACTGAGTACACCAAAGTCTAAGTCATCCTTTAAACGTTTTTTGGTTAAGTTTTTTGTTGAATTTCATCCATTTGACCTAAAACGCAAAGGGAGAGGAGATATGTGAGGTTTTTGGACTTGAAGTGCAAAGTTTTTCCAGTCTTGACCTCTGCATACCCAACTTCTTTCAAAATCCTCAATAGCAAGCAACTGAGTACACCAAAGTCTAAGTCATCCTTTAAACGTTTTTTGGTTAAGTTTTTTGTTGAATTTCATCCATTTGACCTAAAACGCAAAGGGAGAGGAGATATGTGAGGTTTTTGGACTTGAAGTGCAAAGTTTTTCCAGTCTTGACCTCTGCATACCCAACTTCTTTCAAAATCCTCAATAGCAAGCAACTGAGTACACCAAAGTCTAAGTCATCCTTTAAACGTTTTTTGGTTAAGTTTTTTGTTGAATTTCATCCATTTGACCTAAAACGCAAAGGGAGAGGAGATATGTGAGGATTTTGGACTTGAAGTGCAAAGTTTTTCCAGTCTTGACCTCTGCATACCCAACTTCTTTCAAGATCCTCAATAGCAAGCAACTGAGTACACCAAAGTCTAAGTCATCCTTTAAACGTTTTTTGGTTAAGTTTTTTTGTTGAATTTCATCCATTTGACCTAAAACGCAAAGGGAGAGGAGATATGTGAGGATTTTGGACTTGAAGTGCAAAGTTTTTCCAGTCTTGACCTCTGCATACCCAACTTCTTTCAAAATCCTCAATAGCAAGCAACTGAGTACACCAAAGTCTAAGTCATCCTTTAAACGTTTTTTGGTTAAGTTTTTTGTTGAATTTCATCCATTTGACCTAAAACGCAAAGGGAGAGGAGATATGTGAGGTTTTTGGACTTGAAGTGAAAAGTTTTTCCAGTCTTGACCTCTGCATACCCAACTTCTTTCAAAATCCTCAATAGCAAGCAACTGAGTACACCAAAGTCTAAGTCATCCTTTAAACGTTTTTTGGTTAAGTTTTTTGTTGAATTTCATCCATTTGACCTAAAACGCAAAGGGAGAGGAGATATGTGAGGTTTTTGGACTTGAAGTGCAAAGTTTTTCCAGTCTTGACCTCTGCATACCCAACTTCTTTCAAAATCCTCAATAGCAAGCAACTGAGTACACCAAAGTCTAAGTCATCCTTTAAACGTTTTTTGGTTAAGTTTTTTGTTGAATTTCATCCATTTGACCTAAAACGCAAAGGGAGAGGAGATATGTGAGGTTTTTGGACTTGAAGTGCAAAGTTTTTCCAGTCTTGACCTCTGCATACCCAACTTCTTTCAAAATCCCCAATAGCAAGCAACTGAGTACACCAAAGTCTAAGTCATCCTTTAAACGTTTTTTGGTTAAGTTTTTTGTTGAATTTCATCCATTTGACCTAAAACGCAAAGGGAGAGGAGATATGTGAGGATTTTGGACTTGAAGTGCAAAGTTTTTCCAGTCTTGACCTCTGCATACCCAACTTCTTTCAAGATCCTCAATAGCAAGCAACTGAGTACACCAAAGTCTAAGTCATCCTTTAAACGTTTTTTGGTTAAGTTTTTTTGTTGAATTTCATCCATTTGACCTAAAACGCAAAGGGAGAGGAGATATGTGAGGATTTTGGACTTGAAGTGCAAAGTTTTTCCAGTCTTGACCTCTGCATACCCAACTTCTTTCAAAATCCTCAATAGCAAGCAACTGAGTACACCAAAGTCTAAGTCATCCTTTAAACGTTTTTTGGTTAAGTTTTTTGTTGAATTTCATCCATTTGACCTAAAACGCAAAGGGAGAGGAGATATGTGAGGTTTTTGGACTTGAAGTGCAAAGTTTTTCCAGTCTTGACCTCTGCATACCCAACTTCTTTCAAAATCCTCAATAGCAAGCAACTGAGTACACCAAAGTCTAAGTCATCCTTTAAACGTTTTTTGGTTAAGTTTTTTGTTGAATTTCATCCATTTGACCTAAAACGCAAAGGGAGAGGAGATATGTGAGGATTTTGGACTTGAAGTGCAAAGTTTTTCCAGTCTTGACCTCTGCATACCCAACTTCTTTCAAGATCCTCAATAGCAAGCAACTGAGTACACCAAAGTCTAAGTCAACCTTTAATCGTTTTTTGGTTAAGTTTTTTGTTGAATTTCATCCATTTGACCTAAAACGCAAAGGGAGAGGAGATATGTGACGATTTTGGACTTGAATTGCAAAGTTTTTCCAGTCTTGACCTCTGCATACCCAACTTCTTTCAAGATCCTCAATAGCGAGCAACTGAGTACACCAAAGTCTAAGTCATCCTTTAAACGTTTTTTGGTTAAGTTTTTTGTTGAATTTCATCCATTTGACCTAAAACGCAAAGGGAGAGGAGATATGTGAGGATTTTGGACTTGAAGTGCAAAGTTTTTTCCAGTCTTGACCTCTGCATACCCAACTTCTTTCAAAATCCTCAATAGCGAGCAACTGAGTACACCAAAGTCTAAGTCAACCTTTAATCGTTTTTTGGTTAAGTTTTTTGTTGAATTTCATCCATTTGACCTAAAACGCAAAGGGAGAGTAGATATGTGAGGATTTTGGACTTGAAGTGCAAAGTTTTTTCCAGTCTTGACCTCTGCATACCCAACTTCTTTCAAAATCCTCAATAGCGAGCAACTGAGTACACCAAAGTCTAAGTCAACCTTTAATCGTTTTTTGGTTAAGTTTTTTGTTGAATTTCATCCATTTGACCTAAAACGCAAAGGGAGAGGAGATATGTGAGGATTTTGGACTTGAAGTGCAAAGTTTTTCCAGTCTTGACCTCTGCATACCCGACTTCTTTCAAAATCCTCAATAGCAAGCAACTGAGTACACCAAAGTCTAAGTCAACCTTTAAACGTTTTTTGGTTAAGTTTTTTGTTGAATTTCATCCATTTGACCTAAAACGCAAAGGGAGAGGAGATATGTGAGGATTTTGGACTTGAAGTGCAAAGTTTTTTCCAGTCTTGACCTCTGCATACCCAACTTCTTTCAAAATCCTCAATAGCGAGCAACTGAGTACACCAAAGTCTAAGTCAACCTTTAATCGTTTTTTGGTTAAGTTTTTTGTTGAATTTCATCCATTTGACCTAAAACGCAAAGGGAGAGTAGATATGTGAGGATTTTGGACTTGAAGTGCAAAGTTTTTTCCAGTCTTGACCTCTGCATACCCAACTTCTTTCAAAATCCTCAATAGCGAGCAACTGAGTACACCAAAGTCTAAGTCATCCTTTAAACGTTTTTTGGTTAAGTTTTTTTGTTGAATTTCATCCATTTGACCTAAAACGCAAAGGGAGAGGAGATATGTGAGGATTTTGGACTTGAAGTGCAAAGTTTTTCCAGTCTTGACCTCTGCATACCCAACTTCTTTCAAAATCCTCAATAGCAAGCAACTGAGTACACCAAAGTCTAAGTCATCCTTTAAACGTTTTTTGGTTAAGTTTTTTGTTGAATTTCATCCATTTGACCTAAAACGCAAAGGGAGAGGAGATATGTGAGGTTTTTGGACTTGAAGTGCAAAGTTTTTCCAGTCTTGACCTCTGCATACCCAACTTCTTTCAAAATCCTCAATAGCAAGCAACTGAGTACACCAAAGTCTAAGTCATCCTTTAAACGTTTTTTGGTTAAGTTTTTTGTTGAATTTCATCCATTTGACCTAAAACGCAAAGGGAGAGGAGATATGTGAGGATTTTGGACTTGAAGTGCAAAGTTTTTCCAGTCTTGACCTCTGCATACCCAACTTCTTTCAAGATCCTCAATAGCAAGCAACTGAGTACACCAAAGTCTAAGTCATCCTTTAAACGTTTTTTGGTTAAGTTTTTTGTTGAATTTCATCCATTTGACCTAAAACGCAAAGGGAGAGGAGATATGTGAGGATTTTGGACTTGAAGTGCAAAGTTTTTCCAGTCTTGACCTCTGCATACCCGACTTCTTTCAAAATCCTCAATAGCAAGCAACTGAGTACACCAAAGTCTAAGTCAACCTTTAAACGTTTTTTGGTTAAGTTTTTTGTTGAATTTCATCCATTTGACCTAAAACGCAAAGGGAGAGGAGATATGTGAGGATTTTGGACTTGAAGTGCAAAGTTTTTTCCAGTCTTGACCTCTGCATACCCAACTTCTTTCAAAATCCTCAATAGCGAGCAACTGAGTACACCAAAGTCTAAGTCAACCTTTAATCGTTTTTTGGTTAAGTTTTTTGTTGAATTTCATCCATTTGACCTAAAACGCAAAGGGAGAGGAGATATGTGAGGTTTTTGGACTTGAAGTGCAAAGTTTTTCCAGTCTTGACCTCTGCATACCCAACTTCTTTCAAAATCCTCAATAGCAAGCAACTGAGTACACCAAAGTCTAAGTCATCCTTTAAACGTTTTTTGGTTAAGTTTTTTGTTGAATTTCATCCATTTGACCTAAAACGCAAAGGGAGAGGAGATATGTGAGGATTTTGGACTTGAAGTGCAAAGTTTTTCCAGTCTTGACCTCTGCATACCCAACTTCTTTCAAGATCCTCAATAGCAAGCAACTGAGTACACCAAAGTCTAAGTCATCCTTTAAACGTTTTTTGGTTAAGTTTTTTGTTGAATTTCATCCATTTGACCTAAAACGCAAAGGGAGAGGAGATATGTGAGGATTTTGGACTTGAAGTGCAAAGTTTTTCCAGTCTTGACCTCTGCATACCCGACTTCTTTCAAAATCCTCAATAGCAAGCAACTGAGTACACCAAAGTCTAAGTCAACCTTTAAACGTTTTTTGGTTAAGTTTTTTGTTGAATTTCATCCATTTGACCTAAAACGCAAAGGGAGAGGAGATATGTGAGGATTTTGGACTTGAAGTGCAAAGTTTTTTCCAGTCTTGACCTCTGCATACCCAACTTCTTTCAAAATCCTCAATAGCGAGCAACTGAGTACACCAAAGTCTAAGTCAACCTTTAATCGTTTTTTGGTTAAGTTTTTTGTTGAATTTCATCCATTTGACCTAAAACGCAAAGGGGGAGGAGATATGTGAGGTTTTTGGACTTGAAGTGCAAAGTTTTTCCAGTCTTGACCTCTGCATACCCAACTTCTTTCAAAATCCTCAATAGCAAGCAACTGAGTACACCAAAGTCTAAGTCATCCTTTAAACGTTTTTTGGTTAAGTTTTTTGTTGAATTTCATCCATTTGACCTAAAACGCAAAGGGAGAGGAGATATGTGAGGATTTTGGACTTGAAGTGCAAAGTTTTTCCAGTCTTGACCTCTGCATACCCGACTTCTTTCAAAATCCTCAATAGCAAGCAACTGAGTACACCAAAGTCTAAGTCAACCTTTAAACGTTTTTTGGTTAAGTTTTTTGTTGAATTTCATCCATTTGACCTAAAACGCAAAGGGAGAGGAGATATGTGAGGATTTTGGACTTGAAGTGCAAAGTTTTTTCCAGTCTTGACCTCTGCATACCCAACTTCTTTCAAAATCCTCAATAGCGAGCAACTGAGTACACCAAAGTCTAAGTCAACCTTTAATCGTTTTTTGGTTAAGTTTTTTGTTGAATTTCATCCATTTGACCTAAAACGCAAAGGGAGAGTAGATATGTGAGGATTTTGGACTTGAAGTGCAAAGTTTTTTCCAGTCTTGACCTCTGCATACCCAACTTCTTTCAAAATCCTCAATAGCGAGCAACTGAGTACACCAAAGTCTAAGTCAACCTTTAATCGTTTTTTGGTTAAGTTTTTTGTTGAATTTCATCCATTTGACCTCCGGCCCGCAGAGTCTTCGAATCCATCCCGGAGGCACAACGCAGTAGAGGAAGACCTCGCCTTAGGTGGCGTGCACAAGTGGAAGAGAGCCTCAACCAACTTGGAGTGCTTAACTGGAGACAGTGAGTCAAAGACCGCGCTAACTGGAGAGGCTTGTTGGTTGAGGCCCAGGTCTACGCCGGACTGTAGCGCCACCTAAGTAATTAATACATCCTCTGGAAGGACTAACCGGCCTGAAATCCCGTGGGCGATGCTCAAGAGACTAGTACTAGGGAGTCTTTGGATGCACAGTTTATGCGTGGCGAGGCATAAGTAAAGTTGGATTGCGCTTTGGATACACAAAAACAGAATATCTGGCTTGAACGGGTCCGGTGGCGTATACGTAACCTTTTTTTTTCTTAAGCATTGTTCAGATAAATGTCCAAAACTAGGCTCATACATCACTCTCAGAGCTCAGTCCTCCTTGTTCTGTACAATCTGCACCTCCTTCCAGGTCAATAAACCGGACATCATATAAAGCAATTTGCCAGTCCTGGCCACACAATCAAGATTCCCCTCTCCTTTCCTTTCACAAAACGTTGTAGCATAGACTCGTTACAATGGACATGGACACATCCCCAAAGAAATTAGTCTAAAAGCTGGAACTCGCACAAGACAGGGACCCAATTGACTGGTCCGTAGGGATGGTTGGTTTACACCAGCCTTCGGTAAGGATGCACGTAAACCAGAGAAGGTTCCTTGTACCATCGTTGCTTAAGATGGGTGGATGAACAGAATTCACCTAACGTATTCTTCCGGATATTAGCAAGTGCTGGGTACAGGAGGCAACAAATGACCTCCTCTTCCTCTTAGTCCTTACAGCTTTTGCAGAAGTCATTGTAGAAGATGACCAGTTTTTTAGGATGTCTTCCTATAGCACAGTGGCCTCTTGAAGAGGGTTCCCCTCTATTCTTTTAGGATTTTGATGGCCCTATTTTCGCTTAAGGTTCATCAGAGCAGTCTTGTGGTGTTACGTTGGTCAAGCTGGTGCAATCGATGACTTGCCATCCGTACCGTATCAGCGTTGGTAAGGCATTTAGCATAAGAAATTGACACCTCGATGTCGTTGACGTTTAAGCTATCTTAGCCAACGGAGCCTCTTCTAGCCAATCCGTCAGCTTCACAATTCCCCGGTATGTTACACTGACCTAGTATGCAGCAGGGTTTGAGGTTTCACTGACCAGCTATCTCATTAAGAGATACGTAATGCGGATGCGTCAGATTTGACTGTCGATGTAGGTGACAATATCCGATGCTGATACTGCATTACTTGCCATCTAATCAGCTGTTTGACGAATGGCATTGATTTCGGCTTGTAAAACGCTTCAATAGTCAGGGAGGTTAAAGGAGAGGTGGATGACTAAGTTCCCTGAGCAGACCCCTACACTGACTCCGACTAATATCTGGGAAATTGATAGATAATATGTGGCACCGTCTTGTTGAAATCACATATGCTTCCGGTCATGGTCTTCCAATTTATGCCAAAAATATTCTGTCAACATGGTTCTATAGCAATCTCCAGCACCTGTGGCCCTTCATCTGGAAACCACCACCAAATGGTCAAATTTTGAGAGCGTTTAGGAATTTCGTCAATGTCTTCCGGCTCACGACTTGACTACCAAATTCTTAGCCAGCTCTTGAGCCAGAAATGGACTCAATCCGTGAGAATGCTGTTCCAACTGAACGAGTTTTTTTGGTGAAAAACGTTGATATTTGATGGATAGGGACGCATAAACAAATTGAAACGTCAACCACACCGCAGCTAACTTCAGGCAGGGCCCAGAAACCCACTAACAACCTGCGGCTGGAAAACATTTCATCAGAATTTTTTATTCCCGAAATGCGCACACTATACCTGATTAGAGCCCGTGATTGCATGTGCATTACGCTGGCCACCACTTTAACGACAACCGGCGGACTGGCTTTAATAAAATTTTCAATAAAAACTGAATCACCCGCAACAGTTCACAGCTCCACTTCCGTTAAAACATCAAGTTTACCAAAAAAAAAGAGAAATTCCTTAAATGTTCGAAAAAATGTAAACTGTTTCCGCCAGTTGCAATCATAAATTATCAATAATTCATTCCCGACGAGAGTCCTGCACGCTCGATACCCAATTCGATTGCGCGCTCCGACAAATGCGGTGCCAGCGAACAGCACATAAAAATCGGTACAAAAGCCTTTGTCCCGCGGGCCATATTACCGGGCATTGTCCCATGAGAATGAGTCGGAAACGCTGAACCTTGCCGATTCCCCGAATGGGAGTTACTCTCCGCTGTACATGTGTACATGTGTGTTACACGATACACAGAGAGAGAGAGAGAGAGAGAGAGAAAAGGATGGCGTATTTGGGCTTTAAAGGTCCTTTTCGTAAAAATGTAAACCTGGCAGCCATTAATATGTGTCAGCAGCAATCCGCCAATACGCCATCTGACCATATGAACGACCTTTTGTTACCGGAATCATGTTCCTGAAAGTGTACGTGTAATCCCGAAGCCCAGATGATTACGGGATACATAATCGATAGTGCAGAGCTGAAGGGAAAATTATTCTCCTCGACGCATTTGCTTAACATTCCAATCGGATGGCTGGTCATTGGATTCCATCTCTCTCTCTCTCGGCAGATAGTATATCATATTCATGTGCGCTGCGGTGCGGTGCGGTGTTTCCAGGATAATTAGGATAATTGAGAATAATTGCAGGGACTTGGGGTGGAAAATCAGAGAAAGATTCCTTTTGTCTAATTAATGGTAACGAATGCCAGTTCGTAGATACTTACATCCGGTGAATGCGAATTCTGAGAATGAGCTCGATTGTCTCATTTTTCCCCCGAGAAACAGGTCAACTTCAGTGGCTGTAAGCCGTAAGCTGCTGGAATAACGAAAGTTGACAGTGTTTCCATGAATACAGTCCTTGTGGAGTCGTGTTCATATAGTGGTGCCACGTATTGATTTCGATGGCAACCGTATCGGAATCCTTTGATGACAATCCACTATGACAAGCGAAGTCCTAAAGCACTGTCATCGGGGACAGATTTATAGATCCTGGCAGATGGAATTTCCCGAGAAAAGTGATCTCAACGAAGGCGGAAGAGCTGTAGTTCATTCATTTTGGTTGGCATTGAGGAATCTGCAGTCCTGTCTCATATTTCACTAGCAACTCTGGCACTCTAGATTCATGTGGAGGCTGCCCCTTCAATAGCAGACATAGGATACCTAAAAGATACTTATGACACCTCCCTCATTGTGTACGTTGCATGGAAGAATCGTTGGGTCTTGTGTCCAAAGTATAGGACCCTAGGTGCTTGGCTATGTAGATTACTTTATCGGAAAGAGCTCCTAAGCGAAAGGAGCCTCCATATGAAACTGCGAAGCTAATGTTAGGAGCTAAGGCGATATGTCTAACAAGTGCAACATTGGAAGACATTCTGGCCATCCATGCAAATATCCGACGTCCAGATCAGAAAAATTAGCGATACAACAAGCTATCTGCTGAGCTAGTATGAGAGGTAGTATGAGTCCAACTCTCTAGTAGTAACTTACACCGAGACCTCGCAAGGACATATAGAACAATATCTGCTCTGATACGGCCTTGACCGCCAGCCAATCACCTGCTTAATGTCAATTGGGAGTAACATGGTTTGCAGCCCAGAAATTTTGGAATTGTTCTCCCGAGCGGGCCACCAAGCCAGTACTCCATTTATGAGGATCGGAGGTATGTAACCAGTGCATACTACTTAGTTGTAGGCACCCAATGGAGCCTATAGCCTTTGTGCATATAATAAAGGCAAAGGAAATTGCGAAGCTCATGGATTGGCTAGAAGAGGCTCCTGTGGTTAAGAGAGCATAAACGTCATCGACATCGAGGCGCCTACGTCGTATGCTAAATACCTGATCAACGCCGATGCAGTAAGGCTGGCCAACCATAGTTGGCATCAGCTGGACAATTGCAACACTACCAGACTCCTCTGGCCAATTTCAAACGACAATAGGACAACAGAACTCCTAAAGAACATGAGAGGAGCCACTGTGCTATAGGAAGGCATCTCGAAGACTGGGCATTCCCTACAATGACTTTTGCAGAAGCTGTAGGGATTAGCAGGAAGAGGAGACCTCCTGTCACCTCCTATGCACATGCCCTGCCAATATTAGAAAGATATTAGAAAGACCACGCTATGTAAATACCTTTTCAACGATTTTCTATAAACAGGAGCGGATGGTGCCAGTAGTAAGAGGGTGACCCACCCACCTTACTTAACGGCAGCACAATGGACCTTCTCTCTAGGTTCTCTTCCACTTGTGCCATCTAAGACGTTGTCTACTGCGTTGTCCCTCCGGGATGGATTCGAAGAAGGGCCGGAGCGTTCTACATGTCCTAGCCATCTTAGACGGCTAATGCGTACTTTTCTGTCCTGGTCGATGTCGCTGTACAGCTCGCAGAGTTCGCTGTTGAATCTCCTTCTCCATAGCCCGTCAACGCAAACGGGACCTAAAATCATCCAAAGGATTTTGCGTTCGAAACGGCCAAGGATACAGTTAACGTCCATGCTTCTGCGCCATAGAGCAGGACTGGGATGATGAGGGTCCTATAAAGAGTTTCCTTGGTGCTTCTTGACCTTACTACTCAATTGCCTTCTTAGGCCAAAGAAACAGCGATTGGCAAGAGTGATTCTTCGTTTGATCTCTGAGCTGATATTGCTGTCAGAGTTTATAGCGGAGCCGAGGTATACAAAGTCCTTAACTACCTCAAAGTTATAACTGTCTATTGTGACGTTCTGTCCAATTCGTCGGTGTTGTGCGTCCCTTGTTGTTGACAGCACGTCTCGTACATTGTGGCTAAAAGCAGATTAAAAGTTTATCTATCTACATATGTCCTGGAACGTGGACGTGGACCAAAGACTTAAGTAAAAGCTGGGCTCTACATGTCCTAGGCATCTAATCGATTTCGCTGTACAGCTCGTATAGTTCGTCCCTAAGTCTCCTCCTCTCAGAGCGACTGAGGATATCTTCATCCGTTTTAGATAGAACCCAAGCTGCAGCGCCATAAATTAGGACTGGGATCGACATAAGGCTCTTCTATTCAATTGGAGAGAGCAGAGGTGGACAAGGTCTCTTACTACGTCCAAGTTATACTTTTGAAAAAGTGTGGCCAGGTTTTGGCTTGTAAGTCTCGCACAACCTTTTCAGCGTACGATACGAAAAATTCGCATGAGAATGCGTCTCCTTGTCTAAGTCCTTCTTTGGCATCAAAGGTTTCGGTGAGTTCGATACCGACTTTGATGGAACAGCGAGTGTTCTCCATCCTCATCTTGCATAAACGAATGAGCTTGGAAGGGATGCCAAAGCTAGACATGGCTCTGCACAGCTCGTCTCTATGAATGCTGTCATATGCGGTCTTGAAATCGATAGAAAGATGGTGAGTATCGATGTGGACTTCTTGGGTTTTCTCCAGGATCTGCCGTAGTGTGAATATTTGATCGGTTGTGGACTTACCAATCAGCCAATCAGCTCGTTGACAAATGGTTTCAGACGTTCACACAAAACGGCCGACAGGATCTTGTACGCGATGTTAAGGAGACTAATGCCTCTATAGTTGGCGCGATTGGGGGGTCTCCTTTTTTGTGGATCGGGCAAACGATTCTGAGGTTCCATTCATTAGGCATACTTTTCTCCAACCAGATCTGGGAAATGAGTTGGTGTATGCTCTCTACCAGCAGCCTCGTTGGACTTGAGTTTGGATATTGCTATCCTCTCTTCACTCTGGTCGCGTGGACGGGAGTCTTGACTTTCATCGTCCCAGTTGAATGGCTCGTTCTGCCTGAGAGGATGTATTACCCTGTGAAATATAGTCGGGATGCGGGCTTAAAAAATACTCATCCCAATTACTTTGTAATCCTAATCCACCAACAGGGAAAAAAAGGAGCAAATCCCTACGAAAATCCATTAAAATTGTGGAAATGTACTTTGCCCACCGTTTTTCAATTCACCATTCCGATGACACCTAATTTTCAACACCAACACATCCCTTTGTCCGTCTCCCTCTCTGTCCTGCCTGTCTTTATCTATCTGTCGGAGATAGCGGCTCTAATTTATAAGGTAATCCGTTTCAATTACGGTCCGTGCGAAACAAATTGACGACGAAGCCACACATTTCAATCCTCGTGTCCCGCTCTCTCACTCTCTCTCTGCGAAATGGCAGTATACCCGAACACTGTCATTAAAAAGGATTTTACACGGACGAGTATAGCGCCCACCCATCCGCACCGAACACGGGTATCTAATGCCTGATATATGTCATTTCATCCGCACCATCAAGCGAACATGAAATAAATAATTCGCTTCGGTAATTTACGATGATATCTCGAACTACCGCAGTGTGTCTCTATTCGGATTGTTTCATTGATTTGTATCCGGTGTGTGTCGGTTTAATTGCTGCGAAACGAACCCAAAACAACGTGCGGGGATGTTTTGTACTCGAACACACGAGTATCTACGGTGTATCTGCGGGTATCTGCTGTGGAAATTTTTTATTTTTTTTTCGAGAAAAATGCGTACAAGGATCGCAGCTCACACATTAAGGGAATAAATTCCTTTTTTTTTTATTTGGTTTTGGTTTTCACTATGTTCGGAGTTAATTATAATGGAACCGTATCTACATATGTTTGTAGGTGAACCCATTGAATAGTATCTCAATGATTGGTGAAGGTACGATCCTGATTATGTGCGGGAAAAACAGAAATACTCTGTCGTATAGTAGGTACTTTTAATTATGGGTTACAGTGTGTAGCGTATGGTGGGTGCAGCGACGCAGTTTTCCAATCACAATGAACGCTGTTGGCTGAGTCCTTAATAAATAATGAGGACATAAAATTCAATCGGTTTGACATCCAATCGTATTGTGGAGGTGGTCGGATTGTACGAACTGTATCTGTAGGTACATCGTAGTTGTTATTCTTCTTTTGACGCAACCGCCCTTTTGCACTTCCTGGGATGCGGTGATGTCTGCTAATTGTTGGACAACGTAGAGCTTGTTAAGAGTTCGAACACTTCACATGCAGATCCGTAGGTCGTGGGTCTTGCTTGGTTTTGAGGAACTGTTAGCAGTATGGCCATCCATATCCGAGGATTCTTACTGCTTCATACCCATGTGGCTTGTCATAGTTGGGGTAGACCCTATACTCTGCTGTGGATGTCACTACCATTATTCAACGCAAAACAAAAAGTCGGGTTGCATATAGGGTCGGTGGCGTATACGTAATTTTTTTGTTCATAAATTTTGGGTTCGAAAATTTTTGTTTTCCTCGACGCACAGCGAAGCAGTAGCGGAGTTAGTTGGTGCCAACGATGCACAGAATCGAAGTATCTGACTAGAATCGAGTGGTCAGAGCGTAGTAGTGGGAGGGTTGTAGCTAGGGCGTGGCCTCTACTTACCTGATTTTTTCATGCATTTTTGGGTTCAGAAATTTTCATTCTTCTCGCCTCACAGCGAAGCGAAAGCGGAGCTAGTTTGTGCCAACGATGCACAGAATCGAAGTATTTGACTTGAATCGAGTGGTCAGAGCGTAGTACAGGGAGGGTTGTATGTATATCGGTGGCGTATACGTATTTTTTTTCACAAATTTTCGATTCGAAAACTTTAATTTTCTCTAACATCTCTGACATCTCATCTCTTTTCTTGTCTACGTTCGACAGGACAACGATCGTCCTTGGCTTTGATGTAATTTACTCAAGATTTGTGAGCAGTCTTAGTCGTATCCGAATCAGCTTTAAAGCACAATTCTCCAAGTTTTCGAGGATTCTTCAAATCTTTAGCTCCTTTGAGCTAATAAATAGGAAGAGCCAGGTAAAATTTCGCACTCAGTGTCTCTGTGATTGCCTTTTGCAAGAGGGTGTTCATTTTCGAGATATTTTTCTGACTTCTTTCCACTTCTCTCTGATCGGCTTTCGCTGTCATCGCCTCTGAACAATCCCCGTAGTCCCGCTGTAAATTTAATTTGCGATAATCGCCAAACCCCACTGTTGTCGTTTCATACCGTATCCCCAGCTCAAGGCTAAATAAATTCCCTTTCATCTCCTTCATCGCTTTCCCAGGAAAATCTCTTTCTTTTTCTCCGCACAAAGCCCCTAACATGACATTTTTATTCCCCTCCTTGAGACACAATTAAATTCCCTAATTGCTACATCTTTCCGGCAATTACTCACCCACAATGACTTGACAGAAAAAAAAGCGAGTATCTCCATCCCGACTTAAGCGCTAAATTCAACCTACCTCACCGTGAACAAAGCCAAAGCCATGCCATTCCATTCCCGGAATCTAAAGTTCAATCAAAGATATTATAAGTCTCCTCAAGTGGCTATTGTCAGGCATGAAGGAGACCAGCCATACCTAGTCGAACAACAAAGGGAAAATCCTTTCTGATCCTCCTTACGTTTCTCAATTGAAAAATACCAAACATACAGACGCACACCTCACACACACACACGCATTGCAGCCGCCACCTGAGTTACATGCTCGCTATATCAAACGAAAGCGGATCTAATGACCATTTCAAGGCTCGGCGTTCTCCTTTTGTCAGTATTTTAGGTTAGCTATCGGTTCGAAATTAAAACACCTTCAAGTCCTTCATAACAATAAAAAAATAAAAACTCCACACACCCCCCGCACCGGTAGAAAATAAAAGAAAAAAAAGTATCTTTCTATTCTTCTCGTCGTCGTCCTAGTCGGTTGTCGGCTGAGTTATCCCGTCCCTGCCCTGCGAGTGCTCTGTCCTTAATGACTATCCATTAGAATGGGAGACTCCAAACGAATGAAGAAAAAAACTGAAAGAAACGAAATCCAGAAATAGGTGTGATAATAGCAAAAAAATGGCAAAGAAGAGGAGAAAAAAAAAGCAACGAAAAGAAAGGAAACCATCTCGTCCTTTTTATGGTCCTGAAGGTTGTTGAGAGACTTTCTTTTATGCAATTTTTCAGTTTCATTCTTTCGTTTAATTCGGGTAATCCGAGTCCAGGACACGCATTGGTGCTTAAAGGACAATCTGTGAGTGAAGCGTTATCTGGCAACTTGAGTGGAATAAGGAGCAATTTGTAGGCAGTACTTAACTTGTGTTTTTTAAGTATGCATGGCCGGCATGGTCGAGACTACTTTTACATTCTGTGTAGTGTAGGCGAGCAGTTAGAAAAGCCAGGCTGTGGATCTATCCGCTTTAGTCTTAACCTTGTAAATATCCAATGACGATATATAGCGAGGGTCTTTCCATTAACCATTCTAGTGCCCTTTACTCACAAAAGGTTGGTCAATCTGGGACCTATCACCATAAAAGGCACCACATTAGCTTACTCCAGCGAAGTCAAATATCTCGGAGTCATCCTTGACAAAAGACTTAACTGGAATTCTCATAACAAGTCCGCCATAGAACGCGCCACCAGGGCCATGTGGGCCAGTAGACGCCTCTATGCTAGATCTTGGGGTCTCAATCCTAAAATGATTCCTTGGATATATGTATACAATGTTGGTGAGGCCATCGTATGGTGGCCAAGAGTACTTGAACGGATAACGGCAGCAAAGCTTCAGAAGCTACAAAGAATAGCCTGTCTCGGTGTCTCAGGTGCCATGACTACCTGCCCTACGGCAGCTTCAGAAACCTTCGTTGGGCTCACGCCTCTACTTCATCTTCATTAGGAAGACGGCTGCTAGATGCGCTATCAAGTTGCAACTGAAATACACAAAGAGACATGCTCTCCACTGTCCCCGACCTTATGGTCAGGGAATACTGTTTCGGTAGGTTATTTGAAATTAATACATTAGACCGTGCAGACTGGTCTAAATCTGTTCCAACACTGGACCCTAGAGGTCTGATATGGTTCACAGACGGATAGAAGATGGACTCTGGAGTGGGTGCTGGTGTCTTTGGACTAAAAAACCAAAGTCTCAATACCTATGGGAAAGTGTCCCATTGTCTTCCAGGCTGAACTCCATGCCATTGAGATCTGCGCCAGATTAAAACTTAGTGAGAGAATCAAGGGTGCCTCTCAGATAGTCAGGCAGCTCTCAGAGCTCTGTCGTCCAACTTAATGGACTCCTTAGCAGTTAAATGCTGTTACGATGTACTCCAGGATGGGTTCCAGGTCATCAGGGGATTGCAGGCAACGAATCTGCAGATGAACTAGCCAGGGCTGGCTCGGGATCTACGTTCATTGGACCTGAACCTTACTGTGGCTTAGGAGCATAAACCTAGTCTAACCCACTGGGAAAATGTCCCGGGGTTCCGACAATCCAAGAGGTTGGTCAAGCCGTGTTCCTATAAGGAAATTCTAAGTTTAAACAAAGGAAACACAGGTCACTGCGGCCTGAGATATCACCTCAACAAGCTCAATCTATGCCCAGACATAGAATGCAGGTTCTGCTCAGAAGATGACGAGTCATCTGAGCACATTCTCTGTGAATGTCCAGCTCTGCATTGGCTGAGGTGGCGCATCTTCCGCAAGCTAACATGCTCGCCGGCAGATATTAGAACCTCTGCAACTAAGGACGTGCTTTCCTTCATTAGGGAGGTGGTACGTCTCTTAGAGTAAAACTGCACCCTAAGATGCAATCTTTTAGGTCGCAGTATCAGCCAAAAAAAAAAAAATCCAATGACGAGCTTATCATAAAGCAGTTTCTGCTGAAGGTGGTCCTAACCGGCGAAAAAAGGATAATGGATTAGGAGCTATCAAGGTGAGAGCCTTTTCGAGATACGTTCACCGGAACAATGTGGCCCAGACTGATGGCTATTATGTGGGTCAGACGAAATCGAGGACTAAAATCCTTAGTACCTCACAATTTTAGAAAGCGATTGACCTGAGAATGAGTATGACCTAGCCAGGTGAATGGAGGTTGGCTTCAAGGCTTAGCCCTACCACGGTCCAATCCATAAGAAAAAATCATATTTAGCGCAACAGGTCGATGAGACCCAGGGCCTAGCTTCTCACTGGAGTGCTGTGTCTGCTGTGTCGTGTTCGAAGGACGATTTTTTATTTAAGAAGCTTTCTCAGGACAGTTGTACTCTCGGATGTTTGTCAGATGTTCGCGAGAGGTGGTGGCGTTTTGGCTGGAATTCGAATCTCGAACGCCTTGCTCCATGGTCCAACGCACTAATCACTCAGCCACTGCGCAATCGTCCAATCGATCCCGGAGTTGAAACTCATGCAGATGGCTTAGTCGGGGACAGGAAAATTTCGGTATTAATAGACAAAGTCAACATGGATGACGTTGCAATGAGAAGGCAGATGCAGTCGATTTCTCAAACGAAACTCTGGCTAACTCTGGACCTCAAACTTAACTGAAATGAGGTCATCTGGACAGTGCCACTCAAAAGGCGACTAGAATCCTTCTGGGCCTGATCTTGACTTCTTGGAAAATACTAGAATCACCATCAGGACTCCCATTATAACTCACACACCGCCCGTAAGTCGGGAAAAGACTAAGTAAGCCTTCTCACTCTCCGTAGGTGGCCTGTGTAGGTATTACGGATGCAGTGCGTATCTGTCTGACTGAGGCATTGAAAGTCCTCCTAGTTCTTTCACCTCTACACACATTTAAGTGTCCGTAAACTTCACTCCTGGTGCTGGACACCAAAAAGATCTTAGAAAGTATGTCCAGCAATCCTCATCGCCATCCAGTAGGGATCTCGGACCTCATGCCGAAAAGAATGAATCCCTATCGTTCCTTCAAAGTTCAGTCGGACAATCCTCGAAGCCCTAAATTGATACTGCAATTTGAATCTAACATTGCAAATGGGTTTCGTCCCAAACTCCAAATTGTCTGTGTCGTGAGGCACTCTCCTTCTACCTTCCCAGCAGAAGTAAGATCAGCAGACGTTTCAAATGTTTTACCAGTTAGCCAAGCAGCTCGAACAGCTCTCATGTCCTTTGACTTTGCGTCTAAGGTTGCTTGGAACTGTCTTCAAATCCTCCTCTAACCTGGTGTACTCAACAGAACTACATACAAACTTTTAGACCAGTCATTCGCAAGCCTATCATCTCATCTCTCAGTAGCATCACTCAATCATTTGACGAGAGAGAACACGCACGTGTTAGGCAACCATGCCAACCAGCCGGTATCCCGGCCCCACCACATGTCGGTGGCGAAAAATAAACTTTTAATCCACCATAATTGGTAACCACGATCTTTGAAATCCTCCTCCTGGCCTGGCTTTTGTTGCGATTCAATGGGAATGATTGAAACGCTTGTGAATTAATTAAGCGAACGCAACCGCAGCGGGCCCTTGAGTTGGGCTCCCCTCGCTTACAAAGCCGAAACTAATTAAACCACCCGTCACACATGTGCCTCCGTTGTGCCATGTGACGTTCGTGATTATAGCCACCTCCCACCCAACTCGTACAAGCACGGTAATTATTTAAATGTAGTTTACCTCCTTCTCCTTTTTTTTCGTCCTTTTTTGTTTAATTATTGTGAAATTTTGTGTTGACAGTTTCTTCCTTTATCATCTCGGCACTGTGCCCTCGCTGTTATGGCCACTTGAGTGCAGCAGGAGGATGGAGTGAGACACGACACGAAAAAGGACTAAAGTGCAGCAATATGAAAGGAGGACCTTTGCCTGGCAATATAAAATGAAATTAGAGCTCATGAAAATGTTGGCGAACTTTTACGTCGAGGCTGAGCGCATTAAAAGGATTAGTTTTATGAGTCCTTAAGTTTTCTTTGTGTGTGTACCTCAAACAGAAGAAAAGACAGGCACATCGCATCGACAAGGACCTCAACAAGAGCGCCTAGCTGATGCTTTTGTCAGCAGAATTTTATTTCTTGCCGAAAGGGGTTTTCGTATCCTTTTTTTCTATTGAAAATACCTTTACAGTTCTTCTGCCCCCACCGCCATCATCGCCCAGCTGTATCAGCTGTACTGTCACTCGCAGGGAGGTCATGTGGGCATACGTATGGCATATGGACGAGTGGCCATTTCGTTGCAGAATGTATCTATCTACTCGTATCTGCGGCGCTACAATGTGGAATATGTTGTCGTATTTAACGGTTTTCTTTAACTGACAGACGAACATTGCAGCCATAAAGTGTTGTGCGGACGAAAGCGTGTCTCTGGCAAAAGCCGTACACTGGCTCCACGCATGGGAGGCCGTGGGTGGCGGTGGGCTACATAAATGTTTTATTGCAAAGGATTATGATCCTGTGGATTTAATTACCCGGAATCCCATATGGAACGGGAGCTGGGGGCTTGCGAAATCTGATTGAAGTTCATCGGGTTCGGGTGTGTAATGAAAATCTGACTCACCTAAGGATTACTTTTAGTATGGCGCCCATGGTCGTGCAGACGGGGATGTGTCTCGACAATTTCTTGGCGAATTGCGTAAAATGCGTAATAGAAAATCACAATTGGGTGTCGCAATACACTCGAGAATGGCGTTTAGGAATTAGGGTAGCATTTTATGACTTTTGGCTGTGCGAGCTGGGGCTATAGTATGTCAAACTGCAAAAAGTTCGCGCGTTTAATTGCCGCCTCAGGGGATTAGGCTTGTTCGTCGGATTTGGCCATTTGGACGGGGGTCAAGGCATAAAACGGAATGAATTCCTTAAGTGAAAACTATATAAAGTTTCAAAGCGGAAATATAAACGAATGCCGAGAATGTACTTAGTTAATTGGATTTGGGATCTATTTTTAGTCCGAGGATACACTTGGGAAGGCATTGCTGCTAGTAGTGTCTCAAAATTCAGAGAAAGGGATTCGATTCCTAAGCAACAATCAAAGATCTTCTATGATTCCACCTCTGAGAAACATTCAGGCGCATAAGTATCAAGAAAAAGGCTTCAGTCCTTCGAAATGGCATCTGTGTCTCGGTACATGTGGGAACGTACCCCACTGTATTGCAGGATGAAATCTACGCCATACAGGTCTTCCCTGAGTTAAGCCTTGGAAGCTGTATCAAAGGCGATCCAAAACATGTCGTTTGAGATACTTAGTCCGCGCTGAAGGCAGTATTGTACAACTCAGTCATCTCTTCATATGTCAACTGAGACAATCTATCGTACTTACTTAACGGGTCCCTGCCTTGAAGAGTCCCTGCCTGAGACACGGTAGCCTTCCATTCTCTTCGATCCCGGGCACGCTGCTTCCAGTTGTCCAGACCAAGCGCTCTGGCATCCGCGATAGCTTGGTCTTTAAAACGGAGGTTCGGTCTTCCTTGTCGTCTCGAACCTGGGGGCTGTGAGTCGAAGATCCTCGATGTGGCCGAGCCAGTGTAGTCGACGTATTTTGGCTTTTTGGACTACATTCACATCTTGGTACAGCTCATAGAGTTCGCGGTTGTATCTTCTCCTCCATTCGCCCTCCTCGCAGTTGGGACCGAAAATTCGACGAAGAATTTTTCTCT
The DNA here is from genome assembly GCA_963583995.1 of Xylota segnis. Lineage (NCBI taxonomy): Eukaryota > Metazoa > Arthropoda > Insecta > Diptera > Syrphidae > Xylota > Xylota segnis. The sequence continues at coordinate 55,727,065 of OY757238.1, read as the reverse complement.
CGAAAGTGCCCAACATGTGCTCTGCTTTCCGGCTTATCGTCCAGCACTCGGCTCCATATAGCAGAGCTGGCAGGATCAAAGTTTTGTAGAGCATTTCGTAACCGAAGTAGCAGCGATTCGCTAGAGTAAGTCTTCGTCGAATCTCCACTAGGGTGGCGTTCGTGGAGTTGATATTTACTCCGAGGTAGGTAAACTCCCTAACTATCTCAAAGTTAGTGTTGCCAACAGTGACGTTTTGTCCTAGGCGGTGGACCGATGCTTCTTTGTTTGTTGACAACAGGTACTTGGTCTTGTCCTCATAGAAAGCGGTCTTGTCCGTGAAAGCTTCTATAACGGCACGCCGGGAGCGACCAATGATGTCGATGTCGTCTGCATATCCCAGCAGCTGGACAGATTTATTGAAGATAGTGCCTTCCGTGTTGAAGAAGTCACGCGACAGCGCATCTCCTTGCCGAAATCCGGTGCAAGTTTGGAATAGTTGAGAGGAGCTGTTCCCAAATTGCACATTGCGCCGCGTGTTTTCCAGCGTCACGCGGCACAGCTGGATCAATCCTTGTCCGAATTCGGCCATCGCCTTGTAGAGCTCAAGACGATGAATGCTGTCGTATGCGGCTTTAAAGTCCATGAAGAGGTGGTGGGTCTCGACTTGAAATTCGTTGGTCTTTTCCAAGTGAAAACATGGTCGACCGTCGATCTGCCGGGCCGTGTGTTGCAGAAAGGTGTCAGACGTTCACACATTAAGCAGGGATATGCCTCGGTAGTTCTTGCAAGACATAGGATCGCCTTTCTTGAAGATGGGGCATATAGAGCTGATAGTCCAGTCATCGGGCATGGCTTCATCCACCCATACTTGGTTGATGATCTGGTAGACCTGGTAGACCATCAGAGCCAGCGGCTTTGTTGTTCTTCAGCTTTTTGACAGCTGGTATATGACTGTACTCTGTCCTAAATTCGGTCAAGGTTTAGACAATCCAAAGCTTTAAGTAAGGGAAGTACCACTTTTGTCTGGAAGAGGAAAATCGAAGGATATCTCTGCGATTCCTTTTTGGTTTCATAAATGGTGCGACAGAGTACGCCCACAAGATGCCTCTATTTGATAGGACAGATCCTATAGCAATGCATTCTACGCTGTACTGCGAGGATGTCTAATATGAAGGCCGGGCCACAGGGCTAGCTCACCATAGTGTATTCGACTCTTGGTCATGTGAATGATATTGTGACAACTATCACAAGGAAGTTCCTTCTTACAGCCCTCTGTCGGAGTTACCAAGACAGACTGGTGTGTAGTGGGACCCAGTAGGATCTAAGAATCGTATTCGACTTTGGAACCGTGTGTGACAGCACTGATTTCTTGAACCTCAAGATGGCTTTGGACTACTCGCATTGGACTGAACTTCTTTTACGACCCTGATCTGGTGAGCATATCTTCTGAAAGTTTAAAGTTAACCCTTCTCGCCTTTAAAATGGACTTAAACCAAACTATAGGCCAGGCATGTGATAGTCTTTCATAAGACTATCTTTTTATCAAAGGAGTATCTGTGTCCTTGGGAACAGAAGAACTGCTACTATGAAGGCTTACTAAGTCTGCAGGAAAAGAGTACTAGAACGTTAAAGCTTTTTAAATTCTGTTTCTAGCTGGAATCCTGTTTATGGATTTCACTGAAAAGTTGGGTATGGATGGTCGACCGCCTTGGACCTTGTAAGCGAATAATCCGAGATCTTTGTGGAGAATTCTCCTCCGGCTAGTGCGTGCAATGTTGAGCGGTTGAGATCGATGGCGAGTTCATGTCCGTGAATTGCGTTTCACACTCTCGTAGGACGACGGGGACTATCAGTGTTGTCCACATGCATACCAGTCTCACGAACTTCTTGCACAAACTTGCGTTTTTTTTTTTGTAAGAAAGCATCGAAAGCCTGAGTGTGTGACTTTAATCCACTAAAGCCACCTCTGCCTCAAATCCCGGTTCCCACGGTACCGCCGTTAGGCATTTTATCACAGGGGGGTTTTCAGCCGTAGCTGCTTCTTAATGTGGATGTGTGTCGGTTCGTTGTGCTCGGTTGCTTGGTAGTGTGCGTATGTATTTGCTTGAGTTTGCAGATCCCTACCGTCGGGTTGCCCGTTCTTCCAGGCGAAGCTGCTGCATTATCGTTGTGATAACTTCATTTGCCGTCTCCCAGGCTTCAGACGTCGTTAGCATGAAAGTTATCAGCCCTCTTGGTGTCACCTGTCCACCTTTTGCCATTTCGAGTACATCGCTGGCCTGCGCATTCCATCAGGATATGCTCTGCATTCTGGGTTTTCCCATCGCAATGCGGGCAGAATGGGTCATCTGCGTGTTTGTACTTGTAGAGGTACTCCCGGAAGCATCCATGACCCGAGAGAAATTGAGTTAGGTAGTAGTTTACCTCTCCGTGTCCTCTACTGTTCCACTCCTCTATATTGGGGATTAATGTGTGGGTCCATCTCCCCTTGGTGGTAGTATCCCATCTATCTTGCCACTGTGCCTGGGTGGCAGCGCCTGCTATTCTTCTTTGTTCCGGCTCGGCTCCACGCTGTTTGGCTGCCTTTTTGACTTCTAAGTCGATAGGCATTCTGCCCGATATCACGCGTATGGCTTTCGCAGACACAGTTCTAAAATCTTGCATACAGCAGGGGCGATGGGTGCTTCATTTCGGCCAAACCTTCTTTTCAAGTAACGCACTGTTTGGACCACGCAGCACTTTTCAATATTTCCCAACACTGTTCGAGCGTAAAGTGACTCATTTCGATCCGCGGATGTATGGTACTGACTTTCTGACAAGAAACAGCTGTCAGTGTCAAAATAACTTATGCTTTGAAAAGAAACCACTAGATGGCCCACCTTTTGTAAGTCATGACTGAGCACACAACTTCCCACGATGACCACTACTCTCTGAGAAGTTGGCAGACCAACAAATCATGGCAGAGAACGTTTTAATCGCGTATCCTTTGTGCTTCGGGTAGATGCCAAAAGCATATTTCACGCCGCAGATTCATTTGACCCACATATCTCACTCAGTTTTAATTTCTTCCTTCTTTTTTGCAAATACGAGCAATAAAACCGACCACAGATTAGCTTCATAGCCTGCCACATCCTGCCTGGAATATAATTATAAAAAAAAACAACTCACAATGAATTGTAATTTTTGACATTCCCCGGTACATCTACATACTTAAACCACTTATAGTGCAACTAATTACATTTTGTTGGGTAGCCACAGACATTATCCTCCCCTCGTCCTTCGTATCCAACCGAAAACACCGCTGTTCTACGAGAGTACACCACACACACACACACACACACACACACACACTGGGGCAATGAATGAATTGTGTGTCCCATTACGGGTGCCTTCGGGTGCCTTAAATTAAATGAAATACGTAATCGCACAAATTGCACAGCTAACAAGCGGCCATGCGGACTGAACCGTGGAATGGTCCTTTCTGTATGCTGGATTGCCGCGTCGTCTCCAGAGAGTTCAATGAAAAATTCCACCAGATTTCCACCAGGAGGGAGGTGAAATCGCAATTAATCGGTAAATAAATTTGGTGTGTAACAAATTCAACAATAAATTCATCCTTTCAAAAGGATATTCGCCAATTAAGGGTATGAACATGACAGGAATTTTAATTGATGTGACTGCTGACGTCTAGTGTAAGTGAGGGGGGATGAGAAACGACCAAAACGGCACAAGGACACAACGCTTTCGGTTGCTTATAAATCTTTAATTAGTTCGTAGAGTAGCGCTTAACGCAAAGGATATGTGCCACGCGAAACGAAATCGGCACACTCTGGCAGTTGGGGGATCCTTGAATTCATTTAAGGATTCACTTTGGTTGCGAAGCAATGAAATTGTCTTAAATTCATTCGAATGTCCGGGAAGGATGTGTATTCGGGTGTGTGTACGCGTGTAGGTGGCCATAAAATGGGATGTAATGACTGGAACGGGTACCATTGCGGCAGGATCATGATGCTCCTAATTCGGAGAATTGGATGTTTTAAATGTAATTTATGGCTATACAATGAGCTCCGCTGGCAGTTATCTGGGAGATAAGCAGGTCTACCTATGCCTCGGTCGGCTTTGGGTGTGTGGTGTGTGCGTCTTGGTTGCTATTTAATTTTATCTGACTAACTGGTCGGAGCTTAATCTGCCAATTTAGATTGGGTTAGTTGGGTGTGCCTCTGCATGGGCGTATCTAAGTAATTTAAATGACTTGGCCGATGAAATACATAATTTCGCTTACGCAGCTTTGATGGGTCTTTACTTGAAACGAGGAGGAGTAATGTAGTTCCTGCTTTATGGAGGACTCTTATCCTTTTTTTCTTTACTTGCTTTATTTTTCTTGGAGGTTTTGAGGGTGGTTGCGGCTTCCGAAATACTGGGTTGAATCTACGTCTCCTACTCAAGATTTTGGAAAGTTTTGGAAAATATATTCAGAATGGTTACTCATACGCCATCGAGTCAGACACTGATATCCTGAATCTGGCTTCTGGTGGCGCAATGCAAGTCAAGTATTCTGATTCTGTGAGTCCTAGGCACAAACGGGCTCAGCTACTAGCTCGCTGTGGTCGGGGAAAATAGAAAAATCTTGAACCCACAAATGGGTGATGAAATGGGTCACCCATACGCCACCGAGTCCGACACTGATATCCGGAATCTGGCTTCTGGTGGCGCAATGCAAGTCAGGTGTTCTGATTCTGTGAGTCCTAGGCACAAACGAGTTCAGCTACTAGCTCGCTGTGGCCAGAGAAAATGGAAAAATCTTGAACCCACAAATGTGTTATGAATTGGGTCACCCATACGCCACCGAGTCAGACACTGATATCCTGAATCTGGCTTCTGGTGGCGCAGTGCAAGTCGAATATTCTGATTCTTTGAATTCTGGACTCAGAAGACGTCTGTTGTGGTTAATTTGGTCGAAATATTTCGCTATAATTTGGCTGGGGTTTCTTCCCAATGACGTTAGCTTACCTTCATGTTTAAAGTGCGTAGATACTGCTAAGGCAACCAAGGAGGATCCTTGTGAGTGATAGAACCGATTAAGCCTCTGAGAGTTGTAACAATTTAAGCAAAGTGCCTCCTTGTCCTCTCGAATTTTAGAAGAAAAAGGTGTCAGTGGTTCAGGCCACTATCTATCAATCGCTAAACCCTTTTTGGTCTGTTTGGAGTCATAACACTGCATACTCTCCCAGAAGGGTTTGACTTAGTTGAGGTTTTGGGGTCCTAAACCTAAAATTATTCTATGGATGTTTACGGCTATTGTAAGACCTATTCCGACATATGGTTGTCTTGTATGGTGGCCAACTTAACGGCCATCACGAGGATCCAAAGATTCGCCTGCATTGGCACTACAAGTGCCATGAGAACAACACCTTCTGCAGGACTAGAGGCTATCCTCAATCTTCTACCGCTGGACATTTTTGTTAAAACCTCGGCAGCTATAAGTGCCCTAAGAATAAGTCAGACAGATAGCTGGAATCATAATGCAACAGGTCATTCCATGATCCTGGAGAAATATCTAGGAAAAGTCTATACTACGGATTACCTCACTCCGTTCCTAGATTACTAGCTCGTTCCCAAGCAGGGAAGAATGGAAGGATGGTCAGCCTGCCAACACACGTTCCATCTCTACAGATGGATCTAAGATGGATGTAGGCGAAGGGTCTGGCATTTTTTCTGAGCCGCTGGGGGCATCTAGATCAGTCCGCCTCCCGAACCATAGCAGTGTTTTCCAAGCGGAGGTCCTGGCGGTGACAATAGCTGCCCGTGAGACTGCGATGAATGCAATACCACCGGAAGGTATCACCTTTTTCATCGACAGCCAGGCGGCTATAAAAGCGATGACTGCAATCGAAATAAAATCAAAGCTTCTTGGAACACAGCACAAGGTTGCCCTCTGCTGGGTCCCTGGACACGAAGGCATTCCAGGTAATGAGAAAGCAGACGAATTGGCAAGAAGAGGCTCTGAATCTACATCGCAACCGCCTTGCACATTGAAGCAAAAGGCATGGATCTTGGTCAGAATTGAGGCCAACAGTAAATGGACCTCCCTGGACACCTGTGTGATCACCAGAAGCCTATGGCCATTCAAGGTACTTGAACAAGAGTCAGTCTATTTGCCATCTTGTCCTACAGAAACTTGAAATCTATATCTGAAAACGCGCTCCCTTTTTTGGCGTCCCTCACCGTTTTTTACTTTCGTTATAACACTCCCAGTCACTGCGATGGAAGCACTTACCTCCGCTTCAATAGGTGATGCACCGGAACTCCAACGGAACTGAACTACATTTTTAATCTCAGCAAATGAGCGTTACTTCACTTGCAAGGAGTCGATTCCTTCCAACTCACTGTCCATTACTGGAAACAGTTTTCTATTCACAACAACAAAAAAAAACAAAAAAACACAACCTTCAGCTACTAATTACACGAAAGTCAGCAAAAAGATACAAAAAAAAGAACGAAACTCGCTAATAGATACTCAATAAGTACTATTGTTGTGGCTCTTGTTTGGAGTTTGAAAAGTAATTTACAAAACTTCTTATCTGCACTTCCTGTAATTGTATTCTCCTGGGGCACATCGTCATCCGCACTTCGAAGATACTTTTGCAGTTTTAATTATTTTCCAAATGGAACTTGACTAGACGGGGAGGGACACGGCCAGAGAATGCCCGCGAAAAGTGTTGCAATAATTTGGAATTTTAATTCTACCTTCTGTCCGGCATTGGTCGATCCTTTGTATTTTCCCCTTACTCTTGCCAGAGCACCTTAATAACTGGGCTAAGTGTCTTCTATTTTTAATTGAGTTCCTTTAAATCTTTCGCAACTGCTCCCTTGGGAAGTGTCCTCTGTCCAGTGGAGATGGTCATCAAAAGTTTATCCTTTTTGTAGCTTTATTCGACCATTATGGGGATTATGTCCTGCAGAGTGTTATGACTTGTCGTTCGTGGTTTGTTACTTCAGATACTAGTTGCAGATATATGTACATATAGTGCGCACATCAAGAAAAAAAATTCCCAAGAAGAGTAGACTAGAAATCATCCACTTAATGGCTTTTTTTTTTTGAGATTAAAGTGAAGGAGCAGTCTGTCTGTGTCCACCTTAAAGTTTATGAAATCCAGGAAGGACCATGCCTGTTTGGTGCACGTCCAAAGGACTATTGATTAAAATAAAGATTTATGATGTGATGACCGTATCCCTTGCGTTGATAATAATTGAGTGTCCCATCGAGACGAGGAGTCGATTCAATTAATGGACATATTTTCAAAAAGGGTTTGTTCTCATCCGTTTCCTACAGCAAACACTAACGAAAGGATAACATTGACAAGTAAATAAATGATCACAAGGGAGGAGAACAACTTAGGTTCTGTGTAATTAATAAACTTAAGCAAGATAAATTATTTGATCATAAAATTGGAAAGATAAAGGCAAAGTTAGAGGAATTATTTGGAACAACTAAATCAAGGACTTAGCAAATATGCCAAAAGGTAACTAATGAAGGGGCAACCGTTCGCGTGTTAAGTAGGACGTAGATGTGTTAGGGGTGAAGGACTGACTATTGTTCACATAGTCTGTGCTTGTTTAAAGCCTACTTAGACTTTAAGGTGACAAAATGAATGAAAACTAATCTTGAGGCGATTGGAGACCGCTTATCTGCTGCAGAAGTTCGTTCTAATGATGAATAGTTGGGGATTATTTTTTTAGATAAATGGAGTTTCTTTTAAGAGAGTATCTTTGATCAAAGCACGGTCTAGACTAGCTGTAGACCATTGTTATAGGGGCTTAGATACATATTTCCAGCTTCATGCTTTGGGTCCATCCTTGAAGTATTTACTCGGCTTCTAGCGAAAGAGGAGCAAATTCCAGTGAAATGAAGTATTTTTAATTCCTTCTTGGCTCGAACAAGTGGGCCATTTCATGAGATGCTCTTAGGATGCGAACTATTCCACCAAGAACACCATAATTTAGTCGCCAGTATGACATGTTTCGCTCTCCTATTGAAACCTTATCCTGTTGTCCCACAAAGGTGATCATGGTTCGGCTAGGAGTTCCATTGACTGCAACGTGAGCTTTAGCATCATGCCACCACCGTACAATGCATACCAAAACAGTGAACCGTTTGTTGGTTATTTTCGTGCTGCGAAAATGCCAGAAAAAATGTCCCAAAAATGGTCCTAACTTGGTGCGGAGTTAAACTGATGGCAAATAGTGGCAGAGTGACCAGACAGCAATGATACTTTTTCCAATTTTTGTGATTCAGCAGCTGTCAAAGTTAACAATCACAGCTAGCTCTCAGAATATTCAGTAAAATATGCCATTTTATCATGCATCGCTTCAAGCTTGGCTAACTTGAGAAAATCTTTAAAAAATTCCTCGAAATTCCGGCTAAATACGCAACGTGAATTTCGCCGTGAGATCGATCGTCGTCAAGGCTTCAGCGTGCAAGCAATTCGTCGCACCTTGGAATAGTTTGAGCGTCAGTACACTCTTTTGGATCTTAAGCCACCAACCAGACAGAGGTTGGTGCCAAATGAAGGAAACATAGCAGCCGTAGCGGCCAATATCGAATAAGACCCAGAAATTTCGATTCGGTGCCGATCAGCTGAATCAGGGATCGCCAGAGAGTCAACTCGCCTTATTTTCTGGTTGCAGTTGGGCCTTCATTTCTAAAGGATTGTGCTGACGTAAGAATTGAATCCGGACGACCATAGAAAACCCCGTGAGTTCGACAATTGGTTGCTGGAAATGGAAATTGCCCTCATTGGAGCGAACAGGGTCGACAAGTGTTCGACTAGGCATCAATGCATCCAGAAAGATTGACTTCTTGGTACGGTTTATAACATGACGGCATCATTATGCCTTGAAATGAGGAAGGAGACACTGTTGCCATCTCAGAAATAGAGCGATGTTAACCAACTTTCTGTGCCTCGACAACATCCGAAATGTGGTTCCAACAAGGTGGAGCTACATACGATTTAAACGACGCAACACTCGAAGTTGTGGAGGAGACATTTGGCGACTGGGTCATCTCAAGGCGGGAGATCGTCGATTGGCCGCCGCGCGAAATTGCTACTTGACACCAATCAATTATTTTCTCCGGGACTACGTCAAGTCCTTAGTATACCCTTATAAGCCCACCACTTCGAATGAGCTCAAGGCTTACTTTCGGGACCCTATTGCTGGAAAAATGCCGCACGAACCAAATTCACCCTCTCTTTAGACGTCAAACGACAAAAAGTTACATACAGAAATCTGACAGATTCGACAGCTTTTGGAAATCACTGCGAAGAAATTTCCTTCACTAAAATTCGTTGCATGGGGGACATTTCTTACTCTCTAGTGAGTGCTCACTTCTACGAAAAACTACGAAACTTTTGTATACTCGAACAGGATTTGGCGACTTTTCGTAGATTCTCGTAAAAATTCGTTGTTTTGGGAGGGAACGCGAATAGACCTAATGGTGTTTAGAATCACATTGACATTTGCTGTCAAAGGAATTGTCACAGTTGTTGATATTTTTGTTAGGCTTCCTTCCAAGGATCAAATGCAGACTAATTGCCTGATCTGTTTGAAGCTTAAATTTGTATTTTTATCTTTCGAAAATGACACGTTTTGCAGTATTTGTTTCGCTGGAGGATTGAAGAAGGATTCAATGTAAAACTAGGATTTACTAGAACTCGAAAAAGTTTTCATAGAACTGTATTATCGATCATCATTGTCAGTCTGCCATATGTCATTCTGGGTATTTCGAAGTTCACTTCGATTTGTCAAACAGAATAGTGGGAATATTTTCTGGAAATCCTTATTATTTTCGAAAAACTTTGTATTTTCCATGTTGTCGACGTGTGCAAAGTAGTTTTGAAGCATTTTATCGCGAATTAAGTAATATTTCCCGAAGTCCTTCTATTCAGTTTCCGTAAAAATCATGATTTTATGAAAAAAAATATATCAAAGTGGTAGCCTTTGTATCAAAGTGCGGATTTGTTTTAAAAATAGAATTCTTTGGTAAGACTTATTCAATTCCATGTAAACCGGATCTACGACAGTAGTCCTTTCAATTGAAGATATCCTGCAAATGCTTCCAGTTCCAAGTACCATCGAACTCATTGTGAGTGTTTCGGGCTAAGCATGCAGATGTAGTAGTATGTTCATATCCTTCTACTCGATGTGTAGAATAAGGAAAAGTCCCTATCTGCGATTAATACGCGAGAATCGTATCAAGGAAATGACACTGAAAAATGAGAATCCTTTTCTTAGAAAAAATCGCTCATTTACTTGAAGACTGTCATAACTCAAGAAACACGATTTTGCAGAGAGTACCATCTTGCAGGGAAGAATAAAGGCATATTCTCCTCTACACTGGATCCTCTGCACTGAGTACGAAGCATGATGGAACGCATAATTCCGAATCATTAACTCAAAAATTGCGTTTTCGAAGTAATGACAGTCTTCGAGCAGATGAGCGACATGATCAAGAAGTGCTTCATGAAGTCTTTTTTTTCAGGATTTTCATCAATGACTTCCTGGTAGTAGCTGATGAGGATGGAGCAATCATCACGATTTCAAAACGTCTTTCGGTGAGTGACTACTTCTATTTAAGAATATGTAGCTTTGTGTGACTAGTGTAAGTCCTTGCCCTTGAACCCATCAAGTCCTTGGTTCTACGCATGGAACATATCCGAACTCAGCATTGCTTGCTTGGGGAGATCTTTAATTTTTGTTGATTCTCTCACTAAATGCCCGTAGTCTGGGCCATTGGCATCTACGATTCGCAAACTTGAATATTCGGTGGTGGAAGTAGGATTACCCCATCTAGGCTTTGCTGGTTCAACATCGAGCTCAGTCCTTTCGCTTTTTTGTTTTCTAAGTGAAGCTGTATTCTCTAAGTGAGGCTATGTGAGCTGCCTCTTTCCAACCTCTTTACAACGTTCTGTTGCACCGAACACCATACTGTACTCGATTCTCCAGTTTTCTGTGCTCTAAAGGCTAGCTTATCTGATGAGCAGCATGGTAAAGTCAGTCTCTATGTAATGAGGGTCCATCAATTGATATCCATTACGAATCGATGGGCTCATCATCCCTTCAAAGACTGGTTCCATCCATCAATAAGTCGGAAACTGTTGTCGGTTGGTATTCGAATATAGACTTGAAAGTGGTGACTCTTGAGCTCTAACGATTCTTAGTGACGAATTCCTATTCGTAAACTCTTTTCATTATTTAAGGCCCCAGCCAACCGATCTCCTGTATTCCCTGCTCTATACTACACTTGGATCGATCTGCATTTATGACTTCCCCCAAGAGTATGAAGCGAACCTTCACTCCAGGTGGAGCATAGTCTACACTCATTTTGGATCTGTTTGTCTTCCTAATGAACCCAATATCACAGGGCATGGGCATCGGTCTCTCTCTCTCTCAAAATTGTAGGATTTTTAACGTAAATTGATCGTTAATCCGTTAATCACAACCTACAACCAGGAGGCAAGTGCAAGAGGTCCCTTTGAGTATCCCTTGCATAGGACGTACTATTGCGGCCATTCCCAGACACCAGCAGTACTCATCGTTAACTCATTCGTGGAAGCTCCTTCTCAGCAGTCTGCCGTAGTAATAACACTCTGCCTCCTCTCTAGATTGTTAGTCCTTCCAACGCTGTTAGGATCTAATTTCCTGTTCAGACACTAAGTTTCCAAGTCTCTTCACGTATAGGGAAAAGTGGAAGGCAGAGACAAGTGTTTCGTTTGTCTACCATTTGTGGTCGCAAGCTGAGACCTACTTGTATGCTATTCGAATCCATGGATAACCAGTTAAATCCTTATCTAACCCCTGAACCTCTTCCAAAATGTCTCAAGAATCGCCTGTGTTCCATCACAAGGTTGACCTTCTCCATTTTTTTTTTGGACGACGTGGCTCATGTGGATGAAGTGGCTCATGTGGACGATGTGACTGATGTGGTTAATGCCTTGGACTACGAAGCAAGAGATCCCATGTTCAATCCCTTAAACTTTCTTTCACTCCCCATATCTCGCGAACGTTTGACAAACATCTGAGGGTACAACTCTCATGAAAAGCTTCTTCGGAAACGACATGTAAGCCAGTCATACCGTAAGCCTCTTTCATTTGTGTTTCCTGGGTGCCCTGCCCCTGAGAACTCTTGCTCCAATTTGTTAGCCTGAGCCTTACAACCAAAGTATTTCAGGCAATTTATTGCCATTCTACCGAGAGTTTTATGGATCCTAACACTGTTCGACGTTTGCAGAGAGGCGAATATTGTTTTGGAATACTTGACCTGACGAGGAGCAAATTTTTAGCAGTCTTCATTGAAACCCTTGCTTGGCTTGGCTTTGTGGTTGCATTGTGTAGCAGTTGGGGCTTAAGCTGAGTGTTCCATATCCCGACAAAACAAAAAAAAACATTATTTGGGGGCTTCGCACAAAAAAAGTTCCTAAGTCCCCAACTCTAGACCCCTGCTCGAGGTCACATAACTTCCTTCCGAGTCCTGTGCCTAATTTTCGTGACATCCCTTCCTTTCTCGACTGCGACTTCGTTTCATTTTGAAGCAAATAGACTCCTCCCTGTTGTCGAGTGCCCTCATCATGTATGCCTACAAGGACTTCAGACCTGCTGCCAAGATTTTAATTTCTTTTGACCCATTATACACATTTCCAAGAATTTTTGATTGCACGGCTGTCAACTTCTCTCTAAAAAAAAAACGCTTAAACTGTGCCCACAGTGAAAGCCTTCATAACCAGCAACTTAGGCACACATCCACGTATGTGTATGTAGGTCTGAAAGGGGGTCACACAAAAAAAACCCTTCCTTTGCACTAAACAGGATCCCATTCGACACACTTCGTCACACAAAAAATAGGCCTCTCCAAATTGATATGCGGAAAGCAGTGGTACTGGCAGCAGCCTGAGCGGTCGGAATGAAAATAACAGATCTCTTGCCAGCAAATTCCTTTGGTCATACCACGTCTCAATGTCAATCACGTACACACGAGAGTTCTTCTCTCCTCTCCGCTCGTCTCCTCTCATAAGGACGTCAACATTGTGGGATAACAACACAGCACAAGCATAAAATATCCTTAAAAACACGAGTGACAAGTGGAATATTGTATTTCGGCGTTTTCGGAAGAAGGCTTTGTGCGAAAGCCTGTCAAATTTATTTTCTCAGCCTCTCAGCCTCTCAGCCGGTGTATAGTGTGGCTGGTGATTACACAGAGGTATTGGATTTACCCGCAGCACTGTCACCCTGCCTGGCTTCCTTCGCACGACTCTCGCACACAACCGAGTTGTGTTGAGGGCCAAAGAAGAAATTCGGCACACGATGATGATGATGATGATGATGATGATGATGGGGTTCTATTCTGGCAAATCCCCTTGGGAGGGTGACGGAGATTTTTGTTATCCTCTGGGAATTTCAAATGAACTCGTCCTAGGTATACCAACACTCGTATGCTACCAGTATTGTTGGCCAGAGGCATCCTTAAACTTATATCGGACAAAGGGGACACTTGAGCATGGCGCACGAACTACGAAAAGAGACCTTCTTTTGTGTGTGCTTATGCCCATCGATCCTTTGCCAAAAAGAAACTACTACCAACCAACACAAGCACACACCCAAAGGAAGTGTAAGATAAAATTTTAGACATCTACGTGACTCACTGTCTACAAAGGATTATTTCGCAAATGGAAATGGCTAAGCAAATAATAATAAAGCCGAAGTAGATTACTTGCTTCCCACATACATATGTATGGGCTGTCTGTATGTATGTATATCGACCATTTTTGGTGGCGAAATTAAAAGGCGTCAATAATGGCCTCACAGGATATTCACCTCCTACAGGAGGATTTGTGTGTGCGCGCGCGATGGCAGACGTTGCATATTAATAATACAAGCCTCACCGAAATTACTCCTCTGACAAAAGGACGAATTGAGGAATCATATGAACAGTTTTATTCTTCAAAGGATTTTCTCCCTCTCTCTCTGTTCTGTTTATTCGTTCTCGTTGCGTTCATCCTTGTGGCAGTCCTGATCCTGATGGTATGATGGTACGTTTTGTTCATATCCCTTTTGTTATGTTAATATTTCATATTTGGTGGCATTATGTTGAGCTATTTTTCGTCATGTCACCGTCAGCATACTAAATGAGAGAAAGACGAAAAAAGGGTTCCTCCGAACACTGAACACTGAACAGAGGGATAGGTATGGCAGCAGGACGACGAAGAAAATGCCGCCACATAAAAGGTACGTATACGTCTCAGTGCGTGCTCATTTGCATGTGAAAAACATTTCCCGTCTTGATAAAATGCCATTTGATGTTTTATGACGCTTGAAGTTCAGTTGAGTCTCTCTCGCTCTCTGCACGTATACCGCCCTGCAAGGAGGGAATCGAGGGATGCAGGAAAGTGGAATTATCCTTTGAGGGAGAAAAAAGTGTTGAACACCACCGTGTTACGGTATGGGAACCAATCGGATGTGGAATGATTTCTATCCATTTGACAATGTTCATGACGGTGAAATACAGGATACATTTCGTGAGTTAATACGTGGAGCATATTTTCGTATTCTCCTTGGAACTGGCTTGGGGTTTCCGTTTCTAGATTTTCGATTGATGTCGACAATAATTTTTATCCTTTTTTTTCGAGAAACTCTGTAAAGGTGTGACTTGTAAGAGAGTAGTAAAAATAACTGCCATAGGGCTTTGGGAGGACTCGAGGAGGGAGACGAGATTTAGTGGAAGACACGAGTTATGTCTTCAATTACCAATCAGTTTTTTATGGGCTTACAAGTGCCTGAGTAGTAAAACCGAACTATATGGCGAGGTAGAGCCTCAGTAGCTCTTGAAGAATGGTGTGGAACGTGACAATCTTTAGTTTATCAACATTCTGGTTGTACAAGTTGTGGTTTTGAATAAGGATCAGCGTGGCAGATAGAGTGGGAGAGATACCTTGCACCAAAGCAAGGAATACCTAAATTTTGCACTCATCCTGACGGATTTACAAAATTTTTGACCAAAACCAAGTCTCACAAGAAACATGGAGTCTTAGTGGCATGTGTTTCCACTCCTTCATGAGATACTTTCTTACTTTACTTAACGGGCTCCCGACCCGTGAAGAGTCCCTGCCTGAGACACGGTAGCCTTCCATTCTCTTCGGCCCCGGGCACGCTGCTTCCACTTGTCCAGACCAAGCGCTCTGGCATCCGCGATAGCTTGGTCTTTAAAACGGAGGTTCGGTCTTCCTTGTCGTCTCGAACCTGTGGGCTGTGAGTCGAAGATCCTCTTTGCTGGAGCCAATGTAGTCGACATCCACATCTTGGTACAGCTCATAGAGTTCGCGGTTCTATCTTCTTCTCCATTCGCCCTCTTCGCAGTTGGGACCGAAAATTCGACGAAGAATTTTTCTCTCGAAAGTGCCCAACATGTGCTCTGCTTTCCTGCTTATCGTCCAGCACTCGGCTCCATATAGCAGAACTGGCAGGATCAGAGTTTTGTAGAGCATGCATTTCGTAACCGAAGTAGCAGCGGTTTCCTAGGGTAAGTCTTCGTCGAATCCCCACTAGGGTGTCGTTCGTGGAGTTGATATTTACTCCCTAACTACCTCAAAGTTACTGTTGCCAACAGTGACGTTTTGTCCGATGCTTCTTTGTTTGTTGATAACAGGCACTTGGTCTTGTCCTCATTTACTTCAAGGCCAACTCGTTTCGCCTCTTCTTCAATTGCCGTGAAAGCTTCTATAACGGCACGCCGGGAGCGACCGGTGATGTCGATGTCGTCTGCATATCCCAGCAGCTGGACAGATTTATTGAAGATAGTGCCTTCCGTGTTGAAGAAGTCACACGCCGGCGCATCTTCTTGCCGAAATCCGGTGCAAGTTTGGAATAGTTCAGAGGAGCTGTTCCCAAATTTTACTGTGTCTAAGTAGCGGGTTCGGTCATTTCCTCAGCTAGCTCCTCTCGTTTTTTAGTTTTCAGGATCTGGGTCAGATACGAGCTTATCTGGATCCACTGTACTTCGTTGTCGAGCATCTTTTGGACGATATTGTCCTTACGGACTTCGCCGACGGTTCTTAAGGGATTCCCATCTGATGCACTCGAAGGAGGTGTGATAGACGTCGTCGTCTGAAATCGAGTCTCCGTATTGGCAGGAAGGGCTACTGACTTTTCCTATCTTGTGTAGGAAGGCGTTGAAGTACCCGTGTCCGGTGAGGAACTGGCTAATAGTTCACTTCACCGTGTGTCCGGTTACTCCATTCGTTTATGTCTTTTCTAGTAGGCCAGGGTCATGGGTCTTTATTTTCACTCAGGGCATATTCTTCCTCCACTTTTCCTAATCAAGTTCAATGCATATTCCTTTATTGACTCGTTGAGACTCCTTCTGACTTTTGTCCAAAGCTTGTAGGTAGGTTTGTGCCCGCTCTTTGCTTTGGAGCATCTCTTGACCAAAACAAATGACGGTCTTTGCTCGCTTTGGAGTTCCTTAGCGTCCTTTTGTTCCTTTGAAGAGGAGCTCATACCAAAAACTTTAAAGAAATCCCAGACGACTTGGTAATGAGCTACTTTGTCCCACACATCCCACTTCTGTGCAAATACAGGATCAAACCACACAGAGGCTCATGAAATCCATTGTATTCACCACACTTAACTGTTTAATAACCTCAAAGCACCCTAATCGTCGTCATATACACTCCAGGCAGCACTGATTGCCAAAAGGCCAATTGTGGTGGTTGACTGCACCGAATAATACACACAGACACCACGTTCAAGTGCTCCCAAGGCCAATACCAGTTTCAGGAGTACAGACTCCGGTTATAATAACCAATGAGGAGGATAAATTGGAAATTAGATCCCAGAGGCTATTCAAGTCTCCTGGTTCGAGGTAGATTAACAAACAACACTACACACACCGACCGGCCGGCCGGCAGGACCAACAGTGTTCAAGTTTCGGGGCCAACTGGTGTCATCTCCATGAGAGAAGCCAATTGCGTTCGTTTGAATCAAAAAAGTATAATGAAGGAAACTCAGCCCAAAAAAAAGCCTCCTCCCCCATCAGGCTGAGAGAGTTTATTTGTGGTCCTGGCAGACCTTTGAAGTCAAAGCAGCTCATCAGTTGGAGTTTTTTTTTTTTTTTTTGTATATGGCTTGGCAGGAAGAAGTCCAAAATTAATGGTCGAACTTTTTTCCTCCTCCTGGATAAGAAGGGGAACCATCCACTTAATCAAGGGAACAACCGCTTGTAGCCAGGCGAGGACCAAAGCTGGCCAAAGTGAAGTTTAGGTTTGAAGTTTATTTGAATGGATAAAGTTTTGTTTTTTTTTTTTTTTTGTATCCTAAGCAGGATAAGTAAAGTTTTTCAAAAGCACTTTGGTGAGACCAGAGATATACTGGTTCTTTGACCGTAATTTCGGTTTAAACCGAAAACACTAAATTGCTACAATGTGCGTTGTTTTTATGTGAAACTGTAACTCGGTTGTAGTTTTGCGGGAGTTTTTGGTATTCGAAAGTGGGAAAGTTTTTCGAAACCGATAGTCATGTGGAGGTTTTGTTTTTTTTTTATTACTTTTGGAGGTGTAGGTCCTATTTTTAATTCAAAAGGACTCCATGCTGCAAATTGTGATTGATTGTGTTACCAAATAAATGGATTGAAGGAGGCGCCACCTGGTGCCACTGGTATGTACTGAATTTTTCAGTCACAGGATAAGAAAACCTTTCAGAAAAACACCAATTTTTCAGAATTTCAGGCGATACCGAGCTGGACCCTAGCCCCCTGGACCCTAGCCCATATGCCTGATACTGCGACCTAAAAGATTGCATCTTAGGGTGAAGTTTTACTCTAAGAGACGTACCACCTCCCTAATGAAGGAAAGCACGTCCTTAGTTGCAGAGGTTCTAATATCTGCCGGCGAGCATGTTAGCTTGCGGAAGATGCCCCACCTCAGCCAATGCAGAGCTGGACATTCACAGAGAATGTGCTCAGATGATTCGTCATCTTCTGAGCAGAACCTGCATTCTATGTCTGGGCATAGATTGAGCTTGTTGAGGTGATATCTCAGGACGTAGTGACCTGTGTTTCCTTTGTCTAAACTTAGAATTTCATTATAGGAACATGGCTTGACCAACCCCTTGGAACCCCGGGACATTCTCCCAGTGGGTTAGACTAGGTTTATGCTCCTAAGCCACAGTAAGGTTCAGGTCCAATGAACGTAGATCCCGAGCCAGCCCTGGCTAGTTCATCTGCAGATTCGTTGCCTGCAATCCCCTGATGGCCTGGAACCCATCTTGGAGTACATCGTAACAGCATTTAACTGCTAAGGAGTCCATTAAGTTGGACGACAGAGCTCTGAGAGCTGCCTGACTATCTGAGAAGCGCCCTTGATTCTCTTACTAAGGTTTAATCTGGCGCAGATCTCAATGGCATGAAGTTCAGCCTGGAAGACCGTGGGACACATTCGCAAAGGTATTGAGACTTTGGTTTTTGGGTCCAAAGACACCAGCACCCACTCCAGAGTCCATCTTCGATCCGTCTGTGCACCATATCAGACCTCTAGGGTCCAGTGTTGGAACACCATTAGACCAGTCTGCACGGTCTAATGTATTAACCTTCCGAAACAGTATTCCCTGACCATAAGGTCGGGGACAGTGCAGAGCATGTCTCTTTGTGGGATTGAGTCAAGAATTTTCAGGTGTCCCACGTGGTCACCTGCCTTAAACTTGTATTCTAGTTGCAACTTGATAGCGCATCTAGCAGCCGTCTTCCTAATGAAGATGAAGTAGAGGCGTGAGCCCAACGAAGGTTTCTGAAGCTGCCGTAGGGCAGGTAGTCATGGCACCTGAGACTCCGAGACAGGCTATTCTTTGTAGCTTCTGAAGCTTTGCTGCCGTTGTGCGTTCAAGTACTTTTGGCCACCATACGATGGCAGCGTATCACTAACATTGTATATATCCAAGGAATAATTTTAGGATTGGGACCCCAAGTTCTACCATAGAGGCGTCTACTGGCCCACATGGCCCTGGTGGCGCGTTCTATGGCGGACTTGTTATGAGAATTCCAGTTAAGCCTTTTTCGAGATATTTGACTTCGCTGGAGTAAGCTAATGTGGTGCCTTTTATGGTGATAGGTCCCAGATTGACCAATCTTTTGTGAGTGAAAAGCACTAGAACGGTTTTGCTAGGGTAAATGGAAAGACCCATCGCTTTCCAGTTCATGAGATATCTTCAAAGGATTCTCGACAAACTCGTCGAATCTGCACAGGGGATGTCCTGGTTTACATAACGAATAAAGTGGAATCCAAGCATTCATTTCCTATAAGGTATTGGCTACCTCCAAAGCTTTAGATAGAATGTGGCATAGTGCCTCGTCTCAAGCTTATGGAATCGATAGTATCATAGATTTCGAGTTTTCCAGATAACCGACCAACGACCAATGCTGACAACGTATTCTAGGGTTCAGTACTCGGACCCTGTGTCAAAAACTTTTGTGCAAATATCCATTCCTTTGCAGACTATAGTACTTTGGACTTGACCGATTCAACAGCTTATACCCAGAACTGTGGACTCTCACCATGTTAGTGGTATCATAAATTGGGAGGACTCAGTCCTGTTTCCTGTTTCCAAAGTAGGATACTAGAGTCTCCAAACTGAATATGAAAGAAGGTGAGATTAAGGAATCTAAAAGTTTGTCAATGCTTTTGGCAGGCAATTCACCCAAGAACTTCGCTGGAATCATTCGATTCCCGAAACTTCTTAAAGAGACGCTAGATGCCTCGGATTCGTCAAGATATGTAAGCATTTCCTCATTTAC
Source organism: Xylota segnis (assembly GCA_963583995.1). NCBI lineage: Eukaryota > Metazoa > Arthropoda > Insecta > Diptera > Syrphidae > Xylota > Xylota segnis. The sequence continues at coordinate 55,707,249 of OY757238.1, read as the reverse complement.
TTGCTAACGCGTTTATTCGACTTAAAGTCTCCCACAGTGGTCTAGCTATCATGAAAGCCACTCCTCGATGATTGATCTCTTCAATTCCACCCTAGAAGTCACCGACAATACACCGTCGACCCTGCTATTTGGCTGAAACTTCCACACGACTAACACTGACCGTAGTGAGTGGGTCACTGCTCCCTTTCCTGATGACAACTCAGACCACTTCTACTCGGACGGATCCAAGCCTGATGATGAGGCGGGTTGACGTGTTTTCTCCCAAAAAAATCAATCTGAGCATATCCTTTCGTCAGGAGGAAATCTTGGTGGTCAAAGAAGTCTTATCCTAGCTGACAGGATATTGTAATGTAATATCTGTCAGGGATATTCGAATTTTCACTGACAGTCAAGCTCCAAGGAAATCCCTGGAATTGTGGAATAGAATTGTCTTTCTTCGAGATATCTGAGCAGTTCAGCACTAACTTATGTTATATGCCAAAGAGGCATTCCAGGTAATTCTGAAACTGACGACCTTGCCTGGCTAGGTACAACCCACAGGATCCTGCCGAAATGGCGGAGCCTTACTGCAAGCAAGGTTGGACGGTTTTAACAGTTCCAACTGTAGATGTGTAACTTGCAACGTTTTAAGACAGATCTGCCCTAGGCTTGAGCTGAAACGTAGCGCAGTGTCTGTTCTTCCGACGCGATCACAGAGCGCCACGAATACTGTCAGATAGGCCAAGGTGCCAAAAGACTGACCCTATTTTCATATGACTTCTGAAGAACCTATAGGGATGAGAAGGAGGAAAAAACCGTATCTCTAACGAACTACTTTATCAGAGAACGGGCCATGAACCTATAGGCAACAACCACACGACGTCGAAAGTGGCAGTGGATTGGACATACTCTCCGAAAGGGTGACTGGTCCATAGCTAAACAAGCGATGCAATGGAACCCGCTTACTCAGGGTGGCAGGATATACGGCGGTCCTAGGAGTACGTGGCGCAGATCAGTTGAGAAGGAAGCCAAAGAGTTGGGGAGAGCTGAGGCAAATTTCCAGAAATCGCACACTAGGACCCACAAGGGTCCTCCCAGCCATTCGTGTTGTGCGTTTTATATTCTTTACACGAATGGAAGGGGCCTATTGTTGAATGCCGTGTCCGAGGGGCAGTTTGTTATTTGAGAAGCTTTCTCAGGACAGTTGTACTCTCCGATGTTTGTCAGGAGGGGCCGTGAATAACTTATAGGTGTTCCCCGACTGGGATTCGAGCCTCGAACCAATTGCTCCATAGTCCAACGCACTAACCACTGAGCCACGGCGCCCACCAGGGGCTGGTTACTACGTCTTTTAGTTCATGGCTCTCCACTAAAACAAAGTTGAACCACAGCCAGCCTTGTGGTAATCCCACACGGTTGGCTGAATTACCTGGCTGCTGTCTCTGAAATCCTACACATCCTCAACACAAATTAGGAGAAAGAGATTCCCGCTCCTGAAGCCTATCCAACTCTAGTTCCTTACATCATGTACACACAGTTGTATGTATGTGTGTATTGGGGTAGGTCCCATAAATCGATAGCACCAAGTCGACCAGAATAAATTGTTTCGAATAAAACTCAGCGATTTTATCAAAGATTTGTTGCTCAAAACGAAGGTATAGCATCGCCAACGAATGGAAAGGACACCCCACTTCCGTTTTCGTTGAAAATTTTCCAATAAATCCCCCCAAACGAAAGACAATATCCAAAGATAAACAACCAAATTATACAGCGAACGCCTTTCTGCAGCCAGTCAAGCCTACGCAATTGATAAGGACTTAACCGGGGCGACCCAACAACCTAACATCGCGCCCTGAAACTTTTCCCCACAATTCCCGTCCACGTAATTTCCAAATGATATGCGCGCCCTGATAGTCTGCACTTTGCATTACTCAGTCCTGCCAGTTCGCATAGAAAAATAGGAGGACGTATCCTTGTCGGGCTCATAAATAAAACCTTCACTGAGTAAGTGTCGATGTTCCGGAGACTAGCAATTTCAAAGTATAACGTGTATATCTCATCTGCTCGAGAGATAATTTCGTCCTTTGGCATTACAACGTTTTGTATGCTGCTGTACGGGGGTGCGCTCAAGACGCCACGCAATGGGGTATCCACAGGAATACCATACATAGAGTCATTTCTTTCTCCTTGCCGGATGGGGAGTGTGTGTGTGTCACCCTCTCATCCAGTCGAGTGTATGCAAATATGTATATCCTTTCCCTATCCGGATGGCAAGCAGAGGACCCCCGACATGCGAGATGATTTTGTTGTTAGCACAAACATTACATGGATATTGCACATTATAACGCAAACATTTGGCCAGGAAATCTCAAGGCACTCCTCTGACAATTTGACTAATTGCGTATTCATGGAAGCCAACGTTAAATTTAAACATTATTCGTTTGATATATGGTCACGGCTTTCCAGCCTGTGTGTGGGTGTTTGTGTGGTGAGGATGCAGGATCTTAACAATGACGATAGCTTCCGGCGGTACTGGATGTAGGTATGGAATGTACCTACATAGTAGTAGGAGGCTCCACCAATATCGTCATTTCTGCTGTCAAAAGTGACTCCGAACTGGTATGTATGTCCTGTATGTCCTGACGAAACAATGCCCCTCTGTCATAATAAATTTCATTACAATGTTCTACGGTATCACTCCATCGATTTGCCTTTAGTTCTTGCATCGTCCTTTGGCATGAATTGCACACCTATACCTGCCATCGAAACCCATACCTATGTATCTATGGCATACCTTCGCTCGTATCTCTATCGGTTGCATGTGTGTGTGTGTGTTTATGTTTAACTCAATTTGAATTGAGATAAAATATTGCAGGCAACCACCGTATAGTGAAACTACTTTCCAATTTACATAATTCAGGCTATAGATAGTCGGTTTCTGAAATCGATCGCAAAATTCTGAGCAGTCATGATGGATGACTGAAGCGGATGCGGATGCGGATACGGATACGGTTACCCGATGGCGCATTGTTTTGCCATGGCATGGCACTGTCTTGGTTTCATTTTAATTTCGATGAAAACTTCAAGGAGAATATTCAATTTGCAGCTTAGCCCAGACTTTGCAAGGACCCACCACCACACAACAAATTGTATTGTAGTAGCGCCACGATGAGATGACTTTCAATGAGAATCAATGGCAATCAACTTCCAAGTGAAGAGTATGCCAAACTAGCCCTAGGTGATAGAATTTGAAGAATTCATTGAATTTTACTTGATTTAAGAGTTATGTATCCTGGTGCACCTACTGCCGTCCTGCCGCAGCTGCTGGTGTGTAGGAAGCAAGAAGTTTAAAGATTTTGAAGAATTTAAAGAGACCTCCTTGATGGACTGGTGTTCGGGTTTGAGTTTGTGTTTGGATTTGTGGTCATTAGGAGTTGAGTTATTCGAGATGAATGCTGTTTTGGTTAAGGTATCCTGAGGAATCAATTTCGATTTTGATGGGAATTTCTCTCAGATGCTCCTTGGAATGTGAGATTGTGAAATTAAATTTTGGGTTTTGTGCTGTTGCTCGGAAGATGGATACCGCATTTATGTTTGCACATAACTCATTATTCTCAGTGTATTCACTTTGCAGGAGGAGGAGGAGGGTTTTAAAGATTCCTGTTTCAGTGGTATGTCATGGTGTGCTCACAGCAAATAGTTGTCATCGTAGTTAGAACTATTTGAGTCTGCTTAAGCTCCTCTTATCGTTTTACTTAATAAGTGCATGGGGAGAGGAATTCTAAGGATTCTTAGTATCATTTGGATGGTTAGGACATAAGATATTCAATTGATGAGTCTCATGCCGACTTAGAACGAGGCAGAGTGACACCTGCATGCATCTTGTTTCAGTGAAACATAAGATTAAGTTTTCAAAGCTTAAGCAGGACGTTGGTGCAGACGATATGACTTAAATTTCACTCATTGTGAGCACTTACCTCTAAGGATGTTTTCTAGATGAGGTGCTGAGGCCCTCTACTAGATAGGATTATAGATATGTATTTAGTTTAGGCATCGTTTGACCTAGGACTCGCATAATCCTTGAAAATGAAATGTCTCTGGTCAACTTTTTTCACTGTGAAGGCGGGAGCACATACCAGGCTTAGCGTAGCCAGAGGAGCCTCTATCTGAATACACTAGGTGAGCTCAGGCAGTCGGCAAATCATTCAAAGATGCGGCCTCGACGTCAACCCTTGTAAGACAAACTTGCTTCTCTTTAGGAGAGGATACAAGCTTGAAGACTTCCAGATCCAGGGGGCGTTAGTGGACCTTAAATCCATAATTCAACTTGAAGATGACATTTAAAATGCACTGTAGGACGAAAGCCAGAAGGGCCTACTCAATATGTGGTGGGACTATTGGCAAGACATAGGGCTTGGAACTCAACCAAGTTTACTAAATGTATACTTACGTGTGTGGCCCATCCCGCTCAATGGAATCTTCGTATGGTGGCCGGGATCTATCGATCCTTTAAGAATAGAAGAATAGAAGTCCACTGAACTAAGAAATCTTACATTCAAGACTCAAACAGTTCAATGAACGAACTAAAACTCAACACAGGGTCATCTGAAAGAAAGTCAGGCTGCCTCTGACTCCTAAGGCATCCAAGCGATCTATTGAGTTCCATAGGAGGATGTTCTAGGAGTGTCCACGCATGAACCACACATTGATGGTCACAGTCAAGGGTGGGGATCTACTGCCGAATGTCACTTTTGAATTCGTGACTATCTTTGAGGCAGAGATACTGAAGGGCGCGGAACTAATACTCCAGTAACATCTCCTTGGACAAACGAAGAACCAACTCGAAATTGACCTTCTCCCAGGTCAATCTAATATGGATACCTGGTACTGCAATACACAACCAGCAAACGAAACGGGCGTTGAAAATGACGAGGAATGAGTAAAAAAAAAAAGCAAGTATACGCCCACGATCGCAACCTCAGTATTCCTAAGGACACCTAAAACTTTGCTAAAACCGTAATAGTAGTTCGTTCGGAAGGCATCACGAAAACCTATGGAAAGGACTGGATACCTCCAAGACTGCCAAAGCCATATGGACGCTCCTTTACTGCTGTAAGGCAGAGAGGGCGTAGGGAGGCGTGGAATAGGAAGAACATTTCCAGCACTTTCCCTGTGTGTGACCTGAATTAGGTGCAGAATTACCTGCAACTGAGTTACTAGGCCCTGAGTTATCCTAGGCCCTACAAGATACTTCTCCGAACAGTGAATTTCAATCAATTATCCATCCTCGAACCAAACCACCTTTCACTTATGTACATCCCTCGCTTACCATTCTTGGCCACATACCAGGGCCAATTGGCCACTGACTTGGTGAGAATTCCCTCCAAATAAAGGCTGCTCCTGATTTCTGTTGGAATTGCCTTAGTATACTCGTACATCTCTGAGAAGGTGGTAACATTCCACCCGCAGTAGAGTCATTCATAACCGGGACTGGTAATCGCTCCACATCTAGTATTTTCTTACCTGATAGGGAACTTTCTTCGACCCTGGTAGGTCCTCTACGACAGCCCGCAGAACAATTGTCCCGTCGAACCGATGTGAACAACCTTCTAGGGAGATAGGAACGCTAGGCTACAGTCCACATTCCACTGCCAATCTGGTCAGGTGAAGCAGAGGTCATATGGACTTGATGATGCAATTTTACGGCCTCTGTACCACTGTGGGTACTAGTTGACCCTTTGTACCAAAAGTCAGGACCAACTCTATGTTATGGTCATTTGTATGAAAAAAAAATGCGTGCTTTTTAAGAACATGATCCAACATAGGGATACAGTTTCGAGGTTATACAGTGGATATCGCTTGCAAGGACCTCGCTTTTACAACCAATCGCTTATAACATCCACTTTCCATTTATTTGGTTGGTTTGAGTATATTTTTGGTCAATCTTCCGTCTGGTATAACGTTGTTGGCTATAGCGACCTTATTTCCACGATCTCTTCACCGACATTATAATCGCCATCCATTGTACTAGGACTTTACCAACTTACAAGGCATTCGATACAGTGTAAGCTCCCTTAGATACATTGGGTAGAAAGCCTTATTAATTTGCCACTACTTACGTAGTGTTGAACGAGGCTCACTACTGAGATATGTCAAGGACTCCTTCCTTCAAGGTCCCACCTTATACGAACGTCTGACAAAGACGCAAGAGTGTGAAGGTTAGGAACAGCATTGAAAGATGTAACATCGAGAACAACAATGGTTGTGACCAGCTAGACCAGGCGTCTCTTATGAGTTCAGTGCACCAAGTTTGTAGGATGACACTCTACAGACCTGACAAATCCTAAGAATATGCCTCAAGGAAAAGTTTAGTTTGCACACCGAAAGTAAGAGTGTTGCATCCTTTTCGATCTTTTCCCTGCGTTCTCTGCTTTCTCCATACCTTCAACCAACTATCAGCATGTGCCACCATTCGAATCCTCGTGTCCTTCGAACATTATGCACGATGGTCTCTACACAAGTATCCCACTATCACAATCTAAAGATCCAAAATTTTTGTTTCTTGAAAACAAAGCCACCCCCTGGCCGAAGTATATCCTGACATATCCACCCCTGTTCGCATCTAGTGCGGAAGTGATTGATGGCCTGCTGCGTCAATTAATTCAAGCCCGCCTCTCCAAATACACACAAATAAATGTTCGTTCGTAATAAATTGTCTTCTCCCTAATTAATCCGCTCCGTTTGATGCATTGTCGGTCTATCCACGAATGAAATGTTACCACCACACTGGGCCGGACAGCGGAAACCATCTGTTGACAGCAAAGGCTCAGTTCGGGATGACGTTTGGTTTGCCTGGTTCCACTCTCCTCGGAGTAAGCTAACCGATTAGTAATAGAAATATTTTATTATGCTTCCGGCCCACATCGACCGGACTCAACCTCCTGTGTGGCTTATGGGAGCGACAATGCATAAAAACGGACGAAACCACAATAGCCAACCTTTGGCTCTGTATGACGAACCCCTTGGTACACTCGAAACCAAAATGCCGGACTAAAAAAAAAAGGTGAATAGACTCGTGTATTTCCGGTGCGTGTTCTGGTATTCGGCCATTGGGGCGGAGGTGAACTGGGTTTGAGTTCGGTTGGAGTTCGGTCTGATTTATACGGAAAATCCTTTATCAATTCGAAATTGGACATATTGCGGTACTTTACACATGAGGCGTAGTCCTTTCAAAGAGATTTACGGATTGGGATGCAACAATGTGAGTGTGAACAGTTTTCGACGTAAGTGGTTAACTTTTAGACCTTGTGGCTTGGAGCACAGCACAGTGGTGATTAGTTGGACATAAATGGCATTAGAAGCCGTTGAAGCCAGGCTATAGGCCTGTCTCTCACATCTACTTCTCGCTTTTGCTTCTGCATATCGGATGCCCTTGCACTACTCACGAAAAGAGTTGACAGGACTAAGGTTGGTTGGCTTAAAAGGGTGAGGGTATCCTCATCACGTAAGACTGGCTGTTTTCCTCTTTAGAGAGACTGTATCGTAGAGATACATAGATTTGGGTAAAGGGGTTCTTACTGACTCTACAGTTCGGGATGAACCTGGACCGTGTATTTCTAAAGGATTTGTCCAAAACTGGAACGTCCAAGACAACTCAGTCATTTTGAAACAACTTTTTATTGGTGATTGTATCATAGAGGCTCTAAGGCATTTGCAGAGGGGGTCCTCGAAGGTTTGTTCCTATTCCTCGCATCTTGGGCAAATGCTAGATGTGACCAGTCCCAGTCGGCATAGAGTTCTTGTCAGGCTGACATGCTCGATGTTTGACCGACAATGGCAAGGGCACTCAGTCATGACTTCGGCAGTCTTGCAAGCTTTCAGTCCTTACCACATGCTTCTATGGTGCTTTCATGGCCGTACGAGTTGCTGTATGGGATTTTAGCAACCTTGAGGGGAGGCCTAAAGTAGGCTAGGCCCCAAATCAGGTTGATCTGAGGGAAGGTTGCCAAAATATTAAGCTTCTGCTTGCATTTCCTGACCGATTTCGATATGGTTTTGGGATATTCCAGTGCCCTTAGGGCTGTTTGACTGTCCTAACAGATACTAATGGAGTTCTGCAGACTAGGGTCGTCTTCTTCTTTTGGAATAACCTTGGTAGGCTTAAGTATCCTTCTAAGCTTGAAATTTCCTGAATTTCTCCTTTCACACGTCGACCATACATACATATTTTCAGGTCTTATTGGTATCCTAAATAGTCCTTTGAAAGTGTAGTACGGACCTGGTGGATCCCAGCTACAGACTTCTAGGTTTTTTCTCGGCACTTGGAGCTTGTTCTAGGGATTGGTTAAGTCTTGATTTGAGAGGATAAAGTTTATCATTGATTTAACTCTTAGAATCATAGGTCCTTGGATAGTGTGTAGGCTTGGGAGGTGGTAGTTGGATACTTAAACATCATCACCGAAGCACGTTGGTTTTGAATGTTCGTGTTTTATAATTCGTTCTAAGGCCCAAGAAAGAGTCTCCTTATTACATCGGTCCATAGGCTTAAGGAATTATGTATCTCCTTACTCCAGTTTCATGGTCGAAAAGAATGAAGGTAGTGTCCATGAGTAATGGACAAAATGAAGCTTCAAAGAATACCAGTGTTCGTGTGAGAGATTGAAGGTATCTGGACGCGGATAAGTGAGAAATAAAAGTCCAACCAAACAGTTTCCATAACTTTTAAAAAAAAAATTCATTTCTTCGGCTCAAACCTTATGCTGGGTCTCCTCTCAAAGTAAAGTAAGGTTTGATAGCCAAGCTGTAGCAGGTGCAGCCACCCTTAGGTCAGTGTGGTTCCATTGCGATACCTAAAGACCAAGTATCCTCTATCTGCACATTGAACTTGTGGCTTATGTTGGTATTCGTAAGTTCGCCCAAGTTGTCCAAGCAGTATTCTCTCAGATATTGCTTTGAAGAATAGTCTCTTCTCCATCCATGCAGCTTCTATAAAAATCGTTCGAAGGAAGTCGAAGGCTAAAGGGATGCATAGCCCCGTAGTGCCACCTACTATTGAACTGAGCAAACATCTCCTTAGTCTTATTCGACTTTTGGAGCGTTTGTAGCTCCTTCTGTGGTCGAGTCAACAAAGTGTTGCCTTGTGTGGCGAGTTCATCAGTGGTCGAGCTACCACGAGGGTAACTCCTTCATCTCCTCACTTTCTCTTGGCGACGACCAAGCAGTGCTGTATGTCAGACCATAAAGACGTTACGAGGCTAACGATGTTTCAAGACTGGGTACGACCGATGGGATCCTGGAGAAACGATGGAACCTGGGTAACCCACTTACTACATACAAATTCTTACTAAAGCCGGACACATTTAACGAAACCAATTCCAAATGGCAACATATATCTATTTCCAGCATTTTAAAGGGATCTGACTCAGTCTTTACTTGAAACGTAGAACTCTGTTGGATCTGTTTAAACCGATCGCAGATCAGCCTCGTAATCGGTAGGACACCGTCTGATAGGTCAACAAGGCAAGGTGCACGAAACCATTCATCAGCTCCTTCATACGTACCCAGCTCTGTCTCTGTCCAGCTCTCATTTAGGAGCCTATTTCTACGCCCCGGTTGGTTAAATGTTGAGGGTATCCATCAGTGCGATCCATGACATAGGCAATTGTCTAAGAGTGTCTGGACAGATATACAGACAGTCAATCAAGTAAGGGCCTTTGGTTAAGGTCAATCGAGAAAAGGACTTATGGTGTGCCATCACTTCGTAAGCCCAGAAGTGAAAAGTCCTTCAAAACTCAAGAATGGAATCACAAATATTTTGAAGGAATCTTCGCTCTCAGGAGTGGGCTCTGTACAGAAGGTTTACATGAAGGTTTACACCTTAAACGTACCTTCCTTCTGTCTCTAGACCTCACGGCACTGCTTTGCCAGTATTACATCCCAGGCACCCCAACCTTAGCTCAGATTTGCATTCTATTGCTGCAATCCTTTAAGCCAATGTTCGCCATATGGTTTCTTCATTAAAGATGACAATAATCTCGCTGATTGCGTTCCAGCTTTCTTGAGAACTTATCATCCATCTGGTTACACCCTCTGGTTAGTACCTTTTGGTTCTGTAGCATGGAATAAGCTGTTTTCTTAGTCTTTTTCCATCTCAGCTCATGCAGAGTGGATAACTATGGTGTTCCAACAGAGGTGAAGCACCCTTGGCCTGTTAACATCTGGGTTACGTTAAATTTAGCTCTCCACTCCAACCGATACCATTTCCATTTCTTGTTCAGCTAGTATTTTGGTGGTCCCTTGGGAAAAGGACACTGTCATGCATTATGATCCACTGCAAGGGGCACAGTCTACTGCCACTCTTTAGGCCATCAGTGCTTGCTAGATAGATTCCACTTTCAATGGAAGTAGGCAAGTGGTATGGTATGGTATATCACATAACTAAACCCACTCGATAGAGCTCAACTGTCATTGCTCAACTCTCTCACTCAGCGAAGGGGTCCTTTCGATTTCGCTGAACGTGTCAGCTTCGTGTCCTGCACTGGCAGTAGTCATTAATCTCCTCAACGAGCAAGATTAGAAGCGTGATAGTGGCTACCATTTTGTTCCACTAATTCCCCCCCTAAACAAAACAAAGATAAATGGCACTGCATGGCGTAGCTATAATCTCCCTGGCAAACACCAGTGATCCTTCAGTGAAGTTCACTTCACACGGTGTTCTCCCATGTTAACCGCTTCATTGGACAGCACACACAAACTGAATAACCCAATCTAGAAGCCGGTGTCACTGTCAATCCGGGGGCGCCTGTAACTGCAATCCGATGCCATCAATGGCTCCATAACACTAAAAATCATGCAACCATCAACGTTACGACCCTGTACACGGAGGTACATGGAGGTACATGGAGGTACATGGAGGTACACGGATGTACACAACTCCTCCTAGTAGTCATCGCATCCTCAATGACCGCACAGGAAGACAATCACAAATTGACTTTGTCGCCTGAGCCATCCCATTTAGAGTAATTGTGTCGATACAGCAGAAAACGTTCATTGTTAGCCGAATTCGTTAGTCTGGCTCACAGAGCGAGTAGTCGTTCTACCTGTATGAAGGACACCAACACAAGGGAGGGAGTAAACCATTTCCGTCATCCCCTCGGTCGTTGGGTTTTACGACTCGAATATGCGTTCGCCTGCTAACACGGCCAAGAAGCAAGAACCCTTTTGTCCTGTCATTACCAGCCGCCCACAACTCCTGTCGTATAATTTAATTCATTTAACTTTAATTAGTGGCTGCGAATGACATTATTACCGGTACCCATTAGAGTGTCCTTTTTCTTTCCATCCATCAATAGTTGATGGACGTGAGTAGCCCTTCGCCTTCGGCACAGTCACAGTCACAGTCACAGGAAAGTGAAAAGTTTTTGGCCATTTCTTTTCCTGGTCTGTACGAGAGGCCCAACCCCCTCCCCCTGAAGCTGATGTTAATCTCTGAGCAGATCCCGTAAACAAGGCATGAAAAGCTGCTGCTTATTACCAATTCACAGTGTCAGAAGTTTTCTGTGTTGTATCCTTGTTCTGTGTCTAGCTCTCCTGCAACTTGTTGACATGATGAAGTGAACTTTCTTTAAGTTTTGCTCCTTTATGGAGTGAGTACCTCCGCCGCTCCACCTCCGTTCTATTCAGGAACTATGACGACGATGATGATGATGATGATGATGATGAGGTGCAATTGGAGAAAAGTAAACTTTAAATTAATACGCTGCCGGGAACGGTAATTTCTCTCTCCGCAGAGTGTCCTTGGTTGCGTGATGTAGTTGTTATGACCGGTGGCGTTGCCTTCTCTATGAAGTGAGCAATATTTTACTTTTGCCGTCAACATGAACGCTGAGCCTTCTTCAAGGACGACTCCGGGATTCAGGAGGCTGTTGCAACTTTGTGGCAAGCAACCCATCATTAAAGTTTTACGATGCATAAGCGGGGAAAAATTTTAATGCAAGTTATGATTACCAGATTTCGGTTGCACGAGCGCGGCTAGTGGAGAGTCCTGTCGAAGGATATTATCGAGTTTATATGCGCCGCCGTGGAGAAGGGGGAGGGGGGCACGCGGTATCTACTACTGAGTGACCATAAATCAAATAGTCCTGAGGGGATTGTTCATAATCATTAAGTTGTGTGTGTGTATCTGTGGGGGTTGGGGTTGGGGTTGTTGAGGATAATCATCTCTTTTTCTCTGCAACCACCTCCTTGTGTCGTCTGTGGCTCGGACCGGACGCTGTAATAAATTCATGGCATGAAGCTTATAGTAAGCTTCGGTGAATAGACTCGGCTTCCAGTTTATGAACCATACTCGTGTCGGTGGCGGCGGCAGTGGATAAGGTTGGGGGGATGGAATTATGGTTATGAGCCCGGTAATGTGATGAGCTCTGGGGGCGAGTGCAAACAAGTTATTGATTTGTATGAGCTTGTTGAGGGTGGCTGTGTATGTGTGCACTTGTGCGGGTCAAATGATGATTAACTTTTGCGGGTTGGTTTTTTTTTTTTTTTGCTCCCTCGTTTCGTTTTCGACTTTTTTTTACGATTGGAAGGGGAGTGTTGGTATGTATCTCCGTTTAGAGAGATGATTTTGGTGTTTACTTAGCGGAGAAGGATGAATTACTTAGACACAGGTCGCGGCAAGGTTGAGGTTGTTGGGAGCGGGAGGGGGCCCGTTTGGGAGTAATGTACTTTATTCGCGCACACAAATTGATGATGCCTCGTTCGGGGAACGGAAGTGGTGTTTTGCAAATCAACCATTCATCAGGAATGACGGCTTATTTGATTGGTAAGGGAACCTATTCAGCCTAATGAAGTGGAGGTTTGCATGCTAAGACGGAGTGGATATTGAAGGGAAAAAATGATGGAATAACTGGTGGGGTATGTGATGAGATGCCAACTCGAATATTCCGCAAAGTGCCCTGTGAAATCTATATAAACACTGAGCATCTTAACATGGACTGTTGAACCCACTTTCCACGTTAAACTACAAAAGCCAACTGAATCCCTTGCAGATCGACTGTCTTTGACTTTGTCTAGTTGTCACTTACTTAGTTAAGTCCTGTATCCCCTTGTGGTTCCTAGGGCCTCGACAATGCCTACGCGCCATCGTGTGCGGTTTCTGGAAATATGTTTCAGTTCTCCTCAACTCTTTCCCAGTTGGCGTGGGGTCTGCTGCTGCGTATCCTGCCATCCTCAGTAAGAGGGTTCCCTTGCATCGCGTGGTTAGCTATGGATCTGTCACCCTTTCGGAGAGTATGTCCAATCCACTGCCACTTTCGTCGTCGTAAGGTAATGGTTTCACGTTGGAACTTATCAGGACTTTAAGTTTTAAGTCAAACTACTCAACAGCTAATAATAACGAAGGTGGCTTCAACCAACAGTCCACTGGCTAGAATCAATCAATAATCCTTTACAAGCATTGTCAAAGCCAAGAGATGCAGCTCTGCAACTGAATGACAAGACCGTTCCATCGACTGAAAACATTTGACCTTGCATGCAGGAATAGGTATACCTAAGGACGGCTTTAAGGACCAACCAGAGACCAACCTGCACTACTCTTGTGCAAAAATAGCGATGGAACTATGTCCAATCCAAACAGCAACAGAGCATATGGAACACTATAGTGAATGCAATAGATCTGGGTTGGATACCATCAAAACCCTTTAGCTTATCATCACAGTAAGCACAGAACGCTTTCCGGAATTGCATAAGAAGTGCCCAAGGAAAAGGGTATTTCCCGCTAGAAGAGCTAAGGAACTGAGTATAAAAGTTTCTAATTAGACTCCACAGGCCTGGCAAGATAAAAAGACTTGTCTGCTAAACTACGTTCCAGTTGGATAAGGATTGCGATCAGCTGGGAGCTCATAGAACTATGTAAGACTAGTCACCAGTCGCCGAAGAATGGGGCGACATTTCTTGTGCACCTTAGTTCCAGCCTCCATTTGATGGTTCATAAGTATAGGGAGTCTCACTGCGGCGTGTTCTCTTCTCCTCTATGGAACTTGGCAGTGAATGAGCTGCTTCCAGTCCTGGATGACGTTGCTATATATGATTTGGGTAAAGACTTGCAAAAATCCCTTCCAAAATACTCTCTCCAAGGATATACACCTCAGTGTCAAGCAAAACTTGTCTCCTTTACTAGGAAATACAAAATTCCGCTGTTCGACCCTCTAAACTACGTGGCTTTAGCTGGACACTTTGGCCGACAAACTAACAAATGTGCTGAGGAAGGTGCTTGGAAACATGACATCCTTGAAGAGTTAATCTATGTGTCCATCACCAGGCCCATACTAACATATGTCGGCTTTGGAGGAAACCTATCACCTTACCTAAACTGGCAGTAAGTTCAGCTTCACTTTAGACTAATGGAACACTAAGAACTCCACCGATAGTGGTTCTGACTACGCTGTTTCACTTATCACCTTTGGATATCAGTAGTAAACAAGTGGGAGGCTGTGGAGCTACTCGTTTGAAGGCTTTATCTCAAATCTAGTCAAAGAACAGGGCACTCCTCTATGCCTTATAATCTTGAATCCTCAACTTCTGTTCGATAATGATTTTGATTCCCCAATCGTTTTCGCAATCACTGCACCATCATCCAGGGGGGGATCATGGTGTTTAAGGAGACTTTGTCGTGGCTGAGGTATAATGTGACATCTATCGGGGTATCGACATTTTTGTGGATAGTCAAGCCTCAATTTAACCTTTGGAACAATTAGTACGTTAGGTGGTACCAATCAGTAGCATATCACAGAAGGACATGCCATAGTCTCAGTGACTTGACAGCCAAAACGAATGACGATCCTTCTCTCGACCAATGGCCTTAACCTTTGAAACAAACCATAAATAGTACTTCTCTTTACAATACTTTACCGAGCAGCGAAACAGCGTTCGCCTAAGTACCTATTCTCGAGAAAGGATGTTCCTGTAAATTTGAAAAACACATCCTGGAGTTCTACTGTAAACCATAAGGCTGCTCTTCATAGTCCTACACAGCGACAATAAAAACTTATTCAAAGCAAAATCCCTTTTCTTCGAAACACAGTCGCATCCTTTACGTTGGTGTCCCCATACGGAAGAGTTTCCACATTCCATTCAATATTTATCACCCAAAAGTGGATCAAACCTACTAACACTATACCCTACAACCGGAAACATATACTCACGTTCACCTCGTCCTCTAACGGTGTGTTTTGTATACAAATCAAAATGACTGCTGTTAAAAAAAAAAAAAAAATAGCGAAAACTTTCGAAAAACAATTGCAGGATACAACCGGAAGGACCTGTGACACAAAAAAGTAAAAAAAAGGATAACTGTTACAACAACGAAAGCAATACGAAAAACTTCTCCCAGTTCAATGAGGAAAAAAAAAAGTAATAAACAATTGGGGAACAATTGAAAATAGGAACCTTGTGGTGGGGGTTTCCAGGACCCCAGCGGTCTGGAAAACTCTAAACAGTCGTTTTCGTCGTCGTCGTCGAACAAAGAGCAAAAATTATTATCCTCCTCCACCGCCCGTTGGCCCGTTGTTGTAGGAAAAGTTAACCTATTAAGAGGCTTAGATATTTAAGTCGTTTTTAACGGGTAGTTGGACAGTAGTTGGTGCTCCTTTGGCTGGGAAACTTTTGTACGCCGCCCGGCAATTAAAAGGTCACCATCAGCAGTAGAATTGAAATAATTAATTCTGACGCGCAATGGAAATCAGGCAGAGTTTCAAATTTGTTGTCCCTTTGATTTAATGCCAAGGACATCGGCTGTACACTGTGGATGGGCAGGAGGGGCTCCAAAATTAAAAACGTGACTTGTTTCGATTCCAGTTTATGGGGACATGGCAATGGCAATGTGTGTGCAAATAGTCAAGGAGTAGGACTGATCGATTTTTAATTGAAAGGACTTTAACAAGGGTTTGCAGGGACTACAGTTTTTGTGGCCAAATTATTACATCAACTGGTTGGGGGAGTTCCGAAACGATACGATGGGGGTGGTTGGAATCGGTGAGCCATAGGAGTTATTGGAACAATTGTTTCATCATTGTGTGTCTTTAAGGATTTTTCAATAGGGACATAACAATTTTGAATTTTAATGCGAACGTATCCTTAACCTTTTCTTGTGATCTGTTACTACCGAAAGATCAATCAAGGTTTATAGTTTTCTATTAGACTGGTACCACTATTAGTTATTCAAAATTACAACCGAAATTTTGAGTACAATTTTCGGTCAAAATGGTTTGTCGATAAAAAAAATCGCCATGTTATGGTCAACGAAGTTCGTTACCATGTCATGTTGGATGACTATTATTGGCCAGAATTAGACGGTGATATGCGGTTCCAATAATTTGCTGCCGCAGATAGTCGAACAGAGTTGAATCAATTTTTGACAGTTGTCTCTTAAAGGCTTACGTCTGCTTGATCCTTGAAGCTGTTCCTCTCACTTACTTACTTAGGTGGGGCTACAGTTCGGGGTGAACCTGGGCCTCTACAAGCCTCTCCAGTCAACCCGGTCCTTAGCTAACTGCCTCCAAGTCAGCTGAGGTCCCCTTCTTCTTGTGCTCCCTTCTAACGCCTTCTACTGCTTGGCCCTCCGGGTTTGATTTGGGGACTCTATGGGCTGGAGCATTGGTGTCCATTCGCTCTACATGTCCTAGCCATTTCAACTATGTATGTCATTGTAGAGCTCGTCTAGTTCGTCGTTGAATCTTCTCCTCCACATCCCGTCAACGCAAACGGAACCGAAAATTATGCGAAGAATCTTTCTCTCGAAGTGACTGAGGATCTCTTCATCAGCAGGACTGGGATGATGAGGGTCTTATAAAGAGTCACCTTAGTTCTTCGGGATATGGCTCTGCTGCTCAATTGCCTTCTTAGCCCTAAGAAACAGCGATTGGCAAGAGTTATTCTTCGTCTTATTTCTGCTGAGGTGTTGTTGTTGGAGGTTATAGCACAGCCGAGGTAGACGCAGTCCCTTACTACCTCAAAGTTGTAGCTGTCGATTGTGACGTTCTGTCCAATTTGTCGATGTTGTGTGTCGTCGTTCTGCCCTCGTTTCAATACTGGTGAGCCCTCCAGTGAGAGCCCGCTGAGTTCCCCCAATAGTATCAATATCGTATCCGTACACTAGTAGTTGCACGGACTTTTCCAAGATTGTGCCTCTGTTTCGCACAATTCTTTCAGGTAGGATGTTGAAAAAATCACATGACAGCGCGTCGCCTTTTTTAAATCCTTTTTTGACATCAAAGACCTCGGTGAGATCGTTACCAACCCTGATGGACCAGCGGGAAGTACCATCTCTGGAGGATTCCAGCTGTTTCTCTTGGGTTGTTTAGTGTTAGGTCCTTAGATACTCCTATTTCTGAAAACCTGGTTTGAGCTATAGCGAGGTAGAGCCAATTCGCTTGTATTCCTGTCAGGATATAGTGGCTGGCACATGCAGATGCATTCCTTTACTCTCTTGGATTTCTTAAGTCTCACTAGAGTCTGCCACAAATTTAATTGGTTACCGTCGACTTCCTTCTCTGCGGAGAGCTCGCTTCCCATTTGTCTTCCTCTAAACAAATCCCTCCACGTTCGCAGATAGGAAGCATATGGTCGAAAACTTCGAAGGCCAGACTAGAACTAACTGCGTCGCTTCTGTTATTGAAAAACATTTCTCCACGAATCGGTGGCGCCTACCAAACCAAAGAATCAACTTCGTTAAAGGCCATCAAAGAAAACGTGTCCTTTGTCCCGGTTTATCTCTCAAAACTAAGACTTGCACAATCAACACTATAACATTCTCATTTTCCCACGAAGCCCACGAAGCCCACGACCTTCAACATTGCCCATCCAAGGAAAACTATTCGACAAAAGTCAACATTAAGTAATAACAAACCCGTCCTCATCCTTACAGCCATGTCCATGGACTATTAAAAATGCTCGTGGCAGACACCGAACGGTTTCAAAGTCAAACACACCATTATATCGAACATTAATCGCATCGTTAATGGTGTCATCATTCATAAACTTAGCCCACCCTCCACTTCGTCCTGGATAGTCCTGGTGGCAGTCCTCTAACGCTTTCATCAATCAGCCAAACTAATTGATTTTATCGCCAAAAAGGGAAAATAAAGACCTTCGAGCGGGGGCGGTGGACTCGCAGGATGGGTAGGAATTAGTGCTGAGCTGAAAAAAAAAAAAAAAAAAACTACAAAAGCCCGATTGACAAGGAGACGAAAGCTCAGCAATAAAAGTAAGCCATAGTAGTTGTGGATCCACGTGACAATTCAATCTTGATCAATTTATTTTCCCATCTTTGGCGGAGCATTGATTTACCCAGGGAAGGAGAAAGGGCGGGCGGGCGGATTGTGCTGACTCTGTGCGTTTTGGTGAAGCCATCAAAGTAGGTGTTCGGGGCAGGAACAGATTTCATTTCATGTCACGTCCGCCTAGTTGCGCGATAGTAATCACTGGTTCGCATGTAATGTGAGGAAAAGTGTTCACAACTTACCAAGGACTCTTCCCGATTGCCCGCATTCCATGGATTCAAGTGAGAATGGTGTTGCCAAACTGCGAGAGTGGTAGGATTGAGGAATTCTCCCAGCGGGCTTTATTGGGTACAAATCGTTTACTTCTGACAGTGAAGGCAAGGCCCTAGAGCTTCACAGGATTTTTGACAGCAAGGCACAGCTAGTTCCAACTTTCCTTAGCTAAGGAAGTCTTGACTTTTTCAGAGACCAGTTCCCTGCTACTCTGGATCATTTGGGTTGGATGGTCTATTGGGTTGATGGGCCTCGAAAAAGCCTCAAAACCACTACGACCTCACAGAGATCTTCTTCTTCTGTGCTGTCCTCTTAAAAAATGAGGTTCATGAGTCAAGTTCGTGAAACAAAGCCTTTTTTTTAAATCTAGTCAGACCTAGTCGCCATTATCAGTGTCCTCAAGGCACATGTTCCATCGGATGGTACCAAATTTTTTGAGGTATACTAGGTACCTGGCGTATGGTAAAAATAAGGAATTTCGCAAGCCTGTTACTGGCTTAAATCTTCCCTTATCCGACTGGAAGTTAGACTAGAGAAGGGTCTGGGGTCAATGTATGGAGACAAGACCTTGGATCTGGCTGGATTAGTCAAGATCTTCTTTGCCAGGGACACCTCTGTATCCTAAAATTCATGTTGGAATGATATGAGATTGTGTATAGCTAGCTGTAGGACAGTACCAAACGAGCATAGACTCAAAGTCAAAGGACATGACAAGTCTAAGAGATGCTGGGCTATCCGGCGAAATATTTATACGTAATGGGACAGAGCTCGATAAAGAAAGCCTCGGTAGGAATGGAGTGTCCCAACGACGCAGATAATCTGGAGCCTCAATGGACTTCTTAACCTTTAGTGTACCAGATTGCGCTATCAATTGAAGGAGTTAAGGATTATTCCAATCGGAGTGATAGCTGTAAAGAGGCATGAATGCTGCCGCAAAGGATACGCGTGGAATTCTTTCGCAGATCTTCACATCTCCAACTGGGTTGGCCGTGTTGAGGCTGCATAGAGCTTAAAGGCGTTTGCCGCCACTACATATATTCATAACACTCATGGATGGTCTAAAAGGACATCCAACACGCAGTCGGACAAGTAGGCAATAGGCATATCACCACCATGATAGTGGGATCACCAGTGAATCATTTTTGGTTTCAGTCCCCATTCTTCCCCGAAAAGTCCTGGGATGGCTCAAAGCTCTTTATTGGTTTTCGAGTGGTTCTTTTCAGATGGGGTTTCCAATTGATTGTGTGATCCAGAGTTGGGCGAGAGATTTGGTTTCTTTCGAGAACTCGAGTTGTAGGGATAGGCTTGGAGGTGTAAGTTGTAGCGAATATTAGCTTTGTTCAGGACATATTGTTTTTTATCCAGTTATCCTGGATTCTTCTGTTACTTATTGTTATGACCATGACGTTTGCAGCGCCTTGAGTTTGACATTCGGAACTGTTGAAGCTTTGGAGACATGATTTTGCTGCTCAGCATGTACCCTACTTAGGTGATCTGTGAATCATTGCCTTGGGAATCAGCAGCACTTCGAATGGATTCATGTGATGACTCGAGAGCTGTCCAGAAAGGCACAGAGGGTGATTTCTTTCCTTGATAGAGACTTTTCCATAGTTCCACCTACATAGATGCTGGTAGCTGTTAGTGTCACGTTTTCTGGCTGATATGCCAAAATTTGTTTGTTTTTTCGTTTCTCTTGTCAGAAGCTAGACCCTGGGACCTGTTGCCTGTTTTTCCTGATCGGATAACGGTGAAATTCTTTCGGTCTGCTTCCAGCTTTTAGTATGTGAATCACAGCACTGTTGGTGACTGTTTCGAGGAAGATGGTCCTCTGGTTTTTGGCACATTGAGG
The DNA here is from genome assembly GCA_963583995.1 of Xylota segnis. Lineage (NCBI taxonomy): Eukaryota > Metazoa > Arthropoda > Insecta > Diptera > Syrphidae > Xylota > Xylota segnis. Next base: position 55,686,873 of record OY757238.1, on the reverse strand, counting down.
TATCGTTTAGTCTGACGATAGTGGAACTAACTATATGTGATCTCGTACTATTCCCATGCCTGCTGTTCAGCTGATTCCGATGTTCCGAGGTTCCTACACTAGACCGACTTTAGAGCAGATGGCTTCAACATAGTTTTGTTTCAGTTAAATCAGGCTAAGGAAAGCCGAAAAATGTTCCGCATATCAAAGTGTATCTTGGATTCTTCAAAAGGAGTGAAATTGATCCTTCACTGCCTCCAACTAGAGTACTGAGGAGTTCACTAAAAAAGGACTCAATTAATGGGACAGCTTTTGAGAATAAAGATTTCACAGAAGTGGCCTTCCTTGACATGAAAAATATAGAACCTATGTGTGTTGCAATTCCTAATCTAAAGATTGGATCAAGCCATCACTTAAAGGAATCAAATCCATGCTGAGCTGAGGTATGGACTAACAAGGAGTCGGTGTATAGGAAAGTTAGAGCTTGACTCTTGGTAGTCTATGAGATCCTTCTAATCATGGATAAGAAGGGCCTCAGTCAGAGGAAACTCTTCGTATGGATTCTTACAGTGAGAGATCAAAAGGACTCTGCTCTTAATGAACTAGAAATGCTGATGATTATCGTTGATGTCTGGATAAGTCCGTTCTAACTATACGAGCTGTACAGCGACATCGACCAGAAGTCAGAAAAATGCGCATCAGTCGTTTAAGATGGCTAAGACATGTAGAGCGAATGGACACCAATGCTCCAACTCGTAGAGTCTTCGAATCAAACGCGGAGGGACATCACAGTAGAGGAAGTCCTCACCTTAGGTGGCGCGCACAAGCAGAAAGGGACCTCAACCGACTTGGAGTGCGTAGTTGGAGGCAGTTAGCTAAGGACCGGGCTAACTGGAGAGACTTGTTGGTTGAGGCGCAGGTTTATCGCGAACTGTTGCGCCACCTACCTATAAGCAATATACTTAGGTTACTCCACCAGAACTTAAGAGTATTGAACTACAATGTGCGGAGTACGCCGGCTACTTCAATGAGCCAGAAAAATCTCGATTGCCTCTTATTCATATAAGTTTGCCCTGAGTTTGTGGCTTCAGTCCCCAAGTGAAACTCCTTCTCGAAGCACTAGTCTAGCGAGCGATACTGGACAGGAAAATAGTTCAAATGTTAGCCTGTGTCTGAAGAAGGTCCGCACTTCAACTCACTTCTGCAGGTATACTCGAATCTAAGCAGGAGTAAGGACTATATCGTCCCTTCTACAGTCTATGACTTAAAGTTTATTTTCGTAGTCAAAAGTGTATGCGTAGCGTCCAACACACGAACAATGGTTGCCCCTAGCTTACAACCCTTAGGTACTCCATTACCTCACTCATACCAGTTTACCAGTCTCGGTATCCTTTTTTTCTTCACTGTTAGCATGTGTACCAAACCATTTGTATCTATTTCGTTATATTTTCACAAAACTCCAGAACAATGAAAACTACTTCAAGCGTAACCACTTAGAGATACTTCCGGGTGATGGATGCATTGCTCAAAACAAAAAAAAAGGATATAAAATGAAAACAACCGCCGGAACTCAAAAAAATGGCGTACAATTGATTTCTACCAGCATTTATGCTGTTTTCCTGCTTTTTGTCTGAAGTACTTGATGGAACTCTGTCTGCATCCGAGAGATAGATTCAATGTTAATCCGGGTTGAATGGGTTCCCGTTTTTGAAACGTTTACCCTCCAAACTGATGTACCCAACTGGTATGTAGTTTGTGTTTTTAGTTTTAATGCTGAGGTGGTCAACACCTTGAGGGTGGTGTCTCCCCTAACTTGGCAATGCATATCCAGGAACATATTTCTGGTTCAATAAGTGCCCTCGTGCCTTAACTCAATTTACTCTGGATGACGGTGGCTGCATTTGGAACTTACATCCTGTTACATCGATCGGTTGCGCTGTCCTCTTTCTTTCGTTTGCTGTCTGTGGAGGTTGGGGTTCTCATAGTAGATTGCTGCTTTGGATTTAACTTGAAATTCAGCGACTGGCACAGTAATGGCTCCATTATTCTGTTGCTGATGGTTTTTCTTTAAACACAGATCCCAAAGCACGTAGGATTGATTGGAGAAACACGGACCACACTCCGTACTTTTATACTCGTATTTGGATGAGGGCTGCATTTTATTTTCGCCAGGATGGAATATTTACAAGGATACACACTATCTACTCCACCACTAGATGTCAACTAAAGTTAGTGCATTCCCATGGTGTCATCACTGATATGGGTGGGCGGGTTGATGAAGGAAAGCGTCACTTCATGACATAAAAGTCCTTGTGATGCCCGGTAGGGAGTTTGATACAAGATCCTAGACTCAGTTTTTTTCCTAAATTACTTACTTGCTGCTCGTTAGAGAATCGGCTCTGCAACCATAGTGATATCCTCAAAAACTTGAGAATCAAGAAGTGAGGCACCGGAGAATTCTTGTAGGTTCTTGAAGTAGTTTCTGAGTATCCTGCTCAGGAATTGACATCCTCTTGGCATTGGACATGCTCTTGGTCACTACATCCTCTGCTTATGTTGCCATCCTTAAAAAATGTTCTCTTTCTATCTCACGTGACGAGCCGACAATTGGGTTCGTATGTGCTCACAATTCAGGATGCGGGTACCGGGTTCGGTGGCGTATGCGTAACCTATTTTTTCATACATTTTTGGTTGAAAAACTTTCTCTTTTTGTCTCACGTGCCGAGGCTTCAGTTGGGCTCGTATGTGCTCACAATTCAGGATACGGGTGCCTGGTTCGGTGGCGTATGCGTAACCTATTTTTTCATACATTTTTGGTTGAAAAACTTTCTCTTTCTATCTCACGTGCCCAGGCTTCAGTTGCGCCCTTATGTGCTCACGATGCACAGAATCGGAATATCTAGTCGGTACTGCGTCGCAAGAAGGTAGATTCAGGATGCGGGTACCGGGTTCGGTGGCGTATGCGTAACCTATTTTTTCATACATTTTTGGTTGAAAAACTTTCTCTTTCTGTCTCACGTGCCGAGGCTTCAATTGACCTCGTATGTGCTCACAATTCAGGATACGGGTGCCTGGTTCGGTGGCGTATGCGTAACCTATTTTTTCATACATTTTTGGTTGAAAAACTTTCTCTTTCTATCTCACCTGCCGAGGATTCAGTTCAGCTCGTATGTGCTCACGATGCACAGAACTAGAATATCTGGTCGGGGTTCCGTCGCAAGAAGGTAGAATATGGATGTGTGTACCTGCTTCGGTGGCGTATGCGTAACATTTCACCATCACTGTCAACATGTGTCGACAGCTTCATGTGCAATATCGCGTCTAACTCCCTAAAATTGGCCCAAGGGCAACACCCCTGCTAGGTGGCCTCGTATTCCCCCTCGAATTTCTCAGCAAATCCCACAAAATGGCAATTTTCGGTGAATGTTTCAATCATTGACATCCTGCGGTATTTTGACTAATGACACACTTTTCTAGCGCAAGACCCCCTTTTGCCGTTCGGCCACCAAATGCCACAATGTAGCTGATTCTCCGCCATCGCCAGTCGTCCAATGTGGCCGAGAAAATAATAAAGATTCAAGTTTTGGGTCAATCCCAGTGCCAGCAACACCCACTCCTCCACCGTCCAACCACTCGGTCGCTTGGTCAAATCGGAGATCCTCCGTTTGGTGTTGCATATCGATTTTCTAATTACACATCCTCGCATATCGAGAGCAAGGAGAAAATGTGGAACAGAGTGCTGCCAAAACCAGAACCCGACTCGTAGCCCCAGTCAGTTGCAGTTGCAGACGAAATGAAATGGCTGAGGATGAAATGACTGTGAATGCAATGTGCACCCGGCAATGTGTGCACTCGTAAATAGGAAAGCATATTCGTTGTCCCATCGCAATAATGTAAATTCATTCGAGAGATTATTGGGAATGCAGATTTTCGAATTGCAGTTACAAGTTTGCCAAATTTTGGGGCGCACAGCTTTCCTGTGTTGCCCCGGAAAAAAGGACTCATTCAGCCGTACTGCTGGCGCTGGCTGGAACGTACTCGATTTGGCAATTTGTGTTTATGATTGTGTCACTGTTATGGGTGTGCGATGCGGGTGGAAATTTTGCGAAACAAGTGCGACTCTCACATGCAATTAGAGTGTGTCCTGGTTTATGTTTTGAAGTGTGATTTGTTTTTGTGTGTCTGTGGATGGGGGTGTGGGTGTAATGGTAATGGGATTGTTGCACTTTGCTTTTGCAAAAAGGGAATAGATTTCTCGTTGGCATAAGTGGGACGTTTGCATTTCGTTTATTATTAGCTTTCGATGGATAGGTATCTGCATGAAGCTGTTAGGGACTTTATCTATTTTTCAGCACTTAAAGATATTTATTGGATTCAATATGGCATGTGAAGGAGATCCTTGATTTTTGTCCTTTGAAATGCTCTAACGTATATATTTTGAGCTGATGCAAGACTGAAAGTCAGTGAACCACCATTCTTCCTAAACGCTGACCGGAAGCTTGCATAGAACCGATGTCCATCACAATTTTTGATGTCCGTTTTAATTTTTCTATTGACATCTCGACTGTTGTGAGTTTCAAAGCTGTCCCACCTTAAGTTTTGATTCAGAAGGTCCACTTATTACATCCTTCCTTCGTAGCCAAACCAGACAAGTACTGAACATAGCTTCTACTTGGAAGAATCTGTAGTCGAACGGCGCTTAACACTTGAAAGAGAGGAGCCTGTCGAGTACTCAACTGATTTGTTCTTAACTGAACGTTAGAAGTAGTTTTGTTACAAATATTTGACACCACAAGTCCGAGAAGGCATGGGTACTCATCATTTGTGTCGTGGGTATTGATGTCAGATCTTTGTGAAACGTTCCCGAGGAATGGAGCTGAGAAAAGGGCTTTAAAGTTGTGTGACTTCTCAGAACAGGACATATTGTCAACAATATTGCGTGACACTCCTACTCAACTGGTTGTCTTCCATAGTGTCTTACACTTTTCCTGATAACTTCTTAGTTTCTTTCCAGGACTTTACCTTACAGGTCCAACATTTGTATGTAGAGGGGCATCAACCATTGATTTTACGTCGTTTGATATCGTTGGAGGTCATATCTCGAGAGCAGATACGTAAGTCTAGGTTCTAGTCCTCTGATGTCATCTCTTTTTTTGGGACAGATACACAGGGTATAGCTTTTCAAACCTTCAGTCACTGCCAAACGATTAGGATTCTGTATTGACTACCATAAGCTCGGGTGGATAAGTTCCTTTAGAGTCCTTCAACCATCTTAAAGGCCTCGGCTGGCAAGTATGAGTTCTTGACTTACTAGAGACATGTTCTCTTGCAGAGAACGATCATGTAATGTATCTATGAACAGTTCATGGAGATCGCATAATCTCTGATCGGTGGAAGTGATTAGCCTCACATGGCGACAGCTAGGATCTCCCTTATGATTCACAGAAATGTAGTTGGGTATTAGCCAAATTCATTTTCATTCCGTCAACATCTTTCTGCGATAATCACCCCTCTTGTGTCTGTCTTGTCTATACAGAGAGGTCACTGTCGAATAGGCTAGAATGCAAGAAAGCTTTGCTTCTATTGAAGCCGTATGGACGAAGTAGTGCAAGAAATTATTCTCTATGTCCAGCTGTTTCCCGCTGAGGACATTTTTTGTACATCATCTGATAAATAAGGATATTGGAACCCTCCTACACTTCATTAGAAAGCGTTGGAAGGAAAAATTCTCTAAGATCCTTGTGGCCTAATGCGTTAGCTATAGGTGACAGACTCTTTATAAAATTCTGAAAGCCTCAGCAAGCAAAGGTCAACGTCTGTGATTTTGAATCTTTGGTTGGTCTATCAAAAAAAAAAAAAAGCAAAGTTAAGCTCTTTTGTGAAGGCTTCATGGATATAGTGTGCTGATATCCATTGACGTTAGGTTGTACGCCCCAATGCTAGTGTCTATCTGTGGTTGACATCATGCTGTCATTCTTTCAAAGTTATGTAGTCCGTGCTTAGAACATTGCAGGTTTGGTAGACATTGCAGATTTGGTCCACCAAGGGGACTCGGAGAAGGGTTGATAGAACCCTGGATGCCACATTGACGCCTAGTGGATCTCGTTTTATTGGATCGTTTTGGATATTCGTGAGGAACCTCTCCTTATCTTATCCTTATCCTTATCCTTACCTTTAGAGTTTTCCACACTATGTTGACAATCCTATCCCTGTTTGCTATGTTGTTAGCACGTTGGACAGAAGATGTATCTTGGATACAGAAACCTGTTTAGGTCTCTACTTTGTAAAATGTTCTCACGTCCTTGTACCATCATAGTGAAGATGTCGGCTGTCTTCTTCGGAGATCTAATAGCCCATCGTATTCTTCCTTCGGTTTTCATTTCTAGAAGAGCTTTGCGATGTGTATTGTTGGATCCTTCTCTCAATTCTCGCAGTGTCCTCGATTGTCCTGTCTATTATCGAAGTGAAAAGGTGAATATTTTGGTTCGAGGCATTGGGCTCTACTGTGTTTCGTACTTAGGGCCTTTGGAACACCTTCGACTCTTCTGTTCTGTAGAAATGAACACACAAGCGACTTAGAGAATATAGATCCTTCTCAGACCTTAGACACCAGTCGTCTCCAACTGGGACATGACTTCAAGAAAGTTGCAAAAATTCACCCTTTGCGAGCCTCTTCCACTGGAAAGGTGCACATTATGTGCTTCAGAGGCACGGACACCTCATTGCCAAACCCTCTTCCCAATGAGATGAACACTAAGTGATCCAAAACGAATACCATTGCCAGGAACATGATACTTAGACAATCGTTTCCACCTTAACCTCATCCCACCTGAGTCTGAGTCCTTATTATTCGCAAAATGCTTGACTGGTGGCAGTATCCAACCTTGGACGAATATTTATAGGCCTTCCGCGCCATTACGACTCTCGGGAAGTTTGTTAAACCCGAAACTCCCCCATTTGATTGGTGTCTAGCCATAATTTTCCTACCATTCCCCACTTCAGTGAATCCCTTTCGAATAATTATGGAGCGTAACCCCATCCGTCGACAACTTACAATCATTACATTGTAATGCCTGCCTGTGGTGCACAGCAGCTCACAAATCCCCCAGCCCTTCGTCCTGGATCGCAATTAAACAAATAAAAAGGAAAAAAAAAATTGTAAAACCCCGATCCATGGCATGGAGTAGGTATGCATTTCAGGAGGACTTTCACTTTCTCGTTAACTGCGACGACGACGTTCCCGTTGAGAATAAAAAAGGGATAACGTTTGTACTACAGGCAACCCGGGAGAGGGAATACGTACATATAAACCGGATGAAACCGGGTCGGAAGTAGAGAAGGTGGTTGTGCTTGGCTGAGGTAAAGATAGGTTGAATGGGCTTTTGTCCCAAATGAATGCATAATTTCCCTTGGGTGGTTCCAGGGAGCAACCGAGACCAAGATACAGAGAGGCATCCTTTGAAAATGCGATGCGTTTCGTTTTCAATTTTGCATGCAGACATCCACACAACAGTGTGTATCTGCTTAATGCGGCTACCTGCCGTATGCATACACCTATCTACTTAGTCAGTTGCGAAAGCTTCCAGACAACTGGTTCCTACAAAAGGAGCTCAATCCCACCCCCCTAATTCTATGTTGCACAGCATCCTCCCAATCGTCAGACTCCTCGAGCTCTCAGGTGTTTAAACCTCTATTTCGTTCGAAATAATATATTTTGGGTTCCCTTGTTAAGAGCTTTGAATTTGAACAATATGTCTGTACACTCGGTAATTTTGAGTATCTCCAGGCAGGCCATAGCCGGAGGACGGAGGCTGAGGCTGGAGGACGAATTAAGTGTAAATATTGTTCTTGCTAGGTAGACAGGTGTTCACAATTGACTGGAAGTGCATAGGCGTGTGGAGCGACTACAGTGAAGTTATGCCTTCCATTTGAAGTTATAGCCGGAGAAATATAACTTTGTTATGGACGATAAAAGCTCACACCTGCGTTCGATGTGGCAACAGTGCGTTTCAGGGGAAATTGAAGGACATTCAGGGTTTATTAAAATGGTTAAAGGTATCCTTATTTTGGCGAAGGCATATCGAACAGAAGGTGTTAGTGGATGTTGTAAAGTTTAATAATGTTAGACTGCAACACCTACTGGGGATATAAAATGACACAGACGCGCAATCCTATTCTTTCACTGTATTGCTTGCCTCGGGATGAGTGTGAGACTGTGTATCCTCGAGTGGGAAGTCGTTTATCAGACTCATTGTCAATCTATACGCTTTTCGGATGCAAGCAAAGGACATGGCATTTGTAACGAATTATGGGAAATATTCTTTGTGAGGTCCTTTGTGCAGTTCCAGTCGACAGGATGTACGTCAGGATTGCATAATTACAAATTGCTGGGATTGCAGTGATGCCTTCCATACAAACGGAGCTGGTATACCCTGTGGTGTTGTAGCTAGTAGCTGGAAGCAACTAAGGATGCTATCTTTCACATGAAATCGTTGTCATACTTAACTGGATATGAGAGAGAGGTACAGAGTGGTAGTTAATTAGTCAGTTCAGCCGCAGGAATGTCCCGAAGATTGCTTTGACATATGGAAAGCAGTTGAAAAGGATATCTCAATTGGACTGAACTCAAAGTTGTATCAAAGAGCAGCAATTTACTACATTGTGTCCCCCTACATCGACAAGATTCCCCCTATAGTTTGGTCCTTAACTAGCTGCCTCCAGCTGCGTATTGTACGTCGATTGAGGTCCTTTCGACAAATAGTGAGCGCGCCACCTAAAGCATAGTCTTTCTCCACTGCGTTGTGCCTCTGTGTGCGATTCGAAGACTCTACAGATCGGAGTGCTGGTGTTCCTTTGCTCTACGTATCCTAGTCGTCTTATACAGCTCGTATACTGCGTCATTGCGTTCCCCTCCAAAGTCTGACAACATAAGGGATATCCACTTTCTATAAAAATTGTGGACTTTCCTGGCCTCAAACCATACTGGCAAGAGTCAGTCAGGTTGTTGACTACGGATCTCAGGTGTTCGCGAAAAATGACAGGCAAGATCTTGTAATTCAAAATTAAGGGAATCTTCTTGCGGTCTTGCTGATTGTATTGCGATCGATGGAAGGTATTCTTGAAGAAAAACGTGGGAATGTGGGTAGTTATACTCGGAACAACAGAAGGACACAGATAGACTTGTTTGCACGAATTTTACTTCTTTTTTTGACGGTTTTACGCTGAAATCCTCTAGAATTGTTCAAGTCGAAAGTTCAGCCATTCCATAGACTGCATAACCTATTTTTTCTTGGAAACCGTTCTTATCCGGCACAGACTATTCAGAGTACATACATATAATAGCCATGGGCGCCGTAGCTCAAATGGGTAAGAAGCGACTGTCTCGAGTTTCGACCCCAGACAACACCTAAAATTACTTTGACGGGCTAACCTCTCTGAGGTTGCAAGAGCATCCCTTTCATGCAAGTGCCTCCTTAGTGCTTCCAGAGTCGTAAGCTATGGCACAGAGTCCTACGGATTCTAGTTGTCCATAACCAACCTCCTACTACGATTATGATTTAGTTTAGCCCACACATCAAGCCATTGTCTCCTCTATGCCTGGTCCTTCTGATACAGGACTGTTTAATAAGAGTTTGACGAGTCCCAAACCTTGCTTTTGCCTTGTCTGTGACCCAAATGTCTCTCTGGCTTGCTACCTAAGAAACCTGCTCTGTCATCACCTTGAGAGACACGCGCTATAACTACACTTTGAAGAGTACAATTCCATGTCCAGAAGCTATGATCAAATCTCAGTCTTGGCCGAGTAAGTCAATAGAAGTGAACGACTTATTCAGAAGCTGTGTGCAAGGCTAACATTTCGCACAGTAAGAGAGCTTCTTTTCTTTCAGATTCTAGTAAGCCTGCTTCATATTCTCATTCCCTGTTCAAGAGATCTAGACGTAGATGATAGCGAGCCGGGAAAGCACTCTGACTATGGTAGGTCTAGAGTGTCCCTTAGCTATCGATGGAGTACTTCAGTTAAAGAGTCTCCTTCAGACCAATTGCTTGGATACAGGGATTGGTCAACCTCTGATAGATGAAGGATTCCCAGGTGATTCCTTTTTCTATAGGCGTTCTGGGGTTTTTAGAGGTTTATGCAGAATCAGTACTACTCATGATCTTCTGTTCTTTAGAAGATATTGTTTCCTTAAGTAAAACATTTGCTTCTCAGTCCCAAAATTGTGCCTTCCAAGACAATCACCTAAATCCGACTCGAAGCAACGTAATCTATCCCCCTTCACACTCGAGTTAGCTAGCCATCAGCAAAAACCAACCCAACCCAACTATCACATTGATTTAGCCTGTAACCCAATCAATAGAGCGTCCCTAAACATCCTGCCGCCCACATCCATTATCTTGTAATGCACATCCGCCTTCGAACTCATCCATTCAATCCAACCGAGATCCAGAGCCGGAAGCTGAGGAACAACAAGAACCAAAAGAAAAACACTTTGCCGCCCGACTGAGCATGTACTCTTGTGTCCCGAAAGATGCCAATAGACCTCAATAAGACGAGAAATCACATAACCAGAAGAAGAACTACTCCTCGTCCTTGCAACTACAATATTCATCGTTACCATTGTTAAGATAAATTACCCAACGCTCGACTGGATCCTCCGCCACCGAAACGACCAGGCCCAGCTCACATGTACACATGCACTTGCCATTCCCAATGGAGACCAGACTGCAGCTTAAGTGGATGAGGCAAGACAAATAAGTTTATTATACACTCCTCGACCATCGGCACAGGACACACAGGACGAGACTGCAAAATCAGTGGTTTATCAAAAATAACTCGAATTTATTTAACCAGGACACACACATCTCATCTGTGGAGCATAAAAATTGAATTGAAAATCGATGTTTGTAGGTTCTTTGGTTTTCCAGAATCGAAAAAACAAAAAAAAAGAACAAGAAGACGCCTACTACCCCTCGGCATATCCTTGCGGCAGGGAATTAATTCGGTATTTTGTGTTACAGTGCCATCGAACGCACTCCTGGCCTCGCCCAGTATGCTCGACTTGTGATTTATTTGCATGGAGAACTGAACGAATTATCGGCACACACGGCCAAAGGATATGTTTCCCAATGGCTCCCTCTGGTAACGGCAGCAGTAGCAGACAAATAACAAGGCCGTACAAGGAGAGATTTACTTCCTTCTTTCGCTTGATTTGTTCATGCGATTTCAAAGCCAATTTCATCCATTTGTTTTATTAATGCCGATTTTATTCGCCACCCTTACCCCTTTGGCCGAAGAAGAAGCAGCAAGGGTGGGCACTGTGCAAGTGCGTATACATATTTGTGTTGTTCTCGTGAATTCGTTTAAGGGTTGTGTTCGCGAAAGGAAAAAGGGGAGCAAGCTCCTGTGATTTATGCCAAATCGAAGGCAAGATGAGCGGAAATCCTGACGCTCCTTGGCGCAGGAGTAAATTAAATTCAAATTTTCCACGATGAGGCTCACGGTAAAAGATTAACCCCGGGGATAAGCAGAGACGTGTGAATGTATTAAGAAGTGACGGAGAGATCGAATCAATCAGATGGAAGCGGTTTAGTGAAGATATTGCTTCGAAAATTGTATCGATTCGAGCGGTAGTTGGGAATGGGCGAGTATCTACGATTCGGGAATGTATCTGTGGGGAAATTTTCCCGCAAATTAGGTATGATTTATTGTCAGACCAATTACTGGACATATTGTAGTATCATCGAACATTTGGGAAGTCCTTGTCGTCTTGTAGTTGTGACTAGGATGTGATTCTTAGGTGAAGCGTTTCCATCCATTCATGCGAGGAAACATAGATTATCTACGGAACAAACCTTTTTAGCTTTAAAATTTGATTTGGTAAAAGGAGACCTTGACTGCTAGCATTGCACTCCTCCCCAAGGATGAACCTGACTCCATTCATATGAATTGCCATCAAGGCCTGCATTAAGTGTTAGCCTTCTCTAATTAGCTTCATTAAACTTGAAAGGACTTTCTGATGGTAGATATGTGATTCAACATCATAGTAGGCATCTACAGCCTACAGCTGTGTTATGTTCCTGTGTGATAGCCATAGTGGAACTATTGTGGGTTCAAGATTTTTCCATATTCCCCGACCACAGCAAGCTAGCAGCTGAGTTCGTTTGTGCCTAGGACTCACAAAATCAGAATATTTGACTTGCATTGTGCCACCAGAAGCCAGATTCAGGATATCAGTGTCTGACTCGGTGGCGTATGGGTGACCCATTTCATCACACATTTGTGGGTTCAAGATTTTTCCATTTTCCCTGACCACAGCGAGCTATTACCTGACCCCGTTTGTGCCTAGGACTCACAGAATCAGAACACCTGACTTGCATTGCGCCACCAGAAGCCAGATTCAGGATATCAGTGTCTGACTCGGTGGCGTATGGGTGACCCATTTCATCACACATTTGTGGGTTCAAGATTTTTCCATTTTCCCCGACCACAGCGAGCTAGTAGCTGACCCCGTTTGTGCCTAGGGCTCACAGAATCAGAACACCTGACTTGCATTGCGCCACCAGAAGCCAGATTCAGGATATCAGTGTCTGACTCGGTGGCGTATGGGTGACCCATTTCATCACACATTTGTGGGTTCAAGATTTTTCCATTTTTCCCGACCACAGCAAGCTAGTAGCTGACCCCGTTTGTGCCTAGGACCCACAGAATCAGAATATTAGACTTACATTGCGCCAGCAGTAGCCAGATTCAGGATATCAGTGTCTGACTACGGTGGCGTATGGGTGACCCATTTCATCACACATTTGTGGGTTCAAGATTTTTCCATTTTTCCCGACCACAGCAAGCTAGTAGCTGACCCCGTTTGTGCCTAGGACCCACAGAATCAGAATATTAGACTTACATTGCGCCAGCAGTAGCCAGATTCAGGATATCAGTGTCTGACTACGGTGGCGTATGGGTGACCCATTTCATCACACATTTGTGGGTTCAAGATTTTTCCATTTTCTCTGGCCACAGCGAGCTAGTAGCTGAGCCTGTTTGTGCCTAGGACTCACAAAATCAGAATATTTGACTTGCATTGTGCCACCAGAAGCCAGATTCAGGATATCAGTGTCTGACTCGGTGGCGTATGGGTGACCCATTTCATCACACATTTGTGGGTTCAAGATTTTTCCATTTTCCCCGACCACAGCGAGCTAGTAGCTGAGCCCGTTTGTGCCTAGGACTCACAGAATCAGAATGTTTGACTTGCATTGCGCCACCAGAAGCCAGATTCAGGATATCAGTGTCTGACTACGGTGGCGTATGGGTGACCCATTTCATCACACATTTGTGGGTGCAACAAGCCCTATTACTATCAAATTAGGTAGATACATCTACTACCTTAGGTCCAATGAAAAACCGAAAGGATGCCTACATTCCTTTGACCTGCGTGTCTTAAAACCAAGCTAACATTGTGACCTGACCCCCAAATGGGAATATGACCCAAATAGTGTATCCCACTGTACCTTTTCTTTATCAGATTACCTCAACATGACCGGAGTAGTACCCCATCTTTGACAACTCACAGCCTATATCTCTTCGCCTTCATATGATTCTTTATCTCTAAACAACGACAGCACGTTGTAAAGCAAACATTTCTCAAGGACCCTTCAACTCGCAAACATTTAAAGCGAACACCTTCGCTGTTCTATCTCATTGCCTTCCGTCCTTCATTTGAGTCCTTAAATAAACTAAAAGGTATGAAGACAAATTCCTGAGTGTTGGAGTACACCATTTCTCATTTTAAGCGCAATCCTTGGCTTATTTACATTGTCTGGTGGTATTGAATTATGGCCATCCATAATTACGAACCCGATGAACCGTTAAGATATTTAATTGCAAAAGGAATCCATTGTTTGCTTTGATTTTTATCCTCTGTCGCGACTTTTGTGCGAGCTGTAGGGTAGGGATTTTTCCTTCACAATCAAAGAACACAATCATCCCACTGTTGATCCTTACCGGCACACTGAGATTCATTCCCGGTAAACCCTTGCTTTTAAGTTCATGGCTTTAACGACATGGTGCCCCACAATGTAGTCCTCTTTTAGACTTGAAATATGTTTTTCTATTCTTGGCTTGCAATGTTTCGGCCCGTAGAGTCTTCGAATCAAACCCGTAGGACACCGCAGTAGGGAAAGACCTCGCCTTAGGTAGCGCGGACAAGTACATACAAGGGGACCTCAACCGACTTGGAGTGCGCAACTGGAGGCAGCTACCTAAGAGCCGGGCTAACTGGAGAGGCGTGTTATACTTGTAAGTCTAAGCTTTGCTAGTTTAAGTTCCCTGAACGGTAAGTAGTTGTTCGGGTTTTTGCAAAGTCTAAAGTGGGGTACATCAGGAGTCTGTACTATCCCCCCTACTATTTCCTCTGTTCATCATGACTCTATAGTTCATGTAGGAAGCATTTGTTGAGTTTAGTTGCAAAGTGAAAGTCCTGAGAAGAGAGTAAGGTACTCGAGGGGCCCTGAGGAGAAAGACTGACTTGAAAGTGGAGCTATAATTCGATAGCTGACATAAGTTGACACAAATTCTATCGTTTATGGGGAAAAAATATACAAATTTCCTCATCCAAACAGAGTACCCTTCTAGCTAGACATACCAATCAGATTCCTCCTCAAGGTGAACTTAAACATAATTCAGCTAAATACGATGCCAATTTTTTACTCACAAGTACACCCAGTCCACAGTCAGACACAATTTCAACGAGTGTATCCTTCAGAAGGATAGGATAGAAATAGAATATTCAATAACTAGTAGTCTCTCCCGTTGGGCGCCTCCGTCATTCCTTCAAATGAATTTCTTCCTCCGAACCCTAAGCAAGTATTGTTATCCTTCCTTCGAGTTTCTTAGAAAAACGATTCTGTTGATCTGCGCCCCAGGCATGCTCACTTCTGCTCCTTTGAAATCTGTATTTCCACAACATCAGGATTTCTCTTATTAGAAACGTATTCCCTACAGTCCCACACTCGTCCTTACAGTCGTATTCCCAACAAAACATCCCATCGCACCTTAGGAATTGCGTGCAATTTTTCAACCCCACCTTGGAGGGCGGGACAGATCCTTCCTATTCACAGTCGTTACTTGTTCAGACGTGTGTACCTCGGAGGCTCATGCTTATGTATGCATTTGTGATAAACAATGAGATTTCACCGCCAATGATAAATGCGGATTACTTTGTAAACCTTTTAATTTTGAAATCCCACTCAAGTTGCTTACTCCGGCTTTGTGTGCGCCAGTGAATCCTTGGCTAAGCCATTCAGCAATGTAGATCTCATTTGGGGGGAAACAAAAGTTAATTTTCGAGATGCCAAGCATTTGCAGTAGTCGCTGAAGGGGGGGAGGGGTGCTCTGTGTTGTCCTTGACAGATAGGACATCATTTTGCATGGAACTTCATCTGCGCACACGGTGTGTGTACGTTTCCGTTGAAACGTACTTGAAGATACTTTTTTTCCGTTTGTAGGGATTTCTAGTATTTTGTTTGCGCTTCGCCTTCGGTGATTTATTTGACAAGTCGCAGAGATCCTTTTCCACACATTTTTGTTATGCTTGGCATTCATTATTTGGTTTTTCTTTTCACTGGGTGTTGTGTGGTGTTTACCAAAGGTGTCTGTGAACTTTTGTGGAAAAAGGACGAGGGGGTGTATGTCTGTGTTCTATGGAGGTTGTTGATTCCTTTTTGGGAACAATGTGCGGATGAACAGCGTCAACCTTTTGGCCTGTAATTGGGGGAAGCTTACTTCAAAGTTGAATGCATGAGCAGAGCTATAAACTCGTTAATTTTAAGTATTTTTTGCATTTTATTCCATGCTGCGTTCTAAGGACGTTTTTGATTGAAATCACAGGAAAGCAGAGAGTTGGTTATTGTTTGTGCTAACATCGGTCCTTCACGGTTCCCCACGAAGAAAAAGACGAAAGGGGTCAAATCGCAGCTCCGCGGCGGCCAATTGACATCGCCAAGACAGTGATTTGGGAATTTGTTGTGCCCAGAGAAGGTACATCAAGGATATGAGTACCTGGTTGGGTGGCGTATACGTAACCCATTTATGCACACATTTTCGGGTTGAAAAATGTTCTCTTTTTATTTCACTTGGAGAGGCCACTGTTGAGTTCGTATGTGCCAGGGATGCACAGGATCAGAATATCTGAGACCAGTTGTGCCCAGAGAAGGTAGATCAGGGATATGAGTACCTGGTTGGGTGGCGTATACGTAACTTCACTTGGAGAGGCCACTGTTGAGTTCGTATGTGCCAGGGATGCACAGGATCAGAATATCTGAGACCAGTTGTGCCCAGAGAAGGTAAATCAGGGATATGAGTACCTGGTTGGGTGGCGTATACGTAACTTCACTTGGAGAGGCCACTGTTGAGTTCGTATGTGCCAGGGATGCACAGGATCAGAATATCTGAGACCAGTTGTGCCCAGAGAAGGTAGATCAAGGATATGAGTACCTGGTTCGGTGGCGTATACGTAACCCATTTATGCACACATTTTCGGGTTGAAAAATGTTCTCTTTTTATTTCACTTGGAAAGGCCACTGTTGAGTTCGTATGTGCCAGGGATGCACAGGATCAGAATATCTGAGACCAGTTGTGCCCAGAGAAGGTAGATCAGGGATATGAGTACCTGGTTGGGTGGCGTATACGTAACCCATTTATGCACACATTTTCGGGTTGAAAAGTGTTCTCTTTTTGTTTCATCCTGCATGAACCAGAGGTCGTCCTAGTTCATGTCTTGAATTTCAGTTTAAAAAAAAATTCACTTCACATGACTCTGTAACGCCCACCGTTGACCGAAACGTTGTTCCCAGCCTCATTATCGAAGAAAAATGGTCCAATGGTGCCACCACTCCACAATCCGTACCGAGCAACTGTCACTCTTTGTGGATGCATCGGCTTCTCGACAATAAAGTGCGGGTTTTCCGAGCCCCAGATGCGGCAATTCTGTTTGTTAACGTAGCCGCCTCGTCAGAAAATATGATTTTCGCCCAAAATCGTTGTCCAATTCAAGCTGCTCTAAGGCCTAAAGCGGATGGTCGTGCGTCCTTAATTGCTGAGTCAATTGAACGTTGTAAGCGAATAATCCGAGATCCTTGTGCAGAATTCTCCTCAGGCTAGTGCGTGAAATGTTGGGCTGTTGAGATCGATGGTTCGATCGAGTTGATGCTCTTGAATTGAGTCTTACACTCTCGTACGACAACGGGAACGGGGTGTTGTCCACAAGCATACCAGTCTCAGGAACTTTTGCACAAACTTGGGTACAACAGACGCGATGGGTGCTTCATTTCGGCCAAACCTTCTATTCAAGTAACGCACTGTGTGGACCACACAGCACTCACTGTGGAAATAAGTTTTCAATATTTTCCAACGTTGTTCGAGCGTAAAGCGACTCGTTTCGTTCCGCGGAGGTATGATGCTGACTTTCTGTCAAGATTTCGAGCGGGTAGCAGCTGTCAGTGTCAAAATAATCGACGGTTTAGAAAGAAGCCACTAGATGGCCCACTCTTTAGTCCTCTGACATTGTCTGTCCACATCCTCGTTCATGGTCATGTTTTCGGTCCTTTTCGTTGGGTTTACCATTGCCTCACTATTTTCAAATGTTGAGTTTCCTGCAAGGACTTTGCTGCTTGAAAAAAGTCGTTCACGTGTCTCGTCGCTTCCTACCCCATTACTGTCACAATCTGCAACACGGTTCCTGATATTCCCTGGTCCCCTAAATGGCTTACATCGCAAATTGACATGAGAGAGCAGTTGAACAGTTTTGTTTAAGTTACGAGCTATAAATAGCTCTTAAGTCCTGTTTGGCCAACATCACTTCACCGAAATGTTTACTAAAACAATTATCCTTCAAAAGGAAGCCCGCCCTGCCTCCTTCTGTGTCAACCCCCATAGCCGTACGCGTTCGCACCAAAGTATCAAACGTCACTTCGGCGGTTCGGCCCATTGAAATCCCCTAATGTCCTGGATATTAAATTTTTTTTAATTATGCGCCTACGCTCCTCTACGCTCCTCTGTTTACAAATTTGTTGGTGCAAATTTACGTAATGTGTAAATATTTACGTTCCGCTGTCCCCGTCTGTCTGCCCGCTTGTGGCAGGTGGGAAAAAAAAAACACACACAGAGAGATCCTTTTGAAAGTTATTACGTGCACGCTATTCACGGTGCCGGTGGGTTGCCTACGGTTCCGCGGGAAGTAGTGTGACGCTGAATTAATTTGCTGACAGCTACAAAAAAAAAAAAAAAAAGGTGGGAAGCCATGTTGAAGGCTACAGCATGCTTTATAATTCAAATAAAAAAAAAAAAGGATATTTGAAGAAACGCAGAATAATCATCCACATGAGTTGTGAACTGACATTGGTGTTGGTGCGAGGGGTCCTTGTGTTTGCCGATTGATTAGGTTCGGCGATGAAAATGCATTTTTAATGAAGAGCCTGCACACTAGGCTTCCGAAACATGCAGCAAATTGATGTGCAATTATTAATTAAGCGGCTGAAGCTGGTGTCCTTTTTGCTCTCCGCATTATTGCGTACGAACATGCAATGCACTTTGTTCAGTCTGTAATCCTTTATGCTAAGTAGGGCATATTGGTAAGAATAGGTTTCGCTGCTTTGTGCGTGACTTGAGTGAGTGTGTTTTGATGGGATATCCTGCTGTGCAGTTGGGTAATCTAAATCGGGTGGTTAGTCCTTGTACTACAAATGAGTTCTAATAATCTTGATTGTGTCAAAGCTGTGTTAGGGATTACTTCATATCTGTTACACCCAGGAGCGCCGACAAGGAGTAGAGGGACCACAAAGTGTGGACTACTCTAGTGTCAGCAGGATAATGTAATGAAAACGTTTTAAAGAATAACTAAACGCATTTAATGTAATTACTGCCAGGTGTCCTTGTTTGTGAATCTCACCTTTGTGGAGAGGAGCAGAAGGAATGTACCTGCATTCTACTTCAGTCGCCCAATTGAGTTACAACTTTAGTGTTTTGTAAATGGGATATCCTGTGTGCAGTAAGTGTGTGTCTGTGTAATTGGAACTTACGCAAATGGAAGAGAATATGTGATACGGATTCAGCTTTATAGGCTACAACGTTCCACATGTAATTATGGTCTTACACGTTCCTATGTCCGAAGCTGGACAAAGTATTTGATGTACGATTTGTTTAAAGGAAGACAAATACCCTCTATAGGCAAGGACTAGTCTCTATAAGCCTCCTAACAAAGCTGACAAAGCAATAAAATGTGTAAAGTTCGGGAAAAGGAGGAAGGAGATCACTGGCTATCCAACGAAAAATATGGCTTCAGAGAGAAGAAGATGAATGGATAGGGATGGGGGAAAGCAGTACTGTCCTCTCATCGAAAACGTTTTTAACTGACTTACTTACTTAGGTTTCAGTTCGGGATGAACCTGAGCCTCAACCAACGAGCCTCTTTAACTAGAGGTTAGCCCGGTCCTTAGCTGACTGCCTCCAGTTGCGCACTTCAAGTCGTTTGAGGTTCCCTTCTACTTGTTTCAGAGTAGTTCCAGCTTAGAGATCAAACGATGATTAACTCTTGTCAATCGCTTCTTCCTTGATTAGGAAGTCAATTGTAAAGCAAAGTCCTCTCGGGAATAACTAAAGTAACTCCACCCGAACTTCTGATCATCCCAGGTGTGATCTAAATGCCCGGCCTATGTCAAGGATGGATAAGGTGGGTCTCGATTGTCCCCTCTCCATAGACAGAGAGTGGTAAAGGAAATGGAACCATGGACTGTACGAGTTCTATGTATGGTCACATCTACCTAGTCAGTCGCGTCGCGTACATCGGATTGGCAGTCATGCTCTAGGCCGTATAGTATTCAACCCACGCAGATGGACAGGACAATAAAGAAAGAATTTACCTAAGACTGCATCCTCAATGAATTTGGTGTATGAAACTGGAGCCAGCTGACTTACCATCATGATGGTTGGAGAGGCTTGTTTGTTGAGACCTAAACTGAGAAAGAATTTGTCACTGGAAAGCTCTCGATTGATGTTCCCAGATGGCAAGCTCCTTCGTCTACCAGCACTAGATGCCGAAATTCAGAGTTAGAACACCTTTAACCTTAAACCCCTTGAAGCTCCACACTTTCTATTCAAATCAATGGTGATCCCTACCTATCGATGCCCTTAATCGCACCCAACTTATCCTCATTCTTTCAAACTTCTGTCCCCGCCCATGTGCACAGCCATCAGCCTAACAACAAATTGCTGGCCTCCTACAAAGTTGCATCTCCCTAAACGATAACAATCCACTCCACTTCATCCTGGAAACCTTTTTTTGACAAAAAACCATGAAAAAAATATATTCCACCTACCTACCACAACAGCGAACTACATAAACTATTCTCCGAACACAAAGACGAACTTATCTGCGAGTTTAACAAGTTCCTGCAAGAAACTTCCTCGGCAGTCGTCGTCCTCGTGCCAAACTCAATTTTTGTCACGTAGAACTTCCTGTGCCGCCTCCGACACTTGCGATATCCTCTCCAGTTCAAGTGACTGACTGGTCCTACCACCCCCCACGGTGGGTAGTTTCTTAAAATTCAACATTTCAATCATAACGTTGTACCTGTGTGTGTGTGTGTGAGTGTGCTCGAAAGGAATCGTCCTTTATCGCGTTTATGGCATACGCGCGGATGAATTCACTCCCATCGCTGTAACAAGATAAACACTGAGCACCTTCTCCATCAAGGAGCACCCTTTGTCACATCACATGCAGGTCGGTAGTGAGGTCATGAGTAGATTTTAATTTATGAAACCCAGCCACGGCTTGTGGGTTTTTTGGAAACCCGGTCCTCCTGAGGGGGAGAGGGAGGATGGCAATGTAAAATTCCATGATAATCTGCCATTACCTCAGTTCTGGGCGCTATCCGAGAGCACACGAATTGTGTTTGTGTATCCATCTGTCTTTCCGACGGCTTCCCTTGCAGTCGCAGTGTGGTGAAACAACACTCCGCACGCTCAGGACATGTTATGCTGAGACGATATCGTGACTAGGTGTAGTTGCGGATTACCCTCATGTAAGACCATATCCTGCCGAATCTAAAACCAACCGAAAAAATTACAAGACCTCACAAAAAACCAAAAAAAAAAAAAAAGAAAGGGGAAGAGAAAGGATAAAACGATTATAACGACTTTAAAATTCCGCGTTCGTCCTTTGACGACGAAAGAAGGAGAGCACCAGAGCCCGGACTCTCCTCCATTATCACCATCGCAGCTATAGACGTATACAGTGTGCTCTGCCGAGCAATGTTTAATGTGCGCTTCCGAGTAATAGGAAAATTGCATGTTAGCAGGGAATCCTGGCAGCGCCAAACCCACTTGCCTTCGCCACAGAGAAGACACACACTATTGCAGGCACGCGTGCTTTTGGCAAAAGGTAATTTTTTTTCATCAAGCTTAACACCGCCGACGAACCAAAAAAGGCTAGATAAAGCTAAAATAGTGAGGTGGCTAGCAGGACAACGGCAGGAGTGACTGGATTCTTTCATGTTTTACGGCAGTATTTCCTTCTCTCGAAAGGAGCACTCTCACTGCTCGGTAACTTTTCCTTTCAGCGATATCCGCTGATGGAGAGAAATAGCTGTGTGTATACCCAACCCACGCACATACCTAGCCACTTCTTCTCCAGGACGACCATGAACTGCCGGCGCGCGGTGTAGCACTGGAGTGGCAGTGCTGTGGTTTAAGATTTGCGCTCGACCTGATTCTTGGCAAAACGCGTTCGGTTCGGATACACGTTGTTCGTGGAGCTAGCTAGTTCCTATTTAGCTTCCTTTTTTTTTTTCTTTTTTTCTTGTGTTTGTTTGCTCAAGCATTGTCCTTTGGTTGTGATATTTAACTGTCATAAGCAAGTTCCTTGCAGGCAGTGGTAGGTACCACACAGGCCCCAGCTCTGGTTGGCTGGGTTTCAAGTTGCATGCACAAGGATCGTCGTGGCGGTAGCGCGCAGTGGCCTGGTGGGTAATTTAAAAAAAATTTCCTGCTACACTCCAGGATGGCCTTTTTCCCGTTAAATGTCTGCCACCGGCGACAGGGACGACGTGGTTCGGGAACGGTGTGCACGATTATGATTACGTTGCTATTGTCGCTTTTTGCTTGTGTACTTGTTGGTTGGTTGGCTGAATAGGTCAACCACATAGAGCGGCTCAACCTAGCAGCTGTAAAGGAGCGCCCTGACATTTCTCTTTCGCGCCGTTTATGCTTGAGCCTGGGTAATTGCTTTGGAGAAGTAAGTTTGGAGTTTGCCTCGTTGGTTACACGTTGGAAATCGACAAAAGCATTGTGAATGGCTTTGACTTTTGTCAACGAGTTTCTGTGTGTTATGTAGATTTTAGAAGGAACGTGAAGGACAATGAGCTTAAAGCTGGAGTTAGTTGGTTGAGGATTTACTCAAAGGAATTGCAAATTAATGGGTAGTAGGTTGAAGGAGGGAGAAGAGTTTGCATTTAAAAGGAATCGTGTGGGGAGTGACCTAACCTCTAGGATGTCAGAGTGTAATCTCTTTGGTCGGAAGGGAATTCGCAATTAAAAACTTACTTAGATCGGCTTCTTTGACGGGCAGTTGTCTTGCATATTTATATTCTTATCCTTCCGGAGTTCTGGTTGGATGATGAGGCCTTTAACTCCGTAAATTGTCCGCTGGTGATGCCAGTTTGTTGGTATCTTCTAATTGGCATCCATTAAACTGCTTAGTATAGACGCTTGTGGAACACCATTGGAAATGAGGTATCTATTCATGTATCCACACCTAGATTTCGTATAATAGGAGGCTTTCTGATAAGTGCTCTATTTTTTATTCTCAAAGGACCTGCTATGAAAGTTTTGGAATTGATTTGGGATACAAGAAATATTTCGTCCTTCGTTTGATCTGTAAATATCTCTTTCTGTAGTTTGTCTGCTTGGACACCAAGATGTGGCCGTTCCTCTCTAATGTGGTCTGGGTGGTGTTGTATGGATTACACACTCTGTGTCCCCACCAAATGAGAGGTGCCAGTGGTGTCGTGGATAGTGCCTTTGCTTGTGACCCGAATTGTGGTAGTTTGAGCTCTGGCGGGGAACATCAAACGCAGCCAGCAAACCATGTAAGGGAAATGAATAAAATGATAGTTTCTTGAACCACTCCACCAAAAAAGGGAGTCTGCCTGGAGAGTACAATGGATTTCCTATTGGTTACGACCATGACAAGTGCCCCATCCTTTCCTATTTTCTCCTTCAGTTTTTGGGCCGTTCTCTAGAAATGTTGTTCGTAGGATTGAGCCAAGCAAGTCTGAAGATGTTTCATAGACATTACATAGGTCTAGAGCTTCCGCGTTGTATCCCACTTTCAAGTACTGCCCCATGGCACCTATTCAACATTCGAGTGGAACATTTGCATCTTGGTTCTTAAACAGAGGTATGTAGCTCTTTCCTTCTCCTTGACTTATCCAGTTTGTAGTCCCCGCGGGTATTTAAGGCCGCCCTTCATCGATAAAGCGAATCGTCTGCTCTCCTGCTTTCCTAGAAGTACTCAGGGTTTTTGTCCTGGCTATGCTTATTCTCACTCGCACTTTATTTTGTATCAGCTTCCAGATTTTGGGTTATCCATTGAAGTTCCATGGTTTGATATGAAAAAAGGAGACTTTACCAGGGTGTATCGATGTGAATTTGTTGCTTCGCAAGACTGTGAGCTGATCCTCATCCAAAATTAGAACTTCACTTGATGCTATTTGGAGTTCCGAGCAACTGTCAGACTTGCTTACTTATATGAGTTCTGTTCCACACTACCAAGTACTTTCTTGTTCATCACCGGATACTAGGATTCTATCTTGGTTCTCTCTACTGTTGAGGACGGAGAAATCCGAGTCTTGGTAGCTGCACTAACGACAACTATGTGTGGTAACCTTTCTACCTTTTACCGACGTAGATACCTTATTGCGTTCTCCACATGGTTTCCTCCTGGGTGAGGTGATTGAGGTGGTCACTGAATTGTTGGCCAAGAACGTTAGATGTCATTTGAGGAAAAAGTTTGCGTTTACCGACAAGCCAACCAAAAGAATTCGGCTCAACGAGGGCGAGTACAGGGAACAGAGTACAGCTCTGAACAGTCAAAATTAAATCTTGTGATTGAAGACTGCGTGGGATAAGGGTGGTCAATTCCCTGAAAGCCACAAGGGAAGGCAAATGGTAGGTGCACACCTGGATGCCTACCAAATTCCTATTCTTGCTGCGGTTGAGAAATTTGCTAAATGGTTACCCACTACTTACAGTTTGAGCAGTGTGCCTGCAATTTCTGGATTCAGACAGCAACCGTATCTCATTTTGGATTGTGTATCTGCTGCAATAATAGTTGGTAGATGCGTTCGAATTCGGCGAATTATAGCAAGAATACAGCCTGGTGTACAAGAAGAGGGAGTTTATATTTTTGCGTAATGGAACTAATAGCTGGTAAAGGGGGTCCTTGGATGACAGAACAAGTTGTACACTACCGAGAGGTTGACATTAAGTTATCATGATGACAAACTTTAAAACTAAAGACTTTTAAACAACTATATAGACCCTTTACATTTCCTGAGACTTGTTGACCTTTTTTGACCCTTGATGTTGGTATCCATGTTAAGGAAAAAATGCTGAATCAAACCAACTGAAGAAGGGAGTCAAAAGCATACTTATCTAGCTCTCGTACCGATGGATCTCAAATACTTTACTTGACCATCCTGAGTGGCTTAGAAACTTTCAGCTTAAAGATGCACGTACGTGATTGTGCTCCGATTTTTACCAAGTTTTCAGTGGCAACGCTAGTTACACCAAACTTATGAGTCAGTCTTGTTTTATTCATCTACTTATAATTTATCATCATTGATCAACACGGATTGAGAGTAAATCAACCGGTTTCACGGCTCCGGATAGGGCATTTTCTGTCAAGGACGAAACTCGCATCACTTCAGCCGACTACAAACGGGGAAGTGTTGGTAAAAAATCTAAGAATGACCTCATAATAATAATACCATGGCTAATTCACGAACACTAAGTCATCATCTGAGCCACTTGAAGCAATCTCCTCGATGAGTTTCACGGACGTTTATCTTGAGCAATGCCTCGATGCAGCCATAGAAATAAAATAATAAAACGAAGGTAACTCATGAGAGTAATGTCACCAAACTTATCGAAAAGAACGTTTTACAACGCCCTCTATCAAAGGGAACAAGTAAAAGGTCGTATAACGATATATTATGTCCTACCATCAACCATTAATTACTGGTATGGAGGTCCTAGGACATGGTGAAATATGTACTTATATCGCATTCCATTGAGAGTCCTGACATTAGATTAGGTTAGGTATGTGGGTCACATCGCCAAACTCAGGTCAGTACAGACCCATTGTGATACCCATAGAGGAAAAAGTTCCTTGTCGATTGGTATCTTGTGTACTGATTTGTATCTTGTGGATCACCAAACCATCCTGTTGATTTGATGAACCTAAAAATTTCATTCATTGATCTTTTTGCTAATTCTTCAAGATCACAGAAAAAGTGTTGCCCTAGAAATTTGAATCTAAGGTGGATAAGCCCAGGGCAGTGACAAAGAAAGTGGGTTGTATCCTCATTAGATTCCTCGTCTCCACATCCCCGACATAAATCTTCATCCGTGAGTCTTAGCTTTCTGATGTGGTACCGAAGAGAGTTATGCCCTGTGATAGTTACTATAAGGACAGAAAGGGTCGGTCAGTCCTACTCTTGTCAAAGCAAAGCCATAGGCTTCTGGTGATCACACAGGTATCCAGCGAGGTCCATCTACTATTGGCCTTACTTCTGACCAAGATCCATGCCTTTTGCTTCAATGTGCAAGGCGGTTGCGATGTAGATTCAGAGCCTGTTCTTGCCAATTCGTCTGCCTTCTCATTACCTGGAATACCTTCGTGGTCCAGCTATTGTTGCTTTCTTAATTCTTTCATTGATATTAGGTCTCCAGTTAATTTTTTTATTAAGAGCGAGTCCTAGGTATCTAGCGCTATCCGAGATTAAGGTACCCCCAATGGAGAGTAATGTGAACTCAGGAATTTTCCTTCTGTTGGTGAATAATACCAGCTCGGTCTTATGGGGATTGACCGCTAGTCCACATTTCTCAGCCCAAGTGACTAGGATCTTAAGCGCAATGACATTAGATTAGCTTAGACAAATCAAATGTTTTCATACCTCTACAAGCCACAGGTATGGCTCGAACGTAACTATCGAACGTAATTAGTTATTAAACAAAGGATATACAGTCTTTAGAAAGGATTCCATCCAAGTGCTTATCTTCGTCTAGCAATCAATACTCTCAGTATTTGTGTCTGAATTGCATATATATATGGACGGAATCAATTATTTTCATGACTTGATTCACCAAATCAAATCTGTAAAGGACCCAACCTAGCCTTAATTTTTTCACAATTCAGTTCTGGCTCTCATTTCCGCTCCTAGTAGCTCCAGATTGTATTATTCGATAGATTAACATTTTCACAACTGTTGGTATCGAGCTCTCTTTCTCTACTCACTATAGAGAGAATCAAGAAGTAGGACGTATTTCAAATTATGCAAGTAGGAGAAGCGGAGCGTGAGGTGGCTTAGAAATCCTTTTTTATCTCTGGCTGGGTGTAGTAGTAGTCCAGGGCTGCACTCATCTTAAAGATCTGCCTCACTTCAAGAACGCGTACGATGTTAGTTGTTACGTGGCCTTTCGACCTCAAGTTTAACGCCCTGTCTTGGATCTTTTGTAGCTTTTCGATGTGCGTTTGCGCTGCACCTCCTGAAGCTAACACACCATACCGCAATCTGGACTCTATGAGAGCATGGTACACTTGCTTAAGCACAGTTTGCGCTCCGGATGTGCATTAGTTTTGTTTTTGTGGCATTGATAACCAGCCCATTGTCGTGGCACCATTTTCCAGCTTCGTCGAATTCGGCTTGCCTTATCCTTGCTGCTCCTTCTAGGGATTGATGACACACAACAATTGCCGTGTCATCTGCGTAGGCGAATGGCAAACTTTTCTTAAAACATTTCAGCAGTTCGTTGGTGTAAAGAATGAAAAGCAAAGGACGCAGCCTACTGCCTTGTGGAACTCCATATTGAACTTTATAAGCCCTGCTGCAACAATCTTTGACTCTCACCCGAAATGTCCTCTCTGCCAAATAGTCCAACTCTTTGGACTGCATCGATAAGTTTGTTGTGGTCCAGAGTATCAAATGCTTTGCTGAAGTCCAAAAACAGAACCAGGGTGTGGTGACATAGACTACTGCTCCAAGTCTTTGGATAAAATGAGTGCATACATCAGAACTAAGGTGATGTCCTTTCCTATTCTATTAAAAGGACATTTCCACCCCAAGTACGAATGGCAGTCGGGCAATCCCCCATGACTCTATTAGTAGATATACACACTATAATGCACCATCACCATCACCATCACCATTTCGAATTAAATCGACTAATTTAAATAGCAGGACGAGATTAATCGTCCGTAGCAGATTTTATGGTTTTAGATTCTTCTGGGAAGCAATTTCTCACCCACTTGTGCAATCATTCAACGGAGTTAATGTGATTTCGGTAGAATTGACAACTGCTTTGGTGTACAATCCTCGACAGGCTTAATGTACCTCATTTAGGATAACACCCTGGTTAAGCGCACCAGGACATTCTCCATTTGGTGACCCAATTTATTTCGCACAATTTTCTTTGGCCTTTGCTATCCGCTCTATATATGTATGTATGTGTTCTGTGTGGTGCTGACTTTGCTGGTTTCTCCTGATTTCTGTTGGTTTGTGCTGGTTTGTGCTGGTTGTGCTGGACTCCTAATCCGATTTGGCAATTATGGTACAAGTACTGGGTAGTTGGACGAATTACATAGCAATTTAGACGAGGAGTATCAAATTATCAGGACACGCATCAAATGTAATTGTATAGCTGTGTTTGGATTCTTCCATTAGGGCCACTTGTTGAGTGGCCAGTTGTCGTCATAGACAATCTGTTTTATAGCGAAATGGAATTTAAAATAGTTTTTCATTGCAAGGACATGAGTGGGTGGCGCGTGGTGGATACACACTACGCATGTACGTGCAGGGTATAAATGTTTCATTAATTAGAAGGGCTTTGGCTAAAATTAGCAAATTCAACAGAATTCATGCGTTGCGGGTGGATAGAGGTTTCAATAGATTCGAGTGGATATTCTTTGTACTCTGATTGCAAGGACTTTGCGAGGGTTTTTGAATGGGGATCTAACCTATGGTTTGAGTTTTATTAGTATAGAGTAGCATGAGGGGGGAAGTTTTTATGGGGTGGTGTTGGAAATTTAATTTGCTCACAGTGAAGCCATTTAAGGATGTTCGGAATGTGGTAAAACTTGAGTGGAATTTGTAATGTTAGTCTAATGTGGAAAATGTTTTACAAGTTTTATGGGAGCATAAGCATTAAAAAAAAAAGTTATGTTCAATAATCCTTCCCGAATGTGCACGAGAGAACTCTTTGTTTGAAAACCTAAGGAGGAGGAGGACTGTGAGCATGTTGCCACAGAAACTCCTTCATAAACTTCAGATGCAACAGTCTTGGATTTTGAGCACTTGAGTGTTGCTTCTGAGGGAGAACCTAAGTCAGTCTCTAGGATTTCTTACATGCAAGGTGAACAAGTTCCTTTTGTTGTTCATGACGTGATCCCGTCGAAGATGACTTCGGAGTATACAATACCTTCCAGGCAAATTCAATGAAGACCAGGTTTCTATGCTGGGAAAAGGGGTTTCATGCCTAAGGTATGAGTAAATTAGGAGTACATTGGGTTACTTGATACCATTCACCAAAATTGAAATACTGAAATGAGTTTCAGGTCATTTAGGCTCTCCAGGGAAGTACAAGGATTACAAATTGAGAAGACAAGAAAGAATACTACCAGAAGGTAGCACGAATAGTTAGAGCTCCACAGAGATCTGCCTATGTCTAGATCGGAAAAGTTGTACTCACTGAGTTAGTTTCGTTTAAATGAGTGCTGACCTGTCTTTTCTTTACGCAGTACGACCCAATGGGTAGACTTGCGTGAGAAACCTTAAAGAGACAGGAGATGGAATAAACATCCTATCCAACCCAGCTTAAAAGGAGATTACTCTCTCCATCTGTCTAGTCAAGAACATGACAGAGTGTTCAGTACAAAACTAGTGTTTCTAAGTGCAGAGATGCTAGCAACTTTCAAAGAGTTTGACCAGGTATAGCCAATCAGTTTTGCCACTTTTGCCAATTCGGATAAAGTTTTGCCCGTGCCGACCATTGTCACGCAGTCTTGCAGTCAAGGCTTGGATTTTCTATTGAAATCAGTAGTTTTGGTCTGATTTGACTGAAGTTGCTGCTAGCTCAGGAACGTGGGCGTACCTAGGACCAACAATAGGGAGATTATGATAGAATATAGACCATAAGAGAAAGCTTCTCTCTACCTGCTTGTTAAGCCATTTTGAACTTCTGATGAAGTGTAAGATGGTCTTGGAATCTTTGTTTATTAGATCTCCTAAGTCGTTATAATGGAAACCTTCCACACTGAACCTACCTTCTGCGGGAGTGAACTCTGCAAGATATGGAGAAAATGAGGAATGGATTCTTCCTCTTCTTAATCTCTCCATTTTCAACAGAAGTCCGTAACAAAAAGGACTTGTAGCCCACCTTGCCCATTGGGCCATATCCAATAATGACACCTATCGCAGTGAAGGTTTAGAACGCTTCAAATCCAGCTTTAAACAAATTTGATTTGTCGGTAGACTTATGGATCCACTTGTCCACTCATTTGTACCCTCGATAGCAACTGCTTTTAGTAGACTGCTTAGCCATTTCCATTAAGCACAACTGGCAGTCTACAGCTACATACTAAAAATTAGTAGAAGCCGAAAGATTTTATACCTGCTTGGCTGTCCATAAGGATGCAGATATCTGTAGCAGATATCACGTTTATTTTAGCCACGAAAAGACTTCTCTAGCAGTCTTAATTTCCAACCGAAAAATACTGCAATGATTTAGTAGACGGAAGGGGATCTTGAGATTAAGATTGTTGAATAAAATCCTTGCACCAACCATCCTTTTAAGCCATCAGAGTAGGAGTGTATAGTCTTTCCAGAGTGACCTAGAGAGGAGTGATGTAGTCCGTGTTTTGAAATCATTCAGAATGGAGTAGTAGCACGATTTTTTCTTGACAACTTATCATAGCGAACGGCTCCACTTGTAACCACTTGCTTGGTAAATATCTCAAAGGAAATCAAATGAATTATGATGTCCAGAGCAGCAGAGGGAACTGTGCGAGGACATTACTTAGATTGTCGCGATATACAGCTTTATCCCAGACTGCAAAGAGTAAAATTTTCAGTTCTGGTTCTGATCATTAGTCCAGGGCTAGTTCTGGTTCAAAGAACTAGTCAAAGTCATTGTGATCTAGAATCCTAGCTAGGATCAAAAGTTAAGATTTCCGATTAACTGAGATATTCCGTAGCTCATAGCTTGTGAAGTATGTTTCCTTAATTACAGAACTGCTAAGATTCTACAGACTTCCAGCAGCAGCCAGCACTGAATGCAGGGATAGTCTTATTTGGCGTTATATGGCATGTCCATGAGACCGGGCTCGCACAAAAATTGTTGGGCAATACCATCAAAAATGCGCTGCCATGTATAGCAATGATATTATCCTAGTCTGGTGGACCCGATGGATATGATAAATCCAAGTCCTTTTGACATGACTCAATCCAAAAAGTTTTTATCAAGGATCATTGGTAAATCTTCATTTGAGATCTGAAGAGGGATGTTCTTTAGACCTGGTTGAATCAGATTGGTCACAATCTCATAATGAATTCTTAGTTGTCAGGCTTCTATAGTTAGTCCACATTCCACAAAGAGGACTCTAAAGTCTTCAAAGCAAGACCAAGGGAAATAAAACTCTAATCTGCAACTCAAAGTAATAAAAACTCATAAGCTACAAAGCCGACTTAACTAATTCCATAGTTTTCCCTAAATACTCATCAAACTCGACACATGAAACTGAACAAAAATAACTTTTAATCCTTTTTTTTCCAAAAATACTGTGAATTTGCCTGACAAACTACGTCAACATGTCCTTCAGCAAAGTTGCAGCACCCAAATTCCTGCAAAGTGGAATAGCATTGAGAATCTCTCTTGAATGTCGGGTACTGTGCCTACCTACGCACTGTGTAGCCCCTGTGCAGGTGGGTAATTCCACCTGCAAGTCTAAAAATAAACCAAAAGTACTATCCTTCCCACTCTGCCTCTCCCATATAAAAATTTGAATGAATGATGCCAAGTAAGCATAAACAACATAAAGTATTGTACTACACAAAAAAAAAAACAATCCTTACTCCTTCCATCCTTAAAAGCTCCTTGAACTTTCTACCTGATTTGCTGAATGCCACCGCGCATGTGCTACTCCCCTGTGTTTCCCCTCGAAGGATGTTCGAAAAGACACCAGTTGCAGTGGAAAACCGCCTAAAATGGTTTCGCATAAAGAGCATGTCCTTGTTGAAATCATTTTTCCCATATTTCACATCCGCGAGGTTATTTATTGAGAGGGCATCAAGGAATAATTAATTAAATATTCGACATAATTCTGAATATTAAATTCTACTCATTCGAAGGAGAAACATTCTTATTTTCATTTCCAGGAAAAATAAATTGAATGTCTAATTTATTATGGGGGTTCCTTCAGAGGATGAATAACTTAGCCAGGGGGAGTGCTTTTCCAGGAAATACACAACTTTCTTGCTTACTTAACCCTTCGAAGGTGAAACGAGAATTTGATTATTAGGATGTTCCTTGTACAACTCAGTTTTGTTGTTCTATGTGAATCCCTAGGGGGAGCATTGTTTTCAAATAGACATTTTTAGGACAATAAACATTGGAGTTTTGGGAAGGATTATTATTATCCTTTTTTTTTCTAATATTTTGTAACTGACTTCCTAGAATTTTTCTTTGGAAGATGTCCAAATACCTCACTTTACACATTGTCGGCATCTGGGCTTCCGGGAAAGGAAAGACCCATTCCTTGGGAATTTTTTATTCCTTGGAATTTAGTTGGTTAAGTTCATGAGTTCGCTGATTAACTTAGAGAAGCTTGTTTGAGTATCTGAACGATGACACATCGTGTTTGGTTTGGCAGCACTTTTGGCAGAGTATCCTGACTGGAATGGAGTCCTTACGTTTTACATAAAACATTAAACTATTAAGGGATGAAAATGCATTTAGCTCGTAGGAGGAGGGGATTTACAGGAATTGTAAGGGAACTGTGTGGTTAGACTTTTACAATTTGCCTGTCAGCTCTGCTACCAGACCAGTGTCAGCTCCTTGGAATATTGGTGTCTCAGAGTCTTTACTTTGTTAGGAGCAACAATACTGTCTGAGTCCTTCATGCTGCCTAAATGTTGAATTGCTCCAAAAATTCAAATAGCCAGCATTGACGGCAGCACAGAGTTGGGTAAGTTAACAGCCAGCTTCTATACACTCAAGTCTATGGTACCCAAGACTTAACTTTTCTGAGGGGCAAATTTTTTTCCGAAATCTTATCATGTCAGTTGTACTCTCGGATGTTTATCAGACGCTCATCCAACCCACTACTGACTTGACCCACGTCCCTTGGTAATAGTCGGTTTAAGGCTGTTTGATTTAGAAAGAGGCTGTGAGACTAACTCCTACTAATTCCTACCAACTAAAGCCAATACAGCTTAGAACTTGGTCCTGCGAACAGTGAATCCTTCGATCTCAGGGTAAAATTACCCTCAGGAATCGTCCTCACAAAGGTATTCTTCTACTTGACATCGACAAGACATCGCCCGAAATGGGCAACAGATCCAATTCGGCAGTAACTCGTGAAAGAACATTCTTTCCAAAGGCAGTAGCTCCAGTCAACTTGAATTGATTTTGCGCCTCCAAAAGAAGGAGGCTATAGCTTCGACAATATGTCCTTTGATAATAGCACTTTTGACTAGAATTACTGTACCCACTCTTTGAGTCTTCGATACTGCTTCAGATGTTGGTCTAGCTATCAAGACAGTAATATCGCCACCGCTTTTCTTTGGTCCTGTAATCGTATTTAAAGTCTTTGGATTCAAGCCACTATATGGAGTTTGGAAACAACAAGGGTACTCTTGATATGATCCACATATTGAAACAAAAGACAATCCTTGTTCTGGAGAATAGCTTTATAAAGCCAGAGGACAAGAAGGAACAGATTTAAGAATATTATTCAAGACAAGCCAATTGAAAACTTCTATGAAATCGTAAAGCTTCCAGAAAAGTCCTGTCCAAACAACACGGCATCATTCTAAAAGAGAAAAGTCCCACAAGTGTTTCCTTCCACATATCGCACAAGTTCGACTGTATGTAGTCCATGGTAGGACCATGAGTCCACGAATGATTTTGGACAAATCCATCTCACATTTTGCATACTATGAACGTTGTTATTACTATTAGCTATCCTTTCATCTAGTGTGTCACCTAAAAACAACTTAGAAATTATGTGTCCTCATCAGACTTCCTCTCATATTTGGGAGTTATATTCCATTTTTCGACTCTTCCCGGAGAAATCTGCAACACTCTGCCTAATCTAGTTTCCTTTCAGTGTTTTCCTAGTCAATATCCCAGGAAATGTTTCTCGATTTCCCTACACTCCTAGTATCTTGTTTCCTTAGATATTCCTTAAGTCTAAGGTTTTTCTTGCTTATGCCGATGTATGCTTTGAATCTTTTTCGATCATCTCACCATCAAGGATCGTAAGATTACCTCATGACTTGACCGGTATTCTAGGTTTTAGTCCGGTTTTTCCGCTGAAATTTCCTGAAATTTTCTATGAGGGCGTGATCCTCTATTCTTCAGAATGACTCAGGAGTTACTCTACCGCTTTCTTGCTAGAGAATCGAGTATATGTTTACGTTTCTCCTCACATGACCAAGTGTCCAATAGAGAGTTACCTTGTTGCTTCCATCCAGTTCATTTCGAACCAAGTGTTATGATAGCAGCTTGACTATCTGCGCAATTGCTGTCAAAATTTATTTGAACATATCCGGCATGAATTCAGCAATCTACTCCTACTCCTGTTTCTTCACCAGTTCTTGACTCTTCTATGTGGTTGCTCAGTTTGTTCGTTCCTAAGCTTTTTTTCATGAAAAATATCCTGTCATCCCCATTTACCTTTAGGGAGGCTAAAGTTATTTGTGCTTGCGATGCACAGAAACCTAGTAACTAGCTTGGATTGTACCATGGGGGGTAGAACTGGGTGGAATGTTGCTACTTGGATACTTTCAAAATTTATGGTTTGCCACTTGTTTCTAAAAGCCGAGAGACTCTATGGATGTTTCCACAGTTCCTCACTGGATTTGATTTCTCGTGTCAACCCTAACATCTCACTCATCCTATGAGTTTCTACCTAGTCGCTCTCGAAGACATCCCTTCTTCAGCCGGACAGTGACACGATTTAGTATATCCTCCAGACTTGATGTTCTCCAGGCATAAATCACAGCTGTCATCCTTCAGAAGATTCATCATCTTTAGGCGATAACCGAAATTTCCATGACCTGTAGATAATTTCATTGTTCTTTGCTCCAAGCTTAGGACTCCCCATGAGTGGTGCCAGAAGCAATTTTCACTTGTCTGCAGCCTTCCACGTTTGACCCCCTTTTCTCTGGTATTCTCTGGCAATTCCAAGAAATGATTTCGGACTCCGAGGCTGACTCTTGCTTTGCTAGAGAGTCTGTCCTTTCGTTGCCCTCCGACCAGTGGCATTTGACTTCGAGATGAGCACTCAAAGGCATACTCGCGAAGAAAGGTTTTCGATAACAGCTTGTTTCTTGAATCTGGTCAAAAATTTGATTGGTGGTACAATTCTCTCCGAATACGTATCCGGCCTAGAATGCTCATCACGTTGTACTCCAACCAAACTTCAAACGTACTGCAAACTAAAGAAAGTATTTTCTAAATCGTACAGTAACACGAATGAGGAGAGCTCTACCAAGCATCAACTTTTTCGCACACATTTGGAGCCAACGTTCATTGGTTACTAGAGTCCTCTTTTCCACTGTGCCTTGACATGATAAGGACATTCATAAACGAGGACCATACATGGGACCAAAAAGTGCAATATTTCGTAGTAGGCTCATCTGTGCAGGCTCTTTAAATGTCCAACCAAACTCCTGCAACTGAGTAAGGATCTAATTTGATTTTGCCTGATCAGGAAGTAAAGCTCTGTTTTTTGCTGTTTAACCTATTCGTACAAGATGTGCGTTCTTAGCACTGATATACCACCTCGAGAGCCCAGTAGATCTGTAGAATATGTTAACTTGTAATAGATCCTGGACTTTATTTATTCCTTCACAAAAGATACATGATCCGTCCGTAGTTGGTTCTTTGAAATTTTCTTCTTAAGACACCACTTTCGAGCAAAGTACTGACTTAGTCTGATACGGAGAAGTTGAGCATATAACCTGCTATGGGGTTCCTTCCAGTGAAGCTGCCCATGAAAGGACCATTCACAGGAGATGTTGTTCTCTTAGTTTGGAAACAAATTCTTCACCTTGGTCCTGCCACTACTATTTAATTCATTCCCATTCCCACAATGGCTCTTACCTTCATTCACGGCTAATGCCTTGATTTTAATTCGTCCTCGCATAAAGCTGTGAATGTGGAGGACCCACAGCCCTCGCTTCCACGATTCAACAGAAGACGACAAGATAAATTCCTCAAATTGAGATCCAATGAAAAAAAATATTGAATTTCAAAACCAGAGCACTTCAGGACACTCAACACAGCATCTTTCTTTTTTTTCCTTCGATTTCTGAACCCACAATCCTAAGTCAACGAACATCAAATAAAAAAAAAAATAACGAAGAAAAGAAAATAAAAAACATGTCACATTCAATTGGCGATTTATATGTCAGCAGGACGAGAGAAAAAAAAATAGAAAGGACTCCTCATCCGTACACTCACCGCCTTTCTAATGTCTATGTGTACACAGACGCTATATTTCACACCATCCACCCACGAACAAATGTCCTGGTGTGAATAGCAAATTTAAGTTAGAAGTTCCTATTTCCAATTCGTTGCAAGCTAACAGACCAAAGGACATGACAGACTCAACCAACCTCATCTCCTGTGCCATCAACATCATTGCCATTATCCCAGTGCAATCCAATTTGTGATTCTTGGCTCTCTGGCATTGTACTCGCAGTTGTAGTAGTTGCGGGTCCACTGTAGGGAAAGGACAACAGAACAAATGATTATGTGAAATATTATCCTTTGAAATATTAGACGTTGTCATCGTTGTCGTCTGCGTTTGTACGTGCACGCATTTACAATTATAGCTTTTAGCCACGGCCTGCCGCTCGGCGTGTATACCCACTCTTGTCCCTGAATTTTGTTTGGTTAATTCAGGCTACACACTTTACGTCAAGAAGATTTATTAATAATTGGTGCTGCTCGGTGCTGGACTGGTGTATGGAATTTGGGACAGTAATGATTGTCCTTGTGCTCGCAGAGTGCTGCGAACAGAAAGAGCCATTAAGCCATTTATTAATGATGTAAATCACGCGCTAGACATGAATGATCGTTTGGGTTAAACAAGATTAACGAT
Organism: Xylota segnis; assembly: GCA_963583995.1. Taxonomy (NCBI): domain Eukaryota; kingdom Metazoa; phylum Arthropoda; class Insecta; order Diptera; family Syrphidae; genus Xylota; species Xylota segnis. Next base: position 55,650,235 of record OY757238.1, on the reverse strand, counting down.
TTCGATCTCATCACTCTTAGGAAGGACTCAGACTGGTTCACCTAGATGCAGACAGGAGATTGGCCTAATAATGCAGCTAATAAATAAGGAGGATTTTTTTCTCCTCGACTGTCAGGATTTAATTAAATTCTGCGTTCGGTGGCGTATGTGTAACCTTTTTTTTTTACAAATTTTTGATGCAAAAATTTTTGTTTAACAGAAACACAGCGCTCGGCTTGAGTTGTGCCACTGGGAGCCAGATTCAGGACATCAGTGTCTGGCTCGGTGGTGCATAGGTAGCCCATTGTTTCGCACATTTTTTGGTGCAAAATTTTCAATTTTTCGTGACCACAACGAGGTAGCAGCTGAGCTCGTTTGTGGCTAGAATTGACAGAAACACAGCGCTCGGCTTGAGTTGTGCCACTGGGAGCCAGATTCAGGACACCAGTGTCTGGCTCGGTGGTGTATAGGCAGCCCATTTTTTGGTGCAAAATTTTCAATTTTTCGTGACCCCAACGAGGTAGCAGCTGAGCTGGTTTGTGTCTAAAATTGACAGAAACAGAGCGCTCGGCTTGAGTTGTGCCCCTGGGAACCAGATTCAGGACACCAGTGTCTGGCTCGGTGGTGCATAGGCAGCCCATTTTTTGGTGCAAAATTTTCAATTTTTCGTGTCCCCAACGAGGTAGCAGCTGAGCTGGTTTCTGTCTAAAATTGACAGAAACAGAGCGCTCGGCTTGAGTTGTGCCACTGGGAGCCAGATTTAGGACACCAGTGTCTGGCTCGGTAGTGCGTAGGTAGCCCATTTTTTGGTGCAGAAATTTTCAATTTTTCGCGACCACAACGAGGTAGCAGCTAACCTGGTTTCTGTCTAAAATTAACAGAAACAGAGCGCTCGGCTTGAGTTGTGCCCCTGGGAACCAGATTCAGGACATCAGTGTCTGGGTCGGTGGTGCATAGGTAGCCCATTGTTTCGCACATTTTTTGGTGCAAAATTTTCAATTTTTCGTGACCACAACGAGGTAGCAGCTGAGCTCGTTTGTGGCTAGAATTGACAGAAACACAGCGCTCGGCTTGAGTTGTGCCACTGGGAGCCAGATTCAGGACATCAGTGTCTGGCTCGGTGGTGCATAGGTAGCCCATTGTTTCGCACATTTTTTGGTGCAAAATTTTCAATTTTTCGTGACCACAACGAGGTAGCAGCTGAGCTCGTTTGTGGCTAGAATTGACAGAAACACAGCGCTCGGCTTGAGTTGTGCCACTGGGAGCCAGATTCAGGACATCAGTGTCTGGCTCGGTGGTGCATAGGTAGCCCATTGTTTCGCACATTTTTTGGTGCAAAATTTTCAATTTTTCGTGACCACAACGAGGTAGCAGCTGAGCTCGTTTGTGGCTAGAATTGACAGAAACAGAGCGCTCGGCTTGAGTTGTGCCACTGGGAGCCAGATTTAGGACACCAGTGTCTGGCTCGGTAGTGCGTAGGTAGCCCATTTTTTGGTGCAGAAATTTTCAATTTTTCGCGACCACAACGAGGTAGCAGCTAAGCTGGTTTCTGTCTAAAATTAACAGAAACAGAGCGCTCGGCTTGAGTTGTGCCCCTGGGAACCAGATTCAGGACATCAGTGTCTGGCTCGGTGGTGCATAGGTAGCCCATTGTTTCGCACATTTTTTGGTGCAAAATTTTCAATTTTTCGTGACCACAACGAGGTAGCAGCTGAGCTCGTTTGTGGCTAGAATTGACAGAAACACAGCGCTCGGCTTGAGTTGTGCCACTGGGAGCCAGATTCAGGACATCAGTGTCTGGCTCGGTGGTGCATAGGTAGCCCATTGTTTCGCACATTTTTTGGTGCAAAATTTTCAATTTTTCGTGACCACAACGAGGTAGCAGCTGAGCTCGTTTGTGGCTAGAATTGACAGAAACACAGCGCTCGGCTTGAGTTGTGCCACTGGGAGCCAGATTCAGGACATCAGTGTCTGGCTCGGTGGTGCATAGGCAGCCCATTTTTTGGTTCAAAAATTTTCACTTTTTCGTGTCCCCAACGAGGTAGCAGCCGAGCTCGTTTGTGTCTACAATTAACAGAAACAGAGCGCTCGGCTTGAGTTGTGCCACTGGGAGCCAGATTTAGGACATCAGTGTCTGGCTCGGTAGTGCGTAGGCAGCCCATTTTTTGGTTCAAAAATTTTCACTTTTTCGTGTCCCCAACGAGGTAGCAGCCGAGCTCGTTTGTGTCTACAATTAACAGAAACAGAGCGCTCGGCTTGAGTTGTGCCACTGGGAGCCAGATTTAGGACATCAGTGTCTGGCTCGGTAGTGTGTAGGCAGCCCATTTTTTGGTTCAAAAATTTTCACTTTTTCGTGTCCCCAACGAGGTAGCAGCCGAGCTCGTTTGTGTCTTAAAATGGCAGACATAGAGCGCTACTCTCGAATTGTGTCACCAGGAGCCAGATTCAGGACACCAGTGTCTGGCTCGTAGGTGCATAGGCAGCCCATTTTTTTGTGCAAAATTTTCAATTTTTCGTGACCCCAACGAGGTAGCAGCTGAGCTGGTTTGTGTCTAAAATTGACAGAAACAGAGCGCTCGGCTTGAGTTGTGCCACTGGGAGCCAGATTCAGGACATCAGTGTCTGGCTCGTAGGTGCATAGGCAGCCCATTTTTTGGTGCAAAATTTTCAATTTTTCGTGTCCCCAACGAGGTAGCAGCTGAGCTGGTTTGTGTCTAAAATTGACAGAAACAGAGCGCTCGGCTTGAGTTGTGCCACTGGGAGCCAGATTCAGAACACCAGTGTCTGGCTCGTAGGTGCATAGGCAGCCCATTTTTTGGTGCAAAATTTTCAATTTTTCGTGACCCCAACGAGGTAGCAGCTGAGCTGGTTTGTGTCTAAAATTGACAGAAACAGAGCGCTCGGCTGGAGTTGTGCCACTGGGAGCCAGATTCAGGACACCAGTGTCTGGCTCGTAGGTGCATAGGCAGCCCATTTTTTGGTGCAAAATTTTCAATTTTTCGTGACCCCAACGAGGTAGCAGCTGAGCTGGTTTGTGTCTAAAATTGACAGAAACAGAGCGCTCGGCTTGAGTTGTGCCACTGGGAGCCAGATTCAGGACACCAGTGTCTGGCTCGGTGGTGTATAGGCAGCCCATTTTTTGGTGCAAAATTTTCAATTTTTCGTGACCCCAACGAGGTAGCAGCTGAGCTGGTTTGTGTCTAAAATTGACAGAAACAGAGCGCTCGGCTTGAGTTGTGCCACTGGGAGCCAGATTCAGGACACCAGTGTCTGGCTCGTAGGTGCATAGGCAGCCCATTTTTTGGTGCAAAATTTTCAATTTTTCGTGTCCCCAACGAGGTAGCAGCTGAGCTGGTTTGTGTCTAAAATTGACAGAAACAGAGCGCTCGGCTTGAGTTGTGCCCCTGGGAGCCAGATTCAGGACACCAGTGTCTGGCTCGATGGTGCATATGTCCCAATGTTCCGCACATTTTTTGGTGCAAAAATTTGTAATTTCCTTGATATCCGTATCTGGTTCGGCGGCGTATGTGTAACCTTTTTTTCCGCACATTTTTTTGGCAATTTTTTTCATTTTTTTCTGACCACAAAGAAGTCACAGTTCGGCTTCTTCATAGCTTTCTGCAATATTTATGATAGGAGTACAAGCTTGGGTTTATTCGTTCTACTATTGCGCATTCATTTGGTCTACCAACAGCTGCGTTTTATTTGATCCGACCAAGTCTAGAGTAAGGAAACTGATTTCTCCTGTCTTGACTGAATTTTTATCTCAAATGTGCTTCATGTCTTGGCGGATTTTGATAGTTGGATCTACGTAATACTAGACAAAGCGAATTCAAGTTCAAATCAGTTTTGAAAAGTAAATTACTGCGACTCTTCTGTTTCCTCAAAGAGTTGTACCTGACAGCTTATTACTCGCACGTTTGCATGTATCTCCTGGAATACCAATTATAAAGTTATACGTAAAACGCAACTGTTCACCGGGTTCCTGTTTAAATCAAACGCTCATCCGCCCTTCACCACCATACGCCCACATCCACCCACAAAAACAATTTCCTGTGCCAAACTATATGTGTGAGTTGGAAAAAAAAAGTCCTCCAGAATGGCAACTGAATTAATTAGTCATCTCCATAAAACAAAATGCTCCAATTGCAGCAATCTCAACAATCCTACCGAAAATATCCCTCGGCATTCTATGAAGCTATCTGAAAATGTTCAAGGAACAGATAGCCTGGAAGGGACACTTCATTACCAATGGATATATGTACGTATGAACATACATAGGTTAGACGATTGCCTCCCGGAAGACAAAATCCCATTTGTAATGAATGTAAATGAATTCCTAGTGAAATCCTCTCCAAGGATCTACATATGTGTACTCACACACATATGTAGATAGGTGGGTTAAAACGGAATATGGCAATTAGTTCCTTTCTTTAGGTGGAACACTATTCCTTTGCCCTGCAGTCATCAGTCGAATGAAACTCTCAGATAATTGAACTTTACGGTTAGTACGCTTTAATTAATTCCTCTTCAGGTGTCCCAGATACATACTGTATGCCTGTCCTGATTAGATAAAGCCAATTTGTTTTTTTTAAAAATACGAATCCATCTGATGTGTTCAGCGAATGAAGGACCAAAGAAGAAGGATGACACACGCCTAGATGTGTCATAAATTTTCGTTCATGATTTATTATACAGGGTGTCACAGGGGACCACCAAGGACACTGATAAATTATGAGCATGTACTCCTTTATTTTACCTGAAAATATGAAGCGAATCCGCTAATTACTCTTTTTTATCGCAAATTGGACGCCAGCTCATGTAACCAATGCATCAGCGGTGCTTAATTAAAGGTCATCGCTGGGCACTGTGCCTGCTACATTCATCACATTTACGCAATTTATCGGATTAACACATAATCTCCGGGCAATATTATCGAATTTCGATTTAATTAAAGCAAAATCAGTGCATTTCAGCCGACATTGTTCGGATGCGAGTCATGGTTATGATGGTGTTTAGTCTGAAAGGATTGCACTCACAGTTTACATAAGCACGGCCTTCACAGGATTGATCGATTGGTAAACATTTGAAACAAAAAAAAAAACAGCTCTCATGTAATGCAGGTAATAAAACCTCAGCGTGGTTCTGTAATTGGGACAAAAAGTGCGAAGTAATTAAGGCAATGTGCAGCCTTAATGAGCAGTAAGTCTGTTTAATGATTCATAATTAAATTGGCTTACCTGTTTTGGAAATGAATAAATATTTATTTTTGAAATATTTCAGTTGGGCACTCAGTTTTGGATGGGAGAGGGTGAGGAGTTTGTCAGGCAACCGATCTATAGTGGAACAGGTGGCATTGTTGTGTTTTTTCCAAAAATGGTTTTACGTTTTCCAATTATATATTACGACATTGTTATTAAAAAAATATTAATAGACTTTGCTCAGTCTGTCTGTCTAAATTTTGGTTTTGAAACAGCTGTTCAAAGTTTGCGCGAAACAATATTATAGTCGACACAGTCCCAGAAGATACAAAGTGCGTTCCAAAGTAAACAGGGCTTTTTTAAAAATAAAGTTTGGTCGGCAAAATTAATTTATTTTATTCAAAATAATGCAATCAACTGCCTGAAAGCATGTCGAATAAGCGTTTTAGATCGCCAATCTTGGTGTCTTTAACTGTGTCGATACTAGATTAAATTTTTGCACCATCCTCTGCTTTAAATGCAGTTTTTAAAACAATCTTACTTATTTCTTAAGCAGGGAACTGTTGCTAGTGTATCTAGAATCGGAAGTAATTATTTATTTCTTTCAAGAGAAAAATTTTTCGACTTAATTAAATAACAAAAATCAAAAATTAAAAAAAAATAATGAAATATTGGGAAAACATTTGACTGGTCATAGATTGTTAGTGATTTTAGATCACAATGTCCTTCATATAATAGAACCGCTACATTTGTTTTATAATTTTAATTTCGTTGCCCGGATTTCCATACGCCAAAGAATGCAGTTCAAATGCAAACCCTTTTAAAATTGTTTGCTGAAGAGACTTGTCAGTTCTAGTTAGAAGCTTACCACTTGTCAGTAGAAGAACAATAGTGTAGGAGGATGTCCGAGAGGATACTACTCACCTCCTGTGTCGTTTGGTCAAACCTTAGGCAACTAAGACAGAAATTCCAGAGACGATACTTCAGTCATGACATCGAAGAATAGTCCTTTAAAACACGTAAACGACTAAGATATACCTTTTTCCCCAATGGGCAAAACAATGGGTTAATATTGACCTGAGTGCGCGGAACAGAGGCTTCTCTCCTCTTGGTGTAAAAATGATATGAAATTCGAAAATGTACGCTGAAACGATAGTCAGATATTGCCAGGGTTGCCAATGAAAAATGTATCCCAAATGCCGTGTAAACTATAAAATTGTTAGACAATTGCCAGACCAGTCGTCTAATAATAAATTTGCAGGGATTGCATCAAAATCTAACAGTCGTGTGAAAAGTACAACAACCTTCTTGAAAAATAGATTTTTCTACATCACACTAGTATGGATTCCCAAAAGCAGAGACTGAAGTGACAAGGATGACGACCCGACTAGAGCCGACCAACTTCTAGATAACAGCAAAAGCAATGACTAGACTAATGGAAGCGCGTGTGTAGTTTTTGTTAAGAGGCGTCTTGCAGGGGTTGTGTGGTGTCCGAAACTCAGTCTCAGCACTGATTCCTGTCAAGCTCATTCTTAGCGAATCAGATATTCACCCACAGCCAAACTTCGTATATATATACATAAGTATATGATGGAAGACACAGATGAAATGGCTTTCTATTATCTCTGACTCTCTATATTGGAATGACTGGCAGTGACCACAATGGAGTACGACCAAGTAAATAGTCAGTTCCTACCGAGAGCCAATTCTAAAAAGCAGGGTTTTGTATATGACCGGACGTTCTGTTTGTATTACGACGTCGACAATCTAAGTTGCTTTGGCCAAGCAAAATCCAGAGCATAGTACTCACAAACAAAAATTATGAAACAAATCGAAGCAGTAAGGATGAGTGTGAAAATCAAGGATCATGGAACATACAGTAACAAGTCGGAAAACCATCATACCAGTGAGATCATCTGGAAAATTGAAAAAGAAGGTAACCTATCCCAATTGAGTACTCTAGCCAGGTACATTTTTTTTACCAAAGAGGACAAAGCGCCGATAAACAGAAAATCAACCAAGCCACAAATCTGATTCCTTGGGTATAGTCAATTCTCCTTAACAGAAGAAGAACAGAACTACTTATATTCAACTGAACCTCACGTATGGAGATAGTGTAGGATGATATCAGTGGCCAACACATGGAGGACTTAAAGAGGACAGCACTGGCTAATCTGTTAAAGGATTTATACTAAATATGCTCCATCCTCCAATCGACATATGCCAATATCCTCCACGGGCAATATGTCGACAATTTGGTATTCAATGGTGATCCTAAGAATCCAAGGACTTGACAAGACATCAAACAAAAAAAATTCAAGCGAATCAAACCACACGAAAGAGACGGTCAATTGGCTGTTCGGTTTCTGGATTATTTTATCCCACATATCCCACAAATAGTCAGTTTCTATGATCCGGTAACGATCTCCATTGTTAGAAGGATTATTATTGCTGAAGAAATCCTTACCAAACAGTCAATTGTTGTGATTTAGATAACGTTTTTTAGTTGCCAACAATTTTTCTTATTAATGAAGCCTTTGAGGCAGGAATGGCGTTTATCGATAGCAATGATGTTGTGATTAATATCAGAAAATCTCAATTTCAAAGATTGAAAGCGAACATTGTCGTCCATGAGTAAATACCATTACCAGTCCAGTCGAAACGTCAAAATAAGCCTAAGCGAACGTCACACAAAAAGGCGAGAAACCCATCGAAAAAATGGGGCTTCCCGATTGAGACACTATTTTAGGTATTGCTATGCCTACCTTAGAACCCTTGTGTTCGTGTTCGAAGCCTTTGACTCTCTATAATAATAGATATAAATATTAAAGGACACAGTGTTTACGATCAATCTGTTGCCTTCAGTTTGCACTAAGCAGTGTTGGATGCCTTAATGCTCAGATGGGACATCCAATGTTATCCAAATCATATCCAAATTATATTTCGCTTAGCCTTGCCTTCGAGAATTTTCGTGGAATTTTGCTCCTCCGAAGCATCCTTTTCTCATAATCTGCAATTGAATCCTGTTTTCGTTCTCCACTATGAACTCAAATCTCAACCTCCACCCCTCTGTCTGAAAAAAAAAATGAATAGTTGTCCCAGGGAAAAAGTTTTCCCATTATGTTGGCAAAGTTTTCATATCACGTCACTGTCTCAACGAGCAGCTCATAACTTTTTATTTGGACGTTTCAATAGCCCCATAGTGGGAGAGCGCGTTGAAGTACATTTCACCTCAGCCATTTGTTTTTTTCTGTTCTTGTGCAGGAAATAACCCCGCAACGCATAACGTTGTATGAACTACCTCCATCGTTTACAATGTTAAAAGGTCCTTGCTGAACTATTCAACTTTCGCTTAGCATACTCCGCGGAACATTGCGAACGATTCACCCTGACAAATTTAGTGGCACTTGCAGGAACTTTGTCCTTTCAGAACTATGAAAGCTTTATCGAGTTTAATCTCCAATTATGTGGAAATGTATCATTATCCTAAAGGACATCTATTCTCAGTTGAAATCAATTTCATCACAATTGGCCAGACTTAAAAATTCTTCTAGAATTCCACTTCACATAAGCAGTCACCAGGATGGGCAATAAAAAATGAAACAAGATTTGGCAGAAAATAAAATTCCACTCAGGAAGTACAAAAGCTCTGCCTGGCGATAAGAACACAATGCCAGGAGGAGATTTGTTTTATTGCATTTAAGGACTCAGGGTAAGAGGTGCCAAACCAAGAGCACCACCAGTCTCCCGCATACGTATGGGAAAGCTTATTCTGCCCTTTTGGATGGTATCCTATTAACTGCTTGATGACTTCCTTATCCGAGGACATAAAGTTTCACCTTTCTGTGTGGTGTTTACTTTTCGTATACCAGGATGGCATAGTACAGAGACAGAGACCGGCTTGTGAAGTCAATTGGGGAATTTGGCATTCATTGGGAGTGGTCATAAATTTATTTAGGTCGGTAAGGTGGATAAATTACCATATCGACTTTAAAAGGGTTTTTCTTCAGGACTTGTTTTTTTTTTTTTGAAGGACACAAAGTGCTTTTTGGTTAGAGTTATTGTTTGCATATAAATAAGAATGTCTCTGAATGGAGACTGAGGTGTGGGAGTTCATGTGTAAAGGAGATCACTTCATCTACCTACATGGGCGCTTATTGACCCTCAGGACTCAGGAGTACGTACTTGTGACCTTTTGATCGAGAATTCTATGGTTCAAGTGCTCAGAGCTCTCACATCTTTTTGCATTTCGTAGAAAAAATAACACTATTTGCCTTGGCTTCCGTAGAATCGACGACCAGCCTTGGATGAGTGAGCTATGTCAGTCTAGTTTTCCTCTTGATAACTAAGCAGCGACTCGAGGTCCGATTCCCAAACAACAAAATAGTTCAATTATTTGTCGGGGAAGGTCCATAAGAACGCAAGGTCTTACTTATACTTACTTAATGGGCTCCCGACCCGCGAAGAGTCCCTGCCTGAGACACGGTAGCCTTCCATTCTCTTCGATCCCGCAAGGTCTACCTCCTTAAAACCATTCATGTTGGGTATGCTAAAGTTCTGCAAAAATGGCCAGGACCTTCTGTCCGATATCATTACCGAAGGCAGTTCTACTTAGAGAAGCTATTTCGTGATTACTATACTCTCTGGTGTTTGCCCGATGTTCGCGAAAGGTGATTGTCGTGTTGGTAGTGTTGTCTGTGAATTGACTCTCGAGTTTCTAGATTATCCAAGGCGGTGACCTCTAAGCTATAACACGTAGTGATAGCACGACTTATAGTAAATTCTGGTGGCACAAGGACATATGTATATCAAATTAAGAATCATAGCCACGACTACTTCAGGGATTTACGCAGAAAGAGGTAGATCTGTGGATCATTGTAAGGTGACATGCCATTGAGTCGTTGGCTACTTAGAGCGTGACTTTCAACAAGAACTAGTATATCTGGTTGATCTTTCTGTGCAGTCTCTTCGAAGTGTTGAAGGGTGATTACCAGTAGTCTATCCATGGCCGAGCTTAAAGAACTCCTCATGGAACCAGCAGTACAGAGGCATACCAGCGATCACACTTGAGGTTTGCTCCTTTTATCCAGACAGTTCCTCCACATCATAGATTACCAGATTGGTTTACATTTTAGTGGATAGTAGCACTATCTTCGACTAATCATTCTGTTTATAGTCCATCAACCTGTGTAACGATTCATTTGTCAAATTCATTTCAATTAGTTCTCTGAGGCAAGTTCAGTTGGGCGCCAATTAGCAGATATTATTAAAATGTACCTTTAAGCTGGGATAGTTCCCATAAAATAGTCTAAGAACCAAGTACGTCATCTTCAAGTATCATATACCTGACAATGTCATGGTCAAATGAAACTAGGAATGGAATCCAAAACAAATAAACAAGGACACCACTGTTCACATATTCATTAGCACATTCATTACCCTCCTTCCGACTACTCTCTGCAGAGATAATAAACTGTCCTGTAAACTGGGCGTCAAGCTAAAAGAAACCATAAATTCTGCTCCAATTTATTAGGATTTACGATTGCCTTCCATTGGTATGGTAAGCGTTCGCAGCCATCCAGACATCATTATACACAATAAAACCGTTGACGTAAGTGTATCTACACTTCAAAGAGAATGCCATACTGAATCCTTATAGACTCCCAAAGGACCATAAAATCCTAATTCAATAAAAGTCAAAATTAATATTCCTTCAGATACTTCACAATTGATTTGATATGCCATTCTCACTGCAGTAGATGTCTTTAATTGTCAATCATTTTCTGCATGAAAATTTATTCAAAAATTCATTTCTTCTAGATGTAAACACAAGAGTGCTAACAATTCAATTTTATTATAACAACGAGCCCCATAACCCGAGATAAACAATAAACAAAATCTGATTGCGTCGTAAAAGTAGAACAGAACCAACAACAACAAAAAAAAAATGGAATTGAACATAAAAACCTTTTGTTAACCTCCTTCCAACAGGTGAGTCTAGGTCCTTGCTGTGCTAGCCTTGAAAATGTACACACGCACACTATCAACACAATCACATAGTAGACTGTCTCTCTGAAATGGTATCCTTAGCACAGAATCCTGTAGAAAGGGGAATTCGCCTCAATGTCAAACATATGATTTTCTCAAAAGCTCACCCGGGAGGGGAAGTGCCACCAGTTGCAAATAACACCACTTTGGCGGCTTTCCCACAAAGCAACAAGCCATGGCTAACTGTTGCTGTAGTCGTTTAGTACTCTCTCACCTGGAGAGACTGTTGCTTTTTAGTACAGGACTTTGGAATGCCCCTCAAGTGGAACACATCCAGGGATACATTAGAGCCAATACACACTGAGATATTTATTTTTTTTTTGTTTCCATTTTTCTCCAGGAAAGGAACACTATTGAGAATCCTTGTACCAGGAGTTGGAATTTCTTGCCTACAATTTAGTCTGATAAGAGGCTCAATTGCGATCGAACGTTTCCGGTCCTCGATGTGCAACACATATCGTTACAAATACTCAACAACTAACAAAGTGATATAAAAAGTATCTACACATAATTATTTGCAAAAAAAAAACCCAATCTACAAATAAATACAAACGAAAGGGAAAAAAAAATACTAAATCCTCTCAAAGGATTACGGGTTCAACTAATAAAAAATAAAAAATTCCGGATAGTAAAAGTTTTAGGGTCTATTTTTTTGTTTTTTTGCGAAGCCAGAGTGTGAGTCCTTATTTCGTTTTTGTAAATTGTTTTCCCAAACGGTGACTGAATTTATTTTCAACAGGTTGATACAAGGACCCACTTAAGTGTCCTCTCATCGTCCGTAGGAGTGAATAAATTTTTTGATTGAAATATTTTTGTGATTGTTTGTGCTCCAGCTGAAGTGTCATATAAAAGTGAGAGTGTAGAGCGCACAAAAGCGGGCAAAATTGGAAAATTTATTCGAAAATTTTTACTGTGTTCGTCAATTTTTTTGGAGTGTTTTTTCACTTCGCCGAGGAAAGCAGCAATTTAAGGATACCTGCGAATAGAGGTTTGTGCCTTTTTTTTATTCATAAATAATGATCAAACCTTTGAATGTTAAGTCTGTATCCTTAAAAACGAAAAGCGTCGTAATTTCAAATTATTTCTCGAGATTTGATATCCTTACTCCCGTCTGTCTACACGCGAACGATATGAGAACCTCTGCAGATACATATACTTTTTTATTTTTTTCCTCTGAAAGGTAAGACAGAAAATTTAATTTTGGCTTCACCTGTATGAGAAAGAAAAAGGAATAAAAAAAAAAAGCCAAAAATGAAGTTCAAAGCAGTGAAAGTGCCTCGAATTCTTTTCACACTTTGTGGCATTCGGTTTGGCTTCGGTGTAGGAAATTCCGAAAAATCACTTTCGTTCCGCCAGTAAGGAAACACTTTTTTCCTCGAATTTCTTTTCCATGAAATTAGATTTGTAACATCGAATCGGCTCTTGGTTTTTTTTTTTTTTTTTTTCCTGTAGATACGTTTGGATGTGTATCCTTTTTTTTCGGCTGGCAAATGGGATAATTGGTTAATTGGTGGAAACCCATCAAAGTGAGTTTTAAAGTGAGAAAACGGAATAGCTTTAGTAAGAGACTAACCATGTTTTTGGTATAAATAGATTTAAGGGTCTATCGAGAAGGTTTTGGTGGCCAAATGCGTGGTGTATCTTTGCATGTCATTGGAGGTCAAGAGGGATTTTTCTAAAATTTACATTGATATTCGGACTAACAAAATGTTTTCTTTTTTTTTACTCTCACAAGGACATAGTTTCAAAATCAACTTCGACAAGTATTTGGCTAAATTAATTGATCTGTTCTTGCTGAAGTTTAACTTGTACCCCTACCCCTACTAGGTAGGACGTGTCGTATTTTTTGTTAGCAGTTTGCTTATACCGAAAAAAATTCTTAAAAATTTTCAAATATTTTCTTGCATTCCAAGGATGAATCGAATAATAGGTATTGCAAACGTTCTTGGTCCAATGTTGCCCAACAAACAATTCTCTCATTACTTTCATAAAATTTCTAAGTCTCGTGCGAAAACTTTAGTAAATTTTGGAGAATTATTCGACTCAGAAATGGTTTTGTTTAAAAGATTTAATTGAATAAACTATAAGCCTGGCTAGAATTTTTCATTTTTCAAATGATATCTTCGAACTGAAAATTTGGTTGTAATGGACGTAATGATTCAAATACCATACCTCTGCCGGGAAGTATTACTTTACATCCGTTTGTCAGACGTTTACCAAAAGCGTAAATATTACAAAATTTGAAATCAAGGCTTATATTGCAATTCGATAAAGTGCCAGCATTGACAATTCATTGTCCTTAAAGAAATACATATGTACAAAGCGAGGAACTTATCAGGTCCATGGATACTTCTTTCGAAAATGAAATGATTATGCAGTTCTACTGATTTGAGGTTGCTCTTTCCGAATCTATTTGCGTATCTCATCCATACCCTTTTTTTTATAATAAGAGCCAAACTTTTGAAAGGAAACTCATTCCAAATTGTTAGAAGAGACTCGATTGTAACACGATTGATTTGAGGATTCAAAAAGGATCCAAAATGGTCTAAGTTCTCACGTAGACTAATTGGAAATTAAGTACTAAACAAACGATTGGTAAGGACATTTTGTTTTAAGCAACAAAGATTTCTCATTTGGTCTATTTGAAGCGAGTGAACAGCTGATACTTCCCAGCCAAATTGGTTTAACTTACATACGTACCACGTTTTGTTCTGTGGCCATGTTATTTTTTTTAGAGGATGGGTTCCATCTCTATTTTTTGTTTTTAGAAAAACAATTTTTTTAATAAAAGGAAATATACGAACAATCGACGAGCCAACAAATATGGCTATAATTTAATTGGAAAGCAACAAGAGAATGTGTCCCAAGAGAACGCGTTAAAAGGACAACGAATTCGATTTTTAAATTTTTTTTTAAGATTTATCCTGTACCTGCTGGAGTAGTAGCTGCTGGCGTTGTAGCTGCTGGAGTTGGTGTTTTTGCTGTTTTTGTCGTCGTGATCCTAGAGCACATGCTCTGACTTGGAAACGAAGACTATTAACTCTTCTTAGGAACAATTAACCTTCAGATTGCTGAACCAGCAAAAGGAGACCAACCACGCAGAACAGTAGAATTTTCACAGACACTATTTCTATAACAAGTTAGTGAGATTCCTTGGTTTAAAGTAATTTTATTTGAGCAGAGTAGTTTCTTTTATACAAGAAAAGTTTTTAGGAAAAATGCACACGATGGCGCTTAGTCATTGTCGAGGCCCTAGAATCCACTAGGGGATAGAGGACTTAAACATACATGGACATGAGAAATGGTATCTGCTTGCTTAGCAGCGAATCACTAAATAAATGAGTGAGGAGGCCAAAGTTTCATTAGTCCAGGGCACTTCCTCAACGCAAGCTTGTGAATCTTCAGTGCTCGTTAGAGCGCAACACCAAGATTCCACATTCCTTGAAAAAGATGTAAAAGTTTTCCACCGAATATCTAAGGAAAGGCTAGGTGTCACATTTGTTATAGCAAGAAGTCGAAATATTATCGACAAAAAACTATGTGCTGTTCCGGCCCAAAAGGTGTTTCTAACATACTCATAACTGAAATGTTTTTACAAAATGTATTTGAGATAAACGGGGGTAAGAAACGTAAGTATTTTTGAGGAGGAGATGAGGGTTAAGACTTGATTTTCGACTCCAATTTCAGAGAGTTAGTTTCTCCTGCTGAATCTGATTTATTTCACTCTATCTGTACTGTCTTTCCAAGTCTATAAGCTTTTTGAACTATTAGCCCATCATGGTGCACTTGTCTTAGCTTTATCACTTAAAGCCAACTACTTATTCTATTATCCAAGTAAAGGTACTGCATTCTGGATTGATGTCCGTCACGTCTTGTAGACACTCAGGCCATAATTGTTTCGAAACGGCTTCATCCTTTTTTAACGTCACGGCAGGATAGTTTAATGTTTCTTATTTGCATACATTGTGCCAAAAAGTGAGTTCGTTGGGCGTCTATTTCTATAAAAGCTTGGCATATTTAAATACGCTTTCTTGAACTCCTTAGTCCATTGCCTGAATTCTTGATCTATTGTTGGAGGCTACACAATAGTTCGCGTAAAAGCACCACGTATGCAAAGAGCTCTCACATAAGAGAAGTCGTTAATGTGTAAGGTTTCATGTCCTTATGCTCACAAGTAACGTCTTCACCTCTGCAAACAACTACAATATCAATGTATTGTGTATACAAAGTGCGTTTCAAAGTAAACAGGACCTTTTGAAAATAATTTCAGTTTTGGAAAAACTGACTTATTTCTTAAAAAAAAATTTCCCCTTCGACTTAATACAGCGATTTGTATGGTTTACGAGTAAAGGCTTGGGTTTGGGTCTTCAGTTGGAATAATCTTGACGTTTGTCGGTACAAGCCTTTTGGACAGCTCCTATGTAAGTATGTCCTTTCATCGTCAAATGTATTTTCCCGAAATGATAAAAGTCGCACGATGGCTATGATTGACATTGAAAAGCAATTTTTGGTCAAAAAAAACTAGAAACACATACGTATTCTTAAAAAGTGATATTTATTTTGGATCGCTTTTTGTATACATTAGTGCTGTGAGTTCTATCAGCTTATGGCCATGGTAATGGGATCAGATTCCATTTAGTCCTATTGACATTGTAAAGGCAGATAAGTGAGAATCGGATAGGGAGAAGGCTCTGGTCAAATTGAACTAGAAGTCCACACTTGTAAAGGTGTTTTCTGTGGATCTTAAGCCTTCTGATTTTTGAAGAAACTTTTTCGTTGAGGCCTTCGAATGACAGCTGAGTTTGGCAGGTGTCACATGTCAGCGCTGCCAACTTGAAACCGCGAAATGAATGACCCTGTATATATTGACATTGAAGATACATATTATGTATTTCCAGCAGTGATGACGGAGGTAAATATAGTGCGAAACAGACATATGAAATAGTTTTTACATATTTGTATTCGATTTTCGGTTCAAGAACATCTGTCAAATATTTACTTAAGTGTGAATCATTCAAGTCATCAAGTCATTCATTCATCATATCCTAGGTATCCTAGGTACATTAGGCAAACTTTTTCCTTTTTTGCCAAATTCCGTATGGATGTCCATTTTATTATATTCATATGTAAGCTTGGAATATTTATTCCAACAAAAAACGAAATCCTTTTTACATTATCTTCAATTCAAATGAGTGGCTAGTCAAATCTGCCTCTCCTCAAAGATTTCAATTGTTTTTCGCGAAATAAGTGTCTTGATTTACTCACTTTCAGGCCTATACTAACTGCCTTGAAGCTTTTCAGTGATGTCTAAAAGGATTTTTCGATCAAACTTAGTTGTGTACATATAATGTTGCCTTTTGTTTCATCTAAAATTGTCATCAAGTCATGAAAAATTTTACGCTTCTACAAATTTGGAATTTTTCAAATTGTTTATCAAAGTTTCAAAGTTTATTTATCAGTTTTTGGTCTTTGTACTCCATCTGGTTCTGTTTTAAGTTACATTATACACTTCGTACTGTTTCCGTGCCAGAAAGACAAGGAACCACAAGAAACTCCCCGGATATTACGACTCCAGCCACCTCAGGCTTTGGATATTTCTTTGTAGCCAATTTTGTGGAAGGACTTAGGACGATTTGACTACTATCAGTTGCGATCTGGATAACTTCAGTGAACGGAACTATATAAGAAAAGATCCTGATTTTATTGCAATACTATTCGCACCACTGAAGCTCAATTCTGTCGAAGGGTTTTGTTTATAAATAGTCGAACATTTCACAAAGGCTATTCACGAAATGCAATTGTATTCACAACACAGCCCAGTTCTTGGTCTTCAAGGATACTGGCTCTACAGTCATATTTAATAAAAGCTCCTTCGGGTTCACGTTGACTGCCAATTTTTGAAATAAATTCAAAGACTATTACTTGAGCTATACATATGTCCTTTCAACCTTCCACACTGTTAACCAAACTATCCTCGAATCTCTTCATTCGTGTGACTGGACGCCTCTAGGTTTTTTTTCTTTGATTTTTTGTGATTCTCTGATAAAGATAAAAAGGGTTCTCTGAAATGCCATCAATTATCCTTATTTTGATGGAAATATACAAGAGGAATCCAACGAGGAATTCAAAGAGTTCACAGTATCCGCAATACGGTAGGGTTTAAGTGGCAACTTAGAGTTTCTCCTTCAAAGAGAAAGGTCAGTGGTTCCTCAAAAAGTATATGACTTTATTCTGATACGAGAAGGTCCTCCATGATTGTTTGCAAATCGGAAATTCCTTTTTCCTTTATAAGAGTCTCCATTAGGAGACTATCACTCTGGGATACCATTTGCAAAACAGCGGATTGATAGTTCAAAACATTTGAAAACCATTCGACTAAACTGAAATGGGGTACAGAAAAATAACCAAAATAAATCCGAATACGTGCATACAATTTCAATAATTTTCAAAATTGTGTACGCCAGCACAGTCATCAGCAAATTGATTCCAACGTAATTGGGCAGAGGGTTTTCTAAATACACAAAAACCGTCAGTCACACACGTAGTTCTGGTGCAAACTGATTCAAATCGGATTAACTTCTGTAAAATATTCGAACGAAGTTTTCAGTTTTAATCTAAAAATACTGAATTTGAATGAAACTCAAGCGCAAACTGTAAGTTTTAAGCCGCTTTAAGCCTGGGTAACGTATTTCATCTAGTTGGCATGACAAGTGGCATTATCTGCTTTGTCATCAGAAATATGTTTTCGAGGATTACTGCCTGAATTACAATATGTTCAGCGGTGTTTTGAATCATCAGCGAATGGTGCAATGTGTCCTGGAAGGATTTCGCAATTCACATTGTAGCTTACGAATGAATGCGATGCAGTGAATTTCGGATTTTATCAGTAACGGCAGCATATTCAAGTGACTGTGTACTGAGTATAGTTGTGAATCCTTTCAAATGTATAAAATATAATCTGCACGTATTGAAACTGGTAGGGATTGCAAAGCTCTATGGCAAAGAGTTCTAATATATCCTGAATCCATAGGGAGTTTTGGGCATAATCAGGTTTGCATGCATTTTACGAGTTCCAGGACATCCCGACGTCTATCACCAGTCAGATCTCAAAATATAGCTCATAACTATGTAACCTATTTCGATGCAACGAGAAAGGACCTTTCTACATTAAGCCTCCAGATGACGACCAAAATAAACCTTTTCTGTGACATTACCACAAACAAGGTGTCGTGGATAAGTAGCATAAGGCCAAGTTTTTACGTTTAAAAGTTTTCGTTATTGAAGCGCTAACGAACCAAAGCTTTGCTACCAATAAGCCTTCTTTCTAACATTCAGTCCATCAATTCCAGGAAGTAATCCAACCATGGAATGTACTTTCCTCGTACTGAGGCCACCAACTGAGGAGACCAATACACTGAGGAGAAAGAACCAAAAAGTTCCTATTACACAATATGTAGACCATAGCAGACCCTCCTGATCGGTGTCTTCATGGGCCACAACCCTATGACGGTCCACTTCTGAAGAATCGGAATCCACAGCTCAGGCATATGCAGAGGCTGCAGCAACAGTGAGGTGGAGGACGAAGACACAAAGCACATCCTCTACGAATGGCCAAGAGAACGCTTCACAAATGGTTTGAAGGACCGTGTTTGCTAGCTTGGTCACATCGTCGAATAATACTTATACAAGTATAGTAAAGCTGGTTCTGTTAATGCTTCGGTATTCTTGAGGACATTATGTGGAGACTTCCTCTATGTTAGTGTCCCCAATGCCTCTACTTAGGTCTTTTCTAAGATGGACCGTCATAGAGTTGTGGCCTCTGAAGATGGATATGAGAAAAGTCTTTAGAAACAGAGGTAACCTTGTCCTTATTGCTTATGTTTGGCCTGTATGTGACCCGAATTGACGTGAATCGTCGCCACCTTCCCTTGGCCGTGTTGTGAAAGTCGATGACAATTTAGGAGATTGAGAAGACTAATGCGCACTAGGAACAAATGGTTTACTTGTAGCTCGATTGCTCACAGCTCTTGGCCATTTCTGTGACATCCAAGCCAATATGTCCCGGAATACACCAAAGAATGATGATGTCCTTCGAGTTTAGGGATAAGAGTTCTTCTTTGTGTCCCCTGACCAGTTTTAATTAGGATTGCGATTGAAGTGATGGCTGAGGAATTCGGTACCTGTATCCATTTTTACCCAATTCGTGGAGATAGTGGTTTAAGACCTCATAGTTTGCCCAGTGCTCTCGAGGTACAAATATGGACTTAGTATTCGAGGACTGGGATTGGTTTTTCCTTAATAGCCCTGGTCGCACCTATGCATACCAAACATTGGATCCTTGTGACAGCACATAGATTTATGACTTTTTCTACAACAGGCCACTAAATTAGACATAATTATGTCAGGATAGGTCATCCGGTGGTAGTGTACATAGAGTAGATAGGTGTTTTGGGATTGGCCTCGTCTTTTACCGAAAATTCTACTAAATAGGTAAAAATCTATCGAAGGGTTTCCAGTTAAATTTTCAGTCTTCATGGTTCCTTAAGCGTCTTGCCACGCCTTTGGAGTTGGGTTCCATTGGAGTTGCGAATAGTCCTCTTGTTTATCGAGTCTATTTTCCCTTGGACCAAGTCCGCAGCGTTTGGGGCAAGAATTTGTCTGTCCTTTAGTATGACGAGATCACCAACATTACCGAGGATCTTAATCACATTCTGGTCTGGTTTTGTGAAGATCTCTTCCATTACTAGCTTCCAAAGCATTTGGGATAATATGAAATAAGGGATTCTCCGAATAGCCACAGAATTTGGTTGGCTCAGGCCCAGCTTATATATAATTTTTCTTATTTTGAGCAGACAGTGTTTCCAGTCTAAGAGTTGGAGGCTCCTTCAATCTTCACAGTGTCGCCTGCATTCTTCCATTTCAGTTCGGCATTATGTCCATGATGGGTCTTCCAATGAACCATATAGTATTCGGATCCAAAAATGCTTAGTTCGCATCGTACAGCCTTGCATACGTCCTGTTTCATCTTCCAGTTTGACTCACATCTGGTCCAAGAGTTCCTGTACCTCTGATGATTCCATCCGCATTCCCCCAAACTTTTCCAGCTCAAAGCAATCACTATACTACGTGCATTTCTATCAAACAGATGGGACCTCAAGAACATGTCCTTGAAGCACCCATTTTTCTCCACTTCGCCTGAAATAATATTATATTTATTTTTCTCTCTGCGAAATGGGAAATATTTTGATTGCCTGTCAATTAAAGTTGGAAATTCGTTGAACTTTTTCAAACGAATTCGCCGTCTAACGAGACGACCCGTGTATGTCCTGTACCCTGCTGGCGACCATTAAAACTTACCACTGGAACTAATGTCCCACAATAAATCTCTCAATATCTTTGCTGAACTCTATACATATACATTTTTTGTTAACAAAACACACACATAGAAAAAAATATGTTCATTAAAGTGAAAAATATGAGAAATGATGTTCAACTCCCACCTACATCAAGGATTCGTCGCTTAATGAATGACGCACACAAGCGTCCAATGTCGCCGAATAAATTTCATAATTTTTTGCTTTTTTTCAAAATATTCTCTGTGTTCTGTTGACTTTATTTTTGTGTTTAGATATACGTGTCAACAGCGGTTATTATTTTTAATCTATGAAAATGGTATTTTACACGAAACTTTAACTTGATTAAATGAGTTTAGGTCGACAATGGTGGTGGTGGTGGTGTGGTGGGTGTGATATGCAATAAAAAAAAAATATCCTTTAAGTCTGAAAGGAAGAAAAACGAAAATTAAATTCAATTAAACTTTGCCTGAGTAATAATACAGACTCACTGGTTTTATGGGCGTGTAAGGCTTAATGGAAACCGGAAAGGAGTGATTATGACATTAAAAGACGCAGGACATCGTTGGCATAAGGGAAGGTGGTGGTACCGGCAGTGTTAGGAGGTGAATATGGGAGTTTGTGTGCACAGAGACCGAAGGATTAATTGAAAAAATGCCAAATCTTACATCAGTGCTCTGAATTGCAAGGACCTCAAGTTGGGCGCCAATTTTTTCTTATCCCGCGTATCCATACCCATGTGCCTACTCATCATATAGGCCACGATGGAGAAGGTCATGTGTTTCATGGGAATTAACCTTCATAACATATGTATCTCCCTGTGTAGACAGATATTTCCTCCTCGGTTTCGAAACGTCCATTAGAATATCTAAGCAGCTGTCAAAGGAACAAACAAACAAAATGTACGAACATCCACTTCCCGAAATGTTCATTTAGTGCGAAGGGTTTACTACTTTCAAGGTGGTTGGGTTCACCCACCACAGGATTAAGGATTTCTGTATTTCGGTCATTAAGTCAATTCAGCAGATCCAATACCCGCACACAACTAATACACACACACACATACAATGAGTATGTCCATTGTTGTGAAGAGTCTTCAATAATCGATGAAGTGAACTTTATGTGGTAACATCTATCTCTAGCTTGATTACATACACACACGTGAGTGGTGTTCAGAATGGTGGTCCTGCCGTTGGTTGGACAGACAGAAAAAAAAAAAAAAAAACACCCAACCCCAAGCCGCATCGCTTTTATGTTGATTTGAATGCTATATTTAGTTTAAGGGTCTTCGACATCCTCTACACACCTTTCCAGTTTATTTATTTTGTGGTGCACAGGACTTACGCCAGAGTCCTGGTGGACAGGCCACACAACAGTAGTTGGTTTTTGCGCGCTCGAGATAGACGAATGGTTTATGATTACACGAAACGGATGTCACCCAAGGAAGGGTGAAGTGTGATGGACTGTGTGTCCTTTTTGCAGGATATGTAAATTTCACATTACGAGCTATATGGGCTATTTTAGGTGTAAGGATATTGATTTTATTTCGTTTTGCGACGTTTTCGTCTTCTTGTCTTCTTGTGGTTTCGGTGGCGAACGGGTAGTTGGGTGACAAATGGTGAAATCATTTATTTTCCGCTGTCAGGACATCGTCTTCCTTTGCTCATTTTGTAAATTGAGTTAACGTGAGTGATCATAATGTTTTATGGATGTAAATTGTTATAAGAGATCTATCATTTGTGTGACAAAGGAATTACATCTTGTCAAATGATGATGGATTGGTGTATCCGTGTTCGGTGGCGTATGTTTCCGCTTCGGAGGCTGCTTCCGATGAGTGTCGGTGAAAATGTCTGGATGGTGGAGTGTTAATATTTGCGGAAGGTCATGGAGAAGGATACTGAGAGCTTGTGGAAGGAAGAGTCTGTTCTATTAGAAATCCTTTTCTAGTCGCTTTGTACTGTTCTTGGAACGTTCACAAATCTGCTTTTTTGGATTGAACTCTGATGGTTGTCTACCGTAGAACATTTTAAAATGGTAGTTGCCTCTGATCCACCGCTCCCAGCTCTGCTTAAATCGAATCTAGAGCAGGCTGGCTAATGAAAGATAGAGCGCACTTTCATCTTGTTGTGTCTTCAGAAGACTCTGGAGAAACCATGACAATCCCAGAACCAAGAAAATCCTAGCGCTTAGCAGTTGCGACTTAACGCTCCTTACTGGGATTATTATCTGTCACAACCTCGCTGGAGAATACGATGGCCACAGGTAACATCTTCTGAGACTGTGGCGACATTGATAGTCTTTAGTATACCTTTCTACCTAACTACCTACCATACTCTATCAACGTAGTGGATGGTGTTGGGAACAAGATAGCATCTTGTAGGACTACACGGCGAGAGCTATCGAAGACTCGTTTGCACCTTCCTTGAGAAATGCCGCTTACTGGCAGAGATGAATGCACCTCATGGTCGTTAAGAACATCAAATCTCTTTTGGTTGGGAGTCCAAAGAGACGATTGTTTTTGTTCGCCATTGCCCCGATTTAATTGTCCTTCACTCACTTAATCACCAATGATCCTGACAGTATAAATCTGTTCATTTCAATTGGTTGTCGGACGTTTTCGGTCCAATGCTTGGACTTACGTTTATGTTGAGACGAGTCACTACTGCGTTTGATTTCCCTACTCTCCTGGAGTGTTTTGATTTACTCCTCCTGGCAGGATCGTCAGGGAAATAGCTTACCCTTTTGTATATTATCATCTCGGCTATCGGGTCATATGACTTAAGCCTTCTACTAAAGGTAGGACCTTACGCAGGTGACTATCCATGATTAAGTGGTCCCTGGTGTGATACCTTCACAAAACAGAACTTCTACAGAATTTCCTTGGGATAGGCATAATGAAATGATGTGAGCTCAGGAGATCCTTGTACTGTGGTTAAAAACCTCAAGACTTTAGGTATACAAAGCAATAAACATTTGCTGTGTAGGACACTTGTATCCCAAAGATCGCTGTGTCCTCGAAAATATCAGGAGATTTGAACAAAAATCCTCCTCCCTGTTTCACTCAGTTTTGACTCAATTTCGACCAGCCTAGGACCACTCTCTTCAGCAGTTGTAGGACATGTAAAGGTAAACCTGTACCCACAACTACAAACATTTAAAACACAATGCCATACGGCTTTGGTTAATACCTACTTCTTCTCCAATGATTCTGTCAACACTGTCACCAGTGAATGCTTATTCCTGCCGAACCATGGCTGACTATTTTTTTTGGATAAATTGGAACAAACGCCTTGCAGTGTTTCTGGTTGCAACAGGATGATGCCGCATGCCTCAGAGTTGGCCAAACCATCGTGTTATCGAAGCCGATGTGTGGTTGTCGTGTTATATCGAGAAATTTACCAACCAATTGGCCGTGTCGCTCGTCTGATGTGACGTCGGATTTTTGCGGTTCGGGGCTATGTGAAAGGCATGGTTTATACCAATAAGCCAAGGACTTTATATGACCATGAAACCAATGCCAAATTGGCGGCATATCGTCGTCCGACTTATACGAGAAAAAAAAAAAAGAAAAATATAGTTCAGTGCATTGACTCCTGTAGGGGTTTCCATTGAGGACATTTGAATGAAAATTTTGTTCCATAAATAATGTCAAAACATAAATTACACAATCTCAAATTATTAACAATTCGTCAACCGCATATTTCTCTAAATAACAAATCTAGGAGCAAGCCAAGGCATTGGGCCTGATCCTCGCATCACAGACTCTGAACTTCTTTATCGTCTTCACCTTTTGTGAGTCTGAGACTGGAGGCCATTTGCTCTATATTTCACGCTAAACTCAGTTGTTTCATTAGGTAGGTGTAAATGCAAATCTTATATACTTGGCCATTAGGCATTCTAAATCAAAAAAATGTAATAGAAAACTGTTCCAAGACTATGGCTGTTCTACGGAGTCTATTAGGATAACAGGGTACAACTATCTATTCTCTACCACTTGCTATGGACCCATTAAGTCTTCCATTTCCAGTTAGTTTTACCTAAATTCTTGAAAGGTACTCATACACATATGATTCTCATCCATGCAATTGTTGAAAGGATAGCCTATCCGTGTCATCGAAACCGCTCTGGCACTGATTCTGTTAGACCTTCAACTGAAGGAAACAGCTGCTAAGAACACCCTAAGCCTCAAAAACTCAATTTTTCGAAAGAGGCAGTAGGGGCCACTGAACTATTGCGAGATGGGTACTGAGACAGATTATTATATATCACCGTCCCATGACTTCAGCTTTTAAGCCGAAACATTCTTCTCCTCAAGGGAAGACTGGATTATCGTTTGGGCCACCAACTCAAATAATGTCTCGATGTTCATGGACAAGTCAAAAACTAACGAAGGTCTAGACTCTAGTACATACAGACTCATTCAAACTCGAAATTGTCCATCCTCTTAGGCTTCCCAATTACGGGCGAGTGCTCCAAGCGAATGTCTCAGCAATCACAGATTCCATCGACAGCATCGACAGTCAACCCGTCATGAAGCCCATATGATCCACAGTCGTCAGTTCGAAAATTAGTGAAACGATGTTGTGAAAAGGTTTCAGGACTCTAGCGAATCAGGTTCCAGGACACACTGCCATACTAAGGAAGAAACTGGCGGAAGAACTAGTAAAAAAGGTGACCGAACAGGATCTGTCTGTTCTACCGCCTCTAGCACTTGCTAAATTTAACAGCTAAGCTCTGGTTGAGATTGTACCTACCTGTTGATGTTTTTGTGATAGCATCGTCCAGTGTGCCTCCTCTTAGTATGTCTAATATTAGCTCTGAAATGAGTCTTAAAAATACAAAAAAAAAAAAAATGTATTCGGTGGCGTGTACGTAATATTTTTTTATTTTTTTTAATTTCTCAAAAACGTACCTATGATCCATTTCATGACCAGTAATCACTGAGATTATGAGATTTTATGTTTCACTACGTACCCAGAACACTTCATTATCCGACGAACCTGTGAGTTATTTCAAAGCAAAAAAAAAAACAACAAAACACTTATCCTATACGCACTGAATCTCCTCTTTCGTCCTTCGAGAATTTCCTTAAGCACGTCAATCACACACAAAAATACGTTGCTGCGTAGTTTAACGTGCTTGAGTGTAAATTTTCGGGAAATAGTTAATTAAAACTTTCCTGAACCTACCTTCGAGGAAAAGTTGAAAATATCTCAGGAAAGTGCCAGCAATCAGCAGATTCAATTACTCGATAACCAAACTGTTTTCGTGTCGTGCTATGGTTTTTTTTGCTCTTGTTTTCGTCCTTTTTGCAATCATTTTGTATTCCACCTCCGGTGGTGTATGGAAACAGTCCTTCCGAAGCTGTTATTTTATTGGTATTTTAGTAGCAGATACTCTTTGTAGATACTGCCTGGCACGTACGGTCACAGTAGTTGCTGGACCTCAACCAACCTCATTAAAAGTGGAATATGATGACAAGCCATAACGAATCGATGATTCTAGCCTAGGTCCTGGCAAAGTGTGGGAGCTATAATTAGATCTACGTTGTTTAATTGATTTGTGTGGCCAATTAAAAACGCAGTAGAGGCTGCGACTTTCAATTGAAACACGAACTCGTATCGAAACAGAGAATTTCTCTGTAAAATACGTCTGAAGATACTGAGTGGAGCGAAACCAGACGGAAGATACTGCCAGTTTATTCAATGGATTGTGTCATACCCATGGCCAGTACAATTCAGTTTATTATAAGAAACGGAAGTCTAGTTCTGTTAACCCACCTACTAAGCTCATTAAGCGGATTGACTCATAACAACAAGTAGTTCTAGAATCCCCCTATTTTTAAAGGAAT
This sequence comes from Xylota segnis, assembly GCA_963583995.1. Lineage (NCBI taxonomy): Eukaryota > Metazoa > Arthropoda > Insecta > Diptera > Syrphidae > Xylota > Xylota segnis. Next base: position 55,623,803 of record OY757238.1, on the reverse strand, counting down.
CACGGAGAACAGGAGGCTAATCAATACATCTGCATCAAAGCCAATCGCAACCTGTAGTGAAATATCTGCGCTGGAAGTTTTGTATTTCTGTGCAGCATCCTCTGTATTTATTTGTATACCCTCCTTCGGAACTGGAATAAGGACGACTTTTACCAATGATAAAGTAATGAGGAAATTTTAGCTCCAAATACTTACATATTCCTATAAAATCGGAGTTCAAAACTGGCCTCAAGACTCAAGGTATGAAGCTATGCAAGATGTCTAGTCTAGTTCGTTGAGATTATGGAAAAGTTTCCTTTCTTTGTGATATCCTTTCTGGCTAGCTCGTCAACCTTATAGTATTCTGGAACATCTCTGTTTAACAATAAAGGGAAAATTAATGTAACATCTCTTCTTGGATGGCTCTTAACATCCAACCTCATGCTGACCATACATACATGTTACTTTACCTCCGTCAGTATCTTTTCTAAGCAAATAACTGGTTTCACGTTTTCATTAAATTAGGATTTCTTCAACAAGAATTCCTGTCCATATTTACACTGAAATACATATATTTTCCTTCCAGGAGTTGTTCTAGGCGTGATATTGTTTTAACCATTCGTACCTTATATCCTCCATGTAAACACAGTGAACACAGTTCGGAGATTCTTTTTCTTGTTGTGAAACGGAATAGGAACTCCAGGCGATATTTTCTGGATATTCAAAGAAAAACCTGAGGGTTATCTTGGGTTTTCATAACGTGGAAACGTAGAGCATATCCTGTGAGTTCTGCCAGATTTTATTTCAAAGGTTATTTTGTTTTGTGCAACTGAAAGGTTAAGATCCAATAGCCCAGCGTTCATTGACTAGTTTCTTGGGGGAGCTATCAATTATAATCGTTTTCTGAAAGGACTTTGATTTTTGACTAAGAAATCCTATAATACATCAGCTTAGCTTCGACTAAGATGAAATAATTTTATTCAGGGATATGAATTCCACTCAGTTGCGTCTATAAATGTCCTGCATGCCAAGTCATACATTTTTCGGAAATATTGTGATGCATGAGATGTACTTCTACCAAAAAATCGATTTTTATTACATCGTCGTGACAACACTCGAAAACGGTTGTACAAGTTTGTTGGTTTCTTTAGTCAAAGTATCAGTTATGGAAAGTTTTGAAATTCAATTCAGAATTCCCTTGACGAATAAAATGTTAAAACATTAAGTAAATACTTTGGAAATACATTTGGGTACATTGACAGCCAGATAACCATTTGAAATCTGTAATCTTTTCCAGCTCAAGCTCAAGGAGCTGCTAGATAAAGTCGGCAGGTTATGAGTACTTCCAGACTTGGTAGAGTATTCATTTTATTTTAGCTGATATATGGCCCTAGAAGATACTTACGTGACGAACGCAGATCTGGTTTATCAAGCTTATACCTTAAGGCTTGCATTTAAAACTAAAACAGAATTTAAAAAGAAATTCTTAGATCTTATAGTATCTTTACAACTCTAGTCGAAGTGTTGGAATAGAATGACCCTATTCTGGCATACTCAAAGACTGCGCATCCCCTAGAATGACTTTTGAAGAAGCTGTAGGGCCGAGCTGGAAGAGGAGGCCATCTGTAAGAGGGTGACCCACCCACCTTACCTTTTCTGTTCTAAGTGCATCCTCATCGAGGGCCGGACCAACCCTATTCTGAGAACATTCAAAGAAAGCGTTCGAAAGACAATATCCAATCAATGAGCAGAGATATCCTTCTGAAAAAATCCCGGCTTGGAAGGATATTGATAAAAACTTGGCGCTATAGGTCGATGGGACCAAGGGCCTAGCTTCTCACAACCATTCGTGTTGTGCGTGTTATATTCTTGACACGAATGGAAGGGGCCTACTGTTTAATGCCGTGTCCGAAGGGCAATTTGTTATTTGAGAAGCTTTCTCGAGACACGTGTACTCTCGGATGTTTGTCAGATGTTCGCAAGAGGTGGGGCCGTGAAAAAACTTTTTAGGTGTTCCCCGACTAGGATTCGAGCTTCGAACCCCTTGCTCCATAGTCCAACGCACTAACCACTGAGCCACGGGGAAGGATATAGATACACATTTGAATAATAAAATGAACTGAAGCAATGAGTTTGATAAGTGCGTATCCCTACAGCATACAATAAACTGGTACATGGATGGATTAAGACTGGGAAGATGCATATGGTATAATGGTTGCATACTCAGAGCCTCTTGAAACTTTCCTTGGAATATACTAACCAAAGGCTGGTGGATCTAGTTGAACCTTGGATTGGATATATGTAATCAGATCAAGGCAGCTGTGATAACGCCTGAATAAGATCAACATACTGACACACAGACACAGCAGAAGGAACGACTTTGAAACTACTTTTTAGGAAACCAAAATATATCTCAAACTAAAGTATGGAAGAGAGGAACAGACGAGCTAGGCTTTGAGATGATATTTCCAAATTAAGGGAAGAAAAGGTACAGCCTCCAACGACACACTATGCCTATTCAAACAGGCATATTAGCGAGCCATTTAGGCGCATTCAGAAACTGTGTTCAGCCGATTATCGGAGGTACTCCGGCCTGAACTCGAAAGAAACACCAGGAGAAGAAGCTGCCTAGATTTCTTCAAGAAAAAAAGTTATTTTTTAACATTTTCGAGAAGTTTTTTTGTGTTTTGTGAAGATGGAGGAGCCATCTGTTGGTTTCTCTTTGAATCAAATGTGACTTTGACACTGACAGCTCTTACATGCTCAAAAAATTGACAGAAACTCAGAAATATATTTTCGCGGCTTACGTTTGAACAACTTTCGATAATATTGCAAAGTTACTTCCAAAATCGATACTGCGTTCCTTAAACAGTCAACATTTTGAACAAACAAGCATTGGTGAAGCTTTTCCTGAAAAAGTGACAAGGACCATCGAAAATGTATAAAAAAAATTGGTTTGACAGGAGTAGCCGTGCCAGTCATTTGAGTGAAACAAAAAATCCATAATTAATCAGGAGGCTTACTGGTTTCAAAAAAGCAGCAATCCTTGAAAAATATTAAAAATCCTATTTAAGGACTCGCCTGGAGAATGGTATCTAAAATAGTCACTTTTCGATTCGTTCAAAAAGTGTGTCGAATGTGTACTCTAGACTGCTGGCCAGAATATCTTTCAGGAGACCTTTTGAATGATTTCTACAAAACACCTTTGGACGTCATCCCTTTTCAAAAATAGTCTTGCATTACTTCATCCCAGTAACCTGTAGCTTTTCTTGGCCATCTACTGCCATGTAGTCACTTAGACTTTATTTTTTTTCCAAAAATAATGATTTTCCGATGCAGGAAGTCAAACTTCTATACGTAAGGATACACTACGATTGAAAATTGATAAACGACATCACTGTTTGGAATCCGATTCCCCGGGGACATCACTGTTTGGAATCCCATCTCCCAGTGAATTTCAAAAAAAAAATACCAACAGGTAAAATTTTTGGATAAAATTACACATTTAATCCCCCCAAACCGGGTGTGTACCAACTGAGAAGCGAGTGGCAGATCCTTAAACGAAATTTTAAGTGAAACTCGTTTGTCTGCAACTGACAGAACAATACACACCCCAATCTCCATCCCTTGTCGAGCTCTGTATCTACAACTCAGAAGCACGTCGTCTGTGGCAATTCGGGTTCCCAAACGAGATAGGCAAACGATTCGGATAATTCGAGGTCGATGAAGTGGAAACTTCTTAGTTCCGCTAATACAGAGATTCGTTTTTGCTTCCGAAAATTTATTTAACAAATTATTTTGAGAATAATTTTCAAGTATAGGTATCCCGGTATAGGTATCTCCATTCCATACGGGTGTAGCCTCCTCGATGCGGTAGTATCATTTGCGGAGGCTTTGCGGTACTGTGCTTTGTTCACATCAAATTGGGTTTTCTACGCAACCAAAACACATCACGGTAAAGGATAATTTAATTGGTTGTAGGTTTGGTTGGTGTTCCTGTTCCTGTTGCTGTTGCTGTTGCTGTGGCTGTTTATCTGCCAATGGAGCAATCTCTCGGTCTCTGGTGCCAGGACTGAGCCCTGAACCCTGAACAGAACAAATTTTAGTTCATTTAATTAGTTGCTCTCGGTTGGTTGGGAAACGGGTGGGCTAGTTGTGTATCCTTTGTGCAGAGGAAATGTTGGCTTTTATCAGAAATATGTATCTACATATATGTGTGTTGAATGAGTTGAATTTATACCACGTCGCACAGGTTTCGTAAATACAAATGGAATGTGTTTGTATAGCCGAGGCAGTGGGGAGGAAAAATATTTGCAGAACGAACAAAATGCGGATGTGATGCTAAGCAATGGCTGGTATTTGCTCGGCCGTATTTATTAAGCCAATTACTGTGCGAAATAGAATGCTAGGCATCCTCTAAGGTGCACTTGTTGTTGTACCTTTCATTTAATGTGACATTATCTGTGTTCTTTGGAATCGTTAATGAGATAAATTAATTCATGCAGAAGGTCTGTTTGTACAGAGAGTTCGGGAAAGAGTTGAGGTGTACTGGGCCTTGTACGAATTGTAATACATCCTCAGCCATTTGTAGGAAGTCATCCGGTAAGAGCTTGCTTCTGACTTGTAAAAAAGGCAATTCACGTATTACAGCCTGATGTCATGGTAGTATTTCAAGCAGAAGTCCTTTATTTGTGGGAGCATTTGCATGTGAACATTCAAACCTATTTCTCTCATACAGTAGATGGTTTTATCATCTAGGAATTGAAACGCCAAGATGTCTCTCTTCTCCAAATAAAACTGTTTTCCTTAACTTCTGCTTGATGTGTGTTGATGAGGAGTATCTAGAGCCAATCTGTGGAGTTTGCCAGGTTATTAACGCTCTTGCTCGACGTCTTCACAAGCGACTTGAACCAAGACCTGCCTATTGCTTGTTGTTTAGCCCAGAATACATGATTTGCATTGAGCAACCAGGAGCCAGATTCAATACATCTGATATCCGGTTCGATGGCGTATGAGTAACTCATTTTCTCAGTCATTTTTTGGTGCAAAGTTTGTCCATTCTCCCCAACCACAGCGAGATAGTAGTTGAGCCTGTTTGTGCCTAGGACTCACAGAATCAGAATATTTGAATTAGACTGCGCCACCAGGAGCCAGATTCAGGATATCAGTATCCGGTTCGATGGCGTATGAGTAACTCATTTTGTCACACATTTTTTGGTGCAAAATTTTTCCATTTTCCCCAACCACAGCGAGATAGTAGTTGTGTCCATTTGTACTAAGGATTCACAGAATCAGAATACTTGATTTGCTGCAAAATTTCAGTCTTAGTCTTCCCCTCATTCCCATTACCGCAAGAAGCTCCCAGCCTTTGGATTGTGCTGTTGCTTTGTACTTTATTCAGTCTGGTTATGCTTAAGCCTTTCTTAAGGTCAACTGAACCGACTACCACCACCTCTCGGAAATAGCTGCTATCTCATTGTAGTCAGGAAAAAGTAGAAAAAATTTCTACAGAAAATTGTATGAACAAATTTGTTCCACATACGCCACCGAACAGACACTTTCGTACTTAATCCTGTGTAAATCCAGTCGGAAGCTTCCTTGGAGGACACGGTTATGTGAAATCGTATGTCTCTATATTATCGAAATATCCACTTTATCGATGTTCATCTATCTCCATCCGATGTTTCTAAGTTTATACTTCTACCTGCGAGTTTTTAGGTTTGGAACTTGGAATCCTGGCACCTAAAACATTGCCTGGAAGGTATTTATTGATCTCAGTGCATTAGCACTGCTTACCGTCACTGTTTCCTTGCGTAAGCTTTAAGTTCCATGATTATTGTCCAGATTTGGAATCAATGGAGAATAGTTAATAATCCCACTCCGTCCAGGAGCAATCTTATGTTGTGTATCCAGTTCTTATTTTTTTGGTATTCCCTGTCCTTCTAGCCCTGACGAGGGTCATTTCCCCTTCCCTTGTAGCCCATAGATGTAGGTCAGACATTCGAGTGCCTGCATCGTTCTACCTGTCCTTGATGTTTGTCTACCACTATGACGGCAATATCGCTAGCACCGTCGTTGAACATTGAGTTCTCCAGAAAAGGATATAATGCTGTGCCTTGGAGAACTCCCGCCTGAAATGATATACTCAATAGTTCGGTTCAAGTTATATTCACTGTACTTAGACTGATATTCCTTTTGTCTTGAGTGCTTCCAGGATACATATCCAGTTCGACGTATCAAATGTGTTTTTGTTGTCCAGTCTAGTACCACTACCATGTTCTCCTCTTCATCATACTGCTGGTTTGGTCGTACCGTCTAAAGTCCCCGTTGCTGGGCTACTCACAATAATTCATAGAGAGCATAATTCCAATGCTTCCTTGCCGTAATGCCCCCTTAATAACCTAATCCCGACACACTTCCTGTTAAAGAAATAAATTGATACAACACCAGCCTTTCGCTTACAACTACTGGTGGCTAAGACAACTTATATCCGGATAAACATCTATTTTTAGATATCTGAGCCTAATTACTAGTTTCATAGCACGTTTATCTACATCAATCACTATCTAGCTCTCGAAATAAACTTCACAAGAAAAAAGGTTCCTTCTCCGAATCACATCAATCCTAAAAAGAGATTTAAACAGATAGGTATCCATAAGTAACAAATGGAAAAGGTCTGAACTCATTCACATTGCTTTAGGCTTTTTGTTCCTCAAGACACATGTCTCATCCCCATTTGATTTTCTGATATATATCTCTTCCTGCAGGACGAGCAAAAAAAATCACAAATAATAATCTGAGATTACTAAGAACCAGGAACCAGGAACCACCACACTCCCACTTCCAATCCAATTGTTCTGGTTATTTTCACTTGTATGGCGGATGCCATGAGAAAACAACAATGACATCCCGGCATGAGATGAGCAAGGCTCTGTGTCAAAGCAAATCAATAACTTCCGACAGGATAATAATAATTTCATTTAATGTTCGTGCGTTTCCTTCCTTTTTGGCAGGCCTTTCTCTGCTCGGCCTTGTTCGGTGTGCTTCAACCAGTTGTCCTGCGGCGAAAAGGACCTACTTCTGTTATTGATTGAAGATCATATCGATTGTGGAGGAAAATTACAAATTTATTACTAATGAATTATGGAAACAAATTTACGCTTGTAAATATTAATGGAAATAGATTAATTTGCCGAAAAAAAAAACATTACATTTTGGGAAGGAGTTTTGGCATAGGTATAGGACACTGTTGGAAGGACGAGAAATGGGACTTTAGATAGATTGCCATCACTGTCATAATGTAGGCCTTTGGAAGGACTACATACTTGGATTTAAAACCTGCTTGGATATTGTAAATCCTTTTCGCTTGGCACCAGGTGCGACGTCATTCTACCTAAGCAGATGGATTGGTGTGAATCTGATAGGATTGGTATGATAGCTGTGCCGCGTGGCGCTGGATAACACGCGGTGCAATGTGCAATTTGGGAACAGCTCCTCTGAACTATTCCAAACTTGCACCGGATTTCGGCAATTAGATGCGCTGTCGTGGTTAGTGCGTTGGGCTATGGAGCAAGGAGTTCGAGATCGAATCCCAGTCGGGGAACACCAAAAAGTTGTTCACGGCCCCACCTCTCGCGAGCGTCTGACAAACATTCGAGAGTACAGATGTCCTGAGAAAGCTTCTCAAATAACAAATTGCCCTTCGGACACGGCATTCAACAGGAGGCCCCTTCCATTCGTGTAAAGAATATAACACGCATAGCACGAATGGCTGGGAGAAGCTAGGTCTTGGGTCCCATCGACCTGTTGCGCCAAGTATTTATTTATTTTTTTTTTTCGAGCAAAACATCCTTCATGTGAGTCCTTTTAACTACTTTTAACAGAATAGCCCTTTGTTATATTCATTCTAAGAACTATAGCTCACTGGTCCCGTTTGCGACGAACTATACGAGCTGTACAGCGACATCGCCCTGGTCACAAAAATGCGCATCAGTCGTTTAAGATGGCTAGGACATGTAGAGCGAATGGACACCAATGCTCCGGCCCGTAGAGTCTTCGAATCAAATCAGGAGGGACAACGCAGTAGAGGTATACCTCGCCTAAGGTGGCGCGCACAAGTAGGAGGGGACTTCAACCGAATTGGAGTGCACAGCTGGAGGCAGTTAGCTAAGGACCGGGCTAACTGGAGAGACTTGTTGGTTGAGGTCCAGATTCACCCCGAACTGTAGCGCCACCTAAGTAAGAGCTCATTGCTCCATCATTTTGCCTTTGGTTTTGGAGCTAGATAGTGGTGTTGTCAGACCTTAGGTTTGAGGCTTTTTCTTCAAGTGCCTGCCAGTAGAGAGTCTCCTTTAAACTGAAAGCTTCAGAGAGTTTCACTTAGTTTCATAGAGTTTCTGTATAAAGATTTTATGTATTTGGTCATCCTGTTGACAGAGATTGGGTTGCATGTGATCTCATGTCCTTTTAGTCTGACATTGTTCTTTTGAAACATCCCAACTAGAGATGGAATCCGAGAAAAATGAGTATAGGACCTCTCGCCTGATTAAGTATGCAAGGTGGGCTCGGCCCTATTTAAAACTTCAAGATTTGCTTGGATTGAGATACCAATTACTTCGTCAAATCTATTCTTGAAGTGATTCCGCATAGGCTTTGTTAACAGGATATTACCACAATTCGAATGATTTTTCTCTGAATAATGGCTCAAGTGCCAAGTCAAACTGTTCGAGATCTGTATGCTATGGTCGACTAAATGGTGTATCTTCAATAAGTTTTTGTTGTCGGCTAAGGGTTTAGTTATCGGCCTTATGATGGCAGTCCTGCATTCTTTATGTCAAAGGACATAAGCGCTCCAATTGATACTCCTACTTCTAAATCAGATAAGTGGATTGACACCACTCTTTAACTCAACTCACCACAATGACACAATGTATCTTTTAGGTCATAGTGTCAGTCATACGAGCCATGGTCTGAACAAAAAGATAAATTAATCCCACCTCGTTCAGTTCTCTCAACTGTACCCCCAAGCTATGCTAGTTCCTGCAGATATCCTCCTCTCACCCAGCTGAGCACTATAAATCAAAGATTGTGTCAAATGCACATTCATAACCAACTCGTTTCAAATTAACATTTCACCTCCAAGCTACTGCGTCATTCCGAGGCATGCCACCTAATCCCTTCAGGCTAACAGAGACTGTAAAAAATATGAAGCTCCACGGAACGAAAGTTGGTTGGGTTTGTAGCTGGCAAATGACTAATTTCATGGAATTGCACGCTCTCACAAATTCGCGATATCAAATCTAATATTTCCGGTCCTGCACCCCCAATTACGAATGCCACTTGTCCACGGAACTGAAATGGATAGCTAAACGGAATAATACCACCCCTGAGGGAAGTAATGTCTTTCCTTCAGAACAGGGAACGAGCATTTAGAGGTCGCGAAAGGAACAAAACAACAAAAAGGACGAAAAAAGTAAGCGACTTCATTAAAATTTAACATATTTGTGTTTCGATTGTGTTCGTCCTTTTTTTCCTGTAAAGAGACAGAATCCTATTCACGTTGTTGCTTGGAAAGGAAAACAACAGAGCGAAAGATTATCTCAACTCGTCTCTGCTGTCCTGCTGGTGATATTGTAATTTTTCTGCTCCATAGGGCGTCCTTCAGGGCTGTGCGTTGATTTTTTTCTCTTTCACGCGCCTATCACTCCTTGGCAATTAGGATAAATAAAATTCCAAAACTAAACGACTCCTCACGGAACAATAATCACACGACACCATGCAAATTAAGGATAAACGCAACAAGTGCGACCCTACACCCCAATTCGCCCCACAAGTGCGATCGATTGTAATTTTTTTTTTCAAATAAAACAAAACTCGTGCTTCGACTGAAAATATCCCCATGGCATCGGGGGACTTCAAGGACTCGTAACAAAGTCTAAAGTAAAAGAGCCAAGAGCTAATGTACACATCCCCATAAGCCTGCACAAACAATCCCCATAATATAATCGCCTTCGTGTAACAAAGGACTTCCCAATCACAACCCTTCACAATTAACCAATTTCCCAAAAAAGTTGTTATTTTTTTTTTTTATATTTTTATTAAAATCGACAAAAAAAAATAACAGAAAATACCCCAAAGGACTTTTAGAGGGTGAGGATGAGAGGATGAAAATAAGTTTACCCTGAATATCAATGAGTGAAGAAATATTGGGTTGTGAAAGTCCTTCTTTTGTATTCATTCTTGTTCTTCTTTTTCTTTTTTAATGCAAAAGTAAAATAAATTAAAATAAAAAGAAAATCGAAAATGAACCCTAAAAAGGGTATTAAAAAAATAAGGACCCCCTGTTGGTGGGTTTCTTTTTTTTTTTGTTAGGTTCAATGAAGGGCAATGGTTGCTCAGGTGACTTTATTCATTAGATTCACAAGGACCTCCTTGACTGTGTTTGATGGGAATATTAAGAGTGGACTTTGTTTATTAAGGTACATTGGTATTGTTTTCGTTTTAATGAAGGAGATTGTTTTTTAGCATATTGACCTAGCAGGGCACATGGGAGGCGATCTTTGAATTAAAAGTTTTCAGGATATTGAAATGTTTTGAAGGAGTATCTTTTATATTATAACCTTGAGTACGCAGCGGAAGGGATATATAATTTGGTTGTAAAGAGCCCGAATGTTCGGCTAATTATACAAACGTGGTCGGTCTTTCGGTGAAGAGAAAGTAGTCCAAGACAGCAGTCTGTGGCAATCCTTTTAGGTTTTCGAGACATTACGTGATGTCTAGGTTCTGGTCCTTAGTTTTCATGAGCTACTCATTGAAGATATAGTATCCCCGCAGAGATGGGCATTAAGAAGAGGAAATAGTACGATCTTTATGTAGATAGCAGAGTAGCTCTGAAAACTCAATTTATACTGGCGTTACTCAGAAGTTGTGGATCATAATTTCTATCAGCATTTCTGTGATCTAAGACTCAGATCTGGTTCATCATGTATTCAACATCTAGACGAGGTACATCAGACCTTTCATAGTAAATTGGCTATTGATGGAGATGGTAAGAAGGATAATTCATCTGATTCACAGTGACTCTAGGTTCAGTGATTTTATGAACTCTCCCGCATCGACTTAACGTTTGGACTTGATTTGTCGATAACAGTTCTGTATGTCTACATTGCCAGTCTGAATCTGACTACCAGGTCAAAGACCCAGGAAAACCATAACAATGTCTGTTTGGTCATGTTTACGGTTCTCATGTTGGAAAGCCCAAATCAACAGCAAGATCTAGATAAAGCCAACAGTCGGATCACTGGTGGATCCATTGTGAGCTCCTGTCCTGACTTACCTGAAAACAAATACAATGTTTGGGGTAGCTACATGGACTCCCTGCACCACCCTGAAGTTGTTATAAATTTCAGAGTGGTTGGCGGTGGCTTCCCTTATAGGTCGCCCAGGTCTTCGGATTGATATTCTTCTAGACGGCCGTTCTTCTAGCTCTGCATAGGCTTGGGCATTCGCGGAGGAATTGAAAAATATACTCTACAACCTCTGCAGAGGTCATAATTTTCTACTCGTATTCGGCTACATTGAACCGCCATGAGGTTGTAGCCGGTGATGATCCCCGTGAAGAGTGCTAAGTTGGGTCTGTTAAGCGCAAGGATTTGTTTGGTTTTGGCGACATCATACAGACTCTTCTGGAGACACGACAAGATGGGAATGTGTTCCATCTGTCATTAGCCACTGTTACGATGGTTTTCTACATTTCGTGTTTAACTAGGGCTAGAAACACAGGTTTCGTCATCTGTCAGGTCTTATTCGAAACGCTTTCTTACTAATTCGTCCGCCAGTTCGTTCCCTTGGATGCCACTGTGTCCTGCGACCCAAAGGAGTGCAACGTCATGGTTTGTCGTGCGTGCCGTGAGTTCTGTTTGACAATGTTTTACCAGTTTTCATTTGACGACTGCGGATGAGATAGTCTTCATGGTGACTTGACTGTCAATATAGATGTCGAGCAGGCAATTTCGGGTTCAGATACCAGAGCCTGCTTCTTCGTCAGTTTTTGACTCTGCTGTGAAAGTCGTTATAATATTCGGGTTAGTCGTCCTGCCGTTAGTCCAATCCTCTTTCGCAATGGTACGATGGTCCGTGTCTCCATCTTTCACCGAGATCTATATTCCAACCGAAATGCAATAAGAAAACCTGGTGTCTAAAGGGTTTCTGCTCTTCGAATGTCGTATTGCCAGACAGAAGATATTGACTGATGAATTAGTGCCAGGATAAGGCATCATGCAGCCCAAATTTGAGGTGTAACTTCAAATTCCAGAGCCTGAGGCTGAGTTACCAATCCAACGAAGTTTTTGAATGACGGATTGCTTAGATATCATTTTGTGTCAAGTAAGCTTTTCAATGCCAGAAGTTGGGTCTTCTTCTTGGCTCAATTACCAATCTAAGGCACCTCCTCCAAGCTCATGGAAAACCTGGTAAATTGCCAGTTAATATAGTTTGCCTGGTAGTATGGTTTGGTGACGACAATGCATCAAGGGATTAGAGACTACCTTCCTGAGGGATTGATTCTGCACAAGTAGTACTCCCTGCCTCTCATATTCATTTCCAGATTCACGTCATTGCTCTTCTGCCTCGAATCTCAATGTTACTCGTGACAGCACATTAAAAAGGGGTATGGACAACGGAGTGGAATGAAATGCTTTAGAAAACCAATGCTATTTCCTGTCGCTTAACCAAACCGTAACCGAAAAACTTTCCATTTCCTGTATGTATTTGAATGATAAATTAACGTTGGAGAAGTATTTAAGCTCATCCGCCCCAAGTCCTGATGAATCTAAAAGAAGGAAAGAAGTCAAGAACATAAACCAGAACTTTTGCCTGGTTGAATCGAATTGCTTGAACACTCGCAGTATGACTTATTTTCTAAGTCCTGTAAGGAAATCCTGTGAAAGGTTGACTTTTTCTGAAGATCCTGGTAAATTAGCTTGACGCTGTCATGGCAATCGTTGTTTTCAAGCGGCCAACTGAGTGTACCAAAGTCTAAATCATCCGATTTGCGTTTTCTGGTTGAGGTTTGTTTGTTGAATTACGCTTAGTTGACCCAAAAAGCTAAGGAAGAGGAGATAGGAGAAGATATTACATCTGAGGTGGACCAATCGACTTTGACCATCTTTCACGGTGGTCCTCCACATTGTTTATGAGTCGGATCGAGGGCCTTTTTCCATCTTTGGCCGTGGTACCCTGCATTGATTTTCAAATGCCTACTAGCGGCCAACTGAGTGTACCAAAGTCAAACCCTCACTCACCCGCAGTAATAGTTGATTCTCCTAACTCTTCTGTGGTACTTTTCTAATTGTACACGACTGCAGTCCACTCACGTGCTCCAACAAAGTTTGTATCAACCACACACGTCTATACCACTAGACAGTCGGCAAATATTGGCATTAAACCCTCTCGCACAGCTTTTGTTGGCAGAAATTGGACCAACGCATACAAAAGGACTTTTTCTTTCGAAAGTCCCAATTAGTCACTCAATACCTTCGTCAATGTCAACACAGAACACACAAATTTACTTTATCTTGGCCCTTAGTCTCCCTCCCTTAATGCGGTTTCCAACTTTCTCCACCCGATGCTCCGCCAGGTACCCAACTATCCTTTCGAAATTTAAAATTCGCAGCATGAATGACTGGCAATTAGTTACCCTTTAAGCCGTTTTCCTATGTACGCGATGGTTTGTAAAATTGGAGTTAATGCCTATAGATACGATGTCATAGCAAAAGATACAATTCACCTTTACTTTCAATCGTTCGCAATCACAAGCGCATTGTCATCAAAGAAACGAACTCATTCATCATTCCGTATCTAAACAACAAACAATCCACCCCAGTTCAAGCACTAATCCTCAAACAGGACATCTTAAGCATCTGTGAAATCCTCCCCATGATAAGGTTGTTATCTGAGAATTAAATAAGCAGTTTACCCAACCATCTGATGGAGGAAAAGCCACTCCAATACAACAAGTGTTTGCCTATCTGCTTCGAGATGTATCCATAAATATTTACACTTTCGGAGATGAATAGCAAAAACCACCCGCAGATACAAAAAAAACCAGAAAATTCACCAGAAACTCATTAGAAAATTAAGGAAGCGAAAAAAAAGGAGAGACCCCTTCTATGCGGAGGCAGCTCTTCTGCCAGGAGAACCAACGCATTTGTATTCATTGTTTGGCTTCAAAAATTTTCCAGGCGGTTCGTTAAGACAAAGTATTAAATTAATTAACTGACGATTCCTCCTGTGGGATGGAGGGGGATGGGGTGCGTGAGAAAATCCAGGTGAGACTCGTATCGTATCCATGTAGTTATTGTTAAGGCTTATATGTGTCTTTGCTCACGTCGTCCTCCTCCTCGCATGTATGACACCAGAGTTGAAAAAAAGTATCGCAAAAGTTTGCTTTTTTTTTTTCTTTTGTTTGGCAGATCCTTGTCTATAAATAGAGACGGTTTGTGTTATCCGTGAGTGGGGAGGGTTAAATAATCACGTTCCTGTGAAGGAACAAGCCCACGTTGTGGACAAAGTTTTGAGAGGACGATGACTGGAGGAATCAATCTATTTACATAGGACACTTCCGCGTGTGTGAAATTACACCGAGACGCTGTGAGCACTTACACCCAGCTTATGCTTTAGCTTGTGACGGACCAATAGACAGATGATGCGTTGGTCTCGTGGTCGTCGTTGGACACTTGTATTTAAACTTTATTTTTAGATAAAGTTTTCAGTTCCGGGAAGATCTGTGGAACTTTTTTTAGAAGCACAGGTCCTGGGAAGATTATTTTCTATTTTTTGCGCTGACATTAAGTTGGACGGTTGGATGTTCCATTTGATGGCAGTCGAGGCTTAAAAGTTCTGCATTAAGATGGATGGACGCGCTGATGTGGTGTGGTCAGCGGGCGATTTCATTAGCCCGCCCAATCGGACTTTGCCAGTTTTTGCAGTGAATTTTATCTTTAATAGGTTGGCATCTATGAACAGGTTATTTGAGTAGAAATGGAAGCTTATATGTGATGCATTTACAGTTCCTAAGCAAGGACTATTTGATGGCGTTTTCATCATTTGATATTACTTACATTGTTACTTAGCTGGTGCTTCAGTTAGAGGAAAATCAGGGTCTTCACTATCAAGCATCTCCATTCAACCCGATCGTACGCTAACTATCTCCCTCCGAATCGGATGAAATCCGACGATATCTTCACGAAACTTTAGATCTTTGTCTCAGGATTTGCAATATGACCATGGAGTCATCCACTTTTTTAGAAAAATGTCATCCAGTTCTCAGCTTAAAGTATCAGCGGGAAACTGAAGAACATTACTGATCGCTTTGCAGGAGAATGTTAAGTAGGACATGGTGGTGGTATCTTGACCTTGGATTTCACTCCATTTAGAGGTTAATGATTGTTTCAACGTGAAACCAATAAGAACAACATCCACTACCATACCGAGTTCTAGCACAACTTTTTCAGGAAAAGTATCGAAATATCGAAAATACTGATCCGACGTGGTGCTAGACCATAGAAGTGTCAGGATTTAGTCGAAAGGAGACTGATTTGACTAAAATGAATCGGTTTTGGGAAGCAAAAAGTTGTGTAGTTCTTATTTAAACAAAATCCTGTTTACTTGTGATCCAATATCCAATCTAGCAATAGAGCCAATAGGCTCTAGATTCACATGAATAGTTAGGCGTATTGGTTCATGGGTCGTATTTGGTATTCCCATGGAGCATCTTCATTTGCGAAAAGAAAGAATCTCTCTCGCCGACAGACAAATAGGAAACCTTGATAGTTACCTCTTCTTGCTTTTCACGTACTTTTCGGAGGAACATAGTGTGGAGGTAATTCGTTCGGCTTTTTAGTGAAAGGCTTTGTCTTCAAGTCCAAACAGCAAACTGAACTCATTCAATTTTTAGGTCAAATTCACAGTCTTGCAACCCCACCTAGAGTGTGCAAGCCAAATGAGAAAGATCTCTCTACATAGTATGGACACAAACCACGTAGTATGATCTGAAACCTGACAACACTTGACTTTCAAACTACAACACGACAAAATCCATATGAATACTGACAGCTGTGAAACTGACAGATCACAATTCACTATCTCTGAAGATTTTCCTCCTTTGTGTCAAACAGAAAGACTGGTCTAGAATATTACCTTTTCAATGGTTTTAGTGTTCTAAACACTACCTGTCTGCACTAGCCGAGCAAAAGAATACATTGACTTACATTGACAGTTGCTCTTAAAACTCTAAGATACTCTACTAAATGCGGCAAAAAAAGGCTTCATGTAAACTCTGGTCTTGTTAAGAGTGAGATCCTAACAACGTTAAACTATAAGACCGTCGTCAGCAACAAGAGTCATCTTCTTAGTCAACTTGTCAATGATTTATCTGCAAGTTTACTTCTCCGATAGTTTTCAGTGTCTCTCGAATGGACATCCAAGCATTTATCTGACAAGTTGGAATGAGAATATCTAACCAAGATTATTAAACTGGACAAGATCAACGTAGGTATCCTTTTCTACTTATCTGGAAACGTCAGACCTAATAGCCGTAAGATGGTCGACAATATGGCCAAAGAAAAGAACCATCGCCATTAGAAGTTAGCATAACTTAATGGTTTTTCCTGAACTGTCATGATATGCCTTCTGAACCTATCCATTGCAAAAAGGCGTCGTAAGTCCGATCACTAATGAAGGGTCAGACCAAAGCCAGTCACTCTCAGATACCTCCCTTCTAGAAATATTTAATTTTTCAAAACTATAGTACACGTGTGACTGTCTTTAATTGAATTATAATTGAATTTCAAAAGACGGTTCCTAGGTTAGGTTAGGTATGTGGGTAGGCGACTAGATCACGTCGCCATACTCAGGTCAGTACAGACCAATTGTGATACCCAAAGGGGAAAAAGTCCCTTGTCCATTGGTAAACCCTACTACTAATTTGCATCTTGTGAATCACCAAACCATCCTGTTGATTTGATGAACCTAAAAATTTCATTCATTGATCTTTTTGCTAATTCTTCAAGGTCACAGAAAAGGTGTCGCCCTAGAAATTCGAATCTAAGGTGGATAAGCCCAGGGCAGTGACAGAGAAAGTGGATTGTATCCTCATTAGCTCCCTCGTTTCATCCGTGAGTCTTAACTTTCTCATGTGGTACCGAAGAGAGTTATGCCCTGTGATAGTTCCTATAAGGACAGAAAGGGACTGCCTATCCTTTAGCATAATTCGGTCGGTCCTACTCTTGTCTAAGCAAGGCCATAGGCTTCTGGTGATCACATAGGTGTCCAGGGAGGTCCATCTATTATTGGCCTCACTTCTGACCAGGATCCATGCCATTTGCTTCAATGTGCCCGGCGGGATGAACACCGAGGTGTCTACCTGTTGCGATGTAGATTCAGAGCATCTTCTTGCCAGTTGACGGTTCCTAAAGACGGTTCCTAACTTATGTAGAAAATGACAATGTAAGACTATTTTATACTCGAAAATATCTCTGTCTTATCCTGGTGATAGTGAGCTAAGAATGTTGTAAGGAATAGGTGAGTGGACTATACTAGGAGTTTGTGAAATACATTGTTGGAAAATGCAAAATACCCTCTTGTACAACTCTTATCCACTCCTGGTTGATGTGTAACCTTCTGATATTGAAAACATTTCATCACTGAAATGCTAACTCGGTCTTTCTTGAGAGGATACAATTCTAGTTAGCCATACAATGAGACAAGATCTGCTTTAAAGTAGTCCAGCAGTTGCATCTGACATTTCTAGTGATGTGTTTCATATCCCATAATCCTTAAGGAATTGGTCTCTTACGGCTTACCAGGACAGCTGTTAGAAATCAGCAGCATTCTTGATGTCCCCTCAGCAGAAAAGACTTTAGACAACCTACTGGCTTACTACATGCGTGACTCTTTTCTTTTTGACACCTCCGTCTCTGTAGCTTGCGGAGGATGACCAATTCCTTTGCTATTGACCTGCCTTTGCTCGAAACAGATGGTTCACGTTCGGTGCTGATGTGGTGAGTGCTGATACTGTAAACTTCTCATCGCTGAAGTGCATCCTTGGCTTTCTCTGAAATTTATAATTATAATTTACATCTGAAAAGAATGAAATATTTAAACATATCCTTCGTATCTTTCGGAACTGACAAATAGTAGAATGAACTACCAAGTCTGGGGTCCAACTTAGACTAGAAAATTGCAATGGGATGGGATCAGATGGGATGTTTAACATATCCTTGTTATATCTGTTTTTTGTACTCGCCTACATACATTCGTAAGAATTCGTAAGGAATTTCTATCGGTGGTCCTGTACCACAGAAATATACAAAACGACAAGGATCTGTTGCTGTACTGTACTGTAGAGTCGTACTAAAAACGTATTCATTGCTTGATTTCTACGTCGGAGCTCTTGTTTTTGAGGCTACATCGGAGCTGTACGAACTTCTCCTGGCTGCTTGCACAAGTGAAACATACAAACCAGTCGATTTTGGAAAGACAATCTTTGCTAATTCACCGAAATTACCTGGTTTCTTCCAGAAAACTTGGTCTAAGTTTGTCTCAACTTGCTTTATGCCAGAAAAACACTCCAAGTTCACATTACTTTATATTTTATGTCAAAACTGTGTAAACCTTAATTGTTTTCGAAGTAAAGAGAACTCTCTTTGAATCCTTGAAGGTCCTCTCTGCTAACCACCTCGAATGAATAAACGTTCTCCTTTCCAAAAATTAATCTAGACTAAGTGGCGCCTAATGATCAATTTAATTTCAATCCAACGTCTGTGTTCCACATCCATTCATCGATACAATGAGACCAGCAGTTCACAAATAAAAATCTAATTTAATTAAATCTCCTTCCCTTCAGCTACAGTAGTAGATGTTGTACTACACATACAAATGGCAAAGGATCTTCCTTGCTCATCTTATAAATTAATCATCTCATCAGGTGCCTTGTATCTTTTATTTGCCATAACCTTTCAGTAAAATTCAAAATATATTAAAAAGAAGAAAAAAAAAAAACAAAATAATTCAACTCATGTCATCACACGTGTTTACTTTCAGAGATTAATGGAACCCCACCGCTGTCATCACGCACAGACGCACAGTTAGTGCCAACAAAATAAAAATAAAAAATAAAAATAATGCGATATCCGTAAACTTGGTATCGGCGTCATTATCGACACACACACACACACACACTCAAATACACAGAAACACACACAAACAAAAACACAGGACGAAGTATCGTAACTCTTCGTAAATCCCCAGGATACACAGAATTTCGATATCGCCTTCCCCGACCCGTTTTAACGACCCATAAAGGAGGAATCGCCACAAACTGTATACCCACCGTCGCGCCGTGCCCCGTCGATTTTCGGTACAATCCAGCAGTAGAATCAAACAAACAGAACTGTTTATGGGTGCAGTCGGCGAGCTTGAACAGAAGACGAAAACATTCGAAAGGTACGAAAGTGTCGAGGAGAAGACCAGGCCAACCAGCTTCACATCGGTATTCTCAAAGATAATCGATGGTATGCCAGCTGCAACGATGTTTTCTAAATTTAAGAGTGGCACTACCGGTCCACAGAATCCCGTCGATACGAATCCAATAATTCAATACTTTGAGATTGGAAAGCAGACAGCATGCGCTGGTCCCGAATTGGCATGGAAAATTCATGATGCTTATCGGAAAAGTGATGGCAAGGTATGTATCTGTATCTGGTACATGTTGGTAGTTTGAGAACTTTTAGTAATTTCACATCAAGGTAAGGCGTTTGGGGTTACTCCAGACGGTCACTCAAACGGAGGGAGATGCCTAGTTGTTCGGAATAGGACGGTCGACCGGATTTTGGCTCCTATTTGGTGGCGATGGCCTTTGAAAAGTGTACATCTGTACCAGGGAGTGTGGGAAAACTACTCGGCTAATTAGGTTGTTGTTTGTGTGGGCTATTTGTGGTTTTCGAAAGGTTTTCCAATAATTAACATGACAAGGGTAAATTAAATTCTGCTCCTCTCCCGGCAACTGATTTAATTAAATCAATAATCAAATTGACGAGGTCAGACGCTGCCTCGAAAGGGTTCCCCCAGTGTTTAATGTGTCCGATGAAATTCTGATGTGGATATGAATTTGGGCTTTCGAAAGTTCAAAGCGATGGGAACGGAAATAACTCGTCCACGTGCGAGCTATTTATAGACACTTTGGCAGGTTCACAGTCTGCTATATTTGGACTCATGCACAGACAGGATGGATTTACGTTTACTCTGATTTAGAACTGTAACTGGCAATAAGACATTGCCAAGTTGACTTACCAAATCGAAATTAAAGACTTAGAACTGAAACTCGAATCAAGTAGGACGAGGTCGTCCTTAAAAGTCATTAAATGTACAAAGTCGAGTACATGTCATTACCATCTGTTGGACATAATTATAACAAATATTGCAATCAAATTCACTTATAGCCAATCCAATAGAAAAAGCATTTAGCCCATGTATTTCTTTACAGTCTTTGTGTACTGTCCTGTCTTCAGATGCAAGTGCTATCCTATGGTACATGAATAGTTTGACCCCAACCTTCCTATTAGTCAAGTGAAGACTTTAAAGACTTAAAGGCGTTCACTTTCCAATGAAAAGATGCACATCCTCAAGGAAGGACGTTTAAATTATTCGATAGTTGTAGACGAACACAAAGACTGTTGTAAATTGAACTATGCAGCGATACTACTTCATCCTCCCAACATCTGACCACCATCGTGATCATCACATTTTTGGAATCGTATTACGGAAAGGTAACAAATTGTAATCATCTACTTTGACTATCTAAAGTACTTTTATTTACGAGGATTCCACTCCTGCAGAAAATATTTAGCCCGACTCAACGCCTAGCTTCTTAAAACCATTCGTGTTATGCATCTTAAACGAATGGAAGGGGCCTACTGTTTTATGCAGTTATACTCTCAGATGTTTGTCAGGTGTTCTCGAGTGGTGGGGGCTGTGAAAAGTTGTATTTGTTGTCTATGCATCGATGCACGAACCTTTTGCTCCATTGTCCAATGCACGAACCGCTTGAGATACGATGATCGATCGCTCCACTCATGCATGCCGAACACAATTTAAATGAAATTTGAGAGTTCTATGTGATTTTGTTTTAGTTTTGAAAAGGTACAGCATATATCGATTGATCCTGCTTTTATTCCCAACGAACTCCTCGGTACATACTTAGTAACAGATCCTCTTCTAATCCTGTCTTACAATAAGGAATATACGGGGATTATCCGACAAAAACAGAACTTGTGCACTCGGAAATAAAACTAAGATACATGGCATATCCTTTGGCCAAGATCCCTTTGAGGCACTACTACCTAAGAGCCAGTATGTGAAAGTCCTTGGTTTCTGTATGAATTAAATCTGCAGAAGGGAAGTACTTCGTACATATTTGACAAATTTTTTGAGGAACGATTGACATTTAGACATATTCTGGTCAAGGAACTCCACACGAACCTAACACAACCTGTCAAAATCGACAGCACAAATCGGCAGCATTCCCATAAGGCGTTTGAAATTTACAATGTCCCTTCCAAAGTAAACTGAAGTATTTAGAAATAAGTGAGTCAATACCACGACGATCGAAATTCATGTCGAATGAGTGTTTTAGATCGTTCGGCCAGAATATCCTTCAGGATTTGGGTACAAGCTTGTGAAGGACTTCTACATATGTACATCCACAAATTGATTCCTCTCATCCATCCATTGATATCCTTTTCGAAGAGGTGTGGTTGGGATTTTTAGTCAAATGTTAAAGTTCTTAAACTTCTTTGGAATGTAATATCCACACACTTTTTGACAGCCCCAATGTTAGGTCAAAATGGGATTAATTGTTGTCGTTTTTGAGGTACCCACTTCCAATTTCATAAATTCAATGAAAACTTTGACTGATCTTTAATGAATTCACAGTTTAGATAGAATCTGGGCTTGAAATGTTGCTTTTCATTTATATCTTCCTTAAGACGCGTACACAACCACATCGATGAAATAAACTTACTGTCACTTCAGACGTAAAAACTCCTTTGGCGTTCCTCCAAATAACATGAAATTTTGTCAAGAAATCAGTAGAAGATCCACCTTTCTAACGTATTGTCAATAGATAGTCTCACTTGAAATACATTTTTTTGTAAAAGCCCTATTTCGTTTGGACAGTACCCTGGACAGTCTGCCATAAAGAGAATCATTTAGACCTCCGATCTACTTGTTTCTCTCTATGGCAGGCACCTATGGCATTTAAGGGGGAACAGCCATTCAATCGAAACAAAAATTGTGATATATACTCGAATCCATATGTCGCATTTCCCAGGGGAATATATTGCCTTCCGCTTCGATTTTTCTGTCTCATCATTCAAATCAGGATACTCCATCCCTCACAATAAATGGAAAACATCTGCAGGGATTACTTTACTTTGGCATCCCTGCGAAGTTCCTTTATTTTGAAAATGTTTTTAGTACAGCATTTTCAAAAACGCACTTTTCCTTTACCCATTTTTGAACATAAGCATGGATGTAAGCATTAGGGGAATTGTAAGGGAAAATCGCTTGGGACAAGCATCTTGCTAAAATCAGGACTGGAAGAGTATCTGACAAGAATTGTGTTACTAGAGCGTATACGTACACGGTGGCGTATACGTAATTTTTTTTTCATACATTTTTGGGTTTCGAGAATTTTTTGTTTCCACTACTCACAGCGAAGCAGTATCCGAGATAGTTTGTGCTGAAGATGCACAGAAACTGAATATGTGATTAGAATTGTGTGATCAGAAGGTGGTACCGGGAGCATTCCATCAAGGTGGTGGCGGATACTTACCTGCCTTTTTATACAGTCTTGGGTTCCAATACTGTCTATTTCGACTACTGACAGCGATGCAGCAGTGGAGCCCGCTTGTGCTAAGGATGCACAGTAACGGAACATCTGGACAGACTTGTCTACGTCGGTGGCGTATACGTAATTTTTTTTTCATACATTTTTGTGTTCAAATAATTTCTGTTTGCACAACTCACAGTGGAGTAACCTCTGAGCTATTTGGTACGGAAGATGCACTGAAAAGGAATATGGGACTAGAATTGTTTTATTAGAACGTGGTTTGGCGAGGATACTTTATAAGTGAAGCCATAGTCATGATTAATGGAAAGGAAGTTCCTGATTAGTAATGATAGGAGAATCCAAATGTATATCTCTCTGAAAGTAGTCTCGAATTTTAATAAGCAGGCTAGCTATGAGTTTATTTGAAACAATAAGCCATTTGAAGTACAGTACTTGTCAAGTGAAATATTGGAAGACTCTCGATCTAGAATGTCTCATTGTCACTTGACGTAGTTTTGAAATTAGTGCCTAGAATCAAGGTTAGTACATGTTTTTCTGCATCTATGATATGTAAACCAAAGTCAATCCAGTTAGAGGCTATGGTTAGCTAAACTAGGCTAGATGCGCTTTAGAAGTATAATGCAAAAATGATTACTAGTATTTATATTCGTTTAGTAAAGGTTGATGTCCTTCTTATTGCTGTATCCTGCGATGTCTTCCCTACATGAATACATTTCATTTATTGGTGTTGCAAGGGTTTAAATCAACACCATATACATAAGTTATCACATAAATATGTACTTTCAATCACCAAGTGGTAAAAACGTCGTAAAAGCCATTTTGACCTGCGAGTTCAATTTTCTTTTAATTTAGTTAATTATCATCTAACCTCGTTTTCGGAAGCAGTCAATATTTTTGCTTTTTTGTGTACTTTTCCTTGTGTAAATAAATAGAACATCAAGTCAATATGGTTGCGTAGTGCTGTAATAAATGACGATGGTAATTAGGGTATGGATTATTGGTTAACACTTTCATTCATTATTGTAATGAAACTAGTGGCTAAAAAGGCTAATAGTTCACTGACATTGACAAGAGATGGCACTTGAATCAATTTAATATCATGTAGCCTACTTAATCGAGGTGAATAGCTGAATCCTTAAGACCTAGGCTGCATCGAAAACGTAGCGTGGGGTTAGTTAGGTTTATCCATTTACCTCACAGATCATCTTCTCTTGAAGACATTTAAGGCGATACCCATAAGGCGAATATAGGTGAAATTCCAATAAAGTTCGGATGTTCTGATAACATTTACAAATTCGAGCTCGAGTCGGAACTGTCAGTCCTCTACACCACTAGCATCAACTAAAGGATTCTCCTTTCCAAAAACTGTTCGAGACTCAGAAAGCTTTGAATACATTACCCTTTTGAATACTGAAAAAATTACAACTATTCTCAATAAGATCGTTCAGTTTTTGGGCATCTTATGCATAAATTTCCTTACAAAGTGCATTGTTATGTATTCTATTGTTTCCCTTAGAGAAAGCGAACAGAGTCATGTAACGTCAAAGGTTTGTAGTTTCTTGTGGTGCCAGACTCATACTGCGTTTTTGTACAGAACACCCACTGACTTAACTCCTTGGGTCTCGTCAACACCCCATGGAACCACTATTTGTATTACTTCAAGGAGCTTCAACCTCTCATGGAGGTATCTCCCGCTTAGAGGTTAATGGATGTCATACCTACAACGAGAGTGGGCGGTTTCTACACTGCGCTGTAAGAACTTGTGATGCAGGAGTCCCCGAGCTTCCATTTCTTTCCTGCAATCCTCGTAGTTAAGCGCATTTGCCCATATTTCAGATCTATACTAGGGAGTAGCCTGGTTCACATCGCTTATTCATCTTTGCACCTCAACGATTGCCGCGATCCTACTGAGTGATCTTCAATCGGATCCTGACTTATTTTTTTGGCAGAAGATAAGTTTGGAATCTAAAATCATTCTCAGGTAGATCCCAACTAGTGACCACATCTGGCCCAACATGGAACTCGAATCGTGTTGGACAACAATCTTCATCCGTACCATGGCTGGACTCAGTCTGTGGTTCGAATAACCGCCCGTTTTATGACTTGATAGAATCTTGTTCACTAGACCAACAGACCAAGACCGTCGCCTACCAGGAAGCTATCTTCGGGTATCTCCATGCGGATGATTACATTGAATCTACCAATGCATCTGCTTTGATTTCTTTCAGCTTCCTACACTGCAATCTGCCTACAGTAGGGATTGCCCAAATGAGCAACTTAGACTTTCTTAATAGCTTCCTCGAATGGCCCTTTCTTGGTCTGTAACCTAATACAACTTCTGGGTCTCCTTTCATTTGCTCATCAACAGGAGGCATTGATCCTACTGCTTCTGTCTTTAGGCAGTTTTTGTACATATTCAGCAGTATGGGAGGACATGTTCAGAGCTTCCCCTAGTATGCCATCAGGTTCGGGTGCCTTTTTGCAACATTTTTGGTGCTATGAGCAGCTCTTCCTCGGTGAACCTAGCGACAGCTTGTTGCTGGGCAGAAAAGGTATCGAGGAGCCTAGCAAGCTGTGTCGTCCTTATGCACAAAAAAAAAAAACCAAAATTTTCAACGTCTTTGAAAAAAACAAAAAAATGTTACGTATACGCCACAGAAGTTGTCCCAGACACTGTTTTGCAAAAGTTTTCTTTACTTTTAGCGTACAAGTCCTCAAGATTTTTTGTAAAAGCTTCTGTAAATCGCTTCAAGCATAAAAGGTTTTTCAAATTTCGTGCAATGTTTTGATGAGTAGTACTCCTTTTTTGTGGTTGGGCCGAAGGATGGATATGCTCTTCCTTCCTTTTATCCCAAGAATGTTGCTGGTAGGTTGCTATCTCTCCCTTTTTCTAGATACCCGAATTCCTTTATCCCATAAGGTGCTCACTGTCCTGTTACGTTTCTATTACTCCAAATCTTTTCTACTTCCGTACTATCCGCTCTGTATGGAAATCTAGAAACTGGTGTGTACGTGCCGAACATTTTCTCTGGCCTTCCCCTCAGTTCAGGTAAATAGGAGACTCCAATGCATAGTTGTCTCTTTTTTAGACTGAAGCTGTTGAAACTCGGGGTTTTTCAACTCAGACATCGTAGGTCCTTCGAAGTTTGCTTGCCAATATATTCGTTGGTAACATGCTGGCGATGACACATGTAGCCTCATCGAACACCGTCCGAATAGCAAAGCATACTGCACATAGTATAATGGCCCTTCTTGCTAAGGGCTTCGTTCTCAAAGCTTTCGCCCACAATAGTGTCGCTTATATAAGGATTGGGTCCTCCAATATGAGTCATTATCCTCATTAATTAGGTCACCACCCATCCATATTAGAGAAACTAATAGCCCGTACTTCGAACTTTCATTTGCAAACACTTTTTGTCATTTACCATAGAGGCTTTATTACACAATTAGACCCGAAGGACACTGCTTACCTCACGCTACTGTTGAACCTTCCCGGTGGGCAGTACACCTAATATTATTCGCCCTCGCGTCATAATACCTTTAATTTGAATATTTCCAACATCACTACGCCTAGACAGCCAAAGGATATAAAAAGTTCTACCTAATAAGCATTTTAGCAAAAAAAAAAACTTCCACAGTTTGGTCCATCATTAGGTACCTGTGGAACCTACACCCAGAATAGCCAGTCATAAAGGAAACCTGTGATATATCCATTTCGCAGTTAACATCTGTCCCATAAAAAGG
Organism: Xylota segnis; assembly: GCA_963583995.1. Taxonomy (NCBI): domain Eukaryota; kingdom Metazoa; phylum Arthropoda; class Insecta; order Diptera; family Syrphidae; genus Xylota; species Xylota segnis. Next base: position 55,597,171 of record OY757238.1, on the reverse strand, counting down.
AAATATCCTCCAGGCGCAAATACAGCAGTCCATGACAAATAAAATTCCACATCGATACCCAGCTCGTCCACTCCTCAGAATTTCATTATCAGCGCGAGTTCCTTTTTTTACCACTCCAACCCACACGGGTGCAATTCACCGAAGCAGAAAAGCGAACGCAAAGACACAGAAAAAAAAAACAAATAAAACCGAGAAACAGAAAATAAAATCACCTGTAACCTCTCGCCATTCGCCCGAAACATCTGCAGATAGATCCACGTCCGATTCTTCCTTCAGCTAACCCGAATGAACATAGAAATCCTTTTGTAATTCAATGAATCAGAATTCCTTATCCATCCGTCTCGACCGACCCGGCAACAGCTTGCAAGGATATTTAATGGGGTATAAAACAGTAGACAGGATGCCGCGAGACATACAAATGATATTGGCACACAGTGCCAATGTTTTGGACGGCACAGCACTTGGTTTCGAATTCGCATTGGAATCCTGCTTTGAATTTCAATTCTCATCTCGCATTGGTTGTGTGTAATTAAATTGAAATTTTACTCACCACCACCGCCGCCGCCGCAGGCAAATATAGCCCGCGCACAGGACTGGAGGACTGCCGGAGGAGGACCCTCTTAAAATGTCGTCTTTTATGCATGACCTACATCAGCAGGTACACTTTGAGAGAAAAAGATTTGCCGTTTACTTTTTCGTCTCTCCATTATGAAAATGTTCCCTAAAATAACATCAAATGTCCATTAAGACAATGACCCACTTCCGAAGGATTCGTTTCGAGAGTGCAAGCCACTAATGTGGGTATGTGTGTTGGTGGATTCGAAATGAAGAGTATTGTTTGTCTGTGGAGGTACCTAACGCCATCATCATGTCATAAGCGCAACTTTTGACTTGATATTCGCGCAAGGATCTAGAGAGCTACCATTAGGTCTGCACCATATCCCTCTGTCGTGGAGGCGGTTTCAATCTATGAACCAAGAAGCGCTTCCTATGATCTTTGGCGCTATCGTCATATCTTCATTTTTGTGGCAGGATTCTATAAAGTAATCAGCTTAGAGCTAAGCAAATTCTCGATAAAAAAAGTACTTGTAACGTTAAGAGCGGTTGTCGGATGTCATAGAGCATATCGGCAAGTCCCAACTGTGTAAGCTATAGGATATGACAATCTCCTGTATCGTTATACGATAGGAAGCCATAGAGATGGAATATACTAACAAGGGCATTTACTTTCGGACACCAGGACAGCTAGACTTCCTTACTTGAGAATTGTCTTCCAAGCGGAGGTCCTGGTAGTAAAAAGCCACAGAATGACGGGAATATCCCCATTTTTATTGACAGCCAAGTGGTCAGGATAGCAATTCTTGGTGTTCCAAAGAAACTGACGAATCTGCAAGAAAAAGGTCTACAATGAGCCCAAAGTCAAGCAATTCAATCGATCAAAGCTTTACTCGCGCGGCTATCCCAACAGATGCTTACCACATCTGATATATACCAACAAACTCCTACAAATAAAACTGCCAGCTACACACTGGCCATAATGAGACACAATGAGACTTAAGCTCTACGATGGCCATATGTAGAGGGTGCGGTGTCGAAGAAATTCACGAGGATAAACTGCCCTACTGTATCACTGCCTAAGTCTAAGTAAACTAAGGAACAGAAAACTAGAAATATACTACTTTCTGGGCATAATAGGACTGTCTACTGCCTCACTGAACTGATTTCGGAGGACGAAAAGACGAGCAGCAGGGATGTAGACTAGGAAAAATGCAACTGATACTGATCCACAGAGTAAAGTCTTCTTCCCTTTTTCTAAAGGCAGCAAGACAGACAAAGCTGGAGAACTTTGTTCACTGGCTTTCTAATAAGCAAATTGGAATTTGGACTCATCTCTGCAGTTTCCATGCCAATGCACTGCATAAGACGAATAGTTGAAGCAAGGATACGGTCTTAAGTAGTGTTATACCCTTTTTATTATTCATATCATCTGTATGTACTTTAAATTAAGGCTAGAATTGTTGGACACATATCCTTTTAGCATACCCTAAACACCTTCGTGTTTTTCATACATTTCTATGAATCCAGTATCTTTGACGTTTCACATCCTTGCTAAGCCTTTGAAGAAACTGGAGGTAGAATATGAAAGTGTGGTTCTTTGAACGTGGGACAGTAGTTTCATAGTATCGATTGGAGTAACCACTCCTTCCCTGTCAGGCACTCTACCTTGGTCTTGACATGTCAGATTGAGAAGCTGTTCTGAGCATTAGTTGTCTGCTCACGGTTCAAGGCAATCCTAATGGACAGGGCTTGTAGAATTATAGGACACACAAATCGAAACTGAAGCTCATTCATTGTTTGAAACTTTGTCCCAGTTCTGGGATATCTTCCTAACATAGCTTCCAATTAACTTAAAGCACCTATTGTAGCCCCAATGGTGATATTAAAGTCTCAGCAATCCATTGCCTGCACTACACACTTTGCTTATTTGTTGTGCATGCCAAGTAACCAACACATTCGGTGGGAAATTTTTAAAACAAAATTCAGCCTTCGGTCAAAATATGTTTTGTTGCAAATGTCAGCAGTCCTGCTCACCGACTAAAGCCATCATCTTCCTGGTGGTGGAGGTGTACGAAACGCTTCAGAGAATTTTACTAAAGTAGTCTATGTCGTGACGGTTCCTGGAAACTCGCCTGCGGTTTTATCCACTTGTTTACTTGGTGAACGTTGTATCTATGTATCTTGTTTTGTATTTTTATTTATTATTGGTCCTGGTAACGGCGGACATTTTGCGTTACTCGCAAACATCTTTCCGGAAAGATGTGGAAAATGTTTTCAAAACTTTTACTCTGTTTATGCTCGAATAGCCAACGGTTACTTCGTGATGCATTTTCTGAAAACTATCCTTGATGGTGGATTGTTATGGAGACAGCTGCAGTACTGCGTTCAATATAAATGGGTTTCCAAAAGTAACAACAGTTCCCTGGGCAGATTGTTGCATCCGTGAGTTCCAATAACATGAATGTGCCACTATTTCACTCATAACTTATGACAGGGACCTTCAATTTTCTTATAGTTTACGCACATAATTCACAGTTTAAAGGTAACTCTATGTGAAGAATAATATAGACCCCCTCATGTCCGTCAAAGGATGACCTAAATTGTTGCTTTTAGAAGTGACTAAGGGCTAATTTCTCGGAAAATTTGGAAAACATCAGGAATAAAATCGATTCGTCGAAGCTGATGATTCTTACTCACTAATGCACAACCTTGACCACCGTCAAACATTGATAGCTTCCTCTCAGTTTCAGATGCCTAGAGCTTAGGAGTTCCTTCGAAACAATGCCACACTGTTCTGGCAATGAGGTAACCTTTAATGGGATACAGACAGAAGCCATTAGTAGAAATAAATGGTTTTTCAATAAGGATTTAACAATTTTATAATTTATTATAAACGCATCCTTAAATTCTTTTAAGTACTAGTTAATGTGAAAATAACAGTGAAGGCTTCCAGTTTTATCTCAGTGACGTTTAGGAACTATCAACGTTTGGATATGATGGTAACTTACTACCCCTTTGATCATTTAAAACGCCGCAACTTTTCCGAAATCCTGAACTTTGTCGAAAAATCATATTCAGCGATGAAGTTCATTTTTGGCCTAATGGGCTTGCCAATAAGCGTAAGGTTAGGATTAGACAGCAACAAACCCCCATGTGCTCTAAGAGCTTCCATAGAATCCACAAAAACTGACCGTGAGTAGTAGATTTCATCCCAGAGTAGGTCCTGATTGCATCATACTTTATCGTCGATAAAAAGTATCGCAATCTTACAGTCAACGGACTTAGATATCGTGCCATGTTGGAAAACCCTTTTTGGGCAGAATTATATAGAAATGGCATCGGTGATGTGTGGTTTCAACAAGATGGTGCCACATGCCACACAGCTGGTCAAAAAGTAGATATATTGAAGGACAAGTTCAGTAATCGTGGAATCTCAAGAAATAGTCAGATCGAATGGCAACCTTAACCGGTATCCCATTTATTTTTATGGGTTTGGTATGTGCCAATAAGCCAACAACGTTTAAGGAGCTATGGAACAATATTGGATGGGAGATTGAGAACGTTTCAGTCGATATGCGTGAACGAAACGTGGAAAATTAGCTCCAAAGAATCAAGCGCTACAAACATGCATACGTTAGTTATATGAAAGAAATCGAATTCTAACCTAAAATGCATATATGTGTGCTATATCAGAACTAAATTTCAGTCCGGTATTTCAATTATTCGGTGTTTTATTCAAATTCAAAATTGTTATGTCCTTATTGAAAAACTCTCTAATACCAGATATAGTTTCCTGTTTAAGGACCTTACCAGAGAACTAGAGTAAGTTGTTCATTATTTTGGGCTGGTTGTGGTATTTTCACAATCCTGGCAGGTATATCATGGAGTTCTTCTTGGAGTGATATGCGTTCTAGTTGAATGTTCAGTCTGGTTCGGGCTTAGTCTTGCAGGGTGTTAGCCTCTATTTAAAGTAGTTTTTCAGAGAGTTAGGCTTCCAATAGAAGTGAAGTCAAACGAGGGTATCTCGTGGGATTATAATAGAGAATCGAAAATGTTCAATAGGATTTTGTGACCCTTATGACTGTCCATCACTGAGAATTCCGATGCACCAAGCAATACCTTATGCGATGGAAGGAGGCACCAATTTTACGTCTGTTTCTGGAGTCATTTTGGAAGGACGAATACTACATGAAAACAGCTTGTCTCATAGGACAAATTTTATTGTTGGATTATTCGATTCTGTTATAGATCAGGCCTTCTATAACTTCCTAGCAAAGCCTTGAAAAAGAGCTAAAATGACAGGAGTATCACGGCTCTGCTGAGAATACCTTTTCAAGATCTTTTAAGACCAGGTATTGTATGTATAAAGAGAGAGCGAGTGTGGTTCGATTTAGGGCTGATTACACAAAAGCTAGTTTGGCTTCCCAAGCTTTAATAGGATGCTTACTATCTGATACCGTCTAATCTAATTTTCTTGCTATCTTGTTACCCATGCGAAATGCCCAAAGTTTTCCGGCTCACCAATCGGATGAAGTTCGAGATGTCACATCTTGTTTGAAAGTTTCTGTGTCTTTGAACTTCGTATGCCTAAGGATAAGTACCTGCTTAGTCTGTCAATCCCTCTATTAATGTAAAAGTAGCACAAACTACTAGTCAAGATCTAGTCTTCTTATAGTGACAGTATTAATGGCATCTCAAGTCACCAAACCCTCGATATCCATGATTTGGTTAAAAGGATTGCCAAGCTAATTCAAGCGAGGGGGAGTACTTAGTTTCTGATACCACCTCTTATAGACACAACGTGTTCAATTATCTAGTCCTGAATGGCCTCCATACATTCAAATTGCACATAATAGATTGTACTTGCAGTAATTTCATAAATACCAGCGCTAAAGATACATGTGTCTGATATAAGAGTGTTTACACTAATTGGAACCCTTAACAGAAAAAAAAAGAAGATAAATGACATTCGCTTCGATCTAAACTCGCATGTCTAACTGTTGCGTGTCTCAGACGAAACCCTATCCAAAGTAATGCATAACCCAGTTCGAAGCCCTTAATTATTTAGATACATTCTTATCGAGAGAATCGACGATTTTCAGGTAAATATTCTCCATAAACACACGCATTATGCATCCCTTCGGCAAAGAAAACCAAATAGAAACTATAATCTCTACCTCGTCCTGGGATACGCAATTACAATAGTAATGAACTCGTACGTAGGTCCGTAACTATATCCATCAAGGGCTGGAGTTAATAGAAATTTTAACAAAAACAAAGCATATTCCTGTCCAGGCTATTGTTAAGGCCATAATAAATTAGGTATTCCCAACAACACAACCCACAGGGGGATACGACAGAGCATTTCTGTCACATGGCCATGGTAAATTGTATTTACACTACTGCCATCAATTTGCCATATTCCTGGCCATTGTCCAGGACTACCTGTTCCATAGTTCGGAGTCTTGCGTGCATGTGTTGTCAGGATTTAAATTGCTAGGCCGCGGGTATTGGTGGAAAACACATTTTGCTGTCGTTTATAATTAACCATTTGTTTACGAAAGGTCCTTGCGGCACTACATTACTCATACTCCTTTGTGTTGCAGGAATGTTCCGTTTTTATATTCGAAAAGAAAATCGCGGAAAAACTTCACAAACCCAAACGAAAGGAGACAATCACAGAGATCCTCAGAGCTTCAGTGAAACAACTCGAAAGATTTCGCCACCCGAAGGTAAGTCCTTTCGCCTGTCGATTTAACAAAAGAAAAAACAACAACAAACGAGTGATTCCTAACCGTTTCCACTTTTAGATTTTACAGATCCTTCACACAGTCGAAGAATGCTCTGACACTTTGGCATTTGCAACAGAACCAATTCTCGCCAGCCTTGCGAATATCCTTGCATATCAGGTGAGTGTTATTTTTTTTGTTTTCGCATTCCCTATTCAAGCAAGGAATCCATTTCCCATGGTCTTATTCTGAAGACATTCTCGCCATTGAGCTGCCATCTCCTTGTGTGTGCACTGAATTCGAATGAGGGCACACACAAAGGACGACGGTGGTTCTCGTTACACGAATATCAAATCACCATCGAGAGATGAACTTAAGTGCATTTGCAGTTGATATTGGACGTAATGCAGGCGATGAGGATGTTCGGCACTCGTGTGTCTGTAAATTGAATTAAGAACCATTTAAAGGGTTCACTGTGTGTGCAAATGGAGCCTCGTTTGAACGCCGGAGTGGGAATTATCCTCGAGAGATACGAGATTTTTGTTTAATCCTTTTTTTTTCGGAATTACTACCTTCTAGGAAGCTGGAACTTATGGACCTGTTACTGGACCTCCAAGTACGGGCGCATCACAGCCGACGGCACCTGTGGTGCAGAGACCCGCCCACGCCCGGGAGTATAATTTCTTGGACATTGAATTAAAATATGGAATATTACAGGTAAATGGAACTGTTGTGAGTGGGTGTGTTCGTGCGCGCTTGTGGGGGTGGCATGTCGGCTTTGAATGGGAATAATTTTTTTTTTTTAATTGAATTTTTCACAATCGCGCGTCCACGTGTGGGTTTCTGTTGATGGCAATTATATTTGGCCGAGATCCGAGGACTGATTTTGTTTTCATACAAAATTCATTGGATCCGTGAGGGGCGTTTTATCCTGACATTCGGAGAAGCCTTTATTCATGGACCTGATGATGCAATAGTCCTTATTCAATTTACCAGCTGAAAATAATTCATTTTGAAAATTAATAGCCAATCTTGGGTATTGGAATCGTGTGGGTTAAGATTTTAATTTTGAAGAGATTCAATAAACCAGAACTGATGGATGGCTGTCAATACTCATCCCTTGACCTTAACCAAGGTCTTTGTATCCTGGTTGCGTGAGATTGTGAAATTTTTTGATCCAAAGGACGTTGCTCACGGCAATCCTTATTCATTTGATGTCAATTACTCTCCATTTTAGTCAAAACTAGTAAGTTTAAGTTTTCTCTAATACAAATCCTTGCTGGTTTATCTTAATGGTGATTAGGCCGAAGCCAAGTAGCACCTGGTCTACCTATATTGCTACCTAGCAGTCTTTTAATGGTTGAAAAGGCTTGAAGAGCTCAACCCAAACTATGTATCCCTAAGCCAACATTTGGCAGGAAATATGAATGAGCTATGGAGAAGATATTTCAAACGAAAATCAAGCTATCAGGGAGGCTTATATGACATTTTTTGACGCCCCCTAGGCATACACAAAGAATTCTTGTCTCCTGTAGTACTAAATTTATTCAGAAATGTGGCCAGTTCCTCGTTCAAATTCACAGACCTTTTGCAGCTGTGTTGATCTTGGTTGGTTGGGTGGTTTAGACCGGGCCTTGGTGAGGATGCGCTTAGACTAGAGAAGGTACATTGTACTGCGCTCTTACTCTGGAAAACATCTGCTCCTTTGTATAAAAGAGCTAATGGAAGCCGTACAGGCAGTGCTGAGATCATTAAGATCATTAAAAAGGTAGTCACCTAGAGTTGCTTTCTCTTGATTTTAGCAAGTGGAAGTCGTGTACATAGGAAGTGATTAATGGTCTCCTCTTCCTTTTCGTCCATACATCTTCTACAGAAGTCGTTGTAGGGGATGCCCAGTCTTTGAGAATATGATTATGTATATAGTATAAGACTTAGACTATCTACACCAGAGGAGCCTCTTTCAGCCAGTGCTCCATCAGACACCCACCAAAGACTGAGGTTGTACTGGCCCTCTATTTCGTTAAGAGATACGATGCAGTTTTTCACTACTGTAAATCTCATAGTGCTGGATGCGATTGATTTGATGGCTGCCTGACTGTCAATCTACACATATGACAGAATCCAATGCTGAAACTGCATTAACCACCAGTTAATCAACTGCTTAAGGGGTGACATTGATTTCGACCTAAAAAACACGGCAATAGTATGGGAGATTAAAGGAGAAGTGGATGTCGAGGTCTTTTGGGAAGACTCCGGCGTCGGCTCCTGTTTTGTGTCCAGAAAGTCAAAAGACTCATAGTTGACCATACGACAAGTTGATCACCTTATGTTCTAATTCCCAAGTTTTGGCATATTTTGTACATTATTGTCCGCCTACCTGCCCTTCCTGGTAAGCCTCTAAGGTACTTCGCTTCTTTGGCTGTCCTTCCCTTCTTACTGGAAATAATTAAAAAAAAAATACTGACTTTGACTTCAAGCAAAGAGCGCTTTCCATCGTATCGCACAATCCTCTCAGATTGAGTAATTCTAACGAAAATCTCGAAGTCTCCGAAAGGAACAGCACTCTCCTCTGCCTGGAGTGTTGAATTTTTTCTAATCTTCTCCATGGCTCCACTAGGGATAGGATTTCCTTCCAGAAATGGTATTAAAGGTTCCAGGGTGTTTTTCTCTCAAAAGTATTTCTTCTGGCCAGAAAATTGTTGTTGAAGGTAGTAACTCAGATTTTCTATTCATAAATCTGTTTTAGGAAAACGACTTTTGGATGTCTCTTATAGGGGCTACTGGAATTGCAATTTCCTTGAATGTTTACTATTCTAAAGCATCGTACATCAAATCCAACCTCATATTCCTCGCATCCAGTTGGTGGCTGGGATATGATATATTTCAAAAAAACACAGAGCTGACATTTAGTATCCTGCTGTCTCATACCGGAGACACTAATTTCATCAAACTTACACACAACTCAAGAGTTGGTAGTAGAATCTGGATTAAATAAAATATAAGTTTGTAGATAAATTCATTGACAAACAGTTTGCGGAAGGAGTAGCTCTCAGGCTGTCGCTGATGTACATCCAATCATACTGTTGCATAACCTAACTCCTACCTTTTTATACAAGTAGAGGGCTGTACAAAAATCTAGTCAAGTATTGTGCCAAGTACCTACTACTTTGAACCTCCACCAGAAACTTCAAAATTCAACTATTTGGTACGAAGCCCAGCTGCTTGCTTTTACCCAAAATTCTGTCGTGCCGTGCGATTGGAAGAGACCTGCTGTTTTACTCGGTGTTCGAATTTTGACAATTTTTTGATAGGTATACTCTTGAATGTTTGCCCGCTGCTAGTGATATGTAGAACTGAAAAAACAAGAAAGGGTACTCGTAGTGTTATCTGGGAACCAAAATTGGGAATTCCTGCTCAATGTCGAACGAACAAATGACTGAGCTCGATACCTACGTAAAGGTGGAACGATAAAAACTACAATTTTAGTACAAGATATTTCGAGTATAAGTTGCATACTGACTCATAATTCACTAATTTTTTCCTATTTTCCAAAACACGACTTGAACACACTCATTACCTCAATAGCCGTCGAAATTATTTTACTGATTTTTGATTGATACACGGATGGTTGAATACTAAGACTGAAGGTAAGATGAAGTTTACAAAACCTAGGTGGCGCTACTTAAACACTGTCAAAACAATGGCAAAAAAATACCTTAAATTGGGGAAGTAATCTCACACATATTATTAAGAAATAAACTGTACTGAAGAGAAGGAAATCAGATCAAAATTTTGCCTTTCTACCTCATTTCTTCAAGCGCCATCTATAGTATGTAATATCATAGCACTATCCAAGTTCCAAACCCATCTCAAGACGTCATATTTCGTTACTCACTTCGATGACACAAGAGTAGAAGCAAAGGTGACAACTTATTTTGATCACAGATACACATCATTCAAAGCATGTAGTTCTGCTTTCAATGAGGCTATTTTTATTAGCGACTGAACTGAAAAAATAGAAAATTTTTGAAAGAAAAAATTTGTCAAAAATAGGTTACGCATACGCCACCGAACCAGATACTGATATCTTGAATCTGCCTTCTGGTTGCACAAATCACGTCAGATATTCTATTTCTTTGAATCCAAAGCACAAATGAACTTTAGCCTCCACAAAGGTATGTTCTTGCTATGTAGGCACCAGTAGTTTCCACGTACTACTGCGCCTACCACTACTTTATTCTGGAAAAATTGTTTGCAGTAGATGAGGCCATTATTTCACTTCGTCGCATGTTGCTTTCACGAAAAACGATATTCCTTTCATTTTTCAGGAAACGACTCCGCCTGATTAACCCCTAAGCTGTTGAAAATTCATCTGAAAGTGGTAAATACACCGAACATAGTACTCACAATCACGACTACGCTGGCAAAAAGCCAAAAGGATATCCTTTCCATTTAAAATTTGATCCAATGCGAAGCCCTTCTCTATTCATCGAATTTCTTCGACTTCCTGTTCTGTGACCACTTCCACGGGTTAAAAATAGAAAGAATTTCCATCGATACTACTCCTTAAGGAACCAACAGACAGAAATGTATTCCAACTAGACATGGACTACATTTTTTTTGCCTCACACATAGTATATGTATGAGTATCCGGTGGGATTACAGCACTCAACAAAAGGGTTCTTTCCTCCATCGATTCGATCCGTGGAATTGAAGACAATCTCCTTTATGTATCCTTTGAGAATCTCAAAGCCCCACTTTCAACCCCGATGGCGCCTCATAAATACCTAATGAGATTCCTGTTGTTCCCTACAATGCGATTAAATTACTCGAAGAACTGCACAATTTCAATTTTCAAAACGATCCGAAATGGAAAATCGATTCAACCGCAAAAATTCATTCTGATTTATTCTCATGTATCTTCGAGAAATCGGAGAAGATACTGGCCTTTTTGGAAATCCGACCAAGCAGGCCAGACTCGGCCAGGAGCCCAGGAGTTGGGCAAAAGAAACTTTCAAAGTGCTTTATCCTCTGGGGGATTTGTTCGATTGCCTTTGAAAGAAATTGTTTGTATAATTTGATTTTCCACGGATTGTGCCGGATAGAGCCGAAAAACACCTAAGCTCCTAATCTGCACTGGAGATACCTTCAACATCTCTGATATAAAATATCTCACATTACTCCCATACCTGGAGGTACCTATGCTAGGAATTCCATACACGATACGGGATATGGCGAAGTGTTAAGGTCATTTATGTCCTTAAATAATCCCTCTTGTGATATTAGTTTTCTTCTCCTTTCGCTGTGTGTATCGAAATACAAGTATTTTGGGTTGAGAACGGATGGTTTTTTCAGTTTGGGTATTTTAGCGTGATATATACGTGTGTGGGTGGGGATGTGTGTGTATGAATGATAATAGTAACCTTTTTTGGGGCTCGAATAGTTGGAGGAATATGGCGCCTAATTGAAAAGTCCATTATGTGAGGCAGTCTCAATAGAAATGCGTGAAAGGAAATTACGAATGTTTTTGATTTGGTTCTTGTTGAAGTTGAACAAAAAGGGATACATTTGGCGTAATGTATTCCTTTATGATGCCACCTGTGACCCTTAAGTATTGAATCAGCTTTTCTTTTTTGTTTGTAGTTAACAGAAGCTTTATCGTATCTACACTACACTGGTCACGTAATACATCGGAATGTTTGTCCATCGTCCATTTTGGTCACAAAAAAGGGTACCTGGAAACTAGCCGGATTAGAATTTATAGGTAAGTGGAACAAAAAAAAAATCAATAATTACTTTGTTTCCCAAAATCTTTTTTTTTGTTATTCTACTGATGCATGCTCCAGAGTCTCATCAAAAAGTCATGATTTTATCTTTTTTTTAAGGATCCTGTATGATTGAACGTTTTCAGTCATGGATCTCTAAGAATTTCTTGGAATGGATTCAAGTTTTCCAAGGGTTCTGAATGGGTTCTCCTACTAATGTATCCTTCTTTTGGATTCATGAAGGCACCAGCGTTTCAGATTCTAAAATATTCTACTTATTTACTTAGGCTTCTGGGTGACCTTTACAGTAGAGACCTCCTTAGCTCTAGTATCCATTGTATCGTTCAAGTGTAAGAAGTACCTTCCCTACATAATTTTAGCCTACATCTAGATTTTAACCAGTAGCTGCCATAGTGTTGACCCTTTCACTATTTCTTCCTTATCAAATATTTTTAGACTCTGTCGTTGCTGAAAAAGGACTCTATTTTTATGGTTACATTCAGCTTCCAAATTTGTCAGATTTTCTAGAATAATTAACAGATCTTGACTCGAACATGTCAAAGGATGCTATCATTGGTCGCACCAGGCAAAAATGTATCTTCTCTGCAATTTGATCCTTGTCGGAACGAGGATCTCATATACAGAGCAGCTTGTGGTAACTTCTCATTTATTCCGTCCCTTAACTTGTGGTATGCTAACAGCTGGGCAGAAGTTTAAAGATGGTCAATTCTATCCTTAATACCTGAGGCTGTCCAGAGGTGGTAGATATATTATACAAGGTGCTGTCCAAAGCAAAAGGACATATCTGAATCAGAACAGAACCTGGTGCTAGAGTTGACGACGTGGTCCTATGAAAGGTTTGTAATAGAAGCCGCAGAATGATCTCCTGAAACACTAAGGAACCTTGAAAGACATGAGGTATATAATCCATAAGTCGTTCGACTACAAACAGATTGTTCTGTCTCGTTCATGTAACGAACTGCATGCTTGCCCTTGAATCGCTTGAACTCCATTTCGACATAACGATCCTTGGTTGGGTGGATGAATTCCTTCATTGGATTGAAGGTGGTATACTGTCCCTCGCCAGGTCCAGGGAAGCCCACACAAACCATATCTGGATCGATTTGGAAAACTTCATTCGGGACAGTATCATGGGAGAAGCTATCATAGACCATGTAGTAGTGATCATAATGAGAACCCAACAGTGTGTTGTATTCCCTCGTCTCATAACGAATTGGTATTGACAGGGGTATTTCGGTGACTTCTTGTAGCGTACCTACAGTGTAGAGACGTTCCTGTTCATGCCAATGACCTGATGGTCATTGTAAGTGCAAAAGTAAACTTATATTCAACTAAGGAAAGTGTGCCATTGATTGATATCACTGTCCTAGAACCGTTCAAATCAGTGTCCCGTCGCCACCGGTATTTGATATCCCACCAACCACCTTAAAGATTTCCCCAAACCGCTTGAATTGGCTTGATTTCGAAACCACGTAGTTAAGAACTCACTCCACCTTCAAAAAAGTATATTCTCATTCGAATTTCATCTGTTTTGTTTGGTGTTACCGGAGTATGAAGGTGAAATTCTAGCTGAATTCGAATTCAAGATTGATTTGAAGAAGAATTTGGTTCACAGTTTCACAGAAATCTATCTTCGCGTATAAGACGGATCCATTTCTCACTGATGTTGAAAACTAATACCACTCTTTGCAAGACATCACTTAATTTTTACAAAACTTAGGTCTCTTTTCACCCGGAGGGACAACGCAATAGAGGAAGACCTCGCCTTAGGTGGGACGCACAAGTAGAAGACGACCGGGCTAACTGGAGTGGCTTGTTGGTTGAGGCCCAGGTTCACCTCGAACCTAAGTAAGTAAATAAGTCCTCTTTTCGAAGTTAACTATAAAAAAATAGTTTTGAGACGAGAAGAAGTCCTTATACGTATACTTACAGTTAGTACCAGCAATTTATATAAAATAATAACTTACAGAGATGACGGCATAGAGAACTGGAATTTCCTTTTTCTGGGAAATAACTCGAAGCCATATGGTTGCCTGCTTTCAGAATTATTTTTCCTGGAATTATTTTCCTGCATTTTGCAGATTTCTTATGAACTTATTGCTGGAAGCTTCATGAAGTATTTAGTTTTCGAATTGTTATTTCGGTATTCTGAATGACACTTGGTTTACAGTGACAATGGCATCCGTTAACAGAACGAATTGAGTACTACCAATGAAACTTTTGGCCACTAATCGGTCTTTTTTAAAATTGAAAATCAGTTCAACTTAATAGTTTTAATCCTTTTCACGAAACGCTTCAATTGATGAACCAAGTTTAAGGTGACGATTGCGTTTCTCATGGTAAAGTTCATGGTTCTTGTGGACATGTTGGCCAACCAGAACCAGTATTCACCACGGAGTGCGTGAAATCATGAAATATTAGTCAAAGTATTCATAGAAATTCGTGGGATTGGATCATTGAGTTACTGAAAACTGCGTACTGGTAGAGTTAAAAAATGTGCACTTTTAAAAATCGGTATTTCAAGTCAGGGTGCCGTGGATCAACTGGTTAGTGCGTTACAGTACGGAGCATGGAATTCAAAATTCGAAGACCATGAAAAACTCCTAAAAGCTGTTTTCACTGTTTAGTACTTAGTATTAGCTTAACTTTTACGAAAAACTAACAGCTTTAGATGTCAATTCATAGGTGTCGCTCATTGAAAAATGCTTGCCCAGGTAAATTTGGCTTTAGCAAGGCAGTATGGTAGCTAGTTCGTGCCTGTTCTGCAAAGAAACAGAATATTTTCCTTTCACTTCGTCACCAAAAGCTTGAACTTTGAAGGCAGCGTCTAGTTCGGTGACGTATACGTAACCTTTTTTCCATAATTTTTATTACTGAAATTGATTTGGTTTATTCCAGACATAGAGGTAGCAGATGGGCTAGTTCGCCCCTGGTCTGCACACAATCAGATTTGATTCTCCTGAATCTCCCTGTTCGAGTCATGTTGTGCTCAATAGTTTCATGTCATCTTTTCGGTTAAACCTTCCTTGTGTTGATTTTTTTCGGCTAAAAAAACGTAAGTTGTGGCAAACACACCATAGCATACCTTCTGAATTTGGCAGAATAATCGCAAGAATCCGAGGAAAATCATGTGGGGAGACTAACTAGAGGTCAATCTCAATCTCAAGCCAAGTCTCGCGAATCAAAAATTCGACTTTATAAGGAACCAAATTCAAACCTATGAGTTCTTGGCAACATTTTCTCTTGCCGCTTCAATCAGTTCATGGGAACCTTTAGGGCGTGGATGCTCCGCATGTTGATGATCTCCCACTGTCCAGTGTTCAACAAAATTCGACAACAAACGAAGAATAGTGCTGGCCAAGAAGTTTGGAAACAGAAAATTTCAACCAAAAAATGTATGAAAAAAAGGGCCATGTATAGCTGACAGAACTGGATACCCACCATCTCGCTATTATCTCCTATCACCAGCCAGCTATTCTGTTTCTATGCATTCAAGGCACAAACTAGCTGAGCTGCTGGCTCGAAATAGAGATTGGGAACAGAAAATTTTTCAACCAAAAAATGTATGAAAAAAAGAGCCATGTATAGCCCACAGAATCAGATACCCACCATCTCGCTATTATCTCCAATCACACATATCAAGCCAGCTATTCTGTTTCTATGCATTCAAGGCTCAAACTAGCTGAGCTGCTGGCTCTAAATGGAGATTGGAAACAGAAAATTTTTCAACCAAAAAATGTATGAAAAAAAGAGCCATGTATAGCCCACAGAATCAGATACCCACCATCTCGCTATTATCTCCAATCACACATATCAAGCCAGCTATTCTGTTTCTATGCATTCAAGGCTCAAACTAGCTGAGCTGCTGGCTCTAAATGGAGATTGGAAACAGAAAATTTTTCAACCAAAAAATGTATGAAAAAAAGGGCCATGTATAGCCCACAGAATCAGATACCCACCATCTCGCTACTACCTCCAATCACACATATCGAGCCAGCTATTCTGTTTCTATGCATTCAAGGCACAAAATAGCTGAGCTGTTGGCTCGAATTTGAGATTGGAATCAGAAAATTTTTCAACCAAAAAATGTATGAAAAAAAGAGCCATGTATAGCCCACAGAATCAGATACCCACCATCTCGCTATTATCTCCGATCACACATATCGAGCCAGCTGTTCTGTTTCTGGGCATTCAAGGCACAAACTAGCTGAGCTGCTGGCTCGAAATGGAGATTGGAAACAGAAAATTTTTCAACCAAAAAATGTATGAAAAAAAGGGCTATGTATAGCCCACAGAATCATATACCCACCATCTCGCTATTATCTCCGATCACACATATCGAGCCAGCTGTTCTGTTTCTGTGCATTCAAGGCACAAACTAGCTGAGCTGCTGGCTCGAAATGGAGATTGGAAACAGAAAATTTTTCAACCAAAAAATGTATGAAAAAAAGGGCCATGTATAGCCCACAGAACTGGATACCCACCATCTCGCTATTATCTCCAATCACACATATCGAGCCAGCTGTTCTGTTTCTGTGCATTCAAGGCACAAACTAGCTGAGCTGCTGGCTCGAAATGGAGATTGGAAACAGAAAATTTTTCAACCAAAAAATGTATGAAAAAGAGCCATGTATAGCCCACACAATCAGACACCCACCATCTCGCTATTATCTCCAATCCACATATCGAGCCAGCTGTTCTGTTTCTGTGCATTCAAGGCACAAACTAGCTGAGCTGCTGGCTCGAAATGGAGATTGGAAACAGAAAATTTTTCAACCAAAAAATGTATGAAAAAAAGGGCCATATATAGCCCACAGAATCAGATACCCACCATCTCGCTATTATCTCCAATCACACATATCGAGCCAGCTATTCTGTTTCTATGCATTCAAGGCTCAAACTAGCTGAGCTGCTGACTCGAAATGGAGATTGGAATCAGAAAATTTTTCAACCAAAAAATGTATGAAAAAAAGGGCCATATATAGCCCACAGAATCAGATACCCACCATCTCGCTATTATCTCCAATCACACATATCGAGCCAGCTATTCTGTTTCTATGCATTCAAGGCTCAAACTAGCTGAGCTGCTCCCTCGAAATGGAGATTGGAAACAGAAAATTTTTCAACCAAAAAATGTATGAAAAAAAGGGCCATGTATAGCCCACAGAATCATATACCCACCATCTCGCTATTATCTCCAATCACACATATCGAGCCAGCTATTCTGTTTCTATGCATTCAGGGCACAAAATAGCTGAGCTGCTGCCTCGAAATAGAGTTTGGAGACAGAAAATTGTTCAACCAAAAAATGTATGAAAAAAAGGGCCATGTATAGCCCACAGAATCATATACCCACCATCTCGCTATTATCTCCAATCACACATATCGAGCCAGCTATTCTGTTTCTATGCATTCAAGGCTCAAACTAGCTGAGCTGCTGGCTCGAAATGGAGATTGGAAACAGAAAATTCTTCAACCAAAAAATGTATGAAAAAAAGGGCCATGTATAGCCCACAGAATCATATACCCACCATCTCGCTATTATCTCCAATCACACATATCGAGCCAGCTATTCTATTTCTGCGCATTCAGGGCACAAAATAGCTGAGCTGCTGCCTCGAAATGGAGATTGGAAACAGAAAATTCTTCAACCAAAAAATGTATGAAAAAAAGGGCCATATATAGCCCACAGAATCAGATACCCACCATCTCGCTATTATCTCCAATCACACATATCGAGACAGCTATTCTGTTTCTATGCATTCAAGGCTCAAACTAGCTGAGCTGCTGGCTCGAAATGGAGATCGGAAACAGAAAATTTTTCAACCAAAAAATGTATGAAAAAAAGGGCCATGTATAGCCCACAGAATCAGATACCCACCATCTCGCTATTATCTCCAATCACACATATCGAGACAGCTATTCTGTTTCTATGCATTCAAGGCACAAACTAGCTGAGCTGCTGGCTCGAAATGGAGATTGGAAACAGAAAATTTTTCAACCAAAAAATGTATGAAAAAAAGGGCCATGTATAGCCCACGGAATCAGATACCCAAATCTCGCTATTATCTCCAATCACACATATCGAGCCAGCTATTCTGTTTCTATGCATTCAAGGCTCAAACTAGTTCAGCTGCTGGCTCGAAATGGAGATCGGAAACAGAAAATTTTTCAACCAAAAAATGTATGAAAAAAAGGGCCATGTATAGCCCACAGAATCAGATACCCAACATCTCGCTATTATATCCAATCACACATATCGAGCCAGCTATTCTGTTTCTATGCATTCAAGGCTCAAACTAGCTGAGCTGCTGGCTCGAAATGGAGATTGGAATCAGAAAATTTTTCAACCAAAAAATGTATGAAAAAAAGGGCCATGTATAGCCCACAGAATCAGATACCCACCATCTCGCTATTATCTCCTATCACACATATCGAGCCAGCTATTCTGTTTCTATGCATTCAAGGCTCAAACTAGCTGAGCTGCTCCCTCGAAATGGAGATTGGAAACAGAAAATTTTTCAACCAAAAAATGTATGAAAAAAAGGGCCATGTATAGCCCACAGAATCAGATACCCAACATCTCGCTATTATATCCAATCACACATATCGAGCCAGCTATTCTGTTTCTATGCATTCAAGGCTCAAACTAGCTGAGCTGCTGGGTCGAAATGGAGATTGGAATCAGAAAATTTTTCAACCAAAAATTGTATGAAAAAAGGGCCATGTATAGCCCACAGAATCATATACCCACCATCTCGCTATTATCTCCAATCACACATATCGAGCCAGCTATTCTGTTTCTATGCATTCAAGGCTCAAACTAGCTGAGCTGCTGCTGCTCGAAATGGAGATTGGAAACAGAAAATTTTTCAACCAAAATATGTATGAAAAAAAGGGCCATGTATAGCCCACGGAATCAGATACCCACCATCTCGCTATTATCTCCAATCACACATATCGAGCCAGCTATTCTGTTTCTATGCATTCAAGGCTCAAACTAGCTGAGCTGCTGGCTCGAAATGGAGATTGGAAACAGAAAATTTTTCAACCAAAATATGTATGAAAAAAAGGGCCATGTATAGCCCACAGAATCAGATACCCAACATCTCGCTATTATATCCAATCACACATATCGAGCCAGCTATTCTGTTTCTATGCATTCAAGGCTCAAACTAGCTGAGCTGCTGGGTCGAAATGGAGATTGGAATCAGAAAATTTTTCAACCAAAAATTGTATGAAAAAAGGGCCATGTATAGCCCACAGAATCATATACCCACCATCTCGCTATTATCTCCAATCACACATATCGAGCCAGCTATTCTGTTTCTATGCATTCAAGGCTCAAACTAGCTGAGCTGCTGGGTCGAAATGGAGATTGGAATCAGAAAATTTTTCAACCAAAAAATGTATGAAAAAGAGCCATGTATAGCCCACAGAATCAGATACCCAACATCTCGCTATTATATCCAATCACACATATCGAGCCAGCTATTCTGTTTCTATGCATTCAAGGCTCAAACTAGCTGAGCTGCTGGGTCGAAATGGAGATTGGAATCAGAAAATTTTTCAACCAAAAATTGTATGAAAAAAGGGCCATGTATAGCCCACAGAATCATATACCCACCATCTCGCTATTATCTCCAATCACACATATCGAGCCAGCTATTCTGTTTCTATGCATTCAAGGCTCAAACTAGCTGAGCTGCTGGGTCGAAATGGAGATTGGAATCAGAAAATTTTTCAACCAAAAATTGTATGAAAAAAGGGCCATGTATAGCCCACAGAATCATATACCCACCATCTCGCTATTATCTCCAATCACACATATCGAGCCAGCTATTCTGTTTCTATGCATTCAAGGCTCAAACTAGCTGAGCTGCTGGCTCGAAATGGAGATTGGAAACAGAAAATTTTTCAACCAAAATATGTATGAAAAAAAGGGCCATGTATAGCCCACAGAATCAGATACCCACCATCTCGCTATTATCTCCAATCACACATATCGAGACAGCTATTCTGTTTCTATGCATTCAAGGCACAAACTAGCTGAGCTGCTGGCTCGAAATGGAGATTGGAAACAGAAAATTTTTCAACCAAAAAATGTATGAAAAAAAGGGCCATGTATAGCCCACGGAATCAGATACCCAAATCTCGCTATTATCTCCAATCACACATATCGAGCCAGCTATTCTGTTTCTATGCATTCAAGGCTCAAACTAGTTCAGCTGCTGGCTCGAAATGGAGATCGGAAACAGAAAATTTTTCAACCAAAAAATGTATGAAAAAAAGGGCCATGTATAGCCCACAGAATCAGATACCCAACATCTCGCTATTATATCCAATCACACATATCGAGCCAGCTATTCTGTTTCTATGCACTCAAGGCTCAAACTAGCTGAGCTGCTGGGTCGAAATGGAGATTGGAATCAGAAAATTTTTCAACCAAAAATTGTATGAAAAAAGGGCCATGTATAGCCCACAGAATCATATACCCACCATCTCGCTATTATCTCCAATCACACATATCGAGCCAGCTATTCTGTTTCTATGCATTCAAGGCTCAAACTAGCTGAGCTGCTGGCTCGAAATGGAGATTGGAAACAGAAAATTTTTCAACCAAAATATGTATGAAAAAAAGGGCCATGTATAGCCCACGGAATCAGATACCCACCATCTCGCTATTATCTCCAATCACACATATCGAGCCAGCTATTCTGTTTCTATGCATTCAAGGCTCAAACTAGCTGAGCTGCTAGCTCGAAATTTAGATTGGAATCAGAAAATTTTTCAACCAAAAAATGTATGAAAAAAAGGGCCATGTATAGCCCACAGAATCAGATACCCACCATCTCGCTATTATCTCCTATCACACATATCGAGCCAGCTATTCTGTTTCTGTGCATTCAAGGCTCAAACTAGCTGAGCTGCTGGCTCGAAATGGAGATTGGAATCAGAAAATTTTTCAACCAAAAAATGTATGAAAAAAAGGGCCATGTATAGCCCACAGAATCAGATACCCACCATCTCGCTATTATCTCCTATCACACATATCGAGCCAGCTATTCTGTTTCTATGCATTCAAGGCTCAAACTAGCTGAGCTGCTGGGTCGAAATGGAGATTGGAATCAGAAAATTTTTCAACCAAAAATTGTATGAAAAAAGGGCCATGTATAGCCCACAGAATCATATACCCACCATCTCGCTATTATCTCCAATCACACATATCGAGCCAGCTATTCTGTTTCTATGCATTCAAGGCTCAAACTAGCTGAGCTGCTGGCTCGAAATGGAGATTGGAAACAGAAAATTTTTCAACCAAAATATGTATGAAAAAAAGGGCCATGTATAGCCCACGGAATCAGATACCCACCATCTCGCTATTATCTCCAATCACACATATCGAGCCAGCTATTCTGTTTCTATGCATTCAAGGCTCAAACTAGCTGAGCTGCTAGCTCGAAATTTAGATTGGAATCAGAAAATTTTTCAACCAAAAAATGTATGAAAAAAAGGGCCATGTATAGCCCACAGAATCAGATACCCACCATCTCGCTATTATCTCCTATCACACATATCGAGCCAGCTATTCTGTTTCTGTGCATTCAAGGCTCAAACTAGCTGAGCTGCTGGCTCGAAATGGAGATTGGAATCAGAAAATTTTTCAACCAAAAAATGTATGAAAAAAAGGGCCATGTATAGCCCACAGAATCAGATACCCACCATCTCGCTATTATCTCCTATCACACATATCGAGCCAGCTATTCTGTTTCTATGCATTCAAGGCTCAAACTAGCTGAGCTGCTGGGTCGAAATGGAGATTGGAATCAGAAAATTTTTCAACCAAAAATTGTATGAAAAAAGGGCCATGTATAGCCCACAGAATCATATACCCACCATCTCGCTATTATCTCCAATCACACATATCGAGCCAGCTATTCTGTTTCTATGCATTCAAGGCTCAAACTAGCTGAGCTGCTGGCTCGAAATGGAGATTGGAAACAGAAAATTTTTCAACCAAAATATGTATGAAAAAAAGGGCCATGTATAGCCCACGGAATCAGATACCCACCATCTCGCTATTATCTCCAATCACACATATCGAGCCAGCTATTCTGTTTCTATGCATTCAAGGCTCAAACTAGCTGAGCTGCTGGCTCGAAATGGAGATTGGAAACAGAAAATTTTTCAACCAAAATATGTATGAAAAAAGGGCCATGTATAGCCCACGGAATCAGATACCCACCATCTCGCTATTATCTCCAATCACACATATGGAGCCAGCTATTCTATTTCTGCGCATTCAGGGCACAAAATAGCTGAGCTGCTGCCTCGAAATAGAGTTTGGAGACAGAAAATTGTTCAACCAAAAAATGTATGAAAAAAAGGGCCATGTATAGCCCACAGAATCATATACCCACCATCTCGCTATTATCTCCAATCACACATATCGAGCCAGCTATTCTGTTTCTATGCATTCAAGGCTCAAACTAGCTGAGCTGCTGGCTCGAAATGGAGATTGGAAACAGAAAATTCTTCAACCAAAAAATGTATGAAAAAAAGGGCCATGTATAGCCCACAGAATCAGATACCCAACATCTCGCTATTATATCCAATCACACATATCGAGCCAGCTATTCTGTTTCTATGCATTCAAGGCTCAAACTAGCTGAGCTGCTGGGTCGAAATGGAGATTGGAATCAGAAAATTTTTCAACCAAAAATTGTATGAAAAAAGGGCCATGTATAGCCCACAGAATCATATACCCACCATCTCGCTATTATCTCCAATCACACATATCGAGCCAGCTATTCTGTTTCTATGCATTCAAGGCTCAAACTAGCTGAGCTGCTGGCTCGAAATGGAGATTGGAAACAGAAAATTTTTCAACCAAAATATGTATGAAAAAAAGGGCCATGTATAGCCCACGGAATCAGATACCCACCATCTCGCTATTATCTCCAATCACACATATCGAGCCAGCTATTCTGTTTCTATGCATTCAAGGCTCAAACTAGCTGAGCTGCTAGCTCGAAATTTAGATTGGAATCAGAAAATTTTTCAACCAAAAAATGTATGAAAAAAAGGGCCATGTATAGCCCACAGAATCAGATACCCACCATCTCGCTATTATCTCCTATCACACATATCGAGCCAGCTATTCTGTTTCTGTGCATTCAAGGCTCAAACTAGCTGAGCTGCTGGCTCGAAATGGAGATTGGAATCAGAAAATTTTTCAACCAAAAAATGTATGAAAAAAAGGGCCATGTATAGCCCACAGAATCAGATACCCACCATCTCGCTATTATCTCCTATCACACATATCGAGCCAGCTATTCTGTTTCTATGCATTCAAGGCTCAAACTAGCTGAGCTGCTCCCTCGAAATGGAGATTGGAAACAGAAAATTTTTCAACCAAAAAATGTATGAAAAAAAGGGCCATGTATAGCCCACAGAATCAGATACCCAACATCTCGCTATTATATCCAATCACACATATCGAGCCAGCTATTCTGTTTCTATGCATTCAAGGCTCAAACTAGCTGAGCTGCTGGGTCGAAATGGAGATTGGAATCAGAAAATTTTTCAACCAAAAATTGTATGAAAAAAGGGCCATGTATAGCCCACAGAATCATATACCCACCATCTCGCTATTATCTCCAATCACACATATCGAGCCAGCTATTCTGTTTCTATGCATTCAAGGCTCAAACTAGCTGAGCTGCTGGCTCGAAATGGAGATTGGAAACAGAAAATTTTTCAACCAAAATATGTATGAAAAAAAGGGCCATGTATAGCCCACGGAATCAGATACCCACCATCTCGCTATTATCTCCAATCACACATATCGAGCCAGCTATTCTGTTTCTATGCATTCAAGGCTCAAACTAGCTGAGCTGCTAGCTCGAAATTTAGATTGGAATCAGAAAATTTTTCAACCAAAAAATGTATGAAAAAAAGGGCCATGTATAGCCCACAGAATCAGATACCCACCATCTCGCTATTATCTCCTATCACACATATCGAGCCAGCTATTCTGTTTCTATGCATTCAAGGCTCAAACTAGCTGAGCTGCTGGGTCGAAATGGAGATTGGAATCAGAAAATTTTTCAACCAAAAATTGTATGAAAAAAGGGCCATGTATAGCCCACAGAATCATATACCCACCATCTCGCTATTATCTCCAATCACACATATCGAGCCAGCTATTCTGTTTCTATGCATTCAAGGCTCAAACTAGCTGAGCTGCTGGCTCGAAATGGAGATTGGAAACAGAAAATTTTTCAACCAAAATATGTATGAAAAAAAGGGCCATGTATAGCCCACGGAATCAGATACCCACCATCTCGCTATTATCTCCAATCACACATATCGAGCCAGCTATTCTGTTTCTATGCATTCAAGGCTCAAACTAGCTGAGCTGCTAGCTCGAAATTTAGATTGGAATCAGAAAATTTTTCAACCAAAAAATGTATGAAAAAAAGGGCCATGTATAGCCCACAGAATCAGATACCCACCATCTCGCTATTATCTCCTATCACACATATCGAGCCAGCTATTCTGTTTCTGTGCATTCAAGGCTCAAACTAGCTGAGCTGCTGGCTCGAAATGGAGATTGGAATCAGAAAATTTTTCAACCAAAAAATGTATGAAAAAAAGGGCCATGTATAGCCCACAGAATCAGATACCCACCATCTCGCTATTATCTCCTATCACACATATCGAGCCAGCTATTCTGTTTCTATGCATTCAAGGCTCAAACTAGCTGAGCTGCTGGGTCGAAATGGAGATTGGAATCAGAAAATTTTTCAACCAAAAATTGTATGAAAAAAGGGCCATGTATAGCCCACAGAATCATATACCCACCATCTCGCTATTATCTCCAATCACACATATCGAGCCAGCTATTCTGTTTCTATGCATTCAAGGCTCAAACTAGCTGAGCTGCTGGCTCGAAATGGAGATTGGAAACAGAAAATTTTTCAACCAAAATATGTATGAAAAAAAGGGCCATGTATAGCCCACGGAATCAGATACCCACCATCTCGCTATTATCTCCAATCACACATATCGAGCCAGCTATTCTGTTTCTATGCATTCAAGGCTCAAACTAGCTGAGCTGCTGGCTCGAAATGGAGATTGGAAACAGAAAATTTTTCAACCAAAATATGTATGAAAAAAGGGCCATGTATAGCCCACGGAATCAGATACCCACCATCTCGCTATTATCTCCAATCACACATATGGAGCCAGCTATTCTATTTCTGCGCATTCAGGGCACAAAATAGCTGAGCTGCTGCCTCGAAATAGAGTTTGGAGACAGAAAATTGTTCAACCAAAAAATGTATGAAAAAAAGGGCCATGTATAGCCCACAGAATCATATACCCACCATCTCGCTATTATCTCCAATCACACATATCGAGCCAGCTATTCTGTTTCTATGCATTCAGGGCACAAAATAGCTGAGCTGCTGCCTCGAAATAGAGTTTGGAGACAGAAAATTGTTCAACCAAAAAATGTATGAAAAAAAGGGCCATGTATAGCCCACAGAATCATATACCCACCATCTCGCTATTATCTCCAATCACACATATCGAGCCAGCTATTCTGTTTCTATGCATTCAAGGCTCAAACTAGCTGAGCTGCTGGCTCGAAATGGAGATTGGAAACAGAAAATTCTTCAACCAAAAAATGTATGAAAAAAAGGGCCATGTATAGCCCACGGAATCAGATACCCAAATCTCGCTATTATCTCCAATCACACATATCGAGCCAGCTATTCTGTTTCTATGCATTCAAGGCTCAAACTAGTTCAGCTGCTGGCTCGAAATGGAGATCGGAAACAGAAAATTTTTCAACCAAAAAATGTATGAAAAAAAGGGCCATGTATAGCCCACAGAATCAGATACCCAACATCTCGCTATTATATCCAATCACACATATCGAGCCAGCTATTCTGTTTCTATGCATTCAAGGCTCAAACTAGCTGAGCTGCTGGGTCGAAATGGAGATTGGAATCAGAAAATTTTTCAACCAAAAATTGTATGAAAAAAGGGCCATGTATAGCCCACAGAATCATATACCCACCATCTCGCTATTATCTCCAATCACACATATCGAGCCAGCTATTCTGTTTCTATGCATTCAAGGCTCAAACTAGCTGAGCTGCTGGCTCGAAATGGAGATTGGAAACAGAAAATTTTTCAACCAAAATATGTATGAAAAAAAGGGCCATGTATAGCCCACGGAATCAGATACCCACCATCTCGCTATTATCTCCAATCACACATATCGAGCCAGCTATTCTGTTTCTGTGCATTCAAGGCTCAAACTAGCTGAGCTGCTGGCTCGAAATGGAGATTGGAATCAGAAAATTTTTCAACCAAAAAATGTATGAAAAAAAGGGCCATGTATAGCCCACAGAATCAGATACCCACCATCTCGCTATTATCTCCTATCACACATATCGAGCCAGCTATTCTGTTTCTATGCATTCAAGGCTCAAACTAGCTGAGCTGCTCCCTCGAAATGGAGATTGGAAACAGAAAATTTTTCAACCAAAAAATGTATGAAAAAAAGGGCCATGTATAGCCCACAGAATCAGATACCCAACATCTCGCTATTATATCCAATCACACATATCGAGCCAGCTATTCTGTTTCTATGCATTCAAGGCTCAAACTAGCTGAGCTGCTGGGTCGAAATGGAGATTGGAATCAGAAAATTTTTCAACCAAAAATTGTATGAAAAAAGGGCCATGTATAGCCCACAGAATCATATACCCACCATCTCGCTATTATCTCCAATCACACATATCGAGCCAGCTATTCTGTTTCTATGCATTCAAGGCTCAAACTAGCTGAGCTGCTGGCTCGAAATGGAGATTGGAAACAGAAAATTTTTCAACCAAAATATGTATGAAAAAAAGGGCCATGTATAGCCCACGGAATCAGATACCCACCATCTCGCTATTATCTCCAATCACACATATCGAGCCAGCTATTCTGTTTCTATGCATTCAAGGCTCAAACTAGCTGAGCTGCTAGCTCGAAATTTAGATTGGAATCAGAAAATTTTTCAACCAAAAAATGTATGAAAAAAAGGGCCATGTATAGCCCACAGAATCAGATACCCACCATCTCGCTATTATCTCCTATCACACATATCGAGCCAGCTATTCTGTTTCTGTGCATTCAAGGCTCAAACTAGCTGAGCTGCTGGCTCGAAATGGAGATTGGAATCAGAAAATTTTTCAACCAAAAAATGTATGAAAAAAAGGGCCATGTATAGCCCACAGAATCAGATACCCACCATCTCGCTATTATCTCCTATCACACATATCGAGCCAGCTATTCTGTTTCTATGCATTCAAGGCTCAAACTAGCTGAGCTGCTGGGTCGAAATGGAGATTGGAATCAGAAAATTTTTCAACCAAAAATTGTATGAAAAAAGGGCCATGTATAGCCCACAGAATCATATACCCACCATCTCGCTATTATCTCCAATCACACATATCGAGCCAGCTATTCTGTTTCTATGCATTCAAGGCTCAAACTAGCTGAGCTGCTGGCTCGAAATGGAGATTGGAAACAGAAAATTTTTCAACCAAAATATGTATGAAAAAAAGGGCCATGTATAGCCCACGGAATCAGATACCCACCATCTCGCTATTATCTCCAATCACACATATGGAGCCAGCTATTCTATTTCTGCGCATTCAGGGCACAAAATAGCTGAGCTGCTGCCTCGAAATAGAGTTTGGAGACAGAAAATTGTTCAACCAAAAAATGTATGAAAAAAAGGGCCATGTATAGCCCACAGAATCATATACCCACCATCTCGCTATTATCTCCAATCACACATATCGAGCCAGCTATTCTGTTTCTATGCATTCAAGGCTCAAACTAGCTGAGCTGCTGGCTCGAAATGGAGATTGGAAACAGAAAATTCTTCAACCAAAAAATGTATGAAAAAAAGGGCCATGTATAGCCCACAGAATCATATACCCACCATCTCGCTATTATCTCCAATCACACATATCGAGCCAGCTATTCTATTTCTGCGCATTCAGGGCACAAAATAGCTGAGCTGCTGCCTCGAAATGGAGATTGGAAACAGAAAATTCTTCAACCAAAAAATGTATGAAAAAAAGGGCCATATATAGCCCACAGAATCAGATACCCACCATCTCGCTATTATCTCCAATCACACATATCGAGACAGCTATTCTGTTTCTATGCATTCAAGGCTCAAACTAGCTGAGCTGCTGGCTCGAAATGGAGATCGGAAACAGAAAATTTTTCAACCAAAAAATGTATGAAAAAAAGGGCCATGTATAGCCCACGGAATCAGATACCCACCATCTCGCTATTATCTCCAATCACACATATCGAGCCAGCTATTCTGTTTCTATGCATTCAAGGCTCAAACTAGCTGAGCTGCTGGCTCGAAATGGAGATCGGAAACAGAAAATTTTTCAACCAAAAAATGTATGAAAAAAAGGGCCATGTATAGCCCACAGAATCATATACCCACCATCTCGCTATTGTCTCCAATCACACATATCGAGCCAGCTATTCTGTTTCTATGCATTCAAGGCTCAAACTAGCTGAGCTGCTGGCTCGAAATGGAGATTGGAAACAGAAAATTCTTCAACCAAAAAATGTATGAAAAAAAGGGCCATGTATAGCCCATAGAATCATATACCCACCATCTCGCTATTATCTCCAATCACACATATCGAGCCAGCTATTCTGTTTCTATGCATTCAAGGCTCAAACTAGCTGAGGTGCTGGCTCGAAATGGAGATCGGAAACAGAAAATTTTTCAACCAAAAAATGTATGAAAAAAAGGGCCATGTATAGCCCACGGAATCAGATACCCACCATCTCGCTATTATCTCCAATCACACATATCGAGCCAGCTATTCTGTTTCTATGCATTCAAGGCTCAAACTAGCTGAGTTGCTGGCTCGAAATTTAGATTGGAAACAGAAAATTTTTCAACCAAAAAATGTATGAAAAAAAGGGCCATGTATAGCCCACAGAATCATATACCCACCATCTCGCTATTATCTCCAATCACACATATCGAGCCAGCTATTCTGTTTCTATGCATTCAAGGCTCAAACTAGCTGAGCTGCTGGCTCGAAATGGAGATCGGAAACAGAAAATTTTTCAACCAAAAAATGTATGAAAAAAAGGGCCATGTATAGCCCACGGAATCAGATACCCACCATCTCGCTATTATCTCCAATCACACATATCGAGCCAGCTATTCTGTTTCTATGCATTCAAGGCTCAAACTAGCTGAGCTGCTGGCTCGAAATGGAGATCGGAAACAGAAAATTTTTCAACCAAAAAATGTATGAAAAAAGGGCCATGTATAGCCCACAGAATCATATACCCACCATCTCGCTATTATCTCCAATCACACATATCGAGCCAGCTATTCTGTTTCTATGCATTCAAGGCTCAAACTAGCTGAGCTGCTGGCTCGAAATGGAGATCGGAAACAGAAAATTTTTCAACCAAAAAATGTATGAAAAAAAGGGCCATGTATAGCCCACGGAATCAGATACCCACCATCTCGCTATTATCTCCAATCACACATATCGAGCCAGCTATTCTGTTTCTATGCATTCAAGGCTCAAACTAGCTGAGCTGCTGGCTCGAAATGGAGATCGGAAACAGAAAATTTTTCAACCAAAAAATGTATGAAAAAAAGGGCCATGTATAGCCCACGGAATCAGATACCCACCATCTCGCTATTATCTCCTATCACACATATCGAGCCAGCTATTCTGTTTCTATGCATTCAAGGCTCAAACTAGCTGAGCTGCTGGCTCGAAATGGAAATTGGAAACAGAACATTTTTCAACCAAAAAATGTATGAAAAAAAGGGCCACGTATAGCCCACGGAATCAGATACCCACCATCTCGCTATTATCTCCTATCACACATATCGAGCCAGCTGTTCTGTTTCTATGCATTCAAGGCTCAAACTAGCTGAACTGCTGGTTCGAAATGGAGATTGGAAACAGAAAATTTTTCAACCAAAAAATGTATGAAAAAAAGGGCCATGTTATAGCCCACAGAATCAGATACCCACCATCTCGCTATTATCTCCAATCACACACATCGAGCCAACTGTTCTGTTTCTGTGCATTCAAGGCTCAAACTAGCTGAGCTGCCTCGTCGAAATGGAGATTGGAAACAGAAAATTTTTCAACCAAAAAATGTATGAAAAAAAGGGCCATGTATAGCCCACAGAATCAGATACCCACCATCTCGCTATTATCTGCAATCACACATATCGAGCCAGCTATTCTGTTTCTATGCATTCAAGGCTCAAACCAGCTGAGCTGCTGGCTCGAAATAGAGATTGGAAACAGAAAATTTTTCAACCAAAAAATGTATGAAAAAAAGGGCCATGTATAGCCCACAGAATCAGATACCCACCATCTCGCTATTATCTCCAATCACACATATCTAGCCAGCTGTTCTGTTTCTATGCATTCAAGGCGCAAACTAGCTGAGCTGCTGCCTCGAAATAGAGTTTGGAAACAGAAAATTTTTCAACCAAAAAATGTATGAAAAAGAGCCATGTATACCCACAGAATCAGACACCCACCATCTCGCTATATTCTCCAATCACACATATCGAGCCAGCTATTCTGTGCCTATGCATTCAAGGCTCAAACTAGCTGAGCTGCTGACTCGAAATGGAGATTGGAAACAGAAAATTTTTCAACCAAAAAATGTGTGAAAAAAAGGGCCATGTTTAGCCCACAGAACTGATTTGATTTGATGCCGGCTCTACCGGCATTTTATTGTTCTTAATACAAGCTATACTTTAACATTCTAGACTTAAAAATTAAAGATAAACTTACAAATGGATTTGATATAAAGGCTCCAATTCAGTATATATGTATGTACCTACCGTCTACCTTTTCTCACCAGGTGTCTCAATGTCATAAAAAAATTCATTACGCAATAATAATACCCTGCCCTATCGCTCCAATCATTATCGATATCAAAATCATTCGCCTTTCATCAACTTGAATAACTTTATTTTAACCTTGAATTGGTATTTTCCAAAAATTTATTTAAATAAAAAATCCAAAGGCGCGCAGAAAAAAGGATGAAAATCTGGCGGCCAGGGTGGCATTATTAACAAGTGAACTGATTTTATTTTGTTGACGAAATTTACAGATCATTGAACCGAATGGTTCTTCTCAAGAAGACATTTTGCATATTACAAAGAAAAGTTTTATCAAGTTCTGAGGCAATGTATCGGGAGGGCATGGTTTTTTTTCCTATGATTTTATATTAGACATAAATTTAGCATCCTATTGCCAAAAATATCGAAACAAATTATAAATAAATGAGTGTAGGATGTTGGCAGATACGCAGATAGGTGGTTGGTATCTGTATATAGATGGAGTTGATTCATAGATACATTCAATGCCTTTTAATTCTACTTAAGATACTTACTAAAAGGTAAGTTAGTGGGATTTAATAAAGCTAAAATAATTGGGTGTGGTTTCAGATGTACTTTACGACGTAAGGGATACATTATGACCTTTCTCGGTGGTGGCACAGCAAGGGTACCTTGTTTGGAATATGTATTTCGATGAACGATGGAATGTTTATCTCATATTTCTAAACACAGTTTAGTACATCTTTACATCTTACATGGACGTACGTATTGTGAAAAAAGGCCCATCGGACAGTGTCCAGGAAAACACCAATCTGTGATCGCTTCAACGGAACCAACTCGGTACTACATTTCAAATCAAGACTAGGCCAGGTCTGTCGTGAAATTTTGGAATTTTCTCATAAAATTTTCCCATCTACAATTGCTTTCGTAGAAAAGCGTTTGCCTTAATAAGAGTTTAATATTGCAAGTTAGGGCATACTCAGACTCCGCAATTCCTGCAAAATTCTATGGGACGTATGTGTATGTCCTATCTAGCCAGCCGGTTACCCTGGAATTTTGAATTGTTCAGTCAACAAGCAACTTTTCACGTAAAAGACCCCAATTCCAGGGTTTTGATTGCCCTTTCGCTGTCAATGAAAATATTGATATCCCTCACAGCTATCACATTACATTTCAGTCAGGTCAAAGCTTCCTTCATCGTCAAGATTTTCATTACAAAAAACTACTATAATCTGGAAGCCAGAAACCCTCATCAATCTTGAAGCCGTTCGTCTAGAAGTGAATTAAACTCCCCTCAGGATAGGAGTGACTACAGTCAGGTCTTACGAAATTTTCAATCAAATATCAGTGTCGGAGTGGTGTACTCGGTATTTTCTAGGATAAAGCTGAATAGAGCTATGATTGAGCCGTTCATACCATTCACGATAGTAAGACTACTGTAAGAATGTATGGAGTCGGATAGCAGCTTTTTCAGCAAGTGGAGAAGTTCCTTCCCACTGTTGGGCATACATACACGGAGCTCTTTGCAACTTAGATAGGACATTGATGTACTACCCAGGTATTCAGTAAGAATTCCTTGACTTTTCTTCATAAAGAGTACAAGATTTGTTTTGACGAGATCATGTCCTAGTTCGCATTTTGAGACCCCATCTAGTAAGGCGTAGGAACATTTTTCTGAGAGTATCAGGGTGTTTTCCGGAAGCGACTATAGTACTGTCATCTACAAAGACGCAACCACACTGCAATGATTCCTTTCTATGTTCAACATCAGCTCAAGAATTCCCAAAAAAGGGGCAAATCACAACCATGGGGAGTTTTGCATCTAACAAGTCTTTTTTGCCTTACATCCTCCATGTGAGGAGACTAAGAACCGACATTTAGCCCTGCAGGTGCATCTATGAATTGGTATCTACATGAATCTGTGGATCAGAGTCTTCTAACATTGTATCCCACGGTTAAGTTTTAATTTCACTCCACAGGTCATAGATACTGTATATTCTTCTGGGTTTATTCAATCATTCTTGAGTAATTATTTTCTGTAATTTTGTCCAAAATGTTCGAACTGAAATGCTTTGCCTTGTTAATATTTTCACCCATTTTCCAGGACTAACTTGTTGATCAGTGACACCATACTCTCCTACTAGCTCCCAACATTGTGATTTGGAGTTTTGTCGAGGAATTTGTCTGGTTCGATGCTGTCTATAATTGACTTCAGAAAGTGCTCCTACAGTGTACAGTGTTCCTACTTAATGTAGAATCTAAAAGCTTTTTTTTGACAGTAAAGACAGTTGACTAACGCGGATTTTATATCTGTTGATATCATCTTTCAATTTTTCTATTTCCTATGGAACCTATTGAGCTATTTGCCATTGGTTCCAAGTATCTCAATCTACATATTATTTTGTATTAGGAAAAATGATGGCCCAGACGCATATATTTACATCATTCTTAAGCAATACTAGAGAGGCGTTAACAGTCTCTAAAATCAGGCATAGTTTTGTTGGTTCTTTTGTAATTAGTAGAAAAGTAGGAAGAGATGAATTTCCCTTGTATTATAAGTATATGACAACCATCTCTACAGTTATTTCAAAACAATCATTAGAGAATCATAATCTATGATGGTCTGCAAACTAGCAATAAATGTCATCATATGCATTTACTGAGTCCTTTATTCGCTCTACCTTAATTAAGAAATACCCAATCGCAGGTAGAAAGTCAGAATCAGACTTATCCTTTGAGCAATAAAACCCACAGATCTCAGTAATTAGTTAATTTTTTCCTACCTGACTCAGTACTTTGGCGATACCATAAATATCGGGCTATCTAGGGTGCGATCCACAGTCTTAGTCAAATCTAAAAACCAATCACATCAAGATGTCGAATTTCGATTTCATTCTAAGCGAGTGGCACCGTCGTGATCTAAACCAAGCTCTATTCGAGAAATTAGATATCCTGTATGAGCAAGCAAAACAGGAGTGCGAAGGAGTCTATTACGAGATTGTGGTGAAGTCCCTTCAAACCGGCGACATTCAAGTATTTGTTGTCAATAAGAAATCCATTGAAAAGGACAATGACGCCGAGGAAGAAAGAATAAATTTGCAAACGAATCACGACCATCCTTTGAAGAGGCGTCTAAACGAAATACAAAAACTGCATTACAACAACGAAAGGCTATACATGTCAGCAGAGATAAACCTTGCTGTGATGCGTGTCCTGTATGAGGACACATATTTTCAAGTAAGTCTCATTAAACGGAGGAAGGAGCCAGAACCAGATGCGGAACAACACTCAGCATGGGAATACGAGCCATCTGAAGTCGAAACCCAAGCAGTACCAGCAACGGAATCAGAATTTTATTTAATATCGGATGCGGAGGCAGAAGATACATATTCTGTATCAACTGATGAAGACTCCTTGTGGGATAGCTATCAAAACTTCTTAGCGCGCGAAATGATATGCTACAGCGATTCAGATGACAATTGTGAGCTGGAAAACCCAAGCAAGCGCCGCCGTTGTCAACGTGATTCTGATGAGAACAATTTCGGAGAAGTCACATATGTTGACTAAATACTGAAACTGAAACCCTGTGAAGTTCTTTTAAAATAAAAATTCAAGTAAAACCTAGCGATGTTGTTTTAATTTCCTTTTTAGGTGTTGTAGCCCTGGTAGTGTTGGCTTGTAGTCATTTTGATCCTTGGAAGTCAACTAATTTTGACTATTTCGAATGGATAGTTGTGTCCATACTTTCCTTTACAGGTCATTCGCAAATGGTCCAGATGCAATGAATCCTAGGCACAAGCGAGCACAATTGCTCCCTCTTTGTGGTCAGGAAAAATAGAAAATTTTTGCACGAAAAACTGTATGAAAAAAATTGGATACGTATACGCCACCGAACAATTTTTTATTTCATATCCACAATACCTTACTTACATCCTTTATTATGAAACTAAGTGCATTTCTTAAAAAATCCGTTTTCAATCTTCTATATGCGTAGGATACACACCTTTAGTGTTAGATATTGATTGCAGTGACACTGTATTTCCTAGAAAGAACTGGTAGCGATCTACTTATGTACCTGCTGTACTCAGGACTCCTGCAAATTCTAGGACACAAGTATTATTGTGTTTTATTGGGGATTAATGTATGTAATTAGCGTTGGAACGTATTCAGATCAGTGTTTAAAGTTGTAAAGATATAATTAGTAGTGGACAGATAGAAGGAAAGTGTAAGGAATTCACAGCTGCACAATGGCTTTCAATTTATTGTAGTTTAAGGGTAAACTCAGGAAAATGATCAGAATGATTCTAGGAAGAATCTGTTTATAGGCTTACACATCAGAAAACCACCCACCTATCTCATTTAGGACTGAGGGTACAGTAAAAATTTGTACCGATTCACTAATGTAGCTGTAGATATGTTTTTAAAGGACGAAATTTTAAGGGAACTCTATCATAGATTGTACCTCAAGAAGGAATCTCTGTTTTACATTTTTTGAAATTGTATGGTCCTAGTAAGGATCAATCAATTTCAAGATAGATATATTCGTGTCATTCCTTATATCGATTTTAACACATCATTGTGTTACTATTCTCAGAAGATGCCTACTAAAGATTGGTTCGATAATGTGCACACTGGAATTGGTACTAGTATCAGTAACAGGTGAAGAAATACTTCTCTGAGTGAAAGGATCTGATACCACGTAGTCGGTTAGTCGGTGGTTTCGAGAAAAGGATATAATATGCTGTCAGTTTCAGTACTTTTTCGTACTCGTGAACTTTCGTGAGTGAACCGAAAACAAATTAATCACAATTGACTTCACTCCAAGGCGATCTCTTTGCGTACTTTCGGGCCTAGACAGTTTGATCTGAAGAGGTTTTGGTTACTTGTTCAATGGTTTTGTTATAATTTTGTGAGAAGCAGTCTGGAACTGGGCGCTGTGGCTCAGTGGTTAGTGCGTTGGACTATGGAGCAAGGGGCTCAGGTTCGAATTCCAGTCGGGAAACACCTAAAAGTTTTTTCACGGCCCCACCTCTCGCGAGCGTCTGACAAACATCCGAGAGTACAACTGTCCTGAGAAAGCTTCTCAAATAACAAATAGCCCTTCGGATACGGCATTAAGCAGTAGGCCCCTTCCATTCGTATAAAGAATGTAACACGCACAGCACGAATGGTTGTGAGAAGCTACACCCTGGGTCCCATCGACCTGTAGCGCCAAGTATTTATTAGTCTGGAACAAGTTGCAATATTGGACTGCGATACTTTTTACCATATTTTAGTATTTATTTACACATTTTGACAAGTCTCTTGGATTCTCCTTCGGAATTTTCTTAAATAGACTACACACTATCAGTCCATGCTTATGTTCTGAACTGCATGGCAATTAATTGGACCGATCCCGAAAATTAAGAACAAATTTGGTTATCGAAACAGGGGTTCAGGATCGGTTCAGTTAATTGCCTTTCATTTGAGACCGTAAGCGCGGACTTCTAATGCGCGTTCGGTTTCGTAGTTGGAACCAGGATTCTATTCCACTGTGCTTCCAAAATCCATAAAAGCTGAGGAAACCCTTCTCGTAAAATGCCTATCTCGAAACTTGGATTGTCCCAGTAAGGCTGGTAGAGTCCTTTATCGCTATAACGAACGAAAACTTAGAATATTCCTCAATGAAGATGAATCACATTCCTTCTATGCAAACTTGTAGCCAAAGACGATCCGGCACTGGCTATGAACTGCTTAATTTTGGAAGATCTGATACTGAATTGGCATAGTTTTCATGTAGCTTAAATTTCGTTAAATGGTGATCGACTAGGTGTTTGAGCCATAAGTAATGGGCATTGCCTTTTTCGTCCAGATGAGCGATCATGGCTTCTAGTTCATTCTACAGACATTACTCTTGTGATGGATGTCACCTTAGTTCGTCCTTGGTGTATAATACTTTGAAGATACTCCTAGCGTCAATGGGGACAAATATAAAACCCTAAAATCTACTATCCGTCGATATTTTTCGTCTTGACAGATGTGTCCGCTTTTCTATCTCCTCGAAGATGTAGTCAAATTCCGTTTTCCAGAAAATGTTGTCCTGAAACTATGAAGATGCCTCCTGCATGCCAACAAACACTTCTTTCAAAGAAAAATTAACACACTTACCGTCGAATTAAAATAGAAAATACACAAGTTATGCTAATTAAATTTTTATTTAATTCAAAATTGATTTTTTCATTATTATTAGTCTTAAGGAATGGATGCATTTACGTTAATTGACAAATATTTAAAAAAAAAAAAAAAGGATAATTATTGTTAAACATTAAATACTTTATAAATACAATTCTATAATTATTCAGTATCGGACTGTGATTCGTATCCGGATTCAGGATCCGACTCAATTTCTGCCCATGCCTCGTTCTTCTGCTTAACGAGTCTAACTTGGACTTTTCTCCATTCATGCTGGGCACGTACTACAGTAAGATTGTACATGAAAACGGCGGACATGTACAGCCTATGGTGGTTGCGAACCAGCTTATGAATTTGATTAACTCGCCGTTGTAGGGGGGGATAAAAATGTTCATCTTCGTCCTCGTCAATAGAATCCCCACCTATTGTAACAAAATCCAGTACCGCACCAGTGTCGACACAAGTAAGTATGACCTGGTAGTAGACTCCTTCACATT
Organism: Xylota segnis; assembly: GCA_963583995.1. Lineage (NCBI taxonomy): Eukaryota > Metazoa > Arthropoda > Insecta > Diptera > Syrphidae > Xylota > Xylota segnis. The sequence continues at coordinate 55,559,487 of OY757238.1, read as the reverse complement.
CTTCTACGGCTTCCTGATAGATTCGTTCGAGTTGCGCGAATAGTTCTGGAGTTGGTTTGCGACGGTTCCACTCTTCTGGTACAAATTTGAAATTAGACATCTTGGTGTTGCAAGTTTAAATGCTTAACTTAGACTGTCGATCTGACCGCGGGACTGACTTTTATATGTTTAACCAGATGGTGTTGGTCGTAATTAGGCAGGTCGATGGGTTTTTTTTTTAATTACTGTAAGTAAACTAATTACTGATCTGGATTTATGGCTTTATTGCTTTAAGGACATTTTGAGAGGCAACTGTAAACCTACCTGGGATTGGGTATTTCCGTGAGATAATAGCTAGTGTGTAGCTTATTTGGTGACAAAATTTATAATTACGCAGGTAACGGAAGTTAATTGAATAATATGCAATCGAATTAACCGAGGCTTACAAAATTTTAGGAGTTCAGTTTTGCAAGGCGTGTGACACGGTACATTTGTTTGTACGAACAATGTTTCCAACGATTTGTAGCTTATTTTTAATTTTTATCTATTTTTAAGTTGAAAATAACAGTAATTCTACCTAACAGTTTTAGAAAATATACGTAATTTTGTACATATTAATTGTTTAATTAATTACAAACACAATAGAAAAATCCATTATATTGTTGACCAATGACCAGAGGCGATTGTACCATAAATAAAAGTATAAAGGGGTGAATTTTTATAAAAACAAAGCTTTATTTTTTTCTTTTTTTTGTATAGCGAACAATTGCACAAAAGGTGCATTAAATTGAATTAATATCAAATCAGTTTGTGGTATTAATTATGGAAGGATAATGAAAAAATAGAATTCAACTATTGGATCGATAAATTCATTAATTTGAGAAACGAGCAAACAAAAACTGTTACACATTCTTGCATCTGTAATCCTCAGCTATGAAAAAATAAACTCAAAAATTAATTTAAAAATTCTACGAACTTCTAACAAAGGATCTACATATGTAGAGTTGTTTCCTGAGCTGTAGTTTTCATAAACTTGTGTTCCTAATAATCTATTTTCAAACATTCGTCCTGAAGGATACCAAGTCTAAAAAAAAAAGGCATTAAAGCTGAATGTCAATTGATGTGCTCTCAAAATTATTCGAATTGAATGCTTCTGCTTGCGTATCAATTTAAAAGAATATTTTTTACCCCAAACTAGCAAATTGCAGACTAACTTCGACTTCGTTTAGTCATTGTAATCTAGGATTCAGGATGAAGGAAGGTGGTATAAACTAAAATGGTGAGTCTGCCTGATTATACATATAAATAAGGTACTATTTTAAATGAGATACATCAGTTCATCAGTTTCGAAATACCTGTCGTTACAATATGTGGGCGCTGTGGTTCAATGTGGTCGACTGAGCAAGGTGTTCTATCCCTAGACAGAACGAAGAATTTCTTTCACGGCCCCACCTCTCGCGAACATCTGAAAAACGTGCTACAGTAAAATCGTCTAAAAAACTTCTCAAAATAAATAAAAAGCATTAACTGTAGACCCCATCCATTCGTTAAAGAATACATATAACACGATCAACACGAATGGTTGTGAGAAACTAGGCTCCGGTTTCCATGGATCTGCTGTGGCAAATATTTATTTTTTTATTTTATCATAACACTTCCATATTAAACAAACATGCTTAGGTCCTAGGGCCTCGACAATGCCTACGCGCCATCATGTGCGGTTTCTGGAAATATGTCTCAGTTCTCCCCAACTCTTTTCCAATTTCCGTGCTTCCTTCTCAACTGTTCTGCACCACGTACTCCTAGGACCGCCGCGTATCCTGCCATCCTGAGTAAGTGGGTTCCATTGCATCGCGTGGTTACTTATGGACCTGTCACCCTTTCGGAGAGTATGTTCAATCCACTGCCACTTTCGTCGTCGTATTGTTGTGCCTATAGGTTCATGGCCTGTTCTCTGATAGAGTTGTTCGTTAGAGATACTGTTTCGCCAGAAAATCCTAAAGATGTAACGTACGCACCTATTGTCAAACAAACATACGTTGAAATCTGCCGCATCCAGGAACAAGGATATGAATTTGCTTTTGCTGCTGATGACAAACGTATGAAACCTGAACCAACAACGAAGTAAAGTATCTTTGAAAGGTAGCGCCTAGATAATTTTTTTTAAATAAAATATGTAATTTCTTAGATTTTTTCTGCTGTTTCTATTTTTATAAAAATATGACTCTTGACAATTATGGTTGAGAAATAACATCATTGAATTGTACACTATGAGCAGGTCAACAGGCTCTCATATGAAAACGAAAAGTTTTCAAGGACTCGTTCACTTATTACTGCAATAACTCCATCTATTTCGGTTTGACTTTTATTTTCTTTGCTGTGCAATTGTTGTCTTTCTCTAATTTTCAAAAAACCCCAAAGAAAGTAATTTAATGATCAAGTTGGTCAGCTTACGTCATCATTTCGAGAAATTAATCGACCTTGACGCTTAGACTGCAGTAAATCAATGCTTTCACGTGACTTGTAAATCGAAGGTCCATTCTGTTGAAAATTTTGACTATTAGTTCAATTTGAGGGCACAGAAATCTTCAATCATTTGACTTCAGTAATAGCTCTTTTATTTTCATCTTCGAAAAAAGAGTCCATCAGCCCACAAACCACATTAAACAAATCCTTTTTGTGGATATAATAATTTTTCTTAAATTATTCGAGAATTTTCCTGAACCAATCCACACAATGTGGAATGAGCATCATCGTGAAGAATCACTCATCATAGGTTTCAGTAGTTTGATTGCATTGTTCTAGCCAGGATTAAAATTCACCGATATCCATTTTTAAATAATTTATAATATCAGGATAATTTTTAAATCAAGTTCTTTGCTTACAATTTTCAACTATCAATCAAAAATAAAAGCTCTAGTTTCTACAACAGTAAGTCATACTGTAGGGCTATGAAAAAAGCTGCAAGGATCTTTAAAAGTCGCTCTTCGATGTCAGTAGTAAATAATTTCTGAACCCTAGCTTCTCTTGATTTTTGTAAAGTAAATACATTTACAATTTGAGTCCTGGATATGAAACGCATTCCACATTGAATGGATTCGTCAACAAAAACAAAAATTGTCGCGTGTTCGTGTTGAGTAACTATTTTAGAAAAATCACAGTACATTCTGGTACATTTACCAAAATTGTGGAGAGAAAAACATGCGGACTTAGGTAGCAAAAATTTAACGAAACAGGACACTAGTGGTTCCAGTGCAAACGAAACATTTATTTGCAGGAAGTACTGCTAAGTAGTCGTGTTTTGAAGTGTTGTGGTTTGGAAAAGTTTTATGATGTCATTGTCGCTTTGTGAAGAATAATTTTTTTTAAAAATTGAAGTACAAATACTTTAAAAAGCGGTGTGAAACTAAGTTTATTTTTAAGAAAAAATTGAAATGTCAAGAATTTCACAATCTACACAATTCTTTGATCAAAGATGTGGAATTTTTTTTTTGCGAATATTATAGAATGACTTCAGATACATTTGACTATATTTTGACAAGAATAGAGCCCACATCAGCTATTTCAGCTTAAGCCGGCCGTAGACACTCGAACATGTTGCGAGTAAACTTGGTACGCGAACCATGTTCGAGTTGATTTTCCATGTCTGCGGGCTTGTTCGAGTACCAATTTCGTGTACTCAAAAATTTGGTCTTACCAACATCAAAAGCACTCTGATATTTTTCAATGTTCGAGGGCGGAGCTACGTGTTCGTCGAACCAAGTTCGAGTGTCTATGGAGTAGTTTACACGTTTATTACCTCGATCACTTAATTTTTTTGCATTTGAACCTTTGTGCAGTCTGCGTGCAGTCGAAATAATATAAAAAATTGAATTTTGCACTTTCACGAATCAACTAGCAATAATAATGAGTTATGATGGTGATGAGTGCATAACGTGAAATGAAGTTCGAGTGAATTGGTCTCTCTGTCTGCGGGGTTTTCTCGAACCAAGTTTACTGGCACCATGTTCGAGTGTCTACGGCCCGGCTTTAGATTCGCTAAGTTCGCGCGAGTGAAATTCGCTTACATTCGCTAGTACTGGATCCACAGCCTTAAGACAAAATGCCATGAGGTTAAAACGGTTCGATATATCATTGGGGCTAGAAATAACGGTATTTCGATATATTCCTTTTTTGACTACATATGAGATATAAATGCCGTTCCACTTATTTCTTCGGTGGACTCAAAGACCGATCCTATGCAGTCAAGAGCACTTTTGGCCAAACAACTTGTGAAATTGCAGTGGAAACCATCGAAAATGTATTTAAAGTCAGAGACAGTCATTTTAATGAAATAATATTCCATGTCAATCGAAAAATTCACGCTGCTCAATAAATTTATGTACAACAATCTTTATTCAGTGTTTTTTTTCTCAAATTTATTTTGTTATTTAATTTTTAAACAAATAAATAAGAAACCAAAAGATGGCCCAGGCTTTACTTTCAGCTTTTGTGTCATATTTTGTGGAAATCTTCAAAAACATTGAAACAAATTTGTGGATATCTTTGGGGTCTTCGACCATATGTATGCATATGGATTCATATATTTTACAAAATATCTAGTATTGTCTTAAGGTTAATGCTAAAGCAATTTTGGACAATAAGTGACATGTGTCGTTTAATTCGCTTCATTTTGACATAAATGGGCTAATGACACATAAGAGCCTATTCACATAGGAATATCAGACAGGATTTTTGTTTACATTCACATTTCCAAACGTCAAAGAAAATTCTGATTGCCCTGACATCTGCAAGGTGACATTTTAGAAATGTCAACGCTGTCACTCGAGAAAAGGGTGAAAATATGAATGAAAAACTAAGAAATTCACGAAGTAAACATACAGATTTCTGTAAAAAGGATACGCTTTGTTCTAAAAACGATTTTTTTCTTCTAAAAGCTAACCAATTTCATTTGGTCCAAACTATTGTCAAAATGGAATGAGATGGAATCAGAATACACAAATGTGAAAAAAAATGCAGGCTGTCAACGCTGTGTGAGCAGAACTTTAGGGAATTTAACTTAACTTGACAGTACAGTAATTTGGACTTGGTCATCTATTTGATATCCTTGTTGACCACAGGATCTTGTTATACACTTACAGGAAGGATTAAAAAACGAAAGGGGACATTGTACAACTGCCTAATTATCAACACTGCTAATTACATCCATATATGATATAGCCCATATAAATTTTACGACGATTTCCTTTTAAAATAATCAGGTAGATGTGCAATTTATTTCTTAAGCTTATCATATCGTTTCCTATAAATACACGAATAATCTGCCATAAATCCTTCAGTCGTCGTTACAGGATCCGACATAGTCAAATATCCTACTTACCTTACATACTATCCATAATGTCGATTCTAGATATTGTCCTAACCGAACGAACCCATACTCTTTGGAGAAGTTCTTACAAACTCCTACAGCGTGCTAAGTATCTGTGTAAAAATGTGTCCTTCGAAATTCATGTTATGTCACGCAAAACAGGCAGCATACAGCGACACTTGCAGCATCACCCATACGCGTATAAACTAAATATTTCGAAAGAACTTATTGAATGTGAAAATGCAGACAATCTTCACAGCCGACTGGACTCAATCGAAAGACTTCAGGAGTATTTCAAGGACCTTTGGATAGAAGTAAATGAAAATGTTGCTTTATTTAAAAAAATATATAATGAAGAGCATTTTCTGATCAGTCTCGTTCAAAAACGAAAACTAATCGCAATGGAACCGGAATACGAAATAGAATACAATTTTAAAAACCAAACCGATGATGAATGTGAATCGGATTCTGGAACGGAAGAAGGTGAGGAAAATTTTGAAATATGTTCAGATACGGAATCTAGTGAACAGGGTTGGCGATCTATTCAGCGGCAAGACCGTAAACGGAAATCAGGAGAAGGAAACAAGGATTCGGAGAGCTGGACTCAGAAGCGTCTTTGTGAAATAGGTATAAGTTTAATAGTTATATAAAATATATGTTTAATTAATGTACATTATGTAAATAATCTGTCCTTCCCTGAATAAACATTTGGATTTTAGTCTCATTTTATTTGTTTTTATTAAATTTCAAACAGAGTTCAGGTAGAAAACAGGTCTATGGGAATCATGGTCTGGATTCTCACAACTATTCTTGTTGTGCGTCCTCTAAGAGAGGGGACCTACTGTTCAATGTCGTATCGGAAGGGCAATTTGTTTTTTTTGAGAAGTTTTTTCATGGCAATTGTACTGTCATGTGTTTGTTAGACGCTTGCAAGGGATTGTTGTCTTACATACTGACCTCTTGCCGATATGGTACAAGTGTTGTTCCGAACAAGTTTATAGCTCTATTGTATGCGTGTGGGTATGGGATCCTTCTAATATCAGAGTTAGTACTGCTTTATGGGTTAAGTGCGTAAAAGATGGCAACTGCTGCCACTAGTAAGACTAGACCCACTATCTTCAAGACAATCTGACCGAAATGTATCTCAAAGGACATGACATATCGACATCACATCAAAATGTAGCAAGTGGTATTGGAAAGGTCACACCTTACGGACGTGTAGACAGTGACTTTTCAATGTTTTCCACTACTGTTCCCACTTGTCGGGAGAACATGGGAAGCCGAGAATTTTCCGGATGAGTGTAAGAAAGGAATGATAGTCAAGCTCCCTAAAAAAGGCAAAGGAGTTGTATCTGCGTGCTGCCTGCTGTGGCCAAGATAATTGCTAGAATCATCCTGTAGCAAATCAAAGTACGCCTTGAAGACACACTCGATGCAGAACAAGCAGGTTTCCGCTCTGGATCCTCCTGTGTTGACACCCTGCGGATCATTATTGAGCACCAATTCACCTGTTGTTTATTGATTTTGAAAAGGCGTTTGATAGTGTCAAGGAGAGGCATTCCTGATAAATTAATAACAATTATCAAGGCTACATATGATGGGTCCACGTGTAACGTCTTGCACAGAGGAAGGCTGTTAGAGGAATTCGAAGTCCAAAGTGGGATTCGGGAAGGCTGCAGGCCTTTGAAACAGGGAATGAAACGCAGGGAATAGTAGATTCATATAAGGACCATGTTCAGCTGCTACTTAAAGCTGTGTTCTCGGTCAAGCGAATTCGCGACGCACGTTGCGATGTGATTCACTACTAGCGACCATACATATCATACATATGGAGGTGTTGATGGTGTAGCGATTTTGCGAAAAGCGAATTGAGCGACTTCAAGCCCTGGTAGCGATATCGCTTGAAATCACACGGAAAACCATTGCGTCGTGCGACGTGAAATTGCTTGACTGTGAACACAGTCTAGTGGCCATCAAATAGAAAGAGAGCCACCATCCAGTCAGCGAAAAGGCTTTGAAGCCATTCCCGATGACAGAACTATCAGCTCTATATGCCCCATCTTCAAGAAAGGTGATCTTATATATCGGAAGGATGTCTCCGGTTAATGTCTCCATTAAGATTATATCCAACGTACTGTGTGGACGTTGAAACCTTTCTGCAACACAGTAATCGAGAGTCGACCAAATTTTCTCAGTAAGACAATTCCTGGTGAGGACCATCGAATTTCAAGTCGAGACGTATCATCTCCTTATCGACTTTAAAGCCCCATATGATGGCCGATTTGGGAACAGTTCCTCCAAACTATTTCAAAGTTGCACCGAATTTCGAGAAGGAAATGTACTGTCGTGTGATTTCTTCCATCTTGTGCTTGAACAGATAGTGCCCAGGGCTGGAGCAAGCACTATCTTCGCAGGCAACCGCGCGTTCTATGTATGAACTGTGCCAAGATGAGGATGTAATCCGAAAGGGAAAACACAGTGACTTCACTGCTTTGGGCATATCGAGCAAATGGACAACATTGCTCCAGCAAACAGGATCTTCAATCATCATCATCATCACGGATGCCAAAGTATTTGGTCTGAAAAACTGAGAGCAGATAGTAGATTGGAATAGAAGGGAGTGAAAAGCTGCTGTATCTCAGGCATAGAGTCGAGACCGCGTTAACTAAAAGTATCTGCGTAGACTATGAGCTCTTTTTTAGGTTCGTTTTATAGAGCTTCATGTAACTACAACTCTATGCAAAGAAGGCAGTCACTTTTGCATTCAAAAAGACACCATCTCTCACTATTATGTCACAGTTTCCCTCCTTGAACTTACCCCTCAAGTGAACAATCCAACCCTTATGTGATCTCAATCAGAAACAATAAAAAAAAATCCCATTCACATTTTAAATCTTATTACACAGGTAGATTAATTACTTTGTTACACACTTTGGGAACCAAAAGTCTAATCAGCACCAGTCTTACAAAACAAACCCTCATCTCATATGGTTCTTCATTTGTATTTGTTTCATCCCCAGAAAGAGTTAATGAGACTGATGTGGCAGACTCGATTGTTTGTCAACCGTGGAGCTCACGAATATCAAAAATGGCACAACCCAATTTGGATTTTACTGGTAAGTACGAGGATACGTGGCGTGGGTGTCTCCCAGCAGGGAGTTATATTTGTTTTACCACCTGGATACATGCGTAGGATTGCCGCGTGTTAAAATTAATCAAGCAATTAATTTAATGAGGGTCGCCTTCTATTTGTTTCGTTTTTTTTTCGAATTTTGTTTCTATCCACAGCTCCTGAAACGCAATCGAATTCGACGAGTAGCATCCTTAGCGACATGTTCTCACTGGGAATGGTTATATGTACTATCTTTAATCATGGTCGACCGCTAATTCAAGCTGGAAATTCATCATCTGCGTATTTAAAGCAATTGGACTCGGTAAGTGTTTTATTTGATAAAACAGAGTAGATATGGTGTTGCTGTTGGTATCCTTCAGTTTGAGCTAATAATCCGGCAGGGTTACTTTTATGATCCTTTCTACATACGAGTATGTGTTTGACTGTAAAAATTTGTGTGTGGCATTCATTAGGGATATTGTTAGTTTGGTGACCGTCAAGGATTATAAATTCAGAATCTGTTGACTTGTGTAGAGAACCAGAAAACACATATGTTTCAACTACAATACGAGTATTATAATGACGACTTTAAGAGTATCTAATTGGTATTGAACCTTAAAACTATTTTTTTTGACGAAAACTAGAGCGTGTATCACTCAAGACAAAATATAACCAACCTCGAAAAAAAACACTCCATCTACAGGATCCAATGAGAAGGACGTTACTCCATCCTTTGAACCATACTGGGGAAAGCATGCATTATTCGTTACAAGCTATATTTCTCCACTATCTGACAGTCCTGATCCTTTTGTGATATGCCTTTTGTATTCATAAACAAATCCGAAAGAACGTGGCCTATTAGGCTTTTGCAATACCATTCAGTCATTAAAATCCCAATATTCAGTGAAATCTAAAATTGTAGACCCATGAGGGTCTCTGTAAGATGAAGTACATGCGAGTGATGCATGGATGGGTTCCCAGATATCCTTTCAGATGACAATTTTTCTACAAAAAGAGACAATTTTGTTCTCCGTTGCATGAAATGTGTCTGAGATAAATGTCTCTAAATGGTTGTCAAACTTATTGAAACTGTCCAGCCTTGACACAACTAAGACTCATTGTTCACCAGTGGTAGGAATAGAGTAGTATTGCAGTCCATTACTATTTGATAAGGTCATTGCAAAAAAGAAACAAATATAAACTGATACATCTAGCAAATACTAAGAGTCTGGAAAAGCAAGCAGTCAAGAAAAAGACAATAAATCATCAAGTGATCCCTGACATATCGAAGTATCCTTGACTAACTTGTGTGTCTAAATGGATAGACTGACTTCCAGATTGCAGAAAAGTTGAGGTATTCGCTTTCAGAAGGCAAAGAAGTACTGACCAAATAATATCCTGAACATGCCAAGGAAAAGTCCAATGTGGTATGATTCCGTACTTGATTTTATGACCTCCCCGCAATACAGAACTTCAGAGATTGAAACCAACATCCGAGAAGTGAAATATTCTAAAAATAGCCAGAGTACTACTCGAATTTTGTCAACAATTTCGTGGTCCATACATTTCAACAGCTTTGCTTCAATTTGAAGTAATGCAGATTGCATGTAGCCCCTGCATCCTGGATCCTATCAATATGCTCCTGTTCATCATGCTCAGCTCCCACTTTTCTTCCACCTTGAATCGATAGGTTCAATTCCATAACCTGGATGTTTACATAATCGTGATAGGTTAGGTTCGGTTCGATTAACAGGCTAAAGCTTCAGTCAGACTTAGTCTAATTGTGATACCACAGGAAGAAGTACATATTTTCGATCTACCTGTTGAACCAACAGAAGCTTAGTATAAAGGCTAAAGAAAGTGTTCTCGAAAACGCAAGTTTTTCTAATTTAAAAGAGATTGGCAAGGATTCAAGAATACTCGCTGTCAAGAAAAAGTATCCTCATCTGTCCAGATTCTGCATAAGTCGTTGGCGGAAAACCCAGCCTAAGGACATGCCTTCGAAAGATCCAGTGTCCGCCATTGATACCTACTGATGTAGTGATATTCAGCTTGGAACCTTTTCCATTTCCTTCCTACTCAGACCTTTAAGGCATTTGAGTTTTTGAAGGCTGAAGTTTTTATTTGGTCTACAGCAGTAAAGAACGAATGTCTAGAATTAGGTCTACGTACTTGCCCGAGTTTCTAAGCACCAAAATTTAATTACAGAGGACGGAAGTTGAGTACATTTTTAAGTCCATGATAAGCAAAATTTTGCTGTTTCGGAAATATTGTACTTTTTGGAGAATTCCTTGTCGGATTCCTTTCCCAACTTAACTCCAATGCAGTGACATTCTGAAGCTTTGTCACATGTTTCGATGATACTTTTCTATGATAGTTCGCTTGGTCTTCATGCCATCTTCGTAGAAGGGCGAACTCCAAATCGGTTGAGGTCCCTTTCCACTTGTGAGCACATCACCTTAGGCGATGTTTTTCTCTAATGCGTTGTACCTACGGGTTAGATTTAAGGACTCAACATTCTAAAGCATCAGGGGGTCATCCGCTCTATATATCTTAGCCAGCTTTGATGGACAGTTCATATAGTTTGAACCGTTTAATCTTTTCCTCGAAGACCCGTCAAAGTAATGGAACCTAAAGAGTCACAATGAATCTTCCTCTCAAATCGACCGAGGATATCTTGAACTCAAAGTCCCTTAGTATTTAGTCAATGTTGTGTGTCTCTTGATACTGATTTTACCCTCTTTTATCATTGCACCTATTCCGGAAGCTTCTGTTTGAACACTAGCGACTGCTAGTTTGCTTTGAAAGATTATGCCTTCGACTGTATCTTGTGAGTTTCACACAAGTTTTGTATGTATGATGTTGAAAAGTCGCAGACAGTGTGTTATCCTTTCTAAATCCTCTTTTGATTCCAAAGGTCTCAGCGATGCCCAATCTAGACCTGACTCTGTACACTTCGTCTATATAAAACCTGACATAAACGGCCCTTAAATCGAAAAAAAGATGTTAGGCATCGATTGGAACTTCTTAGGTTCGATTGAGGACTTTAGCCCAAAATAACACTAATAGCAGCCAATCACGTATTCACAAAGTGTCTCAGAAGTTTACACAGTACAGCCTTCAATTGATAGATAGATAGATAAATAGATGTTTATTTGGTATATCAATGTACAAACTTGGTTCGTTACAGCCATCAATTATTTCAAACGGATTGCAACACTCTTATACTTATTAGCCGGGATTAGTTGACGTCGATTTATATTTTGCTTGTAAGCCCAAACTACCTTCCGCAGTATTCACAACGGTTTCACCAAACAATAGAATCACAGAGATTCTAGTTGTGAGACTTGTCCACTATCTGACAATACTAGTACCTAATCTAGTAATCTAGCTAACTCATTCGAATTTCAGAGACCTTACCAACGTAGTATCTGTTAACTTCTAAGTCAAAAATGGACAGTTCTGACATGTTCCAACATTTCAAACTAAACCTTTGGACTTTTCTCATTCCCACAGTCAAAGTGGATGCGCTCCGTTTTGCCCTCATTTAATGGCCACGTTTTATTCACACTCAAGTAATTCAGTTTCCATTGAATAAATAAAATCCTCGCTGAAAAGAATTCAGTAATTATTGTATTCCACTTCGCTATCCTTTCGATCTCATTATAACTTTTCAAATAAACTTCGATATAAAATGCGAAAAAGGACTTAAGACAGAATTCGAAATTCCCCAAGGAGCGGTGTTTACTCAAAGCTCACCTCCTTTACCAGTCCCGTCCGACAGTAGTTAGTTGGCGTTACGCCCAACTAATAACAAAGTCACCAAAGAATTTCAACTCAATGTAAATGTAATCAAAACTCCACTTCTTCAACACCTAATTAAATTTTACATGGCAACAGTATGTACTATATAACTCAAAGTTTAAGGATGCAGATACACAGGAAGATAAATAGAAAATCTGCCACAGCAGCACCACCAGTTACATAGCTCGTGGGCCTTTCCACTAATTTTCCTCGTCTTTTTTCCTTTTATCTTTTCATTTAAACAATTTTTTTTTGTTCTGTTTTCACCTTTACGTTGGACTAACACCTCCTTTGTGAAGCTGGAAGGTGCTGTTCACAATATGTTACCAAGGGTACCGATTCCATTACAAGAGGCCACGTCACGTCTTGTTAACAGAGATCCAGCATCGAGACCAACGGCACAACTCCTACAATTGATTAAGTACTTTAAGTAAGTAATTTCCTCTATGTAAACGTCTTTGAAATTAGTATCCTTGCGTGTGCACGTTCTTCCATCATCTCCTCCTTGGTTGTGTCCGTCCAGTCACTGTCACTGCGGAGGAGGATGATGTGCCATCACGTACAAATGATTTTACCTGAATTATCCTTCTCATTAGAAAATCGACTACATTTACTCTGTGGGTATTAATTAGATTTGTGTGTATGTCCTTGCAGTGATCCCGCTGTGAATGCTCTAAAATTTTTAGACGTGATAAATATGAAGGATCCAACGCAAAAGTCACATTTCTATAGGACGACGTTGAAGGAAGTTCTCCACCTAATACCCAGGGTACGTACATGTGTAGTAGAGTCCTTGAAGAGGCACTTTTTTTTTTTTTGTTACCTTTTTCACGATTATTACGCGATTATGATGTCCTGCGACGCGGTCTAATTTTATATCCTTCTTCCTTTTCTTTTTTTGGCAGAAATTATGGTGGCAGCATGTGTGGCCATGTCTGCAACAGGAAATGCGTACTGCGGAGGTTTTGGCTGCTGTTTTACAACCAGCTTTGGCGCTCGTTCAGGAATCCACACCGGAGGAATATGAAGCAATAATTTTACCGACATTCAAGTAAGTTTCCATCCAGAACGGGGGTCGGGCGTATGGAGTGGCTTATGTGGTTTTATGGATTTGACTTTGTTTGATATTTTCCCCTCCCCGATATGTGTATGTGTTTAAATGAGCTCTTCATTGAAGACGAAAATGTTTGCCGTTCGCTTCAGGCTGGATATAGCTTGTAAGTGGGTTTTACTTTCGGCTAAAAAGGAACGCGTGGGTATTTGCCGATAAAAGCCAAGAGGAGTGAATTCGTTTACTGCTAGAACGCCATTAATTACGTAGTAGAAGCCAGCTTAGATACCATGATGTACACAATAAATATGAAATAACTTACGATGTAAGGTATGCACCTAGCAGAGAATGCAAGGATTTGATTAGAAGTGCACTGTTAGCCATGTGGTTCTATATTCATGTGCGGTGCGAATGGGGGACTTAGCCAAAACCAAGCCAATTAAAATATTTACTCATCTCGAGGATGCTGCATAACCCTCAAGGATTTATAGTCATGTAGCAGTTTCCCTTGGAGATAGAATCAGATTGTTAAAATTCTGGCTTCAAGGACACCATGTATCTGGCGTTGGTAAATTCTTTATTCGAAGTCAGATGAATATTAAAAGGTCATTTAACAAGGTGTGTCAATAGGGAAAGTAGTCTCCCACCTTCAATTTTTGTGCCGATTGGATTGTGTAAGTATGTAGCCCAAATCCTTCATCCAAAATGGGTGTGAAATGCCTGTGGAAAGGTCCAGTTCCTGTGATCGTTTTTGAATGGATTCACTCGGTTTCCGGCCTATATAAGAAGTAGGATCCTCATGATTGTAATGACCTTGAAAACATTCATAACTAAATACAGTAGCCTGAAAGAAGTACCCTTTCGCTGTGAGGTTAAACTGTAGGGTTTTCTAAGAGCCCCACATGGAATGATCTTACTCAAACCCTTTTTACAGGAATTAAACCAGAATATTTTGGTTTTTCTGTGAAAAAAGTCTAAGCAACGTGGCATTTCAGTGTAAACTAAGCTTATAAAAGGAAGTTAGTTACGCCCTACTTAAGAATCAGGCGGAGGAGAGATGACACTAACAGAACTACAAATATGTACGGATAATTGCTCAAATAATGACTGGAAGGATATTTAAAACAAAAAAGACCTCAGAAGCCTCAAAGAACTACCACCAGTGCTTCCTACGCAAAGGTTCTACCACTGACAGTAGCTACTCCTAGGATTGCGTTGAAGGAATCACTATTTCAATGGCAGCCAGACAGCAATAAAAGGACTTTCTCCCATCGAAGTGGTATCGAAGTTTGTCAAGTCCTATCGATGAAAACTTAGAGTTCTTGAACCACTGCACAAGTTTACGCCCTGCTATTTCTTTGGATATGAAGATGTACCAAACGAAATGGTTACAGGAAATTCGAAATCTAGATCAGCACAATGGTGAACATCCCAATGGTCCAAGAAAGGACTAAGGCCCTTCCCAGACATTTGGGTGCCGAACGCGTTATTTGGATAAAAGAAGGATCGACGGGAATATGTATGAAAAAACTACTACTGATCGATATCTCTTTCGCGGATGTAGAAATGAAGGCCACAAGTATCAGAAGGATAAAGCCGACTAAATCTGTTCTTCAGATTTAAATTTCTACGACGACCACTTCTTCCATGGCCTATAAGAAACTAAAATAGATGGTTTCCAAGTTTAACACAGAAAAACCATATCTATAGAACAAGGCTAACCAAGTTTTACCAATCGGTATAATGGTGGGTCTACCTACATAAACTATCTAAAGGGCTTTTTCAATAAGGACAAAACAATTGTATATTTCAATAAAAGACAGAATAATTGAGATTTGGATCTAAAGCTTGTTGCACATACAGTACAAATATATCCATTTGAGTGTGAGACTCAAACTTTTTCATATGACCCACTGGAGTACGTTTGCAACTATCGATTACTAGGAGACGATTTTCCACCACTCCTCTACACATATCGGGAACTCAAGACTTTCTTCAAACTTTTGCAGAGTCCAATCGGAGATGTTTCGACACTTCAAATGATCAAAAGGCTTTAGTTTTTGATGTCATTTGATCTTATAAGAGTATTGGCCAAAATCTTTACCAAAAGTTTGCACTAATGTTTAGTGAGAGATTTCTGTGAACCACATGGATTCGACTGATTTGGCTCATTTTGAAGTCGAGCCCTTTCGGCTACGATATTTTCAGTATTTTGACGAGTTTGCTATCTCACTGGCACAAAAAGATTCAACAATGAATATTTCGACTCGAATTCGTCCCCTATACCAGGTGCGGCCTCTCTGGTGGGACGATTATTACGACTGAAAATTTGACTCAGAAATTTGGAAGTAATTTTTAATAATTCTCAAACCTTGCTTGTTCATGAACTTCACTACAATAAAAATGTAAATCTTGATTTATGTTCTGGTTTTAACAAGTCATAAAAAAAAGTCCAAGCATGAATTTGTATTAAAATTCAAAATTGTTATGTCTTTATTGAAAAATCCTTCGGTTTTGGTTTTTTTTCTAATTGCTTGGCGCATTGCAATTCACCATGGAGTACCTTAACCCGATTTATCTGCCGCCATGTTGGATCATTCCTCCTGAAAGTCTTTTAACGAATAAGCTACGAGCACTCGCTAAATAAATCAAAAATAAAAACCGCATCTCTACTTTATACTCTCACTCAGGACAACAAAAAGTAATTTCGAACAGCATCAATCTCTCAGCTTAAAGGAAATCCCCTTCCACCAGCTTCCTTCAGGAGCTACTAAAACTTTACTTCCTCCGCTCCGCCGAAACGATATCGGGATTTACTGCGAATGCTTAAGTTCGGTGTAGCTTAATTTCGTTTCGTCATTCGTCACGCCAGCGAAATTTTCAGCGAGCCATACATTTTAACCTACTTGGTCGGATTGCAGTTCAATGTTTTCATTTCTCCCGGATACTTGGGTCTCCTCAGCCCTCGCACACTCAGTCCCGATGTGTATCCACCCCCGATTCTGTTGCTTCAGCACCACGACGACGTAGTTCCTCTCGTGTAACCTTAAAGTTTATTTTTCTCATCGGGGGAATCGTTGTACATAGCCTGGCAAGCACCTCGTAATATGTAATCCCTTCCCTCGTACGAGGATGAATTCTCTTGTTTTGGGGCGGGAATGGAGGGCATAAAACCTCCTGACATCGTGTTGGTTGGGTATTATTGGGAAATGAAAAGTTTTGCATGTTGCATGTCCTGGAAAATCGGAGCAGCATATGCAGAAAATTACATGAGCAAGCAGCAGAACATGAGTTTGTGGGTTGAATGCATTTGATGAAAGTTTCCTTACAGCACGTTTAACTTCTTAACATCGATGAGATACTTATTTTGTCCTTTTTTTGTTGCAGGGTTGTATTTGCGTCGCCAAAATCTATTCAGGCGACCGTAACACTTCTCGAGAACCTACATGTGATATTAGACAAGACCCCAACAGATGAAATCAAAAGCGATGTCCTTCCGGTGTTGTTCAATGCATTCGAGAGCGCAACAATACAAGTCCAGGTAAGAATTGAAATTGTTTAATGGCGCAGAAGGTACATGTAATGGGTTATACACACATCCTTTGACTGTGGTTTGGTTGGGGGGGAATAAATATGCAGGTACACAACATATTACATGTACGAGTATGAACGACTGAAAGGAAATTAAAATGGAATTCCCTTCAAAGGAAAATGCTTGCTTTGTGTCCTTTCTGTTGTTTATGATCCGCTTCCGTGGTGTTGGGTGAGACAAGTGCTAACATCTGCAGATGGCTTCCAGCAAAGCGGATAAGTGCAGGACACTTTGGCATTTTATTCCAACATAACAGCAGAACAGGGTTAAAAACCAAAAATGGTGTACCTTGTTGCAAGCCCCCATGCGAAATCATTTGCGTGTTCTAGAAAGGAAGTACGGATGAAATGAGAACGCAAAGTCAAAAGATGAAAAGACATAAACGGGAGTAGGACCTCTTATACAACCCAACGTAGTAAAATGCAACTCAGTACAGCATTAGGGGTGGAATGAACAAGTATAAAACCGCTGAAATGCAACCTCATGGCATTAAGGAAGAATTTTATTACCAGCTGCACAACTCGTCGTGTAAGCAATGGTTATACACTGAGTAAATAATTAAGAGGTCCTGATATGGAACGCAACTATGAAGCGTCGTATCTATAGGTGAGTATTTTTCAAACCTGTTTCTGACTTGATTGAATCCTGCAAACAGAGCTGTATTTGAATCATTCAGATTGTTTTAGATGCAATTTTCTGGCGCAGCTTCTGCAGAAGTCGTTGCTTACAAGTCCGTATTCGCTTTGAATCGTATTCTCCTCTTCCTTAGCGTTTTGGGTCAAATGGACGAAATTCAACAAAAAACTTAACTGAAAAACGCAATTCGGATGATTTAGACTTTGCCCCACTCAGTTGCCCGCTATCTAGGATTTGGGAAGAAGCTGGGTATACAGAGGTCAAGGATCGAAAAAATCTCTGGATGCACTTCAAATGCAAAATCGTCTCCTATCTCCTCTTTCTTAGCATTTTGGGTCAAATGGACGAAATTTAACAAAAAACTTAAACAAAAAACGCAATTCGGATGATCTAGACTTTGGTGCACTCAGTTGCTAGCTATTTAGCTTTTGATAAGCATTGTTAGTTTTGGCTAACATAGTCTAACAGCGTTTTACTACAAACTACTTTGAAAAGTCTTTAAGCCCCGTAAAAACCTAAACGTACGACAGCAACTCCCACCCTGTCCTCGAAAAGCAAATAAAAATCGATTTACCTTTGATGGATGCAGAATGGATGCTCCAGTGGTTAGAGAGCATCAGAATACAGATATTCCTGATAATTTGATACTCCACACACAGAGCCGCCCAAATTGCCATGGTCTGCCTACAGCGCGCGCTCCCATTACTTCTCACGTAATTGGCAAATTGGATTAGGGATTTGCGATAGGCACGCCGGAGAGCACCCCCAAAGAAATTCTCCCACACAGATACACCGTCCGCGATGGGGAACGTATCCAGCAGGTAGGTAAATTATCTGAAACGAAAGTACATTAAGCTCACGCCTGTCAGAAATGGTATTCCGAGGTGAATATCAATGCTCTGCCTTAATAGATTAACAATTGATTTCGGTTGGGAGTTATCCTGCGGGTTCGGGGGTAATTTCGGACGGATATCCCGATGTCACGATTCGAGATTCGTGATTCGCATGTGTTTAGCGACTGGAGAAATGAACTGCAATTAAGTGCTAATACAGCATCGGTACATGTATCTGTTGATGATTTTGTATCTTTTATCTTGCAGAGTGCAGCTCTGGTGGCGGTGACCAATGTATATGACTGTATAGACGAAGTTTCCATACGACGAATGGTGTTGCCAAAGGTGAAAATAGTCTTCGAGAAGAATCATAATGATGTGAAAATCGTTGCCAATGTATTGTGGTGTATCGAGAGGACGCTTGAAAAATTGGATAAATCTCAGGTGGGTTACAGTGTGTGCGAGTCTGCGTGTGTGTGTGGGCGTGTACATGATTTTGGCACTAAACAATGTTGACGTCTGGTTTTCTTGTTAATTTTTTTTTTGCGTTTCTTAGGTAATGGATGAGGTTTTACCATTGCTGTGGGACGTACGCCTTTCCGATCCTGATATTATTCTACGAGTTGTGAGTAAGTATGAGGACTCGAATGTTTTCGAATTGTAATAATTAGGTTATTTATATTTATTTGATTGGAAAAAGTGTATACACTAGGTGGGCGGGTGGTGGTAGCAAAAATGTGACTATGGTCAATAACAGAGCTAACACACGTCAGAACGAAAGTATGGCTTCGAATGGTTCTGGGAATGCTATTGTTAGACCTTATTAAATGTGTATTTTTAGACATCCAACCATACTTATTTTCAAATACTTCTACTCTACCCTTGGTAACTGGAAAAGGCGTTGAATGTTCCTAGTAGGACGTTGGCAAATGTATGACAGAAGTTCCTCTCAAGATGTCCTTGGTTTAAGTTTTCCAGTGTTTTATCCTTTGATTAGTGACACAATTTTACCGAAAAATATAACCAAAGCCCTACGGCTACCTGCAACAAATGATTTCTGAAAGCCCAAGAGCCCAAAAAATGATATCCTTCGACTTCAAGTATTCAGTTTAATTTAATTTTTATTTTTAATAGAATTCAATAGAAAAGTCCTTAAAACTTTTACAATACAAAGTTTATAATGCTTGACTGGATGATATCCGTCATCCTTAGGTGGAGTTGGAGTCGCGTCGACAGTGACGCTTGGTTGGATGATCCTCATCTGAGTCCCTGTCGTATCTCCTTTTTCGTTTATAGATATTTTGGCAGGACTCCTTGTCAGTTGATTCGAAACACGTATTCTCCTGGTTCTCCTCTGAATTAGCATATGACTCTGATTCCGATTCATATTTGACTTCGAACTGTTGATCTGACTCCTTCTTTCGTTGAACGAGTTTGATGTCAAAATACTCCTCATCATACAGGGCATTGAGTGTAGCAAACTTTGCCTTGGCTGTCTTACGTAGCCTATCGTGGTCATAGTACAGTTTTTGTATTTGGCCGGCTCGTCCTGGTAGAAGATTTCCATGATTTATTTCCTTGGTGGTGGTGTCCTCTTCAATGGACTCCATATGTACTATGATTGACTGTGTCTCGCCAGATTTACGGTACTTCACCAAAACCTCGTAGTACACTCCTTCGCACTCTCGTTTTGCTTCCTGCAATAGATCCTCAAATGGGTCGACCAGAAGTCCGATGAGCTCATTGCCTTTCAGCTCTTCTAGTTCGGATTTGAAATTCGACATGTTGGTGTTATAAGCTCTGAGATTCAACTAAAACTGTTGATCCAACTCCAGATACTCTGGTATTTATAGTACTTTTGGCTAAAGGAAAAGGTCTCTGTCGGAGGAGTAATGACATGGACAGGTAGATTATTTCCTTGAAATAATGAAGTAATTAGTGACCTGTGGTTTGTTTAAGGACACTTTACGGGAAAGAATTGTGAAAAGAGGTTAATTGTGACTTCTTAGCTACGGCTGCGACTTTTTTTTGTTGTGAGTTTGAAAAAAGGATTATCAACACCTAAATATTTATAATCATAAATTAGAAAGTAATTATTCACCAATAAATAGTTTAACGCTAATTCGCAAAACATCGTTAATTTCTTAAAAATTATATTGGATTGCATATGGGTTTTTCAAAATATACTGCGTTGAGGGAGGCAATAGCAAATAGTAATATTGTTGTAAGACCTAACCTAATTTAGACTATAGAGAAACAGCACTTTCTTGAATAAAATGAACTCTCCTACCTTCCGGGTATATGGTTCCATTTCATGGCAAAAGTTTTGCATATCTTCCAACGTCCAACCTATATGATGTTGAGGCATTTGGGTTGCATAAGCTCCTTCATTTTACAGCCCAAACTTAAAGCTAAGAATATTGCGACTTGGACTTCTTATTTTGCGGATTTCCAATTCTTGAGAAAGTCTATGAAGATTCATATAAAAAACTAGCTTAACTAGCTTAAAACTAAAAAAAAACTTTTTTAATCTATCTCCCAAGCTCTGAAGTATATCCAAGAATACTTTATGGACACCATAGCTAGCAACATCTACCAAACTCCTAGGAGAACAACTTCTGTGATAGTTTAGAGCTATGCATTCTTCCCAGGTATAAGCTAATGTTTGTGACGGTTTCGAAAAAAACCGATTCTTCTACTAAGTCCTCATGTAAATACATATGAAGTGCCTGGTATGGCCTTGGTATGGTATGACCACCCACTTATGTATCTAAGACTAACTTATCAAGTGTAATGTGCCAAAGGTTGTGCTCTGTTGCTATCTAAGTCTCATTTCGCAGCATACCAGTCTAGGACTATGCCTTTGAAGTGATGTTGGCTGTGTTTATGAATGATTCCATTCAAACTATTGTCTCTTCTGATAGAACTGTCATTATGAAAACATCGCAAGCATTTTTAAACCTTGTCATGGCAGATTATAAGGAGCAATCACTGTATTCTTTAAGTCCTACTCTGTTCAAACTTCCACACGAATTTCATGTTTCAAAGCTGACTATACCCCAAACCTGACCAATCGACATATTAGAACTATGTGTTGCCGCTCCAACCCAATGGACTCCACAAAGGTCATAGAAATTCTAAGCACTATCTAGTCGAACATAGAATTAAAAAAGTTACATGATTCCTCTCGTCTTTGCTGGAAGTAGGTTAAGGCTTGCAACCTTTAGTATATGCAACCATATTCCTTTGGTTTTTAATGGAATCCTTGCATATCACCAGAAAGGATTAAGTAGTATGTGATTAGCTCTTGAGATTTGATCTTAAGACTGAGACTATGAAGGACTTAACCTTGAGGGATTACCCATAAAATTCCTACTAATTACCTCCACTACGCACCTAAGTTATTATGCAATTGCAGCAGGTAGATCGCTAATTAGTTTATTACCCTTCGTTGACCTATAAATAGCCACCAATCTGTGTCAAACTAACCAGTCTTAGTACAACGATCAAACGTAGACAAACCTACATCAACATCCGAAAAATGTCGACATCATACATAGTGGTAACCAAGTCCCAGAGGAACCAGGAAAAGTCTCAAGCTCTTCTGGAAAACGTAAACAATCTCTACCAACAAGCAAAGGATTTGTGTGAAAACGTCTTCTACGAAGTTCAGGTCGAATCACGTAAAACGGGTGACATACAGCGACACGTACAGCATAACATAAAGACCCAACTATCTGCATCCAAAAGCAAATATTCGAAGGAGAATATTCCACAAGGCAGTCTTCAAAAACGACTAGAGGAAGTGCGAAAGCTTCAAAAGGATTTCGAGCAAGCGACCGAGGCGGCAAATAAAAATCTTTTACTTTTGAAGAAAAAATTCAATGAAAAGGATTTCGTCGTCCGCCTCGTTAAAAAACGAAGGGAATCGACTTCGAATTTGAAATCAATTGTGAAGACGAAGCAGGGGAAGAGTTTCCGCTGGAATCGAGTTGTTAATCAGAAGGCGAATTGGACCCGGATCGAGAGCGATGAATAAAGTCGAAACTGGAAACATACTTAGACTCTGAACCCAGCGAGGACGATTTTTCCACAACGATTCTGATGCACTTCCACATGAACATGTTCCATGTATTTTGATAAAAAATGACAGAAATTAAAAAAAAATAATTGAACTTTGAAAATCTTTCTTTTTTAACTTTAAAATTTTGAACATTTTGATCCTTGTTGCATATCCTTTAGAGTTGTAGTTCTGTCTATTTTGTACAATGGGTTCTAGAGTTTTTCTGTTGATGAGAACATGTCGAGTCATATTATTGTTCCACAAGTATATCTGAAGTTGAGAACTCAAAGATCATCTTGACTAAAGCGCAGAGTATTAAGTTTTAAATACTCAACGAATACATAGCATCTTGTAGTTTCTTTCATATTGACGATACGAATGACCTGGATTTGGCTGATTCGAAAGTCTTAGGTTAGGTTAGGTTCCTAGGTGGAAAAATGTTCACATGTTGAGAAAGACGTCCCATGGCCTAGTTTTAGAAATGTTTCTCATATGAAACACCAAACCATCCAGTAGACTGGATAGAGAGAGCTCAAGATGTCATTTATTGGTTTCTGGGATGATTCTTCAAGATAATGGAGGAAGTGTCGCTCGAGAAACTTAAATCCTAGATGGGTGAGACCAGGGCAGTAACAAAGAAAGTGGATGGCATCCTCATTGACTTCCTCATCTCTACATCCTCGACGTATAAAATCCCTTTCTTTCGTTTTAATCCTTTTGCATAATTCTCTCGGTTCTAGTCTTGTCAAAACAAGGCCATAAACTTCTCGTAACCACATTGGTGTCTAGGGAGGACCCTCTACTCTTGGCCTCTCTAAGAACCTTGATCCCTACACAGAAGTGTCTATCTGTTGCGATTTTGATTCTGGACCTCTTCTTGCCAGTTCGTCTGCCTTTTCATTTCTTGGTATACGTCCGTGTCAAGGGACCCAGCAGAAGGCAACCTTGTACTGTGTTCCAAGAACCTTAAGCTCTTCACAAGCTTTCTGTAGCAGTAATCGTTTTATTGCTGCTTGGCTGTCGATGAAAAAAGTTCATACCTTCCTTTGGTATTGCTTTCAGTCTCACGGGCAACTATTGTCAGTGGTAGGATTCGAAAGCCTTTTTTTGAAGTCAGTTGTACTGAAGTCACAGAATTCCGGACGACCAAGTTACTACAACACCATGTAAAGCGGCACTTTAAATTTTTATAGACATGGAGTACCAGAGTACTATGGCGATGGAATACTTTCGAATACTTGGGAATAAAGTGATGAAAAAGACTCTCTATCTCTATAGATACATGGGTTAGCTAAGGACAAATGTGTACTTAGTTGCGTAAGACCGATTGTAGGTAATACCCTTGTTACCTTTTAAATAGTAGTGTCAGTCAAGCTTCAAGGTGCGCTTTGGCCTTCTACACTGACGGTTCTAAGATGGACATTGGTACAGGGGCAGGGTTTCACTGCCAAATTTTGAAAATAGACGGTTTTTTTAGAATAAATGACAATCGTAGTGTCTTTAAAGACTAAACCACTGTCGTTACTTAGGCTGCTAAAATAATACTTAAGAGATGTATCGTTTTCAAAACGTCTGTATAGAAAGCCAGACACCCATTAAGGCCCTGGACTCTGCGATAATTAAATCAAACCTTGTGGTCACCTCCAAGTTACCCTCGTACAATATATCTGAAAGCAATAACGTGGGTCTCTGTTGGGTAGCAGGGCCTATAGATATCATGGAAAAAATGAGATCGGCCGGCAAGAAGAAAGGAGATTGAATCTGTCCCATATCTGTTAAATGACTCTCCTATCCCATCTGTTGGAAGAATAACACTTCTTGGCAGTTACTCCTTCACTGGGTTGGGAGACCTTATGCGATTCATATCACTATCAAGGCGTTTCCTGAGTTAAAGGAGTTGTCACTAATTCACTTGTCGCAAGACACCCATTAACCTAATCTGTAGTTGTCAGTTCATTCCATAAAGTCAAGTCACTCCATTTGGAACACAACCTTGTAATATCATAATCAGCCAAGGCTTTACGCAGCTCTAGATGCCCTCCTTGTGAAGGAGCTTCCCTTCTCGTTAATAGTTGACAAGGAAAGAATTCTCTCCCCCTTTCTATCGAAGGCCATATGTCCTTTCAGGTTAGATATGATCGAACTGCAATAGGTCTGGAAAACAACTTCCACAAATCATAACTTGGGCAGTTTGGCGTTGCTCCAAAAGTAGGAGCAAACAAGGAACAAATGTTCACTTCTTCATTCGGTATCCAGTTCCGCATAGTCTCAAACGTCATAGATTAAGGAAAAGTATCCTTAATTCAAATGAAGGACGTTTGTTAATTTCATAAAAAATATTATTAACAAATGTCAAACACATATCTAAGTTGTGATTTTAAAATGGCTAACGCCATTAGTTACGTAATTAATAAGGACAAAACCCAACCGCAGGTAACTAAAGAAATCCTTTGGAGTTGCATCACAATTAACCCACACACATTAGTAATTAGATCATTACTTCGGAGAAATAATTTACCTGTCTAATTACTCCTCCGACCAATACCTTTTCTTCTACCTGCGAGTACTATAAATGCCAGAGTATCTGGACTTAGATCAACAGTTTTAGTTGAATCTTACAACTTATCACATCACAATGCTGGATTTCGAAAATTGTAACAATAGTTTCTACGAACTTCTATCCGACACACTGAAGTTTGCCTTTAAGCGAGCACAACGACAATGTGAAGGAGTGTACTACGAGATTTTGGTGAAGGATCTTCAATCCGGCGAGACACAGGTCCACACAGTGGATATGGACTCCATTGGCATCGAGGAAGAAGACAAACATTTTGGAAAGCACCTACATAGAAAACCAAGCCAAACTCAAAAACTGTACTACGACTACAAAATGCTACTTATGGCAGCACAGGCAAAGCTTGCTACTCTGAGTGAATTGTACGAGAAGGAACTTTATCACGTCAGTCTCGTTCAACGAAAGAAGGAGCCAGAGCCAGTTCAACAGTACGAAGTGTTATGTGATTCAGATTCAGTGCCGTTTTCCAATACAGTAGAGGTGTCCACTGACGAAGAGTGTTGCCAAGATCACTATGAACTCAAAAGGATGTACGGCAGCGACTCAGACGAGGATGATCAACCACTAAACCTAACCAAGCGCCCTTGTCAACACTACTCCGCCTAAGGATAAAGGATATCATTTCATCAAAGTTATAAATTTTGTATTGTAAAACTTAAAGGACTTGTCTATTGAAATCTATTAAAAACAAAAACTAAATTAAAGGGTAAAACTTGATTATTTTTTCCTTAAGTTCGAAGGACATCATTTTTTCAGCTTTTACGTGACGAATCACTTGGGAAGTTTTGGAGGGAATCCTTAAATGCAACATTCAAAGCTAACTAAATGAACTCACTCACTGACCTCTTCGAAAAGGTCTTACGAGTATCATAGGGCAAATTATTTTAACATAACTCCGTCTACATCGCATTGTTTAGCAAAAGGTTTTGACCAAGTTGAGGGAAGTAGACATTTCGCTGAGAACCTTTTTGATAAATCTTTGATCATGACATTTTGAGTGGAGATAAGGTTAGGGTAGGTGGTTAAGGAAGATAGACAACGAAACCAGATAAAAGTCTGTCGAAATACCACTAGCACAAGGACATTTGCCCTTTTGGATAAAAGAGAATAGGTAACCTTTGCATTACATAATCGAAGGAAGGACCTTCTAATTCTGTAGTCCTGATGCTGCCATTAGACGTGCAATTGAATTGAAAAAAGAGCTTCATAGCGACGGCCATGTTTTATGTCATACTGCATTCTGTAAACTGTATCAAAACCTGGATGACGTTTAAAACGTTAAATGTTGACATGTTCCTACATTACTTCCTCATCATCGAGAGATATGGAAACCTACATATGATTTATTCAAGATAATCCCTGAATTTTAGCCTCCGCGTTCATAATAGTAAAGAAGCTCGAATCCTTTTCCTTGTGATCACTTTCCAAAGTCAAAGGGATGGAAAAGTGGACGTAGGCTGCACAGAATCAACTAGGATGGAAGGTATCTTAGGCAATGTTTCAGTACGTAAGAAGGTCGAAAAAATAAAGTCTTTGAAACCAGTACAGCTCCCAAGAACGTTAAAGTTTGGAAGTAGATCATAACTTATGGACAATCAAGAGCCAGTTTTAAGGAGCACTGTCTGAAGTCTCTATTTGAATACCTTTTTCTGCATGCATGGTTATTTTACGTAATACGATATGAATTTTCTCTCATATCCTTTGCATCTTCTAAGAGTTCGTTGATGTAGACAGAATAAGCTTGAATCCCTTCGACTCTTGGGGACTCGGTGCTTAGAGCTGCTCTACGTACATATGTATTAAGTAGACTTGACGCTATAGGTAGACTGTCTCGATTGCTTGTTACTAAACTATGTCCATCTAAGCTGAATACACACTTGAATCATACTTGTTTCCGAGGCTTTGAAGAGTCCCAGATAGTTTACCAACTCTTGTAGACCAACTGGTTAGCTTGATAGAGTCAGGATGTTACAGAGGGCTTTTCCAACGGCTTTAAAGACTTCTGCGGGGAGTCAACTTAAGGTGGATTTCTAATCCGCTGTGGACTCGAAAAACGTTAAGTCTACACGGACGATTCAAAAATAGATCGAGCCGCAACCTGATCAAAGTTTTCACAAAAATCCAGGGTCTGGGCAGGGCTTCATCTACTGAGCATTGCATCCTTCATGAATAATAAGAAGCACTACAGCCATGGGTTAGCCATCATTATTTTGAATCCTTCAAACAAGTTTCCTTTAGTAATAGGACTACCCTCAGAAAATCGGAGATGTCCTGCAATGTTTCAGTTCCTTGATGACTCCTATCATTATTGGCACAACCACCGGATGGATTAAAACTAATTGAACCTAAAAGTCAAAACCCACATCTCCTGACCTATAGTTGAATAAATTTAAATAAAATGCGAGTGCTAAGTATATTTTGTTGTTTTTATTTGCAATAGACCTTACAAAACAAGTTTACAAGTTAAAATATCTAGAATTTTGAACATATTTTCTTTATGGGTTTTATATGCTATCATCACAAGATTGTTAGCAGCGACGCTTACTTGGGTTTTCGAGTTGACCATCCTCATTTGACCCGCTGTCATACTTCCTTTTGTCCTCAAATGAGTGGGACTCTTCGTCACTTGATTCGGAATATCCGTCCTCCGAATCTCCTTCAGAACTTGAATATGATTCTGACTCTGTCTCCGATTCCGAGTCAGATTCTTCTTCAGACACCGTTTCGCATCGAGATTCTGACTCTGATTCCAGCTCCAGCACCGGCTCTGGAACTCTCCTTCGCTTAACAAGTTTGATTTGAACATTTTTCTTATCATTCTGGACATGTAGTACACCAAGGTTGTAGAAGAAGTTTGCTGACCGATATAGCACATCATGGCTGACAAGCAGTCTCTGAATTTGGCGCACTCTCTTCTGTAGAGGATTATAGTGATTTTCTCCTTCCTCCTCTTTATTGGGCTGCAAATCCATTGTGAAGGTATCTAGTGTCCGCCCAGATTCAAGGCAGGTGAATACCATCTCATAGTACACTCCCTGGTATTGTCGTATCGCTTCCTGATAGATTTGTTTCAATTTCTCGAGTCGAGCTCGGGTAGGTGCACGACGGTACCACTTTTCTGGCATAAAATGTAAAAAGAACATGTTGCGATAAGTTGTAAGGATTCACTAAATCAATCGGATAAGCTGGCATTTCTTAAAAATGAAAAGATATTGCTTAGCGGCGAGTAATTAGCCAGGTTTATGCTCAGAGTAATAAACTAAGTAATTAGTGATCTGTCGGGGTTTACTATGATGCAACTCGAATGGGTTTTATTACTGAAAGGACATTTTGCGGGAAAGAAATGTAAATGTGGACGGGGATTTCTTTCTTTTTGGTTTTTTATGAAATAAAGTAATTATCGAATAATAAAGTTGTGCTCGAACTATAAAACGGGAGCAAAGAAAATTTTGTCTAACGAAGTTGAGTTTTCTTAGAGATTCTCAAACGCCTTAGAGTTGTTAAAATTTTTTTATTTTCCGTGAAGGGTTTGGACGCCGCCGGTCTTATTTCTAGGAACAAACGACAAATGCTTAATTAGTGCAGATTTTATATTTTTTTATTACTTCCCAGAAACAATCAGTACTTTTCGAATTTTCTTTTTATTGTCTTTGCAATGGCCCATGGGATTCATTGACTCAGATAAGATAACCATGGAAATGTAGATTTTTTATCCTTTTCCAGATTCCAGATACATTTCCGCAATCTTTAGTTTAGAAATGACTAGATAGTTTCGATTAGATTGAGAACTAGGCTGTGAGGAGGCCAGATTAAGACAGTAACGTTGTTTTCTGCGAAGCCTTACTTTAGTTTCTCAGTTATAATTTAATGTGAAATTTTAGCTGCACGACAAGGAGCACTGTCCTATTGAAAGAAGAACCTTCAAGTTCCACCAAAAAAACATCATCGGACAGGGCTCGAATTCATATTGTAGAACTTTCGTTTAAAAGAAGACCGTTCTATCCCTTTTTATCTCTAAAGCGTCACACCATCAGTTTCGGTGGTCATACGTAAGAGAAATTCAAAGATCCGTCCGCTTTGGTATACATCTTAGCTCGAATGTACAGCTGGAGCTCGAATGGATTGTGACAGATGTCATTCAGCTCCAACATCCAGTTTAAGCTCGAGTTCGTCGGTAAAGAAGTCATTGTTTGGTTAAGATGCTCCTGATCCCAAAATAGCAGTTTTTCTCTGATTTTTTTTTTGAAAAATTTAGCTACTATGGAGAATTGAATGCTCTAAGTCCAGCTTTTGCGAGCTATCTTCTCACTAAATTCGAAAGCGAAATTCTTTTTCTGTTTTCTTCAGAATATATGCAATGAAGGCCTGAGTGGATCTCGACGGCTTAGAAACATCAAAGCACGTTTTTCGAGCAGGGTCGTCGTTTTTTGTTTCCTTGAACCTTTATCTATGCTTGAAGTCCTGATATACTATGGGAACTGTTGCTCTCTAGTTAGCTTGGTCCTCAAGTAGCTGCTTCCAGTTGTATATATCAAGATATTTGGGGACCCATTCTTGTCACACAAGGATGTGGCCTATGACAGGAGTTCATTTCGCAATAGGAGCTCAAAGTTGCAGCTGTCCTATCCAATAGGTTCCGAGTCAATATATTCTTATTCCCTCGTGCAGGGATAAACCAATTTTGACAGCTTCTGGAAGGTAGATAGAACGGAGTGGTCGCATGTACATCCAACACTCGGATCACAAGTAGATCCATTGTTAGCCGCTGTCGTAAGTTAGCTTTGAAACAGCTTTACGACCTCTCTGATACACTTTACGCTGCTATAAATTTCAGAATGGTTAATAGTGGCTTTCCTGAAAGGTCGCCTACGTCTTCGAACTGATATTCACCGAAAAATCTGATAAATCATGGCAACATTATCTACTTGCCAAGTTGGTCCACAAAATGTCAAGAGAATGTACTTATCTTTGGTGATGAAATCACATGACAGCAAGTCACAGAAATTTGATCCTTTTTTAACTTCAAAGACTTGCAACATTGATCCTGCAAATTCGGACGAGTGGTGGTACACCAACTGAACGCTTTAAGCTGCACGAGCGCCTCAGATAACTGCGTATTGAGAGCAGGGATTTATTCTAATTCTGTGACCCAATAGATAGGAAACCAGATCTCGTTTAGAGAAGTTAGGTCTGTAGCTCAACCATATCTTATTAAGATGCTTTCGTCCGATATCAGATCAAGCGAAAGTGGTACTTATCGTCATACTATTCATATCTCTATAGGAGTCATCCTAAGTCTGCTTGACTTGGCTATATAAACCTACTAAGAACTGACTGCTGGAAACCTATGTAGTTCCTCATTCCTTTGTAAATAGGGGCTGAGAAGTTTTTGGCGGCTCCTTTAGACTAGCTGAGCCTTCACTATGCTCTCTTGATCTTTCAACTATGACTTGAATCAAAGCGAGTCAATCCAAAAAGCCAGTCTTATAGTCGGTTGACCTAATTTTCCATTTAGCGCGGTCTTTGATTAACTGTCAATCGCTCACTCTAAGTTAGTTGAGGACCTCTTTCACCTAAGGCTAGGTTGCTCTATACTATGTTATCCTCTCGAGTTAAAACCATCGCCTGAAAGTTGATGTCCATTAGCTCTACATGTCCTTGGCACCTTAGATGACTGATGCGTAGTTTTCTGACCAGTTCAGGCAGATAGTGGAACAAAGGTACGACCCCTATTGAACAAATCTTTAGAGGGTTCGTACATAATGTTCTCAGAATGTGAACTGCAACGATTCAGGACCCTTTCATCAATTTCCCTTATATATATCCCTTCACTTTGCCCCTTTACATGATCTGTGGAAACATGATGGCACATATATCTATTCCTCCTTGTTGCTCCTAAAATTATCCCTCAGCACCATACTCCATCGAGGATAATAATAGAGCAAAACTAAAGCTACACGCCTACCCTTAAACCTATTAAATTGTTTATTTTTTTCTCTTTTCGCTTGTCGATGTCACCGAATTTAATATTTCGCAGCAAATGAATCACTCTTCATTATCCCCGCCTTGCCTGTGCTACCCGTCATGTCAATGTCACTGAAATCAGCGGGGGGCCACGACGTTTTGTTGGCATTTAATTTTAATCCTTGACATTATCGTTGAGGATGCTTTCAGGCCCAGCATGGGCTTATCCGAATTTATAGACACATACGCACCTCAACATTTGTCAATTTCACCGAGTGCTGAGTTCACGCGTGCAAGATTTAATAAACGAATTTTACACGTTAATTAGAGTTTGTTGCCTCTGTGCTGACAAGGACACCGTCAGCGCCAAGTCATAAAGTCATAATGCAACATGTTGAACAAACGACATCAAAATCAGTATCCAGGACAAAACCCGAAAGGATTTCTCAAATGAATGTCATAATTTTTGCAGTTTTCATGTCAAAAATCAAATATCCGTTTGTGCTTCCTCCTTACCCGTTTCCATCAGACCACAGTTTTCCATTAAAATCCCTCTTTCCATCTCTGACTTGAAGGAGTGGTGCAATCGTCCTTCCTCTCACAAATCCATAGACAAACACACATGCACATGACTTAAGTTAAACTTCCCTGACATTGACAAGTGTATATCTCTGTGAGGCAGTCCCTATTTTAACGAAAGCCAAATGCACAGATGGTATTGTGTATCTATCACTCTCCTTTCTCATTGCAGACATATACAGGAAAATGCTATCCGATAAAAAGTATGGACTCTCCGTCAATATAATGGCAACAAGGATAATGCCATCCCTTATACCGCATACGGTGAATCCCTCATTAAATCTAGAGCAGTACACCATACTGCTGGAGGTGAGTACATCCACATACTCGTGAACATTTCATAAATAATTTCGAAACATAATCTGTTGTATCCTGTTGAGTGTGAAAATTAATATTTTCCCAAAACTAGGTGCTGCAGGAGATGCTCGACCATATTGATCGGCAACAGCGCAACAAATTGAAATTGGACAATTTGTCAATACCATCTCCGGAGCGACACCGAACTCTGAGGCATCAATTTTCATCGGATAATATGCATGTGCCACCGTTCAACATACCCAATTTGCGTATTGATCAGAGGAAAACCTCCAGCGCCGAGGATATGGCGAGAAAGAACTCTGGAGGTAAGCATGGTTTATATCCTTTTTTTCGTTTTTGTTGTTTCTATTTTGACAGCATACCCACTCGTACTGGTGGTCGTACTGTCGTGGTGGAGGAGCTTAACGCATTGCAGTGCCAGAAGTGAAATATGAGATACACGTGGTGGTATGTGCATTGCAACGTGTGTAGCTGCGGATGGAGTGCACTGCAGCGTATCGTATTTTTTTTTTTTCTGTTATTTATTGGATGTTGAAGGGCTCCTGGAGGACAAGGCTACGATGGGATGGGGGTAATTGATTTCGATGGTTATTCTGCATGTGTGTGCAGTTTTTTGCTCCTGCTGCGCTAAATCTCTAATAATTTCTGTTACGATGGTGCTACCTTGTGGATATGGATGAGTTTTTTTAGCCATGTTTAGAAAATAATGAATTGTGGGTCCGTCTCTTGGGCTTGGATGCAAACTACAAGGACGAAATGAACAGAGCTATCTGCGCCCAAGTGCAATCAAGTGTAGTCATTTGTTTGGTGACATGACAATGAAACAGTGTGCATATCTGTAACGCTCATCACGCAGGATTTCGCAATAAATTTTAAGGATGCAGAATCTACTGTGTCACACACACTGAAGCAAACTACAAATATACATTATTTTTGATTGACAGATAGGCTCGCATCTACTAACTAAATTCAACTCCAATATTGATGCATTCATCAGCAGGAGTCTGGAAAGCTGAGTTGCGTTCAATTCGTCGAAAACCCAGGGCTATATTCTATCTCTCACATGGGATACTATGTTAATTCAGATCTTCGTTGGATCCAACAGATTTTTGGATTTTTCAGGAGGTGCAGCATTTTGTCTGTTCTGCAGACTAGACTATTATCTACAAATCTTATTTTAACCCAAAACCGGAGTACAACACATAGGTTTAAGCGTCAGGTCTTGTAACTTGCTTTAGTTGATTGGAACGTTTACAGCATCAGGCCTGTCAGACCGGTCAATTTGCAACAAAATTCCTTTCCTAAAGCATCTTCGGAATCTCAGTTCTGTATAGATATTTCCACCACAGTTTTTGAGATGAAATATATAAATTGTCACTTCAATCCTACTTTTTAAAACCTATTTTTGCTCAGACAGTGAAGCTCAGAAGCCCGTGTCCCCTCCTGGGTCTTAGCGAAATATGTCTCAGTTGCAACTAGTCCTTAGCTGCATTTAATTCTTCTTATGGTGCGTCGCATGTACGGAACTGCATTTTCAAAATATTGAACTATTGTGTATTCATTTCGGTTCCTACGCACTTGATTGAGGTAAGTAATAAGCTCCTGATACGTTAAGAGTCTCTGCCTGAAACACGACTGTTCCCAGTTGTTTAGATTTCAGAACATCCATGATAGCTTGATCCTTTAAACATGGGATCGATATTCTTTATGATTTCAAACCTAGGCTTGCGACTCGAAGATTTACTGGACTATTATTGTTCATTGACTCACCTTGGCTTTATGGATAGAGTTCGCGGTTGTATTTCACTTACTTTTCACTTGAAAGTGTTCCAAAGCCACACCGCCTTCCTGCTTATATTCCAGCTCATGGCTTCATGCACCAGACCCGGGAAGATCAGTCTTCTGAGTTCAAAGTTATTGAGCCATTTCTGTCGCCTGACCGAAGTAGTTGCGGACTCCTAGCATAAGTCTTCGAATCCAGGAAGACTACCCACTAGAGTATCATTTGTGGAGTTTACTCCGTGGTAGGGATGCTCCTTAAGCTCTTCGAAGCTATTGTTGCCTACAGTGACTTTTTGTTCTTGGAAATGGACAGATGGTTCTCAAATGTTTGCTACATGTACTTGATTCTGTTTGCATTTACTTCAAGGCCAACATAAAAGCCTCCAAGAGGTCAAGAATGATGTCAATATCGTTGGGGTATTCCAGAAGTTGGAAAGATGTTTTCAAAATAGGACTTTTCGTGGTAGCACAACTATCACAAGATTGAAGAAATTAAACGACAACCAATCTCCTTGTCGAGATCCGGTTTCCATTGCTACGCGACACAGCTGCATCCGATTCGCCAGGATCATCGTCATTTAGAGCTGAGGAGGATGAAGTTTGTAAATAAAAATCGTGAATCTTTACTGTCATCAGACTGTCGGTCCAGTGTAAAGGGTCGTTCTAAGCGGCGGTAGTCTGATTCGGGCTCATACTTGTCGTTATTTTCGGTTTATGAACCCTTTTTCGACAGTTTTTCCCGCAGAAGTTTGTCGTCTGCGAATTGACAAAATCGCCATAACGACACGCCCACTTTTTTCAAAAAAAGAACACGTTCTCGTATAGACCTCCAGTTTTTTCTGATTAAACGTCTCTAAATAATGAGATACTTTTGCAGTTTAATTGAAAATTGCAATAATTTCATGCCTCATGTCCTTTTATTAAATCATAAGATACAAATTTGAAATCCCCCCACTGACGTACGCATCTGTCCGTTCCCACGCTTTTCAGCATTTCTACCAAAGACTCCTTAATCGTCCCTTTGCCTACGCCTCGCCATGATGAAATAAAATAGTCAATCAAATCCATCACTCTGCTACCTAGAAAATTAATTTTCTTTGGCAAACTTTGCTAATTGGACATGACACTCGAACGTCTTAGGTAAATTTGTTATTCCACGAATTTTAATTTTTTTTTTTCTTTCGTTTTCTTTATTTATTCGCCTGTGCTCCTCTACTGTTCCCCAATGGGGAAGGCATACCAAACCAGCCATTATCATATTAACTAGAATTCAATCGCAATTCCCAAAAGAAAATTAAAAGTCTGTCTAATTGAACAGCTCCTCCTTCTTCCTCTTCGTCTTCGCCTTCGTCTCCTTGAGGAGGAGGCGACAATCCCAAGCGATTTGATTTCACTTCACAATTGAGAACCCTCCAGAGCAGTGCTCACCAAAGCCGACCAAAAGTAGGCAAACACACAGTCACATCTTGGGCCATAACAAAAGTAACTTAATTATGACTTGGTATTTAGCAGGAGGATAATTGAATTTTGAAAATTCCCAAGCCCGCAACCAGAAAACATCCTCCTACTGCCACCCCTGCCACTATGTGCTGCCACCAACAGGCTGGTCTTGGTCCTTGCGGCTGACAACAATGTTCGATTCAATTGGCGTGTAAAAGACATTTTCACAATGCGGAGCAAATTCAGCCTTGGGGCTGATTTCAGCGGTTTCAGAAGGTAGTTTCTATTTTGATGTTTACACTGTTGTTGTCGTCGTCATCGTCGTCGTTTGCACCCCAATACCGCGCGCATTGTAAAGTTATTAGTCGGGAATTTTGGAAATTTACATGGCTTAAAAGTCACTTAACACACATAATAGACCGGGCGGGCGGGCGGGTGGTGAGAGGCCGACCATAAACTAATAAACCCACCCACTTTGTATTCGTTTTAGGTTCTGGCATGTTGGGTGGCTGGTGGTTTGGCGGTTCACCTTCATCACCGGATAGCAATTTCCTGCGCGTTGCCAATGCGTTCCCCAATCGGCGATTGTCGGACAACACGCTGATGACTCCAAAAATACGTATAGCGCCATCGTGTGCCTCCTCGCCGGGTGGTACACCGGGTGGTGGCTTACCTATTCGGCGGCATTCCAGTATTGGACCACAGGAGAGACGTGGCTCGGCCATCAATCTCTCCCCACCGACTGTAAGTGTTTTGCGTTTTTCCAATTTTCTTCAATTTTCCACTCAATATTTTTTTTTATTTTTTTTTTTTTGACTTTTCTTTTTGTTTCTCGTTATTTTTTTTTTCAAAACTTTTGATTTGACTTTGAATAGTATTTCCGAAGGAAACTCAATCACTTTCCACGTCAAAAGGATGCTCAACAGGTTGCATTCGCACAATCAAAAGCAGAGATGCAACACTTACCATGTTGCAGCCTCCCCCTGGAGAGGGTGAGTGGGTGAATCACTCACTCATCCACTCACCCACCAGTTGAGGGCTTTATGAAAAATCCCAAGGAAAGTGGTTCTGATTTTTTCTCGATTTTTTTTGTTTTTTGTTCTTCTTTTACTGCGACTACACTATCGCTATTATGATTGTTATTTTTCAAAAGGCATCCTTGCCATAGAAATGAAAATTAATCACTTTCCCTCGGTTGGTTCCTTTGAAATGGGCAACTCGGGGTTTTTTCTTTTTGTTTTCTACGTTTTGTTGACGATGAAAGATGCATTTTATGGTTGCGAGCATCTGGAAAGGAGCTTTAATGGAAAATCGTTGTTTTGTTAGCTTGTTTTACAATTTAGCCTGCATAAAGAGTTAACCGATTTTGTAATTATCTAGAGAGTCGACGGTGGCACGTAGAGTGTGCAGAGGGAGAAAGAAAAATTAAGGATTAAAAAGTTTTCCACTGCTTGGGGCTATTTTTGTAGACACACACACACACGGTGTGGATCGATTTAATTGGAACAGGTTTAACTAAAATTGATTTTTCGTTGGACGGGGACATAAATTCCGTTAAGGATATCCTTTTACTAGATTTTGGGCAATCGCACTACTGGTGCATACAGACCGTGTAAGACAAATTAGGTGACCTTAGCTTCTAGTGGTTGGGTGTATGTATCATAATGGAATTTTGTAATTAAATTGAGACTGCCTTTCAAGTAACTAAACCACAAAAGGGACAGACTCGTTAGAGTGGCAGGTTCAGCTAGAACTGTAGTCCCACATAAGTAAGTAAGTCCCAAGTTCAGAGAACGTGGAGAATAGATTTGTTCTCCTCTATATCTCGGCAAAAACAAATGAATGCACCTAACTTAGTTGCGTGCTTTTTTATAAAACAATGACCAGTAGTGAGACCAAATATAATGCTTGTACGCATTATGGTAAAAAAAATTTCTGAATCTTAGAGTGTTTCGGATCCAAATTGGGCCAAATCTGTTTTATCGCTCGATACGTTCTGCCACTTGTTCACCTGAGATTCAGTCTTTCAATAGCGTCTAGAAAAGATAGCATTATAAGCTAAGTTAGCTATAGCAGTTCCATGTCTAAACCTAGTACGGTAGCGTATACGTAACTAATTTTCCTATATGATTTCTGACGGAAAAATTGTTTGTTTTCTCCGGACTTAGCGAGGCAACACCTTAGCTAGTTTGTGCGTTCGGTGTACAGAAACAGAATACCACACTTAAATTGTGTCACGCCAAGGTAGAACTTTAAAGTATACACTTAATTCGGTGGCGTATACGTAACCAGTTTTTCTTTCAAATTTCTGCCTGAAAAAAAGGTCTGTGTGGCTTGGACTCAGCGAGCATATCCTTAGCTCGATTGTGCTTATGATGCATAGAAACAGAATGTCATACTAAAATTTTGTTACAAAAAAGTACAAATTTGAAGGACACACCTAGTATGGTGGCGTATACGTAACCAATTTTTCCACACAATTTCTGACGGAACTAATTCCGGTTTCCTGTTTTCTCCAGACTAAGCGAGGCAGTAGCTTAGCTATCTTGTGCTTATGATGGTTGAAGGATGTAGCTAGTGAGGTGTCGTATACGTAACCAATTTTTCCACACAATTTCTGACGGAAATAATTCCGGTTTCCTGTTTTCTCCAGACTAAGCGAGGCAGCAGCTTAGCTATCTTGTGCTTATGATGGACGGAAACAGAATATCATACTTAAATTTTGTCATGAGGAGTTAGAAATTTGAAGGATGTAGCTAGTGAGGTGTCGTATACGTAACCAATTTTTCCACACAATTTCTGACGGAAATAATTCCAGTTTCCTGTTTTCTCCAGACTAAGCGAGGCAGCAGCTTAGCTATCTTGTGCTTATGATGGACGGAAACAGAATATCATACTTAAATTTTGTGATGAGGAATTAGAAGTTTGAAGGATGTAGCTAGTGACGTGTCGTATACACACGCAATTTCTGACTGAAAATTTGTTCGTATCCTCCGGACATAGTGAGGCGGCAAATAAGCCACGAGAAGGTAGAACTTCCATGGATGCACATGGTTCGGTGGCGTATACGTAACCACTTGTTCCATACAATTTCTGACAGAAAAAAATTTTGGTTTCTTTTCACTCAGAATTTAGGAAGATTCCATGCTATGTTTTGTCAAGGGTATACTAAATTTGTTAGCAATTATAGTTTTTTTGAAAATCCAGACTCGAAGTTGTGTTAGGAAGTGAAGGTAATGATTCTTGAGGCCAGACAGCGCTTCTGAATAGTAGCTGATAGATTTGGATTTCGTAAGGGGGGCGAAAGTAGAAAGTTATTTACAGCAGTAGTAAGCATCATCAGGATAAGTTTTCAAAGATTCCATTGGGTGTCGCGAAAGAAATATTTTCCAGTGACATTTCATTCCAAACGATTAAAGTTGCTCATTTGTTCAAAGAACCATCTGACTGTAGTGTTCCTTAATTTCATTACATGTACCTTTTTTTGTATTTATTTATTTTTAAGTAACATTTCATTTGAACTTACATATATTTTAAAAAAAACCAAAACCAAATATTAAAATACTTAACATATATCATTAAACAATAATTTTTATATAAACATTTATTTAATCCTTTAAATCAACGAAAAACAAAACAAACAAAATAAAAAAAAAAAACCCTTTTTTCACAAATAACAAAAAAAAAAAAACACAAAACTAGACGTACGGTTTCAGTGCTCGCGGAGGCTCAGGATCGAGTCTTTCAGTGCCTTCATCGTCTGCCTATGTTGTAAGTCTAATATAATTAACTTAATAAATGCCAAGCGTCTGAAGATAACTATAAATCAAAAAAAAAAAAACAAAATACCTCATCACCATTCAATATTTGTATTCGTCGGATATTTGTTGCAAATCACACAGATAAAACTACTACTACAGCTGTTCAATGTCTATAATTAAAAAACGTACTCGTATTCGCATCTCGTATTTGAATTTATATTGCATTTTACTGATATGACCAACGGATGCATTGTTTGTTATTTTGAAATGCTTTCTGAAATACATTTTACAAAAAAAAAAACCTCTCAGGATGAATGTGTCCTTTATTTTTGTCAAAAGTTCATCATACTCTATTTTGACAAGTTCGTACAAAAAAACCAAAAAAAAAAAAACCAAGAAATAATGGAAAAATTTGTTTGCTTGTGTTCTTGTTTGTGATGTTTGGATTCTGTCTATGACCTTTGTGAATGTCGAAAACGTTATTGTTATATATTTTTATTTTGTTTTATAAATATATTTTTGTCTATGTTCGTTTGGTTTGTTTTCCACAATTGACATACTAAATGTATTGTTCTGTTTCCAATCAATCCTTACACGTTTCATTTAAATGGTTTTTTTGATTTACTGCGTATCCCTTTTGTTCGTTATTTCTTCAAAACAAAATAAACGTACATATAAATATGAATTTAAAAATAAATGTTTTTCTATGTTTTAAGTCTTATTGTATTTTGCTCAATGTATTCTCTAAGCCAATTTCTATAAGTGTTGGGTAAATGTGGGTGTTATTATGGAATAATATGTGTGTCCTTGTTTTATTATATAATTGTTTAAGCAGTCAAAAAAAAAACAAGTGAATTTTATTTTGATTTTTGAAAACATGGTCGGGAATTTTATTTAGACTCAATTTTGATTCAGTTGTGTCTTCACAATCGCCAGATCGAGGGAAAGGAAACAGTCCAGCCAAGGATACAGACGGACTTAAATTTTTTTGGCTGACGCAGCGACCTACAAGATATGTAAATTGTGTCATAGGGATAATTTTAGTCATCTAAGGGACGAACCACCTGAAGGATAGTAAATGTCCGTAGCAGCAAGCTTTTTCCATATTCTGGTGAGCACTCTCATTGCTTCGGATGGGCCTATAATTGATGACCAGTTTCGAATTTCACTCTGTTGTCCTTGGCAAGAGATTTTAGTGAATCATATAAGCATTTAGCTGATAAAGTGTCCATTTAATTGTACGACAACGCTTTAAGTGTTGCCTGGCTATCTGAAAAGATGTATGCTCAAGCGTCCTTAATACCTTCACTAAGGCTTAACGTAGCGAAGATTTCAGTGACATGGAGCTCAACCTGAAATTTAGTACAAACACACCAGTTCCAACTATAGATTCCATATTCAATCCGTCTGTAAACCAAACCAGACCTGTAGCGTCCAAGTCCGATGCACCTTTAGACCAGTTTGAACGATTCAATATTTCTACCTCAAATAATCCAGCGAAACAGTATTCCCTGACCATGATGTCAAGGACAGTGCAAAGCTTTTTCCTTTTGGAATTGATTAAGGATTTTCAGGCAAATATCGAGATAAGCAAATCTCTGTAGCTTCCCAAGGTTAGTTGTCCGTTCAATACTTTCGGCCACCAAACGAGGGTCTCATACGTCTCACCAATACTGCATACATCCAATATATTATTTTTTGGATTTAGACCTCAAGCTCTGTCGTAAAAGCGTCTACTGGGCCACATGTCACTACTGTCACCCTCGATGGTAGACTGAATATAAGAACTCCAACTAAGCCGTCATGGATGATACCTATCCTAAGAAACTAAACTGATAGTGATAGGTTCTAGGTTGAACAGTCTTTTATTTGTAAACAATATTTCTCTGCCATTCCATTCTAACCAATAGAGTCATGTTTAACCCATTCTACTGATTGAATCTTTTTTCAAATTTTATATGAAGACTTTGCAAACCTTTTAGTGGTCAAAACCAAAATACTATTTCTCATCCACACTTACTTACTTAGGTGGCGCTACAGTTCCGGGTGAACCTAGACCTCAACCAACAAGCCTCTTCAGTTAGCCCGGTCCTTAGCTAACTGCCTCCTGCTGCGCACTCCAATTCGGTTGACGTCCGCTCCTACTTGTGAGCACCACCTAAGGTGAGGTCTTCTTCTACTGCGTTGTCCCTTCGGGTTTGATTCGAAGACTCTACGGGCCGAAGCATTGGTGTCCGTTCGTTCCACAAGTCCTAGCCATCCTAAACGACTGATGCGCATTTTTCTGACTAGGTCGATGTCGCTGTACAGCTCGTATAGTTCGTCGTTGAATCATCTCCTCTAAAGCCCGTCAACGCAAACGGGGCCGAAATTTAAACGAAGAATCTTTCTCTCGAAGCGACTGAGGATCTTTTCATTCGCTTTAGACTGAGTCCATGCTTCAGTGCCATAAAGCAGGACCGGGATGATCAGGGTCTTATAAAGAGTCTCCTTAGTTCTTCGGGATAGGACTCTGCTACTCAATTGCCTTCTTAGCCCAAAGAAACAGCGATTGGCAAGAGTTATTCTTCTGCTGAGATATTGTTTTCAGAGGTTATAGTTCTGTCCAATTCGTCCATGTTGTGTGTCCCTTCTCGTTGACAGCTTATACTCTGTTTTGCCCTCGTTTTCCCCTAAGCCCATTTAAACCCAGCATGCCAAAAATTATAAATAATAGCATAAAAGTACAAATAATAGAGCTTCGCCGTTTTCGTGCATTTGACCTGATTTGGGCCGAAAAGTTCTTAGGGCTTACCAAGTAAGAATAGCCATGTAAAGAAGACAAACTTATGTAGTTACCACAGATAGTCTCTAGCCATAAACCGACAGAGACAGTAGCAATGGAGGGACGTTACAAGACGTCCCTCAACACCTTCTTACAATCCACATCTACAGAGCTATGTTCTTTAACAATGCAGTGTTAAAGTTACAGACATAAGTCCTAATATCTAAGACTTCAGTTTTATCAATTCAGGTGACAGCAGCCTTACAGGACTTCTTTGATAGAATAGCTTACACAATAGTTTATACCCGGGAAGCTTACAGCTCAAAATAATCCATACGAGTGCAAACTAACTACAAGCTTCTGGTCAAGTACGTAAGATAGTATTCGCATAATAGTTCCCAAGTAGTCCAAGACCTTATTTTGAAAATATTACAGAGTGTAGCTTTTCAAATCTTTGTAGTCTACTCAAGGCAGCAGTTGTTAATTTTTTTGTACAACTAACATCTTTGAGTCTTAGTTGATCCTTGCTTAGGACTCAAGAAATTTTAATTTTTTTTCCAATAGATAGAAAATATTTGGATCATCAATAATTCATTCATAAAAATAAGAATACAATGGAATTTAGTCCAGGTTTTACGAGATTTTAGCAATTGTTAAAAGGTCCTTTGCAATTTTTTTAACAAGTCCGAATCTAATCGAAAAAGTGCCCAAGTTGATCTAAAACAGCTCAAAGATTAAAGACAATTTTTAGGAATCTGAAATCTTAGTTTTAGGAGGTGTGTTCTACATTAGTTAAATTTTCTCAGCCAATGCTGAAAGCTAAAAAAAAAAAAGTGAAAAATAGACTTGAAAATGATGGTTTATACAAATTTTTTTACAGATCCTTTTTTTGTTGACAGGCTTGACTGTCAAGTCAAGGTGAAGGCCGAAGCAAACAATACTATTTAAAAATAGGCATTTCTGTTTAGGTCATCTTTGTACTAAAAATCGCTTTTTTAAGTTCTAAAAGTCCTTGAATTCGCCTGATTTGGCACCGAATTACTTTTGGCTTTTCGAAAAAGAAATTTATCGGTGAAAAGAAAACGTTTTGTGGACGTAAAAGCCCTCCAAAAGGCTTGAACTGAGAGACCCGCTCGTATCGTTGTATTGCGTCGTAAGAAGACTATTTTGATTAATAAATTCGATTTTACCAAAACACACACTTTGCACATATTTTTTATTTAAAGGTTTTGACCTTTCGTTTGTATGATTTTTGAACATATGCGGATATACACACCTATATAAGCAAATAAGTAGATTAATTCAAAATTCATGTGCATTCACAGTAATGGATTCCATGTCCGCGGCTATGGAAACTCGGTTAATCTGTGGCGTCATCAAGTGTACATTCGATTTGAGGTTTTTCCCAATCAAAATTTCATTCCAAATCGGAGTTCATAAAGCCACACACACAAACACACACTGATTTATGTTATTTAACGCCAACAGCTAATTGCATATAATTAAGTGCGGTGCCTGAATTTATGCGAACCATAATCCGCGCTCCAACCACAAGGCTGGCACAGTACACCAAATATTTGTATTTAATTCCCATCAATCAAGGTAAGAAGATTTCAAAAAGTTAATTCCAAATAGCAGCTTGTTTGGGAATAATTTCAAAAATCCCATCTCAAATGGTCTCTGTGGCGATTGCAATGAACGAGGGAGTGAGAATGCGGTTGCAAATGCCATCCGCATATTTTAAAAAGTCCTTGTTCTGGCATATTTCAAAACTAACTTTGAAATGAATTCCAAAAACCAACATTTGTCACATTCTTCTCCTTCCACTGCCAAGTGATCCATTTGCGTATGAACGGGCAAAGACATCCTGTAGGTGGTGTGCCTTGGGGATGATGATGGAACACTGAAAGGAGAACTATAGCTACAGTCAGTTCCAGTGGGCAATTCAATTTTATTTACATTTACGGTGTGTGCGGACAAACTGTTGATTGTCATCTGCAAAGTGAACTGAACCAGTGGTCGGGGGTGTAAGAGTTCTATTTGGTCAGTGAATTGATGACACTACACCCACACACACACAATCAGAATGTACCACAATGAGAAGTGCCCTTCCACGGATGTGCGGAGAAAAGTTCAGCAGTTTTTGTTTCGAGGGGTGACTGAAATGAAATTTTAAATAAACAAAAGGGATGATCAAACAATCCTTGCATACTCCCCCCCCCTGGGTTGCACACACAATTTGTGGTAGTTCTATCTTAGTTTGCAGAACTGAGTGGAGTTTAATTTGATGGGACATCCCTGATGCTTGGAGGATTCCCTTCCTGGAAAGGGTTAAACTGTATTTGGACGGGGAGTTAGTTTTTTGTTTTCTTCTCTTTATTCGAAATGAAGTACTCTATGGTTGGAAATTACACTTTTTAGGTGGAGCTAGAGAGAGTCTTTAAACTCTTATTTAGAATGGTTTAAGGTCTTTATGTGTACTTCGAAAGGACTGGCTGTTAATCCGAAGGGAAACTCGTACACACTGATGTTGTTCATATTTCCAAGAAGCATGTAATGAATTCCATCTACATATGTGCAGAGTAAAACTTTTGAGGACAGATACGATTGTCGGCCTTAACATGTTGATGCAAGTGGATATGACATAGCTTTAAAGGACTTCTGCACTTGTTTTGACCATGAGCTCTGAGAACTCTATGTTATGCTTACGGTTTCCAAGCGATTTTCGGGTTTTTACTAATTGAAGTGACTTACACACGTTTGGTTATGAATAGTCCTATCCACAGTAAGGTTAACTACCCTTGACCT
Organism: Xylota segnis; assembly: GCA_963583995.1. Taxonomy (NCBI): domain Eukaryota; kingdom Metazoa; phylum Arthropoda; class Insecta; order Diptera; family Syrphidae; genus Xylota; species Xylota segnis. The sequence continues at coordinate 55,515,058 of OY757238.1, read as the reverse complement.
CAAATTATATTTGATATACAGAATGTAATTCAAGGCATATAGTGCAAGCATTGTTGTCCTTGCTACTAAAATAAATTCTTATTTCATTGGCTGTTTACTCCTTGGGTTTTTCGAAACATGGTCAGTTTATAGTACAAAGTGTGTCTCTATTCCTTTTCATAAAGGCTCACTTTGATTGCAGGTAAGGAAACCTGGTTTTCTCTTCTTTAATCTCGACTTCCATACTTCGATATCTGCAGTAGAATTAGTTACATAGTCGGAACACCGATGGTGATCCCTTGTCGTAGCCAAAACCAAAACCCTAATCGAAGCCAAAACTTTGGTTTCATTGTTCAGGAAAGCTGTACGTTCTCTATAGATGTACAGAGGTGCAAGTAAAAGTTTTAGAGCTGTAAAATACATCAAAAGAAGGACTGTGCATCCTAATCATCACCCAGCTCAACTCCGTCTCCGTATCGATAATGGAAAGAGAAAATTTTTCAACCAAAAGTAATGAAAAAAAAATTACGTATACGCCACCTTAAACTTTTTTTTATAATTTCTCAATATTTAAAAATTATTCAAAAATTACAATTGGAGAGCGCTTACTCCGATTTTTGGTTAAAATAATCCTCCTACCAGGCATGTTGTGCGTGCTATACTTCCAGTCTTAAGTACGTCCGTTCAAAATCGCCCACATCAGTCGATTTCACGTTGGGAATCACAGGATTTACAGGATTTGGGAGTCTCTCACTCCACAGTGGCGAATTTTGCGTAACGATCTCAGCCTAAAGTCAGAGTCAAATAAACTCAAGAGCTGAGGCTGAGGCTCTTTATCATTTGAAGCTCCAAAGCTCCTTCGATTGGGTTCTGCAAGAGTTTAAAGAAAATCTTGAAATTCATTGAAAAATCATTTTCCGCGATATACTTGCAGCTCAATTTTGGCTTAATGGCTTTGTCAATAAGCCAAATATGCATCATTGAACAGCAACAATTGCTTCAAGGCTCTTCATTCGATTCATAAAAAGTGACCGTGTGGTGTGGATTACATGCCAGAGATGTGATTGGATAAAATGTTCACCATGTTTCGGTCAAGGGAGTTCACTATCCTGCAATGTCGAGGACTATTTTTGACCACAATTTGATGGACTTGACATCAGTGACATGTGGTTCCAACAAAATGTTGCCTCACGCCACACAACTGGTCAAACAATTGATCCATAGAAGGGGAAGCTCGGTAATCGTGTAATCTAGTGAATGAGAACGCTCATGTGATTTGGATTTATCTCTATGGCATTATGCTAAATCGTTATTTTACACCAGAATACCAATAACGTTAAAGCAGGTCAGGAACTCGTTGTATTGAATGTGAAATTGCTATCCTTTCGAACGATATGTGGTGAAAAGTGGTGGAAATTAGCTCTAAAAAATCGGTCGGTCCCAACATGCTCGGGGTCCTCACATGAACGAAATCAAGCTTCATATTTAAATTTAACATATATTTGCACTACACATGGTATAAATTTCAACTCGATGTCTCAATTATTCTGTGTTTTATTTGAGTACAAAATTGTTATGTCCTTATTGCAAAATCTTTTTTACCAGTTTTCCAGTTTCGTTTAAAGTTTGAATTTTCATATCTGAGTGCGAAGTGGTTTTATGCGGTATGGTTCCGGTTTGTACTCTCAATAAAAAAAGGATAACTGCGATATAGACATGTGACAATGAAACATAAATATCCTAAAGGAAGTACGCTTTGGTTTCGTTACTAAAAAAAACCCCAATTCATTGGAATAAACCCGTGTCCTGGTTAGTTCGAAATGTATTCCTTTTAAACCCTTCAAAGCTTGAAAAATATATTTTTTTCAAGAACTGGAGAGTGGTCCCACACCTAATAGACATGAATTTACCATAATTTGTCTATGTAAGTCCCCAAGGACCTTTTTATGCGTATTGATTGCCTTTTCGTGTGTTGGACCCTCTGTGAAAATTTTGCGTCAATTACGAAAGACAAAAAGCGAAAAACAATCAATTAAAAACTAAATTAATATTTAAGGTTTATTTTATATTTTTTCTCATACATATATCAGCCACCCGTCATTCTGTACATACATACATAAATTTTACGTGAAACAGAGGATTCATTGTAAATGCTCACATAATATCATTTTATTTATTTATTTATTCATGCGTTACTTTTGTTTTGTTTATTTTTCTCATGTTTTTTTCCCCATCCGCACATTTGTGTTCATTTCCGGTTTTTGTTATTTTTTCTTTCTGTTTTTTTTTTTTTTCATTTTTTATTTTGAATGTGTGAAGTCATTGTGTAAGGACTCTCTGTGTCTCTCTGAATTGTGCTATATACAAGTATATCTGTGTGTTGATTTATGTTTCACATTTGAAATTGATTCCATGTGAAAATGTTGGGAGAAATAAAATTCAATGAAGGGAACGAAAACAAAAGAGCACCGGAAAAGGAAACTTTTTCAATTGACTTCCTTGTAGTAGCGGTGGCGGTGCAAAATGCTTGGCAACTCACCTTCTATTTTTCTTCCTATTTCTATCTGCCTCTGTCTGTATCTTTTTATTTTTTGTTCTCTGTATCTACATATATTCCTTTTCGTATCCTTTTTCTATTCACAATCAAAGTTTTTCATTTTTTTTTCTGTATTTCTATAAAAAAAAAAGAAAAGAAACATTTGTGTTGGTTTGTTTGTTATTTTTTCCGTTTGTTATCCTTTTTGTTGAGAAAAAAAAAAAAAAAGAAAGAAAACTGTTTGTTGATGGAAATGAAAATCGTGAAACATATTTGCTTTGTTTTCTTTTTATTCCTTTTGATCCTTTGGCAGCTTGCACGGAGCATGATCGTGAGTACACGTAATTCGCCCCTCTTGACTAACAAAAAAAAAAACGAAAACGAAAGTGGAGCGTTTTTTTCTGGCAGAGATTCTCTGTTTCTGTTTTTGATTTGATTTTTTGATTTTTTTTCGGTGTCCTTTCCTTAATTTGTTTTCCCTTTTTCACACCTCAATGGTTTTGTTATATGTTTTCTATTTGTTGAAAGTCTTAATTTTAAATTTAAAAATAATATATAAATACTCGTATACAAGCGCCATGTTGATGATTTCGTGACTGCCTATGAATTAAATTGTTACTTTTGTTTGTACATACATACATACTCGTATATATATATATATATAAATATTTATATAATATTATATTCATGTTGATGTTTGTTATCTATCTCACCACTACATAAGTATACATATGTTATCAGCTGGTAAATTAATTGCAAAGTACTATATATACGTACGTAATGATGTAATTTTTTTTGTATTTTGGAATGTTTGTGTAATTTGCACAGCGAATAACTAATTTTATTAATGAGCGAGACGCGTTTAATTATTCGATTATCGCAATGTCGGTAAATTGTATGAAGGACGCACAAGGACTGTGAAATATGTTCCATGTGAGTGCACATGGTTAAGGTGCATCCGGGTGGTATTTGTTTTCCAAGGATTAATGAAATAAATTCATTCATTATGGAAGGATATAAATATTTATGCTTTCGTTTTGATTTCAAATGGGGGATGATGGTCATGAATGTTTAATCGGTGCGAAGTTTTATTGCGAGAGGAGGGATTCGTTATAGAATTTATCTTTTAAAAGTGAAATTGAAAAAAAAATTAAGTTAAACAAATTGATGTTTGCTTTTAGGTTTTATGAACTCTCTCACAGAGGAATAATATTATTTTAATTAATTCGTCTACAGAATATTGGCGAATTGAAAATCATGGTGTGGAAAGTATTTAAGTTTTTTTTTATAAAATTTGCTGGCACATAATTAGTTTGCCCTTTTCACATTTCACTCAACAATGTTTGCGAAAATGAACTTCCTTCCCTAGATCTTATGATAAGTGTATGCAGCCTATATTTCCCACAAACCACCGGTGGAATGAGCACATATTCGACGTCCCTAGGAATGCTGCGAAATGTGTAGGACTTCTCAAACGATGGAAGAAATACTTCACTCCCTCTGGTCTGGCTGCAATATATAAGACATATTCCCGCCCTAAGCTCGAGTATAATGCTCATGTCTGGTTCGGTGCACCCAAAAACTTTTTGCACCTACTAGATAGAATTCAAAATCGGGCGATAAAACTAACAAGAGACAAAACATAACGAAGTCTATTGACTCTCTCGAGCATCACAGAAATATTTTCTGTTTTATCTTTTTTTTTACAAGCAGTGATCCAGTGAAATAACTAGGTTCCATTCCGCACGTTTGATAGTTCTCTGGAAAAATCCGCCATTTTATTCTCGTCAGTTTACTCTTAAGCCTTTCTTTGGACGAGCCGACAAGTGTTGCGATTCTTTCCTTAACCATACGACATGAATATGGAACGCTCTACCAAGCATTATTTCTCCCACACGCTATAATCCACAAACATTTAAAACCAACGTCCATTAGTATACCCTACCTTCTCTCCGTAATTTTCCTAACGCCTGCTCTGTGTCTCCACGTTATAAGGATAGCAATAAACTCTTGAGCGCGGGTAAATTACAAAAAAGCTAACTCTCTGAAAACATGTATGTTAAGAATAATTTATATTTAGCTCCCAAACTAACCATTTTTCAGAAAGAAGGTTGCCTTAGAAATTGGCACAACTGACACTCCTACTAACTAACAGACAGTCTCAATACACATTCCAAAGTGTTCCAGGTGGCGATGTAGCATCTATAAAAAATTGTGAAGAATCCATTTTCGATCCATTATGGCTTATTCAAACTAATTTTTGTAAGTGTATCATTATCCAAATGTCCTTGATGTTGCGTATGCCAAAAAACTTAATTGTCAATTTTATGGGGCGTCCGGATTGATTTTTGAAATCTCATAGTATTTAGTGTTTAGCTTTATCGTGTTCATGTTTTGGATACTAATCTTGGGATAAAATTCGTATGATAAAAATTGGAAAACTATTGCACTTTTTTCTTAACTCGTTTATAAGAAATAATGCCATCATCTTAATGAGGTGCATCCTTCAACAATTCCAGAGGAAAAAGATTTAATAACGACTTTAAGACAACTGCGTTACCAGCCATTGGTTATCTCCCATAGTGCAATCATTTATAATTACTTCTCTTTGTGAGTCTTAGGATCCTAAATAGACCATAAAAAGATATCGCAATAGTTTAAGCAATTGTTGCAACTTATCTCCAATTGCTGTAAGTTGTCATATACATATCTATACTTTATAAATTTTAATTCACCATTACAGCTTTGCGTTAGAGGAAAACTATTTTTTCACTTAAATAGTGTATTATATGCTACACTTTCTAACATTGGAGGCAACTTGCACTGTCTCCCTACGTCTTGGGCAATATACAAAACCTTGGCATAGCTTCGAGTCGAATCATTCTATTTTAGACTCAATTTATGTATCTTTCAGGACTGGTAAATCTGTTCTCTCTTTTTTGGTTGATAAAATAGCTTATCCTGAGAAAAATTATCCTGCAACCTATAGTATGTACATAGGTTAGGTAAGAAAAGGGTACCCGGTTATGAAATAGATCAAGGTTGTGAGATTTATTGTGCTTGAAGTGGCTGGCTAAGATCACTGACCAACCTATAGTAAGAATTGGCATGATTTTTTTTTTTACCAACATTTGGAGTAAATGAATGGAGTAGCACTAATGTATCTTTCCCTTTAACTATATACCTGTGCTACTGGATTAAGGCTACGTCAGTCTACAATATACATTGCGCTGGGAATGCTTCAATTACTCAGAAACTGCAGCTGAAAAATATCCTCGTCGTAAGATACTTTACAGCTTCTAAGCCACAATTACAACATAGATTCTGCTGCTTTCAGTATGGTCTTCAAATTCTTCTGTAATGTTTAAATGGCTAAAACTATTCAGCGCCAAACTGACTAAGTTCTTTAAGCATAGGCTTTGGTTTGTATTACGCCAAGAACTTACACAGCATTTCCGCGCGTCCTTAGGAATTGTATAGTTTTCTGGCAAACCAACAAGCCTCTCCAGTTAGCCTGGTCCTTCCCTAAGAAGGTGAATATTTTTGAAAGATATTGAAGTGATCGCGGAGAGAACCATGTCAAATTTGTGTCTGTTAGGTTTTTTTATCTCCTGTTTTTCAAATATTTAACATAGTTTCTGGAAAAATGGAGCTAGGTCATATAAAGAAAATAACAAATAGAATAGTTGTATCATATCCTCTTTGTCAGACTTTATCAAGATTCAAGATTGCAAAATATTTACATTCAGTAAATCACTGTGATCTCCAGTCTTCCTCGATTCCTCTTCGCCATCAATCAAACATTTATAACTTGTCATAGATACTCTCAGAAGTGAACCCTAAATCTTATACTACCATCTAAAAGGAAAGTCTCCAGTTCTATGATTAACTTGATATAACTTAACATTTTCCAGTCGCTTTTAATAATTCATAAAACCGCATTGCGATAATCAATATTAAAATGCGATGAAAAAAAAAAAAAACTCATAATAATCACGTAATCATCATCATAAATCACCCCATAACATTGTAAAGCAATAAAAAAAAAAAAAGAAAACATATAGTTAATCTTTATCTTTATATGCACAGCGATCGTATGGGCCAAGAACAATTCTTAATTTTTTAAAGAAATCTTCATTGTTATCTTCCCAACCGCAGGGTGGCTCTATGCCCAACACATCAAGCAGCGTACCATTTTTACTATCGTCAAGCATGCAATCGATACGTTCACGTCGTCCGTCGACTTGTTTGTCATCTGGCCCCTTGGGATCTGGCTCTGGACTATTACAACAACTTGGCTCCGGAATGGTAAGACAACTGACCTCGGTGTCGGGTAACGCAACTCCCGTGCATCAATTAGCAATCAATGGAACTCGCAACTACGTCCGAAAGTGTCCGTCACTCAATATAACATTTAGCAATTAGCGAAAAATCTAAAACAGGTATCGTTCTTAGTATATAGTTTTTTTTTTTTTTTAATTTTTTTCCAAATCTTTATTAAATTTATTTTTTACGGAATTTTTTTTTATTTTTTTTAAAAAGAAACCAAAAATAGTTGATTGATAAATTAATATTTATTAAATTGGCAGTGCGGTATTCAGTTATTATTAGAATAAGTACTGTCGACGAATTCAAAAGGATTATTACATTTTTTTGTTGTTTTTGCATTAACATATCACAAATGAATTGATTTTATCACTGGGAAATATTCAATTCAGTTTTCCGAGGGTAAAAGCTAAAGAATTTACAATTATGTATTAGAATTTCAGGATAGACAAATTTTGTTGTTATATTTTCAGCTTTTTACAGGAAACGGGCATCAGTTTTAATGAATTACAACAAAGAAATACAAAAGCATGTTGAAGTTATTTTTGCATGATTAACAACGAATATCCTTTCTACCACAGTCTATCTACTATCTACTAACCACTTATTAACGTGAGCAAATATTATTTTGTATATATTCATCAAGTAATGTAAAGTAGAGAATTCATCAAAAAAACAAGTAATAATACAGATTTTTAAGTATTGTAGATACATTTGAAATATTTTCTATATGGTAGGTACTTCAGTGAACTAAAGTAGGTAAGCATTTTACTGGGCGTGACGAGTTTTACAGATAAGTCTTAAAGGAAACTGGATCAAAGGAGAATCATTTAGAATTTGGCTTTAGGACACTATTTATTTGAGTTAGTTTGGTACAGCGAACAGGAATTTGAAGGACTTGAATACGCCGCTCTTTTCTTGTCAATTGCGTCTACTAATCTTCAGAAACTCTTTATATTTTAATAGAATGAGTTATCAAAAGTTGACTTTAATTTATTGCAAAACAAATGCCAAAATATTATCAAAATCTATCCTTAAGACACAAAAAATTGTACCAAATCCAAGAGCATCAAGTAGTCTCCTCGGCTCATCATTAGCCAGCTACCCCTAGTTCCTTTTTAAGTCTAGTTCTAATGGATTGATTTACTGCATTTTTTTTTACCAAATACCGTAGAAGTTTCTGTAAATTTTCGCATCGAAGTCCATCTATATAATGTACATATGTGTGTATATTTAGGTCGTCTAGTCGAAATATTAAAATTTGTCTGGCTTGATTAAATCCTGTGTATAGTCTCCATACTACTTCTGCATATAGTTTCAGCTGAGTTTATGGTTTTGCGATGGAGAGATGAGCCTTATAAGAATTTTTCAAACTTAATTCCGTAGCAGTTGATATGATTCTACGAATATGATTGTTCCTGTACTAAGCTGTAATAAATGTCGATGTCAGATCCGATTCTCAAAATATTATTCAACTGATTTCTCCAAACTCAAGACAGAGCTTCTGAAATCCATGCACTAGGGAATCTTTTCAGAAACAGGATTCAAATGAAAGTCCCTCGCTTTATCTAAAACATTTTTTTACATAGAGACCTTCTACTGATTTAATTTCTAATTTTGGAGTATTTTCCAGGAACTCCTTCAGTGTGACTGGCCGTACTCTAGACAAGGATTAGTATTGAACAATCAAGTGACTTAAAAATGTATTTAGATATTCACATGGTGGTCTTACAAGCAAACGACTTGTTTTAACTATCTACAAACATTTTATTACAACAGTTGACCCAACATAGACACATATAGTTTGCCGTCATTGTCCCTTTCCCGTTATTATTGGTTTCGAATATGTCTCCTTCAAGAAGGAATTCTTATTTGGATGAATCGTGAAAGTCACCTTGAGACAGAATTGCATTACTTTTTTCTTGATTACGTACGTTCGGTGAACCTAAAGCTCAACCAATAAGCTTCTTCAGACAGGTCCTTCCCCACTTGAATGGGCCACATAAAGCGACATCTTTCTCTACTCCGCCACCCCTCCAGAAAGGATTCAAAGACCCTTCGGCCCGGAGCATGGTTGTCCATCCACTCTACATGACACTGCCGTCTAGGCTAGGGCGATGAACGTTTATAATCATGAGACCCAAAGTGTTTCTCTTGCATCACAACCATCATCCATTCTTGACACAATCCATTCTCTATACTATAGAATGATTAGGGTCTCTTATAGGATATAGGGACAAAGTTTTTTACTTTGGTTTGACCTCATTAATCGTTAAACACACCTTAGCCCCTTAGTCCTAGAGGCTTCCAAATGTGTCGACAATTGCATGAACTTTGGAAAGATAGTGCCTTTGATATTAATCTTAGAAATACCTTGACAACGTGTTACCCGATCTAAAGGTCTTGGTGAGGTCTTTGTCGACATTGATGAAGCAGTTTGCCTTCTCCACACAATCGGAGTTCTGTCAAACCTGGATATAGTTTTGCATATCTCGTAGCTTGCATATTGAAGCTGTCGTTGGGGGTCCTAAAATCGATAAAAAGGTGGTGAAATTCCTAAGTATTTTGCAAGATATTCCGGAGGGTAAAAATGTAGTCAATTGTATACTATTCCCAAAACAACAGTGACCTTGACAATCAGGCTTCTGACAAAAGATGTTAAGTGTCCTTGTTAACGAATGATATTATAGGGTAGGTTGACGAGGCTTATTCCTCCACGGGCGCAGTTTGAATGGTGCCCGTTTTTGAGGAAAGTAATGCTTAAGTTGATCACAATTTGTTAATAACTTGGTGGAAGATCCTTACTAATCCATTCTCTGCTGCTTTGAATAGCAGTCAAGTCATCGGCTTCAGGATTTAGAGCCTAGATATCGCTATCTAAACTTCAGTCAGATCTGGTATTCTATTCTAAACTTAACTCTTTTTTCTTTAATCTACTACTCAGTATCTTTGGGTTGTGGTACATTTCTTGTTTCCAAAATGTTTTATATCACTGAGTATATTTTAATTACATATAGAAACCGGGAATACTTAGTTACACAATGATACTACTAAACGATGGGATACACGTTGGAGACTGACGTTTCGCACATTTATTGCTTGAGATTATTACCGAAAATACAACAGGAGTCCACAGGATTTATATTCTTTTCTATTTTAGGGAATTTTCGTAAGCCTTTATCTTCATCTTTAGATATGTAAACGTTTGTAAACCTAAATCGAGCAAAATGTTGTCAAATTCAATTTAACTTCGATTTATAAAATAGTTAGTGTTGTATTTTTTTTTATACAGAAATAGGTAGTATTTAGTAAGCTAATAAACATATGAAAAATGACTTTTTTTGATTGGATATTTTTAAGTATTTAGTTTAAGTAAAGTAGTACAGTACAGTTTTTCTGTTCTTAGCTATAGTTGGTTGTTAAGTTCTAGCACCCTGTGTTCCAACATTTAAAACACCCATTCGTGTATAATAGTCTGTAGAACCATGTAACTAAAATGCTTACAAACACATCTAATTTAAACTTTATCATTTAGAAGTATTAATATAATAAATTATCCACGGTGCTACAAGTGACCTAAAATTTTACAGACAAATGAAAATTTTCTGCGTTTTTCTTTTTCAATTTATAAATGTATTTAGCCATTTAACGTAGACTTACAGAAAGTACATATGTAGTGATTAAAAGTAGTTTATCTTATTTTCTCTATCTTATTGCATTTCCAAGTATTCTCTTCATTTACATCAGTAATTTGGTCATGAATTTGTCGACAGCGCTTATAGATAAATCATCTAAATCACATTTTTATATTTTGTTTTTTGTTTTTTTATTACTGTCTACCCATCTGCCAGTAATTCTTGCATTAAACAATTTTAGCTGAGAAAAAAAAATAAAACCGAAACAGAACTCAAAACACTTGAATTAATTTTTTCCAAATATGCATACAATTTTTCACTGTCTTCTACTTTGAAATTTATTTCTATATATACAAAAATAAACCAAAAATGTTATAAGGAATTGAATGACTGACACTTTAAGGCCTAAGTATCGAATATGTTTTTTTTTTTTTTTACTGTAGTAGAATTATATAAAAAAACAAAACTGACATTATGATTAAAACAAAAAATATATTTATATATTCTCTATAACACAAATGTACTAATTATATATCCTTTTCAAAGAATATTGCTTGCCTGTACCTTTTGTTTCGTTTTTTTCCTTAACTATCGATAGGATAGTGTTATTGATTTTGTAATGCATTTTGGATTGCAATTTATTACAATAAAACATACTACTTCTCTATGGATTTGTTTAATTTTTGTTTTTGATTAAAACTTTTCATTTGAAACCTATAAACTCATGTACTTCAGCTGTGCAATGACAAAGCATCTTACTAGATTGGAAGGAAACATTATTATGAAACAAAAAAATATGCTTGGATGATTTCTTTAGATATTGAATGCAAGTTTTTGGTTTTATTTTTAAGTTTGCTTTGATTTTGCATAAGATGTTGGCTTCTTTATTAAATCACGTTGCAAGTATACTAATTGGTATGCCTAAGCGAAAGCTCACAATCAAGTTACGAATGGTTGAGTTTTATAAATACACAAATACACAGCTGTATGGCTAAAAAAAAAAAAGTTAATTCTGGAGAAAAAAATAAATTTACTTACGAAAAAAGTGCCTTAAATAAAGTATTTAACAAAAATATATATTCAATTTATATTATATAATTTTTTTTTTATTCAACAATCCATGCATATTTCTTGATTAAAAGAAAATTTAACAAAAAAAAAATAAATGCAATACAACAAAATTGTTCTGTAAAAAGCTGGAAATAGAAAAAAGAAAAAAGAATTTAATACAAAAAAAAAAAAAGAGAAAAACAAAACTGTTTTATAAATAATTTTTAAGAAATGTACGCCAAGAAGCCTGTGTCTTTTACTTAGTAGTAGTTGTAGTTAATTGTTTAGCGAACAAAAGAATATATATAAATAATTTAATTTTATTTATATAAATCCAGTAGATTCGATGTAGATTTCACTATATAAATGTACACATACTCCAAATAATCCAAAAGCCAACCACCAACCACACGTTTACCTACACGATCGATACCTACACAGATGGAAATAACTATCAATATAAATGTTCTCCTTTTTGAGATACTTTTGTATTTTTCTTTTGCCAATTATTATGTGTTTTTTTCTTTTTAATTATTTCTCCTATATTTTAATCACAAAGTGTAAACCAAAAAAAAACAAAAAAACAAAAATTGGGAGCAGGCTTCTCTTTCAGAAGTTTTGAACTTTGCTTCCATATCTTTGAAAACGAAACGATCTCGAACGCTGTGGGAAGCCGACTGTTGACATTGGTCCCAAAAATTTATTTTCCATCTGAGTCCCTATTTTTGCATTTTTGTCTTCCGGCTGTCAAACCAAATGGGCCTATAAGTGGGATCCTATATGTTATGCATTATTGTAACCAATCCATTGTGTCCACCGAACTACTGAATACAAATTTCTAATGAGCTTTATCTCTCTTCTTTTTTTTTTTAATTACATAGAGGTTCGTTCCGCAGAGCTGTAATCAATTATACTTCAAGGTAATGTATAACTCAACAACTGTGCTCGAGTAACTGATTCAGACTTAAATTTCATCGATTACCATTATCATTACCTACCACTTCACCGATCATATTACATCGAATCCACTTTTGTAAAACACATCATAGTAACACAGATTATTTTCTATATATTCCATTAGGAATCAATTCCACGCCGATGCTACAATCAGTTACATTACAAGGTAATGAATACACCTTCGTAGGGTACTTATCGCAAAAAATTTTAGTTTGTTACCTAAGCAGGTTCAAAAATAGACAGAGAGACGGATACCTGGTATAACAAGTTCAGTTGTATGCTAATTTTCATAAATCACTAAGTAAAGCATCGATAGAGCTCATCATTGAAATACATACATACTTCACGTGAGCGATATGTGTATTCCATTTTTTTCTTACGAATTTATTCAAAATCTAAATGTTTATACATTACCTCGCAATGACCCCTCTACTCCTCTGGTGTACAGTATATATTTGGAAGCAAAACACCCAAAACTACCGGAAAAAGAACTGCTCCGCATTATCTTGAAACTTTGTGATTTTTTTTTCCTTTTTTCTTATAAGTGTCCCTCAACACTAGACACATCTGCATTTCCCTTGTGTCCTTATATACATTATTATATATTAATATATATATTCAAACAATATAACATTTTTTTCAAGTAACTTCTGGTGTATCAGTGTGTGTATGTAAATACCTTTGGATCCTATCCCTACAGAAAAAAATAAAAACTACTCCAATTTCTTATATAATTTATGTATGATTAATCAAAACAGCTTTTAACTTTTATTAAATTAACTCAAATTTTTGTTATTAAATTTTTACAGTACCAGCTGTTCTCCGGTCGAACTTAAATATAAAAAACAAAAAAACAAAAATAATAATAAAACTCAAACTCACAAACCGCACATCCTGTTTAAACGTTCTGTTGTGAAACATACAAATAAAAACCAATATACCCAGAAAAAAAAAATACCAAAGAAAAACTTCCAAAAAAAAAAAAAATTAATGAAAATTATACGACAACATCAAACAATATGCAGATACTTTTTTTTTTTTTTTTTTTTTCTTCTTAGTGTTTCGAAAGAATGACATATTAACATTTTACTATATAACATAACATATTTAGCAGCATAGCCATATACTTATAATATATAAACAAGTAGACGTAGTGCAAGATTTTCAATCATATCATGGAATTTATATCCTTGTCGTCTGTGTATACTGACATTAGTTATTAAATAGCAAAGTTTTGTAGTATAACATTGATGATATTAATTTAATTAAAAAAAAAAAAACAAAAACCAAACTTTTTAGTTTTTTTTTTCTGTATCTTTGCTGTGTCGGCCGAAATTTGTTGTTGAATTTATGCGACAGTTGTATTGGCAATGAAGTGGGATGAAAGTTTTTGTAAAGGACGAGTGGTAATAGCCGTTGATCAGTTATGAATACGCACACTGACAAAAGTTGTCATACATTATTTAGGGTAAAAGATACTTACTTACTTTTTTTTTTTTGACCTACAGTTAATACTCAATTTATTTTAGTTCGATATTTTAGCTCGATATTTGCAACACGATGTACTTCTCCCTACTCTATGATGAATTGCTATGTTTCTGCCAAAATTATCCAACCAAGCGCAGATAGTATAGAACCTCGGATTTTTATTTGATTTTATTTCTTACAAACACAAGCTCTCTAGTTAGTTTGGTTTTAAATACTTTAACGCATCTTCTCTCTTTCTGAGGTTGCAAAGATCGCATAAAATTGGAAGGGTCGGGCCGATGAGATATAAAATTCAGTCTGGCTAACTGCATTCGTATTTTAATAAAATTGTGGACAAGTAGTCTAATAATGAAGTAAAGTACGTGTTTTCCTCAAAATTGTGCTACAATGCTTTCTATATTGTGATGTCTGCACTTCACACTTTAATTTCTGAATTGTTGTACAGCTTGTTTCCTCCAGAATCATGCTGAAATCCTTTTTTCAGGATGTAGACTCCTCATCGGATGTTTAAAGATAAATTCAACCCGTAGATGAACGCTAGTCTCTTCCACTTTTGAACAAGGATTCCTCTTGATGAAAAATCACGCACAAGTATTGATTCTAGCAATCTGTTTCCTTTCTAACCCATAACTATCATACATAGCTACAGTGTAGATTAAGGGTATCTAGAAATAGAAGAAGGCAACCTGTCTCTACTAGATGCAACATTTAGTTAGCAGTACCACTCGGCAATTGAATGATCCTTTTGGGGGAAATAACGAACATATTGTTCGACAATTCCAAAGGATCAATAACCCAATCTTTGGGTTCCATAAAATGAAGATCGCAGCAGTATGAAACATTTTCGGTTTCGAGATATACGAGTAGGCTACTTCCTTATTTTTAGAGTTTACGTTTAGTTTCAGGGGATTGGCTATAAGGTATTCGCTCAAACTTTAACTAGACGTGATCAAGACTCCCTTACTACTTCGATATGATCACTTTTATAAGTGGTAAGGATACAAGAGATTCCGAAGCTTTTCCTACAAGGGGGAGCATATTTTTTGTTGTTAGTATCCTGAGTATTATCCGAAAACATCTACTTTGTTCTTTTAATAAGATACAATCATTCAAATATACTATTTTGCAAATTATTGTCGGAACTTTTATATGTAGGACTATATGAAAGTACCATGACCGAGATTTAGGCGATTCCCAAGACTCTTAAATCTTGAAATCTTGTTGAATCCTTATATCCCAGGTTGGTCTCATGCTCATTTTGGAAACGAGGCTATGTTGGTGAAGTGCATAGTTAGTAAAAGTAACTGCAGATTTAAAAACTATACTTTTTTAACTTATTTTTGGAGTACTCATACTCATTAGTTAGAATGATCGTTACTTAGTGATTACTGAATTCTTTCTTTCCACACTAGTGCTCCGAAATATAGACCATATTAAAAAGCTGAACTAGTTCTACGGGATATTGTTCCTTAGACCAAGAAACAAAACAATTTCAGTAAATTTTGGGACGATTCCAAAAGATTCGTGGGTTTTAATACTTTTCAGGATTTTTAACCTTCTGTTTCCTTAAATATACACAGATATGGACGATTCTTCTTTCAGTAGAACAAGAATTGTTAAAGGTTAAAATATTAGACGATTTGGTTAATTAAAAATCAAATTCAAAAAAACGTCAACCGTTTCCATTCTCTTGACATACATATTTTGGACTTTAGCATTCATTTTTTAGTACCTGCAAGTTATAAGGACTTCATTTCATTTACCTTTGAGGCGATTAGACAAATAGAAACGTAAAAGTTGTCTTACGCAATTAGAAAAAATAATTTAAAATTGAAATGTTACTCATTGAACCAAAAAAATTATGCAAATTGGAATCAAACTTTCTTAAGAAAAAATGTTTTAAGTTTAAATATTTATTTTTGAAGTTTCTGACACAAAATAGAATACAATTTGACCTCAATTCCTTTTTCCGACTAATCAGGAGCATTGTACAATCTAGGTTATATTTGGAACATCATTACGAATACTCCCTTCAATACTGCACAATTTCTCAGTAACACCAACCCCTGAGAATAAAGACAATGCCTCAGTGCAACAGGTTTCAACTCTGAATAAATTTGTATCTAGTAGTTCTCCTGCTGGAGGTTGTTATTTTGGTTTTACGCGTAAAATTCACTTCTTCTGGCTACTACTGGCTGGGCTGTTTCGAGGTTGACTAAGTGACTGATTTCTACAAAAAAAGGAAGGGTGTGAATCGGGGAAAAAATCTCTTCATCGGAAGTATATTTTAAATATTTGTTCCCTGGTAGAAATATCTGTCCATTAGCTGTCTTCGAAATCAGTGATATTCTAATCTTTAGACAAAAGCTGAGATAAGCATCAAAGGATACTTTTGTATGGTGAATGAATGGAAATTTTAATTAATCCTTTTATATTGTCCTTCATTGAATAAGCAGTAGATTACTTACCAGATGTTTTCCTCACAAAGATACAGAATAGAGTTTAAATAGATTAGATACAGACTGGAATGAATGAGTAACAACACTCCTTACGATAGAACTGGCATTCTCTACTATCAGATACTATTTTAAACAATAGATTTCGGCCGACTTTAATAACAACTTCTTTTTATTCTCATCTCTAATAAAAAAAGAAAAAACAAACTCATCTATAAATATCATAAACAGAATCGTTTTCTTTAAAAATTATATGTTTACAAGTCTAAATATTTAAATACACTTGTTCTGTCTATGATACACTTAATTATTTTATTTTGTCTATATGTATACAAATACCTGTGTACCTGTGTACGTACTATTTCCATTTTACAATTATCGATAGTTATAACAACTAGATATATACATTTTTGTTTAAACATAGATATTTAGCGAATTAAGTATTTATGTCAATAGAAATATACATACACTACTACTAAGACCTAGGCAGGCCCCTAGGCAGGAAAACCAAAACAAAATACATTTTAATCAAATGTGGTTTTTAGAACATTTTAGAACTTATAACGCATTTTGAATGTACTACGATGATTCGCGCTGGACGCGAACATTCGCTTTTTTTTTAATAAATGTTAAAAAACCAGCATTTTCATAATTAATATCAAAAAAAAAAAAGAAAAATTCAAATTTATATAAAAATGAAAATCTTATGATTAAAATAATTCAATTTCTTAAAACCAAAACTAGAAGAAGGTAGAAATTTAAATTGTTCAACAAACAATTCTTATTTAATGCACGATTTTTTACTAATTCAAAAATAATTGACCAAATCAAATAACTACACAAAAAACCTATAAGATTTCTCAATTTATTTATTTTGTCTCTTTTGTCAGGAATAAGTTTTATTTAAAAAAAAAAAAAAAAACAGAATAGTAATCCGTACAATTTGAATAGCAAAAAACTATATCACAATCAAAAAATATAAATCTATTATAAGGAATTGCAATTGACCAAAATAAAGTGTTGAATCAATAAGTCCCTAAATATTAATGAAAAAATAAAAAAAAAAAGAATCAAATACCCAAAAATAGAAAACAACATATAACATTTAATTGTCAATTTTAAATATTAAATAAAAAATAAACAGTATTTTTCCATAATGAAAATAAAATGTTGTGTATGCTTGTATTCGATTTAAGAAAACAAAAACTATGTGTATTTTAGAGAATAAAATAAATATTTAGTACTTATATTCGTGTTCAATGTTTTTATCAATTTTTTTATTTTTTCCTTAAAGTTAATTTTTTTCTTTTTATTTCATTATTTATCTTCCAAACTAAGAGAAAAAAAAAACAAACATGACAATCGAACAGAATTATATTGTATATCTTCTAATTCTAATTATTGATGTGACTAAATCTCGATAAACACAATTAAAATAAAATATTTACTATTAAACCTTTTTTTTTGATTCGAAATTAAAAACATATATATATGTAATATATTTTATTTTTTAACTTAGTAAACTAATTAAATGTTAACATTGTAGATAGGAATGCCAATTGACAATCCAAATATGTAGATTTGCACATAAGGAAAATGAAGCGTACCTATATCTAAAATGAACTTTAAAAAAAGGGAAAACTTTTTTGAAAAGTTTTAAGCTTAAGAAAAATTTTAAACATAATTTAACGGGTGTTTCTTGTGCAAGGAAGAGGATTGCAATGCAGCTATTTTGAAGTTCTTTTTCCCTCATCATACTAATTTGAAGAAAGAGGAAGTACATGTAAAGGACTACTGGCAGGCGTTTTGTTTAAAAGGATCACAGCAAAAGGTGGGTCAAATTATATCATATTTTTAAAAGATCTGTATCGAATATTTCGTATGTCCATTCCCAGCGCACTAGCAGTGTGTATAGTCCTTTCCTGCAATCGATTCCAGTCATAGCTTAAAATTAGGCTAGCGACGATAATCCTTAGGTTAGGTTAGGTACGTGGTTAGGCGACTAGAAAAATTTCACTTCGCCACGCTCAGGTCAGTACAGACCCATTGTGATACCGATAGGGGGAAAATCCCTTGACCATTGGTAAATCTTAGTCTTAATTTGATTCCATACAGAAGATTTGATGACTCTTAGTAATCGATAATCCCTGGATTGAAAAAATCCTGTTCTAACTCCAGAGTCCATCAACATTCTATCGTTAAACCAGACCATGGTTTCAATAGTTTTCACTAGGAACATAACAATTTGGCATCTTAATGCAAACACACCCTTGAGCTCCTTTTATGATTTGCTAATGCCAAAACGTCAGTCAAGGTTTGCATTTTCATCATAGTAAAGCTCATGAAAAGAGAAAAAATGTCTTACTCCAAATTTCGGTCATAGTAGTCGTAATGGATTAATTTCGTATTCACAATTGACTTTCTTCCCCCACTTCACAAAGACCAACATTATCATATCTCAACTAACCTTCTGAAATAGTTTCCCTGGTCATAATCTCGAGCGCAAAACTTGTCCCTTCTAGGAATTGAGTCAAGTGTTACAAGTGTCCTACAATCTTGTCTGATTTTTTTGTCAGTCTATAACACCGAAACAGACAATTCTCCGCAGTGACAGTAACTTAGTTGCGAACATGACTTCGGGTCAATTTTACTAGCAGCTTACTAATTTATACTTTTTTTCGTGTTGAGACTCACAAATTATAAAAAGGGCTAACATCCCAGAAGAGTCCTAAACATAAATATTTCACTAGTCAATGTTCATCCCCAAGGACACATGCAGTGCTACAAATAAATCAATAAATTTAACCAAAAGTATGATACCAGGATTATAAGGAATCGCGATTAGCTCATGGGACACGTATCCAGCAATGGCGACACACCATTGTTTCTTTTATTAGATCTTACAGTAAATTTTTTTTAGGATCTAAATCAAGACTTGTCAGTCAAATCCACTTTACCATGTTATACGTAAACTCAGTGATTCAGTATATGATCTGCTTCTAATCTATTCCTTTAACCCAAAAACTCCCTGAGACTCCTATATTCTAACCGGAATCTTAAGTGCTTATATTGTTCCGACTTCCGAATATATTTTTAGAACAATCCTTACAAATAGTGACCTGTAAACTCAAAATACGGACTAAAACAAAGCAACACCCTCTTCCTTGCCATCAAGTTTTCTTCCTTCTCTCCTCTTTCTTGATTTTTCGGATAAGATAAACAAAACAAAGGAAAACATTCCTCAACTTCAAAAAGATTAAATTAAATTTACATTCTAAAAAAAAACCAAATATATATGATATTTCAAAATCTACATGTTTTATCAGCAACAAATAAAAAAAGTGTGTGTTTTTTTTATATATAAACTTCTAAATAACAAAAAAAATGTCCAAAAAGTGTATTAATTTAAATTTATACGAATTTTATCATTTTAACATTTTGTATTAGTATTTAAATGAAAAAAAAAAACAAAAAAACAATACTAAATAGGGGAAGAAAAGCTCAATACGACTGAAAAATAAGAAAAAAAAAATATAAAAAAAACAAACTTAAACATTAAAACTAATTTAAAATGAAATATAAATGTGTACACTTACAGCAATTAATCAATCAATCATCAATGTATAGGGAAATAATACAAATTAAATATTTAATGTACCATCGTGATTTCAATAGTCATTTCATAAATTACATATGTCCTTATATATATTGTTTGACGGAAAACTGTTATGTGAATTTAAATAAATTAATTAATCAAAAATTGTGATGAGGTACGACTGTACAAAACCAAAATAGTCCCAATTATTGTTTGTGTCCCTTTGTAAAATTTTCTATTTTTCGGTTCAACATCTATCTATCTATCTGCAGTGGACAATTTGTACATTTTGTGCATTAAACAGAAAAACGCAAATGAATCAATTCCGACAAAAAAACAAAATAATATGTATATGAATATAGAAAAAAAAAATGATATTAGAAAAGTTTATTAGATGAAATGGAATTTAACATATTAATTGTACCTTTTAACTTTAAACAAAACCAAAAAAAACAAAAAAGAAATGAAAAAAAAACTGGAAAACAATTAAATCAAATAATTACCTTGTTGGTCTTTAAATGTAAAACAAATGAGATATTTAAGATATTTATTATAATTGTAAGTAATGAGACATATATACACAGATATATATATGAAGAAAAGAATTGTAAACAGTGTTTAGAAATAAAATTATTTATTTGACAAAAAACCATTGAGTTTGGTTTTTTTTTTTGCTCAATTTTCAATCAGTAATGACAGACGATTTTTAGAAGTTTCCAGCCGCATGTTAGCATTCGGATAATTCAAAAGCAGAGGGTATGTATAATTGTCTTAATTAGAAAAGAATTAAGAACCAGCGTTAAGGCTCTATTTCTTGAAGTGCTCGCAACCATTCGATCAGGTATATTTAGTTATCCAAATCTCATTTTGACGATTGAGTTTACCCAAGATGGTCAAAGGCAAGTGCTTCGATTTGAGGACTAAAAACATGAGAGAGCTCACAAAACAGCTCGAAGAGATGAAAAATGAGCTCCTTGGCCTACGCGTATACAGAGTATCTAGTGTTCCATCAAAGCTGTCCAAAATGCGGGCTCTGCGTATCATTGCTAGGCCTCAAAACTAAAAGGATAACCTTCGTGAAGTCTTCAAAAACAAGAGGTCTGAAGCAAATACGTACCCGCGCGATGAGTAATGCACCGTGGAGATGTGGATAGGACAATTCTGAAAGAAATCCTCAAAGGTAGTTCCACAGAGGGAATTTGCATAGATTGCAATCGTCTACAACGAAATCGTTGTTTTTGTAATAATAACGAAATAGTACGAGCTTGTAACTACCAAAACCGCATAGTCACCAAGATTTCTAAAGGAATTGTCAACAATGAGTACAGCCACACTTAGGCCAGACTAGGCCCATTGGATCTGATGCCTTCAATCTACCCCTTGAACCAACAGAAGCTTATTATACTTACATTGGAGCAGAGCCTTTTTTCTTCCTTATCCAAGTGCTCCTCATCATTTTCCGAGAGATCCAACCTGAGGCCTTAATCCTCTATAACTCCTTAGACTTTTTTGTCTTATTCCACTAGAGATTCAGCTTTGTTCGAAAGAGTATGTTGACATTCCCCTTTTCCGGTAGAATCGACAGAGTTCTACCTTGTTGTAGCACATACGAGCTCAACTGTAGCTTCGCCACGTGAGATAGAAAGAGAAAATTTTTCAACCAAAAATGTACGAAAAAATAGGTTACGTATACGCCACCGTGTCATTTACCCGCAACCTGACTCTATCTTTTCGTGACACAATCCAAGCCAGATATTCTAATTCTGTGCAACGTGAGCACATACGAGCTTAATTATGACCTCGGCACGTGATTACAATTACATTTTTGGAATATCCCTGTGACTCGGCACCCAAACAGGGTAAGTATCGGAAAGAGATGAGACCCAATTAAGGGCTGCTATGGAATAGAAAGTGACCGAAACAAGGAATTTAACCGAGCCTTGACTATTGGTAAAAATTGTAGCACTTTTCGTTCATATAAAGCCACAGTTATTGTAAAAGTAATGAATAGGTTTGCACGTCTCAGACAAATAAGTGACGTGAAGACTTAACCTGCATTGAGACTTAAACGTATTGTTCCAAAACGTTCTGGAACATTTCGAGACGATCACAAAAATTAGGCCAAGTCATAGCCACTTTGCATAATATCTTGAGCTACAAGCTAATAAGTCTCACTTGGCATAACAATTGAAGCCAACAGATGAGACTAGACTAGACGAAGTCGTACTTTGAATGAATGAACCAAATCAAGATTTTTATTCAAAATATTTCTGATTATGGAAACAAATAAAACTCTTGGATCTGAGGCTCCGAAAATTCAGGAAAAATGTGGACCGACCTCTCTATTCACAACGATTGACAGTTTGGTGGCATTTTGGTGCCGGCGGAGGACCCATTTAGCCCAATTTATTTAAAAAATGATTTTGTTCCGACGGCTTCAGTGAATAGATTGCATTACTGACTCTAAAATTGATGCTAAGGTCGAAACCAGGACATGACTATATTCCGTGACAAATGTCCTGGATATGTTAGTTCTCGAAATGGATACTTCAATTGGCCGCCTAGATCCTGTGAATCAACTACATTAGCCTTGTTCCTTAGGAACTTGGATAACGTCTACTGCAATCCTCCGCCAACGAAGCCATCCTTGAAGTACAACCACAAATACGCGAGAACATGAAAAAAAATTCATCAAAAGATTGACAGTTTGTAAAAAGAAGACAGACTTTAACATTTCTGGCTTAATAGGACACCATCAGCTATGCAGGCATTTATGTGTATAACTACATAACAGACTGGATGTAGGAAGCCTATCATTAAAAAGAACATAATCATCATCACCAGCTTCTCTAGTTAAAGGACATGGTTACCCGAACGAAACTTATAAAAATCCATATCCACCCATCCCCGAATCCTTGACTGCTCCTTTTGAAGTTTTCGAAACTCCGCATCTCTGCAGTTGCAATCAACTTTCAAAATTGTCATGTAATTAAATATTTTGCATGACTTAACTCACACATTTGATTCAAATTAAATTTAAATCAAAACAACTAACTAATTCTATTAATATAAATGCCACATCCTTCAGCAAGGAATAGTTGAAACGGAAACACCATCCTCCCCAACCGTCTGATGAGTGCATTCCGTAGAACTTTTGCGACTGGTGTCAGCTAGGATGTATATCCTCATGTTCGTTTGAATGTAATCCAGCGACTAGAAGAGATACTTTTGCATAAATGTATGCCAAATGTTTGTGTTTCGATATCAAATTACGAAACCTTTCAAAAGTTTACCCTCTTCCCGTGGAACGGCTGTGATTTTCCTCCAGCGATTTGAAGTAAGTTTGATGTTGAGATGTTGTTTTGATGGAGCTCTGACTTTACATTTTCGATTCCTTGGGGGAATTAAGTTTGGTAACCCACTTCAGTCGGAATGGGAGTGGTGTGTAGTTAATGATTTACACTTAGAGAGCACAGGGTGCCGTCTAGTTCTCATCAGTCTTCTGAGGTTTTGCTAATAAATCAGATGCAAATTAATTGAGCTTCGGGTATAGGTAAGTAGTATTTATTTACTGGAAAGATACACTCATCCCTGAGATGAATGATGTTGCCCACAAGCGTGGTTTTCATTTATGAAATTCTATTCGTCAGTGCACTCTTGTTTGTATGTTATAATGGTTTTCTTCATAGCGGGCAGAACTATTCACTGATGCAGCAAAGTTTGTACGATACTTCCACTCAGGGCAACAAAAAGGATGAAGGGAACAACACTTCAAACAATAAGGATTTCTCGGTATTCTTCGTAGCTGAAGTATTTAGAAGAGTTTCTGTGAAGTGATGGCTGCTAAACTTGCTCTGAGAAAAGTAATCACGAATGAACCGCAAAATGACTTAAAAGCTGTTGTTTATGGAAGTCGTTTGCTGAATTAAGGAACTGTGTTAAATTACTTTAATTACTTGGGGTAGTGTATCTATAATCTTTCATCATTTCAAAATGTGTTCGATCTATAAAACTCCCAAGTCCGTTACCATCAGAGTTTCTAAAGGATCTTGACCAGTTCTTGTATGAAACACAGCCACAAAGCCACTTTTTCGGGATAGTGACTGATATTTTCAAGATGCTGTGCCTATGTACATAGTAGTAGGGATTCACTATTGAATAGATCCACTGCGAACCCATGCCCTGAAGTAACATAAGGAGACAAGCCGAGGAATCTGCAAAAAAAACTAATTAGATGTCGAGGATATTCATACTACCGTGCTAGACAACGCGGAGTAGAAAATGCTGATGAACTTTATGCGTAGAGAGTGAATATGGAAGCCACGTCATGAGAGGGATTAACAAAGACTGCCTACAAGGTAGTATTCTGTCTGCATTCCTATGGTGGATGGTAGTTGACTTTCTGCTGCATGCTCTCAATAGTTCGTCAACGCTCAGGCGTGCGCTTAAGATACTCTCTATCGGGTCACTGCCACAGACCTCTTAACAAAACGTAGGATTGTCACCATTTTGACTCAGTCGGTGCTTAAAGGCGTCAGTATCCTGATCTCCTAATCTCTTTGCGCAAACCATCTACAGCCGAAGAAAACCAAGCGTCTTGGTATAGGGCTCATCACCGACAAAGGTCTTCAGGATCTAGACGACAATGATAAAACCCTTTTCTAGCTTAAGCGTAAGTCTGTGTCTGCCTTCTGCGCTACAAACGAAAGGGGAGTCAAATTCGACTACAGGGAAGTAGTCAAGAATACGCCTGGGTCTGCTTAATATACTTCACTTGACTTGCTTCTACTTAATATTCTGTTTCCGGGCATGTGGAGTACACACCAGATTAACTGATATCTTAGTATTAAAAATAGGAAGAAAAAATTGTTCGACCAAAAAAATTTATGAAAAAAAAAAAATTACTCATACGCCACCGAAACTAGTAGACATTTCCTGAACATACTGTATTCGCAAATCAATTCATCGTGTGAAAAAAGGATAGTGTACAGCCCACAAAACTATGTACCCACAATCGAATACACAGAAACAGAATGTCTGGCTCGCGATGTGCCATTTGAAGATTTAACAAGATTGTGGGCACCTACCCATATTCTCACACATTTTTTGGTTGAAAAATTTTCTGTTTCCTTTTTCCATTTCGAGGCTGCAGCTTAGATAGTTTGCGCCTCGGATACACAGAAACAGAATGTCTGGCCCGAGATGTGCGATTTGAGGATTTAACAAGATTGTGGGCACCTAGTTTTGTGGGCTATACACTATCCTTTTTCTCACACATTTTTTGGTTGAAAAATTTTCTGTTTCCTTTTTCCATTTCGAGGCTGCAGCTTAGCTAGTTTGCGCCTCGGATACACAGAAACAGAATATCTGGCTCGAGATGTGCGATTTGAAGATTTAACAGGATTGTGGGCACCTAGTTTTGTGGGCTATACACTATCCTTTTTCTCACACATTTTTTGGTTGAAAAATTTTCTGTTTCCTTTTTCCATTTCGAGGCTGCAGCTTAGCTAGTTTGCGCCTCGGATACACAGAAACAGAATATCTGGCTCGAGATGTGCGATTTGAAGATTTAACAGGATTGTGGGCACCTAGTTTTGTGGGCTATACACTATCCTTTTTCTCACACATTTTTTGGTTGAAAAATTTTCTGTTTCCTTTTTCCATTTCGAGGCTGCAGCTTAGCTAGTTTGCGCCTCGGATACACAGAAGCAGAATGTCTGGCCCGAGATGTGCGATTTGAAGATTTAACAAGATTGTGGGTACCTAGTTTTGTGGGCTATACACTATCCTTTTTCTCACACATTTTTTGGTTGAAAAATTTTCTGTTTCCTTTTTCCATTTCGAGGCTGCAGCTTAGCTAGTTTGCGCCTCGGATACACAGAAACAGAATATCTGGCTCGAGATGTGCGATTTGAAGATTTAACAGGATTGTGGGCACCTAGTTTTGTGGGCTATACACTATCCTTTTTCTCACACATTTTTTGGTTGAAAAATTTTCTGTTTCCTTTTTCCATTTCGAGGCTGCAGCTTAGCTAGTTTGCGCCTCGGATACACAGAAACAGAATATCTGGCTCGAGATGTGCGATTTGAAGATTTAACAGGATTGTGGGCACCTAGTTTTGTGGGCTATACACTATCCTTTTTCTCACACATTTTTTGGTTGAAAAATTTTCTGTTTCCTTTTTCCATTTCGAGGCTGCAGCTTAGCTAGTTTGCGCCTCGGATACACAGAAACAGAATATCTGGCTCGAGATGTGCGATTTGAAGATTTAACAGGATTGTGGGCACCTAGTTTTGTGGGCTATACACTATCCTTTTTCTCACACATTTTTTGGTTGAAAAATTTTCTGTTTCCTTTTTCCATTTCGAGGCTGCAGCTTAGCTAGTTTGCGCCTCGGATACACAGAAACAGAATATCTGGCTCGAGATGTGCGATTTGAAGATTTAACAGGATTGTGGGCACCTAGTTTTGTGGGCTATACACTATCCTTTTTCTCACACATTTTTTGGTTGAAAAATTTTCTGTTTCCTTTTTCCATTTCGAGGCTGCAGCTTAGCTAGTTTGCGCCTCGGATACACAGAAGCAGAATGTCTGGCCCGAGATGTGCGATTTGAAGATTTAACAAGATTGTGGGTACCTAGTTTTGTGGGCTATACACTATCCTTTTTCTCACACATTTTTTGGTTGAAAAATTTTCTGTTTCCTTTTTCCATTTCGAGGCTGCAGCTTAGCTAGTTTGCGCCTCGGATACACAGAAACAGAATATCTGGCTCGAGATGTGCGATTTGAAGATTTAACAGGATTGTGGGCACCTAGTTTTGTGGGCTATACACTATCCTTTTTCTCACACATTTTTTGGTTGAAAAATTTTCTGTTTCCTTTTTCCATTTCGAGGCTGCAGCTTAGCTAGTTTGCGCCTCGGATACACAGAAGCAGAATGTCTGGCCCGAGATGTGCGATTTGAAGATTTAACAAGATTGTGGGTACCTAGTTTTGTGGGCTATACACTATCCTTTTTCTCACACATTTTTTGGTTGAAAAATTTTCTGTTTCCTTTTTCCATTTCGAGGCTGCAGCTTAGCTAGTTTGCGCCTCGGATACACAGAAACAGAATGTCTGGCTCGAGATGTGCGATTTGAAGATTTAACAAGATTGTGGGAACCTAGTTTTGTGGGCTATACACTATCCTTTTTCTCACACATTTTTTGGTTGAAAAATTTTCTGTTTCCTTTTTCCATTTCGAGGCTGCAGCTTAGCTAGTTTGCGCCTCGGATACACAGAAACAGAATGTCTGGCTCGAGATGTGCGATTTGAAGATTTAACAAGATTGTGGGCACCTAGTTTTGTGGGCTATACACTATCCTTTTTCTCACACATTTTTTGGTTGAAAAATTTTCTGTTTCCTTTTTCCATTTCGAGGCTGCAGCTTAGCTAGTTTGCGCCTCGAATACACAGAAACAGAATGTCTGGCCTGAGATGTGCGATTTGAAGATTTAACAAGATTGTGGGCACCTAATTTTGTGGGCTATAGACTACCCTTTTTCTCAATCATTTTTTGGTTGAAAAATTTTCTGTTTCCTTTTTCCATTTCGAGGCTGCAGCTTAGCTAGTTTGCGCCTCGGATACACAGAAACAGAATATCTGGCTCGAGATGTGCGATTTGAAGATTTAACAAGATTGTGGGCACCTAGTTTTGTGGGCTATACACTATCCTTTTTCTCACACATTTTTTGGTTGAAAAATTTTCTGTTTCCTTTTTCCATTTCGAGGCTGCAGCTTAGCTAGTTTGCGCCTCGGATACACAGAAACAGAATGTTTGGCCCGAGATGTGCGATTTGAGGATTTAACAAGATTGTGGGCACCTAATTTTGTGGGCTATAGACTACCCTTTTTCTCACACATTTTTTGGTTGAAAAATTTTCTGTTTCCTTTTTCCATTTCGAGGCTGCAGCTTAGCTAGTTTGCGCCTCGGATACACAGAAACAGAATGTCTGGCCCGAGATGTGCGATTTGAGGATTTAACAAGATTGTGGGCACCTAATTTTGTGGGCTATAGACTACCCTTTTTCTCAATCATTTTTTGGTTGAAAAATTTTCTGTTTCCTTTTTCCATTTCGAGGCTGCAGCTTAGCTAGTTTGCGCCTCGGATACACAGAAACAGAATATCTGGCTCGAGATGTGCGATTTGAAGATTTAACAAGATTGTGGGCACCTAGTTTTGTGGGCTATAGACTACCCTTTTTCTCACACATTTTTTGGTTGAAAAATTTTCTGTTTCCTTTTTCCATTTCGAGGCTGCAGCTTAGCTAGTTTGCGCCTCGGATACACAGAAACCGAATGTCTGGCCCGAGATGTGCGATTTGAAGATTTAACAAGATTGTGGGCACCTAGTTTTGTGGGCTATAGACTACCCTTTTTCTCACACATTTTTTGGTTGAAAAATTTTCTGTTTCCTTTTTCCATTTCGAGGCTGCAGCTTAGCTAGTTTGCGCCTCGGATACACAGAAACAGAATATCTGGCTCGAGATGTGCGATTTGAAGATTTAACAAGATTGTGGGCACCTAGTTTTGTGGGCTATACACTATCCTTTTTCTCACACATTTTTTGGTTGAAAAATTTTCTGTTTCCTTTTTCCATTTCGAGGCTGCAGCTTAGCTAGTTTGCGCCTCGGATACACAGAAACAGAATATCTGGCTCGAGATGTGCGATTTGAAGATTTAACAGGATTGTGGGCACCTAGTTTTGTGGGCTATACACTATCCTTTTTCTCACACATTTTTTGGTTGAAAAATTTTCTGTTTCCTTTTTCCATTTCGAGGCTGCAGCTTAGCTAGTTTGCGCCTCGGATACACAGAAGCAGAATGTCTGGCCCGAGATGTGCGATTTGAAGATTTAACAAGATTGTGGGTACCTAGTTTTGTGGGCTATACACTATCCTTTTTCTCACACATTTTTTGGTTGAAAAATTTTCTGTTTCCTTTTTCCATTTCGAGGCTGCAGCTTAGCTAGTTTGCGCCTCGGATACACAGAAACAGAATGTCTGGCTCGAGATGTGCGATTTGAAGATTTAACAAGATTGTGGGAACCTAGTTTTGTGGGCTATACACTATCCTTTTTCTCACACATTTTTTGGTTGAAAAATTTTCTGTTTCCTTTTTCCATTTCGAGGCTGCAGCTTAGCTAGTTTGCGCCTCGGATACACAGAAACAGAATGTCTGGCTCGAGATGTGCGATTTGAAGATTTAACAAGATTGTGGGCACCTAGTTTTGTGGGCTATACACTATCCTTTTTCTCACACATTTTTTGGTTGAAAAATTTTCTGTTTCCTTTTTCCATTTCGAGGCTGCAGCTTAGCTAGTTTGCGCCTCGAATACACAGAAACAGAATGTCTGGCCTGAGATGTGCGATTTGAAGATTTAACAAGATTGTGGGCACCTAATTTTGTGGGCTATAGACTACCCTTTTTCTCAATCATTTTTTGGTTGAAAAATTTTCTGTTTCCTTTTTCCATTTCGAGGCTGCAGCTTAGCTAGTTTGCGCCTCGGATACACAGAAACAGAATATCTGGCTCGAGATGTGCGATTTGAAGATTTAACAAGATTGTGGGCACCTAGTTTTGTGGGCTATACACTATCCTTTTTCTCACACATTTTTTGGTTGAAAAATTTTCTGTTTCCTTTTTCCATTTCGAGGCTGCAGCTTAGCTAGTTTGCGCCTCGGATACACAGAAACAGAATATCTGGCTCGAGATGTGCGATTTGAAGATTTAACAAGATTGTGGGCACCTAGTTTTGTGGGCTATACACTATCCTTTTTCTCACACATTTTTTGGTTGAAAAATTTTCTGTTTCCTTTTTCCATTTCGAGGCTGCACCTTAGCTAGTTTGCGCCTCGGATACACAGAAACAGAATGTCTGGCCCGAGATGTGCGATTTGAGGATTTAACAAGATTGTGGGCACCTAATTTTGTGGGCTATAGACTACCCTTTTTCTCAATCATTTTTTGGTTGAAAAATTTTCTGTTTCCTTTTTCCATTTCGAGGCTGCAGCTTAGCTAGTTTGCGCCTCGGATACACAGAAACAGAATATCTGGCTCGAGATGTGCGATTTGAAGATTTAACAAGATTGTGGGCACCTAGTTTTGTGGGCTATACACTATCCTTTTTCTCACACATTATTTGGTTGAAAAATTTTCTGTTTCCTTTTTCCATTTCGAGGCTGCAGCTTAGCTAGTTTGCGCCTCGAATACACAGAAACAGAATGTCTGGCCCGAGATGTGCGATTTGAAGATTTAACAAGATTGTGGGCACCTAGTTTTGTGGGCTATAGACTACCCTTTTTCTCAATCATTTTTTGGTTGAAAAATTTTCTGTTTCCTTTTTCCATTTCGAGGCTGCAGCTTAGCTAGTTTGCGCCTCGGATACACAGAAACAGAATGTCTGGCCCGAGATGTACGATTTGAAGATTTAACAAGATTGTGGGCGCCTAGTTTTGTGGGCTATAGACTACCCTTTTTCTCACACATTTTTTGGTTGAAAAATTTTCTGTTTCCTTTTTCCATTTCGAGGCTGCAGCTTAGCTAGTTTGCGCCTCGGATACACAGAAACAGAATGTCTGGCCCGAGATGTGCGATTTGAAGATTTAACAAGATTGTGGGCACCTAGTTTTGTGGGCTATAGACTACCCTTTTTCTCAATCATTTTTTGGTTGAAAAATTTTCTGTTTCCTTTTTCCATTTCGAGGCTGCAGCTTAGCTAGTTTGCGCCTCGGATACACAGAAACAGAATGTCTGGCCCGAGATGTGCGATTTGAAGATTTAACAAGATTGTGGGCACCTAGTTTTGTGGGCTATAGACTACCCTTTTTCTCAATCATTTTTTGGTTGAAAAATTTTCTGTTTCCTTTTTCCATTTCGAGGCTGCAGCTTAGATAGTTTGCGCCTCGGATACACAGAAACAGAATGTCTGGCCCGAGATGTGCGATTTGAAGATTTAACAAGATTGTGGGCACCTAGTTTTGTGGGCTATACACTATCCTTTTTCTCACACATTTTTTGGTTGAAAAATTTTCTGTTTCCTTTTTCCATTTCGAGGCTGCAGCTTAGATAGTTTGCGCCTCGGATACACAGAAACAGAATGTCTGGCCCGAGATGTGCGATTTGAGGATTTAACAAGATTGTGGGCACCTAGTTTTGTGGGCTATACACTATCCTTTTTCTCACACATTTTTTGGTTGAAAAATTTTCTGTTTCCTTTTTCCATTTCGAGGCTGCAGCTTAGCTAGTTTGCGCCTCGGATACACAGAAACAGAATATCTGGCTCGAGATGTGCGATTTGAAGATTTAACAGGATTGTGGGCACCTAGTTTTGTGGGCTATACACTATCCTTTTTCTCACACATTTTTTGGTTGAAAAATTTTCTGTTTCCTTTTTCCATTTCGAGGCTGCAGCTTAGCTAGTTTGCGCCTCGGATACACAGAAACAGAATATCTGGCTCGAGATGTGCGATTTGAAGATTTAACAAGATTGTGGGCACCTAGTTTTGTGGGCTATACACTATCCTTTTTCTCACACATTTTTTGGTTGAAAAATTTTCTGTTTCCTTTTTCCATTTCGAGGCTGCAGCTTAGCTAGTTTGCGCCTCGGATACACAGAAACAGAATGTCTGGCCCGAGATGTGCGATTTGAAGATTTAACAAGATTGTGGGCACCTAGTTTTGTGGGCTATACACTATCCTTTTTCTCACACATTTTTTGGTTGAAAAATTTTCTGTTTCCTTTTTCCATTTCGAGGCTGCAGCTTAGCTAGTTTGCGCCTCGGATACACAGAAACAGAATGTCTGGCCCGAGATGTGCGATTTGAAGATTTAGCAAGATTGTGGGCACCTAGTTTTGTGGGCTATAGACTACCCTTTTTCTCAATCATTTTTTGGTTGAAAAATTTTCTGTTTCCTTTTTCCATTTCGAGGCTGCAGCTTAGCTAGTTTGCGCCTCGGATACACAGAAACAGAATGTCTGGCCCGAGATGTGCGATTTGAAGATTTAACAAGATTGTGGGCACCTAGTTTTGTGGGCTATAGACTACCCTTTTTCTCAATCATTTTTTGGTTGAAAAATTTTCTGTTTCCTTTTTCCATTTCGAGGCTGCAGCTTAGCTAGTTTGCGCCTCGGATACACAGAAACAGAATATCTGGCTCGAGATGTGCGATTTGAAGATTTAACAAGATTGTGGGCACCTAGTTTTGTGGGCTATACACTATCCTTTTTCTCACACATTTTTTGGTTGAAAAATTTTCTGTTTCCTTTTTCCATTTCGAGGCTGCAGCTTAGCTAGTTTGCGCCTCGGATACACAGAAACAGAATGTCTGGCCCGAGATTTAACAAGATTGTGGGCACCTAGTTTTGTGGGCTATACACTATCCTTTTTCTCACACATTTTTTGGTTGAAAAATTTTCTGTTTCCTTTTTCCATTTCGAGGCTGCACCTTAGCTAGTTTGCGCCTCGGATACACAGAAACAGAATGTCTGGCCCGAGATGTGCGATTTGAAGATTTAACAAGATTGTGGGCACCTAGTTTTGTGGGCTATACACTATCCTTTTTCTCACACATTTTTTGGTTGAAAAATTTTCTGTTTCCTTTTTCCATTTCGAGGCTGCAGCTTAGCTAGTTTGCGCCTCGGATACACAGAAACAGAATGTCTGGCCTGAGATGTGCGATTTGAAGATTTAACAAGATTGTGGGCACCTAGTTTTGTGGGCTATACACTATCCTTTTTCTCACACATTTTTTGGTTGAAAAATTTTCTGTTTCCTTTTTCCATTTCGAGGCTGCAGCTTAGCTAGTTTGCGCCTCGGATACACAGAAACAGAATGTCTGGCCCGAGATGTGCGATTTGAAGATTTAACAAGATTGTGGGCACCTAGTTTTGTGGGCTATACACTATCCTTTTTCTCACACATTTTTGGTTGAAAAATTTTCTGTTTCCTTTTTCCATTTCGAGGCTGCAGCTTAGATAGTTTGCGCCTCGGATACACAGAAACAGAATGTCTGGCCCGAGATGTGCGATTTGAAGATATAACAAGATTGTGGGCACCTAGTTTTGTGGGCTATACACTATCCTTTTTCTCACACATTTTTTGGTTGAAAAATTTTCTGTTTCCTTTTTCCATTTCGAGGCTGCAGCTTAGCTAGTTTGCGCCTCGGATACACAGAAACAGAATGTCTGGCTCGAGATGTGCGATTTGAAGATTTAACAAGATTGTGGGAACCTAGTTTTGTGGGCTATACACTATCCTTTTTCTCACACATTTTTTGGTTGAAAAATTTTCTGTTTCCTTTTTCCATTTCGAGGCTGCAGCTTAGATAGTTTGCGCCTCGGATACACAGAAACAGAATGTCTGGCCTGAGATGTGCGATTTGAGGATTTACCAAGATTGTGGGCACCTAGTTTTGTGGGCTATACACTATCCTTTTTCTCACACATTTTTTGGTTGAAAAATTTTCTGTTTCCTTTTTCCATTTCGAGGCTGCAGCTTAGCTAGTTTGCGCCTCGGATACACAGAAACAGAATATCTGGCTCGAGATGTGCGATTTGAAGATTTAACAAGATTGTGGGCACCTAGTTTTGTGGGCTATACACTATCCTTTTTCTCACACATTTTTTGGTTGAAAAATTTTCTGTTTCCTTTTTCCATTTCGAGGCTGCACCTTAGCTAGTTTGCGCCACGGATACACAGAAACAGAATGTCTGGCTCGAGATGTGCGATTTGAAGATTTAACAAGATTGTGGGCACCTAGTTTTGTGGGCTATACACTATCCTTTTTCTCCCACATTTTTTGGTTGAAAAATTTTCTGTTTCCTTTTTCCATTTCGAGGCTGCAGCTTAGATAGTTTGCGCCTCGGATACACAGAAACAGAATGTCTGGCCTGAGATGTGCGATTTGAAGATTTAACAAGATTGTGGGCACCTAGTTTTGTGGGGTATACACTATCCTTTTTCTCACACATTTTTTGGTTGAAAAATTTTCTGTTTCCTTTTTCCATTTCGAGGCTGCAGCTTAGCTAGTTTGCGCCTCGGATACACAGAAACAGAATGTCTGGCCCGAGATGTGCGATTTGAAGATTTAACAAGATTGTGGGCACCTAGTTTTGTGGGCTATACACTATCCTTTTTCTCACACATTTTTTGGTTGAAAAATTTTCTGTTTCCTTTTTCCATTTCGAGGCTGCAGCTTAGCTAGTTTGCGCCTCGGATACACAGAAACAGAATGTCTGGCTCGAGATGTGCGATTTGAAGATTTAACAAGATTGTGGGAACCTAGTTTTGTGGGCTATACACTATCCTTTTTCTCACACATTTTTTGGTTGAAAAATTTTCTGTTTCCTTTTTCCATTTCGAGGCTGCAGCTTAGCTAGTTTGCGCCTCGGATACACAGAAACAGAATGTCTGGCCCGAGATGTGCGATTTGAAGATTTAACAAGATTGTGGGCACCTAGTTTTGTGGGCTATACACTATCCTTTTTCTCACACATTTTTTGGTTGAAAAATTTTCTGTTTCCTTTTTCCATTTCGAGGCTGCAGCTTAGCTAGTTTGCGCCTCGGATACACAGAAACAGAATGTCTGGCTCGAGATGTGCGATTTGAAGATTTAACAAGATTGTGGGCACCTAGTTTTGTGGGCTATACACTATCCTTTTTCTCACACATTTTTTGGTTGAAAAATTTTCTGTTTCCTTTTTCCATTTCGAGGCTGCAGCTTAGCTAGTTTGCGCCTCGGATACACAGAAACAGAATGTCTGGCCCGAGATGTGCGATTTGAAGATTTAACAAGATTGTGGGCACCTAGTTTTGTGGGCTATACACTATCCTTTTTCTCACACATTTTTTGGTTGAAAAATTTTCTGTTTCCTTTTTCCATTTCGAGGCTGCAGCTTAGCTAGTTTGCGCCTCGGATACACAGAAACAGAATGTCTGGCCTGAGATGTGCGATTTGAAGATTTAACAAGATTGTGGGCACCTAGTTTTGTGGGCTATACACTATCCTTTTTCTCGCACATTTTTGGTTGAAAAATTTTCTGTTTCCTTTTTCCATTTCGAGGCTGCAGCTTAGATAGTTTGCGCCTCGGATACACAGAAACAGAATGTCTGGCCCGAGATGTGCGATTTGAAGATATAACAAGATTGTGGGCACCTAGTTTTGTGGGCTATACACTATCCTTTTTCTCACACATTTTTTGGTTCAAAAATTTTCTGTTTCCTTTTTCCATTTCGAGGCTGCAGCTTAGCTAGTTTGCGCCTCGGATACACAGAAACAGAATGTCTGGCCTGAGATGTGCGATTTGAAGATTTAACAAGATTGTGGGCACCTAGTTTTGTGGGCTATACACTATCCTTTTTCTCGCACATTTTTGGTTGAAAAATTTTCTGTTTCCTTTTTCCATTTCGAGGCTGCAGCTTAGCTAGTTTGCGCCTCGGATACACAGAAACAGAATGTCTGGCTCGAGATGTGCGATTTGAAGATTTAACAAGATTGTGGGAACCTAGTTTTGTGGGCTATACACTATCCTTTTTCTCACACATTTTTTGGTTGAAAAATTTTCTGTTTCCTTTTTCCATTTCGAGGCTGCAGCTTAGCTAGTTTGCGCCTCGGATACACAGAAACAGAATGTCTGGCCCGAGATGTGCGATTTGAAGATTTAACAAGATTGTGGGCACCTAGTTTTGTGGGCTATACACTATCCTTTTTCTCGCACATTTTTGGTTGAAAAATTTTCTGTTTCCTTTTTCCATTTCGAGGCTGCAGCTTAGATAGTTTGCGCCTCGGATACACAGAAACAGAATGTCTGGCCCGAGATGTGCGATTTGAAGATATAACAAGATTGTGGGCACCTAGTTTTGTGGGCTATACACTATCCTTTTTCTCACACATTTTTTGGTTGAAAAATTTTCTGTTTCCTTTTTCCATTTCGAGGCTGCAGCTTAGCTAGTTTGCGCCTCGGATACACAGAAACAGAATGTCTGGCTCGAGATGTGCGATTTGAAGATTTAACAAGATTGTGGGAACCTAGTTTTGTGGGCTATACACTATCCTTTTTCTCACACATTTATTGGTTGAAAAATTTTCTGTTTCCTTTTTCCATTTCGAGGCTGCAGCTTAGCTAGTTTGCGCCTCGGATACACAGAAACAGAATGTCTGGCTCGAGATGTGCGATTTGAAGATTTAACAAGATTGTGGGAACCTAGTTTTGTGGGCTATACACTATCCTTTTTCTCACACATTTTTTGGTTGAAAAATTTTCTGTTTCCTTTTTCCATTTCGAGGCTGCAGCTTAGATAGTTTGCGCCTCGGATCCACAGAAACAGAATGTCTGGCCTGAGATGTGCGATTTGAAGATTTAACAAGATTGTGGGAACCTAGTTTTGTGGGCTATACACTATCCTTTTTCTCACACATTTTTGGTTGAAAAATTTTCTGTTTCCTTTTTCCATTTCGAGGCTGCAGCTTAGCTAGTTTGCGCCTCGGATACGCAGAAACAGAATGTCTGGCCCGAGATGTGCGATTTGAAGATTTAACAAGATTGTGGGCACCTAGTTTTGTAGGCTATACACTATCCTTTTTCTCACACATTTTTTGGTTGAAAAATTTTCTGTTTCCTTTTTCCATTTCGAGGCTGCAGCTTAGCTAGTTTGCGCCTCGGATACACAGAAACAGAATGTCTGGCCCGAGATGTGCGATTTGAGGATTTAACAAGATTGTGGGCACCTAGTTTTGTGGGCTATACACTATCCTTTTTCTCACACATTTTTTGGTTGAAAAATTTTCTGTTTCCTTTTTCCATTTCGAGGCTGCACCTTAGCTAGTTTGCGCCTCGGATACACAGAAACAGAATGTCTGGCCCGAGATGTGCGATTTGAGGATTTAACAAGATTGTGGGCACCTAGTTTTGTGGGCTATACACTATCCTTTTTCTCACACATTTTTTGGTTGAAAAATTTTCTGTTTCCTTTTTCCATTTCGAGGCTGCAGCTTAGCTAGTTTGCGCCTCGGATACACAGAAACAGAATGTCTGGCCCGAGATGTGCGATTTGAAGATTTAACAAGATTGTGGGCACCTAGTTTTGTGGGCTATACACTATCCTTTTTCTCACACATTTTTGGTTGAAAAATTTTCTGTTTCCTTTTTCCATTTCGAGGCTGCAGCTTAGATAGTTTGCGCCTCGGATACACAGAAACAGAATGTTTGGCCCGAGATGTGCGATTTGAAGATTTAACAAGATTGTGGGCACCTAGTTTTGTGGGGTATACACTATCCTTTTTCTCACACATTTTTTGGTTGAAAAATTTTCTGTTTCCTTTTTCCATTTCGAGGCTGCAGCTTAGCTAGTTTCCGCCTCGGATACACAGAAACAGAATGTCTGGCTCGAGATGTGCGATTTGAAGATTTAACAAGATTGTGGGCACCTAGTTTTGTGGGCTATACACTATCCTTCTTCTCACACATTTTTTGGTTGAAAAATTTTCTGTTTCCTTTTTCCATTTCGAGGCTGCAGCTTAGCTAGTTTGCGCCTCGGATACACAGAAACAGAATGTCTGGCCCGAGATGTGCGATTTGAAGATTTAACAAGATTGTGGGCACCTAGTTTTGTGGGCTATACACTATCCTTTTTCTCACACATTTTTTGGTTGAAAAATTTTCTGTTTCCTTTTTCCATTTCGAGGCTGCAGCTTAGCTAGTTTGCGCCTCGGATACACAGAAACAGAATGTCTGGCCCGAGATGTGCGATTTGAGGATTTAACAAGATTGTGGGCACCTAGTTTTGTGGGCTATACACTATCCTTTTTCTCACACATTTTTGGTTGAAAAATTTTCTGTTTCCTTTTTCCATTTCGAGGCTGCAGCTTTGCTAGTTTGCGCCTCGGATACACAGAAACAGAATGTCTGGCCCGAGATGTGCGATTTGAAGATTTAACAAAATTGTGGGCACCTAGTTTTGTGGGCAATACACTATCCTTTTTCTCACACATTTTTGGTTGAAAAATTTTCTGTTTCCTTTTTCCATTTCGAGGCTGCAGCTTAGCTAGTTTGCGCCTCGGATACACAGAAACAGAATGTCTGGCCCGAGATGTGCGATTTGAAGCTTTAACAAGATTGTGGGCACCTAGTTTTGTGGGCTATACACTATCCTTTTTCTCACACATTTTTGGTTGAAAAATTTTCTGTTTCCTTTTTCCATTTCGAGGCTGCAGCTTAGCTAGTTTGCGCCTCGGATACACAGAAACAGAATGTCTGGCCCGAGATGTGCGATTTGAAGATTTAACAAGATTGTGGGCACCTAGTTTTGTAGGCTATACACTATCCTTTTTCTCACACATTTTTTGGTTGAAAAATTTTCTGTTTCCTTTTTCCATTTCGAGGCTGCAGCTTAGCTAGTTTGCGCCTCGGATACACAGAAACAGAATGTCTGGCCCGAGATGTGCGATTTGAGGATTTAACAAGATTGTGGGCACCTAGTTTTGTGGGCTATACACTATCCTTTTTCTCACACATTTTTTGGTTGAAAAATTTTCTGTTTCCTTTTTCCATTTCGAGGCTGCACCTTAGCTAGTTTGCGCCTCGGATACACAGAAACAGAATGTCTGGCCCGAGATGTGCGATTTGAGGATTTAACAAGATTGTGGGCACCTAGTTTTGTGGGCTATACACTATCCTTTTTCTCACACATTTTTTGGTTGAAAAATTTCCTGTTTCCTTTTTCCATTTCGAGGCTGCAGCTTAGCTAGTTTGCGCCTCGGATACACAGAAACAGAATGTCTGGCTCGAGATGTGCGATTTGAAGATTTAACAAGATTGTGGGAACCTAGTTTTGTGGGCTATACACTATCCTTTTTCTCAATCATTTTTTGGTTGAAAAATTTTCTGTTTCCTTTTTCCATTTCGAGGCTGCAGCTTAGCTAGTTTGCGCCTCGGATACACAGAAACAGAATGTCTGGCCCGAGATGTGCGATTTGAAGATTTAACAAGATTGTGGGCACCTAGTTTTGTGGGCTATACACTATCCTTTTTCTCACACATTTTTTGGTTGAAAAATTTTCTATTTCCTTTTTCCATTTCGAGGCTGCAGCTTAGCTAGTTTCCGCCTCGGATACACAGAAACAGAATGTCTGGCTCGAGATGTGCGATTTGAAGATTTAACAAGATTGTGGGCACCTAGTTTTGTGGGCTATACACTATCCTTTTTCTCACACATTTTTGGTTGAAAAATTTTCTGTTTCCTTTTTCCATTTCGAGGCTGCAGCTTAGATAGTTTGCGCCTCGGATACACAGAAACAGAATGTCTGGCCCGAGATGTGCGATTTGAAGATATAACAAGATTGTGGGCACCTAGTTTTGTGGGCTATACACTATCCTTTTTCTCACACATTTTTTGGTTGAAAAATTTTCTGTTTCCTTTTTCCATTTCGAGGCTGCAGCTTAGCTAGTTTGCGCCTCGGATACACAGAAACAGAATGTCTGGCTCGAGATGTGCGATTTGAAGATTTAACAAGATTGTGGGAACCTAGTTTTGTGGGCTATACACTATCCTTTTTCTCACACATTTTTTGGTTGAAAAATTTTCTGTTTCCTTTTTCCATTTCGAGGCTGCAGCTTAGCTAGTTTGCGCCTCGGATACACAGAAACAGAATGTCTGGCCTGAGATGTGCGATTTGAAGATTTAACAAGATTGTGGGCACCTAGTTTTGTGGGCTATACACTATCCTTTTTCTCACACATTTTTTGGTTGAAAAATTTTCTGTTTCCTTTTTCCATTTCGAGGCTGCAGCTTAGCTAGTTTGCGCCTCGGATACACAGAAACAGAATATCTGGCTCGAGATGTGCGATTTGAAGATTTAACAAGATTGTGGGCACCTAGTTTTGTGGGCTATACACTATCCTTTTTCTCACACATTTTTTGGTTGAAAAATTTTCTGTTTCCTTTTTCCATTTCGAGGCTGCAGCTTAGCTAGTTTGCGCCTCGGATACACAGAAACAGAATATCTGGCTCGAGATGTGCGATTTGAAGATTTAACAAGATTGTGGGCACCTAGTTTTGTGGGCTATACACTATCCTTTTTCTCACACATTTTTTGGTTGAAAAATTTTCTGTTTCCTTTTTCCATTTCGAGGCTGCACCTTAGCTAGTTTGCGCCTCGGATACACAGAAACAGAATGTCTGGCCCGAGATGTGCGATTTGAGGATTTAACAAGATTGTGGGCACCTAATTTTGTGGGCTATAGACTACCCTTTTCTCAATCATTTTTTGGTTGAAAAATTTTCTGTTTCCTTTTTCCATTTCGAGGCTGCAGCTTAGCTAGTTTGCGCCTCGGATACACAGAAACAGAATATCTGGCTCGAGATGTGCGATTTGAAGATTTAACAAGATTGTGGGCACCTAGTTTTGTGGGCTATAGACTACCCTTTTTCTCAATCATTTTTTGGTTGAAAAATTTTCTGTTTCCTTTTTCCATTTCGAGGCTGCAGCTTAGCTAGTTTGCGCCTCGGATACACAGAAACAGAATATCTGGCTCGAGATGTGCGATTTGAAGATTTAACAAGATTGTGGGCACCTAGTTTTGTGGGCTATAGACTACCCTTTTTCTCAATCATTTTTTGGTTGAAAAATTTTCTGTTTCCTTTTTCCATTTCGAGGCTGCAGCTTAGCTAGTTTGCGCCTCGGATACACAGAAACAGAATATCTGGCTCGAGATGTGCGATTTGAAGATTTAACAAGATTGTGGGCACCTAGTTTTGTGGGCTATAGACTACCCTTTTTCTCAATCATTTTTTGGTTGAAAAATTTTCTGTTTCCTTTTTCCATTTCGAGGCTGCACCTTAGCTAGTTTGCGCCTCGGATACACAGAAACAGAATGTCTGGCCCGAGATGTGCGATTTGAGGATTTAACAAGATTGTGGGCACCTAATTTTGTGGGCTATAGACTACCCTTTTTCTCAATCATTTTTTGGTTGAAAAATTTTCTGTTTCCTTTTTCCATTTCGAGGCTGCAGCTTAGCTAGTTTGCGCCTCGGATACACAGAAACAGAATATCTGGCTCGAGATGTGCGATTTGAAGATTTAACAAGATTGTGGGCACCTAGTTTTGTGGGCTATACACTATCCTTTTTCTCACACATTTTTTGGTTGAAAAATTTTCTGTTTCCTTTTTCCATTTCGAGGCTGCAGCTTAGCTAGTTTGCGCCTCGGATACACAGAAACCGAATGTCTGGCCCGAGATGTGCGATTTGAAGATTTAACAAGATTGTGGGCACCTAGTTTTGTGGGCTATAGACTACCCTTTTTCTCACACATTTTTTGGTTGAAAAATTTTCTGTTTCCTTTTTCCATTTCGAGGCTGCAGCTTAGCTAGTTTGCGCCTCGGATACACAGAAACAGAATGTCTGGCCCGAGATGTGCGATTTGAGGATTTAACAAGATTGTGGGCACCTAATTTTGTGGGCTATAGACTACCCTTTTTCTCAATCATTTTTTGGTTGAAAAATTTTCTGTTTCCTTTTTCCATTTCGAGGCTGCAGCTTAGCTAGTTTGCGCCTCGGATACACAGAAACAGAATATCTGGCTCGAGATGTGCGATTTGAAGATTTAACAAGATTGTGGGCACCTAGTTTTGTGGGCTATAGACTACCCTTTTTCTCACACATTTTTTGGTTGAAAAATTTTCTGTTTCCTTTTTCCATTTCGAGGCTGCAGCTTAGCTAGTTTGCGCCTCGGATACACAGAAACAGAATATCTGGCTCGAGATGTGCGATTTGAAGATTTAACAAGATTGTGGGCACCTAGTTTTGTGGGCTATACACTATCCTTTTTCTCACACATTTTTTGGTTGAAAAATTTTCTGTTTCCTTTTTCCATTTCGAGGCTGCAGCTTAGCTAGTTTGCGCCTCGGATACACAGAAACAGAATATCTGGCTCGAGATGTGCGATTTGAAGATTTAACAAGATTGTGGGCACCTAGTTTTGTGGGCTATACACTATCCTTTTTCTCACACATTTTTTGGTTGAAAAATTTTCTGTTTCCTTTTTCCATTTCGAGGCTGCAGCTTAGCTAGTTTGCGCCTCGGATACACAGAAACAGAATACCTGGCTCGAGATGTGCGATTTGAAGATTTAACAGGATTGTGGGCACCTAGTTTTGTGGGCTATACACTATCCTTTTTCTCACACATTTTTTGGTTGAAAAATTTTCTGTTTCCTTTTTCCATTTCGAGGCTGCAGCTTAGCTAGTTTGCGCCTCGGATACACAGAAACAGAATATCTGGCTCGAGATGTGCGATTTGAAGATTTAACAAGATTGTGGGCACCTAGTTTTGTGGGCTATACACTATCCTTTTTCTCACACATTTTTGGTTGAAAAATTTTCTGTTTCCTTTTTCCATTTCGAGGCTGCAGCTTGGCTAGTTTGCGCCTCGAATACACAGAAACAGAATGTCTGGCCCGAGATGTGCGATTTGAAGATTTAACAAGATTGTGGGCACCTAGTTTTGTGGGCTATAGACTACCCTTTTTCTCACACATTTTTTGGTTGAAAAATTTTCTGTTTCCTTTTTCCATTTCGAGGCTGCAGCTTAGATAGTTTGCGCCTCGGATACACAGAAACAGAATGTCTGGCCCGAGATGTGCGATTTGAAGATTTAACATGATTGTGGGCACCTAGTTTTGTGGGCTATACACTATCCTTTTTCTCACACATTTTTTGGTTGAAAAATTTTCTGTTTCCTTTTTCCATTTCGAGGCTGCAGCTTAGCTAGTTTGCGCCTCGGATACACAGAAACAGAATACCTGGCTCGAGATGTGCGATTTGAAGATTTAACAGGATTGTGGGCACCTAGTTTTGTGGGCTATACACTATCCTTTTTCTCACACATTTTTTGGTTGAAAAATTTTCTGTTTCCTTTTTCCATTTCGAGGCTGCAGCTTAGCTAGTTTGCGCCTCGGATACACAGAAACAGAATATCTGGCTCGAGATGTGCGATTTGAAGATTTAACAAGATTGTGGGCACCTAGTTTTGTGGGCTATACACTATCCTTTTTCTCACACATTTTTTGGTTGAAAAATTTTCTGTTTCCTTTTTCCATTTCGAGGCTGCAGCTTAGCTAGTTTGCGCCTCGAATACACAGAAACAGAATGTCTGGCCCGAGATGTGCGATTTGAAGATTTAACAAGATTGTGGGCACCTAGTTTTGTGGGCTATAGACTACCCTTTTTCTCAATCATTTTTTGGTTGAAAAATTTTCTGTTTCCTTTTTCCATTTCGAGGCTGCAGCTTAGCTAGTTTGCGCCTCGGATACACAGAAACAGAATGTCTGGCCCGAGATGTGCGATTTAAAGATTTAACAAGATTGTGGGCACCTAGTTTTGTGGGCTATAGACTACCCTTTTTCTCACACATTTTTTGGTTGAAAAATTTTCTGTTTCCTTTTTCCATTTCGAGGCTGCAGCTTAGATAGTTTGCGCCTCGGATACACAGAAACAGAATGTCTGGCCCGAGATGTGCGATTTGAAGATTTAACATGATTGTGGGCACCTAGTTTTGTGGGCTATAGACTACCCTTTTTCTCACACATTTTTTGGTTGAAAAATTTTCTGTTTCCTTTTTCCATTTCGAGGCTGCAGCTTAGCTAGTTTGCGCCTTGGATACACAGAAACAGAATATCTGGCTCGAGATGTGCGATTTGAAGATTTAACAGGATTGTGGGCACCTAGTTTTGTGGGCTATACACTATCCTTTTTCTCACACATTTTTTGGTTGAAAAATTTTCTGTTTCCTTTTTCCATTTCGAGGCTGCAGCTTAGCTAGTTTGCGCCTCGGATACACAGAAACAGAATATCTGGCTCGAGATGTGCGATTTGAAGATTTAACAAGATTGTGGGCACCTAGTTTTGTGGGCTATAGACTACCCTTTTTCTCAATCATTTTTTGGTTGAAAAATTTTCTGTTTCCTTTTTCCATTTCGAGGCTGCAGCTTAGCTAGTTTGCGCCTCGGATACACAGAAACAGAATGTCTGGCCCGAGATGTGCGATTTAAAGATTTAACAAGATTGTGGGCACCTAGTTTTGTGGGCTATAGACTACCCTTTTTCTCACACATTTTTTGGTTGAAAAATTTTCTGTTTCCTTTTTCCATTTCGAGGCTGCAGCTTAGCTAGTTTGCGCCTCGGATACACAGAAACAGAATATCTGGCTCGAGATGTGCGATTTGAAGATTTAACAAGATTGTGGGCACCTAGTTTTG
Organism: Xylota segnis; assembly: GCA_963583995.1. Taxonomy (NCBI): domain Eukaryota; kingdom Metazoa; phylum Arthropoda; class Insecta; order Diptera; family Syrphidae; genus Xylota; species Xylota segnis. The sequence goes on along the minus strand of OY757238.1, from coordinate 55,470,741 downwards.
TGGGCTATACACTATCCTTTTTCTCACACATTATTTGGTTGAAAAATTTTCTGTTTCCTTTTTCCATTTCGAGGCTGCAGCTTAGCTAGTTTGCGCCTCGAATACACAGAAACAGAATGTCTGGCCCGAGATGTGCGATTTGAAGATTTAACAAGATTGTGGGCACCTAGTTTTGTGGGCTATATATAGACTACCCTTTTTCTCAATCATTTTTTGGTTGAAAAATTTTCTGTTTCCTTTTTCCATTTCGAGGCTGCAGCTTAGCTAGTTTGCGCCTCGGATACACAGAAACAGAATGTCTGGCCCGAGATGTACGATTTGAAGATTTAACAAGATTGTGGGCGCCTAGTTTTGTGGGCTATATACTACCCTTTTTCTCAATCATTTTTTGGTTGAAAAATTTTCTGTTTCCTTTTTCCATTTCGAGGCTGCAGCTTAGCTAGTTTGCGCCTCGGATACACAGAAACAGAATGTCTGGCCCGAGATGTGCGATTTGAAGATTTAACAAGATTGTGGGCACCTAGTTTTGTGGGCTATACACTATCCTTTTTCTCACACATTTTTTGGTTGAAAAATTTTCTGTTTCCTTTTTCCATTTCGAGGCTGCAGCTTAGCTAGTTTGCGCCTCGGATACACAGAAACAGAATATCTGGCTCGAGATGTGCGATTTGAAGATTTAACAAGATTGTGGGCGCCTAGTTTTGTGGGCTATAGACTACCCTTTTTCTCAATCATTTTTTGGTTGAAAAATTTTCTGTTTCCTTTTTCCATTTCGAGGCTGCAGCTTAGCTAGTTTGCGCCTCGGATACACAGAAACAGAATGTCTGGCCCGAGATGTGCGATTTGAAGATTTAACAAGATTGTGGGCACCTAGTTTTGTGGGCTATACACTATCCTTTTTCTCACACATTTTTTGGTTGAAAAATTTTCTGTTTCCTTTTTCCATTTCGAGGCTGCAGCTTAGCTAGTTTGCGCCTCGGATACACAGAAACAGAATATCTGGCTCGAGATGTGCGATTTGAAGATTTAACAAGATTGTGGGCACCTAGTTTTGTGGGCTATACACTATCCTTTTTCTCACACATTTTTTGGTTGAAAAATTTTCTGTTTCCTTTTTCCATTTCGAGGCTGCAGCTTAGCTAGTTTGCGCCTCGGATACACAGAAACAGAATGTCTGGCCCGAGATGTGCGATTTGAAGATTTAGCAAGATTGTGGGCACCTAGTTTTGTGGGCTATAGACTACCCTTTTTCTCAATCATTTTTTGGTTGAAAAATTTTCTGTTTCCTTTTTCCATTTCGAGGCTGCAGCTTAGCTAGTTTGCGCCTCGGATACACAGAAACAGAATGTCTGGCCCGAGATGTGCGATTTGAAGATTTAACAAGATTGTGGGCACCTAGTTTTGTGGGCTATAGACTACCCTTTTTCTCAATCATTTTTTGGTTGAAAAATTTTCTGTTTCCTTTTTCCATTTCGAGGCTGCAGCTTAGCTAGTTTGCGCCTCGGATACACAGAAACAGAATGTCTGGCCCGAGATTTAACAAGATTGTGGGCACCTAGTTTTGTGGGCTATACACTATCCTTTTTCTCACACATTTTTTGGTTGAAAAATTTTCTGTTTCCTTTTTCCATTTCGAGGCTGCAGCTTAGCTAGTTTGCGCCTCGGATACACAGAAACAGAATATCTGGCTCGAGATGTGCGATTTGAAGATTTAACAGGATTGTGGGCACCTAGTTTTGTGGGCTATACACTATCCTTTTTCTCACACTTTTTTTGGTTGAAAAATTTTCTGTTTCCTTTTTCCATTTCGAGGCTGCAGCTTAGCTAGTTTGCGCCTCGGATACACAGAAACAGAATATCTGGCTCGAGATGTGCGATTTGAAGATTTAACAAGATTGTGGGCACCTAGTTTTGTGGGCTATACACTATCCTTTTTCTCACACATTTTTTGGTTGAAAAATTTTCTGTTTCCTTTTTCCATTTCGAGGCTGCAGCTTAGCTAGTTTGCGCCTCGGATACACAGAAACAGAATGTCTGGCCCGAGATGTGCGATTTGAAGATTTAACAAGATTGTGGGCACCTAGTTTTGTGGGCCATACACTATCCTTTTTCTCACACATTTTTTGGTTGAAAAATTTTCTGTTTCCTTTTTCCATTTCGAGGCTGCAGCTTAGCTAGTTTGCGCCTCGGATACACAGAAACAGAATGTCTGGCCCGAGATGTGCGATTTGAAGATTTAACAAGATTGTGGGCACCTAGTTTTGTGGGCTATAGACTACCCTTTTTCTCAATCATTTTTTGGTTGAAAAATTTTCTGTTTCCTTTTTCCATTTCGAGGCTGCAGCTTAGCTAGTTTGCGCCTCGGATACACAGAAACAGAATGTTTGGCCCGAGATGTGCGATTTGAAGATTTAACAAGATTGTGGGCACCTAGTTTTGTGGGGTATACACTATCCTTTTTCTCACACATTTTTTGGTTGAAAAATTTTCTGTTTCCTTTTTCCATTTCGAGGCTGCAGCTTAGCTAGTTTGCGCCTCGGATACACAGAAACAGAATGTCTGGCCCGAGATTTAACAAGATTGTGGGCACCTAGTTTTGTGGGCTATACACTATCCTTTTTCTCACACATTTTTTGGTTGAAAAATTTTCTGTTTCCTTTTTCCATTTCGAGGCTGCAGCTTAGCTAGTTTGCGCCTCGGATACACAGAAACAGAATATCTGGCTCGAGATGTGCGATTTGAAGATTTAACAGGATTGTGGGCACCTAGTTTTGTGGGCTATACACTATCCTTTTTCTCACACATTTTTTGGTTGAAAAATTTTCTGTTTCCTTTTTCCATTTCGAGGCTGCAGCTTAGCTAGTTTGCGCCTCGGATACACAGAAACAGAATATCTGGCTCGAGATGTGCGATTTGAAGATTTAACAAGATTGTGGGCACCTAGTTTTGTGGGCTATACACTATCCTTTTTCTCACACATTTTTTGGTTGAAAAATTTTCTGTTTCCTTTTTCCATTTCGAGGCTGCAGCTTAGCTAGTTTGCGCCTCGGATACACAGAAACAGAATGTCTGGCCCGAGATGTGCGATTTGAAGATTTAACAAGATTGTGGGCACCTAGTTTTGTGGGCTATACACTATCCTTTTTCTCACACAATTTTTGGTTGAAAAATTTTCTGTTTCCTTTTTCCATTTCGAGGCTGCAGCTTAGCTAGTTTGCGCCTCGGATACACAGAAACAGAATGTCTGGCCCGAGATGTGCGATTTGAAGATTTAACAAGATTGTGGGCACCTAGTTTTGTGGGCTATAGACTACCCTTTTTCTCAATCATTTTTTGGTTGAAAAATTTTCTGTTTCCTTTTTCCATTTCGAGGCTGCAGCTTAGCTAGTTTGCGCCTCGGATACACAGAAACAGAATATCTGGCTCGAGATGTGCGATTTGAAGATTTAGCAAGATTGTGGGCACCTAGTTTTGTGGGCTATAGACTACCCTTTTCCTCAATCATTTTTTGGTTGAAAAATTTTCTGTTTCCTTTTTCCATTTCGAGGCTGCAGCTTAGCTAGTTTGCGCCTCGGATACACAGAAACAGAATGTCTGGCCCGAGATGTGCGATTTGAAGATTTAACAAGATTGTGGGCACCTAGTTTTGTGGGCTATAGACTACCCTTTTTCTCAATCATTTTTTGGTTGAAAAATTTTCTGTTTCCTTTTTCCATTTCGAGGCTGCAGCTTAGCTAGTTTGCGCCTCGGATACACAGAAACAGAATGTTTGGCCCGAGATGTGCGATTTGAAGATTTAACAAGATTGTGGGCACCTAGTTTTGTGGGGTATACACTATCCTTTTTCTCACACATTTTTTGGTTGAAAAATTTTCTGTTTCCTTTTTCCATTTCGAGGCTGCAGCTTAGCTAGTTTGCGCCTCGGATACACAGAAACAGAATATCTGGCTCGAGATGTGCGATTTGAAGATTTAACAAGATTGTGGGCACCTAGTTTTGTGGGCTATACACTATCCTTTTTCTCACACATTTTTTGGTTGAAAAATTTTCTGTTTCCTTTTTCCATTTCGAGGCTGCAGCTTAGCTAGTTTGCGCCTCGGATACACAGAAACAGAATGTCTGGCCCGAGATTTAACAAGATTGTGGGCACCTAGTTTTGTGGGCTATACACTATCCTTTTTCTCACACATTTTTTGGTTGAAAAATTTTCTGTTTCCTTTTTCCATTTCGAGGCTGCACCTTAGCTAGTTTGCGCCTCGGATACACAGAAACAGAATGTCTGGCCCGAGATGTGCGATTTGAAGATTTAACAAGATTGTGGGCACCTAGTTTTGTGGGCTATACACTATCCTTTTTCTCACACATTTTTTGGTTGAAAAATTTTCTGTTTCCTTTTTCCATTTCGAGGCTGCAGCTTAGCTAGTTTGCGCCTCGGATACACAGAAACAGAATGTCTGGCCTGAGATGTGCGATTTGAAGATTTAACAAGATTGTGGGCACCTAGTTTTGTGGGCTATACACTATCCTTTTTCTCACACATTTTTTGGTTGAAAAATTTTCTGTTTCCTTTTTCCATTTCGAGGCTGCAGCTTAGCTAGTTTGCGCCTCGGATACACAGAAACAGAATGTCTGGCCCGAGATGTGCGATTTGAAGATTTAACAAGATTGTGGGCACCTAGTTTTGTGGGCTATACACTATCCTTTTTCTCACACATTTTTGGTTGAAAAATTTTCTGTTTCCTTTTTCCATTTCGAGGCTGCAGCTTAGATAGTTTGCGCCTCGGATACACAGAAACAGAATGTCTGGCCCGAGATGTGCGATTTGAAGATATAACAAGATTGTGGGCACCTAGTTTTGTGGGCTATACACTATCCTTTTTCTCACACATTTTTTGGTTGAAAAATTTTCTGTTTCCTTTTTCCATTTCGAGGCTGCAGCTTAGCTAGTTTGCGCCTCGGATACACAGAAACAGAATGTCTGGCTCGAGATGTGCGATTTGAAGATTTAACAAGATTGTGGGAACCTAGTTTTGTGGGCTATACACTATCCTTTTTCTCACACATTTTTTGGTTGAAAAATTTTCTGTTTCCTTTTTCCATTTCGAGGCTGCAGCTTAGATAGTTTGCGCCTCGGATACACAGAAACAGAATGTCTGGCCTGAGATGTGCGATTTGAGGATTTAACAAGATTGTGGGCACCTAGTTTTGTGGGCTATACACTATCCTTTTTCTCACACATTTTTTGGTTGAAAAATTTTCTGTTTCCTTTTTCCATTTCGAGGCTGCAGCTTAGCTAGTTTGCGCCTCGGATACACAGAAACAGAATATCTGGCTCGAGATGTGCGATTTGAAGATTTAACAAGATTGTGGGCACCTAGTTTTGTGGGCTATACACTATCCTTTTTCTCACACATTTTTTGGTTGAAAAATTTTCTGTTTCCTTTTTCCATTTCGAGGCTGCACCTTAGCTAGTTTGCGCCACGGATACACAGAAACAGAATGTCTGGCTCGAGATGTGCGATTTGAAGATTTAACAAGATTGTGGGCACCTAGTTTTGTGGGCTATACACTATCCTTTTTCTCACACATTTTTTGGTTGAAAAATTTTCTGTTTCCTTTTTCCATTTCGAGGCTGCAGCTTAGATAGTTTGCGCCTCGGATACACAGAAACAGAATGTCTGGCCTGAGATGTGCGATTTGAAGATTTAACAAGATTGTGGGCACCTAGTTTTGTGGGGTATACACTATCCTTTTTCTCACACATTTTTTGGTTGAAAAATTTTCTGTTTCCTTTTTCCATTTCGAGGCTGCAGCTTAGCTAGTTTGCGCCTCGGATACACAGAAACAGAATGTCTGGCCCGAGATGTGCGATTTGAAGATTTAACAAGATTGTGGGCACCTAGTTTTGTGGGCTATACACTATCCTTTTTCTCACACATTTTTTGGTTGAAAAATTTTCTGTTTCCTTTTTCCATTTCGAGGCTGCAGCTTAGCTAGTTTGCGCCTCGGATACACAGAAACAGAATGTCTGGCTCGAGATGTGCGATTTGAAGATTTAACAAGATTGTGGGCACCTAGTTTTGTGGGCTATACACTATCCTTTTTCTCACACATTTTTTGGTTGAAAAATTTTCTGTTTCCTTTTTCCATTTCGAGGCTGCAGCTTAGCTAGTTTGCGCCTCGGATACACAGAAACAGAATGTCTGGCCCGAGATGTGCGATTTGAAGATATAACAAGATTGTGGGCACCTAGTTTTGTGGGCTATACACTATCCTTTTTCTCACACATTTTTTGGTTGAAAAATTTTCTGTTTCCTTTTTCCATTTCGAGGCTGCAGCTTAGCTAGTTTGCGCCTCGGATACACAGAAACAGAATGTCTGGCTCGAGATGTGCGATTTGAAGATTTAACAAGATTGTGGGAACCTAGTTTTGTGGGCTATACACTATCCTTTTTCTCACACATTTTTTGGTTGAAAAATTTTCTGTTTCCTTTTTCCATTTCGAGGCTGCAGCTTAGCTAGTTTGCGCCTCGGATACACAGAAACAGAATGTCTGGCTCGAGATGTGCGATTTGAAGATTTAACAAGATTGTGGGAACCTAGTTTTGTGGGCTATACACTATCCTTTTTCTCACACATTTTTTGGTTGAAAAATTTTCTGTTTCCTTTTTCCATTTCGAGGCTGCAGCTTAGCTAGTTTGCGCCTCGGATACACAGAAACAGAATGTCTGGCCCGAGATGTGCGATTTGAAGATTTAACAAGATTGTGGGCACCTAGTTTTGTGGGCTATACACTATCCTTTTTCTCGCACATTTTTGGTTGAAAAATTTTCTGTTTCCTTTTTCCATTTCGAGGCTGCAGCTTAGATAGTTTGCGCCTCGGATACACAGAAACAGAATGTCTGGCCCGAGATGTGCGATTTGAAGATATAACAAGATTGTGGGCACCTAGTTTTGTGGGCTATACACTATCCTTTTTCTCACACATTTTTTGGTTGAAAAATTTTCTGTTTCCTTTTTCCATTTCGAGGCTGCAGCTTAGCTAGTTTGCGCCTCGGATACACAGAAACAGAATGTCTGGCTCGAGATGTGCGATTTGAAGATTTAACAAGATTGTGGGAACCTAGTTTTGTGGGCTATACACTATCCTTTTTCTCACACATTTATTGGTTGAAAAATTTTCTGTTTCCTTTTTCCATTTCGAGGCTGCAGCTTAGCTAGTTTGCGCCTCGGATACACAGAAACAGAATGTCTGGCTCGAGATGTGCGATTTGAAGATTTAACAAGATTGTGGGAACCTAGTTTTGTGGGCTATACACTATCCTTTTTCTCACACATTTTTTGGTTGAAAAATTTTCTGTTTCCTTTTTCCATTTCGAGGCTGCAGCTTAGATAGTTTGCGCCTCGGATCCACAGAAACAGAATGTCTGGCCTGAGATGTGCGATTTGAAGATTTAACAAGATTGTGGGCACCTAGTTTTGTGGGCTATACACTATCCTTCTTCTCACACATTTTTTGGTTGAAAAATTTTCTGTTTCCTTTTTCCATTTCGAGGCTGCAGCTTAGCTAGTTTGCGCCTCGGATACACAGAAACAGAATGTCTGGCCCGAGATGTGCGATTTGAAGATTTAACAAGATTGTGGGCACCTAGTTTTGTGGGCTATACACTATCCTTTTTCTCACACATTTTTGGTTGAAAAATTTTCTGTTTCCTTTTTCCATTTCGAGGCTGTAGCTTTGCTAGTTTGCGCGTCGGATACACAGAAACAGAATGTCTGGCCCGAGATGTGCGATTTGAAGATTTAACAAAATTGTGGGCACCTAGTTTTGTGGGCAATACACTATCCTTTTTCTCACACATTTTTGGTTGAAAAATTTTCTGTTTCCTTTTTCCATTTCGAGGCTGCAGCTTAGCTAGTTTGCGCCTCGGATACACAGAAACAGAATGTCTGGCCCGAGATGTGCGATTTGAAGCTTTAACAAGATTGTGGGCACCTAGTTTTGTGGGCTATACACTATCCTTTTTCTCACACATTTTTGGTTGAAAAATTTTCTGTTTCCTTTTTCCATTTCGAGGCTGCAGCTTAGCTAGTTTGCGCCTCGGATACGCAGAAACAGAATGTCTGGCCCGAGATGTGCGATTTGAAGATTTAACAAGATTGTGGGCACCTAGTTTTGTAGGCTATACACTATCCTTTTTCTCACACATTTTTTGGTTGAAAAATTTTCTGTTTCCTTTTTCCATTTCGAGGCTGCAGCTTAGCTAGTTTGCGCCTCGGATACACAGAAACAGAATGTCTGGCCCGAGATGTGCGATTTGAGGATTTAACAAGATTGTGGGCACCTAGTTTTGTGGGCTATACACTATCCTTTTTCTCACACATTTTTTGGTTGAAAAATTTTCTGTTTCCTTTTTCCATTTCGAGGCTGCAGCTTAGCTAGTTTGCGCCTCGGATACACAGAAACAGAATGTCTGGCCCGAGATGTGCGATTTGAAGATTTAACAAGATTGTGGGCACCTAGTTTTGTGGGCTATACACTATCCTTTTTCTCACACATTTTTTGGTTGAAAAATTTCCTGTTTCCTTTTTCCATTTCGAGGCTGCAGCTTAGCTAGTTTGCGCCTCGGATACACAGAAACAGAATGTCTGGCTCGAGATGTGCGATTTGAAGATTTAACAAGATTGTGGGAACCTAGTTTTGTGGGCTATACACTATCCTTTTTCTCAATCATTTTTTGGTTGAAAAATTTTCTGTTTCCTTTTTCCATTTCGAGGCTGCAGCTTAGCTAGTTTGCGCCTCGGATACACAGAAACAGAATGTCTGGCCCGAGATGTGCGATTTGAAGATTTAACAAGATTGTGGGCACCTAGTTTTGTGGGCTATACACTATCCTTTTTCTCACACATTTTTTGGTTGAAAAATTTTCTGTTTCCTTTTTCCATTTCGAGGCTGCAGCTTAGCTAGTTTCCGCCTCGGATACACAGAAACAGAATGTCTGGCTCGAGATGTGCGATTTGAAGATTTAACAAGATTGTGGGCACCTAGTTTTGTGGGCTATACACTATCCTTCTTCTCACACATTTTTTGGTTGAAAAATTTTCTGTTTCCTTTTTCCATTTCGAGGCTGCAGCTTAGCTAGTTTGCGCCTCGGATACACAGAAACAGAATGTCTGGCCCGAGATGTGCGATTTGAAGATTTAACAAGATTGTGGGCACCTAGTTTTGTGGGCTATACACTATCCTTTTTCTCACACATTTTTTGGTTGAAAAATTTTCTGTTTCCTTTTTCCATTTCGAGGCTGCAGCTTAGCTAGTTTGCGCCTCGGATACACAGAAACAGAATGTCTGGCCCGAGATGTGCGATTTGAAGATTTAACAAGATTGTGGGCACCTAGTTTTGTGGGCTATACACTATCCTTCTTCTCACACATTTTTTGGTTGAAAAATTTTCTGTTTCCTTTTTCCATTTCGAGGCTGCAGCTTAGCTAGTTTGCGCCTCGGATACACAGAAACAGAATGTCTGGCCCGAGATGTGCGATTTGAAGATTTAACAAGATTGTGGGCACCTAGTTTTGTGGGCTATACACTATCCTTTTTCTCGCACATTTTTGGTTGAAAAATTTTCTGTTTCCTTTTTCCATTTCGAGGCTGCAGCTTAGATAGTTTGCGCCTCGGATACACAGAAACAGAATGTCTGGCCCGAGATGTGCGATTTGAAGATTTAACAAAATTGTGGGCACCTAGTTTTGTGGGCAATACACTATCCTTTTTCTCACACATTTTTGGTTGAAAAATTTTCTGTTTCCTTTTTCCATTTCGAGGCTGCAGCTTAGCTAGTTTGCGCCTCGGATACACAGAAACAGAATGTCTGGCCCGAGATGTGCGATTTGAAGCTTTAACAAGATTGTGGGCACCTAGTTTTGTGGGCTATACACTATCCTTTTTCTCACACATTTTTGGTTGAAAAATTTTCTGTTTCCTTTTTCCATTTCGAGGCTGCAGCTTAGCTAGTTTGCGCCTCGGATACACAGAAACAGAATGTCTGGCCCGAGATGTGCGATTTGAAGATTTAACAAGATTGTGGGCACCTAGTTTTGTAGGCTATACACTATCCTTTTTCTCACACATTTTTTGGTTGAAAAATTTTCTGTTTCCTTTTTCCATTTCGAGGCTGCAGCTTAGCTAGTTTGCGCCTCGGATACACAGAAACAGAATGTCTGGCCCGAGATGTGCGATTTGAGGATTTAACAAGATTGTGGGCACCTAGTTTTGTGGGCTATACACTATCCTTTTTCTCACACATTTTTTGGTTGAAAAATTTTCTGTTTCCTTTTTCCATTTCGAGGCTGCACCTTAGCTAGTTTGCGCCTCGGATACACAGAAACAGAATGTCTGGCCCGAGATGTGCGATTTGAGGATTTAACAAGATTGTGGGCACCTAGTTTTGTGGGCTATACACTATCCTTTTTCTCACACATTTTTTGGTTGAAAAATTTCCTGTTTCCTTTTTCCATTTCGAGGCTGCAGCTTAGCTAGTTTGCGCCTCGGATACACAGAAACAGAATGTCTGGCTCGAGATGTGCGATTTGAAGATTTAACAAGATTGTGGGCACCTAGTTTTGTGGGCTATACACTATCCTTTTTCTCACACATTTTTTGGTTGAAAAATTTTCTGTTTCCTTTTTCCATTTCGAGGCTGCAGCTTAGCTAGTTTCCGCCTCGGATACACAGAAACAGAATGTCTGGCTCGAGATGTGCGATTTGAAGATTTAACAAGATTGTGGGCACCTAGTTTTGTGGGCTATACACTATCCTTTTTCTCACACATTTTTGGTTGAAAAATTTTCTGTTTCCTTTTTCCATTTCGAGGCTGCAGCTTAGATAGTTTGCGCCTCGGATACACAGAAACAGAATGTCTGGCCCGAGATGTTCGATTTGAAGATATAACAAGATTGTGGGCACCTAGTTTTGTGGGCTATACACTATCCTTTTTCTCACACATTTTTTGGTTGAAAAATTTTCTGTTTCCTTTTTCCATTTCGAGGCTGCAGCTTAGCTAGTTTGCGCCTCGGATACACAGAAACAGAATGTCTGGCTCGAGATGTGCGATTTGAAGATTTAACAAGATTGTGGGAACCTAGTTTTGTGGGCTATACACTATCCTTTTTCTCACACATTTTTTGGTTGAAAAATTTTCTGTTTCCTTTTTCCATTTCGAGGCTGCAGCTTAGCTAGTTTGCGCCTCGGATACACAGAAACAGAATGTCTGGCCTGAGATGTGCGATTTGAAGATTTAACAAGATTGTGGGCACCTAGTTTTGTGGGCTATACACTATCCTTTTTCTCACACATTTTTTGGTTGAAAAATTTTCTGTTTCCTTTTTCCATTTCGAGGCTGCAGCTTAGCTAGTTTGCGCCTCGGATACACAGAAACAGAATGTCTGGCCCGAGATGTGCGATTTGAGGATTTAACAAGATTGTGGGCACCTAGTTTTGTGGGCTATACACTATCCTTTTTCTCACACATTTTTTGGTTGAAAAATGTTCTGTTTCCTTTTTCCATTTCGAGGCTGCAGCTTAGATAGTTTGCGCCTCGGATACACAGAAACAGAATGTCTGGCCCGAGATGTGCGATTTGAAGATTTAACAAGATTGTGGGCACCTAGTTTTGTGGGGTATACACTATCCTTTTTCTCACACATTTTTTGGTTGAAAAATTTCCTGTTTCCTTTTTCCATTTCGAGGCTGCAGCTTAGCTAGTTTGCGCCTCGGATACACAGAAACAGAATGTCTGGCTCGAGATGTGCGATTTGAAGATTTAACAAGATTGTGGGAACCTAGTTTTGTGGGCTATACACTATCCTTTTACTCAATCATTTTTTGGTTGAAAAATTTTCTGTTTCCTTTTTCCATTTCGAGGCTGCAGCTTAGCTAGTTTGCGCCTCGGATACACAGAAACAGAACGTCTGGCCCGAGATGTGCGATTTGAAGCTTTAACAAGATTGTGGGCACCTAGTTTTGTGGGCTATACACTATCCTTTTTCTCACACATTTTTGGTTGTAAAATTTTATGTTTCCTTTTTCCATTTCGAGGCTGCAGCTTAGATAGTTTGCGCCTCGGATACACAGAAACAGAATGTCTGGCCCGAGATGTGCGATTTGAGGATTTAACAAATTGTGGGCACCTAGTTTTGTGGGCTATACACTATCCTTTTTCTCACACATTTTTGGTTGAAAAATTTTCTGTTTCCTTTTTCCATTTCGAGGCTGCAGCTTAGCTAGTTTGCGCCTCGGATACACAGAAACAGAATGTCTGGCCCGAGATGTGCGATTTGAGGATTTAACAAGATTGTGGGCACCTAGTTTTGTGGGCTATACACTATCCTTTTTCTCACACATTTTTTGGTTGAAAAATTTTCTGTTTCCTTTTTCCATTTCGAGGCTACACCTTAGCTAGTTTGCGCCTCGGATACACAGAAACAGAATGTCTGGCCCGAGATGTGCGATTTGAGGATTTAACAAGATTGTGGGCACCTAGTTTTGTGGGCTATACACTATCCTTTTTCTCACACATTTTTTTGTTGAAAAATTTTCTGTTTCCTTTTTCCATTTCGAGGCTGCAGCTTAGCTAGTTTGCGCCTCGGATACACAGAAACAGAATGTCTGGCCCGAGATGTGCGATTTGAGGATTTAACAAGATTGTTGGCACCTAGTTTTGTGGGCTATACACTATCCTTTTTCTCACACATTTTTTGGTTGAAAAATTTTCTGTTTCCTTTTTCCATTTCGAGGCTGCAGCTTAGCTAGTTTGCGCCTCGGATACACAGAAACAGAATATCTGACTCGAGATGTGCGATTTGAAGATTTAACAAGATTGTGGGCACCTAGTTTTGTGGGCTATACACTATCCTTTTTCTCACACATTTTTTGGTTGAAAAATTTTCTGTTTCCTTTTTCCATTTCGAGGCTGCACCTTAGCTAGTTTGCGCCTCGGATACACAGAAACAGAATGTCTGGCCCGAGATGTGCGATTTGAGGATTTAACAAGATTGTGGGCACCTAGTCTTGTGGGCTATACACTATCCTTTTTCTCACACATTTTTTTGTTGAAAAATTTTCTGTTTCCTTTTTCCATTTCGAGGCTGCAGCTTAGCTAGTTTGCGCCTCGGATACACAGAAACAGAATGTCTGGCCCGAGATGTGCGATTTGAAGATTTAACAAGATTGTGGGCACCTAGTTTTGTGGGCTATACACTACCCTTTTTCTCAATCATTTTTTGGTTGAAAAATTTTCTGTTTCCTTTTTCCATTTCGAGGCTGCAGCTTAGCTAGTTTGCGCCTCGGATACACAGAAACAGAATGTCTGGCCCGAGATGTGCGATTTGAGGATTTAACAAGATTGTGGGCACCTAGTTTTGTGGGCTATACACTATCCTTTTTCTCACACATTTTTGGTTGAAAAATTTTCTGTTTCCTTTTTCCATTTCGAGGCTGCAGCTTAGCTAGTTTGCGCCTCGGATACACAGAAACAGAATGTCTGGCCCGAGATGTGCGATTTGAAGATTTAACAAAATTGTGGGCACCTAGTTTTGTGGGCTATAGACTACCCTTTTTCTCAATCATTTTTTGGTTGAAAAATTTTCTGTTTCCTTTTTCCATTTCGAGGCTGCAGCTTAGCTAGTTTGCGCCTCGGATACACAGAAACAGAATGTCTGGCCCGAGATGTGCGATTTGAAGATTTAACAAGATTGTGGGCACCTAGTTTTGTGGGCTATACACTATCCTTTTTCTCACACATTTTTGGTTGAAAAATTTTCTGTTTCCTTTTTCCATTTCGAGGCTGCAGCTTGGCTAGTTTGCGCCTCGGATACACAGAAACAGAATGTCTGGCCCGAGATGTGCGATTTGAAGATTTAACAAGATTGTGGGCACCTAGATTTGTGGGCTATACACTATCCTTTTTCTCACACATTTTTTGGTTGAAAAATTTTCTGTTTCCTTTTTCCATTTCGAGGCTGCAGCTTAGCTAGTTTGCGCCTCGGATACACAAAAACAGAATGTCTGGCCCGAGATGTGCGATTTGAAGATTTAACAAGATTGTGGGCACCTAGTTTTGTGGGCTATAGACTACCCTTTTTCTCACACATTTTTTGGTTGAAAAATTTTCTGTTTCCTTTTTCCATTTCGAGGCTGCAGCTTGGCTAGTTTGCGCCTCGGATACACAGAAACAGAATGTCTGGCCCGAGATGTGCGATTTGAAGATTTAACAAAATTGTGGGCACCTAGTTTTGTGGGCTATAGACTACCCTTTTTCTCAATCATTTTTTGGTTGAAAAATTTTCTGTTTCCTTTTTCCATTTCGAGGCTGCAGCTTAGCTAGTTTGCGCCTCGGATACACAGAAACAGAATGTCTGGCCCGAGATGTGCGATTTGAGGATTTAACAAGATTGTGGGCACCTAGTTTTGTGGGCTATACACTATCCTTTTTCTCACACATTTTTTGGTTGAAAAATTTTCTGTTTCCTTTTTCCATTTCGAGGCTGCAGCTTAGCTAGTTTGCGCCTCGGATACACAGAAACAGAATGTCTGGCCCGAGATGTGCGATTTGAAGATTTAACAAGATTGTGGGCACCTAGTTTTGTGGGCTATACACTATCCTTTTTCTCACACATTTTTTGGTTGAAAAATTTTCTGTTTCCTTTTTCCATTTCGAGGCTACACCTTAGCTAGTTTGCGCCTCGGATACACAGAAACAGAATGTCTGGCCCGAGATGTGCGATTTGAGGATTTAACAAGATTGTGGGCACCTAGTTTTGTGGGCTATACACTATCCTTTTTCTCACACATTTTTTTGTTGAAAAATTTTCTGTTTCCTTTTTCCATTTCGAGGCTGCAGCTTAGCTAATTTGCGCCTCGGATACACAGAAACAGAATGTCTGGCCCGAGATGTGCGATTTGAAGATTTAACAAGATTGTGGGCACCTAGTTTTGTGGGCTATACACTATCCTTTTTCTCACACATTTTTGGTTGAAAAATTTTCTGTTTCCTTTTTCCATTTCGAGGCTGCAGCTTAGCTAGTTTGCGCCTCGGATACACAGAAACAGAATGTCTGGCCCGAGATGTGCGATTTGAAGATTTAACAAGATTGTGGGCACCTAGTTTTGTGGGCTATACACTATCCTTTTTCTCACACATTTTTGGTTGAAAAATTTTCTGTTTCCTTTTTCCATTTCGAGGCTGCAGCTTAGCTAGTTTGCGCCTCGGATACACAGAAACAGAATGTCTGGCCCGAGATGTGCGATTTGAAGATTTAACAAGATTGTGGGCACCTAGTTTTGTGGGCTATACACTATCCTTTTTCTCACACATTTTTGGTTGAAAAATTTTCTGTTTCCTTTTTCCATTTCGAGGCTGCACCTTAGCTAGTTTGCGCCTCGGATACACAGAAACAGAATGTCTGGCCCGAGATGTGCGATTTGAGGATTTAACAAGATTGTGGGCACCTAGTCTTGTGGGCTATACCCTATCCTTTTTCTCACACATTTTTTGGTTGAAAAATTTTCTGTTTCCTTTTTCCATTTCGAGGCTGCAGCTTAGCTAGTTTGCGCCTCGGATACACAGAAACAGAATGTCTGGCCCGAGATGTGCGATTTGAAGATTTAACAAGATTGTGGGCACCTAGTTTTGTGGGCTATACACTATCCTTTTTCTCACACATTTTTGGTTGAAAAATTTTCTGTTTCCTTTTTCCATTTCGAGGCTGCAGCTTAGCTAGTTTGCGCCTCGGATACACAGAAACAGAATGTCTTTCCTGAGATGTGCGATTTGAAGATTTAACAAGATTGTGGGCACCTAGTTTTGTGGGCTATACACTATCCTTTTTCTCACACATTTTTTGGTTGAAAAATTTTCTGTGTCCTTTTTCCATTTCGAGGCTGCAGCTTAGCTAGTTTGCGCCTCGGATACACAGAAACAGAATGTCTGGCCCGAGATGTGCGATTTGAAGATTTAACAAGATTGTGGGCACCTAGTTTTGTGGGCTATACACTATCCTTTTTCTCACACATTTTTTGGTTGAAAAATTTCCTGTTTCCTTTTTCCATTTCGAGGCTGCAGCTTAGCTAGTTTGCGCCTCGGATACACAGAAACAGAATATCTGGCTCGAGATGTGCGATTTGAAGATTTAACAAGATTGTGGGCACCTAGTTTTGTGGGCTATACACTATCCTTTTTCTCACACATTTTTTGGTTGAAAACTTTTCTGTTTCCTTTTTCCATTTCGAGGCTGCAGCTTAGCTAGTTTGCGCCTCGAATACACAGAAACAGAATGTCTGGCCCGAGATGTGCGATTTGAAGATTTAACAAGATTGTGGGCACCTAGTTTTGTGGGCTATACACTATCCTTTTTCTCACACATTTTTTGGTTGAAAAATTTTCTGTTTCCTTTTTCCATTTCGAGGCTGCAGCTTAGCTAGTTTGCGCCTCGGATACACAGAAACAGAATGTCTGGCTCGAGATGTGCGATTTGAAGATTTAACAAGATTGTGGGAACCTAGTTTTGTGGGCTATACACTATCCTTTTTCTCACACATTTTTTGGTTGAAAAATTTTCTGTTTCCTTTTTCCATTTCGAGGCTGCAGCTTAGCTAGTTTGCGCCTCGGATACACAGAAACAGAATGTCTGGCCTGAGATGTGCGATTTGAAGATTTAACAAGATTGTGGGCACCTAGTTTTGTGGGCTATACACTATCCTTTTTCTCACACATTTTTTGGTTGAAAAATTTTCTGTTTCCTTTTTCCATTTCGAGGCTGCAGCTTAGCTAGTTTGCGCCTCGGATACACAGAAACAGAATGTCTGGCCCGAGATGTGCGATTTGAAGATTTAACAAGATTGTGGGCACCTAGTTTTGTGGGCTATACACTATCCTTTTTCTCACACATTTTTGGTTGAAAAATTTTCTGTTTCCTTTTTCCATTTCGAGGCTGCAGCTTAGCTAGTTTGCGCCTCGGATACACAGAAACAGAATGTCTGGCCCGAGATGTGCGACTTGAAGATTTAACAAAATTGTGAGCACCTAGTTTTGTGGGCTATACACTATCCTTTTTCTCACACATTTTTGGTTGAAAAATTTTCTGTTTCCTTTTTCCATTTCGAGGCTGCAGCTTAGATAGTTTGCGCCTCGGATACACAGAAACAGAATGTCTGGCCCGAGATGTGCGATTTGAAGATTTAACAAAATTGTGGGCACCTAGTTTTGTGGGCTATACACTATCCTTTTTCTCACACATTTTTGGTTGAAAAATTTTCTGTTTCCTTTTTCCATTTCGAGGCTGCAGCTTAGCTAGTTTGCGCCTCGGATACACAGAAACAGAATGTCTGGCCCGAGATGTGCGATTTGAAGATTTAACAAGATTGTGGGCACCTAGTTTTGTGGCTATACACTATCCTTTTTTTCACACATTTTTTGGTTGAAAAATTTTCTGTTTCCTTTTTCCATTTCGAGGCTGCAGCTTAGCTAGTTTGCGCCTCGGATACACAGAAACAGAATGTCTGGCCCGAGATGTGCGATTTGAAGATTTAACAAGATTGTGGGCACCTAGTTTTGTGGGCTATACACTATCCTTTTTCTCACACATTTTTGGTTGAAAAATTTTCTGTTTCCTTTTTCCATTTCGAGGCTGCAGCTTAGCTAGTTTGCGCCTCGGATACACAGAAACAGAATGTCTGGCCCGAGATGTGCGATTTGAAGATTTAACAAAATTGTGGGCACCTAGTTTTGTGGGCTATAGACTACCCTTTTTCTCAATCATTTTTTGGTTGAAAAATTTTCTGTTTCCTTTTTCCATTTCGAGGCTGCAGCTTAGCTAGTTTGCGCCTCGGATACACAGAAACAGAATGTCTGGCCCGAGATGTGCGATTTGAAGATTTAACAAGATTGTGGGCACCTAGTTTTGTGGGCTATACACTATCCTTTTTCTCACACATTTTTGGTTGAAAAATTTTCTGTTTCCTTTTTCCATTTCGAGGCTGCAGCTTGGCTAGTTTGCGCCTCGGATACACAGAAACAGAATGTCTGGCCCGAGATGTGCGATTTGAAGATTTAACAAGATTGTGGGCACCTAGATTTGTGGGCTATACACTATCCTTTTTCTCACACATTTTTTGGTTGAAAAATTTTCTGTTTCCTTTTTCCATTTCGAGGCTGCAGCTTAGCTAGTTTGCGCCTCGGATACACAAAAACAGAATGTCTGGCCCGAGATGTGCGATTTGAAGATTTAACAAGATTGTGGGCACCTAGTTTTGTGGGCTATAGACTACCCTTTTTCTCACACATTTTTTGGTTGAAAAATTTTCTGTTTCCTTTTTCCATTTCGAGGCTGCAGCTTGGCTAGTTTGCGCCTCGGATACACAGAAACAGAATGTCTGGCCCGAGATGTGCGATTTGAAGATTTAACAAAATTGTGGGCACCTAGTTTTGTGGGCTATAGACTACCCTTTTTCTCAATCATTTTTTGGTTGAAAAATTTTCTGTTTCCTTTTTCCATTTCGAGGCTGCAGCTTAGCTAGTTTGCGCCTCGGATACACAGAAACAGAATGTCTGGCCCGAGATGTGCGATTTGAGGATTTAACAAGATTGTGGGCACCTAGTTTTGTGGGCTATACACTATCCTTTTTCTCACACATTTTTTGGTTGAAAAATTTTCTGTTTCCTTTTTCCATTTCGAGGCTGCAGCTTAGCTAGTTTGCGCCTCGGATACACAGAAACAGAATGTCTGGCCCGAGATGTGCGATTTGAAGATTTAACAAAATTGTGGGCACCTAGTTTTGTGGGCTATAGACTACCCTTTTTCTCAATCATTTTTTGGTTGAAAAATTTTCTGTTTCCTTTTTCCATTTCGAGGCTGCAGCTTAGCTAGTTTGCGCCTCGGATACAGAGAAACAGAATGTCTGGCCCGAGATGTGCGATTTGAGGAATTAACAAGATTGTGGGCACCTAGTTTTGTGGGCTATACACTATCCTTTTTCTCACACATTTTTTGGTTGAAAAATTTTCTGTTTCCTTTTTCCATTTCGAGGCTGCAGCTTAGCTAGTTTGCACATCGAATACACAGAAACAGAATGTATGGCCCGAGATGAGCGATTTGAAGATTTAACAAGATTGTGGGCACCTAGTCTTGTGGGCTATACCCTATCCTTTTTCTCACACATTTTTTGGTTGAAAAATTTTCTGTTTCCTTTTTCCATTTCGAGGCTGCAGCTTAGCTAGTTTGCGCCTCGGATACACAGAAACAGAATGTCTGGCCCGAGATGTGCGATTTGAAGATTTAACAAGATTGTGGGCACCTAGTTTTGTGGGCTATACACTATCCTTTTTCTCACACATTTTTGGTTGAAAAATTTTCTGTTTCCTTTTTCCATTTCGAGGCTGCAGCTTGGCTAGTTTGCGCCTCGGATACACAGAAACAGAATGTCTGGCCCGAGATGTGCGATTTGAAGATTTAACAAGATTGTGGGCACCTAGTTTTGTGGGCTATACACTATCCTTTTTCTCACACATTTTTTGGTTGAAAAATTTTCTGTTTCCTTTTTCCATTTCGAGGCTGCAGCTTAGCTGGTTCGCGCCTCGGATACACAGAAACAGAATATCTGGCTCGAGATGTGCGATTTGAATATTTAACAAGATTGTGGGCACCTAGTTTTGTGGGCTATACACTATCCTTTTTCTCACACATTTTTTGGTTGAAAAATTTTCTGTTTCCTTTTTCCATTTCGAGGCTGCAGCTTAGCTAGTTTGCGCCTCGGATACACAGAAACAGAATGTCTGGCCCGAGATGTGCGATTTGAAGATTTAACAAAATTGTGGGCACCTAGTTTTGTGGGCTATAGACTACCCTTTTTCTCAATCATTTTTTGGTTGAAAAATTTTCTGTTTCCTTTTTCCATTTCGAGGCTGCAGCTTAGCTAGTTTGCGCCTCGGATACACAGAAACAGAATGTCTGGCCCGAGATGTGCGATTTGAGGATTTAACAAGATTGTGGGCACCTAGTTTTGTGGGCTATACACTATCCTTTTTCTCACACATTTTTTGGTTGAAAAATTTTCTGTTTCCTTTTTCCATTTCGAGGCTGCAGCTTAGCTAGTTTGCGCCTCGGATACACAGAAACAGAATGTCTGGCCCGAGATGTGCGATTTGAAGATTTAACAAGATTGTGGGCACCTAGTTTTGTGGGCTATACACTATCCTTTTTCTCACACATTTTTTGGTTGAAAAATTTTCTGTTTCCTTTTTCCATTTCGAGGCTGCAGCTTAGCTAGTTTGCGCCTCGGATACACAGAAACAGAATGTCTGGCCCGAGATGTGCTATTTGAAGATTTAACAAAATTGTGGGCACCTAGTTTTGTGGGCTATAGACTACCCTTTTTCTCAATCATTTTTTGGTTGAAAAATTTTCTGTTTCCTTTTTCCATTTCGAGGCTGCAGCTTAGCTAGTTTGCGCCTCGGATACACAGAAACAGAATGTCTGGCCCGAGATGTGCGATTTGAGGATTTAACAAGATTGTGGGCACCTAGTTTTGTGGGCTATACACTATCCTTTTTCTCACACATTTTTGTTGAAAAATTTTCTGTTTCCTTTTTCCATTTCGAGGCTGCAGCTTAGCTGGTTCGCGCCTCGGATACACAGAAACAGAATATCTGGCTCGAGATGTGCGATTTGAAGATTTAACAAGATTGTGGGCACCTAGTTTTGTGGGCTATACACTATCCTTTTTCTCACACATTTTTTGGTTGAAAAATTTTCTGTTTCCTTTTTCCATTTCGAGGCTGCAGCTTAGCTAGTTTGCGCCTCGGATACAGAGAAACAGAATGTCTGGCCCGAGATGTGCGATTTGAGGAATTAACAAGATTGTGGGCACCTAGTTTTGTGGGCTATACACTATCCTTTTTCTCACACATTTTTGGTTGAAAAATTTTCTGTTTCCTTTTTCCATTTCGAGGCTGCAGCTTAGCTAGTTTGCACATCGAATACACAGAAACAGAATGTATGGCCCGAGATGAGCGATTTGAAGATTTAACAAGATTGTGGGCACCTAGTCTTGTGGGCTATACCCTATCCTTTTTCTCACACATTTTTTGGTTGAAAAATTTTCTGTTTCCTTTTTCCATTTCGAGGCTGCAGCTTAGCTAGTTTGCGCCTCGGATACACAGAAACAGAATGTCTGGCCCGAGATGTGCGATTTGAAGATTTAACAAGATTGTGGGCACCTAGTTTTGTGGGCTATACACTATCCTTTTTCTCACACATTTTTGGTTGAAAAATTTTCTGTTTCCTTTTTCCATTTCGAGGCTGCAGCTTGGCTAGTTTGCGCCTCGGATACACAGAAACAGAATGTCTGGCCCGAGATGTGCTATTTGAAGATTTAACAAGATTGTGGGCACCTAGTTTTGTGGGCTATACACTATCCTTTTTCTCACACATTTTTTGGTTGAAAAATTTTCTGTTTCCTTTTTCCATTTCGAGGCTGCAGCTTAGCTGGTTCGCGCCTCGGATACACAGAAACAGAATATCTGGCTCGAGATGTGCGATTTGAATATTTAACAAGATTGTGGGCACCTAGTTTTGTGGGCTATACACTATCCTTTTTCTCACACATTTTTTGGTTGAAAAATTTTCTGTTTCCTTTTTCCATTTCGAGGCTGCAGCTTAGCTAGTTTGCGCCTCGGATACACAGAAACAGAATGTCTGGCCCGAGATGTGCGATTTGAAGATTTAACAAAATTGTGGGCACCTAGTTTTGTGGGCTATAGACTACCCTTTTTCTCAATCATTTTTTGGTTGAAAAATTTTCTGTTTCCTTTTTCCATTTCGAGGCTGCAGCTTAGCTAGTTTGCGCCTCGGATACACAGAAACAGAATGTCTGGCCCGAGATGTGCGATTTGAGGATTTAACAAGATTGTGGGCACCTAGTTTTGTGGGCTATACACTATCCTTTTTCTCACACATTTTTTGGTTGAAAAATTTTCTGTTTCCTTTTTCCATTTCGAGGCTGCAGCTTAGCTAGTTTGCGCCTCGGATACACAGAAACAGAATGTCTGGCCCGAGATGTGCGATTTGAAGATTTAACAAAATTGTGGGCAAATGATTGAGAAAAAGGGTAGTCTATAGCCCACAAAACTAGGTGCCCACAATCTTGTTAAATCTTCAAATCGCACATCTCGGGCCAGACATTCTGTTTCTGTGTATCCGAGGCGCAAACTAGCTAAGCTGCAGCCTCGAAATGGAAAAAGGAAACAGAAAATTTTTCAACCAAAAAATGTGTGAGAAAAAGGATAGGGTATAGCCCACAAGACTAGGTGCCCACAATCTTGTTAAATCTTCAAATCGCTCATCTCGGGCCATACATTCTGTTTCTGTGTATTCGATGTGCAAACTAGCTAAGCTGCAGCCTCGAAATGGAAAAAGGAAACAGAAAATTTTTCAACCAAAAAATGATTGAGAAAAAGGGTAGTCTATAGCCCACAAAACTAGGTGCCCACAATCTTGTTAAATATTCAAATCGCACATCTCGAGCCAGATATTCTGTTTCTGTGTATCCGAGGCGCGAACCAGCTAAGCTGCAGCCCACAAAAGCTGCAGCCTCGAAATGGAAAAAGGAAACAGAAAATTTTTCAACCAAAAAATGTGTGAGAAAAAGGATAGGGTATAGCCCACAAAACTAGGTGCCCACAATCTTGTTAAATATTCAAATCGCACATCTCGAGCCAGATATTCTGTTTCTGTGTATCCGAGGCGCGAACCAGCTAAGCTGCAGCCTCGAAATGGAAAAAGGAAACAGAAAATTTTTCAACCAAAAAATGTGTGAGAAAAAGGATAGTGTATAGCCCACAAAACTAGGTGCCCACAATCTTGTTAAATCTTCAAATCGCACATCTCGGGCCAGACATTCTGTTTCTGTGTATCCGAGGCGCAAACTAGCCAAGCTGCAGCCTCGAAATGGAAAAAGGAAACAGAAAATTTTTCAACCAAAAATGTGTGAGAAAAAGGATAGTGTATAGCCCACAAAACTAGGTGCCCACAATCTTGTTAAATCTTCAAATCGCACATCTCGGGCCAGACATTCTGTTTCTGTGTATCCGAGGCGCAAACTAGCTAAGCTGCAGCCTCGAAATGGAAAAAGGAAACAGAAAATTTTTCAACCAAAAAATGTGTGAGAAAAAGGATAGGGTATAGCCCACAAGACTAGGTGCCCACAATCTTGTTAAATCTTCAAATCGCTCATCTCGGGCCATACATTCTGTTTCTGTGTATTCGATGTGCAAACTAGCTAAGCTGCAGCCTCGAAATGGAAAAAGGAAACAGAAAATTTTTCAACCAAAAATGTGTGAGAAAAAGGATAGTGTGCCCACAATCTTGTTAAATCTTCAAATCGCACATCTCGGGCCAGACATTCTGTTTCTGTGTATCCGAGGCGCAAACTAGCTAAGCTGCAGCCTCGAAATGGAAAAAGGAAACAGAAAATTTTTCAACCAAAAAATGTGTGAGAAAAAGGATAGGGTATAGCCCACAAGACTAGGTGCCCACAATCTTGTTAAATCTTCAAATCGCTCATCTCGGGCCATACATTCTGTTTCTGTGTATTCGATGTGCAAACTAGCTAAGCTGCAGCCTCGAAATGGAAAAAGGAAACAGAAAATTTTTCAACCAAAAAATGTGTGAGAAAAAGGATAGTGTATAGCCCACAAAACTAGGTGCCCACAATCTTGTTAAATCTTCAAATCGCACATCTCGAGCCAGATATTCTGTTTCTGTGTATCCGAGGCGCAAAGTAGCTAAGCTGCAGCCTCGAAATGGAAAAAGGAAACAGAAAATTTTTCAACCAAAAAATGTGTGAGAAAAAGGATAGTGTATAGCCCACAAAACTAGGTGCCCACAATCTTGTTAAATCTTCAAATCGCACTTCTCAGGCCAGACATTCTGTTTCTGTGTATCCGAGGCGCAAACTAGCTAAGCTGCAGCCTCGAAATGGAAAAAGGAAACAGAAAATTTTTCAACCAAAAAATGTGTGAGAAAAAGGATAGTGTATAGCCCACAAAACTAGGTGCCCACAATCTTGTTAAATCTTCAAATCGCACTTCTCAGGCCAGACATTCTGTTTCTGTGTATCCGAGGCGCAAACTAGCTAAGCTGCAGCCTCGAAATGGAAAAAGGAAACAGAAAATTTTTCAACCAAAAAATGTGTGAGAAAAACTATAGTGTATAGCCCACAAAACTAGGTGCCCACAATCTTGTTAAATCTTCAAATCGCACATCTCGGGCCAGACATTCTGTTTCTGTGTATCCGAGGCGCAAACTAGCTAAGCTGCAGCCTCGAAATGGAAAAAGGAAACAGAAAATTTTTCAACCAAAAAATGTGTGAGAAAAAGGATAGTGTATAGCCCACAAACTAGGTGCCCACAATCTTGTTAAATCTTCAAATCGCACATCTCGGGCCAGACATTCTGTTTCTGTGTATCCGAGGCGCAAACTAGCTAAGCTGCAGCCTCGAAATGGAAAAAGGAAACAGAAAATTTTTCAACAAAAAAATGTGTGAGAAAAAGGATAGTGTATAGCCCACAAAACTAGGTGCCCACAATCTTGTTAAATCTTCAAATCGCACATCTCGAGCCAGATATTCTGTTTCTGTGTATCCGAGGCGCAAACTAGCTAAGCTGCAGCCTCGAAATGGAAAAAGGAAACAGAAAATTTTTCAACCAAAAAATGTGTGAGAATAAGGATAGTGTATAGCCCACAAAACTAGGTGCCCACAATCTTGTCAAATCTTCAAATCGCACATCTCGAGCCAGATATTCTGTTTCTGCAGCCTCGAAATGGAAAAAGGAAACAGAAAATTTTTCAACCAAAAAATGTGTGAGAAAAAGGATAGTGTATAGCCCACAAAACTAGGTTCCCACAATCTTGTTAAATCTTCAAATCGCACATCTCGAGCCAGATATTCTGTTTCTGTGTATCCGAGGCGCAAACTAGCTAAGCTGCAGCCTCGAAATGGAAAAAGGAAACAGAAAATTTTTCAACCAAAAAATGTGTGAGAAAAAGGATAGTGTATAGCCCACAAAACTAGGTGCCCACAATCTTGTTAAATCTTCAAATCGCACATCTCGAGCCAGATATTCTGTTTCTGTGTATCCGAGGCGCAAACTAGCTAAGCTGCAGCCTCGAAATGGAAAAAGGAAACAGAAAATTTTTCAACCAAAAAATGTGTGAGAATAAGGATAGTGTATAGCCCACAAAACTAGGTGCCCACAATCTTGTCAAATCTTCAAATCGCACATCTCGAGCCAGATATTCTGTTTCTGTGTATCCGAGGCGCAAACCAGCTAAGCTGCAGCCTCGAAATGGAAAAAGGAAACAGAAAATTTTTCAACCAAAAAATGTGTGAGAAAAAGGATAGTGTATAGCCCACAAAACTAGGTGCCCACAATCTTGTTATATCTTCAAATCGCACATCTCGGGCCAGACATTCTGTTTCTCTGTATTCGTAGCGAAAACTAGCTTTTCCAACGTCCTCTGTGTTAAATCGTATTCTTCCATGAAGAGCACTAAGTTGAGTCTATTAGCCGCAAATACCTGCTTTATCTTGGTATTGTCGAGTTTCGTTCTGCCAAAAGTTACTCAAACATCCTATTTTTGATAATATTTGCAAAACTGTTTGTTTTGCCGCCTTTAAAACGAAATATGTATCCTTTTCTATACATCTTAGTAGATAGAACAACTTGCTAGAACATCTGACATTTCAAACGTATTCAAAGGACTAATGCACCTCTCTATATAAAACAAAAAAGAAGAACCAACAAACCTGGTTGAGTGCGGCCGCATTCTTACCCACCAAATGCTCAAAAGATTCCTATTCTCCTTGCAGTCCCATTCAAAGAGATTTATCTCTGCTAATGCATCATTTATTTAAGTCAACTATATGCATGCACTTCAGAGATAATATTCCCATTCACCGTCATACTACAGACAATAAATGGTGAACCGAGTGTATATTATGAGAATAATTAGAACCATACCCAGTGTGCGTGCTGAAAATTTTAAGCTGACGTAGGATTCAGTTCTACCCCCACACAGAAGTCCTCCAAGCGATTATGAGTTATGTCATCTATAGAAAATGTTGAAAACAGCTCCTCCATTATATTCGAAAACACTGCCTGAGTGTTCTCGAATGCGTATTCCCATTGATAATATTAAACTCAAGTTTATTAGTTGTGAAACGGCATTAAAGGATTTCGCAACCCATTTCCGCTAATTGCTTTCAGACTACACGAAATCCTTGCAACCGCAGACAAAGCAAAAACTGGGGAATACGTACAAATTTTTTTTAGAAAATGCAAATCGAATCCTTTGAAGCTCGAAGGGGTAGGTAATTACTAGGTACTAACCTCAGAATGATCCATTCAAAGGTAGCCGAACTGCACACCTAATGAAGCGCTTCTCTTTATGGCCACTAAGCACGCAAAGAGTTACCATCCTTCGACAGGATCGAAATGCTGCTAACCCCTTCTATAAATTGATTACTAGCCACTATAACTCACCTCTTAACTAATTTCACCATTGGAGGAGCCTGACCGGTCGAGTGAAACTCCTTGAGCCTTTATTTAAATATTAAGTGCCTCTCCTGGCAAGTAGTTGTAGGCACTTGTAAGAGTGTTAATCTTTCTTTTTCTTGTTGCACGCCTTTATGGTACGAGTACTAGGATTTATTACCGCGGAATTAATTGCACAAATTTCCCATTAAAGCCGATTAATTTTAGGTAGCAATTAAGATGGAAATTTATTACGCAAGGAGCCCCTCCGCAGCCAAGAGTGGCGATTGACGAAAAACCCATAATTAACTATATAAACGATGACAATTACATTATAATGGAAGCATGATTGAGGCTGCTAGCGAGTGCTTCAGAATGAATTTATTATCGTGTAGCCGAAAGTGGTTACTCCTTGAAAGGGTTTTCGGCGGGGCGAGTTGTGTTCTTTCTTCTTTTTTGTATCCTTTTATGTTTTTTTTTTTGTTATTCTGTTGTTGAAGAGAGATATTCGCGGTGCTTGGCCATTGTGGGCGATAGTGGTTGACGAGAGAGAACAATGATTAATGGCTCGGCCTGATGGGTTGGGCTGTTATTCTTGGAAGTCTAACAAATGATGAGGCACATGTATACGACGCTTTGGTAAAAGTTTGTTCGACTTGTTGAGTTTGTTTAACGAAAAATCAATAAAACAAAAAAAAAATTTGCAATTATGTAAATGATTCGAAGCATAGGGCAAAGTTGAAGTGAAGAACGTAATATATTTCGCCCCCCTGAAGGCTGCTCGAAAGGTCCTTTCGATACCCATGCCCAAAGTGAACCGAATCACAAAAAAAATCAACACATTATTGGTAAAATACATTTGCAGATATGTCCTTATAACCTAAGGACACTGTCGTACCCACAGAACTGAATAGAGGGACTTCTTCCATCTTTCTGATTTTAGAAATATGAATCTGCATCGGTGGCGTATGCGTGATATTTTTGTTTTCACACAATTTTTTGGTGAACAATTTTATGCCTGCCCTGTGCCCAGCAAGACAGGAGTTGAGCGGTTAACTGAGTACACCAAAGTCTAGATCATGCGATTTCCGTTTTTTTGTTAAGTTTTTTGTTCAGTTTCGTCCATTTGACCCAAAACGCAAAGGGAGAGGAGATAGGAGACGATTTTGCATTTGAAGTGAGTCAAGATTCTTTTTTTTTCATTCTTGGCCACTGTATACCCAACTTCTTCCCAAAGCCTAAATGGCGGCCAAGTGAGTCCATCAAAGTCTAGATCGTGCGATTCAAACAGTTCTAGCATCTAGTAAACGGTCAAACAAGATAGGTACATGCAAGGAATCAAAAAGGAAGTAAAAACATTCTCATGTGGGCAGGAAAATCTATTCCTCAAACCACAATTCGCTTCGATGTGGCTGAGACTACAACGAGCCTTCATGCAGAGTCTTAGGAGGTTATGTCTTGCAGCAATGCACATGTTTATGAAAGTAAATGGATAGAGAAGGAAATGATTTCATAGCCTAGTTACTACTACTACCTTCAAAATCATGTGTTGCATGAACTGAAGCATTTCCACAACACACCACCTCTGCATCCACCTCGCAGATTTTCCAAAAAACGACCTTGTCAGCGTATCCTTCATACTGTAGACAAACCATTCCATCCCATTATTGCTATAAGAGATGAAATTAGTAATTTCTTCAACTAAAAAACATGATAAATGTATTCAAGGACATCAGATCAAAACCCTAACTTCGTCTGAGACTATGGGCTGATAAATTGTGAAATTATTCACATACCCTGCTTGACAGGATAAACGAGCGATTTACGTTTTTTCCTTTCTTTCGACAGGTGAAAACCTGCTTATCTGTAATATTTTGAATATTTTCGTACCTAAGCCTTATGAATGGAATATTTAACGCTTTCCTTTCATCAAATTTACGAATGGAATATTAAATATACATAAATTTGCCAATGAGCAATAAATCAGGGGAATCCTTACCTTTTTCAAAGTATCTCAAGTGACTGATGGTTCAATGTTTCTAGAAGACGCAGTTACAACAAGAAAACATGTTCTGAAGGCATAGACTTGATCTACCGATACCTAGATTCTACAAAGTGTTAGGAAAGTTGTATTAGCCCAGTCGAGGACAGTCGTATTTTACATGCTCTGCCTTGACAGGTGCACCCAATCTGCGAAGGAACATCCTGTTTAAACTGCACGTTGACACATTTTTCAAAACTAATCCTATCCGCATGTGTAGATACCCAAATGTGTTCCAAATCGTTCGCAAATCGTCGGAAAATCCAATTCATCGGGTGGGGGATGTTTTCATTTCTCTAAAACGTGGAACACCTACTATTTATTTACAGCATGACTCTGTTTGAAATCAAATTTTGATAACATGAACATGACTGCACCCTGGATGCAAATCGTTCCCGACCGTCGGCATCCTCCTGCGAATATTACTAAGCCCCATGTTGTGATGTTTCGGCTGCACGCTATTTCAATTTATATTCCATTGCCTTTCTATTGCATGCATTGAATTTTAGATAAACATTTCGAGGGCGGAAGAGGAGATGAAATAAAAAATATTTTGATGTTTCGATGCACATCACCGGAAACATCAGCCTGTATCTACAGAAATCCACTTCTATCCTTGAGCATAGTTTTCTGGTGAATTCACTTTTATTTTTATTTGCAGGTATAGGGTGTGTATTGGTTTGGGGGAAATTTTTGATTCAAGGATTCTATTATTACATTTTTTTAAGGAAAACATGTGAAAAATTCCGAACGTACTGATGGACTATACAAAGCCGTCTCTGCCACTATCCACTGGATGTATACTGCCGTACTCAGACCAATTCTTACTTACGGATGGCTGGTCTGATGGCTTACTGCCGCAAAAGCCACAAGTCTGAACATCCTTACAAGAATCCAACGACTGGCGTGTATAGGGACTACTACCGCACTCAAGGCTACTCCCACTGCTGCCCTTGACACTATGCTCGGGCTATGCCTAACTTTCTTTTTCACAAAAGACAAACCGGGATGTGGGGAAGCTACCCTACCGGACATAGTACCATCGCCAGGTGCTCTAATGTGATCGCTGAAGGGTGGGATCATCAACCCTGCCTGTATATCTTCACGGATAAAGGTACAGGCTCAGGAATCTTTCAGAGGAACCACAGCCTGGTCCATAAGACTCCCCAACCACTCGGGTGATTTCCAAAAGGAAATATATGGTATCACCGAGTCCTGCAGAAGCTTATCCACTCTTGAATTCACTCAGGCAGCCATCAAAGCCACCAATACAACAAATCCCTGACCTCTACGCTATGCAGGATCCCGGGACATATGCGTACCAAAGAACCACTCGGTCCTACCGTCCATTAGTCTCCTTTTCTACAGAATCTCTACGGTCTTCCATAACATAGCCAACGCTAGAGTGATCGCACTCTCCTTCTACCATATGTCGAGACTACTTTGGGCAGAGACCTTCTGTTTCTCAATAGAACATAGTTAGCCCTTCTCATCGGCAGTCTCACAGGGTACACCAATAGAGGCACACCTCAGTACAATGAGTCTCAACGGCTCAGACCCCTGCAGAGGCTGCGGCGACACTGATGTGGAGGAAGATACGACACACTTCATCTGCAAATGCTCAAGTCTCAGTAGAAATTTATAACGAAAACGGGTTGGTTTAAGAGGGCCACTCCCGCCATGGACTTACGAGCTCCCACACTGAGGAACGCACTAGATCCGTCAAGATCCGAGTGAGGCTAACCTAACCTATGTCAGAATCTTCTCTGTAAAGACATCGACTGGAGTCATGTCAGAAAAATTAAAATGGACTCAATAGATACTATTAGATACATCAGATACTGCCACACTCCTCTAGATTGTCTTTTTGTACTTTTCATTTAAAATTGGTATGTAAGCCAAGTGTCTGCAGCCCTTTCTAGAAACAAACTTCTAAACTCTATCTACGCTTGTACAGACAATAAACCTTTCCAGGTCGCAGCATTAGTCATACGGGCTGGGGCCTAAAGGATTTGTGCTTGCATTTCGCATGATTCTTATTAAGGTAGCTGGCATTCACTCGATTACTAAATATGTGCCCTTGTTTGGAAGCCTAGTATCTGTCTGCTTGATAATGGTTACCGACTTGTGGAATATCTAAAGATTTTGCTTTTAACTTCTTCTTTGGCTAAGTTTATCAGATTTCAGGGAATAATTTTCATTTGCACTAAGCCACTACGCCCACAGACCCATAGAATCACTTTACTTATGTTTAACAAAAGCGAACTTACCATCTACCCCTGTGGAACCCCATCGGACATTAGATATTCTCGTTGTAGTTGCCACTATAGCCTTTTCGCTAATAATTTTGGCGAAACACATTGCAACTACATGCAACCCAGTTATGCACCTTTCGTCTCTAAAGACTTGTTTACTTGGTATCTGCAAGTAAATCCCTTAGGAGAATTCCAAATAAGGACCCATCCACTAAACCGTTTCGACATTTGCAACCACCGAAACCACTCCTGCATTACTAAAAAGGAAATAAAAACCACCTCAGGAATCGAATACGAAAACTTTCAAATGGAGATATCTAAACATACGAGCAGGTTGGAGCACTTTTGTAGGAAAGGAAACAAAAAAAGTAATGATGGCAGCCAGCAGCAGCCACATTCCCGGAAGCCAATATTTTAGAGTGAGAAAAGGAAGCAATCCGGTATCCGGCATTCGCGCCGTTTGAATATCAAATATTCACGAATACGTGGAGAGAGATGAAAAATTCGATTCTAGTCATTTGCAGTTTTTTTCGAATCTCTTTTCTGAGGCTATTTAGGTGTTTATTTTAAAATTCCCCGCGAAGGCAATCCATTTGAATTGTTTTGCATTTTTATGCAGGAATTGATTTTTTTTAAGACGTCTGCGTCTGAGAAAGTGAAACGTCAGACTTCAACAATCTGGACAGGGAGTGATTAAGTTTGGAAGTCTTGTAGCACTGAGTGAGTATTAATCAGTATCTACTTAAAGTATACATTTTCGGAATCACTTCGGTCTAGTTTGGAAAAAAAGTTTTGAAATTTTATGATTTTGCTTTCGATGCCGGTGGATGAAGTGGATAAAGTTTTGCAATAAATCCTTAAGTCGATTTAATCTTTAATTAAAAAGCTCTTCATTATCAATTTTGTTGAGGAAAGAGCCATGAAACTGAAATAAAGGGAAGAGGAGAAAAGATTGAGATGTCTAAGGTCAGCTAATCAAATATAGCCCAACCGAGATTTTTCCTGAAACCCCATATGGCTTTGCAACTGATAGGCCCGTGTGAACACAATGATCCACTCCTAGCAACTTTTTCAAGTTGAAGAGTGGTGTCAGGCTGAGTAGCAGCGCCTTTGCTTCACATACTCAGTTGAAAGTAAGTACTCTTCAGGGATGATGAATGATGCAATACAACACTTTGGCTCATTGCAACTGATGACACTTTGATCTCTGAAATCTATTTCGAAATTTCCGGATGAGAGTTTTTCAAAAAGAGGGATCCAGTGTGTGTAGAGCTAAGCTAAGTCGATTTTATCAAAAATGAAGTAAAGATTCACTCCCAATGTTCTGCAGCCCTGAGTCTGCCAGTACTTCAACCTATTTCATAGTGATTCCGATACAATTTTCCTATCAAGAGGAAGACTTTGAACTAATACCTCCAATTTACAGATGGAGATACCAGTTCCTAATGTAGGACGGACATTTTTTCGAAGTTTTCATGGGTATTGGCAGCAATATTCCTCCTTCTAAGCCTAGATCGAATTAATTCGATAGTCTTTGAATCATAGTCCTTCTCCTTTAGATTTGAATATTGCTCAAAGCAGGTAAAACGTGACGAAGGACTTTTGAGTCATCTTTTATAAGACCACGACTTCAAAGGTAAATTTCAAAATTCAGAAACTACTTCCCTTGACAGTTAAAACTAAGTACAAGCGAAAATATCTATATATCTTTTTCGGTTTTTATTTTAAAAAAGAATTTGAAAGACACTTCTAAACATTTTACAAATTTTAAACTTTTAGTTCTAATCACACTCCCTGTAGAGGCAACGCCCGTTCACATATGATGATAGCGACGCTTACTTTGGTTTCCGGGTTGATCATCCTCATCGGAGTCGCTGTCGTACCTTTTTCTGCGCTTCAAGGAGTAGGACGCTTCGTCAGTTGATTCCTCTTCTGTATCTGGTTCATATATGATTCCGGATTGCGACGGTAGCTCGATTTCTGTCCGATGTGGTTCTAGTCTTCTCTTAACGAGAACAACTTCATAATTTGGCAACTGAATCGTGCCACTTAGTACAGCAACGCATGCAGTTGCTGTCATATGCATTTTTAAGCTGTCAGCGTGAAGTTTTTGTATTTGACTAATCCGTCCTCCTAGAGAATCCTCAAAATGTACTTCTTCTTCTGCGGTCCTGTTATTCTGTTGCATGAACTTCTCATCCACTATGAACGACTGTGTCTCACCAGATTCCAAATCCTTTCCCAGTATCTCGTAGTACACTCCTTCACATTCTCGTTTTACTTGCTGAAGATGATTCTCAAAGTTTTCGAGCAGATGTCGTTGGACGACTTCATTGTCCTTCCACTCACTTAGCAGAGATTCGATGCTCGACATGTTGGCGTTATAAGTTCTAAGGTTTAACTAAAACTAGCTGCAGAAAAGCTGATATTTATACTTGAAAGACGGGAGTATAGTAATTAGAGGAGTAATTACATATTTTTGTAAAGTAATGATCTAGTTATGGTCCTGAGTGTGGGTTTATTGTTATGCAACTCTAAAGGGTTTCGTTTCGTACCCGTGGTTGGGTTTTTCCTTTATTAATTATGTTGGTAAATACATATAATTTTGTTTTATATTATCCTAGATGGTTTTATTACTCAAAGGACAAGGTCCAGCAATTTGACAAACCTCTTAGGTCTTCTTCTGAATTAACGATATCATTTCGCAAACTTGAAGGATTTGCTAATAGTCATTCCAAGGTATTTCGTAGAAATTTTATTGTAAGGACCAGTACTATTGTTGAGAGCCTTCAAATTTCTTGAACAGCTTTCGAGTGACCATGTTTTTTCTAGATGGATTTAGTATGGGATAATTGCTTCTCATAAAAAAAGCCGAACGTTCCTACGAGACATGTCCTGCAGGTAATTCCACAAATCTGAGGATTTGTATGCATTTATAGAGAACGCTGAGAGGTTCGGTTTACATATATAAAACATAATAATCGAAGAACAAACAAAGCAGCTAAGTACACTTTAAAAATATATATTTCCAGGTAGTTACTTTCGAATATATAATCTTTCCTTCTGTTTATGGTTTTTTCCCACAAAATGTCCCTTGAGTAATAAAACCCTTTACAGTTGCATAACATTAAGCTCACACAGGTTATTAGTTAGGTCATTATCTTCCTAATTACTCGTCATCAACCAACCTACTATAAGTACCAGCTTATCCGCAGTGAGACCGATAGTCTTAGTTGAGCCTTACAACTTATAACACCAACATGTCGAATTTCGATTATCTATATATACTGGAGGAGTGGAACCGCCGTGAAGTGAGCAACGATCTCTTCGAGAGAGTGGATGATCTATACCAGCGAACAATTGAGCAATGCCAAGGAGTATACTACGAGGTCTTGGTTCAGTCCCGTGCATCTGGCTTGGCACAGCCGTTCATAGTGAATATGGATTCCATTGAACAGGACGAGGAAGAAGAAAAATTATTCCAAAGAAACACGGCACATCCTCTACAACAGCGACTACATGAGATACGGAAACTGCTTGAAAACAACGACAAGCTATCGATGCTCGCAGACATGAACCTTGTCGCACTACGTGCCCTGTATGAAGGGGTGGATTATCACGTCACTCTTGTTAAGCGAAGAGAGGAACCGCAATCGGAGTATGGATTATCGGAGTACGAGTCTTCAGAGTATGAATCACCAGAGTACGAATCATCAGACTACGAGTCATCAGAGTACGAGTCACAATCCGAATCAGAGTTAGAGGGATTGGCATATTCAAGTTCGGAAGAGCAGTCGGAATATTCATCAAGCGTCAAAGTGTTCCAGTCATTTGAGCGCAAAAGGAGGTACGAAAGCGATTCAGACGAGGACTGTGAACTAGAAAACCAGAGTAAGCGTCACTGCCAACGAGATTATGATGACTACAAGTACACATCAGCTAAATACACCGAGGATGGTGGATATTATTCGTGCAGTCAATATGATAAAAGCCCTCTGGAATGAGTACTTCCAAGGAACCAACTAAATGTAAACATTGTCTATTGAAACTTGTTTATAAATTTCTATTAAATAAAATTAAACAGAAACTTAACACTTGCGTTTTTCAATTGAATTCGAATTTTTAGGTCAAGAGAGATCAGTTTAAACTGTGATATTGGCTTGATTGGATTCGTTGTTTGTAACCCTTTCTTATCGATGCAATTAACTTACGTCTACCTATGTATATCAGGCAAGCATATAACTGAGTATTAAAAATAATCTTTCCAAGGCTTGAATTTTCGAGATAGTTCCACAGAACGACACCCTTGCATTTCTGTTGAGACTGATTTAATGTACTTTTTTGCAAGATTCAACTACTTAACTACGTTGTCCTTAATTTTCAAAATAGATAACAGGTTCCAGTTCCATGCTTTATCCTCTGAGACATTACATTTGAAGATAAGTGAACTCCGCATATTTGCGAAGATTGACAACATCAATGCAATGAGAATCACAAAGGAGGAATATTTTCACATTTTTTGCTGTGGATATCCCAGTAGAAGCCTATGTAGCCATTGCTGTCCTATACGATATGTACACTGCACCTATATTCCAGAAGATTGGTTTACCTGTTTTCAACCCTGTGGGCGTTACAGAGCCATATTAACCGACTGTTTTTTTTTTACTGAAATTGAAGACATGAATTTGAACGATCTCTGGTTCATGCAAGATGGCGCGCCATGCCATACAGCCCATCGATCTTTTGCGCAAAGAACTCCCAAATCGTGTTATCAGCCGTCGTGACGATGTCAATTGGCCGCCTCGGAGCTGCGATTTGATATCTTTGGACTTTTTTGTAGGGAACCGTGAAGGACCGATGTTATGCCAACAATCCGAAAGCGATTCAAGCACTTAAACCCAATATCATCCAAGCAATCTGTGAACTACAGACAGAAACCATCAATAAGATCTTGGTCAGCCTTTTTCAGAATTTTTAAAAAGGAACTTGTATACGGCCCACCCTGTAGATATCAGGTTCGGTGGCGTATGCGTATTTTTTTTTCCATAAATTTCTTGGGTGAAAAAGTTTCTCTTTCCATTATGCTTGAGATGCACAGAAACAGAATATCTAACTTGAGTTGTGTCGCCAGAAGGCAGGTTCAGGATGGGTGTATCTGATTGTGGAACCCTCTTCTCAAGCAGACCCCGGTCTACCTCGGATTGTAGCGCCATCTAGGTGAGTAAGTAAGAGAAATTTCCATTCTATAAAGACCATTGTGCGCATCTCCAGACAGCTACCTTCATATTTTTGAAATATGTATTCAAATGTCATTTAAATGGATAGTTCATAATTTTTGGTAAATTTCCTTCCCTTTTATGACGTGCTGACAATGAAATTAGTATATACCGTTAGATGTTATAGTATTTCCCCCCCCACCCCCACACACAAAATATCCTTTAAGTAATAAAACTTATTGCATTTCCATAACAGTACATCCGCACAGGTAGCCAATGAGATTATGAGTCCCGCCGGCCTTCTGACTATAAATACCACCCTTTCCGCAGTAGATCAGCAGTTTTAGTTAAGCCTTACAACTTTCAACACCAACATGTCGAATTTACATTTTGTACCAGAAGAGTGGATCCATCGCGCACCTACTCCTGCTTTGGTCGCGAGATTGGAAGAAATACACCAACAAGCGATGCAGCAATACCAGGGAGTGTACTATGACATTGAATTCATTTGTCCTGCATCTGGCCGTACACTGCATACATTCAGAATGGCTATGCAGCTCGATGACCACGAGGAAGGAGAAGATCAGTATAACCCTTTCCAGAAGCGAGTACGTGAAATACAGAGACTGCTTCTTAGCCATGAAAGACTATATTCATCAGCAAAGTTGTGCTTCAACCAGGCTGTACTACGTGTCCAATCTGATCAGAAATATCTTCAAGTCAAACTTATTAGGCGGAGGAGGAACCCAGAGCCGGAGCCGGAATCAGAGACTGAATCAGGATACGAAACGCAGTCGGAAGAGGAATATATATCACAGTCGGAATCCGAATCAGAAACGGAGTCAGATTCGTACTTAAGTTCAGAAGAGGACTCGGAGGATGCATATTCCGAATCAAGTGACGAAGAGTCTCACTCATTTGACCGCGAAGAGGAATGCGACAGCCATTCAGATGAGGACGATCAACTCGAAAACCCCAGTAAGCGTCACTGCCAACCCTCTTGTGATGCCGAAGAAGAATATAAATCAGATTCAGAACAATATTCGAGTTCGGAAGATGACTCGGAGGAGACATACGAGTATTCTGAATCAAGTGACGAAGAGTCCTGCCAAGACAACTACGAACGCAAAAGGAGGTACGACAGCGACTCAGATGATGACTATCAACTCGAGAACCCAAGTAAGCGTCGTTTCCAACAATCTTGTGATGAGGACTCATCTGGAAAGTATCAGGAGTGCGCATATTTCCCATACTGATAGGACGACGGGAATTGTAAATATTTTAACTTGTAAACTTGTCTTTCAAATTCTTTTAAAAATAAAAACTAAAAAAGAATTAAACTTTCGTTCTTCTTACATTTATTTAACTATTGTCTGCAGTCAGAAGGTGCTGCCGATACCACTTTTAAAGGTGGTTTCTGCTTGTTTGGGTCTTTCTTTCCTTCAACAGTTCTAGGTTTTTTGTAGATCTGTAGGTATTGCTATAGAGTGATGAATCACTAAGGACTCCTTGCATGAAGGATTCAAAATTATGACAATCTTTCAAGAATAGCTTTAAAATATTGAGGGCAATGCGTATCAGTGCTTGGAGTTTCTCTAAAGATTTAGATCAAGACCCAAAGAAGACACAAAGGTTCTTTGTTTTACGAAAATATCGTGTCACATACATAAATCAGAAAGTTTAGACAGGTCAGGTTCTGAATGGCTGAAAACTGGTATGTTGCGATTTTATGAAGAAAACTAAATCAAGGCCCCTTGTTACATGAACCTAATGAACGTATATCGTAATCCTAGACAAGTTGTCCTTGTATATACTCGCGGTAGCATGGTACCTTCGATGCCTGTTCTTTCAAGCGCACGAGTATCGTTTGTATAATGATCGAAATTACATACTTAGATAGCGTTACAGTTCGGGGTGAATCTGGGCCTCAACCAACAAGCCTCTCCAGTTTGACCGGTCCTTGGCTAACTGGCTCCAGCTGCGCACTCCAAGTCGGCTGAGGTCTCCTTTTACTTGTGGGGGCCACCTAAGGCGAGGTCTTCCTCTACTGCGTTGTCCCTCTGAGTTTGATTCGAAGACTGTACTGTCTGTGCACTGGTGTCCATTCGCTCTACATGTCATAACCATCTTATACGACTGACCAGGTCGATGTCGCTGTACAGCTCGTATAGTTCGTCGTTGAATTTTCTCCTCCAAAGCCCTTTCTCTCGAAGCGACTGAGGATCTCTTCAGTCCGTGCTTTAGCACCATAAAGCAGAACTGGGACGATCAGGGTCTCATAAAGAGTCTCCTCTGTTACTCAATTGATTAGTGATCGAAATGTTTCTGTTTAAGTCACACACGTGTCTCTGTTTTTTAAAGATTCTTCTAATGTTAAATTCTACGCAGGCCTAGTATTTGGATGAATTTGCTTCACTCAAGAGGTGTGGCAATAGAGTTTCCTCTGATCCTTGAATGACCACTTAAGCTGAGAGGATTAACTATTCCTTGGCCACTCGGTTATAAGACTTTTCTGAAAAATGTTAGAAACATCCTACAACCTACCTAAAAAAGTAAAAGCCAAACAAATTAAATTGTAAAAGCTACTCAAGAGTTAAGTTTTGTTTAATTTTTATTTGTCATACAATTGAACAGATAAGTCCTGAAAATTTTACAATACAATGTTTAAAGTGCTCGACTGAATGATTTCAGTCAGCCTGAGGTCTAGTCGTGGCGTCTCCGTGAGTTATCGGGTTCACCATCCTCATCAGAGTCGCTGTCGTACCTTCTTCTGCGCTTCAAGGAGTAGGACGCTTCGTCAGTTGATTCCTCTTCTGAGTCTGGTTCATATATGATTCCGGATTGCGACGGTAGCTCGATTTCTGGCTGGAGTTCTCGTCTTCGCTTAATGAGAGTAAATTGAACACCTGGCTCCTCCATCAAGCCATTTAATACAGCACGGCTTGCTGCTGCCATCATATATAGTTTTAGGCTGCCAGCGTGAAGTTTTTGTATTTGACTAATCCGTCCTTGTACAGAATTCTTAGGATGTACTTCTTCTTCCTCAGTACTGGTATCCAGTTTGATAGACTTCATATCCACTTCGAACGAATCTGTCTCACCAGATTCCAGAATCTTCCCTGAAACCTCGTAGTACACTTCGTCACATTCTCGTTTTACTTGCTGAAGTTGATTCTCAAATTTTTCGTGCAGATGTCGTTGGACGACATCATTGTCCTTCCAGGTTCTTAGGATATATTCGATGCTCGACATGTTGGCGTGATAAGTTCTAAGTTTTAACTAAAACTGGTGATCTAGCTGCAGAGAAGCTGATATTTATACTTGAAAGACGGAAGGATAGTAATTAGAGGAGTAATTACATATTTGTGTAAAGTAATGATCTAATTATGGTCCTGAGTGTGGGTTTATTGTTATGCAACAGTAAAGGGTTTCGCTAATTACCTGCGGTTGGGTTTTCCTCTATGAATTATGTAGCTGAATACTTTACTCAACAAGTTAATTATGTTCTAATGTTAGCAAGGAAGACTGGTAGAAATTGTAGCTTCAGGGTCGAACGGAAAGACCTAAAACCCTTTTGGATGAATAAAGATCATTGCCTCGAAAACGATTTAAGGAATTGTAATTATTTTAACTTATAAACCTGTCTTTCAAAATTTATATATACGCTTTCGTTTTTATTCAAACTTAATTAACTATAGTCAGGAGATACTCTTGAAGTGTTGTATTGCTTTTAAAGGTGGTACTGGCTTAAGTTTCTGCTTAATTTGCTTCATTTTTCTGTCAGTACATCAGGACATTTCTGATTTTTTGTAGGACTATTTTTATGTTTTCCAAGGTCACGGCGGAATGTGCGGTAAAGTTCAGTTTTTGTATGTTGATCGGAGCATATATCCAAGAGAGCTGAACAATAATACCAGCCATCCCTGATCCTTTCGTATGAATATTCACCTTGACTTGACCTAAGTTAAACGTAAGCGCCTCAAATCGGATTCTTAATAGAAGCAAGGATGTAATTACAGGATGCATATCGCTGAACTAAAAAGTCCAAACAGTACTCTTCAAAATCAACTTGATGAAATCTAGCTCAAATTTAAAAATGTTGTAAAAATGTTGCAGAAAAAAACCCCAGCAAGTATCCTTTTAGACAGATGCGATATAATATGATTAAGATATTTTGAGTATCCTGGCCGACTTCAATGAAAACTTTGAATTTTAATTTGGAACAGGTAGGTTGATACTCTTATGGTCTTCAAACAAATGCAAATGTCCACAAGTTGTCCATCTCCCCATAGCATCGATACGTGTCCATGACCTTTGATTGTACAATCAATCAAATCCCTTCCTGAGGTACAGTCTATCCAGCTTGATCTTGTTTACGATACGTCTACTTAGCATTTTTAAGACTTTAACAACCGCGGTCACACCCGAACCTGGAGTCTAAAATACAGGAATACCTCGATACAGAGGAAATATTTAACTCGTTGAGCTCCATTCTGAATAGAAATCTATCTACACTCCACACTCTACAATCCATCTCTACACACCTTCGCGAATGTCCTGATGCTTTGCTACTAAGCTGATCAAATATTTTCACCATGAAACGTCTGCTTCCCTCAACTTGGTCAGAAGCTTTTTGCAAACGGAGTTACGATTTGTCTTTCTTTGCCACTCGGTCGTAAGACTCGAGACTTTTCCGAAAAATGTTAGAAACATCCTGAAATGACCTAAAAAAACCAACTTCCCAAGTGATTCAGCATCTACAAGTCGAAAAAATGATACTTTTCTAATTTAAGTAAGAACTACTAAAGTGTTAAGTTTAATAAAAAATTTTATTTTTAATTGATATCAATAGGCAAGTCCTTTAAGTTTTACAATAGAAAATTTATAATCCTTGATTGAATGCTGTCCGTCGTCCTTAGGTGGAGTCGGAGTGGTGTCAACAGTGACGCTTCCTTAGGTTTCGGGGTTGATCATCCTCATCTGAGTCGCTGTCGTACGTCCTTTTGTCTTGATAGTGGTCTTGGCAGGACTCTTCATCAGTTGACACATCTACTGTATTGGAATGTGGCACCGAATCTGAGTTATAAGACACTGCTTCTGGCTCAGGCTGTGTCCCTTTCCTTCGCTTGATAAGACTCACATGATAAAGCTCCTTCCTATAGCACCTACATAGTGTAGCAAACTTTTTCTGTGCTTCCATATGTAGTCTTAGGCTATCGTAATAGAGTTTTTGTATCTGGGCATGTTGTCCGTACAAACCATAATATTTTCTTATTTCCTCGAAGCTGTTGTCCGGTCCGATGGATTCCATATCCACTGTGTGCAGCTGTGTCTTCCCGGATTGGAGATTCTTCACCAAGATCTCGTAGTACACTCCTTCACATTCTTGTTGTGCTTGCCGTAATACAGTCTCCAGTTCGTGGAATAATGGGTCGTCTGCCATACTGTCTTTATAATTTGCGAAGCTACCCATGTTGGTGTTATAAGTTCTGAGATTCAACTAAAACTGATGATCTAACTCCAGATACTCCGGTATTTATAGTACTTGCAGGTAGAAGAAAAGGTATTGGTCGAAGGAGTAATTAGACAGTACCGGTCTAATTACTGACATCTGTGGGTTTATTGTTATGCAACTCTAAAGGGTTTCGTTACGTACCTGCGGTGGGGTTTTTCCTTCATTAATTATATAACTAAGTACATATAATTATAATTATTTGTATATTATGCTACAGCGGGTGAGAACTGTTACCAGCTTCTTGATACATTGTAAGTTAATTATGTTCTAATGTAAGCTGGGAATGCCGGTAGAAATGGTAGCTTCAGTGCCCGACGGAAAGGCCTAGTACCCCTTAGGATCCTTATTAAAACCACAACTTGGGAAACCTGATTGATATACATACGTAGATGGGTAGATTCGAAGAATTTTACTTGTTAATTTATGACTGTTTTGGAATGTCCCTTGGCTATGTTCCGGACTAGCAAAATCTTTCCTCAAACTACGAGTACCTAGTAATCATTCGAAGATATTTCATAGTACTTTTGTTGTAAGGACTAGGATTTGGGCCTATAAGCCTATCGT
Organism: Xylota segnis; assembly: GCA_963583995.1. Taxonomy (NCBI): domain Eukaryota; kingdom Metazoa; phylum Arthropoda; class Insecta; order Diptera; family Syrphidae; genus Xylota; species Xylota segnis. The sequence continues at coordinate 55,428,562 of OY757238.1, read as the reverse complement.
TTTCTCAAGGAAAACCTAATCTACGATCTTTGATCCTGTCCAAAATCGGGTACCGGCAGAAGAGAACTGCTTAAGTCGTTCACTATTACATTTCGATTTCTACGGCTTGTACTTATCGAAGACCAAATTTCATGTATGTAGATGGCAGCTCCTTCAATTCAAAATATCCTACACTTCTTTGCTGGGATATCCTACCGCATGTCCTTGTAGATACATACATCAAACAGCAACACAGACCAAACGACATCAACGGCCTATAATTTACGAAGAATGCTAAGCAATTGAGCAGAACCCATTAACACCAGCCTTAACGTCGTTAGCGAAAATCTTTATTGGCTTCTTCTGCCACTCGCTCAACGTGTATATTCCCAGCCATTCCGGGTTTTTTGCGAGCAATTTTCCCCCCACAATCAAACGCCCTCGTCTTCAGCCATTAATATTCCGCAAACGAATTCCATGATTGATTTCCACCCATTTCGCTGGCCTCCAACGCTCATATGCAAATCGCAATAAATTATCCATAAATTCAAAATCATTCCAAGCGTTTTCTTATTGCAGATGCTCCCACAGTGCCACTCGAGCGTAATAAGGTTGTTTCTCCCACGCCGAGGACGAGATGGCACAAAAGTTTCCAATCGATGTCAGCCAGAAACTCATGAAAGAAAGTTTTACCAATAATTTACCCTCGATTGTGGTTAATTCCAATTTAACTTTTCTCCACAAACGGTCCACGGTCCCTTTGCGTGCGGTACACGCAAAGCTGGATTAACGCGCCGTGTGTCAAGACGCCATTAGTCACCACGCATTTTCAATCAGCTCGAGCCACATGTGCAATTGTACCCACATCCCGGTACCTCTGCTTTGACTCAACGAATTGGCTTGACCTGTTGACACTTTAAAGCTTCAAAGGATATTGCTATAAATAGCAGCAGCGGAATAAGTAGTAAAGGACAACAAAAAAAATGTTAGCTTAAAGAATTACCTCTGTTGGAATACAGAACGACAGTCGTTGGGTAAGGATATCTCCTAAGAGGGATGATGCCAACTTTTCAATTGATGGCAGGACGAAAGAAAAAACAACAGAAAAGGAAAAGAAAAAATAAGAAAAAGCAAAAAAAGAAGACAAGGTAACACAAAAAGTGGCTTCATTAAAAGTTCACATCTTTATTTCGAATTTCTGTTTCGTTTCTTCTCTTGTGACTGCCAAAGGACACTCTCTGTCACTGGCACAATAGACACTCAGACCAATAAGGATGCTAACCTAGGGGGTGTAGCGATGCTAGTAGAAAATAAGAAAAGGAAGACAAAAAAAAAACAAACTCTATTGTGATAAAGGAGATGTTCGAAGGACACAATGATTTTTCGTTGATTTTTCGATAACGAATACAATTTTGTTTCTTTTATCTTTCATTCTACAACTTGTATCTTTTATTTATACTTTCAACAGAAAATGATGAAAATGAACCTCAGGCCGTGAGGATGGAGAGAAATCTTCAACCCAAAGCTGATGATAATGTTTTCCCTTTGGGGTGTGTGTGTGTTTTTTTTTTTGTTTCTTTATGTCCTTGCGTGTCGCCTGGGTTGTATGTGGAAAATAAATTAGAGCAAGTAGGCCAGAAATGCGTATTCAATTGGGAAATGGAAAACTTTAGCCAGAATTCCGAATCGGACTTCTCATTTCAACGAAAGTTTGGCTAATCTACTAATATCCTTCCTTGAATCAGAGGATAGTTGTGATGAATGTTTGTTGTATCCTTACGAACTGCCCTGTTGTGTCAATCATTGACTGAAATAGATGCTAGTAGACCGTATTTGAGGTTGCAATCAAGACAGGATGCTTTTAAACTATTCTGTAACAAGTTCATGTAGAAAATTTTTCAATAAAAAAATTCTGAAAAAAGTTCCACATACGCCACCGAACCTTCTGAATCTGCCTTCTCGTGACACAACTCAAGTTCGATATCCTGTTTCTGTACATTTTAAGCACAAACTAGCTTAACTGATGTAGGCTATATAGAAAGCGAACATATCTGAGCCAGAAAATGTATAAGAAAAGACCTGAGCTATATACAATATTCAATGCCATTCATACGATTCCAGTTTTTCCAATCATTTTTCTAAAAAACATACCGTCTGTCAGTTATTATATATTTGCCAGTCTAGTATAGTCCGATGAAATGACCTTTCATATGTTGAAACTCTATAAGCCATCTTGAGTTAGGACTGTCTACACTAAGATCATAGAAGCCGAGACGTTACGTCTGATCAATTCAGGATTGAAATCGATTTCTTCTGTTATCCACCCAACTAATTCTTTCAGGAGATTCTCAAAATACCTCAAGTCACCTTCCTTCCGATTCAAGGAAAATCAAAAAATAACAAATGTAAGTATTGAGCTTCCTTAAGACTGCTCCTAGTCTGCCTTGCTGAAACTCTCTATTGATTCAGAGCTCAATATGTGTGGGATGGTGTTGCCTAACCAAAAGTCATTTCAAAATCATTTACGCACTTTGACATTAAAGTCTAGATGTGTTCTTTTAAAGAATAGATACGTATCGAATATCGACTAGTCTAGCTTGAAGACTTCATTATAGTTCCTCCTGAATCACTGGGTTAGATTTGTGAGTCTGCAGATGATAGGCAATTTGTACGAGGATGGCTAACAACTAGGTTGTTGCTAGAGTTAATTTCAATTAAGTGTGCACTTAAAATTGTTGGTTTAACCATAAAGGGAATCCTTTCCTTGAAGTCAGAGAAAAAATTCACATATTTACCAACAAAAGCATAGTTTCTGAGTTTAGTTTATATAGGCGACTTTTTTTTTGAATCTAGGACAGTGCCAGATATCTAGGACTCCTTCCTGGAAAAAAACCAAACTGGAAGTCTAAAACGAATAAAGGAATTTAAACAACCCACTATACATGAATGGAGTAAGTTGAGGAAAACCCGAAAATCAAACCCCAAAACTATACTACGACAGTATACTGCTATGGTAAGATGTATCCCGGGAGCTTACTCAACGACTGTCCTTAATCTAGATCTGCAGCATGTGCTCTTTCAAGGATCGACAGATATTAGTGCCTTATTCTCAGAGTTAGTAAGATGCCTGGAGACAAAATACAACAAATATGCTGCAATTTTTTTTAGGAGTCCAGAAGTTTCCCGTTTCTTCAGTCCTCTCATCTGCTCTGATAGATATAAGCAAGCCTATAGCTCCCTAAGAATAATCAGTGACCTAAACCATCTGGACAGTATATTCAATGTCATACGATAGTGCCATACGTCTCAGTCGCCTGTCGAGGTCATGGAAGTAAATTTCCATAGCTTGGCCATATCCTGCGGAAAGCCATCAAGTGCCTGACACTGTCAGGATTTACCACATTGAAGTGATTAAGCTTAAAATATTTAAAATATGCAAAATATTTTAAGTACGAAAGTTTATTTAAAATAATTGGTTCATGTAGTCAAGCGAAGGGCTTTTTTTATTATAAAAACCATGAACGATGGCGAAAAAATCATTATCCTGAGTCAATGCGATGCACATGGGTTTTTTCATTATAAATTATAGCGTCGCCCTAAATTTTAATAAAATTTGTTTCACGTTTAACGCAACAAATTATCCATTAGGCTGTTGTGGTGGTGGTCACCACTGACCAAGGCTATCCCCCAACAGCAAATGACGGCTACCTGTGGTCTTGCAATCAAAAGCCAGTCCAACATCCTTACCTGTCACATAAAGCTCATTGCAATGTAATATTCCGTCGGTTCATACAGGTAACTAGCAGGGCAATCCTTGGGTGCGTGCGTTTGTACATGGCACATCATACTTGCGGAGTGGTAAACAGAATCGGAGCGCTAGGCATGTCGTAAAACCTCAAAATACACAAACAGAGTGTTGTACTTACTATGAATATCCTTGGTTGACCATGTAGGCCAAATATTGCGTGCATATCACAAACAAAAGCCATCAGCCGAAAATGGCTTTGCATTGTTTGGCGAAGGCGTTCCACGTTCCTCGTTGCCTGTTTCCTCTGGTTACATCGCTTTTAATGGACTTTATCTGTAATTAAGAATGCGTGCACATATATTCATAGGTCCATGTGAGGTTAGTCATTTAAAAGGATATATGTGCTATTTATGATTTTTTTGTAAATCAAGACGAGACCTACTTTCCCCAGGCAATAATATACCAATAATGTGTCTTGACTTGATTGCTCCGAAAGTTAACTTAAAATTTTGCGGTATTCATGACGGTATAACTAAAAAAAATACCCATGAAGCTTAGAATATTAAAAGGCCACAACATATCCTCCAAAATCCTGGAGGATAATATAAAACAAATGCATTTAGATACATAATTGAAAAAAAAACCCAACGCAGGTAATTAGAGTTACATAATAATTAACCAACACAGATCAGTAATTAGATCATTACTTCGGAGAAATAATCTACCTGGCTAATCACTCCTTCGACCAATACATTTTCTTCTACCTGCGAATACTATAAATACCAGACTATCTGGAGTTAGATCATCAGTTTTAGTTGAATCTCAGAACTTATAACACCAACATGTTTGATTTCAAAAATTACACCGGCGGTATGTACGACCTATTGTTCGACACCCTTGACAGTGTGTTTCGGCAAGCACAACGAGAATGTGAAGGAGTGTACTACGAGATCTTGGTGAAGAATCTCCAATCCGGAGAGACACAGCTACACACAGTGGACATGCAAACCATTGGACAGGACAACAGCTTCGAGGAAAGAGGACAACGTCTATACGGACAACCGGGCCAAACACAAAAACTGTACTACGACAGCAAAAGACTACTTACGGCAGCACAGAAAAAGTTTGCTGCACTGTGTGCGTGTTATAGGAAGGATCTTTATCACGTCAGTCTCATCAAACGAAGGAAAGAGCCAAAGCCAGTTCAACAGTGTGAAGCAGAATGTCAACCGAAGTACGAAGAGTTTTATAGTTCAGATTCAGTGCCATATTCAAATACAGTAGAGGTGTCAACTGACGAAGAGTCCTGCCACGATCACTATGAACTCAAAAGGATGTACGACACTGACTCCGATGAGGATGATCAACCTCTAAACCTGAGCAAGCGTCACTGCCGACACAGCTCCTACTCCACCTATGGATGACGAACAGCATTCAATCAAGGATTATAAATTTTGTATTTTAAAACTTTAAGAACTTGTCTATTGAATTCAATTAAAAAAAATTGAACTTAAAACTTTAGTAGTTCTTACTTAAATTAGAGGGAATTATTTTTTTCTGCTTCTTTATGCTGAATCACTTGGGAAGTTATGTTGTTTTTTTAAGTCATTTCAGGATGTTTCTAACATTTTTCGGAAAAGTCTCGAGTCTTACGACCGAGTGGCAAAGAAAAACTTAATCCTGTCAGTAATCTCGAAGGCAATTCGGAAAGTAGGATAGCTTGGTCAACTTGCAACTTAACACACATACATGGGAAAATGCACTCACTCACAGATTTCTATAGACAGTTCTTAGGGACAAATCATTGGATCGTAACTCCGTTTGCAAAAAGCTTTTGACCAAGTTGAGGGAAGCAAACGTTTCACTGAGAAACTATTTGATGAGCTTAGTGGCAAAGCATCACAAAATTTGAGGTGGAGTGTAGAAGGATTTCTATTCAGAAAAGAGCTCAGCGAGTTAAATCTTGTAGTAAGTAGACGTATCGTCAACAAGATCAAGCTGGATAGACTGTACCTCAGGAAGGGATTTGATTGATTGTACAATCAAAGGTCATGGAAATATCGATGCTATGGGGAGATGGACAACTTGAGGACATTTGCATTTGTTTGAAGACCATAAGAGAATCAACCTACCTGTTCCAAATTAAAATTCAAAGTTTTCATTGAACTTGGCAAGGATACTCAAAATATCTTAATCATATTGTATCGCATCTGTCTAAAAGGATACTTGCTGGGGTTTTTATCTGAGTCGTGGTTAAAAGTATATGGCCAATCGATTTTACTACATTTTTCAGATTTGAACTGGATTTCATCAAGTTGATGTTGAAGAGTACTGTTTAGATTTTTTAGTTTAGCGATATGCATTTCGAAAAGGATCCTTGCTTCTATTAAGAATTCGTTGACTTAGTCAGAAAGACATTGGATCCGTTTTGTGACCGTATGACTCAGTATTCGAAATCGGCATTTTTAAGAATATTCTGTTCTTGATCCGATTTGAGGCGCTTACGTTTAACTTGGGTCAAGTCAAGGTGAATATTCATACGAAAGGATCAGGGATGGCCATCTAGCTGGTATTATTGTTCAGCTCTCTTGGATATATGCTCCGATCAACATACAAAAACTGAACTTTTACGCACATTCCGCAGTGACCTTGGAAAACATAAAAATAGTCCTACAAAAAATCAGAAATGTCCTGATGTACTGACAGAAGAATGAAGCAAATTAAGCAGAAACTTAAGACAGTACCACCTTTAAAAGCAATACAACACTTCAAGAGTATCCCCTGACTATTGTTAATCAAATTTAAATAAAAACGAAAGCGTATATATAAATTTTGAAAGACATGTTTATAAGTTAAAATAATTACAATTCCTTAAATCGTTTTCGAGGCAATGATCTTTATTCATCCAAAAGGGTTTTAGGTCTTTCCGTTCGACCCTGAAGCTACAATTTCTACCAGTCTTCCTTGCTAACATTAGAACATAATTAACTTGTTGAGTAAAGTATTCAGCTACATAATTCATAGAGGAAAACCCAACCGCAGGTAATTAGCGAAACCCTTTACTGTTGCATAACAATAAACCCACACTCAGGACCATAATTAGATCATTACTTTACACAAATATGTAATTACTCCTCTAATTACTATCCTTCCGTCTTTCAAGTATAAATATCAGCTTCTCTGCAGCTAGATCACCAGTTTTAGTTAAACCTTAGAACTTATCACGCCAACATGTCGAGCATCGAATCTATCCTAAGAACCTGGAAGGACAATGATGTCGTCCAACGACATCTGCACGAAAAATTTGAGAATCAACTTCAGCAAGTAAAACGAGAATGTGACGAAGTGTACTACGAGGTTTCAGGGAAGATTCTGGAATCTGGTGAGACAGATTCGTTCGAAGTGGATATGAAGTCTATCAAACTGGATACCAGTACTGAGGAAGAAGAAGTACATCCTAAGAATTCTGTACAAGGACGGATTAGTCAAATACAAAAACTTCACGCTGGTAGCCTAAAACTATATATGATGGCAGCAGCAAGCCGTGCTGTATTAAATGGCTTGATGGAGGAGCCAGGTGTTCAATTTACTCTCATTAAGCGAAGACGAGAACTCCAGCCAGAAATAGAATTACCATCGCAATCCGGAATCATATATGAACCAGATTCAGAAGAGGAATCAACTGACGAAGCGTCCTACTCCTTAAAGCGCAGAAGAAGATTCGACAGCGACTCTGATGAGGAAGGTGAACCCGATAACTCACGGAGACGCCACGACTAGACCTCAGGATGACTGAAATCATTCAGTCAAGCAGTAGAAACATTGTATTGTAAAATTTTCAGGACTTATCTGTTCAATTGTATGACAAATAAAAATTAAACAAAACTTAACTCTTGAGTAGCTTTTACAATTTAATTTGTTTGGCTTTTACTTTTTTAGGTAGGTTGTAGGATGTTTCTAACATTTTTCAGAAAAGTCTTATAACCGAGTGGCCAAGGAATAGTTAATCCTCTCAGCTTAAGTGGCTATTTAGGGATCAGATGAAAGTCTATTGCCACACCTCTTGAGTGAAGCAAATTCATCCAAATACTAGGCCTGCGTAGAATTTAACATTAGAAGAATCTTAAGAAAACAGAGACACGTGTGTGACTTAAACAGAAACATTTCGATCACTAATCAATTGAGTAACAGAGGAGACTCTTTATGAGACCCTGATCATCCCAGTTCTGCTTTATGGTGCTGAAGCACGGACTCTGTCTAAAGCGGATGAAGAGATCCTGAGTCGCTTCGAGAGAAAGGGCTCTGGAGGAGAAAATTCAACGACGAACTATACGAGCTGTACAGCGACATCGACCCGGTCAGTCGTTTAAGATGGTTATGACATGTAGAGCGAATAGACACCAATGTAAAAGGAGACCTCAGCCGACTTGGAGTGCGCAGCTGGAGCCAGTTAGCCAAGGACCGGTCAAACTGGAGAGGCTTGTTGGTTGAGGCCCAGATTCACCCCGAACTGTAACGCTATCTAAGTATGTAATTTCGATCATTATACAAACGATACTCGTGCGCTTGAAAGAACAGGCATCGAAGGTACCATGCTACCGCGAGTATATACAAGGACAACTTGTCTAGTATTACGATATAGGTTCATGTTACAAGGGGCCTTGATTTAGATTTCTTCATAAAATCGCAACATACCGGTTTTCAGCCATTCAGAACCTGAACTGTCTAAACTTTCTGATTTATGTATGTGACACGATATTTTCGTAAAACAAAGAACCTTTGTGTCTTCTTTGGGTCTTGATCTAAATCTTTAGCGAAACTCCAAGCACTGATACGCATTGCCCTCAATATTTTAAAGCTATTCTTGAAAGATTGTCATAATTTTGAATCCTTCATGCAAGGAGTCCTTAGTGATTCATCACTCTATAGCAATACCTACAGATCTACAAAAAACTTAGAACTGTTGAAGGAAAGAAAGACCCAAACAAGCAGAAACCACCTTTAAAAGTGGTATCGGCAGCACCTTCTGACTGTAGACAATAGTTAAATAAATTTAAGAAGAACGAAAGTTTTATTTTTTTTTTAGTTTTTATTTTTAAAAGAATTTGAATGACAAGTTTACAAGTTAAAATATTTACAATCCCCGTCGTCCTATCAGTATGGGAAATATGCGCACTCCTGATACTTTCCAGATGAGTCCTCATCACAAGATTGTTGGAAGCGACGCTTACTTGGGTTCTCGAGTTGATAGTCATCATCTGAGTCGCTGTCGTACCTCCTTTTGCGTTCGTAGTTGTCTTGGCAGGACTCTTCGTCACTTGATTCAGAATGCTCGTATGCATCCTCCGAGTCATCTTCCGAACTCGAACATAGTTCTGAATCTGATTCATATTCTTCTTCGGCATCACAAGAGGGTTGGCAGTGACGCTTACTGGGGTTGTCGAGTTGATCGTCCTCATCTGAATTGCTGTCGCATTCCTCTTCGCGGTCAAATGAGTGAGACTCTTCGTCACTTGATTCGGAATATGCATCCTCCGAGTCCTCTTCTGAACTTAAGTACGAATCTGACTCCGTTTCTGATTCGGATTCCGACTGTGATATATATTCCTCTTCCGACTGCGTTTCGTATCCTGATTCAGTCTCTGATTCCGGCTCCGGCTCTGGGTTCCTCCTCCGCCTAATAAGTTTGACTTGAAGATATTTCTGATCAGATTGGACACGTAGTACAGCCTGGTTGAAGCACAACTTTGCTGATGAATATAGTCTTTCATGGCTAAGAAGCAGTCTCTGTATTTCACGTACTCGCTTCTGGAAAGGGTTATACTGATCTTCTCCTTCCTCGTGGTCATCGAGCTGCATAGCCATTCTGAATGTATGCAGTGTACGGCCAGATGCAGGACAAATGAATTCAATGTCATAGTACACTCCCTGGTATTGCTGCATCGCTTGTTGGTGTATTTCTTCCAATCTCGCGACCAAAGCAGGAGTAGGTGCGCGATGGATCCACTCTTCTGGTACAAAATGTAAATTCGACATGTTGGTGTTGAAAGTTGTAAGGCTTAACTAAAACTGCTGATCTACTGCGGAAAGGGTGGTATTTATAGTCAGAAGGCCGGCGGGACTCATAATCTCATTGGCTACCTGTGCGGATGTACTGTTATGGAAATGCAATAAGTTTTATTACTTAAAGGATATTTTGTGTGTGGGGGGGGAATACTATAACATCTAACGGTATATACTAATTTCATTGTCAGCACGTCATAAAAGGGAAGGAAATTTACCAAAAATTATAAACTATCCATTTAAATGACATTTGAATACATATTTCAAAAATATGAAGGTAGCTGTCTGGAGATGCGCACAATGGTCTTTATAGAATGGAAGTTACTCTTACTTACTCACCTAGATGGCGCTACAATCCGAGGTAGACCGGGGTCTGTTTGAGAAAAGGCTTCCACAATCAGATACACCCATCCTGAACCTGCCTTCTGGCGACACAACTCAAGTTAGGTATTCTGTTTCTGTGCATCTTAAGCATAATGGAAAGAGAAACTTTTTCACCCAAGAAATTTATGGAAAAAAAATTACGCATACGCCACCGAACCTGATATCTACAGGGTGGGCCATATACAAGTTTCTTTTTAAAAATGCAATAAAATGAACAAAATTAATTTCTATTCCATGTGTTTTAGTTTTATTAGTAAAAGCAAATATTCCCCTTAATTATGGAATACAACACCGTTCAAGTGGCTACCTCGACTGACCGTAGCGCATTCCGTCACTTCAATTTTCCAAGACCTTGTTGATGGTTTCCGACTGTAGTTCACAGATTGCTTGGATGATATTGGGTTTAAGTGCTTGAATCGCTTCCGGATTGTTGGCATAACATCGGTCCTTCACGGTTCCCTACAAAAAAGTCCAAAAGATCAAATTGCAGCTCCGAGGCGGCCAATTGACATCGCCACGACCGCTGATAACACGATTTGGGAATTCGGTGCGCAAAAGATCTTGCATGAACCAGAGATCGTTCAAATGAAAACGCTTATCGTCAGAGAAGATTTTTCACCCAAATCGTTGTCAAATTCAAGCAGCTTTCAGGCCCAAACCTTGTAAGCTAATAACCCGAGATCTTTGTACAGAATTCTTCTCAGGCTAGGGCGCGAAATGTTGAGCTGTTGAAATCGATGGCGAGTTGATCTTCGTGAATTAAGTCTTACACCCTCGGCTACAGCAGCTACATTCTCGTCTGTTAGGTGACGGGGACCATGAGTGCTGTTCATTAGCCTACCAGTCTCTTGAAGTTTTTGCACAAACTTGCGTACAGCAGGCTCGATGGGTGCTTCATTTCGGCCAAAACTTCTTTTCAAATAACGCACTGCTTGGGCTACACAGCACTCACTTTAGAAATAAGTTTTTAATACTTTCAAACTTTGTTCAAGGGTAAAGCGACTCATTTCGTTCCGCGGAGGTATGATACTGACTTTCTGTCAAGATTTCGGTCTGTACAAGAACAGCTGTCAGAAACCACTGCATTCTGAACCTACCTTCTCATGACGCAACCCTAGTTAGAGATTTTGGTTAGTGCACCGAACACCCATGGGACAAAGGATCGGGCTTTCATGAGTAAGTAACCACTTCGTGGATACGAGTGCTATCGTTGGCCTATTGAGAACCAATTATTTTCCAACACCCTGACTCAGTGTTGAGAAATCCCTATAGACGTGGAGATATACCACTTATAGTTCATCCAGACGCCACATATTAATCTGCTGCCAATGACTTAGTGATAGGACATACCTATAGTAAGGTTTCAAAAATTAGAGTCCTGTGTACTATAGGGTTTTTGTGACACCTCCAGGTTCATCTTTAAACAGGATAACTCTTCTTGACTTAGAAATTAGAACTTTTTTTTAATAAAAATTTGTGTTTATTTTTGTTATTTCTTGAACCTTGTGTTCTAATCTGTCCTCCCAACAGTTCAGTCTTCAATCCAGTTGAGCATATCTACTCCATCATGACACTTAAAATTGCAAAGGGTGTTCCAAGTATGTATGGAATAGTATGTATATCTGAATCAACGTATCCCGGGTGTGCCACCAACCACTGTCTGATTTGATACTATTTCTGAGAAGCTGTGTGCCGTAAGTCTATGCACGTCTAGTAGATCCTTTGTGTATCATTCGAGAGAAATCCAGCTTCTAGTCAAACAAATCCAGATAAAGGAAGCCACCACAAGGATTCCAACACCTTCTACCGGCATTTCTCTTACAAATACTTCCTCACCATTTCCCCGTTGAAAACAGGATTTAATGAAATTTTTCTCCTTCAAAGGTTTTCTTCTCTAAAAAAAGAAAGCAATTCCCGTGAACATTTCTTAGCAGGCACGCTTTCCATTCAATAAAACAAAAAAAAAACAAATATTTTATATATTTGTGTCTAGAAATAAATTTAATTCATTTTCAGCAAAAAAGAAAAAAGACCAACTCCTGCTGTTCCAAAGGAGCCTGCAGCTCCTTCACCCACACACGCTTTAGCCTGTGCAAGGACTTATTCACTTCTATTTTCATATTTTTTTCGCATGCTTTGTAGCAAACAGTACACAATATCTACGAAAAGGTGTGTAGGAGTATCTAGCATCATATTTTAAGTAGCTATATAAAATTTCAAGAGACAAAAACATTAGATGCATAATTTAGGGTATACGGCGGATGACAATGAAGGTTTTACTTGCGCCATTTAGCACACTGAAGGTAATCCTTCATGTGTCCTTACTGTTTATTAAATAAATTTCGTTTTAATAGCTTTATTAAAGGCATAAAGTAGATTTGTGTAATGCGCTAGCATATTCTAGCATATTTCACAAAATGGGTTATTTTCGGTGGCATGAATATTTTACATACCTTGGAGTGTAAAAAGTAAAAAAAATGGCAGGCTTTACGCCTTCAATATCCGCCTGTTGATGGAGTCTTATTTAAATTTATTGATTTTGGGATTCCTGAATGGGGGGGGGCTCACAATTACACTCGAGAACATGACTTATATGGATGTACGCATAGGCTGTCTCTGGGGAGATGATATGTAAATGATATTTGGGTACACACTATACTTCATACAGATTATTGTGTTATTAACATTGGGCTTTTGGCATTTGCGATAGATTGACACCTTGGAGTGATGAAGGTATGCTTTGTGAGTTTATTTATGTTCGCCGAGACGGGTTCGCAGGCGTATGGCCAATAATTGAGGATCACACTACCTGGTAGGATGCAAATTTAATCAGGAATAGACAAGGGCTTTTTTTTTCTAGTCAGTCTCCAGAGTGCTATTTTGCACTAAGAAAAGTCAATCATATGGAAAAGTTGTTTTCTCAACGAGAAGGAGGAGGTTCACCTTGAACTTGAGACTGAAACGCCCTGAAGTTCAATTTTTACAGATGGCGCACAGGATCAAACTTACGATTAAGATGAAATTAGTAGTGGGACGAGACGTTGATATTTAGAATTAAGAGAAGGTCATAATGGCAGAAATAAAGTTGGAGCATACAGTGGAATTCGGTTACAACGGCGATGGAGGGACCGATGAAATAAGGTCGTTGTAGCCGTCGGTCCTTACATCCGTTCCATCCGACCTGATGGAAGTATAGCTAAAAATATAATGAAAGAAAGTGGAGTTTATAAGAAACTAGTCCTTAAGCGTCTTCAGTAGACTCCTTTATGGCGGAACTTGGCGTCTCAACCGAAAAATGATCACGTACTTGGCCATTGTATGACCGAAAGTTCTTGAACGTACAACAGAAGCTATAAACCTTTAAAAGCTATCGTTCGGCTCACATCCTTACAAATCTTCATTGGGAAGACGGCTGCTAGATGCGCTATCAAATTGCAACTAGAATACAAATTTAAGGCAGGAGACCATGTGAGACACCTGAAAATTCTTGACACGATCCAACCAAGAGAAATGTTCTGCACTATCTCAGACATTATGGTCTAATGGTGTTCCGGCACCGGATTCTGATCTGGTTCACTGACGGATAAAAGATTGACTCTGGAGTCTTGGCTGGTGTCTTCGGACCCAACATCAAAATGTCGGTACCTATGGAAATGTGTTCCACAGTTTGCACTAGGTTAAACCTTAGTAAAAATATCAAGGGCGCTAGGATCCATATCTTTTCAGATAGTCAGGCAGCTCATAGAGCGTTGTCGTCCAATTTAGTTATATGCTCTTACGATGCACTACAATCTCTTGCTAGGCAAAACCGTGTGGTACTTGGATGGGTTCTAGATCATCAGGGGAATGAAGGCAATGAATCTGCAAATGAACTAGCTATGGCTGTTTCAGGATCTGTGTTCATTGAGCCTGAACCTTACTGTGAGGTCAACTGGGCTGCCACCACAGCGCTGTTTAACGTATGGGAACGCAAACTTCATCCAACCAACTGGGAAAATGTCCCGGGGTTACAACAGTACAAAAGATTAATCATGCCTTATTCCTACAAAGCTATTCTTAGCTTAACAAGCTGGTGCCCAGACATAGAATGTTGTGACGCATTTCCGACAAGGCAACATGCTCCTTCATTAAGAAGTTGGTACGACAATTCGTTTAGGTCGCAGTGTTAGCCACATGTACTTACTTAGTTCATCTACATACATCTACGTCATAGAATATGTTTTCCTTGGACAACAATTATAGATAAATCCTTCACGAAAGTCGTTTAGGTAAGCTTGAGAATCCACCTTGTGAGCCCCTTATCGTAGGTTGATTAGCTTTGAGGTAGCTTCACGCCCTCCATTAATTACTACGGAGTTCTAAAAATTGCAGGATGGTTGAAAGTCGTTAAACTGCAGTCATTTTGCAAATTTGTGTAAAAACTGCATCGCTTTCATGAAGTGCTAACAACGAAATTAATAAGCTACTGTAAGATGTAATAATACTTTTCCGAACCGCAGGTAGCAAAATGTCCTTTGAGTAATAAAAACCTTTAGAGTTACATAAGAAAAACCCCACTTGGGTCACTAATTAGGTCATTACCTGCCTAATTACTCCTCTTTCATCTTCCAACTATAAATATCAGCATCGCTGCAGCTTGAACACCAGTTTTATTTCAACTTTTGAACTTATCATACCAACATGTCGTATTTCTATGTTCCTATGTCTGCATTGGAAGAGTGGCAAGGCCATGAACTCGTCCAGCAACATCTACTCTACAAATTCGAGAACCTCCTTCAGCAAGTGAAACGAGAATGTGAAGGAGTGTACTACGAGATTTTGGTGAAGCATCTTGAATTGGACGTAACACAGCCGTTCATAGTGGACATGCAGTCCTTTAAACAGGATACCAGCATCGAGGAAGAACAAGAACATCTTTTGAATCCTCTACAGCAACGTATGAGACAAATACAAAAACTACACACGGACAGCCTAAATCTATATATGATAGCAACTACATACCTTTCTGTACTAAGTGGCGCGTTTCCAGAGCCATACTATCAAGTTATCCTCGTTAAGCGAATGCAAGGACCTCATGTTGACCTGCAGTCAGCAATAGAATTGCCATCGCAATCCGGAATCCAAGATAATTCGAACTCAGAATCATATTCAGTTCCAGAAGAGGGGCCGCAGAATCCATATTCTGGGATGACCGACGAAGAACTCTACCAGAATTTGTTTGTTTACAAAAGGATGCGCGACAGTGATTCAGATGAGGATTCTCAACTCGAAAACTCAAGTAAACGTGTCTGTCAATAATCTTGTCATGGAAAGACATTCGCAAGATTTTAATACTTCGAAGAGGACGGGTATTAGCAGAACAAAAGGAATTCCAAATTTTTTACCTTGTAAACTTGTCTATTAAAATGTTTACTATAAAATAAAACAAAAAAATAAATAAACACTTTCACTTTTACTTAAATTTATGTATTTAACTATAGTTAACAGTCAGGGCGTGATGTTGAGGTGGGGCTTATCTGTCTGTCCCTTCGTCAACATTTGTAGGTGTATTATAATGGAGTTACGAATCATAAAGCATAAAGGACTCAAGACACTGGCAATATTCTAAGAATGGCTTTGAAATGTTGAGACCTGAGGACCCAAGGTTTCTCTGACTAAGTCGACGAACTCTTAAGTGTTCTATGCGAAAATTTGTAACCTCAAGAACACCGCGACGTCATAGAGATCCTTTTCTGCTATTCCTTTAATTCTGAGTGGATTTACCTACCAGCTGAAATCAGGTTCATTAATGAAGCTTAGGATTAGGATGGAACAGTGTGAGCCTAGTACACATACAATATGTCTGGAGTGCCCGAATACTAAATACCAATTTTCTTGATTTCACAGAGCAATGACCAGATAGGAAGTCCGTCAGGATCTTAGCATTATATATGGTCTCTGCTAAAATCTGTTTCGTTTTTTTTTTTTTTTGAGAAATTAAGAAATTTCTTGGTATGTCTTAAGCCTGTTATTGATCTATTTACTGCTTTACTGTGATTTCTTGATTGGATCATAGATGTTCGATGTAGAAGAAGTAATGCAGTTGACGAAGTATAACTTTTTGAGCTTATCTTACAGAGTTGTTGGCAGCGTGACTTTATAGTCTCCAGCATCAAGGACCTAGATTCTCAAAACAATCAACTGAACTTATCTATCTGGATACCCGACTCTCCTGTCATATTTAATTTACGAATCTCATTATCTGAGTTGAGTTGGTCATCTTAACTTAACATCTTATAAAGTCCAAGGTGTTTCGAGAAACATTGACGTTTGTTGGAGGTATTTTCCTTATTCCTATCGAAGTAGGAAGAGAGGATACGAGAAGCCCACATGACAGGATCGAACTTTCATTTCAAAGCCACTCAGTCTAGAACCACTTTTTTGATCATCTCATCTGAAAAAGTTCCGCTTTGGATTTTGGTACTATCGTTCCCGTCATCTCTATAATAGTTTAATGCTGTCGGTAGAATAACAAAAACTATATATCACCTCCTTAGGGATGCAATTCCACTGCTTCTGTTCCAGACACACACGGCTACTGCAGATTTCCATTTTCTAAAGCTGGATGGTTGCAGATTTCTTTGACATTATAGTATCTGGATCCTCTTTCACTCAAGAGGTGTGCCAATAGACTTTCATCTGATCCCTGAATAATCACTTAACTTGATCTATCATACGATTCCAATACCTTTAAGTTGTGAATCTCTGAACCTGAAAACAGTTCGAGTTACTCAGTTTGTTGACGAAGATTTACCCTCTAAATTGTCTTCGGTTATAAAACTCAAAACTTTTCCGAAAAGTGTTAGAAATATTCTAAAATGACCTAAAAAAAACCAACTTCCCAAGTGATTTAGCATCTAAAAGTCGAAAAAATTAATCTTTTCTAATTTAATTAAGAACTACTAAAGTGTTAAGTTTAATAAAAAAATTTATTTTTAATTGATGTCAATAGGCAAGTCCCTTAAGTTCTAAAATACAAAATTTATAATCCTTGATTGAATGCTGTCCGTCGTCCTTAGGTGGAGTCGGAGTGGTGTCGACAGTGACGCTTCCTTAGGTTTCGGGGTTGATCATCCTCATCTGAGTCGCTGTCGTACGTCCTTCTGCGCTGATAGTGCTCTTGGCAGGACTCTTCATCAGTTGACACATCTACTGTATTGGAATGTGGCACCGAATCTAAGTTATAAGACACTGCTTCAGGCTGTTGAACTGGCTCTGGCTCTGGCTGTGTCCCTTTCCTTCGTTTGATAAGACTGATATGATAAATCTCCTTCCTATAGCACCTACATAGTGTAGCAAACTTTTTCTGTGCTTCCATATGTAGTCTTAGGCTATCGTAGTAGAGTTTTTGTATCTGGGCATGTTGTCCGTACAAACCATAATATTTTCTTATTTCCTCGAAGCTGTTGTCCGGTCCGATGGATTCCATATCCACTGTGTGCAGCTGTGTCTTCCCGGATTGGAGATTCTTCACCAAGATCTCGTAGTACACTCCTTCACATTCTTGTTGTGCTTGCCGTAATACAGTCTCCAGTTCGTGGAATAATGGGTCGTCTGCCATACTGTCTTTATAATTTGCGAAGCTACCCATGTTGGTGTTATAAGTTCTGAGATTCGACTAAAACTGATGATCTAACTTCAGATACTCTGGTATTTATAGTATTCGCGAGGAGTAATTAGTAATTACTGACTTTTGTGGGTTTATTGTTATGCAACTCTAAAGGGTTTCGTTACGTACCTGCGGTTGGGTTTTTCCTTCATTAATTATGTTGGTAAGTACATTTAATTTTGGTTTATATTATCCTCGATTTTTTTATTGCTCAAAGGACAAAGCGATAGAATTAGCGATACCGTTTCTCAAACTTGAAGGATTCGCTAATAACCATACTTCTGTTATTAAGACTAGAATATAACTGTGAATCTTTGTCTCCAAACAAACTGAGAAGTTCAATATCCAGAAAATCAGTAACTACCAAGAGATCTACTTCTTGCGCCAAATAGGCCAGACCGTCACACATTAAGTATCGAAAAGATTCCACCTCTTCCTCATAGTGTAATGCAATAGTCTTTGTTGGTTATAATACAAACTAAACATGTCTCGTAGAAAAGATCTGTTTATTTTATGAGAAGCAGACTTATAGATACTAAATCCATTTAGACAAATCACGGTCACTAGAAAGCTGTTCAAAAAATTTGAAGGCTCTCAACAATAGTACTGGTCCTTAAAACAAAAGTATTATGAAATACCGTGGAATGATTAGATTTAAATTAACTTTAGAAACGGTATCGCTAATTCAAAAGAAGTTATGCTTTGTCCTTTTAGTAATCAAACCATATAAGGTTATAAAATATAAAACAAAATTATCTGTATTTACCAACATAATTAATGAAGGATAAAACCAACCCGTAACGAAACCCTTTAGAGTTGCATAACAATAAACCCACAGATGTCAGTAATTAGAGCGGTATTGGCTAATCACTCCTTCGACCAATACCTTTTCTTCTACCTGCGAGTACTATAAATACCAGACTATCTGGAGTTAGATCATCAGTTTTAGTTGAATCTCAGAACTTATAACACCAACATGTTGGATTTCAAAAATTACACCGGCGGTATGTACGACCTATTGTTCGACACCCTTGACAGTGTGTTTCGGCAAGCACAACGAGAATGTGAAGGAGTGTACTACGAGATCTTGGTGAAGAATCTCCAATCCGGAGAGACACTGCTACACACAGTGGACATGCAAACCATTGGACAGGACAACAGCTTCGAGGAAAGAGGACAACGTCTATACGGACAACCGGGCCAAACACAAAAACTGTACTACGACAGCAAAAGACTACTTACGGCAGCACAGAAAAAGTTTGCTGCACTGTGTGCCTGTTATAGGAAGGATCTTTATCACGTCAGTCTCATCAAACGAAGGAAAGAGCCAAAGCCAGTTCAACAGTGTGAAGCAGAATGTCAACCGAAGTACGAAGAGTTTTATAGTTCAGATTCAGTGCCATATTCAAATACAGTAGAGGTGTCAACTGACGAAGAGTCCTGCCACGATCACTATGAACTCAAAAGGATGTACGACACTGACTCCGGTGAGGATGATCAACCTCTAAACCTGACCAAGCGTCACTGCCGACACAGCTCCTACTCCACCTATGGATGACGAACAGCATTCAATCAAGGATTATAAATTTTGTATTTTAAAACTTTAAGAACTTGTCTATTGAATTCAATTAAAAAAAATTGAACTTAAAACTTTAGTAGTTCTTACTTAAATTAGAGGGAATTATTTTTTTCTGCTTCTTTATGCTGAATCACTTGGGAAGTTATGTTGTTTTTTTAAGTCATTTCAGGATGTTTCTAACATTTTTCGGAAAAGTCTCGAGTCTTACGACCGAGTGGCAAAGAAAAACTTAATCCTGTCAGTAATCTCGAAGGCAATTCGGAAAGTAGGATAGCTTGGTCAACTTGCAACTTAACACACATACATGGGAAAATGCACTCACTCACAGATTTCTATAGACAGTTCTTAGGGACAAATCATTGGATCGTAACTCCGTTTGCAAAAAGCTTTTGACCAAGTTGAGGGAAGCAAACGTTTCACTGAGAAACTATTTGATGAGCTTAGTGGCAAAGCATCACAAAATTTGAGGTGGAGTGTAGAAGGATTTCTATTCAGAAAAGAGCTCAGCGAGTTAAATCTTGTAGTAAGTAGACGTATCGTCAACAAGATCAAGCTGGATAGACTGTACCTCAGGAAGGGATTTGATTGATTGTACAATCAAAGGTCATGGAAATATCGATGCTATGGGGAGATGGACAACTTGAGGACATTTGCATTTGTTTGAAGACCATAAGAGAATCAACCTACCTGTTCCAAATTAAAATTCAAAGTTTTCATTGAACTTGGCAAGGATACTCAAAATATCTTAATCATATTGTATCGCATCTGTCTAAAAGGATACTTGCTGGGGTTTTTATCTGAGTCGTGGTTAAAAGTATATGGCCAATCGATTTTACTACATTTTTCAGATTTGAACTGGATTTCATCAAGTTGATGTTGAAGAGTACTGTTTAGATTTTTTAGTTTAGCGATATGCATTTCGAAAAGGATCCTTGCTTCTATTAAGAATTCGTTGACTTAGTCAGAAAGACATTGGATCCGTTTTGTGACCGTATGACTCAGTATTCGAAATCGGCATTTTTAAGAATATTCTGTTCTTGATCCGATTTGAGGCGCTTACGTTTAACTTGGGTCAAGTCAAGGTGAATATTCATACGAAAGGATCAGGGATGGCCATCTAGCTGGTATTATTGTTCAGCTCTCTTGGATATATGCTCCGATCAACATACAAAAACTGAACTTTTACGCACATTCCGCAGTGACCTTGGAAAAATCAGAAATGTCCTGATGTACTGACAGAAGAATGAAGCAAATTAAGCAGAAACGTAAGCCAGTACCACCTTTAAAAGCAATACAACACTTCAAGAGTATCTCCTGACTATAGTTAATTAAGTTTGAATAAAAACGAAAGCGTATATATAAATTTTGAAAGACATGTTTATAAGTTAAAATAATTACAATTCCTTAAATCGTTTTCGAGGCAATGATCTTTATTCATCCAAAAGGGTTTTAGGTCTTTCCGTTCGACCCTGAAGCTACAATTTCTACCAGTCTTCCTTGCTAACATTAGAACATAATTAACTTGTTGAGTAAAGTATTCAGCTACATAATTCATAGAGGAAAACCCAACCGCAGGTAATTAGCGAAACCCTTTACTGTTGCATAACAATAAACCCACACTCAGGACCATAATTAGATCATTACTTTACACAAATATGCAATTACTCCTCTAATTACTATCCTTCCGTCTTTCAAGTATAAATATCAGCTTCTCTGCAGCTAGATCACCAGTTTTAGTTAAACCTTACAACTTATCACGCCAACATGTCGAGTATCGAATCTCTGCTAAGCGAGTGGAAGGACAATGAAGTCGTCCAACGACATCTGCTCGAAAACTTTGAGAATCATCTTCAGCAAGTAAAACGAGAATGTGAAGGAGTGTACTACGAGATTTTGGGAAAGGATTTGGAATCTGGTGAGACACAGTCGTTCATAGTGGATGAGAAGTTCATGCAACAGAATAACAGGACCGCAGAAGAAGAAGTACATTTTGAGGATTCTTTAGGAGGACGGATTAGTCAAATACAAAAACTTCACGCTGACAGCTTAAAAATGCATATGACAGCAACTGCATGCGTTGCTGTACTAAGTGGCACGATTCAGTTGCCAAATTATGAAGTTGTTCTCGTTAAGAGAAGACTAGAACCACATCGGACAGAAATCGAGCTACCGTCGCAATCCGGAATCATATATGAACCAGATTCAGAAGAGGAATCAACTGACGAAGCGTCCTACTCCTTGAAGCGCAGAAGAAGGTACGAGAGCGACTCTGATGAGGATGGTGAACCCGATAACTCACGGAGACGCCACGACTAGACCTCAGGATGACTGAAATCATTCAGTCAAGCATTAGAAACATTGTATTGTAAAATTTTCAGGACTTATCTGTTCAATTGTATGACAAATAAAAATTAAACAAAACTTAACTCTTGAGTAGCTTTTACAATTTAATTTGTTTGGCTTTTACTTTTTTAGGTAGGTTGTAGGATGTTTCTAACATTTTTCAGAAAAGTCTTATAACCGAGTGGCCAAGGAATAGTTAATCCTCTCAGCTTAAGTGGTCATTCAAGGATCAGAGGAAACTCTATTGCCACACCTCTTGAGTGAAGCAAATTCATCCAAATACTAGGCCTGCGTAGAATTTAACATTAGAAGAATCTTAAAAAAACAGAGACACGTGTGTGACTTAAACAGAAACAGTGGAATTGCATTCCCATGGAAAATAGTAACTACGCCTTACAGAGCGGAAATGACCTCATGCATAGTTTTTGTTATTCTCTCGAAGGCATTTGAAATCCATCCCGATGTGGACGATATTACCAAATTGCAAAGGGACACTGTGTCAGATGAGATCATCAAATAAATTGTCCTAGTCTGTCTAGCGATTCAAGTCTTGTCTATATTAATCCTGTGTCGCCTAAGAAAGCGACATGTTCATGTAACAAGGGGCCTTGATTTAGATTTCTTCATAAAATTGCAACATACCGGTTTTCAGCCATTCAGAACCTGAACTGTCTAAACTTTCTGATTTATGTATGTGACACGATATTTTCGTAAAACAAAGAACCTTTGTGTCTTCTTTGGGTCTTGATCTAAATCTTTAATCTTCAATATTTTAAAGCTATTCTTGGAAGATTGCCATAATTTTGAATCCTTCATGCAAGGAGTGATTCGTCACTCTATAGCAATACCTACGGATCTATTAAAAACCTAGAAATGTTGAAGGAAAAAAAGACCCAAACAAGCAGAAACCACCTTCAAAAGTGGTATCGACAGCACCTTCTGACTGTAGACAATAGTTAAATACATTTAAGAAGAACGAAAGTTTTATTCTTTTTTAGTTTTTATTTTTAAAAGAATTTGAAAGACAAGTTTACAAGTTAAAATATTTACAATTCCCGTCGTCCTATCAGTATGGGAAATATGCGCACTCCTGATACTTTCCAGATGAGTCCTCATCACAAGATTGTTGGAAGCGACGCTTACTTGGGTTCTCGAGTTGATAGTCATCATCTGAGTCGCTGTCGTACCTCCTTTTGCGTTCGTAATTGTCTTGGCAGGACTCTTCGTCACTTGATTCAGAATACTCGTATGTCTCCTCCGAGTCATCTTCCGAACTCGAACATTGTTCTGAATCTGATTCATATTCTTCTTCGGCATCACAAGAGGGTTGGCAGTGACGCTTACTGGGGTTTTCGAGTTGATCGTCCTCATCTGAATGGCTGTCGCATTCCTCTTCGCGGTCAAATGAGTGAGACTCTTCGTCACTTGATTCGGAATATGCATCCTCCGAGTCCTCTTCTGAACTTAAGTACGAATCTGACTCCGTTTCTGATTCGGATTCCGACTGTGATATATATTCCTCTTCCGACTGCGTTTCGTATCCTGATTCAGTCTCTGATTCCGGCTCCGGCTCTGGGTTCCTCCTCCGCCTAATAAGTTTGACTTGAAGATATTTCTGATCAGATTGGACACGTAGTACAGCCTGGTTGAAGCACAACTTTGCTGATGAATATAGTCTTTCATGGCTAAGAAGCAGTCTCTGTATTTCACGTACTCGCTTCTGGAAAGGGTTATACTGATCTTCTCCTTCCTCGTGGTCATCGAGCTGCATAGCCATTCTGAATGTATGCAGTGTACGGCCAGATGCAGGACAAATGAATTCAATGTCATAGTACACTCCCTGGTATTGCTGCATCGCTTGTTGGTGTATTTCTTCCAATCTCGCGACCAAAGCAGGAGTAGGTGCGCGATGGATCCACTCTTCTGGTACAAAATGTAAATTCGACATGTTGGTGTTGAAAGTTGTAAGTCTTAACTAAAACTGCTGATCTACTGCGGAAAGGGTGGTATTTATAGTCAGAAGGCCGGCGGGACTCATAATCTCATTGGCTACCTGTGCGGATGTACTGTTATGGAAATGCAATAAGTTTTATTACTTAAAGGATATTTTGTGTGTGGGGGGGGAATACTATAACATCTAACGGTATATACTAATTTCATTGTCAGCACGTCATAAAAGGGAAGGAAATTTACCAAAAATTATGAACTATCCATTTAAATGACATTTGAATACATATTTCAAAAATATGAAGGTAGCTGTCTGGAGATGCGCACAATGGTCTTTATAGAATGGAAGTTACTCTTACTTACTCACCTAGATGGCGCTACAATCCGAGGTAGACCGGGGTCTGCTTGAGAAGAGGGTTCCACAATCAGATACACCCATCCTGAACCTGCCTTCTGGCGACACAACTCAAGTTAGATATTCTGTTTCTGTGCATCTCAAGCATAATGGAAAGAGAAACTTTTTCACCCAAGAAATTTATGGAAAAAAAAATACGCATACGCCACCGAACCTGATATCTACAGGGTGGGCCGTATACAAATTCCTTTTTAAAAATTCTGAAAAAGGCTGACCAAGATCTTATTGATGGTTTCTGGCTGTAGTTCACAGATTGCTTGGATGATATTGGGTTTAAGTGCTTGAATCGCTTTCGGATTGTTGGCATAACATCGGTCCTTCACGGTTCCCTACAAAAAAGTCCAAAGATATCAAATCGCAGCTCCGAGGCGGCCAATTGACATCGTCACGACGGCTGATAACACGATTTGGGAGTTCTTTGCGCAAAAGATCGATGGGCTGTATGGCATGGCGCGCCATCTTGCATGAACCAGAGATCGTTCAAATTCATGTCTTCAATTTCAGTAAAAAAAAAACAGTCGGTTAATATGGCTCTGTAACGCCCACAGGGTTGAAAACAGGTAAACCAATCTTCTGGAATATAGGTGAAGTGTATTGTATAGGACAGCAATGGCTACAGACAATTCTACTGGGATATCCACAGCAAATAATGTGAAAATGTTCCTCCTTTGTAATTCTCATTGCATTGATGCTGTAAATCTTCGCAAATATGCGGAGTTCACTTATCATCAAATAGAATGTGTAAGAGGATGAAGCATGGAACTGGAACCTGTTATCTATTTTGAAAATTAAGGACAACGTAGTTAAGTAGTTGAATCTTGCAAAAAAGTACATTAAATCAGTCTCAACAGAAATGCAAGGGTGTCGTTCTGTGGAACTATCTCGAAAATTCAAGCCTTGGAGAGATTATTTTTAATACTCAGTTATATGCTTGCCTGATATACATAGGTAGACGTAAGTTAATTGCATCGATAAGAAAGGGTTACAAACAACGAATACAATCAGCCAATATTACAGTTTAAGCTGTTCACTCATGACTATAATACCTAAAAAATTTCATTGAAAAACGCAAGTGTTAAGTTTCTGTTTAATTTTATTTAATAGAAATTTATAAACAAGTTTCAAAAGACAAACAAGTTTACATTTAGTTGGTTCCTTGGGAGGACTCATTCCAGAGGGCTTTTATCATATTGACTGCACGAATAATATCCGCCATCCTCGGTGTATTTAGCTGATGTGTACTTGTAGTCATCATAGTCTCGTTGGCAGTGACGCTTACTCTGGTTTTCTAGTTCACAGTCCTCGTCTGAATCGCTTTCGTACCTCCTTTTGCGCTCAAATGACTGGAACACTTCGACGCTGGATGAATATTCCAACTGCTCTTCCGAACTTGAGTATGCCAATCCCTCTAACTCTGATTCGGATTGTGACTCGTACTCTGATGACTCGTAGTCTGATGATTCGTACTCTGGTGATTCATACTCTGAAGACTCGTACTCCGATAATCCATACTCCGATTGCGGTTCCTCTCTTCGCTTAACAAGAGTGACGTGATAATCTACCCCTTCATACAGGGCACGTAGTGCGACAAGGTTCATGTCTGCGAGCATCGATAGCTTGTCGTTGTTTTCAAGCAGTTTCCGTATCTCATGTAGTCGCTGTTGTAGAGGATGTGCCGTGTTTCTTTGAAATAATTTTTCTTCTTCCTCGTCCTGTTCAATGGAATCCATATTCACTATGAACGGCTGTGCCAAGCCAGATGCACGGGACTGAACCAAGACCTCGTAGTATACTCCTTGGCATTGCTCAATTGTTCGCTGATATAGATCATCCACTCTCTCGAAGAGATCGTTGCTCACTTCACGGCGGTTCCACTCCTCCAGTATATATAGATAATCGAAATTCGACATGTTGGTGTTATAAGTTGTAAGGCTCAACTAAGACTATCGGTCTCACTGCGGATAAGCTGGTACTTATAGTAGGTTGGTTGATGACGAGTAATTAGGAAGATAATGACCTAACTAATAACCTGTGTGGGCTTAATGTTATGCAACTGTAAAGGGTTTTATTACTCAAAGGACATTTTGTGGGAAAAAACCATAAACAGAAGGAAAGATTATATATTCGGAAGTAACTACCTGTAAATATATATTTTTAAAGTGTACTTAGCTGCTTTGTTTGTTCTTCGATTATTATGTTTTATATATGTAAACCGAACCTCTCAGCGTTCTCTGTAAATGCATACAAATCCTCAGATTTGTGGAATTACCTGCAGGACATGTCTCGTAGGAACGTTCGGCTTTTTTTATGAGAAGCAATTATCCCATACTAAATCCATCTAGAAAAAACTTGGTCACTCGAAAGCTGTTCAAAAAATTTGAAGGCTTTCAACAATAGTACTGGTCCTTACAATAAAATTTCTACGAAATACCTTGGAATGACTATTAGCAAATCCTTCAAGTTTGCGAAATGATATCGTTAATTCAGAAGAAGACCTAGGAGGTAAAAAAGGAGTAATAAAAACCTCTAGGATAATATAAAACAAAATTATATGTATTTACCAACATAATTAATTAAGGAAAAACCCAACCACGGGTACGTAACCTTTAGAGTTGCATAACAATAAACCCACAGATGTCAGTAATTAGAGCGGTATCGGCTAATCACTCCTTCGACCAATACCTTTTCTTCTACCTGCGAGTACTATAAATACCGGAGTATCTGGAGTTAGATCATCAGTTTTAGTTGAATCTCAGAACTTATAACACCAACATGGGTAGCTACGCAAATCATAAAGACAGTATGACAGACGACCCATTATTCCACGCCCTGGAGACTGTGTTTCGGCAAGCACAACAAGAATGTGAAGGAGTGTACTACGAAATCTTGGTGAAGAATCTCCAATTCGGCAAGACACAGCTGCACACAGTGGATATGGAATCCATCGGACCGGACAACAGCTTCGAGGAATCAAGAAAATATTGTGGTCTGTACGGACAACCGGCCCAGATACAAAAACTCTACTACGACAGTAACAGACTACTTATGGCAGCACAGAAAAAGTTTGCTTCGCTATGTAGGTGCTATAGGAAGGAGCTTTGTCATGTCAGTCTTATCAAACGAAGGAAAGGGACGCAGCCAGAGCCAGAGCCAGTTCAACAGCCTGAAGCAGTGTCTTATAACTTAGATTCGGTGCCACATTCCAATACAGTAGATGTGTCTACTGATGAAGAGTCCTGCCAAGAGCACTATCAGCGCAGAAGGACGTACGACAGCGACTCAGATGAGGATGATCAACCCCGAAACCTAAGGAAGCGTCACTGTCGACGCAACTCCGACTCCACCTAAGGACGACGGACAGCATTCAATCAAGGATTATAAATTTTGTATTTTAGAACTTAAGGGACTTGTCTATTGACATCAATTAAAAATAAAATTTTTTATTAAACTTAACACTTTAGTAGTTCTTACTTAAATTAGAGGGAATTCTTTTTTTCTGCTTCTTCATGCTGAATCACTTGAGAAGTTATTTTGTTTTTTTTTAGGTCATTTTAAGATATTTCTAACACTTTTCGAAAAAGTCTTGAGTTTTATAACCGAAGGCAATTTAGAGGGTAAATCTTCGTCAACAAACTGAGTAAATCAAACTGTTTTCAGGTTCAGAGATTCACAACTTAAAGGTATTGGAATCGTATGATAGATCAAGTTAAGTGATTATTCAGGGATCAGATGAAAGTCTATTGGCACACCTCTAGAGTGAAAGAGAATGGATTCATCCAGATACTATAAGGTTGTAGCCGTAAAAAGAAATCTCTGAGAATGCAGGTATTCAGCTTTAGAAAATGGAAATCTGCAGTAGACTTGTGTGTCTGAAACAGAAAAAGTGGAATTGCTAAGGAAAATTTAAACTACGCTACAAAGCGGAAATGACGTTTTGAAGGCAATCAAAAATTATTGAGATGCGATGTGAACGATAGTACCAAAATCCAAAACGGTACTTTTTCTGATGAGATCAACAAAAAAATTGCAACTTGGACTTAGTACAGTCGTTGATATGAATAAGAAGAAAAGATCATTAGACAAGAAAGATTCTTCGTCTATTTTTCGGTCCCGTTTGCGTTGGTGGGCTTTGGAGGAGAAGATTTAACGACGAACTATACGAGCTGGAGAGGCTTGTTGGTTAAGTCCCAGGTTCACCCCGAACTATAGCGCAACCTAAGTAAGTATGTAAGTAATACCATACCAAGGGCCTACCAAGCACTTCATACCTACGTGAGGACTGAATAGAAAAATCAGGAGCGAATGGGTACCTCAATCTCAAGTTTTTTCTTCGAAAAGTTTCTAAAGGTTGCCTCTAGCTATATATACCATAGCGATCTGTACACACCTATATTTCACAGCTTGACAGATAGACTCTTGTTAGCAGAGCAGCACAAGAAGCAAGGAGGAAGATTCCATAGTTAAGCTCGTTTTTCATATGAATCTTCATAGACTTTCTCTAGACTTTCAAGAAGACCAAGAACCAATATCCCTAGCTTCGAGTTTGGGTTGTAAAAGGAAGGAATTTTGTAGGAGACTCAACGACGTTGGAAAAAAACGTTTGACATGAGATGAAAGCATTTACCCAGAAGCTAGAAGAACTCATTCAGTTCTAGTGTTGTTTCTAGATAGTCTAGATTTATTTCTCTTCTTAGAGCCAAGTAAATAATACAATATTTCTATTTCTCCTCACTCTAAACGCCGGCTAATAACCACAACTCCTTCAAGGCAGTATATTTCGAAAAACCCATATGCTTAGCTCTTCTTAAGACTTAACGATGTTTTATGAATCAGCGTTAAACCGATTATTGTTACATATCTATTTTAGTATTAATAATCCTTTTTTCACTATTACAAAAAAAAATACGCAACTGCACGTAACAAGTAACTCTTTCCCGTAAAATGTCCTTAAACTAACCACAGGTCACTAATTACTTGATTACTTCAAAGAAATAATGCCTGCCTATGTAATTACTCCTCCGACAGATACATTTTCCTTTGCCCAAAAGTACTATATATACCAGAGTATTTGGAGTTAGATCAACAGTTTTAGTTGAATCTCAGAACTTATAACACCAACTTGTCGAATTTCGAATCTGCACAAGAAAAGTGGAACGGCAATGAAGTCATCGGGCTTCTGGTCGACCAATTCGAGGATATATTTCAACGAGCAAAACGAGAGTGTGAAGAAGTGTACTACGAGGTTGTGGTGAAGCATCTTGAATCTGGAGAGACACGGTCACTTATAGTGGATATGGAGTCCATTGAACAGGACAGCACCATCGAGGAAATAAATCATGGAAATGTTCTACCAGGACGACCCGGCCAAATACAAAAACTAAACTATGCCAACGAAAGGATGTGTATGACAGCACAGGCAGAGCTTGCTAAGCTGAGTCTCCTGTATAATGCGGACCATTTTGACGTCAATCTCGTTAAACGAAGGAGAGAGTTAGATCAACAGATAGAAGGAGATTGTGAATCAGAGTCAGAGGAGCAGGAGAATTTATATTTGGAAACAACAGATGAAAAGTCCTCCCATAACTACTAAAAACGCAACAGCGACTCAGATGAGGATTATCTTTACAAAGAATAAACATTGTCTATTGAAACTATTGTATAACTTTCTATTAAATAAAATTAAACAAAAATTTAACATTTTGGCTTTTCACTTGAATTTGAATATAGTCGCAGTATATCCCTCGTTTTATACTTAGATCCTGTGTCACTTAGAACCACGGAATCGGGAACAAATTTAGCAAAAAAAGGAACATACTTCTGTAAGAACATAAGTAACCCTAAACATATTTAATGAATCAAAAACATTTCCTCCTCTTAGCGAATTAGTTCCAGGCACTGTGAGTACTTCAATTCAGGCATCAGCCACAGAAACGAGATTAAAAAAAAAGGACCTCATCCCTCCCAATTCATTTTCAATAAACGATCTATTTTATATACATAAAATTTCATTACTTTCAATGAAATAAATGCCAGTTTACATTTAGAGCCATAAATACAGGCCTTTCAGATATCCTCCTCTCCTCACGTAGATAACTTTATAGATACACATCCTCTCCTCCATTCCATGGAGAAATCAATCAGTCTCAAGGATACTTATTGGGGTTTATCGAAAGATTGTTAACACAGATTCGATTTTGGAAAACTCTCAATTTTATTTCATCAAATTTAAGAATTTCTACTTCGCACAAATGTTTAAGTTCCTTCTGAAATGGTACTATGGTGAATTGGGAACTTTTTCGGAAATGACTTCTGCGTGTTCGGTGTACACGAACTGTACGACTCCCTCGGATGTACTTTTGTATTAGCAACAGACACGTACAGGTATTTCTGGAATCCAAACTTTTGTGTGCACATTTTCCTCAGGTCCCGTGTTGTATATAGCTTTGAAAAACCTTGTGCAAACATTTTTTTAAATAGTTTTAATGGAAGTTTTTAATAAAACGAGATATCCTCTGGTAACCATTTCACGTGAAGGGGTAGTTTGGAGAAGGTTTTAAGATTAATCTTTAGTGATACTCAATCGCTTAAGAAGGCAGAACGAAGACTTGAAATCATGTTAAATAGTTAACTAGAGTGTTTCAATTTCAAAACGAGGGATCTTTGCTTTTAAAGAGGCGATGTAATGACCTTACTTCTACCTATGTATATGTGCTCTTGAGGACGAGCTACACACAATGCATAATCATAGTTCAGGGAAACATTTAACTAAATATTAAAAAGAATCCATTCGAGGCTTCAGCCCGCAGAGTCTTTGATTCTAAACTAGAAACACAAGTCTCAAGGTGTAAGATTTCACGAGGCAGTTACTAAATTGCCTTTCATTTCTGCTGAGATTGACTTTTTAATACTTTTTTTTACAAGCTTTAGCTACGGAATGGTTATTCTTAAAATTCAAACAGATGACCTGTTCTAGTTCCATGCTGTACCCTCTAAAACAGTTCCTTTGATGATAAATGAATTCCAGATATTGCCGAACATTGACACCATCAATTCAATGAGAATCACAAAGGAGGAACATTTACACCATATTTGCCTTGGACATCCCAGTAATGGCCGCAGTAGAGATAACTGCCTTTTAAATGAATCAATCAGGTAGATGGAGGGTGAGTCATTGATCGTGAATACCACTGGACCTGTATTCCACAAGGCCGTTGTCAAGCACATGCACGAGGAGAAGAACCTGAAGTTGGATCAAGTGTAGACGCAGGAGTAAGCTTAAGTATTTTCTCAGAACTGCAACCACTGCAATTGAAATAAAATTGAAGCTTATAAACAAACAGAAAAAAGGACTCCGAAGAATTGACTAGAAGTGGTTCGACATCTAGATCCGAACAAGTCGACTCCTGGGTGAACATACCGTCTTGCGCACTGAAGATCGAAGCACGATGGCGATGCCAATAGCGATGGCATTGGAGATAGATATACGATGGCGATTGTCATGAATCGTATT
This sequence comes from Xylota segnis, assembly GCA_963583995.1. NCBI lineage: Eukaryota > Metazoa > Arthropoda > Insecta > Diptera > Syrphidae > Xylota > Xylota segnis. Next base: position 55,396,946 of record OY757238.1, on the reverse strand, counting down.
GTGAAAGTGAAGTTGCGTCAATTCATATGTATCTATGAAAATGAGGGCTTGGTCTACTTGCTCCTGCACTGACCACGTCTCATCAACCTCGTCAGGTTAATTTTTATACTAATTTTAACTATACATAAAAATAGAATATTTAACTGGAATGTAGGTTCTTTACTAGGTAAGAGATATCTTCCTTCTAGGTGTCAAAATGGGTTTGCATTGACTTGAGTGTGGCTACAAGTGTACAAGCATCTTGATTTCCTGATCGATACAATCTTTTCACACAAGGTGAGCAACGCTTCACTGATCTGCAATGAGAATCCGATAGAATCCGAACTAGATATCTTTCCCAAGTATGGTAAGGAATGTGAACAAGGACTGTATCACATGATTTTCATGTCAATACACTAATGAACATCGACAGAACACATTCAAATCAAATTTCATTTTCAATCAAACAGGAATATGTATCACAAAAATTTATTTATTTCATATCCTTTGTATGGAGTGCGATAAAGGACTCGAATGGAATGGCACAAGTCACATCGAAACTATTTCGTAGAATTCTGTAACAATTCACTTAAACGAATCGTGCACCCAGCTCAAAGGGTACACTATGCTGTATGTCTATCTATTTGGGGTTTGACCTAAAGATGCTTAAGAAGATACTTTTTCTTACCACATTCCCAATGGAAGTACTTGTAGTTGTACATACAGACATACCTTGTGCATGTTACAAATGAAAAAAAAAATGTCTCCCTCTGTATTCGGATAAGAATAGGATCAACAAGTCGAACGGATACGTATACGCTCAGTGAATGGAATGTGTTGACAGGGTTTTATTTTACTTATGCAAGCTATGTAGATACTCAATTTAGCACGGCGTCCTTCGTTTATATATTCTGTGAATAATAATGAAGGAATTTCTTTCCTCTTATTCTCGAGATCCTTTTTTTTTATCATCATTTTTTGTTCCTTTGAAGGATATCTCAAGAGACACTCTGGATGCGCGCTGAGTAAAAGTATTGAATAAGCATATTTAAATTTTGTTACAAATTTAATTTATTTATTTCGCCTTTGCATCGATTGAAATCGAAGGAGTTTGTCAACGGTTCAGTGGCGGACGGAGATGGACAAACGCTTCTGTCTACTTTGGGGAAATGCCATTGAATGGGAGGAATTCAAAATGGATGAAAGGACATATGTCTGAGAGGGTTTTTTTTGTATACTGTTGGTAGTCCATTATTGAAAGGACGACGGTTTCACTCTAGCAGAAGTCGAGAGTTGGGATAGTCCTTTTCATTTCTTTAGTCCATCGCTGTGGAGTGGCTCTTTGGCCAATTTGGTCCATTGTGTTGTCATTAGGTGAGGACGAAATGGTACTTCAACTATTGGCACTTAGTTATAAGAGGTTCAATATTAACTATAAGAGTTACTTGGATCATTGAGATCGTTGAAGAGGTAGTATGCCGTGTTGTTTTGGTTTTGTTCTTCATGACGATAATTATGAAGTTGGGGTTCCTGAGGACATGCCATTCCATATATGTATAGGTGGTGTGAAATTCATGCTTGGGATAAGAGATAAATTGCGGACCAGAGTCACTAAGAAAATGTGATTTCCTTACTGAGTTGGAAACTCACTCTGCAGGTAACCACACACATCGAGATTTACTTACGTAGGCTGAGCGATCTAAGTTACGTTTCTGTTATACTGCTCCAACCATAACAGAGTTGGTTCACAGGGTATGAGCCAGTTACTGACAAGTCCGTAAAGAATCGTCACTGCTGGTTTGACACTGACATATAGTCCTTTATCCTGATATTGGTGAGGCTGACTGGATCACCAAGTGTTTCTGATGCATAAGTCACTCTTTCTTCCTTCTGAAAAGGATGTGGGGACAGATCGAGATTCACGTGCATAGGTTTGCTCTGATGTACCAATCATCTAAGTCGTAACATGCATACCAGCATGCATCTTGTTAAACTACGCTTTTCAAATAAGGATACGTTTGGGGTTCCGAAAACTCTTTTTAGGTCTACACGACTATGATTATTGTGGAATATAGAATCCTTCGAATGGGTTCCACGGGAAATCCTGCACGAATGTTGATAAAAAAAGGGTTGAAAACAGGTAAACCAATCTTCTGGAATATAGGTGAAGTGTATTGTATAGGACAGCAATGGCTACAGACAATTCTACTGGGATATCCACAGCAAATAATGTGAAAATGTTCCTCCTTTGTGATTCTCATTGCATTGATGCTGTCAATTTTCGCAAATATTTGGAGTTCACTTATCTTCAAATGTAATGTTTCAGAGGATGAAGCATGGAACTAGAAGCCGTTATCAATTTAGAAAATAAAGGACAAAGTAGATACGTAGTTGAATCTTCCAAAAAAAAGTACGATAAAATCTAAAACAATTCGAGTTACTCAGTTTCTTGACGAATTTTACCCTCTAAATTGCCTTCGGTTATAAAACTCAAGAGTTTTCCGAAAAAAGTTAGAAATATCACGAAATGACCTAAAAAAACAAAATAATTTGCCAAGTGATTCAGTATAAAGAAGCAGAAAAAAAATAAGTCCCTCTAATTTAAGAAAGAACTACTAAAGTGTTAAGTTTAATAAAAAATTTTATTTTTAATTGATGTCAATAGACAAGTCCCTTAAGTTCTAAAATACAAAATTTATAATCTTTGATTGAATGCTGTCCGTCATCCTTAGGTGGAGTCGGAGTTGCGTCGACAGTGACGCTTCCTTAGGTTTCGGGGTCGATCATCCTCATCTGAGTCGCTCTCGTACGTCCTTGTGTGCTGATAGTGGTCTTGGCAGGACTCTTCATCAGTTGACACATCTACTGTATTGGAATGTGGTACCGAATCTGAGTTATAAGACACTGCTTCAGGCTGTTGAACTGGCTCTGGCTCTGGCTGTGTCCCTTTCCTTCGTTTGATAAGACTGACATGACAAAGCTCCTTCCTATAGCACCTACATAGCGAAGCAAACTTTTTCTGTGCTGCCATAAGTAGTCTGTTACTGTCGTAGTAGAGTTTTTGTATCTGGGCCGGTTGTCCGTACAGACCACAATATTTTCTTGATTCCTCGAAGCTGTTGTCCGGTCCGATGGATTCCATATCCACTGTGTGCAGCTGTGTCTTGCCGAATTGGAGATTCTTCACCAAGATTTCGTAGTACACTCCTTCACATTCTTGTTGTGCTTGCCGAAACACAGTCTCCAGGGCGTGGAATAATGGGTCGTCTGTCATACTGTCTTTATGATTTGCGTAGCTACCCATGTTGGTGTTATAAGTTCTGAGATTCAACTAAAACTGTTGATCTAACTCCAGATACTCCGGTATTTATAGTACTCGCAGGTAGAAGAAAAGGTATTGGTCGAAGGAGTGACTAGCCAGGTAGATTATTTCTCCGAAGTAATGATCTAATTACTGACCTCTGTGGGTTTATTGTTATGCAACTCTAAAAGGTTTCGTTACGTACCCGTGGTTGGGTTTTTCCTTAATTAATTATGTTAGTAAATACATATAATTTTGTTTTATATTATCCGAGATGGTTTTATTACTCAAAGGACAAGGTCCAGCAAATTGACAAACCTCTAAGGTCTTCTTCTGAATTAACGATATCATTTCGCAAACTTGAAGGATTTGCTAATAGTCATTCCAAGGTATTTCGTAGAAATTTTATTGTAAGGACCAGTACTATTGTTGAAAGCCTTCAAATTTTTTGAACAGCTTTCGAGTGACCAAGTTTTTTCTAGATGGATTTAGTATGGGATAATTGCTTCTCATAAAAAAAGCCGAACGTTCCTACGAGACATGTCCTGCAGGTAATTCCACAAATCTGAGGATTTGTATGCATTTACAGAGAACGCTGAGAGGTTCGGTTTACATATATAAAACATAATAATCGAAGAACAAACAAAGCAGCTAAGTACACTTTAAAAATATATATTTACAGGTAGTTACTTCCGAATATATAATCTTTCCTTCTGTTTATGGTTTTTTCCCACAAAATGTCCTTTGAGTAATAAAACCCTTTACAGTTGCATAACATTAAGCCCACACAGGTTATTAGTTAGGTCATTATCTTCCTAATTACTCGTCATCAACCAACCTACTATAAGTACCAGCTTATCCGCAGTGAGACCGATAGTCTTAGTTGAGCCTTACAACTTATAACACCAACATGTCGAATTTCGATTATCTATATATACTGGAGGAGTGGAACCGCCGTGAAGTGAGCAACGATCTCTTCGAGAGAGTGGATGATCTATATCAGCGAACAATTGAGCAATGCCAAGGAGTATACTACGAGGTCTTGGTTCAGTCCCGTGCATCTGGCTTGGCACAGCCGTTCATAGTGAATATGGATTCCATTGAACAGGACGAGGAAGAAGAAAAATTATTTCAAAGAAACACGGCACATCCTCTACAACAGCGACTACATGAGATACGGAAACTGCTTGAAAACAACGACAAGCTATCAATGCTCGCAGACATGAACCTTGTCGCACTACGTGCCCTGTATGAAGGGGTAGATTATCACGTCACTCTTGTTAAGCGAAGAGATGAACCGCAATCGGAGTATGGATTATCGGAGTACGAGTCATCAGAGTATGAATCACCAGAGTACGAATCATCAGACTACGAGTCATCAGAGTACGAGTCACAATCCGAATCAGAGTTAGAGGGATTGTCATACTCAAGTTCGGAAGAGCAATCGGAATATTCATCAAGCGTCGAAGTGTTCCAGTCATTTGAGCGCAAAAGGAGGTACGAAAGCGATTCAGACGAGGACTGTGAACTAGAAAACCTGAGTAAGCGTCACTGCCAACGAGATTATGATGACTACAAGTACACATCAGCTAAATACACCGAGGATGGTGGATATTATTCGTGCAGTCAATATGATAAAAGCCCTCTGGAATGAGTACTTCCAAGGAACCAACTAAATGTAAACATTGTCTATTGAAACTTGTTTATAAATTTCTATTAAATAAAATTAAACAGAAACTTAACATTTGGTTTTTCAATTAAATTCGAATTTTTAGGTCAAGAGAGATCAGTTTAAACTGTGACATTGACTTGATTGGATTTGTTGCTTGCAACCTTTTTTTATCGATGCAATGAACTTACGTCCTCATGCAAGCATTTATCTGAGTGTTAAAATAATCTATGCAGGACTTGAGCCCGCAGAGTCTTTGAATCTAAAGCATAAAGACAATCCTCTTGGAGGAAATTTTTCGAGATAGTTACACAGAACGACACCCTTGCATTTCTGTTGAGACTGATTTTATCGTAACTTTTTTTTTGCAAGATTCAACTACGAAACTACTTTGTCCTTTATTTTCTAAATACATAGATCTAGTTCCATGCTTTACCCTCTGAGACATTCCATTTGATGATAAGTGAACTCCAAATATTTGCGAAGATTGACAGCATCAATGCAATGAGAATCACAAAGGAGGAACATTTTCACATTATTTGCTGTGGATATCCCAGTAGAAGTGTCTGTAGACATTGGTGTCCTATGCAGTACACTGCACCTATATTCCAGAAGATTGGTTTACCTGTTTTCAACCCTGTGAGCGTTACAGAGCCATATTAACCGACTGTTTTTTTTTTACTGAAATTGAAGACATGAATTTGAACGATCTCTGGTTCATGCAATATGGCGCTCCATGCCATACAGCCCATCGATCTTTTGCGCAAAAAACTCCCAAATCGTGTTATCAGCCGTCGTGGCGATGTCAATTGGCCGCCTCGGAGCTGCGATTTGATATCTTTGGACTTTTTTGTAGGGAACCGTGAAGGACCGATGTTATGCCAACAATCCGAAAGCGATTCAAGCACTTAAACCCAATATCATCCAAGCAATCTGTGAACTACAGTCGGAAACCATCAACAAGGTCTTGGAAAATTGAAGTGACGGAATGCGCTACGGTCAGTCGAGGTAGCCACTTGAACGGTGTTGTATTCCATAATTAAGGGGAATATTTGCTTTTACTAATAAAACTAAAACACATGGAATAGAAATTAATTTTGTTCATTTTATTGCATTTTTAAAAAGAAACTTGTATATGGCCCACCCTGTAGATATCAGGTTCGGTGGCGTATGCGTAATTTTTTTTCCATAAATTTCTTGGGTGAAAAAGTTTCTCTTTCCATTATGCTTGAGATGCACAGAAACAGAATACCTAACTTGAGTTTTGTCGCCAGAAGGCAGGTTCAGGATGGGTGTATCTGATTGTGGAAGCCTTTTCTCAAACAGACCCCGGTCTACCTCGGATTGTAGCGCCATCTAGGTGAGTAAGTAAGAGTAACTTCCATTCTATAAAGACCATTGTACACATCTCCAAACATGTATTTAAATGTCATTTAACTGGACAGTTCATAATTTTTGATAAATTTGTGTGAAAATCCCTTCGCTTTTATGATGTGCTGACAATGAAATTAGTGTGTACCGTTAGATGTTATAATATTTTTCCGAACCTCGGTAAACCCCTGATCTTCCCCACAAAATATCCTTTAAGTAATAAAACTTATTGCATTTCCATAACAGTACATCCGCACAGGTAGCCAATGAGATTATGAGTCCCGCCGGCCTTCTGACTATAAATACCACCCTTTCCGCAGTAGATCAGCAGTTTTAGTTAAGACTTACAACTTTCAACACCAACATGTCGAATTTACATTTTGTACCAGAAGAGTGGATCCATCGCGCACCTACTCCTGCTTTGGTCGCGAGATTGGAAGAAATACACCAACAAGCGATGCAGCAATACCAGGGAGTGTACTATGACATTGAATTCATTTGTCCTGCATCTGGCCGTACACTGCATACATTCAGAATGGCTATGCAGCTCGATGACCACGAGGAAGGAGAAGATCAGTATAACCCTTTCCAGAAGCGAGTACGTGAAATACAGAGACTGCTTCTTAGCCATGAAAGACTATATTCATCAGCAAAGTTGTGCTTCAACCGGGCTGTACTACGTGTCCAATCTGATCAAAAATATCTTCAAGTCAAACTTATTAGGCGGAGGAGGAACCCAGAGCCGGAGCCGGAATCAGAGACTGAATCAGGATACGAAACGCAGTCGGAAGAGGAATATATATCACAGTCGGAATCCGAATCAGAAACGGAGTCAGATTCGTACTTAAGTTCAGAAGAGGACTCGGAGGATGCATATCCCGAATCAAGTGACGATGAGTCTTACTCATTTGACCGCGAAGAGGAATGCGACAGCGATTCAGATGAGGACGATCAACTCGAAAACCCCAGTAAGCGGCACTGCCAACCCTCTTGCAATGCCCTACATGCGGACAGACAACTCCATCAAGGAAGGAAAGAGCCAGATTCGGAACAACAATCAAAAGCCGATTATCCGTCGCAATCTGGAGTCCAAAATCAATTGCAATCACGACCATATGGGAGCTTGAAATTGGACCCAGAGAACGTGTCGAGTTTCGAACGTGCACTAGAAGAGTTGGAGGACAATGACATCGAACCTCTATTCGACACATTTGAGGATCTATTTCAGCAAGCAAAACGGAAATGTGAAGGAGTGTACTACGAGGTTTTGCTGAAGAATCTTCAAACCGGAGAGGCACGCCCATTCGTCGTGGATATGCAGTCTATTCAACAGGACAGCAGCACTGACAAAGAAGAAAAAAATTGTCTGCAAGGACTACCGGGCCAAATACAAAAACTGCACTCTGACTACGATAGGCTATTTAAGGCAGCTCAGGCAAAGCGTTCTACACTGAGTGCCCAGTATAAGGGGGAACCGTATCGAGTCAGTCTCGTTCATCGAAGGAAAGTGCCAGAACCAGAGCCAGAGCCATATCAATGGTTAGAGGACGAATATCAATCGGAATCCGAAGTCGAATATAAATCAGAGTCAGAGTCAGAACTATATTTCACTTCGGACGAGGAATCGGAGAATACACATTCCAAATCCTACGAAAATGCCTTTGACAGCGACTCAGATGAGGATTCTCAACGCGAAGAGCCGGCCAAGCGTCAGCGCCAACGAGTTCTTGATGACCTGAGTGTCCTGTATGAGGACGAACAAGTCGCTCTTGCTAAACGAAGGAAACAGCTGGAGCTAGAGCAACAACTAGAATCCGCATACCAATTGGATTCCGACGAAGAATATGAATCAGATTCAGAACAATGTTCGAGTTCGGAAGATGACTCGGAGGAGACATACGAGTATTCTGAATCAAGTGACGAAGAGTCCTGCCAAGACAACTACGAACGCAAAAGGAGGTACGACAGCGACTCAGATGACGATTATCAACTCGAGAACCCAAGTAAGCGTCGCTTCCAACATGAGGACTGATGAGGACTCATCTGGAAAGTATCAGGAGTGCGCATATTTCCCATACTGATAGGACGACGGGGATTGTAAATATTTTAACTTGTAAACTTGTCATTCAAATTCTTTTAAAAATAAAAACTAAAAAAAAAATAAAACTTTCGTTCTTCTTAAATTTATTTAACTATTGTCTACAGTCAGAAGGTGCTGTCGATACCACTTTTGAAGGTGGTTTCTGCTTGTTTGGGTCTTTCTTTCCTTCCTCCTTGCATGAAGGATTCAAAATTATGGCAATCTTCCAAGAATAGCTTTAAAATATTGAAGATTAAAGATTTAGATCAAGACCCAAAGAAGACACAACGGTTCTTTGTTTTACGAAAATATCGTGTCACATACATAAATCAGAAAGTTTAGTCAGTTCAGGTTCTGAATGGCTGAAAACCGGTATGTTGCGATTTTATGAAGAAATCTAAATCAAGGCCCCTTGTTACATGAACCTATATCGTAATCCTAATCAAAGACAAAAATTCTCAGTCATCAACTTTGCTTATTCATCTGGAGACTCGACTCTCCTGTAAAGTAAAGTTATATAAATGGAGGGACCTTTACTAATCGCTTTCTTAGGCGACACAGGATTAATATAGACAAGACTTGAATCGCTAGACAGACTAGGACAATTTATTTGATGATCTCATCTGAAACAGTGTCCCTTTGCAATTTGGTAATATCGTCCACATTGGAATGGATTTCAAATGCCTTCGAGAGAATAACAAAAACTATGCATGAGGTCATTTCCGCTCTGTTTTCTTAAGATTCTTCTTAAGTTAAATTCTACGCAGGCTTTGTATTTGGATGAACTGATCCATTCTGCTTCACTCAAGAGGTGTGGCAATAGACTTTCATCTGATCCCTAAATAGCCACTTAAGCTGAGAGGATTAACTATTCCTTGGCCACTCGGTTATAAGACTTTTCTGAAAAATGTTAGAAACATCCTACAACCTACCTAAAAAAGTAAAAGCCAAACAAATTAAATTGATAAAGCTACGCAAGAGTTAAGTTTTGTTTAATTTTTATTTGTCATACAATTGAACAGATAAGTCCTGAAAATTTTACAATACAATGTTTAAAGTGCTCGACTGAATGATTTCAGTCAGCCTGAGGTCTAGTCGTGGCGTCTCCGTGAGTTATCGGGTTCACCATCCTCATCAGAGTCGCTCTCGTACCTTCTTCTGCGCTTCAAGGAGTAGGACGCTTCGTCAGTTGATTCCTCTTCTGAATCTGGTTCATATATGATTCCGGATTGCGACGGTAGCTCGATTTCTGTCCGATGTGGTTCTAGTCTTCTCTTAACGAGAACAACTTCATAATTTGGCAACTGAATCGTGCCACTTAGTACAGCAACGCATGCAGTTGCTGTCATATGCATTTTTAAGCTGTCAGCGTGAAGTTTTTGTATTTGACTAATCCGTCCTCCTAGAGAATCCTCAAAATGTACTTCTTCTTCTGCGGTCCTGTTATTCTGTTGCATGAACTTCTCATCCACTATGAACGACTGTGTCTCACCAGATTCCAAATCCTTTCCCAGTATCTCGTAGTACACTCCTTCACATTCTCGTTTTACTTGCTGAAGATGATTCTCAAAGTTTTCGAGCAGATGTCGTTGGACGACTTCATTGTCCTTCCACTCGCTTAGCAGAGATTCGATACTCGACATGTTGGCGTGATAAGTTGTAAGGTTTAAATAAAACTGGTGATCTAGCTGCAGAGAAGCTGATATTTATACTTGAAAGTCGGAAGGATAGTAATTAGAGGAGTAATTACATATTTGTGTAAAGTAATGATCTAATTATGGTCCTGAGTGTGGGTTTATTGTTATGCAACTGTAAAGGGTTTCGCTAATTACCTGCGGTTGGGTTTTCCTCTATGAATTATGTAGCTGAATACTTTTAATTATAATTATTTGTACAGCTGTAAGAGAGAACTCTAATCAACAAGTTAATTATATTCTAATGCAATGCACTTGCACCAAGAGGTATTTTTCACTCTTGACCTCTGTACACCCAACTTCTTCCGAAATGCGACATAGCGCCCAACCGAGTGCACCAACGTCTAAAGTCATTGTATTTTCCAAGACTGTTATGAATCCCATTATGTTTTTCAAGCTTACTGCTTCGGGAGTCTGCATCGCTATTGCCATCAGAGGCTTCAGGGATGCCAGGCATCTCTAACTTAACCAACGACCCCTTAGAAGACGCAAAGGTTCTACGCGAAAATTTGTTTTTTTCAAAATCCATGTCGTGTCACATACAGAAACCATAAAGTTTCGACCAGCAAATCAACTTGATGAAATCTAGAAACTTCAAGTACAGGGTCATTCATTTTTCGGTTTCCACCGAGTGAGAAATGTGCCTCATCACTGAAGAAAATGTTGTTCGAAAAATCAGTGGTTATTGTCTGTTGTTCCAACACCCAAGAAGCGTATCTACGGCGTTGTGAATGGTCAGCAGGCTTCAATTGTTGCGAAAGTTGAACTTCATAAGGACGGAAATGCAAATCCAAATGCAAAATACGCCATAGTGAGCTGTATACAGGGACATCAAGTAAGCTGCTTTGTGCTCAAGGTGCAGAGAAACAAAATATCTAACTTTAGTTGGGTCACGAGAAGGCAGGTTTAGAATGTGGCTATCGGGTTCGGTGGCGTATGCGTATTTTTTTTTTTTTAAGTTTTTGATAGACAACTTCTACTTGACATACATCAAAAGTGTTCAGTCTACTGTGATATTATGAACTTGGGTACCTTGGATACAGGGATACTTCGATACAGAGGAAGCCATTTGTCAAAATCTAACTCATTAAGCTCCTGTCTAGAATATAGAATATAATTGTCCACTCCGAATGTAATGCTGCTTCGCTACAAAGCTCATCAAATTGTTTCTCAGGGAAACGTCTCCTTCCCTCAATTTGGTCAAAACCATTGATTTGTCCTGTGATACCCCTAAGAACCCTGAAGAAATCTATGAGTGAGTTTTTTTCCCAGGTTTGAGTGTCAGATTGACGAAGATTTTAAAGATCTCCTATTTTTAAATTGCCTTTAGTGACAATAAGCTACTAAATCAAATTTTTACAACAAAATCCTCAAACTATCTAAAAAAGAGCCAACTTCCCAAGTGATTCAGTATAAAGAAGCAGAAAGAAATAATTCCCTCGAATTTAAGTAAGAACTACTAAAGTGTTAAGTTTAATAAACAAATTTATTTTTAATTGATGTCAATAGACAAATCCTTTAAGTTCTAAAATACAAAATGTATAATCCTTGATTGAATGCTATCCGTCATCCTTAGGTGGAGTCGGAGTTGCGTTGACAGTGACGCTTGCCTAGGTTTCGGGGTTGATCATCCTCATCTGAGTCGCTGTCGTACGTCCTTTTGCCTTGATAGTGGTCTTGGCAGGACTCTTCATCAGTTGACACATCTACTGTATTGGAATGTGGCACCGAATCTGAGTTATAAGACACTGCTTCTGGCTCTGGCTGCGTCCCTTTCCTTCGCTTGATAAGACTGACATGATAAAGCTCCTTCCTATAGCACCTACATAGCGAAGCAAACTTTTTCTGTGCTTCCATATGTAGTCTTAGGCTATCGTAATAGAGTTTTTGTATCTGGGCATGTTGTCCGTACAAACCATAATATTTTCTTATTTCCTCGAAGCTGTTGTCCGGTCCGATGGATTCCATATCCACTGTGTGCAGCTGTGTCTTCCCGGATTGGAGATTCTTCACCAAGATCTCGTAGTACACTCCTTCACATTCTTGTTGTGCTTGCCGTAATACAGTCTCCAGTTCGTGGAATAATGGGTCGTCTGCCATACTGTCTTTATAATTTGCGAAGCTACCCATGTTGGTGTTATAAGTTCTGAGATTCAACTAAAACTGTTGATCTAACTCCAGATACTCCGGTATTTATAGTATTCGCGAGGAGTAATTAGTAATTACTGACTTTTGTGGGTTTATTGTTATGCAACTCTAAAGGGTTTCGTTACGTACCCGCAGTGGGTTTTTCCTTCATTAATTATGTTGGTGAATACATTTAATTTTGTTTTATATTATCCTCGATTTTTGTTATTGCTCAAAGGACAAAGCGATAGAATTAGCGATACCGTTTCTCAAACTTGAAGGATTCGCTAATAACCATACTTCTGTTATTAAGACTAGAATATAACTAGACTCACTTACATACATAGTTGGCGCCACAGTTCGGGGTGAATCTTTGTCTCCAAACAAATTGATATATGTATATGACAACCTTGTAGGTTGGATTACTTTAGGTTAATGGGTTGCAAGTGCGCTGCTAACTTAGGTCAATACAGTTGGGTCCATGAGCCCCCTTTTTTAGCGCAGAAAACACTCCAAAGACAGACCGCTGTAATAAGAACCACCACGACAGTGGTATGACGTTTCTCAATTCAATATCCAGAAAATCAGTAACTACCAAGAGATCTACTTCTTGCGCCAAATAGGATAGACCGTCACACATTAAGTATCGAAAAGATTCAACCTCTTCCTCATAGCGTAATGCAATAGTCTTTGTTGGTTATAATACAAACTAAACATGTCTCGTAGAAAAGATCAGTTTATTTTATGAGAAGCAGACTTATAGATACTAAATCCATTTAGACAAATCACGGTCACTAGAAAGCTGTTCAAAAAATTTGAAGGCTCTCAACAATAGTACTGGTCCTTAAAACAAAAGTATTATGAAATACCGTGGGATGATTAGATTTAAATTAACTTTAGAAACGGTATCGCTAATTCAAAAGAAGTTATGCTTTGTCCTTTTAGTAATCAAACCATATAAGGTTATAAAATATAAAACAAAATTATCTGTATTTACCAACATAATTAATGAAGGATAAAACCAACCCGTAACGAAACCCTTTAGAGTTGCATAACAATAAACCCACAGATGTCAGTAATTAGAGCGGTATTGGCTAATCACTCCTCTGACCAATACCTTTTCTTCTACCTGCGAGTACTATAAATACCAGACTATCTGGAGTTAGATCATCAGTTTTAGTTGAATCTCAGAACTTATAACACCAACATGTTTGATTTCAAAAATTACACCGGCGGTATGTACGACCTATTGTTCGACACTCTTGACAGTGTGTTTCGGCAAGCACAACGAGAATGTGAAGGAGTGTACTACGAGATCTTGGTGAAGAATCTCCAGTCCGGAGAGACACTGCTACACACAGTGGACATGCAAACCATTGGACAGGACAACAGCTTCGAGGAAAGAGGACAACGTCTGTACGGACAACCGGGCCAAACACAAAAACTGTACAACGACAGCAAAAGACTACTTACGGCAGCACAGAAAAAGTTTGCTGCACTGTGTGCGTGTTATAGGAAGGATCTTTATCACGTCAGTCTCATCAAACGAAGGAAAGGGACACAGCCAGAGCCAGAGCCAGTTCAACAGCCTGAAGCAGAATGTCAACCAAAGTACGAAGAATTTTATAGTTCAGATTCAGTGCCATATTCAAACACAGTAGAGGTGTCAACTGACGAAGAGTCCTGCCACGATCACTATGAACTCAAAAGGATGTACGACACTGACTCCGATGAGGATGATCAACCTCTAAACCTGAGCAAGCGTCACTGCCGACACAGCTCCTACTCCACCTATGGATGACGCATAGCATTATAAATTTTGTATTTTAAAACTTTAAGGACTTGTCTATTGACATCAATTAAAAATAAAAAATTAAACTTAACTCTTGAGTAGTTTTTACTTATTCGAGGAAACTATTTTTTTCTGCTTCTTCATGCTGTATCCCTTGGGTAGTTGATGTTGGCTTTCTTAGGTCATTGTAGAACGTTTCTAACATTGTCTTGAATCAGAGAAAGATTTACTCCTGTCAGTAATACATATCGAAGGCAATTCTGAAGACAGGATAGCTTCGAAATTTGAGTTACATCGCCCAACATGCTGACGAAGGTGATCTATAACATTGTAAACTACCAGTTTGTCTACATCTTCCTTGAAACCATTCAAGACTGTCTATATATTGACAACATGACAACAAGGGGTCCTTATTTTTATCATAGTGTGCGCATTATATTCAAGCAATTCAGTTGTAGTCTGTCCTTTAGACACTTTCCGAGTGCAAAAGGAAACATCAACGTGAGGTATAGTATGTTCTCAAACCTGGTAGGCTATACCTGACTTTAGTCCAATAACCCTTCCCCAATAACCCTGATGTTAATATTGGCCTCCGAAAAGGAAAACAGTAGTCAGATTCTCCTTATCCCCTTCGATAGTGAAATATGATTTCCCTAAACGTGTCCTGAGTGACATACATCTTTACAGATTGATTCTTGCTTCTACAAGTAAGCTGGAATTCAGGCCTCTATAGTAAGAAAGTCTAGGTCTAGGTTGAGTCCTGTCACACCTTATAATAAAGTCTCTTAAAAGTCTAGCAGAGGATTTTGGGAAACTTGCTCTAAAGAAGTTGGATTCTACACATTCTGAAGTACTGAGACTGGGGTTCTAACACACAAAAGTCAATTCTTCTCATTTGTTTCAATATATTCTTACAAAAAATGAAGTGCCGCATGGGCAGTATGGTGTCCTGGAATGCTCTAGATACTAGTCCATTGTGTTGTCGACACAGACGTGCGAGGTTACTGAAGAAGAAAGATTAGAAAAAGGTCACCGTGTATCTGAGTAATGTAGCCCCCACTACCTCCATGTATCTCCGCTATACTTAATGGAACAACTTTAAGGAAATTGATCATTTCTCGTCCTGTTGTTTTGAACAGAATTTATTGACTATGGATTCTCAGAGTTATTCCTTTTATAACTTTCCCTAATCCTGCAGTCAGCTATGTATCTTCTCAAAATCCACCCGTCCTCATTTTTGAAAAAAAAATTCACCACAAATGCAATCCTTACACAGACGCCAATCTGCTTAAAGTCCTGAATAATTTTAAAGCTTCAAATGACATCCATCCTATTCTTTATTCATCAGGTATCTGAGTTTTTCTTTTTCTCTCCACATTTGTTGACGCAATTGGTATTCGATCTCCTTTATCAGACGTACAACGACAATGCAATAAGGACAACGAAGACGAGAGCAAGGACACGCTTGACTACTTATATATTCGAATGAGTATCTGATCTGATAAGTTACTGGGTTTGGCGAGACGAGTGTATTGTACCTATATACATATATGTATGTTGCCATGTCAGTGTACAAAGGATTATTGTCCTCCCTTGACTCGGAACTGTCTAAGGATGAATGTTAAGCTCGATAGGTGCAAAAACTCCAAGGAAATATTCACTGTATACCTGGCAATGGAAAATCTCGTATTTTTCTTTACTTTATCGATCTAATGGAGCAAAGGATATAACTGGCTGTTTTAAGGACTAAAGAAAAATTAAAGTAGATGCTACTTAATGCAATATGAGCCGCATCATTGGATACTTAATCTGCTTCTAAGCATTTTGTAGAATGAAGCAGAGCTTAAGGGTGGATTTCTATAATGTAGACAATCCAGAGGCGAACAACTCCTAGATGTAAGTAAGCTACGTGAGTGTGCCTTAATTGCTAAAATATCAATTTCACATAGCGTGCTCAAAAGTTTTCCTATAAATTCGTACAAGTACAGTCGGATGTGCAAGCTAAGTGTGAGATGGAACTAAGGTCTGTGACTAGGACGTTATACATCTGAACGGGAAAAACTACACCTACCTAGACAAATCATTACCAGCAACATCAACGAAGCCTTCACATCCACTAATGGAAAGGAAGCAGAACTGCATACATTTTCGAAGAGCAAACTAGCTAAGCTTCAGAAGATTAGAGGTTCAATGTGGTATCCAACAAGGCTGTGCACTATCTCCACTATTATTTAGTACCACTAACTTTTATAAAAAGAAAAGTCCTTCGACAAGCTGAGCTCCTAAACTCTATCTTTTCATAACATTCCTTCCATGTGATTGCTGTTAGCAGCTAGTGCATATGATGCTAATACAAATCTTCCTGCTCTAAGAAATCGATGGACGAATCTTGTGGGAAGCCATTGTCTTTTTCGTACCATTTTTAACAAAACGTAGGTTTGGGAAGGTCCTTGGTCTATTACAGGTTTCTTCTATCAATAATTGGGATGCAACTCGACTAACTATCATGGGAATCGAAAAGATGTCCTCCTGAAATGTCACTGCCATGACTGTATAGATCCAACGACCTATACTGACTGCACAGTGAGACTCGAGACACTTGACAAAGATTCAACGATAAGGCTGTTTAGTGATGTTTCTTACTGAGAGGCCTTGGGAGTTAAAACGACGCTAAGACTAAATGAAGTCGGAAGCCAGGTTAGCTAAAAACTCTTGGGTCCTGTCTTTCAGATTCCGATCTTGCATGTTGATGGTGTTAAAGAAAGAAGGATGAAGTCATTAGCCACAAGTCCTAAGGAAATGTATAAGAGGTCCAACCAGCTTTCTGTATAAAGAATGGTTTATCTCTCCTTCAGGATCTAGAGTTTAAATAGCTTCAAAATGCAGATTCGAGGCACAGTGTGATTTTACTAACATGACAAGAATGCGACATAACATTCAAAAGAGAGTCCAAGGGTTAATTTTTTCCAAACGACAGGCAAAAAATGGGATCTGCAACGAATATCTCACTGCCCCTTTCGCAGACATCGTAACTATCTAGCTAAGGTCCATCGTATAGCTAAACTGGCTATGTGTTTTTGCAAACGACCTTTGTAAAAGCTGGTTGAATTGAAAAGAGGAAGAATCAGCTCTTTCCCGTAGAGGAAGCTTCATCATATCAAGGAAATTATTTCTTCGCCAGTACATATGTATATAAGCTCCTTTTGGTTCAACCAATAGATTGAGGACACTAGATCCTGTGGTATCACAATGGGTTTGTTCTGCTCTAAGTGTGGATGCACTTCCTAAACCAAACCAATGCGATCAAGTTTTCTAGAGAATTCGTTAATGTCTTTCAAATCTTATGGATCTTCCGGATACCGGATACCGTATACCCACTGGAACACATAGATTGCAATCCGGATATTTGTGGTCTCCATTGTCCATGGAGAGGAAGGCACAAACCTGCGAAGTAGACTGTTGACAACTTTGGCAATTTCATACTTAAAAAGCAATGCGCGCGATGTGAAATTCCCTCATCAAATTTAAATTTTCAGTTCAGTTCAGTTAAACTTTTTTAATTCACGACGACCGACGGCACGGTGGTGTCCCCGTGCCACCAAACCGAGAATTCACCTTTGTTGCAGATCCTCTATAGAAAATATGTGCAAACTTTTTGTGTTAAACATTAACTAGCTGGGTCCGCTTTGGAAAACATTTCGAAACAATAGTATTAGTTGCCCCAACAACTCCATAAACATTTGCACACTCCAGTGTACACTGTATCTGTGTCTGAACATTCAAAATTAAAGGTTCCGTTTGGATTGTATAACTTAACGAGGATAAAGTGGCCCACTACAAGGATGTTGTTGTTATGACATGATGGTTTTGTGTAACCAATTTTTGTATTGCCAAACGTTCCAGCTGTCAATGATTTCGAATTTGCTGTTAAGCACCCAAGCATGGCCAGAACGATTCGCAGAATCGTTACCTAAATGGCCAATTGCTTACTGTTGCGTGGATTGTGTTATGCCATATTCCATAGGGTGCATTCCATTTTCACAGGCTCCTGGAACAGTGGGCAGTAAATCGGTTGGGCTCCTGCGAAATGTTTCTTTCAATCAACCTCGCAATAATGTCGGCCCGCCAAAAGCGAGTGTGACATAAAAATGCCACAGGGATGTGTGGTATCACAATCTGGGCCGCAAAGAAGCTTGTTTGTATTTGTTTTGTCCTATTTGAGTTTATTATTCGGTTGGTAGATAAAATAAGACATAATGTTCACTTTAATTTTATGGCGGCAATTGCGGCTGTGTTCTGCTTCGGCAAAGTGGATCTTAATTTATGTCCAGGATTCGAGTTATGATGATAACATGTGTGTGTGTGAAGGGAGATCCTTGGTAATTTTATGATTTAACAATTATGATGGAATTAGGATGTGTGCTTGTATTGGAAATGATATACTTCAATGCGAAGCTTGGAGCTTGTGCGAGACGTGGGTAGGTTTTACTTGAGTTTGATGATGTATTTCTGGTTAATACTTCGAGATCTAGAGGGAGGTCCTACTCCAGGAACAATGTTCGAATATTTTATAAATAGGTAGGAGAAATCATTCAAGAAAACAAGACTCAAGCAGAGACCTGTACAAATGATCTCAATACGTAGTTGATTCACAGTCGGTGTTGAGGAAATATAGGAACCACTCCTACAGACTGTTAAATAGGAACGACGACCTTAATTCTATTGTTAAACAAACCAAGACTCCCACTCCACTCGACCAGAATGAAGTGAATATAGCAATATTCAAGTTTAAGTTGTACAACGACCTACCGACCGAAATACTTCAGGCAGTGGGGTATGATTTGGTGAGGAGCTCATTTCCAAACTCATTTCCTAGATCTGGTTAGAAGAAATATGCCTGATGAATGAAAACTCGTTTGCCCGATTCATAGGAAAGGAGAACCTGCTTAACTCCTCGAACTGTAGAGCCTCCTTAGCATCGCATAAAAGAATCTATTGCATGCAATGCAAACAATCCAGAGACTATTCAAAGACGTATACGCCGCCGAGTTAGGTTAAAAAAAAAAACAAGCTTAGGCTTAGTTCTTACTAATACTGCCCTCCATTGGCGAGATTTACCTCTGATAAGACAGGTTATATTCTGGCCTTTACTCTTAGTACAGACACGCTTAGCTCCTGCAGCGTTAGGAGCAGAAAAATTTTAAAAATGTAAAATTTTTTGCAGAAATATTACGTATACGCCACCAACTTATGCTTAGTTTTTGGTAATTCTGACGTTAACTGAGAAGATTTACCTCAGAGAAGAGAGGTTATAATCTGGCCTTTACTCTTAGTACAGACACGCTTAGCTCCTGCAGCGTTAGGAGCAGAGAAATCGAAAAAATGTAAAATTTTTTGCAGAAATATTACGTATACGCCACCAACTTATGCTTAGTTTTTGGTAATTCTGACGTTAACTGAGAAGATTTACCTCAGAGAAGAGAGGTTATAATCTGGCCTTTACTCTTAGTACAGACACGCTTAGCTCCTGCAGCGTTAGGAGCAGAGAAATCGAAAAAATGTAAATTTTTTTGCAGAAATATTACGTATACGCCACCAACTTATGCTTAGTTTTTGGTAATTCTGACGTTAACTGAGAAGATTTACCTCAGAAAAGAGAGGTTATAATCTGGCCTTTACTCTTAGTACAGACACGCTTAGCTCCTGCAGCGTTAGGAGCAGAGAAATCGAAAAAATGTAAAATTTTTCGCAAAAGTATGACGTATACGCCATCGACTTATGCTTAGTTTTTGCTAAGTCTGCTATGTACTCAAAAGATTTACCTCTGAGAAGACAGGTGATAATCTGGAATTTACTTTAAGTATAGATACGCTTAGATCCTGCACCGTTAGGAGCAGAAAAATTTTAAAAATGTACAATTTTTTGCAGAAATATTACGTATACGCCACCAAAATTGTCAAATAAGACAAAAATTTCAAAAAAAGTACGGGACAGATGACGAAGTCTCAGCTTGATGTGTAAAGAAATAGCTCGGTTCGAGATGGTTCTACATGCCACAATGCAGGCCAAACAATTGATCTAAGGGGGAAGTTCAGTAATAGTGTAATCTCGAGAAATAGTCCGGTAGAATAGTCAATTTGACGCCATTGGATTACTTTCTCTGGAGATTTGTAAAATTTCATATCTTCGCCTAGAAACCAGAAACAATTGAGCACTTGAAGGCCAACATTCGACGCGTTATCGCCGATATACAATCCGATTTATTGAGAGTAGTATGTGTAAAAGTGGACACCAAGATTACACCGTATATGGGCCAGTCGCAGCAGCCACATGACCAAAGTCATACTCAAGCATTAATGCCATAAAATTATCTATCAAATAAAATTCATTTCATGGACATTAAGAACATTTTTCTGTACGTTATTTCAATTTAAAGTTCTCCGCCTCTAAAAAATAGCACCCTTTCCAATATAGAATTCACAGAAGTTCGTTCAGCTGCTGATGTACGCAGACAATATCGACTTGAAAAGCTCCTAAAACTTTAAATTTGAACTCGACAGTCTATCCTATGTATCTATCGAGACACAAATCCCCCAGACCAAGGCGCACTACTTTGGGGAGTCCTTCACATCTTTCGTTTATTTAAAAAGCAAAACCAAAGTTCAAACATTATAAAATCCTTTCACTCAGCTGATGTATCCTTGAACGTCTACTCCTCGCTCACATTTACGTTCAATCAGAATCAAAGAAGATTGATTTGAAAGCCCAAAACAACATCCATTCCGCCGCCACCGGAGAGAGTGCGCATACAAATGTGTCCACTTAACTTCGACAGCCCCCTCACTGTTTCCATTTATATCCCACCACCCATAAAGTGAAACATCCTTCTGCAGAGGATCCCCAGTAAATTTCGAAGGCGTTAACTTTTCTGAACCAAATTAGCATAGGAACCATTGTGGGTGGTTTGTTTTGGTAATGACTTGACAACGACGCTTGTATAGTAGATGTGTTCTCTTCCAAAGTACCCTTGCATACGAAAGGAATTCAAAAAAAAAGTGCCCTTGGACCTTTCGAATCTCCTTAAAAACTCTGGCCCCCTCATTTCACAGCAACGATGTCCTCAGCGTTGAGAACTTATTTATATCAAAGATATTACATCGTTCGGGTACCAAAGATGGTACGAGGAGCAGGAAAAAAAAAAGGGGAAAGCATCCAGGCAGACATTAATCTCTGAAATCGTTCAGTTACCTCGATCTATCTACTGTTCTAGTGGCTGTTTGCTCCTTGTAGTGATTGTCTTTACATTTTCTTTTTTTTTTCTTCCTTGCTGTTGTTGGGTGTTGTCCTTTGTTTTGTTTTTAATCTCTGATTGTTTAGCTTATCGAAAAGACGGAAATTCATTGGAGCGTAGGAGTTGTAGTACTCACCCTAGAGCGATACAAAAACACTGATGGGACAAAGGTCCTTGCGTAAATGCGATTTTCCAATCAGTTGCATAATCTTGAATTTCCTTTAGTCGCCCCTTCCGTCGTTGGGTCGTGTTCTTGTCCACGGAAAGGAGTAAGCCGAATGATGACAGTGGGATGTCTTGCTTTTTATTTAATCTCAAGGTAAATAGGTTACTTTGGGTTCCCCCTGAAGTGTACTTGTAAGTACTTGAAGGATCAGCGTTTAGGAAGTGTAGGAACAGTGCTGAGCTGTTGTTTATTGTCAGCTACGTGTAATTGTGTTTTTGCCTCGATGGAATATGTTTTTTGCAACACAAGAAACGAGATGATACGGATTGGATTCCGATTTGCGGCTGCATTTCACAGACCAGGACCTTAGTGTTATCCATCTCTGCCTTATCTGTTCTTACACTCCAACTGAGGAGCAGAGACTTCCTGGTAACCACATTGAACACTGACCATCAATTCAAATGAAATGCATACCCAACCTATGCACCTGAGTTTAGCCCCAAGGGTATCGATTTCGTTGATTCCTTTGAATCCCTGCATTCGGATGCAGGATGAACTTGCCTGTGGTGTAACACTTGTCATGGATTTTCAATTGCACTGAAATTAATTAAATGGATTGACACTTAGTTTGTCGGTAGATTCTTGTCCGTTCGGGTTAGGCGAAGGCTTTGTGGTTGGACGGAGGGAAGTTTGGCCTTAAGGGAGTTAGCTGGTACTCATGTAAATCATCCTGACCAGTGAATAAGTGTTATCATCGATTTGATGTAAGGATTTGGGTCAAATTCGTTTAGGAAACTGCGTTGTCTGATGGTCGTGGTGACCTTAGCTTTCAGGATACTGGCAGGATATTGAAAGTTCATGTTGAAGGCTGAAAATCTTTGTTTTGACTGAGTCCATCTTTAACGTGGAGTCGGTCATGATTTTTTAAAATTCCTGGAAATGGAATAAGGCTTATGATAACCATGAGATACAAAACAAAGAAGAGGCAAAGACCTTGGGTTCAGGAGAGGGTTGGACACTCGATGTTACTGACAATTGGCGAATGAAAAGTATATCAACAAGGTCACTGTATAACTTTCACAAAAGAGTGACCATACTTCGCTGGCATACACAAGATAGGGCCCAACTAGAATATGGTAGATGGACTTAGTGACACGCGTTCGGACAAATCCTCAGATAAGTGTTACCCAAAGCCAAGTGATGAGTTGGATTCATTAATGAGATTCTCAATCTAAAAACCCACATCGCATGCAGAAGTAACTAATGACAGAGGCTTATAGCAGTCGAAATAGACCCTGGCAGGTGCTGAAAGCAGCTTGTAATAGACCAGCATATATTGACATTGAGATCCAATTTTCAAGTATAAGAGAGACTTAGTTCGAAATGTTGTTCGTTAAATAAAGGGTAAATATCAATGGTCCAAAGTGACTGGCTTGAGGGACACCAGACTCTGCTTTAATAGGATGCTTTTTTGTGGATCATGATAGAGTCTTCCATAATCTGGGGAAAAACTTCCTACGAGGTTATAAAATGAATATGGTAACAAAGGACTGAGTCCAGAGGGAAATACCCCACAGGAAACTGATCAAGACCATTCACTGGGACCATCAGTGCAATCAGAACCACGGCACCTTCAGCTTTTGAAACTATTCTGACTCTGGTTCTATTAGTGCAACTAAAGAAGATCTATGAAGGGTGTCCTATGTTTCAACCAATCCAAGCTTTGGAAAGAAAACTACATTATTATGAGCTGGGCTTACGGACATATCTAGACAGGCTATGCAAACAGTCAACTTGGACAGTATCTCGATTTCTACTGAAGCCGGCGGGTTAACAACTGATGAAGGTGTGGACTCTGTGGTGCACCCATCTGAACCCAATAGTTCACTTGCTTAAACCACGGTAGGGTTGTGGTTCAAATAGAAGTAGAAGTACCACGAGAACTATCCACGAAACTAGACTCTAGAAAGATGATCGACGAGCCGCCCTTAGGGCCATTTCATCAACACTATAGTCATCTACTCCAAAGTCGTAACCCGGTGACATTAAGAGGTCAACATTTTTACAACAAATCACTCATTTGGGCCCCAAGATACTGTAGTAACCAATGGATAGAACTGGAAATGGATTTAGAAGGAGAAGGAGAAGGGTCTGAATAGGACCTACCAGTGGACGTTACTTGTGTTCCACAGCCTGTTGTTCTTATGAAATACAAGAGCTCCTATTATGGATTAAACGCTCATCTCGTTGTATCTCTAGAAAACTCTTATGATAACCAAAAGATGACAACAGAAAACCAAGCAAATTCTACTGATTAACAGTCCGAATTCTGCACTGTTCATAGAGACTTTTACCAGCTACAACCTTATGGTGACCCACCGAAGAAGATGGCGACTAACCACAGATGACCTCTGTGGAAGCTATGGCGATATGTATGAAGAAAAGGGAACATCTCCCTACCTATGCGTATGTCCAACACTGCACCCTTGTGCGACCTGTCAGGAAAGTCACCACTAATCATCCTTAAATTTATGACAACCTGGGATTGGTTCACGGAGGCCCCACGGAGCTATTCCAAAACTAAAATCAACTTTCCACGACAATAATGCACAATGAATCCATTATTGATCCGAGTGCTGACTGCAAATGCAGCTAGGATTCTTCTACCAATCCAGGATCTACAATGAAACACTCGCGACTCATCCAGTAGAAGCCTCTACCTAAGGCTTGGCGTATCCAAAATCAGACCCTGCCTCACGTCAACATCAATCTCTTTAATTGCGTCAGCACATTTGCTGAAGGAGAAGTCCTTTGCCCAATATTATCACAGACAGTATTACCGGAAAAAAAAATTCTTTTACTAATATGTCCTTTGAAGTAACCACCCACCTGCTCTTACCACCGCCAGGATTACAAGGGAATTAATTATCCCCATAGCCAGCAGAAAATAACGAAAATAAAATTAATCACCCAAGCAACAAGGCCCAGATGACGATGATAGATGCCACACATTTCGCTCCCTGGCCTCCCCCGCACAAGCAGGACACATTTAAACTAAAAACAACAATCTAATCTGACAGGACCAATATTGATTTGTTTTGACGCAAGTCAGTGTTCTGTCATCGGTACGACAATGAGGCAGCAGGACACGCACAAGATGTGCGTCGCATCTACAAGAATGTCACCGATTATCTTTTATCTTGTTCAGTGGTTCGGATATGATATGTTCCATAAACAAGATTTGCTTCGGGGTTCACGAATTACATTGACAACGTCACATCGAATCACTCAAGTGTGCACATAGGACACCTTTTCATCCAAACTACATAGTTCGGCTTTAAAGCTGGATAAAGTCTCATTAAAGGACTTCGGGGCAGTGTTTCAGATAGGTCAGTTCTTGAGAGTCTCCTTAGGAACTGAAAGTCCTTCGTCCTGCCTCTGTGGGCTATCGCAAAGTTTTCTTATCATTTCATTATGTTGCACAATAACTTTTCCATTTGTGACATTTGGAAAAGTTGCTGCATTATTTCATAATTCCTGGACCTCAACAAAAGGATGACAGACATCGCATGGGTACCTGCAGTGTAAGGTAGAATTTTACTAATAAAAGTTTGTCTGCAGCACTTTGTAACGGATGCTGGGAACTTTTCAAAGCAAGGGATTTCAAAGTCAATTTATTGCATTATTTTCCGAAGGACGAAGGATACGTTTTTCCTTTCGCCGACTTCTTTCCAATTAGGCATGGTCAGCTGGGAGGGAAGTTTGCTGTGTAAATGAAAATCTAGTGACGGTTAGCGGCTACGATTGGGCGAATTGTTTTGACAACAATGGACTGGGGATAGTCAGGGTAATTGTTGGCATCTGCTGAGTAATTATACCCGAAAAACCCTCCTCTCTAATCTGAGAATATGAAAGGATTTTCCATGTTTAATCCCTTCTGTCTTCATGTGGCTTGTCAAATGCTGCGGAGGATTTTCGGTCCTAAATTGACATTTATTACGCAAATCAAAAGTTTAATGTGCCTCGCATATGTTAACCTAATGTCGTTTCAACCCTCCGCGCAGAGAAAAGACAATTACATCTGCAAACCCAGTGTCTGAGTGAATGTCCTTAGGGGGCGTATACGTAACATTCTGTTCAGTAAATTGTTTCATGAAAATTCATTAAAAAAAAATTTACAAAATCATTTGACCTGCAAGGGCATGGCATAAGTGAAACTTCTGCAGTTCTATATGGTGGGAGATAGACCGAAAGCGATGTGTGGTAACTTGGCCTGGTGGCAAGTCTATGAGATTCACAGAGATTCAAAGAATTACCTGCACCAGGATCTCTGCACAATTAATATGCTATACGTAAACTAGCACCCATAGTCGTACTGGCCAGTTCCGTCAAACTATCTGACTTTCAGACATCAGTGTTTTCCAAGCTGAGTTTTTGGCAGTGACAATAGCTGGTAAAGAAGTTGGAAGGATGGCACTGTCACACGATGATACTATCTAAACACGCAGCACATGATACGATGGTGCGAATTTTTCTGGGCTTAGGAGCATGGTTTATCTCGACCTTTGATCTGAAGTAAGCCGCAGTAGTGACTGTAGTATAGCAGGACTCTTAGAGCGTCTGTCAGGATCTACCATAGTACGCCTGTGGTGCCTATGGGTGCTGTTCTTTGTCCCTTACTGGGTTTGGATAATAATATAGGTATTTGTAGGAGTACCCGTCTACTAGGAGATTCGATTAGTTTTAGTGCTGGGCATAGAGGCTATCCAGAGACATACATCAAAGGGCAGCTCCTGATAGTCGGTATGAACTATGGATTTGTTATTCCTTGAATTTTTGTAGCTTAAATGATATGATTGATTGGAATGATCCTTGGATGGAATCTTATTGAGTCTACCGCAGTTTTTGAGAGTTTCAATTGATTGGCAATAATCTACCCAGTTTGTTTGTATATTGTAAGACACTCTGTGTAAGGATGGCCTTAACTACACCTGCAGCAAATACTCCTCTTATCAGTTTCCTGAAGTTGGAGAGTTCCTCGTTTATAAGGAAGAATTTTCGAGCAGTAGAATGGCCTTAAAAGTTGTCTTAGAAAACTGAAGCTGTACATCGAAATAGGATTGATCACAGGGTAGTGAATCTTGGCTATTATAGCTATATGAACTAGAATTGATCGAGTCCTCAATGAGTCCTCATTGTGCTGATTGAGTTTACTGAATCTAAAGTGGCCTTGCTACTTATGCAGAGATTGTAATGGTCATATTTACAGACCTTTGACTAGACTATGTGCAAGTAAGGATTACACAATATTATGCTCCAACGCAATCATTGCAAGGCGTGAAATCATATAATTCTCCAACAATACTGTCTTGCAGTAAAAATCACCAAAGATCTTGTCATAGTTTGAACTGCATCCGATAGAAGCCTCAGTTCACTTCTGGTTTCAAATACGGACCACAAGATAAGACATTCATTAAAATCTGACTTAGCTATCCAAGAAAAGAATAAAATGGAAGGCAACTATCGCAATCATGGCATTAAAGAACTACACGCCTGAACGATCATTAAGTCGGAACTAGAGAAGAACCATAGGCCATAGGTGTTGGCAATACCCACAGCAATTCTGAAATAGAAAAGAAAGCAACTTGAAGATAGACTCAATGCTGTAACAGCAGGCTTTCGAACCGATCCTATACATCAACAGTTTTATTCAATAGCCTTCTCCGATACTAATTACACCTCGGTTGTGTTTCTTTTCGTATAGTACTGTGTCTAGCGGCAACTTATGCCAGAAATCAGCTATAAACGAGTTGTAAGGATATCTGCCAAAGGTTCAGTAGGACTTTAGACGCTAAGAGCATTCACATCACTTCTATTATACTGGAAACCGATGAGATTGCTATACAGATCTGAATCTATGACCGATTATCACTCATCTTCACTCAGGACTTCCATTGACTATTAAGTTTCTTATGATGAAACTTGTACGCAGCATGACCCTCCAGGATGTAGGCAAACTTAGAGAATGTCTGTAAGAAATCAGCGGAATTCTTGCTGTTTTGACCAGAAAAAACTTAGTGGATTCCTGTCTGACTATATCTCTTTTAAGCATCATTTCAAGGCTCATTCGCAATGCCAATTCAGTTGTGAAATCCTTAAACAAGGCCAATCTCATAAATCCTCGCTCGCACTTATGTACTTACTAACTTAAAGGTCTTAACATATAGACTGCTGGTTCAGATTCTGAACTAATTCTAAAGTTTTTTTACCCACTCTTCCGGACTCTTCCCCAGGAGATGGAAAACAGTTTTTCTCCAGCCCATCCCTAAGAAAAGGCGATTCTTCATCTGCCGTCAGTTTATAAAATATTTCAAAGGCATGTAACAAATTTTGGCTTCGAAGAGTCTCTGCTTGAATAGATTACTTGTTTTGGAGGTTTTTAAATCTCCCACCTACCATACAAATGTTGGCGTGCCCCAAGGCTCCGTTGTGTCGCCTATTCTCTTTCTTATATCAGTAAATTCCTTTGCTCGGCCTCTCATATTCGTTCCCAGACTCTCTGACGTGCTCTTTGGGCTTAGAATGGTAGCGACAGCGTATGTTATGTTCCTTAAGTTTCAACCTTAACAGGATACCGAAAAACTTTATACTTTCGGCACGTGTGTCAATAACAATCTTTCTAGGAATGATTGTGTATTCAACGTCGCTAAGAATGCTATGAAACGTTTCGGACTCCTCAAAAACTACAAAGAATACTTGACCCCTTCAGATCTGACTGCAATATACGTATGAGCTACACATCCGCCCAAGCTCGAGTATAATGCTCACCCCTTGTCCATTGCATGCCACTTGTGAAAAATTCGAATACTAGATGTGAAATTTGAAGGTCGTTGCCATTGACTCTATTCCTGGAGTCGTCAACAGGTATGTAGGTCATTCATATCCGAAACTTGTTGTTGGTTCGTAGCTTTCATGATGAAGAGGTTACTCTGAAGCACAACCTTCTACAAGGACAATAGGTTCGATGAACGAATGCCTCTACCCTACTTTAGGGATGCGAGCACTCCTCTGTGAAGGTCCTAGCTTACAGTATATGTCTCGCATCGACTGACTTATGGAATATACCCTTCCACAGTCCATAGGTCCCATCGCAGGACTCCGGGCAATGAATAAACTATCCGTTGCAGATATTCCTTAAATTTTAAATTAAATTTTAATTATTTTCAATCGTTCAGTTAAAATCCCATAAACACGATAAAGGAAAACACGCCGTCGTCATCATCGTCGTCCTTCCAACAACAAAAAATGACAGACAAAGTTGTTTTCTTTTTGCTGCAACAATATCCTGTGAGCCCTACCACAGCCACCACCACACAAAAAAAATATAAAAAATAAAAGTCAGAAACAACTTTTGCCAACATCGCACTAATGGCTTCTCTACGAAGTTTTTAATGACTGCGAATCCATGTTCATCGTTTTTCCAGGATATGGTGGCTGCTCCTGGGGGGAGGAATGGAAAATTATGACACAAAATGAATTTCTGTCGTTTCTCGTTTTCGTTTTAAGCAAATCAAAGTTTTTTTTTTCCTTTTCTTCTTCCCTACATGAGTACGTTTGTTGGTATCCCTTCGGGGGGGGCGACTGCCAGAATTGAATGTAACGACATAAAATATGGCACTCGGGCTCGGGACGTACTCGCAGCTAGTAGGTGCACACTCAAGGACTTCTCTTAAATTTGAACGTGTTTACTCGGGGAATGTAATATGGTTTAAATGAAATAATAAAAACATATTTTACATTCATTGAGAGTTGTTACAACTTTTTCCTTTGCGTTGTGTTGTAAAAGTGAGACTTTTTTACTGGCTTTGCAGGATGAACTTGTGCTGCGGTGGGATGCGATGGGTGATTTGTACCTTCAGAGTGCTCTATCTTGCACAGATACACACATTTGGTGGGCTATGGAGTGAAAATATTTTTCTGCCTCCTAATTAAAATTTAAGCACCGAAGGATACGGAAATGTTGGTCTGGAAAAGTTCAAGGTTGAGCTCGGAGGGGAGTGTGTGTGAATGTCCTTAGAATGTGATGAATTGCTTTATTCCTGGAACATCGTCCAAATCATGTTCCATCGAAATTTTCTGCGAAAAATATTCATATGTAGTTACAAACTTAGGGAATTACCGGACTAGAAGGACTAAAAAGGAAGTAAAAGTCGACCTGGGAGGACTTGAGTGTGAGTCAGGACAGTGTTAGCTGTAGTGCACTTAGAAAAAAGAGTGTCCATTGCGAGGCAGCTACGGCAGGAACTATTTGCCTTTTAAGGCACCCAGCCCAATACGTTTATACAAGCTTTGACCCAGCAAGCTTCTGATTAAGAGGCATTAAAAAAGATGAAGGTCTGGGATGTTATTATTTGAGGGCGACGAGAGTCTCAACCCCTTGAACCCAAATTACCTTGCTTTCAGTCAGTTCGAATGGGGTAAGATTAAAGGAACAAGCTTCATGCAATCCTTTTTGCTAGAACTGTTCTATAGTGACCGTACTATATACATATGTGATGAGGTAAGACGAGGAGCTGGTCAAACTTTCGCTCAGAGATCAAAAATATAAACATTTTACGCCAATCGTACATATAAGACCCAGACTGTACCTTCTCGTAACCACCTCGAAAGTTTGTTAGACTTTTGGTGTAGCCTGGGAATCAACCGTCGAACCTTTCGCACAATAGTCCAACGAACTACCTACTGAGCCACGATATGCCCTAGTAATACAAGAAAGGTTTTAAAAAACACCGTATCCTTGAACACCGAAAAAATGCAGTTCAGAACATTGAGAAAAGTCTGAGCCTTATGACGAGCTTCATTTTTAATAGAATCTGCCTGAGACAGAACCCTACATTGAAATACTTGAGTGTACCATTGGGCAGAACGCTGATGAGTAGGCTCTATCTAATCAAGGTTGCTGCTAAAAGCATTTTGGATGTTTGCCCAGAAGTCGAAAACTCCACTTGGAAAAGATAACTCAACTTGGTCAGAAGCTCAAAGCTCTAAACCTGGTTACTACAGTCTTCTAGTTAGATGCTTTGAGCCGTAGTGCGTAGTATACATCCAGGTACCAATAAGCTTTGTCACCAACTCTTCCATACTTTGTAACATGGCTCCATCACTGCTGAGAAGAAAAGAGTCTCTTCTAAGAAAAGCACGTCTTTCTATGGAATGACAGACAAGGTAGAGAAAACAGAAACGAAAATTGGCAGTCGGAGGTCGAACTAGGTACAAATGACGGATTTGGGCAAACTAAACAAAATACGAGCTTCCACAGGCATGGCTCATAGGCATGTGGTCCTCTAGTTCAAATGATTGAATGAATATATACGCCTTCCAGGCCAAACCTACCTAAAAACGAAGATCTTGATGCAACAGCCTTTCTAGGGATCTAGATCATTTATTTCTTGTTCACAAGATAGTCCTTGTTCCATCATAAGGCCTGGGACCATTAGGTAGAGTTTCTTCCAGATGCATTCTAAAGAAGATATATGGGCGATGAAGAGTGAGGAACTCATGCTATACCTACACACTCTTTTGTAGGTACTAGGTTCTATTCGTCGATGTTTCTCATTAGAAGCCTACTTCTTTAACAATATAAGCAACTGGCTTCAATATCCTCCAAAACTGTTAGAATATCTGGCTTGAATTGTACCACGCGAAGGTAGGACCAAGAGGTTATTATCTGGTTCGGTGGCGTATGTGTAACATTTTTTTTCCACTTTTTTGGTTAACAAATTTTCCGTTTCCATTATACTTTGCGAGGCTGCTTGTGCTTTGGATGCACAGAAAGAGAATACCTGGACAAAGAGAATAGAAGACAAGGAATGTGTGGTTCGGTGGCGTATGCGAAACCTTCTATTTTATACATTTTTTGGCTATTTGTAGTTCTTTCTAGGGGTCTTCGATCGAAGGATCTACCCAGGATCTTCAGGAAACATAGTACACTCACGTTTGCTAGCGATTCTTGTGTATGGTAAACACGTGGATCGATAGCAGATGACAGAGCCGAGGCTGGAATCAACACAATCATGGCAATATCTTTACTATAGAACTATGTCTCAGAGAAAATGTATGTAAGTAGATCTATCACAAACAAGCCACTAAGTCCTACGAAATAACATCAAAACTAGTATGGGACTGCCTTCAACTACCATTCCATTTGGGTTCCAGGACATAGCGGACATTAAGGTAATAAAATTGAAGGCTACTACCGAGACAAGGATCTGAATCGGCTCTCATGATCCCTAGACCATTCTGTGCATGAATAACAGGCTTACAATCCAAGAAGGAACCAACTCCTAGATCTACCCAGAAGTCAGATCTATTTGGTCATAGGATTCCTTACTGGACACTGTCACCTCATGACTATGGAAATAATCCAAGATAACACTTGCAGAATGTGCAACGAGATCGAAGAATCAGCAGAACTCATTTTGTGTCCTTGTAACTGTTGAACCAGAATTCCTTATAAATCCTACAAATCATAGCTCACTGAAAAATCTACTTGGATTTATCCTCAATTTCAGGTATCATAAGTGAGCTCTAATTTGGAAGAAATCACGAGAGGCTTGCCTCTGGACGCAGTGATATGGTGACGTGCTTCTAGCTCCCCTGTTTAATCCTATATCTGGGATCCTTGATGGCTTACAAAAGAAGCAATGAATTCCTTTATTCTATAGTTAAACCCATGCCCTACAGTTCGATTTTAAAAGCTATTATCTGAGGATCACCTTTCACAAAACGCAGACTTCCTGACTCACAATTGAGTCAGTGACGAGTAGGGCTCTACTCTGCACTGCTCGCCCTGCTTTGATCTGTTTTCGGAAAGACGTAGATACAATGAAAAAGAGCACCTCTGCGACCAATCTATTTCTGTAAATCACAGCTCGAGGCGAATTCATCCCTTCTACGTCCTGAAACCCATCTACAGAAAGTATCCCTATACCATTTTTTGAAACGAAGTCATTTTCTAATTAGTGTAAATTCCAGTAACGAAGGAAAAACACGTTCGTGCGTAGGTCTCCACTATTCCACACACTTGTTCGCTTGCTTGTGATATTTTCCCGGGCCAGGGATTTTCGGGAAGAAAAAAACATCCTTAGGCAATGCAGCTTCATTAGCGTTCTAGTCCCCTATCTTACCAGCAACGGACAGCGACCATTTCCTGCTAAAGGACTCGCAATTCTTAATCAATTGGGGTTCTTGCAGTCAAGTACTCGTACATAGGCCAGTTTTTGGCCGCAGGCCGAGGTATACAATTTCTTCTTAATTAAGGGATTTCTCTTCTTCTTTTTTTTCTCTCTCCGGATCGAGTGGTTCAATTAGTCCATCGCTAGGAGATAAAAGATACTTAGGACGTGGAATGAGGTCAAAATTTGAATTTTTTCCTTAATAAGGAAAGGAACCTTAAATTTTCGACCATATGTAGTCCTGTAAACGTAGATATTCCGCTGTTAATTATTAATTTGCTTATTCCGTTGAACTAGGACTCACGTGGGAATAAGTTCTTGGAAGCAACTTTCCCTACAGCCTTGAGGGGGAATTGCCTTCGATTCAATAAATCTGCGATAAACGAAATTGTGTGTCAGTCAACTTTGTTGTTTCGCAAGTTTTTCTCTCTTTTTTGGGCGACTATTTCGAGGTTAATTAGTAATATGTTGGACATACTTCACGGACATGGCGTGTAATGTATTAATTACGTTCCACAGGACACCCAACATGTGTTTTTCTTATGTCCTTGTCGTCATTAGGTCGTGATGAGATGTACGATAGTACATCCTACACAGTAATCCGCATTTTTATGGCACAATTCCGCACGATATAATAAACTATCTAGAAAGCAGTAAAAATGTTAAAAAATTGATTCCATCTGAGTGGAAAATATGTACGCGTATGTGGGGGGAAACGTTCATTTCATTGAGGAGTAGGATGGAGTTTCTAGGAAACATTTTAAAGTATCTATCGTTCGTGTTCACATAAAGACTTCGGGCTATAACATCACAAATGGAAATGAAATGTATCGCACAGTATTATAGCGGAAGGGGAGATTGAAAAATATCGGAGAAATGCATTTTCTCCATCATTGAACAGGAGCATATTTGAGATTGAGGATTACTCTCAACGTGGTTCCATACGTCAGGCAGGAACCGAATGCTTTATGTTATTTTTCTTGGAAATAGTGCTGAGGAGTTCATATTAAATGTGTGTGTAGGTAATAGAGGTAAGGTATGTATATATGTATGTATATTTCATGCGAGCAGGGACATCACGCAACTGTCAGGCATCCAAACAACAAGCCAAGGTACAAAGCCAGAAAATCGAATCGATTCACATACGAAAGGACTGACGAAAAAGACAAGTCTCTCCTGGCTCTACCAGCTCCTTACTAGCTTACATGAGCATAAATAACTAGGAAAGGCTGACTGGGTCAGACAGGGCTAGAAAGACAAGACTGAATATACAGCGTCATTCATTCTCGGGTTTCGAAAGTACAGCTAAATGAAATACACACAGGAATACATCGTTGTGCACCTGTCTAAATAGAAATAACCATCCACACTCCACTCCGGATGTAATGATGCTACGCGACAAAGCTCATCAAATACTTTCCCAGGTAAACGTCTCCTTCCCTCAACTTGGTCAAAACCTTTGATTTGTCCTGTGATATTCCTAAGAACCCTGAAGAAATCTATGAGTGAGTTTTTTTCCCAGGTTTGAGTGTCAGATTGACGAAGATTTTAAAGATCTCCTATTTTTAAATTGCCTTTAGTGACAATAAGCTACTAAATCAAATTTTTACAACAAAATCCTCAAACTATCTAAAAAAGAGCCAACTTCCCAAGTGATTCAGTATAAAGAAGCAGAAAAAAAATAAGTCCCTCTAATTTAAGAAAGAACTACTAAAGTGTTAAGTTTAATAAAAAATTTTATTTTTAATTGATGTCAATAGACAAGTCCCTTAAGTTCTAAAATACAAAATTTATAATCTTTGATTGAATGCTGTCCGTCATCCTTAGGTGGAGTCGGAGTTGCGTCGACAGTGACGCTTCCTTAGGTTTCGGGGTCGATCATCCTCATCTGAGTCGCTCTCGTACGTCCTTGTGTGCTGATAGTGGTCTTGGCAGGACTCTTCATCAGTTGACACATCTACTGTATTGGAATGTGGTACCGAATCTGAGTTATAAGACACTGCTTCAGGCTGTTGAATTGGCTCTGGCTCTGGCTGTGTCCCTTTCCTTCGTTTGATAAGACTGACATGACAAAGCTCCTTCCTATAGCACCTACATAGCGAAGCAAACTTTTTCTGTGCTGCCATAAGTAGTCTGTTACTGTCGTAGTAGAGTTTTTGTATCTGGGCCGGTTGTCCGTACAGACCACAATATTTTCTTGATTCCTCGAAGCTGTTGTCCGGTCCGATGGATTCCATATCCACTGTGTGCAGCTGTGTCTTGCCGAATTGGAGATTCTTCACCAAGATTTCGTAGTACACTCCTTCACATTCTTGTTGTGCTTGCCGAAACACAGTCTCCAGGGCGTGGAATAATGGGTCGTCTGTCATACTGTCTTTATGATTTGCGTAGCTACCCATGTTGGTGTTATAAGTTCTGAGATTCAACTAAAACTGTTGATCTAACTCCAGATACTCCGGTATTTATAGTACTCGCAGGTAGAAGAAAAGGTATTGGTCGAAGGAGTGATTAGCCAATACCGCTCTAATTACTGACCTCTGTGGGTTTATTGTTATGCAACTCTAAAGGGTTTCGTTACGTACCCGTGGTTGGGTTTTTCCTCCATTTATTATGTAGGTAAATACATATAATTTTGTTTTATATTATCCTAGATGGTTTTATTACTCAAAGGACAAGGTCCAGCAATTTGACAAACCTCTTAGGTCTTCTTCTGAATTAACGATATCATTTCGCAAACTTGAAGGATTTGCTAATAGTCATTCCAAGGTATTTCGTAGAAATTTTATTGTAAGGACCAGTACTATTGTTGAGAGCCTTCAAATTTTTTGAACAGCTTTCGAGTGACCAAGTTTTTTCTAGATGGATTTAGTATGGGATAATTGCTTCTCATAAAAAAAGCCGAACGTTCCTACGAGACATGTCCTGCAGGTAATTCCACAAATCTGAGGATTTGTATGCATTTACAGAGAACGCTGAGAGGTTCGGTTTACATATATAAAACATAATAATCGAAGAACAAACAAAGCAGCTAAGTACACTTTAAAAATATATATTTACAGGTAGTTACTTTCGAATATATAATCTTTCCTTCTGTTTATGGTTTTTTCCCACAAAATGTCCCTTGAGTAATAAAACCCTTTACAGTTGCATAACATTAAGCCCACACAGGTTATTAGTTAGGTCATTATCTTCCTAATTACTCGTCATCAACCAACCTACTATAAGTACCAGCTTATCCGCAGTGAGACCGATAGTCTTAGTTGAGCCTTACAACTTATAACACCAACATGTCGAATTTCGATTATCTATATATACTGGAGGAGTGGAACCGCCGTGAAGTGAGCAACGATCTCTTCGAGAGAGTGGATGATCTATACCAGCGAACAATTGAGCAATGCCAAGGAGTATACTACGAGGTCTTGGTTCAGTCCCGTGCATCTGGCTTGGCACAGCCGTTCATAGTGAATATGGATTCCATTGAACAGGACGAGGAAGAAGAAAAATTATTCCAAAGAAACACGGCACATCCTCTACAACAGCGACTACATGAGATACGGAAACTGCTTGAAAACAACGACAAGCTATCGATGCTCGCAGACATGAACCTTGTCGCACTACGTGCCCTGTATGAAGGGGTGGATTATCACGTCACTCTTGTTAAGCGAAGAGAGGAACCGCAATCGGAGTATGGATTATCGGAGTACGAGTCTTCAGAGTATGAATCACCAGAGTACGAATCATCAGACTACGAGTCATCAGAGTACGAGTCACAATCCGAATCAGAGTTAGAGGGATTGGCATATTCAAGTTCGGAAGAGCAGTCGGAATATTCATCAAGCGTCAAAGTGTTCCAGTCATTTGAGCGCAAAAGGAGGTACGAAAGCGATTCAGACGAGGACTGTGAACTAGAAAACCTGAGTAAGCGTCACTGCCAACGAGACTATGATGACTACAAGTACACATCAGCTAAATACACCGAGGATGGCGGATATTATTCGTGCAGTCAATATGATAAAAGCCCTCTGGAATGAGTCCTCCCAAGGAACCAACTAAATGTAAACTTGTTTGTCTTTTGAAACTTGTTTATAAATTTCTATTAAATAAAATTAAACAGAAACTTAACACTTGCGTTTTTCAATGAAATTTTTTAGGTATTATAGTCATGAGTGAACAGCTTAAACTGTAATATTGGCTGATTGTATTCGTTGTTTGTAACCCTTTCTTATCGATGCAATTAACTTACGTCTACCTATGTATATCAGGCAAGCATATAACTGAGTATTAAAAATAATCTCTCCAAGGCTTGAATTTTCGAGATAGTTCCACAGAACGACACCCTTGCATTTCTGTTGAGACTGATTTAATGTACTTTTTTGCAAGATTCAACTACTTAACTACGTTGTCCTTAATTTTCAAAATAGATAACAGGTTCCAGTTCCATGCTTCATCCTCTTACACATTCTATTTGATGATAAGTGAACTCCGCATATTTGCGAAGATTTACAGCATCAATGCAATGAGAATCACAAAGAGGGAACATTTTCAACTTATTTGCTTTGGACATTTCAGTAGAAGCCTATGTAGCCATTACTGTCTTATAAATGAATCGATCAGATAGCTAGAGGGTAAGTCAATGATCCTGAGTGGCACTGCACCTGTATTCCAGAAGATTGGTTTACCTGTTTTCAACCCTTTTTTATCAACATTCGTGCAGGCTTTTCCGTGGATGTCATTCGAAGGTTTCTATATTCCACAATTATCATAGTCGTGTAAACCTAGAGAACAGTTTTCGAACCCCTAAGTTTTATCCATGATCCCTGGATCACCTGGATCACCTGAGATATTGATGTCCTATAGTAGTCCTAGTTCATCGGTCATTTTTAAGGAAATCTGCATGTTAGCTCAGACAGTCTCTAGGCATTACCCCATAAAAGGTATGGGGTATCTCCGGTCCTAATAGAAATAACCATCTATACTCCACTCCGAATGTAATGATGCTTCGGTAAAAAGCTCATCAAACAGTTTCTCATGGAAACGTCTCCTTCCCTCAACTTGGTCAAAACCTTTGATTGGCCCTATGATTCCCTTAAGAACCCTGAAGAAATCTATGAGAAAGGTAAGAAAGAAATTTAAGATTTCAAAGATCTCCTATCTTTGAATTGCATTTGGTGACAGGAATAATAAAATCCTACAACTTCCCAAGTGATTCAGCATGTAAAAGCCAAAAAAAATGATATCTTTCGAATTTAAGTAAAAACTACTCAAGTGTTAGGTTTAGTTTAATTTTTATTTGTCATACAATTGAACAGATAAGTCCTGAAAATTTTACAATACAATGTTTCTAATGCTTGACTGAATAATTTCAGTCATCCTGAGGTCTAGTCGTGGCGTCTCCGTGAGTTATCGGGTTCACCTTCCTCATCAGAGTCGCTGTCGAATCTTCTTCTGCGCTTTAAGGAGTAGGACGCTTCGTCAGTTGATTCCTCTTCTGAATCTGGTTCATATATGATTCCGGATTGCGATGGTAATTCTATTTCTGGCTGGAGTTCTCGTCTTCGCTTAATGAGAGTAAATTGAACACCTGGCTCCTCCATCAAGCCATTTAATACAGCACGGCTTGCTGCTGCCATCATATATAGTTTTAGGCTGCGAGCGTGAAGTTTCTGTATTTGACTAATCCGTCCTAGTACTGAATTTTCAGGATGTACTTCTTCTTCCTCAGTACTGGTATTCTGTTTAATAGACTTTATATCCACTTCGAACGAATCTGTCTCACCAGATTCCAGAATCTTCCCTGAAACCTCGTAGTACACTTCGTCACATTCTCGTTTTACTTGCTGAAGTTGATTCTCAAATTTTTCGTGCAGATGTCGTTGGACGACTTCATTGTCCTTCCAGGTTCTTAGGATAGATTCAATGCTCGACATGTTGGTGTGATAAGTTCGATAAGTTCTAAGGTTTAACTAAAACTGGTGATCTAGTTGCAGAGAAGCTGATATTTATACTTGAAAGACGGAAGGATAGTAATTAGAGGAGTAATTACATATTTTTGTAATGTAATGATCTAATTATGGTCCTGAGTGTGGGTTTATTGTTATGCAACAGTAAAGGGTTTCGCTAATTACCTGCGGTTGGGTTTTCCTTTATGAATAATGTGCCTAAATACTTATAATTATAAGTTTTGTAAATTAACCCACTGAGAACTGTAATCAACAAGTGGATTATGATCTAATGTAGGCTAGGAAGACCGGTAGAAGTAGTAGCTTCAGGGTCGTACGGATGGAGTATTTCTGAATGATCCATCAGAGACATTGAAGCACTTAAAGTGCATACTTTGCTCTGGAATCAATTGCTTCCAACGAGTACTTTAAACCCCTACCTGCACGATACATGGACTATAAAACGTGTCAGTCGTGAAATACCTCAAGGTGGTGTCAGAGTTCAATATTCAGTGAATTACTAGTGGACCTGCCTATGCAGATGACATGTCTTAGTCTCAGGCATATATCCGGATATGCTCTCTTCCTACTCATCAGGTAAAGTCCCCTTAAAACAAGTTTAAAGGAAACTTATCCTTGGTAAGGCCAACTCATAGATTATTGCTACCACCTAACGACCTATATGTACGTATGAACCTACAAAGTACGCCAGTAATAAAAGGAATACCTCCTGATAGTTAATTCCATCAGACAAACCCTAACAAAGCATTATGTTCCGAATACTTAGCCATAGTTGTCGCCTCTCATCCTGATAGAAAAGGAAACAATCAATTCCATACCTGTATGCACTACCGTGTTCTCCATTTAATCGACTTGATTATCCTCGGCTAACCGCATGACCTTCAGTACAAATGTTGTTGGGAAACTACAATTACCATTTGTTTACTTACATCCATTTGCGATTCGAAGAATCCTATGAATTCCCAGGCAAACTTCCTCCAGCATTCCCAGACCAACTTCCGACACAGCATTCATGTGCAATCCTCTGAATCCAATGAAGGTTTTCAATTTAATTAATCCTAACTATTGGTAACGCTGTTGTAGAACTAGCGGATAGTTTTCCTCGAGACTGCAATTTAATTAAATAGAAGCCACTTACAATGACTGGCGTCATTGGCGCCCGAATACAGCGCTTACAATTGCATTTCGCTGGTGATGGTGTTGGTGTTGGTGCTGGCTCCATCTCCCCACCCTTTGGCAAAGAAACGCAAACTTCTGAAAGGAAGGACCAAGCACTACACTATCAATTACTGGCTGGAAACTTTAAACCTGACGACAATGTCAATGGGGAGAAGGAGGAGGAATTTAACAAGAAAATTACTACAATTGCAAAAGGATACACTATCATTGCTATCCTAAGGATGTTGAATACAAGAGCGCGTCGAGAATGGATTACCTGCAAATTTCATACTAAGTGCATGTGCCAACGAGACGTGTCGATGATGATGTGGTTTTTATTGTTTGATTATACGGGCCACGAGGTTGTTGAAAGAAGATTTATTGTGTGCAATGGATACTTTTGATGATACACAATGAAATCAGTGATTGCTTAACGGCTAAGGACTCAAATAAGTGTGGGTGCTTACGTAATAGCTTCTCGAAAGGAGATTGGATAGTGTTACCTTCGCTTTATTTTTAGTCTTACAGTGGGATTACCACTAGCAATAACCTGGTGAATTGTAATACTGTTTCGCTTGTGAATGCGTCATGCGGACACAAATGTGACACTACTGACATTTATTCTTTCGACCCCCATAAGCAGAAATAAGGACTCCTTCGGCTTTCACCACTTATTCTATCAATAAACGTGGCTACGCAGGTTTCTATGATAGCCCCTTGCTAACTGTCACATAGTGCTGCCCTCTTCTGGCGAAACTAAACGAAAGTAGCTGGCTAGATATGTTGAATACAGAACGGTAGGGTTTTCATTTGATCCCACTAGAGCGTGGTGGGAATCCGTGACCCAATCCAAAAACCTATCCAGCCATCTGCTTTTAGTTTCTTTTGACAGAAGAGGGCAGCACTGACGCAAGATAGCTGCAACTGACAGAGTAATACTACAAGAAAGTCCATTGCGCAACCAGCTTAAGGTAGCTGGAAGTAAAAAAGAACGATGTGCGTTTAAGGCAAAGAGCTGAATGGGTACCTGTTAACATATCCGTATTATCAGATTTAGATGGGGTGACATACGCAGGACAGATGAATTCATACCATTGGTGTCTCGATGTCATGGTCAATGACAATCTGTGTGTATCACACTGCATATCATAAGAGCACTAGGCACCAGAGCTTCCACTTCAGAAGAAAACTGAACTTTTTGGAGAGAAGTGACCGCACTTTCAGAACCGAAGGAGAACCTCTCAATTCCACTGAATCATGAAACAGTTTGGATGCGAAATTTATCAAAAAATTTAACCAAAAGCAGGCAGAAAATTTTTCACTGAACATTATGTGAAAAAAAGTTACGCATACGCCACCGATCCATATCAATATATTCCTCCTGGTGGCACCTTGCAAATCAGAAAGTTGGAAGATGTCTTTCGATTCAGTTCCTAAGCAATGTGGGGTACCACAGTGAAAGTTGAGTACAATCTCTTGACGCACTTCAGATGCAATATCGTCACATATCTCCTCTGCCTCAGCGCTTTGGGTCAAGTAGATGACATTAAACAAAAAACTTAAACGAAAAACCCAAATTGCATGATTTAGACATTGGTGTACTCAGTTGCCTACTATGGGGGTACCAAGGTCAAGGATGGAAGTCTCTTGATCCGAAACGCTATTCAAATTCAAAGAACCAGTGTCTGATGTGAATGTAAATTTATCAGCACTCAACCTTGCCACTTGTACATCCCCATCGTGCTAGGTCAATTCC
The DNA here is from genome assembly GCA_963583995.1 of Xylota segnis. Taxonomy (NCBI): domain Eukaryota; kingdom Metazoa; phylum Arthropoda; class Insecta; order Diptera; family Syrphidae; genus Xylota; species Xylota segnis. Next base: position 55,355,368 of record OY757238.1, on the reverse strand, counting down.
ATATATCCTTCCCAGCACCTACCTTACTCAAAACTCTCGTCTCAATGACCATGCAAAGCTTGCCTACAACATTCACTGATGTTCCCATGTAACCGCTACATCAACCATAAACATGTACCTATCCACTACTTTCTCATCCAAACTTTATCCTTCAAAACACACTTTGTGCCTTAATAAACCATAAAGCGTCAGAAGGCATTACCACAGTCATTGTAGAACGTCACCAGACCGCAATAAAACGTTTCTTTCTCTTCTTTTCCATGTCTTATCATTTCACGAGCATAGACATCATAAAATATGAAAGTCCCCTCCTCCTCCACATCGCTCCTGGACGTGGCAGTTTCCATCCCAAGCCCGTCACATTTCGCGACAATTAATTCCGCTGGCGCAATCGTCCACTACAAATCTGTCCAATTTCAAAAAGCAATAAAACAAAAACAGGAAAGAAAAAAATCCTTCGCTGTCACTCATTTTAATTTTAACTGCCAGCGTTTCTTAATTGTCAACGTTTTGTGTGTGATTAGATTTAAAATGCAAAGGACGAAGCGAGAGCGGAAATTATAAGCTAATTTGACGTTTCCATGGATGTTGTCGTCCTCAGTGCAGTGGATGTTGTTTTTTTTCTGTTTTTAATGCCCAGGTAGCTAAAAATATCTTAAAGAGCTGCCTGCTCTGTGCAGTGAATACATAGAGATATTTTCCCTTCTGACCTTTGGCCAAATGGAGTCCTAGATTAAGGTTACAGGACTTGTCAACCGCATTCATATTGTCCTAATCATCAATCTCGATTGTTTTTTTTGTTTTATTCTTAACCCATGCAAATGGGTCAATCAGTCTATGTCTCCGAATTCGGCTCGAAGGACCAAAAATATTTCCACACAAAACGAATGACGTTTGCTGTTTAAAGAACCCCCTACTTCGAGGGAACTTTGAAAAATACCCTGGACCCCAATTTACTTAAACAACCCAGTTCAGGCATCCTACACAGACATTGATTACTCCCACGCGCTTTTTGGGCAAACATGTCCCAACACAGGATACACTGCTGTTCCTTGAATTTTATCTCGAATCAAGCCAAAGAAGCCACAAGGAGCCAAACATCATCTCCAATGGAATGTTAATCTTGATTTTGAAAACTATTCGTAGCCACTCTCGGTGGTTTCGATCAAATTATTTGTGCCATCAGATCAAGAAATGGATTGAATTGCTTTGTGGTGATGTGGGGGGTTGATGGTGTAGCATCGCCGCCGGGACATAAACGATTCAGAGACAAGGCTTCTTAGCAAATGCGGTTTTCCAATAAATTGCAGAGTTTTATGGAAGCCATTATTTTTTGTGGCAACAATGGTAATGGAGAAATCCTTGATGCCATCGCATTGATCAGGTTTATCATTTGAAGAGGCAAAATGTTTGGGGACTAGCATCGGTGTGCGGGTGATTGAGAAGCCATAAGCCATTGAGGGCCATAAATTGTAAAAATGCACAGTTGGCATTTATGAATATTGATGGAATCTGTTAGCGATTTGAAATTCGAATGAAGGATGACATACGTATCTGACTGTCTACAGATACATGCATATGGTTGGAATCGTATTTGGTTGGAGTTTAATGGCAAAGGTGCATGCACTTGACAGGGCTATAAGTAAGGTTTACTGCTAAAAGGTATTTTCTTTAGATGTAACTGCAATAGTGGGGTTGACACTGACGAACCATCCAATATAAGTGAAAATGGTTTTAAATCCATGGTCATCATACCAATTCGACAGTTTTATCAGTGTGAACCCAGTTCGATTGATCCTTGCTGTTAATAGACGAAATTTTATTAAATTTAATGTAATTGTTGAAGCGTATCCTTGGACATATTCAAGAATTGACATTGTCAATGGGACTGCTGGAAGCTACATCTTCTGCTTCGAGATACAAGATGTCAAACTCTGACGTAGAAAGGGACTTCATTTACCTTGACTCAACTAAAGTCGTAAGAACCCTGATTATTTTTATTATACGAAACAATTTACACTCAGAGGAGTTATACCTCAGGGTTCGATTGTATTCGCTTTTCTTTTTAACGTCTTGTATAAAGCGATAGACCAGAGCTGTACCCTCCTGAGCTAATTTAAACCTTAATACACTTAGACTTCGGTGAAACTATACAAATCATATCAAACTTGTTGTGTTTCATTTATGGACGTGCTCTACAGCACTTCTCAGTCATGACAAGACCTACTGGACATGGTACACTCAGAGGGAGTTAGTCTTACTTCAGCTCCAGCACCACAGCAAAACGGGTAGACGTTGCTAGTGAGAGAAAAGATCCGGGAATGTGGTGTCCTACTATTCTGCGTCAGACTTTTATGAAAACTAACTTTACCAATCAATCATCATTAAAATCCAGTTTAAATATCCCTTTTGATTGTATTAGACTGACTAGTGCCAGAATTTTTGCAGACGACATGCTTTATGACCTTCTGTCTCAAGCCTACAAACTGTCTCTGATAATGCCTAGATAGTCTTAAACATGGTCAACGAATAGTGCACTAGAAATGGGTTTTTGGTCAATTCTCTGAAAAGTGAAGTTGTTCTGGCAAGACATGGAACTAATCAGTGAAAAAAGTCCGTCTGGATCTATATGGCTATGATAACCTTTCTACCTTGGTTGTTGAGTGAAGACGGCTTTCGCGTAAGTTTGTGACTACCTTCAGTACTAAACTCCAAACAATGCTCTACCACGATTGCATAGATAAATTAGCCTCGGTAAGCCAGGCTTTGTTCCAGACGATCAGCTTGATTTACACCTCCTTGATACATTTATCTGTATCATCCAACTTCGGTTGCTGTCTAAATTTAGAAAAAAATTTGAGACAGACTTTCCCTATGTTCAGAACTGGCTTCAATCAAACTCTGAGAAGGCTTCACTAATCGTTAGGCAGGCATGCCTCTGTTTTTTTAAGTCTACCGACTATATTGTTAAGATTAGGTGGAGAGGTTAACTTCTGTAGCGATAGTCAGACTGCGCTTAAGGGCTTCATGAACCCTGCAACCCGATCCAAGAATGCAAGAACTCTTTGAATTCGATCGGAAGACTGAACTTTTTGACTCCTGTCTGTCTCCCAGGCCACACTAGGATTACGGAAAATGATATCTTTAATGAGATTGCTAAGCAAGTTTCAGCATCTCTCATCAGGACAGAGAGCGATTAAACGCAAAAAAGAATGTAGACAACTTATTGGCGTTCTTACGGAACACTTTCCATTCACTAAGGCTTAGTGTGCTAGCCTTAAGAGACACCTTTCTTCGACAGATATTTATTTAGCTTGGGTGATACTTTTACTACAACTCGGGCTTCATAAATATACTTTTTGACACAATAACCCCAGGATTCATTTCACCCTGAGGTGGTTTCAAGACATCATTCTCCCTTAAAGAGAAGTCCATACTATGTATCTAGATGACAATAACCTACAAACATTGACAAGGCTCGATAGGTCCTTGAGTCTTTGGTAAAGAGTCCAAGATGACACTGGGATTACAACTTTATTCCCCATTTCTGATATGATTGGTTGAACTGCGTCAAAGAAGGATCTCTCGGAACGACTGAATTTCTTCCATAGAATCGCGAGGAATTCAATCCTCTTTCTATCCATCCTCTCTAGGCAGGAACATGACATCACCGGAAATGCCTTTGTCGTATTGGACTGTACATTTAACAGACCTGCAGTCCCATTAACTTTTCAAGGCCCACACATATACATTTGAACCGTATTCTTGATCCTACATGCCTACTATGTAGGCGTGGCAGATAATGGAGCTATGCATGTAGCTTCCCAGCAATAAGGTTTCGGATTCTCATCAAACGGGGATAATATACATTACATACGTTACTCGTTCGAATCTTATCATTAGGAGGCCTCAACGCAAATGTTTCTCTAAAAATCAGATTGATTCAGGTGGGGCTTCCAGAAAACATCTTTATAAGTGTGGACTTCTAATTCAATTCGACCAAAACCTTCTCTCTGTAAAGGTAAATTACAATGTCAAAAGGACTTCTGCCCTCTGAACCCATTACCATGCCCATAAGCAGATAGAACTCACATCAGTAATACTTCCTCAACAGATCGAACTACAGGAAGCCATAATAATTATTACCAAGCCTAACAAATGTCACCGAGAACAAAAAAAAACACATGAACGTGTACAGTTCACTTGTTTGACATTAGCAGGCCACGATGCTCATTGTCCAGCTCAATACAACGAGAGTACCTACTCAAGTATGCTAAAATATGCCCACTTCGCTCAAGAAGGCATCTGGAGATAAACAACATGAAAATAAACAACAAGGACGACTCCTCTTTACTTTTTGTATAAATTTCAGCACCCACTGTGTTTTATTTTCTTGAGTCGAAAAGAAAACAATTATTTATCGATTTTGTAGTCCCATGCCACTCAGCGACTAATTAAAATCATATATTCACAGTTCTGCTACACGCCCGGACGATGAGTTGACTTTACCTTGAATTTGAGAATGGCATCCCCCGACTGTTTTGCGAATACATGTTCATATATGGGTCAGGGCCAAAGGACTGCATTAAATTGTTATTTTTTGATGGATGGCTGTAATTTACCAAAGTTTCCCACTTGACATTGGCCCAAAAGGAGCCCCAACCACTGTAGGCTGTGAAAGAAATAAACAAGCTTTAACTCCTGTCACTACGTACAAGGACTCATAAAAATATGAAAAGAAAAAGCAAAATAATAAAGAAATCATAAAAAGACGGAAAAAAACCCAATCGCAGGCAGGTAAATCGAAGTCCTTGCTTTATTACCCTTGAAATACGCCACACAAACACGCACACAAGACGACAAAAAAGCTCTCGCACTTCCCCTCTGTGGATACAAAATGCCTAAATTCAGGTAACAGACAATGCCCTTCTTCGGTGGCGACATATACGCAATTACCTACCACCAGTTGCTAGTGTATCCTTTCTCCAGGTCACCGACTGAGAACGGAGCAACAAGCCGAGTCGAAACTGTTGCTTCGTCCTTTTTTAGAACTTTTTTTTCGCTTTTCTCCGAGTGTGGATGGTATTGTTTCCCCTTTTTTTTGTGGAACATATCCAGGGTTATTGGAACCAAAGCACACAGTTGACTGTCCTTTCTACATCACAGACAGACGTCTTGTTTTTTTGGGTCATTCTTGAACGCCAAATTGGATGGGTATCCTGTCTAATTCCTTCAGACACTTTCGAAACTGAACACCAAGACCTGGCATGGAATTGGAAAGCGATATCCACTTGAACGACATTCCCTAGAGCACACGTATACACTCGAAAGGTGTGCGCGTATTGTTACACAGTAACCGCGTGTGCTTTTTAAGGATACGATTACGCTATTTTGTTACGCCGGATCGAGTTTGAGAAATTCCTCGAAGCGTTCAAGCTCTCTCGGTGAGTTACAATTTCAAAAAAAAAAAAAAACCAAGAAGACGAAGGTAAGGTCAAAGTACTCGGTGGTTATTTGAATATTTCTCCAAACCCAGACTGTGTATGACTTGTTGGTGATTAAAATTCCTCGAACCACTTTTTTTCGGGGAGACCCAGGTATCCTATTAATGCCTTTGAGAGAGAGAGCACCTAGTAGATCAAAAGCGATGAATGCGAAATTGACTTTCCTTTAAGGGGGCAACCTACGGGTTTTTCTTTTAAGGATTCCGATTGCGAAATGAGTTTGGTTTTTTTGCTCCTTTATGGAGAAATGCAAAGTATTTGATAATGTATGGAAGTATCCTGTGTGTCAGTAGCTGATGGGAAGAATTTTATAATCAAAATGGATTGAGATACTTTTGAATGGCAGAGAGTTAGGACTTTCGTAGCCTTGGTGTAAGTTTTTGTAAAGTTTTGTTTTTTGGAAATTTTATTCAAGGACGCGAGCGGGGAAGGAACTCACGTCTGGGATATTCGCACACAATGGGCTTTCTGGTTGTTGGATTGAGCTGTCTGGCACAAATTCGATGGAGTTTGGATTCTTTTGTTCAGAGAAGAATGCCAATCGAACGGAGAATGTAGCTTCTTAGTAAAAAAAATTGGTATTCCTGCAACGTGACCTAGTCATTCCTGGAACATGGGTAGACAGTGGGGAGTTTGCAGTCACATTATTGAAGGATTTTCTGTTTCTTCTTTGTTCCATTACGAGGTTAGTGGACAATAAACCTACGCAAGTGCATTAGAGCGACCATTAGCAGATGTGTACTTAACCGGACGTGATACTCCTTGTTGTCTCTTGCCGGACATATTCAAAGCTCAGACTTGGACTGAGTTAGGGTTTTGATAATAAGGATTGAACTGAGAATCTGGCCCTCCAGTTTGAGTATTGGGCCACCTAAGTCAGCTCAAGTCACGTATAGCCCGTTTTTAAACAGTCTTCAGCGAATTATATGACTGAATCATGTGGCAGACGCATAGTCCCTCTATAGAGATCGCCCTACAGTCCTAGCATCTTGTTGTTATGGAAATCTTGGTGATCAAGGAAGTCTGGTCCTCCCTGACATGTGAGGGACATTAGCATTTTCACTGATAGCCAAGCGCAGGTTGTCTCTTCTGGAGATGACTAAACAATTGAACATTCTCCAAGCTGTGTGCCAGGTACCTGGGTACCAAACGGATCCTGTCGAAATGGCGGAGGCTCTAGCTTCTCTGCAGTATTTTAAAAACAGATCTGCCCTAGGCTTGATCTGAAACATAGTCCAGATTAGTGGCGTTTTTATTATTAGACACTGTCTGATAGGCCAGCATGCCAAAAGGCTGGGCCTCTTTTCCTATGATTTCTGCGGAGCTGTAGTTTAGCTTTGTTCTATCAAAGACTACTACATCTACGGGGTCCTATCTTCGACAACCTAACCGTTAACTCGCGTCACAATGCGTCTCGAGCTTCCAAATGGTGCAGTCTAGGCATTACTATGGACCTTTATTGGTCTAAATGTATCTGCACACCGAACTAACCTAAACCTAGTCTTCGAGTTGATCTATGTAAATGCTAGGACTTCCACGGCTTCGATGACTGCTTGCGAGGAGTTCTCATGCTGGACCTTCGCTTGGAACTTATATTGCTCAGAACATGACTCGAGTCGAAGGGCACCACATTAATCCTTCCTAGTATGAACTAAGTCTCTAACTTTGGCTACGTGACGAACCAGTGGAACCTATTTACTTCTAAGAACTTCAAAAAAATTTGATGTAATTCGTTACATTCGGCAGGAGCTTCAAGCCTTCGTAGGTTAGGAAGTTATTGATGGATTTCGCTAATTTAGATATCAACGTGAAGGGCATATATTTCACCTTACGAGTAGGTATACCAAACACAAAAATATTGTCCACAGAGTGTGACGGAGTGCGCCAAAAGCTGGAGTAAAACTCAGTGTCGAAGAAGTGCTGGGATTACACGCGTCGTCCGATATAGATGGGATAAATGACATCTTAACCCATTTTCTCAAGTCGAAATTGAGTGAATGGTAGAACAAATCACAAGTCCTAGGAGAAGACCTCCGTAAGTTGATCTGACTGCATCAGAATGTACAGATATCATCTGAGAATCAAGATCGTAAAGTCTGCTTAGCTATGTGAGCTATGCGGCTGGGGCTTCCACTGTTCATATGTCCACGAAACTACGTGTCCACATGGGATGATCACAGCAAGTCTTTAAAAGTTCAATTACTCATGCCAGTAGGTAGAACCACAAAAGATCAGTAAGCTAAGAACAGAGTCAGGCTATCTTTATGCCTTTTTTGGATCTCTCTTCGTCTGTGGTAGAATGATTAAGAATAATTCAAATGTTTAGCCCAACAGGTCAGTGCTGGACTCAGGCTTCAGCATCTCACAACCTTTCGTCTGATGCCCCGTATTTACTTACTCCTACTTCATACCACGTCCGAAACCCAGTTTTCGAATGAGAAGCTTCCGTATGACAGCTAAACTGTCGAATATTTGACAGACGCAGGTGTGTTTTCTTAGCCCGAAACTCTAGCCACTGAGTCTTCCACACGATATGGCCTTGATATTGAAGGAGCCTTGTTGCTCGCAAGACTAGGACACTTGGACACCTTGTTTGAATCTCTTCTAAGTAGAATAATCCATATGCGACCCGGATGAATGGTCACAGTAATACTACTTCTCCTTGGAGGAACCCTGTGAGGACCGAAGCATCTATACATATGTGACTTCCCTTTAGTTATTGATACGAGCATATTCTCTGTTCATTTTTAAAAGTCAGTCAAGGGTTTCCCTGATGTGCAGGAAAGCTGCTACATCGAGTTCTATGGGCTAAACCCTTTGAAGCTGTGTGCTGCGTCAGATCCTAACATTTTGTTTGCCAGTACCGAAGCCAGTTCCATCCTTTCGCCTCCTCCTCCTATCATAACATCTATAATTTTGTACACTCTCATATGTGAGGACTAAATCAATGGATGGCAGATTCCGAACAAGAGAACTTGCTTCTTGGAATTAAGTTCCATTTGTAAGGATATTTTCCGGAAACCTACTATACAACATTCCATGCATGAAGGACGAAAGGGAAATCAATTTGAAATTGTCTGTCAAAACATCCCTCATCCATGACTATTCCAATCGTATAATGAAAACGAATAACTATCCAGGCCCCCCTTTGTATACTCAAGACACATTGAAGTGTCTGCAAACTTGACCTACATCGAAATAACAGAATCCTAAATAAATATTTGTATAGCCATTCACATTAGGTTAGATCCTTGGGGACTCTAACCTATCTACATATAATAAACAAACCTGTTATTACCATGATGAAGGATATGCTTCCTGAGAAGAGCAAATCAAAAAACTTTGCAATTCTTAGAGGTTTTCGGGAGAAAGGGGGCAGGACTGTGCCATGTGGAATGGTTAATGTTTAATTAATAGTGTTGGAGCCTTGTAAATGGAATTATAATCCTTAAACGGATGGACGATGTGGGAGTAATATTTAAGAATGTCTGGGATCAAAGAGAAATTATTTAATGAATAACAAACAAAATGTGTGGACACTATTTACGGCCGAAAGGGAACTTTTCAGGGGAAGTCATAACCATTTCGAAAGGAGAAAAGGGGTACAAGACTCTGGGGTGTATTTTGGGGGCCACAGGATACTGCAAAGTAGGATAGAACTACTTGACACCTAACAAAGACTGTGGTGAGCTGGAGTAGCAAGGAATCAAATGATTACTCCCTAAAAGGATTGTATCTGTCAGCATACGATACCCTGAATAGAGATGAGTTCTTTATAGCCATGTCTTGTTTAGGTACTCTATTTCAAGATCAGAAAAGACACAGCCGAGTCCATTGATGCGACCAGAGATCTTAGACAGGGCTACGCGCTGTAAAGCAGGTTCTTAAACCTGGTACTGAAAAAAATTGAGCGAGATTCCCTGGTCCTGACGAAATTGAGTTCATCGGCAAAACCAAGCGAGAAGTCACTGGTAGCTTTTCATGCATTGAATCTGAAGCTAGTATGATGGTTCTCGGCACAACACCGATGTCCAAGCCAAAATGTTACAATCGACAACTTTAACTTAGAGACAGTGAAGGAACTCGTCTACTTAGGCTCTGCTACCAACTCTACCAACGACATTAGGGCGGAGATCATTAACGGAGAAGACAACTATCCAGGTCTTAGGGTTCAGGTCGGGGGTTATTTAAAAAAAAAGAAAGAAAGAAGGAAAGGTCGATGGGATCCAGAGCCAAGCTTATGGCAATCATTCGTGCGTGTTATGTTCTTTTTACGAATGGAAGGGTCCAACTGTTGAATGTCCTGTCCGACTTTCTCATGACTGTTGTACTCTCAGATGTTTGTCAGACGCTCACGAGAGGTGGTGCCGCGAAAAAACGTTTAGGTGTTTTGGCTGGAATTCGAACCTTGAACGCCATAGTCCAACGCCCTAACGCGAGGCACAGTATAACTCGTATGTGCCCACAATGCACAGACTCGGAAAATCTGGGCGGAATTGTGTCACAAGTAAGTAAATTCAGGATGAGAGTATCTGGTTCGGTGGCGTATACGTAACCAATTTTTTCAAACATTTTTGGGTTAAAAAATATTTTCTTCTGTTTCTCGTGGCGAGGTCACAGGTGAGCTCGTATGTTCCCCCGATCTACAGAATCAGAAAAATGCTGTATAACTCCTCTCGTTATCCTCATACTGCTGAGGCGAATGAAAGTGCATTTAGAGTTTGCGAAAGAACAGTTCTAACAGTTCGTTTAATTTAAAGTCCTGCCTGTACCAGCGGTACATCGATACTGACTTCCCCACATCCGTATACAAGGATGAAGATTATAGGACGAATCGTCGACTTCATCTCTGAAGGACTACGCAGAGAAGAGGATGACTTCATCTTTGGTAACGTATGCAAGTGGAGCCTGACTTCAATCAACTTGGCGTACGCAACTGACTAAGGATCATACTGGGATACTCAGATCATTAACCTCCTCATGCACGAGTCTGCTGTGTTTAATCCTTTTCTATTGATATCTGCTCTAGGTTAAGCCTTAGTGAAGGTACCAAGAGCACAGGGATTTATATCTTTTCAGATAGCCAGTCAGCACTACACTACCATCTTTTGCTATACATCACAAGGACTTCCAGGTGAACGAACATGAAGTTGTTAGGACTGGCTCAGAACTTGAACCACAGTAGGGTATCAACTAGGCTTCCGCCACAATGCTGATAAATATTTGGGAACACACACTTGTTTGAAATGTTCCGGGGCTAAGCCATTGCGAACGATTAACCAAGGATTATTTCTACCAAGAAAATCCTCAACTTAGACAAAAATTGTATTGGGAAGCTGATGAGCTTTCTAACAGCTCCCTGGGGCCCGAAGTATCACACAGATATAGAATGTAGGTTCTTCTCTGAAGATGACAAATCACCTGACCATATTCTCTATGAATATCCAGTTTTACACTGCCTGTGGCTCTCCTCATTAGGGAGGTGCAGTGCAAGGATCAATGGAATTGTCTCCTCGTTATAAGGTGTCATCTGTCATCTGTCACTTCCTTCGTCGAATGCTGATGTCTGTTGATTCTAAATCCATTCCCGTAGGAGGCTCTTCGTTAGAGATATGGTTAGGTCACAGGAATAGATATTCACGAAGGTATGGAATTCCTGATTCAATACAATAGTACTCCACGTTACAACAGTCAAAGCTTGGTTTTTATCCTGAAAACATTATTCTTCCAGATCTTGGACAGTATACTCTTCCCCATTCTGTTGCCATCACTTCCTCTAGAGTAACAATCATCCAAGGCTTCTTGCTGTCAACTAGATTGACGTAGTTCTTAGTTCCTTTGTCCTGACAGAGAATGCATGCCGTTCCCTATTCCTTTAGTCTCATTTCAAGGATTGCCCCATCCAGACTATTAAATGTCTATTGTCCATACGGATCCTTATGTCGAATGGATGTATAATCACGCATCCTTCCCATCCCTTTCATCCTCAATACTTTTCGCTGGGGTAACGACCCTAAAAAAAAAAGCCAATTTATCGTCAACGACATTGGTACCTACACTGAAATCCAATTCCCATTAGATAATCCCAGCCTCCATGGTGGACATTTCCTCCTGGAGACAGACTCAGAGGATACTCATTAAAATAAACGTCGTCGTAGTTTACAAAAAGTGGGTTCATTACAATTTTCCATCGTTTTTTGTTTCATGTCCCATACTCTGCCGATTTTTCTCGAATCCGCATCGCGTCCTGGAAAATCCTTAGCGACCTGCCCCCTAGACAATAACACAACAATTCAATAGGAAAAGTTAGGTAATTTAAGAAGACCCCCATTGTGTCGGAACACAACCAAAGGACATTTAGATTCCGATTGATGTTGCGATAGCATCCACACTCATCCTGAAATGCGGAAATATCCCACAGGCTCTGCAAAAGTTTTCATCTTCGTTCCTTTTGCGATCTTTCTAACAAAAAAAAATTCTATTCTTAGCTTTGATTTGTTAAAGATATGCTCCTCGTCGGATAGACGAGTCCTTAAAGTTGTGCATTCAGTTCTCAAAATTACAAATTCCAATTGAAATACTTTGGATAATATATAGTATCTACATCGTGCGCCCGAGAGTATCTATACCAGTATCGTTCAAGCGAATCCCTATTACGTCGTTAAGCTGATTCAGCACTGATGTGCGTATGTGTATAGTGTGTGTGTGTATGTAGTGGTTCTACCTATGTACGTCATAAGAATTCAAGTATTTCCTCCCTCCTGGGAAGGAGAAGAAAGCAAAAAAAAAATTGAATTTCCATTCAACTAGGAGTTCGTCGGGGTTCAAGGGGTAATCCTTTTTATTTTTATTTTTTTTTTTCATATTTTTTTCACGTCCAACTCTCACATATGTATGAACGGGGAACAACGTTAAAGGTGAATGGTGAACGGTGAATGGTTGTCGCGCACGAATTATTACTAAATATAGAAAGCAATTTCAAGGAGGAAAGTTCGTCACAGGGCTGCGAATCTGTTGTAAAGGATTCGTCGCATGTTATGCTAGAGTTACTCCATTGGGTGAGACTGACATGCGGAATGGATTGAAATGATGAGAGAGCACATTTTTCGTTCATCAACTGGAAACGATAAGAATGAGGATTTGCATACCGTCGATCTCGGAATAATGGTTAACTGAATGTTCGGCTTTAATGTGTTCGGCTTTGTGTCAGGAGGAGGATTCAATTCACGGGAACCACATATCTGTTTTGCGTCAAAATTTATTGGATTTAACATCAGGTGTTCAGAAGGATATGTGTCGAGGTGGAAAAATGAGGCTGGAACAAGAAAGTCTACGAACAGATGGCAGGGTTCGGTACTTCCAAAAGGGTAAATAATTCCCCAATAAGGACATAACAATTGTGTGTTTAAATAAAACTCAGAATTATTGAGATATGGGACTGAAATTTATTCACATGTGAGAAAAAGGAACGCATATCCTGAAATCCCTCAATGACTCCTATACCGCCAGTATCAAGTGCCGAAGACCAGTGACAATGCTGCCAACATACTATGAGAAGTGCTGCTCGGAAAGTACCCCTGGTTTGATGAGAATCACAAAGAAGGGCGAAGGTTATTCGTGAGCTCTACAAACAAAAGAGATTGGAAGAACATGAGTTTCTTCGAAAGAAGAAATCCATCGAAGCGATAGAAGATCTTGAGAGATCATAATCCAGGAATAATGTTCGAACGTCTTGCCAACAGATAAAAAGAACGTGTCAGACCGAGAAGACCCATACAGAGGCCTGTAGAGATGAAGAAGGAAACCTGAATCTCTGCACCGCGTTCCTGATTCACAAGAAAGGGACCTCTCAACTGCGTCAATTGGAGACGTATCAGTCTGCTTAACATCTCGTATAAGATCTTATTTGCCATTCTGTGTGAACGTCTGAAACGGTTTCAGACCAGAAAATTCGCCAATCGACCAAATCTTCCTACTATTATGACTTCCAGCCCGGCAGATCGACCGACGATCAACCAAATTTTCAGACTAAGGTAAAGGTAAGAAAAGACCAACAAATTTAAAGTCGAAACCCACAGCTACTCCATCGGCTCTAAAGCCGCATATGACAGGCGATGGCCGAATTCGGCATCCCGGCAAAACTGATCCAGCTGACGCTGAGAATTTTCAATTCTTCCAAAACAACCGAATTTCGGAAAAGAGATCCGCTGTCGTGGAATGGCTTCAATCTTTTGCTGGAACAGATAGTGCCTGTGTAGAGGTGAACACGGAAGGGACTATTTTTAATAAATCTGTCCAGCTGCTGGGATACCCAGACGACATTGACTTCAGAGGTCACGCTTAGCCCGCCTTTACAGGAAGGGTCGGTCCATCGTCTAGCACAAAACGTCACTGTTGGCAACTGTTGAAATGATAATATAGAGGAGATCCGGCGCTGCTGCTTTGATTTGGCGAGACAAACTTGTTCCAAACTCCTAACTCGGAAAACGAAATACATGGTCCACAAAGCATTAGTCCTCCACGATAAGCAGGACCGTCGAATTTTCGATCACATATGCCAGGAGGGGAATGGAGTAGATGATCTAAACTCGAACTCTATGAGGTGTACTAAAACGTGGATGTAGTTCATGTAGCCCGGCTACATCTAGCGAATGAATGATAATACAAAGACGATCTTCGGAATCACAGCTCCCAGATTCGAGACGACAAGAATGACCATACCTCCGCGTCAAGGATGAAGCTATTTCGGATGCCAGAGCGCTCGGTCTGGCCAATTAAAAGCAGCGTGTCCCTGTATCGAACGAATTTGAAGGCAGGCCTGGTTGGAAGCCCGTTAAGTAAGTTGGTTTGTACGCACAGTCTGTGCGATTGGAGTAAGTATTCTTAAAGCTGAAATCACCGACATAGAAGTTCGGAAGTAATTTTGAATAATCTCCAAACGCTGCTTGTTTATGAACTTCACTACGATAAAAGTGTAAGCCCTGGTTGATACATTTTTACATTGCCAGATTCTTAAAGGCATTTAAAGGTGTATTTGTAATAAAGTACAAAATTGTTATGTCCCTACTGAAAAACCCTCAAATCCTTTCACGGATGTCTTGCAATAGCAGACATCCTTCAAAGTGTGATATAGTTCTGATTATTAACGTAACCTTTCTCGACCTTTGCAATTCCCACTTCTTGAACCAAACAAAAGCAATCATACCTCCTCCTTGCAACCTTGTCTTCCAACCTTGTATCGATTTTACATGGTATTTTGCAGGTGGTCGGCACTGCAAGACAACACAACAATTACGTCTAAATTTAGAAACCCCACTCTTCGTAATGATCCTCTGGCTGGCTCAGACAGTCAACAAAACAAAAGGTCGGCGTTTTTTTTCTTTAAATAAACCCACACATCCTGGTAATGACGTTCCCACCTTAACCCAGCCAGAAGCATTTTTTAAAGCCACATTCACGAAATGTCCTCATTCGCCAGGCAGGTCATGTAACTTTCTGCCTAATTATGTCATATCCTTCGTTCGAAAAACTTTTTCTTTTGTTTGTTAATTAGTGAGAACCGACAAGGACGTCAGTCGCACAAATGAAAGCAAAATAAATCAAAGGACGACTGGCGTCTGAGTAACTTGAAGTGGCTTCTCCTATCGATTAGGTTATGTCAAAGGCAACAGTTGTCACCTTGTGGACTTAATAAACAGGATTTCTTCCGCCAGGTAATGCCACTTACTCTAGGCGGGGGGCGTCACACAAAATCTGTCTGCGCCTAGGATAATGGCAGCCATCCCCCCCGGATCGGATTCAATTGAAATTAATTAAATTTGCTGTGATAAATTCTATCCTTAATCGATTGGTCGCGTACTCGTCTAAGAAGAAATCCTAAACGACTACGCAATGCGTCTTCCCCCCTGACTGGGAGAGGGAGCAAGTAATGCTGGGACCTTCGTCAAATGGGAGTTAATTGCAGACATAAATTGCTTATTGAAAAGTCTTATCATAAGGATGTGTAGCCCCCCACACAGGCAGGGGTGCGGTCGTATTGGGGTAATTCATTGATCTTTAAATGAGCTTCGATTTCGAGTGATTATGTAATGTATCTGTTGGTTAATATGATTTTGTGTACACGTACTTGAGGCTTGTTTATGGCGATGATGTCTGGGTTGAGTACTGACGCGACAGGGATTTGGAGGGGATGTCGTCTATCAGGTAGAATAAGTTCGTAAATTGAAACAGTCACGCTTGAACTAAAGAAAGTCGTTCCCGACATCGTAAGATTTATTGCTTTTTCGAACTTCACGTAAGTACACATGTTCAAGGGTTAATCGGGAAGATTGTTTGTTTATAGAACCGAAAGAAGAAATGGAAGAACTGTCATTGGCTATACAAGTTAACTTCCAGAAATTCGATAGAACAATCGAAGATACTCCTGTCAGACTTCATAGAGCCTTGATGACAGCCACACAGCCATATTCAATATCATTGAAGGATATGCCAACCAGAGAAGCAAACTTAGACTCTACACTCCTGAGGTTGTTACATACAATTTCAACAGAAGTATAGACCATATGGAACCCAGCGATTCAAGGACTACCGATCATTGGTAAGAGAAGGTCCTTGCAATTTTTCCCACATACACACAGCAAACCAGTTGAGCCCTCCAATCCCTCTACTATCATCTTCAGCATTCTTCTTCTGCCGAGGAGTACTTCGAATGGCATATTCCAAGAGTGCCTTCCTCCAGCTGAATCGAAGGGTTACATTAGCCATAGCTCTCTGGATTATAAAAAGGATGAGGAGGTCTTCGAAACTGTGTGATCAACTCTTCACTACTGTCTCGACCGTATAGACTAGTAGTATACTGGAGCACTTTAGTAGCTACGGTTGAGGAGGTAGTTAAAGAGTAGAAACGTGATCAGGCTACTTTTACTCCGAAGGACAAGGGATATCCCTACACTCTAGCTCTGTCGGACATGAATCTTTCCAGCTGTTGCCTTTGACCAGCCCTGTTCATTCCGTGGCTGGAATTGGACAGAGATGAGGTGAATGTAACTGCAGTGGGGGCATCCATATCGGATTGCAATGATGCAGCCGATTCATTCAGATTAAAGTCCATCACTCCACTATGACTTCAGTTGGCCTAATTCTTCGGATGAACCAGAAACCAGAAACATATAACCTGGGGTGTGGGTTCAAAACTTTTTTCCTCTCCTCCTCTTCGATCACTTTTGGGTTTTCAGAGAAATCTAGTAAGCTGGTTTGTGCTCAAGGTGCACAGCAACAGGATATCGAACTTCAGTTGTGTCACGAGAAGGCAGATTCAGAATCTGGCTATCAGGTTCGGTGGCGTATGTGGAATTTTTTTTAAATTTTTTTATTGAAAAAATTTGTACACGAACCTGTTCCTTGAAAGATTTATTTCGTAACTTTTTGGGAAATGCATGACACCGCACAGAATAGCCTTGAACACATCCTGCTGCGAATGCCGGGAAATCAATAAATTCGGATCATCAGCAACACTTGCACTTACAGCAGCAGGTGTCAAATGCCAGCACTACCAACTTGGAACCACGAAATGAATGACTCTGTACAAACCCATGTATGTAAGGATTAAAGGTAGTACTAGAGCTTACATCCTTTGGATAGATCTGGCACACTGAGACATTCCAGGAAATCGTATGACGATGAGCTCACCAAGGGGGGTGCAGCTATACCAATCTCATTGAAAAATGACAATATTGGAATGTCGCTTGCTACAGTTAATATACTGCTTAAGCTCAACACTAGCCCAAAGTGGATCAGAAACGCCCTTGATTAGACAGAAACATACGCTAATAGCAATCGTAGTAACTGTCATGACAGGACACTGCAATATCTGTACGCTGGGCCTCCTCTCTAATGACTTCTGTAGAAAAAGGAAAGAAGAGACTATTCTTCACCTGCCTCGTTCGTGCCTAGCTCTTTCCAGTCAAAGAAGATTAGAGTAGGTGCGTCTTTAGTAAATTGACTAACGCCAACATCCATAGCCTTCAGAGCTTATTATTAAACTCTTGCTGGCTACAAGGAAAGTTTCAAGAGAAATTCAGATCCGTGTGGTATCACAATGGACCTTTACTAGTTTAAATGTGGCCGCTAGTCCAGTCTGCCTAGGTTGCCTACCTTCCGAGATAGAAGGAAACTATACGATTCAAAGTTTTTATGCGAACTTGCATAGTTGTCCCTGTTCTTAATGAAAAAATTTACATTTTTCTATCCTATCTAGTCCAACAACTACTTTCTCTTCCTCTGGGGAACTTTTTCAATGGGAGATTCTCTCTAAATTTTTTAGGTCGTTAAGATTTTTAACCTCTGAAAGCTAGTTAGCTAGTATTTTCCGTCTAGTTGTAGGTGCAAGTTGAAACAACTCAACCTATTGAACAATCCCCTTCCATTCCGGGTCTTTGTATCTGTTTATATGTGAGCTGTATCTTCATGACTGTATCTGTATCTTCTGCTAGAAACTAGACCCAGTAAGGACTGAGTAACACTTATAAAAGTGCCTCCCCCTATGGATGTCCAAGAAATGGTTATATCACCTACTCTGTACCCAATTAAGCCGATCCTTAAAACGTTCCACACGGAGTGCTACTACAAATCACGCTCCGAAGGTGCAATGATTTGATAAAGGAGAAAAAACTTCAATGAAACACCCTTTAATCATGAAATCCTTGAACCATTATCAATTAGTCAACTAAGCGGAGTTAATGATTTTCATTGTATTTGACTGGCTCAATTATTTTCAATACCTCTACCACCCTTCGACTCATTGTTTTGGCCTCGTACGCTGGTTACGAACTTGAACTCAGTTCGGGGATCTAATTTCACGTTCATTAAATTCGTTTAAATTAGGAAAGAGACTCTATTTGTCAGTATCCTTGGCGCTGGGTATTCTGGAAGAAATAGTCTCCTTCACCAACTCACCCGTAAATGCTTTTAATTCAAAAATAATGATGGTATCCATGTTAAAGTGAATTTACTTGTTTCTCAGTGCAAAGTATATCGGTGATTTCCGAACGGAAATGCAATGGGGGGTTGTGGCATCCGTTCCGTTCTGGGCAATGGCGAGGAAAAAATCGAAATGAAAAATAATCTGATTGCCTGATTAATATTGAAGCAGTATGCAATGGTTGGAGTCGTGTGTGTACGTATATTTAAGAGATTTGCTGGAATCACTTTACAGGCAACGCAAGGATTAAGTGATCATTAATTTTGATTTCAATTTCCGGTTGACATCAGGACAGCAGTATTTTCTGACATTTATTCTAGAAACGTAAGGACACGCATACAGATTTTAAAAAAACTTTAAGTGCCTTTATCCTCACATTCAAATGAACGTTGGATGTCTCCTGATGGTACCTCATATTGCAGCACACATATGTAGGAACTTGTTGGTCCAAGTATGAGTTCCGAACCAAAGATAGCAGTCATGCCTCAAGCGGAATGCCATACGCCACCGATTCACCGATATCCTGAATCTGGCTTCCGGTGGCACAATGAAAGTCAAGTACTCTGATTCTGTGACTCCTATCCACAAACGAGCTCAGCTACTAGCTCACTGTGGTCGGAGGAAGTGGATAAAAGTTCCACCAACAAATGTGTGACACAATGGGTTACCCATACGCCACCGAGTCAGATACTGATATCCTGAATCAGGCTTCCAGTGTCGCAATCCAAGTCAAATATTCTGATTCTTTAAATCCTGGGCACAAACGGGCTCAGCTACTAGCTCGCTGTGGTCGAGAAAATGGAAAAATTTTGCGCCCACAAATGTGTGATAAAATGGGTCACCCATACGCCACCGAGTCAGATACTGATATCCTAAATCTGGCTTTCGGTGGCGCAATGCAAGTCAAATATTCTGATTCTGTAAATCCTGGGCACAAACGGGCTCAGCTACTAGCTCGCTGTGGTCGAGAAAATGGAAAAATTTTGCGCCCACAAATGTGTGTCAAAATGGGTTACCCATACGCCACCGAACCAGATACTGCTATCATAAATCTAGCTTGCGATGGCGCAATGCAGGGTATAGCTGCTAGGAGAAAACACCGATAGTCCCATACTGCTCCATACATATGATATTCTTCAACTCTAACTCTAAGAAGTCTTAGGTCAGTGACCATCTTCTGCCTTAACTTTCAGCGCACCAACTATTTGTTCTGTTTATTTGGCTGATTGACATTGACAAGTTGAAGTGACATTTCTTAAACCCTGTGACAGTTGTTGACTTGAAGTTAGGTACAATTTCGTAGATTCTTTACTGAAAGAGTTTGATTAGAAGGTTAGAAGTTACAGCTGACAGTAACGAGGCAATGACCAGCGCGAAGGTCTTATTGACAGATGCAGTTTCACGTACGTGACACCATGAGTAGGAAAATGCCTAACCCTACATCTACCAATCAAAATTGTATCGAATACATTTCATATCCTTATCAGCATCTCGATGGGATATACATATATCGATATATCTGTAATCAAATCACCCAAAGCTGACATTTAAGTCACATAATTGGCTGTCATTTTTCTTATTCATTGTCGAAATGTCATCGACATAACAAATCCAATTTAAATACGACGAACAAAAAAACCCCCAATAAGTGTGAAAATCACATCCACTTGACACTTTAACCTTTCCAATTGCACATTTAAATTCCCACATGCTGCCAGGTGCCAGAGCTTTTGAATAATTGGAGCCTTGGGGTATAAATTCTTAATCTGTTGAAAGTTACCCTATCCCCCGGCGAATAGTCTGGATTCGCTGGGTTATCCTTTGTTGTTAATTAAATAAATAAGGATATTCAGTTTGAGAGGTAGAAGCTCTATAGACATTAAATATTTACGAACCTCTAATGCAGTAACAGGATTGAACACAGTAAAGCGATTAAATGTCGATGATGCCCCAATTAGGAGTTTGCTGGCTCTGACTTGTTTGCCAAAAGCAAACCCAAAATCAATAAAACACACTTAATACCCGATGCATGATGTATAGGACTTGCTTTGCATGCCTCCGGAGGCAGTAGGAACAAGTTTAGTTCAAAAGTCAACCCTGTGTCTGGGCAAACAAAATCGAAACTTGTCTGTGAGGAGTAGAGCTTGCATTCGGATGTACGATTAAGTCCTTGTTTGACTTTGTCGCTTGGAAAAAAGAGAAATCCGCATCGACTGCGGGAATGGACTGCGAATGGAAAAATAGTGGCAGTGATGCCGATTTGGGGACATGCTACTCCCAAGTATTTAAGGAGCAACCGTCGGGTGTGGATGTGGGGTTGTAGGACTCTGTATTTCCAGGACTGTATTAAATTCGAGAATAAAAAGCATTTTACTTCGCCTTTTTTCCAAATTAGGAACTAATTACAAGAGCACTGAGATGGAACCGATCCTTTTGGAGATAACCGAGTATGCACTTCATTGATGAGTTACATGCAGTATCAGCACTCACTACATTAGCAACGAAAGTCTGTCACCTAATCCGAGTACATACATGCCAATAAGAAACGGAATGATCTAAGATTACAAGCGCAGAATACTTAAATCCTTGGCCAAAGGAAAATGTCCACTAAGAATCCCAATAAGTCTCTTCTGCTGACAGATAGTAAGAAGGCCCTGATTTCTTATAGACGTCACGAAGCATAGGTTTCATCATGGAGAACAGTAAAGGAGCAGGAAGAACCAATGCAGGTTGACCTCATCGAAATGTCATTTCTCGTAATCCTACTTCAACCTTGGGACCGAATTCAAAGAGATCTTCCTATCTCGAACTATTTTAGAACTGATCAACATAGCTAACCCAGCTATTCTTAAATACATGATCGGCAGCCATTAGAACTGCAAAGATCTTTAAAAATAGAGCCATACTGGCCTAACGAGTAATGAGGTCTAGTATTGTTGGTCTCCACGAAGATACCCACACCGGATCCTTAAGTAGTTTCAGAGCCGTCGGAGAGGGTTCGACCACAGCTTAGTCCAGGTTCAGACTCTGGCCGAACCCAGTGCTGAACGTGAAAGAAATCATATCAAGGAGAGCATCTAGAGCAGACCCAGACATTCTCAGGTGGTTTCAGTTCAAAAGGCAGCCACATAATTACTCGAAACCCTTTCCACCAAACAAACGACTCGTAAGCTAGAAAAGATCTGACCATAGTCATACTAACCCACATATCTGCCAATCAAAGCTTTACCCAAATCACAGCGAAAGTCTACATGACATTCATTTCACAACTAGGAACTGACAGGAATAACATGCAGAACTGACAGCAACAAAATGCTCAAAAATGACATCTACCTTCGCTCGTTCAAACATCAAGCATTGAGTTTGTTAGTACATAGGTATCATTGAAAGAAACATTTTCCTATATACCGAGAGTTTAAGGAAAATAGTTCATAACCTAATCTACAAAAACAAATTGTGACGTATGTTTATCTAAAACCCCATTGGCAACACTAGTTTGCTTGTTCAGCAACTTGTTTGCTTTTCATAATTGACGAGACTGTGAAATGTGCTATTTGTTGAAATTAGTTGGTTTGCTGCCATATCTGTCAACATGCCGCAGGGTGACATGCATCCTCAAAGGAAATAGGCTCGCAATTTACCAAGTAAAGGTCAAGTATTCAATAGTTCTTAGGAGCATTTACTTAAACGTGCATGGACCATACACTAAATGTCACTGACAGATACTGACAGATGACAGATAATGGAAAACATACAGCTGTCAAAAGAAGAAGGGCAAAACAATTACATGACAGATTGTAATTCCTAAACTATCAACAGCCATAACCCTTCCAACTGTCAAAATGGTTGTACCTGTCAAGTTCCTGATGACAGGAATAGGATCCCAATAATGAAACACCAGCTCTGGTGTTATGTGGTTTGAAGGAACATATCATACATAAGATGAAGCTGCATGTTATGAAGTGATATGGACCCAAGTTTACAGCAAATTTATTTTAATCTGTCATTCCAAAGCGAACATCTGCATTTACTCATAACTAACATGTCACCGGATCTCCTTCACAATAAGTTTCAATCAATCAAACGTCCCTTGCAAATTTACCCAGCCATGAAAAAACTATAAATCAATCTTTTCCCTTCAAAACAACATTTGCTTACAGCCAGGAACATGAAGGTGCTTATCAGAACGCTCCATCCTTGTGCCTTAATATCTAGACATTCAACAGGCGAATATCTGCGGCCATTAATCAATATTCCCGCCATTGTTGTCACTTTTTTTTTAAAAAAACAAATTCTTTGACAAGACTGCTGAAGTGTGTTTATCTTTCCACTGACAGCTTTGGTTTGTAAAATTTCCCTGATTTCGTTGTCACTGTTCAAGAATAGGGTACTACACACACGTTGGGTAAGGCGCACGCAGGTGTTGAGAGTCGTATTCTTAGATAATACACCTCGGAAGGAGCCAATATTTCAAAGGATAATGTTTCACATAACCGTTTCTAGTGTCAGCGACCCCACTATAATAATCAGAGGTAGAATGCAACCCATACACAATACTGCAGCACGACAAAGGGGAACTAGGAATCGGAAATTGGATTGTACGAGATAATGGTTACGATGTCATTGGTTAGAGGTAATGGCTGCCATTGTAAGTAGATTTGCGGAGAACTCCAAATGGGCTTCGGTGAACTTAGTCGAACTAACAATAGCAATATACAATGGAAATGGAAGTTGTACGACTATTACTCGCACAATGGGGGGATGGGGGTTTTTTGTTACACAAGGACTAAAGCGTATTAAGTTGGGGAGCATCGGGAAATAAAGCGTTTGTTTAAAGTTTGTGCTTCTGTGAAGGGGAATTAGAGTGAAAAGTAATTCATTGTTCTATTTACACGCTTTTGAAAGATTGAACAAATAAAATTTTTGTTTGCAAACATTTGTGTAACAGAAGAATGAATTTTCCCTCCAGGCGTAGTATTTACATGAACTTTGACTAATAAAGCTACCTGTGCGTGAACTTGATTCAATTCAGTTTAGCACTGTAAACATGGCTGACATGCAAAGCATACCTGAACGTTAGGATCCGGATCAGATCCAGTCGGATTTATGCAACTCATTGAAGTTGATTATACCCCGAGTTCTCGAATCGTCCTAATCTGTCCGGCACCACCTGTTTTTAAGTGATTTTCTCTTCTTTGTCTCTTGAGCATCAAGTCTTCTGGCATTCGTACCTACCAGAGAGGGCTTCGTATAGACACCAGCTACGATATCTCCCTTCCTATTGATGAGAATAAGTCTGCTAATCCAACTCTGCCTGAATTTGTTTAGAATTTGTTTTATCGATTTAATAGGTGCTGACCTCTGCCCCCTATTATCAGAGAGTCTACTAGAAGCCTAGAATCACACAAAGACCTACGTCGCACATGACAGCAATTTTGTCAAGAGACACGCTACATTGCTTGATACGTACTATTGTCGCTATACTCTATCAAGTTGATTGAAAGCCCAGGACTAAGTTTAATCAATAAACTTGGTAGATGCTATTCGTAGTAACTAAGCACTTGAACCGGAGCTGGGCTTCCCTCCTGCTTCCTCCGCAACATAGAAACCTAGAAACCTATCCTCTGTCCTCAGAACAAATGCGCGTTGGTTGAAACAATAGAGTTCTCAAAAGAAGTCAAAACTTGACCGTAGCTCTAAATGGAGAAGTTACTTGGAACTCTCGCCATGGACATACCCGAGAAATGGACCCGCAGAAGTTTTATTGGTAAAATCTACCACAACCATCTTCGCTATCACAAATTCGAATATTTTGACTGATCTGCCACCTGTAATTGGAGGAAATCAGGACAAAATAGGCCCATCTGCGGCCGAAGTGATAAGGTGACATACTACCACCTATATTCTGAATTGGTTGACGGAATCACCGGACCTATATTTTTTGGTTAACTCATCAAAATAAATAGCAATACGTCGTAGCTCTGAAACGAACTATTGGACGGGTATTCGAGATTTCAAAAAATATTTCTCGATCCCACCTCTTGCGAGCATTTGACAAACATCCGAGGGTATAACTCCCAGATGTCGTATATGAAATGCTTAAACGGAGGAAATGGAAGGGAATGCCAACTAATTGGGTATGCGAAACTGAAACTATGTACATTTGTACATCTGGCTAGGGGTCGAGTTAACTGAAGAGGTTTGCCCATCATGAACTAAGGGTCGTTCCAGGGGAAATGAGTCTAACAAAATTGGGAAGTTTTTTGTTAAGTTAAACAAAACATGCATCGCTCACCGTTGTCCTGGAACATTTTGAATCGACCATCACATTCAAGGTATCCAAACAATACGACTGGAGCACACACTCTAATGTCTTTCCTACCTCGGAACACAAATCAACACTTCACTCTTATCACCAAGGGGAAGATCAAGGGACACACCAAGGAATTGCTCTAGCTTTTCAACTTTTTCTTTCTTTGCACACCACTCTTCACTTTATTCGCACATACACACACACACATACGCATAGATGGAACCGATCAAAGGAGGAAAAGGAAAAATTCACGAGGGACGGAGAGAGATATAGATCAAACGACAGAGAAGTACAAGAAAAACAGAAACGATTTCGACAAAAAATGCTAAAGTTAGTCCTCACGCCGCAAGACTTCACTTATTACTAACAAAGCTTAGCCACTGACTTGGTTTAGAAATTTCCCCAAGGGAGCAATACACAAAGCTCAGCTTACACTTTCTATCTCGCTCAGCTGCTCTACTTGCAGTGGGAGTGAGTGTTGAAATGCTGTGAGAGCTTGCAAAACTTTTCCCATTTCGAGGGAAATTATTTCTGCCGGCAGGGAATTTTATTAAAATTCGATTAAAAAATGAATTTAGAACATTTGAAGCCCGTTAGTATTTCTTACAGCTGCTACAGGTATAAAGTCTTTAAGTCTGTATCTAGTCGAGCATGAAACCCATACAAAGTAATGGAAGCAGAAAATTTTATATTCAAAAAATGTATGAAATAGGTGGTCTCGCGTATATCAGCGAACCAGATACCTACCTCTCGGTGCCACCTTCGCGGAGCACAATTCCAGCCAGATATTCTGTTTCTGTGCTTCCAAGGCACAAACTGGCTGTATTGATGCCTCGCCAGGCATGATGGAAACAGAAAATTTTTTGACCAAAAAATGTATGAAATAGGTGGTCTCGCATATGTCAGTGAACCAGATACCTACCTCTTGGTGCTACCTTCGCGGAGCACAATTCCAGCCAGATATTCTGTTTCTGTGCTTCCAAGGCACAAACTGGCTGTATTGATGCCTCGCCAGGCATGATGGAAACAGAAAATTTTTTGACCAAAAAATGTATGAAGTGGGTGGTCTCGCATAATCCACCGAACCAGATACCTACCTCTTGGTGCTACCTTCGCGGAGCACAATTCCAGCCAGATATTCTGTTTCTGTGCTTCCAAGGCACAAACTGGCTGTATTGATGCCTCGCCAGGCATGATGGAAACAGAAAATTTTTTGACCAAAAAATGTATGAAGTGGGTGGTCTCGCATAATCCACCGAACCAGATACCTACCTCTTGGTACTACCTTCGCGGAGCACAATTCCAGCCAGATATTCTGTTTCTGTTCTTCCAAGGCACAAACTGGCTTTAATGATGCATCGCCAGGCATGATGTAAACAGAACATTTTTTGACCAAAAAATGTATGAAATAGGTGGTCTCGCATACGCCACCGAACCAGATACCTACCTCTTGGTGCCACCTTCGCGGAGCACAATTCCAGCCAGATATTCTGTTTCTGTGCTTCCAAGGCACAAACTGGCTGTATTGATGCCTCGCCAGGCATGATGGAAACAGAAAATTTTTTGACCAAAAAATGTATGAAATTGGTGGTCTCGCATACGCCACCGAACCAGATACCTACCTCTTGGTGCTACCTTCGCGGAGCACAATTCAAGCCAGACATTTTGTTTCTGTGCTTCTTAGGCACAAACTGGCTTTAATAATGCCTCGCCAGACATGATGGAAACAGAAAATTTTTTGACCAAAAAATGTATGAAATAGGCGGTCTCGCATACGCCACCCAACCAGATACCTACCTCTTGGTGCCACCTTCGCAGAGCACAATTCCAGCCAGATATTCTGTTTCTGTGCTTCCAAGGCACACACTAGCTTTACTGATGCCTCGCCAAGTGTATTGAAAACAAAAAATTTTTCAGCCAAAAAGTAGGAAAAATTGTTACGCATACGCCACCGAATTTTATTTTATCTCCGATTTTGACATTTTGTCATAGAAAGGGTCCTTCTTCTCGAAATATTTCTCCATAATTTCTGCTAACTGGTGTAGAGCCTTCTCTACCCATTGCCCTTGCGATAGTCATGTTGGGATAAAAGCGTGGCGTTCAGTCTTTCCAAAGTCTTTAGAAAATGCAGGAAGGGTTGTACCTACCCGCTTTCCATATGAATTTAACCCTCCTCCAGGTACTAGGTTTGTAACCAAAATCTGAAATTTTTGTATTACAACTCTTTTGCAATATCAGTAGTAAGATACCAACGAGATCAGCATTCATCGGACGCATAACATAAGTTTAGTTTATAGTGTCTGAAGTCCAGTCGACCATGTGTCACTTGTTTTGTGGAGCAATAAGCTGTCTTTGCTTCTGGCCAGCTAGGACTTTAACTGGAATGTCGATTGATCTCTTGAAAGGTTCCCTTTTAGCTATCACTGCATAGTTTATGTCCAGACCAGCCGTTTGAAAAACGTTCTTAACTATATCCGCATACATTGCTCCCCAGGGTGTCTTCAAAGAACCAAATAGCATCCACCATTGTTCTGCACAAAATATATTTGGTAAATCCTTAAATGACTAACAGTAGAAAAAAAAGGATAAAATACGAAAAAAATCAATCTTAAACCCTAAAAATGTATCCTAAAACTTAATTCTTTTGTTTCTCTGTTCTAAGAATCCTCTCTGGCCATTTCAGCGTGTCCCTGTGTTTCCTTTTTGGTTGAGTATTATTCTAGTATCTACAAGAAGGCTATGGCAAGCAGTATGGCGTGTCGTGACGCAAGCACGACACCAATCAGTTTGTTTGTTGCATGGAGAATCGAATTTTCTCATAAATCCAATCGAGATACTTTTCAATCTTCACATACACACCGGGCTTGTTCGCATGTCCGCATTGCTGGCCCCAGGATATAATTCCATAAAGTGTTTCCGCATCTATTCAACACGCAGACAAACAGTGAAAATTATTTTTTAAAAATCCTTCACATGTACATGTATATAGGTAACTCACCAGAATCTGAACAAACAAATGGTCCACCCGAATCACCCTCACATGCATCGACTCCCTCTTCGAGGAATCCAGCACAGAACATACCTTCTGTGATGGAATTCCCATAGACATGCGGCAGCTTGCATACCTCATCGGAAATGACCGGAATCTCTGCAACTCGGAGATTGTTCGATGGAGCTAAACCGAAACAAAGTAAATACCACTATAAATCGCCACAGGACCTCACACAACTCACTCGAAACTCCCGATTGAATGGATCCCCAGCCGGATATCGTGCATCGTCGGCCCTCCTTGTATTCAGTTCCTTCCCGTGGCAGACAAATTGGTTGAACGTAATCGTTGAACCGTACCGGATTCTTCATAACTATCAACGCGATATCGTTGTTCATATGGGTTCCGTCTCGGAACTTCTCATGGATGTACCAGTTCTCGATGTACGAATCAATTTCCGATGATTCGGCAATATTTGCATAATGGTCACCTAGACGGATGAAGTAGGCACCCTTGGGATAGCCAACCAGACAGTGGGCGGCAGTCAAGAGATGTTTCTTTGAAATCAGCACCGCGCCACACCAGTGACTGGAGATGCCTCCTCGACCTTTGGTGCGAATTGTCGCCTGCCAGGGATGGTGTCCACGTTTTGCTACATTACCCTTGACGACACGCTCGAACTCACGGGGTAGTTCCTCTGTCAGGTTGGCATTAAACTGTCCACACACTTTGCGGGTATTTGCGAATTTACTAGACCGCTCCATTGGGTAGAGGTCCATGCCAATGTCGTCGGGTGTTGTTGTTTGGACATCGTCCATTGCCTTGGTGGAACCTTTGATGCCGGTATTTGTCGAGCGAGGGGGTGCGCCTGCTGTGCACTTAAGACTGACATCCTCTGTGTGATTGCAGTTGTGCTCGCCCCAAGACCAGTGGTTGCATGCATCCACGCTGGACTCATTGCCAAAGCAGGAGACTTGGTCGAGCCAAATTGGACCAGACCCAGGACCAAATGCGTTCTTTACTATTTTCTATCAAACAAAAGTTAGTACACTTATTGGTGCCAAAATTTTCATAAAAGTCACTCTTACAGCAGATCCATAGTATCCCAATGAGTTGCAGGCAACTTGTGCTTCAATTTGCCCGAAATCATCGTCACAGATTGTACCCCAGACACCGCGATACAGGACCTCCAGGCGGCCTTCCTGTTTACCCCTGCCTCCTTTGAGTCTAAATTCCACGGTGGACTGTAAAGAAAATGAATCCTCGTCAAGGTTTGGGGAATCTTGTGTCCGTTTCTACTCACATTACAGACAGAACCACTCTCGTCTGACTGATCGCTGCAATCGGCAACATTGTCGCAAACAAATGCAAGCGGGATGCACTCCTTGGAGGTGCTACATAGCCAGTAGTCATTGGGACACTTCATCACCGGTGTTTTGCATTGGACTCCAACTACCTCGTCGGGACCACAATCACTAACACCCCAACCCATAAAGGGGCAGTCCTTCAGCGATGTTTCATTGCCCGAGCAGTCAACTTCATCCATAACGAAGGACACGTCGTCGTCATCATCTGGTGGATAAAAGGCGTTTCCTCGCACCTCGCTGGCTCCTAGCGGGAAACCAAGCTCGCGACAAACTACATTGGCATCTTGTATTCCAAACTTGTCATCACACACGTAGCCCCATTGGCCAAGGACTGAAAAGAAAGGAGGTCGCATTAGAGGTCTGTTTCAAGGCTTCTTGGAGGCTTTGGCAGCTTGCTCATGAAAAACGAAGGAGGAGTTCATCCCAGGAGTAAATGGCAAAGGACTGGTTCAGACACAAGCTAAGCGAGACAAAGCTAACCAATGAAGTCTCTGGGAATATTTTCCAAGGTTCGTCCAACAGGGGTTCAGACAAGCGGCAGTTAAGACTCTAGGTTCGTTAATTTTTAGATCAAGCTTGATACAGAAACATCCGACTAAGTTCAAGAAGCTGTCCTAGCTGAAAAAAGTCGGTCTCTAGTGGGCATACGAGCTAGCAAGGAACGGATTGGAACTTCTCTGCAGGCGAAGACCGTAAGCTAGGATCGCACAAACTACGGGATAAGTTGGAATGAAAAAGGGAACAGGCGGGCCAAACTGTGAGAAGACTTTCAAGAGAGGTTTTGATCGTCTCCAGGGGATCGAACCTCAAAGCTCTCGCTGAGTTGTCCAACGCACTAACTAGAGAGCCACGCCCCCCAGGTTTTGACATGATGCAATGCTGAAATGGTGAATGCGGGAGAAGATGCAAGCAATATTTTAAGATGTGGATGCAGTCCTTACGGAACGTCTATTACGCGATTCGGCCACCATTCGAGACGACAAGGAAGACTGGGCCTCCGAATTAAGGCTCACTAATCGCGGATCGCGGATTTCAACACGAGTTGGAATTCTTAGCTTCCTTACGGCGATGTTCGACTGTTCAGACCTTCAATCCCTTGATGTTCCTAGGCTTCCTGATGTTCCTAGAGTTTCTAAATGCTCGTAACGAGGAGCCTACAGTTTTAGCAAGTGACAGCTGTCAATACTCTGGTTATTTGAGAAGTGG
Source organism: Xylota segnis (assembly GCA_963583995.1). Lineage (NCBI taxonomy): Eukaryota > Metazoa > Arthropoda > Insecta > Diptera > Syrphidae > Xylota > Xylota segnis. Next base: position 55,325,010 of record OY757238.1, on the reverse strand, counting down.
ACCGGAAGGTGCTAGATTTGGAACTAGACCACAGTCTGGCAGTCTTATGTTAAGAGGGAACCTAGAATATTGAAAAGCTTTCTAACTCTGAATCCGATCTCGGAGGGAGACCTGGCCATAGCACTTGTTAAGCTGGTCGAGCTCCAGAAATACTCACTTTTGACTTCCACTCTTCCGCTATTCTCATTGGACAACCGAATTTCGTATCCCAGATGATCGCACTGCTCCTCGTCCTTGCGATTGCCACAGTGGTTAATACCATCACAAGTCTGAAAGAAAAACAAATCACTGACCTTCGAACCACGGAGCATACGAGGATAAACTCACCTCAAATGTCTTGACACACTGGCCATTGCCACAGTCGAACTGACAAACATCATCCACAGCTGGACTCTCTGCCGTCTCCACAGTGGTCCTTACTACTTCCCATGTTCTTGGCGTAGTCACCTCGTGCCTGGAGTCATCCCCATCGCCATCGACCTCCCCCAATTCATTCGCAAAGGGATTCGGTAGGTTAGGATGTGTTCGATGGAATTCCCTATTGTGATGCTGATGTTGATGATAATTGGATTGCGAGTGGTGGAGGTGGTGGTTGTGGACATGGGAATGGATGGGATGAGCGTGGCTTGGTATCAAACTGTTTTGTTCACCTGCAAATACAATTTCAACATCTTTATGGATTTCAGGTGAGGGTGCAACAGTGCTCGTGGTGGTGGTGCTAGTGGTGCTGGTGGTGGTTGTGCTAGTGCTAGTGGGTTCGTTGTTTCGTGATAAATTCATGATATGTGACTCAGCCTTTGAAGCCATGTCATCTGTCACGGTGCCACTGCGATTGAAATAAGGACGTAGCAGGAGGCGAATTGCTTCGCTAATTGGTAGCTGACCGACCTCATCACTGGCATTAGACTCCGGGGGCGCTGGTGCATGATAGACACTAGACGGACTGGTTTGCTTGTAGAACTCACGGTTGTAGCTAGGTGGTAGGGCACCATGACGTTCAGTCGTTGTGATGTGAATCACTGGGTTGGAGACGACAAGACCTCCTTCGTGACTGAATATGATCTCGGGTTCGAAGTTATCTTCGGGGACGAAAGTTGTGCTAGACGATCTGGGTGAGGGAGTAGCTCTATGGGGGGAGGTCTTGATCGGCTGCCGTGAGGACCAGGTGGTGTTGCGAGAATGTGCTACGCCGGAGTAGGATGGGCTGTATAAAGGATCGGGGTGAAGTCGGGTAGTGGCATTCTGGACAACGGGATAGATCCGGAAGACACGCACGTTGGTCTTGCCACCAGGCGCTGGGGTTGTAGTGGTGGGAATGGGAATGGGATCTTGCGGTGGTGGGAGTAGATGCATGTATCCACCGTCAAGCGGTGGCCCTTGAGCTGAAGGTAGGGGAGGAAGCAGTCCTCCGAAGAGATTAGACTCATCGTAGATTGGTCCTTGGGGTGGCGGAGGCGTGGAACTGTGGATGAATATTGTGGTTGTGTTGAAGCGACTTGATCCGGGTCGGACAGGGGGCTGTGGTGATGGTTCAGGCGACTGAGGCTGATTTATTTCAGGACGGGAGAATGACGGCCAATTTGGATTCCGAGGAGGCGCATTACTGGGAATGTTTATGGTATCACCTCCACCACGTGATGAGGACATGAATACAGAAGTTCGGTTGAATGAACTAGGTCTAGGGCTTGGTCTTGGTTGCTGTGGAGCTACATACGATGGGTATGGGGATGAATAGCCAGGATATTGGTCAAGACCCGGCTCGGGAGTCTGAGTTTGCCGGTCGTCGGATGGAAAAATTCTGTGAGGAGGCATAAGCTCCCTGCTAGGGATGTCCATAGCATCCATTTTGGGATGGTTTTCACCACGAGCTGACCACCGATCTTCACCACGACTGAATGAATCAGAACTAGGACTGGGTGACGGATTTGGTGATAAAAAGCCAGGATATTGCTCAGGAATTGGAGATTGCCCATCATCAGATGGAGAGGATGAATGTGGAGGCATAAGATTCATGTTGGGGATGTTTACGGCATCCCTTGAGGGGTACGAAGGTTCTGGTCGGTTCACACTGGGGTAGTTGACGCCTCGACTTGCATTTCGTCGATTGGTGGGCAGACTGACTTCGCGTACGTCACCACCGTATATATCAGAGAACACCTCCTCCGATGGCTGATCATCGTCGACAGGCTGGGCATAGTAAATGTTGGTGACGGTGTGCGTTTCGGTGTTCGTGCGATTGGGGGTGTTACCAGAATAAATGTTTGGATAATTACTTCGGGTACTGGGTGTGGTCCATGAACTGCCAGAACTGCCATGCGCGGTCCAAGTCGGTTGTGTCGTAGTAGTTGTCTCAGGAGGAATTGGCAACCATCTTGATGGTCGTACTGTAGTTGTTGTTCTGGAACTCTGCCAAGTAGGCCTCTCTGGTGGCGCAGAGGGTCTTGTTCGATTCATGGTCGACCAACGATCTCGGAAGACGAGCGGAGTTTGTGCAGCAGGTTGCGGTGGCGGTGACTGATCTTGATTACGATGTTGCTCGGTACAACCAGGACCATGACGATGAGAACTTCCACTGGGCGGAGAAGAACGAGATGGATATCCGTGGTGACGATGATGAGACCAACCCTTTCGCTGCGGCACTTCCTGATTGACTGGTTGGTTGTCCCACGCATTTGTTTCAAATGTCTTTCCGCCGCGGTTTCCATTTTCCGGAGCAGGTGCAGGGCTAGGCCCACCACCATTTCTTCCAGTGCAATCGACCTTACTGGGGAAATCGCATACCTTCATGCGTGGATTGTACACAGTCTGTGGCCCACAGCTCTGAATATGCATAGTGCCACTGGCACAGTTCAAGAACTTGGAGCAATCGTACGGATGCGGCATAAGCCCAGTTAGACCAGGTGGGCAAGAAACCTCATCATTTGCGACCTGCACCCTTGCCAATCGATGCGTTCCTGACTCCGTATTCGTTCTCGGCGCCGCATTCAATCCCTCGCAAACCACCTTCGTGGGGTTGTCACATTCCAGGGTTTCAGCATTGAAGACAGTGCCTGGTCCACAAGTTTGGATGTATGCACGTCCCTTCCAGCAATTGACGAACCGCCGACAATCATACGGATACGGCAGCAGTCCTGTGAACATCGACGGACACCCACCATAGTGCTCATCGATGTTATTCGCATAATCTCTGCCAGGGCGCCCATAATTTGCATGTCGCTCTTGTTGCTCAACCAAGTCGCTTTGGCGAATGTGTTCAGCTGATAACCTTGGCTGATAGTCGGAATGGTAGGCGCTGGTGTGCCTGTGCTGGTGGCGTTGTAGTTCTCGCGCTATGTATGGGTCACGACGATAAGGCTTTGATTTTTCAAAATAATTTGGATCGAGTATCTGAAACGAGAGAGGGAGAGACAGAACTGTTTAGTTCGTTGCGAATCTTAAATTCATATTGCGTTGTGTAAATATAACACGTCCAGTTCGAGACGGATTATCTCAGTTGTTGGGACTCATTCCCTCCTCTATGCTTCGGAGGGAAGCGATAACTTTCTAGGTGAAGTTTGCAATTATTTATTAGGTCTTACAGATAGCTTGCATTATACACTAGTTTGCGCTGATAAGTCGCGATTCAGTCATTCGCCTTGTTAACAACTATCGCGGGTTTATCCCTCAATCGCCATCCCATTGCATCATGCAAGTGTGGAGATAATGGCAGGGTCTATGCAAATTCAAATTCGAAAGTAAATGTTTTCAGTCCTCTGTGAACCTTGTACTTAGATCTTGCACGCATGGACAACACCTAAGGTCCCTCGAGAGTAAGAAAATTGCTAAAATTTCTGATTATACCAAGTGTCTAGGAAATCGAGAAGGGTTCGTGGCACAATTTGAAGAGGCATTGATGCAACTGATAGTCCCGCCTCAGAATATCCTGTGCACCAACATCTTTTGTGAAAAATTTCAGTCTAGATTTGGCTTGCGTAGTCCACGACCAAACTTGTTTAGAAAGAGCTCAAATGAACTAGTTCCCGATTTTATTTTAGTTCATTTGATTCAGTACTGCAATAAGCTCAGGTGTAGTCTGCGCACATGTAGCTCAGTAAGAAGAAATGAACTAATTGGAGCACTTTTTGCCTTGTGTGTGGATACAGCACAGAATTTATTGAGCAGTGAACTAAATGAACTAAAATAACTAGTTCAGGAAACAGCCTTAAATTAAACTGAGTCTCTTCTGGTACTAGGGTGTTTATGATCACCCCATGGTGGCGGTTAAGTAAAAATCACTTATAGCAATCCAATACTGCTTTCTACGGATGTTTTGAAATAAGAAGAGGTAAGTTTATGGGACTTCAAGACCATGACAAAAGAGTTGTCTCTAAACTAGCAGCTGTCATCACTGGAATCCATCCAACAAGTCCATAGGCAAAGCAATCTTTATAAAATTCAGCAGGAACTACAAAGGTGAAACTGACAATGGAAAGAATTGTTGGAGTAGCCTTGCCCTAGTACTTACTCTGGCTAGCTAGCTATCATTTCGACTTAAAGAATATTCCCTTTCGACTATAGATGATTGGGATAGTTGTTGTAAAGTGATCTAAATCCGTGTGAATGTTCAGAAGAGTCTCTTCGATTACTTTCTTGTCATAGACAGTCAATAAGGTTACAGCTTCTACCACCCCTTATCTAGTTAGTAATGTCCTTTTACGAATCATGGTTACAGACTCCCTAACCCAATCCAAATCTAGTACTCTATAACTTGAAACGATCCATTGCCTGGTCTTGGTCTTCCTAGACTGCTGACTGTATTTAGGACCCCTCCCAAGCAGATAGTTTCTGCTCCTTAGACAACCATACCAAAAGATTGGTTGAAGAATCATCAGAATACTTCACACTATATCTGTGATATTCTTAAGACTTCGCTCACATTTGAACGGGTTCATGAAAAACACGCTTTCTCTTGGAAGAGAGGGCTGATTGATCTCAATTTTCGAAGGTTACTAGCTTAAAGGTCTGCTCACATTCGGTGTCTATTTACACAAAATACCTACAATTTAAACAGCAAGGTCGAACTCCTGATACTATTTTGAACATCCAAAGGTAGACAAAGTTTCCTTATACCCAAGAACTTGGCCTAAAGGATGCCATTCAGTCATAAAGCCAAGCTTTTATTACTTTTCATATATTCCCTTCATTTCTAGATCCATAACTAGGGGTGTCTTCAAAAGACCTTATCAAAAACTCTTGTTTGGTGTAACAACGCTTACTGCAACTGCTGGCAAAGAATCTAGGAAGAAGAAGGCAGGCAGACGTTCGTCAGAAAAGTATCAGCTTTGTGTCATTTCATCAGTCAGTCTGTTTGTTATGTCATGCAAATGTTACTTTGAAACTTTGAGTTGACTTTGACTTTGGGGGTTTTCCACCCGTGTATCTGTGTATTTTATTAATTGGATATCCCAAGATTAGTGGGTTAATTTTGTTCTACCTATAATATGGCTAACGATTTTAAAATTTCTAGAAAGAAATATTTTGAAGCTACAAGCCCTTATAAGCTACAAGCTTTAACAGCGTATGTTTCAGGATTTTAATTTTCGTCTGACTTGACACCGTACGAGCACCGTACGAGCACCGTACGAGGAAAGAGTTTTGTGGAGGAAGAAGTCATCCAAAAGCCATGTACCGACTTTCTGATCGATATCACTTCTTCGACATGCTCTTACACTGTGCAAATCGCTGTATCGACTCGGAATGAGACTATTTTGACTATTTGCAAGTTTACTTTCCAAAACACGTTGCATATTTCATTAGAAAGAATAGGCTTTGGAGAAGCCCTTATTTGTATTTCTTCAGACCCTAAACCATCGTTTTGTATAGTTGACTTAAAGAAAGTGAATTTACCATGGCGTGTCAGTGGTTACTGCAGTCAAGGTTCTGTATCTTTAAGCCAACTGGAATAGAAACGTGTTCAGTATGAAAACCATGTTTCGAGGGATGTGTTCAAAGGCAAAGTCATCTTCGGACTGAACCGTCATGAGATCCAAACCCTCATCGGTAGACATCTTCGCTTTATTCTATGTTCTTCTCGACATAGTTTGAATGAAATAAGTCAGGAAACTCCCGTGGATTAGTCAAATTCTATGCCAAAATGTTGGATTGTATAATCTCCATAATATCCAGAAAAGTGTGTTGCTCTTAGCCAACTTACCATCGAGAAAGATTCGATTTCTTCGAAAATAAATTGAAAAATTTGTGGCCATGTCTTATGCGTTACAAGAGATGACTAGGCTTCTGAAAAACAAGCAATAAGTAATTATTGCTGTCCGTTCATCGCTTCTATTTAGAAAAATATTTTTGAATTATCCCCAGTAGATCCAGAAACTGACATTTCATTACTTGAGCCCGTAAAAAATCCAAAACTAGCACCAACTTCAAGAGAAAAAAATCATTTTTAGCGTTAAAGCGCTTGTTTGGTTAAAACGTTTGGTACTGTGTTGTATGACAGAAGCCCCCATTAGACAAATCTGACAGCTACAAGGCACAAATGAAAGCTTTTATTTGCCACTATTTTCTCACTAATTAAGGGGTACCTACAAGGATGACACATGCTGCCATAATGGAGGTGGTTTTAGTGAATAATAATGGTATGGCTTTAGAGTACATACTCTATCCACTTATGTATGTTGACAACTACTGTAGAAGAACTACTTATCCATTTGGCTACGTTTGGTAGATGGCCATCTCAACTCAAAACGCAAGTATTCAACAGAAATAAGGACTAGGTATGCGATGATATGATATTCTGATCATATTGGCTTGGTATAGACCTTAGTAGCAGATTCTTTGAATACAGATACAAAGCCATCAAGAGGGACGTAAAGATTTCAAAGTCACTTTAGGCCTCTCGTCCACCAGCAATTGGAAAATATTCATAATCACAGTTCTTAGGAAAATGTGAGCACTTTCATGCATGTAACCTAAAAAAGTCATCGGACTATTTGATCCATGTTGCATTCCTTCATAAACGCATCAGGCACAGTTCAAATACAAGCTTTTGAAATAAATTCTCCATTTAACTTAAAGGGCACGTCGTTCTCTTTGGAAATCCCCTTTTACAAGCCCCTGTCATGATTAAATTCACGAAAACTCCGCCACGTCATCAAGCGTGGGACTTCCTGTCCCAAGTACCATTTATGATATTTTAGGAACTGAATCAATGTCAGTTGAGATTTAAACAAAATCCATTCCATCCCCAGGATGGAAACAAAAACATTTCCCAGAATCCGTCGCAGAGACTTTAATGTTTTTCTAATTGCCAAAATTCATTTGAAAATTTCTCAACCCAATCTGTTTACGAGCCGACAAATTCCGAGTATTTTCTACACATCCTCTCTATTTATCAGATACGAGAGTGTTTTTCTTATTTTTGTTTTTTGTTTTTTTGCGAAACATCAAACGCACCAACAGTCACAGAGGTCAGGCTCAGGCTATTAGCTTAAATCACTCAACACATCTACTAGAGCGCATTCCGTCATGTCGTTGGTAGCATTTTCGAATAGACACCAAGGGGCGAACTGAAAAATATTTTCCAATCTCCTCTCACTAAACGGCGCGGCAGCCAGATCATTCGTCGACACCAGAAGTTCGACACACTTCACTATTGTTTTTAATTTAAGAACAACAAACAATAAAACGAAAACAAGACTACACTAAACACGACAAATGAACGCAATAAAATGTGTCAGGGAGAAAGAACAACAAAAGGCCTCAAGCGGCTACACTCTAGGTATTCTTATCCACAAAATCTAATAAAAAATGATTCATACTAACAGATACAACGGCACCGGTGGACAATACCACGAGTATTAGTATCTTTTGCAACATTTCGAACACACGGCCGTTTAATTATATCGCAGACGCGAGGTAGTTTTCCTTTTATCGGCCCTGCTTTGGCGGGCGGGGGACCGTCCTCCGATGGGATTGTTTTTCAAAAGTTTTTCCGGATTAAAAATTTTTCGCGATGTTACTAGCGGGTACACGTTGTGCTCACGTCGAGCATCTTCTGCGTTTTGAAGCGTAGTGAAACCGAATCAATTTCAATTAAACAATACAACAGTACTCGACGATGAGGATGACGACGGACGTCGGATGAGACGACGACGACGATGATGATGATGAGCACCAAAGATAAGGCAGCTGAGAATTAGCTCTTATCGCTGGCGACGATCTTTAGACCTTTCTCTCTCTATCTGGATTCCACTTACCGCTGTGTTTGTTTACGGCTGAATTTCGCTTATCACATTTTCGAAAAACAACAACACAAGGGGTGGGTTTTTCCCACTCTTCCCGCCTTTCGAATGTCGAACATCGAGGGAAGGGATGGCAGAGACGGCGCAGGGTATAATAATAGCAAAACGAATGAATTGGCAGCGGCTAAGATCGGTGTTTTGTCGGAAACTTCTGAGAACCCATTGAGTGGTTTCAATTGATAACAATTATTTGATATCATGTTGCGGGATGAATAGATCGGTCCCATCAAAAAGATGAAACGAAGAGCTGATATTTGCAAAGATGAATGGAACAGGAAAATGCTGAAGGCTATGGGATGAGCTATACGCACTTCCGGGGCGTATTGTAATTAGCAGGAGGCTTTATCACTTCTTGATCCGGTGGCGTTGTTTTCTTATGAAGGGGGGAGCTCCCGCGATGTAGATCTCTAATTTTTGACTGTTTGTATAACTTAGCGCACACAGCTGTGCAAATATGAGACTTGAAAAGTTACACAACCGCTAAATAGTGGTTTCAACGATCACAAGCTACCTCAAAGTTGGAGGTGTCAGCTGGCTGTAAGCTCTAGACTAAGACCGCCCGAGGTGGGTAATGATACTACCCCGGTGAGTGTAGAAATAAAAAGAAATGCTCTCACTCTCTTGGAGGGGAAATGCACCGAGCTTATACAGATGCTAGTCTGCGACATGCACATGACTTTTCACCATATGTACATCCTAAGTCAGTCGGGATTGGACTCACTGTGGATTGGATTCATTTGAGTAAAGTGGTGAATCCATCAGCTACCAGGAAAAAAGTCTGATATCAAAGACTAATGGAAGAAGCAAAGACTAGTTCTTCTGTCAAACAGAACGAATCCCAGACCTTATCTTACAGAGACCTATGCATGAGTATGACAAGAAGAGGTCTTGAAGTAAGCAACCAAGAGCTTTTAAATAAATCTTGGAGCATACAGCAGATAAGACAGTAAAATCATTGCCCGCACAGGTCAAGGACGTGTCAAATATGGGAAGACAACAATTTAAGAGAAGAGGCTACTGAGTTTCACTATGATCTTGACAATTCTAACACACTACGGGGCTAGCGTGGCGTGTGTAGTACTTGGCGCATAAAAAGCGCAGGATGGCATCAAACGATACACACTCTGGCAAGGCTAAGAAGTATGCCAGACATTGGGTGAAAATTTAACCTTAGACAGTGTCATGACGCACATAATGAGTACAAAGGATGAGATGGAGTCAATCAACTACGTCTAGAATCCACCTCGGGATTGAATCCTGAAAGGCTGTTCTGTCTGGTCCTTCAGTATCTATTGGAAGAACTTCCCTACAGCCAGAGTTAAGAGCAAAACTAGGATTCATTGCAAACCTTCAACACCTGTTGCCAAGTTCACAGATATTATCAAGTCGTTGTAATTCTTGGAAAGTTGGTCCTGGGTCTCACTATTCCTCTGACCATTCCTCCTCGCTTTTGGACAGCTGATTTCCAAGAAATTATATCAAAAGTTATACATATGTATATATACATATGCTTCCATCCTCTTCGATTCAGCTGTCTTCTTCGTGCTCCTACATTTCAGACATGCCTGGCTGACAGTACTATGTGCTAGATCCATGCTCACGGTAGTGATTCCGATTATGAATCTATAATCTGGCTCAGAATTCATGAGAACAAGAGTTTTTCCTCGTCAGTTTGACGACTCCATACCGGCATGAGTATGATTCGTAAGGCTTACTGCTGTTACCCATGTCTTGCTCTACATACTCGGACTTGATGTTGATAGAACTTCTACTTAGACTTCATGACTTCTCCGCCTTGTGCTGGAATTTGGGCTCTTTTATGTGTCTTCCACATTTACTGATGTTTCCATCTAATTCCTTAAGGAGAGGGTGTATCAATTTCATCAGCATATCGCTATAAGAAAAGTCACCTGTTGCCCTCATTCCAATGTACAGACCTATCCGCCTAATTCCTTGCTGCTGTCAGCTGTCCACTTGAAAATAACGACGATGACTTTGATTTTTTCTAAAAAGTTTACTTGATTACCTTGATTAGAGGGACTGGAGTGCTTCAAGTTCCTCTTACTAGTTAGCTTGTACCACCGTCTCATAGATTATCTGGACACCGTTCTCCCGATATGGTTTGCTGTTTCCTCTGTTAACTTCGATCGAGTTTTGAGACTTAGGCGGTTTGAGGTAGATGCTTTGAGATTCGATTTGATTTTAGAAAATCTCTCAATACCTTGACAGACGCTTTGACTATCTGACCATATCGCCATAGTCTCTCCACGATATTTCTTTTTCCAGGTTTATATGCGCCCATTCGTATTGAAGCGTTTCCCTGGATTAATCTAGAACCTTCCTGTTTATTCCCAGACAAAGCGTATTTACTATTCATTTCCAGAACCCCATAGACTACCGAGAAGTAGGAAGTACAGCGATTCTTAAAAAATTTAAGTGGATCGAGGTATCGCTGATAAGCCATCCTACTATCAGCAACACTAAATTTTTATAAACAAAACAATACAATACTTTATTTTTAGCTCATCGTCGTAATCAAGAATAATGTCTCTCATTCCTGATCCACATGGTGACACATGGTAAATACAACATTAAAGGTTTATTTAAATGCATGCAGCCTTATCAAGTTATGTGTACTTCTGTCAGTCTCTCACTTGGATCAGACCCTCGCTTGGATTACAAGGCTCTCTGCATACGTTTCCTAAGTGCAACTAAGTAAATATTGGATTGCAGCAATATTTACAGATGTCATGTTGCACAAAATGAAAAATTCTTCGTTACTAGAATTTCCCACCCACATTTGTGACGAATCATAAATTTCCACATATGGCAAACAAAACATGCTTACCGTTGCACATACAAGAATGATATATGGGACATGATTTGTAAATGCAACCACGGACTGCTTTGGTGATAAGAACAGCCACTGTGTGTAGACTTAAACGTAATTGGGCGCCGTATAGTCTGTTACATGTTAAGCTTTAGATAAACTGTGGGCTTGTTATCGGAATTCCAAGTACGGAGGCATTGCTTCTAATTAGGTAGCCCAGCATAGGTGAGGTGTGTTTTGAGCCACAGATTTTTTTTACGGATTTCTGAGAATTGTTTCAGGGCTGTTGGCCATAAGGTGCATAAATATTTTATGCTCGCTATGCGATGACTGCATTAGTCATTGGAATTCAATGCTTGACCTTGTTAAGGTAGTAATACTGAAGTAGTGCATTGCATTACCTTGAATTTCAGTAAAACATACGCAGATAGGTATTGAGCTGGATATGAGGAGGCTACTGAGTCTCGTGGAGTTAAACTGCTCCCATTCAGAGCCAAACAAACCATCACTAAAGCCACGTTATGGTCGTCAGGTATTCAGTAAAGTTTTACTTGGAGAGCAATTGCCTCTCATAGACACAATCGACAAATGTTTGGGTTTGCTTGTTGTAAAGGTTCATCCAAGAGGTGTCGGTTGAACTATGAGCAGCCACCTATCAGTGCGACCACAGGTTAGTTATGTGAGGACTCCAAGTTGGTTTGTCTAGAAACCTTGGTTTGTCTAGAAACCTTGGTTTGTCTATTTAAAGACGATCACAGGAATTGGGCCGATCCTCAACCACCTTGCACCACATTTTGCAGTACGGTCTTGGCATTCAGTCTAAACCATTGGAATCAGCAGACCATGCACAATACCAAAGGATTATAAGCCAGTTTACAGTTCCTGTAGATAGGAGCTGCGTAAAGTAATCCAAAAACTGCTATTTGTTCGATCAATGGGTTACGCACTATAGAGCGTCTCCCAATGAACTCCTGAAGCACCCCAACCAAGACAAGAAATCACAACTACAAATGTAATTATTGACTTTTATTACTTTTGCGAATCACTTAACTTTGGTTGGACTGGAGGAGGACCATTCCCCGTTCTCGACTTGATACTCATCCACAGGTGTTGATAGGGATTCTGCAGTTCACTCTCCGTTTGGGGTATTCTCACTGCTCTTCTAAATCGCGGTGAAAGTAGAACCAAGTTCTGCAGAAGACCATACGTGCTGGATGCCGTCCAATAGACACAAAGAATCTAAAAATCATTTTATTAAGATTTTCATGTAAAAACACGGCTTACACCTACCGAAGGCACAGTACAGGCTATTGGCACCATCGCCACGCTAAGAACTCGGAACGCATTGGTGGCCAACTTTTGTAAACGACCAGGTGGACGTGTCTTCAGCATCGTTTGCATCTAGAATGGAACCCATGAGGCGTGTTATACAATTTTTTTGTGAAATTCAATATTCACCTCAATGATGCCTAAATTGAGAACACACAGCGCCACTGGAAGAATATAAGAACTATCCACCACTGTCAAGTTGGGTATCCAGCCAAAGCCCCCTAACGTGAGCTCTGTAAATATCAGTTTCGCTTCTAGTGAGTTTGGATTCGGCAGCATGTAGACTAGATTTCGTAGAGCAACCGACTGGAATATCCACAATGGGATTTGTCCCCACAGAACTATGAGTGTCTTTGCTGGATGGCAATTCTCCCGTACAACTAGATTGTTCCATTGTTTCTTGAGCTGTTTCGGGGGAAAAAACCATTAAATTCATTGAAAAATGCAAACAACTATCTCTCACCGAACGATTGTACACCAGCCTGGTCTGTTTCTCTGTCCAATTGAACTTTTTCATAGCCATTGCGGCCTCCTGCTTCAGCTCAGCAACTATGCCTGGCATTTCCAATGTAATCAACTCGATTCGGGCAGTGATTTTGTTCTGGTAAATCGTCAGAGGTAGAGTGACGACCGTCCGAAAGACAAAAGTCGAAAGGATAACTGTTGCCCACCATGGCAGGCCTGTGAAATCATGGATTCCAACTAGACCATCCTGCATGTACGCCACTGGCGTACTGTTGGAAAGCGTTTGCCAGAATCCTACTAAAGCTGACTGTTCTGTTGCAAGGTGTCTCCTCTGCGGAGCACAGACCACAGGTACATTTCTCCTTCCATCGTGCCACGTGGTGAGGCAGGAGAAGGATCTGGACGTCACAATAGACGAGGGAAAGTAGGAGTTATAGCTTCGAGTGAGCAGAACTCCAGCATGCTTTCCTAACCACTGCATCGCGCGGGTTTCGTATCTCATAACATTTCACCGCCTATAACAGAGAGGTGGTTTGTTGTCAATAAATATGCAAATTCTAAGCTTAAACTAGAACATTTAACTTTAAACAGTTTTCATATTGAATATTTAGAGTTTCTTAGAGTAGGTAGAGCTATAGATATTTGTTGTCAGGCGGGTTAAATACCACAATTTTCAGTTCAAGTTAGAGAAACCAACTTACGAAATTAAGATAAATACAGAGGAACACATTTGACAGTTATCAGCTGTTTGTGATTTTTCAAGTGAGTCTGTCCAGAGATGTGTTTTATAATGTCGTGCCCACACTTTTCACTGTGAACGGTTATCAGGTGGGCAAGATTCTGGATTCCAAAGATTTTTCACACATTTTTCAACAGAAATCTGTCTCTTCTTGGAAAGTAAAATTTGTGGAAGCAACTTTGAAGCCTTTCAGGTTTATTTTATTCTTTGATGGTGATGAAAGCTTCCAGAATGTGTTCCGAAGTTCAACCTTCACCGTCAGTGAGCCCTTTTGACAATTTTTCTTCGGGTTGATGCATACCTTGAATATTTAATGAATATTCCCCGTTTTCCTTCTTCATCTATCTATTTCTTCCAGAATATGGTTCATCATCCTCATAGAGGACTCTTCTTACACTTGTCCTGCAAATGAATTGGCACTCATGCCCCCATATCCAGTCAAAAAGAGTCTACCCATTTCTCGCACTCCAACTTCTGATTATTTTTCAGCTGTCAGTGTGGTTGAGACAACTTACAAGTCGCTTTCATCTCCAATGTCACAGATATTTGTTTCCTGCTTCGATCACTTTAACTTCAGTCTCCTAGTTGGCCAAGAGAGTGAGCTACAAAATCACTTCAAGAGTGATACCCGCCTTTCTACTTCGAAGTTCGTCAAAGTGTTCCCTTCCTGTTGTTGTCTTCATTATTTCTGTGCTGCCCAGCCGTCCTCTCGTCATTCTTTTGGGCGACATATGCAAATATCTGATAACAGGATCACCTATTTCTCCTTGTTTTGCTCCGGATTCAAGCCAACCCAACATTCCCACGCATGTGAACACAACCCAACCAAAGCAGTTCATTTGAAATTCACTCCCCGATGAATCTCGAAAAACAGCTACCAACGGAACTTTCTGCACCGGAATATTTCCCAGCCTGCTAATGCACCGTTGTCAAAATCAGCTGCTTTCTGTTTGTATTTGCAAGTGCAAAAGAGACGACCACTGCTTTCCATCGTCTTCGTCGTTGCCGTCGTCATTCTTATTTTTTTTTTATTTTATACTGTGTGTAGTGAAAAAGTTGTCCAGCAAAACAAAAGAAACGAGAACGGAAAAAAAAAATCATTCGACGCAATCACAGTAATCAAATCGGAAAAAAGTTTTTTTTTTTTTTGCGAAATTTGCTTTCATCTCACAAAAGGTGATTATTCTCCGATGAAATAAAATTTTCATCGAAGTGTTCTTCATTTTTGCGTCTTTTTTTTCCAAATTCTTTGTGTACAATCAACTCTACATAAGTATTTTAAATATAAAAAAAAAAATCAGTTTTCTCCTCAGGGCCTTCAACTTGAACAGTGTGTTACCCGTACCCTCGACAAAAATTCCAACAAGAATAGATTTTTTTTAAAGCAAAAAAGCTTGAAATTTGGAAAATTTTTTTTTGCTTCCTTGCTGGCGCCTGGCCTACTGCGCTTCTCCAAGTGAATCTGAGTGATTGCTGCTGGAGAGGTGGTCGGTTGGAGGAAAAAAATGAGCAGATCCCCACAATGGGGCGAAGTTCCAGCCCTTGCCCTCAGCCGTGTGTTTGAGTATTTGGATGAGAGCAAGGATCGATTAAGTGCTTCCCTGGTTTGCTGGCATTGGAGGAGCATACTCTTCCAGAAGAGGTAAGTGCGTGTGTATGGGCTATTTCTTAAAATAGCCAAAGTGATTTGTATTTTTTGTTGTTTTGTTTGTTTTTTGTTTTTTTTTTATTTATTTTATTTAAACAAATGACGATGGATTGAAGGGGGTGAAGGGGGACGACACGGTGAATTGTAGGTGTTGCGCATTTGCCCTGTGCCAGCAATTAGTTGCAAAGTGCAGGTGCAATTGCTGTTGCAGTGGTTGGTATATGCATTGAGGAAAGTGCTTTCTTTTGTCTCAAGCAATGGATATGACCTTAAACGGGTTGAAGTAGGGGGCTGAGAGAGAGCAGCCAAGAGTCCTATACAAAAGTTGGGGGTCGGAGTAGCTAACTAACTTGTTTTAGCTGAGTGCCGCAGCGATGGCATTTGACGCTCTGTAGCGTTGTCATTGCTCATTTTTTGTTGTTGATACACGCCAGCATACGTAATGGAGAGAAAGTATTTTATTTTTTCTTCGCTTTTGTTTAGATTTCTTGTTTGGTGATTTCTGTTTCGAATTGAGTTAGTATTCTGTCAACGGACTCAACTATCTATAGTTAGGGGGGAATGGGAGGGCACAAGCCTAGTCAGAAGAAGAATGCCTTTATGTAGAGAGACACATTATGGTGACGCAACTTCGATAACCTGAAACGAATTGAATAACTAATTCCCATCTATTGGACTGCGAATAGCGAGCGGCAGTTAATTTAAGCAGAATATCTAGAAAGTTATAAGCTTAGGACCGCATCCCTTCTTATAAACTTTCTCGCAAAACATTGCCCTCTGTGCGAAGGGAGAGGGCACGTCCAAATTTGCCAAGTTAGACGACTATGTGTAGGAAATCCCATAAAACCATGCAGACAACGACTGTATCTGGGCCACAGCAGCAATGACCATGAATAATAAATAATTGTCTTGCATGGGTAAATAATGAATTTCAAATTCACTCACTCCCATTCCATTAGCATGCCAACATAGGTAGTAGGTAGATGTCTACACACTTGATCTGGTTTAATCAGTATGCAATTTTTCTTCTTGATTTTGCACATAAACATGAGATAATGCAGTTAAGTTGTATTACATGCATAATAGCAGGAAATGATAAACGAGAACTGAACAATGAACCCCTCAGAGTCAATGTATAAATAAGTTTTGTAGATTAGTATAAACAAATCGAACGTTTTGGTTGAGTTCTTCGAAATACATACATGTACCGATATCGTATGTTATAAACAAAATGCTATGTTTTTTGTGGAATTGACCTCAAATAGAGCGTACATTGTTAAACAAATGCAGCTGCTTGGTGGCTTTATGTACATATTTTGTAATTGGTATGTTTGCTCTGGTTGCAAAGGCTGACACGGCTTAAGTACATACAGCTGAACAGTTGTTTACCAGCTTTTGAGACCATTGTTTGGCTTCCTCGTTTTTTTTTTTGGGAACATTACAACAATGTAAATGGCGCAAGAGCTTTATTTACTTAATTGGCTTTTGATCAGCCTCTGCCAGATACAGACTTCCAATCTCACGGATGTTGCTTCCACATTCGTACGGAGCCTGCAGGGCATTCGCCATCATCTGACAAGTACCTATCATCTCCGCTCAAAAGTTTGGGGTCAAAGAATCTTCGACACTTTGAATCAAAATAACATTTAAACAATAGGAGATATTTAAAAAATTCTTTTTTATATATGTAGGGCCGGTTTCTGTTTATTAGAGGAAAATATAATTTTATTCAAAATTTTTTTATTTATTTTTTTAAGGGCAATAATCTAATCCAACTTCTTTTCGTTAAAGTAGTTTCCTTTATTTTTGATCACCGCCTACAAGTTCTAGGCATTCTTTCAATTAATTTGTTTAATGTTTCACATGACAGTGATTCCCAGGTTGTTTGTAAAAGTGTCCAGAGATGTGGCTTTGATTTTGGACAACTTTCTCGAACTTTCCTATCGAGTTCGTCCCATAGAAGCACTATGGGGTTAAGGTCTGTGGATTGGGCTGGCCATATCATATTTTGAACCAAATCTCCAACTCCTTCATAACAGAACGATCCCCAGACCATAACCTAACCGTCTCCATGCTTCACAGTTGGAATCAATCATTGTGAAGCCATCCTCTCTTGGTCCGATCGACGAACAAATACTCGCCTATTTGACCCAAAGTCTTGAAATTTGGATTCGTCAGTCCACAAGACTTTTTTCCACATTTCAATGGACCAATCTTTATGCAGACGAGCCCACTCTAGCCGTTTTTTGCGATTTTGTGGCCTTAGGAGAGGTTTTCAAGCAGCAATTCGACCTTTTAGTCCCGCCTGGCAGGATTTCTCTACTGCCATTCACCTCTGCTCGAAATTCAGGTGCAGTAAGCCGGCGATTCCTCTTTGAAATTACCCTATTGTTTAAATCCTTCGAGCTTGTTGTGATTTTAGGTCTTCCCGAGCGTTTTTTGTCATTAATGGTGCCCAACTCTTTGAAACGATTAACTGTGGAGTAAGCACCATTGTACGAAATTTTTAATTTTCTTGAAACTTCCCTGAGAGAAACATTTTCATTGTACAACGTAATAATTGAGCATCGCATTTCAATACACATCTCTTGTGTTGGTGCCATTTTTAAATCAAAAATAAAGAAAATAATGTTAATTCAGCTCGAGCTCTTTTCGCAACCATTGACACCATGTGAATGGATTGTTGACTATGGTTGCTCGTCAAATACTTACTTTTTTTTAACCATTTTTTCTCTCAATCAAATAAATGTTCTCCAAATATTTATTACTCGCTATTTTAAAATAAACGCGAAAGTAAAGGGTAAGAAGGTAATTTCAAGTTGAATACTATAATAGAAATTATCCTTCGTCTCAAAAAAAGCTTTATAATTTTTTTCGTTGTCTGATTTTGTATAAATCTAATTTGGAATTAGTTACTATATAGTCAAACCTTAACAGCACAATATAAAAGAAATAATTTTTAAAGGGATTTTGTAGGATTAAGGCCATTTGAGCTCAAATTTCTGGTTGACCCCAAACTTTTGAGCGGTAGTGTATAAACAAATGAATCTTTGGATATTTGCTTTTTGAGCTGGGCTCCTGTTATAATGGAGAAAGAATGTGTTTCATTTCGGGAGCCTTAGTCCGTGAAGGTTCTCAGAAAAGTCTAGAAATGGACTCTGATAGGTTCAGCTTCGATGAAGAACTACAAGAAGACAGAGTATCCAAACGTGTTTCATTGTAGTGCGGGGAACTATATATCGCCGTTTACAAACTCCATACCGACTTGTTAAGGCTGAGTTCGATTCAGAGTTGTACAGCAGACATTCCTTCGGAAGAGACCAATGTAAACTCCGTCGAATTAGCTAGTATAGGACTTTCAGTTTTATTTCGAGCTACACACGCTCTGTCGAGATGAGATCTATAATTCTCCAGCTTAGTCCTTTCATTAAGAGAAAAGGAACCGCAGCAGAGGATTACTAATGTTTCTGATTGGATTGAAAAGACAAAACTAACTTCCATCACTTTGTTATACGTTTTACAGGTTTTTCCAAAATTTTAAATTTACATTGCACATTGACAACGATCGACAATGTACATTTTTCCTGCATACACTTATCAACTTAACAAACGAATTAACGATTGTTTTCGATTTTCTGTGCGTTTATCACATCGAGAAAATCCGACGGATTCTTTACAAGTAAGTTCAGCTGCACTATCCAACTGAAGACAATTTAATAATCAAGTGTTTGAATCATTGTTTTGGAATAGAATTGCAAGAAGTGATTGTCTACAAGGAATACGCTTTCAGACAAACAACGTTGGCCATGTTGCGCCTGGTGATATGATCGATGAAGGTCTAGTCGATATTGAACAGTAAGTACATTACACATTCATAGTTCCAATTCCATTTGTCAGTCATTCATTTATGTTTATTAGATTCTTTGTGGAACCAATAAAAATAATTCTAAGTCGAAAGAAATCAGTTGTGAAGGTTCTCGATATGGGCGCTATCGAGTCATTGACGTACTATGGAGCTGATTTTCTTAAATCCCTTGCCAAACCGCAAGAAGTTGAAGAGCTTACATTCGCCTCGATCAAATTCGATCCTAGTCACTATCCAATCTTTGTATTGGAACCTGTATTCCTCGAGAAATGTACATCACTTCAGGTAGATAAATAGTCAAAATCGATGCAAAAGAGGAAATAACTTTACATATTTACATTGTAGGTTCTATCTCTTGACTATGACACACTAAATGAGGATATCCTCCGTACAATCCAAATACTTCCACTAAAGAAACTCATGATATGCGTCCATGGATTGGATCGTGAGCATCCGGGAATTTCTGAACATGCTTGGTTGGAGTTTTCTAATAAATTCCAGAATATCGATTTGATTGTCTCGCTTGTGTATGCTTATGAAGCTGTCGAGGTTCTGCAGGTTAGGATCTTACGTCAGAACATGCCAATAACCCATTTAAGGGTTTTATTTTGTGATTTTGTAAGTATTGTATCGGATTCCATAAACTCTGGTGCTAAGTATTTTGTTTGTTTTAGATAAATGTCGAAGCTTTGGAATGGATGTCACTTTACAACAAGAATACATTGAAAAGTGTTCAATGGATTGATTCTGTAAGTTTGTTTTGATCGTTTAAGAAAAAAAAACAATCCCAACTAATTGTTGTGGGCTATGTTCCTTTCAGGCCTTTAAGCATCCCGACAAAAATGTGATGGATCTCTTCTTGCGTTCCGGTCAGGATCCATTTGTTATGATGTCTTGGCGATGTGAAAACTTGCAAGAGATTGTCATTCACGGTTATGTCTTGGATGCGCACAATATTGTTGGTATATCACGGCTGCGCGGAAGGTCATTAAAGCGATTGGAAATTTCTATGATTGACAACACTCCATCAACAGCTAGTATGGAGTCATTTATTGAGGTGAGTACAAAGGCATTGAGCTATAAATATCCTTTCGTAGCTTACCTTAGGTATTCGCATAACTTAATTTTATTTTCAAACACACGCCAGCCCCTTTGGATTTCAAACAAACTAGCAACCGGAATCACACCATTCCTGAGTTCTGCTATGTGTTTGCTCCTTCTTCTTGGCATAATTTGCCTATTCTTCACAGCTTTGCTATGCATTTCCAATGAAGTACTATGCAAACCATATGTTCCTGATGATTTAAACAAACTCTATAGTTGGGATCAACTGGTAATCCCAGTTGTTTTCTGCAAAGCCATGTTAAAGGTCTTTCCACGTTGTTCCTAAAACGCTGGCTCGATGTACTTAGTGCATTAAAACTCAGGGAACGCAGAACAAGAACAGACTCGCTTTTTTTTTTTATCACAAACAATGTTCAAGAGCAGTATCCTCACACCCAGAATGCTTATCATTTCACCTCCAAACATATCTTATATTTACAGGAAATAAGTTCCTTACTTGGACAACGCTGGAAACCACTTAACCCAGCTAATTTACATCCATCCCTTGGCTATGCGCCAGTCTCCGATGATATACGTGACGAATATGTCTTTGATCTCATTCGATCTGATCTACAATCGAACTAACTATCTCAACCAAAACTACACGTAAGCAACACAAGAAGAAAAGACATCAAGTAAGTCGCGGTGATTTAGATTGTGCGCATACAGAATCATTCTAAGGACAACCACCAAAACGAAAATTGAGTATATCTTTATATAAATATTTAATTTGTTTTTTTTTTTTAAAGCAAACTCTTCTTACCTTGCTATATTCACGCGCCTCTCTCATATATATATATATATATATTTTTTTTTTTTTATTTATAAAAATTCATGACTACCTTTCCACCTATCTATACACAGTCATTGTATACAGAAAAGTGTGTAACAAATAGAATCCTTTTTACCGAATTTAGAATCTAATAATTTGTCTTGCAAAAAAGAAAACAAAACAAACACTACACCACTTTATATAATTTTTAAACTTAGAGTAGAGGAATAAAATTAAAATTCCACAAATTTAAAGAAAATTATTACATTTAAAAAAAAAAACAAAAACAAAACACACACATACACACTAAAACAAAACCATTCTGTGATTTAAAATAATTAGAAAAAAGAAAACCGAACACGTATTGCGTTTATTGAAGGACGAGATGCAAACGATCGCCATATCGACGTCGATTATTAGTAGAATTAGTGACAAAAATAACAAACAAAAAAGAGATATAAAAAAAAAAAAAATAAATAAATACAACAAGATAAACGAAAAAGTTAATTGCGCAAATTCATAAAAACATAATATATTTTGTATTGTAATCAAATGCTAATATTTAGAATGAAAATTTCATGTTTTTTGTTTACTACAATTAAGTTAAATAATAACTGTTCAAATGAAAAGAAATTTGAAGAGAATAACTTTTTTATTTGTTATTGATTTATGTTTTCTTTTATTTTTTATTTTTATTTTTTTATACATACTGCATATATATACGTATATTTCTCATGTCCTTAGATACTTTTTTTTTTTGTTGTTCTTTATTTTGTTTTGTTCTATGTTGTTTTTAACTACATACATACCTCTGGACATGTGAATACGCGTCTTTGAAGGAAAAGAAACGAAAGGGAGAAACGCTTTTATATGAAAAATGATCACTTATTTGATGAAAACAAAGAATTAATATTTACAACAAAGTTAAATATAAAGCAATTAAAAAAAACAAAAAAACAAAAAACCAACTGAATGTATATGTATAAGTATTCTGGTATTTAACGTATTTAAGGTATGAAATGAAAATCCAAGAGAGTAAGCAATATCGAGCTGAAGTGAAGGCTAAATTTTATATTATCGCACAAATTCCCTTTGAAGTGCCTATTACAAATATTTGTGAATTATTCATCGTTCCTCTCAGGCGAAACAAGTGAAATAAAATAGAAATAGAAAGTAGTACGCCCAGTAACGTTTATAAGTAGAGCCGAATGTTGAGAGAGAGTCCTATCCTGCTTTCCCTTGTCGGTCGTCTGACTGCGCTCCATCGTGTACGGTTTCTAGCATGAGTTATCTTGTTTTCATTCTTCTACAGATCCCTTGATCCAATACCATATCCCCTGTCACTTTGGATGTCGAATGGTAATGTCAATAGCTTGGTTCCCTCATTGAGAATCCGATTAAGCTAGAGAAGACCAAAAATGCTTCGTATTTAGTAGAAAAATTCACGAACTTTTCAAGTACAACACCCATATAACAGTCGCAACGTTTTCCTTCTTCATACAGTGGACAATATATCAAATGCTTTGCTGATTAAAAATCTCCTCTAGCGGTTGCCCACTGATACTTACTTGAGGTGATGATTTATGTCTAAGACTGATCATGTGTGTTGGGAGAGTTGAACCCACACGGTGGTTGTCTCTTTCCTCATCTGCTGGCATTAGTGGAAGACACGCCGGAGTAAATCAATAGTTTTTTACACGGTTCTACCTCTTACGAGTATCTGACAAGCATCCGAAAGTAAAATTGCCATGAAAGCGCTTTTTAAATCTAAAATTGCCCTACGAACAAAGCATCAAAGAGTATGACCGTTCCATTTGTATGAAGAATATAACATAGACAATGCAAATAATTCTTCGAAACATGTCCATGGGTTAATGCGTTTAAATTGTTAAAAATCGATTGAATTCCTCTGTTTCTCGTCAACAAAGTAGCACGAAAGTCATCATGATCAGCGTTTTTTAAAATAACATTCGTTCTTATCGAGCTCTATTCTTTTTCACGGCAAAACATTTGCTAATCTTAGGTCTGAGGCTTGATATACCATATTGCCTGAATATCAGTCAGTTTGTCAGCATCCTTAAAGCGCAGAGGAATCTTCAAAGGTAGCCGTACACTTGGTATCCACTCAACAGTAACGCAAGGTTAGTTAAGTGAGTAGTCTCTAATTTCCGTAAACGAAAGACTTTAAAGTTTAGTTGAACCAGTTAGTAAAGACCAAACAAAGGTTTCCTTTAAGTTTTGATTCCTATATCCTATTTGGTTACAATTCTTGAATTAATTCCTAAATCAAGAAAACTAATTTTATTAAAAGTAATTTCTGTGTATAGATGATTTTGCTTACCTTGCTGACACGCAGATACTAATTATGAAGCACAAGCCACAGGATAAGAAAGGAAACGCTAGTATGAAGAAAAACGAAAACTCTCTGACTGTACGAAGGCGAAACCGTCATTTTCGTTTCCTTCGGGGATTCCCCTTTGCACCTTAGGAATTCCCCGGCGAACTGTTTTTACTGAGAAAATGTAACAGACTCTAACAACAATAACACAAGATCACTTGCATAAACGTCTATTGCTATGCTTCACATACGGGGAATCCCATTTAATTGCAGTCCGGTCAAAAAATTCCGTTCGGTGATGAAAAATTCGTATATAGAATGTTTATCTTGATTGCTAGTTAAGCTATCGTATTTTGCAGATTGTCCCTCCATTCATCATTTCGAGTCGTTAACTTTTAGAGACGAATAGAGAACTTACTTGTCTGCAATGTTACTAGCGTATTCTGTTGCAATGTTTTGAAAACCGTCTTATATTTCGACAATCATTCTCCATGGCCTGCAGTTTATGCCTGTGTCTGCATATG
This sequence comes from Xylota segnis, assembly GCA_963583995.1. NCBI lineage: Eukaryota > Metazoa > Arthropoda > Insecta > Diptera > Syrphidae > Xylota > Xylota segnis. The sequence goes on along the minus strand of OY757238.1, from coordinate 55,301,102 downwards.
ACTGAAAGTGTATGAAGAAAACTTGATTTATTTTGACTATAAAATGCAAATCGCTATATACTTTCAGACTTGGAGCTGGTCACAGATCCTATACTTCATTGATATCCCTCTTTTTCATACCTCCTGTTGCACCAATCTTTCCCTCTGATATAGTTTATGGAGTGAAACTTGGAGGCTCCTTGTTTGCGAATCCATCCATCCTCAGGGTAGTAGTCCCCTTTTTGATCTGAACTCGTCCCTATTAATTACATTTTATATTTACAAAGAAAAGATAATTTTATGGTGATAATGAAGAAACAAAACAAATTTGTTTACAGTAACTGGTGAGATTGGAGGTCTTTTGATTGTTATTGAGTAAGAAATTTGTTTTCATACAAAGTATTTGTAATCAGCACCTACATATTGCAAAACAGACAAAAAAGGGAAGTCATTCACTTTATGACGCCAATGCTGGTAGGAATGCACACGTTAAGGGCACAAACTAAGTCAAGATTCAGCAGTTTTATGCGTCATCAAGGCTGGTACCACTAATTTTGGTACGACATCTTCCTTAAAGTAGAATTTTTGAAATCTCATCGATTGGATGAAAGAGCACTTGTCTCCATGCCCGCTTCATTTGCTTAGTTTCCAATTGGGGTAATACTTGCGTAGTTAGTAGAAAGAGGGACGATTTTTTTTTTTATTTTATTCTTATCTGCTTCCTTACATTGTTCGGAAAAAGAACTGCATAGAATCCTGCTACTCTACATGAAGCACACATCACAAGATCCTTGTGTCCATAGATCCCCTTACTGATAAGATGTGCATTTGCCAAATGGTAAATTGGATGGCACACGGCACTCTCCTATAACGTAGCCCACACAGCCCCCGGATGATGGACGGTGGTTTTTGATCTACAACATGCTGTAGCTGTGTGCTCCAAAGGAAAGAAAGGAGCTCATTCCCGACAGCAACTTGACTCTAGTGCTAGTATGTGGATATAGCTATGGTGAAGGACGATGGCTAGCCATTCCGTTTCAACATCATTAAGAAAGATCTTCCAGTTACATGTTTCTTATTCTATTTATTGTTTATCTGGTCTAGCCATGAGCACGAAACTTTTAGTTGTTTATTATCACTAGGGGTCTGCGGAGTGTCCTTTAAGTGTATTTGCTGCAAGTTGTCTAGTTTATTGATCAGCTTTTTGGTTTTCCAGTGACTCCAATCCGAATCCAGTTTATCTTATAGTTCACTTAGATGGTGATGTACTTGTTCACCAATAAATTCGTTTAGCATTAATTAAACTTCACTTTAGCTCGATATTCGAAGGGTGCGTATTAAACATTACCAGAAAGAAACTAATGAGATAAGTATTCGTATTCCGTCAGCAATGTGTTTAAGGCAACCAATGCCATGATCACGATCCGTTTTGATATTGTAATAATGTAGGTATTAAAAACAAAGTGCATTTATACTATGTGTAACCAAAAGCTGTGCAAAATCGACGCACCAAAATATAGTAAACGAAAAACAAAAAAGTAACCAAACAAGAGGTGATTAAAAATGGTTTGTTTATTAAAGAAGCACCAGAATATTCAAAAACAAAATACAAAAAAACAATGTGATATCAAAAAACAAACAAAAAACAAAATTAAAGTAGCTCAAATGTCAACGTAGCTCAAAATGTAATTCAAATTAAAAATACAATTGAAAATGAAATCGAAACTATTGTGATCAGCCAAATAGAATTACCTATTTCTACTATCTAAAATATTTATGGTTTAAAAAACAAAAAAACATAATGTGCTGCAGGCAATTTAAACTCCAACAAGAAATCAATTTTAGAATATTCTTAAGTGTTCATGCGAAACACAACGTGGAGAAAGAAAAACCAATCCTTTCAGCATGAACTTCTTAAATCTAATATGCGTTTAAAAGCGTTTTACACAATAAAACATAAAACAAAAACAACTTAAGTAAATGAAATGTGATATAAAAAACAAAAGCAAAAATCAATATGTTGATGAACGTGCGTAAAAAAAAAAACAACATACAAACTAACAAATGTACAATAAAACAAAAAAAAAACAGAAAATTATATATTTATCAACCAATCAATGCCATGATTTAAAACGACAACAACAACAAACAAATTTGTATTTAAATATTACACTATATACGTTAGAATAGTAAGATCTTAAAGAAAGAAACAAAAAAAAATCAAGACACCTACGATTTTATTTAAATTTTTTTAGGAAAAACGATAGCAAAAATGTTAAACAAAAAAAGTAAAAATCGAAATGTATTTAAATTTATATTTTATATATACTTATGTAATAGACGAGACACGGTCATGCGTCGTGTGGGTGTGTTGGTGAGAAAACGTTACTTAGTTTACAAAATGAAAACAGAAAACTTTAAATTTTTGTTATTTTTTGTTGTTATTTTTAAGTGAAATAAAACACACACAAAACGAATGGGGTCCATATGCATAAAATAAGCGAGATCAATCCCGGATACTGTGCGATGGTATAACATGTTGCCTCCCATTTAATTTTAGCTAAAATCGAATGCAATCGAATTAAATGGAAAACAAAGATAATTAGTGAGAATTAGAAAACAAAAGACCAAAGGATAGTCGTCTGTCTGTAGTCACTATCTTCGCTTCTTTATGCTTAGCTGCGCGTCGTTGAATATCATTCGAGATTAGTTCGATACGTTTGTAGGGGGTGGTGGCATTCGAAATGAAATCTGACACATAATAACGTGACATATATGTACCTGACAAAATAAAAATCAAACAAATTTAAATTTTATTGTAGCAGTTGTATTGCAGTTGTAGGAGGCTAGTATTAATGTTTATTTATCGTGAAAGAAACGTTTATAATGACCTAGAACTCGACAAGTCTCTGTCCCACATTTCACCTTCTTTTATAGCAACTTTGTCTAACCAATGCACGGTACGAGTTGAGGCATCCCAATGTTGACGATAAAGTTTGGGGCTTATACTACTTTTCGTGAAAGAAGAGTTTCCCTTAACTTTAGCATTCTTCCTTAAACCTGTTGATCGGATCAGCGGTTTTGTTTAATTCCTTGTTTTTTTGTTTCCCATACTACGTACACTTCGTACTTACACCGGCAGGCAGATCCGCACAACTCATAATCGCTGTATCATGCCAAAAGAATCTCCAGTTCTGTTACCAAATTGTTTTGCCAATGTTCTTCCTTTCTATGTGCTTGCTTTTCTTATTTCCTGCGATATACTGGGCTCTCATTACGTAAAACGAACGTCATATGATCCCTGTTTTGGCGTTACTTGCAGGAAAATGCGACATTACCAAACGATAGTGATTTCGAAAGCGATATCGTCAGACGATTGTTGTCATACTTGATGAGGGCACTGGTTAATTGGAATCCCCTAGAGTGATAGTTGCTTGTTGATGATCACGATCACCGCTTTTGTGCTCTCTTAGAGGGCCATAAGCGCGATCATCCGATTTTTGACACCGCGATCATTTTACAGAGAACTAACAAATTGTGATCATCATATTTGACTATCGACTATGACCCTGTGGACTCCACTCCACCGGCCCATTTAATATGGACACTCAGATGTCATTGATCTTTTGCTGTATACTCCCATGACATGAAAAAATACCCAAGATCGTCTTTTTCAAAAAATTTTGATGATTAAAATGCTGTAACAAATCCTCGCCGGACTTGGCATAGTTTACTGCTGTAACAAATCTAAGCTTGTTGCGGTTTTCGTTCATTTACGCTAAATCAGGAACCAATAGTATTTGGTTCACAGAATTCCTCATTTCATTAGTATAAGCATTGATAGTACAAAGAAAAAATTATACCTTCTTGCCAATTGTTTCCAAACCTAATCGAATACGAATATTATTGATCGAAACTCGAAAGTCTAAAGCGAAAAACAGACCAGACTAGCGCCATCACCATTACCACCGACATTCGTTTGGTTTCCAAAGCCGCATGGTGTCTATTCTAATCTGTATATCGTGTCAACCTTACAATTACAATACAACTCTTCCAAACAATCACCAACAAAGAATGTTTAAAATAAGACTGAGTCAACAACAAGAAGTAGATGCACCACCCCTCCGAAAACACAAACAGCAATAATGTTTTAAACAACAATTTATACACACTATTAATAAAAGTGAGAACTTTAAAAAAAAAAATTAAAAATAAAAACAAAAAATCTCTTCCATTACAGAATCTGTTTAGTTAATAAATTGCATAGATATGAAAACTATCATTATTTACATAAAATCAATTAAAATGCATACACCTAACCATGCATCTGTAGATAAAACTCAAACCTTCTGTAGATACTTTTAAAAAAAAAACATAATAAAATACAATGTGACAACAATTAAATGTGATAGAAGTGCTGCTAATGAACGAACACCTAAAACACTCTGAACTCATATTTTAATTTCCAACCAATCTCTATGTTTTGTCTATCATTTTACTTCTTTTTTTGATTACCTTTTACTTTCCACCATTAGCAGCTATTTCAATAAAAAGAAAAGAGGGAAAGTTGTATAAACAAAACAAAAAAACATGCAACTATATAAGAACATAGAAACAAAGTGATAATGATAAACTGCTAATATCATCATATGCAATAATCTAAGTAATATAATTATTATTATATAGTCAATAGTAACGTAGTTAAATTAACAACATGAACCAAACTATTGAAATCAGTTACACCCGTTATTTACTGTTCAAATGAATAAAAAAAAAATAATTAATTGTTATACACACCACGTAGCAAAGAACAATTTAAATGAATTATTAAATCATGTATGATAGCACATGAGTAAAACGTGATATTTTTATTTTTGTCTTTTTTTTTTAGATGTGTACCCGTTTGTATATTATGTACTTTTTTTTTTTCCTATTAGGTTACAAAATCAATTCTTATTTTTCTTTAAATAGACGAAATTTGCATGAAAATATATTTGTATTATTTTTATTTCAAAATTGTATGTTTTTTCTTTTTGTTCTAAATGTTAAATGTAAGCAAAATAGACGAAATATCAGTCATTTATTAAGATCATTCCATTTGTTATAGAAAAAAAAAAGTGATGAACAAAACTAAGGGAAATAAATATAAGTAAGAAACAAAACAAAAAACACGTTACATTAATATCGCGTAATGTCTAACGTATATAAAAACAAGAAGAAACAACTAAATATATATATACCTTTATATTTATATGATAAATCGTTAAAAAATAAATGTTTTTTCATCTATTATCATGGTGAACGTGCAAAGAAAACACCGTACAACCAAAACACAATTGTTAAATTAAAAAATTTTATCCTGAAAAAGATCAGCAGTTTAAGAAGTAATTAAAAAAAACAAAAAACAAAAAAAGAAATCAATCAACCTGTGATATTATAGTATGAACACCTTAATACAAAATTGATGAAACAAAACAAAAATTTATGTAAGCAAAACAAACAACAAAAAAAAAAAAACGCAAAAACAAAAGAAGATATTTAAACGCATAAATTGCCACAATAATGCGCGTATAAAGGGTTAACAAATGACTCCCCCTTAAACAAACAAACAAATCAAATAAAAGTGATAAGAACTGAATGCAAATGAAAATATATTTTAGTTGATATCTAAAAACAAAAGAAAAAGCGAAAGTAAGAAAGAGAAATACGAGCGAGAGAGAGAGTAAAACACAGAAAAACACTCATTACAAAAAAAAAAAAAAAAGCAAACACTGAACATCAAATGTGTCGAAATAAAATCAATTATTTAAATAAATATAAAATTAGAATACACAAAAACAAATATTATATCAAACATCTACATATTTATTTTAAAACAATTCCAATCAAATATTTAAGATTACAAAACGCAAAATTCTAGGAATGAAATTCAAAATTTTGTAGAATACTTATGGTTATGATTTTTTTTTTTTTTTCAATTTTCGTAGAAACGCAACGAAATACTGTCCAAATGCTTACTTTTTTTTTTTTTTTTTAATTATTATTCATCAATATTATTTTACGATACTAATGTCTGCAAATAAAAAAGAAAAAAAAGAAAACTAAAAACTACTGGATACGTACTAGTTTATTTTAATTTTTTGTTTTTTTATCAAGTTGTTACCACAACTAATAACAATATTATACCCTATACGAGATGATTACTAATATTCATTTGTGTTAATGCTATATATTAAATTGAAAAATTGTATTAATACAAGTTATATGCATTATTAAAACAAAAAAAAAAAACAGAAATAAAATGTAGAAAAACAAATAAATTTGAAATTTACAAAACTTTACTCTTTGACTCTTGTTTTTCAGTTGGGTTTTTCAGCCTTACAGGTTTGCGACGAGCTTTGAGTATATGCGCCATATGAAGTCACTCTTGGAGGAGTGGTATTCTCTTGATTGATGACAATCACGAGAATCCTTTTTGCTCTCTGTAAATTGGCCTTCAGCGTGATCAGCACACTTTTGCTATAGTTTTAGTTTGACTGCAAGATCGTAAGAGGAGACAGACACAAGTGCGACTATCAACTATCACCTTAGAGGATTCCACTCCTTTTTTTACAGACTAGTGCAGAATAGTTAGTAGAAACAGTCGGCCCCTTCCATTCGTGTAAAGAGTATAACACGCACAACACGAATGGGTGGGAGAAGCTAGGCCTTGGGTTCCATCGACCTGTTGCGCCAAGTATTTATTTATTTAGTGCAGAATAGTCACAGTAGTTAGTCTGTATAGGTATGTTCCCAATGCCAAACTCCCATCATGATATCAACAGTTTGATTAGGAACAGGGGCATTTCCTATCATAATCCAACAAGCCTTAGAACATGTTTCTAATTCATACGGATCTGAAAGCAACTTCGTATCATTTTTTCACACTATTATCGGAAACATTCTCGGAAACAGGGAGTCTCTCTGTCAGTCTTACTTTACTTTAGATGTCGCTACAGTCCAGGGTGAATCTAGGCCTCAACCAAGAAGCCTCTACGGTTGGTTCGATTTTTAGCCATCTGCCTCACCAGTTGCCAGTTAAACAAAGTTGGTTGAGATCCCTTTCCACTTAAGCGCAGAACCTCTCCTTACCTTAAGCGAGGTCTTTCCCCACTGCCCTCCAGTACCTCCGGCATTCGAAGACTATCCGGGCCGTAGCATTGTTGTCAAGGCGCTCACCATTACCCAGCGATCTAAATCGTTGTATTGTTACTATACAACTCGTGCAGCTCGTGGACCAAAAATTACCGAAAAATTTCTCTCATAACCACAGAGAGCCATCTCATTTTTTCTTGACAAAGACCATGCTCCTGCACCGTAGAGCAGGACTGGGATGATCAGGGTTTTATTCAGGGCTACTTCGGTTCTTCGAGAGAGGGCTTTGCTACACGATTGTCTTTTTAGCCCATAGTAGCATCGATTGGTAAACGTTAATCTTCGTTTGAGCTAAACGCTGGTGTCATTGTCTTAATTTAGGCTCCTAGGACTTCCATAAAGTTATATCTGTAGAGAGTGACAGTATGTCCGACACGTCGTCGGTGCTGTGTGTCATTTTTGCTGACAGCATATTCCCGTGTGTTTCTCCAATAATGTCAATGGCATCGAGATATGCAAGGAGTTGCACCGGATTCTCCCTCTGATGTTGACGTGTGAGATCTGCACAATTCTTTCAAGAACGAAGCAATCGCATGACAGCGCCATCGCCTTGACCAAATCTTTTTTTTTTCCCGATCTTGATAGAGCCGCATTCTCCAACGTCATCTTGAACAACTAAACGAGTTTGGCAAGGATACCGAAACTAGACATAGCACTATGTAGCGTCATAGGTGGCCTTAAAATCAATAAAAAATGGTGGGTATCCATTCCAAATTCCTGGGTAAATGTGAACATTTGGTCGATAGTGGACTTCTGCGACTTACACGACACAGATATGGACCCATCAGGTTCCGGAAAGATATGTGAGCGTTCACACAGTACAGGATGTAAGATTTTGTAGGCGACGTTGAAAGGATCTTCTCTTTTGAGGATCATCTGACCATATCATCCTAATGAGTTGGTACATGCTCCTCACTAAGTCATTACTCCGCTGCTTTGAATTACTCCGCGTTCAAGCTCCAGCCGTTTGACTAGATTTTAGATTAAATATTACTCTCTTAGCTTAGGTTGAATCATCCTTATCCGCAGAACTTCCAATCTGGAGGGGCAGTTCCATTTTATATTTTTGGACGAAGGAACGAGTTAGTTTTCTGTTGCCTCATCTGCCACCAAATCTTTTCCAAAGCCCTGGCTTAGACAATTTTTCTTCGATATTCTTCGACATAGTAGCAACCTGAGCCAGGAGTGGAATCCCCTAAGCTAATAGCTGATTTTTTACGATCACAACCATCCCTTATGCCTTCTCTAAGGTTACCATCAGTGTGATCTAGATCTTATGCCCTATCTTCAGCTATAACTACAACCAAAACATAACCATAGGTCTACAGAGATAGCAGTTGCATCTTTCTGGTTAAATTTGTCAAGCCCTTTGAAGGCTAAAAAATAGCTTAAAGAATACTACACGCAACTCCCATCAGGAGGAAGCATTTACGAAATGAAAAGAGAGTCCAATTCTAGCCATACCTATTCCAAGAAGCATTTAATACTTCTCACAAATGAAGTTTCCTATTCTAAACTAAAATTTCAATCAAACCATTATCTAATCTATCGTGTTCTACAACACAATCCACGCCTTCTGCGAAGAAGTGATTTATACCTACCTCTATAACAGCACCATATAAAGATCTGTAAATGCCCATTTAACAGGAACTAAACACGATATGTATCACAAACATCATTCCCTTCCTTTGTATTACATTTCAATCCCTTTAAGGACGAACCAACGTAAAAGCTTTTGATAAATTCATTCTGTGGCTTGCCATTACTGCGTTACATAACAGCAGCCCTGTGTTATCAGGGAAATCGGTGTAAGCCCACCCTCTGATTACGTAACAAAAACTGGGACAAGGATACTCCATGTGTAGTTTATGTACTCAACATAACCAAACCACCCTCTGCTGATAAGCTTTTCAACCTTGAACTTTCGACCTTGAAAGCCTTCTATATACCAACTTCGCCCACAACTGTACCGGAAACATTACCAATACACATTCAGCGTAAAAACAAAAACAGTAATTTGGAATTTTTTTATTTCTCCTACTTGATACGAGTTATGACCCCTTGAAGGATATAGTTTCCTCACTTTTAGCTGTGTTTTACGATCACAAATAGAAACGACTTGTCACGAAGCCCAGTGAGTTATTATTACCCTCCAACAAATTGCTTTCTATTTATCACGAAAGGTACGAAGATACAATCAGAAAATCAAATAATCAATGAAATAACTCATAAATTTAAAACTTGGCAGTCGTCGTTGCGAGCCAAGGGGGTTTCCCAATGCCCAATACTATGTACATAGTGTCTTGAACGTTGGCCAAAAAGATGAGTTCAAAGAAACTCTACTGTACTCGTACGACTGGCTAAATGCGCAATTAAACTGCAGAGCATGTCTTTGGCATTTATTCATGCATTCGTCAGGCGGAAAGTGCATGAACCCCAACGGTCAGTTCCACTCACCCGAAAATAGTTTTCAAACATTCTAAGGAAATCTCAATGCATCCGCTGAAGAGCTTTTCGTTGAGTGAAACTCAAGTTGGATGAATGTATGCGAAAGACTCGTCGACAGATGCATTCTGAAAGAGCGACATGTGAAAACATAATTAAAGACTTAATTGAGCTGCCAGGCGGAGGGATGGCGTTTATTGTTTATACTTTTTGTTTTATGTGCTTAAGTGTTGCGTAATTTGATAAACTAAATGATTGTGAATCATTTTAATGGGAATCTGTCATCACTTGGCCTTGGAAACACGGTAGGCACTCAGCACAGTGGAGGGTAATTTTGTTACGTATTCGACACAGTATAGGATCTGACTGTACAAATGTTGTGAGTAAGGCTATTTGTACTTAATGTATAAGCGGGCTTGTGGCATTGAAATAAATCGGATTCATCATCTTAGATGACAGAGTGCATGACTGTCTTAGTTCAATAAGAAAGTTGTTAATCCTTCTAGGCCCAGTCAATGGAAAGTGAAGAATATTCAGTCCTTGTATTGTAGGGGTTTCAAGCTCAAGGAATGCAGAACCAACATCAGACTCGGAATAGATAACTAGGATATATAAATCATATGCTCTGAATGCAGAGACACCAAATAGCTGGCTCGAGATACGTGATAGGAGGATATAACGATATGGTGGGTGTCCAGTTCTGTGGGCTATACATAGCCTTTTTTTCGTACATTTTTTGGTTGAAAAATTTTCTCTTTCCAATCTGCATTTCGAGGCAGCAGCTAAGCTAGTTTATGCTCTGAGTGCACAGAAATCGAACAGCTGGCTCGAGATACGTGATAGGAGGATATAACGATATGGTGGGTGTCCAGTTCTGTGGGCCATACATAGCCTTTTTTTCGCACATTTTTTGGTTGAAAAATTTTCTCTTTCCAATCTGCATTTCGAGGCAGCAGCTAAGCTAGTTTATGCTCTGAATGCACAGAAATCGAACAGCTGGCTCGAGATACGTGATAGGAGGATATAACGATATGGTGGGTGTCCAGTTCTGTGGGCTATGCATAGCCTTTTTTTCGTGCATTTTTTGGTTGAAAAATTTTCTGTTTCCAATTTGCATTTCGAGGCAGCAGCTAAGCCAGTTTATGCTCTGAATGCACAGAAACCGAACAGCTGGCTCGAGATACGTGATAGGAGGATATAACGATATGGTGGGTGTCCAGTTCTGTGGGCTATACATAGCCTTTTTTTCGCACATTTTTTGGTTGAAAAATTTTAGTTTCCAATCTGCATTTCGAGGCAGCGGCTAAGCTAGATTACGCTCTAAATGCACAGAAACCCAACAGCTAGCTCGAGATACGTGATAGGAGGATATAACGATATGGTGGGTGTCCAGTTCTGTGGGCTATACATAGCCTTTTTTTCGCACATTTCTTGGTTAAAAAATTTTTAGTTTCCAATCTGCATTTCGAGGCAGCAGCTAAGCTAGTTTATGCTCTGAGTGCACAGAAATCGAACAGCTGGCTCGAGATACGTGATAGGAGGATATAACCATATGCTGGGTGTCCAGTTCTGTGGGCTATACCATAGCCTTTTTTTCGTTCATTTTTTGGTTGAAAAATTTTCTGTTTCCAATCTGCATTTCGAGGCAGCAGCTAAGCCAGTTTATGCTCTGAGTGCACAGAAATCGAACAGCTGGCTCGAGATACGTGATAGGAGGATATAACGATATGGTGGGTGTACAGTTCTGTGGGCTATGCATAGCCTTTTTTTCGTTAATTTTTTGTTAAAAAAATTTTTAGTTTCCAATCTGCATTTCGAGGCAGCAGCTAAGCTAGTTTATGCTCCGAATGCACAGAAACAGAACAGCTGGCTCGAGATACGTGAAAGGAGGATATAGCGATATGATGGGTGTCCAGTTCTGTGGGCTATGCATAGCCTTTTTTTCGTGCATTTTTTGGTTGAAAAATTTTCTGTTTCCAATTTGCATTTCGAGGCAGCAGCTTAGCCAGTTTACGCTGTAAATGCACAGAAACCCAACAGCTAGCTCGAGATACGTGATAGGAGGATATAACGATATTGTGCGTGTCCAGTTCTGTGGGCTATGCATAGTCTTTTTTTCGTTCATTTTTTGGTTGAAAAATTTTCTGTTTCCAATCTGCATTTCGAGGCAGCAGCTAAGCTAGTTTATGCTCCGAATGCACAAAAACCGAACAGCGGGCTCAAGATACGTGATGGGAGGATATAACGATATGGTGGGTGTCCAGTTCTGTGGGCTATACATAGCCTTTTTTGACGAACATTTTTTGGTTGAAAAATTTTCTCTTTCCAATCTGCATTTCGAGGCAGCAGCTAAGCTAGTTTATGCTCTGAGTGCACAGAAATCGAACAGCTGGCTCGAGATACGTGATAGGAGGATATAACGATATGGTGGGTGTCCAGTTCTGTGGGCTATGCATAGCCTTTTTTTCGTGCATTTTTTGGTTGAAAAATTTTCTGTTTCCAATTTGCATTTCGAGGCAGCAGCTTCGCCAGTTTACGCTGTAAATGCACAGAAACCCAACAGCTAGCTCGAGATACGTGATAGGAGGATATAACGATATTGTGCGTGTCCAGTTCTGTGGGATATGCATAGTCTTTTTTTCGTTCATTTTTTGGTTGAAAAATTTTCTGTTTCCAATCTGCATTTCGAGGCAGCAGCTAAGCTAGTTTATGCTCCGAATGCACAAAAACCGAACAGCGGGCTCAAGATACGTGATGGGAGGATATAACGATATGGTGGGTGTCCAGTTCTGTGGGCTATACATAGCCTTTTTTGACGAACATTTTTTGGTTGAAAAATTTTCTCTTTCCAATCTGCATTTCGAGGCAGCAGCTAAGCTAGTTTATGCTCTGAGTGCACAGAAATCGAACAGCTGGCTCGAGATACGTGATAGGAGGATATAACGATATGGTGGGTGTCCAGTTCTGTGGGCTATACATAGCCTTTTTTGACGAACATTTTTTGGTTGAAAAATTTTCTCTTTCCAATCTGCATTTCGAGGCAGCAGCTAAGCTAGTTTATGCTCTGAGTGCACAGAAATCGAACAGCTGGCTCGAGATACGTGATAGGAGGATATAACGATATGGTGGGTGTCCAGTTCTGTGGGCTATGCATAGCCTTTTTTTCGTTCATTTTTTGGTTGAAAAATTTTCTGTTTCCAATCTGCATTTCGAGGCAGCAGCTAAGCTAGTTTATGCTCTGAATGCACAGAAATCGAACAGCTGGCTCGAGATACGTGAAAGGAGGATATAACGATATTGTGCGTGTCCAGTTCTGTGGGCTATACATGGCTCTTTTTTTCATACATTTTTTGTTGAAAAACTTTTAGTTTCCAATCTGCATTTCGAGGCAGCAGCTAAGCTAGTTTATGCTCTGAATGCACAGAAACAGAACAGCTGGCTCGAGATACGTGAAAGGAGGATATAGCGATATGGTGGGTGTCCAGTTCTGTGGGCTATACATAGCCTTTTTTGACGAACATTTTTTGGTTGAAAAATTTTCTCTTTCCAATCTGCATTTCGAGGCAGCAGCTAAGCTAGTTTATGCTCTGAATGCACAGAAATCGAACAGCTGGCTCGAGATACGTGAAAGGAGGATATAACGATATTGTGCGTGTCCAGTTCTGTGGGCTATACATGGCTCTTTTTTTCATACATTTTTTGTTGAAAAACTTTTAGTTTCCAATCTGCATTTCGAGGCAGCAGCTAAGCTAGTTTATGCTCTGAATGCACAGAAACAGAACAGCTGGCTCGAGATACGTGAAAGGAGGATATAGCGATATGGTGGGTGTCCAGTTCTGTGGGCTATACATGGCTCTTTTTTTCATACATTTTTGGTTAAAAAATCTTTAGTTTCCAATCTGCATTTCGAGGCAGCAGCTAAGCTAGTTTGTGCTCCGAATGCACAGAAACCGAAGAGCTGGCTCGAGATACGTGAAAGGAGGATATAACGATATGGTGGGTGTCCAGTTCTGTGGGCTATACATAGTCTTTTTTTCGTTCATTTTTTGGTTGAAAAATTTTCTGTTTCCAATCTGCATTTCGAGGCAGCTATGTCCTCCTATAACGTATCTCGAGCCAGCTGTTCGGTTTCTGTGCATTTGGAGCATAAACTAGCTTAGCTGCTTCCTCGAAATGCAGATTGGAAACAGAAAATTTTTCAACCCAAAAAATGCACGAAAAAAAAGGCTATGTATAGCCCACAGGACTGGACACGCACCATATCGCTATATCCTCCTTTCACGTATCTCGAGCCAGCTATTCTGTTTCTGTGCATTCAGAGCATAAACTAGCTTAGCTGCTTCCTCGAAATGCAGATTGGAAACAGAAAATTTTTCAACCAAAAAATGCACGAAAAAAAAGGCTATGTATAGCCCACAGGACTGGACACGCACCATATCGCTATATCCTCCTTTCACGTATCTCGAGCCAGCTCTTCGGTTTCTGTGCATTCAGAGCATAAACTAGCTTAGCTGCTGCCTCGAAATGCAGATTGGAAACTAAAAGTTTTTCAACAAAAAATGTATGAAAAAAAGAGCCATGTATAGCCCACAGAACTGGACACCCACCATATCGCTATATCCTCCTTTCACGTATCTCGAGCCAGCTCTTCGGTTTCTGTGCATTCAGAGCATAAACTAGCTTAGCTGCTGCCTCGAAATGCAGATTGGAAACTAAAAGTTTTTCAACAAAAAATGTATGAAAAAAAGAGCCATGTATAGCCCACAGAACTGGACACCCACCATATCGCTATATCCTCCTTTCACGTATCTCGAGCCAGCTCTTCGGTTTTTGTGCATTCGGAGCATAAACTAGCTTAGCTGCTGCCTCGAAATGCAGATTGGAAACTGAAAATTTTTCAACGAAAAAAAGGCTATGTATAGCCCACAGAACTGGACACCCACCATATCGTTATATCCTCCTTTCACGTATCTCGAGCCAGCTCTTCAGTTTCTGTGCATTCGGAGCATAAACTAGCTTAGCTGCTGCCTCGAAATGCAGATTGGAAACTAAAAATTTTTAAACCAAAGAATTTATGAAAAAAAGAGCCATGTATAGCCCACAGAACTGGACACCCACCATATCGTTATATCCTCCTTTCACGTATCTCGAGCCAGCTCTTCGGTTTCTGTGCATTCGGAGCATAAACTAGCTTAGCTGCTGCCTCGAAATGCACATTGGAAACTAAAAATTTTTTAACCAAAAAATGTATGAAAAAAAGAGCTATGTATAGCCCACAGAACTGGACACCCACCATATCGTTATATCCTCCTTTCACGTATCTCGAGCCAGCTCTTCGGTTTCTGTGCATTCGGAGCATAAACTAGCTTAGCTGCTGCCTCGAAATGCAGATTGGAAAGTGAACATTTTTCAACCAAAAAATGCACGAAAAAAAGGCTATGTATAGCCCACAGAACTGGACACCCACCATATGGTTATATCCTCCTATCACGTATCTCGAGTCAGCTGTTCGGTTTCTGTGCATTCAGAGCATAAACTGGCTTAGCTGCTGCCTCGAAATGTAAATTTTAAAGAGAAAATTTTTCAACCAAAAAATGTACGAAAAAAAGGCTATGTATAGCCCACAGAACTGGACACCCACCATATGGTTATATCCTCCTATCACGTATCTCGAGTCAGCTGTTCGGTTTCTGTGCATTCAGAGCATAAACTAGCTTAGCTGCTGCCTCGAAATGCAGATTGGAAAGTGAAAATTTTTCAACCAAAAAATGCACGAAAAAAAGGCTATGTATAGCCCATAGAACTGGACACCCACCATATCGTTATATCCTCCTTTCACGTATCTCGAGCCAGCTCTTCGGTTTCTGTGCATTCGGAGCACAAACTAGCTTAGCTGCTGCCTCGAAATGCAGATTGGAAACTAAAGATTTTTTAACCAAAAATGTATGAAAAAAAGAGCCATGTATAGCCCACAGAACTGGACACCCACCATATGGTTATATCCTCCTATCACGTATCTCGAGTCAGCTGTTCGGTTTCTGTGCATTCAGAGCATAAACTAGCTTAGCTGCTGCCTCGAAATGCAGATTGGAAACTAAAAATTTTTAAACCAAAGAATTTATGAAAAAAAGAGCCATGTATAGCCCACAGAACTGGACACCCACCATATCGTTATATCCTCCTTTCACGTATCTCGAGCCAGCTCTTCGGTTTCTGTGCATTCGGAGCACAAACTAGCTTAGCTGCTGCCTCGAAATGCAGATTGGAAACTAAAGATTTTTTAACCAAAAATGTATGAAAAAAAGAGCCATGTATAGCCCACAGAACTGGACACCCACCATATCGCTATATCCTCCTTTCACGTATCTCGAGCCAGCTCTTCGGTTTCTGTGCATTCGGAGCACAAACTAGCTTAGCTGCTGCCTCGAAATGCAGATTGGAAACTAAAAATTTGTTAACCAAAAAATGTATGAAAAAAAGAGCCATGTATAGCCCACAGAACTGGACACCCACCATATCGCTATATCCTCCTATCACGTATCTCGAGCCAGCTCTTCGGTTTCTGTGCATTCGGAGCACAAACTAGCTTAGCTGCTGCCTCGAAATGCAGATTGGAAACTAAAAATTTTTTAACCAAAAAATGTATGAAAAAAAGAGCCATGTATAGCCCACAGAACTGGACACCCACCATATCATTGTATCCTCCTATAACGTATCTCGAGCCAGCTGTTCGGTTTCTGTGCATTTGGAGCATAAACTAGCTTAGCTGCTTCCTCGAAATGCAGATTGGAAACAGAAAATTTTTCAACCCAAAAAATGCACGAAAAAAAAGGCTATGTATAGCCCACAGGACTGGACACGCACCATATCGCTATATCCTCCTTTCACGTATCTCGAGCCAGCTATTCTGTTTCTGTGCATTCAGAGCATGAACTAGCTTAGCTGCTTCCTCGAAATGCAGATTGGAAACAGAAAATTTTTCAACCAAAAAATGCACGAAAAAAAAGGCTATGTATAGCCCACAGGACTGGACACGCACCATATCGCTATATCCTCCTTTCACGTATCTCGAGCCAGCTCTTCGGTTTCTGTGCATTCAGAGCATAAACTAGCTTAGCTGCTGCCTCGAAATGCAGATTGGAAACTAAAAGTTTTTCAACAAAAAATGTATGAAAAAAAGAGCCATGTATAGCCCACAGAACTGGACACGCACCATATCGCTATATCCTCCTTTCACGTATCTCGAGCGAGCTCTTCGGTTTCTGTGCATTCAGAGCATAAACTAGCTTAGCTGCTGCCTCGAAATGCAGATTGGAAACTAAAAGTTTTTCAACAAAAAATGTATGAAAAAAAGAGCCATGTATAGCCCACAGAACTGGACACCCACCATATCGCTATATCCTCCTTTCACGTATCTCGAGCTAGCTGTTGGGTTTCTGTGCATTTAGAGCGTAAACTAGCTTAGCCGCTGCCTCGAAATAAAGATTGGAAACTAAAAATTTTTTAACCAAGAAATGTGCGAAAAAAAGGCTATGTATAGCCCACAGAACTGGACACCCACCATATCGTTATATCCTCCTATCACGTATCTCGAGCTAGCTGTTGGGTTTCTGTGCATTTAGAGCGTAAACTAGCTTAGCCGCTGCCTCGAAATAAAGATTGGAAACTAAAAATTTTTTAACCAAGAAATGTGCGAAAAAAAATCTATGTATAGCCCACAGAACTGGACACCCACCATATCGTTATATCCTCCTTTCACGTATCTCGAGCCAGCTCTTCGGTTTCTGTGCATTCAGAGCATAAGCTAGCTTAGCTGCTGCCTCGAAATGCGGATTGGAAACTAAAAGTTTTTCAACAAAAAATGTATGAAAAAAAGAGCCATGTATAGCCCACAGAACTGGACACCCACCATATCGCTATATCCTCCTTTCACGTATCTCGAGCCAGCTATTCTGTTTCTGTGCATTCAGAGCATAAACTAGCTTAGCTGCTTCCTCGAAATGCAGATTGGAAACAGAAAATTTTTCAACCAAAAAATGCACGAAAAAAAAGGCTATGTATAGCCCACAGGACTGGACACGCACCATATCGCTATATCCTCCTTTCACGTATCTCGAGCCAGCTCTTCGGTTTCTGTGCATTCAGAGCATAAACTAGCTTAGCTGCTGCCTCGAAATGCAGATTGGAAACTAAAAGTTTTTCAACAAAAAATGTATGAAAAAAAGAGCCATGTATAGCCCACAGAACTGGACACCCACCATATCGCTATATCCTCCTTTCACGTATCTCGAGCTAGCTGTTGGGTTTCTGTGCATTTAGAGCGTAAACTAGCTTAGCCGCTGCCTCGAAATAAAGATTGGAAACTAAAAATTTTTTAACCAAGAAATGTGCGAAAAAAAGGCTATGTATAGCCCACAGAACTGGACACCCACCATATCGTTATATCCTCCTATCACGTATCTCGAGCTAGCTGTTGGGTTTCTGTGCATTTAGAGCGTAAACTAGCTTAGCCGCTGCCTCGAAATAAAGATTGGAAACTAAAAATTTTTTAACCAAGAAATGTGCGAAAAAAAATCTATGTATAGCCCACAGAACTGGACACCCACCATATCGCTATATCCTCCTTTCACGTATCTCGAGCCAGCTCTTCGGTTTCTGTGCATTCAGAGCATAAGCTAGCTTAGCTGCTGCCTCGAAATGCGGATTGGAAACTAAAAGTTTTTCAACAAAAAATGTATGAAAAAAAGAGCCATGTATAGCCCACAGAACTGGACACCCACCATATCGCTATATCCTCCTTTCACGTATCTCGAGCCAGCTCTTCGGTTTCTGTGCATTCAGAGCATAAACTAGCTTAGCTGCTGCCTCGAAATGCAGATTGGAAACTAAAAGTTTTTCAACAAAAAATGTATGAAAAAAGAGCCATGTATAGCCCACAGAACTGGACACCCACCATATCGCTATATCCTCCTTTCACGTATCTCGAGCCAGCTGTTCTGTTTCTGTGCATTCAGAGCATAAACTAGCTTAGCTGCTGCCTCGAAATGCAGATTGGAAACTAAAAGTTTTTCAACAAAAAATGTATGAAAAAAGAGCCATGTATAGCCCACAGAACTGGACACCCACCATATCGCTATATCCTCCTTTCACGTATCTCGAGCCAGCTCTTCGGTTTTTGTGCATTCAGAGCATAAACTAGCTTAGCTGCTTTCTCGAAATGCAGATTGGAAACAGAAAATTTTTCAACCAAAAAATGCACGAAAAAAAAAGGCTATGTATAGCCCACAGAACTGGACACCCACCATATCGCTATATCCTCCTATCACGTATCTCGAGCCAGCTGTTGGGTTTCTGTGCATTTAGAGCGTAAACTAGCTTAGCCGCTGCCTCGAAATAAAGATTGGAAACTAAAAATTTTTTAACCAAGAAATGTGCGAAAAAAAGGCTATGTATAGCCCACAGAACTGGACACCCACCATATCGTTATATCCTCCTATCACGTATCTCGAGCTAGCTGTTGGGTTTCTGTGCATTTAGAGCGTAAACTAGCTTAGCCGCTGCCTCGAAATAAAGATTGGAAACTAAAAATTTTTTAACCAAGAAATGTGCGAAAAAAAGGCTATGTATAGCCCACAGAACTGGACACCCACCATATCGTTATATCCTCCTATCACGTATCTCGAGCTAGCTGTTGGGTTTCTGTGCATTTAGAGCGTAAACTAGCTTAGCCGCTGCCTCGAAATAAAGATTGGAAACTAAAAATTTTTTAACCAAGAAATGTGCGAAAAAAAATCTATGTATAGCCCACAGAACTGGACACCCACCATATCGTTATATCCTCCTTTCACGTATCTCGAGCCAGCTCTTCGGTTTCTGTGCATTCAGAGCATAAGCTAGCTTAGCTGCTGCCTCGAAATGCGGATTGGAAACTAAAAGTTTTTCAACAAAAAATGTATGAAAAAAAGAGCCATGTATAGCCCACAGAACTGGACACCCACCATATCGCTATATCCTCCTTTCACGTATCTCGAGCCAGCTCTTCGGTTTCTGTGCATTCAGAGCATAAACTAGCTTAGCTGCTGCCTCGAAATGCAGATTGGAAACTAAAAGTTTTTCAACAAAAAATGTATGAAAAAAGAGCCATGTATAGCCCACAGAACTGGACACCCACTATATCGCTATATCCTCCTTTCACGTATCTCGAGCCAGCTGTTCTGTTTCTGTGCATTCAGAGCATAAACTAGCTTAGCTGCTGCCTCGAAATGCAGATTGGAAACTAAAAGTTTTTCAACAAAAAATGTATGAAAAAAAGAGCCATGTATAGCCCACAGAACTGGACACCCACCATATCGCTATATCCTCCTTTCACGTATCTCGAGCCAGCTCTTCGGTTTTTGTGCATTCAGAGCATAAACTAGCTTAGCTGCTTTCTCGAAATGCAGATTGGAAACAGAAAATTTTTCAACCAAAAAATGCACGAAAAAAAAAGGCTATGTATAGCCCACAGAACTGGACACCCACCATATCGCTATATCCTCCTATCACGTATCTCGAGCCAGCTGTTCGGTTTCTGTGCATTTGGAGCATAAACTAGCTTAGCTGCTGCCTCGAAATGCAGATTGGAAACTAAAAGTTTTTCAACAAAAAAAGTATGAAAAAAAGAGCCATGTATAGCCCACAGGACTGGACACGCACCATATCGCTATATCCTCCTTTCACGTATCTCGAGCCAGCTGTTCGGTTTCTGTGCATTTGGAGCATAAACTAGCTTAGCTGCTGCCTCGAAATGCAGGTTGGAAACTGAAAATTGTTTAACCAAAAAATGTATGAAAAAAAGAGCCATGTATAGCCCACAGAACTGGACACCCACCATACCGCTATATCCGCCTATCACGTATCTCGAGCCAGCTCTTCGGTTTTTGTGCATTCGGAGCATAAACTAGCTTAGCTGCTGCCTCGAAATGCAGATTGGAAACTGAAAATTTTTCAACGAAAAAAAGGCTATGTATAGCCCACAGAACTGGACACCCACCATATCGCTATATCCTCCTATCACGTATCTCGAGCCAGCTGTTCGGTTTCTGTGCATTTGGAGCATAAACTAGCTTAGCTGCTGCCTCGAAATGCAGATTGGAAACTAAAAGTTTTTCAACAAAAAAAGTATGAAAAAAAGAGCCATGTATAGCCCACAGAACTGGACACCCACCATATCGCTATATCCTCCTTTCACGTATCTCGAGCCAGCTGTTCTGTTTCTGTGCATTCAGAGCATAAACTAGCTTAGCTGCTGCCTCGAAATGCAGATTGGAAACTAAAAGTTTTTCAACAAAAAATGTATGAAAAAAAGAGCCATGTATAGCCCACAGAACTGGACACCCACCATATCGCTATATCCTCCTTTCACGTATCTCGAGCCAGCTCTTCGGTTTTTGTGCATTCGGAGCATAAACTAGCTTAGCTGCTGCCTCGAAATGCAGATTGGAAACTGAAAATTTTTCAACGAAAAAAAGGCTATGTATAGCCCACAGAACTGGACACCCACCATATCGTTATATCCTCCTTTCACGTATCTCGAGCCAGCTCTTCGGTTTCTGTGCATTCGGAGCATAAACTAGCTTAGCTGCTGCCTCGAAATGCAGATTGGAAACTAAAAATTTTTTAACCAAAAAATGTATGAAAAAAAGAGCCATGTATAGCCCACAGAACTGGACACCCACCATATCGTTATATCCTCCTTTCACGTATCTCGAGCCAGCTCTTCAGTTTCTGTGCATTCGGAGCATAAACTAGCTTAGCTGCTGCCTCGAAATGCAGATTGGAAACTAAAAATTTTTAAACCAAAGAATTTATGAAAAAAAGAGCCATGTATAGCCCACAGAACTGGACACCCACCATATCGTTATATCCTCCTTTCACGTATCTCGAGCCAGCTCTTCGGTTTCTGTGCATTCGGAGCATAAACTAGCTTAGCTGCTGCCTCGAAATGCAGATTGGAAACTAAAAATTTTTAAACCAAAGAATTTATGAAAAAAAGAGCCATGTATAGCCCACAGAACTGGACACCCACCATATCGCTATATCCTCCTATCACGTATCTCGAGCCAGATCTTCTGTTTCTGTGCATTCGGAGCATAAACTAGCTTAGCTGCTGCCTCGAAATGCAGATTGGAAACTAAAAATTTTTTAACCAAAAAATGTATGAAAAAAAGAGCCATGTATAGCCCACAGAACTGGACACGCACCATATCGCTATATCCTCCTTTCACGTATCTCGAGCCAGCTCTTCGGTTTTTGTGCATTCGGAGCATAAACTAGCTTAGCTGCTGCCTCGAAATGCAGATTGGAAACTGAAAATTTTTCAACGAAAAAAAGGCTATGTATAGCCCACAGAACTGGACACCCACCATATCGTTATATCCTCCTTTCACGTATCTCGAGCCAGCTCTTCGGTTTCTGTGCATTCGGAGCATAAACTAGCTTAGCTGCTGCCTCGAAATGCAGATTGGAAACTAAAAATTTTTAAACCAAAGAATTTATGAAAAAAAGAGCCATGTATAGCCCACAGAACTGGACACCCACCATATCGTTATATCCTCCTTTCACGTATCTCGAGCCAGCTCTTCGGTTTCTGTGCATTCGGAGCATAAACTAGCTTAGCTGCTGCCTCGAAATGCAGATTGGAAACTAAAAATTTTTAAACCAAAGAATTTATGAAAAAAAGAGCCATGTATAGCCCACAGAACTGGACACCCACCATATCGCTATATCCTCCTATCACGTATCTCGAGCCAGATCTTCTGTTTCTGTGCATTCGGAGCATAAACTAGCTTAGCTGCTGCCTCGAAATGCAGATTGGAAACTAAAAATTTTTTAACCAAAAAATGTATGAAAAAAAGAGCCATGTATAGCCCACAGAACTGGACACGCACCATATCGCTATATCCTCCTTTCACGTATCTCGAGCCAGCTCTTCGGTTTTTGTGCATTCGGAGCATAAACTAGCTTAGCTGCTGCCTCGAAATGCAGATTGGAAACTAAAAATTTTTTAACCAAAAAATGTATGAAAAAAAGAGCCATGTATAGCCCACAGAACTGGACACGCACCATATCGCTATATCCTCCTATCACGTATCTCGAGCCAGATCTTCTGTTTCTGTGCATTCGGAGCATAAACTAGCTTAGCTGCTGCCTCGAAATGCAGATTGGAAACTGAAAATTTTTCAACCAAAAAATGTACGAAAGAAAAGGCTATGTATAGCCCACAGAACTGAACACCCACCATATCGCTATATCCTCCTATCATGTATCTCGAGCCAGCTCTTCGGTTTCTGTGCATTAGGAGCATTAACTGGCTTAGCTGCTGCCTCGAAATGCAGATTGGAAACTGAAAATTTTTCAACCAAAAAATGTACGAAAGAAAAGGCTATGTATAGCCCACAGAACTGGACACCCACCATATCGCTATATCCTCCTTTCACGTATTTCGAGCCAGCTCTTCAGTTTCTGTGCATTTGGAGCATAAACTAGCTTAGCTGTGTAGAGGCAACACAAGTTAAAGTCTTTTTCTGAACTTTCCAATATGAGGCTAAACTCAGAAACAACCCCTGATTCCATTCTACCTATTTCTTAGTAACATATACATGATTTATGCCTATTAGGTAATATCAAGTTTATGGTTGACAAACAGATGCTTATTTGAGGATAAATAATCAGTATCGCACCTTTAACTGGCTTTAGACCACATATCTTGAAGGTCGCAGAATCGTTCAAGATCATGAGCATTCAAGGAGGGGTTTTTATAAAGGATACCCTGTCTACAAATTAAGATTGTCTCCGGAATTAAGAAGAGCAGGTATAATACTCAGAAAAACCTTGCGTTCGAGACAACTTTTGTAGTCGATGTACTTGTGACCTGGCAGAATTACATATGTAGTCAAATGGGAGTAAATAACTACTCCTTCTGCTATTATTATACAGTCGTAAGTAAAAACTCCAAATACTACGAAAAATCTGGTACGGAACCACCATCTATTGCATTTTTTTGGAAGAGCTGCAGCGGTACAAGATTCATGGAAAACAAGAACTAGTATGTAAAATTAGGTCAACAGTGTATCTAAGGATTCGTAATCACGAACATACTCGTATGTATCTAAACTAGGTCAGGTAAACTGCTTATTTGCTTAAAGGTTACACTGCCGACACTCAACAACATTTTCCAGATTCTATTGGATACTAAATAGCGTGAATTGAAGCCAAGCCTATGAATCAGATCAAAAGCGTCTTGATGATGTCAATGGATTACCCAATGCGGCATTTATTCAATAACAAAGTTAAGTCTGATTTACAACTTAAAACATATCTAAATTGGCACACAGATGTGACCACTAGATACAACCACAATCTATCTAATTGTTTGTTTTCAGTTGTTTTCTTAGACTTAAAGATGTCAAGACAGGAGAAATAAAAGTATTTACTTATGTGACTAAGGAGAAAAACCTTCTCTCATTAATAGAGTGCTAATTTCTACTGTCCCAAACCTGTCATTGCTTTTTGGGCATAGATTTACAAATGAAGTATGTATCTACGTACAAGTATCTAGTAACCAAAACAAATATCCATTGAGAGAGAGAACAAAAAAAGCACATGTTCACAATCTGTCAAATATCAGAGAAAAGCTCTTAGCTTCACTAACCAACCAACCATAGAGAGACGGTGAGAACAACGATACCAAAATCAGCCCCACAGCCCCACAGTCCCTTGCCATTGTACTATGCGCTTCCATGAGTAAGGTAATCCAAGGCATGCTCACTCAATCAGTTGGCCGAAGAGAGTGCAAAACTTTAGTTCCCAAATTGAAGGAGTCTGTGAATCGAGGCAGAGACATAGCTTGTTACTAGAGAGTTCCTTTAAAAAAAAAAAAAATCAGTGTTGTTATATATTACTAGTCTTCTTTATAGTGCGAGTGTTGTTTTTTTGTATCTCTATTAAATAAAATTTTATAGTATTATTCACATCGGTGCGCTAAAAAAGAAACCATCTCGCGCGATACAGCTCTATATCGAGTGAGTTTTTGACAAGAAACGAGAACGAAAAAGCTCATCGATGTTTAAATGTTAAAATTTGTATAAGCAATCATTGTAACGCCAAATTGTTGATAATAAATAATTATACACCACCCCACCTACACAGAAGTGTGACTATCTATTGATAGGAGATCTAACCCTCAGGAGTACCTATTCGATTACGACTTTTTCCATACAAAAGGTGAGTGCACTTGTAATGACGTAACGAATTCCCCCCCCAGCACTTGCCTCCCATCATCATCATGACTTAATACATATTGTTCTTCGAAATGTATCTACTTTTTTGCTATTTGACAAGTTTCGAGTGTTTGTGCGACTTTTTATGACTTATGAACGCCGAGGAACATGTCAACGTCTAACTATATTCGGATGACTAATAGTGAAACGTGAATTTTTTTTTTTTTACGACCAGAGCGCCTTGAAACATCGCCACCCTGAGAACGCATTATGAAATCTACTTGTATTTGAAAGGAAAAACAGCAAATGTATCTCACTTGCTATAATTACCGGAAAATATCTGCGTTTCTTAGCCCAAAAGATAGATAGATAGATGTACGCGCACTTGGTGGATAGTGTAGTACTCGTCGTATTCTGTCTATAAATAGACAGTTAAAATGCCGGCTTTCAGTTGCGGCCGTCTTCTGTCGTCTTGTACTTGTATGCATGCTTAGAGTGCAAATTCGGAGAATATAAATAAAAACATTGAGCGAATCGGCGGCGGCGGATCATGTGCGATTCATTATATTTGAATCACAAGCAAAGATGTGAGGTTAATTTAGTTTTTTCTCCTCTTTTTGTGACTCTGTATTGATTTGAGGGGGAATATGACGCAATAATCCTTTGATCCACATTCGAAGGACAGTGGCAGGATGTAAATAATAAAATGAAAGCTTTGGAGGGGATGGGTTCGTGTGAATTGGGTTGACAGCTTTCCACGGGGTCAAAGGCTTCGAATGCTTTGATGTTCTTGTTAAATTTTTTTTCTAACTGGAAGAATGCTAGTTATTTTTGTAGCTACTATGTGGGTATATTGGATATTGTTATGCAGGCGACGACGTCCTGGCTGGCATTCCTTTTGTAGGAAGGGCATGAGCTCCTAAAAAAAAAAGAAGGGTACCCTGTACTACACAAACCCTCCAAATTTGGTCTGCAGAAAACGCAGTGAATCCATTGCGGCTTAATTGATTTGTTATTGATTCGTTGTGCAATTTATAGCTAAGGATCGACAGAAATACTCTCAGCTAGAAGGGGAAATATGTATCTATAGCTATCAATAGCATCAGGAATACATATCGCGCAGTGTAGTCATTCCATGCCACATTAGGACTATCAATGAAATCGGTATTGGGGTTAATTGCGTCACTTTATTCTCAATTGCACCATTTTATCTTTAGAGAAGGAATGGACGACCTTAGTTTTGGGCTCCGTGATTAGTACATTCAGAGTCTATTTGTGTGCTGAAACTTCTCTAGGATGATCAAAAAATCTACGAATATTGAATGCACTCCTACCACCTTGTTGTCTTTGATTATTGGGATCACTGTGGGGATCGGTTTTAAGCAGTTGCACCTGATTTAGAAAGTGGTGTACAGTCTTCTTGGAAAGCCTGAGAGCTGCATTTGATTGTCATGACTTGTATTCTGTTCCAAAATGAAAAATAAGGTCCATACATCTCCTATTGTGCTGGAGTGAGGACTTATCAAAGGATATACATATGTAGATAGTATCTGACAAGCTGAAACACTATCATATACGATTTGAGGGTCTGTAGCCCTGCTTGGTTATTGAAAAAGATATACAGATGCGAGTTCCTTTGAATTTTCTTCGGGGCAATGCCCGTCCATTCACAAGAGGCCTGAGGTTCAAGCCCTGTTAAAAATTAGAACAACAAAAGGTTTTTTGGGAAATCCGATATATTTCATTCAAAAAAATGAATGAATTCGAATGAGTGTTTTAGATCATCGACGGGCATATCCTTCAAAATGTCGGTACAAGCCTTTTGCATGGTTTTTACGTTCAAAAAACGCATTCCTGTCATAGGCAAATGCAATGCTTCAAAAGATAAAAGAGGCACAGTGCCAAATTAGATGGATACAGAGAGTGGTTGATAGCTAAAATGGAATGTTTAGTCAATAGATGTACATATAAGTACAATGGTAGGATTTTGACGACTTTCAAACTAGGTCCTATATTGGTGACATCTTTTTATTTGGAGCCATGCGAGAAATTCCTTACACCATTCATGGTGATCGTCTAGAACAACCACTACCTTTTGTGGAGAAGACGCTCGTCTTAAGCATGGTTTCTGGGATTTCGAAAATTGACTCATTTTGAATGTATGCAATCCTAATATCTGGCATCTGCACTTCTAGTTGTACCGGTCTAAGACTAAAGAGTCCTTCATATTTTAATTTCAACCAAACGTCTCCACTCATATTGTATTCTAATTAATGGTGATAGTGCTCGTGATAGTCTCCTTGACATCCTCTTGACATCCTCGTAGGAAATGTTGTCAAGGAAAGGGAACATTTTTCAAAAAAAAATTTATGAAAAAATTGGTTACGTATACGCCACCGAACCAGGTACTTGCATCCTGAATCTAACTTCTCGTGTTACAACCCAGACCAGATATTCTGATTCTGTACATTATGAGCACATACGAGCTTAACTGTAGCTTCGGCTTGTGAGGTAGAACAAATTTTTCAACCGAAAATGTATGAAAATTGGTTACGTATATGCCACCGAGCCAAATAATCCCATTTTGAGTCTACCTTCTCGTGGTTCAGACCAGATATTCTGATTACTGCGTCGTGAGCACAATCGGAGACCCAGTCCGGGAAACTGATGTAAAGTATGTAAGCGCCCTGCCACATCGGATAGTAATACGTCCATGGCTGTGAATCATCCAGTTGATGATTCGACCTGAGTCTATGCCAGAATGTAGGTTCTCTTCAGGTGCTTAATGTAACATTAGTTTTCTTCCAAAGGAGCTCTCATGCACGCGCTTCAGCGATTTTATTTTACTTACAGGGTGGCCATTATATTTTGAAATTCAACTCAATGCTACTTTTTGTCAAGCTATTGAGCATGCTCAATCGGTTTGGCAAGAACTTTGGGCGAAACGTTTTCGGACTCTTTTTTGGGATGTTCTCGTTGATACATCCGGGGTCTGTGACTTGTTCTCATAGATCTCTTACTTAAAAAAACCGAAAGAAAGAAGTCTGCCATAGTCGACTCAGGCACAGCCAGCTAGTGCAAAACGCCATAACGAGACAGTAGTCGCTTCCTATTGTCACATATCTTCCAGTTCCAATAAAAACTTGCTCATCATAGTCCTGTGTCGTTCACGAATCACAGTAACCGTGCTACCCACCGGCGATATTCTCATCGAGACGAGGCACCACGAGGCCTTCTGTCACGTGTTGTTTCAGTCACTTCGAGGAGACTAAATAAGGAAGGAAGGCACGGAAATCTGTGCCGCGAAATCGCTGACGAATTCCAAAATTCCGTACAAAAAATAGTCAGATAGAGTATTTCACGATCTTGAGGATTATAGCAAAACAAAACTGACAGTTGCCACCATTTGTAAAAGTTGTAGCATCTTTCGATAGAGTGACACATTTTGGGCCATCTGGTGGTATAGAACGGTACTGAAGATCAGTGATGTTTTTCGAAGTACGGCTGAGTGGACATTGGCTTAATGATCGTGTAAATACTATCAGCCCTAGCAAACATGCGTTCCCTTAAGTCTTGTTATTCAGACTACTGGATATGTCATACCTGCCGCAATAGTTGTTGATCTTTGTAGGGAAAGCCCCCAATACTGTACGATCACCGATCACTCGATAGTTACACATGATCGGAGTTCAATTGTTCAGAGCAATATTTATTTAAAAAGATTAAGTGTGAGCTTGCAAATTTGAGTTACCCTACGAGGCTTATCATTGGATACAACTTTTAGTTAGGCGAGGGTTTTTTTTATTGTGCGAACCACTAAAGCTATTTTCGCACCATGCGCGATAACACAAAACTAAATTTGGAGAAATTACAGTCCTTTCCCGATTCGTAAACACAATAGATTCATTGCCAACTGAGTTCAGATTTTTTTTTTAGATTGCACATAGTTTGTCACATGTGTTTACCCATGCTTTAAGCAAATGACTACTATGATACTATATCATTCTGGTTTTTTTCATTTATCAAAGTAAAAGTACATTTTTTTTTTTGAATTCTTATCTAAAACAATAAATTTACTTTTTTATTTAATTGCATTAGAATCAGGTAATCTTCTGTCTGCAAGAATAAACATTCTTTTGATAGCAGTGCGTTACGTATCCCCGACTGGGTAGAGTTTTGTATCAATTAGTCAGATAATCAGTTGTGTTTTTATCTGCAAAGTTTGAAAAAAAAAATAAACGATTAAATAATTTGCTTGATACATTGCATGGAGTGGATAGACATGACATTCGTAAAAAATGACACCATTGACAAGAATAGGAAAATGGAATACCATTTTGGTTAGTAGGAATTGTTGACACAATTTGATGTTCACACGTAATGTTGATTTTAATTTTTTAGTTAATGTGCTAATTGGATAAATGAATGGGCAGAGCTTATTGATTTACAGTCCAGAGTTTTGGGTGCTTATTAATGGTCAATGCGTTTCAAAACGATGGCGCGATACTGTGTATAAAGACGCCATTGGTATCTGTTTAAGAAAACAATTGGTTTCAAAGTTTTACTTTGACTTAGGCGTCCTTAAAATCTCAGGGATGTAACTATGCGTTGAGCACCTCAATGTATTAGCGAGAAACATTAGGTCTGTTCGCGTACTTTATGCGCCAAGACTCGTAGATTGTGAAATTTCAAGGAGTGGAGGTAAAATTTTCTCAGAGAGTGGCAAAATCACAAAAAAAAAGTAAACGAACGCGAAAGCTATGAAATTTGCTAACTTTTAAACGTCAAATACAAATATATAGAGATACAAAGAATTTCGTACAGGTATTTGACAGATTTGACAGTTAAATCAGTCGAAAGAAATTTCCTGCTCTCTCGTAAGCGCTCTCTTTTACGAAAAACTACGCCACTTTTGCGTTCTTGAACAGAATTTGGTGAGTTTTCGTAGATTTTCGTAAAAATTTGTTGTTTTGTAGAGAGTGAACGATTAGACCTAGTATGAATTCAATTTAGAATTTAGCGATAAAAATTTCATATAATTCTCGACTTCTAAGGACACTTATTGGTTTTCTCCGGAACAACCAGTCGTAACATACACTGGCAGTGAAAAAATCCTTTGAAGAAATATTCCCATCTCACGTTGCTTTGCAATTTCTGGATCTCGCAATGTCCTGGTTCAGACATACCCTTCAGTGGATATTTCAGTGTCTTCGATGTTAGTTTGATGATAGGATGGACTATGTCAGTCTCTGGATAATATTTTCTCATGAAATTTGTATTCAAGTGTTTGTCGATTTCAGTACTACTAATTCCTTAGATTCCTGGTAAAATCGGCCCATCCTACCAGACCTTGTAATATCACAACTCAGGCAGTTGTGGAAGTTGGTCCGTACTCCAACTTCTGCAGATTCGTTCGACTTCACTTTTGAGTCTAATGCTCATACAATCTTGTGGAATAAACCTACATTTATTTCTTTACAAAATACATACATATGTGCATTCAAATGTCAAATATTAACTTACTTTTTTCTTCCATTTCAGTTTCAAACATGTTTGCCTTATGGTATCTTTCATTAGCGCTTGACGAGCTTCGGTAAGTAAAAATGACTTAAGACAGACTTTAAAACAGTCATGTGAATACAAAAAGATAGATGTCATGCAGATGGTAGAAAAAAAGAGAAAATAAAACATTTCAACACTTGCACACATTAAATAATATTCATTTCCTTGGTTTAGTTATGCAAATCGCTGCATTTTACTTTTAAGGATATTATTTTTTACTGCAACTACCAACAGCTCTTGTTTGAATCCTTATTTTCAGCAACCAATCAATTTCAACTGCACCCTATGAGAAAGCTTTCACACAAAGCTTTAATGTGGAGTATGCTTTCGATTTCACTAAAATATTGCATACTTCTAGATACACTCAGAAGAACTGCCGAAACGACTAAAATATTGAACATATTTTCGAGGTGATCTTGTGCAAAGCACATATAAAAGCTGTTCACTTCCTGTGCGATTTTTAAGATCATTTTTGTCAGTTAGACAATTGTGCTTTGATTTGTAATTTCAAAAATCTTGCAGTTGGTCCTGCTTTTGGTTAAGAAATCACATACAGGTGATCTTTCTTCAGAAGTTTCCCATTTCTTCATTCGGATGTGCACCAACCCATCAATTAGAACATACTAAGCATCATGATTAGAAATTGACAGTGAATTCCTCAAGGATTTCCATGCAACTATTATTTCATTGTTTGACGTTACAAGTCGATCTTTTTTTATTTAACAAGATCATTCGTCTCGTGCAAGGTTTCATATTCAATTCCAATTATAAACACATTTTGATCCAATCATACTACACGACTATTTAGTGATATCATTCAAGCGTGAATATAGTATAATGTAAACTTAATCACGATATACAAATCCAATTACAAACTTGCTAATAAATCTAAACAATTTAAATAGATTACAAGTAGAAAATATACTCAAATGGTTCTATTTTTTTTTTGTGTTTCCATAATCTAATTAGTCCGGTGATGCGCCCAATTTACACAGTCATTCTAAATGAGTATTATGTCATCTATTAACCACAATTTTAACACGATAAACAAACAAAATGAATAACAATTCTACATTTTGACGGAATACAACAAAATAATTATACGTTCTGTAGAAAAAAAATTACTATTTACTTTGGAATAATGGCGAACAACTGAATCATGTTTGAAAAGACAAAAAAAAATTCCAACTTTTTAGAAAGATTTTTTATTCTTTTATTGGATGACGAATGATTGGCAAATAATTTTAAGAAATATTCCAGAAAAGGCAGTATCAACTTGGATGTTTAGTCATTTGTAAGAGTAGTAAAAAATGCAAACGTAGTGCTGTCAAAAATATGGATTTTAGTTCATTTTATGGAGCAGGTTAGGCCACCAATATCTAAATACACTGATTTCATCGAATCTGGTTTCATCTCTCAACTCGTTACTACCTTTACTGAGGCGACTTATCTATCTTACTTTCGAAACAACAGATGTGCGCTCTAAAATTTGTATAACCCTGCTCCGAAGCTGGTTTCTATATTCATTGACATGAAAAACTAAAACAAAAAATGTTTATGGAACTGCCATGTAGGGCCTGAGAACTGCTTTTTTGCGAAGCAGTCTCTAAGGACAAACCGTACATGAAAAAGTGTATAGACTCTCTCACATCTCCTTCCACGTCTTGTCTGTTTGGGATAGTGACCTGGAATTTGTAAAAGAAACATTGAGTAAGATATTCTGAAATAAATTCTAGTAAGAAAACTTAGAGATACTTACATAAATGTGAGACCCATCCTCTCCTATGCAAGCTACCGGTATTCAACGTCTAGCGGCTATATTTAAGTATAAGCCACGCTATTACCGACCACAATCCTTGAAGTAATGCGCACTTCACCTATTCACTGAAGAAAGAGTAAAGCAAAGAACTCTACGTCTTCAATAAATCCATTCGGACTCTCTACCACGACTTCAGTAGCAAGGACTTCTGTCTTAATCTCAAATCCAAATCGGTTTTCACGAATGTTTGAATGTTTTCAAAGGAATCATCGATTGTCTCGATCCATAAAACTTCTCAACAAAGCAAATAAGTTCGAAGCGGAAATTAATGACATCTCCGAGGCCTGCCGGGCCCCACCAATTCTAAATTAACATATAGACATCTATGCAGACATCCAATCCGTCATCAAAGCCATCACTTTCATGACTACCACATCAAAACTCCTCAAAAGAACCAAAAAATAACCCAAATCCCTAACTTCGAAGCACAGCTTCACATGGGTTTCCACGTTTATGTAATATCTGATGAGCTATCAAGCCAGAAAAGTCTCAGAAATCAACGAACTACTACCAGACCTCTCAATCCTAGCCCCATGTCTAAACTTTTAAATCCTGACCAACTTAAGGGGCCAAACTCTGATCCAAAGCTGCGTTTCCAAAAAATGTGGGCTCAACACAACAGAAAAAGGACCAGAGAACTTTTATCGATATGTCGACCATAACTGACTGTCCTCATAGGTGTCCTCACAGAAGCGAAAGGAATGGGAAGAATGAGACTCAGGAGCACCGACCTTTGCAGAGGTTTAAGGTTGGTTGTTTGACAACAGATTTCGTTTGCCAATGCCCAAGTCTCAACAGAACCTATCCTCGAAAAAGTATCTTTAAATGACTATTAGTCTAAGATGGGAGCGACCCTTCTGAACCAACCTCTTTTCATTATGAATTTTAGGATGGTTTTAGGTGAGCTGTTAGCTAGTTCGGTGAGGTCGTTAAAAGATACTTTTCCAAGGATTGGTAATCTAATTTTGCTGAGGCTAGGGCATTCGCAGATGTCTGCTGTGCTCATTCTTCTAAGGTGAACTGCCACTGAATTATGCTCTGTGAGGACGGTAAGCATTGGTCTCTGGTTCTTTTTTCTTCAATTAGACTCAAAATATTTTCGAAACGCGGCTTTAAGATGAATGAACTCCATCTTTCGTTGACCATGCAGGAGAAGTACGGAGCGATTTTGGACAGGAAGAGACTGATGAGAGTTGGGACCGAATTATCTCTTGATAGGTCGTTTGATGACGAATCTTTTTGAGTTACGTTGGAAGCCCATATGTCTTGGAATCAAGCACTTCAGGGTCGGCTGAATATGTACATAGTTTCCTCGTAGGTAGCCCCAATAATTTTCATTTGTGTGGTAATGGATCTGGGTTTAATCTAAGACTGTTCAGCTTGGCTGCCATCCCCAACAAATCTAAACTAAATTACCCATTTCATACATATACCTACACATAAGACATTCGGAATCTCTTTTCAAAACAACATGTTTATCGTTCTAAAAAGAAATTGATGCGTAGGTGCCAAAACAATGATAATTGCTGTTACCTAATGACCAAATAAAAAAATAAAAACACTTCACATCCAAAATAACTCAAAAAGCTCTCGACTATAGGTAGACAAGATACAAAAAAAAAAAACCTTCACACACATGTAATTTTAATCGAACAGCAAAAAACACTCAAAAACATCTGTTGAGGTAAATAAAATTAAACGCAAGTTGCCACAAATCGATAGATACTCGTATCTACAAACTTGGATTGTATCTACTATTCTCACGTGGTTTTCGTTTATCTCCTACAAACGTATATGTATATAGATAAAGATGAAGAATACCGGCTTTTTATGCCGGTCATATTGCCGGCTTGAAGCACTCCCCCCAAACTTAGAGATACAAGTGCTCCGAACGACGCACGGTGAAGTGGGGTGCGCTACGTGAGTGATTAAACGTAGAAGTTTTGGCAAGAAAACGTGAACCTACATATGTACGTACGTACAATTTGCATTATATAGTGTGTACCTTCGCCAATTCGCAACACCTGACGGAAAGATCAGATGAGAAGATAGATAGACAAGCGGTCATATGATCTCCAAATAGAAAAAAGACTGAAGTGAGTAATCCCGGAATAGGGGAACGTTTAAAGTACGTTAAAGTACTCCATACAACAATTAGTAAATGTTAATTGCGCCATATAGTACATAGACTGTGTATTCTAGTAATCTATTCAAATGGCTTATATAGCATGGGGCATGGGAACTGACTGATTTAAAATACACAATGGAAGTAGATAGACCTTTATCGAGAAACCCATTGAATGTGGACTATTTTTGAACACAATACACCGAGTTTAGGTGCGCCTGACAATAATTACTAAACAACTGACGCGTTTCTCTGTCTGATGTTTATTTAATGAAAGTTGTGACTGATTGGCGATAAGGGTGGTCGATGCTTTGGTGCATGTGGCTTCTTTTTCGTTTGATTCATAAATGACTGATTGCTATATAAGATATTATTTTGTTTTATTTATAAGTTTGAAGAATTATTAGGTTTCGTGTAGACAGCGAAGATAAATTAAAATCGATAGACCGTGCACTTACGTAGGTGTGAATTTTGTTGTGTAATCATTTTGGCCATTCATTTGCAGAGAAATGTTGACCGAAATGAGTCAAAAATGTTTGAGAAGTGAAAAGAAGGAAATCGCACGATTTAGATGCCTATTGATGCTCTAGAGATCTGTGGTAGAAACGCCTGATCGTCTTCGAAGAACATGTGGGTAAAAAGGTCTCAGATCATAGCGACACTCTAAAGTTCCTCAGTAGAATAGAATGTTTACGAAAATTTAAACCAAAATTGAAATTCATCAGTGAACGTGATCATTTGAATTCAGAGTCAGTTAAGTGCTCCAAAAAGTTGAATAACTATAGTTTTAGTCAACCAGCAAGAGGTGTGATTTTTAATCGACAAAAAATGCATCATTTTTGTGGAAAATAGTGAGATTTTTTTATTTTAGTCAAAAGTATAACCTCTGAGGTTAGTACTGCAATTCAGTATCTGATATAAATCCGCATTGACAATGCTTAGGAACAGTCATTCTTTTTCATGACTTTTCCGCAAAATCTAGACTGTACTTCAAGGATATCATCTCTGAGATGTTCTTTTAGTCCATAAATCGTTAGTGGTGCTCGACGTAGACTGTATATTTAAAGTAACCACAAAGTAAGAAGTCCAAAGAGGTCGGCCAGTTGACGGAAAATTCGTCATGCAATAGAACCTTTGTTTCCGCAAATATGTGACACGTATCGTCGCCCTGCAGAAAATGAACGTCGTCCACATCCATAACATCAATCATCAATCCATTCGAAAAAATGGCCCTCCAGTCAAAAAACAACAGCAAACAGTCACTCCTTGTTGATGGAGTATTTGGTTAACTATTTCTTCTGACTTTTTGGAACCCCAGATGCGGTAGTTTTGTTTGTTGACTCAGAATAATGTTGATTTTGTTCATACATCTCCAGCACCCAACCAGCGAAATTTCGTATCCCAACTGCACCTTATAAGAATGTAGTCACCTCTTGTTGGATGAACCTTAATAAGTTTCAAATTGATGTGTTTATTGTTTGTCAGTAGACTGTCCGTAGTTCCTAAGTCGTTCCTTATTTCTTAAGAGCGTACCTGCCTTGACCATTTGATTGTGCGCTACATAGACTCTATTTATTTCATGTGGATCTTGTAGGTGATCATAATTGGTTGGCAGATTTAATAAGAGGTTCCACGAATATAAAGCAAACAACTATTCAGACCATCGTTCCCCAAACCATGAGTTATTTCTGCTCATCTGGGAAAAAAAGTTGACCATCCAATCGCTATAGCACCTAAATCTAGTAAAAGGTAATTGGACACTCTTACGGATAGTACTGAAAGTTTAATGTATTTTTAAAAAAAAAGCCAAGAAACGAAGAACCTATTCAGGTCATGTTGCAATAATAAAAAAAAATGATGAATCTTCGTTGTTAGGGTAAAGAGCAATGGTCCAATATTGTTGTCTTGAGGGACCTCCCTTGAAATGACCAGAAACGAACATAGAAATGGATTTCAAGTACAAGTTATTAGATTCACCAGATAAAAGCCATGGAGAACAAGAAAAACCATAATTTGACTAGAAATTCTATGAAAGTCCTAAACTGGTTTCCCACGTTTAAGGATATGTACATGTAATGGAAGAGTTTCAAGGAATTTGACATGTTTTGCTTTCAATATTCATTTATTTGGAAATTTTCCAAAATTAATCAATAAGTTCTTCCTTTTTGAAAACATAGACTAGAGAGAGATTTCAAACTTACCTAAGTTTTTTTCGATCCCTAAAGGATTCGAAGTATGTAGGCTTCAATATCATTGATCATGAATCATGCCGCTTTGATTATTTTCTCGAGATCGGATTGTGCATGACCATCGTATCCAAGTTTGACGTTGAAATTTTGGAAAAATCTGTCGAAAATGTTTTGTTACATAACTCTTCGTTACGTTGATACTCAGCGTCGAATAAAAATATAAACAGAGCTATAAATTATTGAATCCGATTAGCTTTTCATAATCCCATCACCCATTCACATTTGTGTTCTAGTCTGTTAGCACTACGCCACTATACATAATTCTTTCCATAGATAGTTTTGCCCCTCTATTGCAACAGACACTTAGTCTGCCAATAATTTTGAAATATTCTAGAACATATGTATTATTATGCCACCAACTAGGTCTTTCTCGAAGGAGGCCTGTCAAAATGTTCTTTAAAAAATATATAACAATATTATTCATAGAAAATAATATATGAAAACTTTCCTAATATATATTTACTAAATAAATATTATAATAGAACGCATCCCGCTGCGTTATATGTATGTATTTGATTTTATTTTTAACCACAAAAAATATGTTTTCTGATTTTTTCATTCGATTGTGTACACAAGGTTATAAGAAAGTGAATTTTTTTTTTGATTTTTTTTTTCTTAGCAAATATATTTTTATTTAAAAATATGTATAGATATATGTATATGTAAGATGATGTTATCGCATACCATTCAAGTCAAGATATAACTTATTTAATTAGCAACGGGTAATGAAAGTTCTAGCTGACTAAATTATTTTGGCAAACATTCAAAGCATTCTTATGTCGAATAGCAACGCTCACCAGAGAAAGTAAATAAAGGTGTTCGAGCAAAGTATCTAGATTAATTTTTCTTGCGCAAATTATTCGAAAAGTTGTTGAATCTTTTTTTTTTTTCAAAAATAGAAAATAAACAAATTGTGCTCTGAGGCATTTAATAATTCTTTTTATTGGACTAAGAGAATGGTTTGACACCAATATTTGTGATATACAATATATATTTGTTTTCTTTTTAAAATGCTTATTTTTCTAATAAATAAATAAATAAGAAAAGAATCCTAAAACAAATAGAAAAACAATAAATTAGGCGTGTCAAGCATTTTCGAAATAAGCGTATTGAAAGGGTTAAAATGCTTATTATTTGAAATGTTATGGTGCGACTTATAATTGCATTGGAAAGACATTTTAATTAAGAAAGTAATATTCGTATAAAATTGGGTTAAAAGTTACAGGGCGTGGAAATAATTGAAAGTTAATAGTTTCTGAATCTTTACTTTCTTCAACAACCGCACACCTCGAAACTGGTTTGAGTTTCTCTCATAGGATGACATTAAAAATAAATAAATACTTGGCGCAACAGGACGATGGGACCCAAGGCCTAGGTTCTCGCAACCATTCGTGTTGTGCGTGTTATATTCTTTCCACGAATGAAATGGGCCTACTGTTTAATGCCGTGTCCCAAGGGCAATTTGTTATTTGAGAAGCTTTTTCATGACAGTTGCACTCTCGGATGTTTGCCAGACGCTCATACTAATCACTGAGCCACGGCGCCTACTAAGATGACATTACCAAGCGTTTATCAAGATCTTCTCAGTAAAAGACAAATCCATCATCGCGGTGCTTATAGGCCGTATTTCCTTGTCAAATAATGCGATCAGCTATTCTACCCAGTTATTGTTGTCTTTTTCGCTATAATTTGAAACAGACCGCCTAGTGAAGCTAGTTTCCTACAGCTTAGGAGAAGGTAGTCTCAAAATACTTTGATAGGAGCTTACAAAATTTCAGACTATGTCGATTGGTTGTAGTGTTGTTTCAGGCTACTTCCAACAATTTCGCTATCCGAATCTGAGTGGTAATAGAATTTCGATATTTTCTGTTTTTCTGAGAAAATTTTATCCCCAATCCTGGAGAGGAATTCTCAATATCCGAACATTTTAACCATGCAGAACAAAATACTTTTCAACTTTGTTACTGGACAAATTTTTCAGTTGGTCGTCGATAGAAAACACGAAGTTTATTCCTGAAATTTGGTTTAATTAGCCAGTATTTGGCTACACTATTACTTTCTGTTGGTCCTTGGTCCCTCCAAGAGCTTCGTACCTGATTTTTGTTGTCAGTCTGACTCCATTCCTACTGAAAACCTTTAAACCAAGAAACATAGATCACACCGACCAAAATATTACTCCATTAGAATGCTTGCTTGATAGGAAAAAAAAATACGAATTGTCTAGCAGTGACATTAAAGTCGAACTTCAATCGGACTCTGGGTTGATGTGACTCAGATTTAGAGTTCAGAAATTTTAGACGAATTTTCAAGCAAGGATCTAATTTTGACTTCTTTCTGGGAGACGATAGGGGGAATGTAAATATTAATCTGTCTTTTAAATGAACCAATACCTTCCAAACACTGAAATCTCTCAAGTTTTTAGTTCTGAGTTTTTATCATGATTCTTGACCGATTGTCTCTAATTTTGTAAAAGCAAGCATGCGTCGTCAGTTTCCTCAAGAGTCAAGTGGAGCAAACTCATCCCTAATCTCCAATAGAAACAGTGTAGATGAACGAGTCCAACCTTGGCTTCTCCCACTTTTCAGATTGTTTAGTCAACATTACTCAATATTCCCCCTTTTTGATTATCACGAAAGTAAGATACCAAAAAAAGTCATCCATCATTCCTGAGGTAATAGGTTCATGCTTGATATCTCTCTTCCGCTTTCAGATAATGACACACGTAGATATTTTCAAAAATCAAAAACTTCCTTCAAAAATAATTATGGCAATAAATAAAATCGACCTCCTCATATGTGTTCAGCACAAAGTGCTGCAATTACTTGCCACTGCCAACTATTTCAGAAGCGACAACCAAAATTTACAAAAATAATTCGAATCCTAACCAAGTGCAACAATTTAACCAGAACTCTATCCCCTCGCTCTTGTCCCAAAACAATAGGACAATGTGCCTCTATGTAGATGTACAGATTTCATTTTGAAAAACTGAACTTCTATAAATAATGTACAATTGCAATTAGCTTGATGTATGGCTTTTGAAATTCTGGGTACGGCCAGACATGCATCACTGGCTCAGTAAATTTGTACATACCTACTCGTATCCCCCAGCCAGATGCCCTGTGTTTGAATATACAGAGACATCATCCATTTTCACATGACTGGGAGATGAATAATGAACGTGTCATATTTTATTTTATGTTTTAGTTTTGACTTTCATTTTATATTTATTTGTTATTTTTTTTGTTTTTTACTTTTTATTTATTTTTATTTTTTATTTTACTTAGAAAACGTCTAGGTTGGACGTCAATTTTCGATATTTTCAAGAGCAACAAAGTCGCCGCCAATAAGGCTATTGAAAATAAGCCCGCACCCGCAAGTGAAGCGCCTAAACCAAAGACTCCTGAACCAGCGAAACCTGCGCCTGTAGTGCAACCAGAAGCTAAACCAACGCCTCCACCAAAGCCTGTAATTCAACCTGTTGCCAAGCCGGAACCACCTAAACCAAAGGTGGCCCCGGCTCCTCCAACACCTGCTCCAACTGCTGCACCAGCTCCAGCTCCAGCACCAACACCTGCACCAGCACCAGCACCCGCACCAGCTACCGCAGCTAGCAATGGTCCAGCCGTTTCAGCTGCTGAAAGTTTAGATAGAAAAATCTTTGGCGCACCGAAAACTCTCGAAAATGGCGACAGTACCCCAAAATCGAATATTAAAGCTGCTACGACTTCCTTCCTCGAGGGGGAAGGTCAATCATCGACACTCAAGCAGCCCAAAAACTTGGCACTAAGGTAGGAAACACGCTAAAGGCTTTGGCTAATAAGGAACGCGTTCAATTTTAATTTACTTATTCTTTTTTCAGTTTGTATTTTCTGCTTCATTATTTTTATTTCTATTTTTTTGATATTGCTTAACTACAAACACGCCCGCTCTAAGATTAGTGTAGCTCGCTTTATTGCCTGCAACAGGGATGCTTGCCAAGAAATTCTTTAATTACCCTATTGACGATCCCCATGACAGTGCTTCTGTGCAACTATTTAAAAATTTTACATAGACTCATGGGCACATAAGCTTCTTATTTTTGCTTTTTTTTGTGATAGTATGCAACACGGTTGGGGTTCAATAAACCCCCGGCAACGGAACCACTCGAAAATTCTAATTTTACAACACACGACACAGCGTGCACTCTGTTCGTTGGCGGTGTAGTGCTGCACGGAAACTCAAAAACTCTGCCACAGGGCGACAGTTTCTGACATTCAACTCCTCGGTTCGTTTTAGGGGGGGTAAAAATAATTTACAAAATTTTAAGGTGCCGCTGAGGCTGAGTTAAATTTAGGAGTTTTTAATTAACAACTCTTGGTGTATACGCATGTTTTAATGCTGTCACTTTGAAAGATAAGATTTACGAGTTTTTGAAGGTCTGCATGAATTCATACGAGACACATTTACAAATTCTGTCAAAAGTTCTATTTTTGACTCGGAGAATGAAGTTTTGTGTAATTTCATCGGATGCAAGTTGATGTCTCCTGCCTGTATGCATTCAAAATTCTGGGAATCGGAAAAAATTAAGTGATGCTAAATTTGGTTAGGGAGAAAGCCTAAATTTTGAACGTATCAAATTTCGACGATGAGCTCTCGAATAGTGTATCCAAAGTTGGAAGCTTCGTTCACAAACCAGAAATAGTTTGAGGTGTTAGCTAGAAATATCTTTGAAAAAATACAACACGCAACAATTTGGAACAATGATGAGGAGGAATGAGGAGGATGCATCGATTCCATGTCGTATTTTAAACTTCGACTACATTCAATGGAAAATGGGTTTTACTAGAAGAGCAGGCCAATTTTGAAGTTGAATTGGTTTCCATTCCTCCACCTTTCATTCCTCTTAATTTTCCTTTCATTTTTGTGTGTATTTTTAGCCGCCTCGAAATTATATTTCCCATAGTTCACACTTCTAAAACACATTTCACAAGAACAATGAAACTGTAAAGGGAAAATGTTAGACTTCGGCACGTTTCTAGGTAATTAGCCCTGATGTGATACAATGGCTTTTGTTACGGTCTTTTCATTTTGATGTATTGTTGCTTTCAACGACTAAATTTATGAGGTTCCATTAAACAATTGTTAATTTAGGTATATATTTCGATATTCTTTTTTTTTTAGCTATTCTGGCGTATCTTTATCATCCTTATAGTCATATCTAGTAATTTTTAGATGTCTCGCCCAGAAGTATTTGCTTAGACTGCCTGATTCCGAATGGGCAATGCAACATACAATGATACTACGACCAAGAACATGCAAAGACCCAACGTAGGTTAAAGTTCTAACAAATTATTTATCTAGCAGTCTAATCGGTGATATAGGATCGAAATCCCTGCGAAAGAGGTTTGATGCCAAGGTTGACTTGCAGTCTTGCTATAGCCTTAGTCAAATAGACTCGGACTTACCTACTTTGGAAGGCATAGGAATACTTGCTTATAAGGTTTTTCCATAGAAACACCATCTTCGGACTCTTGACTGACTTAAAAGTCAAGCTTCTCGAACTGGAAGAGATCTCTTACTGAGGCAATCGATCCAAACGTTAGGAACGGTTTTAAGGTACCCATATGCATAGGTTGGGCAAATCTTTTCGGTGACTAGGATATCGAGTTAATCGTTCATTGAAAACCCTTTTATGAGCCGCATTTCTTTGATGGTGGAGACTAGGCGTACTGACTAACCTTTCTGCCAGTTTCTCTTTCTTTTCGGCTGAAATCTCTTTTGTATCATAATACACTAAATCGAGTCTCAAAAAAGTTCATAAAATGGTTCAAAATGTCAATTTTAACCTTCTAGCCAAGACCCCATCAGTCATTTGACATATCACCTGGGGTCTTTGAGGAACCCTAGAATGTTTATCTTAATGAGGACAAACACTTTCTGGTAGTTTTCAAAAGATTTTTGAGATTTTGTTACCAGACTGATGAGACTAAATGAATTATGACACATTGTTTCTATGCTACCACTTGTAAGTAATTTCTGACAGAATGACACCACACTGACAGCTACAAATAGTTCCCAGTAGGAGGCGTGCTATCATGTTCCCACCCATGTCGAACTCTGCGGAAACGTCAGCTGATCTGACATATTTGTAAACTCTTCACGTTTCTAAAAGACGTCTACAATTCACCGAATCGATGACGAAATCAACTTAAGGTCCCCACAAAACCGGAAATATATCTCAAAATTTCATAAACATTGATGTAACCACTTCCGCTTCATTGTTATGCAATTCGCTTACGAATTTTCTAAATCTTAAGGAAAATCTCTCATTTGATTGATAGCCACGTTAAAATCAAAGAATTCAAGCAAACAACTCATTTGCAATAAATCATAAGTACCATACGTGTAGAATACATTTATATTCGGTAAATAAACCGACAGTAATTATCAAATTAAATTACCAACTTTCAAACGGACAATTAATTTGCACTGAGATATTTTTTTCTTTTCTTTTTCTTTTCAAAAATCGAACAGAAAAACAACAGATTTTAAAATAATTCCCCCATTCTGGCCGGTGGCCGGTCTGTCCAAATTATCTAAAACATTAGGCAAATGGCCAAATAATTTTAAGATTTGAACTTAATTTAGACAGTCCGGTCTCCGAGAAACAACAGATACGCTCTGCCATGCCACTTGTTTGTATTTCTTGGCCGTTGATCAATTTAATTTATGAATTTTCTTTGAAATCCTTTATTTTCTAAAAATCTTCAGATCAAAATGCAGTTAATTTATACGATAAGGATTGCATTTTGAAAAACATTTATATCCCAACGAGTGTTGTATATGTATTTTGGACCAAGTAGTGAACAGATCTCACAACTGTGCGGGAGCATTATACAAATGTTCTGGATCCAAATATAAACTACACGGGGATCATGTGATATGTGTATGTACTCTCTATATACAGAGAATCATGGCAGAAAATCTGGTTTTCAAAATGTCATATTATTTTTGACAGTAGTCTTCCGTTTTGGCAATTCACTTCTATTCTCCTCTTTTTTTGCTGTTGACTGATGCCTATATGTACGTACTTATGTCAGTAAGTGACAATGACATAATATTTTTCTTTTTTCAAAAAACTACTTTGAAGATAGTTTTCAAATAGATAAAATCGCTGAGGGTAAACCCGCACTCGACGGTGAGGGGGTTATCACAAACTGTCATTACGATTTCAGACATGACACACTGTGACGTTGTTTGAAGGCAAAACGTTTCTAAGTTCAGGTTCAATGCCAATGAAATTTGTTATTGACATTGAACGCCAGTAAGATAGTTCATATCTTTCTCTGTCGATAAAAATAGCTGAGCTTTCTAGGGGGCCAAACGTTTTTCTGGTGAAAAACATATGATCCGAGAAAAATAAAATTAAAAAATGTAGGTACATACATACGATTAAAGTCTAATATCTAATTTAATGATGTTTTTTTTCATTTTGTTTTTTTGTTTGAATTTTTATCAGAAAAACATGTT
Organism: Xylota segnis; assembly: GCA_963583995.1. Classification (NCBI taxonomy): domain Eukaryota; kingdom Metazoa; phylum Arthropoda; class Insecta; order Diptera; family Syrphidae; genus Xylota; species Xylota segnis. The sequence goes on along the minus strand of OY757238.1, from coordinate 55,256,960 downwards.
TTGATGCCAAATTTTAAAGCACGTACCTATACGTTACGCAATGGCGTGTTTTTGCTTTTTAAATTATGAATGTTTTGGCAGTCAAATTTGTTGGCTCATTTCGTAAAATGAATCAGACGTTCTTATCATCGGTGATTTAAAATTAAGACTTTCATTTTCTAGAAGTTATAGAGGCTTTGCAACTGTAGCGAACATGGTCTAAATTAGGAAGCCTTTTAAGTCCCTCAGGACAATTGTCAGTCGGAAACAGTTGTACCATCGTACAATCAGAAACAGTGTCAAAGAAATGACATGATGCCTCGACTTGGACTTCTTAGACTTGCACTTGCATCAAGAGTTACGTGTCCTATTAAATGACTCATACATAGGTACATTAAATCAGCTGTGCCCACTCATGTAGAGCTCCTGCCTAAACTACAGCAGTTTCCATACTTGTCGGTTGCACTCTCGCTGGTTCCAGTTTTCTGTTTCGAATTAAGTCTATGACTAGAGATTTGAGGTGCCTTAACTACCATGAAGTGGTAGTTTTATCAGGAAAATCATCTGTGATTTATTTTTTTTGATTATTTACTAGTCAAACACCAACAGCAACACCAAGATTTGTACACAGTTTTGAAACAATCGTGTTTGATTGCAAATTCATAGTCACATCTGGAAGGCAGATTTATCTATTCTCCTTTTATTCTATTTTCAATAAATTGTAAGGGTAATGAGAACATTATATGTAAAATAGCAGCTTACTCACATAACTTACGAGTACAGAACATTTACACAATGTAGGTACATTATTTTGAAGAGCTTTTCCACTGCTAAAGTTGTACTACATGAAGAAAACTTCCGCTTGGAAAATGAACTTGTTGTACACAAGTACAACTATGAAGAAATGTACAAAAATAAAATATCCTTGCAACGTGCTGAGATTTCCAATTCATCATTTCGTAACGCGGTCTGACAGTATTCGAAAGGTTGAGTATCGGTTATGTCATCGCAGTTATGCAGACTTTGACATAATCAATCACAACTCAAATGAATATATCTTACCCTGCGTACTTACATAAGAATTGATTTGACACATGGAACAAATCTGGAAAAGCATGTGACATTTCAAGTGTCATAATTTAGATATTTACTTCCCAATTTCAGTTAAATAAATGTATGCACTGTCAACAACTTTACAAAATACTTTAGAAATATATTCAGCCTTCAGTCTTACCCACAAGCATGGGTCTACAAATCGTAGTAGTAAATTGTATATTACTAGTTTATGAAAGGACAAGATACAGACCCCTTTTCTCCTGCTGACCAGCTGGGTCCCATAGTGTTTTCATTGCAAAGCACGTAGAGATAACGTTTATCAAAAAAGCATTGACGTAGTTTGAGGTTAATGACAGTTAAGCGCAGACCCGGCTGAACGACGAATCTGCACTTTATGGTTCGATGGCCTTACGGGTTATGGACATTCAATGCCTCCCTCCATCACAGATGTCACACTGATTAGTCCTAGAAGTTGTCGTACAACAAACCTGTCAACATACTGTCAGCAACAATAAGGGAGAGGAGATATTTATGTGAAGATATTGCATTTGAAGTGCTTCCAGAGGTTTTTTCGATCCTTGACCTCTGTATACCCAATTACTTCCCAAATCCTAGACAGCGGGCAACTGAGTGCACCAAAGTTTAAATCATCCGATTTACGTTTTTGGCTTAAGTTTTTTGTTGAATTTCGTCCAGTTGACCCAAAACACATTTTTCGTTAAATGATTCCATAAACAGGCCAAAGGAATGAAATCAATTTAGGCAGACTATGAGTAGCTGTAAGACAGAATCTCTTTCGCATTCGTCTTTACCTCCAACAACATCATGATACGTGCCATGTAGCATGCAGCACATCGAACACGAAACGCGTACATCCGAGAAACAACTTTCATCTCTAGGCAACCATAGGAAATGTCAAATACGTAATCCGCTTTTATGACAGTACTATCTCTCCAACCATTGTCAATGCAATCGCATCACGTGAAGCGTCATTATGTCACTCCTACTTTCTTTCTACAGAACTGATGATAACTTATCGTGTTTTCTACTTGGAAACAGTATCTGTCGTTCAAGTAGGTATACCTAGAAGTATAGATGTGTCAAACACGAAACTGATTTTCGAATCAATGATAATTGAAAACGTTTCCCCCCGAAAGTTTCCACCTCGACAAATCAAACTTTTCTACTACATTTTCTCACACAAAACTGATGATGCACTTCCTTCACAAAAAGGCAAAAAAAACACACAAATCAATCAATTTTCTTAATTATCAACCAACACACACCCCTTTATCGAAGGATTGTTAATGCAAAATTCAAGTTTAATTAAAAATCAATCGAATGCTATCAATTAAAAGAAGAGTGAGAACGACCAAGTCACGACAAACAGAGTAAATAACAAATGTCCACTGCGAAACCCGAATCCCAATGGGGCAGTGCATTTCATGTGATTAAAAGAGTGATATCAAACTATCTGTAGATACTTTCAAACTTATGTGTGTGCCATGTAGGTGCTGTGCGAAACACATGTTTATCGTCGAAGCGATAGAGCACAAAAAAAATCGCTTATCTTTCGATTTTTTTCGCATGACAATGTTAACTTTCGATTGCTTTTCAGCTGCCACACACCCATCCCTCGGGGCAGGGCAATTTACAAGAAAAATAACAACCAAGCAACACAGATGGATAGATTAGGAGAACAGAAAAAGAACAACACCATCAGTACACACATAATCCTTAGGAGCTTTTCAAGGTCAATCCCGAGAGATACTATACCTATAGATACACCCCACCCACAAAATCGCGGTTTGTTACGCAACAGCTGACGAACAGGGTGAAAGATATCGCGTTATGCAATCAGCATTCACTACTCTCTCGGAACTCAGTCGCATGGGGTTGAGTTTGAAGGAACACACAAACACAACCCCTTTTGTGAGAGAGAACATTTTTATGGGAAGAAAAAATGTTTTATTTTCTTGGCACAAAGCCCAGAAATTAGCGGCGCGAATTTCTTATTTTCTGGCACTTTAGATCGGCGAACAAAAAGTTAAACAAACAATACAAATGGCTAGGAACGGCAACGATGCGAAGGAAATGTAGCTAGCTATCCCCGCACATCTACCTGGGATGCTGGGGGCTTGGGCTTCCTTCGGAGGAGATTGGATTGAGCTCTCTAGATGCTGCTAGTGTTGGCACAATCAATTTTATGGCGATTGTTGTTTTTCTTTCGGTTTTTTATTGTTTGCTGTCGTCAGTGAGACAGGAAACTGTATTTTGTTTTTATTTATTCGATTTGGAGATGATTTCATAGGTTTTTTTCTTTCGTCGAAGGAAGAACTTAGATTGTTTGTGGTAACAATAAAACAACAAGACATGGGAATGCTATGCTGTAGGGAATGAATACAAACTGCTGGGTTAGCACTTTCAGTGGCTATTTGTTGGACAATAAGTAGGGCGTGCATGCTAACTGTGGAAACGTCTTAGGCTGTGTTCACTGCCAAGGGAGTTCGCGTCGCGCGACGCAATGGCTTTTCGCCCGATTTCAAGCGATATCGCTACTAACGGAATCCCGAGCGATAGAATGTTAATGACAGAGCTATTTCGCTTAATTTTGTTCATATTTTGACAGTTGTCCTCGTCGTTCGCAGTCCCCTAAGCGACCGTGGAGGGAATTCGCGTTCCCTAGTAGCGAATCGCATTGCGTTCGTGAACACAGCCTTAAGTGGCAGATGTAACTCTCCACGTTGGTGGTACACACCCTTCAAGATTTTATGCAATCCACTCTGACAACTTAACATAGTACTTTTGTAGTGCTGTCAAGTGGAATGAAGGGAATACCAGAATTGGTACTGGAAAATGAACGGACATAAACGTATCCATTTTGGTATTGTAGATGGAATTTCTTACATACTACAGTAATTAGGGCGATACTTCCATATAAAGCCAGGATCTGTTGTAAGGCTGTAAGGAATTAGTTTCGCCTTTGCCGGTCATTCCTAGAATAACTACCGCACTTCGCTGAACCACCGCATAGCAAAGGATTGCACTCTGACTCTGACTAGTTGCAGTTCTCTGACGCTGACAAATTTCAAAATTTCAGGCAACTACAAGTCAAATGAATCAGCGAAATATGAATCGAAAAAGTAGCCCTTGACTGTTAAAGGAAGTAGAAGACTGCAATATACAGGTAGAATATCTACGCCAGTACTGGTGCATGATACTGGAGCTACATACATATATGGAAACTAGGCATTGTTTCTTTATTAACAGAATTTATGCCAACTCTTCTAGATTTCACATGATTCAGTGAAATGGTTAAGCGAATACCAAAGGTTTGTTGCGATTTCCATTTTACTGTAGGATAGGCATTGAATCCTCCAAAAACTGACGTGAAAACCTATTAAAATACTTTCTGTCTTAAAGAACTCATAAAGTTGGAGGAATTTATTTCACGAAATGAGATGTAGACTTCGACAAAAAAACAAAAAAACACGCAAACCACCATAAAAACTATCACATTTAACCCTCCCCTCAATCATGCAATTCTTGTAGACAGTAAATAAATACAAAGTAAATAATATTCGCCCTTAATCGACTCGTCTCGACTGATCATCAAAAATGCATGAAATATGCCATAGAAGTCGTTTAGTGTATGATAGCTTCAAGCAAACAGTTTATGGCAACCATCTGTTGTGCATGTGGGAACACATTTGATCAGAGACGATTAATTTTTGATTGCTTACAAAATATAAAACATCTTACTTCGCGTTCGAGACTTTAGGGAGAAATATTTGAAATGGTTTTATTGAACTCATTAAAAAATATATGCTTTATGACTACAAGTTGACTTCTCTTCAGTGGTGACATTACAAGTAGAGTAAGATGGTTGATGGGTGTAAATTTCGAGCTCTTACGTGCCCTAACTATGTAAATTCATACCGTCTAGACTGTCCCATTGTTGGGGACCACTAGCTTTTCAATGAAGGATTGGATTTATAGATGATTTACGATCAATTGACTGACAGATCGGTTCAATTTTTTGAAGGATACGAGTACGCTATAAATCCATTGCAACCATTCCAACAAAATGGTGGACCTGTCTGTCAAACAAGTATTAATGAAATTCAAATGTTTTATCGAATCACTATCTATTGGTTCGCATACTTTCTGCACCAAAATTCGTAGATTGTGAAATTTCAAGGAGTGGGGGTAAAATTTGCTCAGAGAGAGGTAAGTAAAATCACAAAAAAGTAAACACATTTTAAAAGTCAAATACAAATGTATAGAAATACACAAACATCAAAGAATTTCGTACAGGTATTTGACAGATTTGACAGATTTCATAAGTCATTGCAAAGAAATTTCCTGAACTAAAATTCGTAGCATGGGCAAACTTCTTACTCCGTCGTGAGCGCCGCCTTTTTACGAAAAACTACGAAACTTTTGTGTACCCGAGCAGGATTTCGTGAATTTTCGTTGTTTTGGAAGAGCACGCAAACAGACCTTATATCTTGCGATTTCTGGGAAATTTGCTATCAAACCGAAAGGGTTTGACTGCCAACTTTGTTCTTCATAGCATGTTTCCTCTCAAAAGGCCTTGAAGCCGTTGGGTGTCAGACATGCAACGCTCCTTACGTTTTGGCATTCTATAACCCTAATCAATATAAAGGAATCAGATTTGATGTCAAACTCACTTCGTAAAACTGTTTTTTTTTAGACCTGTTCACATAGGACTGCCGGACTAGGTTTTTTGTTTACATTGACTGGCGAGAGAGGGAAGACATCTGACGAGAATTTGAATTTACAGATATTTTTCTTTTATTGGATTTTTTGTGACGTTTAGAAATGTCAATCCCTGTCACTCGACAAAAAGGTAAACAAAAAAAATAGGAAAGCTAGGAAATTCACGAAATAAACCAATTCATCATCAGAATTTGTTCTTGAAAAACTAACCAATTTCATCGGCGCCAACTAATGCGACAAAAAAATAAAAAACTGCCGAAGTGTTCAGACAGGACTATCAATCTGAACACCAGAAGTCCAGTCCATCACTCCTGTGCTAATAGGGTCCTTAGCAAGATAGCCTTTTAATCTTTTTCATCTGATTGGTTCGGATTTTTGAAAATTATTTTTTGAAAACGAGAAATGTTTCAATAATGTTCGTGATTTCTGTATAAGTAGCTACATATGTACACCTTTCACTAACTCTCCCTGATGTTTCACATAAGTATGTACGTAAGTATGTGTGTAGATAAACATTCTTATTAATTCTTCTTTTATTTATTCATACACTGCCTCATATGTATGTACGTATCAGTCCTCAGGCTTTGGTTTGACCTACTTCATATATTTTTACAGTCACAGTACGTAGCACCCGTAAGGTGGAAAGAAATCAATATGCTTGGGCTAGAAATCACCTCTATTGGAAAATCTCTGAATATTGCAAAAGTAATAATTGTACCTTATCCCAGCGGAAATTACTGTTATCATCGCTTAACGTAGACTTGTCAACTTATCGCAATCGATTATTTAGATTGAAATATTGGTAGGTACTCGTAGGTAGACTCTGACGCAGATACATGGCATTTTATGGCCACCCAGCATTTGTGCTTGTGAATCCAAGGGAAACAAACCCCTCGAAAGGCCACCGATGCAATGACAGATGAAAGGATTACATCAGATCCTGTCAAATGCCCCCAACATGTAAATTCATTTAAAAGCTTCACAATTTCCCAACGGAAATGAACAACTTTTTGTTTGTCAATTTTTTTAAAAACAAAACTAGGATGGCTCATAAACAAGGGCACTTACAAATACATAGAAACTTTTCAAATAAATAACCGACAGGATTTTCCCTTTTTTTTGTTTTTGTTTTTTGCTTTTCGAATCCCAGAAAGCTCTTTCACTTACCACAATGTGGGTGCTATTACCAGTCTCGTTTGAGTGAAACTTTTTTTCTTTTTCATTTTCTTTGCACCCCAACACATCTACATATCACTGTATCTTTACGATAAAAATACCGGTTGTATATAAGAATTTCATGTAGTGTTTGTGGCACATAGTGCGGCTGTGTGCGATTCGAATGAAATCCAACGTGAACACCAACCGTTGGAGGAACTTTGAAGAACATTTTGAGATCATTATTTCGTGGAGCGTTGTATTCTACGGTTGCTAAAGGTGAGCGTTCTCAAAACATAAGAAATATTTTCAAAAAAACAAAAATTTATTAATTTTTCCAAATAAATTCATATTCTGTTACTCGAATTGAGGAAAACTTTTTCTTTAGTGAATTTCCATTTGTGTTAACTGTTTGAAATTTCTTATAGTGATCACAAAAGTGTGTGAGTAGTTTCTTTTACTGATCTTGAAAACTACAAAAAATATAAAAAAATTACGCTACAAGGTAAAAGCCGGTTAGTTTTTTTTCGATTTTGAAGTTTTTTTGTTCTTGTCGCCGGTAAGTTGAGATTGAAGTCATCTGTCTGGGTAATTTACCTCATCTTGCCGAGAGACTGTACCTGAAAGTTAGTTAGTCATTCGGATTGTTCTTTTCGAATTTTTTTGTCTTCTTGTTCTCCCTTTTTGGTGATCTTCGATCCGAAGTGGAATTCCTCTGAACTGGTAGTGTGTTGTCTAGTGTTGCGAAATTTGAGATTCTTTTCTAATGAAGTGCATTGACGGTTCTCGAATAACCGCTTTTTTTTCTTATAATTATTATGAAAGGCGCAAAAAAACATCTAAAAATAGAAGCTTAAGTGAAATTTAAGAAAAGGGCTATGCTTGCCGAAGAAATTCAATCAGGCAGGAACATCATTCCTCCTCTGTCCTTAAGCAATGTGATACGATACTCTGATGATGATGGATGGTATGGCTCACCACTTGGAGTTAATTGAATCCTCCTCTGTCTGAGAATTTTTCTGTTGTGTCGTTTCTTTTTCCCCGTCCCGTCCCTATGCATTATTAATTGTTATTCATTTCTTGTCATTATTCAATTGAAGCCAGTTAAAGCCACCGGACAGTGGAGGAGGGCCCCTCTTACGAAATTCAGTCTTTTTTTTTTCCTCATCGGAGGAGACGACAAGAGAGATGTGAGCGCGCGCTCGAGTAGATTTCTATTAATGGCCCGCCAAGTAATTTACTGAAATAAATGCGCTGTAAATAAACAGCATTACATATACACAAATGAATGCCGTGGGTATAGTGTGAGCTTCCTCTTAAAGTGCACGTACACCATGTAACTACAGTGTAATAGCCAGCTTTCCGGCGGTTTTCATTGTTTAAAACGAACAGCAAAAAAAAAAAAAAGAAGGAAAATGTTGCGCAAGAACTAGAAACAATTCCTAATTTAAATGGGTTTGCCGACAATTTTACGGGGTGATGCGGGTGTCTAGTTGTCTCGTAGATAATAAAATGGGAAATTTAATGTTTGGAAGACCATACCGGCTTAAGGTTTTTAAGCGGGCCCGTAATTGGTTGGTGCATTTCGCTACTTTTAATTCGTTTCTTTGGTTTATGAGAGCTGTGTGCTACTGCATACAGTTTGGGTTTTAATATTGAGCGGCTATGACTGAGTGTCATCTGGCTAATTTACCAAAAATTTAATTCGCGGCCTTCCATAAAAGGCCAAATCGTTTTCATGGTTGAGGGAGTTGTATCACATGGTAGCTTCTGGCCTACGACGCACCAGCCTTTAATCATAGACGTATGGGTTTAGTATCCCAAGCTTGACTCATACTAGGTCTATTTCTATGAGATAATTGCTATGATTATATCGCTGCTATATGATTAAGGCTTAATGCGTAATGTCTGTAATATTTTGGTAGAAGCTTGAACCATGTTCTGAGCGAAGGGTTAGACCCTTCCTCTTTTTTTCATGTAGGCACTCTGTTTAGTAAAGAGCATTCTCAGTGGATGCAATTGAAGCAGTATCGGAAGTAGGAAGTGGTCCATTCCAGTATTGGTGACTCTAATTGAAGTTGTAGGTTCCTCACAAGGTGTGGCCATTTCGCATAAGTGTTTTCAAATATGTCCTCTTTGTGGAAGACAGCTTGTATCTTAAAGGTTATATGTATGTAGGTGCTTCGAAGGAAATTTAAGGCTGAATAGCTTAGTTACTTAATTGCGTGTCGCTACAATTCGGAGTGAACCTGGGCCTCAACCAACAAGCCTCTCCTTAGCTAGCTGCCTCCAGTTGCGCATTCCAAGTCGATAGAGGTCCCCTTCTATTTGTGTGCGCACACCTAAGGCGAGGTCTTTCTGTACTGCGTTGTCCCTCCGAGGTTGATTCGAAGACTCAGCATTGGTGTCCATTCGCTCTACTTCATTGAATCTCCTTCCTCTTCCAAAGCCCGTCGACGCAAACGGGACCGAATATTTTACGAAGAATCTTTCTCTCGAAGCGATTGAGGATCTCTTCATCCGCTTTAGAGAGGGTCCACACTTCAGCGCCACGAAGCAGGATTGGGATGATCAGGATCTTCTATAGAGTCTCCTTAGTCCTTTGGGATAGGGCTCTAGTACTCAATTGCCTTCTCAGCCCAAAGAAACAGCGAGTTATTTATCGTCTAATTTCTGCTGAGGTGTTGTTTTCGGAAGTTATAGCAGACCCGAGGTAGATAAAGACCCTTACTACCTCAAAGTTGTCAAAGCTGGACAAATATAAATTAAATAGTTGTCTAACATCCCACTTCTAGCTGGTACGTCTTGGATTACATTTCTTAAGAAGTTTCTACTTCTAGTCGTCTATGAAAGTATTGAGTACAAACCTTCTTAGGAAGTTCAAAAACTCCTCCGAAATTGGTTGCAATGGTGGTGATATTTCTACAAGTTTTGACCGTTCAAAACTTCGGAATCTTCTCAAATCAATATACTCATGAATTACTGGCCTAAGCTCGCCTAATCCTTTTGCTTTATACTTTTATGTGTATAGATGCTCCCATTCTAGCTTCCAACAATTTCATAGATCTAACTTTCTGATACCAACTCCAAATTTTGGTTCTCCATCCCAGCCATTAAGTATTAAAAAACTGTCAAGTTTAAATTTCAGGGTCCATTTAAATTTGTTTTCAAAAAACAAGAATGCCTTGATAAAGGATTTGAAATGTTTGACGTTTGTAAAAACTTGCGTAAAGTTTAAAGTTTTTGAAGCAAATCAGTTTTGTGTGCTTGTATTTCGGAGACAATTGTCATCGTTTCATCCTTTTAAACGCAATTTAAACGATTTATTTCTATTTGGAAACCTATGTCTGAAAAAATGCCGGACAATTGGTCAAAAATAGCTGCATTTGCTTTAACAGAGCAATCTGTTGCAGAAACTGAATTATTGTGAGTATAAATGTAAATACTTTCGTTGGGCACAATCATTTTGTTTGGGTCTTAGTTTCTCAAATATGAAATCGAACGATTACGTACTTTTCATATCCTTCCGCTGAAGGAAGATTTCAATTAAAGCAATTGTCAAAAAGAGTGGGTTTTTAACTCCAGGTTAGAGGATGCCAATCAAACAGCGCTGTACAAACTTATTTGCGTTATGTAGTTTTCATCAACCGTGTCGTGCAGACATGGGTGGTTCCGACTACATTCGATTAGATTCTCTAATTTGCACAAAAAAAAAACACGCCGCCTCGCGACCCTAAATGATACAAACTATCGGAAATGTCACAAAACGCCACGGTGAGGTGTTTAAAACTGCATTTTCTTGCTCTAAATCGCTCAAAAACCACTTCGAATCAGTAAAGTCCGCTTTAAAATTTCTGTCAATAACTATCTCTTAGATTCTATTTAATTTGTTTACCTCTACTCCACTATTCATTTTAAATATTATTTGCAGGTAAGTTTTATAAAGTTCTGGTTTTAACAAAACCTAATTCGTTCATTTTACTGTACCGGCACTGTAAACTTTGAGTGAAAGCTCTAAATCCACTCAAAACAACATAACATTTATCTTCAAAGCTTGGTATACCCCTATTTATCTAAGAGCTTTCAAATTGTTATATCACCAACAGAGGTAGGAAAAAGTTATCAACCGACTTTAATATATTCTGATTCATATCTTTTTAAGTTTTTCTAGTTATATGCAAGAATTGTATATCCGCATACTTTTAATTTGTAGTATCCGGTGTCTTTAATTGAAGCGGAAATTTTCGAATTCCATGTGATTAAGAACGACTAAAACGCGAGGGATTTATTCATACTTAAAGCGAATTGTAAAACTTAATAGAAATTTAAATGGTATTTTTAACGGCGATAGCTAATTATTCAAACTTCCTTTAATATTTTTTTTCAACATTTTATTACTTGTTATTGAGTATCGGTTTTAAAGGTAACAAATAACATTTGTGCACTTTTTACTGCCAATGTGGGTCTTTTGATGCAAATTTTCATGCAAATAAGATGAGAGAAATCTCAAACAGGTTAAGACAAACTTCCATTAACTTTTATTACTTAACGTGAGAGAGTGAGATTATAGAAATGCAATCAAATTAACTAGAAGTATGACCCAAAGATAATTTAAATATTTCAGTCGTCTATTAGTTAGAAGTTAAGATAACTTGGTAGGCGTAATAATCAGCCTTTAACACATTTAGCGATTGACAAGATTTCGATTACATGCCCAACTGTTGTGAAACAGAAACGATATTGTTCGAATTCGAACAGATAGTGGACGTTTGAAAGTCAAAAGATCTTAAACGATGACATTTGGTTTTTCAAACTTGCTTCCAGTTCGAAGGAAATTGTCTGTTCAGCAAAAGTGTTCTTTTTACTCAGATTTGCTGTGCCCAAACCCTAATTTTTGACAGAATCAAAGTGACAGATGATTCGTATTCCCATAGTCACTGAAGATGACAAGTTACGCTGTAGGTCTTTTTAGACGACGCTTAGACATATCCTGCCACAAAATCGATGTTTTCGTAATTTGCATATCGGAGTCTGAGACTTAATGTCACCAAAAATAAATTTGTTTAACATTACGTGCTGTTGACCACATCGCTATCTGATGCGTGTCTAACAATCATAACCCCTTCTATGACAAAAAAAAAAACTTTGTCATACAATATTACCAAACCTAGGCAGCGGCCAACAGGTAAAGGGAACCAACCTCATCCAATGGTCAGTCTATTCGGTACGCACCATTACCGTTGGCGAAAGGAATACCAATATTCGTGTAGTTAGTTTCATTAATAATTTACATGCGAATTGGAACGCATGTCACAAACAATTAAAATTGCATTCGCTAGTATCACACGAGTGTATGCAGCGGTTTTTTATGCAATTCCACATGCACGCCAAATAAGAAAAAAATATAACTAAAACATAAAAACGGAAAAGTGAAATTATAGGCGACAGTATAGTAAATGCACTATTTGCAGCTATACCCTCGGAATATGTGACTAGAATAGTTTATTTATTTGTGAAACAATTACCATGGTATGACGACATAATTGGCATAAAGAAAGTGTTACCAAAGATTGGGCTATAACCACGTCCACGTATGGTCCGCGATGGAGAAGTAATTATTTGGATCTTTTTTTTTTTTTTTTGGTTCAATGGACTTTGCGGTCTGATTGATGAATACGTACCGCGTGTGGTATGAATGAAAGTAAATAAATTCGTGATAGTTAGGTTTTTTCTTTTAAATAATAAATTAGTTTCACTGGTATAAGGTTGATAATTCTAGTGCAGTATAATTTATGAGAACTTTGATTGGAAAATTGGGCATTTTCGGACGGTTGAGTGGTTTTTTTAGACCAACAGTGTGCCTCTAAAAAGGTCATTGCAACCTTTGGTGGTTTTGGGATAGCGTGTTTTTCCTGGTAGATGCATTATGTGCTAGATGAAACACTTAGGGCTTGGGATCATTTGGCCACTTGTCCATTGCGTGATAAGCTTCATAAACTCCTTGTAACCCTTGTACTGGATATTAAGTTGTATTTTTGTTCAAGAGCACTTGTCATGCTCATAAGTGGATATCCACAGCCCTCGCATTACGAGTCTATCCACTTCAAGTTAAGCACTTGTGTGAGTATCAGCACTTGGAAACCACTGCTAGCTAATCTGCACATAATTTTCCAATCAACCTAGAGAGTCTCTATTATGTCAACCTAGCGGCTCGTTGGTTACCATGTCCCTGGATCCAAGCCCAAACAAATAAGGAAAAATTCTCGTTCTGCTAGAGCTTGAACGTAGAACACTTATCAACGGACGAAATGGTTTGAACTCGTATATTCGTATATTATACAACTTTTAGTACGTATACGACACCTAGACGGTTCTGTGCCATGTTTGCTAAGGGCCACCCCTCTATTGTCACATTGCGTAAGTGGAGTATTTTATAATGAAGATATCAGTTAAGATCTATAGATAAAAGCGCTCCCCACTCGAACTTATAAATTGAAGTTCATTTTGACAACTCGTTGTGACATTTATCATTACCATAAGTTGCTTTGACAGCAACGTAAACTATCGAAACGTCAACCATTTTTTCCATGAAATAGATTGACTCATGTAATTGCGAGAACAGAACTAGCTGATGATGACTAGTGCAATGGCGAAGGTACCAACATTGTAACACCCTTCGTACACGCCGCACTTTGAATAACCCATTTCCATTCAATCAACTCATCATCTGATTCGACCTAAATGGTATTTTTATCTCGAACTCTAGAATTACTTACTGTTGTCACGTAACCCATTGTAAAGTCCAACTCTCTTGATTACCTAATCTACTTGTACTACCTGCAACTGCATGAACAAATCCAATCCAAATTGATATCATTCTATCAGCACAGTTTCAAGTTAAATGCTCTAAACTCCCGGCGCCATCTGACGTATGACACATCCACTCCCATAATCTTAGCACTTTTTGCTTTCTGTGTTATTTAATTTTTAGGGACTAAAAATAACAGATAACTTTACGGCTTAGTTGCATGTGATTTTGGTTAAAACAACCAACAAAAAAAAAATCATTTAACGAAAACTTTTTCACATGTGTGCACAAACCATTAAGGCGAGAAGTTCGTGCGTTCGCACACCGTCTCAGTACTACCACTACTGTCAATAATAATAATCCTACACCAATGGCAACAGCACAAAAAACGGAAGAAAAAAAAAACGAGCTAAACTATAACCGTCAGAACGAAAAACAATGGCAACAGTAGTAATTGTCACCGTCAACGAACGTTGGTAACAATACTTTCTTCCGTTGGTAGTGGGTTCAGTTTGTTCCGCCGAGATTGAGCGGTTGGTCGTGTGTGCGCGATTTCACTTATATTTCATTAACATGGTTTGATGATTTGTTAAGTGTTTCACTGGTTTTTTATATTAACTTATTTTTTTTTGTACTTAACTGTGTTCTCTCGTGTTCTATTGTAATTACCTAAGTCAATACCGGAAATATATGCACAAACGTATACGCGCTGCAGTTGAAGTGACCTTTTTGTTTTTTTTGTTTGTTTGAAGCAATTAACCGCACGAAGGACCCTGCACTTTGTGGTTGGACTCACGGTGTTTTTCATGGCAGTTTTTTTTTTAGTTTCCCCTGTTTTATACCTGTAACTAGATATCCTGGAAAGTTTAATGGTGTGAATAAGCAGGGATTATACTTTGTCCGAAGTGTGACAGATGAGTCGGATAACTACATTTCTCTTTGTATGGCAGCACAATTTGCGTGCAGTGAATTTTAAATTGAATTGACAAAAATCAAAAATTCAAACGGATGCGAACCACTCCAGACAGGAATCCGCAATTAAATTGACTCGTACGTGATTGACACAGGCGGTTTTGGTTTTATGGTCGATGAGTTTTCGACTGTCATAATTTCATTTTCGAAACACGCTTCCAATTTTTGTTCGAATTCGATACAAATTTTGAATGATGATAGACTATTTATAGAAAAATGTGTTGAATTTCAATTTTCATTAATTAACAATACATATGTATGTATATAATTAACACTTGTCATAAGCTACACAAATTAAGTCATATTTTTGTTGCCAAAAGATACCGCTGTGCCATCAATTAATGTATTGCTATCCCACCATCAATCAAGAAACCTATCAAACTGATATATGCAATTTTTCTAAATAAAATATCGAAATGTTGACTATCAAATTTACCCACAAGCGCTATTCAGTTAGTGGAATTGATTCAATTGTTTAAAAAAGTTTACAATACGACAGTGGACGACTGCAATTGATAAGATTGTTGTTATTGATGGAAATTAATTTGAAGAGTTGGTATTTATTAGAATAAGATATCATCGGTTTGAATGGGGTAAATATTTATCTTAACTACTACTTGTGTAGATCGGTTTCAGTGGAAACTTTTTTAAGTAGAGTTTCCTTTTTTTGTTTTGGAGAGCATTATCGAAACCATATCAGGGTAAACACCCTCAATTCTTTTTTTTTTTGGATTTGAACTATTGCAACCTAATCGTGATACTTGTTGATTTCTTATGACCGGTTTTTAATATTTGGATGGGTGTTATCTAAGAGAAAAAGTACATAGATAAGCGGGAACAAGCCTTAATTGACTTTTAGCTAACATTAGTAGAAGGATTTGATGTTGGAAATAAGGAATCTAAACATGACATATTCTTTTTTTAGACGTTTCAGTAAAGACTGTCAGTCATGTTGTTTACCATTATAGAATGAAACTTTGTTTTAGCTGAGTGTGTACATACATATATTGCTTATCAAAGAGGAGGTATCTTAAAGTGCAATAAAAGCGATGTTTGCTGAAATGACTGAATGTCAACCCCGGGTTAGTTGCAACTGTCACATTTTCGAATGTCCATGCAATCGACTGTGGTATTACGTATTTCGTTTTGTGTATTTACATTTCAAATTTGATATTTAGGGGAAACTTGAAACCAGAACAGAAATATGTACATTTGTCACAGTCATTCAAGTTGGAATATGTATGCCTACTGTTCATGGGAATGGCATGAGTTTTTAAGGAACGACAAAGCTGTCAGACATCTTCGAAATCCATATCTGCAATTTTTTCGAACATAGTTAATTTTCTGATTTTGGTTTTCGTTCATTAATTTAAAAATAAATAGTACGTTGTTCTTAAACTGGTAAATGACATGTGGTTTGGCGAAAAATGACACTAGACGACTGGAAGTTGATCATCCATTTATGCATTTCAAACCTTACACAAGGTGATGTGACTTGATCTTGAATTTTGTTGAACTTATTATATATTTGACGAAAAGTCAAAGTTTCGTATTCCCTAAGTCAATCAAAGTGACATTTGAAGGTTACTTCCTTATTCCGTAACACAAAGGAAAAACCAAATATAGTTACTACTATTTATCCTTTAATCTGGACTTTATTTTGGTACTAAAAACTATTAAAAACTTATCAAATTAACCATCACGAAACTTTGTTCCTCCATTTTTGAGTCACAACACACAAAACACAATGAAAACTGTCATGCATTTGAATGCCGCTTCAGTCACAGAACGTGCCGCTCATTAAGTCCTTAAATCAACAAAACATGGTACCAATATAACATTCTACAAACAAACCCTTTTTCAAAATCAATGATGAGCATTGGTTGTTTCATACTTAAGTTGTCCAAACTTTGTTCCCTATTTCGAATTTTCTCTTTTTATTTATAAAATCTTTGTTTAACTTCATGACATGCTCAACGCGACCCCACCCTTTTCATTTCATGAAACTCAATTTAATTTCACGAAGCCCATAGCTCTATAACATTTTATTATTAGTCATTGTCCTTGTCGGCGAAAAGCAAACAACAAAAATACATTACTAGTCGATAGTAAGTCACGCCAACCCAATGCACTTATACACAATCAATTTGCACTAGCATGCTCGGCAGACATGGACATGCAAAACTTCGACCAGACCATATCCTCGCCCTTTTAAAGCTCCTATCCCTTCCATATTGATGAAATGTTTAAATTAAATGTGAATCGGGAATATCCTGATCTGGAAAGGCATCAAATACAAAAAAAAGCAAGGATACATTAAAACACCTGGTATTTTTCAAAATATCCTTCGAATTCAGCTCTCACTAAAGTCAGTGAGCTCGCTTTCTCTAGCAATTCTCTTTTTAGAAGAACACACCCCATGAACACTTTTTTTCATATTATTTCAACCTCTGCACATATCAGCAAATATCCTCGCCTAGACAACATTTTCGAGACTATTCTCGAAGGACACACACAGAACAACCACTGGCAAATCCAATTTCATGCGCGTGTTCTCATGAACATTGGGTGGCGCCAGAGGCAGGGTATCCGACAAAAGCGGGAAAAGTAAATCTCTTAGATTATCTTTGGCCAAAATGTATTTTCATATTCTTCTCCTTTTTATAGAATAGAGTAGAGAATACTCTGACTATGATAATGATGATGAAGATGATGATGATGGTGACGATGTGCAGACAGAAAGAGAATTACAAATTTGCTTGGAGAATATAATATCCTTGCGGTGTGACGTTAAACACCGGTGTTCTTCGGTGGTGTAGTGAAATTTTCCAGGGTACTAACAAAATCAGGGGTGAAAATGGGTGTGTGCACGATTTTCTTGTGTACATGTGTGTGTTACGTTCTCATAATGCCGGTTAATTCAACCGATTCGACTGTATACAACTAGTCTTGTTATTATTTTGTTTATCTCGAATTATAGGGTAGATTTTGCGTTATCCTGATAAAAAGTAACATATAAAACTACAGGATAGAGAATATTTTTCTCTCTACTCCCTACTCCTATCTGTGTTACTATAAAACTAAACTTAGCATCAAATCTCTAAGCTACTCGTCATAGCCATATTTAGAGCATCACTCAAAGAAGACAGGCCCCCGTCTTGGGTGTCAGGAGAATCTTTCAATTCTTGATTTCATATAAATTTGAAACGTTTTACCTCTTTTATATATGAAAGATACTAACTTAAAGCAAAGGTCCAACTTGTCTTCCTTGTGGAACTCTCCTTGTGGATTGTACTCCCTGTGGTACACGATTTTGTTTGAATTTACATAGGGTGTAGTACACCTGGTGTTTGTACAAAGTTTTTCCTTGTTACGTTCCCTCAAATTGTACAAATATTTTCCACCCTTAAGTACTACACCGGCAGGATGGACATATTCACACGCATTACTCTCACAACACTCTCTCTCTCTTGTTCATATTTTGGACTCTTTGCTACTGCGGCATAGCACGCTTTTAACTCTCTGCTATAAAAAGGAAAAAAACTGTACACCGGACTAGGACACAAACGGTACGAGGCACGACTTTATTTAACTTCTCGATATGACGGTAGTTTAGTTCCTTTCATTTTCCCGATTGTGTTCGTTTGTTGTTGGCAGCGCGCTCGTCGCAAAACTGAAGAGAAAAGAAAAAAAAAATTTTTTGGGCGCGGCGACCTTCAGGAAGAGATATAAAAAAAAAATAACCGGAAAAGACGAATACAAGAAAATACAACACAAAACTAAATATACATATGTTTTTTTTTTTAAAACAAAAATTTTCTATTTCTATCAAATTTAATTGATTTTGCCAAAACAAATTGAAGGAAAATTTTATACACCATAGTATACATAAAATAGCAATAGCAACAAGAAAACGGACAAACGAACTTTTAAAGTTAAAATAGTTGTTATAAGGTTTTTAAAGAAAAAAAAACGCCAAAGATATTCTACCTTCTTTTAGAACTTTAAGGATACAAATCAAAACACAACGCACAAATCAAAAAAAACTGATCTATTATAGATACTCAGTCTCTCTCTCTCTCTATATATAGTATATATAAATTATATGTGAACTTATTTTAATATAAAATAATACTTGTCCATATCCATCGAACAAAAGGATACATCGCGAGTGAAATTTTTTTCTTTTTATAACACAGACTCTAACAATACTCCACCCACCCAATCCCAATAAGAAAGAAAGAAAAAAAATACTTTTTTTTCTAAAAATTCTACTAAAACTCTAGCAATACGAAGGGATACATATATATATAAAAAAAAATAATAATAGTTTTTCTTATAAGATTTAACGAAAAATTGCCATGAAAAATACCATTCTACTGCTTTTTGTGTGATTTTAATCAAACTCATATATTAATATATTTATACAACCAAAACAATTTTTTTTTTGTGAACCTACAACTAAATATAACGAACAATTTTATACCAATAGATTACAAATAAAAAAAACAACCGAAAATTACTATAACAAGAAATAATATTTAAACAAAGAAAAAGTGTGTTTTTCTATAACAAAAAAAAAGTAGTATAGTAAAGTAAAGCATTGTCCTTGTGATTGTTAATTTTACCTGTATAAACGATAACTTTTACATATTTATCTACTCTATATCTATAAGATTTTTTCTAAAAACAAATAAAATAAACAAAAAAATATTTTTTACATTTACAAAAATTCAAAGAAAACAAATCGTGTGTGTTGTGTGACCAATAACAAAACAAAAAATATAACTCCTTCTCCTAGTATTTCCTTTTAAAACTAATTAAATACTAAAACTATAAAAAAAAATAGTAATACTATAATAATTCAAAATGGGCGGATGCGCATCAAAGGATAAAAAAGACAAAATTGTCACAGATGCCGCCACTGGTGATGCAGGAGACGCTACAACCGATGGGTGTGTATCCTCCACTCTGTTTCTCTACTCTCTATCCTATCTGTTGTGTATATTTTACTTAAAAAAAAAAAAAAAGTAAAATTCTAAAATTTCTCTCTACTTTTTCATAGAATTTTGATTTTTGGTGTCAGGATATGGTTGTTGTTTTTTTTTTCTCTTTTAACCACAACATGGTAGTGGGCCGTCTGTATGTCTCAAGGGAGAGTCGCACCCTCACGCGTCCTTTTTTTCCCCCTCGGTACAAGAGGTGGTCGGGTTGTTAAGGGTGGTTTACGTCACCATTAAGGGGAGAGTTGAGTTTTGAGCAACAGTCATTTGGGAATTTTCTAGGTACTCTCTCGGTAGTTCAGCAAATTACTCTCCCCTCTCTCTCTCTCTCTGTCCCTTGCTCTTTGTGTCTGAATTATAGGCAGCGTGCGCGGTTTTTTTGTTTTATACCGAGTCGACCCTTCTCAAGTTTTGTTTTATTTGAAATAGGAATAAGGAAAGAAATTAAATTAGGGGGTTGATGCGCATGAAAGGCTGAGAAAGATAAAAAAAAGGGTGTGGGTTATTTTAAAACACGCGCCTTCCTCGTGTTTCCTTTGTTCTTTGTGTGAGATTCTTTTTCTTTTTGATTATTTCCTTTATAGTAATTTGTTGAATATTTTAACGTATGTAGTTATAAAGTTCAGATACTCACACTTAGTATGGGTGCGGATTTTTTTTTGAAAAGAGCGGGTTCCGGGGCGATTTCACACAGTCTTGTGAGAGTTGTTTGTAAATCGCTCGAGATGCTCTGTATCTGATCTATATTTTCGCTCTCTTTGGTATCAGAAAGACATGGATATTGATGATCCTTAGATGGTCTATAAACAGCATATTTTGTATCCGTCTTGTAGCAAATTTAGGCAAGTTGCAGCAATGCCTAAATATTTTGTAAAATGTGAACACATTATGGCCTCTTGTCGGGCGCCATTTGTGGAGATTCATAGGCGGAGTTGATCTCGATGGTGCAACCGATGGAAGGTGGTAAATGAAGGTTGAGCTTAAAGCATTGTAAATATGTATATCCATTTGTTTTGTCAGGTTTTTTGAGCATAAAGTAACTAGTTTACATTCGGCTCGAAAGAGAAAACATTACCTTTGAGAATGTAGAGACGTTAGCTGCATTTTGCGAGGTCAATACGCGGTTCAAGCTCCTGAATATTGTTCAGAGTCTTTCCTTATAAAATAGGGCTCGCAACAACTGCTGCGCTGTATAGGTTTATAAGAGAATTTTCAAACAGAACCTTAGTTGTTGTGTTATGTGTCTTGAATTGCAATCGTAGTGTAACACTGAGGGAACCATCTAGTTGGAATTTTCTCTACTCTAGCTTTCCTTACTCCCATTTCAGTACGAACTAAATGGCACCCTTTGTGATCACAAAATAAGAAACTAGTAACAAACTATCATACAATCATGAGGCAACTATTAAATTTTTGTCGAAAAAGTACCCTCCAAGTGCTTAAACGCAGGCTTACGCTTAAGTAAACATAATTTAGCCTCCCCACCCATAAGCAAATCATCTAATCAACTTCTATTTTTTTTTTTTAATTTTCTTTATAGAAACAAATCAGACACCATGGTTGATGCTGCTGTTCTTCAAAAATTGGAAGATGGATACGCCAAGTTGGCTGCATCCAACTCTAAGTCATTGCTGAAGAAGTACTTGACCAAGGAGGTCTTCGATAATCTAAAGAACAAGAAGACCCCAACCTTTGGCTCCTCATTGTTGGATGTCATTCAATCTGGTTTGGAGAATCATGATTCCGGTGTTGGTATCTATGCTCCTGATGCTGAATCCTATTCAACATTCGCCGAATTGTTCGATCCAATCATCGAAGATTACCATGGTGGTTTCAAGAAGACAGACAAACATCCAGCTCGGGACTTTGGTGATGTTACCACTTTCACCAATGTCGATCCCAATAATGAATATGTTGTGTCAACCCGTGTCCGTTGCGGTCGTTCCCTGCAAGGTTATCCATTCAATCCATGCTTGACCGAGGCCCAATACAAGGAAATGGAGCAGAAGGTCTCCACCACTTTGTCCGGCTTGGAAGGTGAATTGAAGGGTAAATTCTACCCATTGACCGGCATGGAGAAATCCGTTCAACAGCAACTCATCGATGATCATTTCTTGTTCAAGGAGGGTGATCGTTTCTTGCAAGCCGCCAACGCCTGCCGTTACTGGCCATCTGGTCGTGGTATCTACCATAATGACAACAAGACTTTCTTGGTATGGTGCAACGAAGAGGATCATCTCCGCATCATTTCCATGCAAATGGGTGGTGATTTGGGTGAGGTATACCGTCGCTTGGTGACCGCTGTCAATGAAATCGAGAAGCGTATTCCATTCAGTCACGACGATCGTTTGGGTTTCTTGACCTTCTGCCCAACCAACTTGGGTACCACCATCCGTGCATCTGTGCACATTAAGGTACCAAAATTGGCCGCCAATTTGGCTAAATTGGAAGAAGTTGCCGGCAAATACAACTTGCAAGTGCGTGGCACCCGTGGTGAACACACCGAAGCCGAGGGTGGCATCTATGATATCTCAAACAAGCGTCGTATGGGTCTCACCGAATACCAAGCTGTTAAGGAAATGTACGATGGCATCACTGAGCTCATTAAGTTGGAGAAGGCCTTGTAAACAGTTACTCTCGGCATTTTTTCCCTCTTATTTTTCTATTCTTTACATTTTTAATTTATGTATTGTATGATGAGATGGAGAGATGGGATGATTAATATCTCGAGTGTAATCGATTACCTTTGCAACAACACAACTACTTTAAAACAAAACAAAAACAAAACAACAACAGCTAATATGTGAAACCATCTAACATTTAAAAATACAAGAAAAAAAACATTTTTAATTTTAAGCCTTAAGTTTATAAATAAAAGAAAATTTTAAAAATGAAATCTACAGATGCGCGATTTTAAAAATCAACAATCCACCAAGAAAGTATTTTAAAATTCAGTTCCCCCTGTGCTCTGGCAGCAACATCTTACACAGAAGCCGGGTGGGATTGAAAGAAACAAGCAACAGCATTGTATAACAAATTTAGAACATCCACAAATGATTGTTATAAAAAAATATAAAAAATAAACGTGAAACGAAATAATAAAAAAAAAAATGTATGGCTGTTCTTATTTTCTTCCCATTTTCAGTTCGTTTGATACCTTTGCACCAAGTAAATTGGTTCAGTTGTGCAGAGTCATCCAAAAATTGGGTTTCATCCTTATTTTCGTACTTAAAGTTGTGTCAACGCGAAGGTGACCCTATTCCCGAAGTCTTTTGTAGCAACTGGCTCAACTTCCTTACTACATAACTCACGAAATGCATACAATGGCTTACACAAAAAGTTAGGTAGTCATACTATCTGGTCGAAATGGAATTTCTTCTGCTTTGTGCGAAATCGTAGAATTTCATATCGCGGCATTCATTCCGACAGGCTTATCGGAGGCATTCGTCGAAAGAGGATGATGTTCAACATCGCACAGGTATTCGTCGTGAAGAAATCTTCCGGAGAAGAATTTTATACGGATTTTTGTGTGCGAAAGTTTCTAACGATTCGTAACCTTTTCGGTTCCGATCCGAAAAGAAAACGATCTTGTACAGGCATCTACCCGACTGAAGAATCACAGGATTGGAAAGCTAATAACACCTTGCACTCAGGACTGATGAGACATTTGAAACAGTTCCAGGATACACTCTCAGCAACGAATTTTTTCGTTCCCTCGAAGACGACCTCATCACTGGAGACTTGCGAATTGATGAATTTGTACTTAAAATAATCTGCTCCAAAAAGCAGAAGGAAACAGAAGGAAGAAGTTGGAAAACAGTTTATGTTCCGAGCCATTCGGTTCCGTCAATCTTGTCAAAAAACTACAAATCAGTCCTTTGGGATGGATATGGCATGTAGGGCGAATGGATACAAATGCTCCGGCCCGCAGAGTCTTCGAATCATATCCGGAGGGACAACGAAGTAGAGTAAAAGCTCGCCTTAGGTGGCGCATAGTAGAAGAGGACCTCAACCGACTTGGAGTGTGCAACTGGAGACCCAGGTTCACCCCGAACTGTAGCGCTCCCTAACTAAGTAAGTATTCGATTCGGTTTCCTATGCATATCTTAGGCCTGAACCTTTGAAGTTACCCTTTACAGAGGTACCATTTGCCAGGAGTCTGTGCAATTACCTCCATGCGCTGATGGCATTGATATCATCGGCTGGACCCATAGAGCGTTTGAAAATATTGGAAGCGGCCTTATCCGCGAATAAGGGCAAACCTAGTATATGCCGTCAAAAGAAAAGGGCGCACAACATCGACGCATTGTACAGGTCATAATAGACAACTATAACTGTGAGGTAGTTAGGGGCTTCGCTAAAAACTTTGACAACAACATGGCTCCAGAGATCAAAAGAGAACTTACTCTTGCTAATGGGTTTTTCTTTGGCCTAAGAAGGCAACTGAGTAGTAAGACCTTGTCGAGAAACACCAAGGAGACTTTATATAAGACCCTCATCATCCCAGTCCTGCTTTATGTCGCAGAAACTTACCTACAACATATGGGATCGAAAATTCGACGAAAAATTTTTCTTTCGAAAATGCCCAAAATCTGTTCTGCTCACCTGGTTATCCTCCAGCATACATTTCGTCCCCGAAATAGGAGTTTTGAACCCATTTGCTTTGCCAAACCGAGGTAGGGTAAGTTTTCATCGAATCCCCACTAGGGTGTCGTTCGTGGAGTTGATATTTATACTCCGAGGTAGGTAAACTCCTTAACTACCTCAAAGTTACTGTTGCCAACAGTGACGTTCTGTCCTAGGCGGTGGACCTAAGCTTCTTCGTTTGTTGAAAACAGGTACTTGGTTTTGTCCTCAATCACTTTAAGACCAACTTCGTTTACAGGAGGAGATCTAACAGCGAACTCTACAGCCTGTACAGAGACATCGACATGGTCATCAGTCGCCTTAGATGACTAGGACATTTTTCCAAAAAAAAAGTTGAGTTACAGAATTCGGAGAATGTACACCCTGTGCAAAACTATACACTTCCTTGCCGACTATGGATTGTGTACAAACTTACTTATCATTTGCAAAAAAACAACCACTTGCTGCCTCACAGAGAACATTTTGAAAGAAATTAATGGACACATGCCTGCACATCGAACAAATCGCAAAAATGAATGCATATATGCGCTCCCAGGCCTAAACTACAAAGCAGTTCTATGCATGCCCATCCCCACCCTCTAACAAATCAATCTCCCTACCACTCGATATGCATATTAACAACAATCAGTCACTATCTCTTGTTCTCTGACCTAGTCGACGTCCGGGGGGGCTTATCTGCAAGTTCAAGATTTATTCCGGTTCTTCTAGTCATTCATACCTAGTTGGACAAGTGCCGCAGATCTAGCCAAGTGTTTGTATTTTTTCTGCGCGTTTTTGTTAGTCTCTTTCGGTGAAATGGTTAAAGCTTGGTACATGGATGATGAAACTACCGATCAGCGATTGGAGCATCATCTGAATCCACCGGTTTTCTTGGAATTGGACGAATTATTGAAGAAAACAGGAGTAGAATACTTCCAGGTAAGTTTTCTTTTCTGCGGAAAACAATTTTCCGACAAATTTATTTGACGTCTCAGTAAAGGAAAGTTTTAGTGATGCCAAAACTACGTTTTTTTTCTAATATGGTTTAAGTTTTATGATGCGTTAAAGGAAACCCTTTCTTTTTAGATCGATCCACAGAACTACAAGGGAGATTCCCTTCTGTCTGATATTCGCAAGAAAAGAAACTACTCCTACGAAGATGAGGTAAATGAATTTATCTCCAGGCAAAGCAAGGTGTATGCATTCATTTTCATTGCAGATAAACTGTTCCAAAGAGTGCCTAACTGATTACGAAAATAAACTCAAGTCGTTCTTCACCGAACATTTGCACACGGATGAAGAAATACGGTTTGTCATTGATGGTTCGGGCTATTTCGATGTCAGAGAGTAAGATTATATAACTCAGTTTTTATCATCTGCGTATTGATTTTGTGTTTCGATGTAGTGCTGATGAAAAATGGATTCGAATTGCCGTGTCAGCAGGGGATATGATTGTGATTCCAGCCGGTATCTACCATCGCTTCACTTTGGATGTAAATGTAGGAAAATTTTAAGTAATTCAATGCTGTTTTGTTTTATTGAAAATATCTTTTTTCCTAGAACTACATCAAGGCTAAACGATACTTTGTCGGAGAGCCAGTTTGGTTGCCATACAATAGACCAGCTGATGAGATGGAGTGCAGGAAGGAATATCTGAAACAACAGGCAATCGGCTTTCCTGAGCTTGGAAAAGCTTAATTGTTTATATACACATGTACATCATGTCTGTTGTTTAACGAATTTATGCTCAGATATTTTTATTATAATTGTAAAATTCTAACAAAATATACATAAGTATTCCGGGGAAAAGCTATTAATAAATGTGAGTGTTGTTTCTGGCTGTTTTGATGTTGGGGTCCTGCGGAAATTACAAAGAGAAGAGAGAGTTAAAGGCCAGAGTAGCAATTGTCTATGAGACCTATAATCAAACTTCTCACCGGAACTATGCTCTTTGTACGAATGAAAGGAGCCTACTATTTAATCCCGTATCCCAAAGGTAATTTTTTATTTGAGTAGTTTTCACATGACAGTCGTACTCTCGGATTCTTGTCAGACTGCTGCTGTGAGAAAAAATTAAGGTATTGTCTAGCGATTGAACCTGGAACCCGTTGCTCTGTAGTCCAACGCACTAACCCCTTGAGCAACGGCGCCCAAGACAATGATTAAGGAGATGATTAATATGACCATAGACCTGGTTAAAAAATGATTAAAAAGGAATGGAAAAACAATCAGAAATGGATAGGATCCTGTAGAATCTCTGCTATAGAACAAAACATGTTCTAAACTAGATAAAGAATGCCAAGCACGGACAAGTAACGATCCTTCGAAACACTGAAAGTCTAGACGAAATATCAGGTAACACGGGGTAGATTAGGTTAACTGCCTGGACGAGAATAGAAACAAGATTTTCCCACTATGATTCCACACACAGGCTTATATTTGGTTCTAGTTGGAGTAGTTAATTTGTTATAAAGTCGGACAACTCCATAAGACATATTCCCCTCTTTGTCCATTTCACTTATACAGTAGACATTACAAAATAGGCCTAACATGTGCAGATTTTTCAGCTTAATGAGAACAGATCAGAGCCATTAAACGTCAGATTTATGAAAATATATCAATAACACGAACTGGTTCAGGAATCACTGTTCCAACACAAACCCCTTTTATCTCAACTTTGTACAGAAGTGTTGAATTGTGAGGCAAATACCGATTAGCACTACGTCGTCTAGTGCCTTACGATGATCTTACAATCCTGCTCACCCTTTTTTCGGTATCAAAGTCCCCCAAAAGGTCCCCCTCAATCTGGAGTACACAATTGTAAAATGTGGACCAAATTTCTCTTCTTTTGGGTGTGGCGGTCATGTTCCTTTATTTCATTCAATTCTTCTGACAATGTTTCTGTCACAAATTTTCTAACTCGATCAGATATACACATTTCCATCCAGACCTGTAGAGTAATCAAGTATTTTAGGATTCAAGTACAACTTAAGCACAATCTACTATCCCACAGCTTACGGTTAGTTTGCCCACAACCAGTAAATTGCGGATTAATTGATGTGAACCCGCTTGCTGTAAGGGATTCCCCTTAATCGGTTTTTGCTGGTTACCGACTCATTGTACTTTGAGTGTTTGATACTTATCTCATACTTTTAAGTACAAGTACAATTCCTTGATACAAATGTTTAAGTATCTAAGTACTTAAGATCATACCTTGAAGTACTTCGAAGGAATTTCAAGTACAAGTCCAATTTCCGGCACTGGTATCTGAAAAGTACAAGTACCAAGTGTTACACCGCAAGGGCTGGATGTGGGATCACACTAATCGCACGACTAGATGTCATGTCTGGGGAACGCAAAGAACTTTATGAGTTTCAGGGAAATAAGGAGAGAAATTGCACTGTTTGGTCGAAGAAGGCATTAAAAATGTTCTGAAAAAGTATTCCGACAGAGAACAAGCAAACCGAACAGATTTCTTCAAATTGATTTTTCTAAATGAAATAAAGTTTGAGTTTCTGTTTTTTGAAAATCGAAGTATATTACAAGTATATTACAAGGAAATGGGTATCACAATGGGTCTGTGTGGCGACGTGATATTATCTAGTCGCCTACAAACATACCTAACCTAACCTATATTACAAGAAATTGTACTTCCATTTTACAAGTCTGTTTGCAGCGATTTCAAATGTCTGATGGCCTATCCTGCCGCCATCTCTACGCCACACGCCCAATGTCTTCCCACCATTCACCCTTACACACTCGCTGAATGCACCCCTCACCAAAAGCATTCAGTAAAAACATCCCACCTCATCCGAATATCCCATGTCCACCACTCAGAGAACAGAAAAGAATCAAACTTCAAAAGAAAATCCACAAAAAAAACGATACGTCGGTTGTCTCGCTAGTGTGCAGTTCGTTCGGTTCGTCGGACGTGCATCGAATACAATAAAAAAAAGAAAAAAAAGGTAACCAAAACCAAAAGCAAAAAAAAACTCATTTGATTGTATAAAACCAAAATAAAAGCCGAAAACGCTTTTTGTTTTGATCGCCAACCAAAAGTGCAACAAAACGGAACACCACCCTCCGCAAATCTTCGCACTTTCTCTCGGTTAATTGCAGAATTTTCACATCTCAAGAGAAGCGAGAAAAAAAAGAAGGAAGATACACAGTTTGAAGTTCTTTTTTTTTTTTTTATTCTCTCAGTGTCTTCCCTTCCATTCAATTCTTTAATCAAACCATGCGATAATCGATTTGGTGTGTGTACGTGCATTCGTGTGTGCTATCAGTGAGCGTGAGCGCGCGCGCGTGTGTGTGCGTGTGTGTTCTGTCAGCGCGCTGTAAATATTCAACGGTTCAGCAGCGCGGCAGCCTCTATTCAACTGTGTGCGTGTGTGTGCATTTTTTTTTCTTCTTCTATTTCCCAACCAACGTTTCCCTCTACCTATACGAACGGCGGTACGGTTGTGTTCACGCGCGGTGACACACAAACACTTTGCCATTATGTAAAATAGGAAGAGGCAATCCAAAGAAAGAGGTGTAAAGAAAAAACCGAAGGAAAAAAAAAAAAAGTCTAATCTATAAAAATTTATATTTCTTCTGATTATCTATCTCCTTATCCCCAAAACAAAAGAAGAAATTTATCGGTTTTGAGTGTTGTTTTTGTTTAAACAAAATACGACAAGCAGTGCTGCTGGTGCATAGTAGGTGTGCGCGCGTGTGTTAGTGTGGTGACCAGTGGAGTGGTGAATTTAGAAAGGGGGTTCGACCGCAGAGGGTGTCCTATCCCTACCCCCCGTGCACATTCTCCCGCTTTCTCGAGAGGGAGTAGTGGATTCACATTTCGAATCGGGAAAAGTCGTCGTTGTCGTCATCGTCGTCTCCTCTTCATAATTCACGTGTGAGGAAAGAAAAGCAAAAAAGCAAAAAAAAAAAAAAAGAAAAGAAAAAAGCGGAAAAATTTCCGCAAAAAAGAAAGAAAAATAAGAATCTACACTGAGTGTGCCGCCGCCGCCGAAGTGAAAGAAGTGTACGCGCCTCGCCGTGGTCGATGCAAAAAGATGCAAAGTTAATTTAAAGAAAAAAAAAAAGAAGGAATATATACATATATACATATGTATGCACGAGTATATATGTAAAGAAATATGTTTCTGCTTATGTGTAGAGTTTAAAAATCCAACGTAACCAGTGTAGTCGTCGTTTATTATTTTTTTTTTTTGATTTTTTTCCGTACATAGCGCTGGAAAGAATTCTGTTTCTGTACTGACGTGTATCTACATACATACATATAGTATATATAATATATAGGACCGGACCACAGTCTGTATACATACATAGGAGGAGGAGAAGGAGAAGAAGAACGATACCACTAATCGTTTTGTTGGAGGAAATTTTGAAATTATTGACCCCGCGCCGTTGTCGCCGCTGCTGCCATCGTCATCGCTGCAGGTACTTACTACATACTTCGTCGATAACTTTAAGCCCTCTCTACCCACAGTCCCCACAGTCCCGTCCCGTGGTACTAGTACTGATACTGGTACTGGTACTTCATTTTCTAATTCATTTTCGCTCTCTCTCTCCTCCCACTCTGCTCTACTACACACATATTCGTCCTCCACTCCAGCTATTGTACCGTCTCTTTGGGCCCGTCGTCGTCGTCGTCGTCGTCGTTTGATGTGTGTTTTGTTTAATTAGTGTTGCTGTTATTTTCACTTGATCCTGGTTTAGATATTTTCCATGAATCATGTACACTCTTACACCTGTCACAATTAGCCATTGGTGGCTGTTGGCACCTGTGTGCGTATTGCGTTGCGTATTGTAGAGCAGAGGCACAGGCAGGAGGAGTGGTTGATCAGAAAATAAAAAATAAAAACTGAAAAAAAACTGAAAATTAAGAGAAAAGAAAAGAACATGGCGTGTGGTGTGTTGGACGATGTTGTGCATGCATCTAGCACGCTGGCTGGCTGACTGGCTGTTGGTCGGTCGGTTGGTCGGTCGATTGGGTGTCTTTTTTTTGGGTCAACAGAAAGTTTCACTTGAGTTGGTTTTTTTTTTTTTCTTTAGAAGAGGAACGGAGGAGGAGGAGGAGGAGAAAAAAGAAAAGAATTTAAATTGAAGATTTTTCGGCGATGCGGAAGCGAATGGCAACACACACAGCAGTGCGAGAGGGGGTGGTTTGTCGGTTAAAATCGACCGCCACCCACGCACTCAATTTTGTAGTCCCTTTCCTTTATTTAATTTTTTTTTTTGATTTTTTTCGCTCACTGTTGTTTCCTCCTGCGGAAACCCTGGATAGAGTAGAGAAAGGGTGGTGGTTCGTGGGGATTCTTTCTCTCCATTATTATCCCGTAGGGTGTTGTGGAGTTTGTTGATGAGTTTGCAACGCAAAGGGAATAGCTTACTGGTTTCTGGAGAAGGATGATTTTTTTTTTAAATTTGTGAGGTTAAGGATATTGAAAGGTTAAGTTCGATTGAATACCAACGACCCTTTCGCTTATTGGAATGAAGCGGTAGAGACTGATGAGCCAGGGTATAGAACTTGAGCATGAAATCGAAAGTACGTAAGATTTCTGCGGAGAAATGTATGTAAATGGGGATCGTAAACGAGGGAATAGGTAGGAACATGACGGTTCATTTGTTGTGAATTCCCAGAGATGACGAGTAGTTGTTGTCGGGCTGAAACCCAAACTGGAAGTGGTCGAAGGAATTCTAGGAAGTCCCTTCAAACAAGATCCCTGACTTGCACCAGCTTTAGGAGGGCAAGGTTTGTAAACTTTTTTGTAAGTACAGAGCACGCATCACGCATCCCCTATAGAGTTGATTGGGAGAAGGATCTGTGACTACAAAACACGGAATTCATTTGTAAGAGGAGGTGTCCACTTCAATGTTGCAACCAGAGACCTATGGGACCTTGTTGCGGCTCAAGTGCAAAGTGATATCTAGTCAGAATTTTGACAAGTAGTCGAGCCGCGATCAAATCTTTGGAATCATTCACATTCAACTCAAAAAATGCCATGAATTCTCGCCTGTTTCTTATGGAGAAGTGGTCAAACAATTCAACCATTCACCTAATTTGGGTGCAGGGACACTGTGACATTCCAGGGAATTGTATGGCTCCCGAGCTCGCCAGACAGAGTACACCCTTACCGCTTTTATCGACTAAGGCAAATGTCGGCAATACAGTACAATTAATCAATCGATCTGGCCCAAGCTGGATCAGAAATGCTGGCTGATCAGAGAGAAAAGGATGTTCATAGTAGGTGTCATCGCGAAACACTACATTATTGGTGGTCACGCCATTAGGCTGGGCCTCGTCCTTAATGATTTCTGTAGAAGCTGGATGGACGAAGATGAACCTCCTTTGAACGTGGCACGCTCTTTTCACTTTGATGCCCACTTTTTCGTTTACTTAAGTGAATATGGTTACGTCAACATCAATACTCTCACCTGTTAGTTCCAGGGGTAGTCTTTCGCAGATTTCAGATCCATGTGGTACCTCAATGACTAGGTTGCAATGGGTCCACTCCTCCTGATCTGGTCATTCTAGACAGAAAAATTGCCACTGTGGGCAACCTATAGAAAGACGTTTTGAAGTACATTCCTGATATCCAGTAAACCAGACACATTGCAAGAACATTCTCCACTTCACTCTACTTTTATCAAACGTCTCCAAATGCTTACTCTTAAGCTGAGTTTAAAAGCTTTATCATTACAAATGTTTAAAACCCCTGTTACTATATGAAATGAGTTCGAGTAGTTCAGAGAAATCAGCTCTATTCCGAGTATCCTATGTTGTCCGTCGTTCAGTGTTGTTCCTTCTCAATTTGTTTCCAAGTTCTGCCATTGACAGACATCATTTCCTTGTCACTGGCATGGTTTAGAACACATGTCAGTACTATTTTGTGCTCTTACGTAGATCTTTCAATAGCATCTCTTCTGTTGCTGACAACATCCTCAATTCTAACGTCTGCTGGTTCACCGGATCCAAGGTATGCGAAATAGATTGTCATCGGCAGTAGTTTTTCGTATACGTACACGTGAATCAGAGAATAGATTTTGATTCCAATATCAGAAAGGTGCTTCCTTTTTGTCATAAGGAGGTTCCTGATCTCTAAAATTCAGTCACATACCTCAACCATCATATCTAAGGCGAGGTCTTCCTCTACTGCGTTGTCCCTCCGGGTTTGATTCGAAGACTCTACGGGCCGGAGCATTGGTGTCCATTCGCTCTACATGTCCTAGCCATCTTAAACGACTGATGCGCATTTTTCTGACCAGGGCGATGCCTCTGTACAGCTCGTATAGTTCGTCGTTGAATCTTCTTCTCCAAAGCCCGCCAAAGCAAACGGTACCGAAAATTAGACGAAGAATCTTTCTCTCGAAGCGACTGAGGATCTCTTCATCCGCTTTAGACAGAGTTCATGCTTCAGCGCCATAAAGTAGGACTGGCATGACCTGTCTCTGAAACACCTTTAAAACGGACCACCTAAGTTGTAACCCAATCGACAGACCCAAGAACGATACACTACACCAGCCGGTCAGACGGTCAGTTAAACTATCTTTAATCAGATCGTGTCTATAGTGTTCCAGTACGGAAATTTGTTTTCTAAACTATTCCCCACAAGTTCATTGCAACACCCCCTTTAGTTAGCTATTGTCCTTCAACATGCAATAGTGGATTTGTTTTTGTTTTTTCCTTTTAAATTCCCACAGAACTAGGTCACTGAACATAGCAGCTATTCGTTATGGGGGCTCGTAAAACACATTTGCAATAATTTTACTTTGGGTTCGGCCCTTTCTGACAGGTCTGATTGATTAGATATTGTGCTTCCATTGTATTGTTTTTTTTTTGGATTTTTGAATTTTGTCCTAGGGTGCATCGATATTGATTTGTGTTTTGCAAATGCACCATTGGTAAGGCTAGGTAGATAGCCAATACTTGTTTGTACAAATTAAACGTATTTTTTGCTACCAAAAAGGAAGATGAATAGGCTGCTCATCTGTTCCAAATGTCCGTATTCACATGCAAATCGAATAAAGTATTCCATTGTCATTCAGTCGAACATCAAAACATACTCTCGAGTCTCAAGATTTTAGACATAGACTGTGACAAAACGTCCTTCAAAAGTCCCCAGTCCATGAGGTTATTTTCAGTTGGAAATGTTTGTTCTTCCTAACACCGATCGCTTTCAAAAATTTGCTCTAAGTTCCTTGCTTTGGAACGATTGGTCAATTAATTACTTACTGACATGCTGGCCTGGGCTTGGGCCTATGAACAACATACTTCCCTACTTCGTACGAGATGATCAACTTGCTTGTCATTCTCTCAATGCAGAGTTCTTCCGGCAGATTGTAAACCTCTCCAACCACGGAGTATCCTCCGAAGCCTAAATTGTCGTAACACGATTTACACAATATTTTTCGAAATGTTTACCTCTTTTTTGTGATGAAGGGGCTATGAGGGCAGTATCTCTTGTCATATTTTGGTATTCGCTTCATTATGGAAATCTATTGTTGCTTCTAGAACCTCAGACTATGGGTATGCCTTGGCCTAGTTGCCTAACCAGCTTGTCCTTAGACCTCTTCTATCCACAGATTTGTACAAAACAGGCGTAGGGGTACCAACTTGCACTTTTTTTCTTGCATATGACGAGTTTAAGCTGTTCTCTCATAGTTCTTATCCAAGTCACGATCCAAATATCCGAGGCGCATTCAATTTCGGATACATGGTTGCCACGTTTCTTTTCCATGTTAGCCAACCCTTATGCTCTACATGGGCTTTCTAAGTGAACCAAGTGATTGTCTGCAACACACCATACCTCGCTATTGTGACATTGAAACAGAAATAAGAACGTGTCCATGATTGCCTTGTCAAAACACACATCTGAATGCTGTCACTTTAACAAAAATAAATAAATAAAGGAGGACCACGTCCGACAAAATTGAAATTTCTGAAAATAGGGTATTCCACCGTCCAATCGTGAATTACATACAAATTTCCATACGTGTTTCGTCCCGGTTCTAATACTTGCGCTTGGTAAGTTGCTAGCATTTTCGCCGCTATCCATTACTTGCTTCAGTGGTTTAGAGATTTTACAAAACAACCCCCAACCAACCCACCAAAAAAAAAAAAAACACACCCCAATCTCAATCCCATCAAGAGCAGCACCATCAACAACAACAACAACAACACCAATATTTAGCATCCATCCACGAACCAACCAAACAGGGAAACATTCCAACAAAACGGAGTAGAAAATAAAAAACAAAAAATGAAGAAGAAATGACTGAAAAATAAAAAGACACAAGCATCCCTTTTCAGCCCCATCGCTCAACTCATTTGTCTACCACCCCGGTACTGAGTGTAGAGGCACCCTCATCCCTGAACTCACCGTCACCAACGTCATACCAGCGGCCGTCACCGCGCGCCACCCCAATTCTGCCACCCTGCATTACCATATCATGTTATCTCTCTGGTGAGCGACGGAAATTCACCCCTTCCACATGATTTCTTTTCTTTTGTGTACCCACGCTTCTGGTGCTTGCTGCTGCTGCTGCTGCTGGTGGTGCTGCTGCCTCTGCTACATCGTTGGCGCACACAGATACATATGTATGAATATACAAACATACGTACGTAGTTTTAACTGATTCTCGGTTCCACAGTACAGTGTGCCACGTCGCGTCCTTCGTCGTCGTCACCGTCACCGCCGTCGTCGTCGTCGGGGTTGTCGTTGGTGTCGTTGATGTTGGTGGCGGGTGTGTGACGTTGACGACGGACGGTCTCGCTTGTATGTTTGCTTGTATTCCTTCCTGCCGCTGCTACTGCTGTGGGGGTGCAGTAGTGGTGGCGTTGTGTCGTCCCTTTGTGCACCCCATACACACATACACAAACACACCACATTTGCAGAGAGCAAGCAATACTCTAAACCACCCCAGCAGCGATGGCTCCCCCACCCCTTTTGTTAATATATTGGCGGCCGTTTTGTTTTGTGTACTGCTGCTGCGTTATGTATGTGCCTGCTGCTGCAGTGTGATGAGGAGGAGACGAGGTGGCTAAAATTTCCGAATTTCGAGAGCGAGAGAGAATCCGCATTGGAAATGGCCGATTAGTTTCGGTGCCGCGCACAACTTTCCTACACACACAGTTCTTGTTATTGTTGTTGTTGTTGCTTAGCAAAATTATTTCTATTTTTCCCTCATTCCTTCCTTTATTGTCATTGATTTTGTTAATTAAAAAGTTTTACAGTCGCGCGGGCGGGTGTGTGTGTGTGTTGAAATTTCATCCCGCAAAGGATTCGAAATTAAATTAATTTGGTTGAGGGTAAATGTTAATAACATTTGAAATGGATACCCAATTTGGAATGTATCCCCAAATATGTGTGTGTGTATCGACGAACGGCTGGGGGGGGTGTAAAACAAAAAGCTGTGTACTCGACACGACAAAGCAATGGTTGATGTCATAAAGATAAGGAATAGTCCACCTGCCGCCTGGAGATAAGAAACGGAGACTGTAAAACTTGCAATTGTTATCAATTTCACCGTCACACCCACAATCACAAAATTTGGGTCAGTTCTACCTCCACCCACACATGTACATAAGTATACATATACAACATATACATAAACTTGGTCGGTAAAATCGAAGGTAATTCTCGGAACTATAAAATACTCGCAACACTATCGCATTGCATTGGGAAAGAATTCTTGAAAAGTGGCAAATAAACCCGATCGGGAGAGATTTTTATAAAACACACGAAGTGTATTGCGTGTACCATGACTAAGTTCAATGCCATTGGAGTTGTTTTGTAATAGCAATGGCGTAGGTACTAATGTAGGTGAAGTTGGCAGGGGCTTTTAAAGATACTTTCACTTGTCATATCGAATAATGTTTAAGTTCCGTATTTTGACATGTTTTCGCTGGAAACAGTCCTGCAGAATTCGATTGAATACCGTGGACATGTTCCCAACATTTAGATTGATCGTATTTTAGGTAAACATTGATTTGGCATCACTGCTCGACTTACAATTGAACATCCTGGCCAAACATACTTGCCCACAAAAATTTGAATTTCGCGTTTCAGCATTACCATTGCCTGCCTCTCCTTAGACTAACCAACAAGTTTTTGAAAAACCTTACCCATCGTGGAATAACTACTCTACTCTATCGACGGGGCATACTCGTATACATAGACCTATACTAGAACTTCCATCACATTATGTCTAAATCATGGACACTCTTAATCTTTATCATAGAACCAAACCTCTCGTATGTACCTGCTTACCTTAGATGGGGCTACAGTCCGAGGTGAACTTGGGTCTCAACCAACAAGTCTCTCTAGCTAGATCGATCTTTACCTAACTGCCTTCAGTTTCCCTTTACACTTGAGCGTATCATTTTTGTAGAGGCCTTCCTCTACTGCGCCATCCCTGTGGGGTGACTCTTGAAGACGCTTCGTATCCCTTCTAGCGAAAATCTAATCCTTCGAAATCGAAATCGTTCTAGCTGACATGACACCGTGGCTCAAGTGGTGAGTGCGTTCGACTACGGAGCAAAGGGTTAAAGGTTCAAATCCCAGCCAAAACCCATACAAATAATTTTTTCACGGCTGACCTCTGGCGAGCGTCTGACAAACAGCCGAGAGTAAAACTGTCGTAAGAAAGCTTTTAAATAACAAATTGCCCTTCGGACATTAGACAGAAGGCCCCTTTCCACATTCGTGTAAAGAAAATAACACGCACAACACGAATGATTGTGAGAGTCACCGAGCCTGAGAGCCACATCCTGAATCAGCCTTCTCGTCACACGTTTCAAGTTAGATATTCTGTTTTTTGCCTCTTAAGCGGCAAAGCTTAACTAGTATCTCTGTATCGATAATGGAAAGAGAAAATTTTTCAACCAAAATCGATGAAAAAAAAAATTACGCATACGCCACCATTCCTCATAGCCGAATCCAGAGCCTGCCTTCCTGTAACGCAATTCAAGTCCGATTTTCTGATTCCTTACATTCTAACCACAAACCAGCTTAACTTTCATCTTACATAGTATCGACGAAAAAAAAAATTACGCATACACCACCGGGGCTGATAGCCACATCCTGATCCCTGCCCTTCCATTCGTTGAAAGAATATAACACGCGCAGCACGAATGGTTGTGCGAAACTAGGCCCTGGGTCCCATAGACCTGTCGCGCCAAATATTATTTGTTTTATTTTTCACATTTAAGATGGGACAAGAGAAACGAGGTGATCTTTTGGTTTTTTATGGTTTTGACGTTTATTTCTTTCCAAACCTATAGAATCGATCTCGTACCCACTGAGAATCTGACTTCAGGGACTGTAAATTCATTAAAAATCTATGAAATCAGAAGAACATGCCTAGCTCGATTGTCTGTTTAAATAAATAAAACAGGACGTTGCATCCAACAGAGTCTCACTTTATCGTTAAGGGCAACAAGATCGCATGAATAGGACGTTGCACATATCCCGTCCTGAGAATGCTTACAAAATATACTACCCACACCACAAGCAATCGAATTCGTGGTTCTTTGTCCACAGCTAGATAGCCACACATTTTACCCAAAGCTAGCTGGGTCTACCCTACTATGCTTGCCCTAACCTAAGTCTATGTAAATCATTTCTTCCATGGGAGCTGTCATTACGCACTCACAGAGTAGAGTGTGTTGTTCTCGGAGACGTGAAGGTCATTAAAGTGATAATCCTAATCTTATGGTGTCCTACATCAGAGAGCTAAACGTGACCTACTTAGCTTCATGAATTCCTTAAATATTTTCCGATCTAACACAGCTCATAAGACTCCGTACATCGTCATACGTGGGACAATCTTACGTCAGCTAGATCGGTAGATTCAGGTAACCAGAACCGCTTGTAGGCCAAGTGCTAAAAAAAACAGGAACACCTCCTGGGCAGCTGTGGGCACCCTGCCCAAAGCACCGGTAATGGCAATGCAGGCTAGTTTTTGTACCTTAGCCAGCTTATTCCGTTCATTCTTTTTTGCCGTGGCTTTCCACCATACAACTGACTAAATATCCCTGCTATTCCCTTGCAAATGAAGAGATTGTTATGAACTTTGGGGACACTTTCATGTATATTAGGCGTCCTGTCTAGTCTAACTTCCAGTACAGTGCCAAGATATCTTCAGTCGAAAGGGACAACTCCACCCCTCAAGATTCGGCGTTTTGCAGGGTCGTATCTCGTTTTTTCTGCTGATGAATACCAGATCTGTTTTGACTGTTTTCTAATCCATTTTCCAAGACTCTTTAAAGCTGATTCCATCATTTCACTCAATGTGTCTAGGAATTTTCACAAATACTACATACACAGTGTTGTCTACTCCTGTGTTAGATAGATCCTTAAGTCTGAGGAATTCCCCTAATCGCAATTGAGATAAACGTTTTGGAAACCTATTGAAACTTTCCAAGGCGCCTGTGAAGCCCCTCCGGTTTTACACTATTGAAAGCGCCCCTTACAAGGATGTCGAAGACAGGAGCAAGTGAAGATCTTGTCTTGTGGTAAAGATTATCTTAAATTTTTCCTGCTTCCTCGTGTAATGGAGTTTCCACTGTTTTACATCTAAGATATGGTTGTTGAGCTATGCAGAGACTTGCTTCTGACGTGTATACATGTCTGAAAGCCTCTCTAGTGTCTTGAGAACGATTGACAAGACACTAGTGTGTCCTTCGTTTGAGCCTGACTTGATCTATCTGTATTAGGTATGAGGATGACTTTTACTTTCCTCTATGCTACTGCTAAGCCTGCACCTAAGTCTAAGTTGTGAAGCAATTTTTTTAAAACTTAAAAGAGTACCTCCAGCTGCCCATATTTCAAACCATTTCGGGACTACATACGTATTTGTGAAATTATTTTTAAATTTTTCATATTTTCCCCTAAAAAAACAGAGTCCACGCTTCCTCCATTGCCATATTCTTTGAAAAAAAAAGCAAAAATCAAAAGTCAATGCATATCCTTTTCCTAAAAACGATATGTAGCTCCTCATCTCTCAAATATTTTACGTTCACCAACCACTTCACAAGAAAAATAAGGAAAACCCCTGACACATCCTTCCGCCGAGGCATTCGATTGTATCGATTTCTCGACACGAAATTCCCTTTAACAGAAAATCAATATAAAAACTTGAACAGATTGGGTTCACTTAAAGTGCCGACGACGACGACAACGACGGAGAGAATCGCATACACATTTTTTGACATCGCCGAGGCACGCAGGGATGTTAATCATCCCTATCGCAAATCTGATTTCCGCACAACAGTTCCGTTACGGAAAAATCGATTTTATTATTATACACGGCACTGGGTGTACATATCATTAGACGCTTGCAGAGCGAGTGAGGTCAAATACCTAAACTAGGATTGGGTTAGGAGAACGAAAGCCACAGCTTGGATAATGAATGCGAATATTACTTATTTCCTGACGGTTCCATTCAACTCTGGGCAGCTAATTAGGTTTGTGTTTTCGAATCATACATGTGAACGCAATGTCAAATGTGTGGAACGTCATTTCCTTAATGTTAATGTGCGATGGAGGGACTGTGTTTGTTTGTAGTTTGATGTGACACAATATTGACAAATGGCAAATAGTAAACTTTTTCTGGTTTCTGGAACTTTTGCATCCTCTAGCAGCCGCCACGCCACGTACGTGGCTACTCTGAGTTTGTTTTGTTTTGTTTGGTGGCTTAAGTTTCTTCGGATATGAATTTGTTTTCGTGTCACTCGAGTCTGGGAGTACTTTTCGGTTCTGTGAGGGCAACGACCTTCCGGTTTTACTAATTCACTATTCATTATGTGGCATTAATATATATGTACATACATATGTGTGTGTAGGTGTAGATACATAGTTCGAAACTAGTGGAATGTAACCTGTTGACGGGATCCACAACCTCTTGCACATCCCTTAACCATATGTGGAGGGTTTTTTTTGAAAATCGTTAAACGTGTTCCTAGACTGCTATGCCTATGCTACCCAAGCTGCAGATAGAGCTCAGTCAAACCGAAGCTTGGGTCAGTTGTGGTACCAGTTACAGAGTTAGGAAGATCTTGTGACATTTGCCTTTTTTGAAGAAATTCAAATGAGGTGAGTCCTTGAAGAGTAAGTCACGTAGGATTTTTTCTGTTTTATGTTGGTAGCGCAGGACAATTGTATAAAAAAGTGAGTTATAGTCTCTTTCTTCTTAGCATTTCTTTAACAAATTTTTAGCGGACCCAGAGCCTAGCTTCTCACAATCATTCGTGTTATGCGTGCTATATTCTTTTCTCAAATGGAAGGGGCCTACTATTTCATACAG
The DNA here is from genome assembly GCA_963583995.1 of Xylota segnis. NCBI lineage: Eukaryota > Metazoa > Arthropoda > Insecta > Diptera > Syrphidae > Xylota > Xylota segnis. The sequence goes on along the minus strand of OY757238.1, from coordinate 55,216,304 downwards.
TGTCCGAAGGGCAATTTGTTATTTTAGAAGCTTTTTTCATGACAGTTATACTCTCGGATGTGTGTCAGACGGTCGCGAGAGGTTGGCCCGTAAAAAAACTAACCACTTGAGCCATGGCGCCCACAAGCATTTCTATAGATTCTAAAAAGATTGTTGAATATTCTAGGATATTGCCTCCAACAGACCCAGGGCCCGTTGTCCCTTCTCTACATGATACTGCTGGGAGCTGTGCAAAATCGTTGCTAGATCATGACTAAGATGTTAGCAAGACGACGGATCACATTAGGCGGATCCAGGTTTGAATGACCTAAGTTTGTTTGGTTCTGTTAACCTGGTGAGGTGAACGGCAATAGGTTCCCTCTAACGCAGGCAGTTTCTCGTCGGTTTTATTCGATTCTGTTCAGCGGAATGGAAATAAACTCAAAACACTACTATACCGTCCCGCTTTGATGCTCCAATCACTTTGTTTTCAAAACTTCTGAGGAAGGTAAGTAAGTTAGTCGTAGACGAACATTTCCAGATAATGTGGACGGAGCACCGGTGCGATACGGTTCAATAGTGAAAGATTATGCATTTGACGATTACGTGCCATTGTTTCCAAGCCAAGTGGGGCATGTGCCTGGTAGTCTTTGCTATTCTCTAAAGAGTCTTGCATGGATCTCTTAACCATCTGGGTGGGTATACAGAGATGCCATATTATCCCATTCTGCTTACGTTGAACGTTACCTTTTTTTCGGTCTTCTGTCCACAATATGTGGGCGAATCTCAAGCTATGGATACTGTCGCGAAACTACACGGGATGGTTTCAAACACATTTTCTACAAGTCAACATTCTTCTGCCTGTCCACAAACTTTTTGCTCTGTCTTACCTCCAAATGCTGTCATTATTGGCTGTGAAATCTTCACGTCACTCCCGGATACAATCACCTTCAAACTCGACTGGTTAATGCTCATCATAGACTTGGTTGGCCTTCGAAGACCTAACAACTGGCTTACTAGGGCAGATTGGCTTGGAAGGCATTGAGTCTTTTTCTTTTCCCCTCAGTTGATCTTTCCAATGTTTCGTATGTCATTATTGTCAACTTGCGCTTCCTGACTCGCTTGATTTCAGAAAGCTATTCATGTAAATTGTTTTGTGTAAACCACGAAGAAGTCAAGCCTCCTCTTTTACCTGCCTGGCTTTTTTAGATTGACAGCCATTTTGAATGTTTAAAACACTTTGTTTTGGAAGAATCATTAAGTTTTATATACATAAATGGCCTTACAAGTCATCGCAATATGATCTCCGCTTGAAGTATGCCGAATTCATGCTCACCACAGTGCTCCTCAATCGCATAGGTCACTGTGTGTCGTACCATATCTTGGGTCATCTGTAGATCATCCCTGGAACCGTGTTAACTGTCAAACATTTTGACTGTCACGCTTTCAAGGAGATGTGAAAACCTTAAGGGTTGCTACACAATTGTTTATACATTCTGGCATTCTAAACCAGGCCATCAAGATGTGTAAACTATAATTTACATATACATATGTACATAAATGTAGGTATGTAACGTACATATCTCGGTTCATCTGGCAGCACTTTTTCTCCACATTTTTATCGCTGTTTTTGTAAAGACTTCTGTCGGAATTTATGCTCCGCTAGGCAAATGCGATTCTCTTTCGTTTTTATTTTATTTTTAATTGCTTTTCATCTTATTTCTCGTGTTGCGGGTTCTTTTTTTGTTTTTTGTTTCTGCTTTGTTTTGTTGGAATACGTACATTATGTATCTTTGTAGGTAGCGTGGAGCCAGTTGACCTTTTTTTTTTCTTTTATTTTATTTTATTTTTAACGATCTCCTCCTAAAAGCGCAGCTCAAGCATTTTGCAATAATTTTAACGATTGTCTGTAGAGTGTTAGGAAATGGATGAGTTGTTCCAAACATACATATGTACGTACACGTTCCCATTGCACCTAATCAGAGGCTATAACCTCTAAAAAGTCATTACACACCGTCCGATTGTTGTTTTCAATTATTTTTTTCTTTTTTTGTTTTACTTTTCGAAAAGATAACACGAAAATAAAAAAAAAAAAAATATCGGAGAAGTCTGTGCTGTGTACTGCTCTATAAATATACACTTTCCTGCCTGGTCTAGGTACAGTCTGCAAGCGAAGCAGAAAATAAAATAAAAAAAAAAAAATGATTTCAAATAAACAATGACATGATGTAATATACACAAGATGGGGAGTTTATTTGTGTGTGTTTGTGTGTGACTTTAAATGCCTGCGTAGCATAAGCCCCGACCATAGAAGGCGATGTGTACTGAAAGCGTGTAGCCTGGGGTCGAAGTAGACAGCGTTAAAACTGACTTTAGTGTCGATTTTGAATAGTATCTCCTTCTAGATTGCATTCCAAAGGTCAGGTTTGCATAACATGAACTAGATTTCTGTGAAATCCCATCACTGCCCTTGACTGTGTGTTGTGCCAACGACACGACGAGATGGAGTGCACAAAAAAATACATACTACCTACACATGCATACAGAATACACATACGTACACACAAAAACCTGATAAATTAAGAAAAAAAAAAGTGAAAAAAAATTAAGCACTGTCCACTGCGTTGTGATTAAATTGCGCTGATAACCATTTTCCCCGATTGACAGATAGTGTGTCACGCAAAAACCCAGAGTGCAGTGAGCAAACCTATTTTTTTTTTTTTAAATCATTGTCAAGCGCTGATTAAGGGCAAACGATACAACAAAAAAAAAAACTGGATACAGTTAATTATAATAATCCGTATCTAGATACAAATAGATAAGTTTTTAATTATCGCATTTATTGAGAGAGAGTGACTCCCGTTTGCGCATCATACGCGAGTATAGTCTCAGTTGCGGTCGTAGGTGAAATCTATTTTCGGGCAATTTCTCTTTGTTGTTGCTATTCACCGCTCCTTGCACACACAGATACATATGTACATACATGGAATAATAAGAAATATGTATGTAGCATCGCGCACTTGATCTATGCTTTACAGAAAAGAAAAAAAGAAGAAATAGCGCTGCTAAACAGTTAATTTCTCTTCTGCATGGATTCCGGATGGCGGCGGCGTGGAGGTTACACCAGATGAGTGTGTGCCTGTGCGTATACGATGGTGATATTGTCGACCACGACAATCTTGTCGTACTACTCTTTGGTTCTTTTCGTTTTGTATTTTATCATCATCAAGTGATTTTGGAAAAACTGCCACATAGCTAGTAGGTAGTGTAGAGCACCTCACATAGCCCCCATCCATCTATTCATCTATTTATTTATTTATTTATTTATTTATTTATTTATTTTCTGTGTGTGTTTCTTTTCTTTCTTGATCTACACCTCCCTTGTCCATTATCCATTAGAGAGTAAGTAGTACAGCACACAGAGAAGAGTGACAAAAAGTAAAACCCAAAGTCGATCTGAAAAAGGGGGAAAACAGGCCAGACAACAATTCGTGGACTTAGATTAAATTGTTTTCTGCTAATTAATTTTATTTCTCTTGACTCTGAGAGTGAATGTGCGCGCCGTGGTGTACATCTGTTTGTACGGTGGCGCAGCGTACACAACTGGCTCTGGCTATGGCTATGGCTCTGGCTGTGGCTCTCATACTGGCACTGGCACTGGTACTTTGGATATGATTTCAAGGGGCATTGAGTTCATTGGGTGTATAAAACACTTGAATCAACTGAATTAGTTAGTAGGTAGTTATTGATTGTTGAAACACATTACATGTACATATGACTGTACGTATGTATGTACAGGCAAATTTTAATTTCGAAAAAAAAGTTTTTTTTCCTTTCTGACGGAAGGGTGTTATTAGTCAAAAAAAAAAGTGACAACTTGATCAATTCGGAACAGTCAGCTGGAAGTGTACATGGTCTGGTGATGGTTCTAATGAAGCTAATAATTTGGTGCTTATATTTCATCATAATGTACACAGATGATAGACTGCGATAAAAATTTAGCGATTAGTCGTTATTTCTAAGTGCTATCAGCTGATGTAATGATGCACCGACATTTTGTTGGACAGGGTTGTTAAACATTGATAACCCTGTTCGAACTGTTATAATGTTTGACAGTAAAATTTCGATTGTCAATGCAAGTGGTAGGGAGTTGACGTTGCCCTTGAAGTTTCTCGCAAACTTGTGGATTACGGAATCAAATATACGAATCGTTTGTATATTCTTATCCTTTGGTGGCATTGTCAACTATATAGTTTACATAGAAGTGTATTGCGAAATGGTTTGAGAAAACTCTGCAGATGAAATGAATTTGAAATGAAATCCAAATTTTACTAGCCTGGGGCCTTATTTTGTATTCCGTTCCTATATGTCCATTTTGTATGTCGAAGGCGCTTGTCAAATTCATCTGCTTTTGCGGATATTACTCACTTCTTACTTATGTCCTGTATGCCCTTGTGGTCCTAGGGCCTCTACAATGCCTATGCGCTATAGTGCCCCAGCTCTCACCAACTCTTTCCCAGTTGCCGTGCTTCCTTCTTAACTGTTCTGCGCCACGTACTCCTAGGACCGCCGCGTGTCTTGCTACTCTGAGTAAGCGGATTCCATTGCATCGCGTGGTTAATGTCCACAGAGAATTCCTAGCCTTATTCTTAAGAGCTACCTGCTTAGTTTCATACTTTCTCCGATCTAACATGGGCCACAAAACCTCGGATACTCTATGTTTTTCTAAGTTGACCCATTTTAGATCATCCATTTGATGATACTCTCCAGAATAATTCTCTTAGCCGCGTAGATCAGTGGTTTTACTCCTCTAATTGGTAGGCTTTGTGAAAACTGAGACCCTATCGTCCTATGGACCTGTCATGCTTTCGTCGGCGTATTGTTGTGCCTGTAGGTTCACGGCCCGTTCTCTGATAAAGCTGTTCGTTAGAGATGCGATTTGGCCAGAAAATTCCCTAAGATATAACGTAGGCACCTATTGACGAACGTTTGCAGCTTCCTCGTGATAGTGGCGGTCACGCTCCAGGTACCACATCCATAAAGCAGCACGGATTCAACGTTGGAACGGAACAGTCGTAGTCGTAATTGAAATACATATTTGTGCTCTATTACAGCGGTGCCGCTTTGCCCCGCTTTACACCGCTTTGGTGTCTCATTTACTTTATATTCAAAAGACTACGGGCACCAATAGCTTGTCTAACTCTGGCAGGGATCGAAGAACTAAGACTGTACATCAAACAATATTTGTGTCTTATGGAGACACCGTGGAGTAATAAATCACTTTCTAGTGTGACGAGTCATAAGACCTAAGTCTGCAAATATTAAACAGCATTTATACATGCATAACGTATGTTCCTTTCACAATACCATAAATGTTAACATGGTCTACCACCCATTCTCCGAATTACGAAGAATACAATTGTTATACAAAGGTCATGCCTCCTACCAACCTTTGTATCCGAAACTATTAAACAGCCTTTTTTTTTTGTTCATAATAATCCGACAGTTTGCGTCTACACTTATCTGGAAATTTTCTCTGTTATATGCCAACAATGGATTTGTGACCCTAATGGAACATCCAAGGTGCATATAACCAATTACCTGGAATAATCCATAATGAGTTTAAATTTTAAGGATAATGCTGATACGATGCAAGCATGCACAAAATTTCACTTTTCTTCATTATTTTCTTTTTCTCCCAGCATGATACACTCCATCCTTGTATGTTGTACATAGTTTTCATCAGCACCTGGTGTGGTTGTTTATTTTGAAAATGTTTTCCCTTGCATTACCATCGGGAAAATTATTATCCAAATGGGCCCCAGATGGTATATAATTATTTCAAAAATATTTATTGCAAGATGCAATTTTGTAAAACGGAAACATACTTAGTGAAACCGTGAAATGGATTCGAGGAACCACGTCGGAATCATTGCAAACTTTTTCCCCAACTTTTGTCGAATCATTGGGATGTCGTCATCGTTGTTCTTGATTAGATTTATGTAGATTCAGATCTTTAGCCTGAATAACCTCCCTTATCAGTCAAATTTAGTTGGACACGAATGAAGTCAGTTACCGATAGGGTATTGGTTTTGGTTTTCTAGAATTTCTTGGAAATCATACTTGAAATGCAGTGGTATTGCATAAGGTAATGCTTGTAATGCATTACCATTTTGCGAAGCTTTTCTTCTTTTCTTCTATTGTCCTATTAGCTGAGGTCTTAAATCTTTATCAAAGCTTTTGAGTATGTGGTATGATCCATGTTCTATCTAAAAAGATATCATTGCTGATGAAATGTAGCGTACCATCCGTTCCACATATGTACATACCTCTCTGTATACTATTTATAATTAAGTTTAACCAGTTTGCTATAGTTGTGCTAACTTTTTCTTTATTTTCTCTTTACTTTCAGGTAGGATTTTATCTAATACTAATACGATTGACATGCACGTAAGTTTGGCAGTCCAACTGAGTTTGATTGATCCATTACTTTATACATTACTTTGTGGAATTCGTGAATACTATTCTTCTTGTTGGAAACAGTTGATGTTAGCTCTTTGTTGATGCAGTTTGGTCAGGACTCTATGTGGATGCTGTCGAACCCGTTTTTGCTTAGAAAACAGGGTCTCGTGACTGCTTGTTTGATAAGCGTCGCATACTCTTTATAAGTTGATAATGCAATCTGCCACTATCTAGTTTCCTCCAAAATGTCGATTCTCTGAAGTTTGGTACGATCCTTGCCTGTTCAAACTGGCTCTCTGTCACATCTATGGCAAGCTTTTGTTTGTCTCCTAGATTCCTCCAAAATGTTGGCCTTCTGACGTTTGGTACGATCCTTCCCAGTTGTAATGGGCTCCATGTCTCATATATGACTTCAGTCACATCGATGGCAAACTTTTGTTTGTCTCCTAGTTTCCTCCAAAATGTCGATTCCCAGACGTTTGGTACGATCATTGCCAGTTCAAAGCATATTTTTCATTGAGGCTATTCATAACGATATATGTAGATAGACTATTTCAGCTCGTACTGTGTTGTTTATTGTTTTATGGTTTTTGCATTTTGTTCTGGTTCACTTCTTCAGAAGAATTACTCTAAAATCATTTCGTTTGGATTGAGTTTCGAACTGTCAAATCGGTGACGCTAAACTGTCAGATCGGTGACACTAAGGTACTGGAGAGTTAGAGCATTGTAATCTTAAAAATTCTGTGATGTTAGCTCTCGAAAAAGTCGATCTTACTTTCTCTTCTTTGAGAGATACCACGTACTGAAAACGAATGCCGCTCGGGGTTACTGCGTTTCTCTAATTTCATCTTCGAAAATAAGTTTTTCTTCTTCACTAAAATGGACGTACATACACGGTAAATGGTTCAGAAATTAGATACTTTGTGACTTTTCAAATGATTATCCAATAGGATGTCCGACATTTTGCCTCAATGTCAAATTCGAAACTATGTATGTCAAACGATTCTTTTGACATTTGACATTTTGCATCATAGAACATTACTCACACACTTGGGACATACATATGTATGTATGAATAAAAGTCAAACAAAATTTACATCAGTCAAAGTTCAGCAAAACTGTGAAAGAATTTTGACATCACCACGCTCCCGTTGGTACTAAATTAGATATTTTACCATCGGGCACTTAAATTGTCTTAAGCTATTCCCATAAGTGATGATGACTTATAAAGTTGTTAAAGTCTATTTTTAGTATTGTCAGCATACTGTATGTATGTATGTATATCTGTCAGATTATGTGTACACATAGCCCTGTTTGTGTACTTAGATTGCTATTCTCAGCTCGTTTTTTTTTTTTTTTTAATTTATCTTCGCGTATGGATAAAGCTAAACGATCATATTACCGTGAGATCGCATTTTAAGATTTGTTTAGTTTCCAAGAACTCACTTATAGGTTAGGTGCATGAAAATGACCAATTTCCAATGTGTCACACATCGCCTCTCTGGACGACACATGGCGCACATTATATTGCGACTTAATTTTATCTTTTTGCATTGCTCGCATAATTTTTACTTTGTGTGTTTCTCGCGATTCTAATTTCTTGTTAAATGACTTGTCTGCATTCAAAACGATTTCATCACTTGACGTGAAGTATTTATCAATAAAAATGAAAATAAAATAAGAAACGAAAGAAGATTTATTGCGTTAATATGGGTTTCAGCGGAAAATGAATACAATAGCCAAGGTATTGAATATTTTTTTTCGTTTGTTTGTTCTACTTGTATGCAGGGGTGGTTTGCTTGGTGATAGGTGGTTTAAGACCCCAAAAAAAAAAAAAAAAAGTCAAATTAATCAAAATTCAATAATTAAAACACTCATACTACGAGACGACAAACGACTACAACGAGGACGGCGGCGACGACGAAAAGATTGGTGGAACCTGCTTTGTTCTTAAAAAAGAATGATGTCATCCGGGTTCATGGCGAGTCGTCAGCATTTCCCGCTTCTTCACCCCTACCACCTCGCACACCCGCCTGCTATTTATTTTTTATTACTTATGGTGCTGCATAAATTTTGGCACAAGCACACAGTTTTGTAGGTGATATCTTCAAGTAGTTTTTTTTATTATTACGACAATCGATTGTGTCGTGTCTTATCTGGCATATTTGATCGATAAAAAATAATAAAAAAAAACGCAAATAATTGAGTGTGTTCAATTATCACAATACCTACTCCCGCATAGAGGAAAGGGAAAACTTAACGAAAGTCATTAACGAACTTAACGTCGTTGTCGTCGTCGTGTCGTGTCGTTGAATACACACCTCTTCATCACCTGATTATGTAGTCGCGTTAGATTGTTAATTTTTTTTTTTTTTTTTATTGAATTTCTCACAAGCTTCCGAAAGTGTTTTGGCCGATTTCCAGAATTCCTTAGATGATTCGGTTAAATAAAGTATTCAACAAATTGTTGGCGGCTGCTGCCACAGCCAACACCATGCCTTCTCTAGCAGCAGTCGTACACGAGAGTATTTATGTATTCCGAAACGTTCGTTGTTCGTTTTTGTGTTCTATTCATTGCTCTATATTCGATATTGCACGTTGTTTTTACTTTTTTCTTTCTTTCTTCTGTTTCTGAATAATTGTACTTTGACAAAGTACACACGTAAACATACCAATAACAGATGCGTAAAAGCAGTAGGTCTTGATAGGTTTTTTTCATACGAAAACTTATTGGAGAGATTGGAGACTTGTTCTTAGAAGTTTTTGTTAGGTGTTTGAAAATGGAGCACCACACACAGCAACACGGGTGAATAGGGAGGAAGAGGAATTCAAAATTCCAGTGAAAATGTGTGTATTTTCGTGTTGATTTTTTTTTTTTTTTTTTTTAGGGTGGCTACAAATTGTTTGCATTTCTCCATCGTGCCTGTTGTAGAAAGTGACAGCTGATTGTTAATGTTTATTTTCGTTACAACGTTTTCTGTTTGAACAGGCTAAGAATGTTTGAAATATGTTAATGATAATAAAACTTAGATAAAATGTGTTAATTTGCAGCCATAAAGTGTGGATTGGCCAGGCTGAATGGCCTGTGGTGTGGAAGTAGGTCTTTATTGTGGAGAAACGTGATTGAAGGAGGCTAGCATGAAATGAAAGAAAAAAAAACCCAGGTGATCTTTTTGTTTTCTCTTTAAAAAGAGTATTCGATGTACATATGTATGAAGGTACAAGTGTATGGTAGGTACAAAAGGAATCCATTAGGTGAAACAGCAATTGTTGACTTTACATGAGAGAACGTCAAATGGTCAATATGGTTTACTTTGACAGCTTCTCCAGTTCATGGGAAAATCCAAAAATCTTATGAAGCGTGTACTTTTCCAGTTCCCTGCTTCCACTACTTAAGATTTTATTTAAAGGAGGTTTTGAGCTGTTTGTCAGAACCTTGTTTTCTCGTCCAGTTGAGTTTCATAGACGCGTGCAACATTCTTGCTCATAAGTGTTTTTTTTTTTTACTAACCTCTTCCTTGATGTGATTCGTTCAGTAGAGGCATGGTTAGTCATCTCCAAGGACAACAGTTGTAAGCATATGTATGCTGAGCCTACTTGGCTCATACTGCTATTGAGTAGGCATTCGAGGTTTGATTCCCGGGCAACATAAACGATTTTTCACGGTCTTGGAATTTACAGGGGTGCCTAACACTAAAAATGAAAAAAAAAAGAAAAAAACTGACCTAAACAAAAACTGCCATTTAGACGGTACTGAGTAGCAAGCCCCTTCCATTTGCGAAACGAATGTAAGGCACTACGCGAATGGTTGTTAGAAACTAGATTTTGGTACGCTAAATCATGGCAGAGTTCGGCACTGATTAGCGTGTTAAGTGTCGAACATGAGTACACTCAACCTCCTCCAACAATTTAGCAATATATACAGAGAATGGCAATACACTACAAAAGTAGTGGACCTAACACCGAGCCCTGTGGTACGCCGCCCTTTATCTTATATTTTCACAGAGCCAATGTTGGTAGACCAGGCCTCCGATTCTAATACTTTCTTTCAGTTTGTCCTTCTGATATGACCATAGATAGCTCGCATCTGTTTCTTTTCTTTGAAGCTCTCAAGGAGAAAATCGTTCAATGCTGGAGCCCACGCAACAAGCCCACTCACCTTCAAGCTTACGTGTTCCCATGTATTACTTGAAGGAATTAACTTCGAATGACCCAGCCAGGCGCTAAATTACATAATGAATGAATAGAATGTCACAGGCGGATTTAATTTGGTATAACAAAACGAAAAAAAACACCTCAAACCACGTCAAAACAAATGCAGATGCTCCTCTCAATTCTTAAATCCATAATATTAACAATTACCATACGATCGGATTTTATTAGCACAACGTTGCTAATTATATTCATCATATATAACCGCAACACCGTAATTGTGTGTCTACACATCAAATCGACACTAATTAAGTTAAAAATAGTATTCATTGCAGATTAGTCCCACAGAGAGTAGTATATGAAAATTTAACACTTCGTAGCAGCATAGGGAAGTAATGGATATATGTAAATGTATCAATAAACTTGTACCTACCTGCATACATTACAGTTGATAGTCGTAATGTAATTGCCACCATTCACACCACCTGCGTTACAAAAAGGAAATTATATCATTCAACTGAAAGTACTTACAATTATTCATGTTCACGAGTAAAGTAATTAGATTAAGTTATGTGGCTAAGCCTTTGGCGGTCCTAAGTACTTTTATTTATTCCAAACCAGATCTGTTCCAGACTTTAGGTCGTTAACAGACGGATGGGAAGTACAGGGACTAGGTTCTTAATAGTTTTTAAAAATGATAAAAATTGATGATAATATGTAATTGGTAAACTATCGTGAAACGTGCACAAGGTTAAATTACAATTTAATCAGTTAAAAGGTGCAAACTGACTGCTAAATGTTTTATGACTCTCACTTGGAATTATGCGGTGTCACAGTTGGGTGAGATGAAAACAGCCGAAGTTTTGAACATAGCCGACATTTATTTTTGGCATTTTGTTGCTCGCCAAACGGGCCAATTCATGAGATGTCCAATTAGACTAAGAGCACTACTTCCGGTTGCTGTTAGAAACATGAATGGTTGTCGTGGAAACAAGGATTTGGTCAATAGCATGACATGGTGCTGTTTCTTGGAAACACATCATCCTATATCCTTGGACATTCAGTGAGATTAGCAATTGAGAGCAAAAATTGCGTAGTCATACTTGAGCGTCCAGGTGAGCGTCTGACAAACATCCGAGAGTACACTTGTTATGAGAAAGCTTCTCAAGCGTACCCTTCGGACACTGCATTAAACAGTAAACATTCGTGTAAAGTATGTATATAACACGAATGGGTGTGAGAAGCTAAGCCCTGGGTTCCATGGACTTGTTACGCCAAATATTTGTATTTTTTATGAATAAGGAGTCAAACGGGTCTAGATGAAATCCTTCCGTTTGCTTTGAAGAGGTGTTCCTCTACCCTAGCCTAGCATCACGCAATGTATTTCTCTAATCGTATTCGCATGGATAAGTAGGTCATGGAGAGCATTTTAAGCAACCATTTCCAAGTTCATGGAAATCTCCTCAATATAAGTAGTAAGGGAGGATGTCCGTTGTGATATATCGGATCTATCAATGCTACCAAGTAGGTTTGTGAAGTTCACGAACAAACTAGTTCCAAAGAGAGCTGTAACTAATGAACTAGTTCGCAATGTCATCGAGTTCAGTAGTTCCATAGTTCACGAGCACATCGTGGTGTTTCTGCCTATGTGAAGGGAATTTTACAAATTTATGTACCGATTCGGGTACACAAGACTGAATTTTCTGAACATACTGAACTAGAAGAACGAACTAGTTCACCAAACAGAACGGGACTAAACTGAACTGAATTCCTCAAGTCCATTACCCAGCTACCTGAGGACTAGCGCTCTAATGTCATCGAAATGAATGGGGCCTAGATGGAGTAACCTTCCTTGAAATAGGGTCCGACCGATAGAAAGGAGATATGTTCGGGATCGTTACCTAATTCCTTTAATGACCTTCAAAGACCTTGGCGTGTCATAGGGCTCATCTGTAATCGATTTAACATAACCAACATTATAACTCTACACAGTCTTCGATCTAGCCAGGGCTTGATTTGTCTCGACATTTATCGCGTCAGTTATTTATCCAGCTTCTGATAATTTCCAGCTTTCTTGTAGCGAGAGGCATTCCCAAAGCCCGTCATTATGACAGAACGTAGAATCCTTTATGGTTAGCTTCGCAGTGTCCTAGGCTTTCAGCACGATTTATCAGACCTGTCATCTGCTGATTTGACGTAGTAGAACACTATTCCAGAGACTTGAACTGTTATACGTTACACTGCTGCCTTGATCGCCTTGATCATTAGATAAGGTAACGGAGTTAAATATCAATCGTTTCAGCGAAGATATGCCCATCTTGAGTTCCACAATTCGTTTAACTTGTTATCCGAAAATATCGCTTTATCAAGGTCGGTAATGACCTAAGCGTTCTCTGATAAAGCTGTCATGCCTGCAAAGCGCCATTTATACATATATCATTGTAAGCACGAGTTAGGAAACTGGTTAAAGCAAGTTTTTTTTTTTTGTCTTTAAAAAAAAAAAGTACAATTAAAACCAGCTTATGGTAGGTACTATGGAATTAACGGACGCTCCCCGAAAACATCAACATTAATCTTTAACAGCAGATATTCTCCACCAAAACTGTATCCATCTAAAACTATGTGAAATCTCTAAGCCGAGAGGGTTCAAAAAATTACATAAAAGAAACTCATTAAACATCAACCAAGCATCGATCATGTCTGAAAACAGAAGACGAAAAAAAAACGTTAAAACAGGTTCCTATGCTAATTTTTCAGCGTTGTTGTCGTCGATTATGGATGTTTTCTTTTTTTTTCGACTTTTAACTGTCCGAACGATCAAATTCCAATGAAAATCTATTTCGTACTTATACGCTTGACGTATGCGCTTGGCTTTCTGATAACGGAGCCAGTCTGGTATTAAGTAATTTTAGGTGACAAATATTTTTATTTTCAGCCTAAAATTAAATCGATAACGCACTTCCTCCCTTATCGGCTGTCATTATGTACTCGCTTGTCATACTCTGGTATATGTATATAAATTGAAATGCATGTGGGTGCACCTTCGGCATGAATGTAATTGAATATCCCCCATCGAAGGAGAGGGGCGATAATTGGCTGCGTCTCGATGGTGAAGTGAGAATTTCTCCAAAAATATCTCAGATGGCCTTCGTATCGCTTTTTGGATAGTACAAAAAAAACACACCTACTCCGTGAACACAGCCAACGACGACGTGTAATCAACGACGACGACATCCATCCAATCGCGCTGAATGGGCGAAGTGCATCGATGTCAGCCGTGATGTGTTTCTTTATTTGTTTATTTTTAGAATTTACCAAAACATTAAAATATTTTATTATACACCGCGCTGTTGTACAGCCGAATGAGAACACTTTGCCTGTGTATTTGTATTAATGCATTGTGCACACGTATGAATGTATGCATATAATCGACATCATCATCGTTAAGATGATCGCGCGCGTGCAAGTACAGAAGGTCGTCAGTGCTGCCCCCTTGCGTTGGGCGTTCGATTCTTTTTGGCATATATAAATCTTATCTGTTGTCATTGTGGAACCAGCAGCGCACACAAATAACACGAATAATACGAAAAAAAAAATGAATTAAAAGCGTGGAGTAGGAGGAGGTGCAGGAGGAAGAAAGGGGTCGAGAGCAGAGGGAAAAAAAAAAACGAAAAACGAAGAATTCAAGAAATGTGAATATACGCAAAAAAAAAAAAAAAAAGAAGGCAAACGCTTTACAGCCAGCGCAACGTTGCGCTGTTCGCTGCTTGTTCTGTGCTCGTTCAGTGGAGCTGCTGCTGCTGTTTTACTGCTGCTGATATGATTTTAGGTCGTCGTCGTCGTTGTTGTCGATGTCGTGTGACGAAGACCATAGTCGGTGAAGTGGGCACTGTACCTCTAAAAAAAAAAAAAAAACAAAGTTACCTTTGGTCATAGCAGTCAGTGCCATTAGACAGAGAAATCATGAGAAAGAGAGGGGGACGACATAGGGTGGTTGGGATCGGGATTTTTGTTGGCACTCGTCGATGGCCAACCGACATCGTGTACAAGTTGAATGAATATCATCGAATTGGTATCGAGTTTTTATCCACCATGCCTGCCCCTTCCCATGTCCGCACTAGAAACGAATCTCCTCGTCGACATTGTGTCTTCTCTAAAATGTTTTCGCTTTCGTGTTGTTGTTGTTGTTGGTGTTTTATTTTTTCGTTTTTCTTTTGTCATATTCTACGTTTTGTTACTCGTGGTGGTGATGACTTAGGCGTTTTGTTTTATAATTGGCATTGCAAATGAATTTCTTTTCTAAAAATGGAATATTTTTTTAAGTGTGAACACCCTGTTGTGGGTGGAAATGTCTATGGCCCTTGGGGAATGTTTGTCGCATAATTTAAATAAATTTTAAAAAGACATTCTTTAATAAATGATTATCTTTTCAAAAGTAACGTCGTTATGGGGAATACCACGCCAAAGATGGAAACCAGTTTTTCTTTTTATATTTTTTGAAAATAGTATGGTCTATGCCTAAGACATTCTGATAATAGCTGAGGGCCAGTTCGTGGGGACACTTAGTTAAATAAGCTGTCACCTGTGAAGAGAGTTTTCATTGTCCGGTTGGAACTGACAGTTCACATCATGGCGGTCAGGGTAATGCCTATTAAAATAACTTTGGTTGTGGTAAGTGGTACCTGTCCGCTAGATGGCATTCTGTCTCCTCTGTTATGGTTGTTCATGCTCAACGGTCCTAATGTTTATATTCAGGTGCGGATAGGGCTGGATTTCTCGATAAATATAAGTTGATCCGAGAAAGAGAATAGGTCCAGTGAAGCCAAATACGTTTAATATAGCGATGAGGTGAAATATAACGTCTTGAAGGGTCTAGACCCGCCTATTGTCTGCATTCATGGTGTTGATGACCTTGAGAATGAATAGTACATCTGACGGAACACAACTCCTGTTGCGACAATGGAAGAATGAATCCAAAATCTGTCAAGGAACAAAGTCTACCATTTCGTGGCGGTTGTATCCTCCGACAACATTGTATCAGACGGAAGAATAGCCAAAAATATAATGAAACCAACCAAATGAATGGAAAGTGGACGATATAAGAGACTGGTCGTAAAAAGTAAAGTCAGTATAACTGACTCCAACTGTATGTACTATGTACATACGGAGTCATCAATTAGTTCCTCCATTGACCATAGGGTTTCTTACAAAGAGGATGCAAAGCCATCTAATGGAATTCTTCCGAATGTCTTGAAGAAGTCAGTCTCTTCATTGCTGTCTCTCAGCAGAAAAGGTTACTAAAAACCTATTGGGGTCAAAATGTACCACAAACTCTTTGATAAGTCCTGTCTTTACTCGCATCAAGTGAAATCCGTCGGTCATGCTGATGTAGCAAGTGCTGGCACTGGTTGTCGAAAAACAAGCCCTTTTTTCCTTGTACAATGCGCCACTTGCAGCTATCGCATTCCAGCCTTTAATAGAACGCGCAAGGGGGTTTCCCCTTCGGACTTCCATCACAATAGAGCTGCAAAGGTTTCAATGCCTGCCGTTCCATGTGGACGGATCCCGAACTGATGAACTAAAAAGGGTGAGGTGGTCGTTCCTTTGTTGTACCACAAGCATCTCTAGATGGTCCTAGCTTTCCACTATCGAAATTCCTTTTTTTCTGATTTTTGTCATTTAGCCAGCATTTCAAATCTCTGCGTACTTACGACCTAGTTGTGCACTGCATTTATTATTGCAAACATATGGAAAACAAATTTCAATTCTATTGGCCTCCACGTCATTTTCCATTTTATGTGACTGTAAATCTCGCGTAGACGCTCCAAAAACAAGCGAAGCCATCTTGACAGATTTATTTCCACTTAAACTTTATGACAGATGAAATGTCATGATGACAGTAATGATTAAAATGGCTTCCGTTTCAGCCACTCAGTGGTTCCATTCATTCACAAATTATGTGTGCCCTAAATCTCATCAAATCACGCCCAGCTTGCATACGGGGGGGAACAAAAAACAACAAGAACCTCTAAACACAATTCATCAATTGAGGTCAACCAATTAAGGTCCATTCGTATTAAATTCATTGTTTTCTCTCCCCCAATTCCCACTCAACATCAGCTGTACACACTTGTCATAACAACCGTCACACCTCCATAAAGCTCCGCTCTCCTATTCCACTATCCCAACACGAATGTGACACAAATGATGCACATTGACAAGAATGATCTTTCACAGCGTTCCAGACGCGTTAAATGATTTCCTTTTTCCTGAAACGACTCCCTTCCAGAACACACGATCTGGCGATGTCCATAAAACCTAAACACTCATCTCATTCTTCAATAAAATCGTTTTTTTTTTTTTTTCTAAAATTTCATTTCGTACGAGATCGAGATAATTCGATGAGGTCGATGTCGTCGCTGTCGTCGTGGTCGTTGTTTTGGTCGTCGCCTTCAGATGTGCGACTGTAATCGCGAACTGATCATTTTTATAGCTTTACAAGCTCCGGCGGAGGTGTGGTGGAGCGTAAAGAGAAAACAAAGTCGATCGGTGTGCCTGTGCAGTGTGTTGTAGCCGCCGTTTGTTGTTGTTGCTGTTGTCGTGTTTTTTTTTTAGTATTTTAGGTTGGAAACGCTCTTAATGTCTCTCATCTTGGGGTTTATTGGCTTAACCTGTTTTCTAGACTACTACTACTACTACTGCTGCGGCTGCTGCTGCTGCTGCTGCTGGGTTGAAGTCGACGAACGCGCGAGGCAAATGCTGGTAAAGCGGCTGGAGCAGGTCAAATTCGAGAGTAGATTTATTTTATCGCTTTATGAAGATATACAAAATCGTGTGTATGTAGAAGAATGCATGTAAGTGTTTGCAAAATGAAAGATAAAATGCGAGGCGCAAGAAGGGCGCAACAACAGACAAGAAACTCTCACTAAATGTGGGAGTTTGTGTGTCAGAGAGTCGTTTCGGTTAATTATGTTTTACAGAAATTTTAATTTACCCTTGGAATGTGTTGGCAATTTTGCAAACGCTTTTCGAATGAGCATTTGGCACGCCACGAATGGCCATTGTTTCCCTCATGCGTGGATAAATGTGGACGGGATGTTGGCTCTGTAAAATGAAAGAGATCTGCCTAAGGATGTTGTCAATAGGAAATGAGTACTATTGTGCAGTTTTATTATGTCTAGACGGTATTGTGGTTATCGAAAAACTATTCTATTGGAGGGCAAGACTCCAGAATTCCTTCAGTTTTATAATTAAGTTGATATACAGCGAAACTCACATTCCGTAGCCACGTGCTGCGAACTGATATGACTCGTTTTATCTGGCTTTTTCTGGAATTCATTTAAATCGAGATTGGTGCGTTGAGTGTTCGTAACCTTCAGTGTTTAAACAAACAATGTAATGCACATGCTTATGCTCTATTTAGTGTATGATGTCATAGAGAGAAAAAAAAAGTGTCAACTCTCCTTTTTGACGTAAGTTATGTCAATTCCTTGCATTTGACGTTCGAATTAAGGCAAATTTCATCTTCTAAATTGTGACTGTCGCTGAACACAGCACACAGCACACAGAGTTGTCACAGTGCACCATACTCACCGTTAATTCATTATCCAGACGATGACATTTGACCATGATGGGTAATTTGAAACAGTATAGGAAAATTGCACAAAGAAGAAACTATTTATCCAGAGGCAAGGATAGTTACGGTTGTAGCTACCAACAGAAATATTTCGCTCTTTAGTCAATATTCGAACAAGGCAAATCCCTGTCATATGCAAGGCTCATGCGACAGTGTTTCTCTTGGAGATGACAAAAGGAATGCTTGTAGTTACAGCACATGGGATGTACTAACATTGATGATAATTCAAATATTCATTGGCAAGTCAAATTGAACTAACTAGCCTGCATGTACTGATTAGACAATCGTAGTCCATCAAGTGTTGTACAATGTATGATGATTACAAACATAGCATTGGTTATGATGTCATTATTGGATGGCCGGGAGGAAGGTTTCTCGTTACCAAGTTGTGGCACTTACAGTGGGGTGCTCTAGAACTAAAAGGCTCAGATTTTTTATAGAAACGTACGCACACACTTTTATGTGAAGTTTTTTTTTTTTTTTTTTTTTTTGTGGGTTGGTGAGAATCTTCAAAAGACACTATGAGACACCGTATACTCATAGTAGTGTCAGATTTTTACTGACTAAACACACCCTTCCCTTTTATTATTTTTGTTTACTACAACTAAGTTTCCTTAACAAGTAGTTTAAGCTTCAATAATATTCGCGTGAGGCAGGTAGATTTTCAGCAAAATCACCTGCTAATGCCGTCATTATATGCGGTTGCTTCTTATTGCGCTAGATCGAACGGTTTCGTTCTTTGAAGTCGGCGCATAAGGTTTCTCACGTCCAATATTTGGAGTATAGCATGGTTACAGTGACTATGAAGGCGAAGATGGAGCTTCCTAGCGAAGTTTGTTATTTCGTCGTTCACAGTAGCGATCCCTAAGTCTCTTTGTATATCATTGTTTCTAATATACCAGGGAGCATTTACGATTCGTCTTATCACTTTATTTTGGAATGATTGAATAAATTCTCTATTGCTTCCTTTAGTACAACCCCAGAGTTGTATGCCGTATGTCCATATAGGCTTAAGCACTTGCTTGTATATAAGCAGTTTGTTATGTACACTTAGCTTGGAATATCTTCCAAGGAGCCAATACATTTCTCTAAAACGATTTTCAAGCTCATCGCGTTTTTTTTTAACGTGCGTTTTCCACTTGAGCTTCGCATCTAGTGTCATCCCTAGATATTTAGCTTCATTTGCATGTGGAATTTGTACCGAGTTTATAAAAACGGGTAGATTGTTTATTTTCTTGTATGTAAAGTTCACATGCGTCGATTTGGTCTCGTTAAGAACAATGCGCCATTGTTTTGTCCAGTCACAGATTTTGTCCAAAGCTTGTTGGAGTTTATCAGTTGCTGACTCAATTGAACTATCCGTTGCTAAAATTGCCGTATCGTCCGCGAACGTAGCTACTACGGTGCCTTCAGTTTGGGGTATGTCTCGAGTATACAGCAAAAATAAAATTGGACCAAGGACACTTCCTTGCGGAACTCCGGCTGCTATTTCCTTGAACTCGGAGTATTCAGTTCCGTGTTTAACACGAAATAGTCTATTTTCAAGGTAGGATTTTAAGATCTTATTTAGGTGTTCCGGCAGGACCTGTCTTAGTTTGTATTTCAAGCCATCGTGCCAAACCTTGTCAAAAGCCTGGGAGACGTCAAGAAAAGCGCTAGAGCAGATCTTTCGTCCTTCTAGGGCTTTTTCAATTTCATCGGTTATTCTGTAAACCTGGTCGATTGTGGAATGCTTGATTCTAAACCCGAATTGATGATCAGGTATGAGTCGTCTTTCTTCAATAACTGGTTGCATGCGTTTCAATAGGAGCCTTTCAAATACCTTCGATATTATTGGAAGGAGCGATATTGGTCTGTACGATTTTTTGTCATTAGGAGATTTTCCCGGTTTCGGAACCATTATCACTTCTGCTACCTTCCACGCATCTGGAACGTGTAGCAATCTAAGCGAAGCGTTTATTAAATGCAGCAGTTTCATTAGTGCTTTTTGTGGTAATTGCTTAAGGATTTGTCCGGTTATTAAATCAAAACCTGGGGCTTTGTTATTTTTCAGTTGTTTTATTTCTTTGTAAAGTTCGGTTAGTGACACTCTTTTTATTCTAAAGCTGTCAGATGTCATTGTCATACTTCTGTGATCCTCTATTAATATTGGACCTTCAAATGGTTTAAACGTTTCCTCCAGATGTTTGGCAAAAAGGTCGGCCTTTTCTTTGTCATCCTTTGCCCACTCGCCATTGTCTTTTCTGATTGGTGCTGATTGCATTTGTGGTTTTTTTACGCTTTTTATAGCTTTCCAGAGCGAATAGTTTGTACTCTTTTCGGCTGTTAAGCCTTCAAGATAAACAGTGGTCTCGCTATTTTTTAACTCTTGAATCTCTTTTTTAAGTTTATTACTTAAGTAATTTGAGTATGTCTTATGTTGGGGGGCACGGGTTTGTTGCCATACTTTACGTGCTCTTCTCTTTTCACGAATGAGCTCTTTTATATCGGGCGGATAATTAACTTCGCTGCGTTTGACTACTCTTCTCCTTAATGGAGTATTTTTCCATGCGGCATACTGAATAGATTCAATAAATTTATCGAGTTCGTCTTCTATTTCGAGTGGTGTTTTTAGTGACACGTTTAAGATGATATTTTCTTCGCAATCATTTTTAAAGCCGTTCCAGTTGGTTTTGTTGTTAGTTAATCTAGGCACGCCTTCTACTTTCATAAGTTGGTCACTTATTGTTAAGATTACCGGTGAGTGATCTGAGGAGAGATCAAAACTTTCCGCTACTTTTGCAAAACTTGGAGATACTCCCTTTGTTATGAAGAAGTCTATCAGGTCAGGTGTTTTTGCAGCATCGGAGGGCCAGTATGTCGGTTGCCCTGTCGAATAGAAGTCAACCCCGTATTGCATACCAACTTCGTATAGGAGTCTACCTTTTGGCGAGTTATATCTTGAACCCCAAAAGGTGTGTTTTGCATTAAAGTCACCACCAATAATGAAATTCGTTCCAAACGAGTTGAAGAGATCTGCGAAGTCGTTACTTTTAATTGTGCATCGTGGGGGACAATAAATGGACGCGATGTTGTAGTATGAGTTCTTGTTTTTAACACGAACTGAAGTTGCTTGCATAATGTCAAGTTCAATCGTTGTATTCATGGAGTGCTTAATGCAGTCTTTGATGAATAGGGAGGATCCGCCTCTGGGTCTCCCAGAAGGATGATAAGCGTGATACGCACGAAATCCTCTTATTTTTACCTTAGATTCTTTTGTCAGATGAGTTTCAGATATCAAGCATATGTCAATATTATCGTTTCGCAGGAATACCTCTAGTTCGGTGATTTTTTGTTGGAGGCCGTTTGCGTTCCATGTTAGAATTTTTAATAACCGTTTCATGATCATGTGGGAGTTCTTTTTGTTCGTGGTTTAAACTCGAGCTTGCTCAATTTGTCAAATATGGTCTTGTTAATCTTGGTTTGCTCCTCAAGTTTTGCGAGAATAATAGTGAAGACTTGCGAGATTGGGTCTACCGTAACACTAGGCGGTTTGTTTGCTTGTGATACGGTTTGAGCATATGATTGCACCCTTGGAGATTTTGGCTTTTCATTATTTTTTGTTAGAGGAACTTTGGTTTGGTCTCCTTTCGTTTTAGTTTTAGTGGGTTTAATATCGTTCGTAACTTTTTCCTTAATAGTTACTCGTCTTTCTTTAATCAGCTGTGCGTTTTTGACTGAAGTATTCTTGAATGTATCGCGTCGTTTTTGGAGCTCCTTAGCTACTTCACAACCTCTATAGTTTGCTGGGTGGTTACCTTTGCAGTTTATGCACGTCGCCGGGGCTTGCCTATTAAGGTCACATCTTTCTGATAGGTGGTTACCAGCACATTTTACGCATTTTGGGTCTTTTTGGCAATATGCTTGGGTGTGATTGAAACTTTTATGTGAAGTGACAGTAACGAAATGAACAGAAATGGCGGACAGTTCAAATCGACTTGACTTTTGACGTTTCGAGTATAGATCGGATTCTACTGATTTACTCTTAAATATGGGTGCATAAGCAGTATAGGTATGTACATACATAAGTCTGGGGTTGGGACAAGCCATATATCGCTCAAAAACTGATATGATTTAGAGAACTGTCACTACAGAAATGCATATGTGTGTATGTATGTGAAGCTTTCCTAATTTCATCTAGATCAGATGCCCTGAAATATCGCCATTCATCGTCCAGATGTAATGAATCATCTTGTTTGACAGCAGGAGTTACTGCTGCCTACAGCTGACACGACAGCTCATGTAATTTTTTCGAAGTGTCGTATTGGCATTTCAGTCTTGAATAGCTTCAAGATACTTGAGGCATCGGTCATTATTATGATATGGCTGATGTGTTTGTTGTTCCAGAAATATTATGATGCGGACATCTGGTACGTACTAGTGAGAAAGATATTTCCTTTCTCGGAAATGTTATCAGACTGAGGCCATTTTCCGGGGTCAACTTGTTCAAGTTTTGAGGACTCTCAATGGTGTCGATTAAAACGATTTTCCTGGCAATCTTGAATCGTCAGCAACTTTATATTCGAACAGGCGTTGTGCTGGTTTCATGCAGAGATTTGATGGATTGCGGTATAGTGTCCATTGTCCTTCTGGTTTGAGCATCATTGCACTCATGGGCAGTAGGAGAGGAGTCTCTTACGTGTAGACATCTACCTTACACACTATCAGCTTTGGGACGAGGTTGAAAAAAACACCGAGATCCAAAGGTTCCAAATCATATTCTCCAGGGCGATTCATTTTTCCGGGATTCCGAATTCAGTCATCGCCTTGTAGAACTGTATTTGTGTCGCCAAGAAAAAGTCTTTGTTGTGCTAGAACACCGCTGTGTACATTTGCCTTTGCCACAACCAGCGGTCACGAACTCATATTGTGTGTAACCCAACATGTCGCAACTTTTGGGCGTCACCGGATCCGGATTATTACATAATCAATTCCCGGAACTATAGTTCAGGCGAATTTCCAAGTTTCGTCACGTCAGTCTAATCATGCATAGTCAGTCGCTATCTGTCAACAAATCAGTACTTTAAGGCCGATATCACATCTGAACTAAAAATAGCATTACCATAATTTTTACAACGCACCAAGTTCTTCTAAAATACAACAAGATGTCGTTAATTCAAATCTCATACAGAAGAGAGGCAATAAGACGACACGAAGTCAATTAACTGAAACCGAACAAAGGGAAACCGCACAAAAAGAAGCCAACAAAACAAAAAAAAAATACATATCTCAAATGTCACTTGATATCGATGTCTTCCATTTTAATACCTACAACACCACCGAAAAAAAAAAAAATAAATATCACAACAAGAAAAAAAAAACAACAAACCAACAAAGTAAATATATACAAACATACATAGTACATATGTATGTACAAATATGTATTCCAATCCAATGTTATTGACATTGAACCGAAACTGTGGAAAGAGATATGAAAATATTTTAACATAATTCACCTTTCTATCAAAAAGTGATCACACATTCGTTAGAAAGATACACGTGTTTGGCTAGTCCATTCAGCAAACATCACCTCTCGTCGCATTCCCATTCCCATTCGCATTCGTAATCGTAATCAATTTTCTATGTGGCACACACTCACACACGCACACACACATACCTCGATGCGAGTGTGTGTCACATAAAGTGAAACCCAAAGAGGAGGCTTAAATAAAAATCGAAAACAAAATAAAATAAATTAATTAGAAACGAAGGAAAAAAAAAAAGAATCTAGTAAAGCAGGACGAAGGGGGAGCCGAAAAAAACTGCCATTATCACAATTTTCATTTTCATAAATATTAATTCAAATTCAGAGGAAAAAGAATGTAAGGAAGAAAGAAAAAAGAGAAAATAAAACACAAAAGTATTTGAAAAGAGCAACAACCCTAATCGCGCGCTGCTGGTGCTGGTCAACCGAGGAGCTGCTATGTGTGGTCACTCTCAGCAGCAGTAGCATCCGAGGCAGCCAGCTTTCGCCGCATATGAGCGTGAAGTATGTGCTTGTGTGTGCAACTTGTTCAGCATTTTCTTCGTCTCGCATGTCTCCACACCATCCCGGACTGGTAATGAGGTGCACATAATAAAACAAAACAGCAATTCGCGCATAGAATGAGCAAATAGAAGAAAAAAACAAAAAAAAAAAAGAAAAAGAAAAGAGAATGACATTATAATTGGAGTAAATCGTACATAAATTGCGCGTACACCGCAATTCACGCATGGATGATACTTTGGAGAATAGTGGCGATTTGGTGTAAATCCGTTTGACAGGAGTTACTGTCATCTTGCACGGATTACAATAGTGTGAAAGTTTTTTTTACTAATCGCTTCCGATAACGATGAGATTTACATAGCTGATCGAAGGCACTTTGTATGTTATCAATCAATAATAATGTGTCATCGTACATTTCAAATATTTACATATATTTATGTACATACAAGGACGACTTCAACAGTCAAGGCGATTGTATTTATTTACAGCTTGTTTGACATATAGGATCAGTAGAAGTTTTTTGTTTTGCTGAGTAAACTAAAAACAACGTAACACGGACTTCCCCGGACTTATACTTATGTATTGCTTTACATATATGTATGTATTCTCGACATAAATCACGATAATTATATCAAAGTGACCAGCATTATTAATTTATGGTCACTTTAAGCAAAAAGTCACAATTAGTAGATGATAAAGTTCATTAAAATGCAACTGATGTTGTAGATCACCTTGAACAGAACAATCTACTAAAATGTCTTCGTTATTACACACGTTTGTCATCAGTTGATTTGGCCTACTTCAAAATCTCGATACGAATTGTCGGTAACCTAAAACTCACCCACAAGCATTTTTAATGGTAGGGCAATGCTTGTCTCTAGTAAGTTTTATTCCAAACCAGTTTTTAAGTCAATCTAATAGGCGTTAGGGCATTCAAGGGTATGAATATGTATAGCTTTTCAGGGTTCTACAGCCACGCCTACTTTACTGCTCCATCGTAATTTAGCACCGAAAAATTTAGTATTTTTTCTATACTATTGTTTTTAAAAGAAAAATAGAAAATGTATTAATATATGTTACAAGGCCATCTATTAAAGCCCATCTGGTGCGATAGTGCTCAAATATCGTGTTTTTTGAACCGTCTGTCGTGTTAGCACTTGTAGTGCAGAAATATATCAGTCCGCCTGTGGTAATCGTTTGATGGTTAAACTTCTATTAGTCTGATCTGTCTTTTCTAGATATACTCGTAAGGTCTGTTCACGTACTTTCTGCACCAAAATTCGTAGATTTTGAAATTTCAAGGCATGGGGAAAGATTCTCTCAGAGAATGGTAAAATCACAAAAAAGTAAACGAACGCGAAACCTACGAAATTTGCAGACTTTTTAGACGTCAAAAATACATAAACAAAAAAAAATTACGTACAGAGATCAGACAGATTTGACAGCTTTTATACAAAGAAATTTCCTGCAATTTTGTAACTTACTTACTTAGGTGGCGCTACAGTTCGGGGTGAACCTGGGCCTCAACCAACAAGCCTCTCCAATTAGTCCGGTCCTTCGCTAACTGCCTCCAGCTATGCACTCCAAGTCGGTTGAGGTCCTCTTCCTTGTCCTTGTGCGCGCCACCTAAGGCGAGGTCTTCCTCTACTGCGTTATCCCTCTGGGTTTGATTCGAAACCTCTATGGGCCGGAGTATTGGTGTTCATTCGCTCTACTTGTCCTAGCCATCTTGAACGAGTGATGCGCATTTTTCTGTCTAGGTCGATGTCGCTGTACAACTCGTATAGTTCGTCGTTGAATCGTCTCCTCCAAAGCCCGTCAACGCAAACGGGACCAAGAATTAAACGGAGAATCTTTCTCGCGAAGCGACTGAGGATCTCTTCATCCACTTTAGACAGAGTCCATGCTTCAGCGCCATAAAGCATGACTGGGATGATCAGGGTCTTATAAAGAGTCTCCGTAAATCTTAGGGACAGGGTTCTGCTACTGAATTGCCTTCTTAGCCCAAAGAAACAGCGATGAGAGACGAAGTCCCTTACTACCTCAAAGTTGTAGCTGTCGATTGTGACGTTCTGTCCAATTCGTCGATGTTGTGTGAATCTTGCGTGATGTTTCAGAAATATGCCCCAGAAGTTGTCTTGAAATAGTCGCGGATCGGTGGCCTAATTCTCAATAAGGCACTCTTTCAACCGTTTCTCGGGTATGCTATGTCCAAGGGCGCATATTAGTCTATATGTCGTTGAAATTATTTTGTACGGAGATGGCTGGGATCTATAACATTAAAACTTGTGTCTGCAGAATAGCTTTGATAAACTTTCTAGAAATGTGAAGCTATACTGTCCGCGACTTCAATACGTGGCCGTAATTTGTTGTAAAATGTTGACCTGTACATTTGGACAACGTCCTGGACTACAATGAGAACGTATATCATTCGTCGTTACTGCGGGTTGTTCTAAATACGAAATATTGATAGATCCTTAATTTTTCTCCTCGACTAGATCGTCTAAGAAGTAGCCTTACCTAGTTTCTGTGGTCTCTTCAACTTGTGCTCTCCATGCCCCTTTTTTTTCTCTATAGAATGTGAATAGAACACCTCTCCTGCTGGTTGAATCTGTTTAACACTTTGCCGAAGTGACGATGAAATGTGATACAAAGTTGCTATGGTCGGTCGACATAGGAGGATATAAAGCGAAAGTGTAGGGATGGTCCCCTTCTTCAACTCATTAGGGCCTGAATAGAAGATTGTTGACGGCATAAGGTGGGACCGACACAATTTTTTCCTCTATACAGTGGTATCCACAGGCGATTGAGATGTTCGTAGTACTGCAGACAAATGCAAGTTCAGCTAAATGTGTCGTGTGCTCAGTACTTTATTCATAATCAACTATTAATGGCAAATTATTGTTGAGCTAGTTAAGTGTAGGTTTATGACGGTGGCTCTTACAAATTTCTTAGTAATACTTCCCATTAATTGGCATGCATGTACCAGGCAGTAGTTCGCAATGTGTTGTATCCCTTAGGCCGATTATAGTAGCCCGCTGATGGTAGGCAGAGGAATTTCTCCCAAGGCAATATAACCGCATTTTCTTGCTTCTAATTAATCTTACACCGCGCTGTGCTGAAGTAACGACGATGGATTTTGCTTGGAAATCGTGACACCATTTCAGAAATCTTTAGTTCTTCGTGAGGATTGTATTTTATGTTCCTCGCGCCAGTTAATAACTTTTACTGTTTTTTAATGTAGCTTCTGCATCTATACGCTCTGGATAATCATTCCCGATGGGTTCTATTATTTAGTCGTTTACGTATCTTTGTAGTTCCCTGTCCTACTGGAGGGAAGCACTTGTTTCTGTTTCCAATAAGCTTCGAATAAACAAATATTTTTATATTCAATTTGGGTTTGATGCCATTGAAATGCGGAATGCGTGGGTTCTATTCACTTAAACCTACTACCAGTGTCCGTTCGTCGCTAAAATCGATTTATTTCGTGGGCTGTCGCGCTTCATGCACACGTTCATGTATACACATGAAAGAACAAAAAAGAAGCAAAACAACGCTGCTTAAACAAATGTATTTAAATTTATCTTGCGCAGACTCTTAAGGGACGCGTTGTTCATTTGGTAGTCAGCCAAAAACCCAGTCCTGACAATAATTGAATAAGGAAACCATTCAAAGCCTACTTCCATATACACTACATACAACCTCTCACGGCCTGTGAGTTCTTTTGAATAATATCATCATCATAGAAACAAAGCACCTAGAAACTTTTGAATACACAAATCAACCCTCATTGTAGGCATTTAGCAACAGAAACCGGCAGTTCTTCCTTTAATTGCTGTTTTCTGTTAAATATTTTTCCCCCTAAAGTTCGTCCGTGTGTGTTTATCGTCCATTTAAACCCAAGGCCAATCTTAAGGGTAGGTCAGAAGGATATCGCAGGTAGTGTAGACATGCAATCCTTCTGATGACTTTGAAAACATTTATTCTACAACAAAAATAACGAAAATCCATTTTCTTGTCCACTGCACTGCATGATGTCCCCCCCCCAGCCAGCCCATTCTGTGATTGTGGCAATGAAAACAACTTAACCAACAACACCCCTGAGTGTGTTTGCGCACTCAACGTATAAACAACTCTGTACAACTCTACTTTGCATTCTATCCAACTCAGTGTGCCAGGCAGATGTTGAAAACTGAAAACTGAGAAAAAAGCGAAAACACAATTTATACAATAAAAATTTTAATAGTTTTCTCATTTTCTCTTCGTTTACATAGGGCGTCGAACCATACACGATTTAAATGGCTAAAATGGACGTCGACGATGTGGTGGATCTTAGTCTAGGGTCCGGAAGAGATTCATTGAGTATAACACCAGCCACAGTGAGGGACTTACGCGCTCTAACACAAAACTCTGGTCTAACCATAACTCCGGCACCGCCACCATTGAATAACTTTGTTGAACAACAAGATGAGAATAAGGTGCAACGTCGAGTATTGCGACCACGCACTGAACCTAAGTCATATGCCGAAGCGCCGGATATTGTTTTGTTGCCAGCTCGTGTCAATGGACGGGCACAGAATGGTAATATCGATTCAGAGACTGATGACGAGGAAATGCCACCATACTATCCAATTAAAGAACTAACCCCATCCGAGCTAAGGGAACGTGAGAAAGGCCTACGAAAGCTGCGAGAAGATCTGCGTAATGAAGAAACAAAATTGGTCCTGCTAAAGAAGCTGAAACAATCGCAACATGTGATGAAAGAGAATTTGGTGGTGACGCCTACAAATGTCTCACCAACTAGTAATAATAACAATCCGTTGTCGGCAATTCCGGCCGCTTTAACGAAAGGATCTTTGAGTGTGACGCCAACAAATGCGGTGCCATTACCTGCCCACTCGAAAAGTCGACCTTCGCCGGTATTAAGGTGAGTTTTTATTTTTTTTTTTGCTTTATTTCTCTGTCTAATCGTTCATATGTCCATTTTTAGTAACAACACAAGTAGCAGTCGTTGTCAGCCACAAACTGGTAGATCGAATACAACTATACTCCCGCCACCACGTTCATCGCTGCCAGGTGGAGCAACCCTTACCGCTGGCAGTAGTTCTTCGATGCATCGGACAAGTTCCATATTGCCACGAACCGGGTCGAATCTCACCATAACACCATCAGTGACAATAACACCGACATCGGCACCACCCTCGGGAATAAAACCACGCAATGTGAGTTATTGTAATGTATTCAACCAGTTCGAAGGAGAATATTTATGAGTAACTTACATTTAAAAAAAACAAAAAATTCATTGCAGAACACTTTAATACGAAGCATACATTCTCCATCGACACTAATCAGAGTAACACATTATTTGGTTTGATGTAATTGTTGGAAGTTTTCACAGGAAGTCGCTAACCAGAGTAGGGTCTACATTAATGGTTAGAGAGACACTGATCATAAGGGTGTTATCGCGATCAAGTTTTTGTGTCTGTTGGTATGGTCAGGAAAGCAATGGATTTCCGCTAAGTGGTCTTAAATGATGGTTCTTATGACTCCTTTGATTTTGGTCCACACGGATCGTTCGAAAATATTGCACATCCATGCTTTAGTCATAAACGATTCATAGGACTGTGCCTTAGCTCCAGTTCCTTAGTGGCCTTTCAAGATTGATTTGGCAAAGTTGAAGCCCCTTTTATTAGGACGAAGTTCTTTGCGGTTTCTATACATTTGTCTAATGTCACAGGAATATGGCCGATATAAATCATAATTTCTTAACTCTCCAGTCTATCGTGAGGAAATATACTGAGCCTATTCAGACTATGCTTCCATATTAATTAATTCAACAGATTCTGAGGCGTCTCGTAAGCAATGAGGGCCTTTTCCTTTTAGTAAAGCTGCAGTCTTTGTAGATAAAGTTTTCATCGGTTAGATAGAAACTTACAGTTTCCGTATACATGAAGACGTGAAGGATGAATATGCGTCGATGGGAAACACTGTCTTTTAATGCACTCCACGCTTATCTTTTTGAACGTACACACGTTTGCGTTAATTTATATGATTCTCACTTGAAATGTAAGAACCAAAACCAACAAAGCGATACGATAAGACGCAAGATCAGACACCTCCCGTTTAACCTTCACTCGTGTGTCTATTTACCTCTAGATATGACGACTGTGTAACAAAACTTTGCCCTACTTTATCAAGAGCACATTTTTCTGCTATCACGTAAATTAAACTGTTCCTCGTTGTTTATTTATTTAAGTTCATCACACACACGATATACTGTCCAACATAAACATCTACATATTTTCGAAACAAGAAAAAATTGTACTATTCAAACTTTCAATTCAAATTTTTCATTAATCATCCATCTATCACTGCCTCATCTTTTTTGCCATTTTTTTTTCTTAACTAAAATTTCATAAATGTACACAATACGCAAGCAGCTAAGTGTTTCGGATAATTCAAAGGTACCTGGATCCATAAGCAATTCAGTGTCCATTACACCAGCCCCACCCTTGTTATCGCAACAGCAACAGCAGCACCAACAACAGCAACAACAGCAGCAGCAGCAACATAATGAGTTGAAAGTAAGTCTTCATATACACATACCTCGTACTCGTATATTTATATTAATTTGAATTTGATTCTAGAATGATCGCTCATCGACGAGAGAAGAAGTCCAAAGTCCCGCCCAGAGACAGGCAGCCGCCAAATTAGCATTAAGAAAACAATTGGAGAAAACGCTTCTTCAAGTAAGTACCATTGACCACCAGAAATAGTAACATAGTTGCATGGAATATGTTTTAATTTTTAGATACCACCCCCAAAACCTCCACCACCAGAGATGCATTTCATACCGAATCCCAGCAATACGGAATTCGTATACCTCTTGGGCTTAGAGACCGTGGTTGATTACCTTATGACAAAGGAAAAGAAACCATCGACTGTACTGCCGCCATTTAGATGTGCACAGTGTAAGATTGATTTCACACCTGTTTGGAAATGGGAGAAACAAGGTGAGTGTGTCCTGAAGCCATTCATTATTTATAGAATTTAATGGAATCCATTTGGTTTTCCGTTTAACAGGTAATAAGGATCCTAAAGTCATTTGTGAGCAATGTGTGACGACAAACGTGAAAAAGGCTCTTAAAGCTGAACATACAAACCGACTGAAACAAGCTTTTGTAAAGGCTCTGCAGCAAGTAAGTTCTACAGGCATTGTGTCTCTGATATTTTTGGTGATAAATGTGTTTGTTTTTTGTTTTTTAGGAGCAAGAAATCGAGCAAAGACTCGCAACGCAAAGTAGTCCATCGCCAGTAGATTCTCATGCATCGCATTCATCGACACCAGTTCCGCCCCCACCATCCACGGTAATGATACCAACAAAATGTCAAACGCCAACACCGACACCAACACCAACGCCACGACCAACACCACCACCACCCAGTAGTCAGCCAACACCACCTCCGCCACCCCCGACAACACCGCGATCATCGCGGCAGCATCATGATCTAAGTCCAAGTACTCCATCGCCGAATCCCATGTCAGTGGCAGCAGCGGCGGCGGCTGCAGCTGCAGCTGTTGCTCAACAACAACAACAGCATTTGCAACAGCAACAACAACAACAACAACAGCAACAGCAACAACAACAACAGCAACAACAGCAGCAACAGCAACAACAACAGCAGCAACAGCAGCAGCAACAACAACAGCAGCAGCAACAACAACAGCAGCAGCAGCAACATCAGCAACAGCAACAACAGCAGTTCTCGACGTCAGCGGCGGCAGCAGCCGCTGCAGCAGCAGCTCAACTAAATGCTCTCGGTAGCATACCGGGACTCAACAACTTGGCTGGTCTAGGAAATTTGGCAAACCTAGGAAACTTAGGTAATTTAGGTAATTTGGGAAATCTGGCCAATTTGCAAAGCCTAGGCAACACATCAACCGCTGCAACAGCGGCTGCGATGCAAGCTTTCCAACAACAGCTATTTAGAGGTAAGCTCCTTCTTTGTCCTCTCACAACTGGAAAGATTGCTAATTTCTTAAATTTTTTTTACACAGCTTTGGCCGGTTCCAATCCCTTGCTGTACTCTTACCATATGGCAATGGTCCAAGCACAGGCGGCTGGTAAGTTTGTTTCACAATTACATAATCTGTATCGAGTTGGTTTAAGAAACTTAAGCATCAATTCACTTTGTTTGACTTTGGAGATGGAATTTCTTTTTGCCATCATTCCTGTTGGCATAGCGACGATAAATATAATTTCTCGTACCATTCCCCCAGCCTGAATCCAAATTTCTTCTCTAGTTAATAAGCCAGTGTTGCTTGGCAACATAGGTAATCCGATGATAACTCGTCCTTTATTATAATTGGGCGTCTATTCCAAGAATAATGATCCCACCAATTCAGAAACATGGAGAACATACACATATCCTTGTATCCTTGTGTACGGATATAGATTCTTTTTTGGCCTGAAATAATATACATACGATGTCTCACAATAATTCTTGAAATACCTGAAGCTATTTAGTTGAAACGTTTAATTATTTTAATAGAGAACCACTCAACTCGGTCATCACTTGACTTTCTTTTGCGTAAGAGCACACGTCGCTCTGAGGACACATCACCGCATAGCTCACTTAACGGGCTCCCGACCCGTGAAGAGTCCCTGCCTGAGACACGGTAGCTTTCCATTCCCTTCGATCCCGAGCACACTGCTTCCAGTTGTCCAGACCAAGCGCTCTGGCATCCGCGATAGCTTGTCTTGAAAACGGAGGTTCGGTCTTCCTTGTCGTCTCGAACCTGGGGGTTGTGAGTCGAAGATCCTCTTTGCTGGAGGATTATTGTCCATTCGCTCGATGTGGCCGAGCCAGTGTAGTCGACGTATTTTGGCTTTTTGGACTACATCCACATCTTGGTACAGCTCTGCTCACTCTTCTATTTTTTCTGTATCAATCCTTAACTTATGATCCCAGCAATTCAATCCTATGCGTGCAGACGTCTTATCTACTTGCCAGTCCGACTAGTTTCGCGCTTGACTTTGAATTATTTAAGGAAATTCAAACTAGTCCCGCATTGTATACTTACCTACGCAATTATTTAAGTCAAGTCAGTGGTGTACCACCCTTCTACTTACAACCGTCATACCTCGCATGGTTCTCAGTTTACTCCTTAGCCACAAAGTAGAATTCAGAATCAGTTTTCATTGAAATTTCTTTTCCTCCAATAATTCTCTTAATTGTATTTTTGTTTATAGCCTTTAACAACAAAAAGAACGTGTCCTCCAGCAAGAATGCTCCTAGTTTAGCTGACATACAACGAGCAGCCGAAATGCAACGACAGTATTTGCTCGAAATGATCCCACCACAGGCGCCTGGACCGAGCAACAGTCGTCAAAACAACTGGAAGACCTAAAAGAAAAACCCGCTAAATCAAAATGACACAAATCCAGCACAACCTCTAACCGTATTAATATACAAAAGCAATGGACATTTCGAAAGGACTAACAAAACAGCGGGAAACTGTTTTCAAATAATTAACATCAACAAGAAAATATATATATTTAAGTTTTTCATTAAACATTACAACTGATATGCAAGAAAAAGAACAACAACAAATGCAATGAATTTATATATTAACTAACCATACATACATATAATTTCTCTAAGAGTGGAAGTTGTGTCTCTTCTTCGTTTGGTTTAAACTTAATTTTTCCATTTAAACCGAAAAAATTAACATAAAATAGCTCAATTCAGACGCAAAACCATACTATAAATACACAAACAAATGCAAGTGAACATTAAGTTTTCTACGTAATGTAATAATATTGATAGAATTTTATATTTATATCTAAATGTATCGATATGTATGAATGAATTAAAAGGATTTTTTCAAAATGATTTTTGTCGAAAAACAATTAAAACAAAAAAAAAAAAAACAAAACAAAACAAGAAAATTAAGCATAAACTTAGTTGATAAATAATTTTAGAAAATAAACAATACTTGCACTGTAATTATTATT
The DNA here is from genome assembly GCA_963583995.1 of Xylota segnis. Lineage (NCBI taxonomy): Eukaryota > Metazoa > Arthropoda > Insecta > Diptera > Syrphidae > Xylota > Xylota segnis. The sequence goes on along the minus strand of OY757238.1, from coordinate 55,182,031 downwards.
ATTATTATTATTTTAAATTCTACTTATTAGTATTTATTTACAAAACAAAAAAAACATAAGAAAATAAACAAATATTATCCACACAACCATAAACTGACTAAAATCAAATTTACAATAGGAACTGCAACTTTCACAGGCTAATTAAACAACAACAACAACAATAACAAATAAACAACAAATGGAAAAAAATGATAAATTGAAAAACAAAACAAAAACAAAACAAAAAACAAACTTAGTTAATATTAGTTACGTTTTTCATTACAATGTAATTGTTATTTCTTTTTATGTAAATTATTACAATTTATTATTAAATACTTAGTACGATAAATAATTTTCTTAAACAAAAATAATAATAAAAAAAAAAAAAAGTTTTTGCTTCTTGATCGTACAAATTAATTTTTAATTCTAACAATAGACAAATGTTTTATTTTTAATTTAAAATAGCGACATTAATTTAAATAAAATAAATTTTTACCCAATAAAATAATAAAAAAAAAACAAAAAAACAAAACAAACACCCATACACAAGTCCAACAATACAATCTAATAGATTTTTTTTTTTTTTTAGAGAAAGATAATAACACAAAACATATGAAATATTCAAATCCATGTATTAAAAAACAAAAAAAAACAAAACAGTGAAACAATTGTTTCTTCATTTTTAAAAAAAAAATTTATAATAGATACCACCACTTTTCCTCTTTACTACCTAAATGAATAGAAAAACAAAAGAAAATAGTTTTTGTGTTTTCAGGAAAACATAAATGAATTGATGATGATATGCCTTAATTTTTGTTTTTTTTTTGTTTTCATTTTTATGTTTCGTTAACTGCCTGTTATGTTAAATGAATGAAAAATTAAATTAAATTTAGATTATATTTTGAGTTATTACTTTTTTTTTGTATTTTTATGATGATAACAAAAAAAAATTACAATGAATGGTTTTTTTTTTATATGCCATTGGCGATATATATTGAAAAGAAATATATTTTAATGTTTATTTTCTTAATTATAATTTAGTCTTAGAGTAGTAGTTCTTTTTTTTAAATGTAAATAAGTAAATACCGGTGTTTAAAATAATAATAAATATAAAGAAATTTATTAAAATTGATTTTTGTTTTATTTTTAGTTTTGTTTGTTGTCTTCTATGATTTATTGCTTACAGAGGAAGATACTGAATTCTTCTCTTCTCCTTGGCAATTGTGAAAAAAATTTCTGTTTTCTGGTTGTATGTTTTCTTATATTAAATTGACTTTGAGTTCAAAGGCGTCTCTCTAAGTCGTGTCACACAGCTCAAAGCACAAGATGTTCGATGAGATTTGTACTACACAGTGACTACACAGAAAAGAGTGAATTGGATACCAGATACCAGATACCAGCAGAGTGAAACTCATCGCTCATGACACGACCTAGAGATGTACCTCTCCAAAAGTAGCTTACCAACGGACATAGTGTTTTCCTCTGATTATACCTAATTTTTTTTAAATCCATCAAACAATATTTTTCCTTTCAATAACAAAAAGAAGAAAAAAATAAAAAACAAGAAAACGCTGTAAGGTTGTTAAGCTTTTTTATAAAATAAAGTAAAGAAAAAGAAAATAGTATTAATTGCAAATGATATATCAATTCTGTTCTTTATTAAAATAATAATTTTATTAAAAAAAAAAAATTAAAAGTCAGTAGAAATACGTAATTGAAAAAAATAATAATATAAACGTTGTTTAATGTGTCAATTATATAACAAATAGAATGAATGATAAAACCAAAGTAAATAGAAGAAGTTACTCCATTAAGTTTTTTCTAATACGTAAAATCTACAGTAAAGTATATAACCGTATCCTCCAACAATCAAACTAACGTTTTAATTATGCTTATTTCGACTTTGAACTTAAACACTTTATCAAAAGGGCTGACTTGAAACGAAATTGACTTCCTTACTTTAAAACACGCTTTGCATATCATTTAAAACATCTCCAACATCTAGTGGTTAGTGCGTTGGACTACGGAACAAGGGGTTTCAGGTTCAATCCCTAGATTGAAACCCACCTCTCGCAAGTGTCTGACAAATATCCGAGAGGACAACTATCATGAGAAAGTAACTCATATAACAAATTGCCCTTTGGATACGGCATTAACAGAAGACGCCTTCCATTCGTGTAAAGAATATAACACAGAAGAATATAACACAGGCCGTGGGTCCCAAAGACCTGTCGCGTCAAATTTGCTTTTAAAATCAAGTCGATCGCGCAGTTGGGTTAAGAAGTCAAGCTATCATAAATACATGCCTGAGGAACTCCCATAAAAGTTACTGAAACCTAAACATTTTCCTATAAAATGTGAATATTTTAGTCGATTACGAGTTATGTATATCCATCGCGACGTGTAGTTCTTTGTGAAGTTGCTGTAATATGCTTTGCATTCCCCTTATCAAGTTGAACAAACAATTTGACGATGTATTTTTGTTTGAGAGTCTACATTCTTCCTTACTGCTTAGCATTGTTTCTACATTGTATAAGAGATTGTGGTTTTATTCAGCATATTCACTGAATCAAAGTTTGACCGTAGTCTCAGCACAGGATCGGCAACAAGGTTTTATTAGTGGAGTTTACGTTTGACTAAAAGGTGGATAAACTCCTCAGGCACCTCCAAGTTGAAACTTTAGTTCAGACAATTTCTAAAACTGATCGATTAAGTGACTCTCTCTATGGTTGACTCACTCACTAAGCCAATGCTAACTATTATCTTGTGTACACATCACCAGAAAATAGATAACTCTCCACTATAGACTATTTTCACTTGCCCCTTGAAATTTCAAAATCCTTCAAGAATCTTCAATATATCTTTGGGTCTTCATAAGTTGTCTTAAGACCTAAAGATGGAAGAGAATTCTTACAATGAAGTTGATGCAATGTGTCTCTTCTCCTGTCTCTTATACGTAATTAGAAAGATAAATTCATTTTGTTTCCAATAGTACATTATTCCCGAAATGGAACTTCATTTCTTAGTCACTTGGGTTGATCGTTAACCAGTTGTTTTTGATTGATTAAGTATCTCTCTATGTGAGCCATCAGTCACCTTTCTTTTTCTCCACTCATTGTCCATGAAGACGGGACCGAATGGGAACGGGGACGCAATGTGCATCCATCCTACATCGTCTTGATAGCATCCTTATCTACATATGTACATGCGACAAAATATCTGGCAAACAATCGTAAGCATTTCAAATGTCTTCAGAATAGAGTCTGTACACGCTCAATGCGTCCTTATTTTTGTTTCATAAGTAACAACGGAACCGTGACTTTAAACAAAACCGCGAAGACCTACTGGGAGGTTGCCGAGTCCTTTAAAGCGGCAGCGAACTTCTACGACCGTCTTTTACCACAAAGCCCATTCAATGTTTTGCCTGTAGCCTTCATTTTCATTTTGTATTCTTCTTGCAATTGTAGTCGATATTTCTCAAACCCGGTAGCAAAATCTAAAACGGTGTTATCGCCTTTCTTCCGCCTTTTACCAAGTATCTCGTTTCGCCATAGATTACGTTATAAAACCATTATACATTGGAGAAACCAAAACAAAACAAAAATTCATAAAACTTTATCCTCAACTTAAAAATAATCAAAAACCAAAAACATAAGAAATTTATATAAATTAGATCTTAACTAAAGCAAAACAGAAAAACAAAATGAATTACATTTTAAAGTAAAAGTACCTATAAGCCATATTTCATTAGACCGCATATTAAATTGTAAATATGCTCAAATTCAAAACATTCATTTTTAGATTTGAAACTAATTTTAAATAAGTTATTAAAGTGAAAAACAAAAAAATAAAAAAAAAATACATGTAAATTCTTAAATGCGAAGTTTATTTAAGTAAAAAAATTTAAGATTTATATAAAGATTAAAAAACCAAAAACAAAAAACGAAAAAGCATCGAAATGTAAATAAACTATTTTGTATTTTGACTGAGACGAATATTTTGAAACAAAATTTATAAAAACAAAAAGAAAATTCAAAAAAAAAATTCTTATTATGACGCAAAAGTAATTTTTGAAACCCAAACAAAGAAAAAAACATACAAGTATATCGTATAAGAGAAACAAACAAAAACAGAAAAAAAAAATATATATGTATATTTAATTTTGATTTTTAGGCCCTAATGGAAAAATATTTTTGGATAAAATTGAAATTAAAATTCAGGAATGTTGGTGGTTGGATTAAGAAAATGAATCAATCTGCGGAAACGATGGAAAATTTTGTGATCATGTAATTTAGGCAAAAATAAACAAAAATTTAACAAAAAAAAAAAAACATAAAAATTGAAAATTAAGTATTGAAACTGTTTGCAATAATTAAAAATTAAAAAAAAAATTCTACTCTTTCTTTGTGTCGTTCAATTTTATTTTCAAAATTTTCCTTTAATCAGTAATTATTTAAGTTAAGATAGAACAATTTATGTTAAACATAATTGCATTGTATTATTTTGAAATCTCATTGAATACACAAATAGCGTTATCATTATCGACATTAAATTAATATTAATGTTTAACTTAAAATTAATATATATATAAAACAAGAAACAAAAAAAAAAGACATTAAATAGTAAAACAACTACAAACATCTCTGTGTGCTATTTTAAATTTAATTGTAGATGTTATTGTACATCATCAAAATAAATAAATAAAAAATGAAGTGAATGGATATTAAAAAAAGAAATTAATAAACTCAATTTTTTTGATTTAAATCGGTTTGTGTGTTTAGCAGTACATCGTTCAAATGTGAGGATGTTTGATGGAGGTAAGGTATGAAGGAAAAGTGGGCAACGATGCAGATCTGGAAAGAAGCAAACGAAGGAAGGAAGCTGCTTCCAAAATATGGGTCTAGAAAAGTAAGTAATTCAGGAAGAATAGAAAATCAGGATGAAGAACAGTTCTTCAAGAGTCTTTTGCTTCTGGTAGGAGTGAAAAAAATAAATACTTGGCGCAACAGGTCGAGGGGACCGAGGCCTAGCTTCTCACAACCATTCGTGTTGTACGTGTTATATTCTGTTTGATATGTGTCCGTAGGGCAATTTGTTATTTGAGAAGCTTTCTCGGGACATTTGTACTCTGTTGATGTCTGTTAGACGCTCGGGAGGGATGGGGCCATGAAAAACTTTTAAGGTGTTCCGACTGGGATTCGAATCTCGAACCTGTTACTCCATAGTCCGACGCACTAACCACTAAGCCACGGCGCCTTACAGTAAGGAAGTAAAAACTGCAAACTGCGAAAATAATAACTCTGAGAAACTTTTGTTTTGAGGACGCTGTGTGACCGTCTATAATTGTAAACGACAGTCTTTTTTCAGTCTAGTAATGTCCTTTTTAGGTTGATATTGTTGTTAGCTCCTGACTAGATCGATATCCTAAGCAATTTAGATCATGATTGTATGTTATTCCTTGCGAAGACGTTGCTGAATATTACTAGAAATTTTTTCTGTGAAAAACAACTAAACAACCCAATTGTAAGTCCAAGTCATTTAAAAAATATAGTGGTGTGTATGAAAACTTTTACATACATTTACCACACCCAGTTTCGTCTTCTCGTTTCCTGGAACACCTTCATGATCAGAGATTCAGTTCTATCTCGTGATTAAGCTCCTATACCTTCCTAGCGGTTGATGAAAAAGTGTTATTCTCTCGTGGTATGGATTGGTCTCATCGCAATTTTATGGGAAATATCGCTGACTATTGAAAGTGTGCCAGATTTGGAATAAGTAGCACGACGAAGTGCATGATCAGGTGGAAGCAAGTTTATACATAAACGAAGCTGTCAATACCCTGCCCATATGTATTTTTAGGATAGGACCCTTATTTGTTAGGGCCTCGAGTGGTGCATTGATGACGTGGTTTTTATTGAGGTCCGATGCACGCAGGGCTATCGGTGATGCATATCATTATTACGGCTAAAGCAGTCAGTTCTTTATTAAAACTTAACAAATCTGGGAAAAGGTATGAGTAGTATTTAACCCTATCGTTAAAAAAATCTGTTTTTCTAAGGACTTGCACTTCCAATGTCTATATATTTTGTGTTACAAGTAGTAAGTGCTAAATGTAAATGCTAAATGTAAGTATTTCGGGTTCTTTAATGCTGAAATAAACCTTTTTCTAGCTCAAAACTCAAAAGATACATCTGGTAGGTAGGTATATTGCAAGATAAGATTTAGATTTATGTATTAGTGTCTAAACCAGTGGAAATAGGGTCTTACAGAGCGAAACTAGAGTTAGATTTCCTCCTAGATCCTGGCATTAGAACTTGAAGCGAAAAGGTTATCTATTCTGGTCTCAAACCTTGTTCCGAACTTAAATACCATGTTCTCTTTATCATGGTCTTTATCAGATCATCAACAGATATAGTTTTAAGTGACATACTTACTTAAATTCGAATAGACTCGTGCTATTCAGTTAAAAAATAAATTTAGTCAAATTCGACAATCAAAATCTTTTACCGACAACTTTCGCTATTGTGAATTGTCAACTTGAACATTTGACAGTTCGTCAAACAAACCTCTCCTGACAGTGTCCAAGTGTATCTGTATAAAAGTTGCCAATTGTTTTGTAAATATTTTAAATGTCGATTGTTAAAAATTCATAGCCCATTCCATAGTATTAAATAGATAAGCAAAATGTTTTAATTAATCTCTAGCGAACGGAATAAACTTCGACAGCGAGAATTTCACACGTACGCTGTCGAAATTGGTGTGTTTTGTGCTCGTTCTCTTTCGTCACTCTTGTCATCGTACATTTCTCAATTATTAAACTGCACACAATCGTGGGAAAAGAAAGAAGAAAAATGCCTCGCCACCATCGTCGAAAGACCACTCGATGGATAAACGAGGATTGTATGCAAGCAGCAGTTCAGGATATTTGTAATGGGACCGAAACTCCATCAACTGCGGCGCGAAAGTATGGCCTCAAGCGAACTACAATCATCTATCGTGTTGAAAGGAAACAAAAAATGGAACTTGCTCGCGGAAAGAACCAGGAAGCAAAGCAAGCACCGCAACCACTGCTGGCGGAAATATTCACCGAGAAGCAGGAGAAAGAGCTCATGGAGTTTCTAAATCGTTACACGTACTTGCCGTACGACACGAGTAGTAGTTATCAAGCTGCCAGACAGCTTGTATATCAATTCGTCAAGTCACATGATATTAAGCATCCAAAGACGTGGGATATAGAACAACAGGCTGGTGTCGATTGGCTGAAGGGATTCATTCTGCGAAATCCTCAAACAAACCTAAAGAAACCAGCGGGGAGTCCGAAAAAGTCCGACGACGATGAGGAGAGCTTAAGCGATTTGGATGTAAAGTTACCTTTCGTTACACAAATTGATAAGACTGACTTCAAAGCAACGCCTATAGCCGAGCTGGTCCCGGTGAGTGGTGCAAATCAGACTTTTCAATATTTACTTATTTATTTATTTATCCTTCCATTTAGGAAACGATTTGTAAAAAGATACCCCTCTCCGAACCCAGTCTAGGATCAGACATCTCACACACTTATTCGTATTCGCATTTTATGGATACAAATCCACTTCGACCGCATCAACAGCATCAGCCTAAACTCGGTTCATGTGAGGACGCTGAAGATGAATCTGAACTTGAGCTTGAGCTTGAACCCGAATGTGATATCATCTTTCCCATAGTAAGTATAAAACAAGAATCTGAAACGAATACAGATGATCCGACAGCGAAAGATGAGCTGGAAAGTAAACCGGAAATTTCGAAATTAGACACAATACCTGCGGACGATAATGTTTTCAATAGCTTTGGCAGGAACATTGCATTCCAAGTTAAAGAGTTATACAGACTCAATCGACTAGATGCGTACGAGCTTATGCATGAAGTCCAATCAACGGTCAATAGACGATTGACCAATAAGCTAAGACTGACGAGCAGAGAGGAGAATAGTATAAGAACTTCTGCTATGCTTTTACCGAGAGTTATACATATTGACGATGACGATGATGTCTAGTGGTTGTACGCTTTAAAGTGGAGAGAAAAACAACAATTTATTTTCCAGGCAATAACTATGCATACCTACGTACATTATTAATATGCAGTGCATGTTGTTAAACCAGTGAAAGGCAGAAAGTTTAATAAAAAGAAAATATCCCCCCAACAATAAATATATTTCAATCAATTCGTTCGGTTTAAAGTGGAACAGTTCGGTTTGGCGAAAGAGCTGGGCTTGAAAGCCCCTACATACATATATTTTCAAATGGTGGACAATGAGTGTGAAACTAAAAGAGACATTCATCTTCGTTTGATGCAAGATCCCGTGCGTGATGAGGTGTAAACTTGTACAAGAATTCTCTGAGGATTAAAAGCCGTGGGGTCTTAGGCAGAGGCTTCACGGGTAGGATCCCGTTCAGTAAGTATACAAACACATGCAAATTAACAAAGCCTGCTAGCTTGTCCCAGTTTCCTTTCTCCGGTTCATATGTATCTTTCAACTGCGTGGCATGAGTAATAAAAGTTGGCATGGTTTGCGTCGCTCTGTCCACGGTGGACAATAGAAAGTACTGTCGTTCCCGATCCTGTCTGTAGCATCCGTGGCCCATTATCCCTGCTCGATGTATAATTTCAGGTGTCCCTGTTGCCGATTCACTACTCTCCTACCGCTGATGAGTATCACTTTTCGGTCTTGTTCTTTCCGTCAGCTATTTGCATACGGCCCTCCTAGATTCAAAGGTGTTCTCTCTCCTCTAGCCAATGTCATGAGTGGAACGAATTATTTAGGGTGTCGTAGAGATATCTTCAACAATAAAGGACCCAGGAGGGAGCCTTGCGGGATGCCTTTTGTAATGACTTGGAGTATTTCACTTCCGTCCTGTCCCATTGTAGAGTAGCAAGTGACTTTTAACTCCCACTTGTCTCAATCAAAGCAGGTGGAATTCCAATGTTTTTAGCCAGAAAAACCCATTTCCACTTCTCCAAATATAAACAAATTCAACAGAAAAAAAACATGAACATCTATTCCACATTATATTTAAATTATACACACACAAACAAATAGGCATAAGCTACTTTAAACAACAATCAAATGCACGTAATAAAAGGTTAAAAGTTTATCGCTGGTTGTGGATTTTCATTGAACACTTTGTTTCGATGTCCGTCTCTCGATGTCCGTGCCAGTTGTTGTCCCCTATTACAATTTACGCACTTGCAATTATGTTCTAAGTGAATACCACCTGCAATCCAATTCTGTAATCAGCTCCTGCCAATGTACGTCCACAAACCAATGAAATTAAACAAGTAGAAGGATCATTTCTTGCGATAATCATGTCGCAAGTGAAATGATGCAGAATATTTTGTATTACCCGGTGACATCGAATTCGAACGATGGACAACCCTGGCGGTGCCATCGATTTGTGTATTCCTATCTTGACTCTTCCATAGTTTAGCAACGGCTTCTGCAACTAATTCTGTTCCGTCGTCATCGTGTTCTGCCGATACCGTGAAATCAAACTGCCTCTTATGACGAATGGCGACTTTAGTTTGAGGCAAACACCAGCCCAATGTGAATAAAATCAGAAAGACCAACAAAACGAGATGTTTCTCTCGGTTGAACAACATTTCGGAAGACTTGTACGTTACAAAGATTAAAAGTGTACTGAGACCAATTTCAAAGTAGAGATCACTTTGAGAAGATAAGAGCGAGAGCTTGGAAAGAAACAACATCTTTGCAACTTCATCTGAGCTTTTTTTTTTTTTATTCAGTTTCAATGATGCTAACGAAGACGAAATAAATTAACAAAGCGTTTAGATTTGTGGATCCTTAATCTGAGCTGGTGGCCATTCCCATTGTTTCGCTGGTGCTGGCTTGAGTAGTGATTCCCATGGCTTCCAACCGAGCATTTTACGGACGAGAATCAGTTCGTTTTCGGCTTGTACAATCAATTCTTCCACTTGGCCACAACCGATTGCGTTTTCTATGGCTGTAATGTCCTTAGTCTAGTCGAAGAGACATATGAAAACGTTTCGTGGAAGTAGTATAGATAGTTCACTTACTTTGTTAACTATGTTTGCGCGTTCTGTGATGATCTTTTCGGTGTACTTCCGATAGGCGGCATCCGATGGAATCTTGGTAAGAGCACGCTGGATCTTTCCATACAAAACAGAGAGTGTATGATGGGGATTGGTTGCTACGGCCAATCCGGTCAATCCAGTGGACTTGAAATGGGAAAGAAAATCATTTGAATCGAATGGAACTGCCTTGTTTTGATGCATAAAGGTTAGGACTCTCTGTGACATAACATCAACAGTGATTTACAACAGCGGGATTAAAGGTACTTAAGTGTTGTTGAAGTAAAGAATAAGTTGGTAGAGCTTGGGGTGAACTTACTGCTTTGATAACCCTTGCCATTTCGCGTGCTAGATTTTAGTTAGTTGAACAAAATCCTCTATAATATTCCGAATTCCACAAACCACAAATTTTCCAACTTGCTTACTCTGACGTTTGGGGAGCTGTCAAATGCCATCGATTTTAGGTGATGCCAAGATTCGTCGGAATTTAAACGAGTGAAAGCAGAAGTCATTGTTCAATGATTTCTGAGTGAAAGTGTGAATTCTTCTAAAACTAAAAATTACTTTTGCAGAGCAATGTTTATTTGGATAGTTTTCTACTAGACCTCCATAATTGAACCTAAAATGCGTATTGTGGCTGAGTGGCCAGATTGTAATATATAGTCTGAGTCCCTGCGTCCCACTGATTCCTTAATGTAAACCTGAAGACCGTAAAGAATGCGCAGTACAGAGAGTTGTTTGTTGAACCTGGAGCTGGTGTGTCTTGATGACCTGTTTCATGGGTCACCAACTGAAAGCTGCACCCTTGAATCCAACTTGACTTGGTTTATTCTATTTTCAATCCATTCACGAAGTTGTGGTAAACCCAAAGTTCGCTTGCTTAATAGAACCTATACCAGAATAGCCCAAACACCTTGTAATGCCTTGTTCAATCGTTCTTGCCGTTGAACGGCATCTACTAAGACCATATTGGCGGTAGTCGTGCAACGTGTTTCTTAAAGCGTAATGATTTTCAGCACATAATTGCTTGTCTTTCTAGGATAACCTGGAATCCTTATAGGCTGCCCACACCATCTAAGCTGTTGCCGAAGGTAAGTCGTCGCTCCTGTTGAAGTATTGAAACCAATTCGGGTTTTGAGCTTTGAAGATGTGGAGAAAATAAATTCGAGTGCTAAATCTCGGACTATTCGATTTTCTCGGATAAATAGTGAAATTCTTTGGAAACTGTTGACTCAAATCAGACTTAACAAACAAAGATCATCCATAAATCCAACCGAGGACCAAAGATGTAGAGATGTAGAGATAATTGATGTCTTTATGTGGCTTTCTACGTTGAAAATAACGATGGACTAAGCTTACACAATCTCGTTGCTTATAAAAAATTCCTTGACGCAACAGGTCAATGGGACCCAGCACCTTTTGCGTTGTGCGTGTTATGTATATTCTTTACACGAATGGAAGGGGCCTACTGTTTAATGCCGTGTCCAAAGGCCAATTTCTTATTTAAGAAGCTATCTCAGGACAGTTGTACTCTCGGTGTTCTGCTTTAGGTGTTCTGACCTTGCTGCAGAGTTGCCCACGTTGCTTAATTACATCAATATTCCACAAATCCGAAACTATTTAGCTATCTGCTTCCTTGTTCGTTTGTTTCCATATCCGCGAGTGCAGTTTAGTTACTGCAGTCTTCTCCATCGATCCGAAAGGAAGACGAGTTTCATTGACTTTGCTATGAATGTGGAAGATTCGGTACTGTTGTTCGAAAGACTGTTTTGCAAGGAAAACCATAGGCATGGATACATGTTAAAGTTATTGTTTTATATTTCACAAATATAATACACCGAGTTCCAAGCAGTTCAAGTTAAAACTTAAAATTACTTTCATGTTGAGAGGAACAATCTAGTTACAAAATTCATTACAAAATACGTTATCAAAGTATAAAACGAACAATATGTATCCGATGTTTTCGATTAAAACAAAAATAAGACACGTGATACAACAAAACAACAAAAAAAAAAAGACCTCGGAAGATACAATGCTCAAGTTATGCCTTATCAACGAAAAATTACAAAAAAAAAAAAGTGCATACATACACTTTTAGCTTTGGAAAGTTTTTGGAAGGAAACTTAAAATTCTGTTCCACAGTTCGAGCAGCGTTTGTTTTTCATAGCCAAGCAGCACAGTATGCCAACTGGGAAGAAGAAGATCGCACAAAACAAGCCCAAGCACGAATAGGAATCCTCAAGGAATCCAATACGACAGCTGGGGCAACCTCCAATCACAATTATTTCTGTAGGCACGGCTACAGTCACGGTTGGAGTTCCTTCGATAGTGCCATATGAAGGTACATAGCCAGGAACAGGTTGACCAATTGGTGGAGGTGCTGTTGGCTGGTATGTTCCCTGATAAGCGCCTACATTTGGATAGATACCTAAACGTAATGGAATAAATAAATACTACGTCAGAGTAATTACACCAATTAACCTACCAACTGGGGGCGGATTGGCTGACGTTGGCGAGTTGATAGCCTCCGTGTAGGACGGAGGATGGTCGATTACTTCTTTGGACATACTCCTGGGTATCTGGAATGTGTTTTTCTTGTTTTTACCCGATTAGAAGGCCTATTATCAGGAAGGAAGTGAATTTAGTGAAAACTTGCTGATATGAGTCACTTTGCCCTCTGCAATTTAGCACTTGTTTGTTTTCTACTGTTTTCTAATCTCCTTTTTGTTTTGAAAATGACAGTGCAGCTGACTTGTGGAAGTATTCAGAGATTTGGAGGTCGGTATGGAGGTGGTGCTGATGCTGCGAGCACGAGATGCCATTGAAGTGTAGGGAAGGGGCAAACAAATGTAGATTATATCTGGTTTAGATGCAGTTCGGCAGTAAATCTTGCTTTGTTCGACATGATGGAATGGAACACTTAGGTTCTTAGAATTCAAGGCTTTCGAGAATGAGCCTGTCAGCCAAACCTGTCCAGTATGGTCAGTTATAGGAGTGTAAGATCCCGCGTCTTAAAGAGTCTTAAAAGGCTTTGAAAACATAGTACTTAGAAGGTGATGTTCTCGTACGCCGTGTTTTCCTCATCATCTTTTGAATCGTATTCCAATTGAGCGGGGTGACGTGAGAACGAGGCTGGGACTTTTGGTGTAGCTATGGATTTGTCAGTCCTTATCGAATGCACTTACGCAGACAGGAAAGAACGTGGGTCTTCATACATAAGCATAGAGCTAGACTGTCGTTGAGGAATCTATATTCGTGGCGAGGAGTTGCTAAGAACTTGATTGATCTGTGATTGACGGGTGCGGGGCCATGTGACGTTCAAGTCGTGGATGAGTACAAATCAATCCATAAGTTGTGAACTACTCCAATAGAATCTCCCGAGGAAACCGTCTTGGAATCTTGCCTGGTAGACCCCTGAACTGCATTACCACCCGCGAAACGGTATAAATCTATACCAAAGTGCTGCCAATCCATAGACACGGAAAACTATACGTCAAAAAAACATTTTTTTTAATGTTTTTGTTTGTCATCAACTTCCCAGGAATCACAGCAGCAGCTTTTCACGTAAAAGAAAATCCATTCACAAGACTTTCCAAATATTCTTTTGCGAAATTTCTCTCCAGTTGGAAAAACAATAAACAAAACAAACTCTCGTCAAATATGGCAAAAATGGCATTTCAACACCAGGCCGGCACGGCAATGGAGTGCTTAAGCGTAAGTAGCCCACCAGTCACGGCGAAAGACAAATACGACGGAAGGTGTAATCCCATCAAAATTTGAGCTCCGCCCAACCATGAAAAATCATCACACAAAAGTGCTAATTGTCCAGATTGTGAATTTGTATTGAATTTTCTTTCCAACAGATCCCGATAACCTTGCACAAGGAGGTCGACTACGATCAAGAAGGTCGTGAGATACTCAAGTGTGGCTTCAAAATAGGCGGTGGCATTGATCAGGATTACAAAAAGAGTCCACAGGGCTACACCGATTATGTGAGTTGTCTATTCTGATAGTGCCGATGACATCGGTAACATATTCCCCCCCTTACAGGGCATCTATGTGACCGAAGTACACGAAGGTAGTCCAGCTGCGCGTGCCGGCCTACGGATTCATGATAAAATCCTACAATGCAATGGCTATGACTTCACGATGGTAACCCATAAAAAGGCGGTGAGTTACATTCGCAAGAATCCTGTTCTCAATATGCTGGTGGCCCGCAAAGGTGTCACATCAACGTAATTTACTCAACTCCCCCAACTACCCCCGTCCCCAACTGTGTGTCTGGGTCAAGCCACTTTGAATTGATGCTTCGCATATCTATCGTATGACAAAACATTGATATTACCTAAACTAGATTTCACGCTTTTGGCATTAACTATATCTGTAGGCAAAATTTGTTAAAAAAAAAAAAAAAGAAAAAACTGAAAACACAAAACGGTTGTTAAATATTTATCATTTCGTAGTATCGTGTACCACACTTATTGAACTCAATCCACACTCGGTAGGCTCTTAAACAGAAAACAATATATTATGAATGAAACTGCCAAACTCTCATACAATCAAATATGTTTAAGAAGACAGAAGACAGAAGAAGTAATAATTTTAAGCGTAAACGGAATAAATTAATGAAAAATATATAAGTACATACAGTAATTATGAAAGCTTTTTATATACAACAACAAACATATTAACGTAATTGAATAGTATTTCAGAATTAATTAAGACGGAAAGAATGTTTTTAGAGAAAGAAAATGAAAATGAATACCACAAAGGATCATTCCAAATATATTTCATAGTTTTTTTGTTTGTGATAAGAAATACATTTTTTTGTTTGTTACTTTTACATGACATCTTTTAAATAAATGTTTGTATTAAAATATTATTTTTTTTTTTTTTTTTTAATGAACTGCTACTGTAGCTACATCTGTATCCTCTTGCGGTTGTACTATTCCCCTTTTTTAGTTGCCGTGGTTCATCTGGTATCCCAAAGTGTTCTGCCATTCTCGGTGAACAGATTCCATTGCACGGCGTCGTTAGCTATAGCATTTGTCTTTGAATGGTTGTTCAGATGTTGTTTAGACACCTGTTTAGAGCACGCTTGGAGCTTTCTCGTGATGTTTGTGAACATTCTACGTGCTGCATCCAATGTCGTTACTCAGCGTCGTTACGTTGTCATTTTTTAATTTAATTTAATTTTTGTGGGGGCAAAAGCCCCCATTTACTTCGGCTTAATACAAGCTAAAACTAAGACTTACGACTAACTTAAAACTATTGCTTAAAACTAAGAAGAGAAATGAAGGAGATCGGATTTGAGGCTGGGAGTACTGTGGTCAAAATCGAACTCGGTGGAGTTTGAGTTAACCTTACGCAGCATACGGGAGATAGGTTCATTGGAGCCGTATAAGGTGCGGTGGGTCAGGAGATAGAACAGACGAGGGCATCGAAGAAGATTAAGTTGTAGAGAGATGCGCAATCCAAGGAGCCTGAGAACAGTCGATGAACGAAAAGAATATCTGCAACGTCTCTACGTTTCTCGAGGGGTTTCAGATTAATGAGGTTGTGGCGATCTCGATAGGGAGGCAAGATAAGTGGGTCTTTCCAAGAAAGACCACGAAGGGCAAAACGAAGAAAACGTCGTTGAATGTTCTCAATTCTTGCCACATGCACTTGCTGATAGGGGGACTATACTTGACTGGCGTATTCAAGTAGAGGATAATTTGTCTTAATTTGGATACCATTCGGTTGAGTTCCGAATTCGGTTAACAGAGGAATGGACTATTTTATATGACAGTAAGCATACATTTTTATAAATCACAGAGCGCACCATTTTCGGTTTTTCGTTGACGCAAGGAGGAACCATATCGTTGAAGGAATACAGACTTGAGCTACTGAGGATCGAGAGACAACTTTTCTGAAAGTGCTAAAGATCTGTGTATGACACTTGGAGCCATTGTAGTTAGGTTTGATACTAGATATTAGTTTATATCTTTTTTGAGCAAGGCAAACCAAACAAATGACTCTATGGAACGTCATTGCTTGGCTATAATCCAGAGCGGAGATCTGTTTTCTCGGCAGCAACGGTGTCTTGAAATGCTGTTTCATTTGCTCCTGGATTAGTTTAGGTACAACCGTAGGTACCGGAGGCAGCATGTAAATATTACACCAGTTATCGTACCAGCAACCCTTTCGCCTTCCAAGCCCACTACACCAAGCATTCAAGAACTCCGTGCCTGCACTTTCATGTACTACCGATTTGAAGTTTTTTCTGCTCATTCACTCATTTTTACTGGGAGCGGTGGCCCCTATTCGGGTATTTTTTTTACTTTCGCTTATCTCTATGCGATATCATCTGCAAGTCATGCCCTAAGTCTTTCTGCAGTCGAACGACTATACTTTAAGGAACAGAGGAAGGTAAAATCAGCACTCCATCACGAAATTTATTGTTACCCTACTGGCTCAAGGCATGTTTTAGGCCTCTCAATCATTCGCTATTATGATTTCTTGGAAACACGCAGGAGATGGTTCAAAATAATAAAAGACTAGTCAAACAGCAGGAGAGATAATGATTTGTTTATTCTTTATGTCTAAGGATTCTCAGTTGAATGCCACATAGTATAGGCCCGACGATATTAACTTACAGTTAGTTCTCGTCCTAATTTTTGGTCATACCGGGAGATCATAGCATAAAGGACACAAGATACTCAATAAACTTCAAAGATTTGGTTGTGGAATGCCTACGAGACCCTACGTCGTTAGCCACCATAAAGGAATTTCACCTTATCGTGCCTAATAATGCCAAGAATCCCAAAGAACACAATCAATGGACAGAGACTCAACTAATGCACAAGCATTGAGAGTGTACGATCTAGGATAGAGACACAGATTAAGTTTGAAATGGTTATAACAATCAAGTGGATTCTATAGAAACACTGCTGTGCCCTAAACCTTTCACGGAGGCATTTTCTTCTAATACTTGGTCACGATCTAGGAACAAAAGGAAAAGATGTCTATTGACTTTATGTCAGTCATTCGAAATCACATCTAAACTTTTTTCGTATCAAAATTTTATCAAAATCTTCTGTATAATGATAAGAAGCCTCTCCAAGGTGTGGCAAAGCAATGGATTCTTTCAATTTAACCGTTTTAAGTGGTAAATATCTGGCCTTTAATAAAGATTCCATTAAATTAATTTGCCCATCAATTGTAGTAAGAAAAGTGCTGGTAAAAAGAGTAGTCCCCCTAAAAAGGGTTCTGGCAGCACAAGCGGCGTCAGTGCATCTGTTTTGAAAACATTAGACGTTGAATATGAAAAACTCAAAAAATCCAAATCTAAATCACTTTTAAAGAAGTACCTGACGCCGGAAGTTTTCAAGAAGCTCAGAACGAAACGTACTAAGTCTTCCACACTTTTGGATTGCATTCAATCGGGTTTGAAAAATCATGACTCCGGTTGTGGCGTATACGCTGCGGACGCTGAGGCCTATAAAGTGTTTGCTGACTTATTCGATCCAATAATCAGTGACTATCACTTTGGTTTTAAGAAAACAGATCGCCACCCAGCAAAGGATTTTGGAAATCCATGTAAATTTGGCGATCTGGATCCGCATATAAACTATATCGCTTCCACTCGTATACGTTGTGCACGTTCCGTCAAAGGGTACCCATTCAATCCATGTATGACGAAACAAAATTACGATGATCTAGAGGATTTGGTTCATTGTACCTTGACGGGGCTGGATGATGAATTCAAGGGTACATACTATCCATTGCTTGGCATGAAAAAGTCCATTCAGCAGAAACTGATCGATGATCATTTCTTATTCAAGGAGGGTGATCGCTTCTTGCAAGCCGCTAACGCCAGCCGGTTTTGGCCCACGGGTCGTGGTATTTACCATAATTATGAAAAAACATTCGTGGTGTGGTGTAACGAGGAAGATCATATACGTATTATTTCCATGCAAAGAGGCGGCAATTTCCGCGAGGTGTTCACCCGGCTATTGAGGGGTGTTAACGCGGTTGGGAAAAAAATCGAATTTAGCCACGATGAGCGACTAGGTTTTTTGACATTCTGTCCAACAAACTTGGGTACAACAATTCGCGCCTCGGTGCATATTAGGGTACCTAAATTGGCCTCCAACCCAAAGAAATTTCAGGCGATTGCCGCCAAGTACAAACTGCAAGTTCGTGGAACCCGTGGCGAACATTCGGACGCCGAAGGTGGAATATATGATGTTTCAAATAAACGGCGTATGGGTCTTACGGAATACCAAGCTGTCCGAGAGATATACAAAGGTATCACCGAATTAATTCAGTTAGAGAAAGCCGAGAAGGGACCAGCAAAATCTGCGAAAAAGTCTACATGCTCCAAGACTCCCAAGAAACCACCAAAGACGGACCCTACCAAATACTCTAAGACATGTAGTGCGAAAACTTGTAGCAAATCAGCAAAGAAACCAGCATCGAAGCCACCGGCGAAAAAAGCAAGCTGCAAGAAAGCGGCCAAAAAAGCAGCCCCAGCGAAAAAATCAGCTCCGAAGGCAGCCGCGAAAAAACAAGACTGCAAGAAAGCGGCAAAGAAACAACCACCCCCGAAGGCAGCCCAAAAGAAACCACCACCAAAAGCTACAAAAAAAACTCCTAAAAAGCCCGACCCTAAAGGCAAAAAACCGGGTAAAAAGTAATTATTTTCATTTTGTATTTGGATAAAATTAAAAATAAGAAACATTGTGATTTAAACGTACAAAAAAATGAGAAGTTTGGAATGAGTGTCTATGTTATTAAATGCTTTAAGCCGCCTTATACATAAAACAAGCCCCATTGAGTTTTCCTTAATCAGGTCTTAAGGGTTTCTTTTTTAAATAATCGGCTATAGACTATTAAATCTGTGGCGAAAATAGGACAAGTAAACAGTGTATAAGATCCCAATCTTAAAATGAGAATCTGTTTGAAACTTCCTGGACAGTGCAGGTTCACAAGTCCAACGAAACAGTCTTTTTTGGCACTAGGAAGTAATGAGTCAAAAGACTAGGGCATCCATGAATTTTATCCTTTGTCGTTTCAAGAGAACAATTCTTCGCAAGATATTTCCCAAAGCATTGCTGGATTTTAGACAGGTTAACTACTTGGAGAGGTTGGTTGAGACCCAAGTTCACCTCGAATTGTGGCACGATTAAAAAAATTACGTATTCGCCATCGACCTATATGCCACCCTCCCAGTACTTCACTCCGATCACACAATTCTAATCAGATATTTCGTTTCTGCGCATACTAAGCACAAACGGGCAACGAGTGACAGTTTGTGTCATTGGGACATATTTGTTCGTAAAGGATGCCAAGACGGTCCTGTCCTAGAGACTAACGTTGAGTAACTTACTTTTGTCTGAAATTGAAATTGAAATAAGCGCCACATGCTACAGAGATGGTAAAACAATGGGTCTACTGCGGGACAAATGTACTGGACGTGTGATTTCTCGAAATCGGGCTGCCATTAGCCGCTAAGATCGCGCGATCTAGTACACTTTCTCCTCATAAACCAATTATGTTCAAAATAAAGTTAACGACAATGTTCCCTCAACGATTCATCATCCAATAGAAACTATCAGAGTTGTTATTCGTGAAATACAATCGAATTTATCCAAAAATATGGTGAAAAATGCTATCAAAAGAATGACTGTTTGTTGGCAGAATCGGAGCAAATTTTTGTCAAATTTTGTATTCCATTACTAACTTCAGAGTTCCAAATTTTTTTCCAAAAATATTGCACTTTTCTACAAATTTAAAATGGCACCTCTTGTTGGACGACGCTTTACTTTTTCATGATTGAGTACCAAGTTCACTCATAACTACGAAACTCTAGTACAAAAATATATCAAAAATTCTGTCATAAACATACTCGATATCGAAGTTAATGTTCTTATGAATTTACAGAGTCCACATACTAAGTTTGTGCCTCGAATACACAGAAAACGAATATCTGGCCTGATGTGTGTGATTTAAGGATATTCCCAGATTGTGGGTATCAGGAAGTGTGGGCTATACACTGCCCTTTTTTTCACACATTTTTTGGCTGAAAAATTTTCTGTTTCCTATTTCCATTTCGAGGCTGCAGATAAGCTACTTTGCGCCTCGAATATAGAGAAACAGAATATCCAGCTCGAGATGTGTGAATTAAAGATTTCGCAAGATTGTGGGTGCCTAGTTCTGTGGGCTATACACTGCCCTTTTTCTCACACATTTTTTGGCTGAAAAATTTTCTGATTCCTATTTCCATTTCGAGGCTGCAGATAAGCTACTTTGCGCCTCAAATATACAGAAACAGAATATCCAGCTCGAGATGTGTGAATTAAAGATTTCGCAAGATTGTGGGTGCCTAGTTCTGTGGGCTATACACTGCCCTTTTTCTCATACATTTTTTGGCTGAAAAATTTTCTGTTTTCTATTTCCATTTCGAGGCTGCAGATAAGCTACTTTGCGCCTCGAATATAGAGAAACAGAATATCCAGCTCGAGATGTGTGAATTAAAGATTTCGCAAGATTGTGGGTGCCTAGTTCTGTGGGCTATACACTGCCCTTTTTCTCACACATTTTTTGGCTGAAAAATTTTCTGTTTCCTATTTCCATTTCGAGGCTGCAGAAAAGCTACTTTGCGCCTCAAATATACAGAAACAGAATATCCAGCTCGAGATGTGTGAATTAAAGATTTCACAAGATTGTGGGTGCCTAGTTCTGTGGGCTATACACTCCCCTTTTTCTCACACATTTTTTGGCTGAAAAATTTTCTGTTTCCTATTTCCATTTCGAGGCTGCAGATAAGCTACTTTGCGCCTCGAATATAGAGAAACAGAATATCCAGCTCGAGATGTGTGAATTAAAGATTTCGCAAGATTGTGGGTGCCTAGTTCTGTGGGCTATACACTGCCCTTTTTCTCACACATTTTTTGGCTGAAAAATTTTCTGTTTCCTATTTCCATTTCGAGGCTGCAGATAAGCTACTTTGCGCCTCGAATATACAGAAACAGAATATCCAGCTCGAGATGTGTGAATTAAAGATTTCGCAAGATTGTGGGTGCCTAGTTCTGTGGGCTATACACTGCCCTTTTTCTCACACATTTTTTGGCTGAAAAATTTTCTGTTTCCTATTTCCATTTCGAGGCTGCAGATAAGCTACTTTGCGCCTCAAATATACAGAAACAGAATATCCAGCTCGAGATGTGTGAATTAAAGATTTCACAAGATTGTGGGTGCCTAGTTCTGTGGGTCCCCTTTTCTCCCCCTTTTTCTCACACATTTTCTGGCTGAAAAATTTTCTGTTTCCTATTTCCATTTCGAGGCTGCAGATAAGCTACTTTGCGCCTCGAATATACAGAAACAGAATATCCAGCTCGAGATGTGTGATTAAAAGGTTTCACAAGATTGTGGGTGCCTAGTTCTGTGGGCTATACACTGCCCTTTTTCTCATACATTTTTTGGCTGAAAAATTTTCTGTTTCCTATTTCCATTTCGAGGCTGCAGATAAGCTACTTTGCCCCTCGAATATACAGAAACAGAATATCCAGCTCGAGATGTGTGATTAAAATATTTCACAAGATTGTGGGTGCCTAGTTCTGTGGGCTATACACTGCGCTTTTTCTCACACATTTTTTGGCTGAAAAATTTTCTGTTTTCTATTTCCATTTCGAGGCTGCAGATAAGCTACTTTGCGCCTCGAATATACAGAAACAGAATATCCAGCTCGAGATGTGTGAATTAAAGATTTCACAAGATTGTGGGTGCCTAGTTCTGTGGGCTATACACTGACCTTTTTCTCACACATTTTTTGGCTGAAAAATTTTCTGTTTCCTATTTCCATTTCGAGGCTGCAGATAAGGT
Organism: Xylota segnis; assembly: GCA_963583995.1. Lineage (NCBI taxonomy): Eukaryota > Metazoa > Arthropoda > Insecta > Diptera > Syrphidae > Xylota > Xylota segnis. Next base: position 55,160,098 of record OY757238.1, on the reverse strand, counting down.
ACTTTGCGCCTCGAATATACAGAAACAGAATATCCAGCTCGATAGTTCTGTGGGCTATACACTGCTCTTTTTCTCACACATTTTTTGGCTGAAAAATTTTCTGTTTCTTATTTCCATTTCGAGGCTAGTTTGCGCCTCGAATATACAGAAACAGAATATCTAGCTCGAGATGTGTGAATTAGAGATTTCACAAGATTGTGGGTGCCTAGTTCTGTGGGCTATACACTGCCCTTTTTCTCACACATTTTTTGGCTGAAAAATTTTCTGTTTTCTATTTCCATTTCGAGGCTGCAGATAAGCTACTTTGCGCCTCGAATATACAGAAACAGAATATCCAGCTCGAGATGTGTGAATTAAGGATTTCACAAGATTGTGGGTGCCTAGTTCTGTGGGCTATACACTGACCTTTTTCTCACACATTTTTTGGCTGAAAAATTTTCTGTTTCCTATTTCCATTTCGAGGCTGCAGATAAGGTACTTTGCGCCTCGAATATACAGAAACAGAATATCCAGCTCGATAGTTCTGTGGGCTATACACTGCCCTTTTTCTCACACATTTTTTGGCTGAAAAATTTTCTGTTTCCTATTTCCATTTCGAGGCTGCAGATAAGCTACTTTGCGCCTCGAATATACAGAAACAGAATATCCAGCTCGAGATGTGTAATTAAAAGATTTCACAAAATTGTGGGTGCCTAGTTCTGTGGGCTATACACTGACCTTTTTCTCACACATTTTTTGGCTGAAAAATTTTCTGTTTCCTATTTCCATTTCGAGGCTGCAGATAAGGTACTTTGCGCCTCGAATATACAGAAACAGAATATCCAGCTCGAGATGTGTGAATTAAGGATTTCACAAGATTGTGGGTGCCTAGTTCTGTGGGCTATACACTGACCTTTTTCTCACACATTTTTTGGCTGAAAAATTTTCTGTTTCCTATTTCCATTTCGAGGCTGCAGATAAGGTACTTTGCGCCTCGAATATACAGAAACAGAATATCCAGCTCGATAGTTCTGTGGGCTATACACTGCTCTTTTTCTCACACATTTTTTGGCTGAAAAATTTTCTGTTTCCTATTTCCATTTCGAGGCTGCAGATAAGCTACTTTGCGCCTCGAATATACAGAAACAGAATATCCAGCTCGAGATGTGTAATTAAAAGATTTCACAAGATTGTGGGTGCCTAGTTCTGTGGGCTATACACTGCCCTTTTTCTCACACATATTTTGGCTGAAAAATTTTCTGTTTCCTTTTTCCATTTCGAGGCTGTAGATAAGCTAGTTTGCGCCTCGAATATACAGAAACAGAATATCTAGCTCGAGATGTGTGAATTAGAGATTTCACAAGATTGTGGGTGCCTAGTTCTGTGGGCTATACACTGCCCTTTTTCTCACACATTTTTTGGCTGAAAAATTTTCTGTTTCCTATTTCCATTTCGAGGCTGCAGATAAGCTACTTTGCGCCTCGAATATACAGAAACAGAATATCCAGCTCGAGATGTGTAATTAAAAGATTTCACAAGATTGTGGGTGCCTAGTTCTGTGGGCTATACACTGCCCTTTTTCTCACACATATTTTGGCTGAAAAATTTTCTGTTTCCTTTTTCCATTTCGAGGCTGTAGATAAGCTAGTTTGCGCCTCGAATATACAGAAACAGAATATCCAGCTCGAGATGTGTGAATTAAAGATTTCACAGGATTGTGGGTGCCTAGTTCTGTGGGCTATACACTGCCCTTTTTCTCACACATTTTTTGGCTGAAAAATTTTCTGTTTCCTATTTCCATTTCGAGGCTGCAGATAAGCTACTTAACGCCTCGAATATACACAAACAGAATATCCAGCTCGAGATGTGTGAATTAAAGATTTCACAAGATTGTGGGTGCCTAGTTCTGTGGGCTATACACTGGCCTTTTTCTCACACATTTTTTGGCTGAAAAATTTTCTGTTTCCTATTTCCATTTCGAGGCTGCAGATAAGCTACTTTACGCCTCGAATATACAGAAACAGAATATCTAGCTCGAGATGTGTGATTAAAAGATTTCGCAAGATTGTGGGTGCCTAGTTCTGTGGGCTATACACTGCCCTTTTTCTCACACAATTTTTGGCTGAAAAATTTTCTGTTTCCTATTTCCATTTCGAGGCTGCAGATAAGCTACTTTGCCCCTCGAATATACAGAAACAGAATATCCAGCTCGAGATGTGTGATTAAAATATTTCACAAGATTGTGGGTGCCTAGTTCTGTGGGCTATACACTGCGCTTTTTCTCACACATTTTTTGGCTGAAAAATTTTCTGTTTTCTATTTCCATTTCGAGGCTGCAGATAAGCTACTTTGCGCCTCGAATATACAGAAACAGAATATCCAGCTCGAGATGTGTGAATTAAAGATTTCACAAGATTGTGGGTGCCTAGTTCTGTGGGCTATACACTGCGCTTTTTCTCACACATTTTTTGGCTGAAAAATTTTCTGTTTTCTATTTCCATTTCGAGGCTGCAGATAAGCTACTTTGCGCCTCGAATATACAGAAACAGAATATCCAGCTCGATAGTTCTGTGGGCTATACACTGCCCTTTTTCTCACACATTTTTTGGCTGAAAAATTTTCTGTTTCTTATTTCCATTTCGAGGCTAGTTTGCGCCTCGAATATACAGAAACAGAATATCTAGCTCGAGATGTGTGAATTAGAGATTTCACAAGATTGTGGGTGCCTAGTTCTGTGGCTGAAAAATTTTCTGTTTCCTATTTCCATTTCGAGGCTGCAGATAAGCTACTTTGCGCCTCGAATATACAGAAACAGAATATCCAGCTCGAGATGTGTAATTAAAAGATTTCACAAGATTGTGGGTGCCTAGTTCTGTGGGCTATACACTGCCCTTTTTCTCACACATATTTTGGCTGAAAAATTTTCTGTTTCCTTTTTCCATTTCGAGGCTGTAGATAAGCTAGTTTGCGCCTCGAATATACAGAAACAGAATATCCAGCTCGAGATGTGTGAATTAAAGATTTCACAGGATTGTGGGTGCCTAGTTCTGTGGGCTATACACTGCCCTTTTTCTCACACATTTTTTGGCTGAAAAATTTTCTGTTTCCTATTTCCATTTCGAGGCTGCAGATAAGCTACTTTGCGCCTCAAATATACAGAAACAGAATATCCAGCTCGAGATGTGTGAATTAAAGATTTCACAGGATTGTGGGTGCCTAGTTCTGTGGGCTATACACTGGCCTTTTTCTCACACATTTTTTGGCTGAAAAATTTTCTGTTTCCTATTTCCATTTCGAGGCTGCAGATAAGCTACTTTACGCCTCGAATATACAGAAACAGAATATCCAGCTCGAGATGTGTGAATTAAAGATTTCACAGGATTGTGGGTGCCTAGTTCTGTGGGCTAAACACTGGCCTTTTTCTCACACATTTTTTGGCTGAAAAATTTTCTGTTTCTTATTTCCATTTCGAGGCTAGTTTGCGCCTCGAATATACAGAAACAGAATATCTAGCTCGAGATGTGTGAATTAGAGATTTCACAAGATTGTGGGTGCCTAGTTCTGTGGGCTATACACTGCCCTTTTTCTCACACATTTTTTGGCTGAAAAATTTTCTGTTTCCTATTTCCATTTCGAGGCTGCAGATAAGCTACTTTGCGCCTCGAATATACAGAAACAGAATATCCAGCTCGAGATGTGTAATTAAAAGATTTCACAAGATTGTGGGTGCCTAGTTCTGTGGGCTATACACTGCCCTTTTTCTCACACATATTTTGGCTAAAAAATTTTCTGTTTCCTTTTTCCATTTCGAGGCTGTAGATAAGCTAGTTTGCGCCTCGAATATACAGAAACAGAATATCCAGCTCGAGATGTGTGAATTAAAGATTTCACAGGATTGTGGGTGCCTAGTTCTGTGGGCTATACACTGCCCTTTTTCTCACACATTTTTTGGCTGAAAAATTTTCTGTTTCCTATTTCCATTTCGAGGCTGCAGATAAGCTACTTAACGCCTCGAATATACACAAACAGAATATCCAGCTCGAGATGTGTGAATTAAAGATTTCACAAGATTGTGGGTGCCTAGTTCTGTGGGCTATACACTGGCCTTTTTCTCACACATTTTTTGGCTGAAAAATTTTCTGTTTCCTATTTCCATTTCGAGGCTGCAGATAAGCTACTTTACGCCTCGAATATACAGAAACAGAATATCTAGCTCGAGATGTGTGATTAAAAGATTTCGCAAGATTGTGGGTGCCTAGTTCTGTGGGCTATACACTGCCCTTTTTCTCGCACAATTTTTGGCTGAAAAATTTTCTGTTTCCTATTTCCATTTCGAGGCTGCAGATAAGCTACTTTGCGCCTCGAATATACAGAAACAGAATATCCAGCTCGAGATGTGTGAATTAAGGATTTCACAAGATTGTGGGTGCCTAGTTCTGTGGGCTATACACTGACCTTTTTCTCACACATTTTTTGGCTGAAAAATTTTCTGTTTCCTATTTCCATTTCGAGGCTGCAGATAAGGTACTCTGCGCCTCGAATATACAGAAACAGAATATCCAGCTCGATAGTTCTGTGGGCTATACACTGCCCTTTTTCTCACACATTTTTTGGCTGAAAAATTTTCTGTTTCTTATTTCCATTTCGAGGCTAGTTTGCGCCTCGAATATACAGAAACAGAATATCTAGCTCGAGATGTGTGAATTAGAGATTTCACAAGATTGTGGGTGCCTAGTTCTGTGGGCTATACACTGCCCTTTTTCTCACACATATTTTGGCTGAAAAATTTTCTGTTTCCTTTTTCCATTTCGAGGCTGTAGATAAGCTAGTTTGCGCCTCGAATATACAGAAACAGAATATCCAGCTCGAGATGTGTGAATTAAAGATTTCACAGGATTGTGGGTGCCTAGTTCTGTGGGCTATACACTGCCCTTTTTCTCACACATTTTTTGGCTGAAAAATTTTCTGATTCCTATTTCCATTTCGAGGCTGCAGATAAGCTACTTTGCGCCTCAAATATACAGAAACAGAATATCTAGCTCGAGATGTGTGAATTAGAGATTTCACAAGATTGTGGGTGCCTAGTTCTGTGGGCTATACACTGCCCTTTTTCTCACACATTTTTTGGCTGAAAAATTTTCTGTTTCTTATTTCCTTTTCGAGGCTAGTTTGCGCCTCGAATATACAGAAACAGAATATCTAGCTCGAGATGTGTGAATTAGAGATTTCACAAGATTGTGGGTGCCTAGTTCTGTGGGCTATACACTGCCCTTTTTCTCACACATTTTTTGGCTGAAAAATTTTCTGTTTCCTTTTTCCATTTCGAGGCTGTAGATAAGCTAGTTTGCGCCTCGAATATACAGAAACAGAATATCCAGCTCGAGATGTGTGAATTAAAGATTTCACAGGATTGTGGGTGCCTAGTTCTGTGGGCTATACACTGCCCTTTTTCTCACACATTTTTTGGCTGAAAAATTTTCTGTTTCCTTTTTCCATTTCGAGGCTGTAGATAAGCTAGTTTGCGCCTCGAATATACAGAAACAGAATATCCAGCTCGAGATGTGTGAATTAAAGATTTCACAGGATTGTGGGTGCCTAGTTCTGTGGGCTATACACTGCCCTTTTTCTCACACATTTTTTGGCTGAAAAATTTTCTGTTTCCTATTTCCATTTCGAGGCTGCAGATAAGCTACTTTGCGCCTCGAATATACAGAAACAGAATATCCAGCTCGAGATGTGTAATTAAAAGATTTCACAAGATTGTGGGTGCCTAGTTCTGTGGGCTATACACTGCCCTTTTTCTCACACATTTTTTGGCTGAAAAATTTTCTGTTTCTTATTTCCATTTCGAGGCTAGTTTGCGCCTCGAATATACAGAAACAGAATATCTAGCTCGAGATGTGTGAATTAGAGATTTCACAAGATTGTGGGTGCCTAGTTCTGTGGGCTATACACTGCCCTTTTTCTCACACATTTTTTGGCTGAAAAATTTTCTGTTTCCTATTTCCATTTCGAGGCTGCAGATAAGCTACTTTGCGCCTCGAATATACAGAAACAGAATATCCAGCTCGAGATGTGTAATTAAAAGATTTCACAAGATTGTGGGTGCCTAGTTCTGTGGGCTATACACTGCCCTTTTTCTCACACATATTTTGGCTGAAAAATTTTCTGTTTCCTTTTTCCATTTCGAGGCTGTAGATAAGCTAGTTTGCGCCTCGAATATACAGAAACAGAATATCCAGCTCGAGATGTGTGAATTAAAGATTTCACAGGATTGTGGGTGCCTAGTTCTGTGGGCTATACACTGCCCTTTTTCTCACACATTTTTTGGCTGAAAAATTTTCTGTTTCCTATTTCCATTTCGAGGCTGCAGATAAGCTACTTAACGCCTCGAATATACAGAAACAGAATATCCAGCTCGAGATGTGTGAATTAAAGATTTCACAAGATTGTGGGTGCCTAGTTCTGTGGGCTATACACTGGCCTTTTTCTCACACATTTTTTGGCTGAAAAATTTTCTGTTTCCTATTTCCATTTCGAGGCTGCAGATAAGCTACTTTACGCCTCGAATATACAGAAACAGAATATCTAGCTCGAGATGTGTGATTAAAAGATTTCGCAAGATTGTGGGTGCCTAGTTCTGTGGGCTATACACTGCCCTTTTTCTCACACAATTTTTGGCTGAAAAATTTTCTGTTTCCTATTTCCATTTCGAGGCTGCAGATAAGCTACTTTGCCCCTCGAATATACAGAAACAGAATATCCAGCTCGAGATGTGTGATTAAAATATTTCACAAGATTGTGGGTGCCTAGTTCTGTGGGCTATACACTGCGCTTTTTCTCACACATTTTTTGGCTGAAAAATTTTCTGTTTTCTATTTCCATTTCGAGGCTGCAGATAAGCTACTTTGCGCCTCGAATATACAGAAACAGAATATCCAGCTCGAGATGTGTGAATTAAAGATTTCACAAGATTGTGGGTGCCTAGTTCTGTGGGCTATACACTGCGCTTTTTCTCACACATTTTTTGGCTGAAAAATTTTCTGTTTTCTATTTCCATTTCGAGGCTGCAGATAAGCTACTTTGCGCCTCGAATATACAGAAACAGAATATCCAGCTCGATAGTTCTGTGGGCTATACACTGCCCTTTTTCTCACACATTTTTTGGCTGAAAAATTTTCTGTTTCTTATTTCCATTTCGAGGCTAGTTTGCGCCTCGAATATACAGAAACAGAATATCTAGCTCGAGATGTGTGAATTAGAGATTTCACAAGATTGTGGGTGCCTAGTTCTGTGGCTGAAAAATTTTCTGTTTCCTATTTCCATTTCGAGGCTGCAGATAAGCTACTTTGCGCCTCGAATATACAGAAACAGAATATCCAGCTCGAGATGTGTAATTAAAAGATTTCACAAGATTGTGGGTGCCTAGTTCTGTGGGCTATACACTGCCCTTTTTCTCACACATATTTTGGCTGAAAAATTTTCTGTTTCCTATTTCCATTTTGAGGCTGCAGATAAGCTACTTTACGCCTCGAATATACAGAAACAGAATATCCAGCTCGAGATGTGTGAATTAAAGATTTCACAGGATTGTGGGTGCCTAGTTCTGTGGGCTATACACTGCCCTTTTTCTCACACAATTTTTGGCTGAAAAATTTTCTGTTTCCTATTTCCATTTCGAGGCTGCAGATAAGCTACTTTACGCCTCGAATATACAGAAACAGAATATCCAGCTCGAGATGTGTAATTAAAAGATTTCACAAGATTGTGGGTGCCTAGTTCTGTGGGCTATACACTGCCCTTTTTCTCACACATTTTTTGGCTGAAAAATTTTCTGTTTCCTATTTCCATTTCGAGGCTGCAGATAAGCTACTTTGCCCCTCGAATATACAGAAACAGAATATCCAGCTCGAGATGTGTGATTAAAATATTTCACAAGATTGTGGGTGCCTAGTTCTGTGGGCTATACACTGCGCTTTTTCTCACACATTTTTTGGCTGAAAAATTTTCTGTTTTCTATTTCCATTTCGAGGCTGCAGATAAGCTACTTTGCGCCTCGAATATACAGAAACAGAATATCCAGCTCGAGATGTGTGAATTAAAGATTTCACAAGATTGTGGGTGCCTAGTTCTGTGGGCTATACACTGCGCTTTTTCTCACACATTTTTTGGCTGAAAAATTTTCTGTTTTCTATTTCCATTTCGAGGCTGCAGATAAGCTACTTTGCGCCTCGAATATACAGAAACAGAATATCCAGCTCGAGATGTGTGAATTAAGGATTTCACAAGATTGTGGGTGCCTAGTTCTGTGGGCTATACACTGACCTTTTTCTCACACATTTTTTGGCTGAAAAATTTTCTGTTTCCTATTTCCATTTCGAGGCTGCAGATAAGGTACTTTGCGCCTCGAATATACAGAAACAGAATATCCAGCTCGATAGTTCTGTGGGCTATACACTGCCCTTTTTCTCACACATTTTTTGGCTGAAAAATTTTCTGTTTCTTATTTCCATTTCGAGGCTAGTTTGCGCCTCGAATATACAGAAACAGAATATCTAGCTCGAGATGTGTGAATTAGAGATTTCACAAGATTGTGGGTGCCTAGTTCTGTGGGCTATACACTGCCCTTTTTCTCACACATTTTTTGGCTGAAAAATTTTCTGTTTCCTATTTCCATTTTGAGGCTGCAGATAAGCTACTTTGCGCCTCGAATATACAGAAACAGAATATCCAGCTCGAGATGTGTAATTAAAAGATTTCACAAGATTGTGGGTGCCTAGTTCTGTGGGCTATACACTGCCCTTTTTCTCACACATATTTTGGCTGAAAAATTTTCTGTTTCCTTTTTCCATTTCGAGGCTGTAGATAAGCTAGTTTGCGCCTCGAATATACAGAAACAGAATATCCAGCTCGAGATGTGTGAATTAAAGATTTCACAGGATTGTGGGTGCCTAGTTCTGTGGGCTATACACTGCCCTTTTTCTCACACATATTTTGGCTGAAAAATTTTCTGTTTCCTTTTTCCATTTCGAGGCTGTAGATAAGCTAGTTTGCGCCTCGAATATACAGAAACAGAATATCCAGCTCGAGATGTGTGAATTAAAGATTTCACAAGATTGTGGGTGCCTAGTTCTGTGGGCTATACACTGCCCATTTTCTCACACATTTTTTGGCTGAAAAATTTTCTGTTTCCTATTTCCATTTCGAGGCTGCAGATAAGGTACTTTGCGCCTCGAATATACAGAAACAGAATATCCAGCTCGATAGTTCTGTGGGCTATACACTGCCCTTTTTCTCACACATTTTTTGGCTGAAAAATTTTCTGTTTCTTATTTCCATTTCGAGGCTAGTTTGCGCCTCGAATATACAGAAACAGAATATCTAGCTCGAGATGTGTGAATTAGAGATTTCACAAGATTGTGGGTGCCTAGTTCTGTGGGCTATACACTGCCCTTTTTCTCACACATTTTTTGGCTGAAAAATTTTCTGTTTCCTATTTCCATTTCGAGGCTGCAGATAAGCTACTTTGCGCCTCGAATATACAGAAACAGAATATCCAGCTCGAGATGTGTGAATTAAGGATTTCACAAGATTGTGGGTGCCTAGTTCTGTGGGCTATACACTGACCTTTTTCTCACACATTTTTTGGCTGAAAAATTTTCTGTTTCCTATTTCCATTTCGAGGCTGCAGATAAGGTACTTTGCGCCTCGAATATACAGAAACAGAATATCCAGCTCGATAGTTCTGTGGGCTATACACTGCCCTTTTTCTCACACATTTTTTGGCTGAAAAATTTTCTGTTTCTTATTTCCATTTCGAGGCTAGTTTGCGCCTCGAATATACAGAAACAGAATATCTAGCTCGAGATGTGTGAATTAGAGATTTCACAAGATTGTGGGTGCCTAGTTCTGTGGGCTATACACTGCCCTTTTTCTCACACAATTTTTGGCTGAAAAATTTTCTGTTTCCTATTTCCATTTCGAGGCTGCAGATAAGCTACTTTACGCCTCGAATATACAGAAACAGAATATCCAGCTCGAGATGTGTAATTAAAAGATTTCACAAGATTGTGGGTGCCTAGTTCTGTGGGCTATACACTGCCCTTTTTCTCACACAATTTTTGGCTGAAAAATTTTCTGTTTCCTATTTCCATTTCGAGGCTGCAGATAAGCTACTTTACGCCTCGAATATACAGAAACAGAATATCCAGCTCGAGATGTGTAATTAAAAGATTTCACAAGATTGTGGGTGCCTAGTTCTGTGGGCTATACACTGCCCTTTTTCTCATACATTTTTTGGCTGAAAAATTTTCTGTTTCCTATTTCCATTTCGAGGCTGCAGATAAGCTACTTTGCCCCTCGAATATACAGAAACAGAATATCCAGCTCGAGATGTGTGATTAAAATATTTCACAAGATTGTGGGTGCCTAGTTCTGTGGGCTATACACTGCGCTTTTTCTCACACATTTTTTGGCTGAAAAATTTTCTGTTTTCTATTTCCATTTCGAGGCTGCAGATAAGCTACTTTGCGCCTCGAATATACAGAAACAGAATATCCAGCTCGAGATGTGTGAATTAAAGATTTCACAAGATTGTGGGTGCCTAGTTCTGTGGGCTATACACTGCGCTTTTTCTCACACATTTTTTGGCTGAAAAATTTTCTGTTTCTTATTTCCATTTCGAGGCTAGTTTGCGCCTCGAATATACAGAAACAGAATATCTAGCTCGAGATGTGTGAATTAGAGATTTCACAAGATTGTGGGTGCCTAGTTCTGTGGGCTATACACTGCCCTTTTTCTCACACATTTTTTGGCTGAAAAATTTTCTGTTTCCTATTTCCATTTCGAGGCTGCAGATAAGCTACTTTGCGCCTCGAATATACAGAAACAGAATATCCAGCTCGAGATGTGTGAATTAAAGATTTCACAAGATTGTGGGTGCCTAGTTCTGTGGGCTATACACTGCCCTTTTTCTCACACATTTTTTGGCTGAAAAATTTTCTGTTTCCTATTTCCATTTCGAGGCTGCAGATAAGCTACTTTGCGCCTCGAATATACAGAAACAGAATATCCAGCTCGAGATGTGTAATTAAAAGATTTCACAAGATTGTGGGTGCCTAGTTCTGTGGGCTATACACTGCCCTTTTTCTCACACATTTTTTGGCTTAAAAATTTTCTGTTTCTTATTTCCATTTCGAGGCTGTAGATAAGCTAGTTTGGGCCTCGAATATAGAGAAACAGAATATCCAGCTCGAGATGTGTGAATTAAAGATTTCGCAAGATTGTGGGTGCCTAGTTCTGTGGGCTATACACTGGCCTTTTTCTCACACATTTTTTGGCTGAAAAATTTTCTGTTTCCTATTTCCATTTCGAGGCTGCAGATAAGCTACTTAACGCCTCGAATATACACAAACAGAATATCCAGCTCGAGATGTGTGATTAAAAGATTTCGCAAGATTGTGGGTGCCTAGTTCTGTGGGCTATACACTGCCCTTTTTCTCACACAATTTTTGGCTGAAAAATTTTCTGTTTCCTATTTCCATTTCGAGGCTGCAGATAAGCTACTTTACGCCTCGAATATACAGAAACAGAATATCTAGCTCGAGATGTGTGATTAAAAGATTTCGCAAGATTGTGGGTGCCTAGTTCTGTGGGCTATACACTGCCCTTTTTTTCACACATTTTTTGGCTGAAAAATTTTCTGTTTAGTATTTCCATTTCGAGGCTGCAGATAAGCTACTTTGCGCCTCGAATATAGAGAAACAGAATATCCAGCTCGAGATGTGTGAATTAAAGATTTCGCAAGATTGTGGGTGCCTAGTTCTGTGGGCTATACACTGCCCTTTTTCTCACACATTTTTTTAATGAAAAATTTTCTGTTTCCTTTTTCCATTTTGAGGCTGCAGATAAGGTACTTTGCGCCTCGAATATACAGAAACAGAATATCCAGTTCGAGATGTGTGAATTAAAGATTTCGCAAGATTGTGGGTGCCTAGTTCTGTGGGCTATACACTGCGCTTTTTCTCACACATTTTTTGGCTGAAAAATATTCTGTTTCCTATTTTCATTTCGAGGCTGCAGGTAAGCTACTTTACGCCTCGAATATACAGAAACAGAATATCTAGCTCGAGATGTGTGAATTAAAGATTTCACAAGATTGTGGGTGCCTAGTTCTGTGGGCTATACACTGCCCTTTTTCTCACACATATTTTGGCTGAAAAATTTTCTGTTTTCTATTTCCATTTCGAGGCTGCAGATAAGCTACTTTGCGCCTCGAATATACAGAAACAGAATATCCAGCTCGAGATGTGTGAATTAAAGATTTCGGCAGATTGTGGGTGCCTAGTTCTGTGGGCTATACACAGCCCTTTTTTTCACACATGTTTTGGCTGAAAAATTTTCTGTTTCCTATTTTCATTTCGAGGCTGCAGGTAAGCTACTTTGCGCTTCGAATATACAGAAACAGAATATTCAGCTCGAGATGTGTGATTAAAAGATTTCACAAGATTGTGGGTGCCTAGTTCTGTGGGCTATACACTGCCCTTTTTCTCACACATATTTTGGCTGAAAAATTTTCTGTTTTCTATTTCCATTTCGAGGCTGCAGATAAGCTACTTTACGCCTCGAATATACAGAAACAGAATATCTAGCTCGAGATGTGTGATTAAAAGATTTCGCAAGATTGTGGGTGCCTAGTTCTGTGGGCTATACACTGCCCTTTTTTTCACACATATTTTGGCTGAAAAATTTTCTGTTTTCTATTTCCATTTCGAGGCTGCAGATAAGCTACTTTGCGCCTCGAATATACAGAAACAGAATATCCAGCTCGAGATGTGTGATTAAAAGATTTCACAAGATTGTGGGTGCCTAGTTCTGTGGGCTATACACTGCGCTTTTTCTCACACATTTTTTGGCTGAAAAATATTCTGTTTCCTATTTTCATTTCGAGGCTGCAGGTAAGCTACTTTACGCCTCGAATATACAGAAACAGAATATCTAGCTCGAGATGTGTGAATTAAAGATTTCACAAGATTGTGGGTGCCTAGTTCTGTGGGCTATACACTGCCCTTTTTCTCACACATATTTTGGCTGAAAAATTTTCTGTTTTCTATTTCCATTTCGAGGCTGCAGGTAAGCTACTTTGCGTCTCGAATATACACAAACAGAATATCCAGCTCGAGATGTGTGAATTAAAGATTTCACAAGATTGTGGGTGCCTAGTTCTGTGGGCTATACACTGCCCTTTTTCTCACACATATTTTGGATGAAAAATTTTCTGTTTCCTTTTTCCATTTCGAGGCTGCAGATAAGCTACTTTGCGCCTCGAATATACAGAAACAGAATATCCAGCTCGAGATGTGTGAATTAAAGATTTCACAAGATTGTGGGTGCCTAGTTCTGTTTGCTATACACTGCCCTTTTTCTCACACATTTGTTGGATGAAAAATGTTCTGTTTTCTATTTCCATTCCGAGGCTGCAGCTAAGCTACTTTGCGCCTCGAATATACAGAAACAGAATATCCAGCTCGAGATGTGTGAATTAAAGATTTCACAAGATTGTGGGTGCCTAGTTCTGTTTGCTATACACTGCCCTTTTTCTCACACATTTTTTGGATGAAAAATGTTCTGTTTTCTATTTCCATTTCGAGGCTGCAGGTAAGCTACTTTGCGTCTCGAATATACACAAACAGAATATCCAGCTCGAGATGTGTGAATTAAAGATTTCACAAGATTGTGGGTGCCTAGTTCTGTTTGCTATACACTGCCCTTTTTCTCACACATTTGTTGGATGAAAAATGTTCTGTTTTCTATTTCCATTCCGAGGCTGCAGCTAAGCTACTTTGCGCCTCGAATATACAGAAACAGAATATCCAGCTCGAGATGTGTGAATTAAAGATTTCACAAGATTGTGGGTGCCTAGTTCTGTTTGCTATACACTGCCCTTTTTCTCACACATTTTTTGGATGAAAAATGTTCTGTTTTCTATTTCCATTTCGAGGCTGCAGGTAAGCTACTTTGCGTCTCGAATATACACAAACAGAATATCCAGCTCGAGATGTGTGAATTAAAGATTTCACATGATTGTGGATTTCACAAGATTGTGGGTGCCTAGTTCTGTGGGCTATACACTGCGCTTTTTCTCACACATTTGTTGGCTGAAAAATTTTCTGTTTCCTTTTTCCATTTCGAGGCTGCAGATAAGCTACTTTACGCCTTTAATATACAGAATCAGAATATCTAGCTCGAGATGTGTGATTAAAAGATTTCGCAAGATTGTGGGTGCCTAGTTCTGTGGGCTATACACTGCCCTTTTTCTCACACATTTGTTGGATGAAAAATGTTCTGTTTTCTATTTCCATTCCGAGGCTGCAGCTAAGCTACTTTGCGCCTCGAATATACAGAAACAGAATATCCAGCTCGAAATGTGTGAATTAAAGATTTCACATGATTGTGGATTTCACAAGATTGTGGGTGCCTAGTTCTGTGGGCTATACACTGCCCTTTTTCTCACACATTTTTTGGATGAAAAATTTTCTGTTTCCTTTTTCCATTTTGAGGCTGCAGATAAGCTACTTTACGCCTTTAATATACAGAATCAGAATATCTAGCTCGAGATGTGTGATTAAAAGATTTCGCAAGATTGTGGGTGCCTAGTTCTGTGGGCTATACACTGCCCTTTTTCTCACACATTTGTTGGATGAAAAATGTTCTGTTTTCTATTTCCATTCCGAGGCTGCAGCTAAGCTACTTTGCGCCTCGAATATACAGGAACAGAATATCCAGCTCGAAATGTGTGAATTAAAGATTTCACATGATTGTGGGTGCCTAGTTCTGTGGGCTATATACTGGCCTTATTCTCACACATTTTTTGGCTGAAAAATTTTCTGTTTCCTATTTCCATTTCGAGGCTGCAGATAAGCTACTTTGCGCCTCGAATATATAGAAACAGAATATCCAGCTCGAAATGTGTGAATTAAAGATTTCACATGATTGTGGATTTCACAAGATTGTGGGTGCCTAGTTCTGTGGGCTATACACTGCGCTTTTTCTCACACATTTTCATTTCGAGGCTGCAGATAAGCTACTTTACGCCTCGAATATACAGAAACAGAATATCTAGCTCGAGATGTGTGAATTAAAGATTTCGGCAGATTGTGGGTGCCTAGTTCTGTGGGCTATACACTGCGCTTTTTCTCACACAATTTTTGGCTGAAAAATTTTCTGTTTCCTATTTTCATTTCGAGGCTGCAGGTAAGCTACTTTGCGCCTCGAATATACACAAACAGAATATCTAGCTCGAGATGTGTGAATTAAAGATTTCGACAGATTGTGGGTGCCTAGTTCTGTGGGCTATACACTGCGCTTTTTCTCACACAATTTTTGGCTGAAAAATTTTCTGTTTCCTATTTCCATTTTGAGGCTGCAGATAAGCTACTTTACGCCTCTAATATACAGAAACAAAATATCTAGCTCGAGATGTGTGATTAAAAGATATCGCAAGATTGTGGGTGCCTAGTTCTGTGGGCTATACACTGCCCTTTTTCTCACACATTTTTTGGCTGAAAAATTTTCTGTTTAGTATTTCCATTTCGAGGCTGCAGATAAGCTACTTTGCGCCTCGAATATACAGAAACAGAATATCCAGCTCGAGATGTGTGAATTAAAGATTTCGACAGATTGTGGGTGCCTAGTTCTGTGGGCTATACACTGCGCTTTTTCTCACACAATTTTTGGCTGAAAAATTTTCTGTTTCCTATTTCCATTTTGAGGCTGCAGATAAGCTACTTTACGCCTCTAATATACAGAAACAAAATATCTAGCTCGAGATGTGTGATTAAAAGATATCGCAAGATTGTGGGTGCCTAGTTCTGTGGGCTATACACTGCCCTTTTTCTCACACATTTTTTGGCTGAAAAATTTTCTGTTTAGTATTTCCATTTCGAGGCTGCAGATAAGCTACTTTGCGCCTCGAATATACAGAAACAGAATATCCAGCTCGAGATGTGTGAATTAAAGATTTCGCAAGATTGTGGGTGCCTAGTTCTGTGGGCTATACACTGCCCTTTTTCTCACACAATTTTTGGCTGAAAAATTTTCTGTTTCCTATTTCCATTTTGAGGCTGCAGATAAGCTACTTTACGCCTCTAATATACAGAAACAAAATATCTAGCTCGAGATGTGTGATTAAAAGATTTCACAAGATTGTGGGTGCCTAGTTCTGTGGGCTATACACTGCCCTTTTTCTCACACAATTTTTGGCTGAAAAATTTTCTGTTTAGTATTTCCATTTCGAGGCTGCAGATAAGCTACTTTGCGCCTCGAATATACAGAAACAGAATATCCAGCTCGAGATGTGTGAATTAAAGATTTCGCAAGATTGTGGGTGCCTAGTTCTGTGGGCTATACACTGCCCTTTTTCTCACACAATTTTTGGCTGAAAAATTTTCTGTTTAGTATTTCCATTTCGAGGCTGCAGATAAGCTACTTTGCGCCTCGAATATACAGAAACAGAATATCCAGCTCGAGATGTGTGAATTAAAGATTTCGCAAGATTGTGGGTGCCTAGTTCTGTGGGCTATACACTGCCCTTTTTCTCACACAATTTTTGGCTGAAAAATTTTCTGTTTCCTATTTCCATTTTGAGGCTGCAGATAAGCTACTTTACGCCTCTAATATACAGAAACAAAATATCTAGCTCGAGATGTGTGATTAAAAGATTTCACAAGATTGTGGGTGCCTAGTTCTGTGGGCTATACACTGCCCTTTTTCTCACACATTTTTTGGCTGAAAAATTTTCTGTTTAGTATTTCCATTTCGAGGCTGCAGATAAGCTACTTTGCGCCTCGAATATACAGAAACAGAATATCCAGCTCGAGATGTGTGAATTAAAGATTTCGCAAGATTGTGGGTGCCTAGTTCTGTGGGCTATACACTGCCCTTTTTCTCACACAATTTTTGGCTGAAAAATTTTCTGTTTCCTATTTCCATTTTGAGGCTGCAGATAAGCTACTTTACGCCTTTAATATACAGAAACAGAATATCCAGCTCGAGATGTGTGAATTAAAGATTTCACAAGATTGTGGGTGCCTAGTTCTGTGGGCTATATACTGGCCTTTTTCTCACACATTTTTTGGCTGAAAAATTTTCTGTTTCCTATTTCCATTTCGAGGCTGCAGATAAGCTACTTTACGCCTCGAATATACAGAAACAGAATATCTAGCTCGAGATGTGTGATTAAAAGATTTCGCAAGATTGTGGGTGCCTAGTTCTGTGGGCTATACACTGCCCTTTTTCTCACACATTTTTTGGCTGAAAAATTTTCTGTTTCCTATTTCCATTTTGAGGCTGCAGATAAGCTACTTTGCGCCTCGAATATACAGAAACAGAATATCCAGTTCGAGATGTGTGAATTAAAGATTTCGCAAGATTGTGGGTGCCTAGTTCTGTGGGCTATACACTGCCCTTTTTCTCACACATTTTTTGGCTGAAAAATTTTCTGTTTCCTATTTCCATTTCGAGGCTGCAGATAAGCTACTTTACGCCTCGAATATACAGAAACAGAATATCTAGCTCGAGATGTGTGATTAAAAGATTTCGCAAGATTGTGGGTGCCTAGTTCTGTAAGCTATACACTGCCCTTTTTCTCACACATTTTTTGGCTGAAAAATTTTCTGTTTCCTATTTCCATTTCGAGGCTGCAGATAAGCTACTTTACGCCTCGAATATACAGAAACAGAATATCTAGCTCGAGATGTGTGATTAAAAGATTTCGCAAGATTGTGGGTGCCTAGTTCTGTGGGCTATACACTGCCCTTTTTCTCACACATTTTTTTGCTGAAAAATGTTCTGTTTAGTATTTCCATTTCGAGGCTGCAGATAAGCTACTTTACGCCTCGAATATACAGAAACAGAATATCTAGCTCGAGATGTGTGATTAAAAGATTTCGCAAGATTGTGGGTGCCTAGTTCTGTGGGCTATACACTGCCCTTTTTCTCACACATTTTTTGGCTGAAAAATTTTCTGTTTCCTATTTCCATTTCGAGGCTGCAGATAAGCTACTTTACGCCTCGAATATACAGAAACAGAATATCTAGCTCGAGATGTGTGATTAAAAGATTTCGCAAGATTGTGGGTGCCTAGTTCTGTGGGCTATACACTGCCCTTTTTCTCACACAATTTTTGGCTGAAAAATTTTCTGTTTCCTATTTCCATTTTGAGGCTGCAGATAAGCTACTTTACGCCTTTAATATACAGAAACAGAATATCCAGCTCGAGATGTGTGAATTAAAGATTTCACAAGATTGTGGGTGCCTAGTTCTGTGGGCTATATACTGGCCTTTTTCTCACACATTTTTTGGCTGAAAAATTTTCTGTTTCCTATTTCCATTTCGAGGCTGCAGATAAGCTACTTTACGCCTCGAATATACAGAAACAGAATATCTAGCTCGAGATGTGTGATTAAAAGATTTCGCAAGATTGTGGGTGCCTAGTTCTGTGGGCTATACACTGCCCTTTTTCTCACACAATTTTTGGCTGAAAAATTTTCTGTTTCCTATTTCCATTTCGAGGCTGCAGATAAGCTACTTTACGCCTCGAATATACAGAAACAGAATATCTAGCTCGAGATGTGTGATTAAAAGATTTCGCAAGATTGTGGGTGCCTAGTTCTGTGGGCTATACACTGCCCTTTTTCTCACACATTTTTTGGATGAAAAATTGTTTGCTTCCTTTTTCCATTTTGAGGCTGCAGATAAGCTTCTTTACGCCTTTAATATACAGAAACAGAATATCCAGCTCGAGATGTGTGATTAAAAGATTTCACAAGATTGTGGGTGCCTAGTTCTGTGGGCTATACACTGCCCTTTTTCTCACACAATTTTTGGCTGAAAAATTTTCTGTTTCCTTTTTCCATTTTGAGGCTGCAGATAAGCTACTTTGCGCCTCGAATATACAGAAACAGAATATCCAGTTCGAGATGTGTGAATTAAAGATTTCGCAAGATTGTGGGTGCCTAGTTCTGTGGGCTATACACTGCCCTTTTTCTCACACATTTTTTGGCTGAAAAATTTTCTGTTTCCTATTTCCATTTCGAGGCTGCAGATAAGCTACTTAACGCCTCGAATATACACAAACAGAATATCCAGCTCGAGATGTGTGAATTAAAGATTTCACAAGATTGTGGGTGCCTAGTTCTGTGGGCTATACACTGCCCTTTTTCTCACACATTTTTTGGCTGAAAAATTTTCTGTTTCCTATTTTCATTTCGAGGCTGCAGGTAAGCTACTTTGCGCCTCGAATATACACAAACAGAATATCTAGCTCGAGATGTGTGAATTAAAGATTTCACAAGATTGTGGGTGCCTAGTTCTGTGGGCTATACACTGCCCTTTTTCTCACACATTTTTTGGCTGAAAAACTTTCTGTTTCCTATTTTCATTTCGAGGCTGCAGGTAAGCTACTTTGCGCCTCGAATATACACAAACAGAATATCCAGCTCGAGATGTGTGAATTAAAGATTTCACAAGATTGTGGGTGCCTAGTTCTGTGGGCTATACACTGCCATTTTTCTCACACATTTTTTGGCTGAAAAACTTTCTGTTTCCTATTTTCATTTCGAGGCTGCAGGTAAGCTACTTTGCGGCTCGAATATACAGAAACAGAATATCCAGCTCGAGATGTGTGAATTAAAGATTTCGCAAGATTGTGGGTGCCTAGTTCTGTGGGCTATACACTGCCCTTTTTCTCACACATTTTTGGCTGAA
Source organism: Xylota segnis (assembly GCA_963583995.1). Classification (NCBI taxonomy): domain Eukaryota; kingdom Metazoa; phylum Arthropoda; class Insecta; order Diptera; family Syrphidae; genus Xylota; species Xylota segnis. The sequence goes on along the minus strand of OY757238.1, from coordinate 55,140,355 downwards.
AAATTTTCTGTTTCCTATTTTCATTTCGAGGCTGCAGGTAAGCTACTTTGCGGCTCGAATATACAGAAACAGAATATCCAGCTCGAGATGTGTGAATTAAAGATTTCGCAAGATTGTGGGTGCCTAGTTCTGTGGGCTATACACTGCCCTTTTTCTCACACATTTTTTGGCTGAAAAATTTTCTGTTTCCTTTTTCCATTTCGAGGCTGCAGATAAGCTACTTTACGCCTCGAATATACAGAAACAGAATATCCAGCTCGAGATGTGTGAATTAAAGATTTCGGCTGATTGTGGGTGCCTAGTTCTGTGGGCTATACACTGCCCTTTTTCTCACACATTTTTTGGCTGAAAAATTTTCTGTTTCCTATTTTCATTTCGAGGCTGCAGGTAAGCTACTTTGCGCCTCGAATATATACAAACAGAATATCCAGCTCGAGATGTGTGAATTAAAGATTTCGGCTGATTGTGGGTGCCTAGTTCTGTGGGCTATACACTGCCCTTTTTCTCACACATTTTTTGGCTGAAAAATTTTCTGTTTCCTATTTTCATTTCGAGGCTGCAGGTAAGTTACTTTGCGCCTCGAATATATACAAACAGAATATCCAGCTCGAGATGTGTGAATTAAAGATTTCGCAAGATTGTGGGTGCCTAGTTCTGTGGGCTATACACTGCCCTTTTTCTCACACATTTTTTGGCTGAAAAATTTTCTGTTTCCTTTTTCCATTTCGAGGCTGCAGATAAGCTACTTTACGCCTCGAATATACAGAAACAGACTATCCAGCTCGAGATGTGTGAATTAAAGATTTCGGCAGATTGTGGGTGCCTAGTTCTGTGGGCTATACACTGCCCTTTTTCTCACACATTTTTTGGCTGAAAAATTGTCTGTTTCCTATTTCCATTTCGAGGCTGCAGATAAGCTACTTTGCGCCTCGAATATACAGAAACAGAATATCCAGCTCGAGATGTGTGAATTAAAGATTTCGGCAGATTGTGGGTGCCTAGTTCTGTGGGCTATACACTGCCCTTTTTCTCACACATTTTTTGGATGAAAAATTGTCTGTTTCCTATTTCCATTTCGAGGCTGCAGATAAGCTACTTTGCGCATCGAATATACAGAAACAGAATATCCAGCTCGAGATGTGTGATAAAAGATTTCACAAGATTGTGGGTGCCTAGTTCTGTGGGCTATACACTGCCCTTTTTCTCACACATTTTTTGGCTGAAAAATTTTCTGTTTCCTTTTTTTACACATTTCTGGCCTTTTTCTCACACATTTTTTGGATGAAAAATTTTCTGTTTCCTATTTCCATTTCGAGGCTGCAGATAAGCTACTTTGCGCCTCGAATATACAGAAACAGAATATCCAGCTCGAGATGTGTGAATTGCAAATTTCACAAGATTGTGGGTGCCTAGTTCTGTGGGCTGTACACTGCCCTTTTTCTCCCACATTTTTTGGCTGAAAAATTTTCTGTTTCCTATTTCCATTTCGAGGCTACAGATAAGCTACTTTGCGCCTCGAGTATACAGAAACAGAATATTCAGCTCGAGATTTGTGAATTAAAGATTTCGCAAGATTGTGGGTGCCTAGTTCTGTGGGCTATACACTGCCCTTTTTCTCACACATTTTTTGGCTGAAAAATTTTCTGTTTCCTTTTTTTACACATTTCTGGCCTTTTTCTCACACATTTTTTGGATGAAAAATTTTCTGTTTCCTATTTTCATTTCGAGGCTGCAGGTAAGCTACTTTGCGCCTCGAATATACAGAAACAGAATATCTAGCTAGAGATGTGTGAATTAAAGATTTCACAAGATTGTGGGTGCCTAGTTCTGTGGCCTATACACTGCCCACTGAAAAATTTTCCGTTTCCTATTTCCATTTCGAGGCTGCAGATAAGCTACTTTGCGCCTCGAATATACAGAAACAGAATATCCAGCTCGAGATGTGTGATTAAAAGATTTCACAAGATTGTGGGTGCCTAGTTCTGTGGGCTATACACTGCCCTTTTTCTCACACATTTTTTGGCTGAAAAATTTTCTGTTTCCTATTTCCATTTCGAGACTGCAGGTAAGCTACTTTGCGGCTCGAATATACAGAAACCGAATATCCAGCTCGAGATGTGTGATTAAAAGATTTCACAAGATTGTGGGTGCCTAGTTCTGTGGGCTATACACTGCCCTTTTTCTCACACATTTTTTGGCTGAAAAATTTTCTGTTTCCTTTTTCCATTTCGAGACTGCAGATAAGCTACTTTGCGCCTCGAATATACACAAACAGAATATCCAGCTCAATATGTGTGATTAAAAGATTTCACAAGATTGTGGGTGCCTAGTTCTGTGGGCTATACACTGCCCTTTTTCTCACACATTTTTTGGCTGAAAAATTTTCTGTTTAGTATTTCCATTTCGAGGCTGCAGATAAGCTACTTTGCGCCTCGAATATACAGAAACAGAATATCCAGCTCGAGATGTGTGAATTAAAGATTTCGCAAGATTGTGGGTGCCTAGTTCTGTGGGCTTATACACTTCCCTTTTTCTCACACATTTTTTGGCTGAAAAATTTTCTGTTTAGTATTTCCATTTCGAGGCTGCAGATAAGCTACTTTGCGCCTCGAATATACAGAAACAGAATATCCAGCTCGAGATGTGTGATTAAAAGATTTCACAAGGTTGTGGGTGCCTAGTTCTGTGGGCTATACACTGCCCTTTTTCTCACACATTTTTTGGCTGAAAAATTTTCTGTTTCCTATTTCCATTTTGAAGCTGCAGATAAGCTACTTTACGCCTCGAGTATACAGAAACAGAGTATCCAGCTCGAGATGTGTGAATTAAAGATTTCGGCAGATTGTGGGTGCCTAGTTCTGTGGGCTATACACAGCCCTTTTTCTCACACATTTTTTGGATGAAAAATTTTCTGTTTCCTATTTTCATTTCGAGGCTGCAGGTAAGCTACTTTCCGGCTCGAATATACAGAAACAGAATATCTAGCTCGAGATGTGTGATTAAAAGATTTCACAAGATTGTGGGTGCCTAGTTCTGTGGGCTATACACTGCCCTTTTTCTCACACATTTTTTGGATGAAAAATTTTCTGTTTCCTATTTCCATTTTGAGGCTGCAGATAAGCTACTTTACGCCTCTAATATACAGAAACAGAATATCTAGCTCGAGATGTGTGATTAAAAGATATCGCAAGATTGTGGGTGCCTAGTTCTGTGGGCTATACACAGCCCTTTTTCTCACACATTTTTTGGATGAAAAATTTTCTGTTTCCTTTTTCCATTTCGAGGCTGCAGATAAGCTACTTTACGCCTCGAATATACAGAAACAGAATATCCAGCTCGAGATGTGTGAATTAAAGATTTCGGCAGATTGTGGGTGCCTAGTTCTGTGGGCTATACACTGCCCTTTTTCTCACACATTTTTTGGATGAAAAATTGTCTGTTTCCTATTTCCATTTCGAGGCTGCAGATAAGCTACTTTGCGCATCGAATATACAGAAACAGAATATCCAGCTCGAGATGTGTGATAAAAGATTTCACAAGATTGTGGGTGCCTAGTTCTGTGGGCTATACACAGCCCTTTTTCTCACACATTTTTTGGCTGAAAAATTTTCTGTTTCCTTTTTCCACACATTTCTGGCCTTTTTCTCACATATTTTTTGGATGAAAAATTTTCTGTTTCCTATTTCCATTTCGAGGCTGCAGATAAGCTACTTTGCGCCTCGAATACACAGAAACAGAATATCCAGCTCGAGATGTGTGAATTGAAGATTTCACAAGATTGTGGGTGCCTAGTTCTGTGGGCTGTACACTACCCTTTTTCTCCCACATTTTTTGGCTGAAAAATTTTCTGTTTCCTATTTCCATTTCGAGGCTACAGATAAGCTACTTTGCGCCTCGAGTATACAGAAACAGAATATTCAGCTCGAGATTTGTGAATTAAAGATTTCGCAAGATTGTGGGTGCCTAGTTCTGTGGGCTATACACTGCCCTTTTTCTCACACATTTTTTGGCTGAAAAATTTTCTGTTTCCTTTTTCCACACATTTCTGGCCTTTTTCTCACACATTTTTTGGATGAAAAATTTTCTGTTTCCTATTTTCATTTCGAGGCTGCAGGTAAGCTACTTTGCGCCTCGAATATACAGAAACAGAATATCTAGCTAGAGATGTGTGAATTAAAGATTTCACAAGATTGTGGGTGCCTAGTTCTGTGGCCTATACACTGCCCACTGAAAAATTTTCCGTTTCCTATTTCCATTTCGAGGCTGCAGATAAGCTACTTTGCGCCTCGAATATACAGAAACAGAATATCCAGCTCGAGATGTGTGATTAAAAGATTTCACAAGATTGTGGGTGCCTAGTTCTGTGGGCTATACACTGCCCTTTTTCTCACACATTTTTTGGCTGAAAAATTTTCTGTTTCCTATTTCCATTTCGAGACTGCAGGTAAGCTACTTTGCGGCTCGAATATACAGAAACAGAATATCCAGCTCGAGATGTGTGATTAAAAGATTTCACAAGATTGTGGGTGCCTAGTTCTGTGGGCTATACACTGCCCTTTTTCTCACACATTTTTTGGCTGAAAAATTTTCTGTTTCCTTTTTCCATTTTGAAGCTGCAGATAAGCTACTTTGCGCCTCGAATATACACAAACATAATATCCAGCTCGAGATGTGTGATTAAAAGATTTCACAAGATTGTGGGTGCCTAGTTCTGTGGGCTATACACTGCCCTTTTTCTCACACATTTTTTGGCTGAAAAATTTTCTGTTTCCTATTTCCATTTCGAGACTGCAGGTAAGCTACTTTGCGGCTCGAATATACAGAAACAGAATATCCAGCTCGAGATGTGTGATTAAAAGATTTCACAAGATTGTGGGTGCCTAGTTCTGTGGGCTATACACAGCCCTTTTTCTCACACATTTTTTGGCTGAAAAATTTTCTGTTTAGTATTTCCATTTCGAGGCTGCAGATAAGCTACTTTGCGCCTCGAATATACAGAAACAGAATATCCAGCTCGAGATGTGTGAATTAAAGATTTCGCAAGATTGTGGGTGCCTAGTTCTGTGGGCTTATACACTTCCCTTTTTCTCACACATTTTTTGGCTGAAAAATTTTCTGTTTAGTATTTCCATTTCGAGGCTGCAGATAAGCTACTTTGCGCCTCGAATATACAGAAACAGAATATCCAGCTCGAGATGTGTGATTAAAAGATTTCACAAGATTGTGGGTGCCTAGTTCTGTGGGCTATACACTGCCCTTTTTCTCACACATTTTTTGGCTGAAAAATTTTCTGTTTCCTATTTCCATTTCGAGGCTGCAGGTAAGCTACTTTGCGCCTCGAATATACAGAAACAGAATATCTAGCTCGAGATGTGTGAATTAAAGATTTCGCAAGATTGTGGTTGCCTAGTTCTGTGGGCTATACACTGCCCTTTTTCTCACACATTTTTTGGATGAAAAATTTTCTGTTTCCTATTTCCATTTTGAGGCTGCAGATAAGCTACTTTACGCCTCTAATATACAGAAACAGAATATCTAGCTCGAGATGTGTGATTAAAAGATATCGCAAGATTGTGGGTGCCTAGTTCTGTGGGCTATACACAGCCCTTTTTCTCACACATTTGTTGGATGAAAAATTTTCTGTTTCCTATTTCCATTCCGAGGCTGCAGGTAAGCTACTTTGCGCCTCGAATATACAGAAACAGAATATCTAGCTCGAGATGTGTGAATTAAAGATTTCACAAGATTGTGGGTGCCTAGTTCTGTGGGCTATACACAGCCCTTTTTCTCACACATTTTTTGGATGAAAAATTTTCTGTTTCCTATTTTCATTTCGAGGCTGCAGGTAAGCTACTTTCCGGCTCGAATATACAGAAACAGAATATCTAGCTCGAGATGTGTGATTAAAAGATTTCATAAGATTGTGGGTGCCTAGTTCTGTGGGCTATACACTGCCCTTTTTCTCACACATTTTTTGGATGAAAAATTTTCTGTTTCCTATTTCCATTTTGAGGCTGCAGATAAGCTACTTTACGCCTCTAATATACAGAAACAGAATATCTAGCTCGAGATGTGTGATTAAAAGATATCGCAAGATTGTGGGTGCCTAGTTCTGTGGGCTATACACTGCCCTTTTTCTCACACATTTTTTGGAGAAAAATTTTCTGTTTCCTATTTTCATTTCGAGGCTGCAGGTAAGCTACTTTGCGGCTCGAATATACACAAACAGAATATCCGGCTCGAGATGAGTGAATTAAAGATTTCACAAGATTGTGGGTGCCTAGTTCTGTGGGCTATACACAGGCCTTTTTCTCTCACAATTTTTGGCTGAAAAATTTTCTGTGTCCTACTTCCATTTCAAGGCAGCAGCTAATCCAGTTTGTGCCCCGAATAGACAGAAAGAGAATATCTGGCCTGAGATGTGCGATTGGAGGATATAGCCGGATTGTGGGTATCAGGAAGTGTGGGCTATACGCTGCCCTTTTTTCACACATTTTTTGGTTGAAAAATTTTCTGTCTCCTACTCCCATTTCGAGGCATCAGCTAAGCTAGTTTGTGCCCCGAATACACCAAAATGGAACGTCTGGCTTGATATGTGTGATTGGAGGATATACCCAGATTGTGGGTATCAGGAAATGTGGGCTATACTCTGCCCTTTTCTTCACACATTTTTTGGTTGAAAAATTTTCTGTCTCCTACTCCCATTTCGAGGCATCAGCTAAGCTAGTTTGTGCCCCGAATACACCAAAATGGAACGTTTGGCTTGAGATGTATGATTGGAGGATATACCCAGATTGTGGGTACCAGGAAATGTGGGCTATATATACACTGCCCTTTTTCTCACACATTTTTTGGATGAAAAATTTTCTGTTTCCTATTTCCATTTTGAGGCTGCAGATAAGCTACTTTACGCCTCTAATATACAGAAACAGAATATCTAGCTCGAGATGTGTGATTAAAAGATATCGCAAGATTGTGGGTGCCTAGTTCTGTGGGCTATACACAGCCCTTTTTCTCACACATTTGTTGGATGAAAAATTTTCTGTTTCCTATTTCCATTTCGAGGCTGCAGATAAGCTACTTTACGCCTCGAATATACAGAAACAGAATATCCAGCTCGAGATTTGTGAATTAAAGATTTCGCAAGATTGTGGGTGAATAGTTCTGTGGGCTATACACTGCCCTTTTTCTCACACATTTTTTGGCTGAAAAATTTTCTGTTTCCTTTTTCCATTTCGAGGCTGCAGATAAGCTACTTTACGCCTCGAATATACAGAAACAGAATATCTAGCTAGAGATGTGTGAATTAAAGATTTCACAAGATTGTGGGTGCCTAGTTCTGTGGGCTATACACTGCCCTTTTTCTCACAATTTTTTTGGCTGAAAAATTTCCTGTTTCCTATTTCCATTTTGAAGCTGCAGATACGCTACTTTGCGCCTCGAATATACAGAAACAGAATATCCAGCTCGAGATGTATGATTAAAAGATTTCACAAGATTGTGGGTGCCTAGTTCTGTGGGCTATACACTGCCCTTTTTCTCACACATATTTTGGCTGAAAAATTTTCTGTTTCCTTTTTCCATTTCGAGGCTGTAGATAAGCTAGTTTGCGCCTCGAATATACAGAAACAGAATATCCAGCTCGAGATGTGTGAATTAAAGATTTCACAGGATTGTGGGTGCCTAGTTCTGTGGGCTATACACTGCCCTTTTTCTCACACATTTTTTGGCTGAAAAATTTTCTGTTTCCTATTTCCATTTCGAGGCTGCAGATAAGCTACTTTACGCCTCGAATATACAGAAACAGAATATCTAGCTCGAGATGTGTGAATTAAGGATTTCACAAGATTGTGGGTGCCTAGTTCTGTGGGCTATACGCTGCCCTTTTTTCACACATTTTTTGGTTGAAAAATTTTCTGTCTCCTACTCCCATTTCGAGGCATCAGCTAAGCTAGTTTGTGCCCCGAATACACCAAAATGGAACGTTTGGCTTGAGATGTATGATTGGAGGATATACCCAGATTGTGGGTACCAGGAAATGTGGGCTATACACTGCCCTTTTTCTCACACAATTTTTGGCTGAAAAATTTTCTGTTTCCTATTTCCATTTCGAGGCTGCAGATGAGCTACTTTGCGCCTCGAATATAGAGAAACAGAATATCCAGCTCGAGATGTGTGAATTAAAGGTTTCGCAAGATTGTGGGTGCCTAGTTCTGTGGGCTATACACTGCCCTTTTTTCACACATTTTTTGGTTGAAAAATTTTCTGTCTCCTACTTCCATTTCGAGGCAGCAGCTAAGCTAGTTTGTGCCCTGAATACACCAAAACAGAATATCCAGCTCGAGATGTGTGAATTAAAGATTTCGCAAGATTGTGGGTGCCTAGTTCTGTGGGCTATACACTGCCCTTTTTCTCACACATTTTTTGGCTGAAAAATTTTCTGTTTCCTATTTTCAATTCGAGGCTGCAGATAAGCTACTTTGCGCATCGAATATACAGAAACAGAATATCCAGCTCGAGATGTGTGAATTAAAGATTTCACAAGATTGTGGGTGCCTAGTTCTGTGGGCTATACACTGCCCTTTTTCTCACACATTTTTTGGCTGAAAAATTTTCTGTTTCCTATTTCCATTTCGAGGCTGCAGATAAACTACTTTGCACCTCGAATATACAGAAACAGAATATCCAGCTCGAGATGTGTGAATTAAAGATTTCGCAAGATTGTGGGTGCCTAGTTCTGTGGGCTATACACTGCCCTTTTTCTCACACATTTTTTGGCTGAAAAATTTTCTGTTTCCTATTTCCATTTCGAGGCTGCAGATAAACTACTTTGCGCCTCGAATATACAGAAACAGAATATCCAGCTCGAGATGTGTGAATTAAAGATTTCACAAGATTGTGGGTGCCTAGTTCTGTGGGCTATACACTGCCCTTTTTCTCACACATGTTTTGGTTGAATAATTTTCTGTCTCCTACTTCCACTTCGAGGCAGCAGCTAAGCTAGTTTGTGCCCCGAATACACCAAAATGGAACGTCTGGCTTGATATGTGTGATTGGAGGATATGCCCAGATTGTGGGTACCAGGAAATGTGGGCTATACACTGCCCTTTTTTCACACATTTTTTGGTTGAAAAATTTTCTGACTCCTACTTCCATTTCGAGGCATTAGCTAAGCTAGTTTGTGCCCCGAATACATCAAAATGGAACGTCTTGCTTGATAAGTGTGATTGGAGGATATACCCAGGTAGAGAAAAAGGAAAATTTTCGTGCCCAAAAAATGTATGAAAAAGCAGGTAAGTAGACGCCACCCCACTCGATACAACCCTCCCTGTACTACACTCCGATCACGCAATTCTAGTCAGATATTTCGTTTGTGTGTATTCTGAGCACAAACGGGTTCCACTGCTGCTTCACTGTGAGTAGTGGAAAATAAAAGTTTTCGAGCCCAAAAAATGTTGAAAAAAAATTACGTATCCATCGAACTAGATACAACCCTTCCTGTACTGTATCCTTATTATCATAACCGTCTCACAAACAACCGAAAGTATCAGATTTTGTCCTTTAGGCATGGCGGTATACAGTAGGTCCCTGTTTCTGTGTTAAGCTCAGCCTTGTCTCTCTCACGGACCTTTTTAGAGTTGATATTTGTCCTTATGGGATTGTGATCCATTTTAAAATGCAAAAAGAAATTACAGCTCTAGTGTAAATTCAAATTGGTTTCTTTATTTAGTCTTCATTAATCAAAAGCTTTAGCACATAGGTAATTAAATTTTCTCAATAAAAACTTTTCCTTTCATTTATAGATAACTTAACTTAAGTCGTACTATTGATTAGAATTTTGTTTTTGTTTTAATTTATAGTATGTAGTTTATTTTACTTTATTTGGTTCCGCATTAGTTAAAAGCGAGAAAGTTTTAAATGTTTACTTTTTTACAATAGAAAATAGTTTAAAAGAAAAATACGAAAATAAAATAAATAATAATATCAAAGTGAATGCCTGACAAGCAACCTAGGCTCTAGAATTGTTTATAGTCTTCGGAATGAATAATTAATATTTTATAGTTAGGGTTTAACAATGGACTATATGAAAAATAAATAAAGTTGTGTTTTTGTTTTGTTAGGTAGGTAGGTACACGATTTCTTCTTAAAAATTTCTTACTCTAATTGGTTTTATTTATTTATAAATATAATGTGAAATATACAAAAGCTAAGATTACAACAGTAAATGTAAAATGTGAAAGGATTTCCTTAAATAACTTTAATTTTTGTTTTATACTACATATGTATTTAACAATTATTATTATTGTTAAAGATAACGAATTAGAATTGTACTAAATAATATTAAAATGTAATTAATTAATATACTAGCGGCGTCACCGCACAATTCAATCGCACTTTCCTGAAACAATATAGACATTGGAAAGGGATCACGAAAAATGCGTCATTGATCCACTGTTTGTACTTACATTCATATGTTTATTAATACAACTGCCTGGACGAATTCGCGTGAGTTCACGATCACGTTTGTAGCACGCCAGGGTATAGTTCACATCATAGTCGTACTGGATCTCTTCTGGATCGACACTAATACGGTATGCCGATTCCTTTGGACACATAACATCCAGGACAAGTAGAATAAGATTGCTAGCCGGTATGGGAAGGACAACGAATGGTCTTTCGCATGCCTGTGCTGTCATATTGTAGACAACATTGTCATTGTATAGTGTGAACAGTTTCCGCTTGTGATCGCAGGATTTAGGTCGTGTACGACGTAATGTAACCCGATGCAACCAATCCTTGTTGTTGACCGCATAGTCGGTCATGTTTTCGTCGAAATAATGGTCCATCACCTCGGCGGCGGTACTATTGAATTGTACAAAATACCACAGCAATGAGTGGATCAGCCATTTAGCCAGACGTAGGAGGTGCATCATTGGCTAGAAATACAAATAAAGTTTTACTGCGAACATGTTTTTTTTTGTAATATCCTTGTGCTCACCGAAAATAAATGATTAGACGCGTTATTATCGCCAGTTGGTTCGAAGCACACCGCTTGGTAGTCATAGATGATGACTTCCTTGTAGACCCGTTCCTCGATGAGGCGACGCATAAGAGCACCATTAACTTCGCCGAAGAATCTACCAGTTTCATGGCGTCTCGGTGAGATCAGGATGTAGCCATTGTTGTCCAAGATAAAACAGTCAATCTCCTCGGATGTGCATGTTTTTGGACACTCAGCACACTTTTTAAAAAAAAGTATTCATTTCAAATTTTAAAAATATGGATTCGAATAGAATTCTCTTACGTTGCTAGTGATGTTCTTGAAGAGGGTGTAAAGCGCTTTGTGCTGGAACTGGAAGCCAACAACTGCGGCTGGAGCAGACTTACCACCTTCGGTGTGGAAAATTGCATGGCTGGCTGTGACTATAGTCTCAGCATTTGTTTCTGAAAAGCATAGCATTATTTAAAGAAAAAACTGTGATTTTCGAAAAAAATATGAAGTAAAACCTCCGCTGTCGAAAGGCACTGAGTAAACGAAGCTCTCCTCACGCACAAAATGCTGCTCGACGGCACGCTTGTACCAAACTTCATCGATGGCACGTCGGTTGTTCTCGCCAAATTGTTCCCTGGAATTCAGATAGAAATAGATATGTCCATGACCCTTTATGCAAGAAAGTGATGATTGAGTGTATTGAAATGAAAGGACTGAATAGTCCTTTGACTAGATTTATTCGAACGCAGTGAGGTCGTCCTTTTAAGGGCTTGATCTGTGGCACCTTTCAGTTCACTTAAGGATTTTAAGAAAAGCTGTGATCAAGAAAGAGGTAGGTATCTGCTTCCGTGGCGTATGGGTAACCATTTTTCCCACATTTTTGAGTGAAAAATTTTCAGTTTCCATTACACTTTGCGACGCATCAGCAAAGCTGGGGTGCGCTCTATGGAAAATAGAAATAGAAAATCTGGCTTGAATGCGGAGGTAGCACCAAGAGGTAGGTATCTGCTTCGGTGGCGTATGGGTAACCATTTTCCCCACTTTTTTGGGTGAAAAATTTTCGGTTTTCATTGCACTTTGCGAGGAATCAGCAAAGCTGGGGTGCGCTCTAGATCCACAGAAACAGAAAATCTGTCTTGAATTGTGCTATGCGGAGGTATCACGAAGACGAGGAGCTAATTATGATGTCCTTGAAAGTTTTCTCAGAGTAACTGGAAAACGTAGCGAGGAAGTCGACTTTATAGTATTCTATAGGACCAAAGCGTCAAAACTAGGTATTCATAAAAGGAATTGCAGGCTTTTAATGGTAGAATCATTGTGATAACGTTGTCAGGCAAAAGTTGGCTAAGTATACAAATGTGGTACACTGTCATTCCTCGTATTAAGTGAAGGTACTGACGGTAAGAGTCCCGATGAAGCAGGGCTTATACACTCTATCGGAAGGTGGTTTAATTTTTGCAAATGGAGGGAACTGTCAGTTGTGTTTTAATATTTGTGAAGTAAACAGATGGAGAATACACATTAACAAGCCTTGAAGCCATGAAAGTATTCAAGATCGGTCAAATACTGAGGCGTCTAGCTGCTCGCGTCGAAGTGATTGGAATAAGACGTAAGAGAACAGATCCCGGATGGGATGACTGATGTCCAATTTGAAAACTCCAAACTTCTTTCTTTGGGGTCTGTGTGGACAACCTATTGACTCTGGAAGCCCTTGAGCCATCCTGTATTAGCGCGTCCCAATTAATTGAATTCCTGTAGTTTACGTATCATTGTCTAGGTACAGATCAGAGTGCCCTTGAAGAACTTAAAGTCTTTTCTGATCTGACGACATTGGTGTGTCGAACTTAGCGTTCTCAGTCAAGGCACGTCCCAGACACTACTATGTCGAACTTAACCTTCCTGAGTCCTTGCATTCCATACATTCATGCACATAAACGCTTTTGAAATTCAAAATAAAAATAACTTACCCAGGATGTGCTTCTTCGGCCATATTTGAGTGAAACTCCTGCCATCTTGTTAAGCCACTATGCGTTGCCAGAAAAGCTACAGTGATACCAAATCGCTGTTTGAACTCGTTCCTAAATTAAAATTAATATTCCATATAAGCATTAAATACAATAAACAATTTATCAATTTTACAATTTCTATTTGTAATATTAGTGTAACATTTGCATTGTTTACACATAGACTCATTACCTTGGCAACAAACCCATTAGAACCGCTATTGGGCTTGAGCTATTCCATAATAATGGTGCATAGTTGTTTTTTGTTTTTTAAATTTGTTTAAACAACAAAAGAAATTGTGCAAAATGGAAAAATTCAAAGAATACACAACGAGAAAAATAAACATATACAAATGAAGAGAAAAAAAAAGTTTGTAATTCCTATTAAAATTGGTTTGCTAGAAAACTGTGATAAATTATAGCATGTACGATCGGTAGAAGTGTTTTGATCGATTAAGTTGATTAAAGTGATCGTTGGTGATCGATCGTCTACTCTACTTACCCTTTGTTGTCATCTTTTGAATTGAAACTGGTGTTTTTGGAAAACCATTCGGTAACGCGTGCATCAAACACCAACGACTGCATAAGGCTTCGGTCACCTAAAAAGTTAAAAGGGTGTTGTTTTGTTTTTTCTTTTTGTTTATTTGTTTAGGTTTTTTAAAAAGTTTTGAAAACAATTGTAATGTGGTTAGTGATTTTCGCATGTGCATGTTCAACAAATCACCAATCTTGCCTGGCAGGCAAGATGATTGCGGTGCAGGTGGTATTAAGGTGCGATATTTCATGCAATTTATTTCTCAGTATACAGGTGCTTTATATGTATATTAAATAAAAAACAAAAATTCATAGAGGAGGTTGTAAATTGCGACGGTTTCGCTGTGCAATTCCTCAGCTAACGGTTTTCTTTAAACAAAATATTATTTATATTTACAATTGGTATAATTTAACGTGCGTATATATACAGTAAATATGGTCATGTGTTGCCTGTGGATAAATGGTGCGAAAGACATTATTTTTTACTTGTAACTGAAATTCTTGATAAAAATTAAGTACTTAATGTTAATTCTTATAAAAAAGACAATAAAACAATTGGAAATATTGTAGCATTTAAGATTTGAATGGCTGGTAAGATTGGCTGGTTGTGAGCAACGATAAGACAAATGCAAAGCGCAGATTTGCAAGGCTCCATGAAGATCAGGATGGTATTGTCCATCAACGTTTATAAGTTTCTGAATCCATGGTGGAATTATAAAATTATTATTTTTTGTTCACTTTTCATTTAAGGCTATTCCTCCGACATTTGGGATCCACTTTTGATCCATAATTAATGTCTTCTACTAGTTATTAAGGATATTGGCAATTAAAGGCACTCTATGCTGGAAAACCTATTGTAAACTCAAAAATGAAACAAAATTTTGGTAAAACTTTCAGTAACCATTCAAAACATAGTACAGTGGTTATTGCGTTGGACTTTGAAGCAGGGGCGACGAGGTTCGTATGCAAGCCAAAACACATAAAAAAAATTGTTCACTGCCTCCTCGTGACGCAATTTAAGTAAGACTTTCTGTTTCCTTACATCTTAAGCACAAACCAACTTAACTGGTATCTCAGTATCGATGATGGAAAGAGAACATTTTTCCACCAAAAATCGATGAAAAAATAAAATTACCCATACGCCACCGGGCCTGATAGCCACATCCTGAACCTGCCTCCTTGTGACGCAATAGAGGGACAACGCAGTAGAGAAAGACCTAGTCTTAGGTGACACACACTATTGAAAGAGGACCTCAACTAATTTGAAGTGCGCAACTGTAGGCAGTTAAATAAAGAGCACGCTAAGTGGAGAACCTTGTTGATTGGAGCTCAGCTCAGATCTGCCCGACTTAAGTAAGTAAGTAAGTAAGGGGGATCCAACGCAGCTTCGGGTTCTGATATATCGAGTCCAGGACATTCCCTAATTTAAGAGTAACAGGCAGATCCTGCAATACTCATCAAACACTTAGAAGGTTCAGTAAGGAAGTCAGACATTACAGAAAGTTATGAGGAGCGTGCTGGAACAAATTCCAGAAACGTTTGCATTGTTAGACATTGTTCACCTGAATTCTGAAAGCTTAGTGACCTTCAGTAAAGTGGTAGATATTATGCAGCCGTTGTTTGTTTTGTGAGTGCGTTTCTACCACGTAATGCTGGGTACTCGGTGGCGCATAAGTAACAAATATTGTTCACACATTTGCTGGTGTAAATATTTTCTATTCTCCCCGACCACAGCGAAGCAGCAGCAGAATTCACAATTGTGACACAGGAAGTCAGATTCAGGATATCAGTATTTGGTTCGGTGGCGTATGAGTAACAAATTTTGTTCACACAATTGTTGGTGCAAATATTTTCTATTTTCCCCGACCATACCTTGGCCCAAGCTGAGCTCGTTTGTGCCCAGGATTCACAGAATCAGAATATTTGACTTGAATTATACGAAAGCTATATTCAGGATATCAGTATGAGTTTCAAGTATTGAGACAGCTATCAGTGATATGCTCCGTCATGTCGAAATGGACGGTTGAAGCTACTGGATCTATTGATGGACATCACTGTGCGGATAAGTCGCCAATAAGTTGTAGATTGGTAGAACAAATCGGTACGAACACAAGAAACGAGTATTTCTGAATCATTGAAAGAAGAAGCTCAAAAGGATGCATGGGAATCTGGACGTCTGTCTGACGCTGCGTTAAAACCTTTCTCTACGCACTCAACTCCTTTTGATCGACATGATTGAAGCCAATTACTTTAAATTGAATGACGAATATACAGAATAGTTCTGTGCCACCTGATGCGAGACAAGACTGAGGAACTAAACCAAATTTATTATAAATAACGTTGGACATACTGATACAAGATTTGTAAGTCATAAACACATAAATCAGGAGGACATCAGATACCATTTTCAAACACAACCTACATTTAACTTTAACAACACAATTTGGATCTCAATCACATATGTACGTCATAAAAAAAATTACAAAACCAAAAGGATTTCTGTATACTGGGGTACGTAAACTCTGTATTTACAAAACAAAAAAACGCTCAAAATATATTACAAAACTCAATTACATAAGAATAGGTGCAATTGTTAAGAACAAAAAGAGAAATCATAGAAAGAAACTTCTAAACAAAAACACAAATTGTTTTCTTTTTAAAATACCAAGTTGGATGGTTGGAGTACTCACAATAGTACGATTCTTTTTCATTTATCGACGGAATACGCCCAGAGCTTGTGTTAGCTGTGGATTTGCATTATTCAGAAAAAAATAAATAATTCCAAAAGAGAAGTATTAAACAATAAAATAGAGAAAACGTTTATCAAACTAAACAAACGAAAGGCACGAATTAAACAATAAACTCTTGAAATAGTTTCCAGAAAAACATGAAATAAACATTAGCACGAGTACGAGAAAATACCAAGTGAATCCACACCATTTTTTTTTTTTTACTTCAAGGACTCTTTCGCGAATCCTTTCGCAAAGAAGACACCTACACTGTTTTTTATTTGTTCATTTGTTTAGTCCAATATGAAATGGATAGAAATCTAAGCAATGATCGCATGCGCTTCTAGCTGCAGCGTTAAATATTTACTTTCGGTTAAAAAAGAAATCAGCCCTTAGCTATGCGCGAAAAGGCTTAAACTGCCAATTTTTATTCGATTTTTTGTTCTAACTTTTCGATTATGGCAAATTTTTTGAAAGTTAATTGAATGGTATGACTGGTAAGTAGAAAAAAAAAGAGAAATAAGAGAAGAATAATACTTACAATACATTGCAGCTGTATGCTCGGGGGGCAGTGAGCTCCTACTTAGTGGCCATTTCCATCCTGGCCTTGACATTTTGTCCAAGAAGTGTAGGAGCTCCGCTTCTGGACTTGTAAACGTTATATTGCTATGTTTACAAAATTGCCTGCAATAGAAAATATATGCAACTGAAAGGATATTAGTCAGAATAAGTCTCTTACCAATCAGGATGGATTTTCCATTTCTTGCCACTAAAGAAGCTCAGTGTGTTACTGCCCTTAATACTGAGCCGGTGTATCTCATCTTCGGTACGAATCTGTAAGCGATTAACACCATACTGCTCAGGATAGGTAATGACCAGTGTGAACGGGGTATTTTGAATAGCCGTCCAGTAGTATTGGCGTTTAATTCGGGTCACGCGTTTCTAAAATGAGGAGAGAAGTATTTAGAATGGCGTTGAATGTAGTTGCTTGCTTATAAATGTATCCGATTCTGTAGTTGGTGTATAGGTCAACGACACCTCGGGGCGTATGTTTGCTCATATGAGGTTGATAGACGGACCCAACCAAAAATCTATGAAACCACAACGCAATTCAAGTTGGATATTCTGTTTCCTTGCATCTTAAGCACAAGCCAGCTCAATTAGTATCTCAGGATTGATAATGGAAAGAGAACATTTTTCCACCAAAAATCGGTGAAAAATTAAAATTACTCATACGCCACCGGGCCTGATTGCCACAACGCAATTCAAGTTAGATATTCTGTTTCCTTGCATCTTAAGCACAAGCCAGCTTAACTGGTATCTCAGTACCGAAAGTGGAAAAAGAAAATTTTTCAACCTAAAATCCGTAAAAGAATAAAATCGCGCATACGCCAACGGGCCTGAGAGCCACATCCTGAAGCTGCCTCCTCGTGAGACAATGCACGTCTAACAACTTCTTAAAGATTGAAGGCTCGACAATAGACAGAAAATGAACAAATAAGGTGCCTGATAGAAAGCAGACTCCGCTTCGCTGAATTAGTTCTTAGATCTGCCACTAACAAGGTAGCAAATGTGAACTCAGTTCTTGATTTCCTTATGTGAAAAATGAGCCATTCATATGCTCTTGTTTTTCTGGGGCTAGAAAACCTTAGTGGACAGAATAACAATACATAAACCAACAGGTAAAATCGAGTTGACCATGAAAAGATCAAGACTTTTGCGGAGCTTATCTACAAACCCTCATATCCAGGTTGAACTAAGAACTTTCCAAACTCAGAGAAATGAACAACGTGATTTTTAACAGTGGCTCTGATCACAAGTTCTGGTGGTTTTATAGAGACTACAGGGAAATATACAAAGTCCTACCCCTACCATTCAAAACTCTCAAGAAATTTAGACTAATTAGTCAAATTCTGTCTAAGGGACATATCAGATGAATGCAGAGAAATTTTTCCTGCGGAGTCTTTGAAACTCCGACCTCTTTACAGATGCCAGTGACAGCAGTCTAAAACACGATAGTTTGAACTCTTGGTCTATCTGAATCCTTTGCCTTGCAATTTAAAGACAATGTTCTTCAGCTGCTAACATTTATATAAATTTGTCTTTCGAACTAGTCATTCATAGGTAATAGCAATGGTCACCTACTGATACATGACTTCCTCGTTTGCCAAAGCATTCAGATCGTGGGTGAACTGTGAATTAGGTTCAACTTTTGTGGAGGACAAAGTTGTATCCAAATACTTTCATAAATGGAAATGCGTTTACTTTCCAGGGTGACGAGATTACAACAGCATTTATCTGGTTTCAAATAAATCAGCAGTCTAACTTACAGCCACTGAAAGTTAGAACATTAAGAACAACAAAGTCAATTATAGAATTTTGTCAAGAAAATGTCTATCCATTTGTCAAATAAAAGAATAGTCCATGAAATAATCTCTCTGAGTCAAAGCAAGCTCCTAGTAGACTTCATAGGGAACTAAACGAAGGTTAGCTGAAAGGACAATACATCTCTGAAGAGATCCAGAGAAATCGTGCTAATATCTTGCATTCATCTAGCATAAGATCAGACGACCACCAAATGAATATGCCAAACCGATTCTAAGGTTGTTTTCACTAAGAGTCAGGGTATCAGGCTTTTATTTTAAATTGAAACTCACCATGTCATCGAAATGATTTTTGACTAACATCCACTTGCTGCCGGTGGATTGATTTATAATCGCGTCCCGAATCTAAGAGAATATCTAATGAAATACTATTCAACTCAAAATCGCAACCAAAGAACTCACTCCAATCAATACTGGATTAAAGTCTCTCGGTTCCCGGTCATCATCCAGCAGTTCGACCTCAATCATATCTACGCTATTATAAGCAGGCTTAAGAATGTCTTGAAACTATTTAAATAAACAAAGTTAAATTATTTTACATTATATTTAAGGAAACACTATAAACTTACAATTGGACGAAAGTCTGGATGGAATAGTATATAACCATTGTTGGTGACAATGAAAGCATATCCATTGACTCCCAACTAAGTACAAAAAAGATAGAACATTACTAACTCATTTAAAATGAATCCCTTTTTTTTTTTTTTACCAAAAATGGCGATAAAAGTTTCCTTATATCTCGTATTGGTACATCTGTTCCAGCGACTCCAAGTAAATTTGCAATCCTAGTCTGCATTTGTCACAAAAAAAAACAAAACAAATAAATAAAAACAAAACAAACAAATGCATCTGTTAGTTCAAATTCGAAATAAAACCATGGCATCGATTACACTCTCTACGAAATCATCTAAATTTTAAGACTAAACAATAAGTTTCTCTAGCTAAATTCAAAAAAATATTAACAATCAAAGTTACGAAATTTTACTGCAGTTTGAATACATATTATAGTATGTAACACAAATTTATTTATTAAATTATTTGTTTTTTTCCAAATCCGATAAGCTACGGATATATATCATATATTCGGATTATGTATAAATATTTGTATAAGTATTTTATTTTGTATATATTTTACACTAATCTATGGTCTATAGAGTTCCAGGATATAGGCTAACTAAATGAAATAAAAAAGCTGTTTTCCAACCATCTGGATAGGGATGTACACACACACATGTAGTTCCACAAACAGATTTATTTGTTAAATAAAATATAAAATAAATCAACAAGTATCACAGAATTCAATGATTACAGAGGAAATGTATTTCTTTTTGGGAAGACTTTTGAATGTACAACAAGAGAACGTTTCTAAAAGATTTAGGATTTTGAAAAGAACTCAAATGTAAATTTAACAAAACAAAAATAATTATACAATTTAATTCCAATTTCTTACATATGAAAATATTAGGGTATTGTACATTTGGTTGTGAAAAAAATAATAAAAAAGAAAAAATCCAAAGCGCTTTGCCTAAATTCGACTATTGCACGCTAAAAGCTGTTGCCTCGAGCATTTAGTTATTGTTAACCCTTTTGAATAATTTATTTGCGCCACTGATTGGTAAGTTTACAGGCACTTAATGCAATCGTACATACGTTGTGTCAACAGTTAGTAAAAGTATCCTTTTCTCCGTTCCTCTATTTTCCTAGAGTTTTAGGCACAAATTCTACTCGCCTTTTCTTAAAGGTAAGTCTGCAAAGTAAAAAGATGTATTGATCTACTCGAACCCAATGTCTTCTGATTAAAGCTGATCGAGTTATATGTATACCTACTCATGTAAATGATATCCATAATGTAGGCAGCTGTCTTCAACTCTAGTTGATCTAACAATCAGCAGCCTTAAACCCTATAAGCCTTACGCCTGATTCAGAAAAAGAAAAAGAACACTCCTGCTGACATATTATGACCAACTTATTCAAGGAAGGTAGGTATAAAGTACCTGACAGAAGCCCAACCCTACATATAGTTAAACCAACTTGCCTTATAAAAATTAGTACTTTAGGCCTAAAGTTCTATTATTTAAAATGTACCATCGGTGTGGCTATATGGATCCATTGGAACTACTAGATGATAGACTGAAAGAGCTGGAAGCGGTAGAGTAGATTGGGAGATCACCCGACGCATGGTTACCTTCAACTTATTGGGCTATTGAAGCACAGAAAGAAGATTGAGGCCTATAACTTGTATATACAGTCAGTGGGCCTGAGTGGTTTGGATTCGAATTGCTTCATTTGACCCAAAACCTTGAGCAGAGACTGACAAAAGCGTAAGAGACTTATGATGGGCTCTCGCTATTGGGCTCTTTGATACATATTTTCCTCTGTTGACAGAAATACTGTCGACAAAGCTACTCACTCAAATGTGTAGCTTGCAAAAAGGTGTACGAGAGAGTTGTTTAAGGGGGTCTAGGATCTCCGAATTTCTGAGAGGTCAAACATAGAAATATTTGTGAGGATAGGTCCGTATAGGACTGAGGGATGTGTTGTATTCTTCACCCTAATCGAAGGCTTGTGCCAATTGTACTATCGGTACCTTCTACTTAACTCTAGCTTAGCTAACAAGGTTTAAGATTGAGGAGTTAACAGAGATTTGGTCATATATCCCAATCATTTTGTCATCATTGGGTTATCCGAAATCGAACTTCGTCGCACTCTGGTTAGAGTTGTACCGAAGTTGTTTTAAAGAAGGTAAAATGTAGTCTTACGCTTACCGGAGTTCTATGAGAACTTTTGGAATGCATGTGAGTTTCGAGGCCTTGTTCTGTATAAGATGAATAATTAGCTCAGTTTGGACCGAAGGAAATACTATAGATAACTCCTCTATAGGCTCATCCCATAGTGCTAGCCCTAACGATTCTATGTATGTCCTGTAAAAATATTCATGAATCTGTCCACGACTTTGGACAAAATATTACTTCCGGTAGCTAAAACCTTAAGGTGATCATGGAGTTCATATAGCTCGTAGTAAATGCGAGCTCTGTACAACTTCAAATGCGAAGAGATGTAGAAAAGCTGATGATCTACAAAATAATTGATCCAGCCCTGCATGTTGAACGATAACTAGAAAAGGAGACTTTTCTAAGAGTTGGGATATGAAGGATAAGAGTTGTCAGTATTTGGTAAGCTTGTTGACCCTTCAATGGAACGAAACTATGTTCAAGGCAAGACTAGTTAACATATTTTGGTACAAAATAATAGCTCTGTTCGCGTACTCTCCCAAAACAACGATTTTTTACGAAAATCTACGAAAAGTCACCAAATCCTGGTCGAATACACAAAAGTTTCGTGGTTTTTCGTAGAAGAGAGTGCTCACGGGAGAGTAAAGCAACGAATTTTGGTGCAGGGAATTTCTTTGCACCGATTTATGAAAGATGTTAAATCTGTCTCGGAGGACGAAATGTGTGCTCTACGAAGCATTGATCCTGCCTGTTCTGCTATATTGAGCCGAGTGCTGGACGATAAGCAGGAAAGCAGAATACATAGACAATAATGCTCCAGTAAAGAGGATCTTCGAATTACAGCCTCCAGATTCAAGACGACAGGGAAGACCGAACCTCCGTTTTAAGGACCATGCTATCGCAGATACCAAGACAACTGGAAGCAGCGTGCCAGGGATCGAAGAGAAGGGAAGCCTACCATATCTCAGGCAGGGACTCTTCACGGGTCGGATGCCTGTTAAGTAAGTAACTAAGTTAAATTTAGCAGATCCCTGTACGTAATTTATTGTTGTTGTGTTTTTGTAAACATTTGCTTTTGACGTCTAAAAAGTAGTCAAATGTTGTAGCTTTCGCGTTCGTTTACTTTTTACCACTCTCTGAGAGAATTTTACCCCCAGTCCCTGAAATTTCAGAATCTACGAGTTTTGGAGCAGAAACTACGCGAACAAATCTCATGTATTTCATCATTTAGCGTCAAACTATCACCCGACTTCTTCAAGGAATGCAACGATTCGAGCCCTAATTCTCGACATCGATTCATTCAAAATCTCACTCATATGTTCTGAATAAGCCTTCGCTTCCAATAGCCTAAGGAACTATGCTGAAAATTCCTCTCTCCTTAGTCAAAACTAAATCAAAGCTCCTTTGCATATCGCAGAAGAACATTACTTTAAAATAAAAAATCACTCTTTTGTTGACAGTCTACTTTTGTTGAAATTAAAAAAATCAATTTCAAATTCTAATTATCTAGAAATCTAGTTGTATCTAAGTTTAACAAGCAGAAATCACTAACTATAATCCTTCATTAAAATACATTTTTTCCAAATCAAATTTTTACAAGTATTGTAACATTTTATAGTTTTGATGTTTTTTTTTTTTTTTTTCATTTATATTCGTTCAAATACAATAATCAAACCAAAAAAAAAAAAAAAAAAACAGCTAAAAAGTATCTATATGTTTGTATCTATAGCACTAGAATATAAGAGTATATAGCTGCGTTAATATGTATAAGAATATTCGCCTCTAATGAGCCCAACCATCGGTTCGGATGGTTCGGAAATACTACTATAACAGAGTTCTAGGAATTTTTGAACAAAAAAAAAAAAAGATTACCAAATTGTGTTTTTTTCTTTTTTATATATTTTTAAAAAGTTTTTTTTTTGTTTTTTTATATTTAATTAATCACTAAACGAAGTCTAAGGTATTAGCGCAAAAAATAACGATTACTTTTGATTATTCGTTCGTTATGAGTTTATTTTTGAAATACCTCACGAGTCTGTGATTCCCAGTACGCTTCGTTAATTAATACTTCTTCGGTGATATTCTATATTGTATAAGTTTACGTTTCAGTGATACAGATACATTTTGATTGAAATTGTTTTAGTTTTTAGAATTTTATATAAACAAAAAAATTATAATAATGAATAAAAGCAATTATTTTTTGTTCATTGAAATTGAATTGAATATTTAGTAAATGTACATTTGGATGTGTTTTGTAATTTGTTTCATTTTTTATTTTTGCAGATATGGTAGGTGATGGGTTAAGGTTACTTACCGCATTTTCACGACGATCGTATACTGGCATAGAGACTGTGGTCATGAAGTGGTACTTATCCGTTTCAAGGGGTTGCACCCAACTCTATTAATGGTGAGTATAGAATCGTTTAGTCTATTTCAAATCAATGTAAGTCTTAAAAAATATGTGTAGAATATAAAAAAGAAGTATGTCCTGTCGTTAAACTTTTCCATAGTTATAAAGCTGAAGAAAGTATAGACATCAACCAAAGACTTGTTCAAATACTTTCTTCTAAATTACGTATTCCCCAAGGATATCGTGAAGCAAAGCAAATTTAAACGTAGATACTACGTAGGTAAACCCATTAAATACCCTTTTTTCTAGATAAAGATATGTTATAGTTCGCTACATCTATGAAAACCTTTATTTAGCACTAAAAGGGGCGTGGTTAATTCGGATTTAATAGCAATGTGTTAGTAAGATCTAAGTGTACGATTCAAAGCAAACAGAACTTTTTAAACATAAGAATTTTCGATGAAACCTATTTATTTTATTCAAAATTGTCGCCTTCCGACTCAATTTAGCAATTTCCATGATCTACGAGTAAGTCGAATGAGACCGTTGGCTAGGATGTCTTTTGGTTGAGTTCTATGTCCACGAAACGTTTTCTTTTCATCGTTAAATCCATATTTGCCGAAAAGGAGAATGTTACAAACATGGAGCGGTTGAAAGTTAAAATGCAATTTGCAGTCAAAAGATGATCTCACCAAACATCTGTACCTTTTTTAAAAAATCTTGTTCATTTTGGAACACAAAGTGCACACACTATTTGGAAGCCCAAATGTTCGCTTAAAACAGAATAAATTGATATTTTTGAGACGTCTGATTCGAATTCCATGCATTTCAATGAATATTTTGCCTGATATTTGACAAACTTACAATCAGTTCTGATGGAATGTGCGGTGATCATGGATTTTGGTTGATCAACATGTTGCTCACAGTTTATGTCCTCTCGATACTTTCAAAATCGCGTAAACCACTCATAAACTCCGGCCCAGGATAAACTATCATTACCACACACTAGGTTTATCGGTTGAAATATTTTGAGTAAAATTTTACCAAGTTTAAGGCCAAACTTAATATTAGCTCTGTTCGATCCTCATGTTTTGTACCGATGACACACACATGTTATCACTTCAAGGGCAATAAATCTGTTTCTATTTATCAAATGTCATGAAAGTTTGACAGATTAGTAGATGATCTACGCATGTAATTGCCAATATATGGACTCATAAGAAATGCATTTTTTTTAAAGTTCTGTTTGCCTTTAGTTAGTTAGTATTGAACACATTCCACTCGGGGGTATTGTACTAAGAAGCTTTCTTTCCCATCACAGTTGTAGTCTCTGGTGTTTGTCAGACGGTCACGAGAGGTTAAGCCGTTAAAAAACTTTTAGGTATTTCGACTGGAATTCGAAACTCAAACCCCTTGCTCCATAGTTCAATGCACTAACCACGACGGCGTTCACTAAGCAGATTCCCGAAAAGTTCTGTAAGAAAAAGTAAGTTCTGTGAAAAAGGGCCTGATGTAGCCCCAATATCATAAACAAATTGAGGAGCTATTGAATCGACCTATACATCAGGCGAGCATTATTCTCTTAAAAATGAATAAAGGCTACAAAAAAGCATTTCATAGAGAAGTTTTTTCGGAGGCGAACAACATCTTGATCACAAGAGTCGACGTTTGAGCTATCACAAACCATATCGATAGAGGTAAAAACTTTTTCCAAAATATCCAAACACATGCAGATAAAAACATACCTTTTTCTTTCTCTTCCAATAGCGTCTTCCCTCCTCTTCTTTGAAAAACATTTTGTACCCGTAGAGTCGGTAGTTTTCCACGTCTTCCTTTTGCTCAACACACTGGTTCATTTCCCACAACCAGTCTGTCATTTTGGGATCCTTTAATGATAAAATGTTAAATTTTGTGGACAAGATAACGCCCCGGATCATTCCCCGCTCAACATCAGCTAAAACAACTCAAAACTTATCTCAAACTCACCACTTCATCGGCATAGACCTGCGTCCAAACAACCGGATGATCATGTCTCCCTAAAACCAATGGTCTAGCCATAACCGGTATATAATTCAACACCATCTCTCGCACTTCAGCCAAATCGCTTAGATGCACATAATATCCTTGATTCGCACAAGCCATCCACTTGATTTCCTTCACATCGGCCACCTCTTTGCCAATCAAATACGTGAATACCCTTACCGGCATGTACGGCAGATTCTGCCAATTATATTGTTCGAATATCTCTCGATAGCTAAATGGCGCCCCATCCGATATGATCATTATAGCTTGATTACAATGGGCGCCACGACTATCGGATCGATACGTTTCCAATACCTCGAAGGCCTTTATCAGTGCTGCTGTAAAGTTTGCAATGGATTCGGTCTGGACTGATTCCATTGCTTCTTTTAACTCGCGTATGTTACCAAGTGTTGCCTACATGTGCCAAATTATAATGTGTATTCGAAAAAAAATGAAAAAAATCAACAAAATAGAAAAATTAAATAAAATAAATATTTATACTTGAACTAGAGTATCCTCGAAACAGCCAACAACAGGCTTTACTTCCTCGCCAAAGGTGAAGATGTTCACAAAGTCATTTGTACCTAATGTATCTAGAATGGTATTAACAACATGCTTTGCGATATCTAGCCTCTGTCCCATCATAGAGCCTGATCCGTCCATTAGGATAACAATATCCTTTGGACTTGTTGCCGCCTCAATGTACCACGAACGCAATCGACAATCGTACAGATCGACCGGATCTTGTTTCCATTTCGATGCTGGAAATTGTCGCATAAAACCGGTCGAACTGCCATAGAATTGCCACGACAATGTCGGATCATTTTTATAATTATCACGAAATATTTGATCCAAATTTTCTGACCATTTAATTGCTTGTATTACTTCGACAGCTATTTTCATTTTCATTTTGTTTATTGCGTGTGTGATGGATATTCATTGGGAAAAAAATATATAAATAAATAAATAAAATTAATTAAAATGCAATCTTTGTTCAGAAAAAACGAAATGTATCTTCTTTGTGGCAATGAGCTCAGTCGAGGCTATTTAGATAGTCAATGCGAACTTTAGAACTCAATTTTAGGCTATGCGTAGGAACAATTGTCTATCCAACATTTCTCGAATGCTTCTCATTGCTACAGCGACGGTTTTTGAGTGGGCTTGCACCTTTAAGCCTTCCATGTCCCAGTCGAAAACCGTCTTTTCGAAAACACTAACTTAAGTCGAAAAACAATACAAAAAAACAGATAAATCGAAACAAATTAGACCAAACCTCGATCGAAAACATTTGTTGGAACGTGTACAGAGCTTAAGCTAATGTTGACTGGTGTATTGAAAAATTCAGCTTTTGGTTTTAATATGATCTCCTTGGAGGTGACGTTGATTTTTGGAACACCAACATCGTCCAAATCCGGTGGTGCTTCTGTTGGTGGTGGCTCACCCGGTTCGTACATTTCTTTTGCATTGTAATACGAAAATGTCACGTCAGGGATCTCGTTTTGATGCGAGAGTGCTGTATTTTCAGCTGTGTCCATTATTCGCTAATATAACAGTGTATGAAGGTTAGTTTAGGATACATTTGGTTTTGCAGGATTTTGTTCTCGTTTTTGCTTTTAGGGTTGCCATGTATACTTACTCTTACGGCGCTGATTTTAAGATCCATCATCATTCTGACTTCGTTTGCCATGTTGTCGACTATTTTCGGACCGGATCTTTGCACAACTTGGGCTTGCTTAAAACTCTACAGTTAAAATAGGGTGCATTATTACGAATGAATAAATTTAAGTACAACTTATACCTAAAAAGTGATCTTAGAGTTCTAGAAATGATAGGAGTAAGGTCCTAAATATAGAAGAAGACTGATTTTGAAAGAAAGACATGGAACGTATGCAGTAGCTTTCTTAAAACGAAAAATTACGCCACTAACTTAGCTACAACTCCATCATGAAGTGGTTCTCAATGTACGAGAAGGGCAATGGCACATAGATCCTCGAATTATGTGAAGTCATGCGAACCCAAATCCTTACCACTTTAGAATCTCTCTGAGTGATCTTCGAGAAATATCACTGGAAAACATTTCTATTGATTTGTTTAAACAATGTTACCAACCAGATTTCTAAATCCAATACTGGTCGCAGAACAGTAGTCGTCTTAGTGTCTTTCTTAAGGCGGTGTAGGTTTCGAATGATCAGACTAGCTGTTAACCCGATGATCTATTTTGTCGGATCACTTGTGTCCACTCAAGTTTGTGAGATAATAGTGCGTCAACCTCCAGGCTTACCAATATCATCATCAAAAAATGGCAACAAATCTCTTCCAGTTTTCTCCATCTTCAGCTGGATTTTCAGCTGTGACCACGCCTGCCTTTGGATAGTTGTTTCTGTTGTTTTCATGAAAAGAGGGTTTAAGTCCGTTAAGAAAGTATGATGGTTGAACACGCCCCGGTGTCAGCTTAAAGTGCCAAACAAAATCTCATCCTCATGAGAAAATTGTGCGGAAAATAGAGTAACATATCCATTTTCGAAAATGTTTCCCAACTCGACAAGGGCATAGGATCCACTTTTCCGACTAGCCAAGCCAAAATTGGTGACAAACAGAATTGTCAAGATGAGCTTAAATATTTTAGTCTAAGCTATGACATCATATTTATGTTAAACGACGAGTTAACACGAAGAACAGAAGTAATGAAGGACATAAGACCCGATTTGTAAGGGACAAGCTATTAGACTCAAGCCATTCTCACACCACAACTTCTTGGCAACTAACTATAGACCTATGTTCATACTATGTATGCAGAACTGGACACATAATGGATCCATAGATATCCGAGTTTGAAAGCTAAATTTAAAGCCCACTTAAGGCTGTGTTAACCGTCAAACGAATTCGCGTCGCGATTCGCGAAATCGCAAGCGGATCGCGTAGTTTTATTTATGTTTTGACAGTTGTTCTCATCGCTCGCAATCGATTGAAGTCACTTAAAGTCGCTCAATTCGCTACGCCATGAACACCTCCATATGCACTTGTGTAGTGGATCTCATGAACACAGCCTAACCCATCTCGTCAGTTTAACAAGAACTAGCAACTCCGATTACGGACCTGTGCACATTCATATCGACCTCCTCTCAACAAAATCATTCCTGTCTCTAAACTAATTGTATCTTCAAGACAATTAGCTCGACAAGGCAATAAAAACTCAGTGCCCTCCTTTAAACGTAATATCGATTGTCAGCATAATAAACCAGTCCCACATAACGCTTTCATATTCACATAAGCAAATACAATAAACCACTAAAGTGTAACCAGTCATCGCAACCATAAATGCAGCTGTCGCATGTGAATTATTAAAAACATAACCTACAAAACGAACAGATACTGCATGTAACAGTAGTAACTCGTCACGGCCTAATTTCCCATTAACCTATATAACCAGCAATTTTCCTTGTTTTTTAGGGAAAAATCAATAAAAACCAAAGTCATGCTGTGTCCCCACAGAAAATACTCACATCTTGGACCTCCTTCCTTCTGGTTATGAAGTCTCCCAAATGAAAGAGTTCCATCCCGAGTTTATCGGCCCATGAGTGGACACTGGAAGAAAACAAGGCTCGCTTTTTTCAAGAAGAATGTCCTGAAATATACATATATTCCCACAGACTTACACATTGTATTTGATATTTTCACCGGGCAAGAAGTCAGCTCCGCTGGGAAACAGGACCAAAAAGGATAATAAAGTCGCTAGAATGTTGTTCTTCCATCTTTCCATGGTGAGTAACTTTTATAATTAAGTTTTTTTTTTGTTTTTCTAATTTCACTTAGTATCTACTTTTATTGTGTGAGCTTTGTGCATCATTTCATAAGTTTTTGTTTTCGTCTTCAGACTATTGTGTGTACATGATTAGTAACTGTAGGTACATTTATGCATTCACTTTGTGATAATTTTAAGCATAACTAACGGTTATTGAATAGCTAAAATTGCACTTGATTGGAGTTAAGAAAATTTACGTCTTTACACTTTTCACAATATGGCGTATTTGGAAAAGTTAGAATTGGGTTTTTTTCTGGAAGTCCCTTTGAGACCGTTAGTTGAAAAGAGATATTGGACAGTTTGACACATGACATCGGGTCGTCGGTTGCAAGCATTCAACTGCGATTGCTCGAGAATATTTTAGGACTTGCGCTTTGATTTTGTTTACGATTTTCGACCACGTGTGCAGGAAGTCGCAACATGTGCAACGGCACGTGTCGGCATGAGGTTAAGAATCAAAACAAACAGTTTTCGAGTTGCGCAGTTCGATTTGTTTATGTTTTGTAAAAGTAACTGTCACTTGTTGAGAGGGTACAGCGTTAGTTGTGTTTGCGGCGTGTGGGTGGATTAGAACTGTTCGCTTGAATGGATGTCAGTTAATGGCGGTTGGAGGAGTGGTACAAAATGGCGGCGATATATGAAATGTCACAGTTATGAGCGAAAATGAATATCGGGTTTCATGTTTGTTGTGATATTTATGGAATGATAAGCTATTTGGTTTCGGATCTAGTACAGTTCAGTCTTCTAGTTGTGGACTGTATGAGTGGACCCTTTAGAGACCCTTACGTTGTCTAAATGCGAAGATCTTCGAGAAGATAAATGCCAGATTCAAGTTACAAAATTGAATACGAATAGGAGCTAAGTGAAATTGCTATAAATGCCACAAACTCGGGTGATCTGGTAAAAGTACGAGTTTACAAACCGTCTTTACGCTTTAAACCTAATTTCTGTATCAGTCGTGTTTATCACCAGGATTTTTAGCAGGAAACGGGTCAGGAGCGGAAGTGGCAGTGAATTTGTCATAAGCACGTAACGAAAAGGACACATTTTGATAGATAATCATGCGATACAATGGAACTCGTTTACGTATGATGGACGAGAAGCTTGTAATTCGAGAAGAATGTGGCTCAGTAAACATATATAGTCAGATCTACAAGGACTTGCATACGAGGAATAGTAAGTAGGTTCGTTAAATAAGTGCCAAAAAAGTTTATAATATAAAAAGCTATTCAGTCTAATACAAAAGATATCATTTAAAGTACTGTCCATACGGCAGAACATATTATGAGGGCACGTCGTTTTTTTTTTTAAATTGCTGTTGAAAAGAGCTTCACATTCACACAATCCCCTCCATCAAGCAACAGTTGCTTACCCAAGGTTCATGTGATCCTCTTTCCGCGATAAACTTTTTGCCCAGCCAAAGGGAGCTGCCCCTCCCAACTTGAGAGTCTGTGGTTCAAGATGATGATTGACTTCTGGAAAGTGACCCGTTTAGGTCTCGATCTTATTTCTTATAAAGAGGCCAACCTCTGCTTTACAACGTTTGACATATCTTGTGGACTAATCTTCGGTCATGTGAGGAAGGGAATGGGCATAACAATACTGTGTCGACATGTAAACATGGCCCGACAGAGAAATTCTTTGACTAAAGATGCTTTTTCGTTCACAACTTCTCGATATTTGGTCTCGAAGATGTTGAGCGTGATATTCTTTTGCACATCCATGACGATTCTCACTTACAAATCCACTTATTGAGGTCTATAGGTACCTCCTACAGAAAGTTTGAAAACGGATCTTTTTCTGTAAGCTACTCTGCCCTAACTTGCCTAGTTTTAGCGTGCTTCCTGGAAACAAATGAGCCCGGGATTTCTCCGGCTCTTTCGACAAGCATCCGCAAGGACCTAGGTTACATAGTTTTAGCGTGCTTTCGTCAAGCACCCACAAGGATACCAACATTTTTTAGGAATGAAAACAATATGTTCCTTACTTCTTACAGAAAATAATTTTTTTTTTCTAAATTGTTTTCGGTACAACATATTGCCTTTGCCTTCTTCATTAACCATCCACGCGAGCTATAGTGCTAACACCGTCGAATACGCCTAGCAAGTTCCGATGATGTTACCACATAAGCAGCGCATTTCATGATCATGAGTTCAATTGTAATCCCTTTCTGTCTGCGGCTTCGCTAAGCTTGGCATAGATCGTTATGTCACAAAATGTTTACAGATGGTAAACAATTTGCCATATCGACGATACGACAAACTTTACCATTTGTCAACAATTTCCAATATCGATTCTTTCGTTTCATGCATTCTTCTTAAATCTACAATAAAAGATTCTAGCTTAAACTTCGCACTTGCATTCAGTATAGGTCTCGAGATCCGCTCCTCGGTCACTTGATTCTGTTTTTAAGTGGCATAGGCTCAAAATGGTGGAAAAGATTGTCTCCTCGAAAGCGTACAAAATGAAGCTTGCCCAATTCACTATGATCTGAAATATTACATAATCTTAACAATAATAGATCCAGTCTTGAGGTAGTCTTGAGGAACTTACGGCAGGCACATACAAGCACATGTACAAAATCTTTGCGGAGAAAACAAACACAAAGGAGAACCCTAGCATGATGCCAAGAAACGACACCAGCGTCAAAATTTCCACCATATGCACTGCTACAGGCATGTTCATTTAGTTTAATTGGTTTTGTGGATTATTTTTGGGTTAAAAATTAAATTTAGAATTTAACTTAAAAAAAAAAAAAAAAAATTGTTGGAAAAGCAGAAATCAATTTGAGAGATTCACTCACGCCTGCCTGACTACTTAGTTTCGTACTTCATGACTTGTAAACTTCATTTTGTACTTCAATTCAGAACTGAGCGAGAACTCAACTTAAAGAGGACTCGGTGTGCGTCTACTGAGGTAGATCAGTGAAAATTTTGAAAGTCGTAAGCCTGAATCTTTGGAAATCGTTTCGAATCTAGAGTCAGATAGGACGGCTTAAGTAGCATTATTATTCCTGGGAGTACTGAGTCAGTCAGGTGCAAGGCTTGAATTTCATTGCAGAACTGAAGATTCTAACTTCTACAAGAGTCTCTAACTTTCCTTTTTCGAAATGATTCACCGAACCGAAACATTTTAAAAGAGTACAAGTACTCCAAGATATGATCCCATGGGTTCAGAAGTAAGACGACGGATTCTATCAAAGTGGACCTGTGGAAGATACACTTTTACATTTAGACAAGGTTGAAACAAACGAAATCTTCGAATCGAATCAAACTCGGAGGGACAACACAGTAGAGGAGGCGAGAACTAGCTAAAGGCAATCTCGACTAGCGTAACTAAAGTCAGTTAGCTAAGGTCACAATTGATTGGAGAGATTGACCAACTGAGCCCTAGGTTTACCTTGAGCCTCGTAGGTAAGTAAACATTAAACAATGTTTCAAAAAACTTTTGAAGCAATTGAGTATAAAAGCTGTGGTAACCTTTTATATAAGATTTCTACTATCTCTGCCCTAAAATTCGAGACTTTTTCTTCTAGAGTTTGGTTTCGAAAGGTTTGGTTTCCATAGTTTACCTTTCCACATATCAGGGTAGACCCGGCTTCGAACATTTTCATTTTCCACTACTCACAGCGAAGCAGCAGTGGAGCTCGTTTGTGCTTACGATGCACAGAATCGAAATACTTGGCTAGAATTGTGTGATCGGAGCGTAGTACTGGGAGGGTTGTGTCGAGGGCTGTGGCGTATACTTGATTTTTTTTTATACGATTTCAGGCTCGAAAATTTTCATTTTCCACTTCTCACAGCGAAGCAGCAGTAGAGCTCGTTGTCCTTACGATGCACAGAATCGAAATATTTGGCTAAAATTGTGTGATCGGAGCGTTATACTGGTAAGGTTGTGTCGAGGACTGTAGCGTATACTTGATCTTTTTTTATACGATTTCAGGCTCGAAAATTTTCATTTTCCACTTCTCACAGCGAAGCAGCAGTGGAGTTCGTTTGTCCTTACGATGCACAGAATCGAAATACTTGGCTAGAATTGTGTGATCGAAGCGTGGTACTGGGAGGGTTGAACCCAGTTGGGAGGAGTCTACTTAGGAAGCAAAGAACTTGGAACAAAATCCTCTGTGGTATTGGACATTCTGTATCAATTGGCACAAAAACTGTCGGAGATCTGTATTACTGAAGAACCAGATATTAGATGAGTGCTGTAAAGGACTTCTTGTTGGCTTCTTTATCGTCAGAATAATCAAAATAGACGCATAAGACATTTATTGGTATAATATTTGAACACAATATTTTTATTAGTTTTTAACTTAAGCTATTTCCATAAAAAATTATATAAAAATATTAAATAAATACTACACAGGCGTTCGTTCAGTTCCATAGCTACTATACCATAGCTACTATAAGTCCGACAATTTTAAGAATAATTTGCAAAATTTTTATCTGAAAAGATTGATGGAGTTAAATGTATGTTTGTACATAATTTGTTTAAGTAACATATTTACAATCATTTGTACTGAATTTAGAGTTGCGTTGAATATGTAATCTGTAAAACTTGCGTTGGACGAAAAAGCGTTGGTGTACAAAAGTATCTGCAGAAAATTGGAAAAGATGTTGTGATGAGTTTGTACTGATTTTTTGTGTTTCTTGATTACCAGGCATATGATGCTGAAGATTATGGGTCGGATCATTGATCTGATTATTCGAAAACATATTTTAACTATGTACCAGGCGACTATTAATGTGATGAAGGTAGTTACAATTGTGGACATATCCATTTCCATGTCGATATTGTGACGGAACCATTCCCTTATTACGACTACGAGTGGTTTATTCTGAAAAGTTATTGTTTTACTATGAGATGAGTTGGTTTCCCAATGAATTTGTTAGTCTTACCATTATGAATTGTTTTTGTAAGTCCTCACATGGGAAAGGCATTTCGCCGTTTTCAGGAAATGAATCATCGAAAAGCATACTCTATGATGGTGGAAGGATCAATGTTTTAGAGCAATATTCTGGAAAAAAACAGAGAGAAGAAGTATAAAATATGGATATCGTGCAAAGTTCATGCTTGTATGTCTCCACGTCTCCGTACCCGACTAATTCTTCACTCAGACATACTGATTAATGAACTGAACCAGCCAAACAATAACCATAGGATGCACTTCACAATTTTATGGAACTCGGAAACAATGTTGGACCTCATTCAATTCCACTAAAACCTTCCATTTGAATAGAGTACTTGTCACACTGCTGCTTACTACACTGAAATGGGTTAATAAGCACGATTTACTAATAAAACTAGAACTGATAGCTGTCTGTTGTGCACTGCCAAACATAAAGAAAGGAGTTTAAGCAATTTAATCTGTTTTTAAGATAAAGTCATGAACTGCTTGAGTTCTAACTCGGTATGTGTAACACTTTGCAAAACTACTTAGCTACACATATTTGCGTTTATGGATCTTTCTATGAATATTTCCAATAAAGCTCATGTACACAGAACTTCTGCACTACACTAATCAAATTTATTGCAACTATAAACCAGAGATATGCCCTATCTTGGATTGAAGCATGCAATATGAATGAACTACGAAACTACTATCCAACATTCGGTGGATAAGCAGCAAGCAGTTACTCACTCAACTCGCACAAGTACGACCATTTATTTGAATTTGGGTGGCCACGGTCTGTACCGAACACAGGCATAATGTATCCGGTAATTGAGTGCAAGATTCAAAACCAAGTATGCGCTACGACAACTGTGTCCGACAACAGTCACAGAGTATACCAAGCACTAAGCCTTATGGACTGCCTACACATATGTAGCCTCTATCTATCTGTATCTAATCCAACCGCCATAGTAGTAAGGTAAAGACGGGGTGTGTTATATCTATGGATGTAGACGGCTGGCTTTTATCCATTACTTATGGTAGCAAACGGCCAGAAAACCAACTACGACGAAGATGTAAAAATTTGGTGCACACAAAGGCTAAAAACCACTAGGACTATGAAAAACACTAGAAGGACTCGAGACCTTTCCACCTTTACGAGAATCAGTGGTAGAAGCCGACTACGACTCAACAGCAACTACACAATTCATAGCTTGCTATAGAGACAGACCCAAAACAGTCAACATGACTAGAATTGTCTAAGCGGACGTCATAGCAATGACAATAGCTGCTCCTGAGATTGCAATTAGGACAATGTGTTACAGAAATTAAATCGAAGCTTACGAAGTGCTGTCGAGAAGATCTTAAGTTTCTGGCTTCCTGGTCATGAAATAGCAAATAACTCTTCAAGTCTCCAGTTCGACCTTGAAGCAGCGATAAAAGCAAAAATTAAAGGGATTTAGTCTTTTTTTGCAGTTGCTTCGACAAGGAAATACCTAAACGGAAAACGCGTGCTTTAGCCTGTAATGAAGAAAAAAGCAAATATTCCACGGTTCCTACTACTTATTTAGCGAACCAACGTCTATAAGGACACTTCTGCGTTGCAGCGAATCAAACAGAAGCGGCTTATTCCACCCATACACTCTGAATTCTTCATTGCAAGGAAGTTGAAAGCAAAGATATGTAAATGTCACAATCTTCAACAACAAATTGGCACAGCCATTGCATAAGTTGCCCCTCCAAACGTAACAACAAAGCGTCACTGACAAAAACTGCACTTACTCTGATCAAGTTTCTTGATTTTCACTCGATGCTTGCAGACTTCACTGCGCTGCCCGTTTATAAATAGCCACAAACGTTCTCTTTGTTTACACGCCCAAGATTCTAGTCAACTCACCTGTCAAACGACATATGATCGCTCCGTCGTAGCCCGAATGTAGCCAAAACAAATTCGTCCTTGACCCCGTTCATGACGCCATAACGGATGAAGACAAAGCCCAAATGGGGAAGAAAGAAAGCAATTAAAACTCTGTGGGGTTTTATAATAAAGGTCAAAGTTTATTCTAAGTTGATATCTCCTCGCATAGTAAAATAAATATAAATCATTTATTCGTCGGTCTCCTTCGCTGGTTCTACTTGTTAAGCGACATCCGTTCGATGCTCGACAATAGGGCGTCGGCCTCGGCCACCTGATCCTCGGTGCTCAGGTTCTTCAGCCGACTCTCGAGTGCGTCCAGATCGTCGATGTCCTGTTTCTGTATGCACAAATACCGCAACATGAGCCTGATGAGTAGACACATATCCTCGAGAATTTTAGCCTTTTCCGGTGTCGGATTCTGGTACCGCAACTTCAACAGTCGCCATTTACTTTCGGCCAATTCGAATGGTGTCTTGCCACTCCGATCGTATACGTGTACACTGGCGCCGCCCTGGAGCAGAATCCTCACGACTTGATTGAAATTGTTCGAGCTGGCAGAGATCACAGCCAAGTGCAGGGGAGTGTTGCCCAACGAGTCGACGATGTTCGGATTAGCACCGAATTGGAGGAGCTTTGCTACAATATCGATGTAGCCACGGCAAGCGGCCAAATGTAACGGACTGCGTTTGTGTTCATCGGATCCGTTTGGATCGGTACCGTTGTCGAGCATTCGTGTGAGAAGCTCCACATTACAAGTGGAAGCGGCAAGGCGTAATTTACGGCCATTCGCTTCGGCCAATATATTCGGATAGTTGCTACGGAGGCGATTCTTCATTTTGATGCGACAACGCATTTTCAATGAATGACTGCCGGACGGAAGACTGGAGGGACGCATCAGTGCGCCCATGTCGGATGGCTTCGGCTGTGGCAGAGCAAAACGCTCCGGTGGTTCGTCTTCGTTGTCGCTGTGGTCCATGATTTTAAATCCAATTAAGTTCGGTATAATCAGCGGAATTGGAAGTATATAGTTGCCATCGTTGCTGTCGTTGCTGGTATCCACTCCGGAGTCGTTTGAAGCCATCTCGTTTGGGTGCGTACGTGGGTATGGAAGTTGTGGGTGCTCAAGTGAATTATTTCACTTAATTATGATTCCACTTGGTGGGATGGTTTTTGTTTTTTCCTCTTTTACGAAATTAAAAAAGTTTTACACAAATTCTTTGTTTGTTTTCGTCAAATGTCGTTGTTTTGCTTCGCACTTCGAATGAAAATAAAATACGCATGACAGCTGATGGGTGTTTTTGTCAAGCTTTGAACGATTTCATTTGGAAATTTTCGATTGTACTTCGAGGTGGGTGCGTTCAGAGAAAGTGGTGAGTTGATGCATATTGTTTAATGGAGATGTAGATGCGATGAAATAGTACGCGAAGTATAAATTGATTTTATTTTCTAGCAAACGGAAGTGTTACAGGTCATTGCAAAGCGAAATCTTCGGATTCTTGCTCAGAATGTTCAATTTCTGATTAGACTACGTGCAATGGAACTGAAATACTACTCATCTTTGGAAAAAAAAGGGGTCCCAAGCCAGCGGTGCGTCGTATACCAAAGTCTAAATTATCCGATTTGGGTTTTTAAGTTGAGGTTTGTCTGTTAAATTTAGCTTACTTGACCCAAAAAGCTAAGGCATAGGAGTTATGAGGCGATATTGCATTTGAAGTGCACCAAGAAGTATTTTTCACTCTTGACCTCTGTACACCCAACTTCTTCCAAAATGCGACATAGCTACCAACCGAGTGCACCAACGTCTAAATCATACTCTTAACGTTTTTTGGTTAAGTTTTTTGTTCAATTTAGTCCATTTGACCCAAAACGCTAAGGCAGAGGAGATATGAGGCGATATTTCATTTGAAGTGCACCAAGAGGTATTTTTCACTCTTGACCTCTATACAGCCAACTTCTTCCAAAATGCGACATAGCTACCAACCGAGTGCACCAACGTCTAATCATACCAACCAACCAACATCTAAATCAACGGACAAGTTTGGTTGGCATTGTTTCGATCGTCACATTGGGAGAAGAAAAACGATATTGAACTTTCCAGGTACAAAATTTACGCTAATATGAACCAATTAGGTGAACGCTTTTACTGGTTTTATCAGCTTGGGATTAAGGACACCAGTTTCAGTAGATTTATTGAATGTCCATGGAGATATCGCTACATGAGTTTAAGTCGAATTACAGAGATAGACAGACTGTACACCGAGACGAGTAGAATTTTGAGACCGCTCCAAGGTTCCAGTTGTATGAAAGCTTTCTGCTGCCCTTTCTGTAAAAGTTTGAAAAGATTGCTGTCTTCATGGGAAAGAGACTTCTGGTCTTTTCAACGTGTCTGACATTTTTGAAGATACGTATGTACAACCGGGAATATATTTCAAAAATGGCTCTCCAACTACAAGGGTCTTCGAATCTATGAAGGGCCATCTATCAGGTTATCACTGAAGAATAGACGCTTGTGGATTCTAGGCGGTTAGTCACAGAAGAGCAGTTGTTGCAGATGAAACACTTCCGAACTTTTAAGAAAATCTTACTTGAGCCCATCTATCACCTTCACTTACACAACATTTCTAGAGAAGGGCGAATTTAACGCACCATAGAACAAATTAATTCAATGGCTGTGGTAAGTGCCCATTCAACTCGCTCAAAATTTCAAGTTCCAAATTGCGATTCATTAAAAATTAGGAACAAGCCATCGTTGAGACATTCACTCTGTGTCGTGGAAAATGTAAAACAATTTCAGTTTCTCTACTTTTTTTTTACGACTTAGCATACAAAAGTGCGCGCGAAACTGCACGCTACAGATAGTGTTTTGCATTTTTCCTTAGATCCCTCTCATTAGAGCGAAAGGATTCCTAATTGCTGACAGGAATTGTTTCTTTTGACGGATTCCCGATTCGCTGTTGCTTCCTCCCCCCCCTGCTAAAAACTTTTACAGTGTGACAAACTACCTTCTGGAGACGATGTCATTCACAAGGTTAAAGCCCTTTTTGCAATTCCCAACATAATTGGAGTCGGGAGGAGTCGTCGCTCATTAGCATCTCGAAAATGTGTTAAATTTTTTGAACTTTCAAACTTTAACTTTAGATTTCCATTGAATTGAATATAAAGCATGTGCCCCCCCATTCAGTAGCAACTACAATGAGTAGGTACTCTAAATTGAAGGTAAATCCTTTGGCAAACATGTTGATCCGCTTCGTGGGGGTAAAAGGAGTGCGAGTGCCTAACCCTCTCAGCGACAATGACAACGACGAACGTAACAATGAGGAGAGTATTGAAAACCGTTTAGATACTTTCGTGCCGAATTTCGAACGACACAAATCCGACTTTTCTTTCCGACATAATGTGGGCCTGAGTGTATGTTTTGTGGTGGCGTATCCCTGTGTGAGTTTGTATATGTCATGCAGTATTAGAATGGCCGACGCGGAACGAGCGTCAAATGTCAACAAGGGGTTAGGCGGTCTCTCCTATCCCCTGTCAGTTAAGTATATCCTTATTTTTCGGTGTGTCACCCATTCATCTTTCTCTTTCTCTCTCTCTAGCTAGATGGGTGGTTTTGACTGCAACCACCGGAAGGTACAATAGATTTTTGCATGAAGGATATGTATACCTGTAACTGTATGTACTACGACAAGGTATTGCTGGCTAAGTGTGGTTTCCTTCTTTCCATTTCGACAAACAATTGAATGGGAAAAAATGTGGAGTAAATCCTGAAAATGAGGATAAAAATGTGACTTCCTTTTCTGTCAAACGTTCCCAGTGGTTGGGGTGGGGGAAATTTATTTTATTTTATTCTTTTAAACATTTTTCGTTTTTTGTTTGTTTTTGTCTGTTGTAAGGACCTTCTTAGTGCACCCCCATTGGATGTGTGCAGTAGATATCCTTGATGATAATATATCACTGGAATGTATTTTGCGGCAGCGACAAGGATGGGTGGGGAGAAGATATTTGTTAGTTTTTGGTTGGCGTTAAGGATGTCACCTAATCTCATCGGTTCCAGTTGAAAGGTACCATGTGCACGAAACGTAGATTATCGCTCATTTTAGAAGTTTTGCTGGCACTGGTGCGCTGAACATGGTGTGACTAGTGGATTTCTGGTGGTGGAATCCTTTTGATTTCTTATTTTCCTGTTCCTGCTGGAGTGGCATGAGAATGATTCAGGATCAACAGCATTTCACTCAAAGTCAACATGCAATGGGTTCTTGACGGTTGGCCGGGGTTGGGGACAGAGGAAAAACTTCATTACTCTGAGCGGGAACGAGTGAGATTTATTGCAGGGAGGTGTTTTTAAAACATGTTATGAAGTGTAATAATTTTCTAATGAGATGGGGCACTCTCAATGAAAAGTCCTGTCCTCGTTCGTGCTGAGCTGTTTGGCTAAGACCGAGCTGGAGTTTTCACTTCCGTTCCTAAAACTCCTCGAGCACTCGCCTGATTATGATTATCTTATAATGATGTGCTATTTTCTTTGCCAATTGCAAAGGAAGGAAAGATATGGCTTCCCTTACTAAGAGTTCATCAAAATGTTTCTTTATCCATCCTGTATCGGTTCTAGTTCAGATCAGTACACTTTATTCAGCTAGGGATCACATCCGTATTAGTTTGTAAAGTGCAATTAGTGACATTAAACATGACAGTTGACATGTGCGCTCCCCCTTTCGATGACATTTTCCTTCATTTACGTTTTGACATTCAGCATGTGGGACTCGATTTCTGATTTGAGTTGTGGAATGGTCTCAGGGTTGATTGCACTCTCCGTATTTTTCAAAAAAACCACAGAAGAAGCGGTGAGTAATAATTGGTTTCCAAAACGAGAGATGACACGAGATGTCATTGTTTAGCAATACAGAGTAGCAGGACGAACAGTTAATGTCCATTTTCACCATCCCACGGCAACGATCGCTGTTGAGAGTTAGGGACTCATCTTCATTGTTTTCCCAAAAATACGATCTGATAATCTCAATACCATTTGATTAATTGTAGACCATTCAGGGCTCACGATTCCGAGACCCATAGGGCTGTCTTTGGTTCGTTTTCTGATCTTTAAAAGAGCCTTGACCACAAAGTAAAAACAAACATAACCATCTCTGTGGAACGAATATCTCTCGTATTTACTGAGGTGGCGCTCTAGTCTGGGGAAGCCCTGGGCCTCTCTTCTCCCTTTCGGTTGGGGAGTTTAAATTGAATGAAGTTCGGCTGTTTATTCGTTTTACATGTCCATCTTGGACGACTAATGCTTTCTTTTCAAACTAGTTCGATATCGTTGTACAGCCCCTAGAATTCGCGGTTAAATTTCTTCCTTCAAACCGACGATTATCCGAAGAATTTTAATTTTGAAACACTCAAGGATATCTCCATGCTTTCATTGTTAACGTTCATGCTTTTGGGCCATAAAGGACTGGGGTGAGCGTCTTATATAGAGACTCCTTGGTGTGTTGGCTTCAAGTTGGCATCGACATCAGACAAGCAAGGAATATATGAAAAATAGGTGGTGAGCAAGTACAAATAGTACAAATGTCCATACTGGACAGAAAGTGTAAAAAGGATACGAGAATCTAACTTACCTAACCTAATCTAAACCTGCAACTAGTCCCCAAACTAAACTTTCTCACAGATTTGTCCATTCCTCTAGCTAGTCGAGACAAAAGTTCGTGAAGAACGCGAGTTATGCCTGTTTTTACCGACAAAGGTTGGGCAGTCTAATGTCTCGCGACACAACCCGAATGCCAACTAAATGCTGGAGTACCTCAAGGTTCTACCTGTTGTTCCATTCTCTTTTTTGTTAAGAATGAGACATTATAATTATCACTGACTTAGCCTTAAGCCATCTCGCTGTAGAGGAGCCAAAAAACCTTCCACTCAGATAAATGACATCTGGCATCGTCCTGTAAAAGCGACATTCCTTGCCAGCTCCTTCTCGGCCCAATTACCATAATGAATGATAAGTACTCGTACAATACGTCCATGTTGGTGAACGTTAAACAACAATTTGGCAATAACCCTAAAATCAGTAGAATAATTGCCCGAAGCCGCTGTTATCTTCTCCTTGTTCATAGTTAATCATTTAATTGCCATTAAATCATACAAACGCCACACTTATCCTTATCGATTCGTCCCACAATAAACAAACCACAAGCAGAGCCGCCAAATTTCAAATATAACCAAACACCGCCACAAAACCCAATGGATATCCATTAAGGGCTTATAAAATGCTAAAATCCATTCGAATCCTTTGGCACAATTGTTATCTCTGGAACATTCCGTTCCGTTGCTACTGCGCCACCCAATCATCTACATGTATCTGTGTGATAAATACCCCAATAAAATCCCGGCGAAACCTCCAAAAAGCCAAAACCAGACGAATCCTTCCAACGGGAATGAATAATAATAAAAGCGAAAAAAAAACAGCAACAAATATTCCCATACATACGTACATTTGTAAATACTAAATAAATTGGCAACCATTAAAGACGGATTTAAGGACCCAACACACACACACACCGAGCCTGGGTGGCTGGTGGAACAAAAAGGCGATACCTCCTCAATGATTGCGAACGAGGACTACGGCCACCTCCCGCCGAAGAAGTTAATTACTGGAGATGTGCTTCCAAACGAAATTGGTTAGCCAGCGAATGGCATCCCATTATCCTTTTACCAACAAAACAGCAACAGAGCCAAACTTCATCCCGCGTCTCCACCACACCGTCGTCGCTCGCATTACCGCAAAAGGATTCTGAGGGATTTTTGGCTCAATGTCACGATAGTTCCCCAAAATATCATCGTAATCAGTGACAGTGGTTAAATTCCTCGGTTGTTGTGATCAGCAACAGAGGCAAATGCTAAAGAGGCCCTCGTCCTGCTCTGCCAAGGCGCTTGGGGTCCAACCAATTAACAGTTAAATACTTTTCTGGCAACCGTGTTCATCTAAATAAAATAAAAAAAATAGAAAACATTTTAAAACATATTCCAGTGTCCTTGTTCGTCGCAACGTTGCAATCTTAATTACGTCCTCGATAAGCACTGTACCGGGGTGGTACGTCGGTCGCCTTGCCTTCGCTCATGCGACGACTTATTGGCCAGATGTCTTCTCACATCCTGTGTATGAGTGGGTATGGGTATCCTGGCCAATATGGCGAATTCTTTCGATATTGCTTATCGTCATAGAAAATTCTTTTAACGTATGCGTCGTCAGTTGTTGCTGCGCTACACTGACTAGTGGAGGGACAAAGTTTTCCCTTTCCTCCTTCGTAGTAAGGATGCCAGATGGAATGTACGAAAAAAAAAGAAAGGAAAAAACTGTATCGGATATGATTTTTCATGATTCTTGGCATTTTCAAGGAGCGAGTTCCTTGTGGAACCGATTTTGCAGGCTACTTTGTAATCTGTCCGTTTGTGTCGGCAGCGTCCTGAGGGTAATATTGTAGCACAGTTCTTCGATGAGCTGGCAATCTGCCTCCTGCGATGGAGTTTTCTTCACTCACTCATACATACTATGTACCACGTTGATTCGTTTTATTGAATCTATTTAGAATGCCTTAAGGTTGTGTGTGTTAGTAAGAAAAAAAAAAAAAAAAAAAAAAACGAAAAAAGTTTTTTAAGGATTCAATTGCAACGGGTGCGATTGTTGGTTGAGGAGGAGGATTGACATGAAATCAGTGATTGATTCGTTAAGACGCTTATCTCGGGCCGAGTTTTAGGATTTCCTAGAAAACTATTTCATTCCTGGAAGGAATCACTGTGCGCTATGTGCTGTTGCTGTTTGTATCAAGGTTTGAGGCAGCTGTTGGGAAGAAAAAACTTCTTAAACTTCTTGATGCGTAGGGAGTGTATTGTGATCTCTTTCCATTTAGGAGGGGGTGCATATTGGGACTGACAAGAAACCTTTCTGTGACAA
This sequence comes from Xylota segnis, assembly GCA_963583995.1. Lineage (NCBI taxonomy): Eukaryota > Metazoa > Arthropoda > Insecta > Diptera > Syrphidae > Xylota > Xylota segnis. Next base: position 55,096,052 of record OY757238.1, on the reverse strand, counting down.
CCCTGATGCTCATGCTCTACGAACTGAACTAAGTAATCAGACTCTACGGTGAGCGCTATTGCTGAGATAGTATCAGGCTATGCAGGCAATTTCAATGCGAAAGATGTGCACAGCATTAAGCTAATGAAAACCAAATCCAAGGACTTTGAACAAAAAATCCACAATCACTTCCCTGGCTGCTTCCTCGCCAACTCTCATTCCACAGAGAAGCTCAGCAGTTTAATGGCACCAAATAGAACACAAGTAGTCATCAGATAGTTGAGGAAAAAAAAATAGCCTGGACACCTTCTTCAACTATAAATCCAAGGGACCTGCCACTGGAAAACTTTCAGGCAAATGTCGTTCAGTGACTCACAGGGATTCTCATAGGTTTATTTGAAATATACTGGAATCATGGAGAGAAGTCAACGTAACTTTTATCCCCAAGGCGGAGAGTCTAACATTTTTCCTGATCCGAACTCTGTAAAGAATATTAGACATATGTCCATCCTGTCCATCATCATACTAGCGACGGGAAAATTACTACCTACATTGGTTGATCTGCTACAAACAGCGCTAAAAGCCATAAATAACTGGGCCAAACGTCTTAGTGAACACACAAGCGAACTAGTTCTCTTCACAAATAAGAGGATAATACCGGACTTTGAGTCATCTAGACTAAATAGGCCTCAACTCCATATATCAGACAAGATCTAGGGTCTGTAATAGAACGGGAATCTACTTGAAAGCACGAGGAAGGTTTCGATAACTCTTAACGCATGCAGTAGAATCTTCGCCAAAAAGGTGTCAAAGCTAGCCACCATATTCGCATAGGAGTGACTGTCTTCTCTGGTGGACTGTTGCAGAAAAACTACAAACGTTTCCAACAACGATATGGCACGCATTGGTATGACCAGGGCTATTAGAATAACATCTACAGCTGCCCTTGAAGGCATGTTAAGGTTTAGCCCACTTGACAAAGTAGTGAAAAAAATGATCGAAATGTGGTTGCTTTTCCAGTACCATTACTAAATGGTCAATCGGTAATGTGTCTCCCGACTACCTTACCCTCCACACAGACTTCAGACTCAATCTTGACTCCAAATTTTCTTCTAGGGAGAGCTGAACAAGTGATGAGGTCACTGGGCTTGGAATATATGTAGTCAGACGTCTCAACCACCCAAGTGTGTTCCAATCGGAAATATATGAGATCAACAAGGAGTGCCTGGACCTATCCACTCTGAACAGCAATACACAGGCAGTCAGCTACATAAACAACCCAGTAGCCAACAAAGCCTTCATCTCCATCACAACCAAATCAAAACTGGTCAAATCACTCATTTCGAGGCATAATATCAAGCTCTGCTGCATTTTGGGACTAATATGCCTTCATGAGAATGAATCTATAGGCTAGCTAGAATCGTGTTTTCTATGTCCAAAGTCATCATGGATTCTATCAACATGACCAACGTAAATTCCAGGAAATTTTCGATCCAATTAGCAGACTAAAGCTGACTTTCTTAATAAGCATCCTCACAGGCCAGATCTTAATGGTGGTCCATCTTAGAAAATGAGAGTCAGCACCACAGACCAATGCAGAAGCTGTGGCGACACAGAGGTTGCGAATGCCTTAGCCTCAACGGAGTCAGATACACAATTCTTGGAGAAGTATCTCTCAATGATCTCAGCGAACTAGCAAACTCCTTACCTGAAACTACCCTGAAATTCATCATAAAAACGGGTTGATTCTGGAGGGAAACCTCTGGCATATGTAAACTGATTGTTGTCTCGTTCATTGTATTCAGACAGCTAACATCGGGGAACACACTGGATCCATTGAGAGCCGGTGCAGTGTCTAATCTACCTACCTACTTAAGTCTAAATATGAGCTAAGAACTACCCTAGAATTTGGAGCAGTTCTTTTAAGCAAGTGAAATGGCTAAACTTACTATCAATAGGCATTTGGACAGATAAGGACAGAGAAATCCTCCCTAAATGTGAAAGTGGAACATAATTCGTACCTTATAATCCACAAAATCTCCCTCAGCACAGAGTTGAACAAAATTACTCCAGATACACGTATCCTATTCCAGTGATCTTCACGAAACTATTGACCAGGACTACAATCACGTACCACCCACGTATAGTCCCTTAAAACAGAAAAGCGAACACCCATCTACCTTCCACAAATTCCTAATTCCTCGATAGTCCCCATCAACTTTATTTCGAGACTTCCCGCATTATTTTTCTCGAATACTACTTAACGACAAGATCCAGTGACTTTAATATTTTACCATCATTCACTTATTGGAAAATTTGTGCTCCGAATATTATCGCACAGGAACGGATGCACGAGTCTAGATACACACATTTCGCCCGGATAACTTACAATTTAAAAGTACTTAAGCGCTTGCTGGAGTGGGTGTTGGCATTGCCAAGTCCTGCTCTTCTCCATCGTCAATATTAAAACAAAGACGCTTAAAACGAACCAAAGAATAAAGGACAAGGACGACGAACATGGCGATGGAATACAAAAACAACAAAACAGAAAAAAGGCAACACTTCGTGTATAGGTAGGTAGGTACAAGATGAAAAACGATCCATCATCAATACGCCATCCATTCAGCGTGAGACATTGAAGCACTCTGGCGGGAGCATTCTACGAACAGTGCATCAGCATTACATGGTGCGACAGCGACGGCAGCGGCGGCGGTGGCGATGACGACGGGCGACAGGAGATAAGCACACACATGGCCGACGACGAAGATATTGCATCCGATGTGCAGTTTCACATAGACACATGATGATGGCTGTGCTGCTGGACAAAGTGCACCACTTCGCTATGGATGCGAATACAATGTTCTTCAAGTTTATCCTTAAAAAAAAAAACCAAATGGAGAACCCAAAGAAAGAGTTTACTTATTGGGATGGCAGGACAGTGGGAGGTCATGCAAGGAAGATAGGACGAAAAAAAAGCGGGAAAATACTAAAAACTCTGGATATACGACTATACGAGGACGAGAGAGTGTGTGGATGTGGCAAGATGTCGCTATTAAATTGCACTACCGCTTCACTTTGGATGACTGTGTGTGTGAGTGTGTATCTGTGTTAGGATATGTCTTAAAGTTTTATCACCCCCGTCAGAAACTATCTCAAGGAATTGAAACAAAGAATGATTTTCTGTTTCTTGTACTTTCATCACCTCTTCCTTTGGGTACTGTGTGTGGTGGTGGTCCTTTTGCAGCAGCAGATACAAGAATCAATGAGGTTTTTTTCTTTCTACAAAAGGACACTCGATATGCGAGAGGTGACCTTTGAAAGAAAACCATTCTCTTGGGAAACAAGAGATGACAAGACAGAAACTTTAGTGGAATGTTTTTCATCTCAGATTTTTGCTTTCCGTTTTTTTGGTTCTGGTTTTCGAATTTTAGGTAAAGTGTCACATCCTGGACGGTCTACATCTCTGGAGCAATGAATGATCAATGATTTCATTATCTAAACTGATGCATTGGCTTAATAACTGTTTGTACAGAGACAGATTTAAGGGAGGATGTTGATACACTAGGACATTCTCTGATGGATTCTTTAAGCATCGGGCTAGTTATAGGACCTTTTGAACTAAGTCTGTCCCTGAAATTCAATAAACATCTAGGAGCCTTCTCTTGGGACTACCTGCTCCTATTTTTAGTACTAGTTTTGACGCAAACTTAGAGGATTCACGGTGAGCTGACTATCTTCAAATACTACGATGACTTACCTTTGATCTTTCCTGTCAAAGCACCTTCAATTCAATTTTGAAATTACGAACAGCTTTGACTGTCTGTTCCTTTTCTAGTTCATGTCCACAGTATGCACTCTTGGTCCGGAATTACATTTGAAAATGAAAGCTGTATTGATCTTCCTGCAGATGATAATAGGGCGTCCATGAGAACCTCGCTTACATGGTGATTTAGAGGTAGGAAGATGCCATTCTTGCCGAGATCTTTGGAGGGATTGTAAGTAAACGCGCATGAGCTAGACGAGAAATTTCGTGTTGACCTGATTGGGAATAACAGGCCCAGAGAACCAGGTAAACAAAGCTGCCAAGAATAGAATACTCGGGACCACAATGTTAGGGTTTCATTCTTCAGGTATACATTCCTCTGACAACATCTTGGAAATGAGTGGATGAATCCTCTCCACCAATCCAAATCCAAACTTTCGAAGCAATGCCGTGAAGCACTCATTGCACTTACAGCAAACCACAACGATATACTTCTTTGGGATTCAGGACACAGCAGGATTCAAGGAAACAAATGGGCGGACAATTTCGCTAGGGATCTGGACAGGACGTGACAATGGCTTTTTCCTTTATTCTATCGCCCCTACATCTTGTTTAAACCAATATAGAGCAAACCTTCACGAGACTACCTAATGAGAGAGAGTGTCGACTCATCTTGTCGCATTTCCAGAAAATAATGGACGAACCATGACAATGGCAAAACCATGAAAATTCTGCAGCTTACCAGACCCAACCTAGCACTTCTCAGTGGGATTACTACAGGGCATAACTTCCTGGTGACCCACCGAAGAAGAATGCGTCTAGGTACTGATGACCTCTGCCGAGGCGTTGGCAATACGGATGCAGAAGAGAGCACATCTCACATCCTCTGCAAATGCCACTTTGAAGATCTGAGTGACCTGTCAGGAAGCCCACCATTAACCATCATGGAATTCATAGCTTTATCTGGATGCTTCAAGGAGGTCGCTTAGCTATTTCAAAGCTACAAACTAATTCCTGTCTTCGTCTTAATGTTACTCACGACAGGGGCTGACAATGGATTTAATGGGGATCAGAGTTGGATTGTAGGTACCTACTTATGCTCTCCACTAGATCACTGGTAGTCGACCGTTTGGTTCAGCAACCTCGTTGGCAAGATTGTTATTTTTACATTCTGGTCATGTGGACGTATACCTTGGCTTTCATCGTTATGGTTGTCATTTGACAGTCTTCAGGAGTGGTTTCTCCACATCCTCAATACCGATTGTGTCTCAACAACGTGGCTTCGCTCATCTTTCGCTTGTTCGTCTCTTCAGGTCTCTCTGTTGTCGCTTTGACAAATTGATTTACACTTCGATAGATTTTTGTTCCTGGAATAGCATCGTCCTATTGCATCGATTACTCCCTTCCTCCTTTTTTGTCCGGAAAAGCCGATGTTCTTCTTTTTTCTTTTGTTCGTGAAGCTCACCAGCCACTCTTGTTCTCATGTGCAGCTCTGCTTTGTAGTCCTCAACAACCCACGAGTCGGTCGAATGAAACCCAGCAAATCAGCTACTTATCAGCCTTCAGTCCCTTAAACACCGACGCGAAGTCGCTGATTTGTTGTTCCTTCATACGTTTCTTGAATTGGTCTCCTTTAGTACCCATTCCTGCAACCTGAGGTCGCACTGATTGGAGTCCTAACACACCAATGTTCCGTATGTTGCGTTTGGCTAATAATATAGAAAACTATTTCGACTTCCACCTCAGCAAGGCATGCATATCCTTCCGCAAGTATCTTACTAGCATAGTCTCACCCTTTCTTAATCTTTCTCTTACTTCCCTGGGTCTTACGGTAATCTTTAGTTTTTAAGTAGTTTTGCCTTAAAAAGGCTGTTTTTATAGAGACGGAGAACTTTAAATTGAAATCAAACACAGAAAACTATTTTCAATATCCACGAAGTTAGTTTTATTTGATAGATAAATTCATGGCATTTTAGGTCCACTGAAGTTCCTTGAACATTGTCTTTGATATAAAGCTTGTGACATTTCATTTCACTTAGTTTTTCAGACAGTTTTTCCGGGCCTCGTGTCGGGCGCCACTATCAAGAATTAGAGGCAAGTCACCTAGCTTTCATTGCTATCAAAGAAATTGATCTGTCAATTGGACATCTTTTTCTTTTGACGTTTTTCTTTGGAGCTACACATGTCAAATTGACAGTTTATACCAATAACTTAAAAAATTTTACTAAATATCGTCCGACTATGAGAATGGGACATGAATTCCTATGTCTGGATCAAGTTCTGTAATGTAATCACAACGAAGCATACCACAGAACAGTTTCTAATGGTTTTTCCTGTCTTTCTTTGTATTTCCTTCTCCATTATTCAGTCTCTCGCAAAGGACTACCATTCCAATGAATTAAATGTCCCGTGGAGTGCCAATTTTTTAAACGAATCGAAGTTTCCCAATCTGAGTTATTAGCCAAACGAATCACTTCCAATTACAGAACCCTAAAGTTCGTCCAGTTCCTAATGAGACCACAAAAATTACTCTCAAGCCCATCCAGCATCACATAACCAAAGTCCTTAAGTACAAGTTTACTTTGCTTCCACCGACACAAGGGGGGGGGGGGCAAGCAAGTGCTCGTACCTACCAAAGAAGAATCGTCTCACATTTCCATCCTTTCATCGTCGATATCAACACTTCTTTTACGTTCTCCTCGTGGCTATCATTATGATTAACACTCTGTGTGTATCTATCCAGAGGGGATGGGGTCCAAACGTATTTATGTAACCAATGCCACAACATCTGATGTCTAATGGATTGGTTGATTTATCCATCGGTTCAAGGAGTAAAGAATCTCTATACACTCGCATCCCGGCGTCCTGATGTTCTCAAAGAATGCAAAGTAAATTTCCGATATTCGATATTTTTTTTTCCTCCTTTTTGAGGTTCCTTTGTAAGTGGCCCGGGCAACTGCTGAACAGAGTCCATTTCTAGGTATATCCAGCACCAGGACACCAGACGATTGTAAGGTGGGAGTTGACTCCCAGCCGATGGGGTTAGAGGCGAACGATGATGGGAAACCCAACATGAGAGTGCGAACGAAATACGTATCCGTAAAGGAAAAATTATAAAAAGCAAAAAGGATGTGCGAGTGGACCTTATCCATTAGGTATTTTGTTTCCTGTTCCATTTCGAGGCCGGGACCTAGGAAGAGGATGTGTGCATATTACTGGAGATTTGTTTGCGGTTAAGCCTGTTCCGAGACTTTCAACACACTTCTCCTGTTCGTCCTTCAGAGGTTAACAGGAAACAGGGCACTTTTTCTATTGAAAGACGCACGAAATGAAATCTAGTGGCAACGATACATTCATTACTTAACTGTGCTTCGGTATCCTGTTTAATGGACACAATTTCAATTAAGCAATCGTAATTAATCGTGTGACTCCTGGCCGAAATGATATGGGGTATCGAGTGTCATGTCGGTGGGGGTGGCCGCAACGAGTAACAAGGTAAACACATGAGCCCATCTCTACTGAGCCTTGGACGTTAAAACGTATGAAGCGAGTCGGGAGAAATCGAAAAGGAAATGTGAAAACCGATATCTAGACGAGTCGTGGAAGTTAATTAAGAATTTTAATTTGATTTCCTTCATTATGAGGTAAGTTTCCCTTTTTCGATCCTGCGTCAGTTAACACGTTTGCAGCGGCAGTGCTTAGAAGTAATTATGTCATGGATGAGACGTTTTATAAAAATAGGTCAACCAGGATTGGGTGCTGTTTGCAATCAAAGAAATAATCAAAATCAAAACGTCTTTGATTTCACTTTAGGTTACGTTGCAACCCGGGTGGATGGTGGTAACTTCCTTACAGATCCACGATTGAGTTTACCAAGGAGAGGGGGCGTCTGGAAACAATACTGATCCTTCTTCCACTTGAGATTTTCAGTTAGTGTTAGCCTGGCAAGGTCAGCTCCATTTCGAGATTTCGCACCGGATTTGCATAAGGATCTTGGAAGGCGCATGCCTTCATGCACCCAGTTGGTACGAAAATTGAAATCAGGAGACCAGGTGGAACGCCGCATTGGTGCCCTTTGGGTGCTGAAAATGAATGAATATAATATGGGCCTCTGAAAACCCAGGAGATATTTTGAAAAAAAAACAGCTCCATACGCAACGAGTGACAGTTTGTGTCATTGGGCCATTTTTGTTCGTAAAGGATGCCAAGTCGGTCCTGTCCTAGAGACTAACGCTGACTAACTTACTTTTGTCTGAAATTGAAATTGAAATATGCGCCACATGCCACAGAGGTATGGAGAAACAATGCGTCTACTGCGGGACAAATCTACAGGACGTGTGATCGCTCGAAATCGGGCTGCCATTAGCCGCTAAGATCTATACACTGCCATTTTTTTCACACATTTTTTGGTTGAAAAATTTTCTGTCTCCTACTTCCATTTCGAGGCAAAAGCTAAGCTAGTTTGTGCCTCGAATACACCAAAATGGGATGCCAGGCTTGATATATGTGATTGGAGGATATACCCAGATTGTGGGTACGAGGAAGTGTGGGCTATACACTGCCCTTTTATTCACACAATTTTTGGTTCAAAAATTTTCTGTCTCCTACTTCCATTTCGAGGCAGCAGTTAAGCTAGTTTGTGCCCCGAATACACCAAAATGGGATGTCTGGCTTGATATGTGTGATTGGAGGATATACCCAGATTGTGGGTATCAGGAAGTGTGGGCTATACACTGCCCTTTTTTCACATATTTTTTGGTTGAAAAATTTTCTGTCTCCTACTTCCATTTCGAGGCAAAAGCTAAGCTAGTTTGTGCCTCGAATACACCAAAATGGGATGCCAGGCTTGATATATGTGATTGGAGGATATACCCAGATTGTGGGTACGAGGAAGTGTGGGCTATACACTGCCCTTTTTTCACACATTTTTTGGTTGAAAAATTTTCTGTCTCCTACTTCCATTTCGAGGCAGCAGCTAAGCTAGTTTGTGCCCCGAATACACCAAAATGGGATGTCTGGCTTGATATGTGTGATTGGAGGATATACCCAGATTGTGGGTACGAGGAAGTGTGGGCTATGCACTGCCCTTTTTTCACACATTTTTTGGTTGAAAAATTTTCTGTCTCCTACTTCAATTTCGAGGCAGCAGCTAAGTTAGTTTGTGCCCCGAATACACCAAAATGGGATGTCTGGCTTGATATGTGTGATTGGAGGATATACCCAGATTGTGGGTACGAGGAAGTGTGGGCTATACACTGCCCTTTTTTCACACATTTTTTGGTTGAAAAATTTTCTGTCTCCTACTTCCATTTCGAGGCAGCAGCTAAGCTAGTTTGTGAACCGAATACACCAAAATGGGATGCTAGGCTTGATATATGTGATTGGAGGATATACCCAGATTGTGGGTACGAGGAAGTGTGGGCTATACACTGCCCTTTTTTCACACATTTTTTGGTTGAAAAATTTTCTGTCTCCTACTTCCATTTCGAGGCAGCAGCTAAGCTAGTTTGTGCCCCGAATACACCAAAATGGGATGCCAGGCTTGATATATGTGATTGGAGGATATACCCAGATTGTGGGTACGAGGAAGTGTGGGCTATACACTGCCCTTTTTTCACATATTTTTTGGTTGAAAAATTTTCTGTCGCTTACTTCCATTTCGAGGCAGCAGCTAAGCTAGTTTGTGCCGCGAATACACCAAAATGGAATGTCTGGCTTGATATGTGTGATTGGAGGATATACCCAGATTGTGGGTACCAGGAAGTGTGGGCTATACACTGCCCTTTTTTCACACAATTTTTGGTTCAAAAATTTTCTGTCTCCTACTTGCGATTCGAGGCAGCAGCTAAGCTAGTTTGTGCCCCGAATACACCAAAATGGGATGTCTGGCTTGATATGTGTGATTGGAGGATATACCCAGATTGTGGGTACGAGGAAGTGTGGGCTATACACTGCCCTTTTTTTCACACATTTTTTGGTTAAAAAATTTTCTGTCTCCTACTTCCATTTCGAGGCAGCAGCTAAGCTAGTTTGTGAACCGAATACACCAAAATGGGATGCTAGGCTTGATATATGTGATTGGAGGATATACCCAGATTGTGGGTACGAGGAAGTGTGGGCTATACACTGCCCTTTTTTCACACATTTTTTGGTTGAAAAATTTTCTGTCTCCTACTTCAATTTCGAGGCAGCAGCTAAGCTAGTTTGTGCCCCGAATACACCAAAATGGGATGTCTGGCTTGATATGTGTGATTGGAGGATATACCCAGATTGTGGGTACGAGGAAGTGTGGGCTATGCACTGCCCTTTTTTCACACATTTTTTGGTTGAAAAATTTTCTGTCTCCTACTTCAATTTCGAGGCAGCAGCTAAGCTAGTTTGTGCCCCGAATACACCAAAATGGGATGTCTGGCTTGATATGTGTGATTGGAGGATATACCCAGATTGTGGGTACGAGGAAGTGTGGGCTATACACTGCCCTTTTTTCACACATTTTTTGGTTGAAAAATTTTCTGTCTCCTACTTCCATTTCGAGGCAGCAGCTAAGCTAGTTTGTGCCCCGAATACACCAAAATGGGATGCCTGGCATGATATGTGTGATTGGAGGATATACCCAGATTGTGGGTACGAGGAAGTGTGGGCTATACACTGCCCTTTTTTCACACATTTTTTGGTTGAAAAATTTTCTGTCTCCTACTTCCATTTCGAGGCAGCAGCTAAGCTGGTTTGTGCCCCGAATACACAGAAACAGGATATCTGGCCTGAGATGTGTGATTGGAGGATATACCCAGATTGTGGGTACGAGGAAGTGTGGGCTATACACTGCCCTTTTTTCACACATTTTTTGGTTGAAAAATTTTCTGTCTCCTACTTCCATTTCGAGGCAGCAGCTAAGCTAGTTTGTGCCCCGAATACACCAAAATGGGATGTCTGGCTTGATATGTGTGATTGGAGGATATACCCAGATTGTGGGTATCAGGAAGTGTGGGCTATACACTGCCCTTTTTTTCACACATTTTTTGGTTAAAAAATTTTCTGTCTCCTACTTCCATTTCGAGGCAGCAGCTAAGCTAGTTTGTGCCCCGAATACACCAAAATGGGATGTCTGGCTTGATATGTGTGATTGGAGGATATACCCAGATTGTGGGTACGAGGAAGTGTGGGCTATACACTGTCCTTTTTTCACACATTTTTTGGTTGAAAAATTTTCTGTCTCCTACTTCAATTTCGAGGCAGCAGCTAAGCTAGTTTGTGCCCCGAAAACACAGAAACAGGATATCTGGCCTGAGATGTGCGATTGGAGGATATACCCAGATTGTGGGTATCAGGAAGTGTGGGCTATACACTGCCCTTTTTTTCACACATTTTTTGGTTAAAAAATTTTCTGTCTCCTACTTCCATTTCGAGGCAGCAGCTAAGCTAGTTTGTGCCCCGAATACACCAAAATGGGATGTCTGGCTTGATATGTGTGATTGGAGGATATACCCAGATTGTGGGTACGAGGAAGTGTGGGCTATGCACTGCCCTTTTTTCACACATTTTTTGGTTGAAAAATTTTCTGTCTCCTACTTCAATTTCGAGGCAGCAGCTAAGCTAGTTTGTGCCCCGAATACACCAAAATGGGATGTCTGGCTTGATATGTGTGATTGGAGGATATACCCAGATTGTGGGTACGAGGAAGTGTGGGCTATACACTGCCCTTTTTTCACACATTTTTTGGTTGAAAAATTTTCTGTCTCCTACTTCCATTTCGAGGCAGCAGCTAAGCTAGTTTGTGCCCCGAATACACCAAAATGGGATGCTAGGCTTGATATATGTGATTGGAGGATATACCCAGATTGTGGGTACGAGGAAGTGTGGGCTATACACTGCCCTTTTTTCACACATTTTTTGGTTGAAAAATTTTCTGTCTCCTACTTCCATTTCGAGGCAAAAGCTAAGCTAGTTTGTGCCTCGAATACACCAAAATGGGATGCCAGGCTTGATATATGTGATTGGAGGATATACCCAGATTGTGGGTACGAGGAAGTGTGGGCTATACACTGCCCTTTTTTCACACATTTTTTGGTTGAAAAATTTTCTGTCTCCTACTTCCATTTCGAGGCAGCAGCTAAGCTAGTTTGTGCCCCGAATACACCAAAATGGGATGCCAGGCTTGATATATGTGATTGGAGGATATACCCAGATTGTGGGTACGAGGAAGTGTGGGCTATACACTGCCCTTTTTTCACACATTTTTGGTTGAAAAATTTTCTGTCTCCTACTTCCATTTCGAGGCAGCAGCTAAGCTAGTTTGTGCCCCGAATACACCAAAATGGAGTGTCTGGCTTGATACGTGTGATTGGGAGATATACCCAGATTGTGGGTACGAGGAAGTGTGGGCTATACACTGCCCTTTTTTCACACATTTTTTGGTTGAAAAATTTTCTGTCTCCTACTTCCATTTCGAGGCAGCAGCTAAGCTAGTTTGTGCCCCGAATACACCAAAATGGGATGTCTGGCTTGATATGTGTGATTGGAGGATATACCCAGATTGTGGGTACGAGGAAGTGTGGGCTATACACTGTCCTTTTTTCACACATTTTTTGGTTGAAAAATTTTCTGTCTCCTACTTCCATTTCGAGGCAGCAGCTTAGCTAGTTTGTGCCCCGAAAACACAGAAACAGGATATCTGGCCTGAGATGTGTGATTGGAGGATATACCCAGATTGTGGGTACGAGGAAGTGTGGGCTATAACTGCCCTTTTTTCACACATTTTTTGGTTAAAAAATTTTCTGTCTCCTACTTCAATTTCGAGGCAGCAGCTAGCTAGTTTGTGCCCCGAAAACACAGAAACAGGATATCTGGCCTGAGATGTGCGATTGGAGGATATACCCAGATTGTGGGTATCAGGAAGTGTGGGCTATACACTGCCCTTTTTTCACACATTTTTTGGTTAAAAAATTTTCTGTCTCCTACTTCCATTTCGAGGCAGCAGCTAAGCTAGTTTGTGCCCCGAATACACCAAAATGGGATGTCTGGCTTGATATGTGTGATTGGAGGATATACCCAGATTGTGGGTACGAGGAAGTGTGGGCTCTACACTGCCCTTTTTTTCACACATTTTTTGGTTAAAAAATTTTCTGTCTCCTACTTCCATTTCGAGGCAGCAGCTAAGCTAGTTTGTGCCCCGAATACACCAAAATGGGATGTCTGGCTTGATATGTGTGATTGGAGGATATACTCAGATTGTGGGTACGAGGAAGTGTGGGCTCTACACTGCCCTTTTTTTCACACATTTTTTGGTTAAAAAATTTTCTGTCTCCTACTTCCATTTCGAGGCAGCAGCTAAGCTAGTTTGTGCCCCGAATACACCAAAATGGGATGTCTGGCTTGATATGTGTGATTGGAGGATATACCCAGATTGTGGGTACGAGGAAGTGTGGGCTCTACACTGCCCTTTTTTTCACACATTTTTTGGTTAAAAAATTTTCTGTCTCCTACTTCCATTTCGAGGCAGCAGCTAAGCTAGTTTGTGCCCCGAATACACCAAAATGGGATGTCTGGCTTGATATGTGTGATTGGAGGATATACCCAGATTGTGGGTACGAGGAAGTGTGGGCTATACACTGCCCTTTTTTCACACATTTTTTGGTTGAAAAATTTTCTGTCTCCTACTTCAATTTCGAGGCAGCAGCTAAGCTAGTTTGTGCCCCGAAAACACAGAAACAGGATATCTGGCCTGAGATGTGTGATTGGAGGATATACCCAGATTGTGGGTACGAGGAAGTGTGGGCTATAACTGCCCTTTTTTCACACATTTTTTGGTTAAAAAATTTTCTGTCTCCTACTTCAATTTCGAGGCAGCAGCTAGCTAGTTTGTGCCCCGAATACACCAAAATGGGATGTCTGGCTTGATATGTGTGATTGGAGGATATACCCAGATTGTGGGTACGAGGAAGTGTGGGCTATACACTGCCCTTTTTTCACACATTTTTTGGTTGAAAAATTTTCTGTCTCCTACTTCAATTTCGAGGCAGCAGCTAAGCTAGTTTGTGCCCCGAATACACCAAAATGGGATGTCTGGCTTGATATGTGTGATTGGAGGATATACCCAGATTGTGGGTACGAGGAAGTGTGGGCTATGCACTGCCCTTTTTTCACACATTTTTTGGTTGAAAAATTTTCTGTCTCCTACTTCAATTTCGAGGCAGCAGCTAAGTTAGTTTGTGCCCCGAATACACCAAAATGGGATGTCTGGCTTGATATGTGTGATTGGAGGATATACCCAGATTGTGGGTATCAGGAAGTGTGGGCTATACACTGCCCTTTTTTCACACATTTTTTGGTTAAAAAATTTTCTGTCTCCTACTTCCATTTCGAGGCAGCAGCTTAGCTAGTTTGTGCCCAGAATACACCAAAATGGAGTGTCTGGCTTGGTACGTGTGATTTTGAGATATACCCGGATTGTGGGTACAAGGAAGTGTGGGCTATACACTGACCTTTTTTTCACACATTTTTTGGTTAAAAAATTTTCTGTCTCCTACTTGCGATTCGAGGCAGCAGCTAAGCTAGTTTGTGCCCAGAATACACCAAAATGGAGTGTCTGGCTTGATACGTGTGATTGGGAGATATACCCAGATTGTGGGTACGAGGAAGTGTGGGCTATACACTGCCCTTTTATTCACACAATTTTTGGTTCAAAAATTTTCTGTCTCCTACTTCCATTTCGAGGCAGCAGTTAAGCTAGTTTGTGCCCCGAATACACCAAAATGGGATGTCTGGCTTGATATGTGTGATTGGAGGATATACCCAGATTGTGGGTATCAGGAAGTGTGGGCTATACACTGCCCTTTTTTCACACATTTTTTGGTTAAAAAATTTTCTGTCTCCTACTTCCATTTCGAGGCAGCAGCTTAGCTAGTTTGTGCCCAGAATACACCAAAATGGAGTGTCTGGCTTGGTACGTGTGATTTTGAGATATACCCGGATTGTGGGTACAAGGAAGTGTGGGCTATACACTGACCTTTTTTTCGCACATTTTTTGGTTAAAAAATTTTCTGTCTCCTACTTCCATTTCGAGGCAGCAGCTTAGCTAGTTTGTGCCCAGAATACACCAAAATGGAGTGTCTGGCTTGGTACGTGTGATTTTGAGATATACCCGGATTGTGGGTACAAGGAAGTGTGGGCTATACACTGACCTTTTTTTCACACATTTTTTGGTTAAAAAATTTTCTGTCTCCTACTTGCGATTCGAGGCAGCAGCTAAGCTAGTTTGTGCCCAGAATACACCAAAATGGAGTGTCTGGCTTGATACGTGTGATTGGGAGATATACCCAGATTGTGGGTACGAGGAAGTGTGGGCTATACACTGCCCTTTTATTCACACAATTTTTGGTTCAAAAATTTTCTGTCTCCTACTTCCATTTCGAGGCAGCAGTTAAGCTAGTTTGTGCCCCGAATACACCAAAATGGGATGTCTGGCTTGATATGTGTGATTGGAGGATATACCAAGATTGTGGGTATCAGGAAGTGTGGGCTATACACTGCCCTTTTTTCACATATTTTTTGGTTGAAAAATTTTGTGTCTCCTACTTACATTTCGATGCAGCAGCTAAGCTAGTTTGAGCCTCGAATAGACAGAAAGAGAATATCTGGCATGAGATGTGCGATTGGAGGATATACCCAGATTGTGGGTACGAGGAAGTGTGGGCTATACACTGCCTTTTTTTCACATATTTTTTGGTTGAAAAATTTTCTGTCTCCTACTTGCGTTTCGAGGCAGCAGCTAAGCTAATTTGAGCCTCGAATAGACAGAAAGAGAATATCTGGCATGAGATGTGCGATTGGAGGATATACCTAGATTGTGGGTACCAGGGAATGAGGGCTATACACTGCCCTTTTTTTCACACATTTTTTGGTTGAAAAATTTTCTGTCTCCTACTTGCGATTCGAGGCAGCAGCTAAGCTAGTTTGAGCCTCGAATAGACAGAAAGAGAATATCTGGCATGAGATGTGCGATTGGAGGATATACCCAGATTGTGAGTACCAGGAAGTGTGGGCTATACACTGCCCTTTTTTCACACATTTTTTGGTTGAAAAATTTTCTGTCTCCTACTTCCATTTCGAGGCAGCAGCTTAGCTAGTTTGTGCCCCGAATACACCAAAATGGGATGCCTGGCGTGATATGTGTGATTGGAGGATATACCCAGATTGTGGGTACGAGGAAGTGTGGGCTATTCACTGCTCTTTTTTTCACACATTTTTTGGTTAAAAAATTTTCTGTCTCCTACTTCCATTTCGAGGCAGCAGCTAAGCTAGTTTGTGCCCCGAATACACCAAAATGGGATGTCTGGCTTGATATGTGTGATTGGAGGATATACCCAGATTGTGGGTATCAGGAAGTGTGGGCTATACACTGACCTTTTTTTCACACATTTTTTGGTTAAAAAATTTTCTGTCTCCTACTTCCATTTCGAGGCAGCAGCTAAGCTAGTTTGTGCCCCGAATACACCAAAATGGGATGTCTGGCTTGATATGTGTGATTGGAGGATATACCCAGATTGTGGGTACCAGGAAGTGTGGGCTATACACTGCCCTTTTTTCACACATTTTTTGGTTGAAAAATTTTCTGTCTCCTACTTCCATTTCGAGGCAGCAGCTTAGCTAGTTTGTGCCCCGAATACACCAAAATGGGATGTCTGGCTTGATATGTGTGATTGGAGGATATACCCAGATTGTGGGTACGAGGAAGTGTGGGCTATACACTGCCCTTTTTTCACACATTTTTTGGTTGAAAAATTTTCTGTCTCCTACTTCAATTTCGAGGCAGCAGCTAAGCTAGTTTGTGCCCCGAATACACCAAAATGGGATGTCTGGCTTGATATGTGTGATTGGAGGATATACCCAGATTGTGGGTACGAGGAAGTGTGGGCTATGCACTGCCCTTTTTTCACACATTATTTGGTTGAAAAATTTTCTGTCTCCTACTTGCGATTCGAGGCAGCAGCTAAGCTAGTTTGAGCCTCGAATAGACAGAAACAGAATATCTGGCATGAGGGAAACTGAACTTTGAGTACGGTATGTTCTGTTTAACAGAAGTGGACCTAGCACAGAATCTTGCGGAACTCCTCCATTAACCTTAAATTTCTCCACTGGATGTGATACAAAGCCACTTGGGCTTCTATTCAATGAATCTGCTGTGTTACTTCAAAACTGTGAACTAGGACCCACAAAACCCGGCAGAATAGCACTCCCAAATGGACCATTATTACAGGAAGAACTCTTTACTTTGCGATGTCCACCATCTATGATAGTTTAACGAAGCTGAAGGAAGCAAATGTATACCCATTTCAAAAGAACCCTAAGTTCCTGAACCAATAACTTCGACCATTTTACATGTAGCGACAGCGAGCAAACTTTCGACATGCACTTAAAATTGCATTTCAGCGGAGTATTTCAAATGCATATTGCTGTAGCCAGGCCGAGAATCGGGAATCCCATCGCCAATCGCCGTGTCCTTCCCCACCTATTGCCGGCATGTTTTATGTTAGGTATTTTGGCAGACATCCAAAATTTGTCAAATCTTCAAAAAAATATTTCGTAAATCGACAAACACACAACCGAGACGAGGGAGTAAAAACTTCCCTCGTACACTATCGGTTCGGTTCAGAGCCTGTCGCCCCCCACCAACTCGAGAACGTGGCCTAATAAACTACCAAAAATTATTTCAATATTCCTTCGCAGATTTCCCAAACAATTCCATTCCGTCGCTGTCGTCTTCTGTCCAATGAAGGGTCCTTCAAAGCGCAAACCAACCAAAAGGACAAAAAAAACTATTTTAGCGGACTTAAAACCGTCTCGTTACACGGAAGCGACTATTTATGTACACATTGTATGCAATTAAGTGTCCCGGTGTCCTGGTGTCGTCCTATGCAATTTTCCATGTGGAAGGGAGGCGTGTTGTCGGTCTGTCTGTAATCCTCTTCCTTAGGGCCGTGTCGACAAGAGTGCGGCTCCTTGGGCGGCTGGTTGATTTCAGCCAGTGGGCGACATCAACCCAAGCAATGCATAGGCGATGCAGTCCCAAACGGGCCATGGAAACAGTGTCGGGCACGAAGTATTCATGCAGAATGTTTTGATTTCTGCAATGTGTCCCAAATAGTTCGACAACGATGACTACTGCCGACACGGTGGTGGTGACCACTTCATCCTGCCTCTACGTACATGAAAGTCATGTCTATAGATGGGGAGTTCCAGATTGGGAAAGGTTCTGTTCTTGTATTTGCTGACTGGGGGACTGCTGACTGATGATGGTGGTTTTCGTAGCCAGCTTACCATCCATGCGGATAATGTCCTTCATATTATGCAGGACATAAGTACCAACCTTTTTTTTGTTGGCTTTGTTTTCGGGTTGTGCCAAAAACTGGCATAATTTCCCAAATGGCCATTTAGCGTCCCTTTGTCGTCGTTGTCGTTGTTGTTATTGTTATTTAAACTTAATGGTTTTTATTAATGTTTTTTCTACTTGCAGTAAACAGTCGCAGAAAAATGGTGTTTAAAAGTTTTCGGTTTCCCTCACTCAGGACTGAGCAAGAGATACTATCTAAAGTTTCAAATGCTATATGGGCAGCAAGCACGTGACCATTCAGGTCAATAGAAATCCGTATATGTTGGAATGCTTCAAAAGCTGACTTAAGAAGGAAAGGAAGGAGGGAAGTTTTAACTTGAAAAATATCAAAACTCTCCATCAGGGCGGAGCTACACTTCCTCAAACTAAGAAAGAAATGAGGTGTGAGTACGCACTTTTGCGGCACTCCAACGTTTTATGATTGACTTTGGCCCATTTACCTCAAAACGCGACGGGAGAGGAGATATGAGTCGAATTTGGATTTCGAGTGGATCCAGAGTTTTCTCAGTCCCTCATCCCGACATACCTCGACTCATCTGAACTGCTTAGTAGCGGCCAGCTGAGTGCACCAAAGTTTTAGTCACCCGATTAGCGTTTTTCGGTTGAGTTTTTTGTGGAATTTGGCCCATTTGCCTCAAAACGCGACGGGAGAGGAGATATGAGTCGAAATTTAATTTGGAGTGGATCCAGGGTTTTTCTTCATCTTTGATCCCGCCATACCGCGACTCATCTGAGATGTTTAGTAGCGGGCAGCTGAGAGCACCAAAGTTTGGCCCATTTGACTGAAAACGCGAAGGGAGAGGAGGTATGAGTCGAAGTTGGATTTTTTCCCACATACAACCCTTTACTACCAGCAAATCATCGTTTTCTTTATTCCCACTAAGGAGGGAAGGAATAAAGAAAAGGATAATAAAACCAACTTCAATCCGAAGCCCACATTGCCAGAACACAATCAATGAAATTCCTTGAATTTTCCGATCCCGGAAGACGAGAAGTGAACAGCAACCAAAACCTACGTTCTGATGGGTAATTAATTCGACCACAACTGCAATAAGATTGACCATTGCTACAGCAACTTGGATATCGGCCAAACTACTCGTCCTCGCACTCATACACACGCATCTACACGAGTATCTCGCACATACAGTGTGGCGCGCACATTGGGCTAAGAAGTGAGGACCAGCCAGTGTGCCTCGTTGGTTCATAATTGGAAACTGGCCGTCGTACTCGTTCCCATTCTTTTTTTTCCTCAGTTTTTCTCCATTTTTGGCCAACACCACGCTTCTTGCCAAGATTGCAACCAAGTAACTAACATTTCCAAATACCAATCTACTATTACCTACGAGTGCCTGAATGATGCGTTCCCATTGTCGAGTGGACTGGCCACCACGTTAGCCACGTTTCGCCCCCCTCTGCACGTTGTGTTGCACCAATTGCGGTTAAAGCCAACATCCCCAGCTGAACAGCCATTAACTGTGTTGGTAAATATGTTTGTTTGCTTGGAGATCGCTTCTCAATGAGTTTCAATGGACCATGATGCACTTCTACGAGTCCTTTTTGCGAGTCGGCGGCGGGGGAATGAACAAGCACACACAACAATAGAGGGAGGACACAATGGAAGTGTGTAACCGTTATATGAATCCCTCTGCTTTTAGACACTTTCCTTCAAAGTGCTGATTTCCAGATAAAATTTCACTCCGACTTTTATGTTCTGGTCTCCGGCGGGCGTTGGCGGCGTGAGGATGTTCTTTCCATTGAGTGGTGGGTGGGCATTGGGTTACCAGGATTCCATTAAAGTTCCAACTAAGCTTTAACCACACTTATAGCCAATCAATTACCAGGAATCCACCAAGTCCAAATCGAATCCAAATATTTGGAGGAATCTTTGGGAAATCCCTTAGCCAAACCCACAGCTGGGTGGCGTATCTGTTTCGCTTGCGGTTGAGCAACTTTAACTTCAATATTCAACAGAGTTGGTATCTGTGTATCTCTCTTAACCTGTTTACCCACGAATTACGATTTAAGCGCTGAGGTGGCTTGCTTATGTTACAACCAACAGATGAAACCGAAAATTTTACACTTTGGCTTCCGACTGCATACCGCGGGCGATACACTATCGTGTCGTTCGCGAGTTTAAAGCCAACAAATTGCTGGTAGCAGTGGCGGTGGTGGTGCTGGTGGTGGTGATACAGATTGTGGCGAAAGGCACACAGGGCTTGTACGCCGAAATGCGTTAGCAGCTCTTAACAAACTGCCGATGGGCTATAAATTTCTCTTTCTAATATTTATTCACTCCGCAGCGTTATTGAGAGAATATTTGCGATCCGTTTCCATGGAGATACAGATGCTGGCTGGCTGGCTGGCTGGCTTACAATTTATAACATCACGGAGGGCGTGGGTAAGGGCTCCTCTATGTTGAAAGGATTCTCTGTGATGTGAGGGTAAATTAGGTACACTGGGAAAAAATGTTGGAAGCCAGAGTGTTTGTTTACAGATACACCGCCTGTGCAAGCTTGATACAAGGTACACTATCATGGACTTGTCGAAGGAAGAGAAAAACCCTGGAAGCTAGGGTAATTCCTTCGAAGTTGTGCATTGTCGTAGTAATCACTGTCGACGTAGATACCTTTGTTTCCATAGCTCCTGAGAAAGGTCTGATGGCTAGACGTCTGCAGCTAGATTGATAGTACTGTCCGTGTCGGCAGTAACTGTTCCACCACTTAACTTAGCATATCCTTCATGAAATCCTACAGGGACCAGGGTTTTCCAGATCTTGAACGCCGCCATCCTGGTATTGAGCCTTAAACGCTGAATTTGTGTGTTTGCCTGACCCATAGTTGGTCTACCGAGTCACATGTCAGTAAAAGTGACCCGAAATAGCTGTAGGAACCATTTCTTCACCAAACAATACATATTTAGGACATCAGAACCACACCCAGAAACTTCGTATCCAGAATAACGCTTAGATATTCGTTAGGTGAGGATGCAATTAGACTAGACGAAGGTCCATTTTGCTGTCGACGTGTGAGGTCATACCCTAGGAACCATTTAGAACTAATCTTAGACGTAGGTCATTGAATAGGTATGTGCCTGACGTTTAAGGTAGCACAGGAGGTGACTGACTGTCTCATCTTCCTCTTCGTCCCTATAGCACCTGCAGAAGTAGTTGTAGGGAACGCTCAATCTTTGACCATGTCTTTCTATACCACAGGGTACCAACTATCTTGGAGAGGATCCCTCTATTGTCTTGCAGAAGTCCGAGGAACATGGTTTTATTTAGGGTCAGCCTGAGCAGCCTGGCATCATTGATGATTGGCCCCACTTACCGTGTTGAGAAGATTTTTAGCTATCTAATATCAAAAAAGCCTCGGGGGAGGTGGGTATTCAGGCCTTCTGAGAAGAAACATTGCCAGCGATTCGAGGTGCAGGATATCACGTTGTTTCCATTCAGATCTCGTGGGTAAATGATCGGTAATCTGTGGCAGATGACGGTGCTTCGATAGTAGTCTGACGTGTCCTGTTGCTCCTTACATTGTTTGGAGCTTCTTCGTCTCATTGCTGAGCTGTAATTTGCTGGGTGTAAGTGGAGTATGGTTTGCAATGTAGACGTCAGTGACCACAGAAGTGAATTGCGGGACATAGTGTAGGACACAACACGATACTTGGCGGGGATCTCGTAACAGAGTATCTACAACCAGTTGCTCTGCTCCATAATACTACAGTCTTTTCTACCTAGAACCAGCTAGGAGAGTTACATTGAAGTTATAGAAGTCACATAGGCATGAAAGGAAAAAAGGATAAAGGCCAACGTTTAGATCTACCTTCCTATTCTTTTCAGCAGGAAAACCTTCAGGTCTGTGAATTAGTAGCCGATTTTTTAAATTTTTGGTATACAAGGCAGTCTGACTTTTCATCGTAGGTATAGAAGGTCAGTGCGGTTCCTAAAGTGAAGGATCTCTTCAGAATTGTTAACACCTGGTTCCAATATAGTTGAACGAACGATGAAGACTTCAATATCAATATCAATCTCTCGATACCAATCCAAGTACCTATCTGCTCCAGTACGAGGGACTAGTATACCAATGTGTCATCTTGCTAGGATTAGGAGCACCTTTGAAGGAGTTTCAATGCTCTACTTCTAAATTGCTTGGCGGAAAGGTTGTTCTTTAACTTTTAAGCGGAACTGTGGAGAATCTTAAGGACAATCAACCGAATTTCATTAGCCCTTCGTCAAAGAATTATAGCGAAACTCACAAGTCAACACCGGAGGCACAATCTTTCAAAAGTCTGTGCAACTTCTAGCGTACACTGACGAACTGTCAACGGTGGGCTCAATGGTATTGCAACGGAAGCTGGCAGAATGGTTAACGGTGGCAAAAGTGTATACCGTCAACAAGAAGGGACACACAGCATGGACAAAACGTCACAATCGACAGCTATAACTTTGAAGTTGTAAGGGACGTTATCTACCTGGGCTCTACTACCATTCCAGTCTTGCTTTATGGCGCTGAAGCTTGGACTTTATCTAAGGAAGATGAAGATATCCTTAGTTGGTTCGAGAGAAAGATTCTTCTTTGGCTTTGGATGACGAAATATACAGCGCCATCTCGAATTAGACGTTTGAGATGGCTAGGACATTTGGGGAAAATAGGCCTTAATGCTCAGGCCGCAGAGTCTTCGAATCAGAAAGTACAGGAACACCGGACAAGTAAAAGTGGACCTTAATCGATTTCGAGTGCAAAACTGGAGGAGGTTAGGTAAGGAGCGGGCTGCAGACTGCAGAGGCTATTCGTTGACCTTGTTTGTATTTTTCCATGTCTCAACGTTACTTCTCCTTAGGACTCAAAACTCCTGCTGAATTCCATAGTTGTGCTCTAGAAGATTGAGTTAAAGTCTTCGTCATGCGTTATGTCATCTGCAAAAGCCTTTGTAGTGGACTTACCCTCATCGGTGAGAGTTTTGGAGGAAGCTGTTGGTAGATCTATAATTCCCTGAGCATCATCGACTAGGCTTTTGCCAAGAGTTTGTGTTAAAGACAGCTACTACTGCGTTCGGGTGGTTGATTAGGCTCCTATCATGTATCTTCTTGATATCCTGGCGGGTATGTAGGCCTCCATCTCTCGACGGAGGTCTTTCAGCCAGAAGGCTCCATACTAAAGGTGCACATGTTTCGAATATGTAATGTCTCGTCATGTCTCGAATCAATAAGTATTGACTGTTGGTCTCATCATTGGGAACGCGTCAAGTTGGCGAAACCCGTAAAGCTGCCCGAAACCCGTAAAGCTTGGAGAAGAAGTAGGTTGGACTGCGACCTGTTTCTGATCTATTGTAACATTTCGGAGAACTATGTGTCCTCATTAGGGTTCCCCTCGCATGTGTGATTCCTTTTGGAGTCATTTGTAGGGTCATGTGGACTTACTAAGTCTTTGCCTGATCCAGTTTCCTTTAAAAACTAAGGATGAGAGCTGAGTTTAGTTTTTGGCTCTGGTTTTCGGCATACAAGTCTCTGAGCATGGTTTTGAGGTTGTTTTCAGTAAGTTTCCACAGGCTTTGTCTAGGGAGTGATGAAACTTCTCCTCAAGTCCTCGAATTCTCGAATGTCAAGCTAATGCCCAAGCAATGCCATACGGGCTTGAAGTCAATGCCTCTTGACCATCGGCGATTCCCAATGACAAATCCATATCGTAATCTGTCCAATCTTTTGCAGGAACACAAGTAGCAACTACTGGATCGAATCATGAAGTTCGAATGTAAACTTCAGACTCTCAAATGAAGATCTGATCTGTTTGCCTGGTTTCCTTTCGATGAGTCTATAAATTGAGCTCAAGGATCTATAACATAGAATACCAAGTCAGCAAGTACTTGCTTAACTATGTTTGCTTAACAAGTAGTAGTACAACAAAACTCTTAACAAGTATTCCCCCTCAACTTGTTGAATTACATAAACAAGTGAGTCGTCTGCAATGAGTCGGACGGAGGCTAAGCATTTCATGTAAAATAAGGGAAATCTATCTCGAAAAGGCAAAAATTTGGATAAACCATAACTAATCCGTCGAGCTTGGTACTGAGATCCCATCGCAAACCAAAGCAAGGCTACTTGTGCATGCTACCCCAACAAGAACGTAACTTGTTGGAGAGACTACAACTAGAAAGTATATTCCGTCATTGAAAATCGAATTCAATGAATTCTAAATGACTTTCACAGCAGTAATCATGTGCACACTTGAGGTCAGAACTTGTCAACTTGTCAACTTCTCAACAAGTCCAGTTTTCTACCTCCCAACACTTGTTGCTTCTTGTTACGAAAACGGGCAGTTCATCAAATTTTTCACTTGTTAAACGATTTCAAAACAAATACTGTGGTCTCCACAGACTTCTTGCCACCTATTTCATAAATTGCTAACACTTGTTGACTTTCACTTGTTTAACAAGTACTTGTTGCACTGTATTGTAGGCCGCAGGTCACAGTTTGAACACCCGAAACATGTCCATATGAACAAGTATTCGAATTGTCCTTCTTTTTAACTAAAATTCCTTCCCGTGTACCAGCGCCGCTCCATTTCAACTTTGTAATCATAGTCTATGGGGCACATAACTTCACCCGAAATCCTCATTTGTCCACACACCACGGAATCCACCAGCAGCGCCCGGGCATTATTTATTAAATAATTAATTAATAATTAATAAACTCAACCCTTTGGGGCTTATGGCGGCAGGCGGCAGGCGGCCGGCGGCGCTCCAGTGTGCCAAAACATTTTAACATATCGTTTTTCTTGCAGCGCCCGACTCGGCTGACTGGACATGGCCAAAGGATACGCGCCGGCTGTGTGCGGGAGGCAAAACTTAATTATCCAGCTATTTATTATGGGATAATAATTAACACACTCGACTCGTATTGTGTTAGAGGGAACGGCCAAGTGACGCAGTAAATCTCTTGGCCCGAATGTATTTTCCCAATATGTCCGCACATACTCCCACTGTGACTGTGTGTGCTGTATGTAGGTGGCCTTAAAAGTGTGATGGTGAAAAGGACAAATATCCTTTTTTGTTGTATTCGATGGGAGGAAAGTGTGTGAAAGTGGTCAATTTACAATGGCTCGGACAAAGGACGAAATTATGGTTGCATGCGACGAAACGTGGAGAGACACATCGAATTTGTGGGGGTGAGTGTGAGGTTTTGTGCGTTTATGCATGTACGGTGGACAATTTGTTGGCATCTCCTTTGTCTAAGGGGGGATGGAGGGACACTCGTGATGTATTGCAATATTGCAAGGACTCTAAATTTGCTTTATTATTGTATTAGCCAACGATATTGCTTGGAGGGAGGCGGCCAAACAAAGAGATTCTCCTTCCAGCCAGCGGTGGCATATTCTTGGCTAAGTGTCCCTTACTCGGATGATGGTGGTTACACTTCGATTGCACACTGGTTTGTGTTCATAGATATCTCGGCTGATTGGCTTCGTAATTTATTGGCCAAGCAAACCTCTTACCCGATCAACACACACTATGAATACACACCCACACATGTAGATGTAGAGTGGAGAGAGCACCTTATTGCCGGGTTATAAATCTTTCGATTCCTGGTAATGGCTAAGCATTACGTTGTGCCGGTCATGAAATTTGAGGATTGACTTTGCTGAAAGGTATGGGTTTCCTCGTACATATGTATATGGAGAAGTTGAAAAAAAAAACCCCCCACACACAGAGGGGAGGGGAGTTGTGGGCAATCCATGACCTAGGTTGGATGATGAAAAAGTAGGCAGCACGCTTCTGCCAACAGTTGCTGTTAGACTGACCTAAATTGCATGATTTATGAGAAGGATTCATACGACTGGTGTTGCCAGAAAAAGGAGAGAAAAAAAAACAAAAACAAAACACGTTCACGTCCTCTAGAAAAGTGTTTAAGACAACATGAATGAGTGTTGGCATGGTAACGTGCTTTCCGGTTTTGTTAAGCGTGATTGCGGATGCAAGGATCAGCATTATGTGAGTTGCGTGCCGCTAATTTGTGATTTCAGACGTTTGCAGTCGTGAACTCCTAATCGGATTATTATTCAGGATCAGGGATTGGGCGGGGGTGGCGCCATAAACGTTTTGACTTTTTGGCGAAGGACTATTAATCTCTGTGCTACTGGTGGCAAAAAAATCAAAAAAAAAAACAATGCAAGTCCTGATAGCGAAAGATCGAAGCCAGCTTTTGACGGATTTCTGTTGTGATTCCTACTGATGATGGAACGAAACAGGGGGCCAGGATAAGATCTTCTAGAGTGTAGTCCCAGTTGTAGTTCCGACGGTACCTGTGGACATATTCGTCAAAGAGGGGCCAGTAGTCAGGAACTTAGAACTTTTGGAGTTAGACGATGACATGAACCACATTTGTGGACCTAGTCAAAATTGCGGCCAAAATAGAAGGGACCTCGTTGGGGGCTACAATTCCAACTCACTTCACTTACTGAGAACAGTAGGTTAGAACCTACGTTGATTCCTAGAAATAAGGGCGAGGTCTTGGATGTAAGTTTAACGCTAAACTCTGGATGTGTGGTAGACAGACTGGAAAGTGTTCAAAATTGTGAGATGCTCTGGTCATAGAATGACTCGTTTCTCTATTTGGGAAAACCCTACGAAACTTCAAAAGAATTCTATGCTTGGGTTCAAGAGCCTTCTAGACGGGGTTTCAATCTCGCACTTTAACCACCCATTCTGAGATTAACATCGAGGTGACAATACTTATGATCTTCAGTTCAACATATAGCCTCTTGTAGGCCCTATCCCATTGTTAGGGGTGAAAAGAAGTCCAATGCCGATGAAGCTCTAAAGCTATGCAACGTGGTCAAGTGAACTAAAGGGGAAAGTGAGACAGCTACAAGGAAAGCAGGGGTTTCCCATAGAATCGCACCTAGGACACACTTTCGATGGTGCGAAATGCTTACATCTAGCACTGGAGTAGGCCTCTATGTTGGAACACTCAAGACAAGCCACTTATTGAGTAGAAAAAAAGATTAACTTCTTTGTCCTCTTTAAAGTACATGATGCCCTGATGTCACAAGGAGGTCATCAGCCGGGATCCTCGAGCCCAGAGAGCAATCAAAGGTTCACTTCACGACTTTAGGCCGATTGCTCTTAACTTGTTCGTACTCAAGATGTTTGCTTTGTTGAAGATCCACACATTCACTCCAAGCTTAATCTATGTCTACAACCTAACACACCATTATTCAAGGACCAAGGAATATCTGTTGTAGTCTCAACTTGCAAGGGGGTGGTAGCAAGGATCGAAAGTTCACTTCACCAGCCTTCAACAAAGTGCAATGCGAATCTTTAAGAATACCATTCGACCAACGAAGCATAGACCCAGTAATCTCAGACTGAGTTGAATGCAAGACGAGACACATCTACTGGGAACTGGGTGACTGTCAAATAGATGCACTCTCTGAAAACAGAGGTGGCTCGCTTCATTAACAAGAGAACAATTCCAGAGATGGAGTCCTTGAGAATCAGCGGCAGAACTCCTCAAATCTCAAAGATACTTGGACTGTGTATTCGATTATAGTCTTTTCCATACAAGCAAGAAAATCTTTAGTAAAATATGGAAGCTCAAACTCATCATCATCCTAGAAGTTCCTAGCCATCTTCAGCTCCATAGGATCAAGTATTTCAGGATACTAACCATGATACAATGAGAACTATGTACGTTGATTGCAATCCTTGAGTAGACCTTCAACTAAAGGACGCAAGTGCTAAGTGTGCCCTTCCGAAGCAACCCAACGTTCGGACAAAAGGCTATTGCGAGGTGGGCACACTTGAATACCGAGAGCGACCACGATAGCCCCACAGAAAGACAATCAGCCGCAATAATACCTCGATTTTGACGGATGGACGGGCCGAAAACTGTCGAATGAACAAGGTATAGATATACTCGCTTGAACTCGAAATTGCATGGATTCTTAGACTCAGAAGCACCAAGGGAACTATCCTAGGAACTGAATTCTAGAAAGACATAAACATCGACGGTCAAGTCCCCAGGCTATCCCGTCTTGATAAAAGCAGAACTTTTTTCGGCCCAAGAACCCAGAACCAAAAAAAATTCTAACGTTTCATAGAAACAATGGTCCACGACCTCCTTTAAACACATCGAAGAAGGATTCGACTAGACATAGACGACGTCTGTAGAGTCTGTGGCTATGCAGACGAAGAAGACCACAGTCCATGTCTTACTTTCTATGCGAATGGCCAAGCGTGGACACCACTTCAAAGACCTAGACAACCTACGACCGAAGGCACTATCAAAGATCCACAAATGTATAATAATTTCAAGTTGGTTTAAGGAGGCCCTGTACCTATACGAGCAACACAATATAACTTTTGTCTTCTTTGGAGGACTAGGTCTGATATGGGATCCATTGGTGATCCGAGTGCTAGCTGCATATCAAGCCTTGTTCTATCTACCTACCTATCCAAGATCTAAGGCTTTCACTACAGCTGCTGCCAAACTACTGGTGTCTGTAACTTTTTTTTAGATAAATTAGCGGGGCAAAGCGGTGTAAAGCGGTGCAAGAACATTGCAAATCGGAGCATTTATAGTCGCGTTATGCTAAAGTCCTTAATATATCGTCTACCCCTGCATGACAACTCTAGTCCAGGACATGCGTGTTGAAATCCCAGCTACTCGAGAACTTCATTATATGTAGCTCTCCAAAATAAGACGTAGGTTTGATGCCTTCTCTTGATGAACGTACTCTGAACTCCAGAATCTTGCATTCCAGTACTCTGAGATCCCAAAAGCTTAAGTACGCAATCCTAGTCCGAGATTATCGCGGAGCGTGTCCTTCTCGGAACCAAACATTGGTTCAAGAAGCGGTA
The DNA here is from genome assembly GCA_963583995.1 of Xylota segnis. Taxonomy (NCBI): domain Eukaryota; kingdom Metazoa; phylum Arthropoda; class Insecta; order Diptera; family Syrphidae; genus Xylota; species Xylota segnis. The sequence goes on along the minus strand of OY757238.1, from coordinate 55,067,064 downwards.
GGACGTAAGCAAGGACTAATTTGTATCTCTTCGAAACTGCAAAGGAGTGAATTTAATTTCCCAACCCAGCGGCATCATCTTCAGCCAACAAAAAATATGTCCTGGAAATATTTTTCTGTCAAACTTTACCGCCCACCCGTCCTCCTTGCGCCAGCCATTCACAGGCACATGGATTAATGATGATGATGTGATTAGCTATTTCTTTTTTGCTAATCATCTTGTTTACCCAACACAGCTAGCACGTGTTCCTACGTAGGCGGATGAGGCTTAATATGCATACATACACAACTCCCATTTCGATCCTCCCTACGGGACCCAACATCGAGGTAATATTACCCAAAACATCCAAATTCAAAACATCTCTCCAACTGCAGAACTAGTCAACATCATCTGCAGGAGCAGGAGAAAGCAAAAAAAAAAAAAAAGAAGAAGCAACTGAAAGGAGTGTGATGTGAAAAATGGTTTAACAAGGATTTTAAAAGCACTTACCTATTATCCTTTTCTCATCATTATTTCCTTCATCCTCTCAATGTGTCTCACATTAGTCGCACGAATAAAGGGCGAGTACAAGTGTTTTGTTTTTCTTTCAAAATATTCCACAAGGACTACACCACACACAGTCGCACGTTTTGTATAAGAGATCCTTGCTCGCTCTCTCTCTCGCTCTCTGTGTGTGTTTTGGCAGTCGTGTGCAGGTAGAGCCTTGCAGTTGTTTGCAATATTTGCGATGTTTCTCCCAGCGCCGTCGCCGCCAACGACTGGTGGGGAAGACACAACAGAAAAAAAAACAAAAAAAAGCTTCCTGCAAAGGGAACGGCTGAGAAAGAGAGACACACATATGCAGAGGTCCTTGTAGTGGGTGCAATGCAAATAAATTTAATTATAATACCTAGACACACAGAGATAGAAAGGCAGAGATAGAAAGGCAGAGAGAGAGAAGGACATCGACGACGTGGGTGATTGTCCTTTGGTTGCTGCTCGAAATGTGCCAAAAAGCTTGCGGTGTAGATGTGTGTCGGTCCTTTTTATAGAATCGAACCACATTTCGTGGGTTATGCTAGGTGGAGAAGCTTTGCCATGCTTGTTGTGTTGGCTCAGACATGGCAGTAGTGCACTTCGTCCTTTTTCTTCTTCGTTTTTGTTTTTTTTTACTTTTGGCCACTGTCGCTGCCTTATATCGTTGGAGGAAGAGCCTTTTTTTTTCGTCATCATCGTCGTGGCGTGGTGTTGCTTTTGGTCGTTTTATTGTCCCTTTATCCGTCTGTGAACTTCCACTGCAGAGGAGCGCTCACCAAATGAATGGCATTTCATTTCCCTCGGCTGCATTTAACCTATACGAATGCACACGATCCATACAGAGTACACCCATACAATAATTTAATTTTTTAATGGAAAAAAATTGAAAGCTCATTAGCGATCCCAAAAGGATGCTGCTACTCCTGCTGCTGATGTCGCTGGTTTTCGTTTTACTCAGCCTCTGCAGTTACTCTGGCTTTCTTGTTATTATTTTCGTTTTCGTTTTCGTTTTTGTTTTTTTTTCTTGTATTTGTCTTGTTGGCAAGGGAATTGTTCGCCTGACCAGGCCAGTGTGTTATTTTTATCCTTGACGCTGTGTGGGCGATGTGTGACTTGCTGTGCAAGTGGCCCTGATCAGCACGGATGCATACAGCAGTGTAATTACAACGTCTCTTCAGCTTGGTGACACTGTGTGTCCTTTTTGGTGGAATTAATTATTTTTCGCCAATAAGTTGAAGTTGTCCCACTGATTGTGTTTCGTCCTGACGGGGGATCCTCGTTCGAGTTTATATTTTAAAAGTCAACCCATCCTGCACGGGGCATGGGCAACACACCGATAAGGACATTGGGTTGCCTCGAACCGGGCTTTCTTTTCGAGGAGTAGTTCGACAACAATTTCTAGGCAACGAACGCCATTAAGGACATTTAAAGTTTGTCCTTTTTGGCCAAAACGTGGTGATATAAGTAGGTAATAAAACACGTAAATTTAATAGTTCAGGAAGGCGTGTATGCATGGCAGGCTGCATACTAGACACATGGGGGTGGCCAGGATGGGGGATGGAAATCCGAAAATTGTCGCACGAAGGCCAGACAGACCGACCGGCCAGATTGGTGTTGCTGTTGGTGGTGGTGGTGATGGTCGGTTGGTGTGGCATATGAACCAGCGGCGGCGGCGGCAGTTGAAGTTGGAAGATAGGCAGGGAGTAGTGCCAGTCGAGATTGAGAACGATGGGTGTGCGCAGGGGGTGGGCAACGAACTGTCAGATATTTTATTATGGCGAACAAGTTTACTATGGCACAGTACACGACAAGGACCGACGGTTGGTTGGGTCGCGGTACGGTGCAGTGCAATGAAGGACGTTTTGCTTCCTGTTTGGGTGTGGGCGGCTGGGTAGCGTTCAGACTGATGTTCGTATGTAGATACTTTGTTAGCCCCGTTTTGCTGGGGGTGGTTTGCAGCGCTCTGGCTGATTATGTTGATGCGGTGTTGCAGCCCTTTTATCGTTGCGTGAAATATGCAGCTAGTCGCGTTGTAAACCGTATGTAGTTGGGGTTTGGGGTTTTTTTTTCGACGGAAAGTGTTTTGGTGTAATGGGAAATAGTAAGGTTTAGGGACGTAGAGGGGGATAATGTCGGGTGTATTGACTGTGGCAAGGATGTTGCTTTGTAGTTTCGATATTGTCGGCTGTGGTTGAGGCATAACCCATTGTGGAAGGTAAGTGGAATAGAAATGCACACGAAGTGAGTCAATGTCGGCTATATTAGAGAATAGAATTTATCTAGATGGAGTCGCTTATAAGGGGGGCGTACCTAGTTTTTACCAGTTTCTTGAGAAACAAAAAACGGCCAAGTTGTGATGTTCTCTTCCAACTGGATTGGGCGCGCTATTTAGACGCTCTATGGGCACAAGCCGGTTCGCAAACTATTCCTCAGTGGACAGTGAAAATTTTCGAATCCAAAAATGTATGAAAAAAAATTAAGTATACGCCACAGCCCTCGACACAACCCTCCCACTACCACGCTCCGATCACACAATTCTCGCCAAATATTTCGATTCTGTGCATCGTAAGCACAATCGAGCTCCACTGCTGCTCCGCTGTGAGTAGTGGAAATTGAAAATTTCCGAGCCCACAACTGTATGAGGAAAGCAGGTAAGTAGACTCCACCCAACTGGGTTCAACCCTCCCACTACCACGCTCCGATCAGACAATTCTCGCCAAATATTTCGATTCTGTGCATCGTAAGCACAATCGAGCTCCACTGCTGCTTCGCTGTGAGTTGTGGAAATTGAAAATTTTCGAGCCTGAAATCGTATGAAACAAAATTAAGTATACGCCACAGCCCTCGACACAACCCTCCCAGTATCACGCTCCGATCACACGATTCTAGCTAAATATTTCGATTCTGTGCATCGTAAGCACAATCGAGCTCTACTGCTGCTTCGCTGTGAGTAGTGGAAATTGAAAATTTTCGAGCCCACAACTGCATGAAAAAAAATTAAGTATACGCCACAGCCCTCGACACAACCCTCCCAGTACCACGCTCCGATCACAAGATTCTCGCCAAATATTTCGATTCTATGCATCGTAAGCACAAACGAGCTCCACTGCTGCTCCGCTGTGAGTAGTGGAAATTGAAAATTTCCGAGCCCACAACTGTATGAGGAAAGCAGGTAAGTAGACTCCACCCAACTGGGTTCAACCCTCCCAGCAGCACGCTCCGATCACACAATTCTAGGCAAATATTTCGATTCTGTGCATCGCAAGCACAATCGAGCTCCACTGCTGCTCCGCTGTGAGTAGTGGAAATTGAAAATTTCCGAGCCCACAACTGTATGAGGAAAGCAGGTAAGTAGACTCCACCCAAGACTCCATCACGCTCCGATCGCACAATTCTAGCCAAATATTTCGATTCTGTGCCTCGTAAGCACAATCGAGCTCCACTGCTGCTCCGCTGTGAGTAGTGGAAATTGAAAATTTCCGAGCCCACAACTGTATGAGGAAAGCAGGTAAGTAGACTCCACCCAAGACTCCATCACGCTCCGATCGCACAATTCTAGCCAAATATTTCGATTCTGTGCCTCGTAAGCACAATCGAGCTCCACTGCTGCTCCGCTGTGAGTAGTGGAAATTGAAAATTTCCGAGCCCACAACTGTATGAGGAAAGCAGGTAAGTAGACTCCACCCAAGACTCCATCACGCTCCGATCGCACAATTCTAGCCAAATATTTCGATTCTGTGTATCTTAAGTACAAAACGATCTCGGCCTTCTGTTCTTGGTTTCTAGAGTCTTTCTTCTGGATTTGGCATCATTTCTTTGAGAAAGCAATCCTTAGAATGTTTTGCCAATATCACAGCGTTCCGTTCCATCCAAATGAGTATCCGTCCACTTGACATCTGTAGGAGCGAATCAATCCACTATGCGCATTCGTCCTGTTTGAGTGTGGATTCTCCCTCCCTTCATCCTGTTCTCTGTAATTTACATCTGTACTTGGTCAACCCATCGGGTTCTAGGATACTTGTTACCATCCCACACAGTGGAATGGAAGCTGCATTATCTTGTTCCGCCTCTAACTCTTGAAATCCAAGCAATTACCTTCCACGTATACACCACTTCAGGTCTGCTGCTATGCCATGCGAAGCACGGCTATAATCCCCGTCCGTGACCCAACGACCTCGTTCGAGATACTCTCCGGACTCCCACAGAATGTGTACCAACGCATTTTCCTTCTGCTGGTATTACTCTCGGCCGTAATCCCATCGACTCGTCTGCTCTCCGCAATGACCTCATGGACACTCCAGCGGGTTCGAAACTCAAATGTTCGCCTCAACACCCACCACCTTGACGACACGTAACCAAGTCGACTTGTTTACTGGAATCCAAACACCAAATGCATTGCTTATCGCAGGATCTTCTCCAAATGTGCATTTTCTTCACCATTTCCACCCCCCACTCCTGGCCAAAATGAAATGCCAGCCATTTTCGATACATAAATTTCGCACCATAATACAAACATTTCCCTTTTTACTCTCACTCAGCGGCGCAACCAGACAACTGTAAATAAAATCGACTAAAACAACGCAAACCCACACACAAAAACTGGGGGAGAAAGGACAACATTTAAGCCAACAACATAATAACAACAATAACAATGTCTCGCTACTACAACAATTTTTAACTTGTATGCAAATTTTATGGTGTCTAAATATTCCACCGCTGCTGCACTGCAAGGACGTGCAATCGTCAAAAAAATACAAAACCAACAGGAATCGGGTTCTTCCCGCTTGCGATTCGAAACGGACGACGACGACAAGGACTACTGCGATGATTCAATGCTAGGAAGTGCGGCTAGACTTGAAGGATCGCACGCACATACTCGATTGTGTAGTTACTTTCTGTCAGAAGGTTCCCAACTCCCGCCCCACACATTGCCCCCATTCCTGTTCCTCTTCCCGTTCCCAGCCATGGATGGCATGCACTTGGAATTTTGTACAAAACACACCGAATGTACTAACTTTGCTTGGTTAGCTTCTCGGTGTGCACCCAAACATTGTGTGTGCCGGGGTCCACCAGAGAAATTAATTTGAATATCCCTCCACATACACACTCGCACAAAAAAAAAGGAATAAAGGCTAAAAACCCCAAAAAAGGGGAGCAAAATTGCAAAAAAAAAAAAGAATTAAATTCTAGGACAGGACTTGAGGCAGCTGGAAGGAGGGAAGGCGGGAAGGCGGGATGGCGGGTGAGCGCAGCTTCGTTTCGTTATAAAATTACGGAAATGCATAATTTAAAATATTTTTCAGTATTCCTTATGAATTTTAAAATTTATATCCCAGCGAGGGATTTGTTTCCTTTTTTTTGTTGTTTTTGTTTTTTGCGTTCGTCCTTTTGGTTGCAGCACCCTACGTAGGCTGAATTTAAACATAAGCTATGGGGGGCATATGGTTGTATAAATTTTTAGCGAGGTTTTTTCTTTTTTGTTTTGGTAATAACAACAAAATATTGGGGGAAAACATTTGGTCGCCATATTGTAGTTTTGCGCTGCACTATTTCACTCGATTTGGTGCTCCATCTCGTTCTGGTTTTAATAATGAAATGTAATTAAATAAATGGGGCGGGGAATATCTGCCTCGTGTTGAGAAATGTGTGGTGGTGACATGTTTTGGGGGAAACTCTGTAGTTAACAGGGTTTTGTAAATTGGCGCCCAACGCGGGGCTTCAGTTTACGGCTGGATAGGGGACTAGAAGAGACCCGAAAAGCTCGAAAAAGAGCGCGCTTTGGTTGCTAATGTTCGCATCTGAGATACTTTTTCAGGAATTATGAAAAAAAGGATCGGGAGTCACTGTAAGAGAAGCTATGTTCTTCCAGAAAGACGAATCTGCAAGACATCTACTACAGTGACGTAGACTATGAGAAGAGACTAAAATTTCACCATCAGAGTAATCATTTTGTAATATTACTCTGAGGTCCATAACGCGTACGTACATCCATCCATTTCGGACTGCGGTAAGACAAAGTTAGAGTCTCGAAGAAAGTGAACACAAATCTCATTTGAGAGCACAAATGTCTGTGCCAAGCAAAGGATTAGCCTTTTTGTGGGCTTGTTGCGATAGATACTTTATTTTTTGCTGTAACTCATCAAGAGAGTTCAGGTTTTGAAGTCTTACACGTTCAGGACTGACAGGAAAAGTGATAAAACTCATCTAACAAAAACCTCTGTAAACCCATAAATGTCCGTGAGAATCAATAAGTAGGAATTTGTAGTTAGCTGCATGTTGGCGTTGAAAGAATGAAAACAGGCAAAACTGAGCCTGTGTTCTAGGTCCTTACAAAGCAGAGACAGGGAAGGAAAGAGGATATTTTTTCAAAAACAATGTTTCTTCTTTCAAAGCGAAAATAGGGATTTGTTCAGATAGAAATGTCGGTCAAGTGAGAGAGATTGCGATATTGTTACTGAGTTTTACTTCTCCAGTGGAATATTCCGCTCCCATGGGAAACATGTATACGGTTATTACCTTAGGAATAGACTTGAAGACTGTTTAAACTACACACAATAGTTTGCTTTAGCTGCCAAGGCCAAAGAGGTCGCCTGGGGTGACGTAAGTAGGGAGGTAGGTAAGAGAAATAGTTGCACCAGCAGGGATGCAGTGCACACTTAGCTCTCTTGGACGGATCTCAACGGGACAAAGAAGAATAGCCTTGTACTGGCTGTGAGGCTTTTTTGAACCATTCATATTCTGCACTGGAAATGGAGTCTGTATCGCCATGGCTTCTGTGTTCCTGTTGTAAGGAGTAATGCCTAGTGGCCGGTATGACATGTGCTAGACTGCTTTTAGAACTAAAATGGTTCAATTGAAGCTTGGCCTTGGTTTCTCTAAAGATAGTGTGTCCTGTGGATAGTTGTGTAATCCTGTGGATAGTTGTGCTATTTTAGATTAATTCAGATTCAGGCGTCCGCATAAATTGTAATTTATGACCTTACTATTTGCCCAATGCTCTCTTAGAGGGAAGATAGTTGGAACCTTTAGGTTCAAGTTAGAGGATGTGCTTCTCTCGCAATAACGTAGTCATTCATGTCGCCCTTTTTCTAGAAGCTAGGGTGTTACAAAAGTAGGACCATCTTCGCCAGCTACATTCTTAGATGGAAGGCTTGTAGAATCAATTTCAGAATCAGGGAGTATAGTGTCGAGGGATGTAGTGGGTGTGATTCTAATGCTGCTTGTAGTACCTATGAAAGCTTGTGTTTGACCTTACCTACAGTACGCCACTAAACTAGGCATCCAAATGTAGCGATGGGTCTAACGACATTCCATGGATGATGCAACAATTTAACCCCATATAGGTATACAAGACCTTCCTTTCTGAAAAGTTCTGTTACGAAGTCCGTTTTCGATTGAGGAAACACTGTCTCATCAAATGTCTTTTCATAGTTTAAGTAGTCTGACCCATATTCCTTCGTAATTTCTCGTTTAGACATGAAACCAATTTAGGCCAGAGTCTAGTTCGATCACTGTGATCTTCGAAAAGGTTCTAACTGGACTAATCAGAGTCCATACAACAAAAATTTAAGGCTGATTTGGCCTCATTTTGGTTTTCTGTTGAGGTCTTTTCTGGCACTGGAGCTCAATCTGAGGTAAAATTAGTTGAAGCAACTTCATAATCAGGGTAAAACCTTGACATCCTACTACTGGCACTAGAGATTAATTGAATATGGATGTGATGATTCCCAATCGGGTCACACCATGTAGTGGCAACATTTGCGTTTTCTACCTGCCCCAAGCAAGACTCCTGACAACCTTGCAACCCACTAAGATCCTCCACAGCCGACTAGACCACATTTACCTTTTTGTGTTCCTTCTTAGCTACGGATTTCAAAAAAATATTTCTTCGAAAAGGTTGGTGGTTTCTCGGAAAACAACAAAAACTGAAACAAATGAAACAAATAAAGCAGAGCAGTTTTTTATTTTTTTTTTTTTAATAAAGCCTATAAGTTGATTCGGCTTTTCTGTGGGAGAAGCAAAATTTCTATTTATATTGTGCTCATGAGCGTAAAAGATGTACACCAGTGCCGGGGTGAAGCTCCTGGTATCCGACACCAATTTCAATTTATAAATATTCATGAGCTTATGACTCCGATTCGTTGGGCATAGCAGCTTCAAAATATTTTCTTTTTAAGGACAACGAACAGAGCAGTATTGACAGAAATTGATTCACCGGAATTCTATGAATAGGAAATTATTTCTCAGGTCCGTCGTCTGGCTAGTGGGGAGTTAAAGACCGTAAAGCTGTGCTCCTTCGATGAATATTTTGAATTCTATAAAATTTTATGGCTTTAAAGGCTTTAGCATGAAAGTGATATTGAGTGAAATGTAAGAGAGGGTGGGGATGGAGGGGCTGATTAAAGTGTTTGTTTAGAGGTAAGGTTTTTAAGATTTCCTTCAAATAAGGATGAAGAGACATTGGACCTTGAGGACAGGACTCTATACAACTTTTATGTGAGACATTGAACATAGGCTCGCAGGAAGAATGTCTAGATTTAGCGTTGCTTGCAATCATATCATACGAAGTGCATCACCTCTCCTTTGCTCAGGAAAGGTATACATCACAAAAGTAACTTATGTGGGGTTGCAAATCCCGAGTAGTATGGGAGGGCTAACCGGTTTGAAACACCTCATGATCAGTCGAATAAAGATTGACAAATGATTTTAGTTTTAAAGCTCAGTAGGTATCTTGGAGCTTCTCTATTGCCCTAACAATCCATGCATCAGTTGATTGGGTTCTTGATACAATAGATGTCTTCAGGTCACAATGTTGGGGAAAGAAATAGATTGGGTCTTAGAACAGTTTCCTGTCGAACATCTGTTTGTATTTCCTTAACAAACGAACCATTGCAAACTGTAAGTACGTAGTTGTAGTACTACTTAGTAGATCGCTCTACAATTTTAATCAGATGTAGTTCATGGGGAATCTTTCAACTGAGGTCTGGGAGCCTTCCAAAAGGAGTAGTCGCACAGTGTCAAATTAGGCTAATTTTTAAAGAATTTTCAAAAGTCACACCCAATTCCTGTTCCATGCATTTCAATGAAGTTTGAGTACAGATCTTGGCTAGACATCTTGCTCATCATTTACGTCCGCAGAATCGCTTATTAACAGCGTATTCCGCTCATGAACTTTGCCACAGGATGATCAATCATTACCATAAGCGTGGTACGCTTAATAAAGGGACTTTTAAAAGTTCACGACTTTGTCGTACATGCTTGCACCTTAATGAATTGAAGAGCATTGAAAGTTAAGTCTTGCTCCAATAAAGTGGGAATCGCAGTGGGTGTCGCCTAGTTTGATTCGTGTTTTGACAGTTGTTCGCATCGTTTGCAGTCGCTCGAGGTTGCTTGTAGTCCTTCAATACGAGTTTCGCCAGATGCTATGCCATGAACGCCTCCATATGTGCTTGTGTAATTGGTCGTGAATTCACACAGACACAGTAATGTACCTCTTAATGTTGCTGACCCTTCAAACTCCAGCACATCAATGTAGCCATTTAGGCTGAAATTGAGCGTATAGACCGACAGATAGAAATTTTTTAGGCAACTAATTCTTGCTCGCAAGTGATATAGATCCAAGTTCAAATCTATGAAAGTGGAACACACAAATGTCAAACTAAAATCCAATCTGTCAGTCCTGTTTGAACAGTTTCATTCGTCCAAATGTAATGAAATTTTGATAATACGTACGCAGTACGCTGTACATCAGGACGCATGAATTGCCATTAGATGGGTCCACTAGAAATAAGAAATGTCAGGCACTTTTCGATAGAACAAATATTTTGGCATAATGCTTAAATTGATGTCTCAGAGATATTCAAAATTAATTTCATGAATTTCAATGAATATTTTGGTTAGTCTTTGACGAATCCACACACAGTTTTGATGGACTCTGCAGTGATTACGGCTTCCGTTTTAGGCATATGTCTAAATAGCGCGTACTACTCATCCTCGTTAACTTGGTATATTAATTGAAACGTTTTGAAACAGAATTTCGAATTTCGAAATTTAAGGAGTTTGTTCGATGGTTATTTTTTGCTGAAGTCACAAACTTGTTGTCATTTTAGACATCATTACTCTCCCTCTATTGATCCTGTTCATACAAGATTGACGAACTCGATTTATTTCTGACATTCGCGTGTTCAGATTGTTAGACCTTTCGGAACACTAATTCGCCCTTTATTTGACGTATTAGTGTGTGGCGTAGGGTGCCGTGGCTCAGTGGTTAGTGCGTGGGCCTATGGAGCAAGCGGTTCGGGGTTCGAATCCCAGTCGGAACACCTGAATAGTTTTTCACAGTTCCACCTCCCGCGAGCTTTTCAAATATCAATTTGCTCAACGCCCAAACGAATGATTGTGAGAAGATAGGCCCTAGGTCTCATTGACCTGTTGGGCTAATTTATTAGTGGTTAGCGGCAAACAGAATTGGTTAGGTTTCAAGAATTTCATAAAATCAGAAAATTTACATTGTCTTAGCATGTCATTCCAATAATATATCCGTTTCCGTCCCAAATTTGTAGTCCTGTGTGAACAGACTCTAAATATGGTACCAATGACACAGACCTACTGTCACTTCAGGCGCCATTACTCCGCTTCTATTCATCCAAATGTCATGCAACTTTGACAGTTCATCAGCGAATGATCTAAGCATTTGATTGCCAATAGATGGTTTCACTAGAAATAACTATTTCCCTGTACCTTGTAGATTTCGAAAATTCTCTAAAAATACTTCTGTCACCATCTGACATTGATGTTACACAGTTGTTACACTCCACTCGTTTGTATCAATATCCTGTTTCCTTCGACTTTTCATACTCACCCAACCAATAGAGCAAAGAAATCGTAAAAATTTTATTACACCTTGTCCAGCACAAAACAAAGCAAAAAAAACAAAATCCTGTGGTCAAGCTGAATATCCTTTCTGTGTATTTTTACATTCTCCTCTCAACTGTAAAATAAGATAATAAAAACAAAATTCAACCTCAATGCAAAATAATGATTGCGTATCTCGTCCTCGTTTTTGTTTCAATTAAAAGTGTTCATTATCTGCAAAGAGATCGCATAATTCATGCCACCATTTCATCATTATGCGCATTTATTCGAATTTTGTTGTTTTTGTTGTTTCATGTTCATGACCCTCGTTGTCCTCCTGGTGAGCGGGGGGGTTCGTCCTTTTTTTTTTAACTGCCTGCCCGCCTCTACCCATCCATCACTTTAATTTAATTTTAAAGTGATAAAATGTTTTCTGTACGCTTCCGTTGTTATATTAATTCATTAAAACAAGAAAAAAGGACGAACAAAAAAAAAAATACAGGACAATTGAAACGAATTTATATGCACTGCACTGTGGAGCGCGTCGGACACATTTTCCCGTGAAAACCAGACGCGCAGACACACGACACGCACAAGACAAATGTACAAGATAATCGCTTGCGTAATTTATGTAATTTTAATTGTTAAAGTTTAATCGATTGGCGTTTAATTGATTGTCACAGTGAATATGAATGCATATGCCGGAATAAAACACACTGTCGGCGAGATGCTTGTCCTTTGGTTTCCATCCTCATCCTTGTTGCGTCGGCGGTATCTACTGACAAAAGGCAAAACCTCAACATGTCACACTCAGAGTGGGCAACAGCTTTAAAGGACATTTATTCCGACTGCCAATGGGAGTGTGTCACATGCCATGGCTTATAACATTGCGGCTCATCCCGGCCGTAATCCGTTTTGATAGATTTATCCCAAAGCATTATGCTTCTAAGTACGCATGAGGCTGCCGCTTATGACAGCCGCACGAAGGCCCCTATGATAAATTTGTTCGAATAAAAACAATAATCAATTAAAAGTTCAGTGGGGTTGAACTGTTGTTTTTTTTTTTGTTTAAATTAATTGTTTTCCAGGGCTGATTTATGGCCAACTTTCCATTCAAATCAATAGTGGATTTAAGGATTTACTGCGTTCGATGCTTGGCGTTTGGCGTTTGGGGTCCTGTGCGCGACCGCAAATATATGCTTTGGCATGTGTTGCATGGGGAAGGAGGTTTAAAAAACACAACACCCCCTGGCAGGAGGCGCAACAAAAAAAAAAAAAAAGTTAGGGACCATCTTTCGCAATAAATTACACACAAAGGTCCTGTGTGTCCTCTGTGCTCGCGAGGAGCGAGAGAGAGAGGAGGAAGTTTTAGTGCGACTGGTGGTGACACGAATTAAATTTTAACTTTTGAAAACACTTATTGTTTGAGGACTTATTATACTCGTATTCCCGATGGTGTACACCAACGCATGAGCTCACTTGCAGCGAAACAAATTGCTACGGTCGTCCTGGTACTGGTCCTGGTTTCTGGTCTCGGTGGGTGGTGGAGTAGATTATCTGCCGTGATAGTGTTTGATAGTTTTTCTCTGGAGTTATTAAGTTTTATTGTTTCGCAGGTTATGTTCGAAATAGTTATGACTGCAAAGTTTTACACCCCTGGGCGGGGGTAGATGTACAAACAGGGCTTTGGGATGTACGGAGATGAAGTAAAGTTGCCAGGAATGTCTTACTGAAATTTAAAAGAAAGTCCTTGCGCTATTGTCGAATCAAAGATAGTTTAAGTGACCTGACATTGACCAAAGGATTCTAAAAAAGTAGATGAAGAAGGACTAGATCTGGGGCTGATACTAGGTTAATACAAAGTTTTCGAATCGAGTCGAGGAACTCCTTCCTGAGGTGGAGAGGTTTTGCCGAATGACAACGAAGCCATTTGTGTCCTTATTAACTTAATTATCTTGCCAAAGGGCTACTCTTGTTAGGCGTAGCTTTTCCATAAGGTGTCACAGAGTGTTATGGCAAGTGCTGACTCCTTGGAGGATAGGTATGTGGGTATGCGACTAGAATAGATTATCACATCGACACACTCAGGTCAGTACAGACCTATTGTGATACCCATAGGGGAAAAAGTCCCTTGCCCAGTGGTAAGCCCTAGTACTAATTTGCATCTTGTGAATCACCAAACCATCCTGTGGATTTGATGAATTTAAAGATTTCACTGATTGGTGGATAAGCCCAGGGCAGTGACAGAGAAAGTGGGTTGTATCCTCATTAGCTTCCTCGTCTCCACATCCCCGACATAAATCTTCATCCGTGGGTCTTAGCTTTCTCATGTGGTGCCGAAGAAAGTTATGCCCCGTGATAATTCCTAAAGGGACAGAAAGGGATATTCTATCCTTTAGCATAATTCGGTCGGTCTAGGTGTCCAGGGAAGTCCATCTACTATTGGCCTCAATTCTGGCCCTAATCCATGCCTTTTGCTTCAGAACCTCTTCTTGCCAATTCGTCTGCCTTCTTATTACCTGGAATACCTTTGTGTCCATGGACCCAGCAGAGGGCAACCTTGTGCTGTGTTCCAAGAACCTTGAGTTCTTCACAACAGCACTTCATAAGCTCCTTAACTAGAGACCAAGCTGAAACTTAACTGCCTGCTAAGACCTCTCATTTTTTCTTTGTCATTCAGGCTCAAATTTGTTAGTACGAAAGGAGAGACCTAATTGGCCTGAAGTCCTCAGCAGTGGAACGATTTGCCTTGCCAATCTTAGCAATGAATCCCACCTTGACCTCCCTCGATATTCGTGGAATATATCTGCGTACAAGGGTACTTGCTTGTAGATCCTTATGTACAAGAATAACTGTGACCACAGAACTGTCGAAGGGGAACTGGGAATGTAAGAGGTTAGAACTCAATTCTATGCACGAGTTCTAGAGTTACAACATTATAACGTTGGCTGGACTGGCAAAATTGTTTGACAGTTGTTTTGCTAACAATACTGTCAAATCAGAACATAGAAATCTGTTCACACAGTTGGTAGATTGTTTGGTCACTAAAAATGTAGAGATCCATTGTCAGGCGAGCAATTCGTGTTAGAGAGCAGCGGAGATGAAGACAAATCACCGTGTAAAACCCATCCTCAAAGGATAATCAAATTCTCCTTCACTCATTATGATTATTTTCGCATCACAAAATCAAATTGCAAAATACTCCCAGTATGCATCCACAATATATCACTGAAAACAGCTCAAATTCTTTCAATGTCAGATGTCCCAAGCTTCGTACATTTCTAATGAGTCTCCAAGTGTTCTAACTCTCTGACAGTGATCTGACAATAGGTCTGTCGGCGTAGTTTCTGTACCAAAAGTCGTAGATTGTGAAATTCCAAAGAGCTACGAACAAGTTAGCAAACATGGAATCAACGATATTTGCCGATTTTCAAACGTCAAACAACAAAAAAGTAGGTACACCGACTTGACAGATTTCATAAATCAGTGCAAAAAAATTCCTTGCACTAAAATTCTTAGTATGAGGCTTTCTCGTGAGCACACTTTTTACCAAAATGGTTCTTTAATTGTTTCCTCGAACAAAATTTAGTGAATTTTCCTAGAAATTAGTAAAAATTGTTTGTGTTTTGGGGAAGCTTAAAAGAATGCTTAGACGATTGGCAGATGCTTGCAAATTCATTCTCAGATGGTGGTCTGGACAATGTCTGACATTTATTTGGTTGCAAAATCGGTAGTTCCCACAATTGCCAAATATTTGGTACAAATTTATCATCGGTCAACCTGTCAATAATTCTAGCAGCATCATGAAAAAGTTCCACACGAGTACTTTCAAAACTACTGTGAGAAGAAAACATAAGGACATCGAAAAAAGAGTTGAAGCTACGCGATGACATGACCGCCTCCTAGTAAGGAACACTAAATTGTATACTCTTAGCGTTTTGAATGTATAACCACAAAGGAAACTGTTTACACAGGTTTTCAGCTCCTAAATATTTGACTAAATGTACAGCTTGTTCAGATTTCATGCTCTAAAACGCAATTGTCAATTCTACTGTCGAAAGCAACATCGTCGAGTTACAAACCCTTTATCCTTGATGGAGCCTCATACACCTCCGCAAGTAAAACGGACAAGAACTCAGTTGGTCGTTCAAGAAGCCTTATTGACTTTTCCGACTTTATCTTGGTTTTTAAGAAACATTCTGCCACTTTGCCAGTTCTAACTGCTGGGACACAATGAGGGAATGTTTAATACTTGTCACGCGACAAGGCAGAATCGTAGTAGCCCATGAAGATGCAAAAAAATTGAAAAATTCATAGAAATTGTGAAAACACATGAAATATCATCGAATTCGGGACATTTATTGCGTCAAGTTGACATTTAAAATGACAAAAGTAAACGCCTTCATTGTTGACCAATTCTCAGAGAGAGGGGATGCGACACGTTCCATGAACATGGCGTTCTTATGAACGAATTTCAGTAAATTTTATCAACAAACCGAAGTAGGTATTCTGTGAATTTTAGTGAAATCGAGCCTTAAATGGCAAAACATTGAAATGTTACTACTACAACGCCACCTATTAGGATTAAAACTTTCCTACAGGCTGCACTAACTTCTTGTCCAAGTTTGATGTCAATCGGTTCGGACTACAGACAGACCTGCGATTTGAAACCTTAGGGCTAGAGTCTGTGGGCCACCATTAAAGTACGCTCCGGTACTCAAGAACAATACTGGTAAAGCTATTCATAAAATAGCGACCGAAACTATCGAAAATGTCCTGAAAAACTGGGTTGACAGGATGGTCTACCGTCAAGCTTGTCAAAAAAGTCATTTAAATGAAATTCCATAACTACTCTGAAGGTTTACTTCTTTCAAACCTTTGTTTATAATCTTTTCGATAAGAGACCAACAGATGGCCGTCCTTTTACCTCCTTCCAGCTTTATGTCAAAGTCTTAAGCAACATCGAGCGAACATATTTTTCCCTCTTCTAAGACTTCATTGCTAGTTTTACCATAAACTGTCAACAATATTACCACGAGCACATATCCCACTCTTTAGCGTCACACAAAAATCTATTCCATTTCAGTTTATGACCACAAGCCTGGCATCACTGTTGCAACGTCACAGCTGTCAACAGTATCGCTCGAAAATTCCGTTACAACCCGTTCGTTCGTGTCAAACTGGAAGATTCTCGCGAAGAAAAAATTGAAATTCGTTTGAAAATATTGCGTTTCCTGCTAATTAATTGCATTTACGTTGTTCTTTAGGTGTTGCTGCATCCGAATTCGTTGGGCATTGCTCGTGTGGTGAAATTCTTTTTGAATTTTCGCCTGAAAGTGTAGCCATCTTTGAGAATTTTCCACTTTCGCCGGTCGTCGTGCTGTGTTGCGTCGGAAAAATTGTTGTAAATTTTGGATTTCGGTGAAATATAGTCGACTGGCGGTGTATTATCAGCAATTTCGTCGAATTGTGTTGAATTTCGTCCGCGGCTGGTGGAGTTTCGGCCATCGTGTGAAATAGAGGGGAAAGTGGTCTGAAAAAGTGGTCCCCTTCCCTGTGTTATAGTGTGAATCGCCTTTGTCCCTCGAAAAGAAGTCATTTTCCCTAAAGAAGTGCATTTCTGGTTAAAAAAAAGTCATAAATCTGCCCCTGTCTGTCAAAAGAAAGTCCATTTCTGTTCTACCCTGCCCCCACCCCACGTGAAAAGTGAGAAATCTCCCAGAAATAAGCCTCTTTTTCAAATGTGTTTAAAATGGTCCTGGTGAAAGAAGTGTAGTGGTTCCTAGTGGATTTTGCCCTCATCTGTCCCTGAAAGTGGAAAGTCCCTCGTGTTTCCTAAATATCTGTCGAAATCCCTTCTGTTTTCTGCTCCTTTTCTGAAGTAAAAGTGTCCAGTGATCGGTTTGGTTAAGAAAATATCGTTGTCCCTTCCTGGTCAGTGCTTCTGTGATGGTGAATGTGTTTCTGAATCTGCGAGGTGATAGCCAGCCTTCGGAATCATGGATTTCCCGTTCTTTGGAGTGCAGGCATGGCTTACAGGAAACAAGAAAACAAAGGTAAGTGACGTTGAAACCTTTATGCTTACAAATCTATCCAGTTTCCCTATCAGTCTCACCAAACCAATTCTGAGAGAAGAACAGAACCTTCTCCTCGTTAGGGGCTGTAGGCTACCGGAGTTCTTTAGCTTCCTGTCTGTGCTCTTGAGTTTATCTAGAAGCCTTACAGTAGCCTACTTGTGCGGTGCTTCGGGCACTGACATGCTTGTTCAAGGCACACAAGTCGGGCAAGTCCTTTAGTCAATGCAAGGAGGTTAGTCCTTACTACGACTGGTTCTCACGTGGACAGGCACTTCCTTGTAGGGAATCCTATCTTTTTGTCCAAGTCCTCCAGATTTTGTGCATATAACAGCTACGAATCACCCACGAATGAAGGCTTCCTTCTACAGAGGAGAACTAGATTCGTTTCTTCTCCTGCAGCGTTGAGTCTAACCACTTGGAGTCCCTGTGCCCCAGAACCTGTGTTGTTTTTGGTTTGCTTTCCGACATTATTACGAAGAGCTTGCCATACAACTATCGCCTAATAGAATAGTCCTTCAAGCTATAACATGGCACGGACTATTAAGCCACCGACTGTGTGCTTTTGCATGGATACTTTTCGAGAGAACACTCCCGTGGATTGCCTGGGTATCTCATTCGATCGAGTTTGTACCACAAAAGCTCGGCTGTACAGGTCTTGTTGGCCTGACAAGTCCTTTTCATCTTTTTAAGACAAATAATCCTAATCTACGTAGAACGACGATCCACAGAAACCAACTGTCTGCCTTGAATACGATCTTCAGAAGGTGGAACTCGGAGGTATGCGTCCGCTTCGGTGGCGTATACGTAACCAATTTTTTTGTAGATTTTTCGATTCAAAAAAATGGTGTCTGGTCCCTCCTAAGGCAACAGAGTCCTTGACTTTCTCAAAGCTATATCTGCCGAGGGGACATAGAAACCTTAAGCGGTTACCTAATAGAAGTGCACTAAGGTACCATCTGTACCATCTGCGTTTAGGTAGAACCAAGTATCGCCATTATGTATCGAGCAGCACTTCATTCAACAGCTTCGCTGGCAGTGCTTTAAGTATCTCGAATGTTGGCCTTGATTTCGTCCAAAGTAGTTGGCTTGCGAGCGTAGACTAAGGACTTGACGTAGCTCCGGAGAAAGTCGCATGACGGTGAGATGACCCAGTCGCTAAATTTCTCCTTCACAACTTTGAGTAATGGCGTGGCTTGTAAGGCTCCAGGTCGGATATATCGATGTTGTCGATGTTCTATTGACTCTCTAGCGATGCTCAATTCAGCTGATTAGCGTTGAATCGAAATTTCTGGGTCTTCTTCGATACTGGCCACAACGGCAGCTATGTTTTCTTCATTTCACAGCAATCTCAGTCTGGTTGGTGGTTGAACCGATCTTCTGGGTTCAGATTGGTCAAGTTCTGAATTGATCACTCTGTTGACTAGCACCTGCTTGATGACTTATTCTAACATTGATCCTCAATTTTTTGAGAACATTCCCAAGGGGATCTGGTATCACGTTACTGACTGAACCTTCCATGTCATGCTGCGATCTCGAAAGCAGTCTTGCATTGCGGATGTAGATGTCCACCAGCTTTGCTCGTCAGTGTCCTTAGAAGGAAACACGATAGGCTGATGGTGGGGTATGTATGCCTTTCTCGATCCTTGGCATAGAGAATACTTAGGGTTCTCTCCAAAGTATGGGTATTTTAAGCGAAAGGCTATCTAGATGGGATATGAGTAGTCCTATCGACCAACGATGAGAATCCAACAGAGGGTTCCATCTAGACCTGCTTCTGATCGCTTACTTCCTCTTAGGAGACATGTGGAGTCTCCGGATTGAGCTGTAGGCACAGACAGAAGTATTTCCCAGCAAATCTAAAGGATCTAAACAGACCTAGTTGAGTGTAGTAGATGCTCCAGACAGGACATCTACTCCTTACTCTACTGCCTTCACTTGTGCTACTCGCGAAACCCTCATCGAAACAGCCAACATCCCTTCAGTCTAACCTACACCATGACCACCCTGGAACAACCGATAAACGTAACCTCCTTCCAGTTGCCAGCAATCGATAACAATCTCTCACACCCCCACCCCCTGCAGCACGGGCCTGCTATAATCAAGAAATCTTTTCCAAAACCACTTTCCATTTATTTCAAATATCTTAAATCAGTTTAATTTTCCTCCATCACCCTAAAACGCACCTTAAACATGCACAAGGACCTCCCTGCATGTCTCCTCTATTAGGTACGGCTCTCGTTCTCTCTCTCTCTCCCTCCATATACCCAGCCTGACGACACGTGCACACTTAAATACGTACTTCCTTTGCTAAACAGATAGACACGCAATTCTATAAAAAAAAAACAAAAAAAACAACAAACCAACCACCAGGACCTCCACAACCACCACCACTACCACCCAACTACCCATCACCCACTCGACCAAAAATATAATAAAGTAGCCGTCGGCTGTAAAAATAAAAACGAAACCAAAAAGGATATCGAAAGAGCGAAAGCAAAATGTTAAATCGGGATCATTTACTCCCATGGACATCCCTAAGCTCTAAGGATATTTAACGTTTGAGCTTTTTTTTTTTTTTTTTGTTTTTTCTTCTCCAACAGCCAACAGCTAACAAAGCGAACGCAGTTCATGTATGCACCAACACATGGGGTGCAGGAGAGAGAGCCTTGTATGGTACGTCAGTTCAGTTGTTATCGAACCCAATACCCCGTGTCCGTGGTCCGTGTGTCCTGTTTCGGGGGATACAAGTCAAACTTGGTTATTTGGCGCGACCTGGTTT
Source organism: Xylota segnis (assembly GCA_963583995.1). Lineage (NCBI taxonomy): Eukaryota > Metazoa > Arthropoda > Insecta > Diptera > Syrphidae > Xylota > Xylota segnis. Next base: position 55,046,838 of record OY757238.1, on the reverse strand, counting down.
TGCAGGACACTCAGTGCAAGGGAGTGCAGTCAACAACAGGACAGCAAGTTGTTGTAATGACCTAACTTGGTTGCGTATAACAGTTTGAGGGGAATTGCCTCTGCAAAGTCCTGGGGAAACATCACGAACCACAAGCCAAGGGGAGGGTGTCCTGTGTAAAATGCTAATTTCTTGCTCTCCCCCACAGCACATGCTATTTGGGGCAGCAGTCCTTCCTGGCACACACCACTCGCTCTTGTCCTCGTTACTTCGAGACGTTAGACAAATTTCTTTCCTCCTTACGGGAGAGTGAGACACAGAGAGACCGAGAGAGAGAGAGAGAGAGAGAGAGCGATTGGATCAAGTGATACTTTTCCCAAATTGTCCTTGTTATACACATCCTTGTGCAGCAGTAGTATAGCGGGTGGGTGGTGTTCCATTCCGATTTCTCCGGTGTACATCCTTTCAGCCGAACCGTGCTCTCCTGTATTCGTCGTCCTGTGTTGGGTGCTGGCAGCGGCCACCAGCTACTACACTACTTGTCTGTCTGTCTGTAATACGATAGCGATAGCGATGGCGATGGCGATGGCGATGGTGTTAAAGGAGCTTTCAGTGAAATGGTTAAATTCAGTTGAACAGAGTAACTCGTCTGGAGTGGTCGTGTTTGCTTTTGATTACAAAAAAGGATTCCGTTCTACTTTACTTCTCTTTTCTATTTTTTTTCTGTTTTCTGTTTGCTGTTTGCCTTCCTCTTTGTGTGGGTAATAGGCACAGGATATGGATTGAGAAGGTTGATTGTCCTGAAGTGTGTTTTTTTTTTTACAAAAAATGTGGGACATAGTGTACTCTGTAGTTGCACATCCTTTCTGATTGTGTTACACACTTACAAATGCTGTCCGATACGCAAGGATATAACTTTAAAATTTTCGAATTTTTCCCACCGTATGGACGTTAAAGTGAAGTTTTTTGTTTTTTTTTTTCTAAATTTTGTGAAAAAACGAGAAAAAAATTTACAAAGTTTTGTAAAAAATTTAAAAAAAAAAAATATATCCTGCCGCGGGTGTGAGCGCATCCAACTTAAGACATTACTTCGAAACGGAGGCGGAGTGTTTGACCAGTTTTCGAAATTCAGGTGAGTTACTGCACAGTATTTGGTTTTGAAAAAAGTTTTAAAATTTTGAGTGTGAAACTAACATCCCTGGTCGTTGTTGGTGTTCCACTGTTACTGTCGGGGTTTTTGGAACTTCAAGCTCGAAGGACCAATTTTTAGAGAAAAAAATTTCTTGGTTTTCTCAGATTTTCGAAGCAAGGCCTCAGACTATTGGCGAAGCTGCTGAGAAGAAATTGAAATTTTGAAGAAAAGATTCGAACGTAGTCCGTTGAGTGGAAAAAAGGGCGTGGCAGTCAAATTTGTGATCAGTTTTCTAGACCTTTGGAGTTGTGGCTCACTTTCTAGAGTAGTTTGTGGGATTTGACAGGGATATTGCCGAGGTAGACAGGTCAGTTCTTTGAGTTTTTCAAAGTGTCCTGCAGCACACGGGAGTTTGGGAGATTTTTGGTAGTAAGGCGGGTGACTCTTTTTGGTGAAAAAGAAGATATTTGTCTTGGGACAGACTTCGATCAAAGAGAGGTCCATTGGGGTACGGAAAAATTCGGAGTAGCACCGGAGACCTACATGGACCTTCAGGGCCCATGGACAGGAGGCAGGGTAAGCAGTTTTAGTGGAAAGGCGGCATACCAAGGAAGTGTGTTTCGCTGTTTAGGCAGTTTGACCTGGTAATGAGCAAGTTTTCCTTCGAGAAAGTAGGGCATGTACACAGCCTCTTCTGTTAGATTAGACTATAAGAGTGAGGTGGAGCCACTGATGGTCCTTTTGGGATTTCCTTCAAAATTAGAGGTCTCTCCTGAAGTTCGTGATGATATATCTTCTCCTTCAAGGTAGAATGTACCTTAGTGACGATAGTGTGCTCTGATTCAAGAAATACTGTGACTGGTGCTATCTTGAGCTATTCCCACAGTCATGAGGTATTCTTTGACTTGACAGTGTTCAGTGCAAGGAATCCTGTGACTATACGAATCTGACTTCTAGTCGAGCATTAGCTTGTCTGTTACCTTCAGGGTTCGTCCAGTAATGGTTTGGTTTTCAGCCAGATTCGCACAGGGTGATGGGTAGTCCGCAGAATGGTCTTGGCATCATGAAGGTTGATGTGGAACCTTTTGTGGGAAGTATGTCTGCATTGTCATGTCCGGTGTGTCCTGGCACCGAACTGAGATGAACTCTGTTTGTACTGGCTAATGACAGGGGCATTTGCAGGCAGTCCTATACTAGTTATGAGTCTGAAATCTGCATCTAAAGGGTATGCAGTTAAGGATAACTTCTAGGCGGACCTGGAGTGGGTGTCTTTGAAGCTTCTGGTGGTCCTGGGTTTGTCTATGAGATGAGAGTTCCAGTACATATTTGAGTCCTTTCGAGAATTCTATTACTTCATCCTGTTTCAGTCTTTTTGTGAAGGCAAATCTGAGAGTTATCTTTTGGGCCAACCAGTCAAGTGCCCTTTGTGAGAGTTCCGAGATTGCTTCCTCGAATTTGCCTCTGATTGGAATCGCAATGTCATCAGCGTATCCTTCGACATAGAATTCGTCCATTTCCATGTTTTTTTTTTTGGTAAGAGGTGGCGTTACTTGTACGATACCTGTTTGGAGGAGTGTTGGGAAGATTCCGTTTCTACCAGGGAAGGGTCGAATGCTTTCTTGAAAAATAGCTTTTGATCTCTTCTGGTCCTCTCTGGTTGGTCTATTGATTCATCTCTGGAGAGGATCCGCAGGAAAGATAGACGCTGTGGTGGAGTTTGTGAAGTGGATTTCAGCTAAGAGCTGTGGGATTTGTAGACATTGTTTTCCCACATTGTTTTGATAGAATTCTGTGGGTACGAACGATGCTTCTAATGTCTGGCAGATCCTGGCAGAATTTTTGGCATAAGTCTCTCCTAATGCTTTGGGAGTGCTTCAAGGTACATAGTCCATCCTGCATTGCGGTTTGGATTGTTCAAAAACTCAAAAACTGTCTTTCTTTCCATCAGACATCCCTGATGGTAGCCTGTTCTGAGGACATTACTGAAGGGGCTCCTGGCATTGCTTGGTGCGGTGTTACGTGATGTGTCTTGGTTTTCCTACGATCCAGCTCTCCCCAGATGTTCCAAGTTTGCTGCTCATTCAAACTAAGCAGCAATAGATATGGTGACAGCACTCCTCCTTGAGGTTAGCCGCATTGGAAAGATTTTCTTAGACTGCAGCTCCCTAATAAATAGATCACTAGTGGATCATGGACTGGAACCTCAGAGATTTGGTCACGAACAGGAATGATGCTCGTCCAATCCTGCTGGAACTGTCGAATGTCCTTCATGGTTTCTTGTTGTATTTGATGCAAAACACTGTTTTCAACACTGTTTCGTTGGAAACATAGATTGTGCGGGAGAGTCAAGTCATCCTTCTCAGAATTTAGCAAACGAATTGGAATAATCTGTCAGGATTCTATGGAAACTCTTTCTCGTGGAAGATACTGATGGTAGTCCTTATTTTGTCTCAGACTTGTCTGATAAAGTGAATCTACTCCTCAATCTGTTCAAGTGGCGGAACACAGTAAGATTCGTTCATGGTTCACATGTGAGGCTCATAATCTCAGAAAAGTTCGTAGGACACTGTATCCTTCAATGACTCTGTGGAAGCGAAGTCTAATTACTTTGAACTGGGAATCGAGCATATATTCTCTCAACTTCCAGACCTTGATGATCTTAGTATTGCCTTCCTACCCAACTGCTCAAGCCAACCATCAAAATTTGTCTGAACTTCAAACAGTTTTTGGATTCGAAGTTGTCGTGGAAGCTGATGTCACTCAGTTCCTCAGTTTCTCTAACCTCTTTGACTGCGTCCACATCATAAGGACATTGTCTCTCAAAAATTTTGGAAGAAGCAGACACCGAATCACCTCGATCTTACTCACATTTGCAGGAGTGCCTTCAGGCTCAATCTTGGGACCTATTTTGCTTTTCCTTTCTATGGAGATGGATAGTCTGTGGCCCGTGCTACGAGCTATATAGTTCGGGATCTTGCTTCCAGGTTGAACGAGAATCTATCAGTAATCCGTCACTGGTTCTCACGACATAGCCTGACCCTGTATCCAGCAAAATGTTAGCTGATTCCAACATCCAGAGAACTTGTACCGTCTACTGACTGTAATGGTACACGAGTGCAGTTCGTGGCGTCTGTAAGCCTAGGGCCAACCACTCTCTACTTTACCTTCCCTTACTCCAGTCGTAGGACATGCATACGTCAACTTGTGTTTGAAGTTTAGACTGTCACAGCTAATACTCGTATCTAGGTATCCAGTCCAACTCCTTCGAAACTGAATGGGGGTTCGAACCACCACTTGAGTTCCCTTCGAGTCCGAAGTCTTTACTGAACCAGTGGCCTAATGAATCGATGACCAATTTCCCAAGTGCCATCGTCACATCCTTTCTTCCATACTCGTACCTACCACCCACTTGGGGACATCCGCTGTATAGAAACCCGTAAAAGATACATATTTCATGCACACTCACCAGAAATAGATAGTTTCGACATTCGGTCATAAAATTTATGCCTATTTGTCAAAACCTCGTCGAAAACAGAAAATATGCGAATAGTCTCGACAGTCGGGGCGGGCGCCCTCCTGGCAAAATATTAACCAAAACCATAAAATAATCCACGCAGTCAGCAAGGACCCCCAGCCACCGTTCCACCAATTTGCGTAGCCAAACGCCTCTGGCCAACCTCGCGCGATACAGCCGAATCAATTTTTATTGCTGGAAATTTATGGAACCCTAACCAACTGGGTCTGCTCGATGGCCAAACTACAACAAAGCGGTTCTCACCTTAATTACAATGTCAATCACCTGACTACCACCATTCTCGTGTGTGGGTACGGCTAAGGCGGCCATAAATCGCAAAAAAGGTGAAAGCTCATTTCGGCATAAATCCCAAAGTAGCACCATAAAGCAGAGAGCGAGATTCACATCCTCCTGGGGGGCTGGTTGTCGCTCTTGGTCGGATCACAAAGTCGCTTTCGTTTAATTTCAGATTTACAGCGCCGTTTATGGAACACGAGACTGCCAATCGATTACTTCCGGCCGGCGTCCATAAACTGCCAACCGGAATGCGAGTAGTTTTCTACTCCTCTACTCATTCCTTTGGTGTGTCGTCCTTCGGTGTGGACATCTTTTATGGACGAAATTTAGTGGAAATATAGCTGTAAGGCGCACTTCCCAACCCACGGGGGATCCACACTCGCATTTGAAATGTCCCTCCCGCTCTTGTATGGCCAAACGCCGATCACAGGACTTTATGTGTCGATTTTTGATTACAAATGGCACTGGTACTGGTACTGGTACTGGGGAAGATTTGCTTCCTTAATAATCGGTTTTATGGCCAAATGACGATGCTGCTGGAGCTGGAAATCACAGAGGAAAAAAGAACCGGTGATCGGGATTTCACAGAGAGAGAGTGCTGTGTGCGAGTCCTTCATTGCGAGGTGTCACTTGCAGTCGTAAATTATGAACACCGAGGCTAAAAAGGCCATTAGGTGGGTGGTATTTGAGCCACGAATGGATTGTGTGTAGTAGTGCAGTGCGCGGCTCGAAGGACCTCTTTCCGGTTTGGAATTTATTGCGAACTGTAGGTGGATTTGCGTTTGCAGAGTGCGCTCTAGGTGTGAATGGAATGCATTTAGCGCGGTGATAGCTCAAGTGATACTAATTAGATGCGACGGGGATTATCGAAATGTCTCTCGAGGGGAGTCTCAATGGAGGAAAGAATGAATTTTGTTGGAGTCTTTGTAGGAGGCCCTCAGCCCTCGGAGTTGAAGAAAATGTCCAGGCTTTCTGACTTAGGCAGCGTCTTTTCGCTGTGCCGGAAGCGTGCCTTCATCCGGTAGCACCATAGTCATCTTCATTGACAGCCAGACACCCATCAAGGCTACTGAGTCGGTCACTACATCCTCAAAACTTGTAGAAGAGTGCAAAGGTGAACTATCCTCGTTGAGTCATGGGTTGGAATCTGTCTCCTTTGGGTTGCGGGTCACGGTACTAGCAGGGCAGGGATTTGGGTCTGACGACTCCTTTGTTCAGACAACAAATCCCGCTTTGGGGTCCCTTAGAGTAGAATCGTTGTGCGCAATCTATTAAAAGCTGATAGTACATGGCAGGAGGTGTAGAACTATGTGATATCGAGGCAATAGTAGCCGAAATACTGCCGAACTAGAACTCAAGAACCCTTGAGTACAAAACGAACGGATATTGCTAGAGTTCTGGGAATCACTAGCCTATTGGGGCCCTTGCTACTAAAAGAGGCGTTCTGTCCCCAATGAGAAAGAAACGAATCTTCACTTTCTATGCAAATGGGCACCTATTGGTAGGGTCAGACACACTAGGTCACACGGAGACTTAACAGAGCCAAAGGCGATCAGAATTGGGGGTATTGGCGTTCTTCAAATATCACTCCACACCATCGAGAGGTCACAAGAGCCTTATGTTTCGGCACAGCTTGCTGACATAACCTCTCTCCTTTGCCTACCTACCTAAGGAGATCAGCAAGTCACTTGCAGATGTAACCAGGAACTTCGAAATAAGCTGGAGTCTGAGAGGTAGTGAGAGGTCCTTGAAGGAGGCAAGTGGTTTATTAAGGACTGAGTTTTAAAGCCTCTTTATGATACGAAAAATGCACTCCGTATGCCACCACTCGTTCAGCTGTGAACTCGAATCAAAAGGCGACTGTAAGGCTTTTAAAACATTTCCTGGTATACTGGATTCATTTTGTTTGCACTATGAAGAGTATTGGTCCCAGTTGGTTGCCTTGAGGAACCTCACTAAATTGTGGAGAGAATAGTTGTTTTCGAAGAAAAAATCCGTAACAACATAGGAGAAGCATTGAATATCAGGATGTTCTGGCAAACTATGCTACTTGAAGCTGAAGAGACTCAGAGTCAGGGTCCTTGTCATCGCTATGTATCGCTAGAGTATCCATAAGCAGTGCCCAGCCAACTGATGTGCCTGTGTTATGCTGGAACTTAATCCACCTTCCGACATGCAGTCTCATTAGCCCGTTCATCCATCCCCTACGATTGCCCAGAACATAGCCATGACCCAGGCTTTAGCTTCGTGCCTACACGGATAGTATCCTGTCGAGCTCACGAAGTGCAAGACTACGACGAAAGAGTCCAGGCTCCATTTCGGCCCAAGATTCATTTTATGCAAAAGTGGCCGAAGTAGCTCTTTTCTGGGTCGAGAATAAGCCCAGTCTAGAACGACGATCATCCATTCCATTCGCCCGATATGGCCAAGGCAGTGTAGTCGACGTGTTTGGGTTTTCGGCTTACACCCACAGCTTGGTATAGCTCATAGAGTTCGGGGTTGTATCTTCTACTCTGCTCTTTCTTCTCGCAAGCAGGACCAACAATTCGACGAAGAAGGTTTCTCTTGAACGTCCAAACGTCCTGTCGGATCCTAGGATCAATGTTTCGAGATGAGAGTTCCGCAAGCATTTGTTTTCCCAAATTCAAGTAGCAGCGGTTTCCTATGGGAAATCTTCGCGGAATCTTCACTTTGAGGTCCCATTCGTTGAGTTGGCATTTACTCCGAGGTAGGTCAACTCCTTAAGCACTTTGGTGTTACTGGCGAGTTTTGTCGTAGGCGGTGAACCGATGGTTCTTTGTTTTGGAGCATTCACCCTCTCAGTGTCTGATAATGTCTCTAGTCGGTGACATCCGACGGCATTTACTAGGTTTCTTTCCCCAAAAAAATTATGAAAAAAAGTTAAGTATACGCCACCGACCTCGGCAAAAACCCTTCCAGAACTACATTCCGATCACACACTTTTCGTTTCTGTGCATCCCAGATGCCATTTGGCTTGGATTTCTTAAAGGACACCTCCGTGTTATTCCTAATGCAAGACTCCACGATGTCCTTGAGCTGGGAGACTGTGTACAACCTTCCCTTTTAAGGAAGATCCTCCTCTCACTTCTTATTAAGTCTCATCGACTTCATATCCACGTTCGTGTGTATGAAGGTGACAACGTCTACCTGTGGCTTGGACTAGACTTGCAGTTTTTGTAGACTCCTTTCCATGATCCAATTGCGATTCGTGTATAACGCCTTCGTGTTCTTCCTCAGAGTCCTTCAGAGTCAACTACATCTTCCGCTCTGCATTGGTCACCTTTACCTTTGACATCAAAGTCCTTCTCATGGTTTTGCTTTGATCCTTTGAAAAGGCTTTCTTTCAAGTTCCTTTGCTTTTCTGTTGCTCCTAAGGCTTCCGTTCCTTGTTCGATGGCTTTTACTGTCACTTAGCCGTCAGTCGAAATATTGAGTTTTGGTAAATGCGAGTTGGTTACTTAAGTCCTTAAACCCCTCGGGGAGCATAGGACATTAAGAGCGTCTGCGGGACACCTTGCTCGACCTATTCCTCCTCATCTGTCCTGCCCCACGTTTGCCTAGACCGTTCCACGTTTTATCTGCTCGAGTGAGCGGATTCCACTGCATGGCGTACTTCGTAATAAAGTTGCACTCGTGCTTCCGCGTAATCGTGTCTATAGGTTCTCGGGTCCTACTCCGATTAAGTTGTTCATTCAAGCTACGTCCCATTCGTATCATAGTCTCACCATAGTATCATCAAGATGATTCCTAGACATTTATTTACGAACATTTGTAGGTCGCTTCTTGTGTGGTGTTGTCTTCCTTCCAAGCACTGTACCCATAGACATTGCTTCTCCAGACTCGATATTGGATTCCGAACGTAGCTACCTTATTCTGATGCACACTTTCAGTTGGGTGTCACTGCCCTTAGACGAGACCACACTTTCTAGACATAGAGGGTCATTCACTTGCTCGACCACCTATCCGGGAATGTTAAGTTGAGTTCAGCGCTGGTGTTTGAAGCACTCAAGGCTTTCGTTTTGGCTTCACTGCGGTTCTAGACTGTGGGTCATCAGATGGAGGTCCATTACCCGAAGTGAACGTAGACAACCATCGTCCTTAAGGTAACATGTCATGGTCCATCGAAATCCGTAGTTACCTTCCATCAATGCTGAAGGCAGTACATTGCTAAACAATAGTGGTGACAGTATCCACCCCTGAGGTACTCCACTGTGAATGCATCTCGCACCTTCAAGAGGTCATGGCTGTGTGGCCTCCTGGTGTGTCAGACTCTAACCGACTAAATACTCTTCATCTTCAGGCGACGTCACCCCGGGACTGCTTCTAGCAGTACTTAAGGATGGTGCGCCTCTCGTGTTCTACTTGACAACATTTTTCTTTGCTGCCCATCTGCTGCAGATGAAGAAGGTGTGGTAAGCGTCGTCTTCCGGAGAGGCTGAGCTGCTGACCACATTTTATGGTTCAACGTCTTATGAAGATGCGCGTTGAAGTACCAGTGTCCAGTTAGGAACTGGGTTAGGTAAAGGTTGAGGTTGACTTCACTATGCTCCTGCTTCATCGGTTGTGCCACAGATACTTGGTGAGTTCCTTCCTTCCTGCTTCCTTTTCATATTTGTACTTCCTCTCCGTTGCCTCTCGATCTCTTCTAGAGGAGTGACTCTCCTGATTGCGACGATGGATGGGTGACACTTACTACTTTCGTATGTAGAAGCCATGGTAATAGCCTAGCCTAGCCTAGCCTAGAGAAGAGTTTTTCTGAAATGCCTCTCCTGCACAAGGCCAACCAACTGACATCCCGACTCAAGCTGTCCAAAGGCTTCTCGGAGTCATTAAACAGAAGACGGACCTCTACGCATCCTTTCTGTCCTTTTTTTGGCTTTCAAAGGAGGCCTCCATCAACTCGGGGGCGAATGTGCAACATTCGCCACCAATCCATCGATGTAAACGTGTCCATGCGGTTGTTTGTGGCAAATCGTGACACCTGACCACCGGCACCGTGTATCCTTTAATTCCTCCCGAATTCATTGCCGCAATTTAACTTCCTGTTAACGAAAAACAAAAGAAAAACAAAGCAGAAAACCAAAGAAAAAACCGAAAAAAGTATCCCAAAACTATTTAAAATTCCCCAGAAATCCACACCATGCAAACTACCGTTTCGTTTCATTGCAGGAGCAGTCCTTTTTCCTGCGCGAAGTCCTTCCTTTTTCCACTTTTTGTCTAAACAGCAATTTGCTTGAGAAATTTTTACAACATTTCCATAAAATTCTCACAATGCCGAGATGATGACGGCGATGAAGACGATGATGATAGGGACACGGGTGCCGCTGCAGCAGCCAAGTCCCAGTGCAGAGCTTAATTAAATATTCATGAGATGCAACAACGGAAAGTCCCTGTTCCTTCGCTCGTCCTTGGGGCGCTCGCAAGTGTGTGTACCTTGTGTGTTTCGAGTGTTTTCTGGGTTCAGTTTCACAAAAAGCTACTTAAAATTTTATACAAGCAACAGGGTTATGATTGGTACACACTGCACCCCAGTGGTCAAGCTTGTAAAATCAGACGGAGATGGAGGGTATCCTTTCGGGGATCAGACAGAGTGGAGTTGGAAGTTGGGAAGGGCGCGCGCGGTGGTAATGCAGCTCAATGAATCGAGTGATTAGCATACTGTGGGTGTGGGTGTGCTGCTTGGAATCTCATTTAAAAATCCTGAAGGATGGCCAATGACTAGTTGTCAGTGGTGCAGGTAGGAGATAGCTGTAGCTGTAGCCAAGGAGACTAGTAGCTGGTTGTAATGACTGTTAATTCGGTGTGGACTTGGTGAGGCTACTTGGCGACTTCTAGACCAGATTGACCTAAATAAGGACATTTGCTGGGTATTTTCGCATAAAACGTGCCATCCTTGGTATTCGTTCTGTATTCGTCGGGCTAGGTAGTCCCTTAGATGGTATCTATCGCCAACACACTAAGACCACTACTAGGTCCTAGATCATGTAGTCCTCCCCAACCTACTAGTGAAACCACTTCAAATGAGGCGCAGTTTACTCCCAAGGTCGCTGTAAATAAGATCACCAGGATCACTGAAGACAAGTGCTCCTGAAAGAGAGAGGAACCGTCATAACCAGAAGTTGCAAGGATAAAGTAGAGGAGAAAACCATTCCTCACCTTCCTGCGTTCCTGCCTCATGATCTAAGTGATCTGACATAGACATCAAGAGTATCCTTAGCTTCATTGGAAGTTCGAAAGGGTTTGAACGAATAGGTAGAGAGGAACATGGATCCTCGATTAGGGTGGTGCCACAGTGGACAAACTATTGGTCTAAGTGTGCTGATGTCACTTACTGGGAGCCACTTCAAAACAAACCATATCAGGGAGGGCAAGCCAGGTGCTCTTCATCTCTGCAACTTTTGGAAAAATCGTGTGAGTCTAGCCAAATCCTAGTCTAGTTCCCATTAGGCAGTGTCTCTCTGCTAAGAGAGATCAAAATCAGATCCAGCTTAGGCTAAGCAAGTTAAGCCACTTGTCCACCTTAGACTTGATCTGTCGAAAGCATTCAGTTTTTGCTTGGGTTTCCATGTGTTTGGCAGCTTTGCCTGGGTACTTAGGTACAGTAGCTCCATGCCTGTGAGTTCATCGCCCCTGCAATCCTTTCGATTATCTCAATGCCGCTGCACCCAATGAAGGTGACTCCTCTGCCATCTGTAAGGGAAACGAATGATAGTCTGGAGCCACTTTAGAAATGTAAGAGAAGGATCCCAAAGATGGGACAACTGCTTACTTACTTACCAAGGCAACAGTCCGGGTTAGACTTGTGCCTCAACCAACAAGTCTCTCCAGTTAGTGAGGTCATTGGCAAACAGCCTCCATTTGGGGACTCCAATTTGGTTGGCCTCTGAGTTGAAGCTGCATGTCTTAGCCATCCTTGACGACTGATGCCTACTTTTCTGGCCAGAACGACCTCGGTGTATGGCTTATAGAGTTCCTCCTTCAAAGCGAGGAAATGCAAATGAGATCGACAGTCATCTGAAGAATTCTGGGTTCAAAGCAACCAAGGATATCTGTCCATGTTAACGTCTATGCTTCTGCGCCATAAAGCAGGACTGAGATGATCAGTTTCTTCGGGGTCAGGATACATGCTTTGCTACTTAATCGTCTTCTTAGGTCCAAGAGACAGCGATTGGCAAGAGGAAGAATTCGTGACACAGGCGAGGTGGACAAAGTTCCTAACTATCTCAAAGCTATAGCTGTCCATTGTGACGTTCTGTCCGATTCGTCGATGTTGTGTGTCCCTTTTGGTTCTGTCCTCATTCACAGCTAAATCCGTTTTCGCAGCTTCTGTTCCAATATTTGCAAACCTGCCCCTGATCACTTGCTGTGTCCTGCCTATGATATCAATGTCATTGCACAGACTTTTTAGGATCTCTGGCGTTGGGGGACTGGGGATCACCTCGTCTGAATCCTTTTTTTTTGACACCAAATGTCTGAGTAATATTTTTCCGACCTTTACGGCGCAGCGAGTCCTGCACAATCTGACGAGTTTGCCTTTGTATAGCTCGTCTTAATAATCCTCTGTCCATAGGGCTTCCCAAGCCAGTACTGAAGGTCTCTGAGTCTGATTGATATGGAAACGACTTTCAGAAGGTTAGTGCTGAAGCCAGGCACATACTTACGAAAAGGTCCTCTCCAGCACACAACCTTATGATAGGAAGGATACCATACCAGTTCACTGCGTCTCACACCCAAGCAAGACCCTTGACAGCCTTCAGGTCGCTGATCCCTGATTTGATATTAATTCCTCGCACATGTTACACCCTACATCTCCAGGCTTTCCCAGATGAAACCACGCCAGGATGATAAATTGCCACTGCAGCAGTACTAAGTCAGTGTTAATAGAAAGTAGACAGGACGACGAAAAAAAAGGAAATAATTAAATCCTTAGCAATAAATTACAATCCATCAATTCTGCCTTTCGGCGATGCATGACTAAGTACAGCAGACTCCTCCAGTTCTCGCCCAATTTAACTCCATTTCATCATCTAGCCCCCAACCCCTGCCAGGCCGAGGAACAACGCTCGCTTTCCGTGGGATCAAAGGAAGCGCCACCATCCATAAATATCAAGTGCACTACGAGTACAGACGCGCTCCCTCTCTGGGAAATTTGATCCACGCTCCACGCTCCACACTCCATAGTCCTCCCTCATCCGTGTCACTTAAAATGATTCGGTGGTCCTTGCTTCCGCACCATTCCGCCGTGCAAGGACTACGACGGGGCTAATGAAAAATGTTCGTGAAATAATAAATTCTAATGAAGTGGATCATAAGTGGGAATAAAATGTTCACTCTCCTCTCGCTCGGCGTCTCGTTTGGGAGCCACAAGGACTCTGGGTGCGCACTCATATGTGCGGCAGCACTCGCTAAAAGCTAAACTAATAAGGAAACTACCAGCAGATGGTTGGCAGAGTAACAGGACGAGATGCGATAACTTACCGCGCGTCGTACCGCATATGACCGAACACACTCGTCTTAGATATCCTTGCCAACACACACACACTCGCACATGAATACAGTATCTTCTCTTCTTATGAAGTGAAACGTAAAGTTTAGAAGCAGCAGCAGCACCCCCTGGTCTGGCAAGGACCAAACCATAAGAAGAAGACACAGACGAAGGAAAACAACTTCAAGTGTAATACCATCACAATGGCAAGGATATCATCGATGGTTATGGCTGTGTGTTCCTAGACCGACTCTGCCAAGAAGGCGGTGCAATGTTGTAAATAATGTACGTAAGCTTCCCAGATGCCTTAGATTCGTTCCCCCTTCCGTCCGCCGACGACGACGTTGTGCTGCCAAAGGTGCAGCAGGAGATAAGTTACACGAAGAGGCTTACAGGAGTGCTCCGTTCCCCTGCACCATTTGGTTTTGTGTAGCGTGCCGATGCTAAACTGCATCCTTACAGAATTGATTGAGCTTTAAGGGCGCTCCAACAATTTCCAGGAAGCTTAACACTTCAACACTTTTTGTACTCATTCGGTGTGGTGCGGGGGTACCACGGTACCTAGTATCCGTGTTCTGTGTTTTGGAAAACTTAATCCAGGTGGGGTTGGCCGGGTTTGAGAGGCGACTGCGACTGCATCGACTGCACTAAGTAAATCGCAGGCGTTACCATGATCGGTATTGATTGTCTGGTTTCGGTGCTGCTCTAGATGCTTTGGATGCTTTATGGCGCACACAACGGGATGTATTTCATTTCGTGGTTGAAGGCGCTCATTCATCCCCCAAAGCGGTTGCATGGGAATCGATGAAAGGAAACTGCTAATGCTGATTATTTTCACACAAAAGTTCCACACAAACTGGGGGTTTGTGGGCCAAAAAGGTGCCAAATGTGGTGAGGACTCAGTGTACAGTGTCAGCGGCAAGGAATGGTTGCGTTGCCCGCCGAAAAACTGACTCGCAGCTGAGACAGTATAAGTATGGCACTGACTGTCAATACACTTAGATGGCGGTAGTCCTGTCGAATACTGAGCTGAAGTTTGGAGAACACCTCGAACCTCTCGATGCATCTCACACCATTTGGGACCGTCTGTGTATAAGAAACGGACTCCCATCCATTGTCAGTCCTCCCTATCAAGGTATACTTATTCGTGTGGTGTATCGAAGCCATTGGTACCAAGGATTTCCTACGATTTTTGAGGGATATTGTCCTTTAAAAATGGAGCTATGAACCTGAGAGCTTGCTTTCAATGTCTAGCATCAGCTATCTACAGCTTAAAGTTCGGAAGGAAGTGGACGAGGTAAACCTCTGTTCGACATATCCTTTCCACTCAACATGAAACAAAGACAGCATTCCAACGAGTTATCTCAAAGCCCCACAGAGACTGGTTTCAAATGTATAAAAACGCCATCAGAGTGGCCAGGCTAGACTATTGCCAATCAATCGAGATTCTCCAGATTCTCGAGATCCCGAGAGGCCGCATGGCTCAAGTGTCTAGCTGTTGTACTACAGAGCAAGGGGTTCAAGGTTCAATCTCTAGACAACATTCAAAAGTTTCTTCAAGGCCCCGCTTCTCGCGAACGTCTGACAAACATCCGAGAGTACAACTGTCTTGCAGAAGCCTCTCAAATGACTAATTGTCCTTCGGATACGGCAGTACAGCCCCACCTTTCGTGTATAGAATATAACACGCACAAGTCTAATGGTTAAGAGAAGCTAGGCTCTAGGTTCCGTGCGGACTCGTTGAGTCAAAAATGTTTGTATTTTCGTAGAGGTACCGAGTACGTTTGCAGCGATCGATTCTTTGGAGCCAGTTTTCCACGAGTATTCCACACCTAGCAGCAGGAAATCACCTCTCTTCTCGGAGTAAAAAAAAAAAATGGGCCTAGCTCGGTGGCGTATACGTAACATTTTTGAAAGAATTTTCTAAATTTTCCATTTTTCTGCTCGTAAGAATGCAGGACCTCAGCGCATCTGTACGCAGAGTACAGGGCAGACTATCTGTCTGTCTTCTCAGAGGTAAATCTCCTCAGCAGAGGGCAGAATTAGGAGGAAATGGGCCTCACTCGGTGGCGTATGCGTAACACTTTCGAAAGATTTTTCGAAATTTTCCAATTTTCTGCTCGTAATGGCGCAGGACCTCAGCGCATCTGTACACAGAGTACAGGGCAGACTATCTGTCTGTCTTCTCAGAGGTAAATCTCCTCAGCAGAGGGCAGAATTAGGAGGAAATGGGCCTCACTCGGTGGCGTATGCGTAACACTTTCGAAAGATTTTTCGAAATTTTCCAATTTTCTGCTCGTAATGGCGCAGGACCTCAGCGCATCTGTACACAGAGTACAGGGCAGACTATCTGTCTGTCTTCTCAGAGGTAAATCTCCCCAGCAGAGGGCAGAATTAGGAGGAAATGGGTCTCACTCGGTGGCGTGTGCGTAACACTTTTGAAAGATTTTTCTAAATTTTCCATTTTTCTGCTCGTAATGGCGCAGGACCTCAGCGCATCTGTACACAGAGTACAGGGCAGACTATCTGTCTGTCTTCTTAGAGGTAAATCTCCCCAGCAGAGGGCAGAATTAGGAATAAATGGGCCTCACTCGGTGGCGTATGCGTAACACTTTTGAAAGATTTTTCGAAATTTTCCAATTTTCTGCTCGTAATGGCGCAGGACCTCAGCGCATCTGTACACAGAGTACAGGGCAGACTATCTGTCTGTCTTCTTAGAGGTAAATCTCCCCAGCAGAGGGCAGAATTAGGAGGAAATGGGCCTCACTCATTGGCGTATGCGTAACACTTTCGAAAGATTTTTCTAAATTTTCCATTTTTCTGCTCGTAAGGGTGCAGGACCTCAGCGCATCTGTACGCAGAGTACAGGGCAGACTATCTGTCTGTCTTCTCAGAGGTAAATCTCCTCAGCAGAGGGCAGAATTAGGAGGAAATGGGCCTCACTCGGTGGCGTATGCGTAACACTTTCGAAAGATTTTTCTAAATTTTCCATTTTTCTGCTCGTAAGGGTGCAGGACCTCAGCGCATCTGTACGCAGAGTACAGGGCAGACTATCTGTCTGTCTTCTCAGAGGTAAATCTCCCCAGCAGAGGGCAGAATTAGGAGGAAATGGGCCTCACTCGGTGGCGTATGCGTAACACTTTCGAAAGATTTTTCTAAATTTTCCATTTTTCTGCTCGTAAGGGTGCAGGACCTCAGCGCATCTGTACGCAGAGTACAGGGCAGACTATCTGTCTGTCTTCTCAGAGGTAAATCTCCCCAGCAGAGGGCAGAATTAGGAGGAAATGGGCCTCACTCGGTGGCGTATGCGTAACACTTTTGAGAGATTTTTCTAAATTTTCCATTTTTCTGCTCGTAAGGGTGCAGGACCTCAGCGCATCTGTACACAGAGTACAGGGCAGACTATCTGTCTGTCTTCTTAGAGGTAAATCTCCTAAGCGGAGCGGAAAATTAGGAAGAAATAGGATGCTAGCTCCAAGTCTAAATTCCATCAACGATTGAGTCAAGTCCTGCGACAAGACTGTCAGTTAGATTCTTACAGTGCCTGCAGCTATGAAGAAGATTTGTAGGAGTGAGAGCTCAACAGCTGTTGCATGCGCCTTTGCAATACCAAGACAATCTCTGTAGCTTTACCTTCGCCTACCGGACTGTGGCCGTTTACATGATGGTCGACCTTGAGTAGCACACTCTGGGGAGGTCTTAGTACCAGAGTTGCAATGCAGTGCCCTTATGGTACGCTTGTCCCACTTCAAGTGCTGAGCCTTTATTTGGCAGATCACTAGCCCTTTCATTTCCTGGTATACCTTCATGACCAGGTGTTCAGCAGAGTCCTTCCGTATGCTATGTTCCTCCAAGAGCCTTCAACCGACTGTCTGTCTGATCGACAAAGGTCATATCCTCACGTGGTGTTGCCGTCACCGCAGTATCACGGGGTATTCTTCGAAAACGCTAATGTTGTTCGGGAGGCTGACTGGTCTTCAGTCTTTCAGTTACTAAGTGAATGGGTTTCGTTAACAGTCAGATGACTACGAGGTGTAGTTTGAGGCACTTCTTGGTATTGAGCTTAAGGAATTTGGTAAGGCACCATGTATGCATGCCTTTCTGTCCAAGGAGGACGATATATGCCTGAAGACCTTCGTTGAGACCATCATTGAGTGAAAATAAGTAATAGCGGTCCAAGATGCCTGCCTTGAGGTACTCCAGAGGAGGCTTTTATTGCGATGGAGCTGAAGGGATTCTAACTAGGATTCAAAACACGTTGCGGTTCTCGCCTGTAAGTCAAGTATTAAGAAGGGCTAGCTAGTGGCTAGCGGAGTGTTGCTACTAATTTTATCCTTCACTTGATCCAGCGTTGTATCAACTGTGGCTAAGGTGACTTGTGGGCAGATAGTCAAATACGAAATATAGTCTCGATCCAGGTCTTGGACGAACGACAGGCTGAGGGAATCAGCAGACAGACCTACAATCGTTTAAGGATCATCCGAAGAAGTATTAGAAAGTTTGAGAGAAGAGGAGTAGTTATGAGTTCAACTGAGGTTAACTACGAGCTTCAGAAAGTACTTTCATCTTCGTTAAACAGAGTTCGTCCTTAAGAATCTCAACAACCACGAAGGACACTAGCCTTATCCCCACCTCTCCACCATCAAATCCCAGCTAGTATTGCTTAGCTACCCAAAGCCATGAAACACTATCACAGGGGGCCACGAATTCCCTCAAAAAAAAAAAAAAAAAAACCATAAGCTGAGCCCATTAACCTCCTGATTCGATTCGACGAAATTACAAAATCACTTTGTCGTCTCCCCGGCATGATGGCGATGTTTATTTTATTCGATTTGCAATAAAAAATGGATTCCGTTCAGCGTTGCCACAATGGTACCACAGAAACCACAACCCTTCTGCCAGAAATAGACCGAAGCAACGTCTTCCGGCTTCCCACAGCTATATTGATCCGAATCGGGTATACATGTACTCGTAGTCGTGTGTTGATAATCCGAGTCCTTGGCAGGACGAGCGCTCGAACGAAGAAACCCCAATATGGTGCCGTGGGGCGAAAAAGCATTTTCCAACCGAGAAACCGAGAGACAGGGAGACGGGGAGAGATAAATATGTTTGTCTCTCGGTATGCACACTCCGAAGAAAGGATCAACAAGAGCGCCCGAGGCCCGACCCAGGCGGCGGCGGCAGCGGTGGCGACGAAAGGAGTTGAATTTGTGTTTCGATATGCAGAGTACCATGTCGAGAATTTTTGTATTTGTATCTGTTTTGTCAGGAGGGGTCTTCTCCGGTCTTTCCCGGTCTTCCTCGGCCGTCGTCGGTCTTCCCCGGCACTGCATTCGGGAGAAACTTTATTAATTATTAATATTTTTGTATACTTTTGTGTGGGCCGCAGGACCTCCAAGGAGGAGGGGGAAATTTAATTTAATTCCTCTCCTCAATTTCGACTGACTTTTGTGCTCGCAGTGAGGTTAAATTTTTTGTTTTGCCGAAGCCGATTGATTGGAAGAGCATTGTGTGGGTGTCTGGAGGATCCTTCGAATAGTTTTTATAAGTTTCAGCAGAAAGGAGTCCTTCTGATGCGGGACTGTGTGACTTTTGTTTGTTTTGATTGACCAAATGGGTTTGCGTACAGTAAAAGCTTCACTGAAATGCAGTGCCTTGGGCCGCAGGACGTATCGAAGGTAAATATTGACAAACTCGACAGAGTAGCTATCTGTAGTTTGAGGATAAACAAGGACGTTGTGTTAAAGGTTTTTCAGAAAGGACATAACAATTTTGTGCTTCAAATCCTGTCTTTTGAGAGGTAAATCTCCCCAGCAGAGGGCAGAATTAGGAAGAAATGGGCCTCACTCGGTGGCGTATGCGTAACGCTTTTGAAGGATTTTTCCTAATTTTCCATTTTTCTGCTCGTAAGGGTGCAGGACCTCAGCGCATCTGTACACAGAGTACAGGGCAGACTATCTGTCTGTCTTCTCAGAGGTAAATCTTCCCAGCAGAGGGCAGAATTAGGAAGAAATGGGCCTCACTCGGTGGCGTATGCGTAACGCTTTTGAAAGATTTTTCCTAATTTTCCATTTTTCTGCTCGTAAGGGCGCAGGACCGCAGCGCATCTGTACGCAGAGTACAGGGCAGACTATCTGTCTGTCTTTTGAGAGGTAAATCTCCCCAGCAGAGGGCAGAATTAGGAAGAAATGGGCCTCACTCGGTGGCGTATGCGTAACACTTTTGAAAGATTTTTCGAAATTTTCCAATTTTCTGCTCGTAAGGGTGCAGGACCTCAGCGCATCTGTACGCAGAGTACAGGGCAGACTTTTCATTTGACGACTGTGGATGAGATGGCCTTCATGGCAGCTTGACTATCAATCTAGATGCCGATCGTCTTACTGGAGTGAAGTTTCGTGGACAGTTCTCGTTTTACGTTCGAGTGCTGATGTATCTTGGCCAGTACGTGGTCTCTGGTAAGGAGCCACAGTACAGAATGGATCTGACGGTTGCACTGTGCATCCAATGTATGATGGAGGGCCTGGGCCAACATTGTTTCCCGTTCGTCGTTTCCTCTTTCCAAGTCAGCTTACGGTCAACCATATCGGCCAGGTATCTCGCCTTATCTGTGACTTGAAGGGGTGTCCCGGTGAGTCCTGTTCTGTGAGATTGTTCCTTTCTTTGAAGAAGAGGACCTCCTCTGTCTTTAGGGGGTTTAGTCCACAATCTGTCGCCCACTAGTGTAGACTATTGAGGGCGGATTGGAGTAGTTCGGCGATGGTGGGTACGAACTCTCGCCATTATGACAACATTATCCGTGCATGACCCCACTTCGTTCAAAAATTTGTTTAGACTTCCGTTCACGACAAGTGGCAAAGGAACACTTATCAGTGAATATGTTGACTTGAACTTGTGCACTGGAGCACGCACAGCATGTCTAGTGGGAGGACTATTTCGACCGAAAGTTGGCATAAGCTCTCGTAAGGTTGCGACCACCGACTCAGACTTTTGGTAGCAAATTTGAAAACTTTCCAAACGTTCCTCCCCCTTGAACTTCATCATAAAAAAATGCAAACCTTGCCTGACGTTCTGGTGCTGACGGATCGTAAAAATAGTTTAAGGATGCGCCTGTATTAAAGTACAAAATTGTTATGTCCTTATTGGAAAAACCACTTTACAGGGCGACTGTCTTCTTTCGATTCATCCTCGGAAGAGCACGCATCTCCTAGACGCTCCGCAGCCTGGATCACCTTGTCTCTATGTTCACAGAGCGTCGTCCTGTTCGAAAAATCAATTCTAATCGTTTTTGTGTTTCAAAACAGGATAACGCGTTGCCAGGCACCCACCCCGGCAAATCCCAGTAGAATTCATTGATTTGCTTGGAGTTTCCAAGTTAATCCTAGCGTAGCCTGTTCCTAGAGAAGCAAAAATCCAAGCCAAGTACATGCACATCCCCTCCCTGCCTAAGCCTAACGCACACAGCCAGTCAGAGAGACAAAAAAAAAAGAAAAAAAACCCCAAAACAACACAACCAAAGCAATTTAATTAAAAACAAAACTCAAATAACAAAGCAAACGAGTACAAGTACACACGAGTACCAGGACAAAAAAAAAGGAAGCAGGATCCACAACAAAACAGAGGAAAACAAAAAAAATTCGTAATCCACTTTAAAATTAGCCTTTAAATCCGCTTTTCGTGCAAATGCCACTTTGACAGCAAGCAGCTACGAGGCAGGACCAACCGGCTCCTGCCAGCGCGCACCCGTTTCCAAGGTAGTTAATCACTCAACGGTTTTGTACCATTCGAGGATTCAACATTCAGCCGTTGTCCACCGTCGAAACGAAATGACAATTAAAATGGCTGCTTTAATTGATTGCAACTGTCATTACCGGCAGTAGGCGGTGCGAGTTGGGCCTCAACAAAAGGTGGACACGCTGGAATATCATCCGCTTTAACGAAAGGATTAAAATGCTTTTAGAATCTGTCACCGGTTGGTCCCTAATGGCGACACGTTCGACTTGAGCGAGAGCGAGACCTGTTCCCCAGTTAGCTTAACAAGACCCTTATCCTTGTGTATGGTTCCGGGCCGAAGGATCACAGCTTTATGTGGAACAACCGAGGGACGACACATCCTCATTTAAACGTTTTGTCTGTGATTCACATAACAATGGCCTGGCCGGTCGAACATGTGTATTTTTATGACAGGATTTCGACCAAATGCTCCAAGTCCACCAAGAAGACAACGACAAGACCTGTGTCCTTAAATACAAACATGCACGAGGACATGGCTACCCATCATTGGGTGCAACATTCCGCCCGCCCGTAGGCCAGGCCTTTGTTTGTGTTGGGTTTGTTTGGTTGCGCTGGTTATGCCCTGCAAGAGTGGGATTAAGTTCGTTTGGTCCTGTGCAGTGCAGGCACTTTGATTGCATTTGAGATGTTGGCTACGTGCGGGCTTCCAAGGATGATTATCAATAAAGAATATATCTTCTCTGTCCGTCTCGGTAGGGCAGAAGTAAATTGATTGAATTTTCTAAAAACAAAACAAAAAAAAAACAAGTAAATCTCCTTCAAAAGGACATCAAATCCATGGCCAGTGTAGGGGCAATTTTCAGCATCATCAGCATCAGTCAAATTCCGCATCAGTGCTGCGCTTGAATGCAATCAATCGTATTGCATCGCATCATTTGCGCCAAATCACTGCGCGCCCGTCCTCCGCCTCTCTGGTATTAAACAAATCGTCCTGTGACCTCCCTCGACGTGATCCGTTTAAAGAGTCGAAGGATTAAATAGTCCTGCTTCCTCCCTCTCTCTTCCCTACTGCTCATCATGCGAGAACTAATCACTGTGATTGGAATTTTTGCATGAATCACCTACTTGACAGAGGATCATCGAGCTGAGAGTATGTCCAGCAAGGACATTGTTTTGTTTTACGGATTTTTTTTTTGGGTTTTGTAATTCTTGTTGTTCACAGTTGGGGGGGGAAGGACTGAAGGGTTTCGTGTTCTGTTTCATATTTCGAATAAAATACAACAAACAGAGGGAATGTCACTTTTTTTTTTTAGTGGACGCGGATGCAATTGCAGCTGGGATTACGGTTGGTGTTTGTTCACCAAGGACGAGGGGCTCTGTTCACGGTTTTTTAGTGGTGTGCTGGTGTTCTGGTGTTGTGCTGGGAAAAATGCGAATAATTGATGTGAAAACATTTAACGTGACAACGAAGTTGGGACTCCATTTGCGGGTTACACGGTACGAGGACTCATATTTTATGGGAGAAGTCCTTTTTGTGTTTTGTTGTACACCAACAGTGGTGGACTTCGTTGAGAACTTGATTTACTTTCCACGGCGAACATATGTAGGAGCTTCTTCAGGAAGGTTGTCTCCTCGACTTAGCGGAGCAAAGCGGGGCAGAAGTGGAGAATTGTGTATTTCAGTGGGTTTATGAGCTTCCGGCTTCGATTTCCACCCAAGAATGAGAATAAAGCCGCATGTGAGGCTTATATGTCGGAGATTACTTCAGGCTGCCGCTTAGGAGTCAAAAAACTTCCCTGACAAACGGATGGCGTATCTGGGTGTTCCCTACCGTAACCGTGTTCTGAACAGTGTTCTGCTCATGATACTCTTTTATCGATCACTTCAACCTGATGCAGGTCCTTTGGAGTACAGATACCAGCTTCATCGAGGAAGCATTTGACAGTTTAGGTCATGGGTTCATGGGTCCTAGGCAGGTAATAGCCAACGATTGGTGACTTCCCCGATAGTTTTCAAGCTCTCAACACTGGCCTCATGCCCAGTACAAGGAGCTAAATAGTATGTGATTCGTGGCTGTGGTCGCTATGTACGTCTGGGTCCTTTCTGCCAGCAGTACAGAGCAATAGTGAGTGTCTTCACGGCTTCTAGGGTATTGGGGTTGAAGTTGAGTTTCGTCACAAAGCGAGGACTAGTACTGTTTCTTTGTAGGTTGATACCGAGACCACGTGCTTCAGTTGCTCTAGAGAGCTTCCAGATATCGTTTTCCGAAAGATTTTTGAACGTATTGAGGTGGTTACCCAAAACAACCTTAGAGTCTTCCCCTTTCAAGAGGAGTAACCACAGTTGGGTTCCAAAAAAGCGGTAGACTCCTACATGCATAGCTTGGAATTACAATGAGGCTCAGAGAACGTCTCTGCAAGTTAAGGGCTGGGAGGGCATCTATCAGTCTCTCCAGACTCTTAAGAAGGAATATGGGTAGACTTGTAGATCTGAGATCTTTACGATTGGAAGGCTACCCTCTATCTGTCTAGGAGTGATACAGTCAGCTAAAGAGGGATATGATCCACAGTTTCGACAAGGCATCACATTCCGATCACTGCTGGACACTCTTCCATTTGAACTCAAGTGCCTTTGCTAGACAAAGCTTTCGAAACCCTTGTGGAGCTAACTGAAGAAGATTTGACGAAGATGTAGGAAGGTCTCAAGAAATCCACGAGATCTGCCCTGTCAGATGCACCATCATCAACCTTGATTGAACCCGAAAGTAGCAAAGCCTTATCAGCCGCACTATAGTCCACTAAACCCTATGCCTCAACTCAGAACTGAAGGATATCTGCAGACTCTGAGGGGAAACAGACCATATGGTCTACAGTCGGAGAAGTCTTAGCAGGAAAGAGAAGAGACCGAGAGTGTGCTGGGATTGATGGATCCCAAATGAATGTAGGTACTGGTGCTGGCAAACGAATCGGTCCTTCAGACTTAAGGACGATTGTAACCACTTCTAAGCCCAAGTATCTGTATTAGAACATGCTCCGGAGATGGCGAGTGAGGGCGTCTACCTATGCTGACAGTCATGCAGTCCTTAAAGCGTTACAGTCGCCATCGATTGGGCTCAAACTACTCGAAAAGACTGAATGACATCTCAGCCCCCAAGCAGGATCTAGGCCCGGTAGAGTTACACCTAAGCTCCTCGTAGGCTTTTTCTGACGCTAGTACTCCACTTAAACCTTTGGACAGGGGAATGGAGACTGAATCTAACGAGAAGACTATCAAGCGATGGTGGGACATATCTACATGTCCTACAGACAAATCGTTACCTCAAGCCTATGACATAAAGAGGTCTGTAGAGGTGTGGTAATAGGCCACTGCGTGACAGGCTAGACTAGGACTGCGACTTCTGTAGAAACGAAGAGGAAACACAATCCATTCGTCACTTCCCATGTGATGGTCCGGATTAGCCACTAAAAATAGATTCAGGATGTGCCTAGCTGGCTCGGTGGCGTATGCGTAACCAATTTTTTCATACAATTTTCGGTTGGATTTTGGCCTTGATTCCAACTCGTGTGTGCCTAGGATGCACAGAACTAGAATGCCTGGCTTTGATTGTACCACCGGTATGTAGATTCTTTACACGTACGTCACTGAACCAGCTACGCACATCCTGAATCTAACTTCCGTGCTACAATCAAAGCCAGATGTTGTAGTTCTGTCCATCCGAAGACAGTCTTGGTGGCTATTTCCATGCGGAACTGGACGATCGAGAAGCTGAACACACTCCTCAAATTCATACAGGTATCTGCGTGGCTTAGTGCAGCCATCAACCATTTATCTAGGACACCCATGCACCTAACCTATACCGTCCGGTCTTGGATACTCAAAACGTTTGAAGCTTATGCTACAAGAATCGCTATAGGATGCTCTATATCATGGTAGCAGCTAAGGAATTGGGAATCCGGAAGAGATTCGGAATCTTCAGATGCCTGTGGGTACCTGGTACCTTCCTGAACCTTAATCCTTCAGTCTTCGATATCCACTTTGGGTCTCTTGGTTCAGGGTCCAAATGTGAGAATCACAAGACTCTCCGTCTACCGTTCGTTTTTATTGAAAGAAACGCCAGCTAGTCCCTCTTCAAGAATGTCTGGTTCACGAGTATCGTGCGGGAAGTCCGGGGTTCTAGGACGTGGCTAGGCTGGTAGTTAGATCGAACTCAATGATTGCAAAAGAAATGGTCACCTTCCGATCCCAAATCATACGGAACATGCCGTCGGAGGCTAGGGCTATACCTGCATCTACACAGGACCACTGCTTACAAGTGGATAGACCTCCATGTTCCAGAATCCGAAACCCTGACTCTAAGGCTCTTAACAGCGTGCTCTAGGGGAAATGTGGATGCAGCTTCAAGTCTGGTCTAGAGACTGAAGGTTCCACTCCATAAACCCATCACAGAGTGTCTGCCAGGTGCTCTACACCTCCTCCCGACCATAAAACCCACAGCGGCGCACACACCACACGAAGTGGCGAAATAAAGTTCCCCGAACTGGGTTTGGATTCAAAATTGAAAGGTGCTCGCATAAAGCGTTTATCCCATTTGTTGTCGCCCGTAGCCCGCCCAGTGGCCGAGGCCGAGGCCGGCCACTTAACCCGGCTTAATTATCGAGTCAATAATTAATTCGCCTGGTTATGTGCTTAACTAATGGCACACGGGGTATTCCCAGTCCCCGCCTTGACCCTGTGAGTGGGGGCCGGCTGTGTGTTCTCCGCCACTGTGCCGGGCAAATTCGTTATCCTTATGAAAATCATTTTATCACCATTAACCCACCCTCGGAGCTGTGTCTGTGGACTGGAGTGCCCGCAGTGGGTTAATGCTTTTCGTGTTATTCGTGGGGCATTGGCTTCCTGCTCAACTTTCCCTGCCTGCGGCCGTGGTTCACACACCAGGCGACAGGACCTTTCCCAGGGAAGATGTTCTCCTCATGGCAGAGCGTGTAGGGTCTACCTTCTCCGGCACTTAGAGCTGAGGGGACACTTCAAGGATGTGCGTGTGTAGGGAAAGTTTTCACAGCATACCTTCGTTTTTTTTTTGCTGTCGTCCTTCACTTTGTTTTATGCACTCCAAGGATTGGCGTGAAATAATTGTTTTGTTGTTGTGAAACTTTGCTGTTTCCCCAAAGAAACTTTGCCTGTGTGTGTGCTTGCCCGCGAAGAGGTGTCATTAAATATTAATTGAAAGGATATACGGCGGCGGTGGCGGCGGTACGTCGTTTAATGATGAACAGTTTGTTGCTTTGAAATCCAATCGAGGGGGGACCCTCGGGAGGACTCTTGGGGCTCGGGGAATGCCGCCTTTGAAACGTTGATACTTTTTTTTTTCAATTAATTGTCAATTTTTCGGCTCGAGTTTCAGGCGTCGATAATGGATGGCGCATCGATTAATTTGTTTCGCTTTAATCCTTCCGCTCGGTGCTGCTGGAGAGCCTGTTGCGTTTGAAGTGCTGTGGAGGGAGGACTTTAAATTTTTGTGATGTTTGAAGCCGCGGAGGCTTAAGTAGGCGCTGTCGTGGGATTAGATTGGATAAGCGATTTGAAAGGTGATCTTGAGGACGGTGTGGAGGAGGGTCTGTTGGAAGTGGTTTGGGGGCGATTCGGGACTAGCGAATGGCTTCAAGTTACTTGAAGAAAGGAGAGCTTAACTGGGAGGGAGCATTGCTTTCAAGATGATATGGAGAGCAGCGATCCTATAGCGAGCTCAGGAGCCAAAAAGTCGCTTCATCACCACGTAGTCGAGGCAGGTAGGGACCAGTCTTATGGTGAACGAATGGGTGCGTCTTAGGTGTCTACCGAGAAGGGCTCAGAAGGAGATTGGCCCGTCTAACCTAAGAGGAATCAAGAGCCTATTTGAGCTGAGATCTCTCTCTAGACTAGGGCAGGGCTTTAAAGAGAGATGGTGGCAGGACAGCACTTAATGGGCCAAGGACAGTGGACACCCTAGCATGTGTCCAACTTTAGAGAGAACGCAAAGCTAGGAACAGGCTTCGAATATGGATGTTGGCATCTTCATCAAATGAGACAAGGACAACGATGACCAATGTTCATTGGGATAGGTTGGGCAAAATGATGGCAAACAACTATGAAAGCGATTTCAACGTAAAGAAAGGAAAGGATGACATCTTTGGCAGGACTGTTGCTACGAATGCATGAATATCCTAAGCGACAGAGCAGGATACTACCAGAATCTTCACCAAACGTGGATTTCTTCATCTTTTAACAAATTCTGTGGCTCCAGGATCAAAAGGCAAATACCAACGCCCCAGCTGATGTATTGATTTTCACTCGACCATCACCAGGAAATCCTTGGTTAGACATAGAATGCCAGCGAGCACATGAAGTGTACAAAGAAGGCTGAGATCACTCGTCTGACCAGAGGATATAGACGAAGAAGATTCCGAAGAGCAGACATGGATTCGGAATGCAAAACTAATACTTTGGCTGAACCAAGCGCTATCCAGTCAACCACGATAGAGACTGGCAAGTGTACCAGTGGAACTAACGAGATACTACATGGAGATCAGAAGCGAGTGACTTCGGAGCATTCTATCAGAAGCCAGCATCCAGAAGGTCCTATTCAATGAAAGGCAGCTTTCTACATGACTTTCTTGTCAGGAGAATCCTTGAAAATAAATGTGCGAGGCGGTGAGACAGAGCTGGAACTAAGACAGTTGACAGTCAGGCTTGGGTGGGTAGGTTGGAGGGGTGGATCTCAACAGATCCATTGTGATCCCCGGTGGAAGATACCTAGAACTGATGTTGATTCCCATTCTTCTAAGGTGAGCCGCCATTGAGTTGTGCGCCAATGAGGAGGGTCATTGCGTGATAGGAGTTCCTTGATCATTTTTTTCTGCCACTGGACCCACCCAAAGTAATATGGAAACGTGGCACAAAGAGAGTGGATTCCATCTTGCGTTGGCCCTGTTGTGGAAGTCCAAAGTGACTTTCGACATAAGGAGACTGATAGGCATTTGGATTGAGTCATGTGAGTAGTTGGTAGCCATCTGACCCTATTCTAGCTACGAACATGATGGTGTGCCTCGAACTAGGACGTAATGTTCCTGCAACCCTTGGGATCAGACTTAATGCCAACCCAACTAAAACCACAACGCATTCCTCTGGAGGGAGAGTGTAGAAGCTGATAGTTTCACCAACGAAGAGTAGTGGAAAACTAGCCCCAAAGAATCGATCGCTGGAAACGTACCTGCGGTGCTCATGTGAACAAGGTCGAGTTCCATGCGTAAATCTGACATATGAGCTGTAACTTGGAGTAAACCTTAGCTCGATACCTCGTTTCTTGTCTGTTTTGCTTGAATAACAAAATTGTTATGTCCCTGTTGAAAAACCAAAGGATATTACGCTCTCTCACCCAAGGCAGAGGGTTAAGCCTGCGAAGCCTCCCTATGTAACCCTAGACATGAAAGCAGACGCACAGCCATTTCTTTTTCCATCTCCTCCTGTCGGCGAATCCCCAAAACAGGATATTGTCACGAGAATCGCTCATGCGAAACGCCTCCCGGCCCACATATCGAAAGGCAACCAATACCACCGCACCATTAATTCCATCACATTATGCGCCTTAGGCACAACGTTTCAACGCCATTTTCTCGCAACAAGACATTCGATCTTCGGCACACGGAATTGAATTTAAAACAAAAAAAGGATGCGTCGCTCCCGTCGAAGCAGGTCTCATTAATTTTCCTGTCATTCCCATGCCCATCTGATTCCGTAGATCCGTAATCCTATTGATTTACCCATCCTTAGCCGTCCTTAGCCGATGCGCGATACGAGTTGTATATTAATTCCTCTAACCTAAGGGGGAGCCCTCCCACACAGGGGAAGAAAAATTAAAATTCAAAGTTAATACGTGGAAGACGTGGAAGAAGGAAACATTTGTAAGGATATCAGCGCGCATTTGTTGGATTCAATAGCCCGCAGCGTCAATTGACAAACACTGCCGCACTCAATCAGGCGTAAATCATCTCAGGACTGCCACTGCTCCTCCTTGTGTCGATGAGTGTGTAAACATTAGAACGTGCCTGTCTGTTTGCCTAACGGTAGGATACACGATTATGTCACAGAATTTCCGCCACAAATTAGTTTGTTGTTTGCTTAATGAAATTTTCAGATGATGCCATTAAAAGCGCATCTCGGATCCATTTGATTCCCCATAACGATAACTTTATTATCGTTCCTGTGGAGGAGCCACACACTGGCTGGCTTTTCACCTGCCAGACACCATTACACCTTGGCACGGTTGGGAGGGAGGAGGGTTTGTTTTTTTTTTTTTCTCTTTTTCTGCTCTTCTCTGCACAAGTCCTTGTGCACACACATCCACGGGGAAAGTTTTGTGTCAATAACGTGTCTCTGGGGATGTTTACCCAAATGCATACAGTCTCTGTGTGTGTGAGTGTGCCAGCAGTACAGGATGTTCGTCGTCGTTGTCGTCGTCGTCATTAATCGAATCCTCGAAGCGTGTCCCGCCTGCCGCCTCCCATCCATTCACTTGTAACCCATATTCGGGTTGTGTGTTGGTATTTTGCATGCGGTTTCAATGTTGAATCACTGATTAGGCAGTCACAGGACGATGATGATACAAAGCCACTGAAGTATGATTCTCCTTAAAATTATAGTTCATAGCTGGTTGCGTTCGAACCGCAGAAGCCAAACATTCCATCACACCCCAAGGCTTGGCAGCGCGAGTGTCCTTTGTGTAAAATCGATGGGAATCGATGGAGGGCTGTCGTAAAGGGAAATTTTGTAACAACTTACAACTATTTCTGTCTCGAAGGATGTTATTATAGTTTGTCATTCGGAATTGGCATGACATGACGGGCAGACTAATAAAATCGATACGTGGTGGTGGTGTGCCGTTACAAGGCTCTGTAACGAAAATTCTAAAAAAAAAAAAGTCGTCAGTGGATGCATTTGTAAACGCAGTCAGCGCAGGAGTTGCACGAGTCCTTGGACTTAATGGCTTCGCATTAAAGTTGAATACCTGAGGAGTGTCCTGTCGTTGCGAGGTTTCATGACTTTTCAGTGATAAAAGATAGGGAAAGGTTCTGACAGAAAAGCGTAAAAGCTGATCCTACTTTCTACGTGATTTCAGTCCAGAAAATGGCCTCAATCTGTTGCAGCTAATGTGGTTGTTTGAAGGGCATATTGTGGTCCTGAAATACCCGACAAGGAAGTCAATTTTTAGTAACATTTCCTTGAGGAAGTCAGCAAATGTCTACGTAGAGTCTTAATTGGCGCGCTACTCGGGTGCATTCTCCAAATCGCTTATTGATTTTCAAGATAAAGTACGCTGTAATGGTGGAATGGTGATAGTTTAGACAGACTAGAACATCTCGATACTGCTTCGATATATGTCACAACAATGGAGCAGGTCGTCTCAAGAAGACCCGCAGAAACAGCTTTAGGTATGAACCCCACAGCAACTCAGCTTATTTGTTGATATCTCTGCTCTCACAGATCATTTGACAGGCGATAGCTGTGCAATCCATCGACTTGCCATAACTGATGGCCTTCTTGATGGCATCAAGTGATCATCAGTCTTAATTGGCGCCCAACCTGGGTCGATGCTCTTACACTAAGTGAAGTGCTTCTCAAGCTAAAGTATCCTGAAAATTAAACACAAAAAGCCAAGAATCTAGCCTTCTTTCCGCCGATGAGTTTCCATTGTGTTGCTTTCGATAGGTAGGTCCATGAATGTCCTGTGAAGCAAGACTTTGTTCAAAAGAGCTTCTGGGAGTTCAGATAGTTTCACACGAGCTTGAGCTCGAAATTTTGAGAAGCTTCAACGAAATGAATGGAAGTTTAAAGCCATCACTCGTGTCCTGAAATGAAATGGAAGGACCTTCAGAGAAGGTCTCCAAACTATCAATTTGAAGGAACGTTCTTTGATCTCTACTCACGATGTTGGTTAGTATTGGAGGACCTTACGCTGGAGGTACTTTCAGCTCTTCTAGGACGTTTGGAAGCAACATGATGTATTGGTATCTCTAGCATCTATAACCCAATTTATTGCCAAAATCAGTCAGCTTCCTATGTCAAGCCACTGTCTGTCTGTCTCCATCCAGTCCTCATCCCCCTGCAACCAACTCAACCCCCCGGCCTTGTTTTTAAATCAGATTCTCCCCCATGACCACAATTGTTTCGAACTAATCACAAACTAGGAGTCCAGCCACACCTACCAGCCGCCGCATCTACTCACAGATTCATTAGCCTAATTTTTGCCGGGAAACGAAAACAAAAGCCGGCGGTAATCAAAAATTCCATCCAGAAGCCATTACAGCTTATAAAAGAATAAATAAGCAAATAACGGAGAACAAACATTTCCCCCGCCGAAGCCCGACTACGAATCATTCATTTGATTAAATTCAAAACGTTCCCCCGCCCCGCTGACCAGCCACTGTTTACTTTATCCTCGCCTAGCTCATCCTCGTGGTGTCGTGAATGTCTTAAGTCCTTCTCCCGACTGTGTTCTGTGTGCCCTCGTCCTACGTCGTCCTGTGAGATATTTTCACACCAATTGGTTTCCAATATTATTGTTCTTTTCTCGTTTTCTTTTGGAGCGTTTTCCCGTGCTTTTTGTATTCCTTCTGTGCCTGTGGCGCTGCTGTTCCCTCATTCGGTGGTCCGGGTGTTTCGCTTCAGTTTGCAGTGTTTGCTTTGGTATTGGCCAGGCGGAAGGACCCAAGTTTTCCACTCGAGCGCGTTTAGTGTTTATCCTTTAAATTAGAATAATTTAATTTGGAATGGCGCCCGACGCGGGGACACCTTGAAATTCTCTCTTTAATTCCCATTTAGTTACCCCCATGTTACAACTCAATAACGCGAATGGAATCCAACCCGAAGGACTTGCACAATATCCTGTTTCGCACAGGAAGTCGGAGCAAAACATGGCCCGCCGCCGTTGTCTATTATTCTTGTTTGCTTATCATAATTTTCTGCCATAGCAGCGGGACGTTAGTGGGTTAGGAAAGATAACAATATTCGCGGCCTGGCGGGATACAAAACAAGTAAAAAAAAAAAAAGGATACACCATCAGAGTTATAGGCCGTTGGCATCTCGGGCGCAGAAAGGGTGCGCGCAAAGAAAAACTAAACACGGAACGGAAGCTATTTGTTGAGTAATTATCCTTTTGTCTCACCCTGTTCGGCGCAGCCGATGAAGTTGAATTACTTACATTCGAGTGTCTTATCCTTGTTGCTGTTGTTTTATCATCCATCGTATCCTTGGGAGGCCCATTTGTTCGTCATGTTTTGTTTGCTGCAAGATGTTGAATGTTTGCCTAATACTTCTTGAGTTTTTCTTCCTTTTTTTTTTCTCTGCTCTGCACATACAGGATATATAGTCCTTTGGAAAAGTAGAAACGAGGGAGGGGGAAAAAAAAGGATCAAAAGCTTAGGTTTTTGTTGTTTTTTTGTTGCCTTAAGCCTATTATTGTACAAATTGGGTCGAATACTTTGAAGGATGGTACAAATTTCATCTCATCAGTTATTTTGAAGGGATCTCACAAGGACGACGATGGGGGGGGGGGGGGGGGGGGGAGGGTTTTGTTTTTGAAAACAAAATTTTATTACCATTGCAGCATTTTAAGAATGTTGACCTTCGACCTAATCTAAGTTCAATTTAGATAGCAGCTGTCGGGCATTGTTGATTGGTTGGGTTAATGCTTTACATAATAATAGCTTGGGACTCGTTGTCGTTTCGGTAGGTAGTGTGGCAAATAATGCTGTCAGGCAAGGAGTATCATAATGACAAGCATTTGACAGTAGAGGGTGACCTGTTTATTGGTCATTTTGTTTAATCTTAGACAGGCGACAGGAGTGAGGTATAGAATTGGTCCTTCGAGCCGCAGTTTTATTTTTCTGAGGTTAGTGCTCTTCGCGATAATGTGGTGCTCTTGTAGTACGATAAGCAGTACTATCTCATGAAGGACTGCTATATCCTTTTTGTCATTGTCATGATATCAGGAGACTAACGAATCGTAGTATGACAGCTTGGTTGTATCTGGCAGCGCTTGGAATCTCCTACAGTAGGGTTTCCCCTGTAGGGGAAATAGGACTCATTTCAGATCAAAAGGTTCAGAGAAAACTACAGCCAAACCAAAAGGTAAGATATACTGACTCTGTAGCTAGGCACTGACTAACCTATGTCCTCATGAATAAACCTCGAATCAACCCACGCCTTGGTAGGTCGTACCACCTCTTCATTGTATCCTCATTGTCATTCTGAACCTTTCGCTGCATACCCGATAGAGTGGTTCCAACTAACATGATCCACCTCTCGCGCAACTGCTCCACCAACACTAGGCCACCTTCATCGTAGGTCATATCGCCGGTTTGGTCAGTCTGGTTTCGCTCGATATTTCCTACGAAACTTGTCTCTTTTGTATCATATCCTGCCCCTCAAGCACCTCTTTTCGACCAAGTTCCACTAGTAGCTTCTTCCCTTGGATAACTCTTGGCATATTCAGCTCTCACTGGATTATCCGCAAATGTCCTGCTTAGTTGTGTGCACGTCAGGATCACAAAAATACTCCTATCACACCGTTTCCCTCGGTCCTTTGCCCTAGAAGTTCACACAGGCATTTTGACGTACTATAGCCACAGTCTGATGCAATTCATCTTAGCACGCCAAAGTGTCCAAAGATGTCAGTCAGGACGTTCAGGACTCTCTTTGCGCTTGCCTTTTGCCTTTTGCCTTTACAGCTCGCGATGCCATATGTATAGTCAAGTTGTTCAGGATCGGTTGATCGTATCGAGTTTATCTGGGGAATTGTGGGCTTAAGATGATCAAGCTGTGCTATGTCGAATGATATAGGCACTCGGTCTTCACTATAAAGCTCCCTTTCAAGCCTTCCATCCAGCTATAGTCCACACAGGTCTTCATACGCATATATTCGCGAATCAATCTCCGTATCCTCGGGAAGGACAGAGTAGATTACCACCTGTCTCGGGCATAGCTCGGTGGCGTATGCGTAACAGTTTTTAAAGATTTTTCTAAATTTTCCATTTTTCTGCTCGGAAGGGTGCAGGACCTCAGCGCATCTGTACACAGAGTACAGAGCAGACTATCTGTCTGTCTTCTCAGAGATAAATCGTCCGAGCGGAGGGCAGAATTAGGAGGAAATGGGCCTCACTCGGTGGCGTATGCGTAACAGTTTTGAAAGATTTTTCTAAATTTTCCATTTTTCTGCTCGGAAGGGTGCAGGACCTCAGCGCATCTGTACACAGTGTACAGGGCAGACTATCTGTCTGTCTTCTCAGAGATAAATCGTCCGAGCAGAGGGCAGAATTGGGAGGAAATGGGCCCCACTCGGTGGCGTATGCGTAACACTTTTGAAAGATTTTTCTAAATTTTCCATTTTTCTGCTCGTAATGGCGCAGGACCTCAGCGCATCTGTACGCAGAGTACAGGGCAGACTATCTGTCTTTCTTCTCAGAGGTAAATCTTCTCAGCAGAGGGCAGAACTAGGAGGAAATGGGCCTCACTCGGTGGCGTATGCGTAACAGTTTTAAAAGATTTTTCTAAATTTTCCATTTTTCTGCTCGGAAGGGTGCAGGACCTCAGCGCATCTGTACACAGAGTACAGAGCAGACTATCTGTCTGTCTTCTCAGAGATAAATCACCCCAGCAGAGGGCAGAATTGGGAGGAAATGGGCCCCACTCGGTGGCGTATGCGTAACACTTTTGAAAGATTTTTCTAAATTTTCCATTTTTCTGCTCGGAAGGGTGCAGGACCTCAGCGCATCTGTACACAGAGTACAGAGCAGACTATCTGTCTGTCTTCTCAGAGATAAATCGTCCGAGCGGAGGGCAGAATTAGGAGGAAATGGGCCTCACTCGGTGGCGTATGCGTAACAGTTTTGAAAGATTTTTCTAAATTTTCCATTTTTCTGCTCGTAAGGGTGCAGGATCTAAGTGTATCTCTACAGAAAGACCAGGGCAGGCTATCACCTGTCTTTGTAGGGGAAAATCTCCTTAGCAGAGGGGAGAAACAGGAAGAAATGGGCCTAACTCGGTGGCGTATACGTAACATTTTTGCAGGATCTAAGCGTATCTCTACACAAAGTACAGGGCAGACCATCACCTGTCTTCTCAGAGGTAAATCTCCTCAGCAGAGGGCAGAGTTAGGAGGAAGTAAGCCCAGATCGGTGGCGTATACGTAACATTTTTTCCAAGAATTTTCAATATTTTTCATTTCTGTCAAGTGTTTGACGCTCATCGTCTTAACCACTTAAATGCGTTTAGCAAGACCGTCTTTGTTGAACCTCCCAGCAGTCGTAAAAGTCTCGTGGACCTTCTGGAGCTCTCGCTCCTCCAAGCCTGCTGATTCGATTTAGCTCAATTCCTTGATGATTGTGTGCAACTTTTTATCCACATGAGCTGAGCTTATCCACGTCGCACTACAAGTCAAAGTGGGCCATATATTCCGGTTCGCAGGACATCGGGATGTCTCTGCCCAGCCTCTCCAGGAAAAACACAATAAGTGGCACATCCCCACCATCCATCATTCTAAGTGAAATAGAATTTTATTGCCCTCCCAACCTTAGGCGAACTCCAGCTCCAACAAGCGGTCCTTTCTTTCCCTAAATAAACTCCAATCTACTGTACGAAACCGGCAAATTAAATTGCGCATACTTTCTGCTCAATTTTCATTAAACTAGGTACTTCCGTCCTCGGCATCAAGGACGATTTAACAAAGACCCATTGCCTTCCGCAGTCGCAGGAACAAAAGGATAAAGTAATTGCGTTAAAGAAAAACAGTTCAGTTAGTCACCACCAATGTCACCATCAGTGTCTCGTCCTTAACATCACCGCCATCATCATTATCATCACCATCATCACCATTATTCGTTTCCATCTATCATCGAAAGGGGACTCAATGTCGTCTAACTGCCATTTATGTAAGACATCACACTTGAAGGACCACCACTCCACCACTCGGCCGGTGGGGCTTAACCAGCTGCTGAACATCATCAATGTGCACCTGAAGTCACAATAAAATGGCAAGGACTCCTCTGTTCAGGGCTTACTTCACAATTTTAAATTATATTAAACGTTATTGCGTTTAGAATTTTCTCACCCATCACACAGCAGGACGGGGCGGGGAGGGGGTGGTTCTGCTCCTTTCGGGACACTATTATTACTCAATTACCTCGAAAACAGATCTAAAGTTAGATCCTACATCTTTTGTTCCATCTACATGGCCCCCGGTCTCTGCCTTCTGGGTAAAGTTTGTGCTCGAACTCGAAGGATACACGATGTAGAGTGGGAAAGGTGTCTCTCCTTTGAAATATGGTGAACATATAAATTTCACTATCCTTCCTCTGCCCGGATGATGACGACGGCGGGAGAGAGATGATTTCATTTGATGGTGGCGTTGGTAGCAGGCGGCGACTCAGCCAGCACACAACACACACAGGATGTACACGTAGAGTCCTCGAAGCTAATGGTAGCCCTCAATGTCATTTCAGCTATTATGTAAATTTGCCAGACACTGACAGTACGGGGGGTTTTCGGTTTGAAGGAGGAGACCAGTGGCCCGTAAACAAAGTAAGCCAGACAAGTTCCTTCAATAAGGATGTGTTTTTCATCTTTTTTTTTTGGGTGACACTCTGGCTGATGTGCTAGGGCCTACACGGTCGGACTCATTAGACTAAGTAGAGACGACGAAGACATTCCGTTCAAAGATTACAATAACTGCAACGAAGTCCTTTTTCCTGGTTCGAGGAGGAGCCACCTGTCCTCCAACGGATATTATTGAAATCGCATAATTTTTTGCACACACCCAGCAACTTGCGTCATATGTCAGGATCAGCACTTTCGAGTGCGAAAAAATCTTATCCTCCCTCCCATCTGCGAGGACTATCAGGACGAAGTGGCCATGAGAATGGAAAGAATGTGGCAGCATTCAAGGAATATAAAACGGCGGCGGCGCCAGGTAGGGGTTATAAGATTTGGCTCTGTTCTTGAGAACTACTGGCGAAAACAAAACACAAAAAAAGAAAGGACTAATATTGAAGTTGCAGTTGTGTCGTGTCCTTTAGCATTTTTCCTCCTTTTTTTTCTGTTTTGTTCGCACATAACACATATGAATATGTGGAAAAGTTTTAGGGGGAGGATAGCCCCTGCTGTCGCGGGTCCTGGGGACGTGTCAGTTGTTGAATGTGAAAGTTGGAAGGTACCTGGTATGCGGAATCCCATTCAGGACACACAGACAATCTGTCGCAGTCTCAGGAAAGTTGGTTTATTTTTTTTTTACTTTTTTCCTCTCACCCCAGCGCATCATCGGTTCGAAACATAACCGCTGTCGAACCGAGTTTTGAAAAACTGATGAAGTTTCTATGTGTCGTGGGCGTAAGTAATTTATAGCAAGGATCTGGGTGGAATTAGGTTCAGAAAGGGACTTGGCTTAGAGACTGAAGTGGAAGAGGTTGAGCCCAGCGTTGGGCGCCAAAGTAGGTTGCAAACTGGACTGGTCGTGACGAAGAAGGTGTCAAAAGGATCTTCAAAATATCTGCAGCTATCTCCGGAGAAGAATATTGAATAGTGGAGTGGTGAGCCTGCCAATCCAAAGCCATGCTACTTGTTCTCAATTCAAGGAGCAGTAGTCATCTGCTTGGAGTTTAGTCAGGGTCACATCAGCGTTATTGTCGTAATGATTACCCATGGCTTGGCTTAGTTCTGAGAGCTTCCCATCGTGCGGCTTTGTTAGAAGCATGTTCTCGGCTATGGATCGCGATTTGTATGTTCGTTATGGTGGCCAGGATTTTCACGACATTTTATGGTAAAAAATCAGGAGCATGACCGAGGAGCTTCATGTCTCTTAATTTACCAAAACTCTGGAGACAATGATGTTTGAATGTCCAAGGTCTTCCCTATTACTATTCCGAGGTATGCCGACTTGATGTTGTCCTGAACACCTTTGGAGTCGTGTAACTGACTGAACTGACTTGGTCTTCGTCAGGCTGGGCGTTGTTCGTTTCCTCTCTTTAAAGTGTCCTCTCAGCACATCTTCAATCGTCCTTTTATTATACGACTCTGGATACGTGGATATTAAGTTCAACAAAAGTGGGACAAGAACTGACCCCTGTGGTAGCCCATAGCTCATACCATAGTCATACTATTGTTTGGTTGAACTTGGAGAGAGGGATTGCCGGGGTTAAGAGAGCTATTTTCCTATA
Source organism: Xylota segnis (assembly GCA_963583995.1). Lineage (NCBI taxonomy): Eukaryota > Metazoa > Arthropoda > Insecta > Diptera > Syrphidae > Xylota > Xylota segnis. Next base: position 55,008,436 of record OY757238.1, on the reverse strand, counting down.
GCTATCTGACTTTCTTAGTTTAAGGATCCAATGATCTTGGATTTCTTGAATCCTTAAGTGTCATTTTTCAAAAATCTAGTTGTCCTCCAGTGCATGGCTGGAGTAGTTCTTTTGTAATGCCGTCGTGTGTCTCTTTATGGATTCCATCTAGGAATGTCATTTCTACATCTGAGAAGTACCAGAAGCAGATTAAGGACAGCCTCCTGTCCTGAAGTGGGTGTTGTTTTCATGGCACTTGTGGTACCAGAGGAAACCAGTCTCTGCATTCCCGAGCGAGACGTTAAGTTGGTGGTCTTGCTGGGGAACTGGCACCAGACAAGACAGTCATAAGTCAGGATAGGTCTTACTATAGCCGTCTTCAGCTTTTCTAAACCATTTTAAACGTTTTTCGTGAGAAGGAGTTATGCCTGATTGGCCTTCAGCGGTGGTATGACTTGGTTTCCCAGTCTTGGCTATAAATACCAACTCGACCTCTCCCTATGTTCGTTGAGTACGTATGAGAATAGTTCGGGAATAATCATGCAAACAGTGTTCTGTATCGGGATGATCCCGTCCAGCCCTGGCGATATGTAAGGGAACAATGATCTAGTAGCCCACTCGAATCTCTCCTCGGAGATGAAGTCTCCTGGTAACTCCTACTCCTTGGGAGCTGGTGCTAATGAGAAATTCGGTCCAATTTCTTCAGGGTCAGGATCTTTAGGTGATCCTATAGCCGTAGTTTGCCTGGAGAGGATCTTTCTAAGTCTCGCTGATTCCTTTGTTCCATTAATGTCATCACTTTTAGAGTTTCTCTGACTGGCTTTGTACTGATTCCAGTCTATGTCTGTCCTTCTGGTCACATTAAGGAAGTTTCTGATTATTCTCCTGATGTCTGCCAACTCTCTACTCCACCATGGAGGTGGTTTTTTGTTCTTACTGTTGGTCGCAGGACATGCTATGAAAAAGCCTTTTTGAAAACAGTAGCGACTTCCATGGCTTTGCTGTCAATATCCGAGGGTCTTTGCAAGTCATGTACTGGAACGGGTCCCCAACTCTTGAAGTAGCATACTGTGAGGCATGAGTTTCCTCAAATCTACCTCTGATCCTATCAACTACAAGGATTCACATAAGAGGAGGTAGAACTTTTCCTTTCAAATATCTTTTTACTCTGCTTACCTCGATGATAGCTTCCATTGCATGCATTTCTGCTGATTTTGTGCTCAGAAGTTCGTACTTTTTGATTCTCAGTTGTTTGTGTAGGTCGTACAATTGCTTCCTGCAATGTGTTCTTAAATGTTTTTTCGATGTCCATGCAGTCTTAACCGATACAGAACAGTCTCGAGGGATAAATACTGTAAGTAGATCTGTGCTTAAGATTTGTGTGTTCATTAGAGCGGCGTGCTGGATTTTTACGTAGGAAATCATGGTAAGAAATCAGGAAGAGCACTGAGGAGTTTGATGTGAGTTTTGTTGGAGGAAGTTGTTTCTGGTTCTTAATTTGTCAGGAGTCTTGCGAGAATGATGTTTGAAGCTTAACTTGATGTGGGGCTGAGCCACACCCTTGGATTTGACTGATTGGCTGAACTGACATGGCCCTTTTCCTTTTCTTAAAGTATCCTTCCGGTACCTTGTGAGTGAGTTTGTGAGTACATCTTCATAAGGCTCTGGAGGGTCGAATTTCTTGGACAGTGCTTCCGACATGTCGTGAATATTGAGTTAAACAGAAATGGGGCAAGACCTGACCCTTGTGGTACCCCATTAATCATCTGTCTAGGCCGAGTCACACAATGAATTTGAAGAGAGCCATTGCTAAGCTGATCTACAAGCACCCTTCTCAATAGGGACTCTCTTGCAATTACTGAAGACAGCTATTGTCCTGAGCTGTACTTACTACATCCTTCCCTACGTATCTTCCTTTGTCATTAGGGAAGGTGTCTATAGGACTCCGGTAGACCTGGGTCCATCATCTCATGGGGTGATCACGATCCAATCTTACTCATCGCCTGTCATTATCCTTGTTGTACTACCATCTCTATACCAAGTTTTTCAATATCTCTTTCTCTTTCCTTTCATTTCAGGTAATTTGTTGGTCCTACACTTCTCAACTTAACTCCTAACGAGCAGAGGGTATCATCCAAGGACATGTACACATTCGTTGCTTAATTTTCGTAAGTAGTTGCGCAGAGTGCTCTGATTCCTGTAATTTTTTCCCTCCTCCCGTGCGAAGTGAAAAGTGTAAGAAAAAAAGCAAAATTTACTTAAGATTTCAATTAGGGAAAAAGTTTTCCATTCGAATAACTCCAATTAACTTTATGCCTTTATGCATACGCGGCTCCTTCTTCCCGTCTTGTGAGCGCTGTACGCGTCCTTCCTAAACCAAAAAAAAAAAAGAAAAAATTGTTCATGTGTCGTCGCCCTTTGTCTTTTGCCATTAATGTCACTTTAAGACTTTTTCGCTAGAAAACAACAAAAGGACGAAAGAAAAAAAAAAACTTTTCGCATCTACGAGTTAATGCAGACTCATTATGCGAAATGGATGTTGAATGAGGACAGGAGCGAGAACCGAGATTTGTTTTTACCACCAACGTCGTCATCGTCTTCGTCGTGCCTTGTTTGCTCATCACAGGCTAAATATAAAAAAAAAACAAAAGGAAGGAGATTTTGTTTTATTTCGTCCTTAATCAGGAGAATAATTTTTTTTTGGTTTTTTTTTGAGGAGTAGGTGGGGAGATTCGTTAATACAAAATTAATTGAAAATCAGTGTGAACGTGATTGCACAGGAAAATCACTTGAAGTCGGGGCAGGGGGTCGTGGTTTTTCTGTTTTTTTATGGAAATCCTTGGAAACGAAATCAAAGTTATCAATCAAAAAGTATAAGCTGTGGGATTGTGCGTGGGGTCTAATCCAAGGCACGGGATACTCTAGGTGGCTTACTGTCTTCGTAGAGATTCTCATTAGCACTTGTTTGCGAGGGGAGTCCTATACTCCATCAGTGAGTCCATAAGTCCTTCGGTCTAAGGGGAAGCTAGCCTCATTTACGCAGCATACACCTTCTCGAACATGGAAGGAGCCTTCAGCAATGTAAACTTGAAATCAATCAGAACAGTGTCTGGTCTAAGACACACGTAGATCCTTTCCCCTCAGGTTGGACAGACTGTATGCAAGAAAAAGTAAACTAAGTACACGCTGTCGTCTGTCATAGAAGAACAAGTCTCCTCCTCATTGCTCCGAGATCCGGTGGGTAATGAGGTCCTTAAAAATTTGACCCAAAAGAGCATTATGGCAGTCGGTTCTGCCGATACTAGTGAGAGTGTCGATTTGGGACAAACAACTCTGAAGGCCCTGAACCACCGTTCTAAACACTATAGATGAGGTATTAGGTTGTTAGGTTGGGTAGGCGACTGGACCATCACAGCTCGTACAGCTCGTACAGCAAATAGGAGTAAAAACCATGCCTCTGTGCCGTAGAGCAGGACTGGTAAAGGATCCACTTAGTTCTTCGAGGGAGAGGGCTTTGCTACACAATTGTCTTCTTAACCCAAAGAAGCAACGATTGCAAAGAGTTAGTGTTCGTTTGATCTCAAGCGTTTCTCAGGCGTCATGGCCAGAAGTTGATCCCAGATCAACAACGAGGCAAGTGTGACTTAGAGCGTTTGTCATGAAAGAAGCTAAGCAGATTCTTTGAAGGATTGAAGCACAAATATTCTAATTCAGGACATACAACGCTGCCGGTTCGAATCCTCTTCCTTGAGTTAGAGCCTATGCCCAAGTCATCTTAATCTGCTTCAACTGTGTAGAGCGAGGCTTGATTGTGCTTGAGATCCACAGAAACCGAATCTCTACCTTGAAATAGATCGTCAAAAGGTGGAACTTGAAGGTATGCGTCTGCTTCGGTGGCGTATACGTAACAAATTTTTCAAAAATTGTCTGTTCCCTCCTAGGGAGGACAGAGTGACGTTCTGTCCGTTGTTGTGTGTCCTTTTTGGTTGAAGGCATATACTTAGTTTTGCCTTCCTTAACCATTTAACCCCATTATAGCTGCTTCCGTTGCAATACTCCCAAAAGCACTACCAACATCACGCTTTTTTTTGTCCAACTGGCACATCCAAGGACTGGCATGGACCTTTCAAAGACTGTCCCTCTGATGTTGGCCTGTGCGCTCTGTACAATCCTTTCAAGTACTTTCAAATCGCAAGACAACGCTTCTCCTTGTCTGGAGTAGTAAGCGTTCTCGAGTTTGACAAGGTCAGACATGGCTCTGTATAGCTTGTTTCCACAGATGCTGTCCTATGCCTTGATGCCTTGAAATCAGTGAAAAGGTTGTTGGTATCGGTTTGGAATTCTTGAGTTTTTTTTTCGCCAGGATCGGTCGAAGTGTGAAAATTTGGTTGATCCTGGACTTTCGTGCCCTGAAACTGCGCTGACAGAGCCTGATCAGAGAAAAGAGTCAGGTAAGGCTGTCAGGTCCAGGAACCTTGTAAGATTTCAGGTAGATATTGCTATCCTCAGTGGATTTTGGTTAGATTGGATACACGCTTGTTGACATAGCCGCTGAGCCAAAAGTTGGCCTCATCCGAGAAGATGATTTCTTAGCCAAAATCCAGATCTCCTCTCCTTTAGTCGATTGTCTACAATTGTTGCGTCAGCAGAGTCTAATACGGATGCAGGCCCAAATCCAATCACAACATAGGTCGGGCTGAGTCTCTGGCGAAGCTTTGTCTGGTTGTTGGCTTAAGCTCCGAAGGAGCGCTCAAATTTTTCTACATTTCAACGACTTGCTTGAAACAATGCAGAATGGAATGACAGACCTTCCTGAATGTTTTGACAGCTGAATGTCATTGGTAACTTTGACAGCTGCTGAAACGTAGCAATAAAAAAAAGTATCATTGATATCTGGTCACCCTTTAGAAAGTGACCATTAGAACATCCTCATAGGATGCTTACTTTTGAGTGGCTTTTGGGTGAACAAAGGCCTCACAGAATTAACCTCTCCAGCCAGTACGATCCTAAGCCAGCTGCCTTCGATTCCGCACACCGAGTTGGTCGAGGTCACTTATTGCCCTGCCACGCCATTGGAAATGAGGTCGTCCTCATGAAGGAAACTCCACACTCTCAGGAGTAGAGTCGAAGACTCTTCGGGTTCGAGGATTGGTATTCATCCGTTTCAAGTGGCCTAGCCATCCTATTCACAATTGTGCCACACAATTCCATCTCTGTGTGAGTTCACATTGGCTTTGCTAGCCCTCGTGTCGGGAGCCAGTTAAGACATTTTCTTGAAAATCAAACCAAAAGCATATGAGAGCTCGTTATCGGATTATTTGAAGGCTGGGCCCAGTTTTAGAAAATAAAAAATGCTTCAGGGACCTAGTTCTACGAAAAGATCATTCCAAGGAGAACCTGATGATGCATGGACTCCGCATTAAGAAGGACAGGCCATAGGAGGAAGAAAAAAATGATGATCACATCCTTAAGCAAATATTAAACAGTCACACTTCCCTAAAACTCTTCCTTGAACATAAAAAATAAAATATTTACATAAATTCCAGAAGAAAAAGGCAAGAATAGACTCCGTCCGGATACGGCACACATCCACAGGCGGGGCCACATGCTACGTATATCCTTAAAGGAAAGATAATTTTGCCGACATATCTGTCGACTTGATCCTGATTTGTACCTCCTTTGCATTTTTCTTCGGTATTTCACATTATCCTGCAGTCATTCTTCGGTTTTTTTTTCCTTTGCTGCTCACTATCTCTCACATTTTATATAAAACTTCCGGCCAACACTAGAGAGAGTATACCCGCCAACGACGATGGGGAAGAAGCCACCACCCAGTTTGATATCTAAAGAGCTCTTTGTGCAAATTGGTACTTTGTGCAGCCCACAAAAGGACACCATCGCACACACACACAGACACACATTCACAGAAAAGAAAAGGAAAATTCCTGCCGATGTTGCAGAAATCTGCAGAAGCGTATAAGGAAATCCAGCACGTCTATTCGGTTTTTTTTTTTGCTCCTTGCCTTTCGCGCAGTCATCTCTAATCCTGACACCCATAAAACGCAGGCTAAGAGCGTTTTTTGTCACTCACACACACAGATAGACACAGCCAGTCATGGAAGTGTGGTGTGGTGTACAGATAGTTTTAGGAAGGCAAAGTGACACCAGTTTTAGGAGATGACTCCAATAAAAGTGCACACATCTGGAGAAAAGGACGAAAATTAGAACTGAAGGCAGGCAGGAATCGAGGTTAAAAGTTAAATCTCAGAGAGAAAAAAGAAAACCCGTAGATGGTAGAAGAAAACGTCCTTTTCGCAGCTCTGCACACTCGGCTCAAGGACTCGGTTTGATATAATAATGAAGAGTGCTTTAGGCGCAGCTCATTTTTACTCCTTTGAATGGTGAGTGCTGTGCACAGGACGATGATGCTTTTGTAGTGATTATGTTTTCTTTTTTTCCTCCTCTTGCATGTCCTTTTTTTCTTGCACCAAACGCAGGTTCGTGTGCATCCTTTGAAGACACTTTGTGTACGTGTACGTGTACTACGTCCCTTAAGTTAAGTCCTCACGATTGAGGTTGCGTTTTATCCTTTGTACCAAATGAGATTTACCAATTGTGTGCGCTTTTGTCTCCTCTTTCTTCTTTTTTTTTTTTTTTTGGGGCTGTTATCCTTTCCTTCCCTTACTTCAACGAAAAGTTAAGTTTCCACCACCTACCAGCACCAGCAAAGCAGCCAAATGGTATACGTAAGTGCGTTAGACGCTTTGTTAGCTTTTTATGCGCGCACAAGTTTCTTAATGAATCCTTACACAAGATATCCTTGTAATTTGCCCCCCGAACAATGTCGGCTGGCACAAGGATCCTCGTGCGGGCGGTGTGTTTAATTTCACACTTCTAATGGTCATTAATATTGTACCGCAAGAATCTTTGGAAAATCTCAATGACCGACTCCAAGGATCTTGGCTATAATGGTGGGCCGGGGGCGAGTGTTTCTCCTCACACAATTAGTTTTGGGTGGTGCTGGTGGACTGGGTGGTTCCGAGGGGTTTTAATGGACGGAAAATTGTAATCAGAAGTTGCCTTTGCTTTTGCTCCTCTTATGGTAGATTGAGTTTGGCTTTTGTTGTCCCTTCCTTGGGTAATACGAGAAGTTATTGAAGGATCGAAAAAGGGTGCTAACATCTTTTCTTTAAGATGATGCCAGACAATGAGTTGATTTTGTTTTCGTTAAGGACACGAACAGTATTGGGTTTTACACAGGAGTCGGGCGTAACTTGGGGAAAACACCAATTATCGAGCGAGAATGGTCTTAGCCCAGTTTGTTGGAGGTTTGGGTGTGAGGAGGTGAGGAGGTGGTTTGGTCCTTGTGCGACAAAAGTGTGGCGAAGTTCTGAGAGGAAAGACTTTAGCTATTTCCAGTGTCAAGTTGCTCCGTTTTTGGTTAACCATTGCGAGGTAGGGGTATAAATTTAAGGCGGGGTCCTGGAGGGGTGTCATCGTGGAGTAGGTTTTCATAAGATACGTGACTTGTCCGCTGACGATGATGATGACAGATGAATCCAGAATCATAAGACGTGTGGCTCACATAAGACATTCGTCTCGACCGAACTTTGGTGGGACACTCTCCAGTTAACTTGGAATTTGAAAGGAAAAAGTCTTTAAGGGCATTGGTGTCCAGAACGCCAATCTTTTATCTGCGACTAAGGAGGCAACAACTTAAGATTGACTTTAAGGTCAGTGAAGTTACTCTTTGCATCATAAAGGATCGACAGGCTTCTGCTTATAGACATCGAATTTTAAAGAGATTGACTGTGGCTCCTATGTCTACCTCAGACACTGTCTTTCTGCATCCAAACCAACTCAACTCAAGAGGTGGATAGCCGACAGATTCATATAGAAAAAGGTCCTCCCAGGAGTAGAAACTCTTTAAAGATAAACTCCAGCAGAAGTGTTCCTTGCAGGACTACCTTTGATCAAAGTCAAGACTCTGTACCAAAACGCTTACCCTACACTAAGTCCAGGACTATAGGATCTAAAGCAGCTTCTTTGCTAAAATTAGCTCGTTATCGGGTACATGCACAGCAAGTGAAGGCCTTGACTCTTGACGTTGAGTGCCCTTTCAGTAACGAGACTCTTGGCAGATTTGACAGTAACTAGGTATACACTGAGGGAATTAGGGAAACCCTACGAAGGACGAATGCTCTCCCCAACTGCCTTGGATTCGTAGGCACACAATCCAAAGAATCTTCACAGAGAAGAGAGTCACAATTGTAGCTTGTGCAGACGACTTGGTTAGGTTACCATGAGAAGGATGGCGTAGCGACCACACTCGGAGCAGTTAAGGTGCATTGTGATACCACATGGATCTAGAAAGTTCTACTGAAACCATCCTTGCATCCAACGAGAGCTTTATATAAGGCACTGGAAGTTTTTGAGAAACTTGACACGTGCACGCCCCAGCCTAGTGACACCTTTTACGATTGCTTTGAGCATCCTTTTCTGTTTAATCAAATAGTTGGAGTATTTCAGATCCAGCTTGGGCCAGATTGGTCTGGAAATAGGCCACGTAATGTAGTCTGTCCATCGAAGATTGCTTCAATCAGTGGTGTAGAGCTTATGCAACAGAGTAACTGTAGCGAGAGGTATCCTAAAACCTCGTCATGTTACTCTTGTGGAAGTTTCTGTGCCTAAGTTCTGTGACTCTACAGAATGTGCCACAGAAGCTACCCGATCGAGAAAGGTTCTTACCAAGTATCCCTCACCTATGTCTGCAGTTAAGAACTGTGACCAGAGCTGGACAGACTCTTATAAAAATCCTTGACAAACCTGCTGAAATGTCACTTGGCTGTAAAGAAGCAGGGACATCCAGTCCTGCGACCACAGCTAGCCGAAGCAAGTGTCGATTAGATATATCCCATGATGACACATGAATCGGGGGAGCCTCTGGTCTGGAGGGTGTCTGAAATGGGTCGGGTCTAAGAGTCCGGAATAGTCGGGGAATGTGTAGCTAGGTAGAGAAGATACGTACAGCTCGTGTAATCCACTTTACTCTGCGACAGGTGAAGGGCAGAATGATAGTCAATCGTGGCATCTTGGAGTCCTAAACGCCACTCTTATGGTTCGAAACGTGATCTGTGTCAACGATGTGGCTTAGTGAATGGCTTATTGGTTAAGAGTAAGACTCTAGAGGTACATCCAGTGAAAACTAAGTTGCGTCCATGTGATCGCCACCAACAGAAGCTCTGGAAACAGTACTGTACCTCCCTCCATTTGCCATAATGCTGCGAAGGATCAGCAACTTAGAATGCACATCAAGACATTACAGACTGGCCTCTGATTTGAATGGTTTGTCCAAAAAATTCCTTACCGAAGGAAGGGTAGAATAGGATGACGCCAGGGTCTGTACCGAAGACAAAGCAGCTATCTACATCGATGGATCGAAAATGAACAGCGCTATGGAAGCTGGCGCCTACCACTAGTCTTGGGATACAAAGTGCTCCTTCAGACAGAAGATCGACTGCATCGTCTCTTAAGCCGTAAGGATTGCTATGGCATGACTAACGTCATAGTACAGAGGGACACCAAGATTACACAGGGAAATAGGCCTAGAGTCTCAGTGGAGCAAATGCTAGACACATCCACTTAATCCAGATCGTTGTGGCCGGTCTAGGATAAGAAGAGACCTTTTAATCTACTGAAGTTGAGCTTCAAGGCCATTTGTACATCTGTGGCATCCTTACCAAGCACGAGCACTGTGGTAACAAGGGAGTCTGGCTAGGTTTAGGGTGACTTAGGAATGCAGCCTCACTCGGAGCCGGGGTGGGATTTCTGCCAAAAAATGTTGAGGTTTGGTCATTCACAGAGGACGTGTGTTGTGTTTCCCTCTATCTCTGTGACGTCTCAGCCTCTACTGATTTATATTCTCCAAAAGGCTGCCATTGAGTTGTGGACTATGACGATACCTATGAGGAGGCTCAGCTGTGCGGTGGACCCGATGTACTCTCGAAACGCAGCGCTAAGTGAGTGGTGACGTTGCCTTGTCCATGTTGCGGAAGTCCAAAGTAATTCGTAAGGTGATGGGTGAAAGGGTTAAGGAAGGCAAAACTAAGTATATGCCGTCAACCAAAAACGACACACAACATCGGACAAAACGTCACTTTGCCCTCCCAAGGAGAGAACAGACAATTTTTGAGCCGAAAATCTGAGAAAAATTTGTCACGTATACGCCACCGAACCAGACGCATACCTCCAAGTTCCATCTTCTGAAGGTAGATTCGGTTTCTAGCTTGTCAGCCATTTCATTACCTTGAAAACCCTTGTGGCCCGGAATCCAGCAGAGAATAATGCTGGGCCTTGAGGGGAGTGATTTGAACTCCTTTTTCTTGGCTCCTAACCAGTTTTAAATGGCTGTCTAGCCAGGTGTCCATATGATTGCTGCTGTTGCTATTGCTGTTGCTGTTGCTGTTGCTGTTGCTGTTGCTGTTGCTGTTGCTGTTGCTGTTGCTGTTGCTGTTGCTGTTGCTGTTGCTGTTACTGTTGCTGTTGCTGTTGCTGTTGCTGTTGCTGTTGCTGTTGCTGTTGCTGTTGCTGTTGCTGTTGCTGTTGCTGTTGCTGTTGCTGTTCAGAGTGCATAAGTCGCAGCAGACCTCGGTGATACTGTCTAAGTTTTGCAGTGTGTCTGTCCTGCACTAACCCGTACGAGAAATGCAACTTTTGGCAGTCACTTCTCTCCTGAACAAGTCCAAAGATTCATCTGTCTATCAACCTGGGTTCCACAAAAATTTGGCCAGATTTGGCACAAGGAACTCCCTATAGTCCAAGCTGGCCACCACCTCTTTAGGTAGTCGGTTCGTCGGGCACGCATATACCAGTTACCAAGCGATTCTAAGATGCATTTCTGAATACCTACTGACTTTTGATTGAGACCTTTCCGCTGACCGAGGATTTAGCGATGCCTTGGTCATAATAGATGCATCCTTGCTCCATTTTTCCAATCCTCAAGCTGACATAGTCTGTTTTTCAGGATTCACAAGGCTCTCTTCAACCAACCTGACAGTTTGACGAACCCAACTCATTGCCCTTGCAGGACCTCTGCGGTACAAAACTGAGACAATAACTCACGCCCCCTGCGCCCAGCATCCAGGTCAGATCCTTGGTGGGAATCTATTTTTAAAAGTCCCTTCCTACGAGTGGTGTGCATTACACAAAGTCTCCACTTAATATCACGAAAAAGGAAATTTCCATACAATAACTCTTCCCTACCCGTACCGGGTGTCACAGTTCCTTTCATTTGACTTTCGGCTTTCAGCTCTCAGCTCTCGGCTTTCGGCTTTCGACTTTCGGCCACAACAACACTCTGGGGATGCCACTTGAAATTTGAAAAACCAAAACTTGGAAGCGAATAAATAAAAATGAAACGAAAAAGTCCTGAAAACCGTCGACTCTTGACTCCTTCCTGAGTGTGTGTCTATGGAATTTGCCAGAAATCCTCATAAAGAATTTTTTGTTACTTTTTTTTACCTAAAGGACCTCCTCACTCCGTCTCTCTGTCCTGTTATGGCATCGACAAATCGTTTCCATATCTTCAACAACACCACCAAGAGGAGGAGAAGGAAAAACAACAGAAACAAGGTCCTGGCCACCCTCTAGTGTGGAAAGTGCAGTAGCAAGCGTTTCTCGCTTACGACCAGTTGTGGTTTAGCGTGAAATTTATGGCCAATGCATACGACCGTGGTGCACATTTGAGCGCCCTTCGCTTCGCCAAACTACGCCACCAGTCGGGCCTTAATCGATTTCACATTTTGATAAGGACTCCCCTCCAGCCCTACACTCGTAGTGCGACCAGAAATTGCCACATAAATCAAAAAGTTTTTTAAAAAAAAAAAAAAAAAAGGATCCAACGGGCGGTGGCGGCCCTTTTACCGCACAGACTTTGAGGTTGGATAAGGCTTTTATTTTTGTTGCACCATCGTTTCGAGGGCAAACAACAACTCACCATCGTGCCGCCACCTCAGACACAGGGTTGCTCGTCCTTTTAGTCCGCTTTCCCCACCCGCCCGGGTGTTGTGCGGCAATGAACGACGATGATGAAGGACTATTTGAAGGTTTGCGGCGGCGTGGAATGGCGAGCGGGTGGTGAGCCAACAAAACTTAATAAAAATCCTCCAGCGGAGTGCAGTGGAGTGGAGTGGAGAGGAATGGAAAAAAAACAATAGGAATCTTCTACGCAGGTACCTACACCAGTAGGAGTTGCAGCCACCCCACCACGGAGAAGATACAAGCCGAACGGAGGTGCATCATCTATCGAGAGTTGCCAACCATAAAACTTTACACCCTCGAGGACGGAGAAGTGCTTAACACATTCGTCCATGTAATTGAGGTTATCAGTTTCGTTTCGTACTCCTTTTTTATGCTTTTTGTTGTTTATTCCTGGTTCGTCCCTTTTTCCTTTCGTGCGCTTCCCTGTCTGGGAAATGGATTCGCAACGAGTGCTCTGGTCGGCGGTTGTGTAGGTACTATGTGCGGTGGAGCAAGATTTATAGCCTCGAATGGGGATATCGATTGCAGTTGATCGTTTTCTTATATCTGCTGGGGAATTTTATTGTTTTTCTTGTTATCCTTTTTATTTGAATGAAGTTTTACTCGGTTTTAAGTTTTTCTCTTTTAGTTTTGCGGTTGGTCTTTGGGTTTTGGTTTCTTCGATTCGATTCGATTCGATTGGGTTTGGTTGGGTTCGAGGACTGTTTGCAACTGTGGCAGTTGTGAGAATTGTATCTCAGTAGGGTGTGAACTTTAAGAAACTCGGTGGTGTCCTTGTGGGAGGAAGGGAGTGAGTCCTTTCATGGACACAGATGTACATACAGTTCGTTGAAAGAACTGAAGTTTGAGCATCTCCGTTCAGAAATGTAGAGAGATCCTGTTGCAGGAATGAGGCTCGATAGGAGGCAAACCCAACCCGAAGCATACAGGGACGAACAGCGAAATGTAGGAGAAAAATCCCAGTCGATGCCCAACAACGTCACCTACAAGACACTGTCATGACGATGGATAGTGTATGCTTCTCCATCAATGTTCGGAAAGACTTCACCGAGACCGTTGATCTTAAGGATTTTTGTAATATAGTCCTTGAAAGGATTGAGTGAACTCATATGCCAACATCAGGGGGACAATCTTTCAATTGTCTCTGCAATTGCTTGGATGTCCCGAAGATACTTAATTGGACGAGCAAAGCATGAACAAACCGTGCTTTCCTGCTTCCCTGTCAATCAAGAAGGACACACTACATCGACGTATCGATAGGCCCACCACTCTCATGGTGCTTCTTGAGGCTGTCTAAAGCCATAATCCTTTCTCATCCCAACAAGGAACAGACAATTTGTTAACAAAAATTTTTTTGAAAAATTTGTTACGTATACGCCACCGAATCAGATGCACACCTCCAAGTTCCAACTTCAAGATCACGCAGAATGAAGCGTGGATCCCGCGTAGCTCTACGTAGTGGAAACGAATTGAGATTGCTTGTCTGAAAAGGGTAAACAGGACGTGTCAGGCTAACGAGACCCGTACAAAAGTCTGTAGAGATGAAGAAAAAAACCTGGTAATAGACTCATAGACGGTGCTGATGATATGGAAAAACTTCTTCAGCTTCTCAGCTTGAATGAGCAACCAAAACTTTCGTCCACCTGACCAAAACCGAAGAGAGGATAGGAATATCCCAGGTACACCTAAAACTCTTCGTCAACACTCTGATCAGGCTCTGTCAGCGCAGTTTCAGGGCAGGAAAGACCAGGATCGACCAAATTTTCACACTTCGACCGATCCTGGCAAAAAAACCCAAGAATTCCAAACCGATACCAACAACCTTTTCACTGATTTCAAGGCATCAAGGCATAGGACAGCATCTGTGGAAACAAGCTGTACAGAGCCATGTCTAACCTTGTCAAACTCGAGAACGCTCACTGCTCCATCGAGGTCGGGAACGAACTCACCGAGTCCTTTGATATCGAAAAATACTTAGACAAGGAGAAGCGCTGTCCTGCGATTTGAAAGTATTTGAAAGGATTGTACAGAGCGCACAGGCCAACATCAGAGGGACAGTCTTTCAAAGGTCCATGCCAGTCCTTGGATGTGCCAGTTGGACAAAAAAAAGCGTGATGTTGGTAGTGCTTTTGGGAGTATTGCAACGGAAGCAGTTATAATGGGTTAAAGGGTTAAGGAAGGCAAAGCTAAGTATATGCCTTCAACCAAGAAGGACACACAATAACGGATAGAACGTCACTCTGTCCTCCCTAGGAGGGAACAGACAATTTTTGAAAAATTTGTTACGTATACGCCACCGAAGCAGACGCATACCTTCAAGTTCCACCTTCTGACGATCTATTTCAAGGTAGAGATTCGGTTTCTGTGGATCTCAAGCACAATCAAGCCTCGCTCTACGTAGTTGAAGCAGATTAAGATGACTTGGGCATAGGCCCAACTCAAGGAAGAAGATACCAGCCGGCGGCGTTGTATGTCCTAAATTAGAATATTTGTGCATCAATCCTTCAAAGAATCTGTTTTGGTTCTTTCATGACAAACGCTCTAAGTCACACTGGCCTCGTTGTTGATCTGGGATCAACTTCTGGCCATGACGCCTGAGAAACGCTTGAGATCAAACGAACACTAGCTCTTGGCAATCGTTGCTTCTTTGGGTTAAGAAGACAATTGTGTAGCAAAGCCCTCTTCCTGGAAGAACTAAGTGGATCCTGTATAAAACCCTGATCATCCCAGTCCTGCACTACGGCACAGAGGCATGGACTTTGTCAAGAATGGATGAGGTCCCCCTTGGTTGTACCTAGCTGTACGAGCTATACGAGTTGTATAGTGTCCTCGACTTAGTCCGAAGTGTTCCAATACAACGACTAAGATGGTTGGGTCATGTAGAACGAAAGGACAACTATGGTCCAGCCCGGAGAGTCTTCGAATCCACCCCGGAGATACGGCGCAGTAGAGAAAGACTTCGCCTATGCTGGCACTATTAAAGGGAAACGAACTGGCTAAGGATCTGTCGGGTTGATGAGAATTATTGGTTGAAGCCCAGGTCCAGCCCAGACTCTAAAGACTACAACGTCCTTCCTGTGAAAGGTGCTTCTAAAATAGTTAGATTTGTATGCAACAGAACTGATTGGGGATTACCAAGTCTGGATGGGATTTCTTCAAAAACCAATCTACTGCCGTTCCATGTCAAATCTCCTCAAAGATGAAAAAAACAAGGACTTGTGCTACAAGCCTTCGATTGGGTTGTAGTCGCTTTAGAGTGGCCTTACCCTGTTCTTTCGTTTTGATGTCCTACAACTCCTGCAGAGGTATGTCCTTCGTTACACAGATTATCGACGAAGGTGCGATATTTTTGATAAATTTTTGGGAATTCCAATACCTCTCGTGCGAGGGTCACAGATCCCTCAAAGCGGCTGTGGAGGTCGAAATCGATTTGCGGTTAGGAAGAGGTTTTGAATGACCATTGAGTACTGTTGTCACTGTAGGACAGTAATTACCGAAGATTACTCCTCGTCTCGTAGACGTTCTCGGTTGCTGTTCCACACTGTCACGCTTACCATTCCCGTTCACCGTCAGAATAAGCCCGAAAACTTCTGAGAGATAAGATCGTTTTGGAATTTGTATGTTCGAGTGTTAGAGTCTTATACTACAAAGTCTTGGTCGATATAGAGCTGGTATTCAACACCCTTAACCCTGATACTGTTCTTAGTTGACATTCCTATAGAGCCCACTTCTTGTCCAAGCCATGATCCCGCTTTAGCCTCATTTTTTTCAAAGAATAGTATCCCGATGGGTTCTCTAGATGAAAGAACGACGCTTTAGACACATTAGCGTATCCTCCTTTCTTTTAAAGACCTTGGAATGTGCCTTAGTATATATCCTAGTCTACCCTCTTAGAAATTGAAGGCACTTTCAGTAACGTCACCACTGAGTCGATTCATGAAGATCTTCTGGGTTCAACTGGAAGCAATTGGATTCTGAGTAACGATAGTTCCACCATATCTGTCGTAAGAGGAACTCCTCATACCCACTCCTCTTTTTGGCTCATAGCAAGCAACAAAGTCCTGTGTCAAGTATCGAGATACTGGTATCAGTGAAATTGTCGAAAGTGGTTTGGACGGCTCTAGGTGGAACCGGTGCCCTGCGTCAGCTTTAAATACAATTTTGGACCTTTTACCTCTCAACCTTCATAGTCTGTCCTGAGCATCATGCAGTGCGGTCATGTTAAGAGAAACAGGATGCTGGTGCACCAAAGCTTATGGCCACAGCAGCATCCTGTATCTGTTACCACGGGATTTGGTAGCCAATCCAACCGACTTCGGAACCACTACTTTCACCTGGGGCTCGAAAATGGACTGTCGGGTAGAAGCGGGATCTTCTCTATGGAATAGAAACTGCAAAGGCATTGCTACAGATTTGCAGAGTGGTACAGGCCATCAGGGCCTTTGAGACCAGAATGGGGTTTAGCTCTAGGCAGGGCCAGCGCACTCTACGTACATCCTTCGTATACATTTCGACTGTTTTGGTCCTGAAATAGCTCCTGACACAACGGCTACTATCTACCTACTTAGTTCCTTAAGGTTGAGCTGTCAACTAGTCCGTGTGGTGGGTGTTCCAAAACATGGGTCAGGATATATAAGTGCCAATCGCATCTACTAGCCAGATAGACGTTTCATACTTTCGAAGCATTCCTGAGTACTAAACCCCCGAGGAGTTGATTTTGCTTAGAGTTAACCTGTAGACCAGTGTCCCCTTCGTTGTCGCCTAATCCTTTGCAATCAAATCATCGATTTGACCGTCCATTTAACCAAGTTTATATCACCCAAGCACACAGCAAGAAACATAATCGCTTTGTGTAGTACATCAGGAAACAATTTTAAAGCCATCAAAACTTTTCCAACAACCAGCCCGAGACATCTGTCCGCACAACTGCCACTGCCACCTCAAGGAATACGAATCAAATTAAATGGCTGCGACGGTGACGACGACTGTGGCCCAATATTGAAACATATCACCATCGTTTCCACCAAGAAGCAACACCCGCCTAATAGTACCTTCCAGCACCGAGGACGCAAGCACATCCTTACAACCAAAACAACAGGAAAAACAACCGAAAAAAAAAACAATAACGCGTATAACTTTTATTACAACCCAACAGATGTCACTTCAAAGAGCGAACTCAAGAGGGTGAAATACTGCTCGTCGTCCTGTCCTGTCACAAGGACGAATCTATGTATCTCAAACGAAAAAGTTTCGTTATTAAATTTCATAAAAATAAGGACGAAAAAAACAACCAGTCAGCCAGCCAACAGTAACCGCCAATGAAAAAGTTGTCTAACTGCTCTTTTGAAGTTTTTCCTCCTCTCCTGAGTTCCTGGCCGCGCCATCCTTACACAAATTGCTGCCATAGTAGCTATCGAGTGATTTTCACTCTCGAACAGTTAACGACAATCACATCGTTAGAGAGTATAATTCCTTTTCCCCCCAAACTTCCCACACACATACACACATACATACACAATCACTGGTCCTAATCGATGCGGGAGTCCTTCTGTGTCCTTGTTGTGCCTTCTGCCACCACTACTCCGCAGATAATTGCAGTACTCTCTCTCGAATTGCTGGGAAAACTACACTCTCGAAACGATAGTGTTGACACTTTTTTGTTTTTTACACATTTTTATCCGCGAATATGTTAACTGAAGAAACTTTGGTTTGGTTTTCTTGTCCCTTTCGACTCGTAACCCCGAGGATAACTCTGCACTTTTATCGTGTTTTGTTTGGTTAACGAATATCTAAAGTTTTTCGGGATTTTACAAGACTGTTGTCGTAAGCCCGAAAGTTTCCTGTTTATCCTTGCTGTTGTAGCTATTGTTTCATGGGCGCGCAGTGTATTCGGGCCAAGACAATGCGCCGGTGGAAGCCATTACGGGTAACAATTAAAATCGTAAAATATTTATGTAGCTCCGCCAAGATGGTACGACTTACAACCGTAAGGAGTAGGTAATGCTGTTTGACGCGAATAGTTTTTAAGTAATTTTCAGGATTCGCTTTTATCTCGGAATGGGTTTTGTTTATGCAGAATAATTGTTCGGAGGGTCCTTATCGCGTCTGGGAGTCAGTAAATTGCTTCTGTTTGTATGGGCGGGAGTTGGGTGTGCGAAACGATGGGAGGTTCCATTCGAATTGACGGCTTTCTACTTTTCTTTACTTGGCGTCGAGTTGGTGGTACAGTGTGACCACAACAGTGGATGTCGCAGGACTAGGTCTACTTTCCTTTCATTTGGTGCGTTTCCATATGTTTTTGGCTGTTCTTTCGTCTGATATAACGTTTTGGGATATAACAAGCCGATTATAACGACTTTATATGCTCGGTATCTGCACTGTCGTTATAAGCAACATCTACTGTAGCTACTTTGAAAGAAATGTTCAAAACTCGTTTAAGTAGATTCGATAGAATAGAGTGAACCTCCTGTCTCTGAGAGAAAGCCATATGTCACTTCTCTCACATGTAGTTGAGGTCAAAAAAGTGGCAGCACATGCACATGGTTTAGGCGATATTTTGACTTCCGTCGAAGGTACAAACTCAGTGGTTTGGAATGGAATATAGTATCTACCACGGATCTGTCTAGAAATAGTCCATCCTTTCGCACAATTTTGGCAGTATTTCACGAATAACACCCTGATTTGGTCTATTAGTGCATGAACCGTCAATAAAGTCTTGACATAGACTTCGTCCTTAACATTCGTCCCCATAGGACTCAGAGGTCTGATGGCGTCAGATTGGACCATCTTCCAGGACGTCCAGGCTGATTTGTCCTATATCCGCGTTCGTTCAAATATGACATGAGACTCTGTCAAAACACCTCAAGCAATTCATCGATGAAGCCGAGGATGACACACTTGCTCAAGTCTGACTTCTGAGTCCAGAAACTCGGTATACACTTTCTAGTCGTCCACCGCATCGATGGGTATTCTGTTGAAATCGAAGAACGCTCTGTTCGACTATCAAGGGAACAGAATCTTTGTCAGAGAATGGTTGCCCCAACAGGCTTTGTTGGGGTATCCTAGAGTAAAGCCATTTAGCTGACGGCATTAGAAGTGCCATCGAAACGATTCACTACCGCACTTCCAAGCTAGCCATGCCAATACTCTCTGAACAGGAAGTGAATGGTAAACGCCTTGGGAATCGAAATTGCATCATTTATTTGCCCAATAATGGCCTAAACTGCCAAAGCTTTCTTAAGTCAAATCTACCATCATTTTCATAAAAAACCCCAAGAACTGCACCAAGGTAGGTAGGTAGGTAAGTAGCCCCATGTGACCCACACTCGAATTGCCAATGGTTCCATTGTAAGTCCTTGTCGTGGATTACCTTAAATCGAACCCACGTCTTTGAGGTGGTCGCCCAGGGTCGTTTCTCTAGTTCTACAGAGACTTGGAAGATGTCCTATCTTCTGCATCCGTGTCGCCACAGCACCGGCAGAGGTAGGTTACCAGTGTCTAGTCGTGTTGTTCTTCGGTTCGGTGACAGGAGGCTCTGGCCAGTAATAGCTGCTATGGGAAGCGATAGGTTGGGTCTGTTAAGAGGCAGGATTTGCCTGGTTTTAGCGTCGTCATGTTTTGCTCAGGGTCTTTTGGAGATTCAACATGATGAGGGAGTGATCCATCTCTCATAAGCTACTATCGCTAAGGCTTGCTCTATATTGGATATTGAAAGAGCTAGGGGCGGTAGGACAGATGTAACGACCATTGTCGGGTCCTATCCGGAGCCCTTTCTTACTAAATTGTCCATCTGTGCCCCAAGACAGGTGAGATTTATATCAGCCTGACTACCGATGTACATGTATCTCGGATCACCTTTCTTGAGAACAGTTTGTAGGATAGCTCTTGTGCTGCCTCAGCTACTGGTAGTACTTCCTCTTGAAACACACTCTCTTGACTTGGAAGTCCAAGTGAGCCAACAGTTTCGGGTTCAGTTGAGTAAAAACTCCACCAAACTGTTGTCCTGTTTCTACTCGGTTCTCGGAGCTGCAGGTCCTACAGTATCCTTCCAAATGGAGTGGAAGCTTTTTCATGGTTTTGGTCACTCGATTTCAGTATCCAATCTGCGAAAGAAGGGCATTGTAAGGGGTCTACTGGGTTCCTAGCTTGACTTTATAAACACGTAGACCGAGTCTTTGTACAAAATGCGGTGGAGGGTGTAATTCCTGTAATCGTCGCGAAATGGGCAAATTTTTAGCTGACCTTGGATGAGTACGACTTGGAGTCCTTACATCTCTAAGCTGGAGAGGCATGCTTGCCTAGTAGTCAGTTCTAATGTTATGGACCCATCCGCGGAGATTCGACTACAGTCCAGTCCAGGCTCAGCCTCTGGCTGAATGTAGTCTTAAAAGCAACTGAAGTCGATGGTAAGTTGGCATAGGAGCCGAGGTTCCGGTATTGCTGCACCAGGATACCAAAAGCCAAGACAGAACATTAATTGGACTTAGAGTTGACCTTACGACGTCGCTTCATATCCGACATGGATCCTGACAACATTTCCTGCAATGGCCTCTATGCCTTCCTGGTGTTTGCTATACCATTGGCCATGATTTCATTAGGAATTCCGAGCCTTACAACCCCATCGTACATAATGTTCCACAAGTTGGAACTCCACCAGGTGGTACTCCGTCGGAATCGTAGAACAGAAACCCTTTCTCGAACTAGCTTAGCATTATTTCTGTTGAAGACCATGGCACCATCCTTGAGCTAAGCGAGTGAACTATAAGTCCACAGTTTGACGTCCAATGCACTCCATCTTCTTCTTCTTCTGAACTGAATAGCTTCTTCCAAGATTGTAGTCACCCTCCACTCCACATAGCATCTACGACCCCTTCTCAATCTTTTAGAGTCCTCCGGCTTCATCAACTGCCACCTCCAGTCGGCTGCATATGATCCGCTGCAGTACTTTACCCATTGTATCCACTGGGTATATGGGACAGTATGACGAGGACTCATCTGGACCTTTGCTTGTTCCATTGGTCTGGGAAAACTCCTTCAGTTAGCCTTAGCACGCACCTAGGGAGATTTCTGTAGAAGAAACCATGTCATCTCCTGTGCATATGTCTTGACCTACCGGCTTTGAGTAGGACAATGGGATGAGTTCATCGAACCTTGTGACCCAAACAGGAAGTTCCGTATATGTCTGTCTGATGTTGGAAATTCGGGTTTTAGGTAGTACTGTCACGATGGACCTTCTGTTGGTCTGAATGCGTCCCTGCTGAGCCAATCCAACCCAACCTATTGCAGGATTCGATGTACTCATCAAGGATTTCTTGGTATTAAGTTCAGTCGGTCTGGTTCCACTCAGAAACCATGCCAACGTCTTCGATTTTAGTGATCTTTCGGGGTCTGGTGTGTATTCCCCATGACTCCATTGGTTTTACTGCATCCTTTTGGTCAATGCTATCCCTATATCCAGGTCTAAAGTGAACTCCAACACTGAGGCAGGTTTTCGAAAAGAGTTGACAGCGGATGAGCTGCTCTCATGACCCCGAAATGGGTTACTGACTGCTGAAAACCCGTCCCCGTGTCCTTGAGGTATACAATGGAACTATTCCAGGGTTGTGTGTTGGGGCATCTCTCTCACCGAAAGGCTTGGACAAGGACTTGATTTACTAACGTCCAACTGCGTTTTCCATGCTCTCTGGTCCAACCTAGCCCAAATCCGTGCTACGTTTCCCAATTTTCAGTTCAGTGCCAGGACCAAATCCACCTCTAATGACTCAAAAAAAAAAAAAAAAACTTTGTATCACTCAATCCCGGCCGAGCTGTGTGTCATGAATTTTCCCGGGGAGAGACGTTTTGTGAAAAGTTTTGCCTCGATTTCGACAGACAGTTCCACTTGAAAAGTACTCTGATTGACAGGCACTTGTGATGTGACACGCCTACATATGGTCTCATTCGGGTATCCTGCCGAGGGTTGCCATAGATTCCCGAGATGACAAATACTTTGTTCCGAGATAACGACTCCTTCCTTCCAACTGTGATGAAGGAGATTCCTTTTTTTTTTTTTTTTCATTTCCTTTTCCAAACTAAATATGCCTGCATCCTACCACCCGGGTGGCCACGCCCCCTGCGCCCCCTCCCTGCTGGCAAAGACAAACTTGGAAAAAAAAGAAATGTGTATTACACTGCTTGACATTCCGAGCAAGGACTTAGTTTCTACTTATTTTGCCTGTGCCTCCTCCATTCGGTATGAGTCCTTCCTCGTCCTTCATCTATCTTTCGTTACATGTGTGTGTGTGTGTGTGTGTGTTTTATTGAAGAAAAGCCAAATTTAATTGATAATTTCCTTTCACTTTGTTCTTCCTTTGGCTTGGCGTGTAGCTCTCATCATATTATGCTTTTTTTTTTTTTTCTTTGCTGTTGGTTCGTTGTTATCCTTCGACTTGAGTTGAGGACTTGTGCTCGTTGTACTCGCTGTAGTCCTGTTGTTTTCTGTTTTCTGGGTCTCATCCTGTTTATTTGATGCGAGAGAGGTTAATTTCTCATAATAATGTCGGTCACGTATGTCAAATAAGGTAAAAAGTTTGTTCTTGGGAAGTCCTGTTCGTGTTTCTATTCCTGCTGCTGCTCCTGCTGCTGGAGATATAAAAATGTTCTGTTGGCATATGGTTGCTCAGTTTTTCTTCTATTTTTTTCGGGTTTTTTTCTGCTTTTTTTTTATACATTTTGGGGATGTAGTGTGCTTTATAGGATTCCAAGGAAATTTTCAAGTTTTTTTTCTGCTTCCTCCTGCTTCTTGTGTGTATCCTGGGTATGCGTGCGGAGAGGTTTATTAATATTCCCAACGTGGCCGTCGTGGTGGGGAAGTTCATTTCCAAAAAAAAAAAGGGAGAGGCAGGACGAATTCGAAAAGTGATAATTTTTTTGTGCCTGTACAGTTATTTACATGAATATAGGATTATTATTAGCACATATAGGCAGGAACAGGATACCCACGATGAATACCATATGACGACGGACGGGACTCAACAAATGATTGAAGAATTTTTTTTCTTCGTCCTTTTTGTGACGATTTTCGAGAGAATTGTCGAACACGAAATGGGTTTCACGTAGGCGCTGCAGCATACCACTCGGAGGAAGCAACAATTTTGGACGAAAATTTAAAGTGTCTGCAGAGGGATGCGTAGAGTTCCTTTGTATTTGCTGAGTGACTTAGGCATTGCTTTGTTGCTGGATTTGAGTAGGGCTATGCTGGTGGGTTGTCCTCTTCGCAAAGATCGGGATAAGTAGAAACCACCTCTGGGGAATCTCTGTGTTTTTAGGAAGAAAAAAAGGATACTAGTGGGATGCCTACAAACTATCTCTCTTCCTGGGCTTCTTGTCGTCTTTTCGTGAAAACATAGAAGAGTCCTTCGAAGCCTCCAAGCTACGAAAATTTCTCTCAAGAAATCCTCTCCACCCACTCACCTAATGAAGCCAGACCACCTCTTGTAAGGAGTTCACGGAAAGTCTATCAGATACGCATGTTCCCGGTAGCTTCTTGGTTGCTGAGCTTCAATTCGAAATCGCCTTCTCTCGATCATGAGCTGGAAGATCTTTCAGGGTTTCTCGTATGACAGCGTGTTTCTAAGCCATACAAGTCCCTACGGTCGGAGGGTATTATTCCTGCTGAGCTTCCGCATCAGAGGACCAGGTAACTCGTGTCTGCTAGGCTTAGTCTGATCTACATTCCCAACCTATAGGACCATAGGACCTCCTACTTATCAGAGTGTCGTTGATTGGTATCCACCTACACCGAGTACCATGGACACATCACTGAGCATTAGAGGCTTCCTCATTGTCGCGTTTCTGGACATTGAAGGGACATAGATCCACTTACAGGGTTGAAAGTCGATTCCTTGCTTGGGGTTTTGATCAATCGCTCGCTCAGAGCCAGGTTTACCAATATGCAGATTGAGGCACCAGAACAGGATAACTCCTAGGATTGTGTCTTGCACCTTCTTCTGTTGGCTGCTATTGGGCATCAATAGAACTGACATCCTCAGGGGAATCCTTTAATGTGATTTCCTATGGTTTACTACTTACCTAGATGGTCCTTCAGCTGGAAAGTCAATCTGTTTGAATGGGTACTACTGTATGATGGCCAGGAAAGTTTTACTTAGAAATTCTTGGCAAGCAATTGACTCCTAAAGTGGTTTTCCGACTTAAAGCCTTCTAGCAGTGGTCTAGCTGCACGTCTCGATCGTTGTTCTATTGTATATTAACCTCGAAGGCATCGATAACACCCTGGTGATCCTATTGTTCAACAGAGCAGTTCAACATTCACCTATGCTGGCCTCCATTGCAAGGCCAGACATGGTGCGACTCCTTGAATCCTACCGAAATGACGGATCCTGGACTTGCCCTTCGATACTTCGAGACTCTTGCTAAAGCTAGACGGTCTCGGCAAATCCAACTGAAGACTGGAATATTTCCCAACTTGGAACATTCCAAGACAGATCTGGACTAGGCTTCATCTGAGATATAGTACCGAGTTGAGGAGTTATCGTCTGATAGCCCAAGATGCCAGAAGGTTGAGATTTTTTTACACGACTTCTGGAAGGATATGGAGGAGGAAGAAATCAGCTCTGTTCCCAAGAAATACTACTCCATCTAGGAGCTCCATTCTATGTGAACCTAGGCGAACTCAGGCTCTATGGGTTGACAGGGAACCTTTACTGGTCCTAAACTTAGACTCGATGCTTAAGCTGATGCTGATGCTGGTGTTATCCCAATGATGAGCTGTTAGTACGTCGCCCGAAGAATTGGAGTCTTTCCAGAGACTTTACAGAAAAGCCTTCCTCCTTCATTGGTCCCAAGGATGTTGCTCACAATTTTCTAGACCAAGTCATTCTGAATCTCATTTTCTTTGAAGAGGAAGTGCGATGTGATGTATCTTCTTCGGAAGTCCTTTGGAAAAGGAAAGAGAAATGCTTTCCCTCATAACCTCATATAGCTTCTGATGAACGCCGAGGTTTAAGGTGACCAAATCGTTAAGTAAGCCATCTCATCTTCTCATCTCATCGGTCCGCTTTCGTTTCCCCCAACTCACTCCCATGGCTTGCTTGACTTAAGTGAATCTCTCTCTATTATTGGCTATGCAGCTTCCATTCCATGGCTTGTGGCTTGACCATTCTATGGTCCTATCAGAAGCTTTTTGAGATTCTACTTGACTTGACAATTCCAAGGCTGAAAGTCAAACACTGGACACTATCAGTCAGACAGCAGTCAATGGGTTCTGACTCAAAACTTTGGTTTTGCTAGTCCTGTTGTCTCCATCGAGTCATCATGTCAGCTCTGATACTTCCTAAGTTGGAAGGAGCTTCTGTGAGGCTTATCGGTTTTACCTTGCTTTTCCAACTGTAAGGCATTTGATCTAGATCCAAAATTCAGTGTCAGAGGGATGTATGATGAACATCACTGATTGTAATTGAAACAATAGCGGTCATAGTATCCATCCTTGCGGGACCCCAACTTGGTTTTCAAAATCAATAGACGCCTTCAGTCCCGGTTTGAAAATTTCGATGTAGATCGGTTACGGACGTCTGTGCCTTTCAATCGCGCATCTTGTCCCATAAAACTATGATCACGGCCCAAGGCTATGCCCATCAGGTAGGTTCCAGAGGGAACGCTCAGCTATGTCGTGAATCTATAAAGGCAAACTCCCAAGACCTGGCCTACTTCTAGATTGAATCAATCTTTTTGTTGGTTGGTTGGCTTAGACCGCCTCTCGGTGAGGATGCACTTAGCCCAGAGTAGGTTCATTGTACTACCGATGTGTGGTTCTGGGAACCAACTGGTCCTTTGCATGAAAAAGCTAAACTTAGTCATGTAGGCGGTTTAGACCATTGAATAGGTGTTCACCCAGTCCAGCTTCCCCTAGTCCAGGCAAGTCCAGGACATGGACATAGGAGTTGAGTTTGTCCACACAGCCTCTGCAGAAGTTATGTAAGGATTACCCAGTCTTCTATAGGATGTCTTCCTATAGCACAGTGATCAGCAATGGTGTCAACCAACTTGGAGAGGGTTTCTCTCTTGTGGTTAGGGTCCGTCAGAGCAGTCTAACAGTGTTGCATGCTATCGATGACTGATCTCTCTTGCATCTCTCGGCATTGAAAAGGTATTCAGCATTAGATGCTGGCGCCTCGTTCTCGGTGACATTTGTACTATCTAAACCAGAGGAGCCTCTTCAGTACCTCCCTGATGAGTTGGTACCCAGCAAAGGGTGAGGTCCTACTGTCCAACTATCTCGTTGAGAGGAGTCACTCTTGTACCAAACTCACTCAGAATTTCCATCTCATCCGCATTACAGAAAAAGGACATTCGTCGCCAAGTGCATATCCTTGATCAATTGCTACAAAATTTTCTAAGGCATCTCCTTAAGTTGTAAGACAACCCCTGGAAGAGGAACAGTCTTCCAAGTCACGTTGAGTTTCTCCCTTTTTTTCGAATCAACTTTAAGTACCCGTGCCCTCGTTGCGAAGCACCTTTAATTCAGCCACCCAGCCACCCAGCCACTCCCCCTCCATTGCGATTGCAATTTATTTGGAAAAACAGAAAACCCTGGCAACCACTAATTCGCTTTGAACCACAAAGTACGGCATAAACTGAATGGCATCCTCACCTCTCCTGCAATCACGGCAAAGTGCAGGAATTCCCATTCAAGGCACGCAATGACAACATAAAACAACAAAAAAAAAAACTCCCAAGAAGGCGCAGCACAAAACCCCAAGCAATCCTCTCCTTGTGCGCCCCACACACACAGACAAAACGATTCAAGTGAAAAGGTTCATTCACCGTTCAACACTCCGACATAAATCGACGACTTTCTTTATGTCCTTTGCAGTAATTTTCATTGAATAGAGCAGCGCATCGTGCGCCCCTTCCCCATTTCAGCAGACAATGGCAAATACAGAGCTGGGAACTTCGTCCTGGAGCCGGATGGAGCTGGATGGAGCTGGTGCGCTGCAAGACCCACCACATAAATCAATGAATTATTAATTCGAGTTGAATGCAGTGCACCTCGGGCGCACGGCAGGAGCAGGGACTCGGCAAGGACTTATTTCACTATTAGTGTTTTAATTCCATCAAAATTCCATGAAATGATGTCGGCACTTGGCTGTGTACTGGCGTGGATGTGTGAAATTAAATACTACGACAAGGATGTGCAAAACAATGCCGACTCTCGCCGAATTCCTGAGTTGAATTCGAAAGAGCGGCAGCTGGTTTCTTTTAAAATTCACGTCCTGTACAAGACGTCTGGCTGGCTGGTCTGCAAGGATCTCGATGAACGCGATTTGAGTTTATTGAGTTATGTCCTCGCCTTCGACTTGCAGGATAAACAAACTGTAGCTCGAGCCAATTTATAACGCGCGGCGGTACAAAGGTGGTGTGGTGAGAGGAGGCTACACGTTTCATGCTTCCTTCGCTCACAGCGAATACCAATATCGAATCCGGGGGCTAAGCGAGGAAGTGCTAAGATTTTCCACACCATTGCAGGAGCCATTTACTTATTATCACCTCTGTAGCCGGTGGTACCTGCAGGATATAGTTAATAAAAGGTGTTCGCCAAACGGGGGTTCTACAAGTTTGAACTTTGTTTGGAAGTTTTCACTAAAAACTCTTACCTCGCACCTTGCGCAGCACTCCTGGCGACCGTAATTACATCGTCATTTAGTGTGTGTATGTGTGTGTGTGTGTTGGAGTTGGAGGAAGCAACAGCAGGTCCTTATGAATGATGCTGCTTTGGCTGTAGTCGTAGCTTATATTTGGTGCTAATTGAGTTGTCGTTACCGGATGTACGCGAGGACAAAGGTTATAAACACTACCGCCATCGTTGTCGAGATGGTGTACCGAGCGCAATATGTCCTTTGACAAAATATTAATTGATATTTAGTTCTTAATTAGCTGCTTGGCAGAGGTAGGTGTTTGTCTTCCGTTTTGGGTTAGGGACATGCAAAGGATATTGAAAAAGTGTGTTCGTATGAAGGCATTGGCAGTTGGGTCCTTGTGGAGCTATTGTGAGGGTTAATAGGGAGTCGTTGGTGATTATGGTTTGCAATCATCGCGATGTCCTTAGGAGTCTATGAGGGATTTCCGAAAGCAAGGTCTTCCTAGTGCTCTTACATAGGCTATGGGAGTTCCCATGATCATCTTCACTACTTTAGAAGGTTGTAGCCTTTGAGGCTACCTATCCACATTACCCGTCATATCGAAGAAGTTAGTTGGTTCTGGCTTTGTCATGTCTTGACCAGACCTTCTCACCCCATTCCCTCTCATTAGACTCTCATGCTCCTTGCGGTTATTGCTGATCCTTTTCTTGAAAGTTTGTCAGGTGTCCTACTTCTGGTTATATTCTAGCGACCAGGGATCCCGTATAGCGTCGTCATATCACCTGCCTCTGTCACTGCTAGGACTTCCAATTGGAAGAGAGGACTGAACTATGAAAGCTTGATAGAGATAGATACGCGCTTGTCTTTTGTTTCCACTTTTCACATGGAAAAGCACAGAACGGACAAAAGGAGAACGGATTTTTAAAAGCGAGCTTTGGTGGTTGATTAGCTAATCCTCAAGGCACTGCTGATGGCAGACTCATCCACGTACAGGTCCAGGAGTATGTTGAGTCAGTCCTGCAGCGGTGCTGTTGAAGCCATTCTCATTGGATTGGTTGTGCTTATGCCCGCTTGACTATGTCTCGTTAATCTAGGGACTAAGAATCAAGTCACATTTTTGGATTTCTCAAGAATCTTCCAGGGCTTCAAGCCCTCATGTTCATCCTTGCAGTGCTTGAAGGTTATCTGAACTTTTTGCCTCCCAGTGACAGTTAGGAGCCGTCTTCTTCTTTGACAGATGTGTCATCAGATCCTTGTCGCATTTTTCCCCGAAATTCTTGGAACTATCCCTCGAATATCCCTCGAACAGGCAGAGGTTGTGAGTACTAGTTGACTACTGGCTAAGTTCGAACAAAGGTTGATCCATCAGCTGTGTCACGAAGGTCTGAACTATACAGTCTCTACATCTTCCAGGATACCCGTCTTCTTCCAGTAGTTCCAAAAGCTACAACGTTGCCTTGATAGAGGTTCAGCGAACCACTTTGGCTTCACCTTATCTATCCGAGTTCAGACGTGGCCTATGTCTTGGTACAGGATTTTAGCCTTTCCCCGCACAGTTTGGGATATTCATGTCCTGTCATCCAAACTAATGTCAATTCGTCTTACATTGTACCTACCACTTGAATCTGTTTTAAGTAATTTAGAGCGTGGATCAGGGCGAAAGTCTTGCCTTTACTCAATCCATACTCATAGATTGATCCCTATTCCCATGAGATCTAGAAGCAGAGTAGGTTTACAGAAGCAGCTGCAAAGCTCCAAGTGTAACCCATTTGTTGGGCACTGAGCCATCGCCCTTCTCAGTGCCACATGTACATAAAAAGAGAAGAAACTCTTTTGACATACTGAAGGTCTTGAGAAGTACTTACATGACAGTTATACTCTCTCATGTTTGTCAGATGTTCGCAAGAGTTTGGGCCATAAATTGTTAAAAAAAACTGATACTGCCTCGAAAAATATTTCTTTTATTTCCTCTGATGTTTTGAAAGGTATGGACTTGGATGTCCAGGATCTACTTTGTAAACCCCAACACTGCGTGGTGAATAAGCTTCTCAAACTATAGTCAAACAGCCATCGAAGCCTACAAATCAAAAGTAGTGAAGGCCTCTAGCGGGCATTGAAGTTAAAAGGGTTCACGACAGTGCGAACTGTTGTTTATAATAGACGAGCTTTTCAAAGAAAGTCCTCCAAGATGTTGGAAGATAGATCAGTAGTTTCTGTCCTTGAATTGCTGGAAACTAGGACCTAGCTCAGGTTGTAATCTCTTGTAATCATTCTGCTGGTAGAACTGAACGTAGTCTTGGGAAATTCAAGACAAGCAACATCCTTTTCATATCTTCTACCACTGGTAACAGTTCTGTACCACGCATCGTAAGATTGAGTGCAGGATCTATATTTCCTGCGGATTTTTCAAAGCCGAATCAAACGACTTAGATTAGAGGTCTAGAGAGTCGGCGCAAGCTAATCTGAAGTTCACATTGAAGTCGATAGAGTTCAACGTCACTCAGTGCGGTCCATATCGCCTTTGGTATACTTGTGATTCCTTTCCACGGTTTGCCAGTGAAGAGTGTCACCATTTGGCAAGGAAGGTGTTACTTCAAGTCTCTATTTCCATTCAAGGTTGGATCCCTTCTATCTTTCCTTGTTCACGACATCTAGTGTCCTTTTACATTCAGCTATCTTGTAACAGGGCTGCTTTCTAAGAGAGTTTTCCATTGCAAGAGGCCTGGTAGTCCTCTTACCATACATCACCATCTTGTGATACCAATGTTAAGGTAAACGAGTAACTAGCCTTCATGGTTAGAAGGGTGCCAGTTTGGTGTGAATCTATGCCTTCATTCAATAAGCCTTTCAGGTCAGGAGTGTTGCAAAAAGCGCACCTACTTAGCCTGGCACTAAGCCAAGTCCCTTCTACTTGTATAAACCACACACCGGACTGTCGTTCTGGATTCAAGGAATCTGCATTAGTTCTGCATAGCAAACTACTCTCTCTTCGGTATCACTGTCCAGTTCAGGATCGAATGTCTTACGAAGGATTTTTCTCTCGGATCGACGGAGGATATTTTCGTCCGCTTGCCACAGTAGACCAAGGCCTTATGTAAAGCCTCTGACTTTCTTACAATTCTTCAAAAATTCACATGATAACGCGTCCAACTTACCTAAACCACATTTTGAGTCATCAAGAGTCAGAGATACCCAAAGTGTACTCGTCCTTGGCTCTGTATAGATCGTCTCTATATGCAGGCTCCTGACAAAGCGGTTTCCAGTATGCCTGGCGAGGCACCAGTTAAGCTGATTTGTGGTTGAAATGTAGAGAAACTCAAAAATTTTCACCCGAAACTGTGTGCAAAAAAAATGTTACGTATACGCCACCGAACCCTTGGAGGAATTCATGGCACATATTCTGCTCCCAAGCACATTGAATGCGTTTTCAAATGCCATTTCAGTTCAAGCCATCATCTGGAACCGCCATACATAGTTCAGCTGTTAGACGATCCGTCCCCGCAGGTTTGTCGTCTTGGCCATCGATAGTTCATTGTCAATCGCACCAAGATATTGGACTTCATCGTATCTTTTCTTCTAGTTTCTGAACATTTGCTACTTTTCATGGGGGTTATGAAGGACGTCGCTCCTTGGGCTTAAAAGCCAAAAAGTTTGGCACTCCAGCCAGGCGAAAGCACTTTTGCACCGCTTTGCTCCGCTACCACGTACATTCACCTTACTTTCAGGAGTGGACTACAAGTGCTGGTTATGAGGAGCTAGGTCCTGGTTCCCACGAATCAGTGGCTCCTCATATTTATTACGAGGACTAATGGTAGAAAGCTCTTCGAGGTAATGTAGCGGAGCAAAGCGGAGTAACAGAGTAAAATCCGTTCTTTACCGCGAGTACCATAGTCACTCAGACCCTTAGGGGGATTACTTCACATTGTCGATGCAACCAAAGTCAAGGGAAACACCTGCATGTGGCCTTACTGCTGTTTAGCATCAAACCAGCTACAGTCCTTCTAAGGGGCCTTCTGGTGGAATCAATCCCTAGGAGATGTGCTAGGATATAGGCACACCCAATCAGTAAAGACATCCCCAACCAGGAGACTCTACTCGAGCAATTAGCAAAGCCTACTTCTGTCCAATAAATCTCCTCTCCAGCAACTCCAAGGCATTCCCATTGAAACTTCTCATCCCTTTCACTTGGCTTGGTTAGGTATCTACACACAAACAAAACACTATTAGTTGGGAATTTTTCTAATCAGTGAGCCATCTGAATCCTAAGTAGCGCCCCCACCCGGCGCGCATATCAAGTGCCTTCGAGAGATTACGAGCATAGCTGTTCCATTATGTCGTCGCCGCCGCTCCACTATGTCATAAACAAACTTTTCGAATCGATTAAGCCAAAGGGTTCGTAACAGCCAAGTACGTCAATGGGAGATACTTAGCCACTTAAGGGCATCCATGGAGATTGGTCCCCCGCCGCCACCTGAACGTCATTTGACTTTGGGACTTGCTTTGGGTTTTTCTCTGCTTTTGAAGCCAAATGTCTCCCACATCTGTGATGTCATTATCAGTCTCCTTTTGGGCATAATTTATGGCTGGTGACATTTTGTCAAATAAACGAAACAAACAAAGGACCTGCGTCGTCCTTGCACGGAGAGCGAGCGTGGAGAGCGCCGCGTGTGCTGCTCCAGGGAGGTAGTCACGTGTAAGCCTATGTGTTGCAGCAGTAAAAATGCCCCAAAAACGAACGAGCTACGGTTGTTACTGTTGCGTCTGTGACTACCACCCCCAGGATAACGAGGAGCAATCCTTAAACACAAAAAAAAAAACCAAGAAAAACAGTTAAATTCCTCTGTCATAAACACACTCGCCGATCCGGAGGTGGAGGAACAATAAATCCTTCCCACATCATATCGCAGATACTTTACACAGATACGTGTATATGGTGGCAATCCACCACCACCACCCAGCCTTGCTTATCTCGCTCGCAGGACGAAAACAAACGAAAAAAAAGGAAAAAATTCTGCGAGAAATGACAGAAATTTCTGTTTTTTTTTTATTATGTGGAAATTTTATGGTCCCAATGAGGATTCGATGGAGGATCCAAATGTCCTGTGGGGCCATATGCAGTGAGTACCCTCCGACCACTGCTGCTGATGGCTATTACGGGCTTGTTTATTCGTTGGGTACGTGGGGAGTCGTTGCGAGCCGGCCTCACAATGATATTTATGTCAAGGATATTGCGGTGGAGGGTAGTGGGGGGGAATAAATTTGCCCCCTTCCAGGGGGAGCTCATTGAGAATCGCGCGCGCTCTCTTTACGAGCATGAAATATGGATTAAAAGAAAGGACATTTTATTGGGTACTAACGAGATTATGTTACTTACACGACTTTACACACCGACGTACCGATGATTGCGTGCGTAGCCTCTTATTTCATTATGTGACTTAATGGCACTACTCATGGGAGTGTTAAGGGAATAGATACAGATACTGCACGCAGAGCACTTGACAAGCAAGAGGCAGGGAGTTTGGATCCTACTTCAGTGGAAACAATTGATAGTCGCCTCGTATGTGAGGGTAAATAAAGAAAATCCTGTTGGGATCAATTTTATGTCCTTCGATATGGGTACGCATTAAGCAGTGTGGGCCGGCTTTATGGCGCTGGACATTGCTTGAAGGTGGAATTTAAATATTCGACTGATTTCGCCCGGTTGGAGCCTATTCCTATGAAAACGAAGAGCGCCTTGGTTCCACCCTTCTGTCGTACAAAGTATCTTTTGCTGTGTAGAACTCCGTAAAGCCTTCTCTGATGACTGTAGGTCTTCCTTTCTAGCCTCTAGGAGTCAAGTTTTTCAAGGATGATGATCCCTACTGAACATGAGTAGCTGCACATACAAAAATCTGTGTCCTTGCTGCCAAATTGACTTTTTCATTTCTGATAGGTTGTCACCTGAGCAGTGTTAACATTTTTGACTTACGCCTAAAAGTATGCATTACGGCATAAATCGGAAGTAAGGAGTGAAGATCGGATAGATTTTGTGGTGAATTGGTTTGAAACTCAGGCGGTTTTAGTTCGTCATTCTGGTTTTAGGTGGAGTTATGGAGCTCTGAGTTAAGATCTACAAATGAATGAAATGCCTGGGCTTTCAATCCAAAAAAGCAATCCAATGCTGTAGAGGCAATGGTTTCCTTTTCTTTCCTTAGATCCTTGTCCATGTTGCTGACACTGAGAGTCGGAAGTTCTATTGAATCAACAGCGTATACTCAGTCCAAGAGACATACCACCTTCCTAATGAAGGGCACTACGTCCCGAGATTTTGAATTCCGCTTTGGAACATATTCATGTCCTTACCCAATGCAATGCTGAGCTTGTAGAGAATATGCTCGAATGATTCGTCATCCTCCGACCATAAGCTTCATTCCCTATGTGAACAGCATTAACCTATGAGGCATCTTACTAGCTTCATAGTACTATCCTTGCTTAATTGCTTGGACTGTCTCAGCAGCGAAACAGCATTCCTCTGAATCAGGCGAACTTTGGGGTCCCTCTTATGAGTCATCACTCTAGTGGCAGGCTACAGTAAGGTTTAGTTCGAATGAATGCAGATTCTTAGCCTCCATCTCCTTGATGGCCAAGGACCCATCTTAATTTCAGTCTTTTGTGTCTGGGAATAGCAGCCCCATTTGACTGATATGAACTACAGTGGGGCTATGTATGTCCTAGCGCTCTGAATACCTTTACTAAGGTTTACCCTGGTGCAGATCTTAATGGCATGGAGTTCAGTCTGTCATACCGTGGAACACATTACCATTAACATCGGGACCTTGGTTTTCAGGCGAGAGAAGTCAGCACTGATACCAGATTCCTGTCGCCGATCCATCTGTAAACAAATCCAGACCTCTAAGGTCCAGGGCTGGATCACAATCAGGCCAGTTTGCACTGTCGGGTACTTTTACTTCAAATAATCCACAGAAACAGTATTGCCTAACTATATGAAGTCGGGGACAGTGCAAACCTGGCTTATATTAGCTGCAGCTTGACAGAGGCTATATATAGCTCCCATCTGTCCAGCAAAGATGTGTAGAGGTGAAAAGCCAATGACAGCTTCTAATGGTGCCATGGGCAGGTCGACGTAGCACCTTAGATACTGAGGCAGGCAATACTCTGAAGCTGGTGAAGCTTTTGTTACCCTTGTCTGTGCAAGGATTTCAGACCAACAAACTTTGGCCATATACGTGACAAGGGGCCTCACTGGCCTTGGAAAGCCTCTGGCACCTACTGGCTCACATAGCCCTAGTGGGATACTCTTTGTGGACTTCATATGAGAATCCTACCAAACGTGTATGTCAAGGACGACGCCAAGATATTGGGCCTCAGAGGAATGAACCAAACTTGACGGTGATAGGTCCTTGTTTGAATAGATTTCTTTCCGTGAAAGGCGTTAGAGCTTTTTCGCAAGTAATGCTGGATAGTCCTCCTCTAGTGCATCATTCTAATGGACATGATCTCGCGTCCTGTTTAACAGGTCATCTGCATAACAAATGTCCAAGAAGCGTGATCTCTGTTGATCGACTATAGTAACCACACAGGAGGAGAGAGGACAACCTTTAACTGGTTTAACCGACACTGACAGTCCTCCAGAGGAAAAAATAGTAACTTGACTTGGCAGTTTAGTCAATTCTGGAAAAACCACTATTTCTACCGACATCGACCCATGATTCCAAATATTCTAAACGTCTCTTTCGGCCAGCTTCAGGAAACTAAAGGATTAGGCATCCATCGCTTGCTATTGCACTTCGATGCTGAGCCTAGGAAGCATAGAAATAGAATATCTGGCTGAAACTAGGTCACGAGAAGGTTGATTCAGGATGTCAGAATCTGGTTCGGTGGCGTATACGTAACTAATTTTTTCATACATTTTTGGGTCCAAAAGTTTGAAGAGCAGCTGGACACCGGGACTGTTACACCGATTCTTACTTAAGGTTCACTAGCTTTGTGGTAGGCACTTAGTTCGCTGGATCTGTACTGCAGCTATCTGGCGCCCAAAATTGCTCTTAGACGGCTCATGGTACGGCCATTGGTACTCGATGGGAGTCCACTGATCCCATGAACTCGATTCTAGTGTTTGAAACGGTCATGCTTTGCAAATTCCAGACAGAGCCTTCTGGAAAGGCCATTCCGCCTTCTACGTCGACGGTTGTCGGTACAGGATCTGTGGTCCACTGAGTTATTCTAAGACTAAGACCACTCCTTTAGAATAAATGACGATCGTACTGTCTTTCAAGCCAAAATCACGGCCCTTACTCAGGCTGTTGATATTATACGACGCAGCAGTATCGTTGGCTGAAAGATTACTGTCTATATGGACAGCCAGGCCACTGTTGAGGTTCTGGGTTCTGGATTTAGATTGAAGTATGTGGGCACCTAGATATCCAGAATCGAAAAACGACCGTCTCTGCTGGGTACCTTTCTGAAACGAAAGGACTGATGAGCTAGCGAGGCTCCTCTCGTCGTATACGCTCCTTAGAGAATCATTTGAACATGAAACCATTGGTCGAGTCAATCAACGATGGGCTCATCTGGGCACATATACAACCTCCCTATACAAGGAGTGACCTAAGCTCAGTAGTGACGATGTACGTGTCCCTACTGCGCACCATTCCATTGGTATTCATGTGGAGCGCCTTGGTGTGCTATTGTAGAAGTTGCAAGGACGAGGAAGAAATTGAATCTGTACATCACCTGCTGTGTGACTGTCCTGCCCTATCTCTCAGAAGAATGAGAACCCTCGGCGGTTTTCTCTTCTCTGAGCTGAGGACGATACATATCATCACCTTTGCAGCGTTTTTTTTTGGGTTCGAAACGTGGCACCAGTGATCCCAATCCTGTGCCCACAAGGGACCCATAAACCTAAGTCTAATCTCGATTTAGTCATCTTGATAAGCTTGAGGCTCAGTTCAAGCTTGTGCCTGAGTTCGATGAACAAGGATCGATAGTTTTGTCTCATTGAGGTCCTCACCCATCGGAGGTGAGAAACCAATTTTGTTAGAAACTAAGCTCGGCTTAGGATTACGCACGACAGCTTCGAAATGGAAAAACTTGCAGGAGCCAGTTCCAGAGTCAAATCCTAGTCTCTAGCCGTAGTTCTGAGCGGAGTGGTCTAGGATTTGTTAGGTCTAATCCAAGCTTGAAACGAATGTTGATTCTAACACCATTTTGGGCCTTAAATCCTGGTTAAACTACTGCAAACCCAAGGAAGAGCGTTCGACTGGTTGGCCATGTTCCTCGTTTGACCCACACCCTCCCCTCTCACGAATCATCCCCACCCAGCCGGGGAGGCTAATCGCAGAAGTGACTGAGGCGAAAATTTAATTTTCCACATTTCAAGCAAAAGTTTCCCTCGGTGTCCTACGTGATTCCCTGAATTCGCTCCTTCCTCATGCCCCGAGGCAATTCCTTTCAATTTCTGGGTTAGGATTATGCAGCTGCCATGCTACTTCTGATTGTCCTTTAAACACAAAACTGTTCATCCACATCTGAGTTCAATTTTCTATCTTTTACTCTTATTTCTCGATTCACTTGACATTTTATTTTGTTTGCCGTACCCGCCGCAAGTTCATAAGACATGTAGTAGGTAGGCACTCTGGCCAGCTATTGTGCCGACTTGCCATTGTTCAAGCGATTGTCTATGACTTTACGTTTCATTGAATAATAATAAGGACATGGACGTGGTGTGCACCACGGCGCTGGAGAGGCAAATCCTATTGATTGCCGCAATGTATTTCAAGTTAGCCAAGGATTTTTCAATTGAATTCAATTCTTTTCTGGCCAGTCTGGTGCAAGGACTCGCATTTGGGAAGGAAGTAACCGGTGCGTTCGTTTGTTCCCATCGATGTTGGTTTGAAAGGATTTCTTTCATAACACAGTGCTGCCACTCTCACCATGCAGAGTTGTTCTTTGCGCTTTGCACGTCGAAAGGATGTGTGTATCGACATGTCGTCCTGGCGGAAATACAAGAGGAATTCATTCTATTTTGGGTTCAATCCGCCGCATGATTTCCGTTCGTGTTACGATTGATCAGATACGTCAGTTGGTGTAATTCGATTTTTGGCTACTTGACGTGGAGATGGAGTTTTGGTACGTGCGCGCCGCAGACGAGATGCTGGCTTTTATCAGATCCTTTAGGTACATTTAATCATCACACACACTCGTCCTTGGCAATGTCAGTCATGAATATTATTAAGATTTGCGTTTTTTTCTTTCTATTTTCAGGTGAGCTGGTGGAAGTTTTTGAACGGATGGATGCGAGCATGTAAGAATTTCATTGTTTTTATCGGTATCTGTGTATCTATCGGGGGTAATAGTAGACGTTTTGGAGGTTTGAAGTGCTGCTGAAGTATGGCTTCCACAAGTCAACCATTGCCCCGAATAGCGCCTCAAGGACCTTGAAGGATACGAGTACAACCATTCGTGTTGTGCGAGTTCTATTCTTTACACCAGTGGAAGGGACCTACCGCCTAATGCCATCCTAGTTCGAAAGGCAATTTGTTGTTTGAGAAGTTATACTCTCGGATGTTTGTCAGACGCTCGCGAGAAGTGTGTCTGCGAAAACTCTCGGAACCCCTTGCTCCGTAGTCCAAGGTAGTCGTAGTATGGGCATCGCTCTCGTTCATACGACCGCCAGGAGCACGTTTCTAGCGATCGATTCATTGGAAGCAATTTTCCACGAATCTTCCCCACATTCGGACAGAACGTTGGGCTCCTCTAAAGTTGGCCTAAACCTACGACTTTACGGCATCAAATCGCATGAGCGAGGTGGCCATTAGAGATTGCACGGCAAGCGAACTTTTTTTTCAATGCAATTGTCCGACTGTTGTATGGCATGTGGCACCATCTGGTTGAAACCACATATCAAGTTCATCCAATTCTCGTTTTCCAAAAATCGTCTTCCAAAATGGCTCAACACGACGAAGTAGTTACTGGATGTCTAGCCACCCCTTCGTGTTCGTTCGGCAAAGGTCAGTTGAAAATATTGTCGCGGGATGTGACTGAAAACCCAGATGCATCCATATCGGGACAATCACAGGAGTTGGGCCTATCCACAGTCCACTGTGTCGTGCTTTTTCATAAAGATCTTGGCCTACACCCCTATAAGGTTCAGTTACCCAAGAGTTGATCCCAGCAAACCGTGGATAACGGTGGAATATAGACAACTCTTTCAAAGTTTAATTCGACATTATAAGTGATCTCGAATAACTGGAAGAATCCTCTGAAGCTTTATGATGGAGGAGCTCTCTTCTTGGACAACTTTTAGCCAAGAAAAGTTAAACCATCTCCTGAGCACACACTTCCCAAGTAGCTACCTAGGAATGATGACCTAGTCTTATTACGCAGGACAATTCTGTGGGCACTGCACAGTTTTAAACCATTCAGTCCTGCAGGAGCAGATGGGCAGACACCAGCCCAACTCCATACGAGTTCATAAATTATCTTGCCATTCTTACAAATACCCTTAGGAGCTGACTGAATCTGGTGTCTCTTACCCAAAGCTAGTTCATCAAAAAGGTCCTCAAGCCTGAAGGTAGATGGCTCCCCTTGCGATTTGATTAAACTAGTTGTTGGCTGAGTCCTCCACTAGAAGGCATGTCCGTAGGGGATCCTTCTTTCCTGGAATTTGGTAAAGTAAATGAAGCAAGAAACCTAACATTAAAGAAAGACTCGAAAGGACTACTATTGCAACCACAACTGGGCCTTGGAACCTCGTATACCTATGTACAGGGTGGTTGCCTGGTGGCCTACCATACTTAGATAAAGCGTTAATCCGAGATCATCTGTGCAAACTTCATCGATCAGCTCGTTCGGTACCACACCGTTTGCCACCAGAAGCCGGACTCTGTACCTGGTTTCGGTGGCGTATGGGTAACCAGTTTTTGGTTCAGAAATTTTCTATTCTGTATTCGTTTGGTAATCGGCTCGAAGCCATACCCAGGAGGGCTTTCCATTCTGAATAAAGTAGAAATAGCTTGGAACCTAGGTTACACTTTTCCCGAGTTAACCTTTGGTGGAGTTTTCTACGACTCTATACCAGTTTTTCCTCCCGTCTTCTTAGTTGTTGTAGCGTGTTCCTTGCGGAATTACAGACCATTAGGGAAGTCCTGTCTTGGCTCAGATATCCTCATCTTGTCTTATAGCTAAGCTGCTATGAAGCCCTTGGAATTCTTCTCTAATATCTCGCAAGTTACTCTAGACAGCCGTTCGTCTCTCTTAGAGATGGCAGAGCGCTGAGGCCTAGGGATATTTAAGGGAATTGTAGGGCTTGTCCTACCAGATAAAGCTACCAATTGGCCGGATGCTCAGATGGATAAGTGGCACAAAGTGTCACTTTTGACCTAAGTTGGATCAGAATGCACATCAGGACTAGAATAGCTGTCACCACCAGACATTGTTCTACCAACATCGAGTCGGAGTATGTCGAGTTACGAGTGCGACTCATGCCGGTATTAAGTCGTCAAGCGGACGAGGAAAACCCCTTCCAGGGGCGTTTGGACATGAATTCTGGGAAAGGTAATGAACCCATATCACTGTTGTGAGGGTGCATCTGGCAGATACTACTGTCTGCCAACCGAGTCTGAAATGAGGAGGATGGAACCCTAGGTTTCCACAAATTGACATTACTTACGGATCAGCTGGCCAAAAGCGAGGAAGGAACAGGAAAGCATGTAGAGAATATTCACCACTTGCTCTGCAACTACCCTACGATCTTTCAGAGGTCTATACCCACAGCTACTGTCATATTCCGACAATTTTGGCCTGAAAACACTTACTTACTTACTTAAGTCCTGTATCCCCTTGTGGATCCTAGGGCCTCGACAATGCCTATGCGTCATTGTGTGCGGTTTCTGGAAATGTGTCTCAGTTCTCCCCAACTCTTTCCCAGTTGCCGTGCTTCCTTCTCAACTGTTCTGCGCCACGTACTCCTAGGACCACCGCATATCCTGCCATCGTGAGTAAGCGGGTCCACACTTTCGGAGCCTAAAACTACAGTCAGCTGTCACACTGTTCCAAGCATTTGAAATCCAAGCTTTCCTTAAGGATTTATGGAACGACTTTGTTCAGAAGGAGTTTAAAGGGACTGGCCGTCAGCTGGAAACAAACAAATAACTAAGCAACTCATTCCCCAAGGATGCATCTCTTCCATATTCGATTACAAATGCCACGGGCACTGTTGACAAAGACCACAAGGACTCGAAGAAACGCAATTCTTGAGTTTTCCCCGTTCGTCCTTTCGAATTTATTCAATCATCCCGTTTGACTCGAGAAGAGAAACTTTTCGAAACAAAAACCCACCCCGCAGGCATGGCACTCAGTTTTTAAAGATTTTTATTTGATTTTGAAAAATGTCCTCAAAACGGAAACGTTGCTCCAAAAAAGAAGCCAACGTTTCCACAGAAACTAGTTCTGATGACACTTCGTTATCCTTCAATTGAACTGTTGACCAGATAAACTTTGTGCCACTTCTCCAAGCCATACTGGGTACGTGTGCGAGTGTGTGTGTGGTATAAATTGGCCAACCACAAGGTATTTCATTTCGTTTCGTGTGCCGTAGTTGTTGTAGAACTTTCGGTCCTGGAAGATACTTTGGCATCTCTGCAGTGCTTGGCCCTTGCTTCCTGTGTGTGTCTGATTCTGTTGGAGCGAACTTTTCGTTTGGATATTTAACTCCAGTCCCTGTTCGGTTGGTTTATACCAACCTGACCACTAACCAGGAGCACTGACCATAAACACAGGTACGACACATGACATGTGTATGTGTGTGTGAACAGAACACCAATATCGATACCGAAATTTTAGGGGTTTTACTTCCTGTCTCCTGTCTGCCTTTCAAGTGGCACAGGAAACCTTATTTAGGCCAGGTAATAGGTTAGCAGGAGACATACAGACATACAGACACACATGGGGAGATGAAAATCCCAGCTAAACAGGAAACCGGGGACAATGTCTGCAACAACGAAAGGTAATGCGCCCTGGTTAACTGGTTCAATTGTCCAGCCAACATTTCCGAAACCGGAGCATGAAGGAGGAATAACTTTTAATGGGTTTCCAAACGCCAACCACCAGCAGTACCGTAGAGTGGGACTACAATGGAGGCATAGCCTCCTGGCTATGGCAGGCAAGAGCTGGCTGAATGGAAGAAAAGAAAAGGATTTGCTCGTCGTGTTCACCACATCCATTCAGGACATCATTTCTTTTCTTTTTTTTTTCTTTCTATTCTCCAGGATGTCAAACAATGTCTAGTCGAGTGTATGTGTGCAGCGGTGGGGGGGAGGAGGGGAAGGTTAGCTTGTGCGGTCGGCAGTCGTCTGGTGGTGTCAATTATTCTGTCCGAGGATAAGATCCTTGATTGATTTCGAGATTATGACGGATTTGGAGTGGAATTATTGTCATTACTGGAATTATCGGAAATTGAGCATTTTCAACGTCGGCAGGACATTGATCACATCTAAGGACGAACGGTTTTATTGTGCCAGGCGATGGCTTTTGTACCTTTTGTGCTTTTGTAAGCGGGTGTCGCCCATTGGAAGGAGCACTGATTGCGAATAGTTTTTGTTGAGATTGATTAGTGTCTGTGTCGAGGTTGATGGTGAACACAGGGTCCTTGGCAATGGGAAAGGTTAGATATTAGCCATTCGTTTGTAGTCCTTTGAGGGATTAGTACACTATCGACGTGTCACGCGTACAAGACTGCTGGATCTCCTGTTGACTCAACTGGGAGGATACGTTCAGGCACACTTTCGAAACGAGTTGGTGGATAAAAACCAACCAACAAATTAGAGTGCTAGTAGCTGGTGACGACTATGGTCAGGTCCTGTTCGAACCCCTTTTTTGGTTTTTCATCCAAAAGTTCGTCCTCCATCTAGTTCACCGGTGTGTCCTGGAAGGCAAAGGGAGCTCTTTATGGCTTCGCTTCAGTTTGAATTGGAAGAAAGTGCATGAGATGGTATCCTGACTATCGATGGAGATGTCGACTGTCATTAGTTCTCCTGCCGCTTCTGCGATTGCTAGTAGTGGTTCGGAAGTCGAGAAGGGCGGTCTATTACGGGCTTGGGTTAGGGTATGCCAGGACTTACTTCTTCGTCAGTTTTTTCACTACCAATCCAGTCTTCTCTTGAGGGGAAGTCCAGTCTTCTCAAGGCTAGAAGAAGAAGCTCTGATAGCAATGGTAGTCCATGTGCATGCTCATCAATGCATCGGGCCATCTGACTAAGAGACCATGGGCTAGAATGGGTCTGAAGATGGCTATGTAGGTCCAGCGGTCCATCACTTTTTTGTCAAAGAGTTCCCTGCACATGTAGACGCTTATGGATCCTTTCTACATCCTTTGCGACGTGTTTTCCTTTCAGTTCAACTTACGTCCGAATACCAAGCTCAAGTAGCTCTCCTTATCCAAGATTTGGAGTCTTGTAGCCTTGAGTCAGTGTCTAGTTAGTGAAGGAAACCTCCCTATTGTCAGGGAGGGAACATTTAGCTCACAACGTTCCATCCATTTGTGTAGGGTGCTGAGGGCAGATTCGAAGTATTTCGGTGTTGGTGGGTGTGAACCTCTCCGTCGTCATTATAAGGACATCATTCTCGTCTCATCATCTATAACCTTGAGCTCAGTTCCTATAGTCGAGGGGATAGGACTACACCTTGCGGAGTACCTCCAGAGTGATGGTGAATGGAGATAACCCAGTCTGAGATTGCTCGGTCTATGGTTATGTTGGTCCAATGGTGTCCTTATAGACTCGAGACTCCGGTGGATGGCACTTTCGATCAAGGGTACCTCATGCAGGTCTATCTTAACAGATCGGCTGTAGTTAGGCATCATGCTTGAGAGTGATTCCAAGGACTTAGCTTGGAGCGAATGAGGAAATCTATTATTTTTCTGATTGCCTTGAGTAGGAAATGAAAGGCTGGTCGGCATTAAGTCTCTTGGGCTCGTCTGTCCCTCACAGGCACTGGATGTGAAAATTACTTTGAATTCTCTTCGGAATCGAGGCATATGAGAGTCGTAAGGACTCCCCTAAAAGTTCATATGTGCTCCTCGCGGTTTGATGTAGTACTCACGGCCTTGTAGCATTCGGAAGATACCAACAGGCCCGGGTCAGGTACCAAGTTGATCTTCTTCTTCTTCTTCGCCTCCTCTAAGCGTCTGTGTTCTTTCCAAACCCCTTCTTGGTTGATCTCTGGCCTTTGTATGCTCCTCTTACGTCCATGTTGTAGTTCTTGATTGACTAGCCGCCAGAGACACCACTATTTGGAGCTTGGAGTAGTCTCTCGCCAGTTCCGTCTAAATGGTGCTTTGTTTGGGACATCTGCAATTGTATTACAATCTGGTT
The DNA here is from genome assembly GCA_963583995.1 of Xylota segnis. NCBI lineage: Eukaryota > Metazoa > Arthropoda > Insecta > Diptera > Syrphidae > Xylota > Xylota segnis. The sequence continues at coordinate 54,964,413 of OY757238.1, read as the reverse complement.
CCTATCCCTTTATGGCCAAGAAACTACCAAAGACCGGTGTTTACGTGTTTTAAGGACATTCCCTGCACTTCCTGCCAGTGGAGTGGACTCACTCATAAGTATCCACACAAAGTTTCACCATACTTTCTAGCAACCGAAGACCGATTCCTACAGAACGGTTAAAGAAAAAAGGAGAATCCTGTCCGACATGGTTGTTAGATTTATCTCTGTCATCATTGCAATCGCTGTTGTCCTTACAAAAACACATCAATAGCAGACAATTTAACCGGAAATCACCTGTAAAATGCTTTCAAACGATGCCGTTTAGGGCGAAAATTCCGCCACAAAGGGGGCGAGAAAAAAACGCCCAAAGAGGAGCACAAGACGAAGGAAGCAAAGGAAGACGACAACGGCAACAAGGAATAGAAAAGGAAAGGAAAGTCTCCGAATAGGATTTCATGTATCTCACTTGTTACTTGAGACACGGAAACAAAATACGAACCAAAGGACAATGGAGAGACCGAAAGGCAGACGCTGACTACGACTACGACGACGATAAACATCCTTCGTTCCTATCAGAGACACACCGAATGGGAGTTCCTTTCCGAGTTGTGTACAACTGCGCCGCCAAAGACTGAAATCGCTGACATAAATCAAATTAAACTGTCAGCTTTCGCTTCGTCCTTTTTCTTTTTTTTTTTTATTTCATTCGTTGGTTGGCTTTCTGTGTGCTTTTTTGTGTGTGTTCGTTTCCGTTTCGTCCTTCTGCGGGGCTTCGCAGAGACAGTGCAGCGTGTTTCCTTTGAGGAGCGCAGTGGGTGGCTTGATTTGCGCCTCTTGTTTTCAGTTTGCAGGTTTTTTGCTCGAACTTCAAATGAACTACTTAAATCCGCCTTGGTAGTTGCGACGATGCGGCGAGTCCTCGCCTCTCCTGCAGGATACCCTGCCCTGAGCGCACTGTGTAAGTAGAATCATATCAAAAAGCACTTACAAACTACCTAGACAGGATACAAACACAACGCGAATGTTGTAACTCACAGGAGGACACCCAGAGAAAGAGAGAGAGAGCGTCAAAGTTCTTGTCTACAAGAGGATTAGATTATAATATAACAGTCTCGTCTCTTTCCAGCGAGGGTAGCCTGGGGGTAGCTATCCTTTCTGTTCCGCATTCAAGGAGGGACAGCTTCAAACATAACACCAAGTCTACTTTGGTGCTTATGTCGCAAGGAAGATCTATGCTCGAGGATGTTGTTTTCGTTTTTCTTCCTCTCTTTTTCTCTTTCCTGACTTTCCTGTGTCGTTTTTTATCCTGCACCAAGGAAAAACGATCCTTTACCGAGGACTTTACGAGTTCCTTGTATTTTTTATTGGAACTCAGCTTATTATTCAATTTTACATTTCGATTGAGAATTGAAAATTGAAAAACTTAATTTGGTTTTATTGATTCCTATTTTGTGTCCTTGTGCGTGCGTGTTTATGTTTATCACGTTGTTCCCCACCAGGAGGAGGAGGAGGAGGATGTTTTAAATGTTTACGATGACACACACAGCGCCAGCGGAGTGGCGGGCCCCTGATCTGTTGATGAATCAACAAATCGTCCTTGTGATGTTCACTCTGACGTATGGGTAATATTTTTCCTGGTTTTACGGTTTTCTATTGACGAGGATGCGAAAGTGATTTTAAATGGCGTTCGTACTGTCAGGACACGAGATGTCGTGTGTCGTGTGTCGTGTGGCTATAAAAGCGTGCTTTACGAGACTGACTAGTGGCTGTGATTAAAATTTTTAGGACAATCTCATCAGTGATTGAGCGATGCAACTGATCCGGTTTTATGGGTGCTTGGGCCGTAAGACTTTTTATGTTGGACGGTGTGTGGGTGTGGGGGCAGATAAAAGTCTGTTTAGTGGCTGTTCCGTGTTGGAAATCAAGTTAAGTGCATATCTAAGCGGATTTGAACAAGTGAAGCAGGGCTAATTCGAGAGATAGAAGGCTATGAAATGGTTCAGTAGAACGTCAAGCCCATGAGGTCCTTGAGAGCACATCCATTTTTAGATCATACAGCAGTGAGCCTGATTAAAGGAAGGAAATGGAGCATAATGGAGCTTTCATGACGGGTTTCGATTGCACTATCATCCTGATTGGGAGGAGGTAGAGGAGACTGGCTTACATCAGTCGATCTATCACTTGCTGGAGCCAAAACTGATGCTTTCGGTAGGAAAATGGTGAAAGTTGCTCAGCTTTATACAAAATTACAGAGACACCAGACTCTCAGAACAAACTGAGGACAAAAACTAGCATTAGCTAGGAGATGGAAAGGGGTAGCCACGGTAAAGGTCAGCTGGCACTAAGGACTTGTCCTCCAAAGAGAAAATAAGTCGCCAGGGATTCCAGGACGCAGACAGTCAACGATGCTCTCTGAAGAGACTGAGTGAATCTTTGTGGATTTGAAGGGTCCGTATCTGTTGAAGGTGGGCGCCGTGACTCAATGGTTGGACTATGGAGCAAGGCGTTCGAGGTTCGGACCTAAAAGTTTTTCACGGCCCCACCTCTGGCGAACGTCTGACAAACATCCGAGAGTACAACTGTCCTGAGGAAGCTTCTCAAATAACAAACTGCCCTTCGGACACCGCATTAAACAGTAGGCCCCTTCCATTCGTGTAAAGAATATAACACGCACAACACGAATGGTTGTGAGAAGCTAGGCTCTGGGTCCCATCGACCTGTAACGCCAAGTATCTGTCCATCACCGAGACAGAAACGACATAAAAAGTCCTGAGAATAATTTGAAAGTCATGAATGTCATACTGCTATACAGGGGATCCCTAGAAAGTGGTCGGATACGCTTGTATCTGCAAGGTGCTGCTGGGAGTGAAACCATCTTTTGGGCAAGAAATCGCCTTTTAAGAATCAATCACTCCACGTATTCACCTGACCTGGTACAGTGCTACTTTTACCTAAAAGACAGGAAAGTGGTTTGAACCGAAGGACATCCCGGCCGGACCAGTTACTTTTAGTGAACTGCTTTAGATTTGAGGCTACAACCAACTGAGACATCTGTGAACGCAGTTCTCCACTTCGGTGGTCAATAGCTATTGACAAACTTCTAGCAGATCTACATAGGTCAGGCTACATTGCCATTGGTTATGCAGATGATCTGGCGGTTGTCGTTAGTGGTCAACGCAGGACGACCATTTCCAGCGTCGTGTAGGGGGTTTTGCTACATGCTCTAGAAAGGTGTAACAGCGAGGGTCTTTCTATTAACCGTAGTCGAGCCTCTAGTGCCTATTACTCAGAGAATATTGGTCAACCTGGGACCTATCGCCGACTTAACTGAAACTCTTATATCGAGTCTGCCATCGAACGTGCCCATCAGGGCCAGTAGAAGCCTTTATGGCAGAACTTGGGGTTTCAATTCAAAAGTGATACATTGAACGTATTTCGTATGGTGGCCTAAAGTACTTGAACGGACAACGGCAGCTAAGCTTCAGAAGCTACAAAGAATAGCCTGTACAAGCCCCCCGACAGCTTTAAAGGCCATCGTTGGGCTCACACCCCTACAAATCTTCATTAGGAAGACGGTTGCTAGATGCGCAATCAAGTTGCAATTAGAATGCGAGTTTAAGGCAGTTCTTGACTCTTGAATCCCACAAAGAGACATGATCCTCAATATCCCCGACGTTATGGTCAGGGAATACTGCTTCGGTAGGTTATTTGAGGTTAGACTGGGCAGACTGCTCTAATGGTGTTCCGCCACTGGGTCTGGTTCACTGACTGTTCGAAAATATACTCACTAGTGGGTGCCGGTGTCCTTGGACCCAACACCAAAGTCTCGATACCTATGGGAATGTATTCCACGGTTCTCCAGGCTGAACTCCATGCCATTGAGATCTGTGCCAGGTTATACCTTGGTAAGGGTATCAAGGTATCAGATAGTCAAGCAGCTAATAGAGTGCTGTCGTCCGATTTAGTGGACTCCATATCAGTTAAAGGCTCTCACACAACAGTGTGGTACTTGGATGGGTTCCAGGTCAGATGAACTAGCCAAAGGCTGGCTCAAGATCTGCGTTCAATGGGCCTGTCAACTGGGTTGCCGCCACAGCCCTGATTAACAGCCCCTGGGAACACAAACTTCGTCTAACCCATTGGGGATATGTCCGGGGTTACGGCTGTCCAGAAGATTAATCAAGCCTTGAGCTTAGACAAAGGCATGGCCTGAAACATCACCTCAACAAACTCAATATCTGCCCAGACTGTAGGTCCTGCTCGGAAGATGACGAATCATCTGAGCACATTCTCTGTGAATGCCCGGCTCCACAGGGTTACATCCTAGCCAGCAGATATTAGAAATTCAGCGACTAAGGACGTGCTTTCCTTCATTAGGGAGGTGGTACGACTCTTAGAGTCAAATGCACCCTAAGAAGCGATTCTAAGGTCTCAGTATCAGCCATATGGGCTGGGGTCTGAAGGATCTGTTGCTAATAGGAGAAATCCAGCTCACTTTCTAGAGCCATCACAACTCCTTTTAAAACTCGTTGGCCAATACGCAGAAAGGTCAGAACGAATAATGGTAATCCTTCGCCCCAAATTGGGTGGACTTTTTAGTGGACTACAAGGTACTGCAGCAATAGTGGGTACCTCTGTTCAAACCAGAAGGGTGCCCCCCGCAAAATGTCCTTTGATCGGGAAATACCTCACATTACTCTCAAAATCCGCACACGGTGGCCTAATAAATATCCTTTAATTCTATTTTCAGGAATCTGGTAACAACTCCAAAGAATTCTGACCGAAAACCAGGACGAAAGGTGAATATTCAATCAAAAAGTTTAATACGTTCTACCACACATTACAAATGTCCCATATTAAGGGCTTAAAGGGATCCCTCTTGCCGCCGTCTTCAAAGGTCACTTCCTCGGCAAGGAATTCGCCCTCCCCCCCCCTTCAAATCCTGTTCAACATCCGAAAGGACAAAATAAGGAGAGTACAGGATATACAGGGATTTATGTCCAACTTAAACTTATTTGTTCAATTCACGCCCCTTAACCAAATGGAATTCGAATTTCAAAATCCACCCCGTAACCGGGAGACCGGGAGACCGGGACACCAGGATCCACCGGACCTGAACTTATCCAATAAAATAGTGCTTAAAGCCAATCCCATATCCTTTATGCTTATTTGAGTTTAGCATATTTTATTTTGTACATATTCTCTCGCCTTTCGCACAGTGGGACGGGACAGGGTGGCGTATGTGCGACTTTTTTTTTTTTTTCTTCCTTTTATCCTGCGTACCCTATTTTTGTGAAAAAAAAAATCGAAAAAAACGGCAGATAACACCCGAAAACGAATACGAAAACGAATTTATGAATTCAAAGGGAAATTGCTTTTGAAATTTCATTCGGTTTTGGTTTGGTTTCGCTTTTTTTTGTTCGGTTATAGGGTAATGTATGCGATGTACATAACTTTGTTCCTTTTTTTTGTGTGAAATTATTGTAGTTAGTCCACATGAGTGGACACAATGGAAGCCAGTGGGTGGTGGTGGTAGGGGCTCAGTGAAAAGGAAAAGGATACTCACATGCAGTGGCATGCGTGTGCAACCGAGAATCGCAGTCCTGCGGTTGTATTATTTATGTGTGAGCCGAGTTCGAAGGATACCCAATGGCAGTCGATTACGGAGTGAATATTAAATTAATTTTTTTATTTTTTCGCGGCGGGTTATTGCAATCATTGATAAGTTAAACGGCAATTGGACGGAATGGGTGATTGTTTTTTATTTGATTTTCAAATATAATTGCTTTTAGCCTCCTGACACGTACATATGTGGTTGTGGTTAGGCTGTGACGGTCTCTATTTCTTTGGTTCGTAGTAATGTGCCACAGCCCTTTACACGCTATTCTCCAGAACCTTGGTGACTGTGCTTTGGGGATCATTTCGGAAGGAAATCCACTCTTTTTTCAGACCAGAACCACTTGACTTAAGTTGTAAGGATCGGCGGAAGTTTTACCCCTTTTGCGTTCGTATATTGGTGTCTATGGTATTTTGGCCATGGAAGCATTTGTGGGTTAATGGAAATGGCATACCACTGACCTAGTGCGGTGGCCTGGAGTGTTACCACCAAATTTGTTGGAGAACACTGAAATGGACACTTGTGCTGTGAAACATACTTGATTTAGCCCACCGAAGGGAAGCTGTTTCGAACACTGTATGTGGGTCAATGCCATGGAAGTGATACCAAGTATTCTACTGCGTTCAGGACATGCATGTAGGACATGAGGAATCGAGGTTAGAATCTCTTGGATCTTGTTTTCTGAAAAAGGATCACAAAACGCGTGTGAATGAGCGATTTGTAGCTAAGAAGACACTGTGGGTGTATCCTATGTCCTATCCTATACCTGTGAGGTATTTTTAATACAATTCCAGAGGAGAGATGAGCATTTAGCAGAAAGTGAAGAACCGATGAACCGTTGAAGTCAAATGAAGCCCAGTAGATGGTTTCCTAATAAAGTTCTTTTTCCAATAAGGACATAACAATTTTGGACTTAAATACAGATGAACGTTTACACTTTTTTTATGACTTGTCAATGTCAAAACGTCAGTCAAAGTTTGCAGTTTTTTTTATGATGAAGTCTGCGAATGAGTATCGCTTGGAAATTATTACAAATTACTACCGAATTTTTGAGTCGGTGGTTGGAACGCTAAGAGCGCTTGGTCGAACTTTTGGTCGTAAAAGTCTTCAAAACGGTCAGAGTGTCCCCACTAAAGTGGATATATTTGAGCCAACTTTTTTCCTACTGAATGGTCCTGTGCTAGGGAGACAGTTCACTGGTCGAAGTACAGCAAATATGGGAGCCGCAGGGGCTTCAGTTTAAAGTGAGCCAAATCAGTCGATTCCACGTAGTTCAAAGGAATTGAGAAGCTCTCAGTTCCAAATTCTGACGGATTTTGCATAAAGATCTTGGCCTGTACTCTAACAAGATCAAATTCTCTGAAAAATGGAAGTTTCTTGATCATTGGAAGCGCTGAAGCTTCTCCAACTGGGCTCTGCAAACACTTGAAAATAATCCTCAATTTCAACCATTAAGCTCCTTTCGGTCTTAATGGCTTTGACATGTGGTACCATGTTGGATGACTATTTTTGACCAAAAATTTGATGGATTTGACTTCAGTGATATGTGGTTCCAACAAGATGATGCCACATGCCACTCGGCTGGTCAAACATGGCAACAATGTTAGAGGAGCTCAGGAACAATATTGACTGCAAAATCGGCAACGTTCTAGCCGATATGGGGCTCGCTGGAAACGCGTTAGCCGCCGTTTTCTAAAAGGGATTAAATTTCATAGTTAAATTTAGTATGTGTACTATGTCTCCAGTTGATTTTAGCCTGATATTTCAATTATTCTGTGATTTATTTTAACACAAAAATGTTATGTCCTTATTGAAAAATGGGTTATATTGGCAGTGTATAGCTCTAGTTTGTAGGTCTTGTGTCCTGGCCCAGTTGTAGTTGGATCACATGTGAACTCTATAATCCCTGCTAGCTGGAATTAGTTCCTAATAGACAGTGATGTGGACAATGATGTGGACACACGTCACAAAGGAGCTGTCACTGCAGCAACCCGCTCTATGTTGCTATGTTACCTAGGAAAAACTGATCCTGAAGCGATGCCTTACTCCTTCTTCGGATTGTTTTACCAGCTTGGAAGGTATACATATGTACGTAGTATTCAATACTAGGGTTTTGGTTGGATTCACACATTTGCCAGCACTGCAGCCAAAAAGATGCTCAATGAAGCTAAAAGCCAGTTCGATTCAGATATCTGAAGCATTTGCGAGAAAGCCTAGCCCGTTGTACATTTTTGATCCTTTTTTTCAATACATCCCCTCTTGGTATCTCTTCAGATTTGTTTGAATTGGCTTCCTACTTCCTACTTCTTACTTCCTCCAAACCGCCTTTCAAGATCTCACTGAGGACAGAAGGACACAATTTCGCTGTCAAAAGTATCCAAGTACCCGTGGTTATCAAATCCTGAAAGGACTCAAATAAATGATTTTAGTTCTTAGCATGGTTCGACTGACAGGTTCCACCAGGTGTAGTCACACTAAGGCCTGAGTTGCCTCATTGTGATACCAAAGGATCTGGTGTCCTCAAGCTACATGCCGATCCAACATGAGTTCATTGGAAAGCGATGGAAGCAGCTAATGCTTGTGTGAACGAGTTCGGGTAGAGTTGTGCCACGAATGGCGGGTTCATTGGCCAGTGTATGCCTCCACACCCAATTGGATTAATGATTCCTGAAGGAACTTGATGTAGACAGTGGCTAGAGTAGACTTTTTGTAGAGAACAGTCTTCCTGAGCTGTAAGCTGTGAGATGGACGATGGTGGTCTTTGGACAGTTTTGTGGGTATGTGGGTATCTAAAATGTGTTCCAACAACGTCTTGAGTAGGAAAGACTTAACTTCTTTCTCAAGATTTTGGGTCTGGAATTCTTCCCAACTACCATACGAGTCCATCTCCAGCTCCAATAAATTTCTTCTGATCTGTTTGTGACTTGGTCTAGCGTTTTGTGCAGCATGATGGCCAGTATATTGCCAAGGCCAACCACTTTATAGTCTCTACATCCTTTGAACTGGGGTTTCATTAAAATTTACAAGGATTCCGCAGATGAATCTCTCCGAATCCCATTCTGAACTGAGCCCTGCTTAGCCTAGCGGAGTCCGTAATAGTTTCATCGGGTTGGGAGTATTTCATCGAGGCCTGTGACTTGGCTTTGCTCATGGATTAGCTGTGCATTCTTTGACAGTCCTTATGATTTGCCAATACTTGGGCATGGAGTAGATGTTCGTGTCATAGTCCTTTCAAATGCATGCTTAGATCGACGAAGGACATTTTCGGTAGTTTCGAACGTATTACTGAATTTTTTCAGTCAAGTCTCCTTGGTTTTCTAAAGGACTTGAGGGACTTATCCTTGAGAGTCAGGAGAATTCAGAAGTACTTACGCCTTTTTCGTTGTGTCGACGACCCAAAATAGCCTCGAAACACGGCACAAGGGAGTGCACTCCACCTAGTGTTGGCCATGTAGTGGAAGTTCGATGAGATTTTGAAAAAAGGAGGCTAATGGGCGGTTGGACCGAATGACCAGGCTATACTTACTAACTCATCGGTCCTTTCATTTCCTTGGAAGTCCATGTGTTCCAGAATCCGGCATAGTATGATACAAATACACCCTTGAGTGTTTGTCAAGCGTTCACGTCGAGGTGTTGTCTGGAAATCAAGCCTAAATCTGCGGCTAAATAGTTCACACCTCGTACCAAGCTACAAGCTCAATCGTAATGCTTCTCGCTGATCCTTGACATTCACCAACTTCTTAGAAAAGTAAGATGTCGGTTCCAGTGCTCCAACGCATCCGCAGAGTAGGTATAAGAGTTCGTCTACCCAGCCTCTGGTAATAATCCTACCAACGACATCAGGCCAGAGATTCATTATAGAATAGTCCTCGCCAATCGTTACTACCACGTCCTTAAGGTAAATGAAAGATTTAGGACCCTAAAGTGAATCTAATTTCACTCTTCAACGACTGTTAGCTCGATTTGTCTGAGATCGTTCAGTTTCGGATGGAAGGAGCTCCCCTTCCTTTTGGAAGCTAGTGCTGGACAATCACCTGCTAGCCTCAGGAGGGGCCTACACTGTACTTAAATGTGACCCTGCTCTGGCAATAGCTACACGGCCTCCCTGAGCCATCTCGACGATGGTTAGTAGTGACTTTGCTGACAGGTTGCCCATAGCTTTCCGGTGGTATTCGCCAAGGAAGTGAAATGTAGACTCTTCTGCGTTAGGGCTCTAGAATGTCTCAATGATGTGTAAGGTACCAATGATTGGATGTCCCTTTTGGAGAAATCCTTTACCTAATACCGTCAGATGCTTGCCATCTTTTTCTATGAAAACATTTCTAAAAGTGGATGCAGTCTGCAGCATAGAGCACGTAATTTCATAAATCGAATCCAAGGAGCTTTGCTGAAGGATACTTCACATCATACTGTCAACCCATTAACAACTTCCTGTGGACACAATACTGAAAGTACACCCTCCAGTTGGTTCCCCAGAGTTATATACTCCTCGCAATAACCATTTCACTCACAACAACTGCCCTTAGCTAAGCACTCGAAGGACCCTCGTCCTTTTGACTGCTTAATGGCTGGACATCATCTCAATGTGTTGACCCATATAATGGAATAACTGTCGTAGCTGTCATTTAATGTTTAATCTCTGAGCACACACTTCAGCACAAACGACAATGGCTGCCCGACAAAATTTGATGTTGACCGATCGTGGACACTCGCCCAGACAGACAGACATACAGTGGCACAGAGCCGAACTTAATAAAATGAAAACTTTTCAAGTAAAATCCTCGCATGTCCTTCCTCCCCCACAAGTCCTGTCTTTAATCAAACAGACACTGTGACACCTACATCCGAATCCACACACACACACACAGAGGACCAACCAAATCCAGTGGCAAATTAAATTATTCCATTCGAAGTTGCACGGATAATTTAATCCTGGCACCAATGGCGGAGCGCACGTTTATCGGAGAGGAGGTCGCCTTATTAACACGAAAATTTCCCAAACAGGATAATTATTATATTGGATGAGTGTACCGTGTACAAGCCATGTACATGCACACTCATATGGATGTGCCATCCTTGCTATCCTTGCAAGGTTTTCCTCGGTGAAAGGAGAGAGAATTTGTGCACAACCTACTCGTACACGTACCCTATGTGTATTGAAGTCCTTGGTGAACTTAATAGCAAGGCTTAATAATGGATTATAACGTTTTAAGCTATTCGTTAAGTGGGGTGAATGAGCTATTGCCGTTTTACTGGTGCATCGGTGTGGGTGTTTGCCGTGAACCGATAAATTAATGTGGAAAAGTCCTTAATAAGAGGATGAATCTATAAATCTATTATTTGCATGTGAATGGGATTTGATTCTTAAGGACGAAAGCCAGAAAGTAGATGTGCAGACAATGGTGCAAGGATTTGAATGAACTTCTTGATTGGAAGAAGGATATGCTCTTGCAAAAGGATAAATGTTATCCTTTAAGGCGCGTTTATTAAGTGCAGTGCTCGGTGGTGGTTGCAGTTGGTAGTTTTTTTTTAAAAACTGTGCCTTACCGGTTTGGGTTTATGCTTTATGTAGGCAGACAGGGTCCAGGGCACCACGTAAAGAGTATCTGAGTAGTCTCCAGTGCCCTTGGGAAGCCTGGAGACCACATTAGACCACAAACTTAATGGGAAAACTCATTTGGGCAGACCCAGTCAAAATGCGACGAAAGCCATCTGGGCCTGCTCTAGACTATGCGGGAAAAAATGGGGACTAAGACCAAAGCTAATTGACTCGACTTACCTCACCATCTTCACAGTAACCATAGCCTATGCATGGCTGCATAAGCTGCCTCCCTCTCCGCCCTACAAAAGGTGCAGAGACTGGTTTGTGTAGCTCCGACTGTAGGACGCTGAAAGTCCTTTTAGACTTTCCAGCCCTACATATGTATACCAGCGGCTACGTATCCTGCTATGCAATATCGATACATGAAACCTAGCAATCCTTGCCATAATCTCGGTGCTGTCCTCTCCAGCAGTATGCCTCTCAGACGAAAAGAATCAGTCTCTAGCACCCCTTTAAAGTTGTCACTCCAATCTAGAGTAACTGGGAGAATCCTGATATCCCTTTCATTGCTAAAAGGTACACAGGTTCCAAAATGTCGGAATTTTCGGTCCCAGCTACAAGTTAGGACACTCTTGCTCAATCTTCCAAGCAGAGGCTTTCGCAATCGAGCTCTGTGCCCGAGAGTGACTCAGAAGAAACCTCCGGAGAAAACATGTAAATATGTCCAAACAACTCGCATGTCCTTTGGCTTTGAGTCTACATACATAAGTTGGCTTCAAACTATCTTCAAACCCTTCTACAACTAGCTTAGTCCCAGGATATATAGGCATCCCTTGCAATGAGGCCGCTAATAAACGTGCCAGATCCGGTGCCCAATCTCCATATATTGGGACCTATCCCTTCTCAGGCGTACCTGTCAGTGAGATGAAGATAGGGCTTACGGACATCCTATCTGGTCATTGCTCTCCCAACTATCTCCTTAAGAAAATGGTCAGACACTGAAACCGTCGAACATATTTTATGTGAATGTCCTGCCATTACTCGGACTAGGGCCAATCATTTCCAGAAAGGCTTTACCTGGCTTTCGGCTATCACCTTCTCCTGAGCTTAAACAACCCTAAACTTGATTTCAGTTAGTAGCCAGATCCACTCACCATCTGTAAGGGATCTCTGTGGGCTTGAGGTGCTTCTGGAGGCCATCGTAAAGCCCATCATCCCAATTATCCTTAAAAAAGGAATAGAGATCGAAATCTAGCTCAGAGTCTAGAGGCTTTTAAGTCATAAACCCCGAAGCCATCGTCCTAAACCCATGTGGTGTTGGAATACAGGGATTGTCTCCAAAAGCACTTCGACTGCATAGAGACCTTTGGTTTTACCCGCTAACTTGATGGTTGAAGCTTAGGACTACTCGAGCTGAGAAGAAGGTCACATCAGTTGGCGAGCAATGGCGAGTTATTGTCAAGCAGCTTGAGAGTTTGACCACAGTTCCAAGCCAGCTCAAGCTATTTGAGCGGTTTAACCACAGTTCCAAGCCAGCTTAGATTCAATGATAAAGGAATCAAGAGCTTACTCCTGCGACTTATGTGGGATCTTTGATTGATCTCTGAGCTCGAAGGCATAAGTTGGTAGTAGAGTGTCCTAAATACACAGAGAATTGGTAGCTAATAGGCGTCCTATTGCCACTGTTTGTGTCAGACTGAGTAGTGGGGACTCGGAATGACAACTTTGAAGAGGGGCTGTGTTTATTCTTCTTTGGGTTCTTGTCCCATTAGCTCTGGAGATTCAGGCGGAATACACCAGAGAAGCACAGTTTTCGTCGATGGCATGTAGAGAGTAATGTGTGGTCTGGTGCTTCGGGGACGCCAAATGGACGTTATGGTCTGGACTGTTGCCATTCCTTCAAATATCGGAGACTGTAGGTGGTGCCTTGTGCTTGGGTATCAGATTCCGTTCCGTGTCGGAGTCCTCGGAGTCCTCATTCGTTCATCTTCTTGGAAAAGCACTCAAAGATACTGAGTCGAGATGGTCGTTATAAATGTCAAGACTTCTACTATCAGTTTCGAATTTTTGTTCTGCGATAGTACCTCGGATCCGTATATAGATGTCCAACCAGTGGCAGTTCCTTAACCTCCTTTTCTGCGGAAATCCTTAGACTTACAGCAAAAGTACTCAAACGAAAGTTTGTTGATAAAAAGAGTTGGGTTCTGCGAGTGGAGTCAAGAATTACTTCTTTTTTGAGAGGCCTTTCGAGGCACCCAGTAGGGAATCATTTCTAAGAGGCGGAGACCTAAACTGTATCCTCCTGGTCGAATCTATAGGTAGGTACGATCGAAAGGATTCCAAAAATACAAAATATTTGGTGAGGAGGACTTGGTGTTAGATTCTAGAAAAATGTTACGTATACGCCTCCGAACGCGGTACAAAGTTTCTTGAATCCTGAATATGATTCCAATGGCATGGGTTGGATTATTAGGAGGCGTGCTATGGAAACACCGATCACGTCCTCCACTCGGGGACCTTTAAATCTACTCTGAATCGACAGTAGAATGAGAGGTTCTGTAGGCTGTATAGTATAGGCGAAAGGGTCACTTACTGGGTGCTGCATCTGGTGACCCATGGCCATGTTTGTATCATCTCTGGGTCAGCGGATGTCACATAGAAAGTGGAGGTTCAGTTTGTACAGCATTTGTTGAGGCCTTGCTGGCCTATTCACGTTCATATCTGCCATTCCTTCAGAGGTTGGGGGACAGCCCTACAAGTGATCATAGAGGATTCCATGAGCCATCCTGGTTTTTCAAGCGTAAACGTTTCAGGCATCGGAGCAGTATTCATATTGGTTTGACTGGGGACTATCTCTTCTTGGGGCCTGGTGAGTTCCGGCTGAATCCAAAGGGATTCTAGACATTCTTCATCTGATGCCTTGGCGAACCATGGGGGCAGGGATTAGCCATGAATAGATGGCCAATCCGTCTCATGCATTATTGGTGGACCATAGGAAGGTACGATCACTGGTGATGATGAGCTAAGTCGAGGGGACATTTCTTTTGGTCACCTTTCAGCGGATCTTCCGTTTGAAGATCTAGAGTAACCTTGTGACTTGTGATGCTCATTCACTGTACATGTCTCAACCATCTTAGACGACTGATGGCAACTGCTCTGTTTAGGTCGATGTGACTGTACACCTCGTAGAGTTCGCTAACCAAGGATACCTAAATCCACACCTAATCCATAGACCCATAGAACCATAGAGCAGGACCAAAGTGGTGGGGATCTTTTACAGAGTCTTCTCGGTGTTTATAGACAAAACCTTGAAACTGAGTTGCCTGCTTAAACCAAAGAAACAGCGATGATCAAGAATAACTTTGTCTTGTCCAAATCCCCTTTGACACCAAAACCCTTGGCAAGATTGCGTCCTACCTCCATCGTCATCCTACACAATCTGACGAGTTTGACAGGGATACCAAACTAGGCACAGTCCTGTCCCGCTCGTCTCTATAAATGCCGTCATACGCGGCCTTAAAAACGATGAAAAGATTGTGAATATCGATCTGCACGCATTGGGGTCTGTACAGGATCTGCTGCAGTGTCCTTCGACCTCGTTAACAAATCAGGATCTTATATGCAACTCTAAGGAGACTAATGCCTCTTTAGCTGGGGCAGTTTAGAGAGTCTCCTTTCTTGTGGATTGGCATTGCTGAAGAAGAATCTTCCAAGGACCTTCCATAGCTTCCATTAGCACTTCTCCGGATTTGTATCTTCTTTAGTCTGTAAGCGGAGGATAGCCATCTAATCTAGGCTTTCAAGGAACCTTAGTCTGCCCCGAGGAATGGCTTGGACCTCATAGAGTAGTATGTGGGTCCTCTGTAGTATGTGGGTCATCACAATATTTGGTAGTTTCCGAGTCCGACAATCTTTACTTCTGAGAATGTTTCCTTAGAAGGCTATGATCGGAGAGTACCCCTATCGCTATTCTTACCTTCGAACTGCTAAGTTTCATTCATTCCTCAGAGTTTTTCTGATCCAAGTTAGGCCGCAATGCCTTAGAAACCCTAAGGCCTTCTATATTGGCCTGAGAGTGGAGTTGTGGTTCCTCTACCCGCCTACCCACGAACCTAAGCCTGTCAAAGTTTGAGCATCCTATGTACGACTCTTATAGCAACATCATATAGCAGACATGGATGATGGTAGCATCCTTGAACGACGTGCCCACGTGGACATGTAGACTTCGGGTGAATTACTATCAACAAGAAAGTCTATCTGCTCCTCAGTCCTCCGATATATTGAGTTCTGATGGTGATCCAGACTATGCCACAACGGAGTATGACATTACGTCTGTCACTGGTCTGGTATTAGCCACATAGGTCTGTGGGTTGTCTAAGAGAAGATAAGTCCTTCTTTGGATACACAAGGTCTAGAGCCTCCTACAGTTCCAACTCCAGGAAACTCAAATTAAATTCAAAATTCCTAAATAGGTCACTGACTTGTGGCTGTTTAAGCCGAGAGAGAAAGAGAGAAAGAGGGACTGTGTTCCTTCCATTCAATGCGAAGATAACGACAACAACTGGAAGGACACTACCGTCACCATCACCACCACCATCACCACCATCACCACCACCACCAGTTAGTACCGACATTTAGGGAAACTAATTCTCTCGCGAATTTCGCGCAACTTCTGATTTATTTTCCGAGAATTTATTCAGTTGACAGTAAAAATGATTTATTTTAATGAATGCAGGGCCATTAATGTTCCTTTTTGGGATCCCCGCGCTCGCATCCTTAGACTGTGCCTCCCCCTGGGTTGTGGCATTTTCTGTACGCCATCGTATGGGCGCGTGGACTCGACGCGATAGTGAGAGTCTGTATGAAGTTTGTCATCATGGAAGGACACGAAATTTTTGGGCGGTTCATGGTTTAAATAATAGGCCCTGCCCACCCTCGTCCCCTCGTCAAAGGCGACTGCATCAGCCCAACACGGCGGAACCCTATTACACTGATAATGTCTATTTCGTCCTTGTTAGGCGGTGAACACTCATACAGTCGCTCTAAAATATATTTCATGTCGCGGGCGGTGGTTTAGAGGGGCCGGAGCGCGGGTGTATCTTTACGCTTGATTCGTTGGCCCGGGGCTTGACTTGGTAACAAAGTGCAAATGGGAAACAGGAGTCGAATTTATAGCCGGGACGGGTGGGTGTCCTGTGTAGTGAGAGACACTGCTAGTTGCTGTTTATCTGGTGGAATTTTTGTTTTGTTCGAAAGTTTCGCTGCCAGTAGGTGGGTGGGGGTGGCCCGTAAGGGTGGCCCACCCCCCAAGTAGAAAGAACAATTTGTTGTAAATTTTTTTTTTTTTTGTTGGTTGGGTACAAGTTTGTGATAAGTCGACTTTGGTTAGAAGTTCATTCGTTTGAATGTAAATAATTGTTGGGCAGTTCGAGTGGAGTTTGGTTTGGTTTGGTACGTGTACGGTACTACCATGTGGTTCAGGGGGCATCATGCCTTGAGGTTAGGTAGATTCGTTGGCGAAAGCACGTGGAAGTCACAGACGGGTGAGTGGAAAAAGAGTTGAAAATTGCTTAGACTAGGTGATACCAAGGCCCTTGAACGGGTGTCCTTCCTGTACTCGAGGTAGAATGATGGATACTATGTGGACAGTTAGTCAATTCATTGGCTTATGATAGCTTCGACATTTTGACAGAGACGGTGCCTTCATTGTCTGGGGACTGAGTGATCCGTGAGCCTGTTTTAGGACGGAAATTCTGGTTTATTCGAGGAATCTTCAAACTGCAGCAAGACTAGGAAGCTCAGTCTCAGACAGACAAAGGTCTGAACCACCAGCCTCCAAAGTATTCCTCTACCCACCAAGGAGTCTTAGGAGCTTTTATCTCTTCAGGGGACGATAGTGAGAGAGGGCCTGAAGGACTTGTACAGATCCACTTGGTTGGATGATACCAGCTGAGCTATGGCAGATATGGCAGGTAGGTAGATTGAGGGAGGGAGTGACTTCAACTGCGACATCTGCGAATCTACTGTGAAGCCCGGTGTGGGATATCTGAGTCCTGCAGTCAGTATACCGCCCTCCTGAATCAATCTACTTTCGCTTAGAAGTTTGGGACGGTCTTAGGTACGCTCAGGTCATTGAAAGATACTCGAGGATTGTGTGCCTGGTTTGCTTGAAGCTTGGGCGAGTCCTATAGGAAATGTGTCGAGTCCTCCACTATATTTGAGTCGTCACAGTCTCTATGATGATGGTTCTGATCTTCTAAGGTGGACTGCCATTGGGTTGTGGGCTCAGAGGATACCAATGTCTGTTGTGGTCTTCTTTGCGAGAGGCTCTTTCTAGTCCTTTTGACTTTTCGTTGGTCAGACTGTGGAAGTTTATATTAATTTTGACATGAGAAGGGACTGATGGGTATTAGGACCCTATTTAGCTGGCTCATCAGTCAGTACATAACCCTGGAACCGTTTTCGTTCCGAAATCCAGTGCAGCGTGATACTGTGCTTCGAGATTTGAGTTCCTGCTTGCATCTCTTGATCAGTTTTGATCCTATCGCCATGAAAGTGAAGGCGTTGATGGCTGCTTGGAGGCTAGAGTCCGAAAGTCCTCGTTGATTCCACGTATTTCTACTTGGAACACACTTACGTTGTTTGGATGTCCTATGAACAGAGCAAAGGGTTCTTTTAGCATATTCCTGAGGCAGTGCCTTCATCCCTGACTCAGCCGTGAAGATGGATATGGGAACGAGGCTTAGGACATCTGCTTTTGTTCAGCTATTTATAATCGGTAGTCCGAATGTGGATTGAGATTTACCCACACGCCACACGGTGATGGTACAGTGTCCAGATTGTCCAGGCAGGTTTGTTGCAGGCTTAGGATACTTTTTTCGCAGGAAGTAGCCACAGTCCGAGGGTGACTTCGAGAGCAGTTGTCCCCGTTGTTCTGTACATTCGTTCACGTTAGATCCTTATTCGGGAGGTCACCAAACTTGGCAGTCCTACGGGAGGATGGGTGTTGCCTAGCTATTCATATGAAGGTATGGGCTCTACTGCGGCGTTCAATGCCATCTCTTGATGGTGTGTCTAGTACTCGTCGTCAAACTCTGTTTGATAGCTTCTACTCATCCAACTCTTGACTGGAACCTTGTCATCAAAATCCTACCACCCACCTGCCAGGAAATAAGGCCTCTCTATCCTGTTGGTACTATCAGCTGTCTAACTCCAAATTCAAGCGCACTTCTGGGTCATCCTGTGGAGTAGAGCGTTACAGTCTTTAGTGTGGAATATGCTCTGAGGCGCATTCGAGTTTTAAGAATCTGTCACTCTGTGGACCTTCTTCTGAGTGAGGTGAGTCGAGAAACGTCCTTCAATTCAAGAAACCGTCCAAGGCGTGTATCGGTTTCATTGGCTTTATGAGTTCCTCATAGAAGATTGCTTAGATACTTCACCCAGCCCAGAAAAGTTAGCCCGTTTCGCACATGTAATTTCTGTTCAGAGTATGTGAACCAAGGACCCCACAAGGGAGTAAAGCAAGGACTAGCTTGAACTGGGTCAAACTAAGTCTTAAGCAATCGCCTTCGATGTCATGGTGTTCCCAAGCCTTCGCCCATTCCACACTTCAAACAGGGAACGTTCAGGTGTTAATGACAGCCTCAACCCAACGTAAGCCTTGTTTCGCAAATCCCCCTAACTAGCATGACGTTTGGAAAGTTTTGTTGCAATTGCCAGTTCTGTTGAATGACACCAACTTTACAATCCTGTTCAGCAATTAGTAGGTGCACCCCCCCAGTGCCACATGCAAAGCACGACTCACAGACACGTCACACCTAAACCCCTCTGCAATTCGTGAAAATGTAAAAAAAAAAAAAACTTTATCCACAATAATCCTGCACCGCTGTCAGCCTATAAACTTCAGGCTAACTATCTCAAAATTTTAGCTGAACCTAGTATCCGAAGTTTGGTGTGCGTTTGGCCCCTCCTCCGACACTCCACTGTCGGTTTACTAAATAAGTTAGTTGTGCCATGCCATACCGCCTGCACTCATCCCCATTTAAAGAGTGTCTCGGCACGGCTCCAGGATCGAGGTAATGGCAAAGGTATTAAGCGCTCAAGTTGGCTCCATAAGTGATAGTACCACTGGTACTGGTAATGCGCCAGAAGCGGTTATTACCCCATCAAAGCACAAGCTGCGGGTGGAAACAAATGGAAAAGAATAAAGCCACTGCCGTCGCCATTCAGCCAACTGGCGGAACAGTCCTTTGGGGTGATGGCAGTGGTGTTGGCGGTTACTCGCAGTCGTTCTTTCGTTCGTTTGCTCGTTCGTAGCAACCACCCACAACCCAGTCCAAGGCAGATGGCTTCGGAATATGAATTTATTTTCGCATTTTTGTGTGTTTCCTGCCGCACAATGCATGTGTCATTCGCAAGCACAATTCAAAGTGCGCTCCAGGAGGACCTGCACAATTGTCACACCCACACACACACCCATGCGCACACACACACACGCGTATGTACATAGTATTAGCTTTTGTGCCATTGTTCGTGCGCCAAGCGGGCTGACTTTTAAAGAAAGCCACGGCAAGTGGGTGGTAGCTCTTGCCATGGGTAAGCCAAACCACCAAACTATGCAACTTTAAATCCACATTGTGGCTTCGGGGTGCCGCCCCTGCCATCCTTGCCATCCTTGCCGTCCTCGCCACCCGACCGACCAGGAGGAGGGTGCTCCATTGTTCTTTTGTTGGGTTGGCATCTTTTTTCGCACTTAACTGCTAGAAATCGCTTAGCCCTTGCTGAATGGGCTCTGTGTACGTTGCTCCTTTTATGCTGTGCGCTGCGTACATCCAGCCTGGCTGAGAGGGGTTGCAGGATGATGCCAGAGGAGGAAGAAAAAAAACTGCACATGTGGCAGGATATGTGTATGCAGTATGCGATGTGGTGATGTCGTAAAAAGTCAACTTAACACATGTGAGATACATACTGAGATAGTCGCTCTCTCTCTCATTTAAAATTGTCTGCTACAGGGTGTCTCGGTCTCGGGTGGGTACTCTCCTTTGTTCTCCG
The DNA here is from genome assembly GCA_963583995.1 of Xylota segnis. NCBI lineage: Eukaryota > Metazoa > Arthropoda > Insecta > Diptera > Syrphidae > Xylota > Xylota segnis. Next base: position 54,944,221 of record OY757238.1, on the reverse strand, counting down.
AGTGCACTGCAGCTATTGATGAAGATGGGCACCAGGGGGAATGAACATCACCCAAGTGGGTGTGGGTGGGGAGGGCCGATAGAGCTTTATTGTCCTTTCGCATGCAATGAGGTGTTGGATGCTAGATGCTGGATGAAGAATGTGGCTTTATTAACCTGCTTAAGGCTGCTGCCTGCCGGGTGAAATTAAAGAACAAAATGGAAAATTTTCTGAAATTCAATTAATTTTTATGGTCCCCTTGCAGTCGTGCGGTGAAAATGAGAAAATTTCATTTGACATGCGGTTGAGGGATACTTTTGGTTGGAGAATTCCTGAATTAAGGACTTCATTGAGGAAAGTGCCTCAGAAGATGGAGGTGTGAACGAATTCTCGTCCTTCATGCTTTGGTACAAACAACCGATCTGAGAAGATTCAGCATTCAGACCTAGCTGATCGCTGAAGGAGACTCTCAGGGTAATCCTTTGTTTCTTATGGAGTGCCCGTTGTATACTTATTTTCAAAGTTAGGTCCAACTATAAATATATACTTAGGAGGTTCCACTTCAGCACCTAGGCCGCTGTGGTAAGGGAAAATGAAAAAATGTTGATCCAAGAAATGTGTGGCGAAGTGGGTTACCCATACGCCACCGAGTCCGATACTGATATCCTGAATCTGATCTCCGGTAGCGCAATGCAAGCCAAATATTCTGATTCTGTGGATCCAAGGCACAAACGGGCTCAGCTACTAGCTCGCTGTGGGCAGGGAAAATGGAAACATTTTGCTCCAACAAATGTGTGGCGAAGTGGGTTACCCATACGCCACCGAGTCCGATACTGATGCCCTGAATCTGATCTCCGGTAGTGTAATGCAAGCCAAATATTCTGATTCTGTGGATTCAAGGCACAAACGGGCTCAGCTACTAGCTCACTGTGGTCGGGGAAAACGAAAAAATTTTGCTCCAACAAATGTGTGACAAAGTGGGTTACACATACGCCACCGAGTCCGATACTGATGTCCTGAATCTGACCTCCGGTGGCGCAATGCAAGCCAAATATTCTGATTCTGTGGATCCAAGGCACAAACGGGCTCAGCTACTAGCTCGCTGTGGGCACGGAAAATGGAAACATTCTGCTCCAACAAATGTGTGACAAAGTGGGTTACCCATACGCCACCGAGACAGATAGTGATATCCTGAATCTGACTTCCGTTGGTGCAATGCAAGCCAAATATTCTGATTCTGTGGATCCAAGGCACAAACGGGCTCAGCTACTAGCTCGCTGTGGGCACGGAAAATGGAAACATTCTGCTCCAACAAATGTGTGACAAAGTGGGTTACCCATACGCCACCGAGACAGATAGTGATATCCTGAATCTGACTGCCGGTGGCGCAATGCAAGCCAAATATTCTGATTCTGTGGATCCTAGGTACAGACGGGCTCAGCTAAGATCTCGCTCTGGTCGGGGAAAATGGAAAAATTTTGCCCCAACAAATGTGTGACAAAGTTTGTTACCCATACGCCACCGAGTCCGAAACTGATGTCCTGAATCTGACTGCCGGTGGTGCAATGCCAGTCTTGATAGTGGCTCTTCCAATCGTTCACTTTCTGAACCTTCAATCCACCTGGCCACCGTGCTGAACACATGTTAAGCTCGACATATCTGCGATCTGAACGTGTGCTCTGCAAGCCATAAGGGCGCAACCATTGTAGATTACTACCCCTATCTAGTATCCAATTACTATCTTCTCACATTGTAAACGCCAACTATAACTAGAACGACGCTAACAGCCCCTTCTAACCTCCAACCAAACGTCCTTCCGTTCAATTCTCATCTACAAACCGTTGCTCCTTATCCCAATTTAAATAAAAAAAAACATTTAATTTCTGCTAACGACATCTACTGAGATTGCAAAATGATAAAATTAATAAGTTTCCCCAATTCCTGCCCTCTTCCACCCCAAAAAACAGAACAAAAAAACAGCCCAAGTCCTCCAACATCCTCCCTGCAATCAAATGCATAGTTACATCGGTACGACTCCGCACAAACACCCCCCAATCTCGTCCTTGTGCAACCTACAACGTGTTGTGTTCTGATCAAAAATCGATTGGAAAATAATTTCCAACTTTGCGCACAGAAATTGCACAACAATCTCAGCAGCTATCAGCGAATTTGTTCACGTGCACATCGCATTCTGTGTATAGGTACACCTACTACGTCAGGACGACTGCAGGTTGCCAACACGATTTGAAAAAGGACCTCGGGTAGCGCTTAGGATATCACACACAACGAACGAGAAACAACATTTATTTCAGCTTTTTAATTTCGCCCTAAGGAGGGTTTTGCAATTTTTTGCAATCCCACCCCCTGCCCCACCCACTGACAGGAAAATCAGTGCAAAAAAAAAGGAAGAAAATCAGAGAAATACACGAACAGGATCTAAACAACTTCGACAACCGACAATTGCCACTATTCCCAGGGTAGAAACGTTTAAAACTGATTCTTGTTGTGTACTCGGCTCGTATTGATCGGGTCAGACGTTGCGCGAGGCACAGACGTATCCTGCAATCCTGGAATTGTTATGGTTTGGTTATTGCTTTCTTTTTTTTTTTTTGTGTTTTACTATTATTTTCAAGTCTAAGTGTGTGTGTGTTGGCTTTGTTTCGATTGTAATTGAGGAGTTCGTCGATTATCCGTTGGCCGCATCGTCCTCATCGTCGTACACATGGCTAAGTGCTTTTCAATTTAAATGTGTGCACACACACAGTGGTTTCATTAGAAATTCCTGGCGAATATTACAGGATACGGCCCCCCCGCGCCAATGTCCTTGGAGGGAAGGCAATTTTGGCTAAAAAGCGCTTTAAAAAGGAAACTCTTTCCAACCGGAAATGTAAGGAAAACTAAAGTGACGCCAGCCAACGGCAAACGGCAAACAGGATACTCAGCATAAATTCACTCTGCGATACAAGACGGTGATTACAACTATGACGAGGACAACAACGTCAACAACGTCAACAACAACGATAACGACTACAGCGACGGCGATGACCTAAACTAGCTTTCGGGAGTCGCTTGTTCTCCCTTAATGGTGCCCCAAACCAAACCAAAAAAAAAAAAAAAAAACAAAAAACAACGAAAAAGGACTCTATTTTGTGTTGTGGTTGCACAACTTGCTAAACTAGTCCTCTGTACTTGGTGGCAGGGCGCGGCGATTGCTGACTTAGTTCTACTCGTATCGACCACAAAGACGGGAAAGTTTCGTCCTGGAATTTTGCCGTTATCGCAACGAAAAACAAAACCCGCACCAACACCAAAACAGAAAGAGTCTTTCTCTCTCTTTCTGCAAAAAAAAAAGAGAATTAAATTTCATCCGGTACTTTGTTACTGTTATTTCATAAAACAGTGAAAAACTCAAGTCCTTGGGGTTGGAATGGTATTGGTTGGTGGTGCCAAAGTTTTCCACTTGCCAAAGGGGCTACATCAGCTGCGATTGCTGGGGCATCTTGTATGTATCATCGCATGTTTGTTACAAAGCAGGCACTGGAACCGTTACGTAGCGAAAAGTTCAAAAAACAGCACAAAGGGATTGTTTTTTTCCAGAAAACTTTCATACCGAAGCGATGGGGCTTAGGTACACTTTCGTTGAACTGTGCCAGACCAGTCGAGTGTAATCGTGTTTTGGTCTACATCAGGGATTAGTGACTAACTTCTCTAGACCGCTCCTCACGGAAAATGTCCAGAAAATTTGTCAGGTCTTGAGGTCTTGGACTACCTAAGATATGAAACGGAGCTGAGTTTTGGTCCAAATGGAGCGAGAACTCGTAAATTTGTAACAAATTTTCTGTTCCTCTTTGGTCACAATGAGTTGGCCTTGTAGAGACGGTTCTACCATACACAAATCCATTTTTGTAGTGAAAATGTTTTCAAAAATTGGCTCCCGGCGTGGACACCATTATGGAAAGACCATAGACTTTCCTTCGAAAACCTTTTGCTTTCGTGACTTGGTTCCTGCGCAGCGAACTTGTCAGTTGTCAACGTACCCCTTGTTGCAACCAAAAGCACAAAATTTGGTCCAAATAAGCCTTATGTGTCCAAAGAATCCCTACACAGTCGCAAATAAGCCCAGTAGAGAAGTAAGCTTAACTCTAAACTTATATTGGACGGACAAGCAGGATAGAGTAGTATTGGTCAAGAAAAAGGTGATTTTTATAGAAGCGACGAACTTTGGCTTGAGATAAACCACAGAAAGTTGGTCTAAATATCCACGAAATTGGCTTTATTAGACAGATAATTTCATGGCATTAATCTCCGAATAAGATTTTGAGGATATGGTTGTTGCGACTGTTGTGTACATGGGGTAGTCTAGGGGTCCTATTTGTACACACTCTTCGCAGTAAATCAGACTGTATTTCGGCAGTAACCAGTCGAATATGCTCAATTGTTTCTGAAATTTTATTAATGCCACAATAATGTTCGTCAAATAAGGCCAAATTCATGGAAATCGAAGACATATTTCTGTATTTTGTTTCCATTTGAAGTTCGCCGCCTCTATAAAAACACCCTTTAGTTGTGTCAATATCCTGGAGAGAGTGAGGAAGGGATTCGCCGAACTGTCCTACCTATCTTAAACCAAAGAACCTAAAATGAACTCAAAGTAGACCTGAGCTATCTTAAGATTAACCTTACCTAACTTAAACACATCTTCTCCTTTCCCAATCTTTTCAAGGTAGAGGGTCAATGAAGAACGGAAGGCCTGGTGTTATTGGGAAAAGTTGGCCTGCTCACCCTCTCTGTCTTATCGAATACGCCCTCGAATATTGACTGCAGTCACAATCCATTGTAGGCAATCGCCCCAAGTAGTCTGTCACTGCCTGCGGTGGTCATTTGTTCGGAACGTCCTGTTAAGATATCCTCGTCGAAAATATCACGTCTGCCAGCGTCCTTAATTCTTATATCGGCTATGGTCCTTCCATGAGTGGTGGTGTTTTGTCGAATAAGTATGATCTGTTCTAAAGGGCAGGAACTACCTTCTGTCTTGTCGAAGTTCGCGTCCTTTTTTCACATTCTGTTGTATGGACATGTCACCGTGATTAACCATCAGGAAGTCGGAAGACGTCCACGTCTGTAGGTATCTTGCATCAGTGCAGGAGAGGACCATTCGTATAGTCCTGTCTGCTGATCTTTTACTAGTCTACTCCTCCCATCTTGTAAGGTAGGGTCTCTGTGTCGTGCCATTGGGGACTATCCTTTGAAAAAGATAGAAACGCAATCGAAAAACCTGTATCTATAGGCACGTGAAGGCTATAGATACGAGTCTACTCTTAAGACTCAAGCCTAAGCAATGTTTGCAACAACAGAGATGTTCAATTCAGAGATGATGATGGTATAGACTTGGCTAACGCAACCAGGATTTTTAGCAGAAGAGGGCCCTATGTAAATCAGACGTGGGGTTCTCTAAGGGTCCGTACTAGGTCCTCTACTGTACAACCGTGCCATGATGTCGACCGACCTCAGAACGAAATTCATGTTTTCATTTTACAACTGAGCCGAACTTTCGATGAATTTTTTTAATAATTTTCGAACGTTCGGCAAACGTAGGGCGATGCATGGTAAAATGGCATACATTCCCTTATATTTTGACATCTAGATGGCGTTGATAACTTTAGCAGCTGCTGAGACATAATAATTAGAAAAAGTATCACTCCTATCTGGTCACCGTTTAGTTCGTTGCCATTCGGGTGTCTCGATATATGCCACAGGTTCAGAACCAAGTCATGGTCATAGGGTTCAACTCACCATGGTCCGACTTTTTGTAGACTTAGCATCGTTTTAGCTTCTGAGTTGCTGCAGTAAAGAAGATTCAGTGATGGTTCGGCATTGGATCTCATCCATCACATAACCTCCAGTCAGCTTCCCCGTTGAATCCTTGACTCACGTTCGAGATGGTCTTCCACTTCCACTAGAACCGGCCTTCCACTGCACTCTGGCTATGTTTGAATCCCTCTGTCTGCATGAGCATAAGCCCCGAGATGTGAAACTGTCCCTTCTCTTGGCCATCTATCTCTTGGTTCCACTAACATAATCCTCGACGCTGATTTCTTGATGGTTTAGTGGATCTAGGTTTGGAATTTATTCTGAGCCCTCTGCCACTACGCTCGAAAGCAAGGACTGAACCTTCCTGATAGATGATGGATGGATTTCATGTCCAAGACACACATATGTATTGGCTTGCTCCAAATCCTTGAAGAGGGAAATTCTTTGCCTCCTACTACTCCGAGGGGCATTTAAGGATTTTTTTAACCTTTTTGTGTTTAAAGAAATTTCAAGGAACCTACCGAATGGGAATGCGTAACAGGATCCTTCACAGTAATCTCCTTAATTACCATAGATACGTCAGTAACATGGATTACAATGTTCTAAAATGGATGGTCACTTTGAAAAGGACCCACTCATTCGATCCAAGCGGCCCATGAAATTGGACAAAAAAAAATAGGACATCTTCTGCTCCTTTTTTATGTTCTTTAACAGAACTCCTTCTCCCACTCCTCGACACCACTCAACATCATCATTCATTCTGTCCCCTTGCCTTGGAAATTTCTTCAGATAAACGACACAAGCAGAAACAGCAAAAAAAAAAAAGGATCAAGGACTTCTATTACATATCCTGCACCCTCGAGGCGAAGCATTTGAACCAAACACTCGACTTGTATCTTTCGTTTCGCATAAGAACGAAATTGCCATCCCGATTATTCACTTCACTTAAGCAAATGTGAAGACAAATAAAAGTCAAGGAATATCCTTGTACACTCCTTTTTTTTTTTTGTGTTGTTTATTAAATTTAAATGGTCATGTTCGAAACGGATACACATTCCTTAGACATGTCCTCCAATCAACTGCAACAAATCTAAAGAAAAAGACCAGCGGGACGGGGATACAAATAAATAAATCAATTTAACTTGCTTCAAGGATACGAGGATGTGTGTTTGAAATTGAATAAGTTTCCTCCGAAAGAGGTTATGATTTGTTGCTTAAAGATATGGAAATTCAAGATGCTATCGGTGGGATGATATTGAATTCAAAGTTTCGCCATGTTATCCGTCGCCCTCGTCCTCGTCCTTGTGGTACAAAGGGATAGGTATCCCTGGAAAAATTATTCTGCCACAGAAAAATGTTCAAGTATACGTACACACTTACATATGTGTGTGTGTGATCCTATTTACATAAATTTCTTTGTGATTTTCAAGTGAATTACTGTGTGGCAGATTGGGGAGTGATTTAGGAGGGAGAACGCAAAGAAAAAGGACATATGACAGGCGGGCTCATGAACAGATTACTTCCTGACATTGTCAAAAAAATATCACTTGTCAGATAAGTGAGGCGAACAGTGTCCTTAGGCTATTGGATTCTACTTCAAGTTGGAAATTTTTATCGAATGGTCCTGGAGGAGTGGTGCTGGAAGAATATCCTTGCTGAAATGAATTTGAGAAAAAGTAGGAAAGGATGTCCGTAGGGAGGGAGTGCGTAGTTGGTCATGTTTACAATCAGGGACTACTTGTTTTCAGTTTGTTCCTTACGTACTGGAAAGCTTAAATCGGTTCGTAGAGTGAGGGAGTTGTCGTAAGTGCAGAGTCCTTAGAAATTGGAAGCACTCATGGAGGCAGTGGCTCGATTTCAGTTGCAACAACTTTCAAAATTCTCACTTTTCGGAACTTAATGGAGTTTACTCCATGACTAGAGTGATCAATGCCACTTTTGGTGACAGCTCTGCCACAACAGACTCCTAGCTCGTCAAAACCTAACCCAAGAAATCTGGGGCATCAAGGCCCAAAAAGTCGTACTTACTTTCGTTGTCTTGCATACAGTTCAACTAATCATTTGGACTATACGCAGGTGGGTATCATTTAAGACGGCTCGACCTGACTAAGTTCCAGCAAACTATAGAAAGACCAGCCTTTGTCCTTTAGAAGTTCGAATTAAGTGGAGTGGAGTAGTGTGCTCTCCATGTCCATGTCCATGTCCATGTCCATGTCCTCCATGACGCGAAGAAGAAGAATGCACTTACGATACCCTGAGGTCAATTCCACTAACGAATTCAGGCAGTCCTTCGAATTCTTGGACTTGTAGAAATAAGGCCCACTTCGTTGTACCCTATCTGGTTTTTAACGTCAAAAACCAAAACGTCAAACGTCAACGTCAACGTCAAAAAAAAAACTTAAGAATCAGAAGGAATTTTAAAGAAATCTGCATGTCTGCATCTGCGACCGTCTAGAACAGGTATGGGAGTCCATTCCAGTAGATTGGATATCTGTACCCCTACATGACTGTTGGACCACTGTAGTGTATTTCAAGCAGGAGCCTATCTTCCATTCTACCTTTCAATTAACTCTATAGAGTCTGGGCCTATTGCTTTCTATATAGTCAGCCAAGCAGCGATATAAGCCTTTGAATAGTCAGTACGCTAAGCTGACACTCTAGCTAAAGACAATGCTGAGCATAACCTTCCAGATAATAGTACGTGTATCTTGTCATCTCATTGTCTGGTAAGCCGTACAGACGAAGAAGGAGAAGGAGAAGGAGAAGGTAACTACGATACATCTTCTCTCCAACTTGTCCAGTCTTATCGGCTTTGAGAAGGAAATCCCTAAGAGAACCCTTTTTCAAAGATCTTAAAGATATAGTCAGGCTTAAGTTGAGTCAAATATTAGGCTCGGCTCCAGCTAAAACTGGCATCGTTTCAGATCCAAATTGGGACATTTGCATCCAGCTTTTCATTTAAGGGCGACTCACACTCAAGCCAACTTAGTTTTTGGTTTGTAGTTCTCCCGGACTTCGTTCCCTAACATCTGCTTTGGAACAATAGTGGCTACACCACTGTCCATATCCCACGACGTTACCTTAAAGGTGGAGGTCCTACGGTTTACTCTAAGAGAGTTCTGTCCACAGTTAATCTCGATACAGTCCATTGGAAAAGTGTATGCCATATGCTCATGCTCTGGGCAGAGGATTGCGTGTAAGGTTGGTAGGAGACCAAGTACACATCCCCCATTTGATTAATGAAGCCTCGAACGGCTTCAGCTTCACCAAAAAATTACATATCAACGAGTTTCATTTCCATGAAAGCATACCCACAAGTCGATTCCAGTAACACAGTCCGGCCTTAATTTTAAACCAAAAAACTCGACCACGAGCCGACAATTCAATATTTTCAATCTCATAGCAGCTTTTCACCACACAACCCACGACACAAGGATCTCCTTTGAGCCAGTTTCCCTCCTCCATTTAATTAAGAGAAACTTCACAGTGCTATACGCGTAGGTATACCAAGGTACGCTGCGAGTCATTTCAGAAATCAGTAATTTTTTGACTCAGAGCCCAAAATTATCCTTCCAGTGCACCGAAACTCTTCCAATTAAACAAACAATAACCAATTTTATCAGGATGAAATGAATTATTCCCGAAAGTACTCGCATTTCGCCTTTGTCCGACTTACAATGGCATCCTTGTGCCACACTTTGGCTCCTTCTGCTGGCCCTTGGGCATCACGTAAATTCCTCCTCCATCATCATCGTTTTCCACAAAAAAATGTCCGATAAACTTTTGCCTGCAACCCACCCCTCCTCCTGCTCGTCCTGCCCACAAATCGATTAAAAATCGAAAATTTTCTGAAATCCCAATTCGGAGAGCACACCGCAATCAAAAGTCCACAAAAGTTCGGATGCCGTCCTCGGAACAGTCGCACGCTAACTTATCTGGAGATTCATAAATTTTCCGACCGATTTCGAATGGTTAAAGGTTTTTTTTTTTTTAGTTTTTTGATTTTCTGTTTATCTGGGCGAAATTTTACGAAATGACAGTGAAGGGGGCGGGGGTCCTGCGCCTCACTGTATGCGTGAGCTGATTCACTTCACCTTACATATCATCGCACTATGTACAGGAGGAGGAGCAGGAGTAGGTTTATGGCTAAAGGGTTGGATGAGGGGGTTGCCTTTGGGTTGATTTATGACACAGTTGTTGTAGTTGTTTTTCGCTATAAATTATCCAGTTCGCCAGGACCAAAGCATCTGTAGCGGATGTTCATAGTGCTATTAGGGCGTTTTTTTGTTCCTTGCGCCTTGATGAAGTAGGGTTTGGGATTTTTATTGGATTTTGATTGAAGGAGCGAGAGTCTGGATCTGGTCTGTGGTAGGTGAGAAGGTGACGGAGAGCTGTTGGTGAACTGTGATAAATCACAGCTCAGAGCAGTTTGATTAAGTCAACGTTCCTCAGGGAGAAAGTTGGCAGAAGAACTAGTAGTGGGTTGAAGAGTAAATATGGATAGGAGTATCTGAATAGAACGTTGAGATAGTGGAGTGGACTTGGATATAAACTCTGAGAGCTACATTGGATTCAGTGACAAACAAAGAGTTACTCTTGTCAATGGCTGTCTCTTTGGCAAAAGGAGCCAATTGAGTAGCAAGGTTTTGTCAAGAAGCACTAAGGAGAATCTCCATGTTTAAGACCCTTGTAATCCTAGTCCTGGCCTTTGGCATGTAAACGAAGCTGGATGTAGACATTTTTGGTCGTTTTGAAGGTTTTGAGAAGGCGACACCGAATGGGTGTTGATGGGCAAGACGTGTGGATTGAACGTTCCGACCCGAATTCAACCGAACGTAGTACAGAAAGACCTCACTTAAGGGTCCCACGCACAAGTGTGGGCATCCATATATGTACATATCCATATCGCTGGTTCATAAGTGAGGGCCAGCGAAGTCCTGTATCCGTCATCAGGTCTATACTAACTATGACGTGATTGTCTGATGGACGGCTTTGGAGAAAGTCTGTTGTCTGATTGATCCTAGCCGCATACAGTGATCGGCTTGTTTATGCATCAGTGGAATTCTGGATTCGGTTACTGTCTTTTCATCTTCGGATATCTATAGCACACAAGTGGCAGCCAGTCCAGTGGTTGGAGATTATGTCTTACTAGTCTAGTCTGAGGACATGTCTTATGTCTTAGCAATCAATACACCGAATAGGCACTTCCAGAACGCATCCACTTAAAAATTGATTGGAAGGAGGAACTGAAACAGAATCAGGAGTAAGAGGATCCATCATACTCAAGACAAGGACTCTTATTTTGGAAAAAAAAATGCTTGAGTCTCTTCAACTTAAGCTTTGCTTTAGAAAAATCGACTTTAATTACTGAGGCGTATGTGGAACATTTTAGTCCATCGTAGGTGGCATCCACTGCGTATACTTAACTTTTTTTTTTTTTGCTGCGAGATGAGAGTCTTTTCGAATTTTAAGTCCTCACTCGTGAATGAGGAATACAGAGCTGAGTGCTTAGAAACAACACATTTTTTGGTACACTGACTCCAGGGAAAGATTCTTCCCATTCGAACATGGTTATGGTACTCTCACGTATCATTCCAATCGTCTGTACTCGTTGAATCTTTAGTAAGACATCTGCCTTCGATGTGTCCGTATATTCTGCCGGTATCTGTTACCAGAGATTAAGAGACTAAGACATATTCTCAGGACTGCTACATAGGTGGTCATTGAGTGGATGCTCCGAGGCTAGTTATCTATTCAGAGGCTGAAATGTAAAAGTATTTCATTGAATTTGCTGAAGCATCTAGCTTTAGTGTTGACTATTGGCCAGAGACAGTTGTTGGCATCGATGCTCTAGACACCCTTCTTCTTGAGTCTGTCAAATGGTGCTTGTTGGCCACGATATGTTCGACGATACGCCACCGAATGACTAGTTTCAATATACAGTGTCACTATTTTTTGGGTCTGGAGCGATTGTACTGAATTAACGTTTCAAAAACATGTCCACTCAAGTCAATCGGTTAATAAATGTCAAAGTTATTCAACGACTACAAACCGATATAAAAGATGGCGCATCTTGTACATACGTGTATTCATGGAAAAGGAAGCCAAGAACTCCTTGAATTCAGTCACAAAGCTGAACTCGTTGACTCTTGTGTCTCGAGTCATACTGGGAAGTGGATCTTAGGTGAGATTGCTGAGCAAGGGTCAGAGCATGAATTTTCAGAACTGCATTCCCAGCTTTCTCCATAAGTCGAAGAAATTCAAGTAAAATACTGGATTCTGCTTCCTGGTAATCCATTGGATCTGAGTCTGAGTACTCCAGTGATGCGATTCCTAGCCTGCCCTAGAAAAATACTATCCAAGCTGGGCATATTGCAGCCACTGAAGGCAGTTTCATACGTTGGTGTACCTTCGAGGAGTTGGTAGCCTCCCTAATCAACTTTCAGTCTCTCACAAGTCCAACCTCCTCTTCCTGAGGTCGTATGGCATTCCTTTTGATCTTTTAAAGCTACATCCCATCCGCTTAGGGTCTATTTCTAGGTGAAAGCCACTAGTTGTTCTAACTATGCGATCAGGTTGCTGTCACTCTGGACGAGCACTATCCAAATAAGTCACGTACACCTTCAAACTCCTATAATGGTTTGCGACTCTGCTCCTGTTGAGTTCCATTACCCCATGGATTGCGTCCCAACTAATCCGACATCGAGCAGGACGAGTTGCAGAAGTGTCATGTATAAATTAGTCTGCAACAATTAGGATAGGACTCCTTCTTTAAAAAAAAAACTAAAACTTCCTCCTACCAACCAATACAGTGAAACAAAAGAAGAAGAACAAAACAAACTTTAATCCTCCTCTCCTGCGCGCATAAAAACCTAACTTAACGCACAGGATAATGTGATGATCCTGGCAAAAATAAAACACTGCGTAAAGTGAAACACATATCCCCACACCTCGGTACGTTGTAAAACAGCGTTCACAGTGCAGTTTCGAGACCTCTCCCGAGACTGCCACTGCTGTTCCTCGATTTTTCTGTGTCGCAAGTGCAAAACTTTTCCATAAGTGAATTAAACTTCTTCCCAAGGAGAACCGAGCAGAAATAAGTGGTAGTTCTGGTGCTAAAAAAAGAGAGGAAAAAACTTACAAAAAAGTGCATTCTTGCCTCTCGATGTGAGTGCTGGAAAGCGTGTTAAAGGATGCGAATGATTCATTTCTACATGGAGGAGTCAAGCCCCCCCCGGTGATGTGGGGAAAGTTGTAAATTTAAATTGCAATAGGATGTCATGTTACCACATATGTACGGAGTGGGATGTGTGCACATGTGTGTGTATATTGTTACTACAAAATTTTTGGTACACACTCGCACTTAGTCATATCTGAAACATGCACATGTCAAAGGAGCAGGACGGTCTTGTGGGGGGCACCTCCGGAAGACGCGTGAAGATTTGTGAAGGACCTAATGGGAGGCGAGGGAGTAGGCCAATAGTGGTTTTGCCTTGAATAGCATAAGTTTCGTATTTAATAAGCATTTTCCGATACCTTGAAGGCTTGTCAAGGCTAACTTGTTTTCTTTCTCTTTTCAGGTAAATTGGAGACGAAAGTGGCTCTGGCAAATGTAGCTCGTAAGTAGATTCGTACAAGTAGATATCTAGAGTAGATGGTGTTCATGCAGTGGAGGGTTGCAGAAGATTGCAGACCTTAGCCGCAGGACCACATTTGACATTCAGCTGACACTCTCAACAAGACAACCTAAAGTGCTCGATTCCCCACATGGCAAAGGAGACCTAGTCGTCGATTTCTTAAAATCACAGATTCAGTAGAAACAAATTAATATTCATGGGACGGTTCCATTAGGGTTGGTCTAGCTATTCAGGAGCCATTAAGAAGCTAAGCAGTACCAAGGATCAGTTCTGTAGAATAATCCATCAAATAGGTTTTGGTTCAGTATCAGCTTGATAGTGCACACATTTATGTAAAGCCATCGTAAGTTTTCTGAGAGCTAGGTGGATAGAATTAAGGTCGAGGAATTGCAGGGAATGCTTCAGAAGAACCCTACTCTATTCTGAGGAGAAAAAGTTCTCAGAACGGGAGCAACCATTGAGAGGAAATTTAACGAGCATTTCAGGTCATATGAGGCCAAATAACCAAAGGGAACCGTCGTCACTCTTAGTGGATCAGACAACCTCCTAGCAGATCGATCATATTGCCTCTCTAGTTGATGGTGGGAATGTTGGTGCTCTGGGACCTTCCGAATGCAACTAAAGGTTGAAGTCATTGTCACAGTAATCTCAACAACTTCAACAGACTGATGTAGATCACGAGGCTTGAAATTAATTTGTCTTAGCAGTCGATGAACTAACACAACACGATGGACAGCACGACCTTGTAGGTACCCTCCACGGACATAAAGTCAGTAAGTGGCAGTCCCTTCGGCCAAATGGCTACATCGGAGGTAGAAAATGCAGTTAGACTCCATTGTTTCCTCACCTATTGCCAGGCAGTAGCACCTTCTTTCAAAAACACTTTTGACTGACAGTGGCTAGTAAGTAAATAGAGTCAGACTTTCGACCTTACTAGCCACTGTGTACAAGACACTCTGGACAGATATTTCGTTAGGGAGTTGCGCTGCCTGAATTCTTCTAAATTGAGTCTGAGAACTTCCATTTTCACACTCGATGACAGTTCATAGCTATCAATCTATCACTGATAGCTTCCTCCGAAATCTTACTGATTGAACCTAACCCACGATAAAGGTTCCCGTACCAGTCATAGCAAGGACGCTTACATTCAAAACAGGCTTTGTGCTGAGAAATTTGCCAGCAGGATGACTCCAAAGGTGCTTCCAATTCTGACAGAAAGACCCATCGACATGGTTGCCCTTTGTATTGGAACCAATAGGTCTTTGACACTTTGTCTTCCTCGTTCGTTCATAGTAAGGGCTTCCAGCTATTGTAGAGAAAGACTTGGTCCATACCATAGCCAGGTATAGTGCAAGTGCCTTGACAAGATGCGAGGGAGTTTTTTGCAGATGTAAAGTGGAGTACACTGTCAGTTCGTGCTTACATACCTACTGAATCGAAGGGCCATGAACTGGACCATCATCATAAGACCAACAAATTTTTCGTAAATTTGGGAGTGAAACAGGGTATCTGGGTATGGCAACTGGGGAATCCCGGAAAAATATCGCAGTTTTATGTTGGTTTTTGACTTTTGGGATCGGTTTGACCAGTTAATTGCCATTCAGTTCAGAACGTGAGCACGGACTGATTGCATGTACTTTACGTTAGAGGGTTAGAATCAGTGGCTGCCATATCTAAGGAGGTTCCTGACTTAGGAATGGCGCTGGCATACCTTCTAATTTTTATATCAAAAATGGAAAAGTCCGACTGGTCACTCTGAAAAATTTACATTCACAAGGTAGGCTTAAGAGTCAACCTTTATGAACACCGTTTTGACAATAGGACTTCTGCAACTTCAATGTACAATGTCCTGACTAATACTAGGTCAGAGCTACATATGCTAATAAACCAACCATTGTTGGTGCATACTCTGTCAAGGTGTGAACTCGAAAGGTATCGGTCTGTGTCCAATGCCATCTCGCAAGACCAACTCTTTGTCGTACTTTCTCTAACTTCTCTGCTCTGTCGTATCCAAATGATGTCTGTCTGTGCTACCGTGTTCGACATAGTCTTTCACAACAAGACGGCTTGAGACTGACCTAACTCAGACAGAATTAGCTACCAAGGATATATCTAAGAGCTATCCTGGCTAAGAAATTATTTCGACGAGATGAGAGTGCAAGAGGGCTTTTAACTCAACATATCAGTAAGTCTAGGTTAAGACTGTTTCCACTGTTTGGCGGAGGTGACTATTGATTCCCTTTCGCATTAGCCTTCAAAGATGAATTTTTTTCGGGTACTTCTTTCTTTGATCTGATTTGCCCCAAATTTTTCTCATTTTCCCCCACTTTTGGGGGAAACGTTTTTTTTGCCATCGTTTTAGGCCCTTTTCAACATTCTATTGTTCGATGTTGCATGTTTCGTCCTGATGGTACACCTGATGTTAGCTGGTGGGCAAATCCACTCAGAGTCTGAAAGAGGATAGCACGAAAGATCTCTATGAGGTGCCGGTGCTCCTAGAGGCTATCTCAAAGTACATCACCCCAACTATCCTTACAAAAAAGGATCCATTATGTGTCCAGGAACGACTACATTTGTTTATAAATGTGGTACTTGGGTGGGAATTGTGAGCCTCATAAACATTCTGCTCAGGAATTCCATCACCAAACTAGATCCAAGGAATCAGTGGGATGATATTTATGGTTCCTAGATATACTATACTGTACTGTAATAGGAGACTGGTTAGCTGACCCAATGGCTATCCAAAAGCTAGAATGCGACTCCTTTTAAACCTTAACATAGGTTTTTCTTGAACTGATTGAGCTCCAAGTTGTTTCCTTTGAACTTCTTCGTAGATTGTTGTGAAGCACGGACTTTGGTCACCCATCTCAACCACGTAGGATCTAATGAATCTAAGAGCTGCCTGACTATCTAAAAGGATAGAGATGTGGGTTTTTTTATTCCTCTTGCAGTGAGTATTAGTTAGGTCCATGTTCTACGTAAAACTTTGTCCACCCTCGGCTATGAAGCCTACTTCTAGGCTACATTTAGAGATTTGTACAGGGTGACCAGATAAAAGCGATAGGAAATAAAATTTAAATAAAACAACAACGGTGTGAGATACAAAACTGATTCTGGCTTTATCTTGAAGCTACATTCATGCCATTATGTGTGGTCGGTCCAATTTTTTTTATGATTCTGTGCATTGTTTGGCTCCGGTTAGTCCAAAGTGGTTGCCTTCTTAGCGTAGACTAAGGATCACATTCGGTCCAAATTTTGATGACTCGGTCCAATATGTGCGGCGTTATTCTGGCCACAGCTCTCGATTGCTGGTCTTGAGCTGTTGATCCAAAGTGATTGGTGTGTTAGGGTAGACTACGGGCTTGGCGTAGCCCCAGGGAAAATAATCGAGTGGTGTCAAGCCGCATGATGGTTAGATGACCTGGTCGCCAAGTTTCTCGTTCATAACTTCGAGCGTTTCGCCGTTTGTATGGCATGTAGCGCCGTCTTGTTGGAACCACAGCTCTGATGTGTCGATGCTGTCAAGCTCCGGCCACAGAAAGCCTGAGACCATTGGCAGTAACAGTGTCTGCGTCCTCATTTCGAAAGAAATAAGGTCCGATGATAACGCCATGCCATAAAGCGCACCAAAACCCCAATCCCCATGGTTGCATTGATACCTGGTGGAATACTTGTGGATTGTGTTCGCTTCAGTTACGGCAATCCTGCTTGTCGATGTAGCCGCTGAGCCGAAATAGGGCAAAATCCGGATCTCCGGCCAACATTTTCAAGGCCCAATGAGCGCCCATGGTCGTCCGGCTTCAATTCTTTCGTCAGGATAGTCTCATACGGATGCCAGTCTCTGGCGATGCCCAACTCAGCTGATCGACACCAAATCGACATTTCTGGGCCTTTTTCGATACTGGCCGCTACGGCAGCTATCTTTCCTTCATTTCGCACCAATCTCTCTCTCTCTGGTTGGTGGTTTAAGGTGCAAAAACTTTTCCAAATTGCCTGCACACTAAAGCCTTGATGCCGACCGACCTCATGATGATGCAAATTCACTACTGATCCGGAATTTCAATAATTTTTTTTATTATCTTCTGCACGTTGGGCAAGCATGGGACAATGCATGACAGAATGGCAAATCTTTCTGAATATTTTGACAGCTAGATGTCATTGGTATCTGTGACAGCTGCTGAAACAGAGCAATTGGAAAAAGTATCATTGCTGTCTGGTCACCCTCTAGCTTACATTCAGTCCGACCAAATGCAGATATGAAAGCAGGCTTAGATGGGACCGTTGTGACATGCTGTTGCCGTACTGATGCCAATTTTGAATTTTATTAAACATTGAATAATATAATTGTGAAATCGCAGATACCTTCCAATCAACTTTCATTTAAAAATTCAACAACACCCCAGCCACGGTGACATTTAATCCTCCATTGACAGCCACCACTGTCACTCCTCACTGACAGTTCGAGGGAAGCAGCAATTTTTCCTCCGGTTTTACGGCACCGAACGTCGCACCCCTGCTTATAAATAAATTAAAACCAGAGGCCACCAAGTCGGGGTAATGTCGGTGCGAATACCTTAAAAGGGTTCCTCGGCCTCTCATGAATATCATTTTATTATTATTTCAGCCTTCCCCCCGCACTCAGACATTTCTGGCCTACTTCAAAGCCGAAAGGGGTTGGATATTAATTATTTAGACAAAAGCAGGGCAAAAAAAAACTCGAAAATTTAATATAAAATACGCAGAAATGAAAAATCCCAGCCAGCGCCATTAATGACACATTAAACCTATTAGAGACGCTCCGGAACCTAGGCCCCTTGCGAGCAAACAACAGAACATGCCCCACAATCCGGGCATGCCCCACAAAAAGCCGGACCACTTGGACCGGAATAATTTCAAAACGCAGCCCTACGCCCCCAACCCCGCATCAGACGTACAACTAAATACGATTTTACTTAGCATAAAATTAAATGGCAGATCCTGGCAGCTCCTTGCTGGGTGTAGTCGCACCAGCGGAAGTCCTGGAAAGCTGGGCCGGGTTTTTCTTCCCCAAAAATATGTTAATGTGTTGCCTTTGAAATGCTGCGAGATATTTGCAAGTCATTTCCATTACATCTCGGCGGAGAATAATAGCAACAATAACGGTAATAATTGGGTTAGGTATGCATTGTGTCGAGGAGCGAAAAGGAAACTCGGTTACGGTGTCTGCAAGTAGGAGTTGTAAATGAAATTTTGGATTTTGGAAAATTCGATTTTGGAAATTTCCATGTCGGCATGGGTTCCTGATTTGTAGGCTGACGGACGGACGGCAATTTAGCTGAATCAATAGAATTATGGTGATTAGCGTGGACGATGAGGACTGTGATGGATTCGATGTGGAGGAGCGGCCATGTCTGGGACTAGGTCTTGGGGTTTATTTGGATTCTGTTTGCGTGGTGTGGCGGAGTGATTTTAATTTTGTTGACAAGGAGGACACACTTAAGGGTGATTAGATTGACACCGGCAGGTCGCAGGATGAGTAAAAGCAAAGCAAATTGGTCGGATCTCTGCCGAACTATTCAAACGAGACCAAGTATGTCCATATCCGGGAAATTGATTAGGAAAAGGAGGGATGATCATGAAGCTTCTGAAAATACTAAGTCTGATGTATCCTCGAAGGGAGAGCGGTATGTGTATGGGTTCTCCCAACCGAAGCCAGGATAATGGCATGAATCACATTAGACCGAGTTGGGGTGCATTCAGTACATTATGCTGGATCTTCCTGCATCCTAAGGAGGAATAGAGAGTGTATCCAAAAGAGGAGAGCGATATCCAGTCAGCAAATGGGTAGTCTTCCAGAGCAGTGCTGCGTGCCCCCATTGCCTCTTGTGGAACTGAGTATGTAGATCCTTATACATAATATTGGGATGTCGAAAGGACGAGGCATCCGCAGTCATAAGGTAGTGTTGTTTATTTGCCTGAATACGCAAGCGGTTCACCTTGACCTAGTGAGTGGTATGACGGTCAAAGCCTTCCTCGCTGTATTGAGGCATTTCTTTGCAGCACACGACTACAGCTTCGACATCTACAGAACTGCGCCAAAATATTTGTGGGAGCTAATGCGGTTTTGAGACAGGATCCCGAGGACCTTCGAAAAGCACTCAGTTTTATAGCCTAAGTAAAGGGCAGCCTATCACCTGTCTTTTCGGAGAAAAATCTCCTTAACAGACGGCAGAATTGGGAGGAAGCAATCCTAGATCCGTGGCGTATACGTAATATTTTTTCAAGAAAGATTCAATATTTTCCATTTTTCTGGTCACAAGGGTGCAGGATCTAAGCGTATCTATACACAAAGTAAAGGGCAGGCTCTCACCTGTCTTTTCAGAGGTGAATCTCCTCAGTAGAGGGCAGAATAGGGAAGAAGCAATCCTAGATCGGAGGCGTATACATAATATATTTGCAAGAAGTTTTCAATATTTTCCGTTTTTCTGGTCACAAGGGTGCAGGATCTAAGCATATCTGCACAGAAAGTAAAGGACAGACTCTCACCTGTCTTCTCGGAGGTAAATCTCCTCAGTAGGGGGCAGAACTAGGAAGAAGCAATCCTAGATCGGAGGCGTATATGTAATATTTTTGCAAGAAGGATTCAATATTTTCCATTTTTGTGGTCGTAAAGGGCAAGGATCATAAAGGTCCATCAACTTAAATCCTTTTTGGAAATAAAATTGAAAAAAGAACCCTCGGCGCTTATTTAAAATACAAACTTGTTTGCATTCGCCTGTTCGACCAGAATTTAATTATTCACCAGCACAAGGCTGAGTAAACAGATTCTAATTCTATTATCGGACAACAATTGAACTCATTGCCCGAACTACAGCCGGACAGCCAGAGAATTCGAGCACACAGCCAAGTTAATTGCCAATATAGTTAAACCAGAAATTTAAATGCGTTTACATGAGTTTCAAAGAATCCCGGCCACTATGTGCGAGTGGTATGTGCTAATTTTCATTTTCGAAATAAAATAATCCAATAAAATATACAATCCGACTCTGGATGACTGTGTGTCATTAGTTCGGGCAGGGAGCGGAGGAGTATCCTCTTGTCGACACAAAAGCGCTTCATGATTCATCGGAATCAGAAAATTTGAAATCAAAATGTGTATCTGGCCGAGCTGGTATCTAGTCGGAGAGCATGGTAAAGTTCATGAGTTGTTCTTGGTAATTAATTCGTACTTCTATCCTGTTCTGTGTTGCTTGCTGTGGAGGCACAGTCATGGCAGATTGCTGGAACGCAATTACATGGTAGCCAGTATTTTGGAAACATGCTGTTTCTGGTGTGTGCTGGGGACGCTCGCTTCGGAGGAATGGGATTGTTTTAAAGTACTATTGCAGTGGATCGTCCAGCGAGTGGGTGTATTTGGGGGCTTTTGAGGCACCCGATATGTGATTAGGGATTTTATGGTTGATGCAGCTGATTGAAGGGCAGTCCTAATGAGGAGCATGAAATTAGATTTGGTTGTTATTATGTGGAGCCAAAAGGATGAAAGCATTACATTTGTTGCAAATAATCTCTTTGTGGGATTAGGGTTCCAGAGGAACAAGGGTGTTTCCTTGTTAAGACTGTCTATACGTGGTGAAGAGATATGAAATATGGACAAGGGGGAAATCTTGGAAAAATTCATCGTAATTCCCGTCGTTGGCATCTAGACTCCTACTAGGTAGGCAGCTCGTATCACTAAATCGAACAATCAAGGAACCGATGCAGTCTTGAAAGACATACACATTGGTCTACCAGAAGACCTGCTCTCCATTCCCAGTTCAGATGAGGACGATACTCTCATCGGTCTAATGGTAGAAACAGCACTCTTATTAGAAAGTCCCACACCTTCACTGGCATTGGTGAGCAATAGCCAAATGACTACAGTCCAGGATACCATCGATAGAGTACTAGACCTTGCGTAAGACGAAATAGAATCAAATTTCCGGGACCCAAGCTTCTGACCAGGATGCCTTACTCTGAATTGCAAGAACCCAATCTACGGCGGATTGGGTTAAGAGTATTATTTCTAGCATGGTGCAGCTCGACCACATGGTCCACGAGGATTATAATGGAAGACTTCTCTATGAGCTCGTCTTTCAGGGAACTTTTCAGAAATATGGTGTATCTATGTGTGGTTTGGATATGCTGCCTATTCACAGAGCGTAGTGATAGTTAGACAGGAATCTTTAAATAGGTTCTCCCACCTTAGGACGTGGAGGAACTTCTAATGAAGCGATGGAGGTTTCCAACATTTGAATTTCTATGTAAGAGCCTCCTTCCTACCTACCTCTTCTGTTGCAGAAATCAAGAGTACTTGGGTTATTAGAACCTACAAGTCCCAAGCAAAGACCTAATACTCGTATATTTGACACTCATAGCACCTTGATGATGATTCCTCCTCAAGTGCTTTGCGCCACTTTTACAAAACTTGTCCCGCAGTTCTACCTGCCTGAGTGACTGTCGGACATAGCTGACAGTGGTCTGGAATTAAGGATTGCTTCTTGAGTACTATGAAAGAGTTCCTCGAAAATAAAACGGACGTCTCCGATGGTCCGCTTCAAGTAGTATTTCATACTTTTGGCTCCAGCCTTCCAGATCTCACTGAAATTTAGTGATCTAGAAGGGATTGAGTGCCAGGACCTTGGACTTTGCAAAAATATTACATATACGCCTTCGATCTAGGATTGCTTCTTCCTAATTCTGCCCTCTACTGAGGAGATTCACCTCTGAGAAGACCGGTGAGAGACTGCCCTTTATTTTCTGTGCAGTTACGCATAGATCCTGCACCCTTGTGAGCAGAAAAATGGAAAATATTGAAAATTTCTTGAAAAAATATTACGTATACGCCTCCGATCTACTCTTACTTCTTCCTAACTCTACGCTCTACTGAGAAGATTTACCTCCAGGAAGACAGGTGAGAGTCTGTCCTTTACTTTGTGTACAGATACGCTTAGATCCTGCACCCTTGTGAGCAGAAAAATGGAAAATATTGGAAGCTTCTTGCAAAAATATTACGTATACGCCCCCGATCATTACGTGTAGTGAGATTCCTAAATCATTAAAGCAAGCAAAATGGCAGTTCCTCTTTCTGGACACCAACTGCTTCTATGAATCTCAGATTCTGAATACGGGTAGGCTGATGCCAAATTTTTGGATCCATAGCAGTGTTCGACAAGGTTGCATACTATCAAGTCTACTTTTCTGTGAGATATTCTGAAGAGCTTTGTCGACTAGAACTGGCGGAGTTCAGTGGTGTCTCGGAGCCTAAGTTCTGGATCCCATACCTACCTTTAAACCGATGCTCGCCCTCTCTGTATGAACATCTACTCGAACAGTATTCCTTTCATAGATCACAACAGTCTTTGCCAACAAACTCAAAGGTTTTCGGCTAACTTCAGTGTTGTCCTAAAAATTCTTGGGAGATAACTTGGAAGGTCTCACAGAGTCACATACCGAAATGCCATAAACCTTGCTTGACATACATTCTTCGCAAGAGAACTTTCGCCACTGCAGCATGCATAGAGAAGACACATCTAGACAGAGCTTTCTCGACTACCCATTGTCTTCTTCTCCTAAGTGATGAGCTGCAGATGGTAGGTTCGGTTAGGCTAGAGTATGAGCCTATCCAGAGCAAGAGACGATCTGCAGTGATACCACATATTTGGTAGAAGGTATAGGAAGGTATAGCGGTGACTGATTCAATCGGATCCTTACTGTCTAGAGTAGTAGAGGTGACTGATTCAGTCGAACTTCTGCTACTATTATGCAGTCGAGTCCGTGGTTCTATTAGTTAGATTCGGTTCGGGAGGGGGACTGATTCAATCGAACTCTTACCTTGCTGGACCGTGTAGCTAATGGAGTCTAGAGGTTACTATATGGGTAACTGACCAAGTCGACCTCTGGTGCTGCTAAGCAATTTTGAAGATCGTTCAGTTACTATTGCTAACATACCATGGTGTGGAAGGGATACTTGTCGCGAAGGTGGCTACTGCATAGAGTAAGGACCACAACTTCTGGCAAAGAGGTAGTATGCCTACGAAGTCCTTTCAACAAATTTTAACGAGGGAATGGAAGGAAGTTTAGGTGCCTGTCCACTGAAGTATCCACGAGAGCCTATGCTACTAGTATTTGGTTCTAAATTGAACGAACCCCTATTATCCTTTTGCACACCAAAACCAATTGCTGGCCACCCTAATTTATTACTCCCCCCCCCTCGTTTCGACTTAAACAAATCCTAAAAAATTAATCAAAAACAACAATCTAATGATGCATCTCAAAAGCTAACACTTCATTTCCCTCCTTCCAATGGCCCCCCTCCCTTTTTTACAGCGCCACGACACTTAGGCTCTGCCAGAGACCATACATCACTCAGTTAATTTTGCAAAACGATCCATAAAACAAATACCATAGCCGTCATCTTTTCATCGCAACATCATAACTCAAATCGCATTAAAATTTCCTTCCAGACCATCGCACTTTTTGGTGAAGAAGATCACACGGCCAAATCCTCAGATATCCTTAATTTCAGACAGCACTTCATGGTGTCTTCAAGTACTCCTCGTCGTCCTTGTCGTCGTTGAGTGAATAAATTACTTTTGAACAGAGCCACACCGAAAATTGACATCAAACATAATTCTTTTGCCTATCGGATCCAATCAGAGTGTGTCTTCGTCCTGCCTCAGTCGTGTCCTGGACATAGAAGTAGCTCTGCCATAATTAATAAACGTCCATTCCGTTATCAATAACATTCAATCTTTTTGGCAAATAACTTTTGCGCCACATTAAATTTTCTATCCGCATAAGAGCGTACACAGAAAGGACTCTCGACCCTCCGGAGCAGTGGAGCACGGTGTCGTAGCTATCAATTTAAGATCGGCGAGGGAAATTTATTACCCATTACTGCGAAGAGATAATACTGGCATACTAATCCTTATTATCATTGTTATACTCGCATTATGGCAAAGGCACCGTAACTAACGCCTGAACATATCTAAACTGTTCGTGGTTGCCTGGCTTGGCCTGGCCTGGCCAGGACAGCATCGTATCTTGTACTCCTACTCTCGACATATACTTGTATTCCATCATAGAAAATTCAAAACGATTAATCATGGCAATTCATTGTGAATTACGCTGCCGGAGGACATTTTCATCATTCGTCATACTGTTGAGGTCCTGTGTGCTGGTGCTGGTAATGATGGTAAATGTGGTGCTCTGGCTCGCCTCATTGGTGGCGCAGTGTGATGGTACATAGCTGGGGTTGCTTCTGTTCTCCGTCAGAGTTGTCGTTCGAATGAATGGTTTATCATCAGCATACAGAGCTCTCCCAATCATGGGGTATTTGTTTATCCTGGCGTACTTAACTATCTGTCTTAAAATATTTGTACCACTGGGGGGTGGTTGGTATCCTGTTTGGGTGGGGGGGGGAATGTGCAGTCTTTTTGTTTTTGTTTTTGCCGGCTCTTGGCTTCATTTGTCTTCCTGTCTGTCATATTTGTGTGGATAGTTCTATTAGTGTCCTGGTTGCAGTGTTGTTGATGTCTTCCTTGGAATGTACATACATATGTAAATATTTCTAGTTAATGTGGCAAAGTATTAGGCCGGGTTGAGCTGCTGCATTTGGTCTAATCATTGAGAGTTGTTTTCTGATGGAAATATTGCAAAGATTCTGAAAATGGTAGGTCCTTCGACTTGGGGATATTTTGTTGTACCACTCTGTGCTCCTTGGAGGATTTTAAAGCCGTTTTTCTAAAGCCAAAAAATTCAGTTCTGTAAGGAACTCCGTAGTCTAGTTATTCGCTGTGTTCTTCGCAGGAATGTGAAGGATCTACGTTTGTCATCCGTAGGTCGAATATCGAACCCTTCGACGTACCAAACCGTCCTCCTCGATAGATCTCTTGGAGTTGTACCTGAAGTGTTACTTGTTTTTAACATAATTAAGGCGATTGACTAGAAGTAGCATCAAGAAGCTGTATGACATCATGACCGTCTGCCGGTCTCTCCGGTTAAAGACATACTGTCTGACACCAAGATGAAGGAATGTTGAGCTAAGAAGAAGGCATCAGAAGGCTATATAAAACTGTTTGATCCTAATTCGAGGAATAGCAGGATATCTACAAAAAAATATGTTTGTCAGTCTCGTTTTCCTGAAAAGACCTTTAAGAGAGCACTAGCCAGCTACGAAGGTCGTCAGGATTATAGTGTTATGCTGGGTTTTTCAATATGAACATAACAATTTCGTATTTTAACACAAATGCGTCTGTTAACTTTTTTCATGAACTGTCAATGGCAAAACGTCAGCCAAGGTTTACATTTTTGCTATGATAAAGCTTACGAACGAGCAACGTTTGGAAATCGTTACAAATTACTACCAAAGTTCTGAGTCGATTGTAGCAGGGTTAAGAACGCTTACTCAAATTTTCCATCGCAATAGTCCTCCCACCTGAAAGGCTGTGGGTGCTACAGTGAATGTTCCTGTATCAGCCAGAGAACGCACTGCTCGGACTGATGAAGCTACCGTAAGAGATTTAGTTTAAAATGAGCCAAATCCGTCGATTCCAAGCCGGTAACAATAATTGGGTCCACGTGCAAAGTTAGACGACTATTTTTGGCCAGAATTGGATGTAGATGACATCAGTGATATGTGATACCAACAAGGTAGAAGCGTTCGTTGCAAAAAAAAAATGGAAACTCTCCACCAGATTGGAGAAGTTCATAAGCAGCTTTATTGCCAGGGATACCTACTTGTTCTGGAGCCGTCGAATTTCATTCCAAAGAAAGCTATGTACAGCTAGTTGTAGAAGGGTTCGAAGACAGTTCTAAGCCACCTTACACTCAAAGTCGAAGAACATTGGACCTCCTATTTGACAAAATGTCTATGTGTGATCCTTGCATGTACGGTCTAAAGCCCTATAGCCACAACCTCCCATTGGAACGCAGCCATTTGACTGTCTCAAACCCTTCAGGGATACTTTGTCTCTTTTCTTATCACATCTGCTGACTATCTAAAGAAACCAGAAACCATAAACAGGACCAAACTTCGGCTTAAAGGTTCCTCTCAACTGAGTTATAATCAAATAGTTTTCAACCTCCAACCCACCCCACACGGGCATTTTCAGAAATGTATTTACTTTTCCAGGACACATCGCATTCAAGTGTAAATAAACAATGCACTGACAGAACCTGCTTATTGCATGTCCTTCCCCATAAAAGGAACCCAAGTTCTGCTCGCCAGTTGTGTGGATAATAAGCAGCCGTCAGTGGTATTAAATTGATTTAGAGGAATCATTTTGTTGGTATTACGCTTTCGGCCATCCGTCAATGCTTCACACACACACACACTGATACAGAACTCCACTCCTTAAAGAAACTCCTCTTCGTCGTCCATCGTCTACATTGCCGTCGACATCGTCCTCGCTGTCTGGACTAGATGGTCGTTGGTTAGCATCACTTAACCGGTTAGTGATGACAGTAAAACCCCAAAGACTTATTTATTTTTATTCATTTTTTTTTTTTTGTGTTAGTATCCTTCGTCCGGCAGGACACAGGAATAAAAGAAACGTTGACTAAAGTGAATAAATATGATAGCCACTCTTTATTATTAAATGCATATCGTTGTGAATATCCTTCATCCTTCTCACAGTCAACTGAACTTTACCGACCGAACCACCAACAAAAAGGACAACAGGACAACAGTGATGAAAAGTTCTTCAGAAATAGAAATTAAATTTCATTAGAATTGCGTTTCGAGTGGCGACTCTGAGGACGAAGCCCCAGATAGGATCTCCTAAGTTTGTATCTTGTTATATATTTCAATTAAAAGGATTCTGATTCCTTGGAAAATTAATTATTACAGTTGAAGTTGGGCAAGTTTGTTCGGAGTCCTTTTGTGGTGGAGTGGGGGAGTTGCATTGCATGGAATCAATCAATTTGTGTATCTATGTGAGCGCTGGCTGTTGTCAAGATGGAATGTAAATGGTCAGGTGAATGGGAAAACGATGAGAAATCGATTGAATGCTCGAGGATACGATGACGTGCTGTATTTGAGATTCGAGATCATTAATCTTAGCTTTGGTAAAGTGTATCTTTACTTTCTGTCACTGCAAAGAATTTGATTTGGGTTTGGGTATCTCAATTTGATTTGGATAGATTCGTTGGTATGTATTTGTATCTGCAATTCATTTGCTGGTCTAAATGAGATGTTGTCGTTGAGGAATATATTAATGAGGGCGCAAATGTTGATGAGATTACAGGACGAATGTTGATTTATCATGTCATACTGAGACTTGTATCTGACATCAGTGAATAGAGTCTGGTCTTCTTCTATCCCTGGGAAACCAGGTCCAGGAATTCCTAAGACGTGGGCCTACTTAAAAAAAGAATGTTCGAAACTAGGTAGGGAATGGAGATGGACCTCTTTCTTCAGGAAAAATGGCTTACATTCTACAGACAATGGTTTCATCTAAAGGGTTTTTTACTGAGAGGACCACAGTGTCCTAAGGAAATGCAAGTTAAAGTACCATGAATGGCATTGTGAGGGTTGTCCAATAAGGACATAACAATTTTGTACTTAAATGAAACGCAAAATAATTGAGATATCGGGCTGAAATTTGTTCCAAGTAAAGCATAAATGTTTGAGTTTAAGTTTTAAATGTAAGTCATGAAGTAATTATGAGTTTGAGAATAAGTTTCGGCACTTTAACTCAAACTCAGGTCTTGAGATGAATTCTATCTTGTTGCTCGAGTGTGAAAGTCCTCGTGATAAAAATATAATCCTGTCTGTCTTATTGGCATGGAAAACTGAAAAAAAAGTAGAGATTTCAATAATATTTAATTCATATAAGACCATGAACGAGCTTGAGCTCCAAGTTTCCATCTATGTGACTTGTGGCGCCGTCTTCTTGAAACCACATGTGCTCCAAGTCACCATCTTAGAATTTATCCCAAATATAATCAGTCATTTGGCATTGAACAGTCTCTTGCCAACAGTCAATACTATAACATTTCAGCCTCTGAATAGATAACCAGCCTCGGAGCATCCACTCAATGACCACCTATGTAGCAGTCCTGAGAATATGTCTTAGTCTCTTAATCTCTGGTAACAGATACCGGCAGAATATACAGACACATCGAAGGCAGATGTCTTACTAAAGATTCTACTAGTACAGACGATTGGAATGATACGTGAGAGAGAATTCAATAGTCCTTCCCTGGAGTCAGTGTACCAAAAACGTGTTGTTTCTAACCACTGAGCTCTGTATTCCTCATTCACGAGTGAGGACTTAGAATTCGAAAAGATTCTCATCTCGCAGCAAAAAAAAAAGAAAAGTTAAGTATACGCAGTGGATGCCACCTACGATGGACTAAAATGTTCCACATACGCCTCAGTAATTAAAGTCGATTTTTCTAAAGTAAAGCTTAAGTTGAAGAGATTCAAGCTTTTTTTTTAAAATAAGAATCCTTGTCTTGAGTATGATGGACACTCTTACTCCTGACTCTGTTTCAGATCCTCCTTCCAAGCAATCTTTAAGTGGATGCGTTCTGGAGGTGCCTAGTCACAGTATTGATTGTTAAGACTTGAGAAGTTTTATGTCCCCAGACTAGTAAGATACAATTTTTAAGCACAGGACTGGCTGCCACTTGTGTGCTACAGATATCCGAAGGTGGCAAGTGAATCAACGTACCCAGAGCTCCACTGATGCATAGGGAAGTTGATCGCTGTATCCAGTTATGCAGTAGACTTTCCTCAAAGCCGTCCATCAGACAGTCACGTCATTCATTAGTATAGGGCTGATGACGGATACATGGACCCAATATATGATACTTGACTGTAGCCCACGAAATATAGCTTTGCTGGATTTCTTTCAAAGAAATCGGTCTTCCAGTTAAGTTTGTATCAAGTAGGATACACAAAAATGAGGCTTTAGCGGCAAGAATCAGGCTAAAGCCTGATAGTATTAGAGAGTCAAACTCTGTCATTTTGCCCACATCTCTCTTTTGTTTAAAAAGCCTAGAGAGAGAATTTGCAAGAGATCCCTGAGGGTGTTGAGGTTACTCGGTCGCATAAGCATCACAGCCTTCATCTTTCAGAACTGGAAGCACCTCATTCATCATCAAACGAACCTTCAATCTGAGGCGTGGCTTCGTCCAGCTTTGAGTTGATAATCCTGAGTTCAACATTGTTAAAACCTGCTTCGAACTTGAACAATGCCAAGCCAGCGGTATACTCTTTTCAATCGGAAGTGGGTTCAGGTCCGGTTTTACCGATTTCCGCACTGAGTTTCTAGAATTTGAATCAGACCCAGACAGCTCTGGATTGAGATTACATGCTACTGGGAGGGGATAAGATCCACAGTGCGTTGAATAGCAACAGCGATGATACTATTTGGTCCATCTGGTCCAACTTGAAGCTGGGTATTACCCAAAGAATTCTGTTTCCCAGAATTTCGGCGTCAGTGGAACCAACTTGTGGTTTAAGGATTTGGCACTTAACCTGATTTTTGATGACCGATGAGTCTCATTTCGCCCTCCCTGGAGCTACAAATTGTCCCATTCAGGGACCGGAGAATCCACACGAGTTCCATGAAATCCATTGCATGTTCAAAAAGTGTCAGATTGGGCCAGGCTTTGTGCCAAAACCAATATTGGGCCATTTTTCTTCAAAGATGGGAATCGATATCAGTGGATGTTGGCTCGTTATGTTTACCCAAAAATGCGTGGAAAATGGCGACATTGACTGGCCTCCCAGATCTCCAGATTTGACCCTTCCCGACTACTGTTTGTGGGCTTATTTGAAAAGGGTATCATTTCTGCCAAAATCATCGCTATTCCGCCCGAGATGCTTGAAAAAGTGATGGCAAACCGCAGCAAAAAGGACACGTTTTGCTAAGGTCTATAGAGTTAGCTTGAGTGATGTTTTTTTTCAAACTAAAAGTCCAAATAAATTGTAAAGGACCAGGTTAAATAAAAATTCCTGAAATATGCAAATAAGTTGTTTTTTTCGAAAGTTATTCAATATTGGCATACCGACATAAAAGATGGCGCAACCTTATACATGTCTACTTAGCCTGTATCTACACCTCCTAGTGTCACTTTAACGACATTTACATGAACTTAGATCCAGGATAAGGGTCCTGATAACTATCCTGTTCGCATTGGTCTAACCTTACCCTTGAAATGCATTTGAGAAAGTTGTAATCCAGAGCTGATTTTTCTCACTAGTTGGTGTCTGTTTTGTAAAATGCATCCTCACAGTGGTACTCGTATGTAAGTTTACACAGTGATTTACAAAATAATGCGACAAATGTGCATAAATTTACTCAAAATATTCCCCCAAACATAATAAAAACAAATTAGTTTCGTAAAATTTAATCCAACTATCTGCCCACCATTAAATCCCCTGGCATAGCTCCGGATAACTCCATTTCGATAGCAAAAATGTGGTCAACAACTATTTTTTTTGCCAATTTTTTTCCGGCACACTACCAAAATAATTGCCCTGCACAAATATTATCACAGCAAACAATAATCATTTCCGATGAAAAATCTAATTTTCAAAATATCCTACAGTGGCTCGTGTTCTAACAAAAAAAAGACAAAAACAAATCCACATTTGGTCTTAAAAAAATGTGTTTAAACTTTTGTATACATTTCGGGCTTATATCATGTTTACTTAAATTAATTTAAACAAAATATTCGAAATCCTCTGAAATATGCATATGTATGCGTCTGTAACTGCAACTATCCGTTTGAGTGGAAAAAATTACAAAAACCCGATACGAAAACAACATTGTTCCAATCTGAGTAAATACTCCTCCCCAGCCACTCTGTGACTCCTCCATATGGGTAATGTCCTTCAAGTGAACACACATATGTGTGTGTGTGGATGGGTGCTCGTAGATTTTTATGCGCCATTTGCATATTTACTTTGTCCAAACGAAATCAAAACAATTCCAATTGATTTTGTCGAATCCACTCGTGCAAACAAAATGATGTCCTTTTCAGCCGGATTGTGCATATGTGCCCACTGCATGATGTTTTCATTGTATTTTTGCAGTTCAACTCAATTTTATTTTACAATTTTGAGTGTGTGTGAGCCTACTGTGTTGTTTTTGTGATAATGCTGTGCTGATATCTGTCTCCGAGTAATGATGGCATTCCATGTGATATATGATTCCAAAGTGATACTGCACTGGAAAAGCCGACAGCCGATTTCCCATTAAGGATGAAAAATGCTGAAATAAACTTTGCTCGTTCGGCTATAGTGTATACAAAAACAAAAAAAAACAAAAACCGGAAAAAAAAATCCCAAAATTACAGGAAAATTGTAAATTGCAAAACGGGAATGTGCAATCGACGTTCATCGTCCTGGCAAATGGGAAATTGCAATCATTCGATATAATTCGGTGACAAAGTAAATGAATCTCTGAATCTGTCTGTCTGTTGCAACTATTTGAATGGAAATTCCTTCTTTTTTTTATTTTTTTTTTTTGCAAAAAAGGACATTTTTTTTTGTTGTTTTTATAAATCTGATGATTTGGCACGTGCAGCAGGATAACCTTTGCGATTTAAAATTGAACAGTTAATGATTTAAGTTTTAACGAGGATTTGATATATTTTTTTTTTTTTGCCAGTCGGTGTTATCCTTCAGCAATCTGGGTGGCGTTGAAATTTTTGTGTCAATACGCGGATAAAATTAAAAACAACTGTGTAGGAGGGTTAATGTTAATCAGTGACTTTGTTTAAGTCTGCCGGTTTAAATGGAGAGGTTTAAACCGCTGTATGAATTTATTTGCTTAATGCGAGTCCTTTTACTGATGGTCAGGGCGTATCTTTGAGGTGAAGCTTGGATAACTTCACCTAGAATTTGCCTTAGTTTTGTTCAAAAACACTTTTGGTCGATCTTTTTCATGAAGACCTGAATTTTTAGGTAAGAGCTGTACAAGGAGACGTCTATTCGTACCATACCTTGCATAACCTCCCAAGAAATTGAGGTTTACCATGTATTTATGTGTGTTTAGTGCCACGCCCACTTTACTGTACAGAAAAATGGTATATTACCAAAAATAAGAACTACATCTCCTGCAGACTCAACCTGGTTCTGCTGGATATCTTCATTGAAGTCGCATTCCTTCCTTAAGTCCTGTATCCCCTTGTGGATCCTAGGACCTCGACAATGCCTACGCACCATCGTGTGCGGTTTTTGGAAATGTGTCTCAGTTCTCCCCAACTCTGTCCCAGTTGCTGTGCTTTCTTCTCAACTGTTCTGGGCCACGTACTTCTAGGAGCGCCGTGTATCCTGCCATCCTGAGTAAGCGGGTTCCATTGCATCGCGTGGTTAGCTATGGACCTGTCACCCTTTCGGAGAGTATGTCCAATCCACTGCCACTTTCGTCGTCGTATTATTGTGCCTATAGAGATACGGTTTGGCCAGAAAATCCTAAAGATATAGCGTAAGCACCTCTTGACGAACGTTAGCAGCTTTCTCGTGATAGTGGCGGTCCCCTCCAAGTACCACATCCATATAGCATCACGGATTCGACATTGGAAAGGAACAGTTGTAGCTTGATGGTTAAGCTATTCGCATTGCTACGCCAAACTGTAGATAGCATCCCAAACGCAGATTTTGCTTTGCCTATTCGGCTGGCTACATCCAGTTCGGTTCCGCCATCGGTTGAGACAATACTTCCAAGGTATTGAAGGCTCTCAACTCTCTCAACCGTTTGTCCAGCTTGTCCAGAGTTAATTTTCAGCCCAGTGACGGCTGCCTCTCTCTCCAGGTTTGTTGTCATGTGGTGAAGGTCCATAATTCTATGTGGCAGCAGGCATACGTCGTCGGCGTAGTCGAGGTGTTTGAGTTCAGATGTCAGAGTCCGTCGAATTCCTCCGTTTCCTGTTGATGAGGCCGCATTTAGCACCTCGCTAAACACCAATAAAAATAGTACTGGTGAAAGTATGCAGCCTTGCCCAACCCCACTTTGGACTTCGAATTCCTCTGACAGCCTTCCTCTGTGCACAATACGTGACATGTGGACCCATCATATGTAGCATTGCCTTAAGCTTAAGTTTGTCAGATGGATGGCGGCATAATAAAATAGGTCAGTCTAAGGTCCTGAAAAAATGTCTACGGAATGTACAGAGCTACAGCTTGACTGTTGGTGTTCCCAGATTAAAAGAGACCAGTCACTAGCTCTCATCCAAACAGAGAGGAATTCAGATTCAGAGGAATCAGTTAGCTTACCAACGCGGGTATGTGCTCATGAGTTGGATCGAGGGACTTTGGCCATCCTTCCCTGTGGTACCCCACATTGCCCATGAGTTGCTTCGAGGGCCTTTTTCCAAATTTGACCGCTGTACTCCGCATTGATTTTCAAATGCCAGATAGCGGCCAACTGAGTACGCCGAAGTCTAGGTAAATCATCCGATTTGCGTTTTTTAGTTGAGGTTTGTCTGATGAATCTCGCTTATTTGACCCAAAAGGCTAAGGAAGAGGAGATATGAGAAGATATTACATTTGAGGTGAACCAATCGACTTTGGCCATCTTGCGCTGTAGTCCCTGACATTGCTCATGAGTTGGATCGAGAGACTTATCTTTCATTGTGGTCCCCATATGAAGTTAGGGGCAAACCAATTTTTTCTAAGCGGAGGTCCTAGCAGTGACATGAGCCACTCCTGAGAGTGGGGTTGAATCCAATACCACGGGAATATATTATCGTCTTTAAAAATCCTTGTTTGTGAAAGGCTATGGGGAAAAAGTTAAGGTTTTTAGGAACCGGAAGATGCACCAGGAATCCGCATTAGAACATGGGGACATCTCGGGGCTCGATCCGTCTTTCAAACTGCGACTCGAAGCAGGCACTAAATCTGACCAAAGAAGTGTGTATATGGCCTTGTCTCGATAAAAGTAAAACTGACAGGAGGCAAGAAATATTCTGTGGAACCATATGCAAATCGTGAGTGTGGATATTTTCTCGCTATCCAAGTCTTGTCCGCCCTACATATATTCGAATTTCTCGGCCGACACTCTTTCCTAAGAAGTATGCAGCAGACCAGTCAATAGCATGAACCAGGCCATCTTGACTGTTTGTTATTCGAAGAATAAGGGTTCAACAATGGGCAAGGGATTCCTCTCTCTCTTATGGATACCACAGTGGGTCTGTATTGACCTGATTCTAGCCTGGTAGATTACTTTCACTCGCCTAGCCACGAACCTAACTTAAAAATGAAAATGTGTGAACCTCATCAGGAAATAAATACATTTTTGGCATAACACGTCTTTGCAAACAATTGACACTGTAGTCAGGCATGAGTGAATCTCTTGAATCTCTGGAATAAGAGGTTCCAAGTTCTATTCCCAGACATCACCTGACAAACATCTGCGAGCACCAACTTTCACTAGAAAGCTTCTCGAATAAAAAAGTGTCCTTCGGCTGGAGCATTAAACAGTAGGCCCCTTCCATTCATGAAGGTAAAGCCATAGCTAGGTTAGAAGCTAAGCCCTGACTTGTCGGGCCACGTCGATTGGTCCCACTGTTTCTCTCTGTTGTTCAGACAATCTTTTACCGACAAATCCTTCATACCGACCTCTCTAGTGTCCCCTTTCTTTCCAAAATTTTCGAGTCACAGAATCCTAATGCTGAATTCTTACTCAGTTCTGATGGTATCCACGCCATATTTCTCAAAGAATATATTTCCGGAAAGAAGCTTCCAGTAGAAGTCCTTTATTTCTATGAAAGGTAGACCAAGTCGCCGAGTTTGTTCCTATATCCTCTCACCTTTGGAAAATGGAAACGAAGTCAATATTATTGCCGCCTTCTCATTAACGAAACCTTTTCGAATCGTTTGCCCTTAGCTTTGAAGGTTTTGATTATAAAAAGAGAAAATTTTTGAACCAAAAAATATAAAAAAAAATTCCACATACGCCACCGAACGTGATACCCACATTCTGAATCTTCCTTCTCGTGATACAACCCAGGGTAGATATTCTGTTTCTGTGCATCCTTAGCACAGACCAACTTACCTGATGGCCCTGTGAGCATAATAGACTCCTTTCTTGGCCATCTTTGACGTACGTACGGCCATCTGACGTACACCAAAGGCTAAATCATACGATTTACGTAGTCTTGGTTAAATTTTTGGTTCAGTTTCGCCCATTTGACCCAAAACGCTAAGGAAGAGGAGATATGTGACGGTATTGCATTTTTAATGGAACAAGAGCCTGGAATAAGACCACCGTCTTGTTCCTTTTCTTTTCTTCTAGCTATGATGCATCTTGACGGAGTCATTACGCTGATTAGGGCTTCAATCCGGTGCCTCAAAAATTGCTTATAGTCGAAACCTAATCTATTGATTTTAACGTAAGACCAACGTTCCTCGAGTCTCTCTCCTTTACAGGACTCCTATGTATCTTCGCATATTATGCGACAGAGAGCTCATCACTTGTTTGCTCAAACGGTGGTCTAAAGAATCCTCCCAACAAGACCAAATCCTTCTAGAATACGCCCGTCAAGTGAGTTTCAGAAATATTCTTTGAGAGTCCCCGTCAAGCTTGTTACCCTTTATAGCGAGTTCATGTGTCCAGAATTATGAATATTCTTTTAGGCAGGTTCTTCCCTCGATTTCCCCTTCAAGGATTATACTTGGACTACCTTCCTAACTTCTTTCCCTACCAAGACCACCTCAAACTCATTAATTCAAAAACCCTTAAGTATCGCAAAGACGAAGCTGGCATTCTCTTCATCTACAGGGTGAGCCCAATGCAAGTTTCTTTTTAAAAATTCAATAAAGTGAACAAACTTAAATTTTGTCCATGTATTATGGCCCTGTTAGTAGGAGCAAACATTCCCATTAACTATGGAACATAACGTCGTTCCAGTGGCTGCATCGGCTGGCTTCGCAGTAGCGCATTCTGTCACTCCAATCGTCCAAGACCTTGTTAATGGTTTTGGGTTGTAGCTCACGGATTGCTTGGATGCTATTGGCCTTAAGTGCTTGAATCCTTTCCGGATTTTTGGCATAAAATCGGTCCTTCACGGTTCCCCACAAAAAAAAGTCCCAAGGGGTCAAATCGCAGCTCCGAGGCGGCCAATTGACATCGCCAAGACGGCTGATAACACGATTTGGGAATTTGGTGCGCAAAGGATCGATTGTGGCATGGCGCGGCATCCTTCATAGACCAGTGGTCGTCCAAATGCATGTCTTCAATTCCAGAAAAAAAAAGTCGCTTAACATGGCTTTGAAACTCCCACCGTTGACCGAAAGGTTGTTTCCAGCCTCATTTTGGAAGGAAAGTAGTCCAATGATGCCAACACTCCACAATCCGCACCAAACTGTCACTCTCTGTGGATGAATCGGCTTCTCGACAATAACGGGCGGTTCCCAGACCCAGATGTGCCTCGTCAGCTTTCGTCCAAAATCGTTGTCCAATTCAAGCTGCATTAAGGCCCAAACTGAAGGAGTTCGAGCGCCTTCAATTGCTGAGTCAATTGGACCTTGTAAGCAAGTAATCCGAAATCTCTCAGGCTAGAGCGTGAAATGTTGAGCTGTTGAGATCGATGGCGAGTTGATGTTCGTGAATTGAGTCTCACAGTCTCGGCTACATCAGCCACATTCTCGGACCATGAGAGTTGTCCACTAGCATACCAGTCTCACGAACTTTTTGCACAAACTTGCGTACATCAGGCGCGCTGGGTGCCTCATTTCGACCAAAACAACGCACTGTTTGGACTACACAGCACTCAGTCTGGAAAGAAGTTTTCAACATTTCCCAACGTTGTTCAAGCGTAAAGCGACTCATTTCGTTCGGCGGAGGTATGATGCTGACTTTCTGTCAAAATTTCTGTCAGCGTCAAAATAACCTATGATTTGAAAAGGAACCACTAGATGGCATACCCTTTATATGGGACATGAGTCATACTTCATCACTGTTCTTCGAATCCCTCTCATCCCCAGGCGAGTTGTTTTCTCGGAAAAAGTGCCTTTGCCTTACAAATTGGTCCATGATAAGCCATTAAGACAATTACATTTGCAATTCCCAACTCATTTGAATACCAAACCCAGCCAATTAACCAAGGACCTCCTAAGCAATCTCTAATTAACATTTTCCCCTCTAATCCTTACAGATGGCCTAAAACCAAGAAACAGGAAAGCTCTCATATCCCAGAACGCCAATGCAAAGATTAATTTTCTCGGACATCATTCACTATCATCAAATTAATGTACATCCACCAAGCCTTCATTACATAAATTGGCAACAACAAGGACGGCCACCACAAAAAAACGAATCCAAAAATGGAATCCAAAAAAAAAAAACGAATCCGAAAACTACGAGAGACAAATTTTTCAAGGAAACTTATTTATCGTTACACACTCCTCGGCAAATACACATTGCCCACCACCCCACGACACACAGAAAAAAGTACCAAAATACACCAAAAAGGATAACAAAAATTGACAATAAAATCTCCAATAATTCATCTACTGATGAACATCCGTTTTCGTCTTCCTGCCATTTTGATAAACAACCCTCGCCAATAAACAAAACACCGAGAGAGAGAGAGAGAGAAAAGAAACAAACAGAAAAAGCACGAATGACTGACAGACAACCCCCAGCCCCAAAACTACCACTGGAACTTCATCGACAACAAAAAAAAGGACGAAAACAAAAGTAAAAACCCGAAATTACATATCGGAGGAAACGGGCGAAACTCTAAACCGACATTTCATCAATCACTTCGGATAATTCGGGCATTAATCAAACTCGATGCTTTCGATACCCCCCGCCAGAGAGACAGCCAGCCAGTCAGCCAGCCGAATTCATCATCAAACTTACCACTGTAACGACGGGTTCCAGTTCCACTTGCATCCTGCAAAAGGATCTCTGTCGAGGTGTGTACGAGTACGAGTACCTATAAAACTATCGGCGATATTTTTGTGGAGTGCGAGTTATTTATTCTTATGCAAGAGTCTACTTCGTCCTGGATGTACCAAAAAAAAAAGGACATGAAAACGGTTCACCGAGAAACACAGCAAAAAAAAAAAAAGGATATTTCACATAAATTTTCGCAGAGCATTTTGTTCGACTGTGCATATCCTCTTCGGCTGCAAGGGGATAACAGATTTATATGTGCGCGCCAAATTTTTATTGTTTACTCATCTTGCAAATAAACGAAGGACTCCTCCTAGTCGGTGTGGATTTAAAAAAAAAACACACACACAAACTTCCAACTCTAAAGGAATAATATTTTACGAGCTTGGTGTATCCGCATGCATGAGACGACCTTGAGATGGGATGCTTGTTTGTGCGCTTTTTTGCGTGTTCCTCGTCTTCGGTTTTAGAAAGGATCGCTGTGTATTCATCGATTGGAAAGTATTAGCAGTTTTATGGCAAGGAGCAGGAGAGAGAGCTATTGGTTTTGGTAAGTCTGCACAAGATATTGTTATTGACTGGCAAACAAATTATATTTTCTTTACCGGAAGCGATACGAGTTGGTTTATGTTCTCTTGGATTCCCCCCCCCCCTGCATGCAGGTCCTTTTTTTCCTTTCTATTTTCATTTTTATT
This sequence comes from Xylota segnis, assembly GCA_963583995.1. NCBI lineage: Eukaryota > Metazoa > Arthropoda > Insecta > Diptera > Syrphidae > Xylota > Xylota segnis. The sequence goes on along the minus strand of OY757238.1, from coordinate 54,905,221 downwards.
TTTATTACGTTGTGTTTGTATTTCCAAGGAAGAGGAAATTGGAATAGAAGTCTTAAAAATAGCATGCGAACCAATCTGCAGAAGAATGGTTTTTCAAAGAGGGTTCCTAGGGATATACATACTTATATATGCGAGTAGGAGTACATACATATGTATATCCCCTTCCTTGTGACTAAGGACTGTGAAAGGAGCAAAACTATTTGCTGTGGTTTTTTGTACACAAAGGGCAGGTAATTAGTAAGACTTCAAAACAAGCGGTTTCCTCAGCCTTCTGGTGGTTCCTTTGACCTTGCTTTAACCAAAAGATATTTTCACCCCCAGTGGACAGGAAAACCTAGAAAAATTCAACTCCCAGGTCTCAACCACTCCCCATATCATGATAATGTGAAAACTTACTCCAAAGTGCAGAGAATCTTCTAGCCAGGTGGTTTCGTATACGCCACCGCGCCAGGTACCCACTTCCAAGTCCTACCATCTCGAGGCGCGAATCAAGCAGATGTTCTGATTCTGTGCTCTGTGAGCACAAACCGGGTCGAATGGTGCCTCGCCAGGTACAATGGGAACCGAAAAATATGTGCGAAACATGGTTTCGTATACGCCACCGAGCCAGGTACCCACTTCCTAGTCCTACCACCTCGAGGCACGAATCAAGCCAGATATTCTGGTCCTGTGCTCTTCAAGGACGAACCGCCTCGACTGATGCCTCGCCAGGTACAATGGGGACCGACAAATTTTCAACCGAAAAATGTGTGAAAAAATGGTTTCGTATACGCCACCGAGCCAGGTACCCACTTCCAAGTCCTACCATCTCGAGGCACGAACCAAGCCAGATATCTGGTTCTGTCTTCTTCAAGGACAAACCGCCTCGACTAATGCCTCGCCAGGTACAATGCCCGGAAAAATGTGTGAAAAAATGGTTATGTATACTCCACCGAGCCAGGTACCCACTTCCTAGTCCTACCACCTCGAGGCACGAACCAAGCCAGATATCTGGTTCTGTCTTCTTCAAGGACAAACCGCCTCGACTGATGCCTCGGTGGGTACAATGGGGACCGACAAATTTTCAACCGAAAAATGTGTGAAAAAATGGTTTCGTATACGCCACCGAGCCAGGTACCCACTTCCAAGTCCTACCATCTCGAGGCACGAACCAAGCCAGATATTCTGGTTCTGTCTTCTTCAAGGACAAACCGCCTCGACTGATGCCTCGCCAGGTACAATGCCCGGAAAAATGTGTGAAAAAATGGTTATGTATACTCCACCGAGCCAGGTACCCACTTCCTAGTCCTACCACCTCGAGGCACGAATCAAGCCAGATATTCTGGTCCTGTGCTCTTCAAGGACGAACCGCCTCGACTGATGCCTCGCCAGGTACAATGGGGACCGACAAATTTTCAACCGAAAAATGTGTGAAAAAATGGTTTCGTATACGCCACCGAGCCAGGTACCCACTTCCAAGTCCTACCATCTCGAGGCGCGAATCAAGCCAGAAGTTTTGATTCTGTGCTCTGTAAGCACAAACCGCCTCGAATGGTGCCTCGCCAGGTACAATAGGAACCGAAAAATTTTCAACCGAAAAAGTGTGAAAAAATAGGTTTCGTATACGCCACCGAGCCAGGTACCCACTACCAAGTCCTACCATCTCGAGGCACGAATCAAGCCAGATATCTGGTTCTGTCTTCTTCAAGGACAAACCGTCTTGACTGATGCCTTGCCAGGTACAATGCCAGGAAAATGTGTGAAAAAATGGTTACGTATACGCCACCGTTGACCAAACGTCACCAGCTCCCTCTTAAAAGGATTAAAGTCCAATTTTTGTTCTCAGATATCGAACATAGTATTGACATTCGGTGATATCTGCGAATATGCATTGGAATCTTGGCCTGACTGTCTTTAGGACATTCTCATACTGGAACGTAGAAAATGCTTGCTAGCTGCTACTAAAGTCTGAAATACCAAACAAGCCTCTTGGATTAAGTACTTTCGCCCATCATAGTCACACCTTCCGATACCAGTGACTAGCACGTGTCCGCGCCCCATGATAGATTCACCTGCTCCCATTAATCTTACCTTATTTTGGCCTGTTTAGCACACTCATCCTGGATCCCATCAGAAAGGCATTCCATTCCATTCAAAAAGTCCTCAAAAAAACAACAAAGAAAAACAAAGGAAGGAAACTACTTAGATGAAAGCCACTTTGTCAGCTCCTGTGGCGCTGGTTAGTGCCTCCCGTCAACCCAGCCCCCATGCGTTTCTATAGGTTTCAGCCAAATGACTCTATGCTCTCGAAGGACCAATTTTCAAAAAAAAAAAAAAAACAAAAACCTCTACCACCTACCTACAGAATCCAATGATGAAGCATCATCACCGCTGGATGATGGATAAAGATGTAAAGTAAGTCCTTTCAATGCGCGCCTGCTGCATTTTTCATTATGGATTGGCCCGCTGCCGCTGCCGCTGCCGCCTGTCAAAGAGCTCCAAAGTCGCATTTTCCCATTTTCATCGCTCTGATGGAAATGATGATGGGAAAGCTTACACAGTAATGGTGGCGGACTGACAAAAAATAAAAAAGGAAGAACTATCGCAGCTCTTATGATATTGTTATTGCTCAGTCATCTATATTTTAAGGTACAGCAACCTTTGTGTAGCGATGACTCCCTGTCCCATTATTGAAATTAGGGTGCAGCAGGATAAGAGGAGCAGAAGAAGCCAATGGAATACATATACACGGGGACTCATCTTGTGCTGATTCATTGCAGTAATAGAACGTATAGAGTCCTTTTTATTCCTTCCACTCCTTCAATTTTTGGATGACTGCCATGACGCAGCTTTCGAGTTTTTTTTTTTTTTCCTTTTTCTTCCTGCCTCGTCCTGGGCGAGGGAAAGGCGGCGGCTCAGAAGGCGTGGAAGGTGAATTTATTATTTTTTTTTTTTTTTTTTCTTTGGTTGTCGATAGATGATGGTAGGCTGGCAGGCTGGCAGGATGGCAGGCAGGCAAGTGAAGGCCGTTGCCGTTGAACATCATAATAATTTGGAAATTATTTTCCATTCAGGCGAAAGGAAATTCCTTCTCTCAACGCACGTATAAACTTGTTCGTTCAACTTCCTCGTCTAATAGCTCGTCGAAGATGAACAGGACTACAAAAAAGTATCTAATGATGTACAAATGAAGGCGTGTACTTCTGGGCGGAAGATTGCTTCCAAAAAGTTTAGCTTGTATCGTTTAAAGGGCACGATGGGCGACCACTTTTTTTTTTTCTGCTTGGAATGGGTTCTGGTCAGAAGATACTTTGTGTCGGAGGCTATTTTCTGAACACGATTTGCTTGCGTCGTCACGCTACACAAGGGGAGTCCTTATTATGTCCTGGTTTGGGGGGAGGGCGCAGGACGAAATATTATACATATTTCTGATGAAAGACACCAAGACTGTGTGCGTTGGTCTGCTTGTGAAGATGATGTGTGATTAATGATGGATGACCGTTTGATGTTTGCCAGAGAAGTAGCACTAAGTAGCGAACAGAATTTAAAATTAATTATCCTCTGCATTCAGTGATGGTCTGGGTTTTGAAGGACTCTTTCCGGTTTTTTTTTTTTTTTTGAGTGAAAATATGCTTTTGTAGAAGTTTGGGATGTGATATGCGGGAGAAGAAGTTTTTTTTCATTCAATTTGTGCTTCCCTCTGAGGGAAGATAAAGGACCCGAGTTTCCTTTCAAGCGGAGTCTGTAATTATGGAGGGAATTCTTTGTCCGAGGAGATGTTACTAATGACCGTGGTTTAGATCGGTCTTGTCCTAGTGTTGTCGCTTATCCTAATGGTCGCAGGAGCAGTTTAATTCTTAAACTTAAGTTTCAATTTAGTAATCGATAGTGTCGCCTTGTTTCGAAGGAGTAAACTGCAAAGGTAGCCTTACATCGTGTTCAGTGCGCTAAACCTGACTGTGGTCCCTTAATCCTTTGACTTTGCTGACCATAGTGGCTTCAGTGACTTCATTTCTTAGGGACACTAGTCTTCAGGTCTTTGCTTTACCAGTGGTACGTATACGTGGGCTGAGTTCCGTATTGGAAAAGACTGGATAAAAGCCGGGTTATGTGGTAAACTTTCAAGCAAAGGTCTACGCATACAGTACAAAGGACTCGTTAAAAAATGGCAGCTGTCCGAAAGGTGACTTGCTGTCTCCAATGGTAGGCTGCATGGTAGTTGACTCCTCTGCTACATGCTCTCAATAGTTGGAACATCAACGTTCAGGCATAGGTATATAGATCGCCTTGGTCAGTGTCGATGAATGGTGAACTAGGATGGGCTGTCAAGCAATCTGTTGAAAACTCAGGTTCCTGAAACGAAGGATTGTGACCAGTCTTACTCAGTCAATGCTAAGGCGCTTCACTATCCAGATCTCCGATGAACCGAACTCTCTGGGAGTTATCACGGGCAGTGTGCGCTTAGGAAGATATAGGGCTTATCGCCGAAAAATGTCATTTGGGTCCATATGGCTATAATAAGACCATTTCCAACTTGTGCGTCGGTTGTTTGGTGGAGATGGACTTTGTTTAGCTCCAAGGAACAGCCTGTGTTGTTTTCACAGTTGTTTCTCAAACACTTGGCTCTGGTTTACTTACATCCTTTCGATACTTTTTTAGGCGCTGGCCTATCACCCATCTACCATCTTAAACGCGTAAGCTTTTGGTATCATTCGCACTATACAACGACCCTGCTTCCATGGATAGGGCATCTGAATCAATGACACTGAAACTGTGGCTGCTGTCCATGCTTGGAGTCGAATTTGCATTTGTTGAAGACTGGCTTTGTCCAGAGTCGGAGCGTTGTCGAATCTTCATGGATGACTCCGTAACTAATCAAGGGTTTGATGCAGATGTCTGATGTGAAGTGGAGACTGACAACAAGCCTTCACTACTCATTATCCAAGCCTCTGCCTATTATTCCGAATGAAGATGCATGCTGTCCTAATAGCTGTCAACTATTTGTTAAGCATAGATGGGCGACTCAGAGTATCTGCGTCTATAGGGACAGTCAGATTCCACTAAAAGTCTTGCTCAAGCTGGTAGACTCTTCTCTGAGTCTCAGGTTACATTCGGATTGCCGTACATTGGATCTCCAATGAAATTGCTAAGCATAGGTTAAGGCGAAGACTTCTCAGGACCTGCATCTTCCCATCAACTGTCTGGATCTCCATTGAAAATTGGTTCTCTTTCGAATGTGTGCATGAAATCAAAGGCATTCTTCCTGTCTCTCAGCAGAAAGACTACAGACTACTTTTTGGGGATCTTACAGGACACTTTGCCAAGCATCATAGGTTTGTGCTAGGTTTAAGGAAACCTCTGCCTGTGGAGAGGAGGACTATATTTCTTTGCTATTGTAAGTCAGGTGGCAGATTTTCTGTACCGATGTGATTTGTGGTCCTACTTTAAAATCCTTTTCGTTGAAAGGGTCCTTCCAATGGAAATTTGTCCAAATGTTACGCTTTTTTAGGTTTACCAATAATTTTATGACATTTTTGTCTCTATATAGTGCTCCTATCCTCCTTTCTACACTCTATGGGGTTAGGTTAGGTTGAAGAAGTAACTGCAACAACCATCAGGAGGGAGCAGTCTTACTCGGATCTCAAGGGATCCATTATGTTCCCCTGTGTGGGACATCTGGAAAAATATAAAGAAAAAACAGAAAATTAACTCGTTAGTCCATGTCGTCCACGTAAGTCACCAGTTCGGAGAACTACTCAAAAAATGTCTTCCCAAAGGTTTGACATTTGATTCTGGTCAGACTTGGCCATTCGCAGAGGAAGGTTATCGTGTCTTTCTCCACCTCGGTTTCGTGGTAGCCTCTGCATAGGTTTGAACCGTTGAAACCCATACCTAGAGGTGGATCAAATCCATTGGGTCATGAACGCCAAAGAGAAGGAGTAGCTGGGTTCTACAGCTCTCTGATTCTTTTCTCGTTGTAAAGGGCCCAAAGAAGCCTCGAATCTTTGCAGGGTGAGAGTGTATTCCACCTAGCGTTCGCCATGTTACGGAAGTCCGTAGAGATCCTGGAGAAAAGGTGCTGATGGGCCTTAGGACAGAGTGGTTTGTCGGGATTTCATCAGTCTATAAGGTATCCTTCTTTCGAGGGACTCTTCTACTACATTGTACGTCTAGGTTAGGTTTCTTGCCAGGTCGCTGTACAAACGCTGGTACAGTTCTTCTCCTGCAAAATCCGTCAACACAAATGCGTTCAAATATATTTTGAAAATACTATACACTAGAAGAGTTAACTTCCTATTCCCAGTGACTCCATTCGCTCCAGGTGCTTTTGAAGATCCTGAACCTTACCGTGTGCCACCAGTGATATTTCATTCCTTGATTCCACCAATGACTCTGTATTCTAATACCCTTCCCTTGACGTCTGTTCAATACTGGATGTACCTCAAAGGTACAGGCGTCCGTAGACAATAAAAAAAACAGTTCCCTGCGTGATTGTAGCTGAGAAACAAAAACTCGGTTACCAGACAACCTTTCCGATCCGGAAAGTGCGAAAAATGATTTAATCATTGGAATGCAACCAAGCAATATCCTAGACGTGGCACGCATTCACAAGGCTTCCCAGAAATTCCAATTTAGACGTAACACATCATCCACTGGCACCCGTACTGTTTCAGGGAAGTTTTTTCCCCAGAAATCATTACCATACTCGGAGCACAAGTGTTCGCCCTCTCCTGTAGGGCGTATGAGCAATTTATTTTAAATCAAATCTACTTCCCTGAACACCACTGGCAAGGAGATTTAATTTTCGTATCTATCGATGCATACATTTAAGTGTGCTCATACATACATATATGCTCGTACATCAAAACAGGAATATTCATTGTGAAATTTATTCTGTCAGGGGGGCTAGACTCAAGCCCTAAGGAGGGGAATGAGCTCCTCTGGAACTTGGCCACAGGGAACGTATGTAGATTTTTGTTTTTTTTTTTGTTCAAAAAGAAGGAAGAAAACATGTTGATTTCTAACTTCATGAAGGCCCGAGAAATCATTTTGGAATATTACTCTTTGGCATGCTTTAGTGGTCTCATAACAGGAGGTACGCTGGGGGTTGTGTGTACAATGGGAGTTAAGTCTGCATGGACCTGCATGAGTTTGGTAAATATTTCAAACTGAACTTCTCAGTGTAGACCGGAACCGGATTTGGAAAAAAAAGGCAGTAATCCTAGCACTGGATGCGCATAAGCATGTTTTTTTCTAAAACCTTTACCATTGGGCTTGGTATACTACTATGGTTCTTAGAATTTTGACATGAGGACAACGGAGCCAAATTTCGAAAAAATTAAGGAAAAATAAAGAAGTGGGCTCTTACTATTCACCAAACGCATGGACTTATTGCATTTTAATTGAAAAAGGCATGCTTACTTCAGCTATATCCGCTTCAAGTCGTTCGATAATTATAAATGCAGACCCATTGTGATACCCAAAGGGGAAAAGTCCCTTGCCCAGTGGTGAACCCTCGTATTAATTCACATCTTGTGGATCACCAAACCATCCTGGGGTTTTTTGATGAATTCAAAGATTTCACTGATCGGTGGATAAGCCCAGGGCAGTGACAGAGAAAGTGGGTTGTATCTTCATTAGCTTCCTCGTCTTCACATCCCCGACATAGATCTTCATCCGTGGGTCTTAGCTTTCTCATGTGGTACCGAAGAGAGTTATGCCCCGTAATAGTTCCTATAAGGACAGAAAGGGACTTTCCTTTAGCATAATTCGGTCGGTCCTACTCTTGTCAAAGCAAGGCCATAGGCTTCTGGGGATCACACAGGGAGGTCCATCTACTATTGGCCTCACTTCTGGCTAAGATCCATGCCTTTTGCTTCAATGTGCAAGGCGGGATGAACACCGAGGTGTCTACCTGTTGCGATGTAGATTCAGAGCAAATTCGTCTGCCTTCTCATTGCCTGGAATACCTTCGTGTCCAGGGACCCAGCAGAGGGCAACCTTTGTGCTGTGTTCCAAGAACCCTAAGGTGATACCTTCCGGTGGTATTGCCTTCATCGCAGTCTCACGGGCAGCTATTGTCACTGCCAGGACCTCCGCTTGGAAAACTCTGCTATGGTTCGGTAGGCGGACTAATCTAGATACCCCCAGCGGTTCAGAAAAAAATGCCACACCCTACGCCTACATCCATCTTAGATCCATCTGTATAGATAGAGATGGAACGTGTGTTGGCAGGCTGGCCATCCTTCCATTCTTCCCTGCTTGGGAACGAGCTAGTAAACGGTCTATGAAAATCTATAAACAGAGTGAGGTAATCCGTAGTATAGACTTTCTCCAGGATCATGGAATGTCCTGTTGCATTATGATTCCAGCTATCTGACTGACTTATTCTTAGGGCACTTATAGCTGCCGAGGTTTTAACAAAAATGTCCAGCGGTAGAGGATAGCCTCTAGTCCTGCAGTAGATGTTGTTGTCATGGCACTTGTGGTGCCAATGCAGGCAAATCACTGGATCCTCGTGAGGGCCGCTAAGTTGGTGGACCGCTAGTCCACATTTCACGGCCCAGGTGACTAGGATCTTAAGCGCGTTCTCCAATATTTCGCTAAGGGTAGGTAGAAATCTGCCTGTGGCCAGCAATACTATGCAATGGCCTTAACGCCACTGTACCTGAGTTGTAGCAGCACCCACCTTGAGGGGTACGGCTGCTAGATGCGCTATCAAGTTGCAACTAGAATACAAGTTTAAGGCAGGTGACCACGTGGGACACCTGAAAATTCTTGACTCAATCCCACAAAGAGACATGCTCTGCACTGTCCCCGACGTTATGGTCAGGGAATACTGTTTCGGTAGGTTATTTGAGGTTAGACCATGCAGACTGGTCCAATGGTGTTCCAACACTGGAATACAGTATGCCTGGTGTACTTGGAATCTCAGTCTCCTGTCTCTGGCCAACAAAAATAGGACTGAGCAATCGAGACCCCCCGAACAGGGGTGACCTATGTCTCCTGGCTATCACGTTGGATTGGAAACTTCCGCCAACAACCTCATTCGAACCTATAAGTTCGCTAAGTCGTTTGTCTCTAATGGAGATGGCTGAGCAGTTCAACATACACCTGCGTTGGGTCCCGAGGCATAATGATATTTCAGAGAACTGTTAGGCTGACGAACCTGCCAGATTAGGAACAATTCATCCCATTTTGCCGGATGCTATAGAGAGAACAAGTCTTAGATGGATAGGTGGATCAACTGGCGAAATCTGGCTTAAACTGCTCTAAGGATTTGATCTTACTGCCTTATTGGCAAGTATACCACGAGGCTAGGGCTTTTTACAAATCCCTTTTGCTGGAACTACATGGATGGAGAAGAAGATTAAACTATTCCTCACCTTCTTTGTTCCTTCCCATCTCTGCGGTACTTCAAAAAGCTTCACGAGGAGTACTCTTCCTTCAACGAACCTCTTCCTCAAACGAACCTAAATTAGTCACAGATTCTAGTACGAAAGACGATGGTGTACACCAGTTTTTCCTGAAACTAAGCAATCTATTCCATCTCAAGGATAACGCATTTTCTGGTCCTAGAATCCACCAACCAAACCAAGCCAAGTCTCCTTCCATTTCACCGGATAACAGAAACAAATTCAGTCGAACACAAGTATAAGTGCGTTACGTTAGGACATGTCCATCCACCATCACAATCCTTCACTCGAATGTTTTTACGCTTGAATTGAAGAATTGAAATTTCAAAAGGATATGCCAGCAACAACAACAAATCCAACTCCAGCGACCCTAAATGCGTTTCTTTTCTTGAATCGTGTTGCACTCGAATTTTATTTTTCTTTTCTGAACATCCTTTTCTACTCGGCAGACGCTTCGGGGACAAGCGAATAATACATCCCCATACAGAGGTAGATAAAGAGTCCTTGTACGACTACTACGAGTGGTAGTAAGCGTTTCGATGTAGCCCGTAAGAAGTTCTTACAGCTTTTACCGCTGATCCGGAACTGCCATTGCTCAGATATTCATCTGAAATGTTTTCATTGCATTACGTGATTGTGATTTTGTCATTTAAATGAGACATGTCGGCGAAAGGTCCTTGGCGCAATGGCTCCTGCCATGCCAGTGCATTCATCCTGTACACAGGAGGAGGAGAAGAAGAGTGAACATCCTCCGTAGCCCCACCTGTGTACATCGGATGATTTGTCATTTTGTCTGCAAATTCTAATTCGATGAAGGAGTGGATAAGTGTAATGCGCTGGAATTTATTTAGATCCTTCTTTTGGTTCGTTTATGTTAAACTGGTGTTGCACTTAGAGTGGCATTGGCGAGGACATGGTTTTCTTTGCTTTTTTTTAAGGACGTTGTGTCGGGTCTCAGGAAGTAAATTAGATTCTTTATAAGAAATGAGGTTTGCTTTGTGAAGGATCGCTTTAGTTTTAGCCATCTTGAGTGAGTGGAAGGGGATCCTTATTTCCATTAGAAGGAGGAATGTTTTCTTCAAGAATCGCGAGGATAAATTGAATGAAACTTGACAACTGTCAAACTATCAGAAGTTCAGGACATTTTGACGAAAACCCAAAGGAAGTCCCACGCGTCAGAAGGATATAGCCAATCGGCAACGAATTGGCGAGCTCTGAGTTGGAGGACTAGAATGATCAGGGTCTTAACTGGAACTTAGTGTCAATAAAAGGCAGCGATCGCCTTTTACAATAGAAGAAGGTGGAAACAACGCCCTAGGATAATTCTGTGGGTGTATATGGCAGGCGTTAGACCAATACTAACGAGGACAGTTCAAAGGGACAACTAGCACAATGAAAATTACCCCAACAGCTGGGTTGGTAATGAACTCTAACATGTTACTGATAGATCTGATCATGTTAGAGTCTCCCTCCAAGAGTAGATACCTTAAGGATTAGCCAATCAGTCATGTTGAGTTTAAAACTCTGAGGGCTACACGAACCCTAAGGACGTAAATAGCTACTACGCCTCGAAGTTGAAAACCATTCTCCTGGACTCTGACAAATCTAGATTTACCAACAAGGACGGGTCAAACTGGGACATGGGAACGGCCTTCCATATGCCCTCCATGAACATAAATATTTAAATAAATTCGATCAAACTTTCTGACTACAACAGTTTCCTTCAAGCGGAGGTCCTGAACGTAGTCCAGGAATCGAAAGGAAGCTATCACAAATAACTTAAGGTTCTTGGCTCATAGCAACATAAAATCCTAATGGCAATCAAAATAGGTGGACGTATCAAGGAAGCTTTTGCCATGATACAGGACATATGCACATAATTACCTTAGAATCCTTGAGTACGACAACATATGCTGAGGACGAGGCATAGAAATTCTTCAAAAGGATACACTGCGCATGTCACTGTAATGATGGTTGGAGACCCTACTCAGTAGTTGGTGAAAAATTTTGAAAGAACGACTGGGACCTTCCTTCTTTTACTGGAGCCTGGTATTTGTAGTCGATCCATCTGCCTACTTGCCTAAACTTGGAGTACTGTGAGTACTGGAAACAGAACGTTTTTCAACCCAAAAATGAATGAAAAGACAAAATTACGTATTCGCCACCGACCTAGACACATCCGTTCCAGGAGTTCGTTCTGATCACACGATTGTAGTCAGATCTTTCGTTTCTGTGCATCCTAAGCACAAACTAGCTTAGTTGCTGCCTCGCTGTGAGTTGTGAAAACAGACAATATTTGAACTCAAAAATGTTTGAAAAAATATTACGTATACGCCACCGACCTAGACACATCCGTTCCAGGAGTTCGTTCTGATCACACGATTGTAGTCAGATCTTTCGTTTCTGTACATCCTAAGCACAAACTAGCTTAGTTGCTGCCTCGCTGTGAGTTGTGAAAACAGACAATATTTGAACTCAAAAATGTTTGAAAAAATATTACGTATACGCCACCGACCTAGACACATCCGCTCCAGGACTTCGTTCTGATCACACGATTGTAGTCAGATATTCCGTTTCTGTGCATCCTAAGCACAAACTAGCTTAGTTGCTGCCTCGCTGTGAGTTGTGAAAACAGACAATATTTGAACTCAAAAATGTTTGAAAAAATATTACGTATACGCCACCGATCTAGGTACATCCGTACCTTTCTGTGCAACCCAAGCACACACTAGCTTCGCTTTTGCCACGCTGCGAGTAGTCGAAACCCAAAATATATTCGAATAAACCAGAGGATCCTTGAATGATCCTGTTACCTTCCAATCGATTTTTTCATCTCAAAAACATTTGTGTCGGCGTTCAGGACTAAGAATCTTATGACAGATCTTAGGTTCTGATCAGCCTTTTCACATGACTCCACAGGCAGACGGCTATGTCTTGCCAATAAGTTGTTTTTATCGGGCAATGTCCCAAATAATACGGACGAGCAGATCCTTTGTGGCTCGAGAAGTGACACAGCATTTTTTTTTCAAAACCAAGTTGTAGTCAAAAAAAAAACCAATTTGCTTACAACGAAGGACATTTATTTCCATAAAATCTAAAGGCATCAACAGATGACACTACAATCGTGTCAATTACCACAATAACATCCTCATTCGCAGCACAACTGGCCATGATACGCTCCATAACCGACACTTAAAACCCATTAAATTTGAAGACCATTTCATAACCGAATGCCCCTCGGGAGCAAAGACTCATAAAGGACATCATTTGATGATACATCCACATCCTATAATTTCCTTCATAAACTAAATACCACAAAACTGTTCTCATTATACGATCGCCATGATTATGGTACAAAACCGCATCCTTACCACACAAACAGAATCACCATCATCTTAAGCATTTAACTATCAAACATAAAAGCAAGGATATCATAAAAAATACCCCCCCCCCCCACACACACACATAAGGAAAAAAAAAAAACAAAGAGACCATTTCACTTGAAGCATCCCTGACGGTTTTTTTTCTGTTTGTTTCCTTCTAACATAAAAGACAATCATGACAGGAATTAAGTTTATAGTAAACAAAGGACAATGGAAAAACACGAAAACGAAAAATACTACCCAACCACCACACCCACAGAAACCCAAAAACCAAAACAAAAAAAAAAAACAACTTTTACAAGCCCCACGAAGTCAAACGCTGACGATGAATGTAACGGACATTTTGAGGGCACCGCACAGCAATATTTCATCATCTTCGCAAATACTCCTGCAAGGATAATGTGTTGCCCACCATCCGACAGAAAATCCTCCAACGTTGGCAGCGCGAGGGGAATTGACGAGAAAATCTACGAAAGCAAATTATAGAATTTTGTTAGACAACGACTTCCTTTTGTTTTTTCCTCGTGTCGTCCTTTTGTTGTCTATTATCCTGAACTAAGAATAAATATACTTAATGGTCCAGGAAAGAAGCCGCACATATACATATGTAAGTGTGTTTAGTCCCCGAAGGAACAATGGGAACTTAGTCACGAAGAAATCCCCACCATCGAGCCAAAGATGAAGAGACAAAACATTGACAAATGGCCAAGGACAAGCATGAGAGGACACCCCATGTTGGTACACTTTTTTAAGTGACACAATCTGCTCCTTAATATGAGATTTTCAATTCGACATCCGAGTGGGATAATGATGCCAGTCGTCATCCTGTTTGTCGTTCGTCTCCTCGCTGGATCGCTTGCCAAGTCTAAGGTAATTTTCTATCCAAAAATACTGTGATGCTAGATGCTGCAAACGAGATTTGTTATTGCCAGTTTGGAGTTCGCGTATTATCCTTTCTGGTTTCTTGTTCTCTTTGCCATTTCAATTTCAATCATTTTTCGGGAACGAAACGACAACGAACGAACAAAAAAAAAAAGGACCTTCTAGGAGTGTACTAAATGTGCAGCTCATTTGCTTCGTTCTTTGCTTGCTGGTGCTGCTGGTCCTGGTGCTCCTGGTGCTGGTGGTGGTGCTGCTGCAAAAAGGAGCAACATTCGCTAAGGAGGAGAAAACGAAAAGCTTAATGGGGGGTACGAGATCAAGATGAATAAGAAAATTCCCTGTCGGTATGTTAGTTGGCCCATCTGTTTGTGTCAGTTATTATGTGCATATTTCAAGTCCTGAACGTACTGTATGCACGTATCCTTGTGTGAGACGATGTCGGAAACGGAGTAATAATGCGTGCAGTTGGCTGAAAGTATGTGTGATGTTTTTTTTTTGGTTTTCATCTTGGCGTCTTGGGCATACGAGTATACATACTATATGCAGACGGAGTCTGAATAAATTTTTGTGAATGAAAAATGTTTGATGGTAATGCTTTCCTGCCATGGAGGCAAAAAAAAAAAAATTAGGTAATTTGCCATATTTTCTTAGTCCTGGCTGTCGGTGGGTTGGCGGAGTGGATGGAGTGAGGTACAATTTCCAAGAAACTAGCTCCTCGTAATGAAAGTAAAGGAGGATAGCACTTTAAGTAGGGTTTTTGCTTGATGTTTTTATGTGTATTCCAACGGAGCAAATTAGGAGATAATTTATTCATAAAAAACTTAGTGTAGGGTTTAAAAATATTACGGATTAGCCGAGGGGGGGATCAGAAGGATGCAATAAAAGTTAATGTCCCAGAACTTGGCTTATAACTCACGGCAATGCATTATCTTTAATGGAAGCAAATGGCATTCGGTATGCTTTACTGAAATCCATTATTATTCCTTCGTTGGGCGCCAATTAGAACATTCGGTATGTACAGGACGAGATTTTTGTCTAAACTCACTCGCTCTGTCAGAAAAATTGACTCAACCTCCATTTCATAGGAATTGGCTCATGCAGTTGGTCAAAGGCCCAAAAAACTGAAATCGAACCTTTATACCTTTCTCTGTAAATAGTGACACCCTACCTTGAAAAAAACAGGTTTATGGAACCTCTACTCTAACATACCTCACGGTAACCATTTTGGTTCCAGTGGACGAAAGGATGAAGCAGTACCTGCCTAACATTGCAATTGCATGAGTGGTGAATCCTTGGAAGGAGGTGATTTGTTCCAAATATTCAAGTCACAGTACTGGACACTGAAACCTGATTCCTTTTTTCAGATTTTGAAGACCATTGCCTTTGCAGACTTAGCTATCCAAGTTTGGTGTGCAGTGAGTTATCAACTTCCTTGCCAGGGGTAATCCTTGCCTCAAGAGTGTCTTGGACACCATTCGCTGTATCCTGTTGCGATTCATTTTAGAAACATTTGCTTTTCATAAGCGTATGAGTCCTCAGATCTTAATGGAGGCATTGTTTGCTGCTAATGGTCTATAGAGAAAGATATGCGAACTTTTGTTTCAGTAGGGTCCTTGGAATTACGGATGTATAGTTTATTGCAGGGACATCTGCGCGATTTTGGAGAGTGATTGTGGTGGTCTTTCAAAACAAATCTAAGTTTTCATAAAAATATAGCAATCCATGTGGTTTTCTATTTTGAGAAGTCTAAGCTAGAAGGTGAATCTTATGAGAACTAGGCAGTGGATTGAGGACTTTGTTCTGTACATTTTCGATGTGATAAAATTCATTAGAAACCATTTATAAAGAATTCTCCTTAGACCCCTTCCTTAGACCCCTTTCAGTCCTGTAGGGGAACTAGGAGTCCAAAACCATCTAAGTCTATCGATAGTTTTTATGTTTAGGATTAGAATTATTCAAGCAACTTAGGAAGACATCACAGCGAAGTTGGCTATGCGGACGACATCGTCCTTCTCTGACATTAGATAGAAAGACAATCAAAGAAGGTGGCTATCCCGACGACAAAGTTAGGAGTGTCTCCTCGAGGAAAACTGAACTAATTCTCTTCACCGCCAAAACCAAAATAACTACTTCATGCTAACTCGACTAAATTGTCAACTCACGGAACGAGGTTCAGGGTTAGATGTTTAGGAACTATCCTCAAATATCCTGGAAGCTAAAGATAGACGAACGAATAAAGAAGCTTAAATAGATTTCCATCAATGTAAGGACGGGGAACCAAAATTGTCAGGCGTAGTTTGTCCCATCCTGACATATAAGTCAAAAGTATAGTGGCCGGGTCTTAGAAAAGTTACAAGAGTAACATAACCAGACTTAACAAATGGAAAGAAGAACATAGCTTAGGCATTTTGGGGTCTATTTATCCAAGGTAACCCTGATCGGAGTTTTAGGACAAAGCAAAGTTTAGGCAAGGCTCAGCCCTCGGCTTGACAAATCGGCAAGGCAAGTCATGATATACAAACTAAACTTAGATAGACCAGACTGACAAACGGTGTCATATGTAGAAAGGTGTGCCCAGGTGTGCAATGAACAAAAAAAAACATTAGACTTCCTAGGCCGTAAAGAATAACAACACTAGTCAGTCGGAATCCTTTCAGCCAAACTATACATGAAACGCAATGCACTCTGTCACAGTTGCAACAAGGGTCAAGGAGATCTTTGGAGGACATATTGCAGGACTAACTTTTTTCTTAACTAACTTATGTCCTCACATTAGCATCAATGTTCTGGTCACATCGGGTTCTGCTTTTGAAACGTACCTACATACCTACCATCTATCCAGTGACTTTAGAGCTCAATACCTATGTAGATTTCCACTCTAAGTCTAACCTTTTTGTTTGAGCTAAATAATTCAGAGGTGCTGGAAGAGTCCTCGCAGCTTCCTTGATACTTTTTTTCTGTCAAATTTTGTTCTTATATCCTTGTCTTCAAACTTACCTGTAACACTAGGATGCGCTCTTTAATGTTGTTGTGCTGTTGTTATATTCCATACTTTTATCCTTCTGTAGGAAAATGTATTTACTTGGCATGGTGCCTTTGAACCCAGACGATTGGCTTAATAAAGCATCCGAGGATCTACTATAAAATTTTGTTGCCAAAACCGATTTATTTCAACCAAAACAGACTCAATTCAATGACCTGCAGCTCGAAAAACATGTTGGAAGAGGGTTTTCTACGTCGTCAGTTAGGATGTCCTTTAGAAAGTCGGTACAAACCTTCTAAATGGCTTCTATCCCTAGTATGTAATATTTTCTAGTATGGCCTTGCGATAGCCTCACTAGACCCCATACAAGACCCTGAACATCCCTGTACTGCTTAATGATATAAGACGAAGAACAACTCTTGCCAATCGCTGTTTCTTTGGGCTAAGAAGGCAATTGAGTAGCATAGCCCTATCCTGAGGAACCAAGGAGACCCCATACAAGACCCTGAACATCCCAGTACTGCTTTATGATATAAGACGAAGAACAACTCTTGCCAATCGCTGTTTCTTTGGGCTAAGAAGGCAATTGAGTAGCATAGCCCTATCCTGAGGAACCAAGGAGACCCCATACAGGACCCTGAACATCCCAGTACTGCTTTATGGTGCTGAAGCTTGGAGTCTGTCTACAACGGATGAAGCTATCCTCAGTCGCTTCGAGAGAAACATTGTTCATATAATTTTCGGTCTCATTTGTCCGTCAGCACGTCAGCTTTGGAGGAGGAGATGCAATGACGAACTATAGGAGCTACATAGCGCCATCGACCTAATTAGAAAAATGCGCATCAGTCGTTTGAGATGGCTAGGACATGTAGAGCGAATGGTCACCAATGGAGTCTTCCAATCAAACCCAGTGAGACAACCCAGTAAAGGAAGGCCTCGCCTTAGGTGGCACGCACAAGTAGAAGCGGACCTCAACCGATTTGCAGTGCCCGACTGGAGGCAGTTAACTAAAGACCGAGCTAACTGGAGAGGCTTGTTTGCTGAGGCCCAGGTTCACCTCGAACTCTAGCGCCACCTGAGTAAGTAAGTGAAAGTTTGTTGTACTATTGTAGATCCTGTTTAGACCGCTCTTTGTTTCACAGTCCCACCGCAGCCTAGTGGTTGAACATTCACTCAAGGAAGTCACAGTTTTTATGTCCTTTTTTTTTGGCTTATCGACATGATTTCGTGAATTTTCTAAGACGGCTTTCCAACACCAACATCAGCATGGTTTTCATGGCTAGTTTTTGTGAGTTTTTTTAAATGCAAAACCAGGACAGTGTGCCTATGTCGCTACCACTACTCTTGGCCCAAACAACTGTCCCATAAAAAATATCCATTGAACATGGAATCGAGCCATTTCACCAATTTATTAAGCCAATTGCGTCCGCTAATGAGATTTAGAAACAAAAAAATATCATTTTAAGCCTCGAAACCATCATAAATTCGGAAACCGACATGTTAATGTATTTTTTAGTGAAACATTGTTTCCTTTTTTTTCAACACCGCCAGTCATCAGTAGTTATGTACAGTTTCAGTCTGATAATATTTCTGCCACTCTTCGATATTTTTAATTAAACTAATTAGCTAATAAACTTCCACCTAATTAGCACCACATTCCAGGGAACCACCGATGCGGGCACGCTCTTACCAATAATTCAAAATTGAAATTCAACTCGAATTAGACTAATTGCTGCACACACACATTTAGGACAAAGCAACAAAAAACAAATTCCCTGCACTCTCGGGTAAAAGCATCCTGCGTACAGTCGCCACATGTGGTCCTGGTGGGTGCATCCTTAAAGCTGCACCCAGTACCCAGAGCAATTATTTGCCGGGGTTTGAAAATTCCAATAAGAAACCAAATTGAAACTTTTTTAATCAAAAACTCCACGCTCGCTGTATCTATCTATCTACTGGCATGGACTTCGTTATATCACTATCTGTGTGTTAGCAGCGAACTTTTCTGGAACTCATCTCCCATCGGTTGGCCAGGACGAAGGCGAAACTAACTTCGCCAGAGACTTCCTTTTGTATTGCCATTTATTTGCCAGCGTGTATATCACTCGTCGGTACTGGGAGTGCGGCGCAACAACAATGGATGTGGATTTCGAAAATTTTCGATTTCATACGAAAAGTTGCCAGAGCTAATAGTCTAGACTTTGGTAGGTAGGTTTGGAAAAATCCATCGGGGTCCTGGGAATGGAGGGATACACACGCAATAAAGTGATGGTTGCCACCCTGTTTCATTGACAACGAAGGCATCTAAATGCAAATTGGGAAAGGAATTCAATTAAATTATCCCCGCAAGCGGTAAATAAAAGGATTTGAATGGATTAAGATCGAAAAGGAAAAGAATAAGGACACGAAAAATGGAAGTGCACTACCAATACGAATCCTGTGGGCACATTCTGTGGGATATTGGCGGATTGACATTTCAGGATTGATGAGGTCGTTTCGGTTAAAACAAAATCGAAGGCATTCACTTAGCCCCTAATGAATTACTATCTTTGGGGAGTTTCCATGTAACATGAGAAGGGAATGGGATTCCTTGAAGTGAAATACTACACAGTTGGTGTGTTCATGGCGTGCCGGGGATTTCTTTGGATTTCTTTTCCGACATCAGTGACCGACAAAACCAAACGTGCCTACCTGCTCGTATCTAAAAGTCGTTGCCTAGGATTCCTAGTCTTACAGTACAGCAATCCTAGTCTCAATGCAAAGCTATCAGTTAGTGTCGTGTTTAACTCTGAGGTCTAGGTATGAACTTCGAAAGCCTCTGACATCTATTGGTTCAAGTGTTCTTTAAGCTCAGGATTTTGGAGTAATGGAGACCTAAACCAACTGCAACCTAAGCCAATTCCTTCTTAGACTTCCAGAGTAGAAGTAGAATATGTTGTGCATACCTAAGCTGTAGTCTTAGTTTGAAAGGAGTGTTGTCATGATCAGTGAACGAAGATTTCTAGAGATTACTAGTTGTGGTAGGATTACCAAAGTGAACTAATAGCCTTAGACTTAGTTTACACTAAGCAGTCATCATAAGAGCTGGAGTTAAACCCTCTGATATATGGGGAAAGCAACTCTCACTTTGAGACCAGACTTTTAGCATATAGCTGCCACCGGAGCAGGGATAGTGCCCACATCGAAAGTGATCAGCATACAGAACAAAGATGGAGTCAGCGTATAGATTTAAAGAACTGTGAGTGTGCAGAATATCTAGTAAGTACTACTACTTCTGTCGAGAAGAGCTTAAGGTTCTTGGAACATAACATATTGAAAGAGTCTACTGGATCTTTGGTCGCAAAGGTATACCAGTAAAGGAAAGGGCTGAAGAACTGACCTGAAGCAAGCCGCCTTATGGCCTCTGCTTGATAAATCAGGAACCGAAAGAACTACCCTCATCGGAGTGATCACGGGACACAACACTTTGTGGTATCACATGAAAAAAACTACGATTGACCAATGAATATCTCTATAAAGTATGCGGTGGTGAGGATGTCCAAGAGGATACTACTCACTTCCTCTGCATATACACCGTTTAGTAATGCTCCACGAACTAAGGGATACACCTTTTCCCCCTGTGACCAACACAATGGGTCTACACAGACCTGAGTTCGATGAAGAAGGGATTCTCTCTTCTTAGGCAATCCACCCACCCTGGACTTGTAATACCTCTTCATTAACAGAGCAAAGGTTTTATTAACGCCGATACGAAGAGAAGCAAGGATGAGCAAGAAGCTAAGGAAGTTAAATAAAGACTATCCGAACCAAAAGTCTACAGCTTGTGACTGTTTTAGGTCCAATCCTGCTCAACACGCTTGAATGCAGGGACACTCTCATTATATTTTGAAGGATTTCCATTAGCACCAAAGTGACGGCCAATAAAATATTTCTCCTTCATGACTTCATTGAAGGCACTAGTCCCCCTAGAAATATACGACAAATCTTCTTCATAGCATAGTCTCGTTGAGGCTCCGATGAGCCTTGTTAAAGGTCTCGGATGAGAGAGTCCAATTGGAACTTTCCCAGTCTTTGATATTTTATTAGTCTTTACCCTTTGCCGTTCTTAGTTCTACAACATCGAGGCACAAATCGAGCTACAAAATCCGGTTCTGTACTGATGCCTCGTCAGGTATAATGAGGACCGAAAATATTTCACCAGAAAAACGCCTGAAAAAAATGGTTGCGTATACGCCACCGAAACTGGTTTAGTCCTTTCGAAGGACACAATTCATGGCAAATATTCTGTTTGTATGCATGAAGTTCTCAAGAAGTTACAGTTCCATTATGGATCCGATATCTTTGGGGTTCACGCGCCTTGGCTATAGAATTCACAATGACTTGACTCAGAGAGTCTTTAAATTTAAAGTTTTAACAAAACCAAAATTAAGCATCGTAGTACAGAGGGTTTGATCCTTCTCTTCCTGTTTGCACTCATGGTCGTACATTTAGCAAGGGATTCACTGGATTGTAAAACCTACTTTTAGTTCTCGAATAAACTCGTTCAAACTGTTACCCATTCAGTGAATGCGTTCCGAGACAGTTGTGCCTCAGGTACCATAAGAAATCACTCTCGTCTAGACGATATCGTCGTGACAACCTTTTCTTCAAGTAAAGTGAAGAACTTTGATCACACAATTTGTCTTACAGTACGAAAAATATATGAAATACCTATCCTTGACCTGGAATTCTTAGTTCCTTAAAAGGATTCTTAGATTTTCTTGAACTAGACGACAACGTGCCTCTCCACCTATGCCTCGACCTTCCAAATGTGTCCTCGTTTTAACTAAGATTTCAACACCCACACACATGAGTTCCCACCCACCTTCATGGCATTTCCATAACAAAAACCAACCACGAAAGGATGTAAATATATGTAACTCACTAAATGTCACATTTTTAAAGGACACACCTTCAAGCAATGATTACCACTCATCCTCCACAGGATGTACCATTATTAGTAACTCTGAGGAAAAAAAAAACAAAACTTCAAAAACAAGTCGAATACTTCTGATTGCCATCAAAGGAAGAATTCTTCCTTTTATTTACCAGTTGTCAGGACACAAGTCACTCAAAGGGAAATATTTTTGTGTTTTCCTCTTAAACAACTTCCAACACCTACTTCTGGTTGCAGGAATTCGTTTGATAAAGTTCGAAAGGAAGAAAAAAAAAAAAATAAAATCCTTTGGTCCTTCAAGTAGAAACAATGACTTTAAAAATATTTTGAAATCGAAATTCTTGGCCAGAACTGAATTGGTTTATTAAAAGTGGCAGCAAGGAAACACGGTTGGCTTTACCACATCAACTCAAGCTATTCACTTAATGGGAAGAGATCTAAGAATGTCGGGGAGGCTCCTGGATTTCCATTCGTTGTAGGCAGGAGGACAAGGACAACTCCGCAAAGAAAGACCTTCTGATGACAATCTCCAATTTTCAAAAGCCATCAGTTCCTGGAGATATTTTTATTTAACTTGGTCCTTTATAATTTATTTGGATTAGGTATTGGTGGCGTATACGTAACCAATTGTTCCACAAATTTTTTTGGCTCAAAAATTTCTGCTCCAACTACACAGAACGATCCCCGTGAATTGTGTCCTCAGACGGTATTTTCAAGGACTAGACACCGGGTTCGGTGGCGTATACGTTACCATTTTTCACACGTTTTTCGGCTGAAAACTTTCGGTTCCAAACTTGTTCGTACTTTAGATGCATCAAAACAGAATATCCACTTTGGATAGTGTCTTCAGAATGTAGAACGAGGACGAATGCATCTGGCTCGGAGGCGTAATTCTTTACCAGCACACCCTGTACTTTCTAGCTAGTATGTATTACCGACCTTTGGATGCCAGAAATATACATTGGCAGCGTCTTGGAATTGAGGCGTCTAATAGTGCACTGGTGAATATGCTTACCTCCTTTTCCTTGGAAGCTAGTGGTAAACAAACTTCTCCTTTTCATTCCTTATGCAGAACTCTCTTTCCAATCCGGTCTGAGGATCAGTTCTTGAAAACACACTAAACGGATTATTAAGTGGCATCCCAGAAGATCAGACCAGTCCAATTCCTGGCCACTTGCGCTGTACTTTGACCAACAACGCATCCTCTTACTCTGGATGCCCCTTTGTATGAAAGAATTAGTTTTAGCGATCGTTGAGATCATTGAAAAGGTATACACCTAGTATAGCCTTCCTGATATTGACAAGTGCATAGGAGGTGGCTGATGGTCTTTTCTTCCTCCTCGTCCCTACAGCTGTGGCAGAACTCGTTATAGGAGATGATCAGTCTTTGAGCATGTCTTCCTATAGCACGGTTAGGTATTTGATAAAATATTCAGCATAAGACCAGAGGAGTCTGTTCTAGCCAATGTGGCAGCTGTCCTATTTCCCAGTATGTCACAGTGACCTGGTACCCAACAAAGGGTGAGCTTGCACTAGCCAGGTATCTTGCCAACCTTTCATTGCTTTAGATTTCATAATGAAGGATGCGAGAGATTTGATGGCTACTTGACTGCCTATGTAGATGACAATATCCGAACCTGCATTGCATTAGCCGTTAGCCAAACAGCTGCTTGACGAATCGATTTCGGCTTGAAAAACGCTGCAATAGTGTATGAATCTTAAAGGATAGGTGGAAGCCCTCCGAGAAGACTCCAAATTAGAAGCATTGATGTTGTCCTACGAAATTCTCCAACAGTTTCGTAGACTCATGAACTGGTGGAGGTACGATTCGCTGAAACACATTTGGAAAACCGTCAAGGATTCCCAAGCTTTGTTGGGCTTTTTCATTTTTTACTTTTCACAGCGAAGCAGGAGCGAAGCTGGTACGTGCCTATGATGCACAGAAATGGGAGATCTGTGGGCAGAATGTAGTACTGGGAGGGTTGCATCCGAATCGGTGGCGTATACGTAATTTTTTTTTTTCATACATTTTTGCGTTCAGTTTCGACAACTCACTGCGGATCTAGCTTGTACCTAGGATGCAGAGCAACAGGATGTCTCACTAGAATTGTGTGGTCAGAGCGTAGTGCTCGAAAATGTTTTCGAGATCCTTTGGTCAGCATTGTGTTTTCCGTACGAAAACTAAGCCTCAGTTATTGAAGCAATTAATGGGAAATCGTCCTTTACTAAGGACTCCACCTGCCAAGCTATGCGGGCCATTGTATACTCATCTTAAGTTCCTTGAGGAACGTCGTCAACTATTTTCCTACGAAGGCAGTTTATCTTTCTCTAGTCGTTTACTACGTCCAATCTGCGTGGTAAGGACCAAATTGTTTAACCGAATTAAGTTGACAAATCTTTCATAGAACCTCCTTTCATTCTATAAACCCCTTCAAGAACCTTTTAACAACATTTTATGTACCATAGACTGAAGCCTACAAAAGAAGGCTTAAAGCTGCAAAAAAAAGGAGTCAAGATCCTCGTATAACATAAACAAAAACCAAACACATCCACCTACTTAATTGACCTCATTTAGCTGCCTTATTTCGCGTCATAGTCCAATAAATACCTTTTTTTTGCGCCCCCGGCCCGGTTCCACTTCCCAATTATCCTTGTCTCCGGTGTCCCGACGCGACCAAGTCATGCAAAGTTTATAGCCAACCGGCGAAAATGTTTCAATTCATTTGTGACCACAAAATGAAAACCACATTACAATGGCGGATGTAATTGAATTTTCAAAATGCAGATCAATATTTTATTGCGGTCACGCAGATATTAATTTTATTATGCTACACTTAAACTAAGCGAAGACCGGCGGCATTTAATTTAATTGTAACAATTTTTTTTTTTCGTCCTTTCATTTGTTTGCAGACGGACACCGAACAGGACCCTGTTACTGTGAAATATTATGATAATTTGTAACACAAGAAACTATACAATTCCATTTCCATTTATCATTGCGGGCGCGGGCGGTCCTCATGTAATTGTCATAAATACGTTAATTAATGTCCTTGCTGGGGATTGCACTTTTCGATTTCATCCATTAAACAAAAAACAACGAACCGTATAAGGACATACAGGCTTTTAATTCTTTATTAATGCATGACTATGTATCAAAAAAAAGGGTCGCCTTTTGGTCGGACGTGTCGTCGTCCTTGTCCTTGTTGCCGTTGTCCTGGAGTGAGGAGTGAAAAATTTATTAAAATGTTTAATAAAATTTTTTGGTGGTCCCGACCCGACCGCCTTGGATATAATTTCCGTTAATTGATATACATAATTCAGAAAATGCTGGTAACCGGTGGTCAGTGTAGATTGTTAAATTAATTGGCCGCCAGGACCACCCTAATTTGGCGCTTATTACTGCCTGACCAGCAACTAAGGGGTGAGAAGGTTTTTGATGGAAGGAAGCTCATCATATCGCGTAGCTTGTGATTTTGTAATTTTGCTTCAAACAGCCCTCAATGTTTGATTAAAAAAAAAAATTGAATTTCAATGGAAAATTAATTCCCCGATGCGCAGACTATTTTATTTATTAGCTGACGCCTGTTAATTGGGAATTTTTTTTTTCTTCTTTTAATGAGATTCTATATAAAATATATAATTACTTTAAAATATGAAATTATTACAGAATATAATAATTTTAATTAAGAATTGTTTTGTTGCAGGATAAATGTTTGATTTACGCTAATGCGGGGATACGAGGTGAGTTATGAACTTTTGTGGTATCCTTTTTTTTTTTTTGTATTTTTAAATATATTTATGAATTAAAATTAAATTAAATTGGTGGGGGAGTTTCGCAAAAAAATATAAACAAACTTAGCTTTAGGGATTTTTTTCTAAATAGTGGGGAAGTTATGGGTAATTCTCGGAGTGTCCTTGTTGGGTTAGATCCTGATTTACGAGTATGTGAAGGGTTAGGACATAGCAATTTCATTCAGTATAGCACGCATAGCCTGTCTGATGGGACGGTTATTACAAAACCAAAAATTTGGAGTAAGGCCGTGAGAACCAATTCAGACTTTCGATAGTAGTTTGTTTTGATATCCAATTTTCTATCACTTGTGAGCTCAGTTAAGATAAAATTGTAAACCTTGGCGGACGTTCCAATACTGACAGGATTTTCGAAGGTCTTAAGGTGCATTTTTTGGAAAAACCCAAAATTGTTATGTTTCTATTGAAAAACACTTAAAATGTGGATAAGTCCTACTATATATGGTAAACCTGTAACAGCAAGCCTAAGTGGATGTATTCTCCTCCAGAAAAGATATCGAAAAGTTGTCTAAACTGGAAAAAGTGTAGTAAGCCACGAATGACAACATGATACAGTCTAATCAAGGGGCCCTCCTGTAAGTGACTGTCTGAATGAAAGTGAATGCCACTTTACTTTTGCAAAGGAGTCCTTGGAAATAGATGGGATCCACAACCTCGAAAACCTCAATGGCTCTATATATACCTCCGGCCTTAGCCCGATACTCATAAGGGGGAGGATTGCCTATTGAACGGCTTTGGAAAAAGCTATAAATGGAGACTAACTTCTACACTAATGGCTCAAATAACAAGGACAGAGTTAGTGGAGGTGTTTTCTCTGACAGACTTAGTCATTTTAGTGAGATAAAGGTTGCAATAATGTCGCGATTGAAGGAGTCTTATTCGTATCGAACAGTCAAGGAGGTATCAAATCCTTAGAATCAGCCTCTCTAAGGTCTTAAACGGCTATTGACTACCGATCTTCTTTCAATGAGATGGCTAGGTAGTTACCCACTTACTTATGTCTTGTATCCCCTTGTGGGTGCTAGGACCTCGACAATGCCTACGCCCCATCGTGTGTGATTTCTGGAAATGTGCCTCAGCGTTCCCCAACTCTTTCCCAGTTGCCGTGCTTCCTTCTCAACTGCTATGGGCCACGTACTCCTAGTACCGCCGAGTTTCATTGCATCTATTTTTAGCTATGGACCTGTCACCCTATCGGAGAGTATGTCCAGATCAGTGCCACTTTCGCCGTCGAATGGCCCGTTCTCTGATCAAGTATTTCGTTAGAGATACGGTTTGGCCAAGTAAGTAGTTGAGTATTCATCTAGATATGTTCGATGCTAGGGTATAGAGAAGGACTCGTAAGAACCAACTATAGCCTTTCTCATGGGACCAGGCCATCTTACCTGTACCAATTGGTACCTGAGAACTATTAGTCAAGACACTGGATCCTGTAGGGAGTACAAAGTTTCAGTGGACAAGTGGATAACATGTCTAGTAGCAGAACAAATTTGGCCTAAACTGCATTTCTAGATATCACTGCGTAGTGTCTAACAGCCAAGCATACTACAGCCCTCCATGGATGCCTAATTCTCTTCGCAGGAGGAAGATTCGCATGGAAGCTTTCTATAGCAACTATAAAGCCGATCTCATGAACAGGAATATTTAGCCTCTTAAGGTTCATCAGAAGTTCAAAATGGTTTAACGAGTAGGTAGAGAGAGACTTTCTCCTATCATTCATGTTGCACTATAATGGAACTCATGCCAAGCCATTGCCCCTCTAAGTGTGCTGGGGTTACTAAGCGAGGTGGATGCGTAAGTGCTTTGAGAAGCCCCTGGCATCCTAGCAGATTTGAAGCATCGATTTTGTCGTACGACATTCTCCAACGAGGAGGTACGACTCGCTAAGACACATTTGGAAAACCGTCAAGGATTCCAAGCGAAGCAGGAGCGAAGCTGGTTTGTGCCTACGGTGCATAGACATAGGATATCTGTGATCAGAATGTAGTACTGGGAGGGTTGCATCCGAATCGGTGGCGTATACGTAATTTTTTTTTTTCATAAATTTTTGCGTTCAGTTTCGACAACTCACAGCTGATCTAGCTTGATGCAGAGAAACAGGATGTCTCACTAGAATTGTGTGGTCAGAGCGTAGTGCTCGAAAATGTTTTCGAGATTCTTTGGTCAGCATTGTGTTTTCTGTACGAAAACTAAGCCTCAGTTATTGAAGCAATTAGAGGGAAATCGTCCTTTAAAAAGGATTCAACCTGCCAAACTCTGGTATAGATTTCTGTGGGCCGTTCTTGACTCATCTTAAGTTCGATCGCGGATTTCAACTGTTTTCTTACGAAGGCAGTATACATAGATTTTGTTTGGGCTACCTAGGAGTATTAAAGCCTTTTCAAGGCTGTTTGATTTAAGCTGTATTGTTAGGTAGGTAGAACGGAGGCATGCCATGAGAGTAGGATTATCAAATGCGAATCCTGCACTTAAACAACCTGAAAAGCTTTTCTTTGACAATTAGTAGTCGAGTCTGTAAACCAAATTATCGAGATGGTGAAATTGTGTAGGCCTACCAATTGCATGAAGGAAATGGTTTAGGTGTGGGTTTGTTAGCCTGCCCTACTTACCTACCAATAGTTGAAATATATTAAATCAAACTACTTCCTCGAGTACCTTATCCTCTTTGTTAAGCACTGACTCGTAGAGGCATTAATCCATCTAATTTTTAAGACTCTGATAGCAATTATGGCAGTTTTATCCTTTTGTCAGACAGGTGTCCGTAAAGTCCGTTTTTGATACTTCTGTGGTCCATATTTCCAAGAACTAATGGCAAGGATTTCCGTGGCCATAATGCTGCTGTACCAACCATCGGCTTCCTAAGAATATTTAGGGAAGAAGGTGGTGCATAGCTTCGCAGTTGAAGGATAGTCCTTGAACCATATCAAGTGTTGTAATGTTTCTTTCATTGTCAAGTGGCATACATAAAGGTGGGTCTGATGACTGCCTTGTATATACAGTGAACAATCCTGAGGTACACACCCCAGCTATAGCTTTTCTGAATGTTTTAAGAGCACTGAGGCTGAGTGTTCCTTTGGCTTGCTTTTGTACGGGCCATGAACCTATGCCAGAACAATACGACGACGAAAGTGGCAGTGGATTGGACATACTCTCCGAAAGGGTGACAGGTCCATAGCTAGCCACTCGATGCAATGGAACCCACTTACTCAGGATGGCAGTATACGCGGCGGTCCTAGGAGTACTTGTCTCTGAACAGTTGAGAAGGAAGCACAGCAACTGTTAAAGAATTAAGGAGAACTGGGACATATTTCCAGAAATCGCACACGATGGCGCGTAGGCATTGTCGACGCTCTAGGACCCACAAGGGTATACAGGACTTAAGTTGCTTTTGCTGTGATTTTGTCTTGTCCACACATCAGTTCAGTTTGCAACTGGATGGGATCTTGAGAAGCTGCCCATCATTCGACTAAGTCCCTTGGTATTCCTCCATCTTTCATTGCAAAACACCAAGGAACTTCAGGGTTGACCCTGTCTTCGTGTAAGCTTTCAAGAGTTTGTCCTCTCAATGGATGAAATCTCCGAATACTTTAACAACCTTTTGACTGTTATTCAGTTCCCTTGCCTTCCTATTTGTGGATCAAAAGTAGTTCATGGGGAAGACACATGTTCCTGTACTCGAGGAAGTAGTAACTTTTTTCAATATCTTGTCGAAGACAAGCTGGACTTGAGGGTGTTATAGTATCTTTTAGTTGGACACAGACACTTTACATCACCGTCGAATCCCTATTCACATTCTTTCTGAAATCTTTCACTTTGCTATGCCCATAGATACCAGAACTTCCACACCAGCATAGTCTGAGCAACACATGTATTGGCAAAGCGAGTCCTTACCTTTAAGTTAGATTGACTCAACCTCGATCTAGAAAAACCTTTGTAGACCTTTTCCTCTTTTTAGGCCGAAGTTCGACAAGCCTGGTGAATCCACTTTTACTCGAGGAAGGCTCTACTCTACACAGCACTCACTAGTTCCTCGTTAAAGTGGAACTTCCTGTCAGGGTAAGCACTTTAACAAGGATTGGTGTGTCCCAAATCGATAGAGTTCACTCCTTCCTCCTGTTAGTTCGATAATTCGTTTCATATTTACATAAGCAGCTTCTTAACTACGTAAACAGTAACCCATGGCAACGTGCTACACACAAATAGCAGTAGCAGCTGCTCCCACTCAATTCCATGTAAGATAAACCAAATGGCTTCCTTTTCGCATACAAAAACAGAAAACATAACACACACTGTCACTGATGTTATCGTTGATTGAAATTACCAAAAGTCACGTCATTTGTCAATCTCAGGGGCACACACATTTGAAATAGTTGAATGAGCCCAGGATACCGCTCCAACAAATTATCCCCCAAAAAGTAATCTATTCTCTTCTGGATCATTTGTCGTTCTTTTCTTTTTCTGTTCCGCTTCTAGTTTTTCTTTCTGTTTATATTATAGAAAGCCAAAGGACATCCACACACACACACACACACACACACGGAAGGGACAAATGGAACAATCAAGGAAGCGTGAATGAAAACCCCAAACCGGAGAGAGAGAGAGAGTGCCATTCAGAAAAGTAGAGCCCTTTTGATTTTCATTAAATGTCCTTGCAATCAGGATAACTGACCATCTGCGATTCTTTTTCTCTTGTTTGTTCGTCCACTAAGGACTTGCACATAAAAGCATTACATACGACACCAATATATCTCTATACGGTGAAGACAAAAGCCAAGGCGGCATATCCTTTACACCGCACACTCGTACACTCTCGAGACTATTGGTGATTTTATCATTGTGTATTAGGCCATAAATCTAAATAGCTTTTAGCCCTTATAGTCGTTCGTAACATACAAACAAACGTAGCTCGTAGTCTGCATTTGATTTTGTTACCACTTGGGTGGCCAACTGTGTTCGGGAGGACATTCCAGGCGCGCCGAGCTGAGTGTAAGTGTAACAACCTTGTTGTTTGAGGCGAAATTCTAGGATTCGTGTCAAAAGGCATTTTATCTTTTTGCTTCCTTTGCTGAGACGAAGAAAAATTTCGTGCTCGTCCTTTTTTCTTTTTATCCTTGTGTATGTGTGTGGTTTTATTTTTAGAGAAATTTCACATATATTCCAATTGGTGGTGTATCCTCGGCTAAAGGACACTGTGTAGCTAGCTATTTTGGAGAAAAAGATTTCGCAGTCGACTTGTACGAATTACGCCGGAAATTTCGTCCTGATGACAGCAATTTGTAAGAGATTCTGATTTATTGTTTTGCACATTCAATGGCATTTATTAACTGGCATGAGCAGCAGTCGCCCACAGGAGACAAGCAGGACATTTTAGAGAAAACAAGAGACACACAGAGACTTGCATGGATTCGATAGATTACGCGCGCTGGTCGACTCTGGTGGGAGGAGTCGTGTAATTACGATTTCGTTAGCACTTTGTCGCATTTAGTAAATCCTGGACATGAGGGTGTGGTGCATGTGCTATATGGTCAGCAATTAAGGATACTGATAGTGTGTGTCAATCATGGTACCAGTGGGGGGGGTGCAGGTCCTGCTGCAGTTAAAGTAAATTCAATTTGTTCAAAACATTGAATTCAATTTCCATTTGGAGTGGTTGGCTGGCGAGGGAGAAAAAAAGGACATTCAAGTGATGCCCATTGGAAAGCGATTCAGGATGTTTGTAAATGAGGAATCAATTAGGAGTAGGGTGGCGCTACTCGGGAGACATGAGTGGTTAAGTGACAGTTTGACACTAATTGTTGTTTCATTCGAGAAATCCTAAGGAATAGTTGCGCAGGAGCTTCTTTCATAATCCATCCGAAGTCAGTTGGTTCTATTTCTGAATCGGTGGTGTGGGCAGAATATTTTCCATCAACGTAGTGTTAAACTGGACATCCCTCCATATCGGCAAATTCTTCATCGAAAAACTGTGTGAACCGGATGCACTCCTGCGACTTCAAACTTTCAGTTGCTCTGTTCTATTCGAAACTAACTTTTGAATCATTGATGGCTGGCTCTGAAGAGAATTCCACTGATATCTTCTTTTTGAAGAATGGCACCAATCTATCCTTCAATTTATGAATCTGTGTCCTTATGAAGCATTTCTTCTGTTTTTCTATAAAATTTTCAAGATTTACACTTCCTTGAACCACGGTAGGAACCAGTAGTTGGAGTTAAGTAGATAGCCACAATCGAAATGTCTGGATTTTAAATCTTATCCGTTCAGACTTCATGTCCTTGGCTCCTTAGAATTTTTGTAAAATTTTTAACTCTCATAGTCTTCTGGTGCTCGCCAAGTTTTCTCTTGCCATGTGAGAATGAAATGCTATAGTTTGGATGTCCTTCTAACCCAAAATTCAGTTCATTTCTTTGAATTCTCAACCAAGAATTGTACTTAGGACTAAAGTCCTTTCAAGTCCTTCAAAGTAATGGAAAAATATTGAGAAGTTAGAAGGCAAATGAAAGAGAGTTAGGACTTGATGTGCGGGGACTTTAGATCCTTGCAAGTCATGAGACATTGGAAATATTGAGGACGCCAAGTCGTTCGCCTTATAGAGAGGCTAAGAAGCGAATTTCTGATATAGACTGGCGACCGATGAATTTACATAGGTAGGCGCTCGATCCTGGCCACGATCTTATAAACACGAACACGTTACAGGGGCTCCAGGCCAATTATGTGAGTTGTATTCGAGTCTAGGTCCAGTGTTCGTTTTATGAATAGCACCCAAGTCTGCAGGAGAAAGAAACTGGCCTTTAGATTCATTAATATCAGATCCTTTCCATTCCATTGGCTTTACTACACTAGTATCCCGCTGCAGAGGCAGGAGATAGAAGTTGAACTCGAGTCATAGCCGTTAAAAAGGCAAAGTCAACGGTACGATCATTGGCAAAGGAGTTACGATTGGGAATGAAAAAGAGAAAGCTACTAACAGGGTCAGAGTATTGGCTAAGGCTGATGGAGAAGTATGTCCTTCTAAAAGAAAACTTGCAATCCATCATGAGAAGATGTTAGTGGCATCCTAAGCTTGAATTTCGCTTAAGAAGGCATTAAGTCACACCCCATCCAAACGTTAGAGATATCAAGGATCATGATGGTGAATATTCTTCCATGAAACATTCTTGACAGAAACCTTACTGACGACCATTTAGAAGAGTTTTATCAGAGCACTTGAGATGGATATTGACAGTGTTTGCCATGTCCTTAGAGAGGACGGATGTTAGGGCTGTGGGTTGTTGTCCTTCTCAGAGTTCATCTGGCCATATGCTGTTACTTCTTTTAGGACTGAAACTACTGGTTGGGTTCGAAAAAATATTTGTCCTTAGGTCCGTGTATTGAACTGGATTCAGTAATGCTGATGGTAGAGGAATACCGGACAAAGTGGAACTTGTAACGAATTTGCAAAACTGGTAGCATCTTGATTTCCTCTCCTGGAAATCAGTGGTATTTAGATCCATCTAGACAAGACCTAGGATAGACTATTAGGCCGAACCATTTGTTCTTTTGTGGGAAGACATTCTTACAGCCTTTAGGACGTTCCAGCATTACCTTTTGGTTTCCTAAGAACCTTTCACACAGCCAAGTTGATTTACAAGCTTTCAAGGTCCATTTACTGAGACTTCGATTTTCCTCAAAAGGTGTTTGGAACTATCTCGATTGCCATCTTGTCATCCGTGACATTCACATCTATGTTGTAGAAGGATAGGGACTCGTTAAAACCCTAAGCTAAGGAAAGGCCACTCAATCCTTGCTGTGGTATTTGTCTGCTTACTATATAGGTCCTGATGTGAAATTCGAGAGTTTAGCTGTCATCTCCGACCTTTGGGGTGTTATTGGTCCAGGGGTTCAGATATTGGCTGGACACTAGCATTCCCACTCTCTGGGCTTCCGAATCGTACTCAGAGCACAACGCAGGGATTGACGGGAAACTAGGAAGGGACACTAGGAATGTGCAACTGAAGGCGATAAGCTAAGGATGAGGCTAGCTTTACAGTCTTGTTGGGTAGGGCCTTGATTCACCCCGAAATGTGGTGTCACCTAAGTAAATAAGTTAAAGTATGTGCCGCATGGAAGCTTTGTACGATCTCTTTCTTAACCTAGGCTTCGTACAGAAAGATCTAGTGCATCATTTGAACTACCGACTTAGGGCTATAGTTGGAGTCGATGTTGGAGCTTACTTAATTTTGTTCGTAGAATACGAGACCTTAGCTGTCCTTCTAAGGATAGTTTTAAAATTTGATAATTTCCTTCTCCACGGCAAAGTCTTGAGTGCATATTAGTGAGCTGCGTCCCTCGATGGCTAAGCAAGACTACTGTACTCACTTATTCCTGAGGTCTATGTCCTAGGTTTGTATTTAGTAGAGCGTCCCTCTGAAATAAGTCCTGGCTAGGTTTCTTGTCACAATCGCCATAGTCCTTCCCGTTGTTTTCTATGTTGTTTCCTTTGACTGGAGTATCCTACACATATAGTCTCCTGGGGAAGCTAGTGTTTTGTTTTCGATTTCGTTGGCCAGAGTCATCAGAGAAATCCTTCGGATTTCAGTTTTCTGCATCACCCCTCGTCGAATTCGGCTTTAAAAATACAAAACACATCCATGTCTTCTAACCATTTACATCTCCAGGAGTCCTTTTGTGGCTAAAATACATTTTCCCATCTTCAACTCCCAAACAGTCCTTTCAGCAAAAAAAAAACCCTCCACATCCTTTGTTCCACTAACACATCAAACACCAACTTTGTTGTTTAAATTTAAATTTTACTTTGTTCACTCGGCCGTGGCTTAATACACGGAAGAGGAGGATGATTCCACACATTTGCGTGTCTATGTGTGTGGCATGCAATTCATTCTGAGTAGCTAAACACTTTTTGGAAAAGTATCCTTTAGTCTATCAACTCTAATAACACTAAAAGCCTGGCCAGCTGCAGAAGTTGAAAAATTTTCGATTTTGCGTGTGTAACTCTGCTGTTTTTTTTTGGTATTTTGTTGCTGGGTTGATGGAATTCCGTAACCACTATTGTATGTAGCACAAAAGCCGTTGAAGAACCCTGGCCAGAAGGGGACCGAGAAGAATACCAGAAAGGACAGCTTTAATCCTGACCATCGGAATGTGAAAATCCAATTCGTTTTTTTTTTGTGTGTCCCACCAGAAAGAGCTGTCTGCTCCGGCCAATGGACACGGAAAGCATCAGGAGATAGGTATCTCTGGGCATAATCCCGATCACGCCTTCACTTCGAAGTGAAATCTGTGCATCGACATGGGATGGCTCGTGTTCGTGGCGGCATGCATATGGCCGCAACAATTCGGTTATCTAATTCAATTCACGAATATCCATTTCCTGGCTACACTGTGTGAGAGCGAAAGGCTCACACGAATTGGATTCGGGATTTTTGCATTTTAATCAGGAACACACACAGGATAGGCAGCCATGTGTATGGGGTGCAAAACTGGGATGCGATTTCTGCAGATAACGCAGTGATGTGGAGAGGAATTCTGTTTGACTTTTACGGCCTATGGTGTGGTTTTAATTAGATTATTACATTTGATAGCTTAATGCGGATACTGGAGGCAGTGAATTAATGTGAATGATGAGGCTTCCCTCTGTGGTCGTCAAAGGGGACGGAGTTTTCGGCATATATCCCGGGAGTGATGGCTTTCAAACTATGGCGTATACGTAACATTTTTTATTTTTTTTTTCGGCCAGCTCAGGACATTCCGAATGGAACTGCATTTTGTATCAAAAGGGGGATTCCATAAGTCCACGGTCCAAATGTGAGTGACAGCCAAAAGCTATAGAGAGCTCACAGGATATGACTAAATGGAGACGGAAATGATGCCGCGAAAGGTTCTAAATATACGAAACAGGAAGCACTACTCTGGGGGAGGGACTGCTGTATTAGGTTGAGAGGATTGTGCGAGGGCACCTTTGATCAATGCAAACGTTTCAGTCAAAAGAGTGTCTAATTTCAAAACTAATTCCAACGTGGATTTGATTTAGGACGACAAAATGTCCGAACTGGATCTCCCTGGTAGAAGCACACTGAATGTTCTGGACTTGATGTAATGGACATCCCCTCTACTATTTTCACAATTAATTGGCATGATTGTCGAGACAAATACTCTAAGCCATGCAGGATCCTACATAATTCATTATAAGCTGTAGGTTTTTTTTTTAACAAAGATTTGAGCGAGTATTCAGTCATCTCGGTTGGAGAATAATGCCAGAACCTTTGATGGAAAGAAGCCCCTAAGGATCTATGTAATCTTTATTTGATTAGGTCCTTCACCAAAGGTCTGATGATGTGGCATGTCGATACCACAACCAACTAGTGGAGCTCTTTAATTCTTTGATCACAAATTTCTTTAAAATCATCGAAAAGGGTTTCCATATCGCATAATACTCCACAGGAAGACATAGAGGCAACTGGTAGGTTATGGGTACATAGGTGGAAGAAAGGAAGTTCTGATTGAGTGTTTAGGACATCAGTACTTACAACAAAAGGAACGAAGATTTGCGACCTGATATCACCAAAGCCAGGACAACAGAAGAGATGCATCGTAGTTCGAAACGCAAATCAGATGACTTTGGGTCAAAGTCCATAGGTCCACCTCAGATGCAATATCTTCCCATCTCTCCTCTTCCTTAGCTTTTTGGGTCCAATAAGCGAAATTCAGCAAACAAACCTCAACCGAAAAACCCAAATCGGATGACTTAGACTTTGGCGTACTCAGTTGGCCGCTTCTGGCATTTGAAAATCAATGCGGAGTACCGCGGTCAAAGATGGAAAAAGGCCCTCGATCCAACTCATAAGCAATGTGGGGTACCACGGTCAAAAATGGAAAAGGGTCCTCAATCCAACTCATGAGCCATGAGCAATGTGGGGGACCACAGTGAGCTGTAACCTCGTCGAACTAGACATTACCTCAGAACTTCAGAGAAAAAGCCCACTCCAACCCTATTGCCCATCTTGGGGCGTTGCGTGAAGATGCCTATCTTTGGTTGATTTTCGTGCCATTTTTCTGGGAAAATGAGTAGCAAATGGTCTTATAAATCTAAAGGAGAAGTTGTCCAATCTGTGGATGTAACATTTTCCTACAGCCCAACAGAAAGGCCATCTGCAGGAGCTCGACAGGCATCCTTTTACTTCAATCTTCTGGAAAACATACATCAAACCATGGTTTGGTGTTCTGTCGAAATATGCACCTTTGCAATACCCATCACTCCTCGGATTACCGTCAAGATAGAGAAGCTCCTTCGATTCAGCTGCCGTGATTTGAAAGAGCTCGTCTGGCCTCTATCTAGTACTCCTCGACTCCAAGTTGTACTTGTTAGAACCAAATTTCTATCAGAATACTCCTCAGTCTGTGCCAAGAGTTTGTGCTCCAAGTCGATCAATTTTGAAAAAAAATTCGTCCTTCTCGTCCTCCGACTCACTCACATGCTGGAACATTTCATAACTAAGGATCCACCCGAATCCTTAATTAAATCACACTCCAACTGCGTCCACTTCCGGTTTAGTTCCATCACAACCGCCACAAACAAATGAAATATTCAACAAATAGCCAACGTGTACACATATCCTTATCCCCGCAATACCTACGAAGTGTACTCCCTTTATATCACTTAGTCGCAATGGCTTTCATCAAATATTTAAATTGTCCACACACTCAATTTGTAACAACTTTTCGGGCAATAAAAACAACAGCTGTAATTGCGTTCGCAGTATCACTCAGCGCTCAAGGACTCGCCGAGAACTTTCAAGAGTCGGTCTGGACAAACAGAAAAACAATCCACACACCCGCACTTGGTACCATCCGTCATTTGACAAATTTTAACATCCAAATACATTCCTGCTGCTGCAGGAGGGTGGAATCCGCTCTCATGAACGATGAAGCAATAAAAACATATATTAACTGCCGCACAGACTCAAAGCAGAGTCCTGGCGGTGGCACGACGACGACTACGGCGGCGAGGGAGGTGTGACCAACCATCCTCTTTTCGGCAAAAGGACTCTGCTAAGCTGAAGCCCTTTTTGCCAAGATTATTATTCTCTCCGACGCAAGTTATTTGGGCTTTGGTAATTTGTTATCCTGACACATATCCTTGCGTATGCATGTGTGTGCTCTGGATGATGACGGATTCCTGGAATTGGTTGAAGGAGGATGCTGTGCTCTTATTTTATTAGCCAAAGACCATGGATGTGGTTTATTTCCTTCACCGGGTTTAGTAGGTGGGTGTGTGCACAAAAGGACTCGGTTTTTTGTCGGTTTTTATGGATTCGGAGTTTTACGATTGAACTCGTCCTTAGACACACTCCTACATACAAACAACTATGCGTCATGCGGATTGGTGTAAGTTAGTTTTGTAAATTAACAGATTTCGAATTGCTTTGGTGTGGTGAAGGCGGGCGCGAGTCCTGTCATGGGTGTGAAGTTGAGATTATTAATCTTAAGAGTAGATTTTGTTTGAGGTTTTTATAGTTTCGCCTTGAAGGCGAGAAGATGAATGAACGTTAAATGTAAGCGGCTTACACTTTATGACTCATGGATTTGAGCCATTATCCTGGCATATTGGTTGTAAAATTTTCTATTTATGTTTTGGCAGCGAGAACTTTGTGTAAATGAATGCAAATGAATGTTTTTTAATGCTCAGAACGGGGAAAGGGTTGAGGCTCGAATTGACTGTAGAAACAGTGGAATACGTGTACAAGTACTCTGGTGGGAGATACAAGTTTGTACAGAGCCTACTTAAAACATGATTCGCTGTAAAGTCTGGGAAATTAATTAACAAGACCAAAAATGGTAGGGAGTTCATTTCTTACATAAAACTGCTGTCCATAGTTCTCATGATACAGAAGGACACCTTTCACGCCTTCACTTAAGCCCTGTGATCCACTTTCCTGTGGATACTACAAAGAAGAAACATTTATATCCCTAAAACTGTAGCTTCATATTGTGACTTTGTATCTGGATTCTATAGCCTTGACCTGTGAAAGAACGTCTCCTCTTGAACAGGACGCTGGAGAAGCCTCTATTCGATTACTCACCAACTCTGTGAAAGTCAGTTCTACTAAATTCTTATGTATATGGACGGCTGGGAGCTCTAAGATAAAATGGTTTCACATACGCCACCGAACTAGGTGTATCCTTCAAAGTTCCACCTTCCCGTGACTCAATTTAAGGAGGATCTTCTGTTTCTGTGTGTCACAGACTGGCTCAGCTGGTGACTCGCCATGACCGGAGGAAACCAAGCATTTTTCAGTCAGAAATTGTGTGGAAAAAGTGGTTTCACATACGCCACCGACCTAGGCGTATCCTTCAAAGTTCCAGCTTCTCGTGACTCAATTTAAGGAGAATCTTCTGTTTCTGTATGTCACAGAGAGGCTCAGCTGGTGACTCGCCACGACCAGAGGAAACCAAGCATTTTTCAGTCAGAAATTGTGTTGCAAAAGTGGTTTCACATACGCCACCGAACTAGGCGTATCCTTCAAAGTTGCACCTTCTAGTGACAAAGTTTTGAACATTTGTTTCATTCAATCTAAGTAGCAGCGGTTTCTATTTACGCCGAGGAAGGTAGTTTCCTTTACAAGGATCTGGATCTTCATCCTTTCAAGTTTAGTTTTCCTGGAGCGAAGTAGGCTATTCAACTCCAGCTTCTGGTCTTCTAAATGATTGGGGCTAATGAGCTCAAGAATCTATTAAATTGGTTGGTATGTTGGCCTTAAAATGTCTACTCAAACCTTGAGTCGCACTGAAAAAAAAGTCCTTCCTACCATGTTTTGTGTCTCAAACCGTTTTTCTGTCAACATTTTGTTGAAAGTCGAATATTTAGGTCCCTCCACTTAGTCCAGATACATTCAACGGTTTGGAATGACCCAAAACAATGCGCCACATCTGTGTAAACCCCAATCGGCCAACATCGCAGTGTAACCAGCCGAACCACTAACCGCTAACTAACTTTTAATTTCATGTTAATTTGACAAAATGATAACTTTAATGAAATCCAAACCACTCATTAAAATTTTCCAATAATTTCGTTTATTGCAACCCAATGCCCATCATCCCAGTACCACTATCCCATTGGAAGAGCTGAGGGCGCGCGCCGTGCTGCAGGCCACATTCGCTGTCTGTTTCGCCGAAAACAATGGTAAACATCATGGCTTTGTGCAGAGTTTTGTAATAAATATCCGCCCTTGTCAATGGGCTGCTGGAAACCCTGCAAATGGCCCATTCACGTCAACTGTATGCGCCGGGCCAACACCACAAAAGCGCGACGGACATGCACGCTTTTGCGTTATCAAATTCCAATTAAAACCAGCCCTCTGGTGCAAATGTCAAAACGCGTACTCTGCTCATTAGCCCAGATAGCGGGCAGAA
Organism: Xylota segnis; assembly: GCA_963583995.1. Classification (NCBI taxonomy): domain Eukaryota; kingdom Metazoa; phylum Arthropoda; class Insecta; order Diptera; family Syrphidae; genus Xylota; species Xylota segnis. The sequence goes on along the minus strand of OY757238.1, from coordinate 54,865,425 downwards.
AAAAAAACAGAAAAACGATGACGTTTCCCCAGTGATGCTGCCGCTCCAGAACGCTGATTAATCATGCAACCGTCGAGCGAACATCACGAACACTACTAAACGCCGTTTTAGCCTTAAAAATTCATTTCGCGCACACGTTGCTAGTGTTGAAGCCTAATTTGGCACACACGAGCTGCACCTCTGTCAGAATTTCGCTGCCCAAAATCTATTACGGCCAGGTCCGGAGGATTGTTGTTACGGCAACCAATCAACCTAACCACACACATACACACACATTTGTAGGCGCACTGGACCACTGACCGTGACGAGAGTAGAAGAAATTAAATTTTCAAAAGTTACTCATCCGCCACAGTGTGCCAGGACATTCGGGTGAATTTTAGAATTTTTGTCTCCTCGTGTCTAAGCCATATGTCCCTGCACAGGGAGCCGGCGCCAGGGCAGCGGTGTGCAAGCGCCCGCAGACTGAATTAAAGATGAATTAATAATACGCGCGGTGGTTAACTAATTTTCGATAATGAATAAATAACGATACCGCTAACCGACGGGCTTATGTCTGTAAGTCTGTCCGTAATCACCTGCGCTTGGCCTGTTGTGTAGTTGGACGGTGCAGCGTGTTATTAAACCACGTGGGGGGCTTTAATCGCCAGGACGATCTTTGGTGGTAGCACGGATGCATTTTACATTTTATCACATGTCGTTGGATGTGTGTGTGTGTGTGTTCGGGGGGGAGGGTGTTGGTTACAGACCGACACAGTAGTGGGGGCGTGGTATGATTGGAATTTATCTGCACTTTGGTGCGCTGGCCAGTGATTTCGGGGCTCGATTTAATGCGGCCGGCAATTGCATTGGCAACGGGCCGATACTGGTAGTTTATTGCAGCGAAGTAATTGCTTTTAATGGAGTTGTAAACGCATTTAATTATCGTAGTTTATTTCAGCGCAAGTACTTAACGTGAAACGCATTAAAGGGATATTCGTAATCAGGTAAGGGATTGCGTATTGTGATGAGTTTGGTGAAAAAGCTGGTCTGGGCTTTTAACGTAATTTTACGTGTTTTTTGTGGTTCTCCACCTTACTCTACTTCAGTGTCGTAAATGGGGGGATTTTTTGACTTGATGTCCTACATATGGTGAAAGTGGAAGCCCTGATGGTACCAAAATGACAAGGCAAAGGATTCACATATAGTCAGGTGCATTGTGTGTTGGAAGTGTAGTTGATTGCCCTTTTGGGTCCCGAATATGTCAAGGAAATAGAATGGAATCGTGCGTCACAGACGGAGTTCCTCAGGGGTCTGGTTTAGGTGCCATACTTTGTGGAATGGAATGTGTGGTGAAACTCCTCAAGAGAGGACGTACAATTGTATTCTATCGTGACATCAACTAAGGACTATTGGACTTTTCTAGAAGGCAAGAGATTTGTTCTCGAGTGCAGGGATAAAATTTCGGAAACTTAAGCTGAAATTCGTAAAATTAGGACTAAAGGAAAGGAGATGCTTATCCTGTACTTTGACGAGATCACTGGACCTCCGATCCGAGGTGAACTGATCAGATATTGATGGCCAAGTGTAAGTGTAGAACATGTTGCAGTGATGTCCTGTTATGACCAGAAGCCTAATATGTTCGTACTCGTCTTGGTGAGAGACTTTTGTACTATATACTCATCTTGTCATACCAGGTTTGATCTTTACCAAGAGACCTTCTTTAAGACTACCTGGCTGTCCAGACAAAATACAGATAACATCAAATGGGCGTTGAGTACTTAGTGTGAGGTATGACAAATGAATCCCAAAGGATCTGTGCCAAACAGTGTCCATAAAACAGTTTCGAGCTGATGTCAGAAGTTGACATGAAGACGTTGGACAAAAATGTCCTCCAGATAATGCTTAAAATGTGTCTTCAGTCTTTGAAGTCACAAGGAGTGCAAGGAATTGCACCAACTCTTATACAAAATGCAAAATAATCTACTTTCACATCTGGCAAGGATATACAAATATACCAAACCAACAAACAGATGTACTTAGCATGCCTCTTCTTCATCACCATTAGGATGGCCATAGAGTGGGCACATTCTCAAAGACTGCTATGTTCCAGCTAACTAAGGCAATGATTTAGTCTAAGCAAACGAGATAGCACTGTGGGTCTTCTAGGACATAAAAGGAGCATCCGATAACACATCATACATATAGAGGCAGCACTAAGGTCAGCACATCAAAAGGATGCTCATAAGGAAGGGTTCAATCTCCTTGAATGAAGAACTTTGTAGTCGATGAGCTATTTAAGAAATTGTCAAACCATTTCAGAGGAAACTTGGAAGAAAATAGTGCTTTAGGATTGCTGGGCACAACCTAAGTTCGACCAGAAATAGAATGATATCCTTCACAAGGAAGAGAAACAATGTCGGGTAAACTGGTGACACCAGTCATAGAAAGGTTTTATGAATTGCCGGACTCAGCCAGGAGATCCTTAAATTAGTGTACACATTGCTATTGCAAAAAAAAACGGAATAGAGATTCGCACCTTCAAAGAGGAATTCAGGATCTTAGAAAGGGAGAAAAGGTCCAGAACCTGGAATAGCAATTAAAACAAGACGCAACTCAAGAATCCTTCGAATCCTTAATGACTTCCCAACTGAACATTGTTTTCAAAGAAGGTCTCTGCAGATTCTACGATGAGTCTGGTGTAATACCAAAACATGCGCTGAGATTCTATGGGCAAAAGACTAGAAGAGACGAAATCCCGTCACTAGAGTCAACTCTCATCCTTGGATTCTTTAAGGAAACCTGACTGCAATCTACTGTGTGCAGATGAAGTAGAGTTTCCTCCTTTTCTTCGTCCATGATCAGACAGTTCTAGTACTGAGGCTCGTTATACCATCTGTCCGAGTGGATAAATTCAGATTGAGCTCAGCCAGAGGTCTAGCTGCAGAGAAACGTTGTCTTGCGACTAGAGTCCACATATAGTCCTTTGGAATGTCTAGAGATTAGATAATCATCACTCATCCTTATAATTTCCTTCTGGAAAATGCTGCAGTGATTGGGAAGATGGAAAGAGAACGGCCCTCGGTGAGAATGCACTTAGACCAGAGGAAGGAGCCTTGTGCTCTGGGAACCATTTACCCTTTTATATGAAACTATAGCTTTCCTGTGTTGGCGAGTGCAGGGCACGTGTATCGGAGGTATCTAATGGTCTTCTCTTCTGCTTCTGCGGAAGTCACTGTAGGGAATGGCTAATCTCTGAACATGTATTCCTATAGAACACTGTCCGGTGAGGGCATTAACTATCTTGATGTTGGTTGCTGTCATGTATTTCAGGAGTCCGTCGGGCCTGGTTTCTTTTAGGGTCGCTCTGAGCAGCCTGGCGGTATTGCATTGGTCGACTTGACCTCTGGTTAGGATAGGCTACAAGATGATAATGTGAAGTTAAATAAATTGTTACTTAAGGAGTTGTCCAGTCTAGAACCAGAGCAGCCTTCCTGCTTCTGATGCGGCAAGATCAAGTGTTGTCAATCTACCCATTAATCCCGGAGTACATCTAACAAATATTCTTTGAGTTGTAGTCCATAGAAGGTTTAGGTAGGCATCTCTCGCAGAAATCCTTTTTTTTTATAAAGGACCTCTATAGACTTGTTTGACTCTTGTAATGCTTGAATTAGATTTGATTCAAGATGGAACATGTGGTGCTGTAGGCTTAAGTTGGTTGATTAAGAGCTTGCAGTTAGCATGTGGCAAGAGGCACCCTCCTCTGTGGTAGAATCGACAGATCTGAGCTGGTGAATCCATTGGACTGGCACTAAAATCAAATTCCTCTACGATTTCGTTAAGAGTTAAGAGACAAGAAGGGACAGCTGTGTAGCTGAATGTGTTCACATCCAGGGAGATAATCGTGGCTTGACTTAGTCGCGACAGGTCCGCCTTCATGAGCATAGTCTTCGTCTGAAACACACTATGTTCCCCAATCCTGTGACCGTATGAGACCCATCAACATAGAACCACATGGATCTTGGTCAAAATCCTACACATCCTCCCAATAGAATTCAAGAAAAGGATGTTATCACCGTCATCCTCGAATACTTTAAATGTAGTGCAACTCCACCCACACTCACCCAACACATCATGTAATTGAGTCATGACCATTGTCATTCCGAGACCACTACGTCGTCCTTACACTAAATTCATCTTAAATTCGTCGATGGCGATCGATTCACTTAAAATCGTGCCGAAGTCCTGCCACCATCTACCATCGCACACATGCATATCGTAAATAAATTCAAATCCTACACACAGGTGAATTCCAATTTACCTAATAGCAAATATCTGGCATTCCCATGTGCAGGACGAGATTCCCAGGAATGCCCTAGGTATTCAGGAAACACCCATAGTGGAGCACAATTTCATGCATCCAATCAGTTTGGCTTGTCGTCCGTTGGCTCGGTCGGGTGGTGGGTTCGTCGTGCCGTTGCTTGGTCCACTTTATTTTGTCAGCCGCTTTTTTTCCCAAACATTTTCGTTTCCATTTCCAATTGTTTTTTAGTTTCGTTTTCTGTTTTTTTTTCTTTTTTTTTTTTCTCGTGTGGCTTGGGGGGTGGGGGTTGACTCACTTTAAATGAAATTCCTACTTACATTGTCGTCATCGTATCCGTCATCGTGGGTATATTGTTGCCACAAAGGCTGGGAGTCATTCTTGTCCCAAATGGGATCCAATCTGGCATCAACCTACCAGGAATCCTCTCAACAAAGCATGGAATATCCCCATTTATTGTGATTACCATGTAGTTGTCGTGAAAAGGATGAATGCTCTCTCACTCTCCTCGTCCTTGGGTATATGCAGAGTTAAAACTCTCGGCGCCCCCCTCCTCCTGTTCGACACAGCATTGTACATCTGTTTTTCTTTACATTCCATCGATGGTGCAGCAGCTACAATAGCTTCATAGTTCTCCTCCACAAGGGAATTCTACCCTCTCGTCTCCATTTCGATGGAAAGTCTTTTATCCAAACAAAGGATATACTGTGGAATCACTGTTGCTACAACAGGATATTCTGTGAGACGACTACCGTTGTTATTGTTGTTGTTCTTGGTGATATCTCTTCTTGGATATTTTGTATTTGTTTTTGTGTTTTTTTTTTCAAATTATGCTCCTGAGCACCCCAGCAGCAGGAGCAGCAGCAGAGACCTGTAATGGCCTACAAAATAAAGTGAACACCATGCTCTCAATGACACTACGAGCTGGCGAGCGATGGTGGTGATGGTGGTGTGGTTCTCGGTTCTAAGGACTTGTAAGGACATATGGGAGCCATTAAATGTTGGAACGTAAATCGACTTGAACACACAGTCGTACATACGTATGTATATACAAACTATGCTCCTCCAGTGGATTTGCCTATATAGGGGCACAACCGACCGAGCCGAACGGCAGAACGACAGAGCCAAGCCACCGAGTGACGTCTAATGAACAAAATCAAATTAAATTCGCTCCAGACGACAATTTACTGGGATTTCAGGTGCTAACGGTAAATTGCTTTATTAATTTGCTTGTAGCCTGGTAGAGCTTCGCTGAAATGTTGTTTTACCCTCCTGAGTGTAAAGTTTTTTTTTTTCCTTCTTCTCTTCTTTTTTAAGGACTTCAGGAGTGGGAGTGGGGGAGTGGGCTGCTGGTAAGGATTACCTCAGATGCATTGTGTCCTTTAATCACTCTGGTTTCGGTGGTAAGACAGAGCCAGAGACAGCGAGAGAGAGAGAGATCTTGGGGTGTCGTAAAAATGAAATTAAGGACCACGAAATTAGAACTGTAGATGTGGTCGCTTAGGGAGTGGCACACAGGTTGATCATTGTAATTCAGGACAGGAATTCGAGTTGTGGATTTGAATTTTTGATTAAAAGAGACATCGGTGTTACACGGCCCGCTAAGGACTTATGCTATAAATTATTCATTTTGCTTTAAAATATATATATCTTCGATTGGGTGTCGAGGCATGCGGTGCTGGAAGGAAGATTGACTACTGAGACATTGAACTGGGATAGGTGCCTTAATCGTGGTCTATAAAGTAATTTTGAATTAGTTGCTTTAGTGCCCTTGTCCTGGTGTAGCCCGTTTGGGGACTTATGGTAATTACAGTGTCTACGTGATGATGAATTCATTTTTGTAGCAACATGGGCATGGATGTAGGTTTTCTACATCTTTTTGTCCTTGACTCGCTTGTGAAGCGAGTACTCTGATCTCAAGGAAGACCAGGTAACCAGCGAGTTGGAGTGCACACCACTTTGGGTTGAATCCAAAGTTTGGTGATAACTTGTTCATAAGAATGCTTTTCGAATCCAGACTATGTCAGGAGTACATTTCGGGAAAGTCACCCATGATGACGTAACGTTGATTTTTTGGATTCCCTAAGGCTTTTCTAAATGCAATATGTTTGTGTTAAGGAAGCTTTATCGTGACTACTAGCATTGCCACTAACAGGTCCTTGGAATCACCAAATACTGTTCTTAACTTAGAGACCAAGTCTTAGAGACTCTTCGAGCAAATGTTGCACTGATGAGCTGGCTAAGAACTCTAAGGATATGGTCCTAGTACCATATGAACACCTACTAAGGCTGGACACTTTTAGCAGAGCAGATCAGCCCTAAACAGGATCAAAAACGTAGGCCAGGTTAGATTAGACTAAATCGACCACGGGTTAGCTGCATCATCGGTATCCTTTTCACTGTCACTGTCTGATGGGCAAACATACTAACAGGCTGTGCCTCTTTTCAAGTGAATTCTGAACTCTTTTCAGGCACCAAGTGAACGCATCCAAAGCCTCCTATTCCACGATTTTTAGGCTCTTTCTATTTATTCGTTCAAAGATAAAGGAAATTCGGAGAATTCGAATGGCCATGGCACTTTGGTCATCGGTGCAGTAGGATCTTCCAAAGTAGAATTGAAATTTTTTCGAAAAAAAATGTATGAAAAAAAATTCCACATACGCCACCGAACCAGGTACGAACTTACAGAATCTGCCTTCTCGAGGCACAATTCAGGTCAGATATTCCGTTTTTGTGCATCCAAAGCATAAACTAGCTCGACTCCTGCTTCAGTAAGGATAACAAAAGGAGAAGATTGTCTATGCCGAGGGTTTTAAAAGAAGGGATCAAGGATATAAGAACACGGAAGCAAGGATCAGAAGTGCATACGTTAGTTTCTTTCACAAAACTGCTGTGCTAAAGCTCCGTCTAAAGGTGTTTCGTACTGGAAGAAAGGAATTGTAAGAAGATGTATGGTGCCTAGCTGAATTCACGGAAATCTGCCCAGTTTGCCCATCTGGAAGAGATGATTCAAGCGACCACGCAGCCCATAGAGGGCTATCTGTGTTTCACCCTTTCGCAAGAGGATCGGAGTGATGCCAATCTGTGCGAGATCTGTCCAGCGACCGAAATAGTTGATCAAACCGGTAGTTGCTAGTAAATTGAGCGAAGTCAGTCTACCAAAACCACTGGGATCGTCATGATTGCCATGTACAGAGAAGACAGGCATCGATACGTTTATGTTCGAATCTTTATAGTTGACAGTCTGATTGAGAGCATCAACGACTGATCAGACGATGGATATAGGACGATCCCACAAGGTATACTGTCGAAGGAGCTTTAAACAACAGAGTCAGAGCTAGTGACGGGCCTCTGACAACAAATTCCGAGGCTGCAGATAAGCTCCTTTGCGCCTCGAATATGCTGAAACAGAATATCCAGCTCGAGATGTGTGAATTAAAGATTTCACAGGATTGTGGGTGTCCAGTTCTGTGGGCTATACACTGCCCTTTTTCTCACACATTTTTTGGCTGAAAAATTTTCTGTTTCCTATTTCCATTCCGAGGCTGCAGCTAAGTTAGTTTGCGCCTCGAATATACGGAAACAGAATATCCAGCTCGAGATGCGTGAATTAAAGATTTCACAAGATTGTGGGTGTCCAGTTCTGTGGGCTATACACTGCCCTTTTTCTCACACATTTTTTGGCTGAAAAATTTTGTGTTTCCTATTTCCATTCCGAGGCTGCAGCTAAGTTACTTTGCGCCTCGAATATACGGAAACAGAATATCCAGCTCGAGTTGTGTGAATTAAAGATTTCACAGGATTGTGGGTGTCCAGTTCTGTGGGCTATACACTGCCCTTTTTCTCACACATTTTTTGGCTGAAAAATTTTCTGTTTCCTATTTCCATTCCGAGGCTGCAGCTAAGTTACTTTGCGCCTCGAATATGCTGAAACAGAATATCCAGCTCGAATTGTGTGAATTAAAGATTTCACGGGATTGTGGGTGTCCAGTTCTGTGGGCTATACACTGCCCTTTTTCTCACACATTTTTTGGCTGAAAAATTTTCTGTTTCCTATTTCCATTCCGAGGCTGCAGCTAAGTTACTTTGCGCCTCGAATATGCTGAAACAGAATATCCAGCTCGAATTGTGTGAATTAAAGATTTCACGGGATTGTGGGTGTCCAGTTCTGTGGGCTATACACTGCCCTTTATCTCACACATTTTTTGGCTGAAAAATTTTCTGTTTCCTATTTCCATTCCGAGGCTGCAGATAAGCTACTTTGCGCCTCGAATATACGGAAACAGAATATCCAGCTCGAGATGCGTGAACTAAAGATTTCACAAGATTGTGGGTGTCCAGTTCTGTGGGCTATACACTGCCCTTTTTCTCACACATTTTTTGGCTGAAAAATTTTCTGTTTCCTATTTCCATTCCGAGGCTGCAGATAAGCTACTTTGCGCCTCGAATATACGGAAACAGAATATCCAGCTCGAGATGCGTGAACTAAAGATTTCACAAGATTGTGGGTGTCCAGTTCTGTGGGCTATACACTGCCCTTTTTCTCACACATTTTTTGGCTGAAAAATTTTCTGTTTCCTATTTCCATTCCGAGGCTGCAGCTAAGTTACTTTGCGCCTCGAATATACAAAAACAGAATATCCAGCTCGAGACGTGTGAATTAAAGATTTCACAGGATTGTGGGTGTCCAGTTCTGTGGGCTATACACTGCCCTTTTTCTCACACATTTTTTGGCTGAAAAATTTTCTGTTTCCTATTTCCATTCCGAGGCTGCAGCTAAGTTACTTTGCGCCTCGAATATACAAAAACAGAATATCCAGCTCGAGACGTGTGAATTAAAGATTTCACAGGATTGTGGGTGTCCAGTTCTGTGGGCTATACACTGCCCTTTTTCTCACACAAATTTTGGCTGAACAATTTTCTGTTTCCTATTTCCATTCCGAGGCTGCAACTAAGTTACTTTGCGCCTCGAATATACGGAAACAGAATATCCAGCTCGAGACGTGTGAATTAAAGATTTCACAGGATTGTGGGTGTCCAGTTCTGTGGGCTATACACTGCCCTTTTTCTCACACATTTTTTGGCTGAAAAATTTTCTGTTTCCTATTTCCATTCCGAGGCTGCAGCTAAGTTAGTTTGCGCCTCGAATATACGGAAACAGAATATCCAGCTCGAGATGCGTGAATTAAAGATTTCACAAGATTGTGGGTGTCCAGTTCTGTGGGCTATACACTGCCCTTTTTCTCACACATTTTTTGGCTGAAAAATTTTGTGTTTCCTATTTCCATTCCGAGGCTGCAGCTAAGTTACTTTGCGCCTCGAATATACGGAAACAGAATATCCAGCTCGAGTTGTGTGAATTAAAGATTTCACAGGATTGTGGGTGTCCAGTTCTGTGGGCTATACACTGCCCTTTTTCTCACACATTTTTTGGCTGAAAAATTTTCTGTTTCCTATTTCCATTCCGAGGCTGCAGCTAAGTTACTTTGCGCCTCGAATATGCTGAAACAGAATATCCAGCTCGAATTGTGTGAATTAAAGATTTCACGGGATTGTGGGTGTCCAGTTCTGTGGGCTATACACTGCCCTTTTTCTCACACATTTTTTGGCTGAAAAATTTTCTGTTTCCTATTTCCATTCCGAGGCTGCAGCTAAGTTACTTTGCGCCTCGAATATGCTGAAACAGAATATCCAGCTCGAATTGTGTGAATTAAAGATTTCACGGGATTGTGGGTGTCCAGTTCTGTGGGCTATACACTGCCCTTTATCTCACACATTTTTTGGCTGAAAAATTTTCTGTTTCCTATTTCCATTCCGAGGCTGCAGATAAGCTACTTTGCGCCTCGAATATACGGAAACAGAATATCCAGCTCGAGATGCGTGAACTAAAGATTTCACAAGATTGTGGGTGTCCAGTTCTGTGGGCTATACACTGCCCTTTTTCTCACACATTTTTTGGCTGAAAAATTTTCTGTTTCCTATTTCCATTCCGAGGCTGCAGATAAGCTACTTTGCGCCTCGAATATACGGAAACAGAATATCCAGCTCGAGATGCGTGAACTAAAGATTTCACAAGATTGTGGGTGTCCAGTTCTGTGGGCTATACACTGCCCTTTTTCTCACACATTTTTTGGCTGAAAAATTTTCTGTTTCCTATTTCCATTCCGAGGCTGCAGCTAAGTTACTTTGCGCCTCGAATATACAAAAACAGAATATCCAGCTCGAGACGTGTGAATTAAAGATTTCACAGGATTGTGGGTGTCCAGTTCTGTGGGCTATACACTGCCCTTTTTCTCACACATTTTTTGGCTGAAAAATTTTCTGTTTCCTATTTCCATTCCGAGGCTGCAGCTAAGTTACTTTGCGCCTCGAATATACAAAAACAGAATATCCAGCTCGAGACGTGTGAATTAAAGATTTCACAGGATTGTGGGTGTCCAGTTCTGTGGGCTATACACTGCCCTTTTTCTCACACAAATTTTGGCTGAAAAATTTTCTGTTTCCTATTTCCATTCCGAGGCTGCAGCTAAGTTACTTTGCGCCTCGAATATACAGAAACAGAATATCCAGCTCGAGACGTGTGAATTAAAGATTTCACAGGATTGTGGGTGTCCAGTTCTGTGGGCTATACACTGCCCTTTTTCTCACACATTTTTTGGCTGAAAAATTTTCTGTTTCCTACTTCCATTCCGAGGCTGCAACTACGTTACTTTGCGCCTCGAATATACAGAAACAGAATATCCAGCTCGAGACGTGTGAATTAAAGATTTCACAGGATTGTGGGTGTCCAGTTCTGTGGGCTATACACTGCCCTTTTTCTCACACATTTTTTGATGAAAAATTTTCTGTTTCCTACTTCCATTCCGAGGCTGCAACTACGTTACTTTGCGCCTCGAATATACAGAAACAGAATATCCAGCTCGAGACGTGTGAATTAAAGATTTCACAGGATTGTGGGTGTCCAGTTCTGTGGGCTATACACTGCCCTTTTTCTCACACATTTTTTGGCTGAAAAATTTTCTGTTTCCTATTTCCATTCCGAGGCTGCAGCTAAGTTACTTTGCCCCTCGAATATACAGAAACATAATATCCAGCTCGAGACGTGTGAATTAAAGATTTCACAGGATTGTGGGTGTCCAGTTCTGTGGGCTATACACTGCCCTTTATCTCACACATTTTTTGGCTGAAAAATTTTCTGTTTCCTATTTCCATTCCGAGGCTGCAGATAAGCTACTTTGCGCCTCGAATATGCTGAAACAGAATATGCAGCTCGAGACGTGTGAATTAAAGATTTCACAGGATTGTGGGTGTCCAGTTCTGTGGGCTATACACTGCCCTTTTTCTCACACAAATTTTGGCTGAAAAATTTTCTGTTTCCTATTTCCATTCCGAGGCTGCAGCTAAGTTACTTTGCGCCTCGAATATACAGAAACAGAATATCCAGCTCGAGACGTGTGAATTAAAGATTTCACAGGATTGTGGGTGTCCAGTTCTGTGGGCTATACACTGCCCTTTTTCTCACACATTTTTTGGCTGAAAAATTTTCTGTTTCCTATTTCCATTCCGAGGCTGCAGCTAAGTTACTTTGCGCCTCGAATATACAAAAACAGAATATCCAGCTCGAGACGTGTGAATTAAAGATTTCACAGGATTGTGGGTGTCCAGTTCTGTGGGCTATACACTGCCCTTTTTCTCACACAAATTTTGGCTGAACAATTTTCTGTTTCCTATTTCCATTCCGAGGCTGCAACTAAGTTACTTTGCGCCTCGAATATACGGAAACAGAATATCCAGCTCGAGACGTGTGAATTAAAGATTTCACAGGATTGTGGGTGTCCAGTTCTGTGGGCTATACACTGCCCTTTTTCTCACACAAATTTTGGCTGAAAAATTTTCTGTTTCCTATTTCCATTCCGAGGCTGCAGCTAAGTTACTTTGCGCCTCGAATATACAGAAACAGAATATCCAGCTCGAGACGTGTGAATTAAAGATTTCACAGGATTGTGGGTGTCCAGTTCTGTGGGCTATACACTGCCCTTTTTCTCACACAAATTTTGGCTGAAAAATTTTCTGTTTCCTATTTCCATTCCGAGGCTGCAGCTAAGTTACTTTGCGCCTCGAATATACAGAAACAGAATATCCAGCTCGAGACGTGTGAATTAAAGATTTCACAGGATTGTGGGTGTCCAGTTCTGTGGGCTATACACTGCCCTTTTTCTCACACATTTTTTGGCTGAAAAATTTTCTGTTTCCTACTTCCATTCCGAGGCTGCAACTACGTTACTTTGCGCCTCGAATATACAGAAACAGAATATCCAGCTCGAGACGTGTGAATTAAAGATTTCACAGGATTGTGGGTGTCCAGTTCTGTGGGCTATACACTGCCCTTTTTCTCACACATTTTTTGATGAAAAATTTTCTGTTTCCTACTTCCATTCCGAGGCTGCAACTACGTTACTTTGCGCCTCGAATATACAGAAACAGAATATCCAGCTCGAGACGTGTGAATTAAAGATTTCACAGGATTGTGGGTGTCCAGTTCTGTGGGCTATACACTGCCCTTTTTCTCACACAAATTTTGGCTGAAAAATTTTCTGTTTCCTATTTCCATTCCGAGGCTGCAGCTAAGTTACTTTGCGCCTCGAATATACGGAAAGAGAATATCCAGCTCGAGTTGTGTGAATTAAAGATTTCACGGGATTGTGGATGTCCAGTTCTGTGGGCTATACACTGCCCTTTTTCTCACACATTTTTTGGCTGAAAAATTTTCTGTTTCCTATTTCCATTCCGAGGCTGCAACTAAGTTACTTTGCGCCTCGAATATACGGAAACAGAATATCCAGCTCGAGACGTGTGAATTAAAGATTTCACAGGATTGTGGGTGTCCAGTTCTGTGGGCTATACACTGCCCTTTTTCTCACACAAATTTTGGCTGAAAAATTTTCTGTTTCCTATTTCCATTCCGAGGCTGCAGCTAAGTTACTTTGCGCCTCGAATATACGGAAAGAGAATATCCAGCTCGAGTTGTGTGAATTAAAGATTTCACGGGATTGTGGATGTCCAGTTCTGTGGGCTATACACTGCCCTTTTTCTCACACATTTTTTGGCTGAAAAATTTTCTGTTTCCTATTTCCATTCCGAGGCTGCAACTAAGTTACTTTGCGCCTCGAATATACGGAAACAGAATATCCAGCTCGAGACGTGTGAATTAAAGATTTCACAGGATTGTGGGTGTCCAGTTCTGTGGGCTATACACTGCCCTTTTTCTCACACAAATTTTGGCTGAAAAATTTTCTGTTTCCTATTTCCATTCCGAGGCTGCAGATAAGCCACTTTGCGCCTCGAATATGCTGAAACAGAATATCCAGCTCGAGATGCGTGAATTAAAGATTTCAAGGGATTGTGGATGTCCAGTTCTGTGGGCTATACACTGCCCTTTTTCTCACACATTTTTTGGCTGAAAAATTTTCTGTTTCCTATTTCCATTCCGAGGCTGCAACTAAGTTACTTTGCGCCTCGAATATACAGAAACAGAATATCCAGCTCGAGACGTGTGAATTAAAGATTTCACAGGATTGTGGGTGTCCAGTTCTGTGGGCTATACACTGCCCTTTTTCTCACACATTTTTTGGCTGAAAAATTTTCTGTTTCCTATTTCCATTCCGAGGCTGCAACTAAGTTACTTTGCGCCTCGAATATACGGAAACAGAATATCCAGCTCGAGATGTGTGAATTAAAGATTTCACAGGATTGTGGGTGTCCAGTTCTGTGGGCTATACACTGCCCTTTTTCTCACACATTTTTTGGCTGAAAAATTTTCTGTTTCCTATTTCCATTCCGAGGCTGCAACTAAGTTACTTTGCGCCTCGAATATACAGAAACAGAATATCCAGCTCGAGTTGTGTGAATTAAAGATTTCACAGGATTGTGGGTGTCCAGTTCTGTGGGCTATACACTGCCCTTTTTCTCACACATTTTTTGGCTGAAAAATTGTCTGTTTCCTATTTCCATTCCGAGGCTGCAGCTAAGTTACTTTGCCCCTCGAATATACAGAAACATAATATCCAGCTCGAGACGTGTGAATTAAAGATTTCACAGGATTGTGGGTGTCCAGTTCTGTGGGCTATACACTGCCCTTTTTCTCACACAAATTTTGGCTGAAAAATTTTCTGTTTCCTATTTCCATTCCGAGGCTGCAGCTAAGTTACTTTGCGCCTCGAATATACGGAAAGAGAATATCCAGCTCGAGTTGTGTGAATTAAAGATTTCACGGGATTGTGGATGTCCAGTTCTGTGGGCTATACACTGCCCTTTTTCTCACACATTTTTTGGCTGAAAAATTTTCTGTTTCCTATTTCCATTCCGAGGCTGCAGATAAGCTACTTTGCGCCTCGAATATGCTGAAACAGAATATCCAGCTCGAGATGCGTGAATTAAAGATTTCAAGGGATTGTGGATGTCCAGTTCTGTGGGCTATACACTGCCCTTTTTCTCACACATTTTTTGGCTGAAAAATTTTCTGTTTCCTATTTCCATTCCGAGGCTGCAACTAAGTTACTTTGCGCCTCGAATATACGGAAACAGAATATCCAGCTCGAGACGTGTGAATTAAAGATTTCACAGGATTGTGGGTGTCCAGTTCTGTGGGCTATACACTGCCCTTTTTCTCACACAAATTTTGGCTGAAAAATTTTCTGTTTCCTATTTCCATTCCGAGGCTGCAGCTAAGTTACTTTGCGCCTCGAATATACGGAAAGAGAATATCCAGCTCGAGTTGTGTGAATTAAAGATTTCACGGGATTGTGGATGTCCAGTTCTGTGGGCTATACACTGCCCTTTTTCTCACACATTTTTTGGCTGAAAAATTTTCTGTTTCCTATTTCCATTCCGAGGCTGCAGCTAAGTTACTTTGCGCCTCGAATATACGGAAAGAGAATATCCAGCTCGAGTTGTGTGAATTAAAGATTTCACGGGATTGTGGATGTCCAGTTCTGTGGGCTATACACTGCCCTTTTTCTCACACATTTTTTGGCTGAAAAATTTTCTGTTTCCTATTTCCATTCCGAGGCTGCAGATAAGCTACTTTGCGCCTCGAATATGCTGAAACAGAATATCCAGCTCGAGATGCGTGAATTAAAGATTTCAAGGGATTGTGGATGTCCAGTTCTGTGGGCTATACACTGCCCTTTTTCTCACACATTTTTTGGCTGAAAAATTTTCTGTTTCCTATTTCCATTCCGAGGCTGCAGATAAGCTACTTTGCGCCTCGAATATGCTGAAACAGAATATGCAGCTCGAGATGTGTGAATTAAAAATTTCACAAGATTGTGGGTGTCCAGTTCTGTGGGCTATACACTGCCCTTTTTCTCACACATTTTTTGGCTGAAAAATTTTCTGTTTCCTATTTCCATTCCGAGGCTGCAGCTAAGTTACTTTGCCCCTCGAATATACAGAAACAGAATATCCAGCTCGAGACGTGTGAATTAAAGATTTCACAGGATTGTGGGTGTCCAGTTCTGTGGGCTATACACTGCCCTTTTTCTCACACAAATTTTGGCTGAAAAATTTTCTGTTTCCTATTTCCATTCCGAGGCTGCAGCTAAGTTACTTTGCGCCTCGAATATACAGAAACAGAATATCCAGCTCGAGACGTGTGAATTAAAGATTTCACAGGATTGTGGGTGTCCAGTTCTGTGGGCTATACACTGCCCTTTTTCTCACACATTTTTTGGCTGAAAAATTGTCTGTTTCCTATTTCCATTCCGAGGCTGCAGCTAAGTTACTTTGCGCTTCTCGAATATACAGAAACAGAATATCCAGCTCGAGACGTGTGAATTAAAGATTTCACAGGATTGTGGGTGTCCAGTTCTGTGGGCTATACACTGCCCTTTTTCTCACACAAATTTTGGCTGAAAAATTTTCTGTTTCCTATTTCCATTCCGAGGCTGCAACTAAGTTACTTTGCGCCTCGAATATACGGAAACAGAATATCCAGCTCGAGATGTGTGAATTAAAGATTTCACAGGATTGTGGGTGTCCAGTTCTGTGGGCTATACACTGCCCTTTTTCTCACACAAATTTTGGCTGAAAAATTTTCTGTTTCCTATTTCCATTCCGAGGCTGCAGCTAAGTTACTTTGCGCCTCGAATATACAGAAACAGAATATCCAGCTCGAGACGTGTGAATTAAAGATTTCACAGGATTGTGGGTGTCCAGTTCTGTGGGCTATACACTGCCCTTTTTCTCACACATTTTTTGGCTGAAAAATTGTCTGTTTCCTATTTCCATTCCGAGGCTGCAGCTAAGTTACTTTGCGCCTCGAATATACAGAAACAGAATATCCAGCTCGAGACGTGTGAATTAAAGATTTCACAGGATTGTGGGTGTCCAGTTCTGTGGGCTATACACTGCCCTTTTTCTCACACAAATTTTGGCTGAAAAATTTTCTGTTTCCTATTTCCATTCCGAGGCTGCAGCTAAGTTACTTTGCGCCTCGAATATACAGAAACAGAATATCCAGCTCGAGACGTGTGAATTAAAGATTTCACAGGATTGTGGGTGTCCAGTTCTGTGGGCTATACACTGCCCTTTTTCTCACACATTTTTTGGCTGAAAAATTTTCTGTTTCCTACTTCCATTCCGAGGCTGCAACTACGTTACTTTGCGCCTCGAATATACAGAAACAGAATATCCAGCTCGAGACGTGTGAATTAAAGATTTCACAGGATTGTGGGTGTCCAGTTCTGTGGGCTATACACTGCCCTTTTTCTCACACATTTTTTGGCTGAAAAATTTTCTGTTTCCTACTTCCATTCCGAGGCTGCAACTACGTTACTTTGCGCCTCGAATATACAGAAACAGAATATCCAGCTCGAGACGTGTGAATTAAAGATTTCACAGGATTGTGGGTGTCCAGTTCTGTGGGCTATACACTGCCCTTTTTCTCACACAAATTTTGGCTGAAAAATTTTCTGTTTCCTATTTCCATTCCGAGGCTGCAGCTAAGTTACTTTGCGCCTCGAATATACGGAAAGAGAATATCCAGCTCGAGTTGTGTGAATTAAAGATTTCACGGGATTGTGGATGTCCAGTTCTGTGGGCTATACACTGCCCTTTTTCTCACACATTTTTTGGCTGAAAAATTTTCTGTTTCCTATTTCCATTCCGAGGCTGCAGCTAAGTTAGTTTGCGCCTCGAATATGCTGAAACAGAATATCCAGCTCGAGATGCGTGAATTAAAGATTTCACAAGATTGTGGGTGTCCAGTTCTGTGGGCTATACACTGCCCTTTTTCTCACACCAATTTTGGCTGAAAAATTTTCTGTTTCCTATTTCCATTCCGAGGCTGCAGCTAAGTTACTTTGCGCTTCGAATATACGGAAACAGAATATCCAGCTCGAGATGCGTGAATTAAAGATTTCACAGGATTGTGGGTGTCCAGTTCTGTGGGCTATACACTGCCCTTTATCTCACACATTTTTTGGCTGAAAAATTTTCTGTTTCCTATTTCCATTCCGAGGCTGCAGCTAAGTTACTTTGCCCCTCGAATATACAGAAACAGAATATCCAGCTCGAGACGCGTGAATTAAAGATTTCACAGGATTGTGGGTGTCCAGTTCTGTGGGCTATACACTGCCCTTTTTCTCACACATTTTTTGGCTCAAAAATTTTCTGTTTTCTATTTCCATTCCGAGGCTGCAGCTAAGTTACTTTGACCCCCGAATATACGGAAACAGAATATCCAGCTCGAGATGCGTGAATTAAAGATTTCACAGGATTGTGGGTGTCCAGTTCTGTGGGCTATACACTGCCCTTTTTCTCACACATTTTTTGGCTGAAAAATTTTCTGTTTCCTATTTCCATTCCGAGGCTGCAGCTAAGTTAGTTTGCGCCTCGAATATGCTGAAACAGAATATCCAGCTCGAGTTGTGTGAATTAAAGATTTCACGGGATTGTGGATGTCCAGTTCTGTGGGCTATACACTGCCCTTTTTCCCACACATTTTTTGGCTGAAAAATTTTCTGTTTCCTATTTCCATTCCGAGGCTGCAGCTAAGTTACTTTGCCCCTCGAATATACAGAAACAGAATATCCAGCTCGAGATGTGTGAATTAAAGATTTCACAGGATTGTGGGTGTCCAGTTCTGTGGGCTATACACTGCCCTTTTTCTCACACATTTTTTGGCTGAAAAATTTTCTGTTTCCTATTTCCATTCCGAGGCTGCAGCTAAGTTAGTTTGCGCCTCGAATATACGGAAAGAGAATATCCAGCTCGAGTTGTGTGAATTAAAGATTTCACGGGATTGTGGATGTCCAGTTCTGTGGGCTATACACTGCCCTTTTTCTCACACATTTTTTGACTGAAAAATTTTCTGTTTCCTATTTCCATTCCGAGGCTGCAGCTAAGTTAGTTTGCGCCTCGAATATGCTGAAACAGAATATCCAGCTCGAGATGCGTGAATTAAAGATTTCACAAGATTGTGGGTGTCCAGTTCTGTGGGCTATACACTGCCCTTTTTCTCACACATTTTTTGGCTGAAAAATTTTCTGTTTCCTATTTCCATTCCGAGGCTGCAGCTAAGTTAGTTTGCGCCTCGAATATGCTGAAACAGAATATCCAGCTCGAGTTGTGTGAATTAAAGATTTCACGGGATTGTGGATGTCCAGTTCTGTGGGCTATACACTGCCCTTTTTCTCACACATTTTTTGGCTGAAAAATTTTCTGTTTCCTATTTCCATTCCGAGGCTGCAGCTAAGTTAGTTTGCGCCTCGAATATACGGAAAGAGAATATCCAGCTCGAGTTGTGTGAATTAAAGATTTCACGGGATTGTGGATGTCCAGTTCTGTGGGCTATACACTGCCCTTTTTCTCACACATTTTTTGGCTGAAAAATTTTCTGTTTCCTATTTCCATTCCGAGGCTGCAGCTAAGTTAGTTTGCGCCTCGAATATACAGAAACAGAATATCCAGCTCGAGTTGTGTGAATTAAAGATTTCACGGGATTGTGGATGTCCAGTTCTGTGGGCTATACACTGCCCTTTTTCTCACACATTTTTTGGCTGAAAAATTTTCTGTTTCCTATTTCCATTCCGAGGCTGCAGCTAAGTTACTTTGCCCCTCGAATATACAGAAACAGAATATCCAGCTCGAGACGTGTGAATTAAAGATTTCACAGGATTGTGGGTGTCCAGTTCTGTGGGCTATACACTGCCCTTTTTCTCACACATTTTTTGGCTGAAAAATTTTCTGTTTCCTACTTCCATTCCGAGGCTGCAGCTAAGTTACTTTGCCCCTCGAATATACAGAAACAGAATATCCAGCTCGAGATGTGTGAATTAAAGATTTCACAGGATTGTGGGTGTCCAGTTCTGTGGGCTATACACTGCCCTTTTTCTCACACATTTTTTGGCTGAAAAATTTTCTGTTTCCTATTTCCATTCCGAGGCTGCAGCTAAGTTAGTTTGCGCCTCGAATATACGGAAAGAGAATATCCAGCTCGAGTTGTGTGAATTAAAGATTTCACAAGATTGTGGGTGTCCAGTTCTGTGGGCTATACACTGCCCTTTTTCTCACACATTTTTTGGCTGAAAAATTTTCTGTTTCCTATTTCCATTCCGAGGCTGCAGCTAAGTTAGTTTGCGCCTCGAATATGCTGAAACAGAATATCCAGCTCGAGTTGTGTGAATTAAAGATTTCACGGGATTGTGGATGTCCAGTTCTGTGGGCTATACACTGCCCTTTTTCTCACACATTTTTTGGCTGAAAAATTTTCTGTTTCCTATTTCCATTCCGAGGCTGCAGCTAAGTTACTTTGCCCCTCGAATATACAGAAACAGAATATCCAGCTCGAGATGTGTGAATTAAAGATTTCACAGGATTGTGGGTGTCCAGTTCTGTGGGCTATACACTGCCCTTTTTCTCACACATTTTTTGGCTGAAAAATTTTCTGTTTCCTATTTCCATTCCGAGGCTGCAGCTAAGTTAGTTTGCGCCTCGAATATACGGAAAGAGAATATCCAGCTCGAGTTGTGTGAATTAAAGATTTCACGGGATTGTGGATGTCCAGTTCTGTGGGCTATACACTGCCCTTTTTCTCACACATTTTTTGGCTGAAAAATTTTCTGTTTCCTATTTCCATTCCGAGGCTGCAGCTAAGTTACTTTGCCCCTCGAATATACAGAAACAGAATATCCAGCTCGAGACGTGTGAATTAAAGATTTCACAGGATTGTGGGTGTCCAGTTCTGTGGGCTATACACTGCCCTTTTTCTCACACATTTTTTGACTGAAAAATTTTCTGTTTCCTATTTCCATTCCGAGGCTGCAGCTAAGTTAGTTTGCGCCTCGAATATGCTGAAACAGAATATCCAGCTCGAGTTGTGTGAATTAAAGATTTCACGGGATTGTGGATGTCCAGTTCTGTGGGCTATACACTGCCCTTTTTCTCACACATTTTTTGGCTGAAAAATTTTCTGTTTCCTACTTCCATTCCGAGGCTGCAACTACGTTACTTTGCGCCTCGAATATAAAGAAACAGAATATCCAGCTCGAGACGTGTGAATTAAAGATTTCACAGTATTGTGGGTGTCCAGTTCTGTGGGCTATACACTGCCCTTTTTCTCACACATTTTTTGGCTGAAAAATTTTCTGTTTCCTATTTCCATTCCGAGGCTGCAGCTAAGTTAGTTTGCGCCTCGAATATACGGAAAGAGAATATCCAGCTCGAGTTGTGTGAATTAAAGATTTCACGGGATTGTGGATGTCCAGTTCTGTGGGCTATACACTGCCCTTTTTCTCACACATTTTTTGACTGAAAAATTTTCTGTTTCCTATTTCCATTCCGAGGCTGCAGCTAAGTTAGTTTGCGCCTCGAATATGCTGAAACAGAATATCCAGCTCGAGATGCGTGAATTAAAGATTTCACAAGATTGTGGGTGTCCAGTTCTGTGGGCTATACACTGCCCTTTTTCTCACACATTTTTTGGCTGAAAAATTTTCTGTTTCCTATTTCCATTCCGAGGCTGCAGCTAAGTTTGTTTGCGCCTCGAATATACGGAAAGAGAATATCCAGCTCGAGTTGTGTTAATTAAAGATTTCACGGGATTGTGGATGTCCAGTTCTGTGGGCTATACACTGCCCTTTTTCTCACACATTTTTTGACTGAAAAATTTTCTGTTTCCTATTTCCATTCCGAGGCTGCAGCTAAGTTAGTTTGCGCCTCGAATATACGGAAAGAGAATATCCAGCTCGAGTTGTGTGAATTAAAGATTTCACGGGATTGTGGATGTCCAGTTCTGTGGGCTATACACTGCCCTTTTTCTCACACATTTTTTGGCTGAAAAATTTTCTGTTTCCTACTTCCATTCCGAGGCTGCAACTACGTTACTTTGCGCCTCGAATATAAAGAAACAGAATATCCAGCTCGAGACGTGTGAATTAAAGATTTCACAGTATTGTGGGTGTCCAGTTCTGTGGGCTATACACTGCCCTTTTTCTCACACATTTTTTGGCTGAAAAATTTTCTGTTTCCTATTTCCATTCCGAGGCTGCAACTAAGTTACTTTGCGCCTCGAATATACGGAAACAGAATATCCAGCTCGAGATGTGTGAATTAAAGATTTCACAGTATTGTGGGTGTCCAGTTCTGTGGGCTATACACTGCCCCTTTTCTCACACATTTTTTGGCTGAAAAATTTTCTGTTTCCTACTTCCATTCCGAGGCTGCAACTACGTTACTTTGCGCCTCGAATATACAGAAACAGAATATCCAGCTCGAGACGTGTGAATTAAAGATTTCACAGGATTGTGGGTGTCCAGTTCTGTGGGCTATACACTGCCCTTTTTCTCACACATTTTTTGACTGAAAAATTTTCTGTTTCCTACTTCCATTCCGAGGCTGCAACTACGTTACTTTGCGCCTCGAATATACAGAAACAGAATATCCAGCTCGAGACGTGTGAATTAAAGATTTCACAGGATTGTGGGTGTCCAGTTCTGTGGGCTATACACTGCCCTTTTTCTCACACATTTTTTGACTGAAAAATTTTCTGTTTCCTATTTCCATTCCGAGGCTGCAGCTAAGTTAGTTTGCGCCTCGAATATGCTGAAACAGAATATCCAGCTCGAGATGCGTGAATTAAAGATTTCACAAGATTGTGGGTGTCCAGTTCTGTGGGCTATACACTGCCCTTTTTCTCACACATTTTTTGGCTGAAAAATTTTCTGTTTCCTATTTCCATTCCGAGGCTGCAGATAAGCTACTTTGCGCCTCGAATATGCTGAAACAGAATATGCAGCTCGAGATGTGTGAATTAAAAATTTCACAAGATTGTGGGTGTTTTGAAAACTTTTGTGTTTCCTATTTCCATTCCGAGGCTGCAGCTAAGTTAGTTTGCGCCTCGAATATGCTGAAACAGAATATCCAGCTCGAGATGTGTGAATTAAAGATTTCACGAGATTGTGGGTGTCCAGTTCTGTGGGCTATACACTGCCCTTTTTCTCACACATTTTTTGGCTGAAAAATTTTCTGTTTCCTATTTCCATTCCGAGGCTGCAGCTAAGTTAGTTTGCGCCTCGAATATACGGAAAGAGAATATCCAGCTCGAGTTGTGTGAATTAAAGATTTCACGGGATTGTGGATGTCCAGTTCTGTGGGCTATACACTGCCCTTTTTCTCACACATTTTTTGGCTGAAAAATTTTCTGTTTCCTATTTCCATTCCGAGGCTGCAGCTAAGTTAGTTTGCGCCTCGAATATGCTGAAACAGAATATCCAGCTCGAGATGCGTGAATTAAAGATTTCACAAGATTGTGGGTGTCCAGTTCTGTGGGCTATACACTGCCCTTTTTCTCACACCAATTTTGGCTGAAAAATTTTCTGTTTCCTATTTCCATTCCGAGGCTGCAGCTAAGTTACTTTGCGCTTCGAATATACGGAAACAGAATATCCAGCTCGAGATGCGTGAATTAAAGATTTCACAGGATTGTGGGTGTCCAGTTCTGTGGGCTATACACTGCCCTTTATCTCACACATTTTTTGGCTGAAAAATTTTCTGTTTCCTATTTCCATTCCGAGGCTGCAGCTAAGTTACTTTGCCCCTCGAATATACAGAAACAGAATATCCAGCTCGAGACGCGTGAATTAAAGATTTCACAGGATTGTGGGTGTCCAGTTCTGTGGGCTATACACTGCCCTTTTTCTCACACATTTTTTGGCTGAAAAATTTTCTGTTTTCTATTTCCATTCCGAGGCTGCAGCTAAGTTACTTTGACCCCCGAATATACGGAAACAGAATATCCAGCTCGAGATGCGTGAATTAAAGATTTCACAGGATTGTGGGTGTCCAGTTCTGTGGGCTATACACTGCCCTTTTTCTCACACATTTTTTGGCTGAAAAATTTTCTGTTTCCTATTTCCATTCCGAGGCTGCAGCTAAGTTACTTTGCCCCTCGAATATACGGAAAGAGAATATCCAGCTCGAGTTGTGTGAATTAAAGATTTCACGGGATTGTGGATGTCCAGTTCTGTGGGCTATACACTGCCCTTTTTCTCACACATTTTTTGACTGAAAAATTTTCTGTTTCCTATTTCCATTCCGAGGCTGCAGCTAAGTTACTTTGCCCCTCGAATATACAGAAACAGAATATCCAGCTCGAGACGTGTGAATTAAAGATTTCACAGGATTGTGGGTGTCCAGTTCTGTGGGCTATACACTGTCCTTTTTCTCACACATTTTTTGGCTGAAAAATTTTCTGTTTCCTATTTCCATTCCGAGGCTGCAGCTAAGTTACTTTGCCCCTCGAATATACAGAAACAGAATATCCAGCTCGAGACGTGTGAATTAAAGATTTCACAGGATTGTGGGTGTCCAGTTCTGTGGGCTATACACTGTCCTTTTTCTCACACATTTTTTGACTGAAAAATTTTCTGTTTCCTATTTCCATTCCGAGGCTGCAGCTAAGTTACTTTGCCCCTCGAATATACAGAAACAGAATATCCAGCTCGAGACGTGTGAATTAAAGATTTCACAGGATTGTGGGTGTCCAGTTCTGTGGGCTATACACTGCCCTTTTTCTCACACATTTTTTGGCTGAAAAATTTTCTGTTTCCTATTTCCATTCCGAGGCTGCAGCTAAGTTACTTTGCCCCTCGAATATACAGAAACAGAATATCCAGCTCGAGACGTGTGAATTAAAGATTTCACAGGATTGTGGGTGTCCAGTTCTGTGGGCTATACACTGCCCTTTTTCTCACACATTTTTTGACTGAAAAATTTTCTGTTTCCTATTTCCATTCCGAGGCTGCAGCTAAGTTAGTTTGCGCCTCGAATATGCTGAAACAGAATATCCAGCTCGAGTTGTGTGAATTAAAGATTTCACGGGATTGTGGATGTCCAGTTCTGTGGGCTATACACTGCCCTTTTTCTCACACATTTTTTGGCTGAAAAATTTTCTGTTTCCTACTTCCATTCCGAGGCTGCAACTACGTTACTTTGCGCCTCGAATATAAAGAAACAGAATATCCAGCTCGAGACGTGTGAATTAAAGATTTCACAGTATTGTGGGTGTCCAGTTCTGTGGGCTATACACTGCCCTTTTTCTCACACATTTTTTGGCTGAAAAATTTTCTGTTTCCTATTTCCATTCCGAGGCTGCAACTAAGTTACTTTGCGCCTTGAATATACGGAAACAGAATATCCAGCTCGAGATGTGTGAATTAAAGATTTCACAGTATTGTGGGTGTCCAGTTCTGTGGGCTATACACTGCCCCTTTTCTCACACATTTTTTGGCTGAAAAATTTTCTGTTTCCTACTTCCATTCCGAGGCTGCAACTACGTTACTTTGCGCCTCGAATATACAGAAACAGAATATCCAGCTCGAGACGTGTGAATTAAAGATTTCACAGGATTGTGGGTGTCCAGTTCTGTGGGCTATACACTGTCCTTTTTCTCACACATTTTTTGACTGAAAAATTTTCTGTTTCCTATTTCCATTCCGAGGCTGCAGCTAAGTTAGTTTGCGCCTCGAATATGCTGAAACAGAATATCCAGCTCGAGTTGTGTGAATTAAAGATTTCACGGGATTGTGGATGTCCAGTTCTGTGGGCTATACACTGCCCTTTTTCTCACACATTTTTTGGCTGAAAAATTTTCTGTTTCCTACTTCCATTCCGAGGCTGCAACTACGTTACTTTGCGCCTCGAATATAAAGAAACAGAATATCCAGCTCGAGACGTGTGAATTAAAGATTTCACAGTATTGTGGGTGTCCAGTTCTGTGGGCTATACACTGTCCTTTTTCTCACACATTTTTTGACTGAAAAATTTTCTGTTTCCTATTTCCATTCCGAGGCTGCAGCTAAGTTAGTTTGCGCCTCGAATATGCTGAAACAGAATATCCAGCTCGAGTTGTGTGAATTAAAGATTTCACGGGATTGTGGATGTCCAGTTCTGTGGGCTATACACTGCCCTTTTTCTCACACATTTTTTGGCTGAAAAATTTTCTGTTTCCTACTTCCATTCCGAGGCTGCAACTACGTTACTTTGCGCCTCGAATATAAAGAAACAGAATATCCAGCTCGAGACGTGTGAATTAAAGATTTCACAGTATTGTGGGTGTCCAGTTCTGTGGGCTATACACTGCCCTTTTTCTCACACATTTTTTGGCTGAAAAATTTTCTGTTTCCTATTTCCATTCCGAGGCTGCAACTAAGTTACTTTGCGCCTCGAATATACGGAAACAGAATATCCAGCTCGAGATGTGTGAATTAAAGATTTCACAGTATTGTGGGTGTCCAGTTCTGTGGGCTATACACTGCCCCTTTTCTCACACATTTTTTGGCTGAAAAATTTTCTGTTTCCTACTTCCATTCCGAGGCTGCAACTACGTTACTTTGCGCCTCGAATATACAGAAACAGAATATCCAGCTCGAGACGTGTGAATTAAAGATTTCACAGGATTGTGGGTGTCCAGTTCTGTGGGCTATACACTGCCCTTTTTCTCACACATTTTTTGACTGAAAAATTTTCTGTTTCCTATTTCCATTCCGAGGCTGCAGCTAAGTTACTTTGCGCCTCGAATATACGGAAACAGAATATCCAGCTCGAGATGTGTGAATTAAAGATTTCACTAGATTGTGGGTGTCCAGTTCTGTGGGCTATACACTGCCCTTTTTCTCACACATTTTTTGACTGAAAAATTTTCTGTTTCCTATTTGCATTCCGAAGCTTCAACTACGTTACTTTGCCTTTCGAATATACAGAAACAGAATATCCAGCTCGAGATGTGTGAATTAAAGATTTCACAGGATTGTGGGTGTCCAGTTCTGTGGGCTATACACTGCCCTTTTTCTCACACAAATTTTGGCTGAAAAATTTTCTGTTTCCTATTTCCATTCCGAGGCTGCAGCTAAGTTAGTTTGCGCCTCGAATATGCTGAAACAGAATATCCAGCTCGAGATGTGTGAATTAAAGATTTCACAGGATTGTGGGTGTCCAGTTCTGTGGGCTATACACTGCCCTTTTTCTCACACATTTTTTGGCTGAAAAATTTTCTGTTTCCTATTTCCATTCCGAGGCTGCAGCTAAGTTAGTTTGCGCCTCGAATATACGGAAAGAGAATATCCAGCTCGAGTTGTGTGAATTAAAGATTTCACGGGATTGTGGATGTCCAGTTCTGTGGGCTATACACTGCCCTTTTTCTCACACATTTTTTGACTGAAAAATTTTCTGTTTCCTATTTCCATTCCGAGGCTGCAGCTAAGTTAGTTTGCGCCTCGAATATACGGAAAGAGAATATCCAGCTCGAGTTGTGTGAATTAAAGATTTCACGGGATTGTGGATGTCCAGTTCTGTGGGCTATACACTGCCCTTTTTCTCACACATTTTTTGGCTGAAAAATTTTCTGTTTCCTATTTCCATTCCGAGGCTGCAGATAAGCTACTTTGCGCCTCGAATATGCTGAAACAGAATATCCAGCTCGAGACGTGTGAATTAAAGATTTCACAGTATTGTGGGTGTCCAGTTCTGTGGGCTATACACTGCCCTTTTTCTCACACATTTTTTGGCTGAAAAATTTTCTGTTTCCTATTTCCATTCCGAGGCTGCAACTAAGTTACTTTGCGCCTCGAATATACGGAAACAGAATATCCAGCTCGAGATGTGTGAATTAAAGATTTCACAGTATTGTGGGTGTCCAGTTCTGTGGGCTATACACTGCCCCTTTTCTCACACATTTTTTGGCTGAAAAATTTTCTGTTTCCTACTTCCATTCCGAGGCTGCAACTACGTTACTTTGCGCCTCGAATATACAGAAACAGAATATGCAGCTCGAGTTGTGTGAATTAAAGATTTCACGGGATTGTGGATGTCCAGTTCTGTGGGCTATACACTGCCCTTTTTCTCACACATTTTTTGACTGAAAAATTTTCTGTTTCCTATTTCCATTCCGAGGCTGCAGCTAAGTTAGTTTGCGCCTCGAATATGCTGAAACAGAATATCCAGCTCGAGATGCGTGAATTAAAGATTTCGCAAGATTGTGGGTGTCCAGTTCTGTGTGCTATACACTGCCCTTTTTCTCACACCAATTTTGGCTGAAAAATTTTCTGTTTCCTATTTCCATTCCGAGGCTGCAGCTAAGTTACTTTGCGCCTCGAATATACGGAAACAGAATATCCAGCTCGAGATGCGTGAATTAAAGATTTCACAGGATTGTGGGTGTCCAGTTCTGTGGGCTATACACTGCCCTTTTTCTCACACATTTTTTGGCTGAAAAATTTTCTGTTTCCTATTTCCATTCCGAGGCTGCAGCTAAGTTAGTTTGCGCCTCGAATATGCTGAAACAGAATATCCAGCTCGAGATGCGTGAATTAAAGATTTCACAAGATTGTGGGTGTCCAGTTCTGTGGGCTATACACTGCCCTTTTTCTCACACAAATTTTGGCTGAAAAATTTTCTGTTTCCTATTTCCATTCCGAGGCTGCAGCTAAGTTACTTTGCGCCTCGAATATACAGAAACAGAATATCCAGCTCGAGACGTGTGAATTAAAGATTTCACAGGATTGTGGGTGTCCAGTTCTGTGGGCTATACACTGCCCTTTTTCTCACACATTTTTTGGCTGAAAAATTTTCTGTTTCCTATTTCCATTCCGAGGCTGCAGCTAAGTTACTTTGCCCCTCGAATATACAGAAACAGAATATCCAGCTCGAGACGTGTGAATTAAAGATTTCACAGGATTGTGGGTGTCCAGTTCTGTGGGCTATACACTGCCCTTTTTCTCACACATTTTTTGACTGAAAAATTTTCTGTTTCCTATTTCCATTCCGAGGCTGCAGCTAAGTTAGTTTGCGCCTCGAATATGCTGAAACAGAATATCCAGCTCGAGTTGTGTGAATTAAAGATTTCACGGGATTGTGGATGTCCAGTTCTGTGGGCTATACACTGCCCTTTTTCTCACACATTTTTTGGCTGAAAAATTTTCTGTTTCCTACTTCCATTCCGAGGCTGCAACTACGTTACTTTGCGCCTCGAATATAAAGAAACAGAATATCCAGCTCGAGACGTGTGAATTAAAGATTTCACAGTATTGTGGGTGTCCAGTTCTGTGGGCTATACACTGCCCTTTTTCTCACACATTTTTTGGCTGAAAAATTTTCTGTTTCCTATTTCCATTCCGAGGCTGCAGCTAAGTTAGTTTGCGCCTCGAATATACGGAAAGAGAATATCCAGCTCGAGTTGTGTGAATTAAAGATTTCACGGGATTGTGGATGTCCAGTTCTGTGGGCTATACACTGCCCTTTTTCTCACACATTTTTTGACTGAAAAATTTTCTGTTTCCTATTTCCATTCCGAGGCTGCAGCTAAGTTAGTTTGCGCCTCGAATATGCTGAAACAGAATATCCAGCTCGAGATGCGTGAATTAAAGATTTCACAAGATTGTGGGTGTCCAGTTCTGTGGGCTATACACTGCCCTTTTTCTCACACATTTTTTGACTGAAAAATTTTCTGTTTCCTATTTCCATTCCGAGGCTGCAGCTAAGTTACTTTGCCCCTCGAATATACAGAAACAGAATATCCAGCTCGAGACGCGTGAATTAAAGATTTCACAGGATTGTGGGTGTCCAGTTCTGTGGGCTATACACTGCCCTTTTTCTCACACATTTTTTGGCTGAAAAATTTTCTGTTTCCTATTTCCATTCCGAGGCTGCAGCTAAGTTAGTTTGCGCCTCGAATATGCTGAAACAGAATATCCAGCTCGAGATGCGTGAATTAAAGATTTCACAAGATTGTGGGTGTCCAGTTCTGTGGGCTATACACTGCCCTTTTTCTCACACAAATTTTGGCTGAAAAATTTTCTGTTTCCTATTTCCATTCCGAGGCTGCAGCTAAGTTACTTTGCCCCTCGAATATACAGAAACAGAATATCCAGCTCGAGACGCGTGAATTAAAGATTTCACAGGATTGTGGGTGTCCAGTTCTGTGGGCTATACACTGCCCTTTTTCTCACACATTTTTTGGCTGAAAAATTTTCTGTTTCCTACTTCCATTCCGAGGCTGCAACTACGTTACTTTGCGCCTCGAATATACAGAAACAGAATATCCAGCTCGAGACGTGTGAATTAAAGATTTCACAGGATTGTGGGTGTCCAGTTCTGTGGGCTATACACTGCCCTTTTTCTCACACATTTTTTGACTGAAAAATTTTCTGTTTCCTATTTCCATTCCGAGGCTGCAGCTAAGTTACTTTGCGCCTCGAATATACGGAAACAGAATATCCAGCTCGAGATATGTGAATTAAAGATTTCACTAGATTGTGGGTGTCCAGTTCTGTGGGCTATACACTGCCCTTTTTCTCACACATTTTTTGACTGAAAAATTTTCTGTTTCCTATTTGCATTCCGAAGCTTCAACTACGTTACTTTGCCTTTCGAATATACAGAAACAGAATATCCAGCTCGAGATGTGTGAATTAAAGATTTCACAGGATTGTGGGTGTCCAGTTCTGTGGGCTATACACTGCCCTTTTTCTCACACAAATTTTGGCTGAAAAATTTTCTGTTTCCTATTTCCATTCCGAGGCTGCAGCTAAGTTAGTTTGCGCCTCGAATATGCTGAAACAGAATATCCAGCTCGAGATGTGTGAATTAAAGATTTCACAGGATTGTGGGTGTCCAGTTCTGTGGGCTATACACTGCCCTTTTTCTCACACATTTTTTGGCTGAAAAATTTTCTGTTTCCTATTTCCATTCCGAGGCTGCAGCTAAGTTAGTTTGCGCCTCGAATATACGGAAAGAGAATATCCAGCTCGAGTTGTGTGAATTAAAGATTTCACGGGATTGTGGATGTCCAGTTCTGTGGGCTATACACTGCCCTTTTTCTCACACATTTTTTGGCTGAAAAATTTTCTGTTTCCTATTTCCATTCCGAGGCTGCAGATAAGCTGCTTTGCGCCTCGAATATGCTGAAACAGAATATGCAGCTCGAGATGTGTGAATTAAAGATTTCACGGGATTGTGGATGTCCAGTTCTGTGGGCTATACACTGCCCTTTTTCTCACACATTTTTTGGCTGAAAAATTTTCTGTTTCCTATTTGCATTCCGAAGCTTCAACTACGTTACTTTGCCTTTCGAATATACAGAAACAGAATATCCAGCTCGAGATGTGTGAATTAAAGATTTCACAGGATTGTGGGTGTCCAGTTCTGTGGGCTATACACTGCCCTTTTTCTCACACAATTTTTGGCTGAAAAATTTTCTGTTTCCTATTTCCATTCCGAGGCTGCAGATAAGCTACTTTGCGCCTCGAATATGCTGAAACAGAATATGCAGCTCGAGTTGTGTGAATTAAAGATTTCACGGGATTGTGGATGTCCAGTTCTGTGGGCTATACACTGCCCTTTTTCTCACACATTTTTTGACTGAAAAATTTTCTGTTTCCTATTTCCATTCCGAGGCTGCAGCTAAGTTAGTTTGCGCCTCGAATATGCTGAAACAGAATATCCAGCTCGAGATGCGTGAATTAAAGATTTCGCAAGATTGTGGGTGTCCAGTTCTGTGTGCTATACACTGCCCTTTTTCTCACACCAATTTTGGCTGAAAAATTTTCTGTTTCCTATTTCCATTCCGAGGCTGCAGCTAAGTTAGTTTGCGCCTCGAATATGCTGAAACAGAATATCCAGCTCGAGATGCGTGAATTAAAGATTTCACAAGATTGTGGGTGTCCAGTTCTGTGGGCTATACACTGCCCTTTTTCTCACACAATTTTTGGCTGAAAAATTTTCTGTTTCCTATTTCCATTCCGAGGCTGCAGATAAGCTACTTTGCGCCTCGAATATGCTGAAACAGAATATGCAGCTCGAGTTGTGTGAATTAAAGATTTCACGGGATTGTGGATGTCCAGTTCTGTGGGCTATACACTGCCCTTTTTCTCACACATTTTTTGACTGAAAAATTTTCTGTTTCCTATTTCCATTCCGAGGCTGCAGCTAAGTTAGTTTGCGCCTCGAATATGCTGAAACAGAATATCCAGCTCGAGATGCGTGAATTAAAGATTTCGCAAGATTGTGGGTGTCCAGTTCTGTGTGCTATACACTGCCCTTTTTCTCACACCAATTTTGGCTGAAAAATTTTCTGTTTCCTATTTCCATTCCGAGGCTGCAGCTAAGTTACTTTGCGCCTCGAATATACGGAAACAGAATATCCAGCTCGAGATGCGTGAATTAAAGATTTCACAAGATTGTGGGTGTCCAGTTCTGTGGGCTATACACTGCCCTTTATCTCACACATTTTTTGGCTGAAAAATTTTCTGTTTCCTATTTCCATTCCGAGGCTGCAGCTAAGTTACTTTGCCCCTCGAATATACAGAAACAGAATATCCAGCTCGAGACGCGTGAATTAAAGATTTCACAGGATTGTGGGTGTCCAGTTCTGTGGGCTATACACTGCCCTTTTTCTCACACATTTTTTGGCTGAAAAATTTTCTGTTTTCTATTTCCATTCCGAGGCTGCAGCTAAGTTACTTTGACCCCCGAATATGCTGAAACAGAATATCCAGCTCGAGATGCGTGAATTAAAGATTTCACAGGATTGTGGGTGTCCAGTTCTGTGGGCTATACACTGCCCTTTTTCTCACACATTTTTTGGCTGAAAAATTTTCTGTTTCCTATTTCCATTCCGAGGCTGCAGCTAAGTTAGTTTGCGCCTCGAATATGCTGAAACAGAATATCCAGCTCGAGATGCGTGAATTAAAGATTTCACAAGATTGTGGGTGTCCAGTTCTGTGGGCTATACACTGCCCTTTTTCTCACACAAATTTTGGCTGAAAAATTTTCTGTTTCCTATTTCCATTCCGAGGCTGCAGCTAAGTTAGTTTGCGCCTCGAATATGCTGAAACAGAATATCCAGCTCGAGATGTGTGAATTAAAGATTTCACAGGATTGTGGGTGTCCAGTTCTGTGGGCTATACACTGCCCTTTTTCTCACACATTTTTTGGCTGAAAAATTTTCTGTTTCCTATTTCCATTCCGAGGCTGCAGCTAAGTTAGTTTGCGCCTCGAATATACGGAAACAGAATATCCAGCTCGAGATGCGTGAATTAAAGATTTCACAGGATTGTGGGTGTCCAGTTCTGTGGGCTATACACTGCCCTTTTTCTCACACATTTTTTGGCTGAAAAATTTTCTGTTTCCTACTTCCATTCCGAGGCTGCAACTACGTTACTTTGCACCTCGAATATACAGAAACAGAATATCCAGCTCGAGATGCGTGAATTAAAGATTTCACAAGATTGTGGGTGTCCAGTTCTGTGGGCTATACACTGCCCTTTTTCTCACACATTTTTTGGCTGAAAAATTTTCTGTTTCCTATTTCCATTCCGAGGCTGCAGCTAAGTTAGTTTGCGCCTCGAATATGCTGAAACAGAATATCCAGCTCGAGTTGCGTGAATTAAAGATTTCACGGGATTGTGGATGTCCAGTTCTGTGGGCTATACACTGCCCTTTTTCTCACACATTTTTTGGCTGAAAAATTTTCTGTTTCCTATTTCCATTCCGAGGCTGCAGCTAAGTTAGTTTGCGCCTCGAATATGCTGAAACAGAATATCCAGCTCGAGTTGCGTGAATTAAAGATTTCACGGGATTGTGGATGTCCAGTTCTGTGGGCTATACACTACCCTTTTTCTCACACATTTTTTGGCTGAAAAATTTTCTGTTTCCTATTTCCATTCCGAGGCTGCAGCTAAGTTACTTTGCGCCTCGAATATACAGAAACAGAATATCCAGCTCGAGATGCGTGAATTAAAGATTTCACAAGATTGTGGGTGTCCAGTTCTGTGGGCTATACACTGCCCTTTTTCTCACACATTTTTTGGCTGAAAAATTTTCTGTTTCCTACTTCCATTCCGAGGCTGCAACTACGTTACTTTGCGCCTCGAATATACAGAAACAGAATATCCAGCTCGAGACGTGTGAATTAAAGATTTCACAGGATTGTGGGTGTCCAGTTCTGTGGGCTATACACTGCCCTTTTTCTCACACAAATTTTGGCTGAAAAATTTTCTGTTTCCTATTTCCATTCCGAGGCTGCAGCTAAGTTAGTTTGCGCCTCGAATATACGGAAACAGAATATCCAGCTCGAGATGCGTGAATTAAAGATTTCACAAGATTGTGGGTGTCCAGTTCTGTGGGCTATACACTGCCCTTTTTCTCACACATTTTTTGACTGAAAAATTTTCTGTTTCCTATTTCCATTCCGAGGCTGCAGCTAAGTTAGTTTGCGCCTCGAATATGCTGAAACAGAATATCCAGCTCGAGATGCGTGAATTAAAGATTTCACAAGATTGTGGGTGTCCAGTTCTGTGGGCTATACACTGCCCTTTTTCTCACACATTTTTTGACTGAAAAATTTTCTGTTTCCTATTTCCATTCCGAGGCTGCAGCTAAGTTAGTTTGCGCCTCGAATATGCTGAAACAGAATATCCAGCTCGAGATGTGTGAATTAAAGATTTCACAGGATTGTGGGTGTCCAGTTCTGTGGGCTATACACTGCCCTTTTTCTCACACATTTTTTGGCTGAAAAATTTTCTGTTTCCTATTTCCATTCCGAGGCTGCAGCTAAGTTAGTTTGCGCCTCGAATATACGGAAACAGAATATCCAGCTCGAGATGCGTGAATTAAAGATTTCACAGGATTGTGGGTGTCCAGTTCTGTGGGCTATACACTGCCCTTTTTCTCACACATTTTTTGGCTGAAAAATTTTCTGTTTCCTACTTCCATTCCGAGGCTGCAACTACGTTACTTTGCACCTCGAATATACAGAAACAGAATATCCAGCTCGAGATGCGTGAATTAAAGATTTCACAAGATTGTGGGTGTCCAGTTCTGTGGGCTATACACTG
This sequence comes from Xylota segnis, assembly GCA_963583995.1. Taxonomy (NCBI): domain Eukaryota; kingdom Metazoa; phylum Arthropoda; class Insecta; order Diptera; family Syrphidae; genus Xylota; species Xylota segnis. The sequence goes on along the minus strand of OY757238.1, from coordinate 54,830,739 downwards.
CCCTTTTTCTCACACATTTTTTGGCTGAAAAATTTTCTGTTTCCTATTTCCATTCCGAGGCTGCAGCTAAGTTAGTTTGCGCCTCGAATATGCTGAAACAGAATATCCAGCTCGAGTTGCGTGAATTAAAGATTTCACGGGATTGTGGATGTCCAGTTCTGTGGGCTATACACTGCCCTTTTTCTCACACATTTTTTGGCTGAAAAATTTTCTGTTTCCTATTTCCATTCCGAGGCTGCAGCTAAGTTAGTTTGCGCCTCGAATATACGGAAACAGAATATCCAGCTCGAGATGCGTGAATTAAAGATTTCACAAGATTGTGGGTGTCCAGTTCTGTGGGCTATACACTGCCCTTTTTCTCACACATTTTTTGACTGAAAAATTTTCTGTTTCCTATTTCCATTCCGAGGCTGCAGCTAAGTTAGTTTGCGCCTCGAATATGCTGAAACAGAATATCCAGCTCGAGATGCGTGAATTAAAGATTTCACAAGATTGTGGGTGTCCAGTTCTGTGGGCTATACACTGCCCTTTTTCTCACACAAATTTTGGCTGAAAAATTTTCTGTTTCCTATTTCCATTCCGAGGCTGCAGCTAAGTTAGTTTGCGCCTCGAATATGCTGAAACAGAATATCCAGCTCGAGATGTGTGAATTAAAGATTTCACAGGATTGTGGGTGTCCAGTTCTGTGGGCTATACACTGCCCTTTTTCTCACACATTTTTTGGCTGAAAAATTTTCTGTTTCCTACTTCCATTCCGAGGCTGCAACTACGTTACTTTGCACCTCGAATATACAGAAACAGAATATCCAGCTCGAGATGCGTGAATTAAAGATTTCACAAGATTGTGGGTGTCCAGTTCTGTGGGCTATACACTGCCCTTTTTCTCACACATTTTTTGGCTGAAAAATTTTCTGTTTCCTATTTCCATTCCGAGGCTGCAGCTAAGTTAGTTTGCGCCTCGAATATGCTGAAACAGAATATCCAGCTCGAGTTGCGTGAATTAAAGATTTCACGGGATTGTGGATGTCCAGTTCTGTGGGCTATACACTGCCCTTTTTCTCACACAAATTTTGGCTGAAAAATTTTCTGTTTCCTATTTCCATTCCGAGGCTGCAGCTAAGTTACTTTGCGCCTCGAATATACAGAAACAGAATATCCAGCTCGAGACGTGTGAATTAAAGATTTCACAGGATTGTGGGTGTCCAGTTCTGTGGTCCAGTCCAGTACACTGCCCTTTATCTCACACATTTTTTGGCTGAAAAATTTTCTGTTTCCTACTTCCACTCCGAGGCTGCAACTACGTTACTTTGCGCCTCGAATATACAGAAACAGAATATCCAGCTCGAGCCGTGTGAATTAAAGATTTCACAGGATTGTGGGTGTCCAGTTCTGTGGGCTATACACTGCCCTTTTTCTCACACATTTTTTGGCTGAAAAATTTTCTGTTTCCTACTTCCATTCCGAGGCTGCAACTACGTTACTTTGCGCCTCGAATATACAGAAACAGAATATCCAGCTCGAGACGTGTGAATTAAAGATTTCACATTATTGTGGGTGTCCAGTTCTGTGGGCTATACACTGCCCTTTTTCTCACACATTTTTTGACTGAAAAATTTTCTGTTTCCTATTTCCATTCCGAGGCTGCAGATAAGCTACTTTGCGCCTCGAATATGCTGAAACAGAATATCCAGCTCGAGACGTGTTAATTAAAGATTTCACAGGATTGTGGGTGTCCAGTTCTGTGGGCTATACACTGCCCTTTTTCTCACACATTTTTTGGCTGAAAAATTTTCTGTTTCCTATTTCCATTCCGAGGCTGCAGCTAAGTTAGTCTGCGCTTCGAATATGCTGAAACAGAATATACAGCTCGAGATGTGTGAATTAAAGATTTCACAGGATTGTGGGTGTCCAGTTCTGTGGGCTATACACTGCCCTTTTTCTCACACATTTTTTGGCTGAAAAATTTTCTGTTTCCTATTTCCATTCCGAGGCTGCAGCTAAGTTAGTCTGCGCCTCGAATATGCTGAAACAGAATATACAGCTCGAGATGTGTGAATTAAAGATTTCACAGGATTGTGGGTGTCCAGTTCTGTGGGCTATACACTGCCCTTTTTCTCACACAAATTTTGGCTGAAAAATTTTCTGTTTCCTATTTCCATTCCGAGGCTGCAGCTAAGTTACTTTGCGCCTCGAATATACGGAAACAGAATATCCAGCTCGAGATGCGTGAATTAAAGATTTCACAGGATTGTGGGTGTCCAGTTCTGTGGGCTATACACTGCCCTTTTTCTCACACATTTTTTGGCTGAAAAATTTTCTGTTTCCTATTTCCATTCCGAGGCTGCAGATAAGCTACTTTGCGCCTCGAATATGCTGAAACAGAATATGCAGCTCGAGATGTGTGAATTAAAAATTTCACAAGATTGTGGGTGTCCAGTTCTGTGGGCTATACACTGCCCTTTTTCTCACACATTTTTTGGCTGAAAAATTTTCTGTTTCCTATTTCCATTCCGAGGCTGCAGCTAAGTTAGTTTGCGCCTCGAATATACGGAAACAGAATATCCAGCTCGAGATGCGTGAACTAAAGATTTCACAAGATTGTGGGTGTCCAGTTCTGTGGGCTATACACTGCCCTTTATCTCACACATTTTTTGGCTGAAAAATTTTCTGTTTCCTATTTCCATTCCGAGACTGCAGCTAAGCCACTTTGCGCCTTGAATATACAGAAACAGAAGACATACATATAACAAGGACAAAAGCAGAGATGTTAAAATTTAGATTGCCTTCATATGTACATGGCTTCCAGTTCCAAGAAAGACCTATTATATCACTTTCTGATGGCTATTTACGAATTTTCATTTACCCACAAACCACCCCAGGACTTTGCACATAAACAATGGCTTTTGCTGCATGCCAGGACCAGACTATGATTACGAAAACGACAAACTAATTCACTGCTCTCAAGATATTGTTTTCCGAAATGAATTTCTCTTTAAAAAGACTACCCATGCAGCGCCTTATTGTGGACCCATACTGGCACTTCCTTCGTCGAAACTAAAAGGATTTGTCTCCTTTTTAATGAACCAAAAAGGGAATCCCTTCTGTCGAACGTCTTTACATCTCTAACTCAATGAAAATCCTTTTCGGTCGCCGGGCCCATTGCATTACATAAAACCACATTAGCCCCGAAGTAAGGTACAAACCTACAAAGGCACGTAATGAAAAAAAAAAATCCACTTCCCCATGAATCCTAGTTAAAAGCACACTTATCTCTCAAGGCGTACAGAGAGAGCGCAAAAAAAGGCACAAAAAAAATATCATTCACACACTCAGCTCCATCCATTCATCAACTGCACCATCCATAGGTACCTACTCAATCTCGCATGTGAAAGCCTCTTCAACAAATTTTCGCACTTTTCCTCAACCAGTGTGAAGTAGTCCTGAAGCATCCTTGTCAAAAACTCTCCTCACAGTTTCATCGGCACCAGTAGCTGTAGCTATATTTGCAACGCAAGCTGGCAATAGCCGTTGGGGTTAATTTAAAAACGTCTGCCCAAAATAAAATAAAAAAAAATCAAGAGTCCTTTTTTTTTTACATTTCAACACTTTTTCATACACAACTCCAGCAACAAGTAAATCCTTTTCACACCTGTTTCAAAAGGAATAATACGTTTTCAGTGGCACACACACACGTATACTGCACAGGAGCAGTTGTTACTCAACACGATTGCAATTTACACGAATCAAGGAAATGGAGGCAAGGATATTTGTTCACCTTTCTGTAACATCACCAGATGCGAAGCGAATTGAATGCCGCAGTTAAACTTTTTTTTTCACAGGATATTGCATGAATGTGTTCATGTGAGTGCCTGCCTAATAAAAAGGACGAAAAAAAAAGAAACAAACTCCCTCCCAAGAGAACCAACGAACATGAAGCCCAACTCCTTAACTGCTTAATAATTACTTCTCGTCCTGAAACGGAGGACGGGTGAAGGAGGACTCACCGTTTCGGTTCACCCTATACCCTGACAACATGTATCGTTTAACATTTAATCGCGTCTATTTCGTGTGCAAAGCCAACGTCGTTATTTACATGCACATACTACAGTAGACCTGGCCACACGACGTACATAGATCCTTGTAGCATGACAGAGGAACGTTTAGCTAAAGTGCCGCAGACAGATTTAAGTCAATTAGTTGGAACTGACTTCATCCCTTCGTAGTAGGTTAGACTCGGGGAAAATGAGGGCGCGCACACCGTGCTGTCAGGACGAACGGCTTAACTTGGGCAATTAGTTTCCTAACGATAATTACAAGGTCAAAGACAAATCGACAGGAAAAGGATTGCTGATTGTAAAAAAAGACATAAAACCTACCCCGTTACAGTTAATTCTTTTTTGTTTTTTTTTTTTCTCATTTTTATTAAGTGACGGGTAGGTATGGTGTCCTTTTTTTTTGTTTTTTTTATTTGCTTTGCATGGAAGGACTGAACTGGAACCGACCTCTATTAATGGGATTAGAATGAAACAAATCAAGACATCAATCAATTTCCCTTGAAAGGACTCTATTCCTCGGTCTTGGCCTCTCTGTGTGTCTCTCTGTGTGTGTGTGTTGAAATTATGCAAAACAGTGATTTATTCAAAATGTCAACATTAATGCGGCAGGATTGTGACCGTTCCCTTACTCCTTTCAAGGTATACCGGGGATTTATTTTCTCCTTTTTCTCGTTGGCGTGTCCTGCCATTTCACTGCAAAAAAAAATGTACATTAGTCCCTTTCTATGCGACAGAGAGAGAGGGAGAGATTGAAATCCGATAGTAAATTGAAGCTGACGGTCCTTTTAGGACAAGGATGAGGAAATTGTGATTTTCTTTTATCGGCCTAGTCGGCCCTTTTTCGGTTATTTTAATTTGGTGAAAATATTGTAAGTTTTTTTTTGTTGTATTCCATTGGTTGGGCACAAGGATAGGGTTTCTGGGATTATCGTGTACAGGAACAAGAAAAAACGAAAGGAAGGAACAGCCTTTGTGAGGTGATAACAAAATTCAGGGACTTTTTCCATCAGACGGAGACGGCAGGGACGGCCAGGACGGATAGTGGATTTGCATGAGTTTTGTGGTTTGCCCCTGATAGATTAGAACGTAACCGAGATTAGATTGGGTGAAAAGATCTTAATTGATGTCACTGGATGAGATAAAAATTGGTTATTATGGGTGGAACTTTGGTATTTGTTTTCTTTTGTGGACTTTTGGGCCCAATTTAACGAGATTAATGTGTATAAACTTGGTGTCTCTTTCTTTGCAGATGATTTTAATCGGATTTTCAAGGATTATCGGAGTTGGGTAAGTTGATGTAATGGTGTTTGTGGATATATTGTTTTGTTTTTGTTCTGTGGTAGGCTTAAAGTAATGAAAATTGTGTCCTTTTTACGGTTCTAAAACCATTCATAGCTTTATTCCCCAAAGGAAACACAGTCCACATCCACTTCTAACCTCTTTTCTTGAGAAATTTGCAGTCCCAGTGCATGGCCAACTAATGACATCCTTATTGAGGATCGATATGGTTCACTCGGTAATAATTAGAAAACATACACCCTTATGCTGGTGTACCTCAAGGGTCTCTGCTGTTACCGACTTTGTTTTTTTTTTCAACTCATTCATGTAATCTCTGCACGATTGGGAGGATTTGAGGGATCAATTGGACAGCGAAACACTTGGTGTTGGACATACCTATGTATATGTATGTAGTTCACAATCAGTTCAAGGAGGAGCATGTGTTCTTTGGTTCGATTGTGTTGAATCAGAGGCTTAGTATCTACCTGATCTCTTAAGTATAAAGGATTTTTCAGTAGGGACATGACCATTCTGCACTTTAATACAAACCCAGTCTTAAACTCTTTTTACGATCTGTTCATTCCTAAATGTTTGACAAAAGTGACATTTTTAATGTGATGAATTTTACGACCACGGAATTAATGGAAAGTATGGAAAGTTGCTACCAAACTTCTGGGTGTCGGTGGTCGCAGATTTAAGAGTGCTTACTCGAATTTTCGGCAGTAATAACCGTCCTACCAGACAGGCTGTGCCTGTTATGTTGGATAAGTTCGAGTCAAGATTTTCACTATTGAATGCTCATGTCCCAATGAGACAACGACCTGGTCAAAGTACCAAAAATATCAAAGTTGTAAGTGGTGCAGTTCACAATTAGTCAAAAAGTCAATTCCACGCATTTAACAAGAATTGGGAACCTCTTAGCTCACATATCCTGTGGGAAGACTATTTTTGGCAAAAGTGGATAGACTGGACCACATTATATATAGGGGTCCACCAGTATGATGCCACATTTCACACAGCCAGTCAAACATATAATCTTTTGAAGAGAAAGTCGTGTAATCTTGAGGAATGATCCTGTCGGTTGGCCACCTCACTCATGCAATCTAGCGTGGTCAGACTTATTTGTATGGGATTAAGTTAGGCCATTGATTTATGCCAATAAGCCAAGAGCGGTAGAGGAGCTCAAGAGCAATATCGAACTCAAAACTGACAGCGTTCTGGTAGACATCTGCAAAGGAGTGGTTGAAAATTGGCTCCAATGAATCGATCGTTGCAAACGTATTCAAGGTGTGCACATAAACAAAAATCAAATCCTATGCTTAAATGCATAACATATGTATTTTACTTGACATAAATTTTAGTCCAATATCTTAAATATTCTGGGTTTTATTAAAATACACAATTGTTATGTCCTTATTGAAAAATCTTTTGCTGTTATTTTCTGTCTGTCAATATCTGGCATTACCGTCTTTAACGAGTGATTTCGATCTTTTAAATTCACTTTTAAAGGATGTTCCACCAGGTCGTAAACACCGTCTATCATATCTGTCATCATGCACTTGAGTTAAGACATAAGCCTTCCATGAGACTCCACGGTATCAACAACCCAGTCCTGATTAGTTTTGCTGCAGAGCCAGTATAGCTTGTGATTGAATCAGTTCGCGCTTAAAGTGTCTTCTTTTACAAATACATAGATCCATTTGAGCTGATTCTGGTTGAAGGCTTGCGACGGCGCTGTTGACTTTTCTGACCTAAAACCGCCTTCATCGACTTAGGATAGAATTTTAAATGTGACGTTCAGAACTAATTTCGTCTTGCAGATGAGTTGGTGCATGTATCGAACCAAATCATCTCCTGCACCCTTTACTCCCGACTTGTTAAGGATCTCTCCCTTAGACATGGCAGCCTTCCACTTCTTCGATCCAGAGCACACCGCTTTCAGTATTTCAGGCCAAGCGCTCTGATCCGTGATAGCTTGATCGGAGGTTCGGTCTTCTTGGTCATCCCGAACCTCTTGGCTGTGATTCGAAAATCCTCCATTCGCCATCTCGAAATCTGGTCTGCTTTCCTCCTTATCGTCCAGCACTCGGCTCCATATAGTAGAACTGCCAGGATCAATGTTTTGTAGAGCATGAATTTCGTCTTCTAAGTCAGGAGTTTTGTTTATCCAAACCGAAGTAGCTTAGGTTTCCTAGGGTAAGTCTTCGCCGAATCGCCACTAGAGTGTCAGCCTTTAAATCTAGCTTTGGCTGCCTCAACTCGGCAGAAAGAAATAAGGTCTCCCGACTAACTTATTTTTTCTCATGTCCATGTAGGCTCCGATTTGGGTAGCGATACCTTGGATTGTCATCTTTAACCTTTTACCAAAAATCGGGACCACTTTCCTTCCGTAACATCTAAACAATTCCTCGATGTCTCTCTAGCCAAGAGTCTAGAGTCTCTCTAGAGATCTAGAGAAGAGTCTTCCGTCGATCACGACGTATTCAAGAGGTAGTTTGATCTGATATCTCTCAAGAAAGCTAAATTTTAAAATGTCGTACTTTGTTTTGCTAAAATAGATGAGCTTGAGTCCATTTCTAGAGATCGTTTCCGTGGAAACTTCCTATTGTCCTACGTACACGAGATGTGGATTTTCTCGAGGACCTCGTAGAAGAAATTATTGCTGGCATCGTCTTTCTTCTTTTTAAAGGAGTGACCACAAATGAGTACAACGATGTCCGGACATCATAGCTCATGTGTCCTAACGAGCTTAACAGCGTGCGAGGTTATCTGCTTTTCGTAACTCCTCTGCATTCTGTGATTTCCTCTAATCTCTCCATCCAAAGCTCATGTTGTGTCCATCACTACACCTACATTGCAAAAATGAGCTGGGTACCTCTATGAATAGTTACCTGTCTTTGGTAACGTACTAGGTTAAGCTCTAGATCTACCTCAGAGGTCCATTCCCTCGCTCCCTCTAACTGTTGGAGAAGGAACAATAAGTTTTATAAGTTTTATCAGTAAGAGAGCGAAGGACACCCAATTGGGAAAGATGGGAAAGCACCCATCGCTTGACCATAGTGCAATGGATTTGATGGGCGTTAGTGTCAATTGTTCGTCAAGGACTATATACCAAAAATCGTAAGGGCACGGTACATTAAGCTATATTTTTGGTTCTTAGCCCTCTCTAGTTCCTTATTTTTCAGAAGCTTCAGTATCTGCAAAGAGTAGAGATCTTGGAGTAAAGGAAAGGGCCTATACAAGACTCTAGTTCCAGAAGAATCCTTCATAAAAGACTTTTTTTTTTACCATTCCCCAGTCATACCATTCAAACTCTAAGACAGCCAACCTCATCCCACATCCGAGTTCCTAGTTTAGGCAAGATTGTGTCAAAACAGACCTCCCGTGCACTAACCTGTTACCATTGCAACACACTCAATTGTTGTACAAACACCTGACAGTACTTACTCTCGTAATTCAAAGACAATTGGTTTAATTATTTAGCTCAAGATGAATCAAGTGGAACAATCAACACAAATCTCCGTGTTTCTCGTTCTCGAATTTCTCGAAAGTAACTCGAGTTCGCCTTAATACATTCTCCTTGTCAAAGGTATGCAACTTCTACGAAATAATTAAACCATAATGGGTAACACACGTGCAAAGCACCACAACGCACACCTTTCATCTAAAATTAAAAGCTCTGCCAACACTCGCACAACGCGAACGTTTTCAATTTGTGCCGAGAAGTCCTTCAAATAAACATATTATTAAATTCTCTCTGACAACTCTCCACCCCTCCCACATTGCCAAACCCGCCAACGCCCATGCTAACGCTTTTAACAAAGTTCAAGTTTTTTTCAAAAAAAAAAACAAAATCAGACACTCAACTCTAGTGGAAACAACGCCATATGGCTGACATAACATCAAAAGGAATCGTCGTCATCCTTGCAAGAAGCCGGGCAGGCAAAACCCCTTCGGGAACAGAAGAACCAGGACCGTTGCTACTGCTGCTACTGCTGCGCGCTCCAGCCAAGCACTTCGTTACAAAGTCAAACCCCTTTGCATAGTAAAATAATTACTTTCGCCGAAAACGTTCGTTACGCTTTCGTAACTTTTGCCCAAAAACTAACGATAGCTCGAGTACGAGTAGTTCTCTTCGACACTACGTTTGTTTTCTATTTGGTGTTGGTGTTCCTTGCTTTTCACTACCATCACCACCATCACCACCAGTACCAGGACTAGCACCATTTATTTATTTTCCCTGCTGCAAGGGGTAACAAAGTTTTCTTCATTTCAAATTACAATTCCACAATGGGCTCTTTTGTCAGCACTTTTATGTCTTGGGAAAGTGTTTTGTTTCCTTTACTGAGTTGTGTCCTTTCCCGTACCCGTGTCTCGTTACCAGTGGAAACATGCATTTCATTTGTTCATTTATTAAATGAAAACTTTAGCACTTTGCCAAAATATGCTAAAAATTTTGCAAAATACACCAGTAAACAACAAAAACAACAAAAAACACCGAAAACCCAAAGAGCAAGGGACCATAAAGTTCGGCACACAACAACGAAAAAAAACAAAAAGGATTCGAGACGTTTTCGTTGTTGCAGCTGAACGTGTTCCTGTCCAGGCCGCCATACCACTCAGACATTATTTAAATGAAAAATAAATACAAATACATGCATATACCTAGGAGCTGGGTACGGTCTAAGGATACCTTGCCAAAGGATTTTGCGGTGAAAGAAATTGTGATGGTAATGCAGTGCGAATTGGCAAATACACTTTTGTATGTAATTTTGGCCTAGAAAGCATGTCTGCGAAGCGGCGATACACAGTCCTGCTGCTGCCGGTGTGTGTGTGCAGGAATTTTCAGATTTAATTTATGAGCTTTAATTATTCTATTAGTTGTTCGGTTAACCGTGGCATTTAAGTAAAACACTGTTTAGATTTTTGTGGCGGAACTGACGCAGGCGATGTTTGGCGGTTATGGGAGGGCGGTTATGGACGGGTGGAAGTACTTTTGTGGATACTTTTTGGAGGAGGAAATTTACCAGTTTTGCGTTCTTTCTTTTTGTTGCTTGCGGAAAACTTTTAATGGAGTTGAGATACATGGGGAACAATATTTTGGACTGTAGATACTCGTAGATTGATGGGGATCCTGTGGGGGACTGTGGACATTCATTTTGCATAAGATCGACCATCGGTTTTGGAGAGTTGCGAATGCCAGAGATCAAATGAGAGAGAGTATCGTGATCTCAAAAATGCTACATACTACTCGAAGACCCTTTTCTCTCTACTTTCACAATTCTATCTACCATCTGTGGGTATGAAAGTCAAGTCTCAAGACAATAAATTTATGGCTTGCCTTAGATACTACTTTGTCCATCGGTAGTCCTTGAACCCATACCCGTATATGAATCCTATGTCTTGCGATTGATGCATGTTTCAATGGAATCTCAAGATCAATTCTGATGACACTGTTGAGTAATGGTAACAGTTTGTATGGAGGAACTTAAAGGAGTAACCTTTAGGCCTGATTCTGTGCTAATTTGAGTTCGATTCTCCAGATACTTCAGATACTTTTTTTCTATTTTTTTCATTCTATTGCACGTATGTATGCCTATCCATATATAAAGCAAGAAATGTCGGCTTCTCGGACGACTATAATGAATTTAATCGATAACTTTGAACATTTCAGACAGGTTAGTCACTCCAACTCCTATTTCTTGGATAAATCAGTTGAAAATATTGGCATTGTAGCTGGAATTGTGACTCAAGACCCAGATGGTCCCACTTAGAGATCTTCATAGGAATTGGGTCTATCCGCTACCAGTGTGTACTATATTTTGGATAAAGGTCTTTGCCTACTTGCTTGTAAAGTCCAGTTGGCACAAGAACTGAACCCAGCAACCGATGGGTACCTAAACAAGCAAAACTGTCGCATCTGATGGTTGAAAAACCAAAAAGTTAAAACGACCGCGGTTTTGGATTGCCAGTGTCATTGGAGAATGGATTCCGTTGCCCAACGATATGGACTGGCATTTTTCTTTGAGGCTGTGGTAGAGATAAAGTCTAGGACAGTACTCCAACAACGATTTGCGAAATTTTCGCGCAATGAAATGAAATATTTCATCAAAAGAATTATAATTTGTTGTCTTAGTGAAGGCAAACATTTGGTATATGCTTTTAGCCATTATGAACCTCTGTAGAACTTTAGATCAAAATATCATGACTTTTCCTAAAAATGTTGCATTTTTTTTTATTGTTTTGTTGGATGACCCAGACTTTGAACCTTCTAAAGCAAGGTTCCTTCCATAGTCATTGGTGTGAAAATTCATCATCCTTTTGCCCTTCCTCAGGCAATGGGCCACTGTGCTCCTGAGAGAATGATCGATAGGAATGTGTAAACTTTGTAGTAGTGCCTCTGACCTAAATTGCGTTAAAGAGACCTTGCCTAGTGCTTAGGTTAATTGTGGTACTTCATGTGATCGTATAAACATAAGGATTCCAGTTTTAACTATGGTGGATGACCTCTTGAGTGGGCGCCGTGGCTCAGTGGTTAGTGCATTGGACTATGGAGCAAAGGGGTTCGAGGTCCCAGTCGGGGAACGCCTACAAGTTTTTCACGGCCCCACCTCTCGCGAGCGTCTGACAAACATCCGAGAGTAAAACTGTCCTGAGAAAGCTACTAAACAGTAGGGCCCTTCCATTCATGTAAAGAGTATGACACGCACAACACGAATGGTTGCGAGAAGCAAATCCTTGGGTCAAGTATCTATTTTTTTTTTTGATGACCTCTTGTGCAACATTTTTGTTTCCATTCATCGGCAGTTTGGCCACCATGTCCACTTGTCTAAGCCACTCTAACAGACAATAAAGAAAATAGACTTGCTGTGCTATATTCCATAGAAAATCGACCCTAATTGGACAAACTTGGATATTGGTAAGAGCGCTTCCCAAAGACTTGTAAGCGTTCTATTTAATTGCTTTTCCTTGGAATCGCTCTGCAAAATCCTCTCGTTATTCCCATTCCTATCAAGAGCTGCACTGGAGTTCCTGGAATTTTAAGCATCCATCTGCAGCATATGTACCTGATTTTCACACGAAACCAGTAGAGAACCATCTTGATAGCCTCGACATGTATTGAAGCAAAATTCAAAGTCTATAGAACAGCTAGTCAGGAGAGCCTGTAACATTTGGGGACTTAAGCCTAAGATGGTCTTATACTATCCACACCAACGAGTTAAGCAAAACTACAATGTTTTCATCAGACGCAAGGTTTACAGACCAACTTGAATAAGAACTTTGAGCGCAATGCGATGAAGGCCAACTCAAATTTAGCTCTCTTTGTGACCACACGTAGAAAAACTGGCCAATAGGAACCCCTGCTGCCAAGCTTGGTCTCCACTGCCGAAGCTGTAACAATAAAGATGCAAGTGGAACCCTGGTTTACTTCCTATCTGCCTGCATTGACAAAAGTATCCACAAATCTAGCTCACATTCCAAAAGGCAAACTCTATTCAAGTGCTCAAGCTTTAAGAGTAGTTATGACCATTTCTCATCCGAATCGCTTTGTTCTTACACTTGACAGCCTTCTTATTTGTTTTATACTAAAGGATTCCTTATTGTTCAATGAATGTGCATATGCCTTATGAATAGAATCTCATCATCGTTTTCCAAATCCACTAAAATATTTAGACTAAGTTAGACCTTATCAAAGGTACTAATGAATCAAGAATAGCCAAGCACTTAAAGCTCGTTCGTCCAAATAAAAGGACTGCTGTCAGTGTGGAACTCGGAAGAGGTCATAGTCACCAAAGAATATGAAGATGAACTTTCTTAAGCCTCTATCTGTATAATGCGAATTCGAAATATGCTCTGTTTGAGGATACCTCTAGAGTCTGCGTTCAAAGGATCCATACCTTACTAGGGTTCAATTGGACAGCCACCACAGACCCAATTAATGATTGGTAGCACTAGCTTCGTCTGGCCCATTGGGAAAATCTCCCGAGGCTGAGACAATCCAAATGATTTATCAAGGAAATCCTTATTTGAAACAGGAGTAGTACGTGAGTTTTCTCACAGGCCACTGGGGCTTGAGGTATCGCCTTAACAAACTTGTCGGTTCTACTCGGAAGATGACGTATCAACTGAACAGATTCTTAAGGACACGTATTTTCTTTGTATATTCTGCTGTTAAGGACTAACTATCCTTCGTTAGAGAGGTACTGCGCCTCTTAGAATAAATTTATGCAGATGATACAATAGTCCTTTCCAATTGCAGTGTCTGTCAAGTGCACCAGGGTCTACAAGATCTAAGATCTTATTAGCCATATTGTTTGAACTCCTAAAACTTAGATAACCTTCTCCTTTCAGTGAAGGTTGAAAAATGTCCATCAGTACCGCTTCTGGAGACACTCCAAGAAATCCAGATCTCTAATCATTATCTTGGTATCGCTTTGAGGGCCGCCCGAGCCTGTTGCTGAGCAACAACTTGGTACTTATATTAGACTCCAGGACATGGATTTGTGCTGTATGAGGTTGCAGCATAGACATGGGAATATGCCTGCAGAATATGCAAAGCAGAACCAAGAAAATAGCCTTGGAGTTTCCAAGTCGAGGTTTAGGTGGTCCTTGCAAATTTGTTCAGATACCGGATCAAGAATCAAAAAGGGTTACTTTCACATATCCTTGACATTCGTTTGAACTCACTCACATGTGAAGGCATGTGTGTCGATATGTATGTATCACTCCACGTGTAGGCACCATTAAGACACAAGAACAACGCCCACGCCCCGCCCTTCCAATAAGCTCAAAACACTTTGAAGTGCCATGCGAAAGCAATTCCCATTATCACACTTTAATTCCACTCAATCGTTTCACACCTGACTTCACACCGTATTCCACAACAAACCCAAAGCATCAAGGATCCACGAACATAATTTGCATGTGTTCGTCATTTGACAGCTATCAGTGTTCGTGTGTCAGCAGCTGAAAATGTCAAATTTCCCAAACAACCATCATCATCAGGAGTCCTCCAAACCAGATCCTTAATATGTTTGTCGAGTTTAAAACGCAAACACTCTCCTTCGGTGAAAATTAAACACAAAGTCGACGAAGTTGAACAAGGCACCAATGAACTTCTGCCACTCTTTCACTCGAGGAGCACTACTCACTTCGGTCTGTTTACTCGGGTACCTCATAAAAACCCGCCAGCTGCTGCCTGAACTTTCACCTAGATTTTCATAAGTGGCGCCATCCAAGCCCGACCTTTTTCCCACCATTCCGCCCTCCAAACTGCTCCGCAAACAGACGAACAAACACAGGATATACAAGAGAGGAGGAGGACACAAAAAAAAAAACTCTGCTAAGGAAAATAAAATTGAATGACTTCAGGTGAAGAAACTTCCGAGTCAACCTCGTGACTTTGGAGAAGAAAACGACAACGACGAAGAAGTGGATCCTTCCTACTACGACCAACAACCTAGGTACTACGGGGGATATGAAAACGGATACGGTAAGAGGATAAAGGGCTTTTAATTAAGAAATTGAGGGACGGAGCTTTTTTTTTTTCTTCTTCTTCTTTTTATTCGTATCCTGTTACCGTTGTTCCATGGAAGGTTGCAAGGATGTTTTACACGATGAAGTGTACATATTTAAACAGCAACTCGGGAAGGTGGACTGCAGAGTTATTCTGACTTTTTCGGTTCCGTCGTTAGGTGAGAATATTGGGAGTGGCACTAAGGCGAAAGACTTCGTTTTAAAACCTCCTTGAGTAGCGGGGCCCGATCTGAGGATTATAGCGATTGATGAGCACAGATGACGACACAGGATGAAGACGATGCTGATGCTGGTGATGATGGTGATGGTGAATAATTACTAATGATTCAATGGACTTTTGTCATGGCTACTGTCTTGAGTTGAGTAGACGACGAGGGTGCTCCCCAAAAGCGGAGAGAAACATTCATGTAAAGTGTTTTTCTCCCTTTTTAACGTTAATTAGTGTTGAGGGCACTTTTGTACGAGTTTCCTTCCCACCCGGGCTACATTCGAATAAAAATTGCTTCAATGAGTACGGAAAATGGCGGAGAAACGTAATTCCTGCTGAAGGATATTTTTCCACTGAACGAAGTGTTTTTAATTAAAATAAATACTTTTTTTTATATTTTTTTCTCTGTATTCACTCGAATGTCTGAATTAGCAAACTGGTGTCCATTGGATTGAATGGTGACAAGAGGTTTGTTTGTTTTCAAAGCACTTGTTTACTAGACTACCTACCTACAAGTAAGCAACAGTGGGTGGGCGTATCCTGACCTGACCATGACTATGTAGGTTGATGGCTTAGATGGGTGCTCAGTAATAGGAAAAAAGGATAGTCTAAGTGTAATGGAAGGATACAAAGCAAATGATTCAGTATTGAGGTCAGAGCAGAGTAAGTGGTGGAGTCCAAGGATTTCTTGTTCAGAAATGAAGACCCTTTGAGAGTAAAGTGCCACGCATAAAGGATGATTGCACTGAAAATAGTTTTAGACACTAGGACTGGTGGTATACCTTCGGCAGATACCCTACACACTTACTCAACTGCAGGTGACTCCTTTGTGCTGGACATCTTTTCAAGGTAGATTGTTCTAAGGATGGTAAAGAACATCCAACCTGTTCGATGGTTTACTCTGAAAGTTGACCTCTTCTAGAGGTGATGTCAGCAGAGAATTCTATGCGACTTTCTAGGAAACAAAGTGGCAACACTAATAGGCCTAAAGGCATTCGTTTGCTATTCATACCTTCGCCGACCGAATTTTGGAATGAATACCACAAGGAGGGCACATCACCAGGGTTGAGGTGGATAGTGTTAGAATACGCAGCTTCCTAGGTAATCACAGAATTGTTATGTCTTGGCCGAGGATTTATGTGGGAAAACTGTTCCATGATGCATTCTGCTCAGAATTGGACATATCTGGTCCAGTGGTGATGCTGCTATAGTCTTTAAAATGTTTTTTTGGCAAAATTTTCATGATTCCCCGGGAAAAGCTGTACACCTTCCTTCTATAACTTTCAAAAGATATGGATTCATATGTCCTGTGAACACAATTTCTCTGAGCTTCACGAATTCCTTGAAATTTTTGATAGACTGGATCCTTTATTTCACTTCGTGCATAAGTGGAACACACACATCGTATGGAAACGTGAATATCATCGAAGAAGAAGACGCACGTGTGCCTTTACTGACCAATATTTGCCAACCAACATTGAGAATTCAAAGAATCCTGTGAACACATAATGATTAGAAGCAAGAAGAACTATTGTCCCACGATGAAGTTGTAAGCATTTGTAAGTGGAGCTAGGCAGCATTTTTGGGAGATCAACTCAACTTAAGGCAAGGAATGCAGTTGACCGAACCATGAAATCAACAATCAAGGCTAACCAACTTTTGTTGAGACTAGGGCTTTGGCAGAAGAGGCATACTCTACAGATTGAAAGTATCCTGTATAAGTGGAGTCCCACAAGGTTCCATACTATTACCGCTACTTTTGTGGCTATTTATGTGTTGAAACCTCTGAAACAGGACAATTATCGTTTCTTTTTTAGGGTTAATTTGGTGCCAAAGACTCAAGATTTGGAGAGCGATACTCAAAGATAAGCTGTAGTGAACGAGTTGGTCTATCTAGTGTAGATCTCAAGTCATGCCAGCTCCTAGTTAAGTCTAGCGTCGTCCATGCTAAGGAACTGGCAATACTCGAAGCATGTTGCATTTGAAAGGCAAGCCTTTAGCTGCATATTCCAAACATTGACATCCTTGTAGACACTCAGTGTGTCATCGAATTCTACAAGCCGGTGAAATGGTCTCTTCTGGGTACCGAGGCATAGTAAAAAGGAAGTGAACGGGCGGTCTGATGAGTTACCAGGACGCTGTTCACCCTTCGATAGGTCCTTCTCGAAGTATGTCCACATTCTCTCCCACTTTCTATTACAAACATCAGACCGTACGGGTTACAGAATTATACAGGGTCATTCCTTTCGTGGTTTCAAAGTTGGTAGCGCTGGCATTTGACACCTGCCAAACTCAGCTGTCATTTGAAGTGTCATAATACATACATATATTATCAAAGGGTTTCGCAACTACGTTGACAATCAGGATTGGTGAGTTCTGATGTTGAAATGATGCTAATTAAGCCTCATTACCTATTAACCTTATCACAATCGGAAGGAAGTGTGTTGAAAATCTTCGAGAGGAAGGTCCTGCATTGAATTTTTGTTAGAAGCACACATTTATGCAACTGAACGAACTATACAAACTCTACAGTGACAACGATCTGGTCGAAAACATACATATGTGGCCAACGATGAGGACGATTGGGTCCAGAAGCCCGAGAAATATTCGCTTCCTTGCCTGAGGGACTATCATCATATCGTGGCCATAAGTAGGGTGAACTGCATAGAGCTAGTTAATGTCCTGATTCACGTCGAACTTCATTCTTTTATCCAGTCTTCGACTAAAAGACATTTTCAAAACATTTGTTGAAGTATCCTGCTGCAGTGGTACGATAGAAATGTTTAAAGGCTCCGGTTGGCACTACTATGTCATTTGTGGCCTTTAAGCAGCAGCACTATCTCTGTAAAATCCTTGTACTGACTACTGATTGTAGTCATAGTGGAAAATTGTCTTAGAAAAAAAAAAAAACTTTCTTACTTCATAGCCATGTCCTTCCACGCAGACCCATATCACATCCGAAAGAATTATCGACTATATGCGAATCCTTCTCAAAATCCTCACACAAAAAGCACGATACTCTGACATTTTACTGAGCTCACCAGTTGGCCAACTGCAATAAATCAAATAGAGCGTTAACTGTGAAATCCTTTTTAGAATTGTTTGTCTTGCAACGCTCTGCACAAATCCCTAAATTCCACATTGATTCCCAAGTGTGGGTATGTGTGTGTCATCGCGATATCACAGTGCGGGTGCATACCAACTACAAACAAAACACCAAGTATCTTCCACTGACTCACACACCCCACACAGACTGTCCCATTGAGTTTATCTTAATTCGCAATATAGACACGTAACGGGTACGCCCCAATCATTCTGGATTAATGTTGTTAGCCCACTATATTCTGGATAGATCAAGGACTACCAGAAGGATACTCTTCGTCTTTTTTTTTTTTTTTTTTGTTCTTTTCGTATAAACTTGGCTGGCTGAATTGTTCTACTGGTGGATGTGTGTTACTCTGAGTGGGGGGTGAGTGGGGGTGGTGGTTTGCATGCATCCCCTAGCAAATACTGAATCCAATGGCGAAAATGGAGTTATGCAAATTTTCAGGTTTTTTTTTTTTTGTTTTGCTGAGCTCCTCCTTGTTGGATGCTAAAATCCAATTCGCTCGTGTATCGTGTCGTCTGAATGTAAATGATCTATTTGTCCTGGAATGAGGGTTGGGGGCTGAGGGCTGAGGGATGTAATCCTGCCCCCCATACCGACGTACACTTTTCAACTAGACGACCAACTAGGGGAGAACAAAATAAATATCCGTGAGAGTAATTTTGCGATTTATTGCAGTCATTTTGTGAATTTTTTTTTTTTTCCGTTTTGTCTGTGAAATTATTGAAAAATTGTTATTGTTGTGGATTTATACATATATATTTTTTTTTTGTTCGTTCTTGTTACTTCCGGATAAGCACAACCGATAGTCGGTGATTAATTGTTTTGCAAAAACGAATCGAAAAAAATGTATAATATCGTGGACAAGACAAATTGACACAATTAAAAAATATCTATAAAAAGATTTATCTTATATGAGGAGGGAATAATGCCGATGTGAGCAGGTATAACAAATTCGCGATAAAAATTTTGCTGTTTCGGCGGGGGAGCATCGGATTAATGGGGCATCTGTAGGTGGTCTGGGTGTGCAGGAATGTCATCCAGGAGGAGGTGTTATTTTAAATGAATGGAACAATGCTAGGTTTGTATGAAAAGTGGTGATATTTTCACTCAAATCTAAGGGACAGACTCCGAGGTTATCCGACTCGGGTCAACCTAGTCATGAAATTTAGATGAAATTTTTCATCACGTTTTCGCAAAAGTGCTACATTTTCACCTTTTTGTAGTGAATTTGGCCTATTTTAGCACATGGTACGAGTATGTATTGACCAGTATTTAATAACCTCATAGTTGTTGCTTGACAAAACTCACCAGAATGTTAGAAAAATATTAACATTTCAAAATTGGCTCGAAATTTAAAATGAAACCTCTTGTTGGACTGTAGAATGCAAGATTTGAACATATACTCACGTCTAGTCCTCTCTGCTCTTCTATTGATCCTGGTTGCGAAAGAAAACTAGAACAAAGTAGAGTCGAAATCCAAGAGGTGGTCATCTACACTTTCAAGAGAACAAGACCCTTAAGATGAGACACAATGGTTTACACTCGACGAAAAGCAGACTTCGAAAGCTGACTGACAAGTTAAGCTTGCTTTTACATGTTCTATATAGACTGCTTTCTATTCTAAGATTCCTTAGCCCGCTGGCTTGCAGCAGGTACAGGACCAAC
This sequence comes from Xylota segnis, assembly GCA_963583995.1. Classification (NCBI taxonomy): domain Eukaryota; kingdom Metazoa; phylum Arthropoda; class Insecta; order Diptera; family Syrphidae; genus Xylota; species Xylota segnis. The sequence continues at coordinate 54,810,887 of OY757238.1, read as the reverse complement.
GAACACAGTCCGAACCACTTCGATCCTTATGATTCCTTTGGCCAACATGAGCCAACATGAGCCACCACAGTATTAAACGAAGGACCCACCTGACTACCAAGAGCGACTATGCACAACCATCTCCTTACTCGTATTTCACTCTAAACTTTAAGATATGTTCTCCTTAAGAGTGGATTGAGCTATCAAATGGAAAAGTCGAGACAAAAATTGATAAAACACTCGGCTCTGGCACCTTCTCGTCGAAACCATGGTAGTACACTCCAAGTGGAAGTAAGAGCAAACACAGAAGTGGATAAAGCATCGAAGATAAACCACGAAACTCGAGTGAGGTGATATGTAAAAAGTTTTGGGATGCCTTCATCTGCAGGAGTACTGCCTCACTTGGATAGATCCATTTGTTCTCCGGTATGGGATACCTAAAGCAATGAATAGTACAATTAGCCCTACCATCAGTTCACGGCTGAAATGGACCTGGTCTTCACTCTAAGCCTGGTCTTAATTGAAACATACTTTTACGAGGGTCTAATTCTGTCCAGGCTACTGTATTCCCAAAGGAAATGTGTCAAGTCTTCCTCTACATCTGTCTTGCCACTGTGGTACTGGTTCTCATTCTTTTAAGATGGGCCGCCATTGAGTTGAGACCTGTAAGTGTTAGCTATGACCAGAGTCAGTTGTGGTCGTCTGCTCACTGACAGAAGTTCCCTAGTTCTCTAGTTCTCTAGACGCCGCATGAGGTGAGTGAACCAAGTTGGGAAAGTCCAAAGCAATGTGATCTAGATAGCTCACCGGCCATCTCCAGAATCTAGCGGACCGTGTGAGCTTACAAACTTGATTTCTTCTTTGCATCTCTTGACCGTCCATCGTTGGTTGTAATGGAAGAGCGGGTAGGTGGCAGGTGCCCATATATTCATTACAATTCGACATCTACATCGATAGTCCAGTCAGACCCTACTTAGGTCCCATCCTCGTAGTTCATCCGCCAGTTCTTATTACTATCTATTGGACCAGAGGACACACCACCATTGAAGGGCATGAACTGGCGAAGGAATTACCAAGATTTAGGTCTAAACTAGCATCAAGTATCAAGCATGAGGGTTAGGGTAAACTTTCTGAGGATATCTTCTTACAGTCTTTGCTTTGACTTGTATTCCTATCGAGCGTCTGCTTCAGTCGACTTGATGTAGAATCTAGCTATCCTCACATTGCTTTAAGTATCCTTCGGCAAATCTCACAAAGGAGTTCCCCTAACCCTCTCTTCTTAGTGCCATACTCTAACTATAATCCTTCGCGTAAAAACTCCATTCCCCGCTCGTACCTCCCTTAATAGCATCATTAAAAAATATACTAAAAACCACATCATCCACACAAAAACTGTAATAACAACTTCCAAACTCCAACAATTCCCTTTAATTACTCCAAATACCATTAAACTAAATCATCTGTCATAAAACTTGATATAATCCTAAGGGTTATTCAACCCCTATCTGGTGTTTTCAAATAACCAAACACCAGCTTCAACACTTCGGTACTTGTTGCGATTTCCCATCCAAAAAAAAAGGATAAATAAAACTTAATTCAAACAAACAACCAGAAAAACATTCAAGTTAAATACAGCAATCAAAAATCACTCAAAAGCTGACACCCAACTAGAAAATCTTCGAATTACCAAGACTCCTTCTGGTAAAAGGGTAGCTACACGACAATTGGTCACCCCCTGCCCTCTGTCAGCTGTATCTTTAGAAAGGGGAATGGAAATTGTTTCTATAGCAACACCATCCGACCATCATCGGAGGAAGTTAAAGCCAGATTCGGTATTGTAAAGTTTGGTCCTGGTTGTTGTATTCAGGAATGTCTACCTTTTTACCCCTGAAGGACTGGGTTAAACCAGTGCAGCCACATGAAATTGTGGTTACACACTAGATAGATGCAACTTCGTTAGAATTAGGTAAATTGAATTCTGAAGGAACTCATATAAATCAAATGTCTCGTTGTCCTTGGGAGGCAGTAGTGTAACACTGGTGTAGTTGTAGAGGTCAGAGTTTTTTGTTAAAAAGTTTCGAAGGATTCAAGGAAAACGAAGCCGAGATCTAATTGACTGAGGTTACTGGGCTACTTCCTTAATTATTTATCCGACTCCCGACCTACTGTGACGGTCTTACTGCTGTCAGTTTTTTAGATGAAACATCCTTTTGCAGAAAATTCGGTTTTTCTGGTCTTGCCGAGTCTGAGGACTTGCATTCAAAAGCGCTTATGTCGTGAATTCGCTGGAATTCCCTCTATATGGGCCAACCAACCAATGAACTACATCCACATCTCTTCCATTTGTATCCGTCTTGGAGACCAGAAGTATTTTTCTTTCGAACGAACCCATCCTGCCTTTGACGCCATATAGCACTCGTAGAACTGAGAGGATTATTATTCTGCAGAATTGACTGTAGTGGCAGTGGTTTCCTAGAATGTCCTTCGTAGAGTTAACATTTCCACCGATGTGGGTGAACTGGCCAACTACCTTAAAGGTGTAGCTGCCTATAATGAGGTTTTGTCTTAGCCAAATGTAAACTTTCATGTCGATAGCAAATATCTGATTTTGTCCTCGTTGAGGTCCTTCTCTCTAACCCTTGTTTCAATTCTCGTGAAAGGCTCGTGGAAGGGGATTGATTTGGACCTACCTCTCTATTTGACTGAAAGATGATGAAGAACACTCCAGCACATACCTATTCCTTCATCAACACTTGGACCATTTCATGGTATTGGCCACCGATGGCGACATGGGGAAATGTGGATCCTACATACAATTACATAATCTACATAGATGCTGGACAGAAAAGTCTTCGGTTACACCCATCACCAAGTTTAATGGAAAAAAAAATTGTAAAAAAAAGTTACGTATACGCCACCGAACCTGATACCAGCTACCTCTTGGTCCTACCTTCAAGCCTGATATTTTCTTTCTGTGCATCCATAATGCCTCGCAGGACTTCGATTGACTTATTGATAGTACGATCGGTGACCCTTTATACTATTTGCTCCAGCAAACAATTTTAGAAATCGAGTAACAGACCATGTCCTTGCGCGAATTTGGCAAACATTTCAAACTCCTCTAAACACATCGTGTAGTATAGCACATAGACTCAGGATCCCGAAGTCGACCACCAATGAATCCTGTCTTACTCACCTATAGGATCGATAAGCAATGTGACTTGAAAACCGTTGGTATTTCCCAGGGTTTGTCTCAAAGTGAAGATTTGGTCTATGTGGCCAGAAGCCACATTGATACGTTCCGACCCATATAGCACAGAACGACTAAAGGCGCTCACACAGCATGCTAGACAGGAGCTCATATGCAAGATTTAGCTTGGATATCCCTCGGCAGTTGGCGCAAGACACTTCAGTCGTCGGGCATACTTTCGTCCTCCAATTTTTTATCCATGATTTCATAGCCCGCTCAGTTCTGACGGTAAGGATCTGGGCTGGGAATTTGTTGTCCTTAAGATATCCTCCTTGGAGCTGAGAGAGTGGACTTGCTGCTGGAAGTGCTCCTTCCATACGTCTATGGTTTCTTGTGCAATAACTAGGTTTGCTTTTCTATTTTGAAGAGACTGTGTTCCAGGTTTGAAGCTCACAAACAGTTGATTGGTTTTCCGTGAAAAATGTATATCCTCCATCTGGTGGGATCCGTATGCCATACGCCGGCTTTGTACTGCTCCCCTTGTTTGGCGGTGTAACCTCCAGATATGCCCCCTTTTTGGACACCTTTTCCAAAGCGTGAACTCATCAGAAAACCAGAGATTTTTTCTAAGGAAGTCTTGTAGTCTATGTTAGCTTCGACTGCCTTCTTGATGATAATGCGTGAATAGAGATACTGATTGCAGATGCTTGTGGTTGGCGATAGCATAGTGAAAAAGTTTCTCGTTTAACCGCTCTGTGTAGTGCCTGGCTCTACACAACATCCTTAGGTGGTCTATGTTGAATTTTCTCTTCAAGGAGGGCTGAGTTTCTTCTCAAAATCAAGATTGAGCCAGCTTTCAGAGTCAACACGTTGAGACTATGCAGCATCTTTGAAACCACCTACTGTGTGAAGTGGGATGTGTCGACAGAAAGGACACTGGACGCAGGGTTTTTCAATTGGAAACGTAGGATGAATTTCTACCGGATCCAGCTGCCCATGGATGCTTCAGAATCTATTTGTATAGAATTGAGCATGACATGCTGTCCGACGTTTCTTGCTGTAAAGACTTAACACCCGGGTGCTTCACCAGACAGGAGAAGAAGTTGACGATACTGCGACAAGGATTATGAAAGAGCGGCTTAGACAAGAGCGACAATGAAACGAAGGTAGCAGGCTGCCAGCATAAATTAATCGAGTAACTGCTTAAAGTCCCTCCTGCTGCGAGATTCATGGGTAGAAAGGGAATTAGGGGGGAATCCGAGGCCTTCCTATGGAGAAAAATCACTGACTACCCTATCTTGAACAGATTTATCTTAAATAACCAAAATGACTCTGAATAGCTTGCCCATGCCATAAATTTCATCAAAAACCTCTCCAGGATAACTACATTCGATTCACCACATGACTGGCTAAGTTTCTTAAGTCATGTCGTACCCCCTTTGAACACATTTGTCCATAGTCGTCCATCGAACTGAAAGATGTGACTTAAGTTAGAGACATACGTTTTGAAACCTCTTGAAAACAGGCCTCCTCTCAACGACTTTTCAAGGATAGAGCTGTGAATTACACAGTGTTAGCCCTTACAGTACAAAGGTATGAAGGTCCTTAGCTACAAGTAATAAATTTAAAATTATACACACTACCCCATTGGCCACGGTTGGTTGGGTGACTTGATTCGAAAATGTACTTCCCGTCAGCAACTCTCGCATATTCATGAGGAATAATTTATAATTAAACTTTTCGGTCACGCTATACAAATCCAATACCGCATACTAATTACTTTCTAATTAAATATAGAATCAGATACCCACTAGTAAAAGTTGGAAAGCACACACAGAACATAGATAAAGTTTAAGGCGGGTGGGGTACTTCAAATGCCTCAAAGGATAATTATGCAATTCGATCAATTTTATCGTTCGCACTTCATAATTCCAGGTGTTGATTTTGTTCCCCTAATTAATCAAATTGTTTTCACACTCCAGTGTGCCTCTTGTAAATCTACACCCGAATACAATGTTCGATAAACCAAGACGCGCCGCCACCACCAACCCGAATATCCTTTCGCCAATCCACAACAGCCCCTGTCCGACACCGCACACCGACTTGATTAATTTTCAATTAAAGATTTTCCTGCCTTCAGGGGGGCGGGACGGTGGATGGATAGGAGGAGTGGGGTACCCAACCCCAACACTTAGTTGAAACAATTCGGCACTTGCTTATCGTAAACACACTTACGAGTGCGCCCTCCAAAAGCCCTTGGAGTCGTATTAATTGAATTATTAGTACACACAATCTAAATCAACCCTACGGGGCCTCGCAGGGGGTGTGTATTACGGTAAAAGACGAAAATAATTAGCAAGTAAAACCCCAAAAGCCTAATAAAGTGCCTAAACAAACTTTGTGTGTCCAAATGAATTGCCAAAGCTGTTCCTTCGGCACGTACGCGTACATACTACCCCTTCAACAGAAACCCATACACATACACTTCTTGTATGTATGGCTGCATTGCCAGGCAAACAGGATACAAAGTATGTTCTTTTGGCCAATATTCCTTGTATTGTTATTAATATCTTCACTTTGTTTGAGGATGCTGTTCATTTTTATTTGTTATTACTTTCTCTGGGTGTCCTGCCTGCCCATCGTTGTTGTCGTCCTCTCCGTATATTGACGACGAGGACGACGATGATGATGATGATGATGATGATGATGATGATGAGGCTCTGTCGCCGGAAGTTCACACAGAGAGAGAAACAGCCAGAGCGACGAAATGAAACGCCAGGGCAAAACAAACAGAAAGACGATCCTATGTAAGAAGGATAAATTGAAAATTATTATACCTACTACGACGAAGAGTAACGCGAGGGACGAAATGGAAAAAATATTGATTTAATCTTGAACAAATGAATAACAATAACACTGGCAAGGCGCGGGCTAGGGGTTTGAGATTGAATGTACTATGTGGGGGTGGGGGCGATTGTGTCGACTTTGTTTACCATGATGGAGTGGCAGAGTGCTTGGTGCTTGGTGCTTGGTGCTTTTGTTATCATTATTAAAAGTCACTTCCATTAGCCAGTTTCTGAATGTTTATTGTGAATTTAGCCCGCACAAACGGATAAATGAAGTCGACCAAATAGGCCGAAGTGGAGCCTGCCACTGTCTATATCCCGAATGGATTCCCGCTTCCCAAGTGTGTATGGGGATGGGGGTGGAAGTAATTCAATAAAATTAACTTTTAGGAAACCATTTTCTTTAGGTCTGCACCTGTACCTACCGGGGGGAAAGGACTTTTAATTAGTTATACATGAAACTTAACTGCATGATCATCCTGAGTCACGCATTTGGTTTTAATTGCTACTACACTCGTACTACCATAAAGGATTTACTTTAAAATCAAAGCCTCTTCCCCAGCCCTATCTGTTTCGAAGGAAAAGTGGAAAAAATCCACCCAAAAACTTTTGCAATTAATGACAAACACTTTGGTTTTTCCTGTTCCTTTTCAATTAAAAAAGTTTCAACATGTTGAAATCGTAGGAACCAAGCTGTAGTGGGGAAGTTCTTCTCTAAAAAAAAGTATCTAAAGTGGACGAGTGCCCTTTTTTTGTTTTTTTTTTTTTTTGGATTTAGCTCAACGCTATTGCGACAGCTGAGCTAAAGTACGAACCGAGCCCTACGGCACTAAAATGAAATCATTAAACCGGGGATGATGTTGATGGTGATGTGCAGAGAAGCCGTTTAAGCCCTGCAAGGTTAAGCATCTGTCCTGTATGAGTCCCCGCGGGTAGTTTGGTTTTTACTGAATCGAAGCCAACTTGTTGGTTGGCTGGCTACTAAAACATATGTTCGTTTGTATGGATGTCCTTCCTTGGACTTTTTAAACGTTTCGGAAACAAGAAAAAAAAGGAGGGATTTAAACTTTTTCAGTGAATCCTTCGTGGTGGTCGTTAGGAATGAGGCGATCTGCTTCCTTTGATTGTGACATTTCTCGAGATGGGTCTTGATTTAACATTGTGGAAGAACTCATCTCAATCATAAGGATTTTCTAGATTGCTAGGATAGAATAGCTGGGTCTTTAGTTGGGTGACTTCCACAAATTCATTAAAAAACATAATCAGTCGAGGGAAAGGTACGAATCAAAGAGAAGCGTGATGACTGTATCCATAAATCCCAACTACACTTGCCCCAATAACCGGGCTCATCTAAAAAATGACAAAAGAGTGTGCATCCAGACTTTAAGAATCAGGAGAACACTGAAACCCAAGCTAAGAAATCTGTACCTCCTCTCCGTAACTTTTCAGTGATTTGGAAACATCTAGAAAGCTCACACTTCAAGGTTGGTACATCTGCCAGACTAGAGACATAATTCAGTGTATTGTTGAACGAGAACCACACCAAGATTAGGTTATGCTGAGCAGGATAATGGAGTTGTAGTTATCTTTAAAAACGTTCATCTTTGTGCCTCAGTAAGATAAAAAACCACCGAGGATCCCTATACTTTTCCCACATTTTTTACTGCCAAAAGACCTTTTGTACTATATCCCCTCCTTAGGTGGACTATCCTTAGTCAGCTATCGAGAATAAACCCCTTTCCTAGCCACGCGTTTTGATGGGTTTTTGTCCAGTATTGTCCGATTACCTCAGTGTCTAGATTCCTAATATAAACTTATAAGGATCTCCGTGGATTAGGCCCTAAGCTATGTGAATTGATTCCTGCAGACTGAATGTAGATGTAGACAGTGATATTCCTATCAAGTATTGTCCTTAAGTACATCAGAACCTCTTCTTGGAATAAACTGGATGTGTCTGGAAATCTTAGGCCTATATCACTCGAGTATATCCCTGACAACGTAGCCTCTCTTATTTTGGACAAATCTGCGTAAACTGTGATTTCATTTTTTTAAGGAACTAGTTTCCTTGTCAACCCAGTCTATTAGTGCACAAGATATGGTGTGTCGAGATAAATTTTTCGCAGGAATATACCTAAGCACCGACAGTCACAATATAGGACAGAAGCTTAAGAGGCCGTAAAGAAAGTTAAATGTGAAAAACCAGCTTACCCGGACGACATCCCAAATGATAATTAGAATATGAAAGGGAGTTGGTTATCGAAGGGCTTGCTATCATCTTTAACGAAGTTACAAGAACGTTGGAGGACTAGTATCCAACAACATTGACTCCCGACAAAACAATCCTGATATCAGCTAGGATCAGCGCTCAGTCCATTCTGACTGCTTAAACACACCTAAACCTGGTAAAAGGTACAACGCTATCGAAACAAACAACACAAAACTGCGATCCACGGGTCCTTTTGGGTGATAGCTCGTAACCAAACGTGGTTTTAGCAAACCCTTACCTTCCTAGCTTCTGCTCACTGAATAGGCAAGTTCCCCATTTGTTTGTGACAAAAAATTGGTCAGAGGCGAAGTTTACCCCTCTGAATGGCAGGACTTTGTTTGAGTCAATATTTTGTAGAAACAGATTCCAGCTGCTCCCCTAAGGCTCATTCCTTGAAAAACCTAGCCGGGCTCCATATTGTGGATACCAACAGTAGTACGAATATCCTTGCCATCAGACTACACCGTATGTATGGGTCTAAACGACACCAGAATTAGTTGGGTTTTTCGAGAGAATCAGTGTCTACTCTTCTACAGACGTTCACATGTCCCAGTACACCCAGCAGAGAGTCCATTTGTTTGAAGAAGCGTTTACACTAGACTGCACCCCTCAGTGTATACAGCCATAATCTGTTCTCGGTATTGATACTCCTAATCCCACTACGCTAGTCATCCATTTAAAGAGTGGAATGATGAAAGCTTTGGGATAACCCACTCGTTCCAAATGTAGGTCCAAATATCCAGCGGACCTTACTTTGAACGCAGCCTAAGTTGCCAATTCTTGTAGTAAATCTCAAGTGAAGGAATCTCTGCGTGGGTGTTGATTTCATCGACCCCTTACTTCCAAGCATAAGGGCCCTTTGTATCCTTGGAACGCTGTCAAGGTTACGTTTCTCTTTGACTGCTTTCCATCAAACAATCGAGCCATATGTTTGGATGGGTCTTCCTCGGATCTATTATCACGCTGTCAATCTGATTGGGATTCCAACATCTGGAGAGCTGCAACTTGCAGTGTGGAATCGCTGTACGGTTCAAGGACTTATCCACCACAATCTCGTTTCCAGAAATTTGACTTATTCTTGGGACTTTTTATCGGTCTGAGCTCCGAATATGTCGACATAGTACAGACGTCATGCTCTGTCATGTCTATAGTCCTGAAATCGAATTTCAAGCTAAACTTAGCACAGTCAATATCTACCCTACACCTTCCCTATCCCGAATTTTGCACTTCTCTGTTCCTTTCTTCAAAGTGGGCTTGTCAGGTCGACCTGTGGTACTGTCCAAGTAGCATGGTCATTGGATTGACAATGCCAAAAACCCACTTATCACAAAGCCGTCCAACGAACAACAAGTCAAATTGTTGGTCTAGCCTCAGAGTCGAACTGATCTGCTTGCACCCGTATCTATTGTCTTATAATTCTGCCAGTGCATGGCATCATTAGGTTGAAATTCCCTGCAGGACATGAGGCATTTAATCCAAATCTACTTATTTCACACCATTACCTGTTCCTCAAGTTTTCAAGCACTTCTTCCTCATTGCCCAGATTAGTTGTCGTCCTCCTACTCCACAGTGTATCCTTCAAAATTTGATCAAATAGTCTGAGTAAGCAGCAGATAATGATCCATTTGATCCTTTTAGCCTCACCTCAGCTGCAATAGCTCTCAATCAACACAATGCGACAACACGTTTATGTCGCCACAGTATACCTAAGCTGGTGCATTACACGTGTTTACATTTCAGACTAACAACAAATACAATTCCACTGTGGATGTATGTATGTATTCAGTTTAAATTACAAATTAAATTGCATTCAGCTGCTGTCAGCACAATGCCCTTAAAACACAACCCCCACCTTGAAGGCCCCCCATCGCGTCAACCTCATTCAACATGCAACTGTATGGAGAGTTTTGAAGTGCTATCGCAATATTTATCCATTAACCGACCTTTTGTGTGTTGCCCCGAACATGGTTAGTCCGTTCGAACTCCAAGAGACAGGTGCTCTAATCTAATAAAAGCAACAATAACACAACACCCATCAATAATAAAACGTCAGCACCTGCAACCCCAATCGATGCTAACTCATGGGAGTTCATTTGCATTTGCAGGCACCTGTGTATGTATGGATGTGGTAACCAACTTCTAGAGAAGCTACATCCCCACACATACACACACACGCCACAAGGATGTAATAAAACTCGATCTGCATTTAAATAATTGGAATTGAATTCCATTTGAAAGTCATTTAACTTCGCACCATTGCCGGTGGTGAATAGAATTGACATTCACACGTAAAAGAGGACTCTATCCTCGCTCCGGAGAAGGGAGGCGCACCCTTAGGTTGTGTTCTGTGTGTGGACGAGTAGGATATCCCATATCCCATCAGAATTATCGATTTCATTTACAATTAACCATGATGATTGCATAGCGACCGGTAGGTCGGGTTCTGGTATTAACTTCGACGAGCACAAGCAACTCATTCAATTCTCATCCATCCAATGCCGACTTAACGTGTCGTCGTTGTCCAAAGATCGACGCGGCACTCAGTGGGTGGACCATATCGTACATACACATATGAGTTCCATACGAGTCCTTTGTTAGCTTGACTGGAGTACGGTGCGAATGGGGGGTTTTAAATCAAATTGTAGAAACGAAGGATTCCCGGCTGACAGACTGGCGTTTCATTGGAATCAATCAATGACTGTGATGCGGGATATGTTCTCTTCACACCTTTTCACAAAGCACGACGGGGATACGTCCTCTGTGCCACACACCCACACCCGCAAGCAATTAAGAATTCTTTTTTTTCTTTTTCCTGTTTTGATGTCCTTCCCATATTTTTTTTTTTTTTTTTTTGCTATTTTACCTTTTCCTATGCACGATTGAATGTGTCACTTGGTTTGGTCTGGGTGATCCTTTGTTTTTGCCACTAGAGTCGTTGCCGAACAACAGGTGGATGGTAGATGTCGAAGGTGTGAGGTCTTAAATCCAATTAAGCGAATGTCTGATGTGTACAGGGTAGGGTTAGTAATTTATACAGGCGAGAGGAATTAAAGGTATTCAGATACTTTAATTTGGCAGCTTCAGGGAGTTTTTTGAAAGCAGTACCGACTCACGAATTAACAGAGTCAACAGCTTAGTAGATTCGCGATATCAGTATCTGGTTCGGTGGCGTTTGGGTAACCTATTTTGTCACACATTTGTTGGAACAAACATTTTATGTTTTTCCAGACTACAGGGAGATAGAAGCTAAGCTCGTTTGTACCTAGGATCGATAGAATTTGAATACTTAACTTGCATTGTCCGACCAAATGCCAGATTCAGGATATCGATATCTGCGTACGCATACGCCACCGAACCAGATACTGATATCCTGAATCTGACTTCTGGTGGCGCAATGCAAGTCAAATATTCTGATTCTGTTAATCCTTGCCACAAACAGGCTCAACTACTAGTTCGCTGTGGTCGGGGAAAATGGAAAAATTTTGCACCAGCAAATGTGTGGCAAAATGGGTTACCCATACGCCACCGAACCAGATACTGATGTCCTGAATCTGACTTCTAGTAGCGCAATGCAAGTCAGATATTCTGATTCTGTTAATCCTTGCCACAAACAGGCTCAACTACTAGTTCGCTGTGGTCGGGGAAAATGGAAAAATTTTGCACCAGCAAATGTGTGACAATATGGGTTACCCATACGCCACCGAACCAGATACTGATGTCCTGAATCTGACTTCTAGTAACGCAATGCAAGTCAGATATTCTGATTCTGTTAATCCTTGCCACAAACAGGCTCAACTACTAGTTCGCTGTGGTCGGGGAAAATGGAAAAATTTTGCACCAGCAAATGTGTGGCAAAATGGGTAACTCAAACGCCACCGAAGCAACAACGGATCAATTATATTGTAACTTTCTGTACCTGCTCCTTTTAGTGCACAAATAGCCGATCAACCGAAAGCCCCTCTCTTTTGTTCCTAATTTGAGGAATAAACTTACAAAACGCACCGTTTTTCAAAGAAAAATTCCAAAACTCAGAACCGTAAATCCCCCGGGCAATAAAATGTTCCCAGAAAAAACACCGACCATTAGATTCAATCCGCTTTAGTTGAAGATGAAGACGGAACAGAGCCAAAAAAAAAAAATAAATGCCTCCCCTGATTCCGACAATCTTTGTTCCATTTGCAATAAATTGCTACCACGAGGACATCACTAATACAACAAACACGCACTGGTTACACACGTCGTAATTCGTGTTGGTCTTTAGCCGCCGTCCCTCCTCCCGGGGGGCCCGCTCTCTGTTTTTATGGGAAAGTGCGAAATCCCATCAGAATCCAATTTGATCTGCTGCCATATTCACGCCTCTCCAGACCGCCTCTGACACAGAATTTACCCAAACGGAACGAAGGAGGAAAAATCAGTCTCAAAAAAAAAAGAAAAAAAAAACTGTGTCCAGGACGAAACTGACCGCAGCAAGCGTTTTTATTAATATTTATATGAATGGCCTCAGAGCAGCCGTAAAATCTCATCACTTTACCCAGGCGGCAATGGCAACGGCAACGGCAACGGCGACGGGTGGTATTAAAGGTATTAAAAGCCTGCCAAAAGTTTCTCTCTCCTTATCCTGGATGTCAGGATGGGGTGGATTGAATGGACTGAATGTGTGGAGAATATAGGAACGCACACACATGGGTAACAACTGTCCGCAATATTTCTGTTTTTGTAAACAATTTTTTCGTTTTGCTTCTATTTACTCCAGGACGAAGGAAGGAGGATTGTTTTTTCTTCCAGCTAACATACTTTTGATCGTCCTGTCCGGTCGACTCTGGACGATGGCTAGTCGCTCTGTTTATTATTAGACTCTTACTTCCGTTTCATTGACTTACGACCTCTTGTGTTGGAAATTTTATGGCATTTTTATGAGAACTTCTAATCCCCGGTCTTAGTTTATATCCTTTTTTTTTTTTTTGTTTTGCTTTTGGGTATATCTCGAGAGGAATATCCTTGTGGCGGGTGAGGAATAGCCCGCGACGATGCGTTTATACAACAAGCAAACAATTTATATACGTTATTATGTTATACACACACACACAAGCGCTGTTTGTGTCTTCGTCCTTATTTACAACTTTATTACTTTTATTATTTTATTTCACATGCAAGGATACGAAAGAAGCAAAAAAAAAATGAGAAATATACACACTTGAGGGAGGTTTATGTTTAGATTGCAGCTCTGTACGTTTTCTCGGCGGATAGCGGATAGCGGATGGATGTTGATTTTAGCCAGAATTCCTGTGTGTGGTGATCCTTTACGCGAGCGTTTATTTTACTTACGTCAACGCCTTGTGCGTCGATAAGTGTGTGTATCCTTATCCATCACTGTCGCTGGCTGTCGCTGTGGAATGGGGCACATTTCAAAATTGCTGTTGTTGTTTGTTTGTTCGGGGGGTTCTGTTCTCCTTTATCCTTTTTTCGTTTCCTTTATCGTGCAGCTTTAGTCAACCGGGGGGGTTCTTATGGTTATTGGGCTATCATCCGTCATTTTGCCATCAATGGGTATTTGGCAATTTTTAATGGGCGCGATTGGTGGTGGGAGATGGAAAAGGTCGCCTATGTCAACAATCTCGTTTTAGTAACAGGCTCGGAGGTGGGGTTGGATCCTTTTTGTGCCTTAAAAGCCTGGGGTGTTTTTTCAAAATTAAAAGAGGCCTTTGAAGGGATTTTAAATGTATGTTATGGTCACGCTAGGATTGCTTTGACAAATAGGGCGACCTGAATGAGTGTGTCAATGTAATCACTCAGGCTTTGTTGTGTGGAAAGGCTTGTGAGCCTCGGCTTATGTGTGTCAATGAGATTTTAAAGTACTTGCCATTCGATCAAAAAGATGCTGTAAAGCCCTCGAAATACTTGTATACCAGTTCAACTAAGCTGGTGAAAGGAATGAAATTGGGTTGACTACAGCTAGTCAGGAGCGAAAGCGAAGAGGATTTATGTGGACATCCATGAAACCATGAAGGACATTGTTAAATCACATCGAAGCCCGGCAAGTGAAGAAGAGAATGCGTCATGACTAGTTTCCTACTTGTCTTCTACGAAATTTCAAAAATTTGATCAGAAAAATCCTTCGATAACTAAATCCCTAGTGTATCCCTAGAAATCACGAAATGGAGAAGAAATTTCCGACGAAACTGTCCTTCGACAGAAGCTACTTGAGTGACAGTCTCTCAGAAGACAAAGATTTCCAAGCTCTTATCTACAGAACTTAAGGGTAGCGACAGGTTAGTGCGAATCAAAGAGGCCCTTCAAGGGGGCACTGGGAGAAAAATGTAGAAAGAGGTTTTGTCCCACTCCTTACACCAACATCACTTAGAAGACACACTCATCTCTAGAAATGTGGTTACAAACCCTCGGAAATCAAACTGTTAAAGAAGCCCTAGATAGTAGGACACTTTCTGGAGCTAGACAACACCGTAGAAGACACCATAAGAACCATTACATATCCCTATGACATAAGCTGCCCTACAAAGGTGGAACTAAGAGTGGTAAGGTACTGTCGATGCTAAGATCCGAAGCAAGCAGCACAGCAAAGGGTATCGGATTTCTGGCTAGAATGCCACCACCTGTCCACCATGTCCACCAATCAATTCTGGCTAGAATGCCACTAACAACGTACATATAACAAAAACACTGTCGAAAGGACTCCTGCTGTACCCAGACTGCACAAAGCCTTGGAGAAATCAGAGGGAATGTCCACGTCTTTTAACGAACTAGACGGTAGCTTAACAAAGAATAATGCTCCTTACAACCCACTTTTTCAGAACGTTGCCCAACGTTCTGTTAATGGCAGTAGTTCCAACAGAATAAGAAGTCAGAATGACTGACAGAACAGAATGACCATTAATCCTCTTCTTGTTAGGAGCACCAATTAACGAAACAGGAGAACGTTAGTGATGCCAGTTAATTCATCTCAGACTACACCTCGATAGTGAACTCTAGAAGAAAAAAAAAACCTGATGAGATCTGGAAGAAGGCTCTTATGATATCAAACGGATCTTGGTAGGCAAAAATCTTGAGAATGTAGACCGTGCATTATGAGATTTATTTCTATAACCACTCTGAGACTAATATTCATCCATTGATGGGCTAAGACAGTCCAAAAGTCTAAAGCACACAATTTGGGATGCATATGCAAAACAGAGGCCATGAATCGTTGGTCCATTTCAGTCATGAAGTTGCCTCAGCCATGGAAACCTTACACCCTTCGTGAAGACTGGAAGGACGTGGATACTTCAGGAGACTGGAGTTAGATGGATCCTTAGAAAAGCAACAGGAGAAATCGCCTTTTAGCAGTTTAAAGGGATGATGCCATTAAGGAGATGAATTTTGAGAAGGAAGGAAGGAAGGTCAAGAACTAAGGGCAGAATAGTGGGAAGGTATTTGAGGGAAGACAAAATACTTATTGGCAGGAATACCAGGCTGAAACATACACCATAGGCAGATGCGTTCGAATTAGTGTAGACCAAAAAATACATCAACCGTACAAAGCAATGTCAGTCAGTTGGGCTGTCGAAGGGGCTCTCATGGACTATGTCATTTGGTCTTAACTGAAACACGTCCAGAATCTTCGTGAACAGGGGTGAAATAGAGGGCAGATTAACAAGTACGTCATGGGGAAACGGATTCCTTCAAAGGTCTTAAACTATTCTGCAGAAAAGCACTATACATCTTCACTCTAAGAGAAGAATTCAGAAGGAAACAGGGCAAGGGCATGCAAACAAAATCTATGAGAGAAGCTTAGAAACTTTTTGGATATAACTATCCCCGACTGTTTGTGTCGGTAAATGAGCCCCCAAGTTCCACTACTGTCAGATCCTCTAATCTCTGTTTTTTCTAGGATTTAATTCAAACTGAAAATTTTGACTTTCAACGTTAGGACAAAAACAGGGAGTAACCCCTGACAAGGGTCCTAGAAACGTTCACTCAACATGTTGTACAGGACTTAGTTTGTACCTTTTTAGCAGGACTTCCAGTGCTAGTCACCTCGACTATTCACTCTACGCTATAAACTACCATTAAATCAATTTCCATTTGAAATGAAAAAAAAAAAACTCCTTAAAGTCCTCAAAGAAATCAATCCAGTTATTTACCCAACATTCAGCCTCCCACTGACCCCACAAGGACACCACCATCACGAAGCGATTAATTTATCAGATCTCCGGACAAAATCAATTAACATCCCGAGGAACTAAAACACGAACAAAGAACATCCAAACAAAAGCATCGAACATCGAACAAAAAAGTCAAAATTCAATAAAAAGGAATATCTTCCTTTTCGATATCAATCTGGCGACCCCACAGAACGGGGGATAAACTTAATTGAAAACAACAGAAGAGCAAAAGAAATAGTGATTCGATATTCCAGCGATTTCGATTTCGATTTTGATTTTTTCAGCTCCTAGTCCTGCTCCTGCTCCTGCTGCTGTATCAGCACAGCGCAATTTTTGTCTTATCTCTCTCGCTCTCTCTGTTGGCAAATAACAGTCAATCTACAACGCATTGGAACGCCACTATCACCCAAGAGAGTCCACCCCACCATCCCATCGTCGTCGTCATATTTTTCCTTTCGCCAAAGTCCTTGCAGCGAATAAAACGTGAGATAATCGCCGCTGCAAATCCCAGAAGCAATCTAGATACATTTTTTTTTTTTTCGTTGTTATGTCCTCCATCTTACCAACATTACCCGACCGTCTACGTTTAGCTTTGATTCTATTTAA
Source organism: Xylota segnis (assembly GCA_963583995.1). NCBI lineage: Eukaryota > Metazoa > Arthropoda > Insecta > Diptera > Syrphidae > Xylota > Xylota segnis. Next base: position 54,793,841 of record OY757238.1, on the reverse strand, counting down.
GTTTTTCGTTTTCTTTCTTCGTATATTATTCCCTCCTTGTGGGCTATCAACATTTCAAATAATTGTCCTTTCATTTCTATTTGCAGGGAATTCACACAGAAGGAGGTGGTGGAGACAAGAAAAAGGAAAGAAAAGTACATCTTTGAGCAAGGATAATCCATGAGGTTCATTCACTTAAGTTCATTTGAAAATTTCGTCATCGAATGGCGAACGGGAGTACGGGACGGGACGGGACATAACGTCCTCCACCCTATATGTATCCGATACGGATGCAGCCGTAATTGCGTGTGCTGTCATTCGAATAAAGGACCAAAAGGACCATGAGAGTGAAATTTCCTGCACCAACACGACACATGAATTCTCACACGAACACCACTCATCCGGTTGGGTTGAGTCAAAAGGGGCGGGGCGGGTTGGGGTGAGTTGCTCCTTTTTCTAGATACAGATACAAACCGAAACGAAGGACATGCAGCTTAAACGAGTGCAAGTGCAACTTTAACCTCCCGCCAGTCAGCCACATTTCATCACAGGATAACACACTTTCATTCCGCACATTATCCTCATCTTTCGTTGGGATTTCAAAATAGTTTTTACCAGCCACATACACACATTTTGCTTTAATGAAACGAAAGGATAATACCGACCCCACACGGCGTTCTAGTTGTACTCGATATTCCAGTTCAATGGACGATTTTTGCCACGTATACTCTCGGTTGGTTGGAGTGTCCTTTATTTATTTTTTTTTTTTTATTATTATTTTCATTTGACCGCAGCTAAATGTCTAATCCGGAAACGGTATGATATCCTTTCGCCCGTTTAGTGTTGTGTTGTGTAGAGTTTACTATATATATGTATTCCGCTAAATATCCGGTTCGTAGTGTTGTGTTCGTGCGGGTATCCTGTGGTTTTACGCTCGCCCTCTACAATTCAATTTTTAGCTCTGATTGTCCAAACGCAATTCTTGTTTTTCTCTTAGTATATACTACTTCAAGGATTGTGCCTGGACATCGTGGCTCGAAATACGAATTCAACTATAACCAAAAAATATAAAAATCCTTGAAAAGTCAGTGTACAGTGAATATACAATAGAATATCCTTCGGTGGATGAGTGCGAGTAGGAGTATGTGCAAGTGTTTGAATTAAATTGTGAGCTCTCGACATGAACGGATATCACGGTAAGTGTTGCGATTTCCGGGATTTTTAAAACGAACAAAATCTGTCCTTATCCACACCCACATCCACACAGAACAGTAATCACTGAGAAATAACATAAAAAAAAAAAAACCAGGAGGCGTCACTTTACAGTTGAAAACCATAAAACTTTTCTCTCTCGTGCAACCACGGCATTTATAGCGAAGTAACGAATTGTGTTCGGAATTTTCTCTTCCTTTTCCGTTTTTCTTTTCAGATTTTTATCCTTAGCTGCCCACTTGAGATTCTTTCATTCCTTATACCGTACCGTTGTAATAGCTCGTGTATGGGTTGACTTTATGACATTGAAGTGTGTATTTGGACATACGCCCAGTGAAAGGACGAGAAAAAAAGGACTTTATTCCCATATGACACGACAGAAGTAAGTAGTGCAGTTTTATAGTTTAGTATATTACATTTATTGCGTGGAGGAGTCCTTTTTGTCGGCAATAAAAGGGTCTGTGTCAGTGTGTGTGTGTCTCAACAGTGTACCGTCTAGAGTGAGTCTCTCAAAACTGACTGATATCGGTGGCATTTATGTATGTGAGTTGCGAAACGAGGCTGTTAACATAAAAATAAAGCTGAGGAAATTATTTCCGCAAAATTCACTTGACTGGAAGTAATGGGAAATTAAGGAATTCCCACTGTGAGAGGTCCTTACATAAACTACACGCCAAAGCACTGGCACTGGTACTATTGTCGACATGATTTTTACCATTTTATGGCGAACGCAATTTTGTATAGTGAATCCTTAAGAAAGAAAAGCTCGTTAGACGCTGGTAATTATTATGCAGCCACGTTCATTGAGTTGTTAAAAAGGTTGGTATTTCTTGAAACCGCTTACTAGCATGATACTGAGGTTGGTATTCCATTTAATGAGAACATTTTTTACACAATTTCCTTTGAAACTATCAACTTATTTACTTGGCCGCAGTGGGTACAACAAGCTGCCGGCAGAAGTATGCAAACGAATGGCTAAGAATTTCTAAGGAATGTCGGTACCGCCAGTGATTCCTGTTAAACGAATTTCCTTAGTAGGATACAAAGCCAAAGAAAATAATAGCGGACTTCGAATTACAAGGCCTAGTAACTCAAAGGAGAAAGTATCAGAACACATAGAAAATGGACAGAAAGTTGTGGTGACCTTATGAAAGCAGAAGTCGTCCTCTTTACTAAGAAGAGATACCAATTCCACTGATCTGTCCCTTGAGACTCAGTGGCACAGTCTTCTAAATCCATGGCTCCATGGCTGTCAGTTTAAAGAAAATACATCAGAGTGGAAAAAAATATGGGGATCTAAGCCTGCCTCTATCCACTAGACGTACATTCTATCCTAGTCTGGTGGCATCCAGAACTTAGCTCAACCCACTGATTAGGATACAAAAGATTGCCATGTATAGGAACTAGCAGCCTTTAAACCACACTGCCACTGATCCTTGACGTAAAGGATACAGTTTCTAAGAGTGTCCAACGATTGAAAGAACTCAACCTTTGAAAAGAGGGTGATACGGGTCACCGAACTATTGGGAGATAGCCATGCTTGGCTACTGAGGTACTCATGCATTATACCAAGGTCTTCCTACTTCAGTCCAAACGTTAAGACAATCTTCCGCTTATGGGCCGACTGGACTAATAGTAGGCCCAACTACCGAATAATATTTAAATTTTCACAGACAGGTCAAAAACTGACGAAGAAATTGGCTCTGCTATACATGTGTTCACTGAAGTTGTTGTCTGTTGACAGACAGTTTGCTATGAAGGCCTTTTCATCAAGAGCCGTCCAACTCAAATTGGTGAAGCGATGCCGTGAAAGGCTCACAGCGAATCATGACATTACACTCCTTTGGAATTAGTAAGAAAAGGAGTCCCAACATGACGTGACAATGATTCTCATAAGATCCAACATAGAACAAGCCCTCAAGAGATAAACCAATAATAGACGTGTCTCTAGAAAAATCTCAAAAACTCTGACAAAGGTCAACGTGTCGGAAACCTAGCAAGTTCTAGCGCCTAATAGGAAGAACTTAGCGCTCTTTATAGAGATTATTTCTATGCACTCCAACGAAGGAGAGTGCGACTAAATACAGATGATTCTAACAGAGGCTGTGGCAGAAGGGAAGAGAGCACATTCCACTTCCTATGGGACTGTCCAGGCCTGTGCAGATCTAGGCCTGTACACCCTAGACAAGTATCACTTTTGAAACCTTTGGGAATTGCCCTTAAAAGTCACCATTAACCATTCTCAGATTATTACAAATTTTTGATTGGTTCTGGGCATCTACCATAGCCACAACCACGACAGTGAACCACAGTGGATCTTCGTGGGTTGGTGGTGCACCCTTCCCTGTTATCTGCCTACCACTAGGATCCTTAGTAGAGAAGATTAGGTAGGAAGGGCTAGTAAGGGTCTGTTGTGGTCTTACGTGGATCTGAAACTCTCCTAAGACCAACATTGGAATCAGAAGGAATTTAATGTAAAGCTGTTTCCTCCTCATTCTCTTCTCTCCAGCTTCTGAAGAAGTCATTAGTGAGTAGGGCCAGTCTAATGGCGTACCTACAGATGTATTGTCCTGTAATGGCAGTTGTCATGGTTCCTATGAGCTACACTTTCTGCTTAATCAGACAGTTGCAACCTTTCTGATACAGCTTAGGCCAGATCTAGTAATGAGGTAAGTAGTATCGTCAGCCCATCTGCCATTCGTTATACAAATACATACACTGGTTGAGCTTAAGCAGTAGTTGAGCGAAATTCATGCCATGATCTCTGCACCTTCCTTGTGTTCTTGATCTGTCCGTACAGGAACATATGGATCCCGTCTTGTGTAGGCACAAATCCTCCTCTCAATCAACTCTTGAGGAGATCCATGAACGTAGTCTGGGTCCCCCAGAAAGAATTGCTAAAAATACAGGAGACTTTTGTAAAGGAGCAGTTACTCAAACTTACTGTAGACATTTAAGGGTACCAAGTGAGTGAGAAGACGTGGAATCCGTAAAAGGGTCCTCCCCTGTAACTGGCACACGTAATACTTTAAAACTTTGGTCAAAGGTCTCATGAATCCTGGATGCATCTACGCGATCATTGCAAACTTGTTCACTTTATTAAGTTCATGCTTTTGGTTCGGTGGCGTATACGTAACCAATTTTTTCATATATTTTTGGGTTTGAAATTTTTTTAGACGTGATTCTCAGGGCCTTGATAAAATCCAAAAAAATGACTTAGGGAGAATCCTGCAGCAACTCATTAGCAAAATATGCTCGAACGAAAGTATGAGTCTGCTAGATCTACGCTGTGATGATGACAGAAGATGCATGCAAACCTGACAGAGTCCTCTGATGTCAAAAAAGGATTCTTTAACATCGATCTTGAATGAAATGTGTAGAACTCAAACGTGAAAATCAGTGGACGACTTGCTTATGCCGACGATGATGACATAACTGGAGGAACAAAGCGTGATGTCAGTTGTGTTTAACCGTCAAATGGAGGTCAAAACGAAGTACATATATACTGTCAAGAAAAAATTACCGCACAGAACGACACCGTCCACAGATATATGAGATATTTAAGGACTTTTTCTACCTAGGATCCACTATATTTAGAAATGGACACCAGCGCTTAGATGAAGTGCAAATTAACTCTTGCCAATCGCTGCTTCTTTCAGCTAAGAAGACAATAGTGCAGCAAAGTCTTCTCTCGAAGGACTTAAGCGACCATATACAAAACCCTGATCGTCCTATAACTACTGCCCAGAAGAATGGACTATGTCAAGAACCGATGAAGCCCTCTTGGTTGCTATGAGAGAAAAGGACTTCGACTAATGTTCGGTCCCATCTGCATACGAGAAGACTTTAGAAGAAGGACAACCATGGTACAACCATGAGCTGTGCAAGTTATACCATAACAACGACCTACGGAGATAGGTGGGGCATGTAAGGCGGATAGACAACAGGACTCTGCCCCGATGGTTCTTCGAATCCTACCGCGAGGAACGCTGACAATAGATTTGTAATTTTCAATTGGATTTGTGGCAACACTCACCGCGAAATACAGAGTACCATAGTAAGTATCTAATGGATACGTACCTCTGTGAATGCACAACAACATCATGACTCAATGTGCATCTGGGGAAATCTGTGATACAGTGACAGTCGTTCCCCCCTGATGCTGGGGCGTTGGCGTTAATGTCAAATTCTACACTCAATCCGCCAATTTGCCGCAATAGCTGCAAATATCGCAAAACTTGTTCGCAATTAAAAGTTGAAAGCTCCTCAGCTTTGTGTAAGTAATTGCCACAATAACTAGCTCTGGAAATATCTGTTAATAAACCGACTTAACTCTGCACTCCCCAGCACAGGCACAGGACGAGCATGTCACTTGGGTTACATCGTGACGTGGCCACGGCCAACCGTCACAACCACCCGCGCCATCACAAATACTGCACTCCATCTCGAAGAAACTTCCGTCACATTAAAACAGTGCAACTCCTCGCTTCCTCATTAAGTTCAGCAGCCCCTCCCTGAATGTTGCCATTAAATATTAAACTGGCAACACCCGCTACCACAAAAGGATGTGGGTGCGCGCACTGTAACACTGCGAAGACAAGAATAAACTCTAAACACAGAGAAAAATGTAATCTATGCTATAGCTGCGCCATGGAAGCCTTGGCCACCATCACTATGGCTGGCTTGCTATCTTTCTCGACTTGGATACAATGGACAACGCCCGACGATGTTCCCCCTGTCCCCTGTGTCTGTGTGTGTGTCAACAGCCTTCATTGTCAGTGGTTTAGTATTTGCACTTTCGAGGAAGTGAATCCGGTCTCGGGGTTTGTTGACTTTAAACGAAAGCAGCCACACTTACCACTACGCCCTGCAACAAGGATGGGCGTCTAGTCTATGCAAGGATGCGACCCCATGCCATGTGCTGTGTTGATTATTTGCGAACTTTTGACTTTTGAAACTAAACCGCACTCCATCTTTGCAGCTCTCCCGGCCATCCAGCTGTGTTCGTAGATCGCTGGACAATTTATGCGCTGCCAACCCACCGCCCAGCTTCAAGTGCCAACTGGTTTCTTGATATTTTCACAACGGGTTGCGGCAGGCTAGTAAATTAAAAAGTGTGTTACCCCCATCGAAGCCTCGAAGCCACTTCAGCCACTTCAGTCACTTCAGCCATCATCCATCAGCGCTCCGTCATAGTGCGGGTGCCGGCGAAATATTGAAAAACCACAAAATGCAATTTCCGCACCCGGTGACGGAATGCCGGCAATTAAAAAGCAATTATTCAGCGCGCCGAAGACCTGACGCAACGATACTTTCCGAACTTGGTTACCGGAGTCCCGCTGTCATGTAAGGATGTGGGGCGAGCTCAGGGTTTAGTTTCAACAACACCTTTGGGAAATTAATGCTGGGCGGGTGTCTCAGTCGCTTTTCCCGATAACTGCACTATGAATGCGCGCGGAAAAACAGTTGCGAAAAATAATTAACACTCGAGGAGGGCTACAAGGACTTACATATCTCTCTCTCTCTCTTTCGTCCTTTTGACTGGTTTTTTTTTTTTTTTTGCTGGTAGTTAGAAGCAAACGTCGTCGTCGTCGTCGTGAATTGTTTTTAGTAAATTACTTTGGCCATGGTACTGTCGCTTGGGAGAGATTCTTACATTTTGATTTTAATTGGCGCAATTTGCCAGAAAGCACACTCCTTGGTGGGTAATTTAGCCTTGAAGTCGACGTCTATACGTCGTCTTGGTAGTCATCAGTGTAATGTATCTCAGTTTGTCTGGGTTTTTTAGTTTGAATAAGTGAAAGAGAGAAATGTTGTGCGATTAAATTAAGATCTCTATTAAATGGTTTGCTGTTCTTTATGCAACCGATTCGGATTGCGTTGTCGTTGCACATTCTCGTGAGTTTATGGTGGCATCTGCGGGGTCCTTGGTAGGAATTCTTGACAGCAAAATGACACACACCAGTGGATGCCCACACTTAAGTTTCTTCTTGAGAAGATGGCTTTAGAGAGGTGACGGTTCTTGTGTAGTTTGGGGTCATCCAGGAAGAGGTGTCATTTCAAGTCTTTGGAAAATGAAACATTTTTTCGAAAACTTTTCAGATTTTTCTGTTAGTGTAAAGCTTAAATGTTGAGGTTAGTAATGGAATGGAAAATCTGTGAAATGTCCGCCTCAGCTTTGCCTACAGATAGCCATTCTTTCTATGAAGCTGTTCATCGTGTTTTCGCGAATAACAGCTCAGATATTTAATTTAAATGCTTGAATCGTTGGTGAAATATTGGTCTGGACTTAGACCGAGTAAGTCCACTACGGATGATCCTGGAAAAGAGCCAAAAAGGCCAGATCAATACCTACCAACTTTTCATCGTTTTTAAGGTCACATGAGAGCATTAATAAAGACGAACTACACAGAGCCATGTTTATTTTTTGTATCTCTGACAAACTTACATAGTTTGGGTAGGATAACAACGGGGAATGCTCGCTGTCCCAAGACTCGATGTTCGAATCCAGTAAGACAAGAAGACGTACTGTCATGTGAAAGAATTGTCACAATCCGATACAGAAGGCACAATATTTTAAGTTTGTTCAAAAACTAGCTAGTCAGCAGGAAGGGACGCACGTCGTGGTCTTCCATAGTAAGGTTCAAATCCCAACTTAAAATAATCACAGACCCACATTTGCTTAACTTAAAGGGAATGAGCTGATGTTACGTTTTTGCAATTCTTTTGTTCAAAACAAAATTTGTCGACGGTCACTCAGGCGTATACTTAATTTTTTTTTTCTAAGCTAAGCTGACTTTTACGTGTTTGCAAGCTTGAGTCCATTTTATACCAATAAAACGCTTTTACTTACTTTTTACTTATGTCCTGTGTCCCCTTGTGAGTCCTAGGGCCTCGACAATGCCTACGCGCCATCGTGTGCGGTTTCTGGAAATGTGTTTCAGGTCTCCCCAACTCTTTCCCAGTTGCCGTGCTTCCTTCTCGACTGTTCTGCGCCACGTACTCCTAGGAGAGCCGCGTATCCTGCCATCCTGAGTAAGCAGGTTCCATTGCATCGCGTGGTTAGCTATGGACCTGTCACCCTTTCGGAGAGTGTGTGCAATCCACTGCCACTTTCGTCGTCGTATTGTTGTACCTATAGGTTCATGGCCCGTTCTCTGATGGAGTTGTAAACCACTTTTAGTGTAGCCTTATGATTTTGAGAATTTTAACTTAATACGGATCCTGTAAGCATCTCAAACTATGAAGAGAAAATGAAGTCTGCAAGGAAGATTTGGTCCAATATATAACATTTCATATGGTCTAGTGGAAATAATCAGTTATTGGCTCTATAAATTGGTCTCATCATGACGAGGCCATCGGACTAGTACCCTATATTCGGGTTATGACTTATTATCTGGAAGATAGATTCAAGGAAAAGAAAAATGGATTTAGATCGGGCGATCAGGGCGACCAATAGAAGTCTCCACTTCGAGTAACCATACGCCAAGGAAATTTGTCACACAATTGTGCCACGGTTTTACCAACTGTGTGGGATGTGGCACCGTTTTGCAAGAAACACAATCCATTCACTGAAAAACAGCATCCCAATGTCGTCACTCACTCGGTTTTCAAAGTCCCAGATAGGACGTAGCTAGTCAGATGGAAGTGAGGCTCATGACTTATTCATTCATGCAACGATGTTGTAAGTAGTCTTATTTTATGCTAACTGGGTCCTATACGAACTTGAGCCAGGATCTTTGTACAAAATGCTGTGTAGAGTGCTTGGGGATAGGCTCAGTTCCTGTAATTATCTCAAAATTGACCTTCCAGGTATAGTGCAACCTTGAATTCGACGACGACAGCGACAATATTTGAAAATTACTCTGACGGACGAACAGGAGTTGGAGTCTTCACACCAAGAACGAGAAGACACTTGATGAAGACTAAAAGAAGTACGAAGTTTATGAAATGTTTCCGCGATATTTTTCATTTATTAAAGGTCCTTAGAATGAGAGTTGGTTCTGGACAGTCAAACAATGGAGCGAAATTTGACACCTCTTGCTGGATGACCCCTTACATCATCGATTCAACAGCCAACTTAAAATACCAAAGTAAAGTCAACGCGGGGCTATAATTTGTCCCCGCTCAGCCAGGGACACATTCACACCAAAAGGCAGTCCATTGGGATACCACTGTTGAAATAGCCAGAGTACCATTGTCAGAACCTATAATATTTGCATGTACATATGTAGACTATGATATGCTCGCGTCTTGCTAGAGTTTTCCTTCTCAAGATGGGACAGTACATCTACACAAATGATTTCCCTTACTTCTCTCTAAAGCTTCTACAGAAGTCATTAAAGGGAGCACCAAGACTTTTGGGATGCCTGCCTACCTTAGGAGGGAATCCCAGTTGCTGACGGTTATCCCCTGGTGTCAGGAAGTTTATCGTTATCACTCAGCTTAGGAAGCTGGTCCACTTTCCCATTGCGTATACTAACTTGTAGAGATCAGCCGCATTGCTTGACCAACTTGGATCGTCTTTTTTGGCGATTACAAGGCTTTATTCGCTAATACATTGGTTCGACAATCGTATGGTTATCCAGATGTCCGATGCATTTAAGAAGACGCAGGTACCTCTTCCAAACGTTGTCTTAGTTCCATATCGTAAAGTCCTTTCAAATTCCTTCCGATTCTACTTCTTCTAGTAATTGTGGCTGAGTTCTTGACTCCGAAGACAAAATTTTCATGAGCAAGTCGGGAGAATTCTTCAAACTGTATTTCTTCATCATCCGTCATTAGCTTTCCGAAGAAATCAACGCTAGAAAGGCGAAGTATTGCAGTCCAACTATAGCCGCACGACAACCTCGCTTTTCATGTCCATTCCATGAGAATAGGTCTGATGACTCTCCTAGACAGATACTAGTGTCTATTGGTATGAAACCTTCCACACTGGACACGCTGGTTCTGGTTTTCGGACCTATGGCACTAGCAACTATGATCATTTCCTCTTGAAACCCACTATCTGCTCGAACACGAGCTGTAGATGACGCAGATAGATTAGTTTTGCTAGGATCCCAGATTTCTTCATCGTTCTGCCTCACCTAAGGCTACTGGTACCTGTCGATCAGTGTACGACACCACATAATGGAGCAAAAGGATCTGCTTGTTGTTCGTTGTCTTGATCCTGTGCTGACATTGTCAATATTGCTTCTTCATGAACTTGATTTCTTCTCCCTAATTCCTATCGACTAAGCCTTGAACCTTGGTACACTCCAGCTTTTACGTGGAAGCTGGTTTTGTTTGTCCTTTCATGTCAATCTTTTCCGCTAATCAGGGATATTTTTGGGTATATGGAACCCTAGCGATCTTCGTCTCTAGGTCTATAAGAACCATTTGAAGGCCTTCCTATTGACTTGCCCATGTAAATCTCCACATATGAGTTTGCTTTAATCATTTTGTGTAAGTGCTGAGGGATGTCTGTAGTCCTTCCTAAAACATTGTTTTACTGAAGTTATCGCATCCAGCTTGGACTCCAAAGGCTGTCACGATGTAAACAATATCAGATTATCATTTGTTCGCCTTCTCTTCTGATATCGCGCTCTTTGCTTTGATTTGCTTCGCTTTCCTTGCCTGTCTATTCCGTTTCTTGTACACATGTCAGGCTTATAGGTTCGTCTCGCCGATAAATCCTTTTCCTCAGCGCCTTGGCCTGCATTTTCTTTTGAAAACTTTTGTTTAAATATTCGAAAGGACGTCCATCTACCTTTTACGCCTTGCCTTTTAGTTTTTATCCGTCATTCTCTGAGAGCAATGGGTTAACTGGGCAGTCCCTGGGTTGGTTTGCAACTCAGTGCTCACTCTCTCTCATATGCTCGAAGGGGATGACAAAGCAGGTATCCCGGAGCCAGGCGGATGAGTCTGAAGCAGGAAGAGCCAGGTGGACCGCCTGGAGACTCATCCTGACCCTACCCATGAGGAGCGACCCCACAAAGAGGCTACGAAACACCTCCTGGCCTTATAATTTGGGCTGAAGATTATTCTGTTCTGTTTCTTTGTGCTACTCCTTTCCATTAGATTCAGTCCTAGGGGAATCTGGTTTGGGTGTATTTTTGTTACGAAGGATTGTCATGACTTGACGTCAGAAGTTAGTAAAAATATTGCTCATTCGCCACCGTGCACAAGAATTGATTCTAACAAAATCTGGTTCTAACCTTCTGACAAGATCTCGCACTCTAATCTCCTTCGATTGGATATTTCTGCATCTGGCAAATCCTTTAAACCCCTTAGTAACAATCATCTCCATATTGATCCTAGCAGAGTAAGCTTCAGGATATTCACACAACTGTGGACTCTATGTCCACTGATTCATCAATCCTTCTTGATTTACGAGGGATTGCTCTTCAGGCTAAAATACAAAGGGGCCTCCTGAAGCCCCCCGCTATTAAACAAACAAACCCAATTGTTCCCCAATTAGATTCTAAAACTATTTCAACAAATCAGAAACCAATTTGCACAGTTTTAATCCACCAAACTAATATCTCTTTTCGACACCCCCACACCGGGTGGTTGATAAATTTTGATTAACAAAAAAAAAAAAAAACACCGAACCACATACTAAATATTCGCCCAAGCAGCGACATTATTGTAGAGCACCCGCCACCACAGCCGCCATAAATCCCGAACGTGTCCCAATTTAGATTCTACCAGTTCTTCCTCATTTTTTCGCCATTTTAACGACAACACACCTCTCGGCCAGACCAGCTATAACTATGGACGTAATTCGCAAGCATAATTCATTGGTTTATTCGGCTATTTTATGGCCACCCTCATGGCAACACCACCCCCATCGACCAACCCAGCTTAGATCCCTATGCTGTGATTTAAGGACCATTGTGCCGCCACCATGGTCACAAAGACCTAATCACCTCACGTTCGCATATGACTCAAATGCGATACACATTTCATTTTAGCCCATTGCCGACATGGCTAACAATTTCATTCCGAGGACATTGTTCGCTTGCTCTGCCATCTACAGGAAATTATACTTTTTGCCCATTAAAATACTTTCCTCTGGCCAGGACTATAGTCTGCCAATTGCACGGAGAAAACAAACCACATCTGCAAGCAGGACCGGGCTGTATGGTGTCCTGGAAATTCCAGTACAACTTCAATAATATATAACTCAGAAATGGATTAGAAATGTTGGGGTTTTCACCACCACCAACGACGACGACAACGACAACGACTCCCAGATTCGCATCGGCAGGATAGCGGGTTCTGGACCACCCGCAGCGGGTTGTCTGACATATGAGAAACGGGTTGGAAGCTAAACTTTTAGATAAAAGCGTTTGCTGTAGTGGATGACTTGTCCTCTGTCTATCTGCCGGACAGGCAGGAGAATGAAAATTCTGCAGCAATTTCGACAATTCATTTTCTCATTACCATAAAAGTTGGTGAATGCTTTGTCCATGGATCCGCAAATGATTCATCATATTTGCGTATGTCATTACGGGTGTGATGCGAACGTTTAGGGTTCCGACGGAATTTCAGTGAAATATGCGTCAAGTGTGGGTAATTCCTGGCAAACGCGCTTCAGTTCGCCACCAATGGACAGATATTACTCGTAGAGTTTTAATTGTTCTCTCTCGTTCTCTCGAAATGCAAATCATTGTTTCATGATTAATTAAGAACTTGAGCAGGACAACTATGCTCAGGTGGAGTCCTTTTGGGATACAGATGGTTGGAAACTATTACCTTTGTTCCCGATAAAGACTGCCTTGCATCGAGTTAATTCTGTACATCTCTAGAGATGAAGTCACTTACCCTCTGATAGAAATGTGTGATCTGCTTGAAACAGTCGAAAATGTAAGAAGATCGAACCTGGAACTAGAGCCTACGTATATGATACGTGTTTTTTCAGATTCCAGGGACGAAAAGGATACACTGATGGGGCACCTATAGCAAACTAAACCTCACGACTGGACATGCAGTACATCTCTTTGTACTAGGCCCTTGCACTACGAACTTCTATTTAGGGCCTTTCGAGAGTCTCTACAGTTTTCCAATCTCTCTGGAAGCTGTATTTGAGAGTCTTGTACTCTAGTTCAGTCTGGGCAAGACCTTGTTCCTTGTGTCTTACCACTTTTGGAGACATTTTTTGAACGATTCCAAGCATTTTGTGCGTCTATCCAAGGAGGGTAGTTCCGTTCGAATAGGATCTCGCTACTATGCGTGAAGTCAACTGCGGTTTGTTTGAGTTTTGAACTTGTCTGCGCTTGCGATTTAGTCAATGAAAAAGGACACTCTTCAACAATCCTGACAAACTATTTATCGCAACTGATGAAGCTCAGTTCTGTGTAAAGGCTACCTCAAGGAGCAAGACATGACACCCACAAATGTTTGGTATGGATTAACAATCGCGGTCAATGGAGATTGCTACCGAACCAATTTGACTGAATGATTTTTAGATGATTCTCAACAGAATGATCTGAAATACTTGTGGTTTCAACAGAAAGGGCAACACATGCTGGTTTAACAAAGTTCAGTGCCTGCGTTTTCTCCTAAGCTTAGTTAGCCAATTGATGACCGTCTCGTTTACGTGACCCTTCTCGGGTTTTTTTTTTCCTTGGGGTCTATGGATGGTCTTTGCCAATAAGCCAGAGATTTTTATCGACCTCATCGACCAGCATCGGAAATCGAACGATTTATACGAAAAAGACGTTCTTCTAGACGTTCTGTTGCTCACAAGAATTTCCATTCGACAGAAACAGACAGGATTTACCCATTATATGCCTTTAAATCCTAGAGACCTTAAAATCCTGTGGCTAAGTCCAAAAATTAGAGGACGATATACGGTACTGACGTTTTGGCCACAAATTGTTAAACAAAAACCTGCCAAGAAGAACCCACATTAACTTAGTCCTGCAGTATGGTACGCCAGTATTTATTAAAATCAATGATAAACTCTTTCTTTTAATGATTTTTGGAGGATTAGATTCAACTACGAACCAAATGAGCTGTACTGCGGCTGGTCATAAAGGTTCTATCGCCTAAGATAACTGGGTCATATAAATCGAGCCCGTCCAGAACTTTCTTTAAGAGCAACCCTGATAAATCTTCCTAAAGAAGACATTCAAATAATCTCCAAGGGTTAGATCAATCAACTTCCGAAGGATCCTTAGACCAGCAATATGCCCATGGTGATATCATTAAAAGTATCACTCTACTTCTTCGTGAAATTAGTTTAAACTTCTGATGAAGCGTAAGAGGGTTCTGGTATAGAGGGTTCCTATTTGAAGATTCTTTCAATGGAATAGAGCTGGGAAGAACAAAGTACGTAAGGGATTCTTCAATCATGTAGCTTCTATAGAATTCGTCCATATAGAGGTCTAAATTTGTGACTGCGTTTTTAAGCCGTCACTGTAGAGTTGGATCAACTCGCCTTCTAATTGTATATCTTCATTCCAGAATGCTCTGGAAGGGATTAAGATGGAGTAAATCTTATCAAAATTTAGACATGGGATGGTGTAGTTTCTGTGAAGGTGGGACCAAATTCCTAACTTAGCCTCTGTAGAGTTGGGAGACGCATGGCTGTACCTTCCGGCATATCCTTGCTTTCTTTTTGTAAGATTGTCCACCAAACAAGTGAGTCTAATGACTGAGATATAGGTATAGTCAGTGAATTATTCAACAGCACCACGGTGGCTTTCTGAACTCTTTCTTGAATGTTTTCTTAAATTTCTAACTTAGTTTCCTAACCAGGATAAAACCCAAAGTGAACCTGAAAGTAGAAGGATCGACTGAAGGAACTTTCTATTTTCTGGAAAAATTCTAGTTCAGTTCGGGGTCAGACCCAAATCACACCAAACCGTCCATCGAATTAGTTTATTTCAAAGAGTTTCTACAAGTTTTTGTAGAGACAGCTAAAGCTAAAGCCATCGCCTTTCAGGATTGGCAATAGATCCACCAAATTGTACAAGCGAGAGAGGATAAAACACCTCCTTCCGGAGTGTCTCTTCTGATAGATCGTCTTCCCTTCTACTCATGTATATCCAGGAAGGCACTTTATACACTATAGAATCTTGCTGTTCGAGATCCGGATTTGAAATTTTGACTGGACTTTACATGATTCTCGACACTCCTTGGCAATTTTAAGTTTTAAGATCGACTAGATGTTCACAAATGAACAAAAAGTACTTTGAACTCGCTCCCTTTGGACTCTCTGATTCGAATGACTTGAGTGCTCCAAGACCAGTTTTTTTTTCCTTTATATCCCTCTCTCGGGCCTTGGCAAAACCTCCTTCCCGGTTGCTTGAAATAAACCATTTTAGATACCAATATCCTTCCTGGGCCAGTACTGATGACTTTGGAAGATCAGAACACGATGTTCCACTGCCGGTACTCTCGCTTTAGACGGCTATCATGAGTTAAATGTTCCGCAGGAGTTCTTAAATATTTTTCAAAAGAAGGTCACCTTCCCCCTTCTCCCTTGATGCCTATCACATTACCATCAAGACATCCTTACGCACATCCTTCAAAGGAATCCATTTAGTATCAGAATCGCGCCCGACTCCAAAGTTAAATCACAACACTGATGGAATTAATTGCGAATCACCGCCACAACTCGACCTTGAGACGACTAATTTCTGCCTCTGGCATCTACTCGAAGGTAAAGCAAATCTAATTAAAAATGTCCTTCGAAAAAAAAAAATAAAAACAGGCTCCACGGGAGCCATATCAATTTGCTCGTGTATCCCTCTGTTTAGTCTGTGTGTTGACTGCTAACCCCGGTCCCTTGAAAAAGGTTAAAAGGAAAACCAATTTGACGATTTCCTTCTTTGTTCGAAATTTATTGAAATTGTTTCCAAATACTACAACCATACGGATGCGGGACAATTTTTGAAGTTCAAAAGGTTTGCGTTTGCCACCGCCCGACCTTTGTTTTGGCATTTTGTTGGAAAACGCCACCGCGCGCCGCAGTGACACAAACCATATTCATGGGTTTGTACGAGTGCGAGAAGTGTGCTCATAACTTTGCCACACTTGGAGCGGAAAGGACGCCCCTGTCTCTGGTTCTGCCAGCTGCAGCAACACTGCTTCGAAGCCTGGTTATCGTAGTCCTTATTGGTTATTCTGATTTCACGTTGTCATGGTATTTTCCTATTGACAATGACACTCTTGATTACATTTACAAAACAACAGAAAAAAAAGAACCTCAATCTTAGGAAGGAGCACGTACCCACCCGCGTCATGTCAGTCACGCGCTGTCACGTTCCCAAGTTTCGGAGGGTATACAAATTTTGAGATTTTATTTCATCTGCACCGAGTACACATACATATACATTTCGATACTTTGATGGGTTTTTGCGTTTTAATGTAAACTTAATTGAAGTTCACCGAGAGTCAGTTCGGCTTCAACAGCAGGCGACACGGTTACGAAGAAGTCGAACGAAGGAACAGAGAAGTCCTTTCGATGTTTTGTGGTGCTTCTGCTGGTTGTATACTGTTGTTACTTGGTGTGCTGCACGTTTTGAACTTGTTGGGTGGAGTACATGTTAGTAGGTGAAAGTTTTCTCCGTGGTTACCCACTGTATTTGTGAAGCCAACAGAATGCAATTTCTATAGGGAAACAGGAGCTCCTCATGCACGGCAACCCTACATAGGAGTACTCGTATATCCTTTCCCGTTGTGCGGTGTTGTAGTCCTCCTGACTTGTCGAGTTTTGCCGTAAAACAATTTGCTTCGCTTGTATGTATTTCAGGCCTTTCTCGTCCCGGCGTGTTTCTAATCCACATCGTCGATCTCGTCGTCCTCGTGCTCGTCCTCGTCGTCGTCGGAGACATCCACCCTTGTCGTCATCGTCTCTAACACATTGGACGAGTAATTAAAAAGCAATTATTCTGCGTGAAACGTGACATCATGACGACTGGCTTTGTTTTGACAAAAAAAAAAAAACAAAAAACAATGACACAACGAAGAGAAGGAAAAATTTCCCAAAGCAAAGGAGAGAAATGGAAATGAAAATTCGTCGGGTTGTGACGGTGGCAGGGGCCTGTGCAATTCGGAAAAACGATGAAAGATCCTAGCAACGTCAAAGAATGAATATTACATGGAAATTAAGTTGCTTTCGCGTTAGTAACATGGCGTGGCGAAGAGGATGCCGTTAATAATTTAGATGTTAGCGGAAGCACTCTTGAACCCAAAGGCGCTGATGGTAGTCCGCCTCTTTAGGGCTCAATGAAAAGGTGCTTTCAACAAAAAAAGGAAAAAGGAAACGGAACGGGGAATATGCTTTATTTGTCAATTAGGTTTATTGCCGGCAAGCGTTTTAACTTTATGGCATGTCGGACAATTTTAAGAGCTATCTGGTGCTTTAGAGCCGTTTTGATATGAGTGAGCCTTTTATGTTAGTCTCGGTAGATTGAAAAACTGAATTAATTGATATTAGGTTCATAAACTTAAGCTAATGAGTTGGATATAAAAAGATACACCTACACTGACTCTTAAGGAAAGATGTTAACTTGCTGCCTACGCTGAATGTTGTGTTTGCCCTCCATTTGTTGAGGACCCACACAGTGTTTCTTAACCTACTCTCACTTAACGGGATCCCGATCTGTGAAGAGTCATGGCAGCCTTCCACTATCCACGCACTCGGTTCAATTTTCCTTATGGAACGTGGGTGCTGTGATTTGTCCTTGTTGGAGCATTATTGTCCATTCGCTCTATGTGACCGAGCCAGTGTAGTTGACGTGTTTTGGGCTTTTGGACTACATCCACACCTTGGTACAGTAAGAGCAAACATTCCCATTAATTATGGAACACAACGCCATTCAAGTGGATGCCTTGGCTAGTTTCGCAGTAGCGCATGCTGTTTGCTTGGCTGATATTGGCCCTAAGTGCTTGAATTGGGTCCTTTACAGTTATCCCACAGAAACAAAGTCCAAAGGGGTGAAATCACTGCTTCGAGGCTGATAACACGATTCGGGAATTTGGTGCGCCAAACATCGATTGTGGCATGGGCTGTGTGGCATGGCGTGCCATCCTGCAAGAACCAGAGGTCGTCCAAATTCTTGTTGTTCCCAGCCTCATTTTCGAAGAAAAATGGTTCAATGATGCCACCACTCCACAATCCGCACCACCCTGTCACTCTCTGTAGATGCATCGGCTTCTTGACAATAACGTCAAGAAAAGATGATTTTTCGCCCAAAATCGTTGTCCAATTCAAGCTACTCTAAGCCCAAACTGCGAAGCGGATGGTGCCTTCAATTCCCGAGTCTATTGAACATTGTTAGCAAGTAATCCGATATCTTTGTGCAGAATTATCCTTAGGCTAGTGCTAGTGCGTTGATGTTCGTGAATTGAGCCTCGGTCCGCGGAGGTACGATACTGACTAGCTGTCAAAATTTCGAGCATGAAACAGCTGTCAGTGTCAAAATAAACTAAGATTTAAAAAGAAACCACTAGATGACCCACCCTTTATATTCTCCTTTATTCGCACTCTTTGCATACCGAAGGTGCTCAAAATCTTCTCTGGTTTCCTACTTGCTCTCCGGAACCGACTTCATAAAGAAGAACTGACAGGATCAATGTTAGGAGTTTTGAAACCCCATATCCGTTGTTGAAAAAAGTATATTTGCCGGTTATAGCAAGTCCTTCTTGACCAGTACCAGGATTTAGGTTCGTACCATGTTCGTCGCGGTCTTGAACACCATACCCTGGATAAGTTGAAAAAAATCTGCGAGTAGGATAAAAATTAATTGAAGAAATAGGAATGGTCTATATAATATAGAAAACTGTAAGATTGAGATTGAGAGCAAGAAAATACAAAAATTTTGGGGCAACAAGCCTAGCTTCTCACAACCATTCGTGTTGTCCACGAATAGAACGGGCCTGCAGTTTACTGTCCGAAAGGCGATTTGTAATTTGAGAAGCTGTTAAATGACAGCTATTCTCTCGGACGTTTGTCAGAGGTTTGCGGGAGGTGGGGCAGTGAAAAATACGTTTAGGTGTTTTGACTGGGATTCATACCTCGAACCCCTACGTCTTGTCCAACACATTAGCCATTTGAGCCACAGCGCATCGCTTGCCCAAAATCTAGGGCAAGCTTTGAATACTTAGTTTAGAGGAACTGTTCCCGCGTTTCACAGTGCACCGCGTCTTTTTCACCGTCAAGGTTGCCGAATTCGGTCATCGGCTTGTAGAGCTCAGGAAGATGAATGCTGTCATATGAGGCTTTAAAGGTGATGAAGAGATAGTGTGTGTCTACTCTTTTCCAGGATTTGTTTTGGTGTGAAAATCTGGTCGATCGTCAGTCTCCCGGGCCGAAGGATTAGTGTGTTGCAAAAAGGTTTAGCAGGGATATTCCTCGATAAGACATAGGAACGCCTTTCTCGAAGATGGGCATATAGAGCTGATAGTCCAGTCATCGGCCCATGCTTGGTTGATGATTTGGTGCGTGCACCCTCTTAAGGCATCATCACCATCCTTACCAGCTCTGCTGGGAGGCCATAACTGCCGGCGGTTTTTTGATAGCTGAGCCGAACTCTTCGAAACTGAGCTACTCTCTTGCCCTGTCACTCTCTATACTTGATGTCAATTAAGTAAATGCTATTTACTGTGCTTAGGTGACTAGGATTCCTTCACTTCATACCGACTACAGCAAGCTAGCAGCTAAGCCTGTTTGTGCCTAGGATTCACAGAATCTTAAAATGAGACTTTCATTGCGCGGCCGAAAGCCAGAACCAGGATATCAATATCTGGTTCGGTGGCGTATGAGTAACCTATTTTGTCAAACATGTGTTGGTGCAAATAGCGAGGTAATAGCTGAGCTTGTTTGTGCCTCGACTTGGACATTGCCACCAGAAGCCAGATTCCGGATTTCAGTATCTGTTTCAGGAAAACGGTGTGCCAATGCACACTTCAAACCAAGCAATACAGTTTCTTTTTTTAGCGACATTGACTGCCCGCCCGGATCTCCAGATTCGACCTCACTGAACGTATTTTAGTGATATTATGTGAAAAATAAATTCTACGTCAGCAAGCCTCAGGCAAACATTCGTGCCAAAATCATCGCTATATCGCCCGAGACGCTCGAAAAAGTGATGACCTCTTTGATCAATAGAGGTGGTCGCTTCACTGACATGGTATTCACAGACTAGTCTAAATAAATTGCAGAGAACCAAGTTAAGTGGAAATACCTCATATTTGGAAATCGGTTTTTTTTTTTAAAGTTATTCAATATTCACATGCCGAGATAAAAGGTGGCGCAGCATGTAGTTGGAATACATTTTACTCTTTCCTATTCTGTTCAACGGACAGAGCCAATTCAAACCTTGTTAACGCCTTCCTTTGAGATCTCAACACATCTTATGCAAACCATGTTAACTTGTTTACTTTGGCCCAAAGGAGTTACAATACACAAACCTCCTGCTTTTTTAGAATTTCTGGAAAACTTACCCGAATTTGTGTTCATTTTCATTGCGAGAACTGCTAACTGTGCCACTTAGATGATCAGCATAGGTAAAACAATCCTCTCCACTCACTATGTCAGTAAATGTTTTCTCTGACCTTATTATATATGCCTTGGAACAAGATTCCAAACAAAACACCAGGACGACGAACTATACATTTACAGAAAGAAAGACTAGCAAAGCCATTTGTTGATTAGTATAGTTAACAGTTTAAGATGTTCTCGAAGAAGTTGATCGAAATAAAGGCTAAGGCAGACTAAAGTTTACTTTTCTATGAGTTCAGCATACATACATGATTCGAAACTGCAAAACCATAACCGGATTCTTGGCCAAAGCCCAGCTTCGCACTACCATTCGTAATGTGCGTATTATATTTTGTCTCCAAACAAATGGAATGGCCCTACTGTTTGGTGCCACATCCAAAGAGCAATTTTTGTTTTGGGAACTAGACTCAGAGAGACGGCCAGACGTGGGGAAATTTTTGAATTCAGAATCAAAATTTTGAAGATGGAAAAAACTTTTGAGGATTAGCAGCTAGGGCTCGAATAAGAGACGGAGCCAGTGTCGTGTATTTGTGCTAAGACAAAAGTTTGGTTGTGGTTTTAATACAGGATGGGCCATCTAGTGGTTTCTTTTTAAGTCTTAGGCTATTTTGACACTGACAGCTGTTTCACGCTCGAAATTTCGACAGCTAGTCAGTATCGTACCTCCGGACCGAAATGAGTCGCTTTACGCTTGAACAACGTTGGGAAATATTGAAAACTTTTCTCCAAAGTGTGTGCTGTGTTACCCAAAGAGTGCGTTATTTAAAAAGAGTTTTGGCCGAAATGAGGCACACACTGCGCCTGCTGTACACAAGTCTGTGCAAAAAGTTCGTGAGACTGGTATGCTAGTGGACAACACTCATGGTCCCCGTTGTCGTACGAGAGTTTGAGACTCAATTCACGAACATCAACGCACTAGCACTAGCCTAAGGAGAATTCTGCACAAAGATCTCGGATTACTTGCTAACAAGGTTCAATAGACTCAGCAATTGAAGGCGCACAACCATCCGCTTCGCAGTTTGGGCTTAGAGTAGCTTGAATTGGACAACGATTTTGGGCGAAAAATCATCTTTTCTGACGAGGCTCGGGTTAGGAAAACCCACACGTTATTGTCAAGAAGCCGATGCATCTACAGAGAGTGACAGGGTGGTGCGGATTGTGGAGTGGTGGCATCATTGAACCATTTTTCTTCGAAAATGAGGCTGGGAACAACATGAATTTGGACGACCTCTGGTTCATGCAGGATGGCACGCCATGCCACAATCGATCTTTTGCGCACCAAATTCCCGAATCGTGTTATCAGCTTCGGAGCAGCGATTTGACCCCTTTGGACGTTTTTTTTGTGGGGAACAGTGAAAGATTGCTTGCTGAATTTATGGATCCTGAGTGAGACTAATACGCGAACTAAAGATGGATATCATTTTAGGTGAGTTCGTTGTGTTAAAATTGTACAAAAGTAAGTACAAAACAGATGGTAGTAACTTTTTATTTTTAAAAATTATTAAATAAACAGAAGTCAGTGTCTGCATATCGTATACGCATTCGTCAAAATTAAAATGAAAGACATATTCTCGTTTGACTTTTCGAACGTATCGTAGATGCACTACGATGAATCTCATACATTTTGGAACGCATCCTAACTATTAACACTATTTCCAATTATTCGAAGTTTCGGCCTTACAAGTAATAAAAGTTGACCGATTGTACTGAATAATATAAATTATTTTTCTTCAATTCATAGTTATTATGTGTCGGAAAATCAAGGTCAAGAACGCAATGAAGAAGGTACGATTCTGAATCCTGGTACTGATAACGAAGAGCTCGTTATAACTGGCCACTATGTTTACCAACACGATCTTGATGTTATGTATAAAGTTGACAAAAACGGATATAGGGCATACGCATACACTCGAAAATTTGAAAGGATGTGCAACGACTTACTGGGCACCGGTGGTCGGCCTTTAGTTTTACATTACCCCCCAATATCAAGAAAACTTTTGGAAAGCCTCACATATTAGCCTGAAGATAGAGCTGTTTCCCAAAATAATATTATCCTTTACATTTGCGTAGAGTTCAGTAAATAAAAATAAATATAATTTTATATACATATATGCATAAGTATATATGTATAATAGCGTGTTTCTTTCCATCATCCAGGACTCTCTCTATCTTGCTGGGTTGCGTCACGAGAAGGTAGGTTCAGGATGTGGCTATCAGGTTCGGTGGCGTATGCGTAATTTTTTTAGCTAAATTTTTTGGTTGAAAAGTTTCTCTTCCGATTACCGATATCAGTTAGCCTGGCTCATGCTTAAGATGCACAGGAACAGAATATCTAACTTGAATTGCGTCACGAGAAGGTAGGTTCAGGATGTGGCTATCAGGTTCGGTGGCGTATGCGTAATTTTTTTAGCTAAATTTTTTGGTTGAAAAGTTTCTCTTCCGATTACCGATATCAGTTAGTCTGCCTCATGCTTAAGATGCACAGGAACAGAATATGTAACTTGGGTTGCGTCACGAGAAGGTAGGTTCAGGATGTGGCTATCATAAATTTTTCATAAAGTTTCTCTTCCGATTACCGATATCAGTTAGTCTGGCTCATGCTTTAGATGCACAGGAACAGAATATGTAACTTGGGTTGCGTCACGAGAAGGTAGGTTCAGGATGTGGCTATCATAAATTTTTCATAAAGTTTCTCTTCCGATTACCGATATCAGTTAGCCTGGCTCATGCTTAAGATGCACAGGAACAGAATATCTAACTTGAATTGCGTCACGAGAAGGTAGGTTCAGGATGTGGCTATCAGGTTCGGTGGCGTATGCGTAATTTTTTTAGCTAAATTTTTTGGTTGAAAAGTTTCTCTTCCGATTACCGATATCAGTTAGTCTGCCTCATGCTTAAGATGCACAGGAACAGAATATGTAACTTGGGTTGCGTCACGAGAAGGTAGGTTCAGGATGTGGCTATCATAAATTTTTCATAAAGTTTCTCTTCCGATTACCGATATCAGTTAGTCTGGCTCATGCTTTAGATGCACAGGAACAGAATATGTAACTTGGGTTGCGTCACGAGAAGGTAGGTTCAGGATGTGGCTATCATAAATTTTTCATAAAGTTTCTCTTCCGATTACCGATATCAGTTAGCCTGGCTCATGCTTAAGATGCACAGGAACAGAATATCTAACTTGAATTGCGTCACGAGAAGGTAGGTTCAGGATGTGGCTATCAGGTTCGGTGGCGTATGCGTAATTTTTTTAGCTAAATTTTTTGGTTGAAAAGTTTCTCTTCCGATTACCGATATCAGTTAGTCTGCCTCATGCTTAAGATGCACAGGAACAGAATATGTAACTTGGGTTGCGTCACGAGAAGGTAGGTTCAGGATGTGGCTATCATAAATTTTTCATAAAGTTTCTCTTCCGATTACCGATATCAGTTAGTCTGGCTCATGCTTAAGATGTACAGGAATAGAATATCTAACTTGAATTGTGTCATGAGAAGGTAGGTTCAGGATGTGGCTATCAGGTTCGGTGGCGTATGCGTAATTTTTTTAGCTAAATTTTTTGGTTGAAAAGTTTCTCTTCCGATTACCGGTTTCAGTTAGCCTGGCTCATGCTTAAGATGCACAGGAATAGAATATGTAACTTGAGTTGCGTCAAGTGCGAATCTTACTAGGTAACCTTATGCTACTGTGTGGTATATCAAAGAATGAAGCCATCATACCTGTGAAACCGGATTCAAACTTAAAAAGTAAACAACGTGCTCCAGCTCACCCAACAATTCTCCAACTCTTCCTTCGTCCTGAGATAATTAACTCTAAACATTTTCAAAACTTCAAGAATAGATAAAGAGGAATCCTGCTCCTTGCTACGCTTCGACTACTATCACTATTCACTCATAACTTATTTTGGATACACAGTTGTTTTTTTGTTGTTGTTGTTCTTCGTCTTCTACTTAATTCAATTAATTTTAGCTCAGCATAAATTCAGTGATAATCATTATTACTCCATTAACTAAATGGGTGGAGTTCTCTTCCCGTACGGATGTTGTAGCAAAAGAACAATCTCAGAACGGGAAGCAGTTTGTCGGTACTTAAATACGCGTCCGGAATTTTAGATACGCACAATTCATTCAACGGATGTACTTTTCCATTACAACTCTTCCTTCCTCTACTCATTGCCGTCAGCTATGAGATGGCACGCTGTGGGTGGGTGGCAAACACAAAAAACAGAAAAAAAAAAGTGAGCAGTAGAACGAAATAGGTGAAGAGGAGTTGAACAAAGACATAATCGGAGGTAATTTGAAGGATTCACGTGTGAAACGGATGTGGGGGGTCCTGTAGTACGTGACATCTTCTACCGTAGTGATTTAACTTTATTACCGTCATTTCCAGAGACTCGATGTTAGGTGTATTGTTGTAGTTAATAGAAAAAATGATGGGAGCACATAGAGTCGTTCATACGTATTTTTGTTTGGATTAAGGATGTCACCATTTTGGGGTACTTTGGATGAGAATAACGTAATTACAAGGACAAGGGTAGCAGTTTTTTTTTTTTTCATTTTTGGAAATCAATATTTCGGTTGAGTTGGGTGGTTGCCACCGCTCAGCGGGGACACACTATGGGAAAAATTGGGTTGCCAGCACCAGAGACCTACATGAAGACTCCCTTTCGGTATAAGTCCATGCCGAAGATGTATCTTTCACAGACTTGGTGACGAAGCTCTTTGCTACGCTTAAGTCTAATCTGATCGTTGAGATCTGTACAGAAGTACTCACCTAGGGTTTTCCTTCTCGGAGCCAATAGAGCAGGTCAGGTGCACTTGAGATGTGTTTAGGTTTCTCGTCTTCCCTGTCTCTACAGGTTCTACAGAAATCGTTAAAGAGAACGCCGAGTCTACGGGCATTCCTGCCTACCATACAGTGCCCAGTGAGGGTCAGCTCTGGCCAATTTTTTTTGGAAGGGTGACAAGTGCTTATATTGTTCTACCTACTGTGTGCCATTCTAATGGCTCCTAGGCCCTAGTTGGAACTTTATCGATTGAATAGGTGGTGACTGCTCCCCCCAATAATCAGGGAGGCTGCGATCTACACCTTCCCTAGCTACCACGTCCGCTCTACAATTGCATGGAATATCTCTGCGGCCTGGAACCCAGCCCATGGATACGTAGCACCTGACAGCGATCTCGTTGAGTGATCCCCGCCATTGCTCTACCAAGTTGGAACGATTTATAGGCGATTCCAAGGTTTTATCGCAGCTTGACTGTCTACATCAAGAACAATAGCACTGCACTCTATTGAGTTGATCGAAAGCCAGGTCACGACTTCACGGACTGCTGTGACTTCAGCTTGAAAAACACTAGAGTGGTCTGGCAGTCATGTGGTGGTAGACATATCTAGTGCCCTGGAACCATCTATTCCAGACTCTGTCTTTGATCCAACTGTATAGATTTCTGTCGCATAGACGTTTAGATTTTCTGGTCCTGGTTCTATACTTGTCGTTAAAGTTCAGATAGCGGACACTATAGGCCGAATTACTAGGAATAGTACTATGACTCTTTAGGATTCTTGCGTGGCCCATATTATCACGAGCCAGTTGCAGGGATTCCCTAGGCCGCAATGATGCTTTAGCTGCCAGCAGTCTTCCAAAGTTATCAACGGAAGGGAGATGGAGCATAGTATTCAACGCAAGAGTAGGAGTGGTTCTAAGGGCGCCCGGTACGCAGATACAGGAAAGCTTTTGAACGTTCTTAAACAGTGGAACGTTGCTGTTGTTATCCAGTGCCACCAGACTAGACTAGGGCTCCGTATATAACGACTGCCGTGTATATCCAATGCACAATCCCCGGCTGGAAACCCCAGTTTGTGTCTACAGCCTTCGTACATGGATAACGCGCAATCGAGGCCTTCCAAGGACGGTCTTGAATATTCAGTTTCCAACTGACTGCCATACCCTTGAGTCTAAAGGGAGTTACAGGATTCCATTACAAGATAACCAGTAGGAAAAGTTCCTTAAATAGTTCTACACAACGACGAGCTTAAATGCCACCCCTTCGAATGGCGAAACAAACAATTATAATCATCGAAGCAATTACACCCCCAGATGCCATTCAATTCCAACGCAAATAGGTATCTCTTTGCATTGTCATCATTGATTGTCCTTATCACAATGAATCGGGCACGTAGACCATAGTGCCAATAACAGAACTATTCCCGTACAATACTCGAAAGCAGAAATAAAATTAAATAAATTTATTTCTTCCTGCATTTGCATATCTATCTCTCTCTCTGTGAACCAGTAACGTAGATACAAAGCGATAGATGTGCATTTCAATGTTCCATTTACGTTGTCCTCGTTCTCGTCGCTTGCAAGGTGTACACCAAATTCCACCCTAAGATGCAAGACAAATCAATGCAACAGTAGGTGGGTAGAGCGACTTGGGCTTCTTCTAGGAATACCCACTAGGAAGGATACGTATCCTTCTCTCTGTCTCTCTGTATAGGTATGTATGTGTATCTGCGTGTATCTCTAGAAAAAAGGAATTCAATTGCAAAATGATTGCATATTGAAATATTCAATTGGCGGAAGGGTTTCCTTATGAACCTGAAAAGGATTGAGGAAATGGTGCGGATCGGAGTATATTCCCAATCCCTTTTAAATCCTTCCAATATTATATGCATCTGACTGCGTGTGTATGTGTGTGTGTGTGTGTGTGTGTGTGCTTTAGACGAGGTAGAGAACCCAACCAAATAGAATAAACGAAGCAGATGATTTGTATTGGTTTTTGTTTATTTTTCCTCTCACATTGCAACTGGGCGGTGGGTAGGCAAGGATGCAACAAATCTTTCCGTGTATGTACGGATGTCGATACTGGGTTTGACGCTGAGTGGCTGGCTTTCATCAGATTGTCTGATGCTGCTCCTGCTGCTTGTAAGTGATCAATGTTTGTGTTGGTAAATGGAACAAATCAATAGCGTTGGGTTGCACTTTTGCACAGGAGCGCCCTAGGACACGGCATGTGGCATTGGATTCCAGCGATAAAAATTAGCTCTGAAAGTAATGACATTTATGGGGGTGTTATTGGTGTCAGGTGACGCAGATATATAGGTGAGGCATGAATGATTTTACTAGTGGCACTTACCACAAGGATGCTAGGTTTGGTCGTAAAAATATGAGCTTCGCCCAGACGCCTTTGGGTTAGGGCGTTGGGATGTGGCAATATTTGGTCAAACTTTAATAGTCGTCGACTGTTTCTGTGGTCATGTGCTAGAGTTCACCTTTAGTAGTCACTACAGGGTTAAACGATTTTAAAAGGTTCGTCCACTTAAACTGCCGTAGGAGGACTCCCTAGAACAGTGAGGAATAAAGAAAAAGTCAGGAATATCATGCCTAAGTACCTACTGTATCGAGATACTTTTTCTTACTACTTTTCAGTTGGCACAGAGCCGAGGGAAACGGTCCTAGTGCCATTTGTGCATAGGATTCACAGAATCTGAATATTTGCCTTGCATTGTGCCACCACATGCCAGATTCAAGATATCAGTATCTGGTTCGGTGGCGTATGGGTAACCTATTTTCCCACACATTTGCTGGAGCAAAAATTTTACTATTTTCCCCGACTACAGGGAGATAGAAGCTAAGCTCGTTTGTGCCTGGTATTCGCATAATCTGAATATTTGCCTTGCACTGTGCCAAAGCATGCCAGATTCAGGATATCAGTATCTGGTTCGCTGGCGTATGTGTAACCTATTTCGGTACACTTTTTCGTAGAGCTAATTCGACATAGATCCAAAAATAAAATGTCTGCCACTTATGTATGTCCTTGCGCCTAGGTATACTTCTTTCCTTCAAATCGTTAGCCAAGGTCCAAGCTCCCTACCCACTGACTATGAGTCTAATAGTCCATCAGTCTGTGGCAAAGTATCGTCTGCAAACTTATTTCGTACGATTCCTCTCCTAATTGAAGCCATAAGTTGACAGACAAAGTTTCATCTATCAAACTCCAAACAACAACCTATGGATACATCCCCCACCCCCAATCTCATAGCCCCGCGGAAAAATTTAAAACTCCTCCTCTTCGTCTCCTGTTGTAAAATTTATGAAATACTTCATGCGAGCAATTCGCCACACCGCTGCTAATGGACTTTTTGTTCATCCTAATGTCTGCTGAATACATTTGATGAAAAATCCCTGAATACTGAAGGATTCGCTATACACAGGCACAGTTCCAAGCTCAACCAGCAGCCCTTACCACCATCAACTAAGCAATCTACATATAGTTGTGCGGAATTTAATTAGTAAACAAATTTTTGGTGAATCGCAAGAGCTGCAAGTAGTTATGCATTTTGATTATGAATTTTTAACAGCAAAACTAATAACTGTCTGTCGACAGGACACGTACAGATTGAAAATGAAAAAAAAAAATCAAACAACGTCCGTCAATTAGTTTAAAGGATGAAAACAGTTGCAGGTTTTAGACAAATTTCTCGAACGAGTTGTAAGGCGTAAGCCACAGAGGACGACGAAGTCACAGGATATTCTGCAAAGACGACGAAAGGGGTTTTTCGTTTGGAAAACGTCGGGATAACGATGATGTGAATCTATCAAATCTGACAACTTACATCTTGTTAAGACAATCACACCTGTCTCAGGGGCATTAATCTGGATCTGAAATGTTCGGTGTGCGCATAGTGAGCCCGGTATGGTGGTTGTATCCGGTTGAGGAGCAACATCGCATGCAGATGAATGACAGAGACGGGTGTAGATATTCAAATTTTTGTCAGAACACCATGCTATGTTGAAGTCAGCCTTTTGGGATAACCGTCATCACACACATATCACTTCGTCATCTACGTCTTCTAGTCCTCAGTGCGGTAGGAAATGTGTACATATGGGGGTTTCTGTTTACACTGCCATTGCGGAGTCCCTTTGAGAGAAATGGTAAGTATTTTGTTTTCTCTTTTTTGTTTGGGAAAAGGGGGATGCGCTTATGATTGAAGCGTTGCGAAACGTAACGTAGGTAGTAGTCCTTGAACGAACAGGAACATATACGACACATACATATGTACGTGTGCACTGGAGCTTTATAATGAAAATAAATTGGCAAGTTAGTCTTGTTATATGAAATGATTGGTTATGTAAAGCATTACGGAGAAAGATTTGATTTAAGGAATGACAAATTGACAGTCATCCTGAACTAGGGAATGTAAGAACAACGTTGGAGAGAGTATCCTTGTGTAGTGGAGGTCGCAGTAGGTATTGTGTTATTCTTTTCCAAGCACTGTCTGGGTCGAAATCACTGCAGCAGTCCTTGAATTACGAGTACGAAGCAGAATGTGCCAAATGTGGAGGTACATACATATGAATTGTACTCAATGACAGCACCATAAGGACTCCAAACCTTTAGAGTAAAGTGAACTACTTTGACCGTCATTTGTAGGATGATAAATACTACAAGCAAGAACTATAGGTTTAGGTAGAGATTAGAGTGATCACAGTCATACTTAGAGCAAGCTATCCTCACCCACTCACCCAGCCACCCACCTCACTATTCTCACTGACGATCTACAGACCAAATTGTTTAAGACAACCATGGATGGCTTAATGCAGAGCAAATACCAACTTATGTGCAAGATCTGGTTGGAGGATATTATGCCTAATCTATAAAGTCCCGGCATCATGTGCCCAATTCACAAGAAGCAAACCCTCCAAGGTGTGCCAACTATAAAGGCATAAGTTTCCTCAACATTGCATACAAGATCCTGTCGACCCAATACGGTGACAATTGAACATTTAAAACCTGGTTTTATAACGGATAAGCCCACAATCGACCAAATATTCACATTACGGCAGAACCAGGAAGAAATCCAGATCGATACTCACCATCCTTTTATTGATCTTAAGGCCGCATTCGACAGCATTTAGACGAGCTATACAGAGTCATGTTTTGTTTTGGTATCCCTGCCAAACTCGTCAAATTGTGTAGGAGGACGATGAAAAATCCTCCATAAAGGTCGAAAACAAACTCACGGAGACCTTTGATGTCAAGAAAAGATTCAGACAGACCCTACAAGGTCGCTGATTTCTGATAGACGTTCGTAAGCATACACTTAGTTTGATTGTATCCTGGAGACCCATGCCACACATAATTGTGTTCGAAGAAAACCAATCTTTCATCTAAAATTTCATTTGCCGCAAATTCAGTGTGCAAAGTAGAAAGGAGCGAATATTTTCCCTTGAAAAACAGAGGGGTTTATCCTTGCCTAGTGGATTCTAGTATTCAACTCTTGACTACTTTTAGAACCATTCAGCCGTTCAAGCTCAGACTCTCACCGCGATTGTTCTGAACATAAAGAAAGTCCATGTATGCATATCCATGTCCATGGAACCAAAGTCGTAGAGGACCGATAACAAAACAAATTTGGTCTAGGGCGATACATTGACTATCAAGGAGAACCAAACGAATGCTGGAATGCAGAAGGTACATACTTTTGCAACAGCTCTCCTTACTGAACAATCGACGCCTAAACTAGATAACGTCGTATCCTACCAGTGTAGATGCAGAGGAACTTTTTCAGCGATAAGTTCTATGTCTTGTCTACAGCAGTCTTACACCGTGAGGATCCTCATTGCGCCTTAGATGTCTTTGGCGTGACATGCTCTACACAAACTTACTTATCAAGGTAAGGTACTCAATCTATTCTTGTTACTGGTCATCTGAATATAAGATGAATCTTAAGTCCAAGGTTTCAATCTTTTTTTAAAATTTATTACTCTCAGCTAATTGTTGAATTTAAAATTCTCAATTCTCAAGATTCTTCCTTCCTTCGGATAGTATTCATTCGAATCCACCGTGCATTTGTTATGAAATGCTACGAAGTGCTTTGAAATTACAAATATATATGTATTTCCTTTTTCCAGAGCTAATTGAAGGAAAACATGTACCCCTTCAAGGAAGAAGATGAAAACAAGGCGTACAACAACACATAACAGTCATCATCAGCCAAAGAACATTTATATCCATCCAGAGTGCATACTGTTAACAGTTGAAAGCATTTAATTATGCACAAAGAAACAGGATTCCAGACTAATTATTGGCATAGAAACACAGAAGCGAACACATACACATTCCTTGACGAGCATTTCCAGGGAAGAACCCCTTTTTCAAATATGTCTCCTACTATAGGCGGCAGACAGTGTAGCCGTTTTAAGGTATTTTTGGGAATCGCATTGGTTTGAAGCTTTAGCTAAATGAATGGCATTAGGAAATGAGAAACAGGTCAACTGAAGAATTAAGTCTACGGCTTAAAGCACTTTATTAAGTCATCGAACTCCTCCTAACTTGAGACCTTCCATTGATACTGATACGTGGATGTGATTTTAGACCAAATATACCACAGAGAGAATGTAGGAGGAATGTTCTGAGCCTGTGAATTCTAGGCACAAACTAGATAGTCGTTAATAAACGAAAATATTTGCTCCAACAAATGTGTGAAGAAATAGATTACCCATACGCCACCGAACCAGATTCTGATATCCTGAATCTGGTATGTGGTGGCACAATGCAAGTCAAATATTCAGATTCTATGAATCCTAGGCACAAACTGGCTTAGCTTCTATATCCCTGTAGTCAGGGCAAATAGAAAATATTTGCTCGAACAAATATGTGGGAAAATAGGTTACCCATACGCCACCGAACCAGATTCTGACATCCTGAATCTGGCATTTGGCAGCACAATGCAAGTCAAATATTCAGATTCTGTGAATCCTAAGCACACACGAGCTTAGCTTCTAGCTCCCTGTAGTCGGGAAAAATAGAAAATTTTTGGTCCAACAAATGTGCGGGAAAATAGGTTACGCATACGCCACCGAAGCAGATTCGCCAACGTAAGAGCAGCTACTGCAGACGAATATCACTTTAATGATCAGACCGATGTCGACAATGCCCGCAACTTGAATTAAAATCGATTAAAACTGTTATTA
The DNA here is from genome assembly GCA_963583995.1 of Xylota segnis. Lineage (NCBI taxonomy): Eukaryota > Metazoa > Arthropoda > Insecta > Diptera > Syrphidae > Xylota > Xylota segnis. The sequence goes on along the minus strand of OY757238.1, from coordinate 54,761,178 downwards.
CGAATATAAACATATTTTCAGCAAACGATTTCTCGCTTCAAAGTTAATGTTAAGTGCGTTGAGCAACACATCCAATTGCGTGAGAATCAAAAAGGAAGAATTTAACAAACATACGATTTAACGAGCACCAAGTTTGTAAGTGTTCTTGGGTACAGAATTTCAAGAATAAGGAAATGTAAAAGAGTGAAAAAATACAACATATTCTTATCATGAACATTACTAGAAAAATATTGCAGAAAGGTCCTTATGCCAAGAAGGGAATGGAAAACAATAAGATAATGGGAATGCGTGCTGTATGTCCTCTCTCTTTTGAACCCGACGAACTGGGGAATTTCGATGTCACGAGTATATTTGCAAAATGCTCTGGTTGATAGCTTAAAACTATTGACAGACCTTCAGTATTGGAATGTACCTTCCATGATCCAAATGTCCTTACAAACCTTACAGGTTTAGGGATCATTCTGTATGTTGCAATGTATTTTTTTGGACGAAACAAATCTTGTATTCTGACTGCAGTATGGTAGGTTCAAAGTATGGAAAAATATTGCTTCTAGGAAGATTAAAACGGACACCAAAACTATGAATACACTTAGACGGAACTCGGAGATGATTCATAAGATTAACTCACTGAGAGCAAGCAGCATCTTCGAAGCAAAGTTTTATGAAGAAAATTAGGCTTTTGGAAGGATACTCTGAGCAAGATGAAGACCTCTGCTAGTTGTTACATAAATATATATGAAATATGTATGTTTGCGCTGGCTAACAAGTGCAAACTGCCTTCCATTAGCTCGTGAGATTTGAGTTCAGAATTCACTGGAAACGGTCTGTTAAGCATTAGATTTCTCCTTAAGGACAATAGATGGCAAAATGTCGCAGCTCGCCATTGAATTCAATTACAGAATAATAAAACCAATTTCACCCAACATTTCGCCCAGACTATTTTGGAATAATATAGTACTTTCCGAAAGTTTTTCTATCAACGTATCTGGCCACACTGTGCATCTGATCCACTACGCACGAAATTTCCATAACTTCCACCCACCAAACCACCAGTTTTCGACGATTCCTAAAATTTTCATTCCCGGCAATTTCGTTAAGTTGTGCGCAACATTATGCACCATTGCTGTTGGGTTTGGTTGTTGATGACGGTTTGATGAGGAGTATCAAACATAAATACCGTTGTATATCACAACTTTACGTAACGATCCAATTAATTCATTATAAAGCACTGAATCTAATTCAAATTAGCTACCATCGAGTTTTACGAAAACGTATTTATTGCACACAAAAGTACCCCCGTTTCCCGGCGCGCACACACTCCCCGAACAGTGTCATTTGAAGTTATTACAAATACCGTTAGAAGGATGGCGAGTCTCTGCACGGGGATGCAAAGTTTAGCTAACACAATCGAGGTAGTTCACATTCCCGAAGGAGTGACTGCAAAAATTTCATAACTGAAAGTAGATGGGGGAACGAGAGTTTTTCGAGAACAAATTTCCTGAGATAACAGAGGGAGCTCATTGAGATATTCGTTGCATTATCCTGACTCCGGGTTCGTAACAATGGAGCGGGTGGATATATAAATGCATGATACCACACATGGCAGGATGTTATGAAATCTTCGAGATAGAAGATGGAGAGAAAATTGCAATGCAAGTTCTTGGCTACTTTACTTTAGTATAAAACGAACAAAAAAAAGATAAACGCCAAGGGATATTGAGCAGTTTGCACGAAACTCCATTTTGGAGCAGGACCCCCCGTTGAGAAGTGCTCTATGTGTGTGTGTGTTATGGAAATAGAGTAATTTTCTCGTCTTGGAAGGAAAACAATCAGCAACGGTGCTTTGGGTTTGAAGTTTGGTTTAGAAAAAAGGGTCTCGGTGATTTCATAATAAATTGAATACCAAATGGATACCTTATGATGGCTTGCCGTAAAGTACAGAGTGTGACGGTGTCGTTTTCTCGGGACAAGGTTTCGATAAAAAAATCAAAAACTAACATTCCACTGTTCTAAGGAATTTGCTGATGAAAATCTGAAATATCTTTATTGTAACAAGGGGTTCGGTGATTGCTGTACAGCTCACAGGACTATGAAGAGGGAATTCACATATGTATGCAAGCACGTGTCAAGTGTGTAATTTTGTTACAGCCAGCCGATTACAACAAAAATCGTCACACAAACGCTGGGTTTCTTATGAAGGAGGACTATGCAATGTACTTGGACAGTGTTTGTATATGACATCTACGGAGGTCTCCTAGGAATGTGCACTGAATTCCTTTTCACGAACTCAGCTACCTTGTCTGCGACCTTACTATCGCGGTTTGACTGAGAATAGAGCCTCCATACGAAACTGTGAGGGAAAGTAGCAGAGTAGGGTTTAAATATGAATTTTTGAAATCAGCAACGCCGTCAAACTTGCCTCGATGGTATTCCAGAACAGAATAGACTTCTAGACCCGCGACCTACACATGTTGTCCGCAGCAGCATCTTGGTGTGATTTTCCTTTCGTTGACCCACAGGTATTGTTGGGAACATTTAGCCTGCTAAGAACATTTGTGTCATTTAAACCTGCGGTCAGCCATCGCAAGAACGATGATGGTATTTTGAGTACCCCCTATCTGTAAGTTACCACAACATCTAGCATCGAGTAGCCCAGCTTGTGCGATTAAAGCAATCCATGGACTTGCTCACAAAGGAATTAGATACTCTTTGTCACTAGCATTCCAACCATTATTGGACAAAGGACCAGATATCCCAAGAAAAGGAAGTACGTAGTCATAAACGTACGTACCTAGTTTAAGCCGAAGTGCTGCAGTCAGCTAGTTTGCGAGCTGTCTACAAAAATAACAGCAGCACGTGTGTAAACTCATCATCTGAAGTCAGTTTGTTTTGAGATGGCGCTCACGGTATTTACGGTCAAGAACGGTCTAAACACCTGACGTCACATTTGGTAATACCATAAGAGCCCATTGTTTGTGCATAATCTGTCGAGACACGACTGAGCGATTACTTTGATGGGGAAGTCCAAGACTAACATGGTCCGCCAATTCTCTCAATCTATCTGTGACTTAGAGTGCAGGCTAAACGACTCAAACCTTATATCTGAGCCGAAATCGAAAAATTACTTGTAACGCGCTCTTGGACGGCATGTTTTCTATTTCAATTGACACCCGAAGACCTTGTTTTTTAAGTTCGATATAGATACGAAGTTCAAAAAACTAAGCATAGACCATGGCCTTGACACTACCCCAATGATTCCAAAGGTGTCAGTCAAGTCACAGAACCCACCTCGTTTTAATTGACTCGTCCGATACACATCCGTAACAGTATTACCGAACCTCGACTCAATTGCTTAGCATGTGGAACCGAATTGTTGAAACCACACATGTCATCCACTTTCAACTCATCCCAAAAGTAATCAGTCAACATGGCTCGGTACCGATTTTCATTGACCGTGACTACGATGTTAGCATGAATGCCGATCCAAACACTCGGTTTTTGGGGTTATTTTGGATTGAGGGCCCTAGCTAACTCAAAGGCAACCTTCTTTTGTTTGCAATGAGTTCTGGAAAGTTATCACACGTGAACTGACGCACAACTAAATCAGACTATTAGACTAGTGTACCATACGGAGCTGGGACGTCCTAATTGAAAACTAGAATTGCAATCAAGTCTTCTCCATCGCTAATCCGATTGACATACCCCACTTCAAGTGGATTCCCCCCAAAACACCTTGCCAATGTATGTAATGTGAATTTCCCTAGTGCGCCAGCAAATCACTTGTCCCGCAGTAAGTGCAATACTTCATGCTATACGCCAACCACCACTCGCTATGGGGTTTCTCATGTTAACTACCAGGTTCACATGGATAATTATGATTTATGGTCAGTTTGCGGAAGTAAACTGGAGACTAGCCCGTTGTGGTTATTCCAACACCCCTATGATGGCTCTAATTGTAATTGCCTGTATTGGTGCTTAATAGCAGGGCTCTCCTATTGCTTGGTGCTAATTTGTTTGTTTCTCCCTCGGGCACGGGTTTCACATTGATTGTTTGTCCAGTTCCGTAATTACGTGGTCGAGGTAATTTAAACCGAAAACGTTACACACATACCTACCTACTATACACCTCAGGTGAACTGCATGCAGGGAAATCATCATAACTTTTTTTTTTCTTCTCCAAACTAAGGGAGAGGAAGGAAAAAAAGGGGGAAAAACGTACTTAAAACCGAAAATCGTTTCAGCTAATTAAGAAGTTTCCCCCAGAGGCACGATCCGGATGATGGTCTCCGTCCTGCCAACCCAATCGGGGGCCAAATAACGCATAAAAGTTCAACTCCTACGGAATACTAATTATCCATCCTTGTTATCTGCCAGAGAATAATTACGTTCAATGCTATGCAAATGATGCTCTCGAAACCTCATCGGGACCTTTATGCAACACACAGACCAATCCACACCATACCATACCGTACCTACAACGTGGTAGATACAACTGCAACCATTCCCCAGCCCCAATGTAAGCCACTAAACATTTATGTATCACGTGTCCTGCTTAAAGTCCATAAACGAACACATTCCCACTGCCAATAACCGAAAGCAGGTTTCTACTACACCAGATCCAGATTTAATTCCTTTCATAAACAAAATAAATTTAATTTTGCGCTTGTCACTGGCACAGTCGTCGTCATCGTCGTTGTCGTCGTCGTCGTCGTCGTCGTCGTCGTCGTCGTCGTCGTCATCGCCCACTAGTCGGCGACCCCCACCTCAAAAAACAAACACATTTCCTCAGTGTCAGTATTTACTGTTCATAAGGACGAGATATGTGTGTATTCGATTTGCATCGAGAGAGCCACACAAATCCTCAATGCATTACCAAACATTTTGACGTCGTCATTCACCGCATGCGGTTGAACTACACCGCACACACGCAAACACATCCATGCATTCGGCCATCATCAGCAGGATTGCGGAAACACCCAACACCAGAGAGAGAGAAAGAGAGAGATAGAGTGAGACCAAGCAAGGACTCCAAGACGGATGCATTGGTGTCTAAAATGGTAATTTATTGCAATCAAATACAAATATCAGAATGTATCTAGATTTAATGTGAATATAAAGATGTCTCTTAGCCGAGTGCGTAGTAGCGTAATGAATATTTGTGCATAACCTTAGAAAGATGGTCCTGGCATACGAGTGTGCACAGTTAGAATATCCCTGTGTTTGCATATAAGTACAGTCCGTCCGCACTACTGATACCTGTGGTGATGAAATCTTGTGTAATCTAGGAATTTCAGACGGTTTTCCCAGTTGTTATTGTAATTTCTGATGGTAACTTTGTATAAATTTGTTTTCGCCTTGTTTATTATGGCAGGACTGAGTGACATTAGAAATTTTCCAAAATGTGTTACAGCCTCTCCTTGCCATGTGCAAACATCTACGAGTACGGATGCTGTACTTGGGATGTAGCTACTTGTGTACGGGGATTGGTAGAGCTTTAAGAGTGATAATTTTGTTTAAAGTACAGCGCCTGGGTTAAAATTAGATTTAAAGCCCCAGGGATGGCTGTCAAAGTAAACTGGTAAGTGTTGTCCCTGGTGGGTGGGCGTTTAATTATCAAGTCAGAGGATAGGGGTATGCTTTTGTGTAGTAGAATTCGAAGGCATTCAGCAGAAAGTTGGAGCTATACCATACAAGTAATAAAGGAAAAAATTCAAGCATTCCGTTCAGCTTAGCTCACTGGCAATAAGCCCAGAAAGATTTCAGCACCGGTTTGCTGCTCTATTAACAATATTTTCCAGAATTGTCACATAGTCTATTTAAAATCGAGTAAACTAAGAACAAGAACGAAGTTTAGCGGAGCAAAGCGGAGCAAAGCGGTGCAATAGTGCACAACTATGCCTCTGAGCCATCGTACACCATTAAAAGTTACTTTGCTGTTGGGAATAGAGTCAGACGACGTATTTTACTTCGTTTCAAGTCGAGATCTTCAGAATGAAAGGTTTTTCCTTGGAAGGCTATTTCGGAAATCATTCACTTAAGTCCTGTATCCCCTCGACAATGCCTATGCGCCATCGTGTGTGGTTTCTGGAAAAGTGTCTCAGTTCTCCCCAACTCTTTCCCAGATCTCGTGCTTCCTTCTCAACTGTTCTGCACCACGTACTCTTTGGACCGCTGCGTATCCTGCCATCCTGAGTAAGCGGGTTCCATTGCATCGCTCGGACCTGTCACCCTTTCGGAAAATATGTCCAATCCACTGCCACTTTCGTGGTCGTATTAGTGTGCCTATAGGTTCGTGGCCCGTTCTCTGATAGAGTTGTTCGTTACAGATACTGTTTAGGCAGAAAATCCTAAAGATATAACATAGGCACCTATTGACGAACGTTTGCAGCTTCCTCGTGACAGTGGCGGTCACCTCCCAGGTACCACATCCATATAGCAGCACGGATTCAACATTGGAACGAAATTGTCGTAGCTTGGTGGTAGCTTGGAAGCTAATCGCATTGCTACACCAAACTGTGGATAGCATACCTAACGCAGATTTAACTTTGCCTATTCGGCTGGCTACATCCAGTTCGGTTCCGCCATCGGTTGAGACAATACTCCCGAGGTATTGAAAAGTCTTAACTCTCCCAACCGTTACATACGTCTGAATATCTTCATATCATCTGCACAACTAATTGTCAAAATAAACAGTAATGGACCACGATGGGTGCCCTGAGGCACTGCAGAGTAGACTTTGATGAGACAGATCACATCGACTTCGTTTCCACATTTCATTGCAAAGAAGAAACCGACACGAATTCAGTGTGAAATCCAAGTTGGTTTTGTGAGTTATGTTACGTGAAACCTATTAGTCTGGATAACCTAAGATACAAGGATAAGTACGAATATTCGAAACAAACCACTAACTACTTCACTGGAAATAGCGATGACCGTTTGATTATTACCACCTATAGTAGACAATTCCTTGAGTATTGTCGGTATATGTTCTTTTAAACGCCCTAAAGGACACAGGATCATTATTTGTTCGATGCTTCCATTAATACATCTTCAATTCAACTCTAGATTTGGCAGATGTTCTTTACTGGGTGCTGGCAGTTAAGAAGTTCATGCAAAAAATTTGACTTAACCACCTACAAATCCATGTTTGCTAAATAAGTTGAACTAAGAATTCCAGTACGTCCTGCCAAGTCTTGACAGCTTATAAAGGACCTGAGGACGTCTTCGAAAGCTGACACTACTGCTTTCGTTAGTCACGACTGTTCTATACCTCGATACTAGTGTATCTGTACATTGCTTCGCCCCCAACTGATTCACCAAAGCAATACACCTCTCCATGTCCCTGTTCCTTGAGCGAAAAGTTGTCGAAAAAAGGAAAAAAAAAATTGTTCGTATCTATTAAAAATAAGACCGTCATTTCCAGATTGAAAAACCTGTTAAAACCTCTTAAGGCCTTCTCTCGCCCAAATGGTAGGATACATTAACACAACGCCACCACCAGAGAACCGCCACTTTGAAGAGGTGTTTAAAATCCCTTCCATCAGACAAAAGCCATTGGTGTGTGTACAATCTCCCAAAGCGGAAGCATACACATTTACACATGTGTATGCATGTGTAATAAAAATACAAAACAAAATCTCATAGAACGGTATCTGAATTTTATAAAAATTGATTTTAAATGGCATTCCGTGTCCCACGTGGATTGCGTGCGGCTTTGCCAAATATCCCTTCTGCTTTCGTAAGCCAAAATATCAACAATGTTCCATGGGTTTTGCCCGCAATGTGTTTAAACATCTCGTACGCAAATACAATCGACCCAGCAACAACGCCACCAAAAAAGCAATAATGCCACAGGCTGTAACAATATAGCAACACCCCCTCCCCTCCCTCCGATCATAACAATAACAATAACAACAATAACACCGAGCAACAGCAGCAACCTCCAACAGGAGCACAAGAGCATAGGAACAGCATTACTCGTAAGAGACCAAGTCAAATACGAAAGGAGCATCACACATCACACAGAAATCAGATACGAGCCCAGCAAGGAAAAACCAGGAAAAACACAAAATTATTATGCAAATTGAGTTTTCCACATGACTGAGTACATCGATGTGTTTGTGTGCAGTGGGTGTTAGCCCATATCACTCACTTCCATCGGCGAGGCGCACAACTGAGTGATGATGTTATTCCCAATCTGATCCATTCCTACGGATGTCACTGAGATTTCCATTTCCTTTGGGCCGGGTTAGGAGCGACTACGCTCGGCGGCACAAGAAATGTGAAAACTTTCAATACCATGCGGGTGGTTACTTTTTTTTTTTTTTTTCTGTTCCTTGTGTCGTGTGAACAGCTTTAGCCAACGTCACAGCCAGAGTTGGTAGGTTACACCCATGGGTCCAAGCCACCGTACCATGTCTTAATCCTTACCAGCAATGGCGCTCTGATCCGTGTCTCGAGATGTCATTTGAATTAATGAAATCCGCCACGAAGTTGCTCCAGACAGGAGCAAAGCAATGAAACACTCGTCCTCGTCAAATGAAATTTGTCATATTTCCCCACAGGAGAGCTAAAGAAATGAATTACAATGAATTAGAGCTCTGGAAGAATGAGCGAGCAAATCGACGACAATTGGATTCCGATTTGTGTTCTGTATCCTTACATCCTACCCTGCTGCCCGCCCCGCTGCCAGCTCCCACGCGTAATTTGTGGCATTTATTTCCCTCATTTGTCTTGGCGCAGCGTCTTGTGTTTTCTGTCCCCTAAATACAGCAACCCCGCAACGAACGGGCTTATTTTCCAGCATTTAAGCAAAGCGCACAAGAAAATCCCCAAGGATACTCTCAAGGCCCACCCAACAGCAGTAGGTCGCAGGAGCTGACGCACATAAACAGAAACAACTGCAGAGATTGTCGCGGCAGAAATATCGCCTCAAACGGCACAAATAAACCAATTTAACTTTTTTATGGTTTTTCATTAAAAAAAAAAAAACGAAAGAAAGAAAGAAAGAAAGAAAAAAGCAAAGGGAAAAACCACGATGAGCATCCTGGGGACTGGGAACTGGGACCTGCGAACTGAGAACCTTTAGAACTCGCGAACTCAACAACTCGGGAGCTCAGCAACAACACCCTCAAAGTGTTTCGATGAAATTAGCCTTCAGGGAAATTAATTCACAGACGTGTGCTTTCAATTTAATAGCGTTACATGGTGGCTTACTCCACCGCACCCACCTGGATTCCTATATGAAAATATTACCCGGTGAACACATCCCCGCGGTGGCCGGGGGATTTATGGATGGAGTGATACGGAACGCATCTTGTTTGTTTGTTTGATGAGCTATATTTCACGCGGATTATAGGCGGAAAATTAAGTGTGAATCATTTCCAGGATTTCTTTCCTTTTTGTTCTCGCCTTTGAGAGGACGACGACGCTGTTGGCACATGTGGAAACAAATGTGAGCTGGTGTTTATGGTAATGGAAGGTGCCATCAACTGGTTATGCTGATGGAATGAGTTCTTAATTTCTTTAGGAGCTTGGCTCACATGTCAATGTATTCATTATTGTCTTCATAAAGGTAGACAGACATAGCCTTGTTAAACGTTCCCTATCAAGCAAGTATGTGAGTACCTTTTTCAATTCCTTTAATTTTCATAACTATTACGTTTTAGTAGGACGTTTACAGACCATCGCAGAAAAAAGGCTGGAGAGTATCCGAAAAACATTTTTCAGTAGACCATCCTTTAGTTAGAAATCTAAAATTTTTAAAACACGATTTGCAGAGAAAATTGTCTTTTGAAGGTGAGAACACTTAGAACTCGATGGAATATAGAGGCCTGGAGCTTCCGAAAATACCGAGGGTAAAGGGAACAACATTAGCGAGCTGAACATCTGAGTACTTTTAGAAAAAGATGTGGATACACTTTTGCCTAAGTTGAAAGGAAACCTGGTACTTTTCACAGAATACTAGAATTCGCAGGACCTGAAGGTACCAATAGTGCTCCCTAGATCACGTCCATATTCCTAAGAGAATTCCATCAAACGAACTTAGCTGCACATTTGTAAAAAAAAAAACAATGTTACGTATACGCCACCGAAATCGCCGTAAATTTATGAAACATATTCTATTTTTGTGGACCACAGGCAAAAAAACAGAAAAATCTCAGACAAAAAATTTAAGGAAAAAGGTGGTTTCGTATACGCCACCGAACTAGGCACATCCTTCCAAGTTCTACCTTCTGATGACAAAACTCGCACAAGATATTCTGTTTCTGTGCACCCCAGGCACAAACTGGCTTAGCTACTGCCTCGCTATGTCTGGGAGAAACAGAAAATTTTCGGCCAAAAAATTGATGAAAAAAAGTGGTTTTCGTATACTCCACCGGACTAGGGACATCCTTCCGAGTTCTACCTTCTGATGACAAAACGCACACAAGATATTCTGTCTCTGTACACCCCAGGCACAAACTGGCTTAACTACTGCCTCGCTATGTCTGGAAGGAACAGAAAATTTTCGGCCAAAAAATGGTTGAAAAAAAGTGGTTTCGTATACGCCACCGAACTAGGCACATCCTTCCGAGTTCTACCTTCTGATATTCAGATATTCTGTCTCTGTGCACCCCAGGCACAAACTGGCTTAGCGACTGCCTCGCTATGTCTGCGAGAAACAGAAAATTTTCGGCCAAAAAATGGTTGGAAAAAAGTGGTTTCGTATACGCCACCGAACTAGGCACATCCTTCCAAGTTCTACCTTCTGATGACAAAACTCACACAAGATATTCTGTTTCTGTGCACCCCAGGCACGAACTGGCTTAGCTGCTGCCTCACTATGTCTGCGAGAAACAGAAAATTTTCGGCCAAAAAATGGTTGAAAAAAAGTGGTTTCGTATACGTCACCGAACTAGGCACATCCTTCCGAGTTCTACCTTCTGATATTCAGATATTTTGTCTCTGTGCACCCCAGGCACAAACTGGCTTAGCGACTGCCTCGCTATATTTGGGAGAAACAGAAAATTTTCGGCCAAAAAATGGTTGGAAAAAAGTGGTTTCGTATACGCCACCGAACTAGGCACATCCTTCCAAGTTCTACCTTCTGATGACAAAACTCACACAAGATCTTCTGTTTCTGTGCACCCCAGGCACAAACTGGCTTAGCTACTGCCTCGCTATGTCTGGGAGAAACAGAAAATTTTCGGCCAAAAATGGATGGAAAAAAGTGGTTTCGTATACGCCACCGAACTAGGCACATCCTTCCAAGTTCTACCTTCTGATGACAAAACTCACACAAGATCTTCTGTTTCTGTGCACCCCAGGCACAAACTGGCTTAGCTACTGCCCCGCTATGTCTGCGAGAAACAGAAAATTTTCGGCCAAAAAATGGATGGAAAAAAGTGGTTTACGGACACGCCACCGGACTAGGCACATCCTTCCAAGTTCTACCTTCTGACGACAAAACTCACACAAGATATCCTGTTTCTGTGCAACCCAGGCACAAACTGGCTTAGCTACTGCCTCGCTATGTCTGGGAGAAACAGAAAATTTTCGGCCAAAAAATGGATGGAAAAAAGTGGTTTACGGACACGCCACCGGACTAGGCACATCCTTCCAAGTTCTACCTTCTGACGACAAAACTCACACAAGATATTCTGTTTCTGTGCAACCCAGGCACAAACTGGCTTAGCTACTGCCTCGCTATGTCTGGGAGAAACAGAAAATTTTCGGCCAAAAAATGGATGGAAAAAAGTGGTTTACGGACACGCCACCGGACTAGGCACATCCTTCCAAGTTCTACCTTCTGACGACAAAACTCACACAAGATATTCTGTTTCTGTGCACTCCAGGCACAAACTGGCTTAGCTACTGCCTTGCTATGTCTGGGAGAAACAGAAAATTTTCGGCCAAAAAATGGAAGGAAAAAAGTGGTTTACGGACACGCCACCGGACTAGGCACATCCTTCCAAGTTCTACCTTCTGATGACAAAACTCACACAAGATCTTCTGTTTCTGTGCACCCCAGGCACAAACTGGCTTAGCTACTGCCTCGCTATGTCTGGGAGAAACAGAAAATTTTCGGCCAAAAAATTGATGAAAAAAAGTGGTTTTCGTATACTCCACCGGGCTAGGCACATCCTTCCAAGTTCTACCTTCTGATGACAAAACTCACACAAGATATTCCGTCTTTGTGCACCCCAGGCACAAACTGGCTTAGCTACTGCTTCGCTCTGTCTGGGAGAAACAAAAAATTTTTGGCCAAAAAATGTTTCAAAAAAAAGTGATTTCGCGTACGCCACCGAACTAGGCACATCCTTCCAAGTTCTACCTTCTGATGACAAAACTCACACAAGATATTCCGTCTCTGTGCACCCCAGGCACAAACTGGCTTAGCTACTGGCCCGCTATGTCTGGGAGGAACAGAAAATTTTCGGCCAAAAAATTGATGAAAAAAAGTGGTTTTCGTATACTCCACCGGACTAGGCACATCCTTCCAAGTTCTACATTCTGATGACAAAACTCACACAAGATATTCTGTTTCTGTGCACCCCAGGCACAAACTGGCTTAGCTATTGCCTCGCTATGTCTGCGAGAAACAGAACATTTTCGGCCAAAAAATGGATGGAAAAAAAGTGGTTTCGTATACGCCTTCGAACTAGACACATCCTTCCAAGTTCTACCTTCTGACGACAAAACTCACACAAGATATTCTGTTTCTGTGCACCCCAGGCACAAACTGGCTTAGCTACTGCCTCGCTATGTCTGGGAGAAACAGAACATTTTCGGCCAAAAATTGATCGGAAAAAGTGGTTTCGTATACGCCTTCGAACTAGACACATCCTTCCAAGTTCTACCTTCTGACGACAAAACTCACAGAAGATATTCTGTCTCTGTGCACCCCAGGCACAAACTGGCTTAGCTACTGCCTCGCTATGTCTGGGAGAAACAGAACATTTTCGGCCAAAAATGGATGGAAAAAGTGGTTTCGTATACGCCACCGAACTAGGCACATCCTTCCAAGTTCTACCTTCTGATGACAAAATTCACATCAAATATTCTGTCTCTCTGCAACCCAGGCACAAACTGGCTTAGCTACTGCCTTGCTATGTCTGGGAGAAACAGAAAATTTTCGGCCAAAAAATGGATGGAAAAAGTGGTTTCGCATACGCCTTCGAACTAGGCACATCCTTCCAAGTTCTACCTTCTGATGACAAAACTCACACAAGATATTCCGTCTCTGTGCACCCCAGGCACAAACTGGCTTAGCTACTGCCCCGCTATGTCTGGGAGAAACAGAACATTTTCGGCCAAAAATTGATCGGAAAAAGTGGTTTCGCATACGCCACCGAACTAGTCACATCCTTCCAAGTTCTACCTTCTGATGACAAAACTCACACAAGATATTCCGTCTCTGTGCACCCCAGGCACAAACTGGCTTAGCTACTGCCCCGCTATGTCTGGGAGAAACAGAACATTTTCGGCCAAAAATTGATCGGAAAAAGTGGTTTCGAATACGCCACCGAACTAGGCACATCCTTCCAAGTTCTACCTTCTGATGACAAAATTCACATCAGATATTCTGTCTCTCTGCAACCCAGGCACAAACTGGCTTAGCTACTGCCTTGCTATGTCTGGGAGAAACAGAAAATTTTCGGCCAAAAAATGGATGGAAAAAAGTGGTTTCGTATACTCCACCGGACTAGGCACATCCTTCCAAGTTCTACCTTCTGATGACAAAACTCACACAAGATATTCCGTCTCTGTGCACCCCAGGCACAAACTGGCTTAGCTATTGCCTCGCTATGTCTGGGAGAAACAGAAAATTTTCGGCCAAAAAATTGATGAAAAAAAGTGGTTTTCGTATACTCCACCGGACTAGGCACATCCTTCCAAGTTCTACATTCTGATGACAAAACTCACACAAGATATTCTGTTTCTGTGCACCCCAGGCACAAACTGGCTTAGCTACTGCCTCGCTATGTCTGGGAGAAACAGAACATTTTCGGCCAAAAATTGATCGGAAAAAGTGGTTTCGTATACGCCACCGAACTAGGCACATCCTTCCAAGTTCTACCTTCTGATGACAAAACTCGCACAAGATATTCTGTTTCTGTGCACCCCAGGCACAAACTGGCTTAGCGACTGCCTCGCTATGTCTGGGAGGAACAGAAAATTTTCGGCCAAAAAATTGATAAAAAAAAGTGGTTTACGGACACGCCACCGGACTAGGCACATCCTTCCAAGTTCTACCTTCTGACGACAAAACTCACAGAAGATATTCTGTCTCTGTGCAACCCAGGCACAAACTGGCTTAGCTACTGCCTTGCTATGTCTGAAAAAAAGTTACGTATACGCCACCGATCCAATGTATTCTGGTGGTAGAATATTATGAGAAAGTGGTTGTATTTCAAAAATTTGTTAAATCCACTTAACTATTGATTTCAGGATGAGGTATGTCAATGGACCGATTTTTTCGATGTGACCTTTCCAAGGTTTTTGAGAATTTACAGCGCTGTACTCAACTAACGCACTGTGAAGCAATCGCAGCTGTCATCTTCATGTAGCATAGTAACAAGAGTTTAAAAGTTTTATTACACAAAAGTGTCTTTAAATGCAAAGGACGGCTATTCAGCCGTCATGTCCTGTCACAATTTCTAAGCAAGATATAGTAAAAATCGTACCCTGTATGATAAGGCTTGAGAAAAAAAAAACACATAAATCAGAGTAATAAGGCTCAATCCGAAATCTGAATGTGTGAATCTCTTCTCTTCCATTTGACACAATGTCTGCGATTTGTGACATGTACTGGATTTCCATCATCCGCCTGAATGGGTCCATCATATTACACACAGCCCTGTGCGACGGTGACTCTGCTTTAATGAAAACAACACCCTGCAACAACAAAAACAACAATAACAACACGCTCCACCAGCAAACTACAAAACCAAATAGCCCAACCGCGAAGGCCGGCCTATACCATTGACGCGGACGCCTGATGCCTTATTGCCATCATTGTACTCGTACTCGTGTACATGGCATACATTATAACGCGGCCCCCAAAAAATTATACAAAATACAGGATGTAGATACTATACGCGGATTCGACCGAAAACCATCACCAGGACCAAGTTTGTTCTGCATTTTCATGATGCTCCAGCTCGACTTGTTTTCGCCTTGTTATGGCCGCTCGTCCCTGTGAGCGCGGGAACACGAACAAAAATCGAATGAAAAACTGATCCAACCGGCCGGTCGCTCGCCCGGCACAGGACACTCAGGACTCAGGACACCACCACTCGACTTTTCGGGGAGAAAATAATGAAAAAGTTATGTTTGTCGTGTTCGATAGACCGGAAAAATTATTTTCATGTGGTTAAATTATATTATGACGTGAGAAGGTTGGATTCTGGTCGGATGCACTAAATGAAAAGTTGGCGCTGCCCAGGTGGTGTCCTGTTGGCCTCTCTTCTGCAAGAATTCCTATATAAACTGATTAATCTATGGATGTGTGTGTGCGTGTGTGTGTAGGAGGGTTGATAATGGAAAATCACATTCATTAAAATTTAATAAATTGGCAAGAGTACTTCAATAGAGAGACACGAGTTCGTCCAGCAGGAGAGAGTGGAGATAGGAGCGAGATAACCCGACGGCGGCTCACTGGACCATCGGGTGATGATTGTTGTATTATACCTAATACGGCTCTAATCAAATTATGTTTTTATTATTATAGAATGATTGACATTTTTCGGTTAGTTCATTAGTTCGATGCGTGGGCGAATGCAATAAATCAACTAATGCCGCCACCACGAAATGTCATTAAAAGGGGTGCGCTGTGCACCTAGTCGTATGTGGAATAAATTTAATTTAGGAACACAGTGCTGAGTTTGATGAATAATTCATGGGATTAAAGGGACTCCAGGTTGAATGGAATTTAATGATGCGCTTTACTTAAAAGCAAATACTTACTTAATTGTTCTGGCCACTCGAATGTAGGCCGGAACTTTGGTTCGAACCTCTACGAGTACTGAGCTGTAAGGGATCGTGTGGAGGTCTAGTGGAGATGTCTTTTTGCTTTCAGTCTATCGGTCTTGTTTGGTACAATGACTATGGGCATATAGGATAGCTCCTGACAGTTCAATAGCGGAGTATGAACGAAATTGATCTCATGCTTTGAAAAACCGAAAGGAAAGCTCGGACATTGAATTCCACAGACAATTGAACCAAGAAGACGTATGTAGCACTATACTCATGCAGGAGAGTGCTCAGGAAAATGTAGGAATTTACACCTAAAGAGATACACTGCGGTGGTAAGGCACATTTTGGCCTATGGTTTGATAGTTTGGTGAAAGATACTCGAGATGAAATATGATGTCAAAGGCGTGACAAGTATTGAACAGTCGGCCGACATGGGGGTACTAGAATCCATGAGATCAATGTCCCCGGCAGCACTGGAAACAATACTCACTACTCAATATTCTACTTGATATTTGCTGAGGCAGCTCGAAAGCTAATACAGTACTAAGACTATGAGAAGGCACACTATGGATAGCTAAACTCTGTGACCATGCCTCAATTCTGAACCAATCATGTGTCTCTCTGTCGAGACTCTTGACGGAAAGAGACTACATCATCCCACTACATCGTCGTGAAGGCGAAAATTCGATGTAAGAATTCCCAGCAGAATTTGTAGACTGTGTATGAAGGAGAGGTAGAGCCTACTGCGAGCCTGGCAATACAAATCGGTCCCTCAGACTTAAGGACGATTGGGACATTTCTCAAGCGCGCATAATTATCAAGAGAAACATTTCTGGGAACACTGTTAGTACAATGATGACAGTCAAGCAGCCGTTAAAGCACTGCAATCACCATTAGAAAGGTTCAAACTTGTTAAAATGTTCATAGAAAGACTAAACGATACATAAGTGACAATCGAAGGGACCTCTTTTGGGTACTGAATCACAGAGATATCTGAGGTCTCATCTGAGATGATAGACAAACTCTCCAAGCTACATTGTGCTCAGGATTCATAGAAACATGATATCCAGCCAGGATTGTGCTTGGATATGGAATTTTCGCGATGTGCGTAGCTGGTTCGGTGGCGTATGTGTAACCCATTTACTCACACATTTTTGGACTGAAAAATTTTCTGTTTCCTATACGCGCACAGAAGCGACAGACAAGCTCGATTGTGCTCAGGATTCACAGAAACATCATATCCAGCCAGGAATGGGCTAGGATATGGAATTTTCACGATATGCGTAGCTGGCTAGGTGGGCTATAGGTAACCCATTTACTCACACCTTTTTGGACTGAAAAATTTTATGTGCCCTATACGAGCACTGAAGCGACAGACAAGCTCGGTTGTGCTCAGGATTCACAGAAACAAACAGTCAGGAATGGGCTAGGATATGGAATTTTCAGGATGTGCGTAGCTGGCTAGGTGGGCTATAGGTGACCCAATTACTCACACATTTTTGGACTGAAAAATTCTCTGTTCCCTACACCCGCACTGAAGCGACAGACAAGCTCGATTGTGCTCAGGATTCACAGAAACATCACATCCAGCCAGGAATGGGCTAGGATATGGAATTTTCACGATGTGCGTAGCTGGCTAGGTGGGCTATAGGTAACCCATTTACTCACACATTTTTGGACTGAAAAATTTTCTGTTTCCTATACGCGCACTGAAGCGACAGACAAGCTCGATTGTGCTCAGGATTCACAGAAACATCACATCCAGCCAGGAATGGGCTAGGATATGGAATTTTCACGATGTGCGTAGCTGGCTAGGTGGGCTATAGTTGACCCATTTACTCACACATTTTTGGACTGAAAAATTGTATGTGCCCTATACGCGCACTGAAGCGACAGACAAGCTCGTTTGTGCTCAGGATTCACAGAAACATCATATCCAGCCAGGAATGGGCTAGGATATGGAATTTTCACGATGTAGGTAGCTGGCTATAGGTAACCTAAATGGGTCACACCTTTTTGGACTGAAAAATTTTATGTTCCCTATACGCGCACTGAAGCGACAGACAAGCTCGGTTGTGCTCAGGATTCACAGAAACAAACAGTCAGGAATGGGCTAGGATATGGAATTTTCAGGATGTGCGTAGCTGGCTAGGTGGGCTATAGGTGACCCAATTACTCACACATTTTTGGACTGAAAAATTCTCTGTTCCCTACACCCGCACTGAAGCGACAGACAAGCTCGATTGTGCTCAGGATTCACAGAAACATCACATCCAGCCAGGAATGGGCTAGGATATGGAATTTTCACGATGTGCGTAGCTGGCTAGGTGGGCTATAGGTAACCCATTTACTCACACATTTTTGGACTGAAAAATTTTCTGTTTCCTATACGCGCACTGAAGCGACAGACAAGCTCGATTGTGCTCAGGATTCACAGAAACATCACATCCAGCCAGGAATGGGCTAGGATATGGAATTTTCACGATGTGCGTAGCTGGCTAGGTGGGCTATAGTTGACCCATTTACTCACACATTTTTGGACTGAAAAATTGTATGTGCCCTATACGCGCACTGAAGCGACAGACAAGCTCGTTTGTGCTCAGGATTCACAGAAACATCATATCCAGCCAGGAATGGGCTAGGATATGGAATTTTCACGATGTAGGTAGCTGGCTATAGGTAACCTAAATGGGTCACACCTTTTTGGACTGAAAAATTTTATGTTCCCTATACGCGCACTGAAGCGACAGACAAGCTCGGTTGTGCTCAGGATTCACAGAAACATCATATCCAGTCAGGATTGGGCTAGGATATGGAATTTTCACGATGTGCGTAGCTGGCTAGGTGGGCTATAGGTGACCCATTTACTCACACATTTTTGGACTGAAAAATTTTCTGTTTCCTATACGCACACTGAAGCGACAGACAAGCTCGATTGTGCTCAGGATTCACAGAAACATCACATCCAGCCAGGAATGGGCTAGGATATGGAATTTTCACGATGTGCGTAGCTGGCTAGGTGGGCTATAGGTAACCCATTTACTCACACATTTTTGGACTGAAAAATTTTCTGTTTCCTATACGCGCACTGAAGCGACAGACAAGCTCGATTGTGCTCAGGATTCACAGAAACATCACATCCAGCCAGGAATGGGCTAGGATATGGAATTTTCACGATGTGCGTAGCTGGCTAGGTGGGCTATAGTTGACCCATTTACTCACACATTTTTGGACTGAAAAATTGTATGTGCCCTATACGCGCACTGAAGCGACAGACAAGCTCGTTTGTGCTCAGGATTCACAGAAACATCATATCCAGCCAGGAATGGGCTAGGATATGGAATTTTCACGATGTAGGTAGCTGGCTATAGGTAACCTAAATGGGTCACACCTTTTTGGACTGAAAAATTTTATGTTCCCTATACGCGCACTGAAGCGACAGACAAGCTCGGTTGTGCTCAGGATTCACAGAAACATCATATCCAGTCAGGATTGGGCTAGGATATGGAATTTTCACGATGTGCGTAGCTGGCTAGGTGGGCTATAGGTGACCCATTTACTCACACATTTTTGGACTGAAAAATTTTCTGTTTCCTATACGCACACTGAAGCGACAGACAAGCTCGATTGTGCTCAGGATTCACAGAAACATCACATCCAGCCAGGAATGGGCTAGGATATGGAATTTTCACGATGTGCGTAGCTGGCTAGGTGGGCTATAGGTGACCCATTTACTCACACATTTTTGGACTGAAAAATTTTCTGTTTCCTATACGCACACTGAAGCGACAGACAAGCTCGGTTGTGCTCAGGATTCACAGAAACATCATATCCAGTCAGGATTGGGCTAGGATATGGAATTTTCACGATGTGCGTAGCTGGCTAGGTGGGCTATAGGTGACCCATTTACTCACACATTTTTGGACTGAGAAATTGTATGTGCCCTATACGCGCACTGAAGCGACAGACAAGCTCGTTTGTGCTCAGGATTCACAGAAACATCACATCCAGCCAGGAATGGGCTAGGATATGGAATTTTCACGATGTGCGTAGCTGGCTAGGTGGGCTATAGGTAACCCATTTACTCACACCTTTTTGGACTGAAAAATTTTATGTTCCCTATACGCGCACTGAAGCGACAGACAAGCTCGGTTGTGCTCAGGATTCACAGAAACATCATATCCAGTCAGGATTGGGCTAGGATATGGAATTTTCACGATGTGCGTAGCTGGCTAGGTGGGCTATAGGTGACCCATTTACTCACACATTTTTGGACTGAGAAATTGTATGTGCCCTATACGCGCACTGAAGCGACAGACAAGCTCGTTTGTGCTCAGGATTCACAGAAACATCACATCCAGCCAGGAATGGGCTAGGATATGGAATTTTCACGATGTGCGTAGCTGGCTAGGTGGGCTATAGGTAACCCATTTACTCACACCTTTTTGGACTGAAAAATTTTATGTTCCCTATACGCGCACTGAAGCGACAGACAAGCTCGGTTGTGCTCAGGATTCACAGAAACATCATATCCAGTCAGGATTGGGCTAGGATATGGAATTTTCACGATGTGCGTAGCTGGCTAGGTGGGCTATAGGTGACCCATTTACTCACACATTTTTGGACTGAGAAATTGTATGTGCCCTATACGCGCACTGAAGCGACAGACAAGCTCGTTTGTGCTCAGGATTCACAGAAACATCACATCCAGCCAGGAATGGGCTAGGATATGGAATTTTCACGATGTGCGTAGCTGGCTAGGTGGGCTATAGGTGACCCATTTACTCACACATTTTTGGACTGAGAAATTGTATGTGCCCTATACGCGCACTGAAGCGACAGACAAGCTCGTTTGTGCTCAGGATTCACAGAAACATCATATCCAGTCAGGATTGGGCTAGGATATGGAATTTTCACGATGTGCGTAGCTGGCTAGGTGGGCTATAGGTGACCCATTTACTCACACATTTTTGGACTGAGAAATTGTATGTGCCCTATACGCGCACTGAAGCGACAGACAAGCTCGTTTGTGCTCAGGATTCACAGAAACATCACATCCAGCCAGGAATGGGCTAGGATATGGAATTTTCACGATGTGCGTAGCTGGCTAGGTGGGCTATAGGTGACCCATTTACTCACACATTTTTGGACTGAGAAATTGTATGTGCCCTATACGCGCACTGAAGCGACAGACAAGCTCGTTTGTGCTCAGGATTCACAGAAACATCACATCCAGCCAGGAATGGGCTAGGATATGGAATTTTCACGATGTGCGTAGCTGGCTAGGTGGGCTATAGGTAACCCATTTACTCACACCTTTTTGGACTGAAAAATTTTATGTTCCCTATACGCGCACTGAAGCGACAGACAAGCTCGGTTGTGCTCAGGATTCACAGAAACATCATATCCAGTCAGGATTGGGCTAGGATATGGAATTTTCACGATGTGCGTAGCTGGCTAGGTGGGCTATAGGTGACCCATTTACTCACACATTTTTGGACTGAGAAATTGTATGTGCCCTATACGCGCACTGAAGCGACAGACAAGCTCGTTTGTGCTCAGGATTCACAGAAACATCACATCCAGCCAGGAATGGGCTAGGATATGGAATTTTCACGATGTGCGTAGCTGGCTAGGTGGGCTATAGGTGACCCATTTACTCACACATTTTTGGACTGAGAAATTGTATGTGCCCTATACGCGCACTGAAGCGACAGACAAGCTCGTTTGTGCTCAGGATTCACAGAAACATCACATCCAGCCAGGAATGGGCTAGGATATGGAATTTTCACGATGTGCGTAGCTGGCTAGGTGGGCTATAGGTGACCCATTTACTCACACATTTTTGGACTGAGAAATTGTATGTGCCCTATACGCGCACTGAAGCGACAGACAAGCTCGTTTGTGCTCAGGATTCACAGAAACATCACATCCAGCCAGGAATGGGCTAGGATATGGAATTTTCACGATGTGCGTAGCTGGCTAGGTGGGCTATAGGTGACCCATTTACTCACACATTTTTGGACTGAGAAATTGTATGTGCCCTATACGCGCACTGAAGCGACAGACAAGCTCGTTTGTGCTCAGGATTCACAGAAACATCACATCCAGCCAGGAATGGGCTAGGATATGGAATTTTCACGATGTGCGTAGCTGGCTAGGTGGGCTATAGGTAACCCATTTACTCACACCTTTTTGGACTGAAAAATTTTATGTTCCCTATACGCGCACTGAAGCGACAGACAAGCTCGGTTGTGCTCAGGATTCACAGAAACATCATATCCAGTCAGGATTGGGCTAGGATATGGAATTTTCACGATGTGCGTAGCTGGCTAGGTGGGCTATAGGTGACCCATTTACTCACACATTTTTGGACTGAGAAATTGTATGTGCCCTATACGCGCACTGAAGCGACAGACAAGCTCGTTTGTGCTCAGGATTCACAGAAACATCACATCCAGCCAGGAATGGGCTAGGATATGGAATTTTCACGATGTGCGTAGCTGGCTAGGTGGGCTATAGGTGACCCATTTACTCACACATTTTTGGACTGAGAAATTGTATGTGCCCTATACGCGCACTGAAGCGACAGACAAGCTCGTTTGTGCTCAGGATTCACAGAAACATCACATCCAGCCAGGAATGGGCTAGGATATGGAATTTTCACGATGTGCGTAGCTGGCTAGGTGGGCTATAGGTAACCCATTTACTCACACCTTTTTGGACTGAAAAATTTTATGTTCCCTATACGCGCACTGAAGCGACAGACAAGCTCGGTTGTGCTCAGGATTCACAGAAACATCATATCCAGTCAGGATTGGGCTAGGATATGGAATTTTCACGATGTGCGTAGCTGGCTAGGTGGGCTATAGGTGACCCATTTACTCACACATTTTTGGACTGAAAAATTTTCTGTTTCCTATACGCACACTGAAGCGACAGACAAGCTCGATTGTGCTCAGGATTCACAGAAACATCACATCCAGCCAGGAATGGGCTAGGATATGGAATTTTCACGATGTGCGTAGCTGGCTAGGTGGGCTATAGGTGACCCATTTACTCACACATTTTTGGACTGAAAAATTTTCTGTTTCCTATACGCACACTGAAGCGACAGACAAGCTCGGTTGTGCTCAGGATTCACAGAAACATCATATCCAGCCAGGAATGGGCTAGGATATGGAATTTTCACGATGTGCGTAGCTGGCTAGGTGGGCTATAGGTGACCCATTTACTCACACATTTTTGGACTGAAAAATTTTCTGTTCCCTACACCCGCACTGAAGCGTCAGACAAGCTCGTTTGTGCTCAGGATTCACATAAACAGAATATTCAGCCAGGATTGGGCTAGGATATGGAATTTTCACGATGTGTGTAGCTGGTTCGGTGGCGTATGTGTAACTCATTTACTCACACATTTTTGGACTGAAAAATTTTCTGTTTCCTATACGCGCACTGAAGCGACAGACAAGCTCGATTGTGCTCAGGATTCACAGAAACATCATATCCAGCCAGGATTGGGCTAGGATATGGAATTTTCACGATGTGCGTAGCTGGCTAGGTGGGCTATAGGTGACCCATTTACTCACACATTTTTGGACTGAAAAATTTTCTGTTTCCTATACGCGCACTGAAGCGACAGACAAGCTCGATTGTGCTCAGGATTCACAGAAACATCATATCCAGCCAGGAATGGGCTAGGATATGGAATTTTCACGATGTGCGTAGCTGGCTAGGTGGGCTATAGGTGACCCATTTACTCACACATTTTTGGACTGAAAAATTTTCTGTTTCCTATACTCACACCGAAGCGTTAGCCAAGCTCGATTGTGCTCAGGATTCACAGGAACAGAATATTCAGCCCGGATTGGGCTAGGATATGGAATTTTCACGATGTGCGTAGCTGGCTAGGTGGGCTATAGGTGACCCATTTACTCACACATTTTTGGACTGAGAAATTGTATGTGCCCTATACGCGCACTGAAGCGACAGACAAGCTCGTTTGTGCTCAGGATTCACAGAAACATCACATCCAGCCAGGATTGGGCTAGGATATGGATCTCGCCATCTATTTGGGTCTTGAATAATAAGATCTGTATCTGTGGTTATCTGAGGATGTCATTTACCGGTATCAGCAAAATCCTCGCGGTGCTTCATTCTTTGGTAATCTTATTAAAACTGCGATGTAGAGAGTAGAGTATTACAAGTGATCAGTCTGTATCCTCTAAACTAAAACCTCCCTCCTATACAAGAAGGTCGCCTATCGTGGTTCGCGCTCTTCGCGTTTGTGGGGAGCTCGTCCGTCAGCAATTTGTCAGTGTATTCTACTGAGAGAAAGAAAGAATGCAACTGACTTTCGAGAGACGTTTCAAAGCCCAGCCGTACAGAATTGTATTCCTAAGAAACTCATTCGCCACTGTGCACTCAGGCAGTTCCTAAGACAACGTCTTCTGAGCCTTTTCTAGCAATCTCATCGGACACCGCAAGGATTTATTTTATTCTTGAACTACTTACGGACTGTAGTTGCAGACGTAGATACTCTAAGCCGCAACTTGAAAAGAAGCTGCATGTTTGCTTCACTAGTATTGGACTCTACTGCTGGTGGTCTCCAACCAGATGTCAGCACCGGACTCTTATCAAAGGCAGCTCTGAAAGCCATGAAATATAAACGCAGTATGTATAAGGAACTGAGATAATTTTTTGATGTATTTCGCGTCAGTTTTGATTGAGATTGACACCCATTTCTTTCAATAGAAATGTCAATGAATGAACTCACACTGCCAACAACTGTCAAACTGTCCTGTTAATGCAACGTTTGTGCCCAGTACAGCCTCCAACATTCTCATAAACAGGACATCGATTCTTGCAGACCTAGATGTAGATGGACCTTGTGCGGGAATCGAATCACGAACTAATAGTACAACCACGATGCCCAGCATAAAACTGAACGATAACCAAGGTTCGTGACTTCATGGTTTGAATGTCTGAATTACTTCCTGGCACGAGTACTACCCTCCAACTAATGCTAATCCCATTCCGGATATAAGTAGATCTGTCAAAACAAACCAACAAGTTTAACTGTGCGCTTAACAGATTTTGAATGTCCCTCAGGTCTTGTGAAATTAAATTCCTTTAAATCATATTTACGGCAGAAGGCGGCCCAGTTTTATTTCTCCGTCCTATAAAAATAGAACGGCTACTTTGTTTTGAGTCCAAATCACATCTGAAGCACTTCCACTTTCGCATAGACCTCAATTTATCTCGAATTTCGAAATCTTCCCATAATGCCCTCGTAACCCTCGGTAATACAATCTCTATCTCCATTCCATGGTTCATTATGAAATCTCTTAAAAAAATATATATATATATGTTTGGTATAGAATGGAAGTAACCCAACGCGACGGATGGGATACAGGATGGAAATCTCATTCCGGATATGTTCCCCGAAAACATAAAACGCATGTTTCGCAAATACCCTCCCGAAAACCGAAGCCAGAGAGACAGAGGCCACCTATGCTACCTATTCCACATACGATTATCATCCAGTTTCATCAGCGTAAAGATTAGGGACCATCACATTAATATTTCATGAAAATTTTGTATATTTACCTCCAATTGGATTCTGTGCCTGGAATACGAAATGTGTGCCGCCCTCTGTGTGAAACCGATGTAAGAAAATACATTTTGGCAGTTCAACGCCATCAGCATCATCATCATCATCATCATCATCATCATCCTCATCGTCCTCCACGTCGTCGTCATTGGGACCACTGATATTACTACCAGATTCGAAGAATGAAACCTGAGGTGGAAGGAAAACGAACACCATGGACAGACGCCGCTGCCGCTGCCGCCGTCGCCGCTTATGTAGTTCCATTCTTGAAGTTCATGAAAACCAAAAAGATTCACCTTCAATTCATTCATCGCATTCCATCCATTCACCTCAATGGAGCGGGAGAAGAGACACGGCAAAAGATTACCCTTGTGAATTTTTCAGATTTTCCACATCCCTCTTTGTCGGTTATCCTACACATTATATGTGTGTGTGTGTACGTAGCTTCCCAATCCGGGCGTCGACGACGATGGTGTGGTTTTCGAAATGGATTTGACATTAAGTCTCTAGAGCCGGCAGACTGGCGTTCCTATGAAATTGTATATTTGCTCAATCTGGGTTGATTTTATTTAAAGCGGGATACATTGCTTTAAGTGATGACTTGATCTAATGGCCTAGGGTCGGGACATTTGTCGATGCTTAACGTGTACTCCAATCAAAAGGAATATGTAACCCTTAAGCCGTAAGGATGCCTTTATAACCACCTGAACCTAGCCATCATCAGTTCGGCAAAATGAAGTTAACAAGGCCCGCCAGTATGGTAAACTTAGTCTGGGGCAGCTGTCTACTCAAAAAAAACCCCACCATCCAATAGAAGGTGTCCTACATCTGACCATTCCATACCTGCTGCAAACGAGATACTCTCATCCATAGAGAAGCTAGAGCTTACTATCTCCTTACAATTAGTAACTTTGAACAGAAGACGAAGAGAAGCTCACTTGGAAAATACTAAAAAGTTGGAAGATACTTCCAACAGATATGTAGATACATTGTCAAGTCTAGTTCCCATATGGTTGCTTGGTTGCTTGGTTGCTTGGTCTAGGACAAGTATTGAGTTATGTGACCTGTACACGAAAATTAGAATGAAGAGGGACTACCAGCGCCATTCTGGTGCTGATTTCTCTAAACTTTCACCTAAAGAAAACATCTGGAAACGAACCTTTGGAAAGCGGACAACACGAGCATCTGTTACGCGGTATGGAGGAGGACTTTGCAAATACCACCATTCCCGGAAAAACACGTGAAAGCTACCTTTCCATCAAAGAAAGACGAAAGTATCGAAATTTTTGAAACTTCCAAACTATGGCAGTGTATTCCAAGGGGACGTGTTACCAATCTCAAAGGCGATACAAGAACTATACACGACACTGGTCTCCAGGAAGATGACCGACATGTACATCGAGCGTTGTCAAATCTAAACTCATAAAACGATATCTCTCTCTCATAGCTAACCTCGTTCCATTTCTTTTGGTTCCAGGATACTAGGGGATTCATGTAAAATGAACTGGCAGACGATTGAGCAAGAAAGGTATCCCTCCAGGACCTGACAAGGGTCGTTACCTCTGTTGTAGCTTCCCTTGTTAAATCCAATATTGAACAAGTCTATCGTGGGATACTCTCATCTTGCCATGTCACCAAAACTCTAAACAAATCAAGACCAATGAAAAGCCAACCATATTTTCGAGTTTAAAAACCGAGCTAAGGGCCCGTTTTGCGGATTATTACTGACGGCACACAGATGCAAAAGGGAGCACATCCCACTTGCCCTGCGAATATCTGAGCCTATGCAGAACAAGGATAGTGATTCTCGGTAAATACCACTTCGATGATCTGGGCGACCTGTCAGGAAAGCCACGGCTAGTCATTCAGAAATTTATAACAATTTCAAGTTGGTTCAGCGATTTGCTTAGGTATCTCAAGGCTAGAGAGCAACTTTTCTCACCCTTTTTCGATTACTCACCAATAAAGGTTCACAATGAAACCATTGGTGATTCGAGTGCCCTTCTAGCGACCTATCTATGTACATATGACAAGTTTTCTCATGATCTGGACAAATTCTAAGACCTAACCCTTACCAAAATATTTTCGCAGCCTTGACTAGTAAGTACGTGTAAGTCCGTACTCCTGTCAGACATGTTCGGTACTAACTACTACGTGCACTGCACTCGGCAACATCAGGAAGGCTACACTAAGGAAATACTTCTTCAAAGATTTAAATGATCTCAGCAACGCCTGTACGACTAGGATTAGAGCCTTCATAGTGACTCACCCACGGGTAGCACAATGGACTTCATGTCAACTTCTAAGCAATAACCAATTAGATGTTCATTCTTCACCCATAGTTCGGTGGTGGAATCCGGGACTGGAGCTGGCGACCCATCCATCCCATTTCGCAAAGTTGATTCAAACAAGAACTGAAAGAAATGCGAGTACAAATCTAAATAAATGAAACGAACTTTTTGAGACATAAGGTCATGTTGCGTATTACCGACAACGGCATGCCACAGGGATCTATAATAAGTTCACTGCTGTTCATACTTTACTATACCTTCATGGTCCTAACTTTGTTCGACTTAAAATAACATGTTAAGCCAAGTCATTCCTAGAGTAATCCGGGTTGGGTCATGAATACTCTGACATACACTATACCCAGTACAGCCAGTGGGTACGTTTATACAGTCCGCCTTGCCTCTAATGTCGTGTCTGTGACGAGAGTGCTGGAAATATACATATTTGTAGATGCACAGCAGAGGATAAACACCCCAAACGATAGGAAAGAAGGGAACCGCCATTGAAAAAGTTTGCACGAGCTAGAAAAACAATAAATGGTAGGCTGGTGGGTCCTTGAGAACCAGAGCCTAGCTTTTAACTGCCATTCGCCTTGCAAGTGGACAAATGTTCAATTTCGGGAATGTTTCATAACAGTTTTACTCTCGAATGTTTGTCGGACGCTCACATGAGGTGGGGCCGTGGAAAACAGTTTAGGATTCCAACGCACTATCCACTGAGTTACGGTAGAAACTAAGATAAAAACACTGCCAGGATCCTGAGAAAAGCAAATGGTTACACACGTGGAATCCAGGCATAGGTTGACAGACAACAAGGAAACGCGACATAGATACAAATGCAACGACATTCCCAACTGCAACCGTCGGACACATCACTGTTCACATTCCCACGTTCGACTGACTTAAAGGAAAAAAATCAGCAAACCAACAGCTGTCAACAATATTGTTGGTGACATACTTACAGGGACAGAATGCAACCATTGCAAGGATAACTCGCATATCCAATCGAATACAGTTCACTGGTAGAGCTGTGCGAAAAGCCACTACACACGAGGCATACGATTTTTGAATCTTCCGCTTGAACCGATAGTAAACACTGCCGACGTCAACACGAATACACGGGCGAAACCAACTCCTTTACTCAGATTCAAACGAAATGTATGTACATGCTGTCCAAGGAAGTATCGGGATCACCAACTTCGATTAAGGATTCACGTTTTCCCAAATATTCGTTGAGTTTGTTGAGTAAACGTGTCTATCCATTACCAAAGAAAAAAACTGCTTCCATACCACTATCTCTCAACACCCCGAATAGCTATTATGGATTCAACTAATCCCAGTTTCCATTTCGATCCTTACAATCCTTAATTCGCCAATCAAACATGACGAAACGCTTCAGCTACTGCAGTACTAATTATTATTTCAATATTGCACACTGCACCCGCAACCGTAAAGGATTGGAGACTCTGAGCAGAAGAAGGACGACGACGATGATGATGATGATGATGATGATGATTACGATGATGATGATACACTTCTGTATTCGGACAACGACATTGGTGGCAGGTGGCAGGATAGCAGAAGGATAGCAGCAGGATGGCAGGTGGCAGCGGTGGACGACACAGTTGAACAAGAACTTAAGCAAATCCAGTGGTTACTGGTAGCACTTCGTCTGCACTCAATTATTTATCCAGATGCGGTTAAACAATGATGGTTGTATCCGATCAGGATGAGAATTGCTTCTCGATTGGGTTTTCCTACGATGGGTGTATAGTACGAGTATTGTATTGCTACTGCGGTATTGGTACTGTAACTGTTGCGACAAACTGTGGTGTTTCGTTGGTGGTCCGTTTGTTACCGATATCCTGTGGGCTGAAGGATTTTCTCTTTACACATTCGAATAACACAAACACGTATCCACCACCGACCGTATACACATAGATACTTTACACTCTTGGGGTAATGTGAGATCGAATTGTAACACAACCGCTACTACGTAATGGTGAAGGAGACATGTGTTTAAAGTATGTCCTTTTTTGCCGGTGTAAGTAGAAAAGCTGATGGCTGTATGGGTGTGCGGATTCGGGTAAATTGCATTAATTAACAAGGAGAAGGGACTCAATTGGACAATTGGCGCTGCATTGCATTTTCTTTATTTACCTCGAATTCATACGGTGTGCGTGCGGTACACACAAAGGAGATTAATTTCATATGGATGGACGAAAAAGGATTTGCGGGGTTTTAAATAGATTTTTGCAACAAAATGCAATGGTTGCATGGAGAAGAAGTGAAAGGGTACACCAAAATGTTGTTTTTATTTATATCACTTCTAGCAAACGTCTGATAAATATCACAGAGTGGGGTCCAAGGTCTGTTCTTCCACCTCTTTTGGAACTCCATGGTTTTCTAGTTCTGTTCTGCATGTAATTCTGTTCAACTTTGATATATACGAGATGAAAGATATCCAAACTAACTCACTTCCTAGCTTTGCAGAGTCTTAACTCGTTTAAACCTCTCTATCTAAGCAGGACATAGCCATGCTTATAAAGTCGAATGCCTATCCTTTCATGGATATTCTCGTTTAAGGAGCTACTGACCGAATCAGGACTTAGCGTAAAGTGCGGTTGAACTTACTGAAAAAGCTAAGACTCCTTGAGCTTGAGATTCTATACACGGATCTTCAAGACTATCAAGAGACTTTGGTATGAAGAAGCCTTGCCGTTGACGCCACGGAACTGTTCCGAAGTCTCTTAAGACTAACCTCTAAGTAAGCCAGATGTTCCTAAGCAGTATCGGACTAGGCAGGTATCTAGCGACCTCCTGTTCAAACTTAATTGTGCGTTTTACCTTTGGATACGTTAACCAATAACTTTGATGCTACGTCTTAAGATTTTAGGACTGCCGAAGTATCTTTAGGCATTTGGGTACCTTGTGACATAAGCTGGGACACTGGGATTCAGTAAGGAATTTCCAAAACAATATAAGAATCTCAGGAGGTTCTTTAGCTCTCTAAGTTCCTCAGACGCCCAGCATGAGTAAACACATTACCGGGTAATGATGAGGAAGATGGTCTAAGCGTCATTGCGACTAATTTTAATCAGAGCTGGTCTGCAGACTTTTTTTTATAATTTAGGCGCTCTCAAGAGTTTGCTAATCTTTTGACGTTCGGAGACACCGCGGATTAGAAGTAGCAGACAAGAGATCATTTATGAAAATAAGAAAAAGATTCGGAGACCAAACGAAGCCTTGTGGGACGCCAGCATTTATGTGGTGGATGTCAGAGTTGAAACCGCAACTTAAACGTGTCACAAGTTAATTCCTAATCCATTGAAAAAGGGATTCATCGATGACAAATGCAGACATTTTGGACAGGAGGGCTTGACACCGAACTCTGTCAAATGTCTTTGAAATATCAGCCCAGAATGCTGCAGAGAGTGGTTCCACTTTTCTGGGAGATATAACATCAAATCATCGATGGACCTTTTGCTACGAAAGCCGTACTGTTGGAGCAGTTTCATGACTCAAAATATTTCATAAGCTGACGGTTTATAGAGAGAAGATTCGCCTTTTTTAGGGACGGTCTGGAAAATGCTCTTTTCTCTCCACTGGGCAGGAGACCATATGCCCTGGAAATAAAATATACGGTCACTGCATTGGCTCTAAATCTTTAATGACGAAGGCGCCTGCATATCTCCCAAGCCTTGTATTGCTATACTGCAAAGTATAGCACCAGCAATGCGTACAGTGCTACCTTCTAAGATGTCTGTAATCTAGCCTTGAAGTGATCGTTAGGGTTTCGCAGTAAATCCAAGCTTTCGTATCGGCGTTCGTTTGCCAGCTCTCTTTCTTCGATAGCCGTACGATTCAGCCAGTCAAGTTTGTTAAAAAATTCTGGCAGTAAACCTTCTAAAAAAGCTTCAGAAATGGGATCACATAGTCGGCATCAGACTGCTTGTTCATAGTCTCTCATCGATCTAAGACAGACTCATGCCTTTGAGGATCTAGGGACCAAAATCTTAATTTTGTGCTTTAAGGTTGAATTCCAACGGAATGAGACTGATCTATGCTTCCATATTGCCCGTCCAGTATATGATGGCAGTCTAAAGGTCTAAAGTCTCAAAAGGTTCAACAAAATGTCTTGAGAAATTATAGGAGAGTCTGTCGAGACTCCGGGCCCAACCCTGACTTTGGTTTTCGACCCATTCATACGGGTGGACAGCGCCTAATTTTTTTTTTAAATCGCGGTTCGTCTACCCTGTTTTTCAGTAACAAGTGTCTGTAGCCCGAGTTTTGTAATACTTGAATGAAAAAGTGGTCCGACGTAGATTGTATATCGGAAGGATTCGCCATGATAAGCATGCTACTCCTTTACTTACAATCCATCAGTCCCACAGTCATTGGCAGTTGTCTATGGTCTCAGCATTCGTTTCAGGATCCAGGCGATATTCGAAGTCTGCCGTACTTGTTGAGTTACATATCCTGATTCGGGCCTTTAGCCTTTTTTATATTTCATTATGAACAGAACTTGATACAGGGACCACAGCTTAAGCAAGAGACTGCAGGCAGTAATGGGCCATCTGTATGGGCTGCAAAGTTTGACTTCCAAACAATTCAACTCCGCAGAAAGGCAAGAGGATTAGTGTTTCGGATAAACCATACATTTGTGGTAGATCCAGAAAAGCTTCAAATAATACTATGCACCTCAATGCAAACTATAGGAATCTTCCTTCAAGTGCCTACTCCTACATGGTTCTTAAAACAGAGATAACGCCAAGCTTGTCGGTCTGAGGAAAGCTAGTCTCAATGTTTTCCAAAATCCATTTTGAATGCGGCTATTGCTCTCCTTTCCGCTTCTCCCATATAACATGCTTTATGTCGTCAATTTCGTCCTGATCACATTGTTCCCCGAAGTGCCCTTATTATTCCCACCTCCTGCCCAATCCACTGCTTCCCTTTTACGTTTAATTAAGGAAAGAAATACCATCAAAAGATAAAAATCAGTATCCTTACATTCATTTCTTTTTTCTTCTCATACAAACGAGCACTCTTCAACAAAGCTTCACACGGAACACATTGTCAACTCCATGTCACCTATAAACTGTGCGAAACAAGGCGACATAAACGCTAACGTATCGTCAATTTGTAAAAGAACTCCTCTTCGAGTGCGCGACGAGCAGATCACAATAATAAATTTCTTAACACCGAAACCGTTCTAAATGATGTTACAGTCGTTATCCTGCCACCACCACTACCAACAGCACCGTCAAAACCCAAACCCGGTGACATATCTGACAATCACCCGCATTAAACTGGAGGTGGATATGTAACTTAAGTGTGTGTGTGTGTACTGCACTCACTCCACCTTCAATCTTCATCATTTCGCATACAGCAGAGCAAACAGGAAAAGAAAAAAAGGACAAGGATCCTAGAAGGAAGATATCGCCGAAGAACAATCCACAGCCCCCCCATCCCGTGCTACTGTTGTGCGGGTGTGTGCGGTGTTCTTTTGACGTTATCCTGGAAAGACAATAAATTATTATTGAAAGGAAATAAGATTAATGACAGTCTGTCGAAGGTGCAAATGATAGTAACAAAGCGAGGACACATGTATAAAAACGTGAATGACGAAAAGTAAGCTTAACAACGATGCGTCACAGTGTGAGTTTCGGCTAGGAAGGGATGGTAAATCTATATTTTATGCATCCACACCTTGTGTGTGTGTCTCATGTGTGTGTGTGTGTGTGTGTAGCGGACCAAAGTCTAAGGATGCTATTTATAACTTTGTCATGATAAATCTTATCTTTTGGAAAATTTCCATAAACATATCACACATCCTAGTGTGGTGTGATGTGGTTTGTGCCATTGTGGCGGTCGGTGTGTGCTTATTATCATCCTTCCTACAGGATTGGTTAACTGATGGCGTTGGTGATGCTTCCGTTCAAAGGGCCATACACATTCGTAGTGGGGCGGGGATGACAGGACGCCCTTAATTAATTGAATGTGATTAAGAACGTATAATCTATTTTCCAAAGTAACACACACACATCCACAGGCATAGAGTGACGGCAATTTTGTGAGCTGATATTTCGGGTTAAATGGGGTTGAACGTTGCAAATGGGCTTCGAGTTGCTGCTGTGTGCATACATCTACATTCTACACATATTGATCTCAGTAAAGTAATTAGATTTTGTTTACTTCTTATTTTTTTTTTTTTATAAAAAAGGATGGAAGGGAGAAGTGAATAAATGGCAGGGATACCAAGGAAATAAGCAGGCAGTCAAATAGATGCTTAGTCTACTTAAGGGGAGAAGTCAAGGTCTCTGGAGATGGGTGTAAGGTCCTTCGAGCAACATTTTTTCCAAGTCAAAGCCTGATCCATGATGGGACAGAACTTGAGCCTTAAGGCAAACTATTTCATATCTACGTATATGGTCCTTCAATCGGGATGTCCCACGCTTCCAACAAGGTTTCTCTACTATACATGAAGTTAGCTGCGGTTTTTCAATGTCGTACCCATTCCATCTCACGGAATTTATGTCAAGATATGCATGATTCTCCGTCAAAATAGCCGGTTCATACCAAATAAGCAAGTTCTTGGTCTTGCATCCATATCAGATCGATTTGACCAAAGACTTGAAGTCGAAAGGCTGTGACATCACACCAACTTTCATTCTCAGGCCTAAAACTTCTTTTTGACGTTCAGCTTCGTTAGTTAGCATTTAAGTAAGTCAGCGATCTAAAAAATTGACTGTTTGGAGCGAGTTTCATGGTGGAGGGTGTTTAGGCCATACTTCTTCTTGAAATATGCTGCCGTCACACTATAGTTAATGCAGATGACTTACTATGACAAACGGAATACCTTACTACACATAAGGACTTCAGAAATGTAATCTCGATTCCAAATCTCTTTTTAGAGAGATAGCTGGAGCAGCGATGAGGTGCATCTGTGCAGATACGTAGGTTAAAAATGAGCAAAAGAACCGACTTAGGAAAATTTTCAGAGGAGCCATCGCCCAGTCCAACAAATTTCACAAACAGACAAGTGTATTCGAAGTGGAAATTTATGGTATCATCGAGGCCTGAGAGGATCTATATAGTCTAAACGCAGATTTTACCTGAAACACCTGGACTACGCTAACGATGTTTGTCATCTGATGGTCTCCAATTCAACAAGACCAAAACGAAAGGCCTGGGCACTTTAATCACCAGTGCTGAGCTTAACACTGCTGGACAGGAAACTGAAGGACTTTCTAAACCTGGAGAAGCAATGTTTTTAGTTTAAGTACTATGCTGCGACTAGAATCGGTACAGCTTTATGAATTCAGTACTTGAAAGGTGGACATTATAACCACACTTAGGCTACAACCCTTCATAAATAGAATGTCTAAAATGACCAACTTTATGGAGAACAGGCCAAGTACCTATAAACATAACTGTTGGGAAGAGAAAGTGGCAGTGTATCGGACACAGCCTGCGGCGCGAAAACAGCTCCTTTGTGAAGTAAAATCCCCTCACTCAAGTAGTCAAAACAATACCACGCCTTGAGCAAACGTGGTGCAGAACAGCCCCCTATGGGTTAAAGGACTTAACCGTACATATGCAGATGATGAAGAGATGCAAGAATAAAGTCAAATCACTAACCCCAACCCTCAGCGTCTCTTGGATCCCGGTTTATATGAATTTTCATGATAACGGAAGGGCCGATGAGCTAGATAGAAAAGGCTAAGAATCATGCGAACTACAAGTAGACTACTCGGTTTGAATGCCCATTAACCAACCTGGCCAATGTAAGATGGCAAATTCTAATTTAAAAAAAATTAAAATAAAAAGACCAAAGAACAACTGTCGGTAAAAGGACCTCAATTGGTCCTTCTCATAGATGCAACTACTGGCTTTAACTCACTGATAGCTTATCTTAGAAAGAAGTGAATCTGCAACACAGACCTTTGTAGAGGTCGTATCGACACAAAAATTGAGGAAAACGCATCACATTTCCTCTCCGAATGGCCAAGTTTCAACAGTGCCAGATAATCAATTCAATCTTTCATCGACTTTAGTGACAAGTTTATTCAGGAGGGCTCCTTCGCTGTGAGTAGAGGACAATGAAAAATCTCGAACCCAAAAAATTATGAAAAAAACACGTATACGCCACCGATCCGGATACAACCCTCCCAGTTCTGCAGTCTGATCAGACAACTTTGCTTAGATATTTGGCTTCTGCGCATCCCAAGCACAAACTAGCTCGACTGTTCCTTCGCTGTCAGTAGTGGAAAATGAAAAATCTCGAAAAGTTATGAAAAAAAATACGTATACGCCACCGAGCCGGATATAACCCTCCCAGTACTTTGTTCTGATCAGATAACTTTGCTTAGATATTTCGCTTCTGCGCATCCCAAGCACAAACTAGCTCGACTGTTCCTTCGCTGTGAGTAGCGAAAAATGAAAAATTTCGAAAAATTATGAAAAAAAATACGTATACGCCACCGACCTGGATACAACTCTCCCAGTACTATGCTCTGATCAGATAACTTTGCTTAGATATTTCGCTTCTGCGCATCCCAAGCACAAACTAGCTCGACTGTTCCTTCGCTGTGAGTAGCGAAAAATGAAAAATTTCGAAAAATTATGAAAAAAAATACGTATACGCCACCGACCTGGATACAACTCTCCCAGTACTATGCTCTGATCAGATAACTTTGCTTAGATATTTCGCTTCTGCGCATCCCAAGCACAAACTAGCTCGACTGTTCCTTCGCTGTGAGTAGCGAAAAATGAAAAATTTCGAAAAATTATGAAAAAAAATACGTATACGCCACCGACCTGGATACAACTCTCCCAGTACTATGCTCTGATCAGATAACTTTGCTTAGATATTTCGCTTCTGCGCATCCCAAGCACAAACTAGCTCGACTGTTCCTTCGCTGTGAGTAGCGAAAAATGAAAAATTTCGAAAAATTATGAAAAAAAATACGTATACGCCACCGACCTGGATACAACTCTCCCAGTACTACGCTATTTTGTTTCTGGGTCAGAATCTAGTACGAGAACTGTCTACAAAACTGGACTTCCTTCCTCAAACCCAAACAATGAGGTTCTTTTACGGATCTAGGATGTAACAGTCGCCCTAAGGCATCGAATCCAAAGGAATATTGGTTCAAGCTGTGTTCGAATTTCAGTAACTCAGACTAT
Source organism: Xylota segnis (assembly GCA_963583995.1). Taxonomy (NCBI): domain Eukaryota; kingdom Metazoa; phylum Arthropoda; class Insecta; order Diptera; family Syrphidae; genus Xylota; species Xylota segnis. The sequence goes on along the minus strand of OY757238.1, from coordinate 54,724,128 downwards.
GTTGCCAGTGTGTATCGCAAAACCTCCTTATTTTTACTTTTCAAAAATCATCAGAATGATAGTAGAATATCGACAGTTTAACAACAGCATGGAAATTAAGATGCTACCTCTTGTTGGACGACCCTATAGTTCCTCCCCAGTCTAGTCACTTACATCTGAAACAAGATTTCCCCAGCAAATTGCTCCTAATTTCTGCTTCGATAGAAGTAAATCCACGATGACACTACGTTTCAAGATACAATAAACAAACGCAATCACCTTCACACCTGTTCCTTCGTACAACTCCAGATCAGGACTTTTCCAAAGCAGCACAATGCACTTAATGCAACTCCAACAAAGTGCATACCCGTGTCGGCTGCGACTGCACATTTTCCCCCGACAAACTTTCACTTTGTGTCTAATGTACGACTGAAAGGATTGCGTGAACACCTCTCCAAGGAAACCATTTCACCTTCACGCGTTACTATTCAAAATAAAAAAAAAATATATAAGAAGTCCTTCTGCAGGAAATTATGCAAATCAGGTGAATTTAAGAAGATAATGCATAAACTGGTTGCTTGGAGAGCCTTAAACGTGCCGACTGTTACATTAGATACGTTCCTCGTACTATTTCTTGAATCACTTCGCTAGACATCGACCTAACCACCGAGCAAGGCTCCTCCTCCATTAGGCACCGTACTCATTCGAACAGAATTAAGAGATGAAATAATTCTGATAAGGCTCTTTACGCCGCTCCACCGGGGAAGGATAATGCTGCACATAAAATGAAATGCCAGAGGGTAATGCTTTTACGGGTTAAGCTAATAAATTTACGTGGCTTAGTCTTAAAGCTGCAACATATCTACTAGAGTCCTTCTGAAGGTGGAGCGTTCTTTTTAATAATTTGAATCTCACGGAAATTTAATTCACCGAGGCGAGGAGCTTTCTGGGTTCAACCCCACCGCCGCCGCCACCGCCGACATCGTTCGATATCAATACTTTACGAGTGATGGGAGACGATACACGCTGGGAACTATAACAAGTGTCGACAGTCAGGAATGTGTGTGGTTCAATAACATTTTATATCAAAGGAAAAGAATATGCCATGCATTTCGATACCACAACACACAGATACGTATCTAGATACAGTGGCAATCGAAGAACGAACAACAGACCCGCTGTGTGCTCGTAGTTTTGTTGTCGGTCGTCGTCAGAGGTTGGTTTTTTTTTTTTGTTTTTATTTCCCGGAAGCAAATGGCTTTTAAGGAACTTTGAGGGAAATTGTATCTGTGTGTATGGTATCCGTTTGTCGGAATGAGTATGAAATGAAAGAGTTGCTGTTGCGTGAATATGTGCGAAGGATAAAATCTAATAGTGCTTATAATGCTGGCGAAGGATTCCCAACTATTTGACGTACTATTTTGTTTATCCGAATGCAAACAGTTCCGTTTTGTTTGTGTGTAATGGTTTTCTGGAGCGGATATGCATAGCGCATGGTTCATTTAATGCCGAACGACACGATTTGTGGATTTTTTTTTTGTATTTGCTTTTCTGTTGCAATCCTTGTGGAATTGAATATTTTCTTAAAAAAAAAACAAAAAGAAGAAAAACTGCACTGGAAACTTTCACAAATTTATACTTTTTTGGTTTTGAAATGACGAACTGCAACAGTTGTGACAATGGACAAAGTTTCTTGAGAACATTTTGATTGCATGAGTCGTGGGTTGGGTTAAAGTGACTGTCAGCAATCGCCAGTATAATAAGACTTATATCAGCTATTTTGTGATACCACCAGTCCACGAGACACACGTTTGTCACATCCTTCAATCCTGCAAAGCAGTTTCACTCTAAACAGAGTTAAAGTCATCATCTAAAAGCTGACGAATATGGTGTTCCTGCTGAAAAAAATCGATACTCATTCCAGGATTTTGAAAAGATATTCAAAACCGATTACTCTTTCCCCAATCTAGACTCAATGGTCTAAGTTTCGTCTGCCTATGCAGTGAATGTGACTAAGGACCCGGTTTTGAGTAGGCCTTTGGACATTTACAACTCACCCGTACTAGTCAAGACTTGATGTTTAAAGTGAAAGGGCGATCGTGGCTTGAGTTTGTTCCTCGATCGAGCTTATAGTTTCGAGCTTAGGTAAGTCATTTTGACCAGATTTGAACCTCTATTGACATTAAAAATCCAAATATCGGGTTAAAATCGTTATAGTTCCCGGAACCCTTTATGTTGACATCTTCATAGATCCAAAAAACGCAAACGTGTTACACCTCGAAGGTCAGAGCAATCTAGGTCGGATCTGGCAGAAGCTTATAACAATATTTTTTGGTTGAATACTTAAACAGACAGTGTGAATACTAGAGTACTTAGGTCATGTCAGGACTATGAGTTGATGGTTCTATTAGCTTCTATACAGATACAGAAGAGGCAATAACATATGCTTCTCCCCTTTTATAAGTCACTCGGTTCTGACATCCAGTAAGGCTAAAAAGCTGTAGGCCCCTACGTTTTGTTGGAAAACAAGATATGACTCTCAGGACAAAACACTATTTCATAAGATTTCAAACTATTGTTGTGGAATGTCCCTAGGCAGGCATGTAGGTTATGTAAAACTTGATTCACCGACAAGACTTCCTCAAAATTTTCGAATAATTACTTTCCCAGATGCGTAAGTCTACCTTCAGCTATGCCCTGGCCTTCATAGAGTAGATGTGTGATGTCCTCAGGGATGTTAATGTCAGGTTAGATAGTTTCAAGACGAGGGAATACCTATCGTTATTTATAACCCCGACCTGCTTAGTTTCAAAATCTCTTCAAATTTCCGTTAATCTAACATAAGTCACAAGGCCTTCGACATCCTATGTTCTCTGAAGTTAAATCATTTCAGATCAGTCATATCGATGAAGCTCTGTAGAATTATCCTCTCAGTGTGGCTCTATGAAACATTTGGTCCGCTTTTGGTCCTTTCGTTCCCCACAAACATCGCAGTGTCGAGGCACCCAGCTGACGCGGTTCTACCTAATGTCCTGAGCACTATACGTATGGAAATTTCTGTCTGTTTTAGATTTAAGAATGTTGGATTCGAACCCATTAAGCGCAGGATGGCTAGCAATGTAGATATTGATAGTGAAGTCTCAGGGCTACTTGCAGGTCTATATATTTACACAATATATAGCAAAGCCCCTGCCTATATCGGTTTTGAAACCTTCTGAGTATATTGTGATTCCATTTTTCTGAGGGATAGCTTTCCTATACTAACCCTCCAGGGTACCGAGGATGTCTTCTATGCCGATTGTCATAGCAGGACTAGGCGAATCAGGGCTGGTTTTCTACTAAACTATTCAGGTTCGGCAGAGCTACTATTCCCACTTGTCGAGAGAACATGGAAAGCCGAGAATTTTCCTGATGAGTGGAAGAAAGGAATGATCGTCAAGCTTCCTAAAGAAGGCAATCTAATGCAGTACGAAAACTGGAGGGGTATCTGCGTGCTGCCTGCTGTGGTAACATAATAGCTAGAATCATCCAGGAGCGAACCTAAAAGACACACTTGGTGCCGAACAAGCAGGTTTCCGCTCTGGATCCTCCTGTGTCAACCAAATCAACACAAAACCTAGGACCGATCTCATCAACTGATATATGCATTGCTGGACAAACGGTTGCGAGAGTAGAGAGTTTACAATACCTTGGGAGTTTTGTCTCACCCAATGGCGGAACCGAACTGCATATAGCCAGCCGAATACGCAAAGGAAAATAATCGTTTGGGATGCTAACCACAGTTTGGCGTACCAATGCGATTAGCGTTGAATCCGTGCTGCTATATGGATGTGGTACCTGGAGGATGAACACCACTATCACGAGGAAGCTGAAATCGTTCGTCAATAGGTGCCTACGATATATTTTTAGCATTTTCTGGCCAAACTGTATCTCTAATGGAGAAAAGGCCATGAACCTATAGACACGGCGCTAGATTGGACAAACTCCAAGATAACTACAATAAGTCCAAGATAAGTCCATAGATAACCATGCAATGCAATGGAACCCGCTTACTCAGAGTGGCAGGATACGCTGTGGTCCTAGGAGTACGTGCCGCAGAAAAGTTGAAAAGGAAGCACGGTATCTGGGAAAGAGTTGGGGAGACCTGAGGCACATTTCCAGAAATCGCACACGATGGCGCGTAGTCATTGTCGAGGCCATAGTACAGTTGGGTACCGAGAACGAAACCTTGGGGAACCCCATTTGTGACATCTGTTTCGAAAATTAACACTTTAATCCTATCGTCTGTGGGCCATTCTCAACGATTTTAGCTCGCAGAATATGTAGATACACTGATAGTTGGTCATACTGAATCTATTTTCAATGTCCATCAGCACTTGGCCTCACTCCTCGGGATGATATGATTAACATAGACTGGCTGTACCCACAGAATAGCTGCACAAAATAATTTCATAGGATCAGAACCAAGTCTGAGGACTGCGGATTTACCTCAGGATCCGTTCCTCCTACACAGAATTTTCCTCTTTTTTTTACACTTATCCCCTATATAGCCCCACCATAGCACTATACAAGTTGCTGTACGGATTAGGGATGGTGAGTCTATAAATCTTCCAAAGCACGTACAAGTCGTCTGACTAGGTTAAGCCTTCGCCCATCATCGCACTTGCGAACGCCACCACTGTACGCGATGCTATCGGTTTGCCATACAAGTCTCACTATGACTTCATCCCGGTGTCCTCTTACCGTATCTCGACACAGAAACCCCCCTGGACTTCTTTTCTACGCATAATAGTTTTAATCTAATTAATTTCATTTAAGGACACTTTATGCACCCAACATGCACACAGAATCACATCCTTTCATTACTTAAACTAATAAAATATCCAAAGGAACTGAAATCATATCTATCCCTAAGTAATGTCCCTTTTATCTTAGCCTCGCAAGGACTAAGACTCGCTCGCGTAAAGTTAACCCCTTCAGGTAATTACAGAAAAGACCCGCTATGAAACACTTAAACGAAAAATCTCATCTTTTTTCTTGTGGGTCCTTTCGACTTTAATAACAGAAATAACTTTGCTCGAACTTTATATCCCTTTTGTTCGACTAACACACTCCTTCCATTCGTTGCGAGCCCGCTCAGCGCCGCTTAGCCAATTGGCATTAACAATCTCCACCTCAAAGTGTCGGTGTCCCGCTGTGCAATTTCGCGCTACATTAACTTTGACCCAATTTAATTAAAACGTTAAGCAAATTTAGCCCCGATCCTCCCAATGCCAGTAGTAGTAGTAGTAGTACGAACGTACGAACAGCATGGTACTGGGCGCTCCAACGTGCGCGTGTGTGTATTTTTACATTTCATTCCAGGACGTGCCAAACTATTTCGTGTGCAAGGAAGAAAAATTTCATAAACAAAATTCCAAGCATAATTATACAAATAAATAGCATGGCTCAACGACACACAGTGGCAGAGACAGCAACACTCCGCCGGCACCGGGACACCTACATTTATGCGACACACCTCCTGGTGGAGTGGCGGCTTTTGTAGCCTACATGGAATCCGAGATCGTATTATCTGCATTACATGCACAAATGAAATTCCTGCGAATTGTATGCGTGTGTGTGTGTGCGTGTGAGTTCGTGGTATAAAAAGTCTCGTGCCGGTGTCAACCAAGTTCAACGCTAACCACAAATGTTGTAATGCCTTCTGTGCGCCCGCACAAGTATAAACCACTGGCACCACTTCCGGAGGAACATCATCCGGAGGCATACCATCCACCCAGCACCACCTACCACCCACTACTATCCTTGAGGTGTAGACCAGTCACCAGACCATCGCCACCATGCCGAGAGATGTCATTAAAGTCGCGAGCAGTCAGTGTGACAATTTAATTGTACCAAAAGGTGTAAATAATGCGGTACGCTTGGTAAAATGTCGGCAAGAGCGCCAGTGGGTGTGGCACGGATGTTTGGCACATTTAGTCGTAATTTGTGGAACACGGAGCACACTCTCTTTCATGGCAAATCCAGTAATTTAACCACAAATCACTCGGTGACACAATAAATCTACAGAAAAACGATTAATCGCTGAAGAATGCCGCACTTACACGGCCAGATACAGACACACATGCATGCATATATCTGTGGTAGATACTCGTATCCTGTAGATATAAATCAGAAAATCCGTTTAATTAAAAGTTTACTCCATCCTCGTCCGGTTGGTATAATCGCGCGGTGAGCTCATATTAAATGCGCGCCACTCTCTATCGCACTATCACATCGCATCCCATCGCACCAGACACGACGGCACGGTGCGGTGCGGTGCGGAGCGGCACGGAACGGTGTGGAGGAGTTTTAAGTGGTAGTGTCCAGTGCTTATCGCCCATAACTCATGGTCGCTCACGTATCGGTGGCTTACCACAAAATAGTTGGAAATTATTGCTGGCCCCGTGGTGGGGCTTTCTCTGATGAACGCTTTAAAATTGAATCCAATAAGTGGATTGCATTTAACGTGTTTTTTTTTTGTTTTTCTGTGTCTCCCTCTCTTTATTTTCATTTTATTAAAACTGGTGAGTAATTTGTCTGACATACGAGTATGAACAAATAGCCGCGGCGTATGTAATTACGTTGCTGCAAGTGAATTGAAAGGACTCACGCGGAATGTACAGATTTCAAGGTACACTGGCCCTGGCATATCTGTGGATTGTAGAGATTATTGGTATAAATTGAAAAATTAAATATTTGTTTTACCCCCGGCTGTATAGAGAAGTCGCTGTGGACAGATGGTACACGCGATGCGAAGAGGGCATCCTGTTTACACTCAGAGATGAACCTGTGCCGGGGGGGGCGGTATATTCCAGCGGTGTTATGATTTCAAGGGAATCTTGCCTCGTGAAGGCAAACAACCCACGAGGAGAGGGAATATCTTCTGAATAAGGAGGGCCAGATGTCATGGACGTTTGTTTTAGGGAGAAACACAAAATTTAAACAGAAAAGGATATATTTTTGTTTTCGGTAAGTTTGCGTTGGTTGCGATACATAGTAGGTCACTTGAAGGAAAGACACAAAAGGCACGCTATACCAGGAATGACCAACATTTCACTGCCAGGATACCAAGAAGAGACGAATTTGAATAACACCATGGCCTTGGTATAACCACTTAACCACTCAGAAGTGCAGATAGTAATATTCATGCCTGCAAAACCAACAAGCTACGCTCGTTTTAGCCCAAGATTCACAGAAATAGAATATCTGACTTGAATTGAGCCACTAGACACCAGACTCAGGAAATCAGTATCTGGTTCGGTGGCGGATGGGCAACTCATTTCGACAAGCATTTCAAGGTGAAAAATTTTTCAATTTTTCGTGAGCACAACGAGGCAGTAGATAGGCTCGTTTGTGGCTAGGATTCACAGAAATAGAATATCTGACTTGAATTGAGCCACTAGACACCAGACTCAGGAAATCAGTATCTGGTTCGGTGGCGCGTGGGTAACCCATTTCGACAAGCATTTCTGGTGAAAAACTTTTCAATTTTTCGTGAGCGCAACGAGGCAGTAGATAGGCTCGTTTGTGACTAGGATTCACAGAAATAGAATATCTGACTTGAATTGAGCCACCAGGCACCAGACTCAGGAAATCAGTGTCTGGTTCGGTGGCGCGTGGGCAACCCATTTCGAGAAGCATTTCTGGTGAAAAAATTTTCAATTTTTCGTGAGCACAACAAGACGGTAGATAGGCTCGTTTGTGCCTAGGATTTACAGAAATAGGATATCTGACTTGAATTGTGCCACCAGAAGCCAGACTCAAGAAATCAGTATCTGGTTCGGTGGCCGATGGGCAACCCATTTCGAGAAGCATTTCTGGTGAAAAAATTTTCAATTTTTCGTGAGCGCAACGAGGCAGTAGATAGGCTCGTTTGTGGCTAGGATTCACAGAAATAGGATATCTGACTTGAATTGTGCCACCAGACACCAGACTCAAGAAATCAGTGTCTGGTTCAGTGGCGCATGGGTAACCCACTTCGACAAGCATTTCTTAGTGAAAAAATTTTCAATTTTTCGTGAGCGCAACGAGGCAGTAGATAGGCTCGTTTGTGGCTAGGATTCACAGAAATAGGATATCTGACTTGAATTGAGCCACCAGACACCAGACTCAGGAAATCAGTATCTGGTTCGGTGGCGCATGGGCAACCCATTTCGAGAAGCATTTCTGGTGAACAAATTTTCAATTTTTCGTGAGCGCAACGAGGCAGTAGATTTGCTCGTTTGTGCCTAGGATTTACAGAAATAGGATATCTGACTTGAATTGTGCCACCAGACACCAGACTCAGGAAATCAGTATCTGGTTCGGTGGCGCGTGGGTAACCCATTTCGAGAAGCATTTCTGGTGAACAAATTTTCAATTTTTCGTGAGCGCAACGAGGCAGTAGATTTGCTCGTTTGTGCCTAGGATTTACAGAAATAGGATATCTGACTTGAATTGAGCCACCAGACACCAGGCTCAGGAAATCAGTATCTGGTTCGGTGGCGCGTGGGTAACCCATTTCGAGAAGCATTTCTGGTGAACAAATTTTCAATTTTTCGTGAGCGCAACGAGGCAGTAGATTTGCTCGTTTGTGCCTAGGATTTACAGAAATAGGATATCTGACTTGAATTGAGCCACCAGACACCAGGCTCAGGAAATCAGTATCTGGTTCGGTGGCGCGTGGGTAACCCATTTCGAGAAGCATTTCTGGTGAACAAATTTTCAATTTTTCGTGAGCGCAACGAGGCAGTAGATTTGCTCGTTTGTGCCTAGGATTTACAGAAATAGGATATCTGACTTGAATTGAGCCACCAGACACCAGGCTCAGGAAATCAGTATCTGGTTCGGTGGCGCGTGGGTAACCCATTTCGAGAAGCATTTCTGGTGAACAAATTTTCAATTTTTCGTGAGCGCAACGAGGCAGTAGATTTGCTCGTTTGTGCCTAGGATTTACAGAAATAGGATATCTGACTTGAATTGTGCCACCAGACACCAGACTCAGGAAATCAGTATCTGGTTCGGTGGCGCATGGGTAACCCATTTCGACAAGCATTTCTTGGTGAAAAACTTTTCAAAATCAGTATCTGGTTCGGTGGCGTATACGTAACATTTTTTTCACTTTTTCTTTTATTTTTTCTGGGAAAGTCTCTTTAACGTGGTTGCTCAGATGGGTTTGCAAATATTGAGAACATGGTTGCTCAGTGGATCTGAGGAGACAGTTCGGAGGATGAAGTTTGGGAAGTAAGTGTCGATTGGTAATTGGAGTTGGCTAGATTTTAAGCGCACAGCAGAAATTCCAATCTTTGACTAATTACTAGTTCATCGCTTTCTTCATAATTGACTTTAGTAACTCGAAGTGCTAAATCCTTTAGAATCTCTACAATCGTTCCAAGTCTACGAGTAGGTACAAATAAGGTTCTATATTTTTCGAAGACTTGCACCCATTTTGAGTTACCAAAACTTAACCCAAGATGTTGGAATCCGTCATTAAAATACCTACAATGTGCACACTTACACACAGTTTAGTATTTCATTAAAAACAATTTAAAACCCACTCAACCACTCAACTCCAAGTTACCAGCAAACAGCGAAGTGACCAGCCGATGTCCAACAAATGCCCATTTCTTGACTCAAAACTTGCTCTGTCCCGTTGGCCAGAAGAACTTTTCACTGCGTCAATCACGCAATCGTCCACAGTTGGACTCTGCCAGCAATGTGTCATTTGCACTGACACTGGCTGACCCGAAACTTTTTCCTTCTCTCATATTTTTGTATGCAAAAATAAGTTCCCAAGTTGCATTTGAAATGCAAGTGAACTTTTCTCCCAAAAAAAAAAAGGACACAATCCTCAGCCAGGATACAAGGAGAAAAAAAAAACCTTCGCTGTAAAAGTAAACAATTTCCATTGACGTTTCTTGTTACTTGGCAGAGGGGGATGCTGGTCCCTCTGGAAAGGATGTAGGTGACGAGCTTTGGAATTGTTTATGGCGCACACAGTAAAGTAAAAGTGTAAATCTTGGCAGAGTGTCAAAGTAACCAAGGACTGTCGAACCTGCTCTATACTTCGAATGCATTTGCCTAATTAACTTGAATCCTCTTAGAGGCTAATGTCCTGAATCTGTATTAATTACCCACCATCCCCCCATTTACTTGATTTATTCGCAAGGCATTTCGATGCCCATACATATGACAGAGTCCTTTGAAGACACTTTCCACTTCCTTTCCCTTAAAAGGCTACTCTAATACGAAAAGGATATCTATCTCCTTCCAGTCCACTTTTGATCCCCATAGATAATTCGTTGTGGTAATTTTCTTTGGCAAAATAAAGAATTGTTCGTCTTTTCTCTTTTTTTTCGGTTTGCTGGTATCCTTCTTCGTTTTTTTTTTTTTTACTATGCAATCCTTCTGTCACTACAAATAGAGGACACAAATTTATCTCTCCCGGTTTTGTGTTGGCAGGTTTTCTTGGGTGGCCCAATATAGAACACTCAATGCTACCATCAGGACAATTTGTTCGTAGTAAATCGTTGTAATTTCTCATCGTGATTTTGTCATTGTTCATTCAGGTCCTTGTCATAAGGTTTACTCAATTTATTCGCAGTCCCAGGAGGCCATGTTGACATGTGTATACCTATATGTATGTGAGATGCCCCAAAAAGTGAGTATATTTGCACAAAAATATAAGAAATACACTTAAATGGGGATGCGGTATCAAATGACAACGTTGAGCATGTTGTTTATGTGGGTACAGTCTACTGTGCAAGAGAGGGGACGGTTTAGATGCGCAAAGGACGTCAGAAGGCTATATCGACTGTCCAGACCTTTTCACTTCTGGATGTCTAAGGAAAGAAATGATTGATTGGAAATCAGCGTAAATATAGGAGGAGGGCCAGAACGATTCTTCCATACAAATCCCTGTTCATGTTTGAACTCTATGATAGTGTTACTCAATGTATGTTCAACAATGGTAGGACATTGCCTATCCTTTAGGAATTTATGAGATCTTTCATTTGAGACTAGATTGTACCCTTCCATCCAGCTCTAAAGCCTACCTCTTAGTACCAAAAAAAAGAAAACAAAGTGGATCTTCAATATCTTTAGAGACCCCTGCTGTACTTAAATCCTTGCATTTTAGATTACATTTGAAGACGGTTGGTGCTAACACACTACAAGAAGAAAATAGGGGGATTCTTGGATATATTTCAAAACTGAAAAAAGGACCTTGAAGGACAGTTAGTGAAGCAGAGAACTCTGCCGAGAGCTGCACTGTGAATCGGAGTTGAGTAGGCTCAAGGCGTTTACTTGATTCCGGAACATATGAGCCTTCATGGAAGTAAAATGTTTGATGAGCTAGCTAGGAAAGGATCAGATCCCATATCAGTGGTCCTTAGTCCACTCTCACCTCGAGCTTCATCTCTGGAACACTTTTGGTCCTACACAACAAAACAAGACTAGACCACAGCTGACCCTCCTAATTTGTATTCTTACAGCCCACAACTTAACGGCTGTCCAACCTAGAAGAATGAAAATCTTCAGATCTATGCAGAGCCTCTAGACACACGTTGGTAGAGCAAGGGAATGCCAAAGCCAAAGAAAAGTATATTTCAGTGATCTTAGGACCCAGCACCATTCCCAGCACCATTCCCAGACCCAGGGCCATTCTTGGCATGAACTGCTTGAAGGACTGGCTTCATTGTTCCTCGTTTCAGGTGACTTCAACTGGGGAGCACAATGGATCCATTGAGATCTGAGTCACGAATATATCGTAAGAGTATCGCAGTCTTACTATATGGCGCGGAAGCATAGATTTTATCGAGCTGATCCTCGGTCGTTTCAGGATTGAAATTTTTCTTAAAAATCGTTTACATTGACGAGCCTAGAAGGTGGCGTCAACTGACTTATTTTACTGAGTCCCAGGTTCACTCTAGAGTCTAGAGACACAGAAGTACTCGTAAGTAAGTAAGGGAAGTCGACTACAACTCTATCCTGTGGCACGTTTTACTTCAGCACGCAGAACTGTTCCAGTAAACTTCTTCCTAAGGCTTTCACTAACTCAAGGGTTCTTTAAAAATAGGTAGTCTAGTAGTAAAGTGAATCAATTTCCACTATTTTTGAAATTCCTATCAAATACCGGACTCTGTCATAGATGACTTCGTTTCCCTGAGAAATTTAGAAAATCTTAGATTACTCTTGAAGACTCTGTTGAGCACTATTTCCAGTGCTTCTATGGCACACACTTTGGCCTCTATCCCTCGATCTACTGTCAAGCAATTGAGTTCATCCAAAAGTTCATCCAAACTTCACACATTTGCTCTTGGGGATGTACATATCAGAGAAATCAGGATTCTCTTACATTATGAACAGGTTAGATGGCCCACAGGCAGATCTTTAAGCAGAATCCAATTTTAAGACAAGAAAGTAGAGATAGTACCCTGATCAAGGCACCAAGGTTCTAGGAAGTGAAGGAAGGTGAACTTTTTCGCTATCGACGACGCCTCAATGAAAAGCCTCCTTAACCTCAAGTGGAAGAGATTATGTTTAAAGAACATCAACAAGTTTCTACCATCTCGTCGTGACACCTTTAGTCTTCCAGAAAAGGCAGCTTGGTGGATCCTATCAGTTGGATCTTTGGACTGGGATTGAAGCTTGAATAATGACTAGTAATTCAAACCTTAAACACGTTAGTCCTACGTCAACCAAGAGGAGTAATTTGGTAGAGATCATTTGGTTACCAAAGGCTGTCTCTAAGGAGAATCAATATACCTGTTCAGGTTGTAGAATGGCATCTAAGGCTATCACAGGGTTTTGACTAAATCAGTGACCATACATCAGTTTGCCTGTCAGTCGACTCTTGTGCTCAAAAAAAGTGTCTCCTCTGACAAGGTGATTGGTTTTTTAGAAATCTAAAGGGCGTTTCAGTAGCGACATAACAATTTTGTATTTTAATATAAAAACACCGTTAAACTGTTTTTATGATTTGTCAATGTCAAAACGTCAGTCAAATATTTACATTTTTATTACAATGAAGTTCATGAACGAGCAACGTTAAGAAATTATTCAAAATTACTACCAAAACTCTGAGCTGGTGGTCGAAACTTTAGGAGCGCTCTCTCCATTTTTTTGGTCACAATAGTCCCACCAAACAGACTGTGCGTGGCAAAGTGGATGCTTTCGAGTCAACTTTTTGACTATTGAGTGTTCCTGTGCCAGTGAAACAATGCAGGGGTCAAACTATTTAAAATATTTCCCCCATAAGTGCTTCAGTTCCAAATGAGTTAACTCAGTCGATTCCACACAGTTTCTGCATTCCGCATCTGTCAGCTCAAATTGTAGCGAATTTTGCGTGAAGATAGTGCCCTTAACCCTTACAAGATCAAATTAGCTCAGGAACTGAGGCCTCTTGACCATTTGAAGCACTGAAACCGATTGGGGTCTGCAAGAAATCGTGAATTTCATCGAAAAATCAAGCAGAACATGCGTTAGTGGACAGCAACAAACCCACATGTCCCTCAAAGGACTCCATTGCGTTCAAGAGAAATGACCGCGTGGTGCTTATTTCATGCCGACGGTTAATGGAGTTCGATATCGTGCCGTGTTGAGGGCCTTCCTTTGACTAGAACTCAATGCACTTGACATCAATAAGATGTGGTTCGAACAAATGGGTTCCACAAATGGGTTCCACAGCTGGTTAATCAATTGTTTTATTGAAGAGGATGTTCGATAGTGGTGTCATCTCCAGAAGTGGTACTCGATCATGGCATTAAGATGATAACTTATGCCAACAAGCCAACGTTAGAGGAGCTCAGGAACAATATCGATCACGAAATCGCCAATTTTCCGGCCGATAAATGTGGAAGAATGGTGCAAAATTTGCTCTACTGAATCGATGGAGCGAATTCGAGTTCCATACTTAAACTCAACATGTGTACTGCATCTGGAGTAAGTTTCAGCCCGATATATCAATTATTCCATTCCTTATTGAAACACAAAATTGTTATGTCCTTACTGAAAACCTCTCTACTGGCCCACTTAGGACGGTCAACAACCAATCAACACCTCCAGTTGGCCTGATTCTTGAGCTGACTTCCCTTTTAATATTCCAGAAGAATGATAATTTCCAATTCAAGGACAGCCACTTCCCTTTGAGTTATAAAACCTCAAAAACTCATGGCAAATCCCATTTCCTTTTGTGCAGCTAAACTCCAATAAAATCTTGTGCATATCTTTTCAGGACCACTGTTCTTACATACCGACACACGGAAAAATTGTGAAAAGAAACCTTTCATTCGATGTGGTGTTGTGTTATCTATAGGCGATGTCATTAATGAACGTCACAAAAGGAAGCCTGCGTTTTGTTTAAAAAGGAAACCGCCCCCATATCCGCCCTCGTCCAAATTGCAAAAGCAAAACACTGTCGACTGAAGGGTTCACGAAAAAGACGACAACGAGAGTTCCACCCAAAACCCCCATCGAAGACGAAAGGACGAGGACGAGAACGAGGACGAGGAAGATGAAAATCAAGTGTATATTGTAATCCTTTGGAAAATATTCTACACGACGACAGATGATGATGAAAACATCCTTTTGCGTTGCGTTGATGATATGAATAAGATGGATTATTAAGATTTATCACTTGAGTTCAATTTGATTTATACGATATAATTCCATGGGATCCTTGTGCTTCCTGGCTGCCGTTCTCCTCCCAGCTGTAGTATGTAACTACATTTTTAGCAGCATCCTTACGGCCTGGAAAATTTCATTAATATCCGCTGGAGCAAATTTTAATAGCGCCACCAAGAAAGAAAAAAAAAAATCTAAAGAAACTGTTGGTGATGGTGATGGCTGGTGGGATAGGAGAGTTTATGTTTGCCTCCAGCCTCTTCTGGCACTCGCCATCCGGAAGGGAATTACTGAATTTAATGTCAGAAGTTAATGTTCCATTTTATAGGACTGGAAATGATGGGTTGGTTTTTGAAGATTGTAGACCACCGCTGACGCCACCGTTTGCTGCTTGTGCTTGGTGGAAGGAAAGGATTTTGCTTTAAGGATTTCTTCCTTTTTTTTTTTGTTTTTTTTTTTGTTGTTACTTTCCCTTTGTTCTTGTTGGGAGAGTAGTCCAAACGCGCGTTACATTGCGTGTTTTTGTGTCTTTTGTTCGGGAGTTCGGGAGTTGGCTTGGCGGGCGAATGTCCTTTTCGATACAGTTAATGATTTGGATTTAGATCCAATGATCGTTGTTGATTCTCCTCCGGAGTCATGATGTTTCCCGAGCATTTAATTAGTTGCTGAACATTCCTTCGGGAGGGCTTTGCAATTAAAAGTGTTTGCTGTGATTTCTTTTTTACTAATTCTTAAAGTATTTGGTGGGCGGGGCTGGGTTGAGTCCTGAAAGTGACATTTATTATTGCCAAGGTTTTATTGCGGGCAATTAAGAAGTCTATGGATGATGGTAGTGATTTTATTTTTAGCTAAAGGCTTTAAATTGGTAAATTTATGCTTTAAAGGATATTTTTTCGTTGGTTTGTCGTTTTATTAAAACGAAAGGACGCATAATTTATTGGATTTCTGTGGTCAGAGCAATAAAAAGTTTTCACCAAGGATCACGAAGAGAGTTATTTTAATAATTCGTTGGTGGACTATAATAATGACAGGATGTGGTTGTCAACGGATATTGCAGTTTGTATTTTCATTCATACGAAGCCGGGTAGTGTTAATATCTCCGAAATTGATGGCTATAAAGCTTGGGGGGATATTAAATTATATTTAAATGTGTTTTTTTATGGGTGAGGCCTTGGCATCATTGTGCTATAATTTGAAAGGATTGTTGGGCGGGGGTTGGAGCGCTATGGGTGTAGTAATGTCGTTGGTGCGATTCCGTTTAAGTCAGTGTTTCCTTGTCGAGCAGATGATTTCGTGTAGTTACTACATATTGTTGGATAATGGCACATATAAATAAATATGTCATAATATTCAGTCATGCAATTATCCTTAAATAAAATGCCATATGGCGGTAGGAAGCGCGACCATTGTGCTGTCAGTTGCACAGTCCCTTCTTCTACTCCTGGATGTTGAAGAGTCTCTGCGCGTTTGTGTAGCTTTGGTTGAACCAGGGAGTGCTGCATTTAACAATACTACTGGCCCATGCGATACAAACAGTTTTTACATGAGACACTAGGTATCTGAGTCCAGACAGGAGGAAGGAGGAAAGCAGAAGTACTCGGAGTCGACATAGCGTTCAACTTGACCAGCTTGAGAGTCGTTACGAGATTGCTGAGAGTGCCACCAAGCTGGCTGATGCGATTAGTATATGATTTGAGGGCCGATGCAGGGATCAGTTCTAGATCTAGCCTTGCTGAGCATAATGCATGTTAGAGCACTACGGACTGGACATCACGAGGATGCCTTCGTGGTGCTGATAGTGGGTAAAAAGCTAGAGGTGCTGACGCTACACTACAGCAATACCATCAAAGGTCTGGAGAGAGGGAACTATTCGTGTAGATAAGACAACAGTCTGTTGACTTAAAGGCTCATATAACAGCTCCCATATTTGTAAGTCCATCGACTCCTTAAAGAAGTGACTGCTGAATACCCTCAGTATCCTGTTGGTTAGATCAAGACATTCACACAATGAATGAAGCACAGGTTCTCTTTCTACCTCGTCTCTGAAGCTTCAGAAATAATTATCATACGGCAACCTCAGACCCTCAGAGTATCTATGGTACCCGTAACTCATATAATGCCCACTCGTAGCCATTGTACATGTGTCCAAGAGGATACAACCTCGTTGGCGATACATTTGTTATGTCTTTGCAAGTTCATTGGCTCACATGTTAGTTGGTACCCAGAATAAGGTCACCGCATTGGCTCAGAGTATAGCATCGATATAGCGTCTGCTGTGTCCTGATTTACTTACTGCAAAGTCTAGCGCCTTGATTTTGGTTGTAGGATGACTGTGAGTTGAACTTGAAAAACACTCCAGCTGCAGTATAGTCTAAAAGAGTGACACAGTAAACCCAGCACTCATAGTGGCGTTTGACGTTTAGAACTGTCAATGTAGAACGTCAGCTGTCTTTCATTGGACCATCAAATCTGTCAAAAGTTTTGGTTGTGCATCTTCTGATAAACTTCAGCATTACCGCAGGGTAAGTACACTTTTAGCCAGAAGTAACCAATTCAACACTTCCTCTAAGTCTGTTCTCCTCCTAGCCTCCTAGCCTCCTATCTATTATACTAGATCATCCCTAACCCACTCGTCAGATGGGTACATAATTACCAAACCGCATTTGCTTGACTCTTACTCCTCAATTACATTCCTGTCACTCCCATCGCTGCTAACCGCCTGCGAAATAAGTAAATCATATATTAAATAACGGTAAATTAACCGCAAATTAAATTAAAGAATAAAGCGTTGCCATCTCCTCTTCTTTCAATCTAGCAAAACCATCACACCTTCATTTAACTTAATCACCCATTCTCGTCTTGCAGCCTTGAAACTCCACCATTTAATTAGTCTTTTAAATCGCATACAGTACTATAATTACAATTAGCGCCATGACTGCGGGACGCCTCAGCACCGTTGCATGTGTGGCACTCGTACGTAGAGAGAATGGGAGCCATGTTGTCATGCAACACAGGTGACAGCCAACCTAAACGTCTGCATTATGATTAAAAACACACAACCGCCAGAGAACAGCAATTGTTGTAAATAGATGGCGTGCACTCTGGCCAAGTGCTTAGTCAATAGGCCACCAGTTGACTAGTTGTCACTTGACACTTTGTCCGACATTAATCGACAGAAAAATGCGGAAATAATGAGTTAATATGACACAAAGTCCCTTCAACTCAGGGGCGACGTGCAACGGATGCAACGGTGTTGTACGAGTATATCGCGTTCAGGCACCTCTCGTGTGATTTATATCTTGCGATTTGTTAAATTACAAAAGTGTAAACACAGCCTAATGGACGTTTGTCACGGAAATCGGTGTAAAGTGGTGACGCTAAATAATTTTAATTAGACAGTCAACTTGAAAATCGTGTGGCTGTGTGGCTGGTGGACGATTAAGGGTTGCACAGGTGACAGGGGGGACAGACAAGGAAGGTGTGTCTGCAGGGAATTGACAAATGAATAATTTATACGGAGACCAATGTAATTAACTGTGTCACCCCACCGGAACGAATGCCATTCAGCATTAATCATTTCGAAACAATTGAAAGCGGATTAACCCGCTCACTTGTCAGAGCCCGGACCCTATGCTTTAAGCATCTGTCTTAAAGCCGTTTCGCGGATTCTAATGCGATATGCATCGTCCTTACAATTATTGAAATGTGCAGTGGCAGGCTATCTAATATGCAAATCTATTGCCAACTTCACACTTATTGCAGAGCAAAGAAGTCTCATTCAAAATGGCGATTGAAAGGAGCACGTTGCCGATGAAAAGAATGACTTTATGATGTACCCCCGTACAACGTGTCACATATTAAAGGAATTTCTACAGAAGGACAGGAATCCAGGCTGTCAGTGGAGACTATCAGAACGATATACGCCTGATGGAATGCTGCTCCTTGACTCAAACTAAAGTAATGGAATCAAAGGATGTAGTTGTCATTCCTGGAATTGACGATATACGATTGCAAAGAATGTAAATCCTTGCGCCAAACGAAAGCATTCCCTAAGAAACATGCGACTGTCCTCTCAAACAAATTTGACCCCACTGGTAGTCAAACTATATATTGAACGCAATTTCAAGGCATCTTTGGAAATTCTGATCATGAATTGAAAACGGAATAAATAAGCAACGAAAGCGCAGTGAACAGGACCAATGAATGGTGGTGGCTGGGTGGCGCAAAGGCGGCATGGAATGTGGGTAAGGTAGCAAGTCGGTCCGTCTTGCATATTGAGTGTGCGGTGGGAGTTGTTTCTCGTTTCGTCCTTCGTGAGCGCGGTTATGCATTTCCTTGTGTTATACTACACGCGAATGTCTTATCCCCGGATTTGTTCTCAAAATATCTATGCTATGCTGAAGTATATGGGATCGAAGCGGTTGTGTTGTGCGGTTCTTTCGAGGATTTGTTCTATGGTACCAGGGGTGCTTCAAGTGTATCCATGGAAATTCATAGAAAATCCTTAGAAGCACTATCAATGTATGACTGTTGCAGTTGAAAATAAATCTGAATACGATTGCATGTTTAGTTGACTTTCAGCGGGACCTTCTTGTACCGAAGTGTGACACTTTATGGTTTTCAATAAAAAATAAAAAAACAAACAAGAAAGTCTTACGAGTGTGAAGTTGCAGGGTTTTGAGGTGCAGGACGACGAGTTCTGAGAAATCCAATTAATGAAACAAGTTGTATTACTATGGGGTGCATATTCCTGGGAAGTGTCAGGCATTGTGGAACGAAATTAGTGGGAAATGGTTTGGCCTTAAAGTGATGACTTGATTTCTTAAAGAACTCGAGAATGTGCTGAACTGATTGGAAACTGTCGACTGTTGAGCGTCGACAGCACCTGCTGTCAGATACCAACACTATCCTCACCAAGAGGTGATAACTACGCAGCTAGATAGCTTTAAACATGCAGAGCCCTTAAGAGAGTAGGAAGACCTAACCTTCAAATACTTTAGCTATTCTATCGAAGTAAAATTTGACAAACTTGACTGTCTGTCTCTATTCTGAGTAATCAGCCGAAGGGCTACATTATAGAATCATCGAGGACTCATGGAATATAGTGACACTGCAGGTTCTTTAATTGGACAAAATGCCTTTGAGCTCACCTATCACCCAAGAAACCCACACCACCGGGTCGATGGGTTTATTAGGCTCTTTATAGGGTGTACTGTATATCGTAGCTATTCGGTACAATGCCTAAGAACATGACAGCGAGTCGTGTTTCATCTTGGCTTCGGCGGACATCCAACAAGCCGCCAATAGAAAGTTACAACGACTATAAACGGATAGATAAATTGATGAGTTCTAGTGGCTTAAGTGGCTTAAGAAGCTCCAATGTTTGCCTTCAATTTCGACCCAGAACCACGGACATTCTTTTGTTCACCAAATCAACGATGGCAGCTCAGTGGTCCCATGTGGCTAAAGGCTCTGAAAAATGTCAAATGAAACAGATGTAAACGCAGCTCATAGAATCTACTTTGACTGTATCTGTAAGACTGCAAGTTTTAAGAAGGAATATGTAACTAGGAACAGATTATTCTGTGCCATGCATTCAAAAAAGGTAAGATCTACCGAACACGACCATATTAAGCATAAACTAGGTAAGATGCTTGCCAAGAACCAGTTGACAAACCATCATATCTACTTAACCGATTGTTACCAGGCAGAAAGCTGTGATAACTGAGGTTCGGATTTATCGTGAAAGGCAATGAGAGGCTTGACAATGAGAAGTTCATGACTTTTCTTAAAGAAAATGCTAACATTTGGCGCTTCAGATCCGTGCAGGACCCAAGGATTGCCTTCCTATATTCTTCAGCGCTTTGACCTTTGCATTGAAGATCATTTCATTGTGCGGGGCTACTTTAAGTTGCTAGTCTCTCTACGATCTCATCAACATTTTAGGCTCATTATCAGAAGATGTGGTGTCGATTGGATTGATTAAGGATTGATTTCTTGATCAACGTTAATGTTAAGAAATTTATAAAACCTCAGCCTAATCAGTAACTATGACCAAACCCAACAATCAATGGAAACATAGTCATCATTGCGCTGTGCGCTACATCACCTCGTAAATTGGTGCAATAGCGTATAGAAGGACTCGTTTGGGTACAACGTTTCGACTAGGTTGATTCTTAACAAAGATCTTGCCTTCTCTTCGATCAGTTGATAGCTACGACAAGCAACATTTCTTACTTTACCGCTTCTCTTACCGAATTCAGTTGTCAAAGTTGTTCTAAAATTGGATGAAACACCTCCTTGCGATTACTATAACATGTTGCAGAAGGATATGTGACAAAATTTCCTTGAATTGAGGGAAATGACTTGCTTCTGCTTATAAGAAATGTATCATGTTTCGAAAGAAGTACAAACAAACACCAAAACCACTCAAGCGTTTGCAATATTTTTCGTGAAGAGTGTATCTCTCCAATTTTCCGTTGGATATTACTTCAGAGTGTACACAATCCGATGTGGTTCTTGTCCGAACTCATGAACGAACTGTCAAAAGCATATGTTTACATTTTTCACTTTGGTTACTCAACTTGTGCGGCAGATAATATTTTTCTTTGACGATTTTTTTATATATTAAACGAAAAAAATTGAGTTTACATTCAATTAACATGCTGACCATTCGCACTTTATTGCCGTTTTGCCGACATAGTGCATACCATTCGCCGATAACCAATAAATTCCTGTGCGGCCAGTCTCTGAGGAAAAGCAACGCAGGATTATCTATAATTAAAACACTCAATCGTTCCTTCGCTTCAGAAACTCCCGATCCAGAGCAGACACGCATCTATTATGGCACATTGGCGCCCCGAATGAAGGCAGTAAAAGTTTTCTCCCTAACCACAAGCTTAACCGGCCTAGCAGCGCAGCCAATTCTACTCGAACAAGGCATGAAAATTGGTGGCACTGGTATGGCGTTTGCCCTTTGCACTGTTGCTGGATTCTTCACATTTGTGACACCTCTCCTGCTGCATTTCATCACTAAGAAGTACGTGACAGAGATTCACTACAATTCCAAGACAGACGAGTACACAGCCACGACAATTTCCCTTCTGTTGTATAAAGTTCATGTAAGTTGGATGTGATAGACTATAGACTGTGTGTTCCTTCTCAATGTTAAGTGGTGTTTCCGTTGCAGACTAAGTTCAGGGCAACTGACGTGAAGGTGCCAGACGTTCCAGGAATGTTCACTTCGTTTAAAGTTGGAGATATGCCCCTGTTTGTGGATCCAGCACTGTTCGAGGATACGGATCATTATGTTCGCCTAATGGGTTTCGATAGGCCGATAGATTTTAAACTGAATGTTCCAATACCGGAAGACGACAAGAGCAAACCGGTGAAAAAGGCGGAGGGTGAGAGTAAATGAATGAAATAGTCAAAATTAAAGGTGAACTGTTACAAAATTGTAAGTTAATTCAGAGATTGATTGCCCAGTTGAACATGGTTTTGTTGTGTTCAAGCATGTCGGGGAAAATCGGTTGCAATTAAAAAACAACGAAATGAATGACAAAAATTGTGTTCCACTCTAGTATTCGTTGGTATTTACAGAGCGTTGTGGATGGTAGTGGATTGAACACTTCCTGACCACCCAAACAAAATCTGGGAAACCATTTAAAAGGTTGGTATTGGGCAAGGTTCTGGCACTATGAATCTCTGCTCCATGTATTAGCTTCTACTATCATATTTTCGAATGTTTCGACTACAACTGACGAAAGAAAGGAAAGAATACCTCATCAGTAAGCTAAATGCTAGAATTTTGATAGAGAGGAGGAACAAATTCCTCTTCAGTAGAGAGCAGCACCAAATCGTCATCAGCGACTGAGAGCATGTCTATTGAATCTTATAACAAACTTCACGAGCATTGAACGTTCAAAAAAGTTCATCTTCCTCCTCAACTGGATCCTCAACCCTATGTGAGACGCTCTTTATAATTCTAGACATCTCCATATCCAGGACGGCATGTTTGCGAAGTTTCGTCTGACTGGGATAGGTTATTCACTAGCCGCTGAATCGATATAGGTATTAAGCGCCTCACTCAGCTATTGTACAGTTCCTCTGTAATGGTAGGCGAACAGATGCCAGTTTTTGGTACAGATCCGTTCATTACGATGGATTTTCCCCCCTAAAAATGGTGTACACTCTTATCAAATGTAGCCGATTTGTCTGTCCAAGCGTTCTCTACTTTTCCACACAGTATACGGCGATAGGACACACACGGTACTTGTCGTACAATTCAAATTCAAAATATAACAGAAGTCTGACAAATTTCCCCATACACCATACAATCAACAACATAACTTCTCTTCAAAATATCAAGCATTACTTGATATCCATCCAACCCCCGGACAGACCATTCAACAACGCCACACACGACGAGATCTGTCGAACGGACTCCAATGTCTGCCCGACTTATCGAACCATGCATGGAGTCTTATAATGAGCTCAAGAGTTGATTAAAATGTAATAACTTCAAACAGAGACTACGTCAATGTAGTATAAGAAGGGAACAGCCTCAGCATGATCCTGAATATTTGTGTCAAAAGGTATTGAGTCAACTGGAACCTATGTTCTTGTAAAATCTTGTTTTTGCAACGCCAAATGTGTCGAAGAGACTTAGTGTCCCAAATCAAGCCCAACGCTCTGAAGATTGTACCTACAAATCCGATTTTTGGCTTATTTCTTGAAACCGAATCGCTTTAACAAGATTCCATTCCTCTCGCTGGTCCAACCCAGTAATCATTCTCTAAGTTCTACCAACAGCGACACCCTGATCTAACAGAAAACTAGCCTCGCCATAGACATTTTAATTCCCCAAGCCAGTTCATCAGCTTCATTTTCTGTCAATTTTAAGCAAAATCATTCGCCAAACTCTAATTTCCTTCATTTGATTGATTTATGGAGAGACTACGGTTTTTTAACGGATTGATAACATCCCTGGAGACTTCCAACGCAATCACCACTCACTTCATTTCTATTTATGTCTACACTCTACAAAAGAGCCGGCACAGCTGTTTCTGACAGTTGCGTCTTCGTTACTTGTTGGGAATTAGCACGTGAATCGTTCTGCGAATTGCATTTTTGTCGAGATTCCTTGTCCCCTTGCTGTTAGAGTAAAATGACGAAACCCGATTTGAAAATAGTATTAGAATTCAGGTAATAAGATACACCTGCCCTTCCAAAACCTACTCGTTTCCTCATGCGTTTAAAACAATTCCAGTGCCGGCGCAGAACATCTGTTCGGGAACATTAAAAAACGCGAGGTTACCCTGGACGGAAGCAAAACTTGTAAATAAGCAAATTGTTGGGGAAACCCCCATCAGTGTGTACTGATTCCCTTTAATTCACAGGGACTCTGAGAAACTTCATCAAGTGGATGCACGACACAATCCTAACCGAGCGTCCAGAGCTGTTCATTCAGAACGACACAGTGTATGGTTGCTCAATGGTTTGGCTTTCATTTTTTTTAATGTTTTTGGTTGTTTCAGACGCCCGGGAATACTGGTTCTGGTCAACGACACCGATTGGGAACTTTTGGTAGAAAGACGCTGTTACTCGTTCCGTTAGAAGTGGAGAGTTAACCGTATTTGTTTCCATTTTGCAGGGAGAACTGGACTACGAACTACAGGCGAACGATAACGTGCTCTTCATCTCAACTCTGCATGGAGGATAGACATAGTGCTTTGTTTTTGTAATTGAGTTGTGATAAGATAGAAGTGTAATTAAATATGTGTGTAATTTTGTAAAGAGTGGAGAGTTTTCTAATAGGTTTGAGTATGTGCTAACGAGGAGTAAATTTGTGTCTGCTTATAATTCGCAGAACATTTTTGTGCCTCGGTCCGGTAGACTACCCTGTACTCGAATAGAACCGGATGCGCTAAATGATGAAAAAATTTCCCTTGAATCTTCGTGTGAGCCTTGCTTTGCAAGGGACGTAATTCTGAATGCGCCTTGAAGGTATTATTAATGGTCTTCTGGCATATTTTTACTTTTATTCGGCTGTCTGCCCATAAATAAACATATCCCTGGTTGCAGAGACTGCAAAATAGGTCTAACTGTGAGCAGATTGCATCTATTGTCACCGAAGGATAGAATCTTGTTAGTCATAAGCAGTTTGCCTTCCAGGACCCTCATCACGTACTAAGACAATCATCCGACGATATGGTTTGGAGATAGTTTTGCCACGTTTAGGCGATATTGCTTTGACAAATCAAAGCCAAAAGCTGTCCCAACCCTATCCATCGAACAAACTATAAACATAGAACAGTGTTCTCTGCTATCATTTGAACGACGATCGTCTAAAAAGTTGCGTGATGAGAGCCCAGATCTTGGTATTCCCTCAAAGAGTAATCAGAACCATGTCCCCAAGCATGGAAACTTGTCTAAGTGGTGACTTGTCTGTGATTTAAGAGTTATTAGAGCTATTACCCCGAACTTTTTGTCGCACTTAACAAAAGCTATAAAACGTATCCTAGTGTGGAATCCTCTAAAGCAATATTTGATAGTCAAAGTTGATGATCACTTTGCAAGCTCTCCGTAAAATGAAAGTAACACCTACTTACATAATCACCCTGATGGTCACCTCGGAGAGAGCAAAAGGAATGATTGTGATCGTCAAGCCTCAACTATCACCTTAGAGGATTCAACTCCTGTACATTTACATCGGTGAAATTCAATCCACAGAAACGAACTCCCATTGCTACTTCCTTAGATATAGAGGGAGCTTAACATTATTCATGCTAAAGCTAGTCTAGAATCTTTCACTTAGTTAGGAGTACTAAGTACCACTATTCATGTTGAGAAGTCGAAATATTCAGAATAACACCTCAAGCAGGAGCTATATTATAGTTTCTGAAATACAAAAAATAATACTTTCAAAACAGACAAACCTATCCTGAGAAAAACTTTGTACTAAGATTCAAGCATCTTCTGCGATTGACCCTAGCTGTACTGTAAGGGTACAGGAATCACTTCCGAATTTCCCAGACAAAGTTACACCAAGTCTTCAACTATCAGTTCACTACCAGGAAGCCAACTCAATCACATTTAGCAGAAAATATAAAAAATTGCAAAACTATAGGATCAAATCTCACCAACTTCTCACCAACATCTGGGAGGATTTGTTTAGTTTTTCTGCATTTTGAGAAAAACCCCGAATAAAGCCATCCAAATCAACTACCTCAGTCAGGTGCAAAGAATGGCATACGTCTGCATCAGTGGAACCCTGAGGACCACTCCACCTACGGCTACAGACATATTAATTCACATGCTTTCACTTGACACCTATGGCATTCACGTGGCAGCAAACGCCCCCAATCGCATGAAAGAAATCCTTCTTCCTTCATCCAAAAAAAAAGACTGATTACACCCTTTCTCAGATACCATTCAACAAACATTTTGAAACATAACTAGTTGGGTGTTTGTATACAGATGAGTCCAAAACAGAAACCGGACTGAGGGAGCCATTTTCACCCAACATCTAGACTCCTAATAAGCTCACCTTCCTAACTACTGTAACGTGTTTCTGGGGGAAAACACTCGATTCTACCTGGAAGCTCGTAATCAAGCAAAATGCGATAGACAACAACTGTCTGGCTGATCTGGCCCAAGCTGGATCTCACGCGCTCCAGCGGTCTAATTCGTCAAAGAGACTATTCTTCCATTCCATGCTCCCTAAACTAGAAAAATACTAAAGCTAGGACAATACTTCGTCGACAACCACTAGTTGCCTCCACCGTTTTATAATGAACTCCTTTGGTTCAATTAAGGACACTAGATGCTGTGGTATCACAATGAGTCTGAACGAAATGTAGCGTCAATCGCTCCAAACCGTGTTCATTAGAAATCCTATCGTCAATTGAGTTCTAGATCAAGGAGACTGAAAGACTCTTCCACTGTTCAGGTTCTGAGAAATTTGATTAGCCTTGCTGATCAATCCCTCATCAGACTTTGCATTCCCTGCAATCAAAGACCACAGAAATTCAATCCTTCCAGTCTAATTCAGAGATTTATTGAGTTCACGAACTAGCCCACAGTTTAGCATCGGTCTTTGTATGAACTCGACTACAATCCATTCCTCCCTGAAAGTAGTTCTAAAAGCAAGGGAAGGTGACATAACTCGAGATAGATAGTACTCATATCAGCTGCCCTGAGACACCCTAAGATAACACCTTAAGCCCTTAACTGCAAATGTTTCAAGCAATAAATTTTCAGATTAATTAGTCGCCATTGCATCGATCTCTGAAGAACGAGTATAGCCTGGGAAATATCCAAAACATGGTCACAGCCAAGCGATTTTATCTGTACAAAACGTTTCTTTCCTTTTCTATATCCAGCAACCCCAGGCTCACCTACAAATGCCCCAACCAAATGCATGCCCATGCACAGAAATTTCACTACTCCTACCAAAACCAGAAGGTAGATACAACCCACTCTGGGATCATAGAGATCAGGTCATTGTTTTCGTCGACGATTCCCTAAAACAAAGAAAAAATCCAAAATCCGAAATCCGAAAAAAAAAACCTAACAACCAACAAATTCACCGATGGACTAAGCCCATAAAAAGTAAATAGGTTACCGGCGCCCAGTAAGGGCATGATCGTGCATGAAGTCACAAAATCGAAAGCAGGACCACAGAGCACCAAATGTCCCATCCAGGGTGTAGTGCACCATGTAGTGAAGCAACTAAAAGAAATCGAAATCAAATGTAAATGTGCGCGCGCACTCAGTCTAAACGAGTTCATGTGCTTGCCTGCATCTGGAAATGGTAGTATCTACAGGAATTAAACAGAAAAAAAAAAATTGCTCCAGACATGTTCGGACTCAGTAGATTTGAAGATGAGTACTGCCTAGGAGTCACCGAACCATATCCGGAGTAATCCGTGCAGGTATACCAGCTGGACAACTTTCCTTAACCATTATTCTCCATGACAAGAGCTCATATTGTGAAATGACCCTAAATTTTCCGTTTTAATTGAATTCCTCGAAAGTCGGTAAAATAGTTAATTACTCGGAATTCAATTAAACGTCCACTCAGGCAGCACCGTCACCGTTCAATCCTCCAACGCAAATGCATGGACGGACACTCGTAATCCACCGATTCTAGGAATTCCATTTGAGTTAGCGACTTCCATCGTGGTGCAGCAAAACAAATTTAACACCTCAACGCGGAAGTGTGAAACGCCCAAATGGTCAACGAGCACACACATAGTATAGTGTGCACAGCTACCAAGCACCACCAGTGGACGGACACCTCCTCCATCCTCCTCCATGGAGTGCGAGCAAAACCAGGGCAATCCTTCCATTAGCAGTTGGACAGTTTCGTGTATCGATCAACATTAAGATGGCAAACTGATAATGCCAGACAAGGGATAATATTAGCATTGGCATTCGTGCGGCTGTTTAATCAGCTAGCCAACTCCAACACCGTGGATGCTGACTGACCATGGACCGCTGCAATGCTGCAGATTGCGTCTCTGTAAACAGAAACATTTCACGTGAGTGAGTTTTGTTAGAACAATTTATACCGTTACTCGGCTAAAATCAACAACACACACACACTATCCGAAGGAGTGTGGTGAAATTTACCTGGCTTTCCGGTGCGCAGTTCCATTCGATTGTAAAATGTAACCCGGGGTTTATTAGTACGACGATCGGTGTACATAATTGTAGATGCATGTCGGGAATTTTAATTACAAACACTTTTTCGTCGTTTTCTCCAAAGCTAACAGAAGTACATACAACTTACGATCGAAGTTTATGGCAGTTAAGCCTGCTTACGACCCCCGTAGGTCAGGTAAACAAACTGTCCTCCAGAGTGCATAGGATTTTAAAATCCCCGAAACTACAAAGCTTTTGAAGAAATATTTCAATCAAAAGGAACGATTTCAGTCAGATTCACTCGTATAAAGGTCTTGCAATCCTCCATTCTATAGCATTAGACCCAAGAACATTCATAGCCTTCCCGCGATTCCAAAATCTTTAGGCTATCTATCTAGAAGTCTACGTCCTCCTAAGCTTTGGTTCAATAAGACTTACAAACAAAATGTTCAAAGCACCAAGCAAGGCGTAAACCCCAAACCACGGAGAAACAGCATAAGTCGAGGTGCTAATCGAGTGCTTAGTCCATAGAACCCAAACATGATATATCCACAAATAGTATAAGGATAGCGTGCCGTGGCTAAAGTGGTTAGTGCGTTGCATTACGAAGCAAGGGGTTCAAGGTTCGAATCCCAGCCAAAACACCTAAACGTTTTTTCACATCTCGCGAGCGTCAGGACAGTTCTACTCTCGTATGTTTGTCAGACTCTCGCGAGAGGTGAGGCCGTGAAAAACTTTTTTTTTAGGTGTTCCCCGACTGGGATTCGAACTTCGAACACCTTCCTCCATAGTCTAACGCACTAACCACTGAGCCACGGCGCCCACGACTTCCTTGGCGAATTAGAGAAATAAATTCTTCATAAAATTTTCGGTCACGTTTGCGTTGACGAGCCTTGGAGGAGAAGACTCCAACAACAAACTATACGAACTGTATAGCAACATCGTTTTAGTCAGTTGTCTAAGATGACTAGGCCATGTAGAGCGAATCCATACAAATTCTGGTCCGGCTTTGCTGTTCCCTGACGACAGTCTTAAGAAGTTCCAACATAAGCCCATACTGTACTGAAGTATAATGGACTTATATTCCTGTACCACCTTTTCTAATTCCTAACATACGCAAATCTTATGAAGAACGAACATTTGGAACATTATTTCCTTTTTCTTCTTATGTCCTTATTTCCCAGGACCCCCACTTTGCATAGCCCTCCATTCACTGGAATGAACACGTACTTTAAATAAAGTGTATAACCAAGTTGTAGCTCCTTACCTACTGCCTCTAAGCTATGCATTCAAACTTTCAAATGGGCGTGGCATGATGCACTTTAAACAAAATTTTAAAAGTGTACATTTGTTCAGAATTTTGATTTAACAATTTTCATCGGTCTTTGGTAAATATTTGACAAAAAAAAGTCAAAAAACCTTGCATTTACAGAATGTTTCTAAAATATTGATTTCAAACTTAAGGGCTCGAGAAATTCCACGTTAGCAGAATTTAATTTGTCCAATCGATCTTAAGGAAAGAAAAAACATATAATTTTGACGGATTCCAACAATGAAGTTTAAAGTAAGCTCATCCAAGCATTCAAAGCTCAGTCGAACACACAATTAGACAGACTTAAGATCCCAAAGTCTTGTTTTTTTACGAAAACCGCCAACGAATGGACTTTTTAAAATACAATAGTAGGGGAGACATTTTATAAAGTGATACTAGTGTTGGCTAAAGAGGTAAGCCCATCATGGATGCCTCCCAAGGAAGTAAGTTTTTTTTATAAAAAATCAGTTAGTCTCGTGATTTGAAAAGATTGAGTGCAAGGTCATACAAATTTCAGAATCTTTTTACAAAATAAAATATCTAAGTACATTTAAAAATTATAAAAAATAAAAGCAATATAGTAGTTAGTTAGAAAATGATAATAAAAAATATATAGTATAGCAAAAATATAGTATAAAGGATGTGCAAATGACATTTAATTCAAAATTCAAATAATGCGTGAACCGCTCACCATTACAGCGAACCATAATCAATCCCAGCTTCCATGGTATCCAAACATCATCACCAGCACACACACTTTAATCACTTCCCAGGATCAGAAACCAAGCCTTCACTAACACTACAAGGGACCAAGGGACAGATCAAGAACAGACACTTCAGGGGAATTCAAAACACCAAGGGATTGCTTAAAGCTTTTTTTTTCTTGCCCACTGCTCTTGTAGCAATTTTACTTCTTTCGGGCCACACAAACACTCAGACACTTTGATTCACACACACCAACCTCGCACAACAAACCGATCGAAGGAGAAATGGGAAATCGCGAGGGAAAGAAACACACAAAGCGAACAAAAGCGAGAAATACAGAAAGAGAAAGAGAGAGAGAGAGAGAGAACTAGAGAAAGACCCGACTTCGACTAAATTCACGAGCCAGTCCTCACGCCGCAAGACTCCGCTTATTACTAACGAAGCCAAGCCAACGATTGTTCTGAGAAATATCCCAAAAAATTACCCAAAGCTCAGCAAGTGCAAGTGGAGTTCTAAGGTAAGTCTGAGATTCTCGAGAGAGCTTAGGAGTTTTTTCTTCTAAAAGAGTCGAAACTCTACCCTTTTTAAAGGAAATAATCTCTGCCGATGGGAGAGCTGTCAAAATCTTTGATTGTTTGAGGGAAATTTTAATAAAATTCCAATAAAAGTGGAAATATTTTAATAAAATGATAAATTTACGACCTTTCGAGATGTATTTTGACAAAGACGGTCAGCAATAAACTATGCCTGAAGGTTTTTAAAGCAACTGACGAAGATTTAGGGTCTTAACTTGACGTTGTTAAGGGAAGTCGTGTTGGGTAGACATTTGGTATGTTTCTCTACTTTCTGGACTGCAAAATCGAAAAATCACAATTTCTAAGCCTGGAGGTTGAGTCTCTCAGAGATTGACGAAAGTTGGTAGACAGGTTTGGTGGGAAAGGAGTTGGATCACGTAACACGAGACAGACGAAAGAATCTTCAAAGATTTCACGAATGTGTAACACAGACGTGTGGAACAAAGCTATATCCTAATTTAATTTGACAGCTAGAAGAAAAAAGAAATATCTGACTTGCAAAAGGAAGTTGATTGTATCATTTGACAGATCACACACTTTTCACGAAGACCTAACAAAGTGTGATCATCAACTTTGAGTATAGCTTAGGTTAGGTACGTGGGTAGGCGACTAGGAAAAAAAAATTCCCATCGCCACACTCAGGTCAGTACAGAGATACATTGTGGTACCCATAGGAAAAGTCCAAAAGTTTCTGTAGATCACCAAACCATCCAGAAGATTTGAAGAATTTAAAAATTTCCCTAATTGGTCTATTTGACAGTTCCTCAAGATCACAGAAGAAGTGTCGCCCTAGAAATTTAGATCTAAGGTGGATAAGCCCAGGGCAGTGACAGAGAAAGTGGGTTGGCTTCCTCGTTTACACACCCCAGACATAAATCTTCATCCGTGAGTCTAATTACTATCAGAAAGGGATTTCCTGTCCTTTTGCATAATGCGGTCGGTCCTTGTCAAAGCAAGGTCATAGGCTTCTAGTAATCACACAGGTGTCTAGGGAGGACCATCTACTATTGGCCTCTCTGGCAAAACTTTGAGTATAAAAAGTGTGAATATCAACTATCTCCTGGAGGATTCGCCTTCTGCTCCTTCTTCCTTTCTCCACACAGCGGGTGAAATTCTAATTTAAGGTATAGATGAGACAAAAAGGATATGTTTTCGGCAGATGTCAGTAAATACCTCAAGTTCAGTCAATTTTGTGGGTTTATGTGTTCTTTTCTTGCTTCTACTTTATTTTTTTTTAAATATTCAACCACCAGCTCTGACTCAGTGTCCAAGAAAACTTTTTACGAATTAAAATAGTGAAGACTTTTTATGCAGCCCATGTATATGGAGTTAAAAATTTAGAGCAGGAACAGGCTGCTACTAGCCCATGATCGGGTACTTCGCTTGAGCGAAAAGTAGCAGTTGGACTAAAATTTGTAACAATTTGTAAGATTTCTTACGATTTTTTAGCCAAGAGAACGTATGTGTCACGAGATCAAGGAGTAGAAGTTGTACATAACTGCCTTAGTTCCTCATGGTAGGTACAGTCTTGTTAAAAAAATTAGGACGTGAAAACATTATCACGAAATATGTGGTCATGGGTAACAAATTGGCACCATCTGTCGAATGAGTTCGGTATCTGTTTCTTCAAACTCACACGTTTAGTCGACTTCTTCATAAGGTAGATACTTATTTTTCATTTCTTGAGTCCATAACTAGAATTGGCGAGAATCTCTGATTCAAAAATTGACAATCGATCGTGACAGACCATTTCATGTGTGCATGTAAGTTTAAAGGCTCTTGGTGCTTAGGTTGGTGTAGATGAGCAGAAGAAAATCAGACCAAAGTATGGGTATGGCTCCTGATGTCCTTGTTGTGGCATTAGAGCGCTTTTCTTGACATTTTTCCATCTTTCGGAAAAGTATTGTACGAAGGATTGAAGTATGAAATAAACAGGAGCAGTTTTACAAGATTTTGGAATCTTCTCTTGCAGATACACTCTTGAAACAACGAAACGCATTTTTTTTGCTGGAGTTCTGCAAGGAAGTATTCTTGGTCCAGTTTTCTTAACAAATAAGACAAATCATCTAGGAATGACATTAAACGAAGAACAATTATAGAAAACCGCACAAAACATAGTCATATGCGCTGTCGTAGAAGGTTCATGGTACACCAGAGACTTAGCCACTATTTTTTGAGCATAAGGCTTAATAGGCATGCTTGGAAGATAGTTCTGTTCAGCTAGAAACTTCACCTTTCAAATTGAGTGATTGCCTTTAAGAACTATGTATCATGGTGCATCTGTTTCTAGAAAAATGATTCGTCTCTCCCCAATTTGCGCACCATGTCGACTCAGAAGCTTATAAGCGATCATAAGACTACCATACAGCTCTGCGAAAGTGTCATTTCAAGAGAAACAAATCCGTCAGATTCTGTAAGCGCTTATGGTCTTTCGAGGGTTGACTTCTATACCTTTAACTGTTGCATAATGTCTATGGTTAAGTTGGACAGTAGTTAGGCCTTCCAGCTAGGACTTTCTCCAAAGATTCTCTTACGGTCTTCACAGTTTGTCCATAATCTTCGGTATCGTGCGCTGTTTTTCGTTTCAAAAATTTCACAAGTAATCGCAGACTTTTGAATCTAAGCTACAAAACCCTTAAACGTCATAATAGTTTTCAACTTTTCCGAATGACGGATAGTATTTGAGCGGAACCGCAAATTTCTGTATCGAAATTCCAAGAATCAAATTTCTTTGGTTTTATTTTTTCGTTTAGCCTGACCTATAACAAATCAAAATGTCTGTTTGCCACAAGGGCGAATACGAAGTCTACTTCACAGTAAGTTGTACATTTGTGTCCACTTTCCATTTGGTCATAACGTAATCCTCTTACAGGACATGCCATTGCACAGTGTCCTGACGGAGTGGTTCCTAAAGAACATCTGTGTACCTATGGATACACTGACACTGGTGGGCCACATTGTATTATTTTTCCTAACTTGGTACATAATCAAGTTCATTTTCCGATTTTTGCTGTCAGTACTGTGGCCCATAATTATAATCACCGCAGGATTGGTATGCTAAGCTGGCATCATGTTTGTACTTTTCAAAAACATATTTTAACATATTTTTAATATTTAAGATACTATTCCGGCTTGCCCAAGACCCAGATCGCGAACGAATTCTAGGTTATTTATTCGACAAAATGATTGACTTGTACCACTACATGGTAAAGTATTCAGGGCTTTTTATAGAATAAAATTCGAGTTTGGAATTTCATAGGTAAAAGCCTCAACTCGAATACCGGACTTATTTCAAAAACTATATGTGACAGGTTCAGAGCCCCTCACTTGGTGACATTGAACAAACAATGTAGGCCGATCAAGGGTCTCTCAGAAATTTGGCAGACAGATATTTGTCTTTATTTTATTTTTCAACCAAAATTCTTTGTATTAAGTTTTATAACTAAAACAAAATTTTGAAAATATAAAATAATCCAAAGAAATGGCTGTTGCCGTTCGTTTGGTTGAGGTCCTTACATTGGTAACTATTTTGGGTATGCTAACTGGTTTTTCTATTTTTATTGTTTTCGCCGAAAGGCTGTTTTCTCTCGCAGTAATACTCGTTGGGGTAAGTTTTAAAAAATACATAAGTAAATCACAACACGTTGGTAGTTAATTGAAATTGTTTTCTTTTTTTTGTTCAATTTTAGCCAATTTCAACAATTGTCAGTTTCCTTCTGTACAATATGGAACGTGTGCTGTTGGCCGTCCTAATGAGCGTTATAAGTTTGACGAATTCGTTGGGTATAACTGTGGCCTGTTGCAATGAATGATAAAACCAAACGCTTGCATGGACTAAAGTTTCTAACTACCAATTGCTAAAGAATTTCGAAACTAAAAAATAAAGAAAAATTTTTGTATCAACATGGTGGGGCTCGAATTTTATTCGCATATGCGAGCAAATCAGACCCTGTCGAGACTGAGAGGATAAGACTTTGGTAGTGAGGAATCAGAAACGTTCATGTAAAGCGATGGTATGACCCAATGTAATGGAGTTGTGTAGTGTAATTGTAGAATTGATGTGTGTAACCGTGGAGTGTGAATAAACGGAATGAATATGTTCGTAAATGAAATGTACTTCGGAGAGTTTTTGCTTTGTACTGGCTGTCCTTATTGCCTGAATGGGAATACCTCCATTCCTGAGTATTCCACTGCTCGTCCCTGCTTACATGGCTGAAGCAATGGGGGCTTACACTGCCTTATAGGGCATGTATTGGTTTTCCCTAAATTTCGGATTCGACTGTCCTTATTGTCCACTCCTGAGTGTAGGGACTATTCCACTGCTCATCCCTGGTTACATGGCTGAAGAAAAGGGGGCTTACACTGCCTTATAGGGCATGTATTGGTTTTCCCTAAATTTCGGATTCGACTGTCCTTATTGTCCAGTCCTGAGTGTAGGAACTATTCCACTGCTCGTCCATGGTTTCATGGCTGAAGAAAGGGGGGCTTACTCTGCCTTATAGGGCATGTATTGGTTTTCCCTAAATTTCGGATTCGACTGTCCTTATTGCCTAAATGGGACAGTGAGGTCTGTCTTTTACTCCACTCCTGAGTGTAGGGACTATTCCACTGCTCGTCCATGGTTACATGGCTGAAGAAAGGGGAGCTTACTCTGCCTTATAGGGCATGTATTGGTTTTCCCTAAATTTCGGATTCGACTGTCCTTATTGCCTAAATGGGACAGTGAGGTCCGTCTTTTACTCCACTCCTGAGTGTAGGGACTATTCCACTGCTCGTCCATGGTTTCATGGCTGAAGAAAGGGGGGCTTACTCTGCCTTATAGGGCATGTATTGGTTTTCCCTAAATTTCGGATTCGACTGTCCTTATTG
The DNA here is from genome assembly GCA_963583995.1 of Xylota segnis. Taxonomy (NCBI): domain Eukaryota; kingdom Metazoa; phylum Arthropoda; class Insecta; order Diptera; family Syrphidae; genus Xylota; species Xylota segnis. Next base: position 54,688,398 of record OY757238.1, on the reverse strand, counting down.
CCTAAATGGGACAGTGAGGTCCGTCTTTTACTCCACTCCTGAGTGTAGGGACTATTCCACTGCTCGTCCATGGTTTCATGGCTGAAGAAAGGGGGGCTTACTCTGCCTTATAGGGCATGTATTGGTTTTCCCTAAATTTCGGATTCGACTATCCTTATTGCCTAAATGGGACAGTGAGGTCCGTCTTTTACTCCACTCCTGAGTGTAGGGACTATTCCACTGCTCGTCCATGGTTTCATGGCTGAAGAAAGGGGGGCTTACACATTGGTTTTGATCAAACTAGACAGTACTACAAATTTCAAAGTTGGAATCGAGACGGAATCGCAAATTTCATTCCAACCTCTAAATGAGGGTGAAGATAGTTTGTAGAGCTAGAGTAGCTAATGCCTCATTGGAGTGAGGGCCTAAATTTGACTTTTCAGGCCAAAGTAGGAGGATGACCAAGGCATTGGTGCCCTGTTAACTATCAGACCCATTGATGTCGCTTCTTGTTTTTGTCAATATCACCTGTTCAAGCCATTAGCTCGACAAGTCTACTAGATCGTGAGGCTAGTATAGGGCTTTGTACTTTTCATGAACCAATAGTCCTCCAATCAACTTATTGGTATCTTCTTATAAAGAAGAGGAGGTGCTACTTAAGCCTGTGCAAAGCCCAGACGTTCCGAAGGTCGTTGTTCTTTTTTAGGCGCTAGGATCGCCGATGCTTAAAATGCTCATTTCCGCGACAGGATGGGATTTTAATGGCATGACACACATCATAACCGATCAGGCTCAATTGCGAACGCCTTTGGTCTTTTCCGTGGACTCTCAAAGGTCAAATTAGGCACTCTGCGTACAAACATTCAGTCTACAGTTCATTTCATGTGCTTGCACGGTTATAAGTGCTCAGCTCCAAGTGTACAGTCAAAGCATACAAAGTATCTATCTACCCATCGTTACTTAACAAAACTTTGGAGGAGCTCTTCACAGACCCTTCTTCTAAGCGCATCTCAAATTTAAAAGTGAATGTTGAATAATTGGATCCCAGATGATTGTAGATACTCCACACAAATGGTAGCCTGTCTGCTTCCCATTATTTCTAATATAACCAAGCAATCTTTTTCTTCTTTTTTTTTTTGTATATATTTTGCCAAAGCGAATTCACTTACAATTCTTCACCTTGGACACGTTCAAAAGAGCACTGTACAGGTCAAAGGATACCAACTAATGATGTTGGCATAGAAGAATACCGATAAAACTTCCGCATGCTAGTGTGTTCGGTGTTTGCATTACGAATTACCAAAGTGGCGATTATCGAAGATATTGATGTGCAGATGACTGCAGCACATCTATCCGTAGAGGGCCAAACACCATCTTTGGCTAAAAGAAGATGAGCTGTAGATGAGCTTCGGATGAGAAATACATTTGCTTTGACCTTATGTCTTGCACGGTTAATCCTCAAGAGATAAACGCACATGGAGGAGAAACGAAAAAAAAAAAAAAAAAAACTGAACTCCAAAGACAAATTCGATGGTAAGACGAAGACGTGGCCGATGACTACGATGGACAATGATGGTGGCAGGGTATCTACGTAGTGGATTGGAATTTTACATCAAGCGTGTGTCGAATTAATATTCAACATGAACTCGAGTGCAGAACAGGTTGTCCCCATAATCAACAATAATGGTGATCTTTACTTCACCCACAGTCCATGTTTCCTGCTGCATCAGGTGGATCCGTGGTAGTTGTATGCACATCTTGGCCATGTCTGGTTTTAATTATTTGATCACGGAGTAGTGAATTAAAGTTCTTGGACATAACAGTGTCTTAATCCTCACAAAAATCGCAAGCTTTTGAGTTCTGAATAACCATAGATACACCCCGCATCCGTGACTAGATGTAGACTGGAAGCCTTACTTGGAAATGTATCTCTCTTGTGTTTCTCATCGACTCAGCTTCTATTTTCTTTGAAAAAAAAGTAAAGATTTACATGTGAACCTAAAGCTTACGACAGCTAAATTATGAAACAGTTGCTACTCCCAGTTGTGGTGATCGCTCCATTCCTGGAAATATGCAATAGAGCTCGAGAGCGCGCGCGCACCCACCACATAACCATTTAGAGCGACAGTCATGCGCAGACACAGTAAGACACAAGAAAACAGCCCAAAACAACAGAGTAATCCCAAATAGGACCAGGTGTCTGGTGTTGTGTGACATGAAGGTCATTCTTGTTTGGGATCTTGCAATAAATCTGGGACCGACAAAACAAAAACCTAGATGTCGTGACTTCATTTCGAGAGATCATTGCAATTGCTGCAAATTTTACTCCAATTGTCGTTGGTTTTATTTTCAAAGACTTACATGAGAGAGCTGGTGTGGTTTTGAGGTACAAAGGTTCTGAACCCAACATTTAAGGTGGCAAATGTAGGTGTGACTTTGCAAATTAATGGGCTCACATTCATTTGTAGTTCTGTTCTACCTCACCTCGTAATTGGGACATAAATAGTTGTACTGTTGTGATCAAATGAAAAAGAGTTTCATGAAAAATTGAGCAATTCAATGGGAGAGCTTAAGGATTTCTATCGGAGATGTGGGCGGCGCGCCGGGACCTTGTTTTGGAACTAAATTAAGATGTCGCCGCGGTGGATGGCTGTTAGTCATTTGATGTATGACTTGCCAATGGAGGGAATGGTTGCTCTAATTAGGGAGTTCTGAAAGGACAGGCTTCTAGATAAAAGAGGCCTGTCCAATATGTGTCTTATGATGCAATGCGAGTAAAGATCTGTACAGCTTGGAGCAATAGTTTCTGCTATCCATTGTCAGAGTTTCGTCTTCTCAGCTTGTATACAACATAAATGTCTCAGAAGGAAACTCAGCTGCAAACTTGGGACTGCTTAGTCCTTGTAGCTCCTCATGAGGCATAGAACGTCGTTATGTGCGGGTTAGTCAAACGTAATTTTGCTCTTTTAAACTCAGAGATACTGCTTCCTCATCTACTATACTATTGCATTCGTTCAGCATCTTCTATTCATCATCTAGTTTGAGTTAGTGGACCCCATTGCAGCTGTCCACTTCTTGGTCTTATTGTGAATTGAACTGGTTGCTTCCTCTTTTTATTATCTCGGACGAGTACAGACATCTATTGGCAAAGTTTTGGGTTTTGACTGACAGTGGTAGTTCCCTTCAACGTACTAAATCCATAAAGCGTTACGAACTCCAGAACAGTGCAGTCGTAGCTTTGTTCATATGCTTATGACATGGCTTTTGGGTAGAGTACCAAACTGGGAACTAAGCCTAAAGTCCTCCAATGGTGTTGATGATGATGGATCTCTTTAGTCGGAGATGCATGGACCGCTTGAGACCCAGCTCGGGTCAGATCTGTGACCTCACATTCTGTGGAATTTGTGATAGAAGTTGACCTTTCTGTTAATTAGCCGAGATGAGGCTTTTACTTAGGCTTTGACCTAGGGCAGGCTTGAGATATTTGAGACACGTTTAGCAATCGAAGTACGGGGTTATGCCTCAGCAGAAGTCGAACTTTTTTGGCTTCTTTCTTTGGTCACTTACGCCTACCACACTAAGAACCTTAGCGGAAAGAAAGTGCTCCGTAAGAACTGCACTAACTTGTTTATAGTCTTTTCTGCTGAGAGACAGTAAGAATGCTTGCATCCTGAAAAATCATCCTTTGAGCCTTGCTTAACGATCTCATCGGACATCTCATTTCGCAGTCGAACCTGGGGCTCAGAATAAAGTAAAAGAACTTCGGCCTTGCGACCGAGTCCAAGGAGTATTGTATTCTCTATTTTGGAACGAGTTGCAGGGTTGAGCAAGGGTTGACGAGCAGCCTGGCTAGACGCAGGTATTCCTCCTACTTGCTATTCAATATCGTAGTGGAGCTTTGGAAAAGTCGCCATAATGCTATAGTACCTAGTTCCATCGTCAGTGTGGTATAGATGAACCAGTTCTTTTCCAATCTGTTGCTACTGAACACTTTCAATTTAATGTCGTTGGTCGTACAGTGTGATGATTGCCAGATTTCAGCCCACCATTGTCCTCTTATGATGACTCTTCTGGACATATTACTTCTCGATTTGAATAGCTTGTCCACTAGGTCTGATCATAGATTGCTGTTCCTAAAATGGACATCGAAATAGTAAGCCGTGAATAGAGTCAATTGCATTTGGTCATTGAAAGGTATTTACAGGATATTGCAGGGTGTATAGTGCAAGTAGTTGATTGAGAAGCTGAGGAGCAAGGTACTGTTCTTGAACACAGAAAGTAAGCTCTCAACCAAAAACTTCCATTACTTTCACATCGTCCTGTTACAGGCGGGTAGGTATACTACAAACCAGTCTACAACCAAAATGAGGTTCCTCTCTATTGATCCACTTTATGAACATGAACTGCACCTCTTTGGATGCGTAAGCAAATCCATTTCCTGCCGGTGCATATCTCACCTCACCCAAAAAAGAAAAAAAAGAAGACTATGCACTTTCCTCCGTCATGCTTGATCTTTATGATCACTTCACCTTTTACGATCTGGCAGCGGCTCTCTTAGTCAAAGTCACGTACAACAACGTACAACGACTACAAGATCCCGTTTGGTTAGTCGTCTGGAATCCTGCGCGCATGACTACTTGCCGTTTATCATTTTATCAGAGTCCGCAATACATAAATAATGATATACGCACCACCTGAAGCCCTGGGCCAAGAGATGGATCGCTCATATTGGAAATACTCTCGATTTTCCTCCTCCTTCCATTTCTCAATTTCACTTTTATCTGTTCGTCTCCCAGATGACTGCCACTTGGACAGAATGCCACAACGAATTCCTCTCAGCTGATTGAGTTACTTTTACCTGATTCCAGGTAAAAATAACAAAAAACAAAAAGAAGCACCTTGTCCACCATTGCTGGTGACCAACTTTTGCCAATAATATGTCCATTGTTTCAAATGCACTACGCCGCCGCCGCCACCACTGATTACTTCAATGCTGATGATGATGATGGTGATGATGCCCCAGCGATGCTGCGGAGTCTTCACGTACCGCAACAGGCGCTGCTGTGCGCGGTTACACTTTCTTTGAAGGTCGCCCCAGTTAACCAAATACGTGTACTTCCACTGCCGGTTGTTGTTGTTGTTGGTGGCTGAGAAGATATTTGCGCGAGCCACTGCCGCCGTCGCTTCACTGGGTTTATGGGAGTACCTGGGTCCCCTCCTCCCCTAATGGACGGTGCTTTGGTGCAGGTACAATACCAATTATCCGGCCCGGTGGAAAATGAGAGTTGTCGAGAGCGGAACGGGTTATTTCTGAAAGTGAGTTTAAAACAGAAGGCACACACACACAGACACCAACTCGAGCTATGAGAGTGAAATTGGTGGGAAAATCGGAACTCGACTCTGGGGACACACGGAACCAAGGGATCGCTGTACTGGCTGTACGAAGCAAATGGAAATTTGCCCGATCAGAATCTGGTGGGAAGGAGACCAAAACCAAAACCATAACCAAGACCAAGAGAGGAGAACAAATGCTAATGGAATTTTAATTCGATCAATAGCCACTTGGAAGTTAACGAGGCTCGGCATCACTTATAGAGAAAGTCGGTAATGGGGCTCTGAACTGTGGGTCGGGAGTCCTTCTCGATGATGTGGTTTATGATATAAGTTTCTGATATGCATAGGACTTTTGGTCACAATATAGAAATGTGGATATTTAGCAGTATTTTGGATGTTTGAAGGCTCATCATCTCATCCCTTTGAAGCTTTCAAGCTTAAACTGCAATTATAAAGACCCGTAAGGCACTTAAAATGAAATAAAAAAAATCCTTCTTTGAAGGAACCCCTATCTCCAGACCAATGAATGAAAAAATCGCTTGAGTTTCTTTCCACCCGATATAAGCCCTGAAAGATTCGCTGTCTTCAGCAGACCAGGATATCTGAATCAGATTCAGAATATCAGTATCTGGTTCGGTGGCGTATGGGTAACCCACTTTGTCACACACTTGTTGGTGCAGAAAATTTATATTTTTCCCAACCACGGCAAGCTGGGAGCTAAGTCTGTTTGTGCCCAGGACTCACAGAATCTGAATATGTGACGGGGATTACGCTACCAAATCCCAGATTCAAGACATCAATGTCTGGTTCGGTGGCGTATGGGTAACCTATTTTGTCACACATTTGTTGGTGCAGAAAATTTCTGCTTTTCCCAACCACGGCAAGCTGGGAGCTAAGTCTGTTTGTGCCCAGGACTCACAGAATCTGAATATGTGACGGGGATTACGCTACCAAATCCCAGATTCAAGACATCAATGCCTGGTTCGGTGGCGTATGGGTAACCTATTTTGTCACACATTTGTTGGTGCAGAAAATTTCTGCTTTTGCCAACCACGGCAAGCTGGGAGCTAAGTCTGTTTGTGCCCAGGACTCACAGAATCTGAATATAAGACTAGCATTACGCTACCAAATCCCAGATTCAAGACATCAATGTCTGGTTCGGTGGCGTATGGGTAACCCATTTTGTCACCACAGCAAGCTCGCAGCTAAGTCTGTTTGTGCCCAGGACTCAGAGAATCTGAATATGTAACTAGCATTACGCTACCAAATCCCAGATTCAAGACATCAATGTCTGGTTCGGTGGCGTATGGGTAACCCATTTTGTCACACATTGGTTGGTGCAGAAAATTTCTGTTTTTCCCGAACCACGGCAAGCTGGCAGCTAAGTCTGTTTGTGCCCAGGACTCACAGAATCTGAATATAAGACTAGCATTACGCTACCAAATCCCAGATTCAAGACATCAATGTCTGGTTCGGTGGCGTATGGGTAACCCATTTTGTCACCACAGCAAGCTAGCAGCTAAGTGTGTTTGTGCCCAGGACTCACAGAATCTGAATATGTGACGGGGAATACGCTACCAAATCCCAGATTCAAGACATTAATGACTGGTTCGGTGCTTACCCATACGCCACCGTATGGTTCATTTGACTTGAAATGCGCCACCAAATGCCAGATTCAGGATATCAGTGTTTTGTTCGGTGGCGTATCTATGGGAAGCTTAGGCTCTTTCCAGTATAACCAATGATCATTATGTTTCAGATTTTAACTTTAGATGTTCCAGGTTCCCTTACTATGTAGCCTTATTCCCAAAAAAATCAAAATTTGGGCCAAATACTGTGCATAATTCAAACAAAAACAAATAACCTGCAACCAGCTAATATCTTTCATTTAACCAACAAAGAGATCACACATATCTGAGACAAGTTTCTGTCTCGAAGGCCACTAGAGTTTGCCAACCCTTTTGTGATCACTAGCCGTGTATCTTCTTCATCTTGTTGTGATTACAAAGTTTGCACACAATATCAGCCACCTTCTCAGATACAGATTAAGTTTTCTGTTCATCGGTTGTTTACGACACCTTATCTCTTATCAAAAGCATTTGCCAGATACTGGACGATAAAAAGTAAATATTTGCATACTGCAACTTAAGCACTTGAACAGTGCATCCGAAGAAGTATATAAACCACCTGCCACGACCATAACCCATTCAAGTTACCACTGAATATTGAAACTCTACACAAGGTAAGCCAAGTTCTTGGGGTCTTGGGTGAGAGTTTTCGATACATTTTTCTTCTTTAGATGAAAATCCTTCTGCTTCTCTCGTTGGTGACATTGGCCTGCTCGGCTAAGCTCTACATCAACCGGCCCGTGTACATCCTCGAGATTCAACGTGAAAGAACCTTGGCCGACGACTTTAGGGATCTAAAAGCACTTATACCCGAAAAGAAACTGGAAGACCTCGTCCGGCGGTATTTGCTTGCCGATGCCGAATTCCAAAGTATCATACGTTACTTCGGTTCTGAGGATGCTTACAAGGCAATCGAGGTGATTGGAGCTCAACCAGAAATTAGACAACTCAACACATGGCTTCAACAGCAACTGAAAACTCCTCCTCGTGATGGCATTTTTGATGATGACAGCTCAGAGGAATTGTATCAGCTCCTCAATCGCACACCTGCTGGACGGGATGAACTTCGTGGTTGGAAGGGATTTATGCTGGATTTCTTGGCCATCTACCCGAGAGAGGAAATAAGAAACCTCATTCGTGACAAAGTTGCTGCCAATGGAATTTTCGCTGAGTTCTGGAATAAGCTCGTTGCTCTGAGGCCTGTGTATGAGAGGATCTTGAAGTTGCCAGAGGTACGCAAGGTTATCGATAGATTGCGTCAACTTGGAGTCGATACCATGCAATTGGATCGATTGATTCGTGAAGATCTTGGCTGGAAGATTGGAGGTATTCAACAAATCGGAGGAAAGGATATTGGTAAGCTGCCAGCTAAAAGACCAGATGGCAATGGCAATGGTGCTGGTGCTGCTGGTGGTTCTGGCGCTGGTGCTGGTGCTGGCACTGGTGCTGGAGCTGGTCCCATCAAACCGATTGCCTGAAATGGTTCGTCTACTTCTATGATATTGTTTCAGTTTATACACTTTTAATCACAATTAATAAATAGAGCTTGCAAATACGTTTTCGTTTCATTTAAAAAACGGTTCCTTACGGAGGAGGCTAATGGCTGACCCTGTTACTATAGCTTCTAAGCCATCAGCAATAGCTCTATACATGCAATCCGAACCATAGACGCACATAACAACGATACTCCTCCATTGGATAACATAAAAGTGAAACTTGACCCCCCGAGTATTTGCGAGCGTTATTTATGCGCTAACATCCTCTTCTCCTAGAAAAAAAAAAAAAAACAGCCATAGGATCTAACACTCAGCCAAGATTGACAGATGGAGCAAAACATCGACCAGCATTAGCATGACCAGTTGATTGACGCTGATGATCATGCTACATTTGCAACAGGAGTGCACTGTTTCACAGTGGCCATCACGATAAGGGAATACACGTCTTGTGCACACTGCGCCTGCAATGATGATGATGATGATGATGATGACGACGACGGCGACGACGACGAGGATGACGATGACGACGATTTAAAAAGTGAAACTCTACCATCGACCATTACCGAAACTCTGCAACAAGAGATGGATTTATTGAGCGAAGACACACTCGCCGCTCGGTTAGTTTGGCATTGCGCTGATGCAGATAGTATGCAAATCTATCTAAGCATTCGCAAGACTGTTTAAATGCGTTGCGAACAAACCGATATCGGTGAGGTGTAATCTATCGCAAAAAGTTTTATTTACTAGGACTTTTCCTCTTCATAGGGAAACACTTTCCATTGTTTGGTAAACACATGTGGGAGGGTTGAGATAATTGAATGGTAGTTAGTGAAGGTTCCAATAAGATTGTGTTCCTGGTTTGGAAAGCAAATACTTGTAGAGCTCTTCAAAGGCATAGTCTTGTGGCAAAAATTAGTTTTGTTAACCAATACGGAAATCGGGACTTGAGCTGAACTCACTCTCATAATGGTTTTCTGGATCGGCATAGTGAGATCTGTGACTTAGTCTTATTCAGTCCTTGAAAGATGTCCTTAGGCTTAAAAGGTTCTCTGTTGTACCTCTATAAAGTCACTGTGATGCCTTACGACCTTCAATCTGTAGATCTGTGTCCAAGACACTGATATTCCACTGTGTTTCAGTGATGGACCTTGGTGGGATCTGGCAGTTAACGTTGAACTATCACACTATACCACTTTTCATCAACTTACAGAACCATTAAATGAGGAAAGCTACTTGGATACCCATGTCACTAGTGTCTTCGTAGTCGTTGTCTTCTAACGAATTTTTAGGCTCAAGACCCTCATTCCACCTCTTGTATAAGACTTGGTCTTCGCAAAATAGACTATCGGCAGTCCAAAAAAGTCGACAAGCGTTCTCATCATAACTTCTCCACACATCAAGCTTAAAAATTCCAGACTATGTACGCTGAAACCATGAAACGATGAAACATAGACCACACCATTCCTTAGTTAAATTTTGACAAAAAGTTTCAGGATAACCACCCACCTAGAACAAACCGGGACAAGGAGCTGTTTTTTTACACCGACACCATTCAAAATCTAACGACAAAGTAGGTAGAGGGGTATCCTCCTGTCTTCCCAATCACTGTACCGTGTTCCAGGCGGAATTAAAGGCGATTAGAGAAGCCCTATCTTGGCTAAAGAAAACATGATATCCACTATATGTAGACAACAGCATTTGGTTCAAATAGACAAGCAGCTATGAAATCCTTGGAATATTTCTCCATTCATTCGAAAGGAAGGTAAACCAGCTGAATTCCTTTAATAAGATCAAGTCAGACAAGTTGACAAGTGGGGTAATGTGTGTACCCTTGGCGCTCGGTGGCGTATACGTAACAATTTTTTCATACATTTTTGCGTTGAATTTCGAAGCATTCCATGATCCAATTTTATTTTAAATGTCCCACAAGGCAAGCTGGTTTATAATCTTACAATCTAGCTGCAGATTAATAGTCTATCTAGCACCGTCTTTCTATGGAAGATTTCAAGGGTCTAATGTATGTCAGGTCAGGTACGCATGGCCCCTGATATACCAAGAGAGGCAATTCTCCTGTACTTTCTGTCTTTCTAGGTTGGATTTTTGACTATTATTCGATGACTCTTCGACAAACAAGCTTAGCATTTGAAAGCTGGTGACCCTTTTCACCGTCACTACGGTCTGAGGTATCACCTTAACAAACTTATTCTTTGTTGAAATTGAGGTTCTGTTCGGAACCATCCGAATACGTTACCAGCACAACTGGAAAACTCCCATTTTACGGACGTACTATCCCTGGCCCTGTAGTCAAATAAAAAAAAAATAAAAATCAGAATATTTTAATATTTTGACTGGCCTCGGTCGCTAGCTGATAAAAAAATATTTTAAGTTGACATAAGCCCTAGCATCGTTTTGGGCCTCCGATACTACGCTTATTCGAATCATAGCCCCCAGGTTCAAGACGATAAGGAAGACCGAACCCCCGTTTTGAGGACCAAGCTATCGCGAATGCCAGAGCGCTTGGTCTGCACAACCGGAAGCAGCATGCCCGGGATCGAAGGGAATTGAGAGCTACCGTGTCTCAGGCAAGGACTCTTCATGGGTCGGGAGCCTGTTAAGTAAGTAAGTATACTTCATTTATACATACCTTAGTCCATTTTACAAAGACTCAATTTACTTCTCTTGGGAAAAAAGTAGTCAAGGAATTGCTGACCTTTCATCCCAATATTCGCATTCCTAAATGATTCTTACCTTCAAACGTATCCTTGTATGGAAACTGAGAAAAAACATCCTCATGAAGCTATCGTCAATCGCTAGGTGGAAAATGTATGAAAAAATTGTTACGTATACGCCACCGCCACCGAGTCCCACTTCTTAGTCCTACAATCCCGAGGTACTAATCCAGCTAGATAGTATATCTCTGTGCTTTATGGGCACACACATTAGGCCACTTGTCAACTTGACAACTTGTCTGATTTGATCTTTTCAGAGGATCGAGCTTTTATTTAACTTTGAATGTAGTGTACTTGGTAAGTTTGAGTTCATTAGCCCTACAATTCAAGGGAATATCCTTACATTTCGACACTCAAAAAAGATGGCACTCAAGAAAGACAGCTCTGCCGTCTCTAAGACAGACGGAAGGCTGCCTTCCTTTCGAATTCAAGGGGAAAAATTCCAAGGAATTGATAGCTCCTTCTCTATTTGAAAAAAATGCATACAGTGCACCACATATTCCACGTTTTCCTAGAACCAACATAGGATTTCTTTAATCGCCCTTAATTCCCCCTGGAACACGGTACAGTGATTAGGAAGACAGGAATATAGACTGATAATAAGTGCATCGTTAAAAAGACCTATACTTACTTTGTCGTTAGTTTTTGACTGAGAGAATCGAACTATGTTCCAAGAACAGCTCTTTGTCTCTCTTCGTATGAAGCCCATTCAGCGATCCTTAAAAAGGGTCTGACATTCAAAAGTCATGACCGTCATCAGTTGGATCGTCTTTTTCTTTACTAACTCGAACAGCTTGCCCATAGTCCCATACTAGGCATGGAAGTGAAGGTTACTACATGATTGATTTTACAATGTTGTACGGCTTGACCAATTCCTCATCAATATGGTAATCCTTGAGCTGTTCTTGAGGCAGTAAGCAAAAACAAGAATTTTTAAAATTTCAAGTCTTGCGAGTGACAATGGCCTGATTGAAATCCCAAATTTTGACCCCCCAAATGCAGCTCCAAATGTGTCAAATAAGTCATGGCTTTCTAATCAACATGCAACCTGCTCCTCTGCTCGATTCGAACACTGTAACACACTCCAAATCGATTGACATATTTATTGATCATTCTAACGATCGATTTTCCATCTGATTGATCGCAGAAAATTTACAAATTCATTTCCAAAAGCCTACACACTTCGGAAGACCGCATAAATAAAAAAATCGAAAGTATGTTTCCAAACGAAAGTGAATTGGCATCCGATCCGATCCGTCAATATCACTGAAAAGTTGTGTGCGCTTCCGATCGTGCAACGCAACGATCCGCTGCGATCGCCAAAGCCATCATTTAAAATATCTAAAATAGTTTAATGCTAATGGATTCTGAATCGGATATAATCGTTGGCTCACAGGTGGTCATCACCTATCACCCAGTGATAATGTAACGCGCCACCTTATTTGGTCAAAATCAGATGAAAATTACACTGCGGTCGGACCTTTTAAACTGCGCGCTATGCCCACTGGTAGTGGCGGTCTGGGTTCGAGTGTGCACCAATGTTGGATGAATAACATTTCTATGACCGCTTTTGGCCATCGAGCAATGTCAATTGATCGCAGAGTCAGAGAGAAAGACTTTTCTTCGATATACATACATACGTGTGTATGTTTGTATGAAATTGATCGGAAGCACAGTGTCGCGCTGAAAGTGTTGATGGCGGGGGGACGATAATCAATCCGATGATGTGCCAACGTTGTGGTGGCAATTACGTTAGGAATCCCATGAGCCGATTACGTATAGTTTTGGCTTGGAGGAGGCTGATCATTTTTTGATCGAAAGGAATGAAGAGAATGCTGAGGTTAAATGGCCAAATGAAGACCAGAGATCGGTATTATGCAAGCAGTTTTCTGATGAAATATGTAATAGCAGCCTTTTGAGTGGTCTCTGGCCAGTTTTGATGGTTTTGCTTAGACAAACTTGCTGCTGCAATGTGGATCTAAATCAATTTGTCTTGTAACTAAGCATTTTAGGTGTTTAGATGCATCACTCGTGGGGCAGAAGTCTGAAGAAGTTCCCCAAAAATACCAACGTTCTGTCCTTGACAGCGAAAAGCTCTTAGCTTTTAGAAAACAGCTCTACTTGATCGTTTACAAGTTACATAGAGTCTGGTAGAAGAGGGAGGCCATTTGAAAAGGGTTTAACCTGACTGGATTTGGGAACAGAATAATAGAAATATCCTCCAAGATATGAACTACACAACGCCTAACCTGAATTGCATAAAGGATTTCATGGTAAGTAGAGGGTGAGGTATAGTTTCGATAGCTCACTTTGAGAACTAATCAGTTCTAGTACCTAAAGGTTAGATTATCAATTTTAGGCTACTTGGGATTTTTACTAGAAAATCTGTTGGTGCACTCTGCAAGGAGGCAAGGATATTCCTTTTTCTTTGGAATATGCTAGTTCACTTAGCACATTTGTTGGAGCTTTTTTGTGAAATCTGATGGAAAGGCAATAAGCCGTGACTATCTAACAAAGGTCCATCGTCAAGCTCGTCTGCCTTCTGCGCACAACTCCCACTGCCGTATTGGTCTTATCTTGGCGTAGTTCTTTCATTCGTAGCTCTGGACTGCCAATCGTTTCTGATAGAAATGGCTGAGAAGTTCAATATTCACCTTTGTTTAGTGCCGGAGCATAGTGACATTCCAGAGAATCGTAGGGCCGATTAACTCACCAAAATAGGAACAACTTTAACCATTCGATACACCCAAACCGAAATACAGCTTGATACTATTGACAGTACAAATCTTAGAGTGGCAGTTGGACCAATTTGGCCGGATCTGGATATGAAACGCATCTGATCTCTTTCAATAAATAGCACATAGGCTTTGTGCTAGGTGTCATCATCGGACACTAAATCATTGGCTAGCATGCCAATTGGCCTTAGGGAAGTAGGTACTTCCGAGACCACTAGACCTTGTTCATCTATCCAAGTGAGTTCATGAATTTAATTGCCTAAGGGATACGTATGCTGTTTAGCTACATACCTCATACAAGTTATTAGAGCCAACATAGTAGACGATGCAGTAAGGCTCTGGTCCAATGAATGCGGGTTCTGAGCCCGAAAGACTGTACCTCATCAAATACTCAGTGGAATATGTTTCCACAACAAGACCGGTTCAGTTGATGGGTAAGATCTTGTAAGTTTCAAATGTTCAGAGCTCAAATAGGAGGATTTGTAAACTCTTAAGATGCTCAACACATCGAATTCAAAAATTATAGGACGAACGTATGACGCGCTTTTGCCAAGCACCTCGTTATTCGAGGTTAATGGACACTATTGCCCATGACGTAGAAGTCCAATTGACAGATTTCTGACCTGTACTTTCCTCGTGGAATCAGTCTCCGAATCTACTGGAGATGACATTCCATCTTCGGCTTTCATGAGGCTTTTGTATTCCTCAGAAAAATTCATGCTATCACAACAACTGATTGTAAGTAGCACATGGAGATTGAGACTTTCCTTACCACGGAGACCACTATTTGTGTCGCCTATGTACTATGTTCTCCTCTTTGAAACATTTTTAAGTGAAAGTGGTCTTAATTTGGGGACTGACTCTTGGGTGTATTTCTAGTACAGAACAGGATTGTATAGTGCTTAAGCTAATTCAATTCCCAGAACGTGAGTTTCCAGACAACTTAGTGCCCCTATTGCAGGGCATTCCCAAAGAAAGTGCTCGATACATTACTCGTATTCCTGGCTTGGTGCTTGGCTTTTTGCATGATTTTCTCATCCTGCAGCCTTATGAGCAGAAAAATGAAAAATATTGAATTTTTTTTGAAAAAATATTACATATACGCCTCCGATGTAGGCGTATTTCTTCCTAATTCTGGCCTCTGCTGAGGAGATCTAACTCTGAGAGGACAGGTGACAGCCTGCCCTTTACTATGTACACAGATACGATTCGATCCTGCATCGCTATGAGCAAAAAAATCGAAAATAATGAACATTTTTTGCAGAAATATTACGTATACGCCTCCGATCCGGGCTTATTTCTTGCTAATTCTGCCCTCTGCTGAGCAGATTTACCTCTGAGAAGACAGGTGACAGCCTGCCCTTTACTATGTACACAGATACGATTCGATCCTGCATCGCTATGAGCAAAAAAATCGAAAGTAATGAACATTTTTTGCAAAAATATTACGAATACGCCTCCGATCTAGGCTCATTTCTTGCTAATTTTGCCCTCTGCTGAGCAGATTTACCTCTGAGAGGACAGGTAATAAAGTGCACTTTACTTTGTGTACAGATACGATTCAAGCCTGAACCAGTATGTGCAGAAAAATGGAAAATATTGCATTTTTTTCGCAGAAATAGTACGTATACGCCTCCGATCTAAGCTTATTTTTTCTTATTTTTAATATTTTTTTAAGAACTAAATCTCCATCGAATTTTGATTCCATCCTTTGATTCTAAGCCGGGCTTAGATGTTTAGAAACTACTCGGATTAGTTTAGCCTCGCATGACTGAGGCTCAGTTTGGGTTTCAAGTCGATGCTTCTGTTGAGGTTGGGTTAAAAAAGGATTTTGAGATTTGAGTAGAAATTGAGGTTAGGACTTAATTTGAAATCAATATTCACAATCATATTTATATTGAGACTGGTCTTGCGCTTAAGGTGATTGAATTTCGTTGTTACGAAGGTGATGGCATATGATTGGATACAAAGAGCGATCGGAAGCACCTTCCAAAAACAAAGCATCTATGTTTACATAGATATTACAGATGAACAACGTTGAATACTTGGAACAGGAAACAAGTCAAGTCGAATCCTTTATAGGTACAGCTAACAAACCTTAATGGTAATGCATCTCAACCGTCACGCAGTATCCGAACATCTGCATGCAAGCAATGTAAATAGAAACAATTGAGCGTCAGTTCTTGGCCTCCTTCTTCCTCTTCGAACAACTTGTGTTAGAATAATGGATTCCGGTACTCTGCTAAAATCAACACAGGATTGCTTATTGTTATTGTCACTGCACACACACACAGATACACAGTATAGCGATGTATCTCAAACCTTAAGGCGGCAGCCGGCGATATGGATGGGCTATTACTGCCACTGAAACATTGAGCCAAGCGTGGCCACTACTCGATGTTAGGAATTCACATTAGCACAGCTGCTGCATTTGGCCACTAATGGCGAGACATTAACAAAAAAAAAAAAAAAACACCGATTGGAGGCGGTTAGAGCAACGATTCGTGGCATCACATGCGCGAGAGTACAAATATTGAATTCCTATCAAGCACAACAGAGAGCGAGCGCTTGCACAGTCGCCGATCCGCCGCCGCGTGCCCATATCACAAGTGCATCTCGCGAAAGTTTACTTAAGGTAATTTCCTCGAAGGAAACATACCCATTCCACCGTATCAGGGGACATTTATTTTTCTGTTTTTTGTTTTTTGCTTTGTTTTGAACAGTTGAAAGCACACGAGAGTACAACAAAACTAATTGGCTACCGTTGTGGCTATCTGTACACATCCTGACCGTGGAGTTCAAGAGATGATGACATTAGACGTATACTCTCGTACTCCGAACGAAATGACTTCATAAGAGGGACATTGCTCTCCGTGCCGTGCCGCGTGTGCTTCGTGATGTTGAATAATTTCAGACGGTTCGACTGTGCGGCGTGCATGAGGAATCCCAAGAATGTCGTCCTCATTTCAGAAGACACTCAGTTTAGACACACAGTCACGACTTACAAAACTCCCAAAATCCTACACCGTACACCTAATTGGCAGAAATCTCAAAGTTGAAGCCCACCACCACCCAAGGATATTCGCTGTAGATCATGCATGCGCAACTATCATGCGATCGAGAGATTACCAATCCTCCTGCATGCCGTACGAGTATGTTGGTAATTCAATTTTCATTAATGGAACAATTTATTAGCCAACATTGCTCCGTGTGTGCATAGATACATTTGTATCTATGTGTGTAGAGGGGGCAGTGCGCATTCAACTCGAGGGGTTTTTAGATTTTACGTGCACTTAGCAGCATCTTGTGTGGATTATACGCTCTCTCGTGCTCGCAGAGATCGTGGGCAGTCATTGTTAACTGCAAATTAATGCTTTCGACACGGAAATCAACATTTTTCAACTGCCTATGTAAATTATTAGTTATCCAGTAACTCCTTTTCAGAAACAATCGGGCGCATGTCCTGTGGGCTTGCATGGAAGCGGTGAAAACTCCACACACAGGTGTAATCTACGCCTGGCAATCGATTAATTGAAAATCTTGCAAATGGCTGTGTGAGAAAATTTCGGTCCAAAACGGAGGGGGAGTAGATACACCTACTAATCGGAAAACAAACACCTAAACTAATTTTTATCTACTTTATGGTCTAACACCCGCAATTTATTAATCACACCGCTATACCTGGTACTACTTACAATAAAAAAAAATAAATTCCATTGACCGTTCTCACGCTTGTCACGATTTTTTGGCCACTTATCCGTGTTTGAACAACGGACAACGGAGCGCCTTCAATTAGGCTCCCATAAAACTTTTGACCCATTGTGGGTCGTTGTGCCGCGTCGTCGTCGTTGGCGTTGGCAGTACACATAAAACAATCCAAATACGGAATGGCCAGCCCTGTGTAGAGTGCAGAAACTTTAATTTGAATTTCATGTCTATTTATCTGGTTATCGCTGCTGCTGGGGAAATGAATTATTAATTAGATTGCTAGGCGGCTACGCTAGGGCGAAGGTTTTGGGATATTCGGCGACGGGGGCGGCTTTGGCGTCGATGGAATGCGATTCAATTGCAATAGGCGCCGACAGAGATGATGAAAGTATAAATCGGTGTTTTGTACTCTGAGTGGCATAGTACGCATTCCATAATTTTGTATGTTCGACTGGGAGTACCTAGACTTTTACTTTTTGCCCGATTGAGGGATTAAAGTACTCGCAGAGTCGGGAGTGATGCAATGCAGTACTTTGCCTGCATATATGGCAAAGATTTGTGGGAAGAAATGTTGAGAGTCTTCCGTTCCTTGCGATCCCAGAGGCAGTCATTCTGACTATCCCAGTGGATATTGTTAACTTAAACATTGAAGTCTTCTTGTTAGCCTTTAAAATGAATTCAACAAACTTAAATTCATCGCTCGTGAACAGCTTTTCATTAGGGGAATAACAATTTTGTAGTTTCATACAAATGCACCCTTAAACTTATTTAGCGATCTGTCAATGTCAAAACGTCACTCAAGGTTTACATTTTTACCGTAAAAAAGTTCACTTATGAGCAACTTTTGGAAATTATTAAAAATTACTGGCGAAATTTTGAACTTTAAGAACGATGAATCCAATTTTCGGCGGATTGATCGATTGTTCCACCAGATAGATAGATAGATGCGAGTCACCATATTCGCTATAGAATGCTCCTGTGCCATTGAGATAACGCACAGGTTCAAGTATATTGAAAAATCGCAGCTGTACGTGCTTCAGTTAAAAATGAGTCAACGCAGTCGGAATTGGGAGTTTATCGTAAAGATCTTGGCCAACGCCTTTGCAAGATCAGCTTAACTCAAGAACTGAAGCCTCTTGATTATTTAAAATGCCGAGACTTCTCTGAAAGGGCCCTACTAAGAGTTTGAGGAAATTCCTAAAATTTAGCGAAAAATCGTCTTCAGCGATGGAGGTTACTTTTGCCTTTGTCTGTAGAAAACCCACTTGCGGTTCAAGAGACTAAACTGGATTCGCCATCGTGCAATGTTGGAAGTCTATCTTTGGCCAGAATTAGATGGACATCAACATCAGTGATATGTGGTTCCAACAAGATGTTGACACATGTCACTCAGTTGGTCAAACAATTCATCTATTGAAAGGGAAGTTTGGTAATCGTGTAATCTCTGGAAATGGTCTAGTTGAATGGCTACCACGCTTATACGACTCAACGTCGTTAAATTTTTTTTTGAGTTTACATTAAGTTGTTGGCTTGTGTTGACAAGTCTATAATTTCAGAGGAACTAAGGAACAAAATCGATCACAAATTGCCCAAATTTTCGGCCGATATGTGTGGAGGAATGGTGGAATATTGACTCCAAAGAATAAATCGCTGGAAACCTGCTTACGAGAGCCATATGACTGAGATCTAGTGTCATACTTAAATGTGACATGTGTACTACATTTGAAATAAATATTAGCTTAATATCTCTATTACTCTGTGTTTTATTAAAATACAAAATTGTTATGTCTTTATTGAAAAATCCATTACTTGTGCAAATAAGAGGCGATGGTACCTGGACTAAAGGCATCTCAAGCACTGGTATACTAGAGACAGATGGTTAGAAAAGGAGAGTCTCTGTAGTAAGGTCTAAGAAAGATGAGGAGAAATATCATGACTAAGGCTAACCAGAGTATGGAGCGATCGTGTCCATGCATAGTCCCACTTCGCTTGAAATAAAGGAAACTGCAACTCTGATGGATATAATCAAGACGTTAGTGAGAAACTAGACTGTACAGACCTGCTGCCCTAAATATTTGTAATATCGTAACAAGGGGTGCACTATTACACGCAGGTTCTAGGTTCTCGCGATCCTTCGTGTTACGTGTGTCATAAACATACTCTTCATGCGAATGACGTGAACTGTCCTTTTCCAGGATAATCAAATGTATTTTCGGATATTTGTCAGAGTTTTACGAGACTTAAGCCCTTACGAGAACTTTTGGTCTTACCTGGAAATTGAAATTCATGCCCACTACTCTCAGTCGTCCGACACGCTTACCGCCTAAGTCAATGGATCCACTTAGAATCTACAAGCCTCCTATGACCAATTTATGGCAGGAAGGTTACTTTTTCACTGCTAGAAGTCAGATAGTTTTAATGATGGACGACTTGACACCGGCATCAATAATAATCACCGGACTATTGGTACTCATTTGGTATTGCTGTGCAACTATTCTGTCGTTGTGTTGTGGCATTTAGTCCTCGTAACTCTGGCCTATCCTAGACCTATCCTCCGAATAATAGACTTAACTACTTGTGGACGCCGTGGCTAAGTGGTTAGTGCGTTGGACTATGGAGCAAGGGGTTCGAGATCGAATCCCAGACGGGGAACACCTAAAAAGTTTTTCACGGCCTCACCTCTCGCGAGCGTCTGACAAGCATCCGAGAGTACACAACTGTTTCGAGAAAGCTTCTCAAATAACAAATTGCCCTTCGGACACGGCATTAACAAGCAGGCCCCATCCATTCGTGTAAAGAATATAACACGCACAACACAAATGGTTGTGAGAAGCTAGGCCCTGGGTCCCATCAATCTGTTGGGCCAAGTATTTATTTTATGGTTTCTAGCACACTATTGCTTCATCGTGTCACGGATCACTAATGTTAAATTCGTTCAGCTCTACGTTCCCAAAGCTCTCTCGGTCTATCGTTCAACCTTTGTTGGACAGAAAGTAAGAACTCACGGA
The DNA here is from genome assembly GCA_963583995.1 of Xylota segnis. NCBI lineage: Eukaryota > Metazoa > Arthropoda > Insecta > Diptera > Syrphidae > Xylota > Xylota segnis. Next base: position 54,667,781 of record OY757238.1, on the reverse strand, counting down.
GAAATCGTTTGTCACAGCATTGGAGACTGTGGAAACATTCGATTTTGATGAGAAGGGCCTCTTTAAACCCTGCGAACTTCCAGGGAGATCCGTTTCTACTAGTGGAACCCAATTCCATGGGTGACTATAGTGCAATCCTCGATCCAATGTTATTACTGAAAACACTATGCAATGCCAACATAGTTTGGTGAAGAATATCTGCTCAGTGTGCCCCCATGCCTGTCTCTTGCATTGAACCCATCCATCTGCCAGAAAGGACTTTCTAACACCAAACTTTCAAAAAAAAAGTTCGTAGGCCAATAGTCACCAGCGAAAATGCCACACCGAATAGCGAATAGAATGCGAAAAGATATTTTCTTCCTCCAAAGATCGGCCAGCAATTTTCATCAAACTTCCGCACAATTGCGTGCACCACGACATACAATAATGCGACTCCGTTTGCCCTTCCATCAACAAAAAAAAAAAAACATCCAGACAACAGCCGACAACAACGACGAAGACCGAAGAAGTTATAACCAACAGTCCATTATCCAGATATTGATGCATAGATTCCTTTGGAAAATATTCACTCACGACACCCACAACGATCTTTAGCTCCACAGAAGGCAGAGATGAGCACCACCGTAGAAATACTTTTACTTTGACCTTACGTCTTCTTCATTTAATCTTAGCGCGATAGCACAAGGAAGCACACCAAGACGATGATGAGGAAAATCTCCATTCTCTCGTCTCATCTGGCCGAGAAGGAGAAGGAGACCGACCCATCTCCGGACGGTCGATTACAATTCCACATCCATCGCCATCGCCATCGCCATCACAATCGCCATCGCCATCGTTCAGCGTGTGTAGCAAATTAATTTCATGTTTAAACAGCCAAACGGTCCGAACAGGTTAAGACGCAGTGCTTGCGCGCTCATGATCAGTCTGCGCGACGAACAGCAGGTGAGTTTCATATTATGCACACACACATCGGGCCCGGTCCACCCACTCGTCGAACTTTGGGGAACTTTCCTCCTCCTTCGTTCTTTGTTAGGAGGCGGAGGTGAAGGCTGGAGCCAGCTCTAAGCCCCGTCACAGACGGCCACCACCCGCCACCGCCTAACGATGACGACGGCGACGACGACGACGACGAAGACGACGGTGCTATGATGTTGATTTTAATTATTAGCTACCCGTGCATCTGTGGAGAATCTGTAATGAAAAGGTGGACCGGTGGATGTCTGGCCGGGGCATATAATGGCCATTAATTACCTCGGCCAGAGTCACGCAAATCCCAGAAATCCATACCTTAGGGAGCGAGGTTAGAGTGCGTTTTATTGCTAAATTTGTGCGGTCCAAACGCTTTCAGGTGCACATCGTGGTGGTATTTATCCTCGGAGCACGACACAAGCATTCTCCTGACGCTATGATTGTTAACCGAGTGCATCGGGCCATCCATGTCGCGTGTTCTTTATTCCCAGTCATAACTCTGGAATGGACATGACTCTCTTGGCCGGGTGTCGGGAGTCATCGGCTTAACATGTGTTGGGACATGTGTACGCGCGTACTCTGCGCCCGGACGACGGCTATAATTGCCGACCATGATAAACGACGCCACTAGCGTTGCGCGAATTTATAATTAATAGTGTTAGAGGGGAACCAACTATCTGGAGGTTAAACTTTGGAATGTTTACCATCGAGGAGTTCGTTAAATTCCATGAATCCTCCTCAAGAGACTGGCCAGCGGAACTACAAATGTCAAGTGGTCAACGTGTGTTTTTTAATCGCTTTTCCATTCGCCGATGTTATAGACTAGCGGGCCTATGGTTTGAATATCTTCACGACTCAAGGTAGAAATTGAGGTCACAACGTCAAGATAGTTGTGTGTCTTTTGTTTAAACAACGACACGACAACAGTCGGGCCTAGGTCAGTCAGATGGAAAACAACAGTGCAGTGATGCTGCGTGACAATGGCAGTGTCAACGCATCGCATGTGGGTTAAGCGATGACGAGACGCTGGCCAGACTGGAGGAGACGCTTTTACCTTCAGCCTCAATGGAGCTGGCTGTGTGTTTCAATGAAAGTTGGACAAATATTTGGTGCACATAGTAGCTGCATGACTGCAGATGGTTGTTAACACTGTAAATGAATTCATATGCAGGTGACACAGTTTTATTATAGTACTTCAGCCGGGACACAAAGAAAACTATGCAAATTGGTTTAGATTAGATGGCTAGTCATGAATACACTATCTGTGGTTAGATTTTGCCAGCTTTATGTCCTAGAATTGTTTAAAATGTAATGAGACCAACCAAATGAAGGGACCGATGTAACCAACTGGTAGCAAATGTAACATCCCTGACGAGCACAAGAAACAACAGTGGTATGTATGGAGCCTTGTCTTACGCCATTTTTACTATCAAATTCCTCTGACACCTTGATGTTGTGTCAAAGGCGATCAACGCTGGATCCTAGCTATTTGTGACTTTGAGCTTCGACTCCCAGATATCACTAATGATTCATACTTACCAGCAGTTTTACGCATTCTATAGGGTGAACAGCTTGCTAATGATCTAAAGCTTGTTAGGATGTCCCTTCTGTTGACTTATACTCACCTTTTTGCACCGAACTGCTAGTAGAACTCAATTTTAGGTCAAATCATGACTAAAAATCAAAAAAGCACGATAAAATCAAAATATCCAGCAACCACTCCTCAAATAATGTTGCACTCGAAATGCAAGTCCAAATTAGGACCGAAATGCTTGTACTTGTACCATGTCCAACGACATGAAGGTCACTTGGTTCCTTTGATGTTGCAATAAGTCTCCGAATCCAGGCCAGAGATACAAATCCAGCGCCTCGTCAGCCCATTCATTCTGAAAAAGTGAAACACACTTAGAACTTGTCGAGTGCGAAAGGTCCCAAAGGCAGCGCGTTGGTCTGCTTGACTAGACACAGGGTGTGACCGCATTAATTTATGACTGCGCGTTTCATTTTCGGTTGCACTGGCACTAGCTGAGGCCAAACAGCCATCGCGGATTTACTCCTTTCGGACGACCCATTTGACCACTATGCAGTATCTATCTATTTATGGCATAACAAGATTGCAATTTAATAAAATGAAAATGCAAATGCACCTTCCCGACCAGTGTTAGCCACCTATAAGCCAAGCACTCACCAAATCGTTCAATCAATAATCAATTGCCCCGTCGTCACCGTCACCGCCACCGGTTGTGGACAGTGTGGACCCCATCAGCATGTGACCCCCTTAAGACATCTCGTTTTGGTTTTGTCCATCCACGCCGGGATGGAGGTCTGTAGGTAGGTGGTGCCGTTTCGGGTACATATCAATAAATTTTAACTTTAAATTGTAAATTTTCACATTCCAGCGAATGCGCGGCGGCGGTGGTGGCAGCGCATGGCGCACGGTTCGACTCGCATATTGTCCGATCATTTGTCATCGGACTTCTGCTGTGCGGTGCACAGTCTTCCTCATACCGCAGCACAATTGATGATGTTCCGAGTAATGTGTTCCTTGTGCTGTGAATTTAATTTATGCATCCTCGTACGCATGTAGAGGCCACATGTGTACATATACTTTCACCTGCTTAAGCAAAATAAAATTTTGCGATTTGGCCTCTTGTCGTTAAGAGTAGCATGGGGGCATGGACATGTATCAATGGTCAACCAAATATTCGTAGTCCTTGTTCTGCGAAGACTGATTGACGCAGGAGTGGATTTTTATGTTCAACGGTGAGGTTGATACTCATCCATTAATCATTTGGTTTTCCAATTAGACTTGTCGGTGGGTTAAGCAAATGGGTCGCTAAGCGTGCTGACTTGTCGAGTTTTCATAAATGTGAGGACTTAACCTTATATGAGTTGGGTTGGTGAGGTTTTTTTTTTTCCTGTCAGAGCTGTCAGCAGGTATTAGGGAAGCAAAATGCAGGCAAGACAGTCAACTAACTAACTGACTGATTCGTTTTGAACGGACAGTGGAAGTCGTTTATAACGAACAGCTCGTCAAGACCAAAGGTGTGTATTTTAATGGAAACTGACCTCTTTATCCGAAACAGTATGACTATGATGGTGATATCTGTTTGTTGGACCTACACCGCTCCTCATACTCTAGAGACTGGAGTAAAACTGAAAAATAAATACGGTCAAGGAACTAGCGGTCCAAGGCTGGCTGAATGGTCTATAGTGTTGGTCTCCTCCAAGAAGGTGATTTCAGTACGTAGCACGAGATCTGGTAGAGTAATATTCTCAGCACAAAAGCCAAGCTCCAAACTGTACTGCTCCTACATAAGGTATGGTGTAATGGATCGGAAGTTACCATCTCTGTCGATCGCAAGCTATAAGCCTTCTGAATTGCGGCATTTCTAGACAGACCAGCTTGGTTACGAAGTAGGCACACTCTGTGCGGGTCATATGGCTCAGGAGTCTTAGATTTTCTTCAACTTGTTGTTGGGTAAAGTCTCGCCGAAAACTCCGTACCTCGTCAAGGATAATGGAAACAGAAAATTTTTCACCCAAAAAAGTGGGAAAAATGGTTACCCATACGCCACCGAACCATATACCTACCTCTCGGGGCTGCCTTAGCGTAGCACAATTCAACGCAGATATTCTGTTTTTGAGGATCTGAAGCTTAAACTAGCTCTACTGATGCCTAGCCAAGGATAATGGAAACAGACAATTTTTCACCCAAAAAAGTGAGAAAAATGGTTACCCATACGCCACCGAACCATATACCTACCTCTCGGGGCTGCCTTAGCGTAGCACGATTCAACGCAGATATTCTGTTTCTGAGGATTTGAAGCTTAAACTAGCTCTACTGATGCCTAGCCAAGGATAATGGAAACAGACAATTTTTCACCCAAAAAAGTGGGAAAAATGGTTACCCATACGCCACCGAACCATATACCTACCTCTCGAGGCTGCCTTAGCGTAGCACAATTCAACGCAGATATTCTGTTTCTGAGGATCCAAAGCGCAAACCAGCTTTACTGATGCCTGGTTTTGTCCTCATTAACTTCAAGGCCAGTGACAGTGATAGGTAACAGAGTACCCTAAGTATCGAGAGACTCGAATCTATTGTCTGTCTGCAGTTTGCTGAATTGACGGTATGATTGAAGCCTAATATGTATCTTTTTGATGGATATGATTGAATTGATGCAACCCGGTTTCTGCAAACAGATTCAAAACTTCCGAAAACTCGCAGATAAAATCACTCTTCATATCTCACCGTCGAATCTTTTAATATGACAGATCTTAACTCCCATACAAGTTCATTGACTGCATCGTTCATATCTCAAAATCGCACTGTCAACTCCATCAATAACTGGCAGCAACTACTTATCCTGTCAACTGAAAGTAACACAATTTACGAACATGCTCCCCAAAATAATTCGAGTGCAATAAATCGCAATCGAAGTCGACTTACGTGCAATTGCTGTCACTTTCACGAGACCCATAAAAGCCCACAGAAAGACCAACAAAAAAAGCCAAGAAGAGATCTTATCCCTCCACTGCATTGGGTGGGCTACCAGCCAGCCAATGCTAACCTCAAAATATCAACTTGTATCGGTGGTTATTACAAGCGTCACTAATTGCCCAACTTAATCCAGTCTGCCTGAAGCCAAGGGACCCAGTACCTCTGCACCGTCCACTCGTGCTCTGATCTTCAATTAATTCTCCGGATTTTTGCCTTGGGCATTGATTTATCTCGACCCGAACCCGTTCCCAGAAGGACCTCCAATGCGGATTTAAAGAAACTGACAAAAAAAAAAATTCACTTTCGGACTTCGTTTGGTTTCATTTAAATTCCACTCAATCAAATTCTGGACTCATTTCTCGAATCTGGGTCATTAATTAATTTCCGTTGGCCAATGAACCAATTGCGCGATGCTGTTCAGTGTGTGGCTCCCATCAATAAGTTTCAATTTCATCGATTCCCACATGGACTTCCGCATGCGATCTCGACGTGACGACACAACAAATTAACCATTTTCGTGGGCGCTTTGACTAGCCCAGGTGTTCGCGACACTTGGCCACACCACAGCGTATACAGAGTATGGTGCAACAGTGTGAACTTCTGTCAAAAGAGGTTGGATCAGTTCGCTCCCAAGGGTCAGCACGACACTGCATTAATTAGTGCTTTGAAAAATTCGTGGAAAGAAATGTCTTTTTTTTCTGTTTTTTTGTTTCGATGGCTTTCTTCCTCTTGGGGTGATTGGTCTACAGTAGCTGGAAGCCATTGAGAGTGCATTTGAAGAAATGGTGGACAAAAGGGCAATGCATCGGAACACGCCTGCCTTATTTGGCCTTTTCATACAAAAAAAAAAAAACACAACAAGCCATATAGTCATACATAAGGCCCACGAAAAGTAAAAGCCTACAGTAGACGGGGTATACACACCAAACACGACTCAAGGCGTCGTGTGCTGTCGATTATGTCAACTGCGTAAGCACTTTCCTTCTCGAATCTAATTTGCCACCTGAGTGCCAAAAAAAAAGAAAAAAAAGAAAAGAAAACTCAAATGGAATACAGAACGGACAACAATGATCGCTGGACAACGTGATAGATAAAAACAAATCTACGAGTACCCAGGCTGTTACGCAAGTCGCATCTGGGAGAAGTACGAGCTCGGCTTGGTGGTTGGTGGTTCACACCGCGATGCGATGCAGGAAAAGTGATACTTAATGGGAAGTTTCACTAATAGAAGTACAATTTCCAAACAATGGGTGGTAAATGGATGATGGGGTACTTGCCAAGTGGCCAATGGACGCATCTTGAGTTGGCTTTTGAAAGTCATGGCTCGTCGTGAAATTGTATGATCACGAGAGTGGCCCGAGAGTAGTGGTTGAAATTTAAATCCGACTAAGAGGTGAGAAATGATCAGCAAATTGTTGAACCTAAATCATCAAATGAGAGTCATGTGAGCTGAGGGTCATGTTCATGGGTTTGAATTGAGGATCGGATTTAACTGAAGGTCTTGATTAGCGGTGTGAACTGTGAGCTGGAGTTTAGTGGTTCACTTTATTCTGTGAAAGCAGAGGATCTGAAGGTGAACCAAGGGTGTTCAACATTACCTTGAACTTTGGCAAATGCTTTGAGATTATAAGCGTGATGATTCACGAATGTATCTAATATAGACAAAGTATCTGTGCATCAGTTTTTGCTCGGTTTTTTCGGCTGTCAATTTGTAGAACTTCATGGTCAGCCCTCGTGTTGCGTTCGGTGAGTGGTGCTTCTGCAGTTTACTTGTAACAAGAACCCATTTTATACAAAATTTCCCTTGCCATACTGTGAATCTATTCAAAGTCTACAGTATTCCTTCTCTATCGCATCCTCGATACTACCATGAAGGAGAAGTCCTCTTAGATCGAGAGTGTCTTTACGATCCATGTATTCGAAGACACTGAACGCGCAAACACAATCGAAACATCTCGTGAGCACTCATCACCAGACTAGTATCCAACATCCCGCAGGAGGAAGGATGAACTATTTCAGAAAAAGAGTACCTACTGCGGAATAAAATTTGCTGTGAATCTTGGTAGTATTCACAACATAACAGGTGGTGTTCCACAAGGCTCCGTACTAGGTCTTCTACTGTGCAAGACACATTAATCATTTTGATTGAGGATACTTGAAAAGTGGCACACTGGGTCTATTATATGTTCAAGAGGCAGCTGGCATTTATTGGTAAGAGTACCATCTATTATGAAGAAGGAGCGGACACAGCCATGCTACGAGTATGTCAAAAGTCAACGAAGGGGTCTATAGGGCAATGGCATGCCTGAAGGTTTTCCAGGTTGATTCAGTTGTTCAAGTATCTTCTGATAACTATCTCTTTCCATCCAGTCGTTTTGGATGGTATCTTTCAAACAGTATAGAGCCTTCATGAAAAACTAGATTGCGTCTTGCAGTATATCTAGAATTTCCAACCAATCTTTCAAAAGTCTGAACAAAAGGACAGGTATTATGAACTAACAACAACTACAGACCATATGAAGTCGTTCACTACATAGACTTCAAAGGACAGTAGTATGACTTTATTTTTTCCAAACTTCGATTACGATTTGAAGACCTCTGACGCCATCTATGAGTATCTACATGTATCATACATCTACTGATATTCTTGGCTCTTGGAAATTTGATAGCCTATTGGCTTCCTTCTTTCAAAGACCATAGTTAGGTTCGCCTGTAGACCTGTGAATTCACATGGATATCGCGGAAGTGTGAAGCAGGAAAGTCAACTCTGATGCAAATTGTCACCTCAGCATTTTCCCTTTCTCATCATCAAACACTCGTTGCGTACCACTTAATTTAAGCCAAATTTGACCTGAGAAAGTGGCAAAACCTATTGACATTCCCAGCTCCATTGGATCGCCAGGGTTCCCGCCAAAGAGATTCCCACTCAGCAATCTGCACGCCAATCTCTGTGCAATCTGTGCGCAACCGAGAAAGATATTTTGATTGAAATGTATTTCTTTTTTTTTTTTTGCATCATTATCTCGGCCAAATATGGGCCGATCGATGGCGTCTGGATTCACCTTTAGAGTCAGTCAACTTTGTCAGCCGGCCATCAATCATGCGCGCGGCTTCAGAAGCCGCACATGCATGCGAGCAAAGCCACTCGACTCAGTCGCGACCAAACACAGAAGCCCCATTGTACGCATACGCGTCGTATTCTGATTAACTTTTCATGTTGACATACTTTTAATTGATGCACCAGATTGTTCGACTTTCATTGTCGGCGCGGCGATCGTCGTCCGACAGATGACGACTTCGTGATGAAGACGGAAAGTGATGAATACAAACTTTCGATTTTCATCAATGGACCACTGGGTGAAACTCCCGCGCGGGAGAATGTCGAGTGTGCGTCTATCGATCGCGATCGCGATCGCGATTGCGATTCCGATTGCCTGATCGTCGTCCTCGGCCGATCTATGTGCGCGATCATCGAGATGATCACCCTGATTATAGCCAACGAGATAATTTCGCAGAGCAGAAAAACGAAAGTCATTTGGTTGAGTTCGCGCGCAGACAGTATCATTAAAGTTCCATTGCCATAATGGATGGATCGTTTTGACTTGATTGACACCTTGTCGGATCATCTGTGTCGTCGTTGTCGTTGTTGTGGACGTCGTTGTTGTCTGCAGGTGACATAGACTGAACGGCGACCCTGGGGGAAGAAGGTGGCACTATGGCACAGCCATTATCATGGGCGGCATAATTGCAAGATCACAAGAAGCGACCAATATTTACGGATCTATTCATCACCTGTCACGGCTAATTGACATGCTGATAGAGATGCATTTGAAGGAGGTTTTTTTTTTTTCGTTTTCAATCTGCGATTTATGGCAGTGGATTTTCCCTTCTTAGATATGATGCATCGATATGCGCTGCGATGACATTTACATAATCGATCATTTGCATTGACCCACTGGCACGCATTTGCCGGGCGTCAATTCGCTGGATGCTGGATAATATAATTTATGCGTTTAGGCCGGTATTGAGGTTACTATTGCGATCAATTTGTCCTGTGCTGAGCGGAAAGTGTGCTAATCGCCGGTGGCGATCCTTGATGCGTGTGCAATCAAGATGCGACGATAAAGAGCGCAATTAGGCAAACGTGTGGAAGTGTCGGGTCGCGATTGTCGTCTAATAGAGAAAACACGCATTTCATGAATAAATTAATCGATCAAGTAAATTACTTTCGATCTGTCAAGTCGAGTGATACCAGGTGCGTGTAGTACAGGCTAGTACTTATGAGTGATTTAGAGAGTTTAGTTGATGGCTTACAATGTTGTTAGCTGTGCCTGGTACGGGTAAACGATCAGAACTGGAAGGTTTGGTTTTTTTTTTACAAAGTTAGTGCCTTGACTTTGCTATAATACTGGGCTCTTAGGCATACCGCACGACATTGGTCATGGAAATAGCATCTCTCCGTCTATGTGAGTCGTAGAGTTAACTTCCCGACTTTTTCTAATAGAGTATCTCGGCATTTTTGGCCAAAGACCTCGGAATATGTTGCACTTAGGCAAGTTAACAACCCTAAGTACTTCTGACCACAAACATTGTCTGTTTGGTTTAGATTTGATGTTGAAGGGTTCATTGAGCTATACTTCTTCTTCCATAGTATCGCCCCGGCTTCACAGTCAGTAGAGATCGCTACCGGACTATTACTTGAATGAATTGTAAGATGAAGACTTGAAGCATATGTGGTTTCAATAAGACGGCGACACACTTAGCTATCTGGGAGACAAGATGATGATGCGATTTTGCCGAACTCTACCAGGGGATCATACAGTGCAATCCATTATCCAGGATTCTAATAATGCCCTCATCCACTTAGACATTATAGATTCTGGTTTTTTTCCAGGTGTTATCAAAGTTTTTGAAACCTTTTTCGAAACATACTCCATCGAGTACTGACTTGAGTTCCAATGGCGTCTGTTCAGATCCCTTCCTGCAATTGCTACACTGATTGATCGGATTGGCCAACTTGGGAAATATCCATTAACTCTTTTCATTTAATCTGATGACCCTAGCCTACCCGCGATTATCCCGACACACTTACACACCTTCAAAATCGATCGATCCCTGGAAGGAGAGATACTAAATAATAAAATTAGCGTACGAACACCTCTGATAGGATCTGTCGGCGGCGGCGGCGACGGCGAGGTAACGAGTTCAACTCTTTGTCACTGCAAGAGTGGATATCTCGAGATCTCATGGTATTGCCAATCACCTCACCAATATTACCATGGCTGGCTGTTCATTGAAGGTTAAAAACCATGTTTGTGCCGTTAATCTATCCACAATTTCGTGACGGATCACTTTGTGCTGGTATCTGTTCCCTTTTGCGGTTCTACTCGGTTGTATGTTAATTCTCTATCGGAGGTAGTTACACACGTTCCAGAGTTGCTGATGTGCTCGTGCGGAGTTTAAACAGCTTGATGCCACTCCTTTGGCGCACTATATGGGGTGCCATGTTGTCGCCAGCAGCAACTGCAACTTGGGAGGTGTACTGGATGAGAGGATACGAAGGTATTTAGATGAAACAGAATCGTTCTATGCTTTTTGGGTTGGAGATCGCATGAGAATGGTATGCTGCAATTCGCGTGTAGGGAGTGTACAGTTGGGTATTTCGTAAGTAATTGGTCATTTTGGAATCGTGAACGCAGGACATCGACGTTGGCTATGGATATGGTTGTTGGCTACAACCTATACCCAGCTATGGAAGGTGATCTCATGTAAAATACACTGCATATAGGAGACTTAGAAGACAAATATACCAACAGTAGACTGAGGACTAATATTCAAATTATTTTGAACGTTTTCAATGCCGAGGTAGGAAGGTATAACATTTTTGGTAAAACAGCCGAAAAGTACGATAACTAGGATGAGACCACATAGGACGAGGTACATAGAACGCGATTGCGTTCTCAATATTCACACATTGATCAGGTTCCAATGAGACAATGGACTGTCCGAAGAGAGGAGTTTCTACCTTCTCCGTCAAGTTTCTACATTCTAGGAACGGAAATAGTGCAGAAAATGAGACTCGACAGATTCACCAGATGGCAAATTGAAAGGTGGAAGCTGCAAAGCCAAACTGAACCCTGAACTGAATGATGAACAAGGATATAGAGTCGTAGAAGCGTACTGGATATTGAAAGATCTAAGGACAGACTGCAGATTTTATTTGCAGTATTGCGTGAGCGCTTAAAAGTTCGTGGTCGGATTGGCCTATATCAGTCGGTTCTCAGAACAAAAAAGTCCATCATCGACCAAATTTTTTCTAATATGTCAAAAAGAAGTTCGATTTTAAGGTCACCTATGACGAAGACAAGATGTACAGAGTCGTGTCTAGTCTGGGCATTCCTGCTAAGCTCATTCTTCAACATGCTGACACCAAAGGCACAGTTTTGGGTTCGATATTGGTCTTACGGTCGTCTAAAGTTTTTGGCTTACAGGCACAGACAGTAGACTCAACATTACCTTGAAGAAAGAAGTCTTCGTGTGAGGCGATTTCATTTCTGGTCACGGTTACCATGGTTCGACTTCAGTAACTCGACTATTTGGTCCGCTGTATGACATGTGGCATCATATTGTTGAAACCACATGTGCTCCGCTTAGTTCTCTTCCAATTTGAACCAAAAATTGTCAGCTAACACGATCCGGTAGCAATCTCTATCGACTTTATTGCTGGCATTACTAAAGAAGAAATATGGACTGGGGAGGGACCCAGCTCATATGAAGCAGACAACTCTAGATTGTTGTCAGATTTCTCAGTACATATTCCCATCAGGTAATCCTCTTGACTCATTGCAAACCACCATTCCTCTTTGTCATTTAGATGCAATACCAATTGCAATGAGGATGTCATTCATTCCTTCAACTATAACCACGGAATGTCTTCCTTAGAATCGCATGAATACATGCAACATTCACTAATGTCACATGCCTAACCTTGTTTCAACCACAAATGCTAGCCAAAACGATTTGTAACCATAGGATCCTCTGCCACATCTCTTCCAACAAAGCAGCCATCATGTGGTGCACATGTATGAATCCATAAACACTGCTCAACATCATGTTTTGCGTAAAACGACAAATAAAGTACACCCCCACCATGAGATGACTACAGAGAGCGCGAGCGACAAAGAGCCTAGGTTAGGTACATCAAACAGCATCCAACCAAAAAAAAAAAAAAAATTAATAAAGATCAAGTTATGCAATTTGGCCACCCGATAGGTGTATAAAAATGCACTTTCCCTAGATTAGCATAATCGTGCATAGCCTCAGTAGAAATGAAAATCTCAAGCTCAATGGGAGATGAATAAAGGAAAATGTTTACAGTTTCTTCTTGAGAGAAAAGATTGAAGAAAACCCTCGAGAAAACTACAACACAACAACAACAAAAAAACAGAAGAAAAAACACGAAAACTACACGAAAAAACCGCCACAAAACACCGAAACACTGATCTCTTCCTCATTTTCTCACAGGAGGACAGCAGCGCACAGCATCACTAGCATCAGCATCAGCAGCACCAGCAACAGAGCGCGGCGCGATCTCTCGCATATTGAGTGAGGTACGCGCACTAGAGATCGCGCTCTAGTGCTTTGCATGCGAAGAATTATGGAAAACCGATTTCGCACGCTTATTTTCCAAACAAACGACCAGGAGGAGGAGGACAAGACAAGACAACCCATGGAAATGTGCCTTTTCATCTGCATTCCTACTTAAGATTCTATTTTCGGATAAAAAAAAAAAAAAACCAAGTGATAGAGTGATCTGCTTGGTGGTGCTTCCTCTGGCGGGTGTCTTGCCATATTACCACGGAGCGCGCGTGTGGCTGACGTTAGATCGTCGCCTTGTCACGTTTTGAACGTTTCTGCGAAATTAGGTTCGTTTTAGCTCTAAATTCGCATACGAGTGAGGTGGTAGTGGGTGACGTTTAGTCTTTGTGTAGGTAATTAAGGTTTCTTTTATTTTTTTTTTAAGACCTCTGTGGTCTTATGTAAGGCTTTGGAAATATTTGGAGGCAGTGGGATGTTAGAAGGTATCTGCATTTGTAAGACTGAGCTTGAGATCATGTCCTGAAAGCCTCGCGGGGCACAGAACGCTATTTATCGATTGTCTAAGGCACTTAGCTCTGCGGCACCAAACATAATCATGAAGCTGGTCACAACAAATTTTTAACAGAAGTGGTGATAGTGCACAACCTTGCCACTCACCACTTTATGCCACAAAGTTCACACCCAGACGTTGTCAAGATCATACATTCTCACTGATAGTTGGGTGGCAGATACCTTTCTCAGAAGAATAGGGTGACAGCATTAGAAACCACAGCGACTGACGTGGAATTGCTTGGTTCATGACATCAATATGGGAGAGGAAGAGGTTGTATCAAATAAATTGCTATACTCGTTCTAAAAGTGTTTTATTTCGATACTAGCCAGGACGTATTGTATGCTCAAGAAATAATCCACAAATGACGATTTAATTTCTTTCAATTTTACTGAGTTGAATCCTGAGAGAGTACTCACCTGTAAGGACATCAATTATGATGTTTGCATTACTTTGCCTCAAAGCTAGGCTTATGAGTTTATCGTAGGAGACTAGGCACCATAGGGTATCCATCGCCACTTATAGAGAGCCCTTAGCGTAATTAATTCTAGCCCTAAACCATCGCTTCCATGCAATTGAAGACGCAGCTTCCACTTAGCTGTCAAAGAAATACGTTCTCAGGTGTTTAAGTCGACTCCGAGCTATGGCCTGGCATTCACAGATGTGTGTAAATATGTGCTGTCTTCCCAGGCTTGAAGTACACTGCAGTATTTCCATGTGTCAGTGGGTGATAATCTTAGTCTCATGGTGTGCCTCCTCAGAAGGCAATGACCAGAGGGAATCCATACTTGTATTCTTAGCCGCGATCAGCTAACTTTCAAAATTTCCCCAGAGTTCCTACGATTTCCTAACATAGATGTCAGGGCCTTAAAAGCTCTAGTCTTTCCTAAGTTGGATCATATTGGATGAGCCACCTTACACCTAAAACTATATTGCGTTGTGCTGGATCTGATCCTGGTCAGTTCATTCTGCTCATTGTAGCAGTATCCAGGTATCCAGCATAATCTGACACCCATCTGCTTTTGAAGAAATTAAGTGAATTTTCCAAAATACAACAAGCAATGTCCGCCTATGAAAGTCACGTCCATTTTTTCGAATAAGTAGCCCACTGTGACAGGCCTCATGCCTATGACAATGGGTTTGATTTCTTATTTTTCGTTTCTGGGATATATCAGCTCTAGACGACTTAAACTTTTAGTATTTCAGTGGAACGTACCTTCCTTTTACTTGCAGTTGTACAGAGCAATTAAAAGGTTTCGGAATATTGTCAAACTCGAGGTTATAATCAAACTTGACATAGAAGTTGATAAAACTGAGTAAAGAAATGAAAATCTTGACAAAGTTTAACAGAGATATTCCTCCAAGCTTGTTTGATGTTTTTGAACAGTTCAGTCGAGTTTTTTGAACCCAAACTGGTTCCAAAGTCTGCCCACAACTTCTCACATTAAGATTAGGGTCAGGACGTTGAGCTTAGAATATGGCACTAGGCGTGAAGTGTGTTTGAGATCATTGTCGTGCTGATAATGTACGAAACTGGCAAATTGGCCAAAAGAGTATGGCTACATTACTTTTGCCAATATCTCTCTAAAAATATTCTAAACCAATCCCTTTTAAAATACTGAATAAGCCAGAATTGGTAGGTTTCTAGGCTTTATTTGTAAGAAGATCGTATGTAACTCGAATGCTATAAAACTGAGAGTTCTTTGGACTTAAATAGTTTGCGCCGTATACAAGAGTATCTGTAGGTACTTCGTTTGCAATTCTTGATTCTCAGTGCAGTTGTCATATAAATGTTCTTGAAAGGCTCTTGATTTTATTATACGTGAAGGCACCAATGCATATTGCTGGTAACCATAGTAGCATACGTTTGGTGAAGATGTTCAAAATTTGTTCAAAAAGATAAAATTTTATGGCTCTGGCATTCGAAGTTTTTACAGCAAAGTCATGTTTTCTTAAGAAGACCATACAAATCATACCAATAGGCAAGGTAAGTTCAGGTAAGTCCAGTAAATTTCCTTTTTTGTCTTTAATCCAAATTTTGCAACGAAGCGTCCCAATTCTATGATTTTGTGCAGATGGGTCTTATTTTTGAGGAATAGAACAATATTAGAAATTATTGATGAATATTAGAAGCTAACCCTGATTGGGACGTGGAAGGGCTTGAATCTTGTACAAATGTCAGTGTAAGACGATGATTGAGACGTTTTCCATAAACGTTATGAAAACATAAATCAGACTAAAAGTTTAAACTTCTTTGTTGAAATGTTGTTTAGTTCAAATGAAAAGATCAATCCAGCGTTGTTAAATTGGTGTATCTGTAAGGATTGGGACTAAAGCCCCAACTTTTCAGAATTGTACTACAAAATCCCCAAACATAAAATGTCCTTGTTATGTCCACAATCATTCAAAAGCAGTGAAGCAGAGCGATTCGTTTGACGACTTTGAGCATCGCTACTGTCAGATATCCATCAAAATACATGCATGCGGATCTTTGTAAAACTCAGACTGTCAGACTGACTGCTTCTTAAGACTGTCATAGCCTCCATTGTAGTATGAAAAAGTTTAGCAGAAGTAGGTCGTAGTGTCTCCATGTTTCTCATAGTTAGTACGAGTACACTTTAACCTTTGTACTATTGTTACAGCCACTAACTAGGTGCAGAGTTTTTCAAGCGGCAGTCATAAAAATGTGTACCATTATACACGAATGGATGGAAGTCTCTTTACCTTCTAACATTTTTATAGTCCGTCCATCAACGACCTATGAGAATTGCCACTTCTGACGAACATAAGAGAGGGAAGGTACCTAAATTTTACAAACTTTCAGATCTGATATTAGCAACGTCAGAACTATCAAGTGTTTTAATGACTAGAGAACGTAATGAGGTAACAGCTTAGGTTAAAGTTCCCTACAACAGCTTCATCTGACAGCCTGGGCTAATTTAAGTGCATACATCGTTGCAGTACTTATAAATTTTGTTCTTTCAGTCCATGTGGTGTGTTGTAATAAATAAAGTCCACGACTAGGTACCACGTACTTGACCATGTAGGCTCTTTACTGAGGTACCCTGGGAAATCGTTAAAATTTAGATAACATTCGAACAGACAGACCGGTTGGTTGAAGATCTGTTTCAAAAATCCCCTCGAAACCATTACATGCCCCATAGAGTGCGGTAATAATCTTACGTGTGTCCAATAGGTCGATAATTTACGATTAGCTATTACACCAGGTTATAGGAAATACCTGCCACTAACAGGTATTCAAACACAACAATCGCAATAGAGAAGGGAATGTTTTCCAATAAAAAAACGAAAACCAAAATGGAAACCTTCATGCACGTTAGCCATTCATCAGTAGACTTGCCAATAAATTCCCCCATTTTGAACACAAAAAGCTTCCAAGATCACTTAAGCCTGCTAATTTGCAAATCCAGTGTAGGTAGAGGTGCCCGATGCACGCGTAGTACCTGCATAGGAACAACACACGATGTTTGCAAATTCGAATGCTCACGTCCGTGCAATTATGATCCCAAATGATTTACGTATCCATTGTTAGCCAAACAGACAGTGAGAGTGATGAGATACAATACATCAAGCGTTGATTTATTGCGGACGTTCATGACGAAAACGCAGCCGTTTCCTATTTTTCTCTCGCCATTTTCCCTGGCTTCGAGTGTGTTGTACTTGTATCTTCCCGCACCTAAGGAGTGTTAAAAGGTAGAAAACAACCTTTGTGCGGTATGAACGTGCCGCTTATAGATTTTTGCATAATTCTTCGATTGTCTATCGATTACTAAACAAGTGGGTACACATCTTCATTTGGTTTTTGTTCCCATCAACCATCTCGCCTGTCTGTCTGGCGGCGGTGAGGTGTACGCGATGCGATGTGATTGAGTTTCATGTTTCGTGCAACAGTGCGTTCTATGGCATGGACAGACCCTGCGAACAGATTTTACTTTCAGTCGATGTAGTAATTTGAATAATTGCGCCAACGACTACGACGACGACGACGACGACGCCATGCGAATGTCAGATCGGATTTGAAACATTGTGCCGGCAAAAGTGCATACAGAGAGACAGACAGACAGACTGGCGCAATAACAAGTAACAGCGGTAACTTTCTATTACACTCCACAAATGGGCATTGAACATTGACATTGAAAATCTTATTTAACTAATTAAATTCGAGATACGACCACGCGAAACGAATCAACGCCACTTACTAAAAGCGTCGACGGTCTTTAAAATTTTTATTCGAACAAACGCCGCGCACTGTGGATTTGTATGGCAAAGTCGACAGACGTGACATGAAGGACTATCAGGTTGGGGAATGTACTCATGGGTTGGTGCAGATCGGCTGTTAATTTTTACATCTGGTTTACACAGTTTAACATTTTATCAATATAGCTATGTGGGCAGAAGCAAATTAGGGGTTAAATGGCTGTCGTTTGTCTTAACATAGTATGGGAACCAATGCCATATGCTTAACTCGATATCTATCAACTTAAATATTACCCTTCACCGCTTTCCGCAGACGCTGCACTATACCAATTGTCCATCACGACACAAGATATAGGGCCATCCATCGAACACAAGCGGGTATTTTTGTTATTTGTGAAGGGTATTTCGCATTGTGACTTAGTTGTCCTTGATGGAGTTTGCTACTTCTTTGACTTTCCCTCATCTTAAGGTTGTCCAGCAACTCCTCTCGAAGGGTCGATACTCTCGTTTATCCTTCGCGGAGAAATTGAAGATTAGAGCACCTTTTTACCACTGTTTCTCTCAGGAAGATTAGACGACTTCAGTCCGGTGAAACTGGCTTCTGTTCTCCAAGAAACGTGAAATGGAAACATAAAACATTTCACCCAAAAAAATTCAGAAAAAAGGTTGCGCACACGCCACCAACAAAAAATAAATAAAAATAAAAAATAAAATACCCAACTTTTGGTGCCAGATACCTACCTCTTGATACTGCCTTCGTCTGGAACAATATATGAGAGATTTTCTGTTTCTGTGCATCCAAAGCGCACCCCAGCTTTGCTGATGCCTCGCAAAGTGTAATAGAAACAAAAAAATGTTCATCCAAAAAATGTATGAAATTGGAGGCTTCGCATATGCCGGCCAAACAGATACCAGCCTGTTCATGCTACCTCCACGTAGCACTATTCAAGCCAGATTTTCTGTTTCTGTGCATCCGAAGCGCACTCCAGCTTTGCTGATGCCTCGCAAAGTGCAATAGAAACAAAAAATTTTTCAACCAAAAAATGTATGAAATTGGAGGCTTCGCATATGCCGGCCAAACAGATACCAGCCTGTTCATGCTACCTCCACGTAGCACTATTCAAGCCAGATTTTCTGTTTCTGTGCATCCGAAGCGCACTCCAGCTTTGCTGATGCCTCGCAAAGTGTAATAGAAACAAAAAAATGTTCATCCAAAAAATGTATGAAATTGGAGGCTTCGCATATGCCGGCCAAACAGATACCAGCCTGTTCATGCTACCTCCACGTAGCACTATTCAAGCCAGATTTTCTGTTTCTGTGCATCCGAAGCGCACTCCAGCTTTGCTGATGCCTCGCAAAGTGTAATAGAAACAGAAAATTTTCAACCAAAAAAATGTATGAAATTGGAGGCTTCGCATATGCCAGCCAACCAGATACCTACCTCTTCATGGTACCTTCGCGTAGCACTATTCAAGCCAGATTTTCTGTTTCTGTGCATCCAGAGCGCACCCCAGCTTTGCTGATGCCTCGCAAAGTGTAATAGAAACAAAAAAATGTTCATCCAAAAAATGTATGAAATTGGAGGCTTCGCATATGCCGGCCAAACAGATACCAGCCTGTTCATGCTACCTCCACGTAGCACTATTCAAGCCAGATTTTCTGTTTCTGTGCATCCGAAGCGCACTCCAGCTTTGCTGATGCCTCGCAAAGTGCAATAGAAACAAAAAATTTTTCAACCAAAAAATGTATGAAATTGGAGGCTTCGCATATGCCGGCCACCCAAATACCTACCTCTTCATGGTACCTTCGCGTAGCCCTATTCAAGCCAGATTTTCTGTTTCTGTGCATCCAGAGCGCACTCCAGCTATGCTGATGCCTCGCAAAGTGTAATAGAAACAGAAAATTTTCAACCAAAAAAATGTATGAAATTGGAGGCTTCGCATATGCCAGCCAACCAGATACCTACCTCTTCATGGTACCTTCGCGTAGCACTATTCAAGCCAGATTTTCTGTTTCTGTGCATCCAGAGCGCACCCCAGCTTTGCTGATGCCTCGCAAAGTGTAATAGAAACAAAAAAATGTTCATCCAAAAAATGTATGAAATTGGAGGCTTCGCATATGCCGGCCAAACAGATACCAGCCTGTTCATGCTACCTCCACGTAGCACTATTCAAGCCAGATTTTCTGTTTCTGTGCATCCGAAGCGCACTCCAGCTTTGCTGATGCCTCGCAAAGTGTAATAGAAACAGAAAATTTTCAACCAAAAAAATGTATGAAATTGGAGGCTTCGCATATGCCAGCCAACCAGATACCTACCTCTTCATGGTACCTTCGCGTAGCACTATTCAAGCCAGATTTTCTGTTTCTGTGCATCCAGAGCGCACCCCAGCTTTGCTGATGCCTCGCAAAGTGTAATAGAAACAAAAAAATGTTCATCCAAAAAATGTATGAAATTGGAGGCTTCGCATATGCCGGCCAAACAGATACCAGCCTGTTCATGCTACCTCCACGTAGCACTATTCAAGCCAGATTTTCTGTTTCTGTGCATCCGAAGCGCACTCCAGCTTTGCTGATGCCTCGCAAAGTGCAATAGAAACAAAAAATTTTTCAACCAAAAAATGTATGAAATTGGAGGCTTCGCATATGCCGGCCACCCAAATACCTACCTCTTCATGGTACCTTCGCGTAGCCCTATTCAAGCCAGATTTTCTGTTTCTGTGCATCCAGAGCGCACTCCAGCTATGCTGATGCCTCGCAAAGTGTAATAGAAACAGAAAATTTTCAACCAAAAAAATGTATGAAATTGGAGGCTTCGCATATGCCAGCCAACCAGATACCTACCTCTTCATGGTACCTTCGCGTAGCACTATTCAAGCCAGATTTTCTGTTTCTGTGCATCCAGAGCGCACCCCAGCTTTGCTGATGCCTCGCAAAGTGTAATAGAAACAAAAAAATGTTCATCCAAAAAATGTATGAAATTGGAGGCTTCGCATATGCCGGCCAAACAGATACCAGCCTGTTCATGCTACCTCCACGTAGCACTATTCAAGCCAGATTTTCTGTTTCTGTGCATCCGAAGCGCACTCCAGCTTTGCTGATGCCTCGCAAAGTGCAATAGAAACAAAAAATTTTTCAACCAAAAAATGTATGAAATTGGAGGCTTCGCATATGCCGGCCACCCAAATACCTACCTCTTCATGGTACCTTCGCGTAGCCCTATTCAAGCCAGATTTTCTGTTTCTGTGCATCCAGAGCGCACTCCAGCTATGCTGATGCCTCGCAAAGTGTAATAGAAACAGAAAATTTTCAACCAAAAAAATGTATGAAATTGGAGGCTTCGCATATGCCAGCCAACCAGATACCTACCTCTTCATGGTACCTTCGCGTAGCACTATTCAAGCCAGATTTTCTGTTTCTGTGCATCCAGAGCGCACCCCAGCTTTGCTGATGCCTCGCAAAGTGTAATAGAAACAAAAAAATGTTCATCCAAAAAATGTATGAAATTGGAGGCTTCGCATATGCCGGCCAAACAGATACCAGCCTGTTCATGCTACCTCCACGTAGCACTATTCAAGCCAGATTTTCTGTTTCTGTGCATCCAGAGCGCACCCCAGCTTTGCTGATGCCTCGCAAAGTGTAATAGAAACAAAAAAATTTTCATCCAAAAAATGTATGAAATTGGAGGCTTCGCATATGCCAGCCAACCAGATACCTACTTCTTCATGGTACCTCCTCGTAGCACTATTCAAGCCAGATTTTCTGTTTCTGTGCATCCGAAGCGCACTCCAGCTTTGCTGATGCCTCGCAAAGTGTAATAGAAACAGAAAATTTTTCACACAAAAAAGTGGAAAAAAAGGGTTACCCATACGCCACCGAACCAGTATATTCGGACGCTATGCGACCCGCTTTCTCTGTACCTCCTGGAGGATACACTCTGGTTAAGCGTCCAATATTACTTTTTCTACCACAGTTTTACAAAGAAAATCTTGACTCATTACTGATTAAATGGGAATAAACTACCTACTTTCTCAACGACCTTCCGAATCGTGAAGAGCTTCTGGTTAAGCATGCCATCCTTCAACTTCCTTTGATCCCAGGCACGGTACTTCAAGTTGTGCAGCCGTGATAGCATAACCCTTAAGAAAGAGCTGCCGTCTTCAACCTATAAGGTATGGTTCGAAGATCCTCTTTGCTTGACCAGTATTGTCCCTTCGCTTGATGTGGCCGAGCCAGTGTAGACAACGTGTCTTAGCTTTCAAACTACTTCCACATCTTGGTACAGCTTGTAGAGTTCGCTATGCGAAAACCTTTTGATGTTTCCTCGAACAATCTTAGAAGATTCTCACTCAGGCCAATGAGACTTCTTCTAGATCTTCTGCATCCAAGTCGTTGTTCCCAATACTGTTCCCAAAACAAAATCAGCGAAAAAATCTCCAATCACAGCTCTGCCTCACTGCTTGCTCCGACACCCGACTTAACATGGCCATAACGATGATAAGATCAGTTTTCAATTTCATTTTCCAGTAGCCAAAACAATGGATAGATAAATTCCCCCAAGAACTGGTACGGTCGCTTTCGGAGAGCATCAATTACCTCTCTGAAATTGTGTATGCAAAACGCTTTAGCATCCCCGTGTGGTGCTATCGTGGAGGCGGCCATGGCGGAGGTGGAAACGCGATCGATGGTCGTTAAGCATTAGCCTTGCGGTGGCCAAGCATCATACCAGTGCGAAAGTGTATCCTAGTGCTTGTTACTTTCTTTGCTCTTGAAATGAAACTGAAAAAAATACAAAATACTATCTTAACCTGGAATCCGTATTTGGTCAAAAATTGCCTACTACCACTATCACAAGAAGGAGTTTTTTTTTTTTTTGGTTTTTATCTTGATGACTTGCCATGATTTGTAGAAGAAATTGAATCTTTTGCCAGGCAGTGGTGCAGTGGCCAAGTGCTTTGATGTTGGATTGAGTCGAGAATTACGTGAATACTTGGCCAAGGCTTTGAAGTTTGTTTACACACAAAAGAGATGAAAGTGAAATAGACGGGTGCTCTGTAGCGTGTCGCATAATGTTACATCAAGCAGGCCGTAGTGATAGCGAAAGGAAATCGATTTGAATTCGAGGTGAAAATTTCGATAAGCGGTCATTGGTGGGATTTGACGTTATCCTTCAGATCTAAATCAGATAAATATGACAGATAAGATTGGGCGAGTTTTCCAGCTCATTAGGGTTTTACAGGATCCACTGGACAGGCATCTGGTTGTCAAATTGAATTATTCTTCAAGAAAGGAAACCCTACATCTTTCCTAGCATCTATCTATCAGGCTGGGTCATCAGATCAGTATGAGGGAATTTGTGGGTAGATTGAGAGTGTTCACTGCTCCATCAAGGTACATAGTCAGCTGGTAAGCTGAAGGGACAGAATAAGCTTGTCAAGTTATCTATTTCGAATGATAGAAGAAGCGCCCAAGGATATGTACATTTAGTAATACACGAGTTCAAAAATGGGACTACAAGCACTAATAAGTTTGAAGGAACAACCCGCCTTTGATTTTGCGATAGTAACGACTTATTATCTGACACTTCCCAACGACTTATCATGGAAATCAAATAAACAAATCTTCTTCACTATATTCGAGCGAGTAAAGGTATCCTTTGTCATTTTGAAGGAAAACTTGTCATGCGACACTTGATCATGTATGCGATGACAAACTTTGGAGAACAAAATCAAATGACATGCTGTCTGCCTATGTACAGTGGGTGTTCAGTACAACTGGAGCTACTTGAGAGAGAATGACTCCAAATGTACAAGGAATCCATCATCAAGTAGAATTTGCTTCTCTGAATGGAATACTCTCTGTTCATGTACTCTGCCGGGTAAGGCAGGGTTCTGTTCAAGGACCACTCCATTCCTTGGTTTATCGAAAAGCTGGATGGGACTTGGAGAGCTAGTTTGGTTTGATTAAAATGGTTGTTAGCATAGAACTCCAACATACCTACACGGAAAAGAAGCATATAGGGCTACAGCCAGCCGTGTAAATGCTTTGAGGGCATACTACCCACCATGCTGCCGGAATCGCTTTACCAGGTTTTTTGTATGACTTGTATCTCCCATTGAGCTGGAGAGAGTTCCGAAAGTTGTGAAACGTGGACATGCATTTGTAAAGGATCTCACTTAACTTCTTTGCTCCTCGAAATCTTAGAACATCACAGGATACCTATCAAGGAAAGATCGACGAAGTCAACGCTCCACGAGGTTGTGAGAGAAATTCGACAGAGTCAAAGTAGTTAAATATTTTTGATATCGAAGCTGTTTCTCTCAGTTCTCAGTAAGATCAAGGAAGGTACCTTGGTGTAATCAAGCACATGGGCTACTTTTTGTGGACGCAGTATAAGTCAAAAGCAAAACTGATCTGATGCCTTCTACAAGGAAAACCAAAATATGAACCTCCATGGCTCAACGGGTTCACAATCAACTACTTGTCGTCCAGGCGGATGTACCCAGGCAGTGTACTCGGTATAAAACATGGAACCTTGAAGCAGTGAGTTAAAACATATACCTCGGTGGTACTCCTACCTTTACATACTATGTAGATGTTTGCTGTTGAAAAAAGACTAGAACTTTAGAAAACTAAACAAAATCCAATGAACAGCGACTTCAGGAACCACAAGTGTCTGCCGATCTTGTCCAATAGAAATCCGGAATGTTCTTCTACATCTGATACTACTCGATCTTCATAGATCAGCATATACCTTGGTTAGACTACAGGAAGCAGGGTGTTGGTATGAATTTTCTCGGAAAATCCCTGAGTAAGATTCATCCAGCGTCATCTGCATGGTTTGCACATCAAGACACATCAACAAAACAAGACTCGCATAGGCTTTGGAAGGATTATTGTGACTAGTAGGAGTCAATGGGCCATAGGAACATAGGAACACTAGGTAAAAACTTCTTTCATAACCTTTTCCAAATTTAAGGGAAAAAGATCAGTGAATTAGTCCGTTTCCTAAATGAATGCCACAGGATGGTTGTAAAGGATCTCCGCTCTTGTCTTCTGAATTTCCTGAACAACTTTGACAATCAGATCACGTAAGGCGTGGTGTTAAGCTACGTGGATCGCTAGAGCTACTTACATATACCCCCAGCCAGACAGACCAGACTATAGCGCGAATGGAATCTGCACTCAAAGGTGTACTGCAGCTTGTAAGTTCATAACGATCTTCAGTGCGATGATTGTGTAACGACTCTTCCGGCTATCAAGTAGATATATGAACCTCAGCTCTACATCTGCGTTTGGACGGAAAGGACTTCGCCTATACCCAACTATGTATGATCTAGTAAGATACGCATGTCTCTTCGTATTTGTGAATGGTCCATTCCATGTGAACACAATTTTATTATTTTTTTTTTAATCACCCATATTTCATAAGTTTTACAACACACCACCTGAGTAATCTTGTACTTTCATCCAGCCAGGCCGAAGTCAGTTATCCGCCATATTACGATTATAATCCCAGCCACTAAACAACTATCCACTCGAACATTAGTCACTTCTAATCGATCGCGAAAAGATGATGCGCACCAAAGGCAAATCCCCTTTCGGAAGATATTAAGAGATATCGGCTGCCCGGGGTCGGAGTTTGATGATAAATCACGAAAATACAATTTAGCCGGGGCTTCGTGGCGCGCGATTGTATACATGGACCGGTTCACAGCTACCACCAAATCAGTGTTCAAATTAATTGCACTTAAGTCGCAATTACCTAAGCGGAGCGCATCGGATACACAATTCGCGCGCGCAAGCGAGAGCAGTCTTCGCCAATCGAAGAGAGCTACAAAACATTTGGTTTACCAGACCGGGAACACATGTTGGCCATGGACGATCGTCTATATCTGAAACTAGCTGATGCTGCTGTTTATTGGCGAATATCTTCGTCGTCCTCGTCGTCGTCATCGTCGTCGTCGTCGGTTGGTCGTTAAATTATTGGCTAATGCAATCAATTTTATTGGCGCAGTGCAGCAGTAGCAGTCAGCTTTAGTTCCAGCACCGCCAGCACTAGCACCGGCAGCATAATCGGATTTAATTTACATGCAATAAGGTCGGTACTAGATTTAATAATCGCTGGTGTGACGCTTCGTATTAGTTAAGGCTTTTTGGAGAGCGAGCCATCGCACCGTGTCGTGCTTATGATATGCACACATGTATGCTGCTGATGACGATACGGTGCGATTAGTTAATTGAATGAAAGTGTGAACCTACAATGGCCAGGCGAACGGGAAGGAGATGGGAGCAGACAGGAGCAGCGCTTCTGAGGGTGGACGACGGCATTTCTTTTGTCGCAGCGGAACTTTTGCACTTTACGATAGAAAGCCAATTAGGGAGTAATTAATAATGAAGTCGACGGCCCGGTTGACACCCGTTCCAGCCAAAGGAGTGCGGGCAAAGCGAAACATTTGAAAGTTAACCCAATTTTTCACTTAGACTCGTGGTTTCATGAAAAGAATTTACTTTCGCAGATTTATCTTCAGTTTTGTCCACTTTCGATTTCTGGGAAGTGCATTCCACCGAGTATAGCTGTGAATGCTAGACTAATGCATTCGATTCGTTACTGGATTTCGCAAGCATTGCCGGGAAGCTGATCTAAGGCGAACCTAATATTTAATTATTTATGCAACGAAAGGACATACGTTTATGACGTATCTATGGGATTGTACTCTCGGATCACAGAGTTGTAGAATATGGCACTGTGAATACAATTGTATCTGTGATTAGACTTAGTAGTCATTGTATCGACGGAGCTTTGCTTGCAGAGTGAAATAATGCTTTGGAAGCAGCTCTGCTAAGAAACAAGGACACTGAGCGATTTATTAGGTGAATTCTGGTGTAATCTAGATTTAAAATACTTTTTTCAGCAATCAGTAGATCCATTAGGGTGGGGAATGTATATAAGTATCTATGTTGGCAGCCAAGCAGTTTTCAAAGCGGGAAAGTCAGCTTTGGTAAGATTCAACCTCGTCAAAATCTACATCAAAAGATGGCCCTCTGATGGTGAATATGGATATCCCTGGTAATGAAAAAAGGATGTGCTGGTCATGGTAGGGTCACCTCCTGAGGCAATACGCTGCTTAGCAATCTGAAGAGGAATAAAGACATCGAATCAAGTCAGCTCATAGGCGATGGCATCTACTACAGAGATGTGGTACAGCCAAATCGCTATGGGCAGAGTATGATCAAAAGAGATCTGCAGATCTTATTGAACTTAGTCTCAGGGATATCCGTTACAGAACACTGTGTGATAGACCATCATCCAGTATGGCTTGGAATACGCCACAACCACTTCTGCAGAAGCTGCGGGTTCGATTTCTTTGGTGAATTGCTATTTGCGAGGTTCTATTGTCAACTTGTACTGGCTTTTTGCCTCTCTTTCTCTTTCATTCACAGTGCTGCAATACAGGACCGAATATCTACGAAAGAATTTTTTTTTTTTAAAGTTTTCAGTATCTATGCACTCTACTTTGTTGCCTATCGTTAGTAAAAAATGGTTGCGTATACGCCACAGGGCAAGACTTCTTAGTCCCACTTTCTCTGGGCACAAATCAAGCCAGATATTCGGTATCTGCGCATTCGGAGCCTCGCCAGGTGTAATGGAGGCAGAAACATTTTGAACAAAAATCTGTGCAAGAAAGGTTTTGTATACGCCACCGACACAGGTACCCACTTCTAAGTCCCACCTTCTCGAAGCCTGATATTCTGTTTCTCTGTATTGCAAGCACAAATCAGCTCCAACAGTGCCGGGCTGGGTTGATGCTTTTGTGCCTCCATCCTACCAATACATTACCCCGATGTTTGAGAAGCTTCGGCAATGGACCTTAACAGCCGACAACCTTGTTGTTCTTCAGCGCCTTGATAGCTGAGTCAATTTTTGGTATATTGGCTTCACTTCACTATACTGCCTTGCTTTCCCCATTACCCTTTCTACCCGATCCCTACTAAGTAGCTGCTACAAATGATGCTTAGATTTAGTACTCCCTGCACATCAGTGACTAAGTTTCCTTCATGTTATTCGAAAAGCCGGTCTTCTCTCGACTCTCTCCTCATTAGCACAGATAGCGTGTTTCTAGTGATTTTGCCGCTCCAGAACCCTGATTAATTGAGTGAACACCGCGAACACTACTAAACGCCGTATAAGCTTGGAAAATTAATTTCGCTGAACCTATGTCAGAATTTCGCTGATCTAAATCTATTAGGCGAGGTTCAGAGGTCCACTGATCGTGACGAGAATAAAAGAAATTAAATTTTCAAAAGTTACTCATCCGCCACAGTGTCCCAGGACATTCTGGTGAATTTTAGAATTTTGTTCTCCCCATGTCTATCGGAGACTTTCTCGCTGAGGCTTTCGTATTGATGGCCTCTGTTGAAGGGTGTTAGGTGTATAGCTAATAACAAGGTCCTTTACATTCATTAGGAAATTGTCGAGGAGTCTATATCCTTTTCTGAATATATGGTACCATTACGTTGAATGGTACAATTCCAAGACTTCGTCGATATGTCCGTCTATTCAAACTTCATCTGAGTTTATATTCATCGGCTCCCTGATCCATCCTATGCCCTCGATGGCAGTGAAATGCATATGCATTTCAACGGTTGTAGGCACATACGTCGGTGGACTAGATACTTCCTCAATGAATTCTAGAGAAATTCCATGCTGTACGTCGAATTTGGAGAGACTTCTCCAACAGGCAAGTAGCTTTCCCAAAGATTGTCATTATTCATTTTACACTCACTTTCAACTCACACCCACAGTGATTTTTCACCTGGTAATTGGCATCCCACCAACCGGTAGCAAACATGTCTATTAACTTCTTATGCGAATATCACTTTTTTTTTTTCTAGCCAAAAACTGCCAGCAGCAAAGTGTAAGCCATCTCACCCGTCTAGGATGTGAGATGACCTTCAATGAAAGTGTAAGCAGCAGGTTGCACTCGCATACAAGACAAGTGTTAACTTCAAGACAAAATTCCCCATGTGTCCCAAAAGAGAACATTACCGTTGTAACCATTAAAGATACTTGTTCTTCACGGTGAACAAGTAAAAGTACTACAACCACCGACAGACGTGGAATTCCTTTGGCATTCTATGCCATGACGAAGGAGACAATCGAATGTCGGCGCTCCGACGAGCCACTTCAGTGAAAAGTGAAACTCAAGCGGCGCACAGAAGAAAATCGAGAGTATTTCCCTTGTGGCGGAATTGATCCTGCCCGAGACCAGTATCCGACGAACCCGAACACTGTGTGCACAAATTCTCGAAATCTCTGTTCGATGACCGATATATAAAATGATGAACGACTGGCGATCATGCGTCCGAATTCCATCGATCAGACACAGAATCGGGTTTGAGTTGGGCTTTGAGATTCTGTCGAGCCACAATGCCCCGGCGCGGGTTAATTGGATATGAAGAAAGTGATCTGTCTTTTCGTGGGTTTTGCGTATTGGCGATATGGCCAATATGCGCGCACTGGACATGGACATGTGTAACCATGTCGCGACAGTGGGCTCTGTGTTAAGCGAACTTGGTACAGGTGCATACCAGCCACTCACTGTCATAACGAGTTCTGAAAATTGCCTGTCAACCTTTTCTGGGTCAGTGGGTGTCTCCGCGAGAGGTGATTACCGTCCGTCCAA
The DNA here is from genome assembly GCA_963583995.1 of Xylota segnis. Classification (NCBI taxonomy): domain Eukaryota; kingdom Metazoa; phylum Arthropoda; class Insecta; order Diptera; family Syrphidae; genus Xylota; species Xylota segnis. The sequence goes on along the minus strand of OY757238.1, from coordinate 54,638,257 downwards.
GATGTGTATGTCCTTTGATTTCCGGAAAATTATGGAAGGAAGGCATGTCGAAGCCGGCTGGTGGTATGCAGGGATTATTTATTTCGAGAAAGTGAAATTTTTACATCTGGGGTGCTGGGATGACGGATTGAAGAGCACGGCAAGTGTTCTTGGAACGGATGAATGGTATAATGGATGGCGAGGAATTTATTAGGCCTGGTTTGGTGCTACAATTTTCTTTCTTTCACCGATCTGCACTTTATGGGGTCAAGCGAAATGACATGTTTATGAGCAGAGGGAACAGGTAAATTGTTATTTATAGCAGGACGCAACAAGTGGTTATGTCAATTGGGTGATGGAGGATCTGTAAAAGGATGATCATGATCGGTAATAAATCTGGTTTTAAATGGAACTCGAAGGGAAGTCTTTATGTGGCAGGTTTTCATCTGAATAGATAAAGGGTTAGGAGAAAATAGAAATCAGAGCAATCGACGACAGTTCCGAAGGTTTCGTTTTTCTGCAAAAAGTTGCGTGGAAACGATGGGTGAAAGCGAATGGAGTATCTCCTAGTCCTACGTTCCTATTACCTATGTCCATTTCTCAAGTTTTGTAGACTTTACGTAACAATTACATAGAGGTGGATTCTTGAGGCTATACTTCTCAGTCTATCTGTGCCCAAGCACAGTTTCCTTTTCTTCCTTTTCCAAGGTTCAATTAATCCACTGTCACTGTCGGGTATAGTATCATAAAGATGCTGCATCCGTCTTGGAGCTTCCATATTGGCAATATTTAAACTGTTGGTGATAGTCAGGCTTAATAGTCAGTACATGATAGAGTCCTGGTGCCAAGGAAGAGTGAGATTTTTCTGTACTGTGCTTTAGATTTTATGGTCCTGGATCTGAGGTATAAGACGCAAATATGACGATACATATGATGATGACGTTCTTGGAAAAAGGACTCCAAAAGGACCTCCAAGAACTCAGAAATAGTGTTACAATCGAATGGGTTTGCAGAATGTTTCATGAAACCTTAGATTGCCAAAAATCTGAGAGTGGCTTAGACATTCTTAACTTAATGCACTTCCTTGGAGAACCTGATGATGTTCAGCACTAGGTGTGTGAAACTCCTCACAATTCTCGTTTTAATCTTAGACTCAGTAACGTGCATAAGTTGGCTCTGATTCGAATGTCTCCGCAAAGAATCTGTTATCAAGTATTTCTGTAACTAGGTTTTGAAGCCCATATTCTTAGATCTTGTCGGGGGGCATCCCTTTCCTCTTTTCGATCTCACTTATCAGCTTATGGGCTAATTATTACTCCTGGGTATACCGAGTCAATGTATGCCACATCCAATCCTTGAGATCTGTATTTCAGTCATTTCCCAGCTAAGTGCTCAGGCCACAGTCAGGAGAGGAGAAACCCCAACTCTCTCATAATTCGCTATTTACCTACATATTCCAATCTAGATCTTTCCCTGTCACCCCATTTAAGGCTACTGTCTCACTTTCAGTACATGCGCGCCATCTAATGAGCGCGTCAAAATCCAACGAAACCAAAAGGGAAACGATGACAGAAGAATACACCGCCGAATGTTCCCACACTCGAAGCCACTGCCAACCACTGTCCAAGCAGATGTATACCACCCCGCACAGCATCCCAACGGAAAGAGTGTGAAAGTTTGTTGACCAATTGTGCATAAATTTTCACCAAAACCATTTTCGCTGGCTGTGTCTCATAAATGCGCCATAGAAACGCCATCCCCCCCCCCCCCCCCACTGCGAGATGTCCAAAAAAGTATTTCTTCAATGTTGCTGTGTCCCCAAATAGGGATCCACTCTGTACAGTGGACTCCAAACAGAAGTCAATGCAAACATCGAATCCCAAAACAACATCGCATCCAGCGAGAACAGAAGCGCGCTGCTTGCAAGGCGCCTATACCGCGCCGTCGCGCTGCCACCAAGTGCGCCGTACTGAAGGCGTGAGACAAATTTCAGATGCCATCGTCCGATAATGGCGTCGTGCTGCGCTGGTCAAATGCATTTTATTGTAAACGAATTGCTCGTGTGTTGCACTGCGCGCCGACAACGACGCCACCGCACCGGGACAACAAACAAATGAGCATAAGGGTTCACTCTGTGGGTCTGGTTAAGCAGTGTGGCCCCCCGTATCCCTCCTAAATAGGGTCAAAGCGCGACACATTTCCGAGATTGCGAAACTCGACTCGAAAAAAGGCTGCAGAAGGAAGAAGGCGGGTTGGTTTTTTTTTCCCCTCCTTGACTAGGATCACTTGTCAACGACACAACTTGACTATTAATCATCCTCCGGTGGAAGTTTGCTCCACTTTCTCTTCTAGAAATTCTCCAATCCGATTGCCATCTCATGATCGATCTTAGGACAGGCACTCAGTTCCTAGGAAGATAACCTTCATGTATACATTGATTCGGCTGCCTGTTGTGACTCATGTGCTCATGTGCGACTGTCATGTCCCATTGTCAATTGAAATCGAAAACAAAGCACCAAGAGCGTGTGCTCCTTTGTAGGACACAAAGAGTGCAGCTTGGAGTTTTCTCCCTTTTTTTTCTAGCGCGCTTGGGTGGAAAAAAATTTTCACAAGTTAGCGGCTATGTGGAGCCGTTTTCCATTCTTCTACTGACCCACTTTGGAGGGCTGGTTGTAGCGTGCATACAATATAGTCAGAGCGGTTCAGCGGCATCGTCCTCGCGAGTCATAGTTTTGATTTTTATCTAAGATCGTGTTCACATCATCGCTGGGATAAAAGCCGCGCTCTGATGATGGTGATGTAAGATAAGCGAGGCACCATGGCCCGATCAATGTTGCTGTGGCGCGGTTGGGTCGTCGGCTATAAAAATTGGATTCCTGCAGATGCTTCCTATACTATTTTTCCGCTAAACAGTCGTATGCAGCAGGAGTGTACAGGATGAATTGAGTGCTGGTGGCTGGCTTGGTACAATAACCAGATTTTGATTTATTCTTTTGCTGTTTAACGTGATTGGCGGTGTCGAGTGAGTTTATTTTCACTTTTTCCCTTGCTGTGGAGCTTTTCTTTGTTTATGTATCTTTTGTGAGTAATAGTGCACGTTGGAACCACGGATAACGTAACAGATTGTGTGCCTTATGGGAGATAGTTCCTCATTCCGCGAACTTCAGTGAATCACTCGGGTTGTCCATTCATAAATTTTTCGTGTACCTATGGAGGGTTTTTTTTTTTCCTGCTTCGTTGGGAGGAACCAGGAGGAATGGTTTCTCTTGTAAAATGTCACAAAATAAGTGGAATGCTAGAGTCACCAGATTTGGGAAAGTTAGAGGATAACACTATAGCCTTGACCAAGGAATATCCCAATACTGCACCAAAATCTAAATCCTACGATTTACGTTTTGTGGTCAACTTTTTTGTTCAATTTCGTCCATTTGACCCAAAACGCTGAGGGAGAGGAGACACGTGACGATATTGCATTTGAAGGTCCAAGATCAAGTGATTTTTCCATCCTTGATCATGGTACCCTCATTTCTTCTCAAACGCTAAATACCTAGCAACTGAGTACGCCAAAATCTAAATCATACAACTTACGTTTTTCGGTCAAGTTTTTTGTTCAATTTCGTCCATTTCACCCAAAACGCTAAGGGAGAGGAGATATGTGTCGATATTGCATTTGCATCTACTTACTGCTCAGGTCCCATTTGTGGGGCTAGTATTTCGTTACGCTATCACGTCGTTTCCTCATTACCCTGCGCTCTACGCCCAGAGTGAATCATAAGCCCACGAAGCGACGTAATTTTAAAAAATGAATTTGTCATATTCTCTCCTAGCCCACCTCCAGAGTTCTCCAACGAAATCGAAAGTTCTTGGAATATAGCACCGAAGACCTCGCCTATCTTTTAATTACACCTCATGCCTCTCGAAAGCCCGGAAAGATAAATCACCTCCAATTAAAGAAACATTTCTTGTTTCCATAGAACCCCTACCACCAGGACCGACACAAAGTGTTGACGACTACACACAACGTTCAATTTTAGATGCTAATTCCTACTTAATCGGCTGGGGACCCTTCGATGGATTTAATTACTTCAACATAACTCCACAATTAACAAACTGGTGATTAAAAAAAAAAAAAAACCAAAAAACAAAGCTTTCATGGGCGTTACCTTCACCAACAGCGCCCCGCCTGTCGAACTAGAATTAATTCATTTTCTATCTAGCGTTCACCTGGTGACCAAAAATGCACCGACTCCAGGTAAAATCGATCGAAAAGCCCGTCACGATAATTTATAATATTGTGACTGCAGTAATTATAGTGTCACTTAATCCTGCATGCTAGCTGGTGAGTCCATAAATCAAGAGGATCGGTATGATCAGCAACGTGTAATTTTTGGTTTTTCTTTTATCTTTTTTTGAAAAATAATTTGACCGTTAAACTCTTGGATAACTAAGAAAGTTGGTGAAATTTTTGCATACATACTGGATGGAGTTACGTAATAAGCGGAATTTACCGCTGATTACATGGACGGATAGAGCATGTGTGCTTCTGTTTGAGCAAATTAGCTAGGCAGGTGTCTGGAAAATTTGATGATGATTTATCGATTGGGTTGTGAAATTGATGCCTTCAAAGTGAAGCGTTTAAGAAACGTTTAGCTTGAAAAATTGGTAAGTTAGCGCTAGGCATTCGTAACTATCTGTATAGCCGTTGGTTTCTTGTCGAAAAAGTTAACTAATTCTTGAAAGTTATAAGTCAGAAAGCAAAGAGTTGTAATGTATTTATTACTGAGTCGTTTCGAACCTGTTAGCAGTGAGTACCTCCAAATTTTGGCTGTTCACAGATGTATGTGCTTCATGCTCAAACAAGTTCAGGCATCTAAAAAAAGGTAACGTATTGGTTGATATTAGAACACATTATTGCACATCTGATGGGTAGAATCCGATAAACTTATGCCCTGTATTTACATCAGATGTGCTAATACGTATACTACTAGCAAATAAGTAGCTAAATGAAAGCAACATTATCACTCTTTATTACTCTACAGTCGCAGGAAGATATGTTCCTTCCCTATGCCTTCAAACAAAACCATAGCCATGAACAGTCTAACAGGGTACACTGATCGTTTTGAAACGAAGGATTGATCTGAGTTTTAAACCTATGGTAACAAGACAGGGGCAGAGAAGGTCAAATACTGATTCATCCTCTGTAGCATCTGTAGAGCAGTTCCAGAAGTCACTGGCGGCAATTCGAAATTTCAAGACGCGCCTACCTTACGCGTCTGACCAAAGGTGTCCTGATGAGTAGAAATCGAAAAACATAGTGGCGAGTTAATTTAGCTAATGTTGTGAGAGATCAGAACCCATAATGTACTGTCTAATGGGCCGACATTACAAAAGGGTGAACCTCGTTTCAAATGACTTCTGCAATTCCTCGGGCCAAGGAAAGGATGGAACTACCCTTCCTTTCTCATACACCTGTCCAGCCATATGCTTAAAAAGGGCTCCATTAATGGAGGTTTTTTTTCAATGACCTCAGCAAACTAGCATTGTTAAGAATCATAAGCATTCTTAGCTTCATAAGAAGCTCCGATTTGTTTTATTAATCTCTGGGTAGCCAAAGCACTACTGAGTTCAATTTGTATAAAAGCCAGTCTTGGATCATTTTCTAAACATGATTGTGCGAATTTGGCCTTCTTTCTTGAGCCTATTATAACTTGTTCAGTGTCAGGCAGCTGTTTCCAGTCAAATGGGATGTTTATACTCATAATTTTTTCGATGAAATCTGCAGATAGATCCCAGCTATCCGTCAGTTAAAAGAGTTTATTAGAAAATTCGCAGAAGAATTTTTCGCCGATCAACATGAATGTTAAATACCTAATCCATCCTCGTGTCTTACTTTTCATCTGTTTAGAAAGTCTGTGCAAATATGCCCACTGACTACGTTGCACACCATCGTATTATCGTTCCGTTCCCCATTGTATTCTCCACAGAAGGACCTTCTTTTTCATGGGCATAAGTTAGAGAGATACAAAAATGAGGAAAAAAACTTTTCTTCTTCTGAAATTTTCGGAGCATATTTGGATCTCGCCTTTTGGGACAACATTTTACATCCCCCCAGCGTCAATGGTGATTAATTTTTCTAAATGTGTTTTACTTCTCCACCCTTTCATATTTTCAAATTCAAATAATTCTGACAAATGGGAATTGTGACCACACGTACAAAATTGATTGTTCTTGAATCTTACACTTTGTTATGTTCCTCCTTTTTGATTCTCACACAACTAGAGGCTTTTGTCAATGCACACACAATTCCTTCGAGACAAATTTTAAGTGACATCTTGGTTACTTAAAGCTTTCAATAGTGTTAAAGACTATTTTAATAGATCTTTAGCATGGGAGTGTGGTAAAAGGTACAAATAGGGGCAGTGGAGTATAGATTATCCAAGACGACAGCGAGAGTTTGTTTGAACTGAGTTCTTTGCATCGGCAGGACTAAATAATGTTTTTTTTAATTCTGGTAGACAGTTTATGAGAAACTCAATTTTTTGTACGAAGTTTTTACTCCTTTCTGTACTTTAACGTTTCACTCCATCAGTAGTTTTGATTAAAGAAACCCCCGGAGAGAACACTTTCAAATTAGTCTACTTCTTTGGATTTCAACATGGCATACATCGTTAATTATTGCCACAGCAAGTCAATTGCTTTTCAGGCAGTGTATCTAGTTGGGATGTCCTGGTATTGACTAGCAAAGTGCCATAATCTAGGGTCCAGGTTCTACTCCATACTAAAGATGTGACTGTTAAAAGGACCGTCAAAATCCACACATCTGTGTTTCTCTCTCTGTTTCTCATAAAAAGATAGTGTCTACCATCAGTTTGGCTACCTTTATATTTACATCGTACATCAAGCATCTCCAAGGCTTCGTAAAATTTCATCTATTCCATGCTCCTGCACATGACACCAATTCTCACCACGTAGTCATCACCTGCATCATTAGTTCATGCCATCAATCTGTCAAAATTTATACATTTTGAAAATATTTTGATCTCAAGTCTACATTTCAAACCATAGCCTACACCTCCGGGCTCAAACATCTATGATTCCCACAAGACCGAGCCCCACCGATGCAGGCAGCCAACGATTATTTATGCAAAAACCCCCAGCTAGCTGTACATGAAAGTTCCAAACACAGATCACCGACTCACATTGGGTGGTCATCGTTTCACTTATCCTCTTGCAACAGGCTTTCATCTCCGATTCAGATGATGAATGTTGTCTCTGTCCAAGACAGTTAGCATCGGAGGTGTCCATCTATGCACTGGGTGCACCAGAAAGCCCACGCACACACAGCTACCGGGGATAAGTCGAACGAAGCCGAAAGTAAATCAGGGAAATACGTTATAAATGACATGTTGGAGATGTTTTTTGTGATTGTCGAGTTCCGCGAGGTGAATGGAAGCATTTGTTTTTTTTTTTCTGGGCTGCAAACTCATTTGCCTCTTGGAGTGAAGTAAAGGATCTCAAGTATGTAGCGTGTTGGGAGCTCGAGTGACATACGACCTAGTTACCTATCCCCCAGAGGAAAACCTTCTTCAAAATCCACCATCCACAGCACCATACAAGGCTGTTGGCTTGTCACAAATATGGGCACTTTTCAATTTCAAATTTTAACATGCTGCGAGTATAAAACAACGAATCCAGCATGTCAAACACAGATGTAACTCAAAATCTGTCGAAGTTATGTCTCTGTGTGTACCACATTCGCAGCGGAACAATGATTTTCTAGGCTGAACCGACAAACCACCCACAGCATCCTGACCGGAATGGTAATTGCCATTTAAGTCTGGACAGATGCGATGGCTATTTTCGAATTTGTTGTCCCACTGACTGACCTAAAGTGAAAATCTCCTACGCCACCGTCGAGGCTATCTTGTTATGGATTGCAGCAGGAGGTGAGATTTGTATTCAGGGGGAAGCAGTCTGAAATGATGGTTGTTTGTTACTTTAACAGGTGGTCGCTCAATTCAATTCGAGCGTATTCGTGTTGATTAATTGCAAGTGTGTTTCTATGGAACTGACCCAAATCCTTAGGACTGGCGCTGGGCAGTGTGTGTAGGCCTTGCTTAACATAATCATCGTCAACATGTTGATATGTAGTAGAAAGTAAAATTATGTAGATATGAAATGAAATTAGATCAAGGGTTTGTGGTGGCAGGAAATGAAAGCAGAGATTTGTATCTATGATTTTTATTTGCATTCAGATAGATTTATGGTCCTTTGAACTTATTTTATCAGAAATATTTTTTTAGGACTCTTTGATGACTTAAGCTTTCGTACTCGCACAAACAACAGATGGACATACTGATAGTGATGCAATCAACTAGCAAACAACTTGCTTTCTTTTAGCTTAGAAACTTCAGTGAATAATTGGATCCCACCTCCTGGAAAAATATTTCAAGCCTCACTGAATCAATGATGATTAGTTAATATGGATTCATTCTCCAGTCTTCCATAGCTAAATAACTCTATGGACACAATTGCTTTTTCCTTAAACTCATATTATTTGTTGAATTCCTTCTTTTTGATTCTCACCCACCTAGGTATGCTACTTACAGCACTCAACTGTCGTTTCAAATAAATTCTGAAGAGAAAAATTCTTTAATTAAAAGCTGTCTATAGATTTAAAGCAAGTTTTAATCGATGTGGAAATGGAAATGTTATTAAAACCAATGCAAGAGCAAAAAATGTAAGGCATTCGATCAGATAGTAAAAAGAGAAACCAAGTAAGGGCTTCCCGTACAGCTTGTACAGCTCGGAATGGACTCAAAACAGTCCAAAACAGTGTGCTACAACCATCAGAAGTAGCATTTAGACTTTACTAGATGCTTCAAGGAGGGATTCCTTCGATCATAAGCGATGTCAAATGTCAGCGATATCTAGTATAACAGATTTTCTACAGATCATTAACTCAAAATGAAAATTAATCATTGCTGGCAATAATTGAAAGCAGCAAGCGTTTTTCATCATTAAATTCCTCTGTTTGTACAACAACCAGCCACACCTCTCATCGCACAACATTGTCGCCTTGGTACACTCATATTTGTACTCGAAAGATACACGTTACCTCTGCCGTTTCACCCCGAGATACATCGAGAATACTATGAAGTCAATGGAAATCGTGACTTCTGGTAGTATACCGAGTTGTGTTACAGCAAGTGTGTACCATTGCCAGGCTTATAGCATGCTCTATCCAGATAGACGAGAGCCTATGTCGTTTTTCATTTTCTACTTTTCTAGGACAAAAGCGGATACATTTCGCGTGCGCATTTACAAAACCATTTCCATTTCGATTTACTTTATTTTTTTTTTGTTTTCGTAGATTTGTGATCATTTTGCTACGCTAAATGTCTGCGCCAGCTTTACATTTGCCGGTGACTCAGAGCGGAGCTGTATGTTGTGTACCTACGTATTGGGACTTTATTTATTGTGATTTAATGCACGATCATGCTTAAGGCAGGCGCCACTAACCTATTTACTTCGTTCCTCACCTCTTCAGCTACAGAATACCTTGTCCATTGATGAGTTTTGTATTTCGTATGGTTTAAAGGGAGTTCGCATGCGAACCAGAGATTGTAAATAAATAAATACTTGGCGCTACAGGTCGATGGGACCCAGGGCCTAGCTTCTCACAACCATTCGTGTTGTGCGTGTTACATTCTTTACACGAATGGAAGGGGCCTACTGTTTAATGCCGTGTCCGAAGGGCAATTTGTTATTTGAGAAGCTTTCTCGAGACAGTTATACTCTCGGATGTTTGTCAGACGCTCGCGAGAGGTGGGGCCGTGAAAAACTTTTAGGTGTTCCCCGACTGGGATTCGATCTCGAACCCCTTGCTCCGTAGTCCAACGCACTAACCACTGAGCCACGGCGCCCAACCAGAGATTGTATCTCAGTTAAAAGTGAAACCCATATCAAAGGTCTAGTGGTAGACATTTAATCCAATTAAAGACGAGATGGGTGCTCCGTTTCAATTGAACTGTGACTCCCAAAACTCAGATAACCGATCTCCCTCATCGAATCGTTTTGATTGTAAATAATTCAACTTCAACTTGACTTGGCAAATGCGCTAAATTACTCAACATTCCATAGTGTGTAATAAATATTCAATAAATCAACAATAAATCAACTGAAACTATGCATAAAGCGACCGATAAGTTTCACATAGTATCTGTGTGTGCTGTGCACATCTCAAGTCAGTAGCGCATAGCTTTTTGTAGATAAATTCGCGCACGCTACCAGTTTGGCAAATTATTCGGTCGGATTCACCACAATCAGTTACCATGCCACCAGCGGCAATCTTATGGAGGATCGCCTACCAAGCGTCTATCCCAACCAAAAGCCAAGAGTGTGCGACACGGACGACACACTGCCATCCAAACAAGTGTCGAGTTGTGAAAGAGTACAACAACCAGGCGACAGGTAATGCTGTGCCTTCAATGATTTATCGTTTCATGTGATTGTAGCAATTAACAAAAGTGAACGCCGACATTCGTGTGGAACTGAGCGCCGCCGCCGTTCAGGTTCACTAAACAAAAAAAACTCAAAAAAAAAAAAAGTGTGGAAAAAATTCTCCAAAAGGAAGATGAATTTCACGTCGAATGACAAAAGGATAATAATGTGAAAATAAGAAGCCGGTGAGTGATTTATTCTGTCACATGGGCTTGTTAGAGTTTGTCAACGGTATTGTTTACTACCTTACTGGGGCTTGTAATTATACCTGCTTTCTAAAGTGAGTCTCTATCATCGCGATCAGTTGGAAAAAAGGAATGGCTGTCTAACGCAACGCAAGAGATTGTAATTTACTACACCAATTATCAGGACAGTTCGACGCAATAAGTGTGTGTTTTTGTTTAAGAATATTGGGGTCTAGGAGCTGGAGGTTCTAAGGGTCTTCCCATTATACTCATCACACTAATCTGTGCTTGACCAAATCGTTGTCTTGTGAGGAGGAGGCTTTCAGATTACTCTAAGGACCTCCATGGACATTTGATTACAATCCTAGAAGGGATTCGATATCTTAGCACGCTCTGATAGTTTGACTGTTAGGCGAAGGATATTATTATTTTGTAGAATAAAAAAAAAAATAATAATAGGTACTTGGCGCTACAGGTCGATGGGACCCAGGGCCTAGCTTCTCACAACCATTCGTGTTGTGCGTGTTATATTCTTTATACGAATGGAAGGGCAGTTTGTATTTGAGAAGCTTTCTCAGGACAACTGTACTCTCGGATGTTTGTCAGACGCTCGCGAGAAGTGGGGCCGTGAAAAACTTTTTAGGTGTTCCCCGATTTTGTAGAATCTTCAGTGGAATATAATTGTTCTCGACGATATTTTCAAACTGATATCGATGGCTTGGAGAGCTGTCAAAATGTTACAACTTCCGGATACACAATTTTAAAAGCATGTTGTTCTACTAGACAGGGAGAGTGTATCATACTAGAAACAGGAAAAAAAAAGCTTTAGATCATAAGGATAAGGTGACCCCTAAGTTGATGGACGACTAAAACTATTACAAAATTGACGAGGCAATGATTTGAAGACATGCTGTGAACTACGTACGGATGATCAGCGGCCTTCGATGGATTAACCTTAAATGTCCCAAAATATTGGCATGTAATGGAATCAAGATGGTAGTGTTAAAGCAGACTAATGAATCTATTCCCCAAAAGAATACCAAAACTCTGGGTACCCCTAGAGCAATACATTTTGGACGAATTTGTATCCAAAGAAGTCAATCGATGCCGTTGCAATTCTTAGATCAAATTTCGTCTTCACGTAAAGGTTTAAGCTGATCTTACTTTTCCCACTTTTCCTGGCGACAGAGTTCGAAATAAGCTATCTGTTTACGATATTGTTTGGGATATCATATTTCTCCGTAGACTTCTTGAAGTAGTTCTGATCAATAGACCAGTAATCAGTTCTTTCTTCAATTTCTAACTCAGGGGCTAAAGCATGTAACTATTAATGTGGGCAAACCCAAGAAGAGTACCATAGTTATGGAATACGTCGAACTACAGACGGGGATGTAAAGTCCACCTAAAGTCCATTAAATCAGATGCAGTATTCGAATGCACTTCTCTTTCATTCCATTTCCAAGCTTGTAGATGGATTGCAAGCTGTTTATCAGTGTTCTTCGATAAATTTTCTATTAAAACTGTTGTAACTTGGAGATGTATTCTTTTCCTAATTTATTTAGTTTAAGTGCAAAGTGACAGCTCCATTTAGATGACAGAATTGTTGAAGCTTAATAAATTTCGAATCTAAAAAGCATCTTATGAAGCCCAACGCCTTTTTTGCTTCATTATTGTTTAAAGGGATAAATGGATAGTTATCCAACCAAGTCTTGAACTAAAAAGCTGTCACTATCAAACGAATACAAGAAAGACCGCAGAAAGGACTAAAAATTACTGGCGATTTGGAGCCCGAATTGTGCTTAGAAGCACGTGGGTTATGTCGCAAGCTAAAGTGCAAGCAAGTGTGGTTCCTCAATGAAATATTTAACTAAACGATGTTGCCCTCGGCCAGCAAGTCCTCCAACTTAGCGGCCCTCACGAGGTTCCAGAGATTGGCCTGCATTGGCACCACAAGTGCCATGAGAACAACACCTACTGCAGGACTAGAGGCTATCCTCAATCTTCTACCGCTGGACATTTTTGTTAAAACCTCGGCAGCTATAAGTGCCCTAAGAATAAGTCAGTCAGATAGCTGGAATCATAATGCAACAGATCATTCCATGATCCTCTAGAAAGTCTATACTACGGATTATCTCACTCCGTTCCTAGATTTTCATAGACCATTTACTAGCTCGTTCCCAAGCAGGGAAGAATGGAAGGATGGTCAGCCTGCCAACACACGTTCCATCGCTATCTATACAGATGGGTCCAAGATGGATGTAGGAGTAGGGTCTGGTATTTTTTCTGAACCGCTGCGGATATCTAGATCAGTCCGTCTCCCAAACCATAGCAGTGTTTTCCAAGCGAAGGTCCTGGCAGTGACAATAGCTGCCCGTGAGATTGCGATGAAGGCAATACCACCGGAAGGTATCACCTTTTTCATCGACAGCCAGGCAACTCACTTTCTCTGTCACTGCCCTGGGCTTATCCACCTTAGATTCAAATTTCTAGGGCGACACTTTTTCTGTGACCTTGAAGAATTAGCAAACAGACCAATCAATGAAATTTTTAGGTTCATCAAATCAACAGGATGGTTTGGTGATCCACAAGATGTGAATTAAGACGAGGGTTTACCAATGGGCAAGGGACTTTTTCCCCTTTGGGTATCACAATGGGTCTGTATTGACCTGAGTGTGCCGACGTGATATTTATCTAGTCGCCTACCCACATACCTAACCTAACCTAAGCTGGAACTGACTTACTGAAGCCCCTGTCTAGCAAAGTCTTCGTATTACCTAAGGCAGTCGCCTTCAATTGCAGTTGGTTGGGTTCCTCTTTACGAGCGACAGATAAAGTGAATTCAGTGATTTGCTCTACTACGCCCTCTGTTCACGGTGGTGTTCTAAGAGAGTACTTTGGTTTGGACATTGGATGAGAGTGTGTTGCTTTATTTGCTGAAGTTAGTATCGGTTTCAATGTTGTTGTACAAAATAGAGTTTGTTTGTGGTATTTTTATTTTCGTCCTTTCCATTCCCATTGTGTCTCTCCGACTGACACACAGAAAGAACTTCTTTGAAGATGCTGCCTTGTCTTAGCTAAAAAAAAAAAAAAGATTTCATAAACGACAATATCTCCAGACAGTGGTTCGTATTTATTTTTTCTCCTTTTTAGCCTGTTACATCGTTACAAAATCTGTACACGCTATCAATATCATAGCCAGCGGCTATAATCACATGCAGTGCGATGCAATGAATTACATTAACCCAAAATCATCGCTGGCAATGCATCAACTTCAGAGCAAAATCCGCGTGCACTTTTGCCATTGTATAGGAAGTGATCGTGTTGGTTTTGCTTGCATATCCTTCACCCCCCCTATCCACTCGGTGTGTCTGTGTTTTCTTGTGGTTTTCCCTCATATCCAATTCTTCAGCTTCATCGATTCATCGGTGATGTTTTATTTTTTTTTGCATATTTCTTATGCCAACAGGTAAAAGATACGAAACACGTCAACGAGTGAGAGACTCATGGAAAAGTATCTCAAATGCGCCGCAGTACCCAATTTGGTTTGGTTTGGCTTATCCGATCCCCGCACCATTCCTGTTCCGTCACTACGTAGCGACGCTACCTTGTGATATTATTATAAAATGGTCCGAGTCGAACGGAACGGATCTATCGATTGTATTTTATACCACTTCCTCCAGACAGAGCATGGCGCGCAACACATCGATCATATTGTTTGACAGAAAAATTATGAACACTCTGTGCGCACTCGTCCGAACTGGCCGTGTGCCGCCATTAAAGACGTGAGAGAGTACGTGCGCCGAAGCATTGTGTTGGATCAAACGCGATATGGAAATTACGACGACGAATCACTGGGATTCGTTACCGATGGCGAATTTTATTGAGTGTGAACATTTGATTTCAATTTAATGTAGAGACGGCGTCAACAGAATTGGCATTGGCATCATCGCCATGCCAGGATAATCTGGTTGGTTGTTAGAGTTGTTAAAACGGTTGTGTGTAGGCAATTTGTAGCGTGAGCCGAAGACGGTCTACAGTACAGTGTATCTACGAGTTAGTAAGCATGGATACGAGTGCGCGCAGTAGTAATTTGCACTCGTGTCAACTGTTGGCTTCAATAAGGAATTGCCTGAATTGGTAATTTGTAGCTCCAATTAGGAAGTGAGGAAAGCATTTATTTTTCACACTTCGACAGGGAATCCAGTGGGCTTTGAGGTAAAATGCGAATTTCCATAAATCAACTTGTTTAAATAAAAAAATAATTTACTAAGGTGCTTGTAACTTGTTGGTGTTTTTAATTTAATGAGACAATAGCGGTGTGTAGCCTGTCAGGCTTTTTGTCGGTATCGTGAAAGTTATTGCAAGTCTTACAAACTACTCGACAGTCTGTTTCTTTGAATGAGAAACTATTGCGTCCGTCTTTCCATTGAGTTTGAACTTGAGGATAAGTCGGATATTTTATTTTGTTTCTTATTACTGTCGACGAAGGGTCCTTCGAGTGAAGGAAACTTTGACTTGGCATCATTAATTGAAGGTTAAGCAGAAAGCTAGAAGTGAGCACATTTGATCGATATAAACCCTAGAAGGAAGTCCTTCCAATTGTGCTAGAACTGCAAAATAAGATAATTTCTCAAAATGGGATCATAGAGCTGGTTTAGGCTCTTAGGGTACACAATTTATTGAACCTGTTTAGGATCCTTAAGTTAAAATCCTAGTTGCATGCTACACTGTTATGGGATCTTGTTGTGGAATCGTAATCTTATCGTAACCCTCGATAGACTCTGTTTTATGTCCAAAAAATTCTCCGGGATCCGGTTGGTGTCCATGCTATCTAAGATAGCTGTCTTTAAACCGGATCTCTGCTAAACTAAATAATGTATCCAACAGTGGAATGAAGATCAATAGGACTCTAAACCCAATTTCCACGTGATTGAACAAAACAAGTTTCTTTATGATGAGAACCACTGGAGTATCTCAGGGATGAATCTTCTCCCCAACACTGTTTTCCTTCCTTATTCGTGTCAATTTAGAATCGAAAGCCAATGCCGTGATATATATTCTGGTTACAAAATATTTAGATGTCCAGGAATCCACTCACTAAAGGCCTGAGAATCACATTTCTTAAGTCTCAATCCAACAAAAATCGTATACAGACTTAGAAAAAAGAGTCTCTTTTATTACAGCAATAATCTTTGGAACGCACTCTCAGAAAACACAATTCGAAAAGTCTTTTCTTTCGAATATTCATTTCTAGAATGAATAGGCACTTTCGGACTGCTTGGAGCCCTGTCTAAGTTTGATAAACTCGGCGGGCGTTGCTCTAATTTGTTGATTTCAAAAAATTTTTCTCCTGCAACTCTTTAGATTTAGTAACATTTCCTGTGGATCCTGAAAGTCTACTTTACCTTACTTATCATCGAAAGTCCTGACTTTTAGTCATATTCACACTTTCACAGGCAAGTTGTAAACTTGTACAACATGTTGGAAGGTAAGTTACAATTCAATTGATGGCCAAAATAATGCAGTCTACAGGTATAGCATAAGTTTTACGGCAGCAAATCTTTGCACAGTTTCTATCAAGAGGAAGTTTTAGCACTTATTAGACGATGAGCAGTATATGTTTTCTTTAGAAGCCTCTTAGGCTTGGGTTTTCTGCAATTTAAACAGAATTTTAATGGTTGTACCAACATTACCAAGATCGTTAGCCACCCCTGGAGTGTATTAGAATATCCTTCTGATCCAGGATATGACTAAAATCGGCCTTATGAAATCAAAATATAAGCTATCTACGAACTAAGGGAGTCACCAAAATTTTGAGCAGAAAGAAACATTATGAACTAGTTCACTTAGCCCAGTTTTTAGAGTTCTTTTTTTGAACTAGTCGGTACATGAACTATAGCGACATAGACTTGGTCCAGAAGATTCGAATGCAATTAGTAAGATGACTAGATCGTATAGAACGATGGAACACCAATGACTGAAAACTAAGCAGAAGAGGACTGAGTGGAGTGGAATACCATCTCAACTAACTATGCACATAACTGGAGGTAGTTAGCTAAGGATCATTCTGCCCAGAGCAGCTTGTTAGTACTCTGGTTCACCTCGTACTGTATCGCCAGGATAACCTTATGAGTGAGTACACAAGTACTTGTACCTTCAGAAGGATTGCAGTTTACCTTTTAAGTGTTCGAGTTTCAGATTGAAAAGTCTAAAACTAAACCTAAATATGTTTTAAAACGTTTGGGAGAAACGATGTTGGGTATATGTTTTGAGGGTTTCATCTGTTTCCTTCTCTCAGTTCTCTTAGAGAAGCTTGTTTCCACATTCTGTGACACACATAGTTCTTCTGAAAATGTTTTGTATTTTATATTAGTAATGTCACCGGATAATCAGTGTATCTAAGGAATGTGAGAAATGCGGTGAGCATATGGTCAGAAATTCATATCGAACTATCTGATCATTCCAAAGAAATCGTGACTTCCTGAGGTCATTCTTCACAGGTTCTCCAATAAGGTTGGTCGTAGAATTTATATTTACACCGAGGTAGCTGAACTCCTTAGGTCCTCATTGGATGTTTATCTACAATATGCTCTAATTTCCCTTTGTTGCCAGTTTCTCACTAATCATCAGGACCTCTGGAATAGGTCCAAAATATCACTCAGTTTGATGTGATGTTCAATCAAGTCTGGGTACTAGCATTTTCGTTTTCTTGCCGAACTCCAGTCCACATTCGAAGTCATTTCAAAGAAGTCTTTCAAAAATGTACAGTCCATTGCAAATTTTATAAGTATCACTAGATTTCCGGTCGCATTGTAGACTTGGGAAGTCATAACATCTTAATTCCGACATTTAGCCAACAATATCAAGTTGGCTGCTTGTCATCAGACTTTCCATTGTCGTTTGATAAGCTGAAATCTAAGATGTCACTGCTCTGGAACGATATCTTCATACAAGTATGTCCGTAGAATTGCCTTTACCTCTTTCGCTTTAGAGAAGCACTCCATATCAAGTGGAGGTAATCTGTTCTATCCTCCTTTCCTCATGTGTTTGGTTCAAGAGAAGACACCTACATGATGTCATCCTACCTCTCCCTAGAACGGTCCTCATCATTAAGTAAATCATTCTATTCTAATTGACACAGTATTAGGTAATCAGAAGCTCTTCTTTGTCCAAAATTACGGCAGTAAAAGCTCATCTCCGAATATACAAACATAGGTATGTCTGTATGTCAGTCTCACTTTTCATTCTTAACTGTTTAAGGTAAATTCCCATCTCTGCTGTGCGTATATCGCAAAATCAGTTTAGCGCTGATTTATGCAAATGTAAGCAAATTAAAAGCACAGCTCTGTTGGCTGTTCAATGAACTCTTTATGTTGTGAAACCAGAATCGCAGGCTTTGTGTGTGTCAAACTAATAAAAAAGAATTTTATATGTCAATTAGACATAAAGTGAAATTGAATGAAAAGTTTGTCAATTACTTTGGTATGAAGAAAATACCAATTATCTTTCCATTTGTACCTAGATTCCATATTAGACTACGCGTTGCACATACTTGTAGGTACGAGTTAGCACGAACGCAAGAGCGGATAAAAGGGAAGCGAAACGTGCGAAAAGTATGTTCGAACCACCTTCCGTCTGTTTACATAGTGCTGCACAGAATGGTAATGAGGCCGAAGTAAATAAAGCACACGCATTGAGGGATCGGCCAGTCCCTCCCAGTTGCCGCAAAACGACCCAAATCCGTGCATACTTCCACGCTTTGTCTGACAGCTGCTACTGTCACTTCACGCACTCTACTCAATTTATCCGATTCCCCCGCACTGTATGCGATTCCTTGTTCCTTCAGTTCGTCTTATGTCATCTTGATCCAGCAGCTGCATTCCACTCAATCATGTTGCACTTCACGCAACACGCCCACTGTAGCAAAACAGAAGTTTTTTGTTTTTACGTAACGAATATGCAAAGCCAGGCTTATCCATCGTCCATCGATTGTATCTAGTTTCGCCCCACGAACTGGTACAACTCTCGATGCAGAACTCGACCTCCAGTCATCCATCCATCCGTCCCCCAGTTTCTAAGAATGCGAATTCTTGTTCGAACGCCCATTCACGGTTCAATACCGCTTCTCGAGGTGACTGCAAGTCATGCATTCATCTCCCGATGGTGGCTTTGGATATCAATTAGACTGCATATGCATGGAACAATAAAACGGTGAGTGCGCGCATGGCAAATCCACAAAACAAAGACACGACTGTTTGATATTGGGGCGAAGAGGGGGTTCTTGGTCTTTCACTGACCAGTGGCCAGTATTCGTTAAGACCTGACTGACGCGGGCTTTAAGAGAAAACAATCACAAAGGCATTGAAGCATGAACTGGAAAAAAAAATACAGAATTTAATGGGTAAGTACATACATACGTTCTGTAACGTGAGATATGCAGAACAACGCTTCAAGAATATGACATGGTGACGGTCGCGCTAGTAGACCCAGTTTTTGTGATAATTTTCTGCATACTACACGTTGGGCACATTTCAGATGGAGGTGAGTATGAAATGTGCTGCAAAGCGCGAATTTAATGAGAAGAGCTTGATTGACATGTAGAGTTTTCTCTAAGCGGTGATTTTGGATATACGTTCTTCGAAAAGGGTTGCTGTACATGTAGAACCTTTTTCATTGCTCCTTGAAGGGAGCTATATGTATCTATAGTTACTAGATACACGACTTGCAACGAACACTCTATTATTCTCTCTTTTATTAGTTACATTGTCAGTCGATTTAGTGTTTTAGATAGTCAGATGGAAATAGAAAGTTTTTCACCCAAAATTATACCTACCACTTCATCCTACCTTTTCATTTCATAACTCAAGCCAGATATTCTGTTTCCGTGCATCCCCAGCACAAACCAGCTTTGCTGATGCCTCGCCAAGTACATTGGAAGCGGAACATCTTTCACCCAAAAAATCTGTGAAAAAATGGCTACGCATACGCCACCGAACCATATACCTACCACTTGGTCCTACCATCTCCTGGCATATTTCGAGCCAAATATTCTGTTTCCGTGCATCCCAAGCGCAAACAAGCTTTGCTTATGCCTCGCCAAGTACATTGGAAGCGGAACATCTTTCACCCAAAAAATCTGTGAAAAAATGGCTACGCATACGCCACCGAACCATATACCTACCACTTGGTCCTACCATCTCCTGGCATATTTCGAGCCAGATATTCTGTTTCCGTGCATCCCAAGCGCAAATAAGCTTTGCTTATGCCTCGCCAAGTACATTGGAAGCGGAACATCTTTCACCCAAAAAATTTGTGAAAAAATGGCTACGCATACGCCACCGAACCATATACCTACCACTTGGTCCTACCATCTCCTGGCATATTTCGAGCCAGATATTCTGATTCCGTGCATCCCAAGCGCAAACAAGCCTTACTGATGCCTCGCCAAGTATATTGGAAGCGGAACATATTTCACCCAAAAAAGCTGTGAAAAAAATAGCTACGCATACGCCACCGAACCATATACCAACCACTTGGTCCTACCATCTCCTGGCATATTTCGAGCCAGATATTCTGTTTCCGTGCATCCCAAGCGCAAATAAGCTTTGCTTATGCCTCGCCAAGTACATTGGAAGCGGAACATCTTTCACCCAAAAAATCTGTGAAAAAATAGCTACGCATTCGCCACCGAACCAGATACCTACCACTTGGTCCTACCTTCTCATGGCACAACTCAAGCCAGATATTCTGTTTCTGTGCATCTCAAGCACAAACCAGCCTTACTGATGCCTCGCCAAGTATATTGGAAACAAAAAATTTTTCACCCAAAAAATGTGTGAAAAAAATGGTTACGCATACGCCACCGAACCAGATACCTACCACTTGGTCCTACCATCTCCTGGCACAATTCGCGCCAGATTTTCTGTTTCTGTGCATCTCAAGCACAAACCAGCCTTACTGATGCATCGCCAACTATATTGGAAGCGGAACATCTTTCACCCAAAAAAGCTGTGAAAAAAATAGCTACGCATACGCCACCGAACCATATACCAACCACTTGGTCCTACCATCTCCTGGCATATTTCGAGCCAGATATTCTGTTTCCGTGCATCCCAAGCGCAAATAAGCTTTGCTTATGCCTCGCCAAGTACATTGGAAGCGGAACATCTTTCACCCAAAAAAGCTGTGAAAAAAATAGCTACGCATACGCCACCGAACCAGATACCTACCACTTGGTCCTACCATCTCCTGGCATATTTCGAGCCAGATATTCTGTTTCCGTGCTTCCCAAGCACAAACCAGCCTTACTGATGCTTCGTAGAGAATACTGGAACTTTGGCCAGAATGTGAAATAGTATCGGTGTTGATGCCACTGTCGAAAAGTCATCTACTCTAACTCTATTACCTGCATTGTACTATTTTTGGTAACCTTTTTCACATAACCTATAGACATTTCAAAAAACCTTGCACATCTCTGTTAAATGTGCCCGGTCCACCGCCCTGAGTCCACTCGTTCACCTGTCTTTATCTGATCTCACACAATATCAACATATTCCCCATTAGATTAGACGGGACAACAAAACAAAGCAAAAAAAAATGGAAAGAACTTGAAAAAGAACAAAAACAAGTTATTGTTATTGTCACCCATGTGCTACTTGTGTTCTAGCCGTCGTTCTACCTAGTTCGCCAGTTCGAGCCAAAGATGTCGATTGTCTTTCTCATCCACTCCCACTCGGGTGATTTGTTGCGTTTCGAACGAGCGTGTGTGCCTTCCTTTTCCCTTGCCAACGCGTCTTCTTAGCCATCTCCCGCATATGCATGTATGTAGTGTCAATGTAGGGCTTCATGTGCATTCATTACCTTAGCCTACAATACCCGAGCCGGGGTTTGATTAAAAAGTAGTGATTCCCTCGGTCTTAGCTACTATGTGCGGTGCCTGCCAATTTTGGTTGTGATTTTGTAGTTTTTTTTTTTTTTTTTTATTAACGTGTAACGTACATAACGACAAACCGTACTCGTGGTTTAGTCTAGAAAAACCCCTCAACGAAATAGAGTCGCGATTTCTTTTTGATTTCGGTTGCTAATTGTGAATGTAAACAACGCGCGCGTTTTTTTGGTATCTAGTGGCGATAGAGTGTTGGAAGTTTTTGGCCAAAAACAAGTTGACGCGGTGCAACAGTGTGCGGTGTTTGGTGTGGCGAATGGTAACCTTGAGAAGGACATTCGTGTGGATAGTGTGTTATGGAAGTGATTGGTTTCGGTAGATTCATTCATGTTAATTTTGTGGCCAATTCGGGGGTCTAATGTTGGGCTATTTGGGTGATTGTAGCGTGCTGTGGCACCGTTTTGTTTTGCTGATATCCTCGGTGTGTGATCAGATTGAAATGAGACTGCGCAATTCGAGTTCATTCAGATGGATTAGGAGTGTTTTGGAAAGGGTGAGTAGAGTACACAAATATGCTGCCAAGGAGATGGGAAATATTTATGATTTTGGGCATTCCTGAGTTTTTCCAGCCAAATGCAGGATAATGTCAGCAAATGAAACCTTTCATAGAGAGAGCAAATGATTATACTCGAGTGATGTAGACAAAAGGACCTCAAATATCCCAAACTCCATAGGTCGGGTACGTTCCACATTAGTGGAAGAAAATGCGGTATTTTGAAAAATTTGTATTGAAATCTATGCTCATTTTGTATTAGGTTCTGGTTGTTACCTTCTGTTATGATACTTCAGCCTTCCATCGAGCCCAAGGCTTCTAAAATCCATGATAGCTTGGTCTGTACACCTGAAATTCTATTGGCTTTACCGTAGCGAGTCAGAAGACTGTCTTAGTTTTGTTCAGATTGAATCTGTTTATCTTCCGACCATAGTTGTACAAATTTAAAGAGACTTATTCTTCATCGGTTCTATTGCAGCCCTAGAGTTGTGAAAGTATTACTAACTTTGATATAGAGAAAGTCCTTGTAGTTATCCGCTGCGATACGGTCTGTCTGTGATGACCCATCTGTTCTAATTCGCTTCCAAACCAACTCATTTCGGTTGGTCTGCAGTTGTCTATTGTTATAAAGTCAATGCGTATCCCAGTAACTTTGCAGTCTTTCAAAAAATACTTGTCCCACTTACTATCTAGCGTAGCCTTTATTTCGACTTAAAGTTAGTACTCTACTTTTACCTGAACGAAAACTGCTACTTCATTGATTTAGGCTCTCGTTTTTCGTTACCAATATCCTCATTTTGTCTTAGTCTGGTTCCATACGTTCGTTCATATGTATCTTGAAAACCTATCTACTGTTAAAGACGTTTTTGCAAATGCATTCTTGAGATGTGGCCGACCATGGAAGAAAAACGTGAAACTCGACGCACGACACCTACAAGTGTCCACATTGGACCGATGTGATGAAGTATTAGGGCGTACTACAGAAGCACTGCATATATGCCATCTGATGTCAGCAACAAGCATCCCAAGAAGTTGGAGTCGTTATAGAACCTTAATAAGCATTTTCTGTTGAGAAAGAGCAGAAGTGGCACTGGTCGATGGCCCCAAATATAATTTCGTTCGTAAAAAACCCACTTACCATTGAAGGTCTTGATCTTTTTTTTATCAATTTCATCGGTAATCTCATTGCCAGAGATCATGAAGACTTGAGCCATAAAGATCAGCCTTGTAATCGATTTCCAAGAATTCTTGAATTCTCGAACTGATTTGTGAATTTTTTGAAGGGCTCAACAAGGCCTTAAGTGTAGCTTGGGTACTCTATAACGTAGCTTATGATAATTAGATTAGAATATGTCTCGGCAGAGAAAACAGAGGCTCGTTAAACGTTGTCAGCCTCCACAAAACACCAGACAATTGCCTACTTTTGGAACTATCTGTACGATGGATACGATCTCAATGTTCCCTTTTGCTTTCACTAAGCTGACCATCAGCATTAACATCACATTTTTCCTGTCTTTTTTTTGACAGCGAGATCGTTTGACGGATAGCTAACAAAAAGTGTGATCATCAACTTTGACTATCAAAGGTGTGACTACCAACTGTCACCATAGCGGATTGTACTCCAGAGCTCATAGCACATAACGTTATGCGTTACTAAACTAACCATGTCTGTCAAGCTTTTAACCAGATTACTAAACTAACCATGTCTGTCAAGCTTTTAACCAGATTTACCCTGTGGCATATTAACTAGACTCGACTCCAAACTAGTATAGAGCTGCCGGTAAGAAAAAGTCTTTAAACTCATTTGTATTATCTATCGACCCTCAAACACTCTTTCGTGACTATCTACCAGCAACTTGTGCTGAAAACTTAAGGCTTTTAATAAGCATCGTCTTAAGATCTCCGTTAATCTAGGAGTTCATAAAATTTAGGTACAAAAAACGGACAAATTTTCATACATAAACCTCCTAAGCATATGCTGGACTCTCTCACCCATCATTCTCACTCTTATTCCTATCTAGAGATGATATGAAAAAACATCTTGAACTCTATTTTCAAAAACTAAAAACTGAAGAGCTTTCCATGTGCGCTGGCTTAGACAATTGCGGATTCTTAGCAATCCTATTTATCTGCGTAGAGTATCTCTCTGCATCTAGCTAAAATCTTTACAAAATCTATAAAGCTTCTCCACTTCCAGTTTGAAGCTTCCGCAGGGTTAGTATCATGAACGATGAAAAACTCTTTTCAACTAGCAGGCCGTCTTGTGACTACTTTACTCTATTTTTAAAGTTCACGCCCTTGAAACGTGCTCCTCAAGATAGATATGTTCTCAAATGTTTGTCAGACGTTCCCTTAAAGTTTGGCTGTGAAAAAAAAATGCAGTTTCACACCTTGGCTTGGTACTAAGCACTACCTTTATCATCAGTTGCCTAAAGGTGAAGGTAATGAATTCCATTCGCAAAACAGAGTACATAATTACCATTGGCCAACTACACATGTTGCCACAAATCGCAATTATTGATTCTCCATGTATGACCTACTTCCAAGCCGTCAATTACTTGCATGCATTTCCAAACAGCACACAATTTAATTAAAGCCTCCAAAGTGGGTCATTGAAAAACAGTACCCAGCATATAGGACAAGTTCATTATAATTTCGATTCACAAATCCCTGCTATAAGCCTATTAAATCTAGGAGGCCGCCGAAACAGAACATTGCATCCAAAGCTAGAGAAAAAAAAAAACAACTGAAAAGCTAATCCCTTCATTACCATCCCCATGTTACCAGTCTCTTTGAAGGTGCACCCATCGTGTGTGTCTATAGCCCTTCCATCAGTTTGTCGATGTGTATTGCCAATGAAAGCGCACTGAACTGTACACAACTCTTTCCATGAAACCTATCCACCCTTTCTGTATACACATGCATCTATCCATCTCTAGAGTCCTTTGTTCCCCTCACGCTAACGAAAAAGGACACTGTGCAGCGAGACTTATTTTTAGTGCTCGCGTGACGAGCTGCAATATTCAGTTGAAATTTTATTTACTTCGACTCGCAGGAACTAAACATTTTTTTTTTCAAAAAGTTTACACATAGGTGTTCCTCATCATCGTCGTCCTTTTTCCGGTGCAAATATGGTTCCGGTGAACACAAGGTGTGGAATGTTTATGCAGAAAATTGTATACAATCAATGAAGGGAAATCAACTCCTGGGGGTGTGTCGCAGACAACACACAGGGATGGCAGTATGACGGTGAAAGGATTAGATTGGCTTTATGGCGCACGTCCTTGTATGTGTGTGCATTTTAATTACTTTTTAATTTAATGAACCGAATCAGATCGAGATAAGCTAATTAAAGAGTTTACAACTTTAACCGAAGTGGCACTTTTAAATAATTAAAGCGATGTGTAAACACCTACCCTGGCACGTTGGCCGCCCCATTAAGGTATCGAGTTACGTAATAAAAAATCCGATATGGGGACGAAAGTACATAAAAATATTACCTAATGGATGAATCGCAATCATATGTATCAGCGGGTGCAACTGGCGTCGTAAAATTTCAGGTGGATCCTTGAAATTTTCGTTCTGCACTTTTTTATTGCCAACTGTAATGGTTAATTGCTACTGGAATTTCAATGGGATTTTGTTTCCTTCTTGTTTTTGCATTATAAAGTCAAAAACTTTTTTTTTTTTAAATGGAACAGCACGTATCGGTTGGTGAAAACTCACAACAACAGTCAAATGTTTGCTTGACATTCAACTCGGCATTAAGCCATTGTAGTTTTGAGCTGAAAACAAAATTTACTTTTACTTGTTGGATTTGCATACTCCTGTTGCATGGAATCTTGTGTGTGAAATCTGTGCCTATATCCAGAAGATAGTCGGATTTTTCTTGAGCAGGAAGTCTCTATATACGCACTGAATTGAGAACGTTCCTTAAGGCATGAATACTCTCGAATGTTTGTCATACGTTTACAGAAGGTCCATGAAAATTTTGCCTTGCAGTCTGTCACACAAAAATTCACCCATGTCGCTGTCCAGAAATTGGGTAATGTGATCTTGAAGTGCTCTAGTTGAGGATGATAAAGAAGTTCTGATACGGAGTCTATCAGGTTGCTTTTCCTTAGAAATTTCACGATCATGCTAAAAGCCACTTGCAGCTCTTGTGCTCAGTTTTCACGTCTTCCTTACTGTGTCATTCTGATTGGTACCGTGTCCTAAGGTGTTCAGAAGAAATGACTATTCCTCCTTCATCCGTTCATATGATCCTAATCTGCATTGGCCTAGGCAGACCAAGTTTTTAAGATTGGCAGTAAAAAAAAAAACAAATATTTGGCGCAACAGGTCGATAGGACCCAAGGCCTAGCTTCTCACAACCATTCGTGTTGTGCGTGTTATATTCTTTACACGAATGGAAGGGGCTACTGTTGAATGCCCTGTCCGAAGGGCAATTTGTTATTTGAGAAGCTTTCTCGAGAGGTGGGGCCGTGAAAAACTTTTAGGTTGTCCGACTGGGACTCGAACCTCGAACTCCTTGCTCCATAGTCCAACGCACTAACCACTGAGCCACGGCGCCCACAAAAAGATTGACAGTACCGATGAGATTACTCTGATAACACCTCAGACCTAGGACTCTAAGGAGATTCTAGTCTTACCAAAGATCGGGTTCTTACCCAAAGACCATTTTGGCTTGAGAATTCTTATATGTATATCCTGGCTAGGTTGGGGAAGAATCTATTCGATATACTTAACACAAATATACTTAAATCAACAGGAAGCAGGTAGAACTTCTAAGGTTGGGCTTGTGTTTGCTATGAATGAACTCCATATACGTCAATTCTTTGTTGTGGTGAGTGGATGACAGCAGTTCAAAGCTAGCATGAACCCCACCCACCTATCTAAAATTGCATACGATGAGGTAGTTAGGACAATATTCGATGATTTTTTTTTCCATCCATTCTACTTCTATATGACATGCCCAGATATAGTCAGTTCGTGGTTAAGTCTTTCTCTCCAAAAACACTTAAGCCAGACACGCAGCTACCATAAGTGGAATGAAGAACTTTTGTCTCGACAAATCCCAATGCATTCTATGCCTCAGCAGGATACTAAAGTGAAAAGACCGAATGAGAAGTTATGCCCTTTAGTGAACTTTTGGACAGTTCACACAAGACTATACTTTTTCAAGGCGGTTTTTGTAGTTTAGGAAAGGTTTGACATTTCACATGCAAATGGAGCTCTTTTCCACACTACTGTAGCTTACGGTAGCGCCTGAAATACTCGCAACCTTAACCAGTATCATACCGATATGAAAAAAGTATATTTTTGTAGTAAAAGGACTGTTAGAGTCTGTTGTGACCAATTTTTTAAGGTAATAGTAGACGGGTTGTTACTTTCTGACTCAAAGATATTAAACTAGGATGTCGGCACCGTACCATATCTATGCTGTGTACTTTCGTAAAAAAATCAGTTGAAATTCGAAAATTGAAGACAAATCCTATGTAGAACGGATCGATTCCATATATGAAGGCTCTATGTACGATTCATTTACCCACAGGACATGGTTTGACATCGAAACTGTTTAACCTATCTTGCAGACTACATTGGAAAATTGCATGTAGTAGGCTAGTAGTAGTAGGCTGTAGGCCGCTTATGTCTAATTTGAGTCTTTTCGTTTTGTCTAAGTTTATTTCTAGCTGAACACCTACCCAAATCAACTAACGTCGCCATAAGTCTATAATCGAAGGTCAAAACGTCCATTTACACATACAAATGGCAAATGACAGCAAAAATATTAAAATAAGCAAAAACCAATTTGATGCGAGGGGGTTCAAGGCACTTTGGCTCAAAGAAAATCCATTCTACTGCTATAATCACATTAAACAAACTGAATGTCTTCTGTTAGCCAAACAATAAAACAAGACGTTCTAGAAAACTTCAAAAGAACTTCTGTGTGAACAAAGACCATCAATTGTCTGCTGATGTCAACAAAAATGTATTCTGTTCAGTCTTGTCAGTGCAAAATCAAAAATCATGAAAGCTTTCCATTGTACGAGTACCAACAAATCTCAAATTTTGTTTCCAAATTAGCAACCAGTCTCATTATTCAAAATAAACAAAAAACCCGACTGCATTAGCCAGCACAATGGAGAACAAAGCAGGGCTGTCACGTAAACTAGCAACAGTCATCTGTGTGACAAGTTAATAACTCCCCAGATACTTAAGCCGCATTCACGTGATTCGACTCCATAATGGCCATAACAATAAGCGCACATTCCAAGCGCACATTCAGCGCTAACTGCCAGCGGCCTACAACTTGCAGGCGATTTACCCGAGATAGTATTCAGCGACTGTTTTAATTACACCTTATGGGTGTTTAAGGATCGGACCCCCACTTGGCCGAGTGTTTATTTGTAAGCCTGCCCCCCTCCAAACGTAGTTGGCAGAATGACCAACCCAACCCATCACGTGGGTGCATAGTTTTCGCGCAATTTTCACTTTTTTCACGTCACGAGCTGCGTGTCCATTTTCCAGCCGTTTCAAGGGTGCCAAACTCCATATGACTATCATTTTTGTATCCGTACCGTAAATGGAATTAATTTCCTTACCACACGGTGCGGTGCACTGCGTCCACCTCTCCGGATATGTTGGAGTGCCAGTGGATCGTTCATTAGAGCAAAGTGCGGTGGATGGCTATGCCAAGCGACCACAAACTGACGGATAACTATACAAACAGAAAATAAAAGGTAGGGCTGGTGGGGTCATCCCCACCCTGTTGAGCACGGTACTGACGTTTATTACTCATCGAACAAGGGGCGACTCCGTGTGACACGACGAGGGGTGTGAGCCGTGAGCTGTGAGCCCCGAACGGCGCTGTATGAGGTGGTTTACGATTTTTTCCAACCGCCTTTAGGTTTAGTTCGGTGTAAACTTGTGAATGGTTTTGAACTCAATTCAAAACGAAAGCGAATATCTGTGAAATAAAAAAGAATCTCTAAGACGCGACCGGGAATAATGAGATACACTATGGCTTAGCATTAAAAAAAAAAATAAATAAATAAATAAATAAATGGCGTATGTGCGTTCTGAAGAATGAGTGTTAAGGTGGCCAGCCGGTACAGATAGAGATTCAGTTCAGTGTCACTGGTGCATATACATAGATACTACTTATTGGTATTGCCGCAATAATGGGCCTCTTATTGATGTTCTCAGTTAATTTTGAATGCTGATGTGAATGCAATTGGATACGCGTCGTTAGCATTGGATGCGGTGACGACAACAACGACAACGACGACGAGGACGGTGGTGACAGTGCCGACCGATTGTGCAAAATCTTAAGAGATGGCTTATGTAATTTGGAAGATATTTCTGAAGCAGTATACACGGATACGTTACGATATACCACGTTATTCATCGATAATTGTAAGTTAGTTAATTACACCAACTGTGTGAGTGGTTTTGTTGTGCAAGCTCACATCAGGTTAATTAATTTGTTTTCTTCTTTTTTTTTTTTTTTATTATTATTGTTGTAGTTGTAGTATCTGTTGGTACATATGATTGATGGAATTTTATGTGCAAAAATTAATTATAAACGAAAGAAAGCAGTTAAGCGCTTGCAGATGAGTATTATTAAAAATTATGCGCGACAGGTGATAAAGTTAATTGAATAGTCGAGTCGAATAGATGTGGGCGTTCTAGATTCGAAATGATAGGAAGTGGGTTTTGTTTTTTGTCTTATTGACGAGATTCAAGTTAATTTTGTTCGGTTTAGCTGTTTCGTAATTAATTTTAATATTCATACGAAAGTAATGTGGAAGCAGTTAAACTGACAGGAACATAAATAATCATCGACAGATACTTTTGTATCTGATGCACTTAGTCATCAAGTGACTCAATCGTTTAGGGAGTAACGAGTACTATCGGGAATCATTTGTTCAGCTTTAGTTCTTTGTGATGCGCTCTATCTAGAAGCTATCACTCATGCGATGGTTCTCTAGGACTTACTAATGTAGGCACTCCGCAATGTGGCGGTTTATTTACTCTTCTTTTTCATTTTCGATCAGGATGACTGTGAATACGGAATATGCGACAGCAGCTGTGTAGGAACCGTCTGAATATTTTAAAACAGATAGACAATTGTCCTCGACACATTTGGGCCTAAAGTAAAGAAATCGATAATTTTCATACCCCGTTAGCAGACCCTGTCCCTTGGTTTTGAGTCTTACTATTAACAATCCTATACGTGGCAGCCTTTCGTGATTGAATGCCATCTATTCCGACTGCATAATCGCCTACCAGTTCAATGCCAATGTTATGTGCGTATGTTTCACACCGAAGGACCTAGTAGACAGTGTGTCCATGTGCTTTCCATTTTCTGCATCATAGAGCAGAATCCCCGAAGCACAGTCATTCCTAGTTCTATATTAAGTTTCTATAACTTCCCATACAGCGGGCAGTCTTTTCAAAAACCAATATTGGTGGCTTTCAAATGAGAAAGCATCCTTGCCATTCCTTTTGATATGTCCCAAAATCTGTCATGTCATGTTTGGCATACAAGAATGTCTATATTACAACACGTGATACGATCTGTGCACGTTTCTGTTTCTGTTGCATCGAAAGCACAAACCAGCTTTACTGATGCCTTGCCAAGTATAATGGAAACAGAAAATTTTTAGCCAAAAAATGTGAGAAACAAAGGGTTACGCATACGCCACCGAACCAGATATCTACCTCCTGGTCATACCTCCGTGTGGCACAGTCCAAGCCAGATATTTTGTTTCTGTGCATCGAAAGCACAAACCAGCTTTACTGATGCCTTGCCAAGTATAATGGAAACAGAAAATTTTTTTACCAAAATATGTGAGAAACAAAGGGTTACGCATACGCCACCGAATCAGATACTTACCTCTTGGTCATACCTCCGTGTGGCACAGCCCAAGCCAGATATTTTGTTTCTGTGCATCGAAAGCACAAACCAGCTTTACTGATGCCTTGCCAAGTATAATGGAAACAGATAATTTTTTGACCAAAATATGTGAGAAACAAAGGGTTACGCATACGCCACCGAACCCGATACCTACGTCTTGGTCATACCTCCGTGTGGTACAGTCCAAGCCAGATATTTTGTTTCTGTGCATCGAAAGCACAAACCAGCTTTACTGATGCCTTGCCAAGTATAATGGAAACAGACAATTTTTTGACCAAAATATGTGAGAAACAAAGGGTTACGCATACGCCACCGAACCAGATACCCACCTCTTGGTCATACATCCGTGTGGTACAGTCCAAGCCAGATATTTTGTTTCTGTGCATCGAAAGCACAAACCAGCTGTACTGATGCCTTGCCAAGTATAATGGAAACGGAAAATTTTTTGACCAAAAAATGTGAGAAACAAAGGGTTACGCATACGCCACCGAACCAGATACCCACCTCTTGGTCATACCTCCGTGTGGCACAGTCCAAGCCAGATATTTTGTTTCTGTGCATCGAAAGCACAAACTAGCTTTACGGATGGCTCGCTATGTGCAAAAGGAACAAAACTTTTTTCATCCAAAAAAAGTGGAAAAAATGGTTGCGCATACGCCACAGAAAATTTTTCACCAAAAAATTTATGAAAAGTTCAACAATGGTGCGCAGTCAAATACTACACCTCTTGTTCGATGACCCTTTATCGCAAGTATCTGTGACTGCTTCGGAAACGTCTACGATGCCTCGTTGTACCTCAGGTTGTTTAGGCCCTTTAGACGTATCCAAATTAAGGTTTTGTTCTTGGAGTAGAATGCTCTGACCTCGGTATAAAGTTTTCGTCCTGCTTGGAATGTTAATAAAGCTGTAATCATTAGTGTTTCAAAGTGGCAATCTTCTTATGTTCAACCTTTATAAACTCAAATGGAAGACCTTTGTTCACGTACTTAAACGCTGTGAGTATTTTTTGTTCAATTTTGTGTGTTCGCCTCCGTATGTAAGGCTCTCATCACTTCGATTTTAAAGGACAGCATTTACATAAGTTTCAGTCCGTAATTTAGAACAACTCATGAAAAAAAGTTTCCAACAACAATGCGTACTTTTCAAAATGCCCCCAATCTTGAATAGATACAGAGGCTAAGCAAATCCTTAAACTATAAATGACATAACAAATACGCAGAACTGAACCAATTATAGACTTGCTTTAGGCTAACTACTTCAATGCGTTCGACTATAGTAATTGTATCTGCAATTGCTAACCACTGTCTGTTTGTTACTTAAGCTCCCACTACCCTCATCATGTCTTCTAATCTAGCATCAGACATGCATGCCAAAGGCGTTATGCACTAACCTTGATATCATTATTTTGACGCCATAAGTCTTGCAGTCCAACAAAACAACCGCAGATGCAATTTTATAGAATTGTACACCATGTCAATTGTCGTGTGATAAACAGAAATAATTTGAATTAAATATCTTTCTAATGGATTATGGCCATTACATGTGCAACTAAGCAATTTATTACTCTGCAATTGGTAGGTACACTGAACAAAAGTTTACATGAGACCTTACTTTGCTTTTGGTTCTAGTAGAGACAGAAAGTTACTTCATACCGTTATGGCTGAATCTGGTTTCATAAAAAGCAGAACTAGAGATCGGACATAGTGGGCTCTATATTGGCTTTGTAGTCATGTTAGATTCATTGCTCTTGTTACATTCTTAAATGACCTCAGACAAGATTGAAACAAAGTATAAGCAGACATGACTCTGTCCCATCTGTGTCAGGCAAAGAAATCGTTTTGAAAGAGAGTTCCATCTATAGGAGCAACAATTCCATCGAGAACTTCCTTTTTGGTCAAAATCAAATGAAAATTTCTCTCAGTGTACTCGCCTATCGAACACACCCCAAAGTCATGAAAATACTTTGCAAATGCCTCCAAACACAAAAAAATGTGAAAAAAAACTATTTCAATCCACCGCCAAACATTTCATCTTACTCCGACTAAATACTGGGTGCGACTTAGCCAAAGAACCAACGACGACCAACGTTCAGTACACATTCTGCAGAGCCGCAGGTAGTTTACGTGTCCATTGGCACTTACTCATGTCAAACATAATACACGGCT
Source organism: Xylota segnis (assembly GCA_963583995.1). Classification (NCBI taxonomy): domain Eukaryota; kingdom Metazoa; phylum Arthropoda; class Insecta; order Diptera; family Syrphidae; genus Xylota; species Xylota segnis. Next base: position 54,605,064 of record OY757238.1, on the reverse strand, counting down.
TACGGGCAATAAAAAAAAAAACAAAAAGAGGATTTCACGTATGATGAGATCTTGGACGAACTGACCCACAGTTGCGTGCATGTGTGTGTGTGTGGTGTTCGCCTGCCACAAAGTCGAGGAGGCATACTATTTTATGTTCTCCCCGCCGAACAGGAGGCAAATATGTTGAGCACTTAGCTACAAGGTTGCCCTCATTTGTGTCCTCAATGGTGCGGTGATTATGCATCACTTTCACTTTGGGCCGAAGAAGGATGACCGCGTGTGGGAGCTGTTCTTAAATGGAACATGTAATCGATGTTTAATGGTCTTTAAGAGTCTTATTGAAGAAACCGTCTTAAGAGGAAGAGGTGTGTGCGGCTTTGTTGTGCCTGCACAGGTGGGAGTGGACAAGATAATTGTAAGAATTGTTGCCCACTATTGGGTTAGCCATTGTAAAGTTATAAATCAGCGGGTGATTTGTCATTCAATTATAGCTTGACAAAATCATTCCGGTTGCAGTTTATGATTTATTAATTGTATGGGTTGTAACCGTGTCTTTTGTGGAAGGTAGTGATTCATCGTGTTAGAAGGTGACAAAGAGAAGTTTGATTAGTGGCCATGTATAGGCACTCCTTGGGCAAAATAAAAAAAAGGCTTGTTATGATAGCTAACCCTAATTACTATCCTCGTTGAAGTTAGGATCGACTATGGACAACAAATATTTTGTTTTTAGTGAAATTATCCTATAAACGGACCACGCCTACCAAATCCATAGTCATTCCTACATTTGAATATCTTCAATATATCCGATGTATCTGAAAAGTCTTTTTTTAACTTGCTTTCCACCAACATAGCATTGAGAACCTTCTCTCTGATAAATCGAAAGAAATAGTAGTGGTGACAGCATATACCCTTGTGGGACTGCTCTTAAAATTTTCAATTCCTCTGGCAAGTTACTGCCTCAGCAAGTATCATTTACATATACTTATACTGACCCGGTCTGGGATGTAACAACCTTCCATCATTGGTATCTGAACCTGGTATCTGCGATCACTTTGCTATGAAAATTGAGGAGCGTTCTCAACTGTTGTGACTTGTGAGTTCGTACACTATAGTTTCTTGAATGTAACTCCAGGCTTCATGAGCTTCATTGCAAAACCACCATATTCCTGTCAGGAAACCTATCTTTTTGGAGCGCGCATGAAGTTTTTAATGTTCCAGGACAAGTCTTCGTACACCCATGTTGCTCGTGTTATATTCTTTTCACGAATGCATAGTTCAGTGGCGCTTCCGACGAACTTTTTTTTTGAGTTATTCCTACTCTCGGATGTTTGGAAGATGTTAGCGAATCTCGCACTATTGCTTGATAAAATTACTCGTTCCACTGAGGAACAATAGCACTTTCATCCGATAAATGGACATTCGGACAGACTTGTTTGATCATTTCTAGACATCACTTATTTTTGTGTTATCCTTTTGTACAATAATAGAATCTACGGGCTCGGACTAAAAACGTCGGCTCAGAAGACAATGATAAGGTTACAACATGGTCCTCCTACACAGGCTGAGATTGTTCCAAGTCAGAACATTTTGATGCGCGAAAGACGCGCTTGAATGAAAAATGGGAATAAAAAATGGTTATTCACAAGGTGGAGTTATGCCACATCTGCTATTTAGCGCACCGTTTCTAAAGTCTACATCCAGGAACATACGGATAATGTTTAAGTACTCTTAATCGCCTTATGCGGAACCACATATCTCTGATATCAAATCTATCCAATTCTGGTCGTTCGAAATGATGAAGAGATTTTAGTTTTTGAGTTGATTTCATCTTGTGAGAGTGTGAGCCAAGATTTTTACACAAAATTCGCTACAACATGGACTGACAGATTCCTAATTCCTGTAAACGGCGTGGAATCGACTAATTTGACTCATTGTGAACTGAAGCACATAAGGCGTTGTCTCACTGGTACAGGAACATTCAATAGTGAATATGATGACTCGAATTTGTCCACTATAGCACGCACTGTCTATCTGGTTGGACGATTGTTATGACCGAATATTTAAGAAAGCGCTTCAAAATTTGCCACCACCAACTCAGAATTCCGGTGGTAATTTTAAATGATTTTCAGAAGTTGCTTGCTCGTGAGCTTCACCATAATAAAAATCTGAATCTCGATGGATATTTCAACATTAACAGATTCTAAACAGAAGTTAAAAAATTTATTTATATTAAAGTACAAAATTGTTATGTCCTTATTGAAAAACTTCTCATAAGCAAGACATTTTCAAGAGATGGGCATCTTGAGAGGTCTAGTCTTGGGGTGGCTTAAACTAATCCATTGTCTATCTTCTACAAGTTACCAATTTAGAAGTTCAATTGAATTTCTTACTTGGAACAACCCTCAGAGTTGTTTTCGATTTATGCTAAGGGACTGATTGCTTCAGTACGATAACGAGCTCCAGATGGAAACCTCCCAAATGCCGACCCCCAATTGTGTGGTTGGATCAGCGATTTTCACCCAACCTGATCCCTCATTATAGCGACCAGCCGCCAATACTCATCCTCATTAAGTCTGCACAGTAGCAGCAAGCTTCTGTTTGATCGTCGAAATTCGTCGCACAGAAGTGAATTTCCCAAATGCATGCCAACATGTTTCCAATTACTCAACACGACCACGATTCGTATCTACAATTAAGCTTACGATTTGTTTACTCCAAAGTCGTTCAGTAGAAGTTGTATCCCATAGCAGTGACAGTACCATGGTGCGATGGTTGCTCCAATTCGCTTTCGCTATCGTCAAGGAGCGCAGGTTCATCGCTGTATCTCGATCACAAATGGCTTGTGATCTCGCCCGTCTGTTTGCATTATCGCACCACATTGGTTTTCCTGTCACTCCAAGTGTCTGTTAGTTGTGCGCGCCCGCTCGATGCGATGTCTGGACCTCCTCCATGTCAACTATTGCCCATACAGAGAGTGTGCAAGAGCCACCATCCGCCAGGCCATATGAGGTCCTTATTGCACTGCAAAATGAAAGAGAAACCACACGGACTGATGAAAAAGCAAATACGATATTTACGGAAGTCGATAGATAGTCCCGTAACCGATACCGCAAATTAACTGTTTCCTCACCAAATAACATAGACCGCCGCCGCGCGCATACGTCGTCGCTTATAGTACTTTCGGATGCATGACGCTTCGCTTCGTCGCCGTTGTCTGTGTCTGTGTCTGCGTCTGTGTCGTCGACTGAGGAGCTGATGCTGACAAATCCAGCCCCCTTAGCGTCCTCCACCAGACCAGGCCAGGCTTAGTTAGATACACCATCATTGTCGATCGCGATGATTTCCTCTTTAGTGAGCGCTGTGCGGTCTCCCTTTATGTGTCGGTCATATGGATGAGGAGCGAAAAAGTATCTATAAGCTGTGAACACTCTCCGCCAGTGGTGTCGGTTTTATGGTGCTGTTGGTGTCGTTTTGTTCGGAACTAAAAGTGAGAAACCGCGGGAGCTATAGGTTTTTGCTGCTGATTACACATTGACAAATGGCGACGCTTCTATCGCTCGCCATGATCTGATCGGATAAGATGGACGCGAAGGCTTCTTTCTCTCGCACTCTCTGTCAGATGCGTCGTCCATGTTGTAGGTACGTGTATTGTAGGAAGCGCACTGTAAACCTGCACCTAATGCGATCCGTTGCTGACGATAGGCCCAAACAATGCCCAAGTTGGGAATTGTGTTTTGCGTCTAATGCGCGGCAAAGTGTCGTGTTTTTGCGCGACGCATCGTCGCCCAGACAGTCACTCGTACTATCTACGAGTACCTACTGCCACTATTAGTGGCGGCGTGGATTGCAAAGCGCGGGAGATGTTTTAATTGGTTATTATTTATGTATGCGATCTGTGAGTTAATAAATTTACCAATGTCTCACCATAGGGTCGTAAGGAACAGACGACTGCTTCCTCTTATAGCATCTCAGATCCCATCCCAGAGTGCCTCATCTGCCGGCTTTTGATTTCCTGGAGCGCATTGATGTGTGTTGCATACACTAAGCGATGCTCGTTAGAGGGTACACCTCGCACAAATGACGTCTAGCAAGATACGGGGGCTTCTCACTCATCGTGTCTGCGGTGCCTGTTAAATATGCGAATAAATAAATAAAATTGACATTATACGCTGGTTGGAGGAGTTAATCATTGTCTGGCGGTTCACAGGCGGCTAATTACCTGCAATTGATAGTAGTTTCCCGGGAACGGTTGGTGTTAGCTATTGGAGCGAACGGATGGGTATCTACATGCAGCCACGTAGTACATGTGTTTACAGATGTCATGCGGAATGCGGTTGTGGGAATGGGAATGTGGAAAAATGCCATCCAATTAGTAAAGTATTGTCGCACACCTGATCTGTTATAAGATTGCAATCGCAAAGAGAAAGACCTCGATAGAGAGGTGACTGAGTCATGGTTCTAAAATTCATGGCAATATACATAATGTATGCATGGAAGATGTTTGGAGGACACAGGTTCGATGAATCAATTCAAGGTTTGCTATCGATTTAGCCGACCGTTTTGTACAGGCTTGGACTGTAGGTACCAGGATTCTTTGGGATCATAGAGGTAGAAAGGTTGCCATGAGAGGACCATTTGTGATACCAGATGTATGAACATATGTCTGACATCCTCATAGGACTACCCTTGGAACCAACAAGGGCTTGATATAAAGCGTCGATGGCTATTGATCTTGGCGATAACAAGTTCACCTAAAACATCAGAGAAGTACGTACCTACATGCAATCTTCTGTAAGCGATGATAGCTTAGCATGTATAAAGGAGGCGGAGAATAGTTTCTTTCTCTCCTTCGTCCATGCAGTTTCTACAGAAATCGAGGTGATTAGGGTCAGAATAGTAGCAAACCTACCAAAAAGCATCCTTTTCAGTTTAATCAAATAATTGGACCAACTTTGGTCAGATCTGTCTAGTGATGTGGCACTTATTGTGGCCTGTCCATCATATCCGATAAAATCGAGTTCATCGCCCATACATTTCCCTGGAATATCACAGTCTTCTTGCACCCAGATGCGGTAAATGTTGAATTGATCGTCCATCTCGGTAAGAAACAGGCTACAATTTAGGGCAGTTTTTGAATTGAATATGAAAGATTCTAGGATTTGATAGCGACTTTACTATCCAGATATCCTGATTATACTTCAGTCACGACAAGGCTTCTTTGATCGTCTTAATCTCCGATGGTGAAGATGCTACAGTGGTGAAGTGCTACAAGAGATATTTGTATTTTGCTTGAGAGGACAAGGTTTTACTCGATTTCAAGAAAAACAACTATAAAGGCCTTGACGGGCTATCTAACGAGGCACTTGAATACAATCTGTATGTCGACTCTCTGGAGAGCAAAAGAGACGAGGCAATATATTCTCTGCATAATGTTCACGAGCCAAAAGGATAAGAGTCAGTTCAGCGTTAACTTGAAATCTGAAACCCTAGGTTATACTGAATATTATGAATGTCCCACTAAAACCATCTATTGTGTGTAGTACAAATCGTCTTACAGGTTAGTATAAGTAACAGTATAAGTGTATGTAAATCGTTTATAGATTAGGCTTAAACAGAAGTGGAATATGTGTCTGAAGGAGCCACGAGAAGGTAGATTCAGGATCTCAGTACTTGGGCCGGTGGGGTCTAGGTTATCCATTTTTTCACACTTCTTTCGGAGAACATTTTTTTTATTATTCCCGGATATAGCACCCTTTCAGCTAGCCGCGTTTGTACCCTTGATGTATAGAAAGAGAATATCTGACTTAAATTGACCCATGAGATGGTAGATTTCGGATGTCTGGATCTGGTTCGGTGGCGTATGAGTAACAAATTTTTTTCATACATTTCTCGGGAAAAATTTCCTGAAAAAAATTGCACAGAATACTGATGCAAAAAAAATCAATGAAAAAACTCCAGATAAGCCTGAAGTTATCAGCAAACTCCGACAAAATCTTAAAGTCCTTGGCCCTCATCATCTTTTATGATGATCCTCGTCTAAGCGAGCATTGTTGTCTGTAGCCTGTTGTATGTTGGGTGTTTGACAGTTGATTTTTCAAAACGATATCGCTTGCACGATACTAATTTTCAATGCTACGTCAAACAAAACGATTTCCAACCCATATTGTCAGACGATTGTTGTCGTAAGCCAGGAGATCCATTAATTTCTTGAACATATAGTTCTCTAGCTAATTGGACAAGGACGGACTTATACCAGAAGAACGTTCCCTGTAATACCTCTATGAGAAAGAACCGAACTACTAGCACCAGAGACTTGTATGAAGACTCTTCGTTTGGAATAAGAGGCAGGATAACCAGTGTCGGTATGAACCCATGTTGAAGACGTATGTTTCGCAGTTTAAACATCAAACCAGATTGACTCTTGTGTAAGTCTAATCTAATCTAGATCATTGAGATCTGTCATGAAGTACTCGACTAGGGCTTTCCTTCTGAGAACCGATAGGGCAGGATAGGTGCTCAGGAGATGTGTCATGATTTCCTCCTTTTCCTCGTTTCTACAGTTTTAACAGAACTCATTGAAGAGCATGCCTGCTTACCATGCAGTACTACGTGCTCTTCTTGGCAGAGATGAACCTACAAGTTTTCATAAAATTCAGCTCTGGCCAGAGAGTGATGTACAAGATTGTTCCAAATGGAGAGGATTGCATCTGTCTCTGTTCCAAAATATAAAAGTAAATACTACCACCTTGAATGTCCCACAATGCGTTGATGATGCTAGATTTTTAAAACCCATTTCTTCTTCAACATGACAGTTCTGTTTTGGATTGACATACCCTTAACCCATTTACAAATTTAGAGACCATTTTACAAAGCGTTGTTCTCGTGCTTACGGTTTAGTCCTGTCCCGTCCAGTCCTGTCCTTATAGGACGTCTTTTCATGCCACTTATCTGCCAAATAGCTTAGTGGTAGATAAGTGGGTTCGATAACTAAGAAGAAACAAACGGCTTCTTGCTATGCTTAAGCCAGTATAGACTTGATATGGAGAGTTCTAAAAAGTCTTACATTACATAGCCGTACATACTTCTTGAAGATTTCAGTGTGGTCCTATGCACCCCGTTCCTCCTAGTTTTTGTACCCCTTTCTCTAACATTCTTACTATGCAGATTATTTACGTATGTTTTGCAAACTGCCACGCCCCTTTTCGGTTCTGACATTGTTAAAACCTACTCCCAGGGAAACGCCTAATGTATCTTCCACGCATCCACACTTTCGACTCGATCCGAGTTCGATCGAGTTACACACTTCCGACTCGATCCGAGTTCGATCGAGTTACTACAGCTTGCTTCTTTGTTACCGCTTTACTGTGAAAATTAAAGTGATAGGTTCCACATTTTTGGAATCTCTTACCAGTTAGGAGCCAAGGTGTCCGAATCTGTAGGAACTCGAGCTACATGGTAGATGTCTTTAACTTGTTCATCAAAACCAATGCCTTGGCTTTTTTAGTGGCATTGAATCCCCTTAACATGGCCCTCGTACAGATCCTTGTAGAACACCATCAGAAATTGGTTTGATTTTGTTTTCCATTTATATAATAAAGAGATCACTTGAATTAGTTTGAAGTGCACTTCGTTTCTTTCAATCCAGTGTATCTGTTCAAGTGTTTAAGTTACAAAGAGGCATGGGTTGGTCGTATACCTTACATTCATATGTTGTCCTTTTTATACATTCACTTCCTGACGTTAACATTAAGTAAACTATAAATTCTAATCATAATATCTCTCAAAAAATTAAAAAAAAAACTCAGCACGTGGAAAACGGCACAAGCAACAAATCACTCTTTAAACTAGGCTACGTTAATCCGCAACAATGTTAACAAACCTTAGCTCTATCTAGTACATACTAACTTTCTCCAAGGCATGACATGTCACGCACACCCTTCTCTCCCATTCGAATGGCACGCAACCGTTCCTTCGCTATCAGAGTCTATATTTAGCTTAGATTTCCGTTTAAAACACTACAGTCTCTAACTTATTCACATTTGACCCAATTACGAGTACCGCCCGTCGTGCACCCATGGGAGAAACACTACAAATTCGCAGACAAAACATGAAACGTTTTCCGGCATGTGATCAAAAGATACATCCATCAGTGATTACAGTTGCGAAAAGCTTCCCATGCCACCTGCGCATGCCTCAGATCTCAGACAACCACCCGCAAGAAAGAAAAAAAAGGACGAATTTTTGATAGAAAAAGGACACAAAGCTCTTTTTACTCAAACAAAACGAATGACTTAACTAACCTTTCCGCAAGGAGAGCCACAACAACTAGGTGTATCCTTTCTGTGTGCTCACCAACTCGGCCGGATGTTTTGCGTCGCTCTATTTTCGATTCCCTCCGCGAAACTCACAAAATACATAAATCGAACGAATCTCGTTTTCCTGGCAACGGTCCTGGTCGAAGTTTTGGTATTCCTTGCGATTGCCGTGTGCATTTGAATTGCAAAAAAGCCGTGTGTGTAGGGTATAGTTGCGAGTCCATTGTCCTGAAGAAACGTGGAAATAATGCGACATGTATTTCCGCAAGAAAAAGGTAAAAATATTTGATTTGTTCTCGGTGTCCTGTGTCCTGGTGCAGGTTAGGGTGAAACGAGGTCATTAGGCGACGACACTCTTGACCTACGTCACCCATAAAGTGTTGTGGCGATTAGTGTGACACATGTGTGTGCGGAGAGGATTTACATCCTTTTTTTGTTTTTGCCTGAACTCATAAATTGGAACAAGGTTCAAGTGGTAGTCCCACTCCTTGTGGAAAATCGATTCTCTACTGAGTCCGCAGTGCTGGAAATTTTTTGGTTTTTTTTTTCTTATTTTTTACTCGTTTCTCGCATTAAGTTCGCTTAGTAATGACTCCTCTCCTTATCCACAGGTTAATCCAACGAAACCGCCAGATGGTGGCGGAGGTGGTAATAGCTGCGGCAATGGAACGGGTAAAAGGTGCCCCGACGAGGTGGTAAACATTGACGAGGAGCGACAACAAAGTTGCACCACTTCGTTGTCCTCGTCGTTGTGTGTAAACGATGTGGCCGAGAATAGTCTACAAACTGACAGCTGCACCGGCACAAATCGCATAGAAGTTCGACGAAGCAAATCGCGTGTACGAACGTATCTGAAGAAGTGCAAGGATCGATTGACAGGTCATCACCCGCAGGATGAGCTCTGCACTGGGGATTGTTTCGATGAGGCGGGGAGTGTAGCCGATGTGTTAGCTCCTCCTGTTATTGCTACGGTTTCGGATACGTGTTTCCTTGTGAATGAAACCAAAGTAGAATCACCATCACAACAGCTTCGTGAAGCTGGGAGAACTACTCAAACGAACGCGAAGGACACAACTGGAGAGGATAATTGGGGTGACGATGTGTTGTTGAAAATGTCGACCGTGGTGCTTGAGGAGTTGGTAAGCAATTTTGTTCAAATCGTGAGAAGTTTTCCCTCGGTTTTCCTCATACGGGACGTTGTATTCTTCTAGGATTTGGAACTTGATGAATTGGTTGACAGCTATCTGGGAGATATTTATCCAGTCTACTATGAGAAAACGCGTTCGATATTGATAAGACAGGCTCGTGATGTACTTGTGTGTGAATATCGTGGATGTTTGCGGACATTTGAGAGGAAATTCTTGAAGGAGTTTTCCAAGATTGCTGGGAATTTGAAGGAGACCCATGCTGTTGGTGAGGTAAGTGGTTTTCATTTTTTGTGTCCCAAACATAGGGTCGTAAATCTCGGTAGAAAGGTATTGAAACAGACAGAGCATCTATACAGAGTTACATGTATCTTTTAAGGATAATTGTTCCTCTCTCTGATTCCTAAGTTAGAAAAGCATAGATTTTTGTTAGCTGGGGCCTCAATATGCAAAATAGGACTCAAAACGTGGTTCCTAGACAAGGAACACTTTAAATTCACTTCGAGTAATGGTGTATTTGATTTAGTTTAGCCTTAATAGTGGGAGGTAAGACGAACAAGTTGGTGAAGTATAGACCCTACAAAAACCTTCTTTGCCTGGTTACCTCATCTTGACAGTATGGGAAGGCATTCAGGTCGTTCTTAGAACTAAGTTCAAAACTATAGCTTTGGTAAAGCAAAATCTTGTAATATGCAAATATTTAATGAGTACCGCATACCTACTCTGATTGGGTAGAAACCAAGCTTAGCATTGTTTGTGTTGGTCATAAGCTGGACATGGTCACATCTCTCCATGAAGAGAAAATTCCATGGTTTGATTATTCAGTTAAGTTCCACAAAAGGGAGGATATATAGGGTACCTACGCTCCTTTAGAGAAAACTACGTATTTAAGTCCAAATAAGTCTTAGCACCGTCTCTAGGAAATGGTCAGGACTAAGCTTAGATTTAGATATGCAGTGGATCTTGGGCCAATATTTTAGTCAGAAGTTATGGTGAGTACCGGCAAACATGTATCTGAGAATTTTATTTTATGAAGATGCTATCTGACTGAGTGTAAGGGTACCGTTGAAGTTTGTTCATTTCAAGTTGGTTTCGAGTAATTTTTTTGGCTTATTTCGATTGACACTGAAGAACTTTCACTTGTCATACTTCAGTTTGTAGAGCACTTGGTCAAGGACATACCTTGAAGTCTTTCTGGTTTGAACTACAGATTATGGTTACAGTTTTATAAAACCGATATATTTGCTGAGATTGAGACAGTCTTGAGCTAAATGAGAATGCTGTCATTGTCGAAGTTAAAGCCATTTGTGTACTCAGTATAATATTTAAGTCATGTTGCGAAACGTTGTTTCTGGAATCTGAAGAATCAGTTCAATTTGCATATACCCCACCATATCCAACTTAAGGGTTCCGGGTCTGAAGCTTTCTGGGAGTACATTACTGAGCTTTCCCTTCATACTGTGACATACAGTGATACCTAGAACTGCTGTGGGGTACGTTTCCTCTCATTATATCCATGCAGGCTAGTCTATTCATCTGTCCCCCATGGGTCTTATCCTGCTGAACATATATTAAGGGGATCTACACACAGATAGAACTGCCTTTTTAAAGACGCTGTTCGGTTGCATTACCTTGCGTTAAGACCATTGGGATAAACTGTCTGAGACAACTAGTCCCCTGTAGGAATCAGTAGGAATATTTTCTGAGCTCTCCCTTTCCCTAAGCTCAAGAATACCTTGCCTCATTTTCGACATGGTTTATCGACTTTGTCCTTAACGCTGATGTTAAGATTATAAATATCCTTATCCCAGATTTAGATGTCCGAGGGGTTTGTCTATTTCAAAAATAAAGAGCAGGGGACAGAGTGCACAACCTTGTGGACCCCCTTTGCTTCTATTTACCCAATCAGGGCAATATGAATCATATGGACCTTTCATAATAGTTTCCTAGAAAGTACTACAAAGAGGGCGAGATTCTTCTCGATTCTATAAGGCTTTCCAAGGGATATCCACTCTCGAAGATTCTGTACTCATTCTTATGTATTCTCCCACTGGTTTGTGAAATCACAAGCTAAGGTTCCACCTCTCCTTGTCAGCAAAGACTCTATTTGAATACGATTTTCCCTGGCTTCTAGAACAACTCTTGCATGGGACAAATTTTCGAAACTATAACTCCAGACCATATTGAAAGCGAAATCCAAAAAATCTGCGACCATAACTCGAAGAGTGTGTAAGCCGCCTCAAGGCCTCGATCAGCTCTTGTATTATACAAATTACAGCCTGTCACAGAGATGATCTCCCCGACTCGCTGTGAAGGCTCACTAAAAACCATTACAATCAGAAATTCGTAATTCATCGAATAAAAAAAAAAAAAAAGTACTAATCACTCAATAAAATCTCTGTGTTTACGTTTATTAAAGATGCACCGCTGTGGTGCGCCGAACGCGGCCACGGATCGCGTTGCGTGCTTCTCATTCGTAATTCATGGCGTTGCGTCCTTTTGGAACATAAATTTGTACTTTTGTGTGTGACTCCTTAATTATTGTTTAAAAGAGTTTTTAAGTGAAATCCATTACGTAAATTCGAGTAGAGCGTATCCAAGGATCGGGCAATCTCACCTGCTATGGTAGACCAACAAATCAGTTGCATAATAATGATAAATCTGCGTTTGAATCTGATGCGGGGGATCCAGAGTGAAGGAAAGTCAAGATGGACTGTCGTAATGGGGGCTTTTGTCGGCGGCACACACACTGGAGACGCATTGATTTGGTGATACGTATGTCCCGCCCTAATATCCATCGAAATGTCAGTCAATGTCTGTGGGGTTTTCATCGAAATGCAGTTGACTCCCACATGGATGTGTGGCTTGGATCAAAATGCACTGCTTTAGGAGTATCTACATACAGTTGGGGGATTTCGAGGCTTTTTTTTTTTACTTTTCTTAATCGTTAGCTCGGGATTAGTGCTGAATGCTGGAGCCTTATTTTGTAACGAGATTAGGAGGTGAAGAGTGAAAATAAGAAGTTGTTCAATAGATACGTGTACACGAGAGTGGTATCCGAGTTGACAGTTGGTGCAACAATTGACATCTGGAAATGAACACTTCTTTGTCAATCGGTTAGATAATATTTTTGTTATGTAAAACGTTGCCTAAGCCATAAGGCCTTTCCGGCATGGATCAGAATGCCAGCTCCTAGGTTGGGCATGTGAAAAGAAATGAGTCCATAGGTAGGTATTTCGAGTACCATGCGCTGCAGTTACTAAGAGATTTAAGAAATCTTCCCGAAAATTTAAGGTCTCCACCTCAAGTGAAATATACACTGACAAAGGTATCTCTAAAACCCCCAGGGAGCTCATATTAAATTCCTTGCAAAATAAGAAAAGGGATCCAATTTCAAGAGGAAGGCAATAGTGGTCATCTCGGCCAGGTTTTGATAAAGAGAAAGCTGCATTATTTTATCCAAACTAGTGGTGGCTTTATCCAAATACTATAGGCAACCAAGATGAGATATAATATACCCACCAGGTCCTGGAATTTGACAGAAAGAAATTCTTAACAGGACCTCGGAAGACTGAAGACAGTCTATAGTTGATTACTGAGAGAGAAACAAGCCTCAATGGTTAGGTTAAATCCTGATAAAGTGTACTTTTAGTGATGAAAATGTTAATTCTAGCCACGCAGTAGCTGTTGAGAGAATTCAGAGAATATATGGTTGAATTCAGTTAAATTCCTTGTTCTTCCGCCTCTGCTGAGGACCACAATCAGAAAAAAGTAAATATCTAGCTCAACAGGATTTACTGAAATACACCATTCATTCCTGACAATCAGACAATTAGCCAGTCTGGACTATGTTCAGCTTCCCCAAAGCTGGTATCTAGATTCCTTCATTATTCTCTGAAAACTTGGCAGAGATGGAGTCCAGGTTATCGCGTAATCAGTAATCAGTGAAGTTACGGAAGGTGCTCTGGACAAGATTATCAAGTGGGCTACTGGATGTAGATGTGGAAGACTATACTAATCCTTTTTACCACTAAAACCAATATACCGATCTTCACGCATCCAGTGTCAAGTATCTTCTTGTTCTTATTATCATGTAGTGCGGTGAAGTTAAACAGGATACTGGTGTACCAAACCTCATGGTCACAGCAGCAGCAAGCATTTGTTACCACTAGATCTGCTAGTTAATCGAACTGACTAAGCAACTCCCACAGTAGACCAGGACGCATAGATAAGTGAGTTCGAGACAGCAATTTTCAGCGACCGTTCCAAAATGGACTGTTGGCTTAGGTGTGGGAATCTTCTATGATTCACTTAACATTTCCATGTCTTACCAGCTTATTGTCTCGTATAGCGTCCTCTAGGTGAAAGTTCTGTCGGAAAGCCTGCTTCATACCTTACTGTTCTTCAACATCACAGCCATCCAAAGAATATAAAAATGTTCAAACCTAAAAACTGATGAAAAAAAATTACGTATACGCCACATACCTAGATACAACCCTCCCAGTACTACGCCCTGATCACACAATTCTAGTCAGATATTTCGTTTCTATGCATCCAACCACAAACTACTGCGGCTGCTCTTTTGCTGAGAGTAGAGGAAAGTTTAAAATTTTTGGACCGAAAAATTGATGACAAAAAAATTACGTATACGCCACCGAGCTAGATACAACCCAGTCCTACGCTCTGATCATATCAAGCACACACTAGCTCGGCTGCTCCTTCGCTGAGAATGTTTTGCTAGGGCACCTTAAAGGTAAAATCTTCTTCGAAATATCTATTAACAGATGATAGCCATCTGTTATAGGGGTTTGGAACTGTCCCATATGCAGACAGTAAGCTACAATACTACTGGAATTGATCACTAGTACTATTTCATAGAAACCGGGCAAATATGACTAGAGTTCTGGCAGTTGGTACTGACCACTGGTCCATTCGTTTAATATACATTGTCGCAGCTGCTATATACCCAACGAGAAAGAAGCAATTCTTCACTTCCTATGCAATTGTCCAGCTCTAGCCAGGGCCATGCAACGCACATTAGGTAAACCCTTTTTGATAACCTAACAGAGTTGGGGTTTCCTCAATCCAAATAAATCTCATTCCTTTCCCCTTAACTCCATCAGTCAACACCCTTTTTAGATTCGATAGGTCACTAGAGTCGTGGTGCGAATTAGCATTCGTGCTAATTATGTTTCAGCACGGTTGGCTGGGTATTACTTTTAACTATTTTACCCTTAGTCTGAGGAAGGGACATAAATTTCCCATATGTAGCTACAATTACCTGCTACACTCCACACTTTGTTCTGAGTGTCTAATAACGGACAATACCGCAATGTAATCAACCTACCATCAGTTAGATACTTAGACACTAATTACGTATTCTTCAAGCTGATCGTGCTGCTCGTATACTTTTCTAACCAATGTAGAACCGAACTATGATCTCTTTCGCAAGATCAACAAGGCCAAGCCCACACTAATGCTCTCGAACATCACTGAACATAACACAACCAAATAAGAGAACCTCTTTTGTGAGCATAATCCGATAACTGGTTCTCTTTAACTCGACTGAACATATTCAGCTGAGATGTGTCCATTTAAGAGACTCAGCGGAGTGTGTATCTTTTTATCTAAAGCGGTTTCATTTGGAGTCTAGGTCCACTGTTTCAAGGCAGTTAACCCACTAGCAACACGAAATCATTTAATAGATCGATTCTCGGGCAAAGGATAGAGCAAAAAACACACTCCCCATGCAACATGTTTGATAGGGGAAATTTCCCACTGCATTTGCATTGCACCCGATTCATCCCAAACAAACCGAACAATTCCACCACAAACTGCAACGCAACCATGTTGGCTGGCTATTCCCCTACTTCTCCCATTTCACCACACACCGCGAATAGCTTGGCCACCACATGGTTTGGGTTTCTGTTTCATTGAGCAGAGAAATTGATGGCAAATGTTACAGAGGGTATGAAGTGCACAAGCCACGGGTGTGTGTTGGTGTCTTCGACCAAATCAAGCAGAAACTCCAGTTCCAATTGGATGGACCATGGTTGTTCGACTTATTCGAATGTTAGCTACCATCGGTCGTGGACGCGTTTCTATTTTACTCCTTTTTTTCTTTGAATTTTTGTTCAGTGGAATAGTGAAACTCCTTTTGCCTTCAAAAACGGTGCCTTACTTGTAATTTGTATTTTTGTTTAAAAAAACACTCACAGTTCTTGAGTTTTTTGTGTAAAAAGAAAAATTAAAACAAAATTCACTTTTCGAAAAAATAAAAGCGAAAATATCTTCTTCACAAGTGAATCGAATTTTCGAGTGTTCTCGGTGATGCACTTCCAAGTTGGTGTTAATTTTTTGTAAGAAAACCTCACAGTGGATGGCCGCTATTCGATTCGCCTAAAGTGGAACACAAATTTGAATGAAACTGTGTGTGCGAAGTGTACGAAGTGGATTGTCCAAGAATTTCGAATTTCATAAAATTTAAGGATTTATACTCATTGGATTAAATTTGTTCCTGTCTAACACTGTCAACCGGAAACACTTTTAGGTAAGGATTTCCTCCTTTCAGCAAATCTATACTTTTCACCATGGCCGCCGATATCGTTGAACTTCTTCAGGGCCGAACTTGTTGAGTGAACTTGAATCATTTTGTGACCAGTTAAATGGCAATTTATTGACCACACTACTGTCACGATTTTACATTGTTTGCGCTCGCGCAATGACAATTTACCACTTTGGCTGGTTGTTTCGACGATGACCATGACATGGTGATTGAAAGTACATATAGAAAACGTTTAATGGGAAGTCGGCTGTGTCTTATAAGAAAAGATGTGCGCTATAGGCAGTGTGGGCGTTTGATAGTAATTTTAATTTAGCCAGGCTTTTAAGGTGTCACGAGTAATTAATGTAAATAGCGAGAGGAAGGTTAGTCAATATAAATCGGTGGCTTTTGCGAAATATTTTAAATGATCTTTCAATCATTTGGGCTTTTTTGAAAGACATCTGTTGAACAAATATCTCGAGTGCAGTACTAATAGTGACTAAGAGCTCCATTGTCTTAGTAGACAGGGGCATCCAGCAGCTCAGTTTGGAGCCGTTCTTAACAAAGTTGGGTTTTCACCCATTTCTAGATTTGAGATACTTAGTTTGAACATATTTGATTGCTTTTTCAAAGAATTTTTCATTATTGCTAGTCCATCGAATACCTTAGGAGGAGTTTTTTAAACATAATTCAAATTCTGACCAAAATTGGACAGAAATATTAAGTTAGAAAGAATCTTTTAAGAAACTGTTTCCATTTGGTAAAAGTTTTTAAAATCTAGTCTTTCTAGCTTTAACGTGGAATCGTTGTACGTAATGGTCATAATACTCAATAACTATTGAAGAGTTTTAAGCAAATTTTTGAAACCACCTTACTACTGAGAAAGTGTGGCTCTAGAGAATTGATGACTTGCGTTACTTGGATATTTTAGTTTTACATGCAGTTCTCAAAATTAAGTACATTCTAACTTACTTATGTATACTTACCTCCATAACTGGGTTCTTGAAATTTTACAAGGCTGAGTTCTAAACTCAAGTGCCAATGATTGATTAGTTTTTTCAGATAAAATTTTGAGGTCTATTCTTAATCCGAGGTTCTATTCGAACATACATATGTAACGATGTACTATTTGAAAAGTTAAGAGAAGTCATAAGGGTCTCTGCGGATAATAGCTAGGTACCGAAACTTGTGATTATAAAAATACAACCATTCGCGTCGTGAGTGTTGTAGGTATTTCTCATACGAATAGACGGGACCTACTGTTTAATGTCGTGTTCGAAGGACCATTTATTTTTTGAGAATTGAGAACTGGTGTTTACAGTGAATTTTTTTACTTTGAAGTCTTCATAGTTAAAAAATTTCACTTCACAAAGCATTTATTTTTATCTTTGCTAGACGAGAGAACGTGTTTAGTGGCCGATGGGCTTCTTTTGACTGAGGTACCATCGTAACAAGGACGGAGTACCACGACAGTAAGAGAAAGGGTTTTAAGAACTCAGTCTTAATGGATCTTCCAGACTTAGCTGGCAAATTTGTCGCCTCTGGCAAACAGATACATTGAGTTTCAAAATTTTTTTTTACAAAGGTATGAGTCTCCTTGAAAGTATGAGTCTCAAATGAAAGAATTCAGATTAAGTTTTAACAAAGGGCTAACTTGAAACACCGAGTTTTATTCGTGGCTGTTAAGGAAATATTTAAGAACCTTTTTTCATGATATTTTTTCTCTATACATATTTTTATATTTCACGCTAATGCAGTCTCCTCCAGGTTCTCTCTTGTTCCATTGCCCCAAACCAAAGCTCTGTTCATCGGTTTCGACTCTTTAAGTGTTTACAAAAATAAAAAATGATGTAACGTTCATACTAATAATTGGATTTCGAAATATTTTCCATTTTTTGTCGATGATGACTTCAAGAACCTATATTGTGGGCGTTACTGCTAATCTGAAAATGCAAACCCAGTACACAGGGAACAGTACATTTGCGCTCAATTTAAAGGAGAGGACTAAGATATGACCCTTGTAGTACTCCATGGTACTCCAAGTACTTGAACTTGCGTACATGTATGGTTATCCAGTCCTAGAACAAAACTAGTATCTGAAGGGTTCTATTTAAGTTTTCATCCATCATCTTAAAGATGTCTTCCAGGTATTTGTTTCTTTTATTCCATTAGTGGTTCGAATTTATAAGAGTGTTCCACGCACTATTTTTTCTAGATTCTGTAATTCTGATATTTTGTTTTTTTTTTTTATTTCCTATAAGGAACATCAGAAAACCATTCTTATTATGGGTCCACACTTTTCTCAGGAATGAAAGGAACTGTTAAGACCCTCGTGTCTTCAAAAAGCAGATAGTTTTGGTTCTTCAAGTCTCTAAGGAACAATTGAATTGGATATTTATAAAACAGTTGCTGGAGAGTGTTCCTGGAAAAAAATATTGGCTTTCTAGGATTCTAAATTCACTCAGCATGGACCACTATTTATGTGTGTGACCAAATCTTCATAGCTTCTATGTAGCTTTTATTTAGCTGTTTACGAACATTCATTTCTCTCATTTCAAGTTGCTGAGATGTACAAGAAATCAATCACTTATTAGAGCCAATCTGGTTCAAAAAGTCTGAGACTTAAAAAGTTTAATTCAAAAGCCAAGCCAGAGACAACACAAATAATGATTTTGAGTCCATCTTTATTACTTGAAATGAGAGTTGTATCTACATCTATATGGATGTACCTGTACCTCATACTTTCTCAGTGCTGGTGTCCCGAATGTATATCCTGTAGAACATTAGAACTGGTTCTCTATTTGATATTTGATACCGTCCTGAAGAAAGGAAAGCAGATTTTTGGAATAACAGTAGCCACAGGAGTGTTACTTCAACGAATCCTTTGTGGTTCTCGGGAGCAACCTCCCCAAGCCAGCCCATTTGTGTAATGAAGTTTAGGATGGTTTTGGTGGCGTGTTACCTAGTTCACTGAGGTCGTTAATCGATACTTTTCCGAGGGTTAGGTGTCTACCTCTGTTGAGGCTTGGCCATTCGCAAAGGAAGTGGGATGAATCTTTCAATGTGGTGCTCATTCCCATTCTTCTAAGGTCGGAGCAACTGGGTAGCGGCCTGTGTGGATACCATTGAGGAGGGTCAGCTATGATATATTGAGTGTGATAGGAGCTCTCTCCTTTTTTTTTTATTGTCATGGGCTCAAAGTAAGAAGGTGCACTCCTGGTCATGTTGTGGAAGTTGAAAGTAATTATGGATGTAGGGAGACTCATGAACGTTTGGACTGAGTGATCTGCTGACAAGGCAATTGATTCCGAGAGTATTTTATCTAGTCCATCGCCAATCTCATTCCCATGGAAGCTTATATATCCCGGAATCCAGTAGAGCGTGATGCTGTGGCTTAATCTAAGGGATTCGAGTTTTCTTTATACCTCTATTGGTTGTGATGTAAGTGATGACTTTGATGGTTGCTTGGCTGTCTATGGGATTGTTGCTATTCAGAGTGCGTCGCAGGTAGGCGTATCTACGGTGGTTAGAGCATCGTTTTTATGGTCAAATTTATGACAGTCTAAGCATGTAACATACACCAGTGCCTCATGTCTCTTCAAATATCCGTCTGTTGCGATTATTTCCACACCAGCTATGTGCACATCCTTTATATTTCTTAACTTATTGTGGTTTTCACTTCATTTGACATTGTCCAATGTAAAAAGCTGCAATGAAAACATGAATTAACCAAAGGAAGGGGGTTATTAGGGAGTGGCAATGATCATGCAAAAACAGTCACATATGTATGTCCGTAATCAATTCACTAGTCATTACTCATTATAACAATTCATCATCAATTAAATTGAATAAAAGTTCCATTAGATGACCTCTACTACAATGTAACAAATGAATTTGTTTTGATGATCTAGATCTGTAGATCTTCACTTTTTTTTTCTGTTTTGCTCGATCGAAGGTACTTGCAAACCTTGGATTGTTTTTTTTTTTTTTTTATTTATCCACACAATGCCAAATGGAGCACTATTGTGCTACTAGGTACGAATGAACAATTTTTTTTTTTTTTGCAAAAAACACATAACTATAAGTCGGGTCTACCATACTCCTATATGTAAGTATATGAAGAATAATAGGATCGTCGATACGGATTAGCTCCAAGATTAGTCAAACAATGGACATAATTATGAATGTTGTGTGTGAATTATTTCTTAAAGTTCCGCAATAAATAATTAAGCATGTAGTAGCATTGTTAGGCCAGAAATGATAGCTATAGATAAATGGTTTTCGTATAAATAGGTTAAGTCGCTTAATGACACTTTTGATTGTTTCCATTGTAAAAGATTGTGAAAAATGAAAATGACTAGATTAACTAATCGATTTCGATTTATTTATGGCAGTTTTAATTAATCCAGTTATGGCGTTAAGTTGATTAAGTAACCGTGTGGTTGTTTTGGGAATGATCTTGTTAAAATCTGACATAAGACTCAGAGGACTATGGTTTTCTAAGTGATGTGTAGAGGTCAGCATTTCAGAATCTATATACTAGAGGATTGGGGAATCGGTTGAATTGTTTCCTTCAAATCCTTTATACTTTAGGGGAGGCTATGTTTTCTTGTATCTGAAATTGTAAGTTGCTTAATTCTGTCTTTACTAGGAAATCAAGACAAGCTGCCACAGTAAAAAATTGAGCTTATATCTCTCAGATTCAAGACAGACGTTCATAGAGAACAGATAGTCTTCTCTGAGACTCTGTCGTCAAACTGCCTTCATATGTAAAAGAAATATTCTAACTTGTAGCAGCAGCTAGAAGGCTTGTAATGCAAATTAAAGCTGTTTATGATTTGCAAGCAACATATGAGGACATGTTAAGGATATGATGACGTTAAATTCGGTAAATTAAAGATGTTTATTTTTAGGGATTCACCATGCTCTGATGCATCTGATGGTCGGCAAGAATCCATCAGACTGATCTCCAGCCCTCCAGTTGCGCACTATAAGTCGGTTGAGATCTCCTTCTTATGTATTGTACATCCCAGGGTGATTCTAAGACTCTATCGGTCGGAGAATTTCTATCGGAGAATCCTCTCTCTATGTAGTAGCCACCATCTTAGACAGCTGATGCGAAATATTTTGACAAGATCGCTGTCGCTGTATAGTTCGTCGTTGAATAACCTCCTCATCCGAATATATATCATCTTAAGCCCACTTGCCCCATTCCATTGGCGCCCGATGTAGGGCCTACGACGAGTATATTCACATATTCGTGATTCGCTTTGCTCTTGATATTGTGTACATAGTTATAGCTCAAGCCTTGTAATCTTAAGGATTCAGTCTTTGAATTGTTGAGTCGAGTTGCTCCATCGATCAAAGGACAGAGGGATCCAAGTGGAGAAAATGATCGACTCATTATGTTTGCAATATCTACTGAGTCAAGCTAGAATCAAAAAGTATACCTTGAACAATGAAATTCTAAGTTTATGAGTTAAGCAGATCTGCTAGCTGAAAGTTTGATGTGAGGCACTTCGGTATTAAGCTGGGCTGGGCTCTGGCTCTCACATCCTCGTGAAAGAATAATTGCTCAACCAATCCATGATATAAAAATGTAGATACTTTTAAAATACGTTTTCGACCTGCAAGGTATGTAAACTTGAGGTGAAGTACTTGAGTAATATCTGCAGCAGTTTTTGCACTCTTTTCATCAAAAATTCGATCGTTTAGTGCGATAGATACTTTTTATTCTTTTGTTACATTTGCGCGGTATCTGCGAGATTCTCTCTCTGTATTTCTGTTTTTCTGTTGGGGTGACGGCACTCCCTCATTACCACCTCACTAACCACTCGCTAACAAGAGAACAAATAGCAATAAACCACCACAATACAAGTATACCTATGTGCAGGACCGCCGTCGCCGCCGTCTTATCACCGCGAATGTAGTTCAAAAGCTATTTAGAAACGATACACGCATTTAAAAAGCAATTATTGCGATTTCCGTCCATCACTCCAGCGCTGACCCATATTTGACGGCAGAAATTTATGTCTTTTTTCCACCTGATACCAGAGGCCCGGGCAATGGCACCGACTACTCCCAGACCCCCCGCATACGTGCGGCCAATTTATTCATCTTTATCAGCGCTCGCACTTAATGCCGTCCTAACGGATGCCTGGAATTCCAGAAAATAGGCAATAGGAATCGATAATAATTTACAACTCTTAAGATACAATGTTGTAATGTGGCTGTTTCCATCCCATTGGAGTGGAGTCCCAGCCGAAATGGGTCAATAGGAAGAGCTCGCATTTGTTTTTATTATTTTTTAAGTGTTCCCGGGTAAAACAAATGGACAGAGTCGATAGTCCGTGTTGTAATACGCTTGGTTCCGTGGAGGGTTCTAGTGCAAACAATTCAATTACTTGGTAAATATTATTTAGCCAGCTTTCAGAGGAAATCCAAAGGGTTTAACAGAATACTGCATTCGAGTGCATGTGTGTGGACTCGGAGCGCCATAGCCACAATCGAAAGAAGAGGCTTAAACGGTTCTGGTTTTGCCTCATAAGACCAGTGATTTCCGCCGCCACCACCACCGCCATTGTACCGACGGGACGACGCAACGAACAGAGAAATAAAAACAACAAAACTCGACTTGGAGTACCATTATTAACAAAATCATTGCAGCACACAATTCAATTGAATCGAATCCGTTGAATATGTTGCGCTGCCTGGACTGAAGTGGACGGTTTTTTCTCTCTCATTGAATCTATTATAAAGCCATAAAGCTGATGCTGTTGTTGGTTTGGTTTTTTTTGTGAAGCGGAGCTGGAATTAATTCCCGCGATACACTCCCGCTCTGACATAATAGCAGTCAGAGTCAGTCAGAGTAAGTCAGAGCCAGCTAGAGCCAGAGAATGGCCAGGTCCAGGGAGGAAGAAGAAGAATTTATTGTTTGAGACTGTTTAGCTAGAGGGGGTGTTTTGTTTTATGACTTATCTCGAGGGTCACTTCCTCCACCCGTTTGGCGTGCGCGATTGGTCGGAGTACTTCCTGCTTGAGGGCTGCTGGCATATGACATATTGGTCAATTGTGCAAAGGCTATTCAAATGGAATTTGTCGTATTTAAGCCGGTTGTCTGTGGGGGAGTAATAAAGGATTAATTCAAAGAGAATGGTCCATGCGAATGGTATGGAAGCAGATTAAGTATTACACAATCGGCGATAAAAGCATTCAGATAAGCCTGGCTATCTTTCTGTATCTTGAAGCCGGTTGAGGGAGTGAAATGCTTGTATTTCCGATCTGCAATTCATGTTGCAATCCGAAATGAAATTTTCTTTGGTTTGAGGGCATGGTTCGGCCGGAAAGAACTACATTGAAGCAATATATTTGAAAAGACAGCCCTCTTGGAAGGAAATGGGACCACACACTCGCACAGGAAATGCTTTTTCATGGAGTTTGTTTCTGACGCCGACTTCGTTTGATAATTTTTGATACAAAGATCCTCATGGCAGTTTTCTGTCTAAGGTATCTATTCTTTGCAGAGATTTTCTAAGAAGCAGTGAATATCTGAAAAAGCAGACGGTATGAGCTTATTGAAATGCACTCACTCACCCGAGCTGAATAGGAATAGATCAGACTACCCCCAGAGTTATGACAGTTTTTACAAAATTTATGACTTGACTGTCTGGGAAAATGGAAAGGCAACCTACTATGAGATATATTACCAATCAAAGTTATTGTTTAGAAGCTGCTTTCATAAAGTGTCACCTCCTTTCCACATTCCGATGATGCTTTAGCGAAAGAATTTAGTTGGAAATTGACGGTTTGCAGGAGCTCCCTTCCAAACATGTGATTTATATATTCCAGTACTTAAGTCTCCAGGACTCCGAGGTAGCTTCAGAAATCTGATAAATCCAGCAAAGATCTGGGAGAACTTGCATTTCAAGCACAATGTCAAGTCATTAGATTCCTCAATTTATGTTTAGTTTGGCTTCACTAGTATTTCGCTTTAGAGATAGGAGTCAGCACTTAGGGGTTTAGGGGTATTGAACCCAACTTAGTTATCAGACATACGTTGGCGATAAAATTCCAGAACTTGGGGTCTCAATTGACGAGTCATTAAAGAATAAGCCAAGTCAAGAGTACTCCCATCCATGACTTGAAAGAGCTCTGATGGTAGATGCCCTTGGAGTATGACATGTCAAAGAGATGACATTCATGTTTAGCCAGAGTAGAAGAACAGCTCTTCATAACAGCTCTTCAGAAAGATCTGTCACTGTTGAGATCTTTAAGGACTAAAGCATTGACTAGAGCTTTAAACTAGGTTTTGAGAAATATTTCTTCTAAGATGGCTTTGTCTTGGGAATCAGGGATATTGTGGACAAGAGCTGGGACGCTTCAATCTGTGGTAAAAGATAAAAAATGTACTACCTTTCGGATACTGGGGTAGTTTTTGGCTCTCTGTTGATCACGTACAAATTTTTTATACTTTTGAGTTGAGTTTCAGTCTTCTAAAGGCGGTTTTAGGTGGATGGATCTAATACATTTGACAACAGTTTGTTTATCAAAGTATTTTTAAGCTTAAATAGCTTAGGTTCTGCTTCGAACCTCTCCAATACGTGTGTTGTAGTGGTTTGAAACTTAGGTGATGTTAGGTTGCAGCATTGGGTCCACTAGTGGTATTCGCACTGATCGAGCAGTTGTTTCAAATTTCGAAATATTTTATTCAAGTAGGCATGCTGACTCTCTTGTACGACATTACTGAGTATTACTAGGACTTGAAACTTCCAATCTTTTATTTCAGTCTCATTTATTTGTTTTTATTTGGAAGTATCTAGTTCAACGCTTAGTGAGGGCATGAACCTCATGATCGTTTTAGTCAGAATTTATGGGAAGTCAATGTCGAGAGCTGAAGATACTCAAATTTAGGAATACGAACAGCCTGTTCACAGGACGGCTAAGTGTCGATGTACGACTGTCTATACATGAAGGTAGTATGCCATTCGGGGCTATTTGTCGGTCATATGGGCTACTGTAGCTACTTAAGCAGTACCCTGGACTGATATCCATCTCATGTACTGATCTAAGTAACATACACGCTAGGCTCCTGGTCAAAAACTGATCATTAATCTTTCTAATATGTACATTCTGGCAACACGTAAGAATCCCAGTATCGAGACATCAATCATGTCTCGTATTAATTAAGATCAGCTAACAGTACCTTCGGATCATTACCATTAGCTAACATATTCCTCTCCAATCTTTGCAAAAAAAAAAAAAGATCAAAAATTCAATTCAGTATCTAACACAGCAAAGAGTGATTTATAAATAAAACAAATCACCGTTTCCTCTTCGGTTCGATGTCCTCTATGTTCTCCAACAGCCGAATCCAAACAAATGCAGGTGGACATTTACTTCCAAGGCACATAACCTAAAGGAAGTCCCCCTCCAAAGTACACCACAAATGCTTGCATACAAATCCTCCAAACGAGACGACAGCTATACAACACGTCAGAACACTCCACCACCAGCGAGACAGGTAGTACCGGCTTTTGTAGCTACTTCTTCTTTGCTTCTGCTGCCTGACGGTGCTGCTGTTGCGCATGTAATAATTACGGATTCACATCACATATAGTATAAACGACGCGTAGTGTAGTCAAGGCTAACAGAAGATATTCAACTTGAATTTGTATCTGGATCTTTGAATCGAGATTTTCTCATCGCGATCCGATGTCTTTGGCTTGCAGCACGTCTATACAGGTGCCTAAGCTATTATTTGTGGTTTGGTTAGGCTTTTAAATTGAAAGGGATAATGATTGTTGGTTTTTTTTTCTTTCTTTCTGTTAAGACAGACAAGGCAGCACATACACAGGAGAGAAGAAGACGCTTCCAAAGAAGATGAAATCACGGAAGCAGACATAAATTCATTTCTAATGCGCATTTGTGGTTGCCCCTTCGTCCACAGCATACGATTCGTCATGTATTCATGAATTTGTCGAGATGCTCAACATGATTATGATGATGCGGATGATGTGTGATGCCGTGAATGATGATACATTTTAATGCGAGAATAATGTGAAACCGATGCGATCGATGGATCGATGGATCGATGGATCGATGGATCGACATTCAATTAATCATTAGATACCCATGGCGCTTACCAGATACTTAGATGCATGCTTTCGTTTGATGAATTTTAATTTTTCTGCCCGTGAAGCTTGTGCAAATTAACATTTGCTCAGTGTGAAGAGATTAAGCCTTTTTCTCGCACTTAATGAGAAATTTTTAGCGAAAGTAGGTTCAGTTTAGCTTAGGTTTAGGGAAATGGTGCTGAATTCTGCCCTGCAGGGTCACTGTTTCTTGGGAACATAGAAAACTTTTCTTTTTTTTTGAAGAAGCATACGTCTTTCTTGGTGTAAAACCTTTCTAAAGTATTCGAACCATCTTCATACAGATGCATATCAGTATTGGACGTCAAATTCTGCTTCACGGTCTCTTCATCACAAAAATGTTGACTTGAAGGATATTTCTCAAAATCTAGAGAATCCTTAGTCATTAGATTGAACTAATGGTCAAGTCGCTTGTACGCCAGCGAGGCGTAAGAAGGAAATAATAGACAGCAGCGGGGTGCCTCAGGGAACCTCCTGCACACCACATCTTGTGATGAACTTATTGTGATGTAACAAGACTTAGGGACTAACTTCTCACAACCTACTAGAAGCAAGCTTGAGCCACCGCTCTTACATTCATTTCAAGTTGTGAAGTTGAAAAGCAACAGACTGCTAGAGATTGTGAATCAATAAAGGCATTAGCCTTAGGCACCCACATAGGCGGTCTAGGCCGACAAATCTAAAGCTAAACCACATCAGAGCTTGAAGCTTATATGGTTTGAGAATGAGCATCAGCTAGCAACCCTTTCCTATGACCCAGCACTACACGTACCAGTTTGCGACAATCTTTGTGACTCCTTGTGACTCTCTAGACATGAGTATGATAAGTGCAGACTCTAAGGGTCTACAATGGGGATTCGGTATCTAACCCTGCAAGGCCTTTAAGACCTTGCGCAGTATTGGCATAGCTCATAGACATAGGACTCAGTTGTTTAGAAACTGGTCATCAAAGAGGAACTTTATGCTTACTAAACTCATGGTTGCTTAGGCTTGCTGTGATATCAGCAAAGAATTTCTAATCGAAAAAGTAGTCCAAGTTAGAAAAACGATCATAGAAGACAATATTTTCGGAAACAGCTATGTATGTCCTCTAAGAGTCAGACTACTTGACGAAAGGTATGGCTAACAACTATAGGAGATCCATTTCAATGGCTACGAACTAGTCATCTCTTCCATCGTTACTGAGCCTTGCTAGACTCGTAGGTGTATAGGGTTATGGTTGACAAATTGCGTATTAATATTTCTGTTTGAAAGGTTCAAACTTAACAAAACAGTTCTTGGATTCATAGCATTGAGATACACTAAATCGCTGTATCTAACCATCATAAGTATCTACATGCATTTCTGGACAAAAGATTTCCTTTTGAATATGTCTCGTTTTCCTTGAATACATTAACTATGATCCATAAAGCACCTGAGCTAAAGATAACATCCAAAAGAGAATCAAAGAGGAGAAAAATAACAAACAAATCTTAAGTGCACACACAGCGTTCCACAGATACAACCGAGAAAAAGACCACCCACCCACAACGAGCTATCACTTTGAATAATGAGAAAGTTGCATGCACCTACCATTTAGTTCTGCCGCTCACTCATTCTAAGGACTAACGTGATTCCATAGAGAATAGAGGTTGAATGTACTCCATACCGAGGATGGGAAGACAAACTGGTGCCCGATGAACCAAAGAACACCATTTGCATGTGTCCATCTTAGCCTTGGTTACCATTCGGTTTGTTATGTAAGTTGT
Source organism: Xylota segnis (assembly GCA_963583995.1). Lineage (NCBI taxonomy): Eukaryota > Metazoa > Arthropoda > Insecta > Diptera > Syrphidae > Xylota > Xylota segnis. The sequence continues at coordinate 54,577,179 of OY757238.1, read as the reverse complement.
TAACTAAAAAGGGAATAACAGACTAAGAATAGGATGAAAACTAATTAAGATGCAGACTGATAGTTTGTTAATTTAATTTGCAAACTTTTTAATTGGCATTCGCAGATCAATGCTTAAATCCTCGCGATAATTCAATTGGTTAATTGCATGTTAATCGAAGGCAATAATTAGGTTTGCAATACCTATAGTTAAATGGTATAAAGCTTTGAAGAGATTTTAATTGCCTAATTAAGTGAAACTAAATGTTCAATCAGTAATGGCACACCTATCATTAGTAGGCACTTGTATTTGAAAAACCTGATGATTTATAACTATGCACTTCATTTGTGTAATTATGTTTTTTTTTTTTCAACATAAATATCCCTTACACTACAGAGTGTATGTAAGACTTGCGCTTGATCAATTGATGGCAAATCATTTGGAGGTTTTCAGTACTAACTGGGTGACCAACAAAGTCGTGATAAAGTCAGTATTTATTGCCAAATTTCTTAGCTTAGGTCATTCGTACTTTCACGGCTTCCGAAATATCTGTACCAAACAGCAGATATACTCCTTGCCATACTCAGTATCAGTATCTTACTGGAACTCCTTCGACTTTGGGAGAAATCCAAGAATGAGGAGCTTACAGTATCACCAAATCTGCTACCTGAACCGAGCGGGACAATAACTAAGGACATGATCCGAAGTATCGCCCTCTCTGTAACTGCCGCAGATAGAGGTGTCTCTTAAGCCCAGTAGACTAAGATGCTTGTATTCAATCGTCAATGAAGGCCCTAATATAGGAAGACCCAACGCTGGTTCAAGTCCTGAGAAATCATTCTCTGATCATTGACTAGCAGCCCCTATGGAGATCTCAATTCTTCAATCTCCACCCAGACAAGAGTCTAACAGTTCAGCCTTGTGACCGATTTCAAAGAGTTCTTGCATTTCTTAGCTTAAGTCATTCGTACTTTCACGGCTTCCGAAATATCTGTACCAAACAGCAGATATACTCCTTGCCATACTCAGTATCAGTATCTTACTGGAACTCCTTCGACTTTGGGAGAAATCCAAGAATGAGGAGCTTACAGTATCACCAAATCTGCTACCTGAACCGAGCGGGACAATAACTAAGGACATGATCCGAAGTATCGCCCTCTCTGTAACTGCCGCAGATAGAGGTGTCTCTTAAGCCCAGTACACTAGGATGCTTGTGTTCCAAGGAAACCCAATCGTTAATGAAAGCCCTAACTTAGGAAGACCCAACGTTGGTTCAGGTCCTGAGAAATCATCCTTTGATCCTTGCTTGGAAACCTCATTGGAGATCTCATTTCCCGCGTTCTTTGTGTGACCTAAAACCGAGACAAAAGTCAAAGAGTTCAGTCTTGCGACCGATTTCGACGGGTTCTTGCATTCTCGAACTATTTTTGAGCGCGTTTTAGGATTGAGCAAGGCTTTAAGCCCAGCCTACCTGTCGCTACAGACTCAGACACTCCGAACACGCTACCTGTTCTTAACATTATAGTCAGAAGCCATTTGGATAGCATAGACCTCCGCTTGTAAAACAGAGGCATGCTTGCCTAACAAGTAGTAAACTGACGGATAAAGTTCCTTTTGAAAATTTATCAGGAGCCCTTCAGAGTTCTAGTCATTGTTGATGAGTTTAAGGAAGTGACTAACACAGTTGTAGGTGCCATAAGTGAAGTTATGAAGTCAGCTATTAACAATCTTGAGAAGTGGCCTAGAGATTGTAGATTGTAGGCTTAGGATTGTGAAAACTCAGAAAATTCAAAAACTAGATGGCGTGGCTTCGGGTACCTTCATGCAAGAAAGGATCAGAGCTTAGGATTAGAGGGTTAAAAACATCAATCTGCGTCGATAAAAGGATTATCCTCGATAGAATTTATGACTGATAAATGCTCAAACTTAGAAGGACTTAGGATGTCGGAAGCCTTGTGGGCTGAGTTACATAGATCGGAAAAATTTAGAGCTAGATCTTCGACCTCATCAGCGAACCAAGCATATGCTTTGACTTAGAGAATATCTTTAGCGCTTCAGGCAGGAATTTAGTAAATAATATTTCATGGAACTCAAGCCTAGGTCTAACCAACAAATCTTCTTTCGAAAAAGCTATTTACAATTTTAGGATCAGCAACAAGTACCTAGGTTGAGGTCTCTTCTTAATTAAGTCCATGTATTCAAGCTAAGTTGGTGCCACATCCTTTTCTGTTTGCAGATATCCCAAGTACCTCTGAAATGGTTTGAAAAACATGAATGTATCTCGCTCTCTGAAAGTATCTTAAAGACCAATCGAAACAATCTTGTTAACGTCATCTGAACTCCATCATCAGTTCATTGTTTGTGCAGTTGATTCTATTTCCTGAATCTATCGTATGCACCTGCGAAATCCGATTTGTTCGCATACAGATGCATATGTATCTAAGAAAAACAATTCCTCTCGGAACCATAACCTATCACTTCCTTTGTAATAAAGTACCGCAATCGCATCGTTTCCTACACAATAGATATTATTGCAAGCTAAACGGCGGCATTTATAGAAATATTTATGGAATCCTTCTGTTCCTCTCCCATCCTTTGGCTACAGCTACAGTGTATCTATTGTGTCATGAATTAGGAATTTCTATACAATGCACTTCCCTGTTACAAAACACATCTCTTGGGGTCTCTGTGACAAGAAGAACTGCTGCCGCTGCCGCTGGTGCCGGTGCCGGTGCCCACCCGTCCACTTTCCACTTGTTTTCTTCTTCTTCTTTCATCTTCCAGAATGAAAAGGAATTGGAAAAAAAGGGACTAACGGGACGGAATTTTATTTATTTTTTATTTTTTGTTTCTGTACCGCACATGGTCAACATACCATTGCGCACTGCACAGCTGTTAACCTGGACGAGGACCATGTGAAGTGTGTGAATGGTGTGCCTCCTTCGAAGGAAGCCCGAGCGCTTGCGTTCAATTTATGTGACAAAATGCTATTATTAAATGCGGCATACATATATACATACGAATGTCGTCGGAATGGTCATAAAATTCGATTTTCCTGAGTTCGCAACAGGTTTGCCCTCGGTTTGTGGCCCGGTGCGGTAGTTTCGGTCTCGGGTTGTGTAGAATTGGATTGATTTAGGTGCGAATGCAGGGATTATGTTAAATTAAAATGTGTGTTTGTGTGCGGATGAGATGAGGTCCTCGTTGCAATAAATTCAGTTGGGATTACATGTGTAATGATGCGTACGTGAGGTTCCGCATTCCGTGGGCTTTGATGATTCTCTCAAGATATGTTCTTAACCTGATTTGGGATGGATGTCATGGGTGTTAATGTTAAAATTTATTAATCCCTGGGAACTGTGTCGGGATTGAAGTGATTGCAAATGCGGAAAAGTGGAATGAAAGTTGTATTTAATAATTTTTATTGAGAAAATATTAAGCTGTAGGCTATTGGGTTGCTTCGGACTCACTCATTGAAATGTAGATCGACATTTATAGTTTGTCGGAGTGGTAGGCTAGGTAGTTCAAGACCAAGTTATGGAAAAAGTTGAAGGAAGACATGGAGAAAAGATCAGAGGGCTGCAATAGAAAGTGCCTTGGGAGTGGAGAGAAATTTGCTGAAATAGTATTGTCCGCAACTGGGACAAATAAATGGTAGGCGGATTGACTTGTACTGGTCTCATGGATCTGCTGTCTAATCTATTCGAACTTAATGTCGACTTCACTTGGACGCAGGATACTTCCTAGTCTTGTGTCATCCAGAGCTGAGCTCTACACATTCTATCTGTCTTGCAGGTAAGGACTGTTTGGTTTAGAACTTGCCTACTTAAACACAAACTTTAGACGATGGAGTATCTTATTCTGTAACAACACCAAGACTATGCTTAAAACTTTGCTCTACTTCTTCAGAATTCAATGGTCATATAGACTGACATACTTCTTCGCGTTCATGATGATTCACTGCAGTCCTCGATGTACGGATACATGCTTATGATGTAGACGACCTCTGAGAGAAAATATCTATGGAAACTGGTGTCAATCTTCGACAAGGATTGATGACCTTTCCATATGGCTTATAGGAAAAATAGCAGTGCCCATGATCAGAGCCTTTTGTCCCAAGAACGCTGGCGACGTTTCGTCGTTCTTTGGGGATCAGTGGCTCTTCAGAGTGCCCCATCTTCTCAGGGAATTGGACTTAAAGTATCTGCGAAGGATGGCTGGCTTCTTATGCAAGCAAGTAGACAAGTTTTTTGTGTAAAAATGCCAATACGTCTGAAAGTTTTCCTTCACAAAGTCCCATCTCTGACTATCTGCCATATCTGCAGTAGACCTTCTGAGATTCAGGGGACTGATCAATGGTTTTTTTTTTTATTTTTTGGATTAAGAGTACTCTAACTTGAGTACTCGATATCAAATAAAATAACTCTTTTCATCAAACTCATCTTCTGGGGCCCTTACGAGCTATTAGCCCCAAGTAGAACTCCAATCATGGAACCTACACCTAGCTATAGCTACCCCAACTACCTTCCCAAAAAGGATATGTGTCGAAGTGAAGGTCCTGCTAAGTATCAGACAGTTCAGTAGGCAATTGATTATTTCTTCGTTCGATGGCTCAAGGCTTATTTCTACAACGACCCTTGGATTTCTATTGGGGTTGTATCTTTCGGTTTGTATGACACGCATTAAGGAAAGAACTTCACAAAATCTGATGGAGCTTGAGTAGCACTACCGATTAAGCCTTTCAGTCTAATACCTACTGATTCAAGCTTTCAAGGTACAGCAGCTGCAGCGAATGCATGCCCAAAACGACTTCAAAGACTTCTTGTCGTCCAGACCATGCATCATATCTCGTTCATGCAGAATCGAATGTGCACATGGTGTGTCAATTTCACGTCTATCACTTCCCGACGACATTGTAATTCGAGATGTATCTCTTTTTGCATTTCATGTTCAGGCAGACAATCTCCACCGGGGCCCACCCCTAGAAACTGGAAACTCTTAACTTCCCATTCACTAAAATAGATCCCCCGACATCTGGGTGCCGATACCGTGTGCGTTTGTGCGAATCCCTGCGCACACAGCCGGGGCTAGAACTTTTAATTATTATTTTACAATTTTCCGCCTCGGACGCGGAGCGTTACAACCAAACGACGACGTGACGCTTTGTTTATTTTTCCATCGCAGATACATAGATTAATGCCGTTCCGTTGCTGAACAAAGACTCTTTGCGGTTGATCTGTTTTGCCTCCTCTAAGCCCGAGTGCAAGCATTCAAGGATAGACGCATGAATCAAACGGCCAGCTATTTCCTGTCACATCACTAAAAATGTTTAATTTCCCCGGGGCGGCTCTCTTAAATGGCAACAATTTTGCACCATTTGAGCTCGCACTTTCGGTCCTCCAAAATGGGAATAGCGACTGGAAAAAAAAATCCTTTGTTTACATGTTTGGTGTATCTTTGAGGTTGGTATTTGCGCGCGACGCGCGACTGTTCGTCGCGTTTTGTTTGTTTGCGGGTGCGCATATGGGCTACGCATCGTAGAACGTGGGTGCGGTTTTTGGATACGGTACCATGCAATGTAATGTGTGACTAGCCCAGGTGTCTGGCTGACTAAAGACGTTGACGACGACGACGTCGGGTGTTGTTGGTCTTTTGTGGTCTATTGGAATTAGCCGTCAAGTTGCGTGTAGATTCTCTACGTCGCGTCGTGTGAGAATGATGACTCGTTGGGGTAGGTCGGCGTGCCATATGTGGAAACTGGCCATGTTCGCGAAGGCGCCAGATCTTTTTTTTTTTTTGTGTTCATGCAATTACCAAGGAATTGGTGTATTGGTCGAACGGGTTGCTAGCCCCAGCGATTTACAGTCGTGAAGGCAACAAAGAATCTAATAGACGCGAGTCCGAAAATGAGTTCCATGCTGTGCTCGGTAAGGAATTTCTTTGTTTTCAATTGGAAGGTAGATATGCAGATCCAAAGATACGCCTTACGTTTAGATCTACATATAAGTTCCACGACTAGTGTGACAGTGAATAATTTAGTGTTTTGCATAACAAAAACTTGAATACGCCAAGGAAAGATGAAGCAACATTTGGCTTCAGAAGCGCAGATGAAATCACCAAGCACCACATTGAATTCGAAGCCAGGTTGTGTAGGAAGATACATATGTACTTACATAGGATACTGAACAACATACTGATATCTAATTAAGCCCACTGATTGATCCTTAACAAAACTGAGTCTCGCGTTATTAAGTAGCCTGTTAAATAAGCGGCAATGAGGCATGCCGGTTGGTATAGACTTAAACTTTGAAAACCTCGTCCAGGGATTTGAAAAAATTATATGCCACCGTCAAGCACTTCTGCACCAGTCTTTTCGGAGTCGATGAACATCTTCGTGATCCATAATTTCGCGCAAGGCTTTAAGTACAGACAAGCTAAGGTAAGCAGGTTAAAGAGGTGATTTCAACCAAGAGACAGTCCAGCCTCGGATTTCGACGGATCCATTGTGTTTCCCGGCGTGGGATACAAGAATAAATACAACTCCATAGCAGGAGCGGCCCTGCTGAATCAGCATGGTTTCCTTACGAGTTTTGCACTGCTTTTAGGGGGCGTGTTAGCTAGTTTGTTGAGTTCGTCGAAAGATACTTTTCCAAAGGTTTGCTATGCGTAAGTGCGTTGTGTCTTCCTCCACCTCAGTGTCGTCGTAGACTCTGCATACGTCTGAGCTGTAGATTCATCTGAGCGGGGACGCTATTGGTTTATGGCCTGTGAGGACACCGATGTTGGCTATGTTTTCAAATTCTGACGATGTTTCGGAAGAGAGGTGGCTAATGGGCAGTTGGACCGAGGGGTCTGTTGGTATGTCGTTTGATTTCGAAGCTATTCTAGTTCATCGTCATCGGCCCTTTCATGTCCTAGGAAGGCCATACATTTGTCCCAGAATCTACCATTGCGTGACGCTGTGCCTAGAGCTATGGGATTTGAGTTCCTCTTAAGATCTGTTGACCAGTTTTAAGTTGGTTGTGATGGAAGTGGTGATTTTATTGGTTGCTTGGTTGTCGATGTAGATATATGCGCATCGAATCGAATTCTTGGAATCATGCTTGAATAATTCAAAACCTGCTCCAGTCTGGCGTTCTATCTAAGTCATGACAAAACAGTTTAATACTCACAATGCTGGGTATGGGGACATAGAGATATTCCAGGGAATTGTAGATCCGGTGAACTCGCCATTTATGGAATTTTTACTTTTTAATACATTGGCTTGGTGTGCATTGAACCTATTTTTCCAAAACCTGCAAAGATGGAGAGGAAGAAGAATCTTTTCTATACCCTCCCTGCGTTTTCTTTTTTACTGATCTTGGTGATCTTATTAACACCGAACACCTATGCTACTAAAAAGACGTGGATTCCAAAAATTCTTCAAAGTCTGACAAGTTTCAGAATATTCCGAGTATCTCGGTCATCTTCCAATCAGGAAAGACAATTCTTCAATGTGCAGCTCTGAGAGCGTTCAGAGCTATAGCTTCGATAACTTTAAGATATTTAAGTACAAGCGTTCTTCGCCTTTAAATGTTGTATAAAAGGAGAGCCTGACAGGCCCGGTCATTTGCAAATTATCAAAAAGTTTTGTGTAGGAAACTGAAACTACGTTTTTAAGAGACAAAGCAGAAGTCAGACTGCTTAAAGTCACCTGAAAATCCATACATCGAAAGGACACTCCATAACCGTTTAGATACTATAAAACCCATTATCCATTTAACTCCCTATCCACTCGAGGAGACAACAACAGATACATCTGTTCCAACCATCACCAAGAATCAAGCATCAATATTTATGATTGACGTATCCCAGCGCTAAACAATAATTACTCCATAGGAGATGTCTTAAAACAATTTCCCACAGGCTATACAGAAATCCAAGTAAATAATTGTTTCTCCTGAACTTAACCTTGATCCCCAAAAGTGACATAACCATCATCGCACCGTGTGCGCTCACAATACCCTGGCTGGCAGTCGTTAACCTTTCCTCCGTCATAATTATACCCACGACTTGAACATCAAATCAAAGTGAATAAAACAGAAGTAAGCATGACCAGGGAATACCCAATGTTGGCTGGTAGCCGAAGTCGAGAAGAAAGAAGTTCTGCAATCACTTGGGTGTACTCGGCTCGATAGTGAGTTTTCAATTCGAGAAACAGAATCTATAGAAACCAGTTTGTTGATACTTGTATCTGTAGCTCGCCGATATCATCGAACTGTGTGTTGTGCTGCTGTGCTGTCTCCAAGTTCAATTTGTTGTGAGAAGAATACACGAGTTTGCATTACATAAGAGTCGTCCCCTCACCAACTGCCATATTGGTGTAGTGCGGCTCTTTAAGTGAAGCCTGAAACCATAAATAATTGTTCTGTATGTTGCATGCAGAGCCCGACTACGAAGTGAATCTGAATGAAGTTCTGGGAAAGAGTATTGTACTCTGGAACAGCTGATTGTGTTGCTTCTACTTCGTGTTATGTGGCTGCTTTGCCTGGGGGCAAAGAACTGGGCTGGGAACACTCTCTCATCGTACAGCGTTACACTTGTGATCATGACGACGACGATGATGATGATGATGATGATCATGATTGCAACAGCAACAGCAACAGCAGCAGCAACGAAGGAATACTCTAGCAGCGCAGCGGTGGATGTCAGGAGATCGTGATGCGATCAATGTGATGATTTCTTTCTATATTCTTCCTCTGGTCGATAACTACACTTTGTATTGTGCGCGCCTTTGTAATGGACTCTCTCGATGCATTCACAGATGAAAGGTACTAACAAAGGGGAGCAGCCATCTAGCCATCCAGCCATCGGATTGATTCAATTTGAAATGCAAAAATAAAAATAATAACGTTACGAGAATAAACAAAAAGGAAATGTGTACAAAGCGAAGAAGAAGGTGATTGAGGAAGAAGTATCTCAGGTTCCATTGTATCGAACAATTCATTCTTTTTTTTTTTTTTATTTTGATTTTCAACTTGAGATGCAGTTCCTTTCTTGTGAACTACTCTGCTGGTGACTTATTGGTTGAGGTGGTCGTTCCACGCGCCGCGAAGGTAAAGGGCGATAAACTCTTAAATACGATTTTTTTTCCCTCTCCATTGTAGTTATCTATTTGCTTTGATTGCGTTGCATTAAATGGTTCGAGATACACGTAATATTTGGAGTGATTTCTTTTATTCATGTTCGTTTGTTTTGTCTTCTCTCTGTCTTCTATGGAGGCGGTTTGTTGTTATTTTAATTTTCTCCCTTTTGGGGTTTTCAATGAATCTCCACTTGAGATACATTCTGGGCCTTTTTTTTCCTCTGAAGTGCGTGTATGTAACATGGAAATGTTTATTTTTCTACGAGAAATGAAAACGAAAGTGATACCTACCTACATCGGCGTTTGAAGGGAAATTGGATAGCTAATTGTTCGTGTTCTGATTGACACTATAGTCGAATAGCATTATATAAGCTGTATGTCGATGGTAAGCAGGTGGTCCCAGGAATGTGACTTACATAAAGGTTCATAGATGCAGAGCACACAAAAGGTGTGAAGTGCATCGTGTGATACATGGCACGCAGTGAGTTTTCATAATTCAAGAGCTTTTGAAGATCTCAGTACGTACATGCATCAGGGTATGTCTAGAGGCACTACAACTTATGGTATAACTAAGTAGCGACTTAATTAGAAGAGTAAGCAAATTCACATCCCCGGTGACCACGTTGTTCAGTTCCTTAGTGGTCTTCTGCTCAAAATATTAGTTGAATTGAGTAAAATTCTTAAGTCTCCAGGCTTCAGTTCAATCCCTTCCTCTAGTATTCTCCTTTTTAGGTTCAAATGAGCGTACGACTAGAAGATATAAATATTCTATCGGACAACCAAGTAGCTCTACAAGCTCTCATGTTTTTTGATTTTGAGTCTAAGTTAGTTTGGAACTGTCTTCAAACCTTCCCACAGCTAACTTAACGCATTTAAATCAGTCTTACATAGGTCCCTTGACATACTAGTATACATATGTGGATATGACGAACTTGCCAGATCCGATGCCCAGTTTTCATATATTAGCCCTCAATCCTTCTAAAGTCTATCTGTCAGCCATGTAAAGATAGAGTTAAATCAGTGGCAAGTATCCTCGAGGACACTGAAACCATAGATCACATTCTATCGGACTAGGGTCAGACACTTCCATAAAGGCTTTACCTCGCCTTCTGATAGTACCTCGTCCTCAGCTCAAACAATCCTAAGCTTCATTAATGAACTTGATTTCTGCTACATAGTAGGCAAATCCACTCAACAGCTATGAGGGCTGGGTGCCATCACCCCATCTATTCTGAAAAAAATACTTTATGACTTTATTTGATCCGAATTGGTCAGACTGTTGTTCTTTAAAGCTTTTTAAAGAAGTTAGGAAAGTTTAGGACCTCAATCTGGAAATATTGGAGAAGATCAACAGGCTTGGTGGGCATAAAGACTTGTGGTCTTACAAGTTTCAGCATTTTCCGTCAGTTATTTGGTTTTCAAGTCATCAATAGATTTACTGATATTCATATTACAAATTCAAAATAAATAAATAGAAACATAGATATGCGTCCATTAATTAATTTTTCTTTTTTCTTTCAGGTAAGTCCATCGAATTTTGTAAATTTTGTATGACACATACCTCAACAAGAAACTGTTGACATCAGTTAAGAAAAGGTAATGTTTAAGAACAATTTATTTTCAAAAGATTTTGATCAGTCCGACGCGTGTAATCCATCATTCTTTTTGACGACGAGTTGATTGTAGATCAAGAAACCAATGAGCTTGATCTGACGGCAAGTTTTTGAGATAATCGATAACTCCACTTGGTAGTCTTTGACGTTCATATGTCTGCAAGACTTTGATAGATTCAATAATTCCGACTACTATGGAAGAGAGGTCAATTTGTATTGGTGACCTTTGTCTCTTGCTTATATTGACAATAAAGCCAAACAACATTTTCCAAGGATGTAAGCATCATCCATGCAAGGGATTGCCTTGCCACTTTCCCTATTCTGTGGCTCTGTTTGTTAGGCCCATCCAGAACCTAGGTCTCCATGTGTAAAGACTAGCACTACCATCTTAATATGCGAAGATAAAACGATGCATATTGTCTGTCATGAAATTCTTTAATATTCCTACTATGGTGAACAGTAGATCCACACAAATGCTAAAACAATGTTCTTAGGAACACCCTTTATCTAACTAGTACCAAAATATAACCGCCATACTATTTTTCGTGTAGTATTTATGGTAGTCTTGTCAAGTTTGAGACTTTGAAATGATCTGAACTAGGAAAAGATACAGGCTAAAATTGTAAAGGGTTTTTCAATAGGGACATAACAATTCTGCATTTTTTTACAAAAGCACCATTCCACTTTTTTTACGATCTGTCAATGTCAACATATCAGCTACAGTTAACATTTGTATCATGATAAAGTTCACGAACGGCCAACCTTGGAATTTCTAAAAAATTTCCATTGAAATTCTGAGTCGACGGTTAAATTCTAAATTCTTGAGACAAATAAGAGTCACCTATTGTGACAGTGAGACAACGTATAGGTCGAAGTACCGAAAATTTTGCAATTATACATATGTACTTCAGTTCAAAACGAATTAGTCCATAGAAATTGGGAATCTCTTAGTCCACATTGTGCCCCATTGTGCATACAGATCTTGGGCCTACACCCTTAAACGATCAAATTAACTCAAGAACTGAAACTTTTGGCCATTTTTCTTTTAAATTTTCAAATGTCTCCGGTTGGGCTCTGTAAAGGTTTTTTTTTTAAAGAGAATCCTGAATCTTATCAAAAAACCGTCTTCAGCGGTGAAGGTGATTTCGTCACCCACATGTACTTCAAGAGACTCTTATTTTTTCGTCCATGAAAACAATTGGCATGTTACGGTCAATATACTTAAAACACTATTTTTGGCCATTGGATGGACTTGACATCAGTACCTAATTTGTGGTTCCAACAAGATGGTGCCATATTCCACACAACTGGTCGAACAATTGATCTTTTGAAGCAGAAGTTCAGTAATCGTGTAATATCGAGAAATGGTCTTGTCGAATGGCCATTTCGCTCATGCATTGGATTCTTTTCTATGAAGTTACGTTTAGTCGCTGGTTTATGCTAACAAACTAACAACATTAAAGGAGTTCAGCCGCAATATCGAACGCAAAATTGACAACGTTCCGTCCGATATATGTCTGAAATTGGTCGATCGCTGCAAACGTGCTTCCGATGGCCATATGAATGATGCCGAATTACGTCCAAAAACGTAACATGTGTACTATAGACAGAACAAATTTTAGCTCGATAGCCCAATTATACAGTGGTTTTTTTTGAGTACACAATTGTTATGTCCTTATTGAAAAGCCCTTTACCTAAACGCGAGACTGGTATTTTCTCTGACCTGCCTGTTTGAAAAAACGACTCTGTTCTCCTACAATGACAAGATACCCATTCAATTCAACGTATCAGTGGTAGTTATGTCAGCTTCATACTTCGGCCCGTGGATATTCAAAGGTCATTGCCTTCTGCCACTTGGTGTGGCCATCAGAATGCATTGAGCTTCGAGTGTTTATATTAAAAAAACGAGCTTACATGGCTGTCCCATTGTGTCCAGAGTGCCTTCCCCTTTGTCTTTGATTATATCTTGCTGGATAAACAGAAAACCCATCCTTCGAACAAATTTTTGAATAATTCTAAGCCACTTGATCACATTCTTCCACAGATAGGCTTCCATCCAATGGACAGTTTTTGCTTTTTTTTACACCTTTACCCTCAATTATGCCTTCATATCTAAATCATACGTAATTTCAGAGCTGTCCATAAATTTGGTCATTTATTTTTCTTTGTGAATCGAAAAGACCTCAAAGAAAGGGAAAGGCACGTACCTACTCATTGGCTATGCGCAGGTAAACGAACCGTTTTTCCTATTCACCTATCCGACTTGCTCGTACGTGTGCTATTTAATTGAATCAAAACAAAACCGTAGATAGAATTGGACACACACACTAGGTATACTCTACGAGTACAGTACGGCAGCCGAAAAGTGTCAGCATATTTCAAGAAATTATAAATTTGAATAAATTAAATCTTTTCCAAGCAGTTGACACTCGGTTCGACCCTTATTACCACATTGTCCCTTTTGCATACGAAATACACGTATCCATCTACCTTGGGTTGCAATATACCTCGCGCAGATACAAGAGCGCATGCAGCCATACAGCCATATAGCCAGAGACCAAGGCTTGAAAGCGTCGATTGAATAAATTATTCTTAAAGATATCAGCAACGTAGATACAATTTATTGAGGGATAACAAATCAAATTATATCGAGCTGACAGAATTGGAGCAGAGTCTTACTTGCACGGCCGGCGTGCGGTGTTGCTGCACACTGTGACGGAATACGAGTACGGACCGCGATTGAGATTTTGTATCTTACCTAATGCAATTCGTGAGATCTACTTTTTGGTTCGTTTTATATTTATTGTTGCAGTTTATTGAAAGTTATGAGTGTCATGGCAGAGCTTTTTAGAGGTTCATGCCACTGCAATGACCTATTGCGTTGGATATTTGTTTTCCAGATTAAATAAGGCGTATAAGTTAGTCAAGTCGTAAACTGTGCCTGATTTCAATGAAAAGATTATACGGAAGCGTGCCAAGTTAGAATTGTTATGGTTGAGAATAAAATGTTTTGTTTGTTTAGTGAGGGATTAAACTTGTCCTTGCGATAGGAGACCCCTGCGGTGCGTGATTGGATTTGTATCTAGTTGTATCCTAGGGCGGACCACCTAGGAGGATGATAATCAAACGAATGTCGCAATAATAAATTGTGCAGGGTGATCAAGAAGTTATTACTTTTGATAGAGACGTGCACTCATAGATCACTGTCACTGATTTTAGAGCGTCCAAGGCTGCTTGCTGTCCTTATTTGGAACTAGCTCTTCATATTTAATCATAGAATGCTGTACACTTATTCAGTTCGTTCACAGGCATAGAACCTGTCCCAGGCTTCAGCTTGGAGAATTTTCGTATCTATCTGTTTCTTAAAAAATGCATTTAAATAGTTTGAGGTGACATTTGTGCTTTGGATTGTCAAAAAATTACCTTTTTGCGAGGAAAATTACAATGTTGCTCTAGCCATCTATAAAGCTTTCAGAACATCAAATAGAAACTTACTTGATGCTCGAGATTAAGAAAGACTGGTCTCGGTGGTGCGTGACTCAGGTATGGACTAGTACCATCCTTCAACAAGATGAGCCACCTTTTTCAAGATTGAAACCAAATTTCCGAGCTCTTTCAGAGTCATGAGCAAAAATCGGATTTCTCCTTAAAGTATCTGCATGTGTACGTATGTAGGTCATCCATATCTCAGTCGCCAGTTCCCCTAGCAACTTATAGATATCATGGTCTACAGATCTTCACAACTCGATTTTTTTTTTAAATTTCGGCTTAAACTAAACTATCAAGTCTAATATGCTCAGACCTAAAAAAAATCTTTGGCTCATTTCAATACCATAGAAATGTGATCCAAATTAAGGGTAGAAATGACCATTATATGACCAGCCGAGCAAAGGAATCGAATTTAACGATAAACAGCGACTGGCTCGTTTCAATGCTGAGTCCCTTCTAATCCCGCAGCTGAAACTCAGGCCGCCATAAGAGAGCTAAAAGATCTTGTACCCTTAGAGTGACTCTAGGGCTTCTTAGATTATAGAGATCGTTGAATAGTTCGATGCAGATCGATCGTGCTCCGCTGACAAAGAAACAATAATTGTGTCACTAAGCGGGGCTTTATACCAGACTCGTTGGAATGCGATAGTTTCAAGTTCACTACAGTCTACAGTCTCCTTCCATATGTTGGTCATATAGTTTAGCAGATCTCCTGATTCTGATCTTTTTGTTTTTTATTTGAAATAATTCACACAGAAGAGTTGTTAATTTGGTTGATCAGTACTTCATGATCATGGCTGGTACCTGTCCCAAATGGAGAACAAAGTTAGAGCCTTGCTAGAGTTGATGGCTTCACTGGTTGGTATGTTGTCTGTATACAGATCCTCGATTCGACAGATTCTACAGCACTGGTATATTGGTACTGGGACAGCTCTTCGATTAAGAAGACGTACGATGATTTCTTTGCGTATCTAATTATATTTGTCTTGGCTAAGAGCTGTAGTTGATGAAGTGGCTATAATTTCAGGCATTGAAAAGGACTTTAGATGCGAACGAATGTGGCATATATGGCGTAAAAATCTACCTGCTAGCATATCAGTCACATAAATATATGGAAATGTATTTTTCTTGTTCCTCGGTCCTGAAAAGACGTTATTGTTAAAAGCTGAAAGGTAGTCCAAAACATTCTCACTGATTCTATTTCTTCTCTGTTCTTGATAATCCCTTCTATTGGGAAAATTCTACTTACTAAAGATGGCCCATTAAGAATAATTAACAAACTAACAAACCTGGATCGTTTGAAAGTCAGTTTTCATGCCTAACACTATACAGTCATTATTTAGTTTCAATGTTTGTCTACTAGAAATTCTAAACAAGAATCTTCAGTTGGTCGAGAAGGTCGGATGAAAGAATCCGTTTGCTCCTGGAGTTTGGAGGTACATTTCGGCTCTATTTCCAGACACCGTCTCTCGAAGTTCTTAATGAAGATTTTCCTATCCAATTTCCTCAATTAAGAACAAAGTTTCAGTGAAGTTTCGATCCTGAAATTCTTCAGGTTAAAAGCAGTCTAAATATTTGTGATATTCGCAGGTTATCCTCGAAATTGTTCCATCAATCAAAGTATATTTTATGTCACAACGCAAAATATTGGATTTGAATGTGTTCCAAACTGCACCAGATGCGTCTAGATGCAGTCATAGGTTCCAAAAATCAAGCAAGCCAAACTGATTTCTTCCTGTCCGAATATTTCCAATTGTTTGTACTGCACGGTGTCCTGTTGGCCGAGTATCTTTTGCTGCAAATATTTATATTTGACTAAGTCGCCTAATGATATTTCGTCAACGGCTTCGTTTTCCCGATTTGAAACATATAATCTGACGTCTCAGTACTCATTTCAAAAGAGAGGACAAATTTTGATGAAACAAACTTACCGACTAAAGCCATGTATCTTATGATAGTCGCTATCGTTTTACGTTACACCATTCACATCGTGAAACACTTTCCCATAAAATGTTGATCTTCGCATCACCCTGTGCTCGAGTTTATATGAATTTTATACCAATCGCAACTACCTTCAGACATTCGCATACGAATCGTGATACTATTTGCTGAAGTAATCTCAGATAAAGCCCTCGTATGAGTTACCATTACCCTAAGCCGCTGATAGATCATGTATCTATACGACTGAGTATATGTATCTTCACTCCGCATACAGGATGGTTATTTTATTATTTTCACGAATTTCTGCACACTTTTGTTTGTTCAGACTTTTCTTCTTTTTTTTTTATCACGAGACGATGGATATAAAGTTGCGGATTATATTGCTATGATAGTTGCATATGAGAGGGACTCCATAAAAAGCATTCTTTTGCTTTTGCTACTCAGTTTGAATCTTTGGCTTGGACTTAGGAAAAAAAAGGAGAAAAAAACCCCTCAAAGTGGGAAGAGAATTCAGTTATCTAGCAGTATATTTGTGCAGCAGGAGTCCGACGGTTTATTGCTATTTCGGCATTTAAAGCCGGTGTTGACCCTTGATTATGCAATTATAGCGGCTGATTTTGCATCCATAACATGAGGTTTTGCGGTTACTGTCAGTTATTTGGTTAAGCGCTTTGTAGAGGTTTAATGCTTCCGGTTTTATGAAGTCTTATGCTGATGAGGATGATGATGGGATAGTGGTGTTGTGGGCGATGAAGTACTGATTGAGGTGATGATGGAAGTAGTTTTTTTTTTGAAAATTCATAGCGAAATGAATTTTGTAGTTAAAATGGTTTTTTTTTTGTGCTGGGTTTTGACTTTCTTGAAGGTTTTGGAGAATGGAGTAGCATAGGAAAGAGCGATATGTTCATGGTTACCGCATAAGTATAATAGTGGCTCTGAATTTATCTTGACGATTCGTTCCTGTTTACATACAGTGTGTCCGAAGGTTATTATTTTTATTCAGTCATATCACAGTCAATGGTTGTGTGTATTTTGTAAGCCTGGGTGGCACATAAAATACAATTTTACAGTCAATAGTTAAAAGTAATGAATGCCATCAGTTCCTCCAAACTTTTTATTCAGATTATTCCTTTGAAGTGACACCAGATATGACCTAAATCACCAGTCTATTCGAACTGAAGATAGCTTTTTACGAAAATGTAGGAAAACTTTCACCGGAACTTAGTATCGTCAGCAGTGAATCTGCCATCTGTTGAGTTGGTCAGACTATATAAGATCTAGGAGCCAACAGTACTAACGAGTTCAATGTTACAATATTCTTCTATTTGATACTGTGACATGGATGCTGATTGATGCTTAGCGCTGGCTTTGGTCGGTGGTGGCATGCTAGCTTCCGGTTTTTGCTCGCCATTGGGCGGGTGATCTTGAGCCTGGATTGTCACGATCCAAGAACCATGGCAGTCTTGGTGCTTTAGTGTGATTTTCTTTTTCTGTTTTTGCATCGAGGTGACACACGGCTTGGTTGTCCTACTCGCCTAGACAACCAGCGGAGATATTTTGTGCTTAGGATGCACAGAAACGAAAGGTCTGACTGGAATTGTGTGATCAGAACATAGCACTGGGCGAGGTCTATCTAGGGGGTGGCGTATACGTAATTTTTTTTTTTCATAAATTTTTGGGCTCGGAATTTTTTTTTTTTCACCACTCACAGCGAACTATCTGGGCAGCAGAAAACCAGCCTTAACCTCAGCCTTTACTAATTTGACTACAGAAACAAGTACATTCTTCTGTTGAATTCTGTAGACTGATGCCTGGCTTAGTAATGGTCACACTTAGCGAACTCCAACCATAGATTCAGCTCAGTCCATGCTTTACATTCTCATTACTTAGCATGATCCGATGTCCATTTTTTCTCTGCAACCAGGCAGATCTTGTCATAGTGACTCTGGTCATTCTAAAAAAAAAAAAAAATACTTGGGGCCACTCGCAACCATTCGTGTTGTGCGTGTTATATTCTTTCCACGAATGGAAGGGGCCTACTGTTTAATGCCGTGTCGGAAGGGCAGTTTGTTATTTGAGAAGCTTTCTCAGAACAGTTGTACCCACGGATATTTGTCAGACGCTCGCGAGAGTTGGAGCTGTGAAAAACTTTTTTAGGTGTTTCCCGACTGGGATTCGAACCTCAAACCCCTTGCTGGAGCAAGGACTATGGATAGTCCAACGCACTAAGCCACGATGCCCACTCTGGTCATTCTAGCTGAGTGTAAATTGTTCTCCATTTCCATAAGGGATCCTTAGGTGATGGTAGGTCTGTAGATAGTCATGCATTGCACTTGAACATATTAGACCGATCCTGTCATAGGAGTCTTTGATTTTACCTCGTAAACGATGGATATCTCGTGTTAAAAACCGCAGTCAATTAAACGTAAGCCGACTATGGACTATGGACAATTACAGATGGGAGTCCTCCTCGGAATTTTTTCGCTCTTGGCCTCTTTATGTTGAAAATATTGCTAAAACAGTGGCTACTGCACGTCATCAGGCAGAAGCTCCCATAATTGCTAAATGCATTTTGTTATTTTAAACCTCCTTACTTGATCCTCTAAGAACTTTGGACCGATTCTGTCGCTGGATTGAGTCTCGCAATATAGTAGCTGGTTGTGTAAAAATCACTCAAGCCTTGGACGGATGCCTGTGGTGATAGAATTCACTGGTTGTGCACAAAACAGCGAGGTTTTACATTTCCCCTTTGAGTATGCGCCACTCTTCTTTGGAAAATATCCAGTATCTTAAACATCCACTTAAGTACGAACTCTTATCTTCTTCACAATTACCAGTAGGCACTGCTTGCAATTTCTAAAGCCACAACACGGAAGACCCATAATTGTGCCCAGTGGGTACTTATGCTGCCTACAAGATTTATAACCATTTGAAGACTTTCCTTTTCAATAAACTTTGCAGATCTAATTGGCCATAGCAACAATTAACTAGAACTGCAACTAATTACAAGGAAATTCCAATGCCACATTACCTAACGCGGACCATACACAGGCTAGTGCCTCCTACATGCGAATGCGAACACACCGCACGCATCCATAATCGGTCAAAGCAATTACCAAATGGTAATAACCATTGCCAACTTCAGTTTCGTTTTGTACGACTATGACTTTCGAACTTTGGCGCATGAATTTCAAATCTATACCGCCATTCTGCAATCATAGTCTCTCTCTCTACCATCGATGCGATCGTAAAAGTTTCGAAATAATTCTTCACCGGACACACAGTAAATCATTTGACGTGTGGTTGCCCGTTTTTTTTTTTTTTTTTTCTACTCACCATTCCCACTGTAATTACCACTATAGCCAATAACCATGCCTCTGGAGCGTAGGTAGCCAAAGCCGTAGCCGCCACCTGAACCAAGTCTTTATAGCTTCAATCATCCAGTTCCAGTTTTCGAGTTGTTCTCTATGATTGCATTCATGAATGAATAAGCGATCGACTGGTGAATGAACAGAGGAAACATACATTTTTTTTTTTTGAAAAATTTACAAGATACAAGATTGCTTATCTGTAGCGACATTTAGTCGAGTGATATATGATAATGTGGTGCAGCTCTTTTGGGGGAACCGTTGGCTATGGCCAACTATGCGGTTTGAAATTTATTTACCAGAAATCCATGTCAATTAGATGCTGATTGTTCGGAACGCCCTGCACATTGTCGTTTGTTAATTTGATGGCGACGAGTGTGAGAATTTGAATATCTTTATTACCGCAGCGGAAAAAGATTCTCTTTTTATTGAGTGATTTCAATAAATAAAAAAAAAAACAAAAACTGAATCTATGGGGAAGTAGTTAAGATCGAATCACTCCTACGAAAGTGATAAGTTTTGGACAGCTGCAAGGAGAACTGTCATGAAGTTACGAGTAAAGCCGTGCTAAGGTGGCTAATAAGGGCCCGCATATTACGAAATATGTTTTTTTGCTATCCGCAGAAGAAAGAAAAAATTCCGACCATAGAAGGTTGGGTCTAACTTCCTGGTGCTGGGAGAGATGAAGATGGAGATAATCTTTCTGTCAGTGGAAAGTATGACATAAAGTCGTAGGCACAGACCCTAATCCGATAGAGATCAGGTATAATTCTATACAGAAAATGAGATTACATAAGGTTGCGGGCTTGTCACACTATTGTGCAATGTTGCAGGTAACAGAAGAGATGACCAATGGGAATATGTGATGGCTATGTTGACCCAGGGCCACTGGTGTCAAATGGATCCATCTGGAGAAGGGTCGTCATATATCCCATCCCATGGGTACTTGAAGATACAAAGAATGTACATGATGTCTAGCATAGGAAGGCATGAAAAAGACCCAAATCTACTGTCTTGGTGAATATACAGATGACTGTGCATGGCCTGTTGCAAAACAGGACCTCCTAAAACGAAACGGATACACTGCACTCTATAGTATTGAAAATCCACTAATTCATTGTGGTTCTCAAATTTTTCAGGTATCTGACTCGTATCAGCAGCACTACTAGAGCCATACTACAGTCTCAGTAGTGCTTCATTGGTAATTAAGTTCGAACAGAGTGACCCATTACAGATTGCATATCTACTTAAGTTTTTAAGAAGAGGACTGATGGTCTGATGACTGATAACTGACTATTAATGATGACGTTGAGTGAATGCATTGCACCTTGCAGCAAAGGGTAGACCAGGCATAAGGTATGGAAACTATACGAGCCAGGACCTGCTCACAAAAGAAGGTTTTACGACCATATTCGAAAAAAAATTCGATGTAACTTTTTAACTCGTTTATTCATTAAAGTTTGACATTTAATTGTAAAAATCTGCATAACTCCATGACTTACCGGAATAAGTGTAGATACTAACTTTCTGCTTTTCCGTGAATTTTTGAATGATGTGAGACTTATGATCTCAAAATTCGGTCACCTAAAGTAGAATTTGTCAATTCTCAGACATGTAGATCGGAAACCAATGTCCCAACGGAACAAAAATATTTAGATACTGTCTTCGGTCGTCGGAGTTTATATTTGAGCCTTTTATACGGCTTGGCGAATTTTTCTCCACGATTCAAGCTTCCATTTCTATAAAATCTATTTGGTTTCGAGACTTAACCTAAAGTTGACCATTTGGAAGAAAGGGTCTTTGCTGTTATGCTTTGGAACCTTGGAAACTAGCACAACAGAAATACACAGTTTCATAGTCAAGCAAATTATCATCTGTGGAATGCAATTTATTTACAAAAGAGCCCACAGCGGGCGCCTGAGAGAACCGTCCAACCTATTTAAGCTAATCCCCTTTTTTTATGGATATTTGGGTTCCAAAGCAAGCTAATCCAGAGATCCTTTATGGATTATCGTGGTTACTTGCTTACATATCCGCGTATGTCAACTTGTCTTCCATGAAGAGGTTGAAGGTTACATCCTAAGATCACAGACACCGATATCCTTAGTCGCTTTTTAAGTACACTACCACGGTATACCTAGGCATTGGGGGTTCGATTGAATCAGTCACCTTACCTAGACAATACTATTTGCATGACACTATCAAGGATTCGATTGACTCAGTCACCCTAATACTTGTTTGCACTCGCTATCTTGCCGGTCCACCTGAGAGTTAGGGTTGATTAAGTCTGTCATCTTAGTTAGCCACTTCAGGTACAACAAATCTCACAACTCTCTTCCTTGAGATAGGAATAGGTTTCCAGGGTACCCGATGGTTCTTCCGGTCTAACAAATATCTGGAATTACACTGCGCCTTCTCTTTCTCGAAGAATATCTTGACTATCGCCAGTATAGCCGCGCAGAATGAAGTCTTTCATTTAAGAAGCTTATAAGATATAACCTATCCCATCCTAACATCATACTGTATCCAGAGGATTCTTATGGAATTTGAGAAACAGAGAAATACTATTTAAGGCGCCATTCATCCACAACGTAGTGCTTTACTAATGATATCTACATATGTACAGTCACATGACCATCATAACTTGGCCATTTGCATACCCAGCAGCGTCGATTTCGAGTTCCTCAAGCCAGTTTATGTTCCACAATTTTAATCCATACAGTGCTAAGTCTGCCCTTGATACTCTCGTTTGAATGTCTATCGCCAGTTTTTTGTCGAAGACTGAGGTGTACCAAGCGAATGAGTTCTTAGCCAACTGAGGTATGCTGGTTTAACAGCACGGCGCCACACGCCATAGAGACCTGAAGTATTGATATAAAAATCACCCATATCCATCAATCATTGAAACTTTACGATCTTATGCCCTCAAGCTTCATCTTTAAATGAAAGTACATTTGGAGGGCTTAAGGACAGCTCCATTCGCGTTGCTAATGAATTAGAGCCACATGTTTGCATGGCTAGTGAGGTACCTAAAGAAGTCATGAAGGTCATTTAGCAGGTGTCATAGTCTAGGCAAATTAATGACACACATTTGCCATAACTTTGTTTTATGTCAGTGCTTACGTGCTTAAGCTAACCATGTATCTACGAGAGTATCTGCAGGTTCAAGTACTACATAATTACAAGTAAAACTTGAAAAAAAAAAGAAAACTATAATGAATTTGCACTTCGAATCGAATAATTAAATCGTCTACTATGCCTCGCATGTGCATTTGTATCTGCTCCAGATACTAGTAGCAACTAGAATAAAAGAAACGAACTGCAAATGTATTAAATTTTGAATTTCTCTTATCTGTCTGCCACATCCAAGTAGAAATCCCACTCTCTCTTTCCGCTTTATGTGAGTCTAGCTTTTGTTTTTTTTTGTTAATACATATAAAAATAAAAAAAACAATATAAACACTAAACAAAAATAAATAAATAAGAAAAAAAAAAAAAATAAAAAAAATAAAATACAAAGCGGAATAATAACTGCAGATATTTCTGTGAGATATGTTTGTTGAAAGCAAAAGTATTTGCAGATATTTTCATTTAAGTATCTATCAGATACGCTTTGCAAAGACGGCAAACTTCATAGTACGTGCATTAGGTACGCGCTTATTCAACCTAACAAACAACAACGACGACGATGACGACGACGACGAACTGTGTGCCGAAGCTAACGTTCATTATTGTAAAACGTGTGTTAACAACCATTTCTGTTGGCTGTCGGTTCGTCCTTCCGTCGACACACAAACACACACATGCTCCATCCACCCGAAAGATACAAATTTAGATACGAATCCATAAAAAAAAAGAGTTGCCAGCGCCAACACACTCACTGTCTGAAAAGACATACTCTATGCATTCATAGTACGTGTGTCGCTTCAATTCGGATTCGTTAATTTAATTGGAAACAACTGAATTTCTGGGTGCAATAAAATGTTATAAAATATCATGTGACATTAGGAAAATGTTTTACTTCGGTCTCCGGACATGGCCAGATATGTTGTTGTTCGCTTCAGTTGGTTTTGGTTCGCCAAAGAGTGCCTCAACTTTGGCATTATTTCTCTTTCCGTCGTCGAATGATTGTCGTTTGGTTATTTCTATTTTTTTTATTTTTTTTGGCGCCCAACGCTGGCGCATAGGTGAAACATCATGTGAAATATTTTAATTGGATTTTATTGCTACTTAGCCAACATTGTCTACCCAGTGAGAGAGATATCTGCATGTAAGCAGAGTTGACTTGATTGAAAATTGAAATTGCATGCCGATGCCGACAAACAATGGCGACATTTTGATTAGGTGTGTCACATTTGTATGGCGCAAATCAAATATCTAGTTCGACGGTGGGTAGGTCAATGGTGGTGGCGACCAATCGAGTAGAACGCCCTCATATACATTCATGGCCATGAGATAGTTTTGTTTTTTTTTTTTGCTCAGTGAATTCCAGAATTGCCCTCGTTAAACAGAAGAGCACAATCCGACGTTGAGGAGCAAACCGTGTTCAATTCATCGGAAGTTTGACTTGGCGAATGCGAGTAGAATTGTATTTATATTTCCTTTTTGGGTCAATGGCAATCTCATCTCAATCATCTTTTGAAATAATGAAACGGATTCTTGGGCATGAGCACTTGGGTGGGCGACAACCAGTGATCGCTGTGCAAGTGTCACTTCGCATAGTGGTCTGACAGAATGATCTGAAGAAACTGAATGCGGAGTGCAAAGTCAAATGGAGAAGTCAAAACGATTAATCACTGTTGATAAGTGTGACGAATGCAAAATCAACTGAATGTTCTGAATGAAATTTCCAAAGAATCGAGACGAGGGACGGGCCTTACCGTAACGAAGTGATTCCAAGAATTTCCCATCGAATTGCGGTCTTGTACTCTTGATATCGGTTACGGATCTTTATTTGGCATGTATCCATTTAATTTTCAGGGAGAATTTTCGGAACACTCAATCGGTATGTTTCAATGTTTTATGAAGGCAGTGGCTGTGTCTTTATTCATGTGATGCTGGTATTAACTTCGTTTTTTCTGAAACAAAACCGATTCAAGGACTGTTTATGGATTCAAGGGATTATTTCTCAAGATGATCCGACTCATATCTTACTCACAGAAAGCACAATTCGAATCAAATTTGGAGATAGGCGTATCAGTCACTAAATGACTTTACTGACCCAGCCTGAGTCGTCAAAGAAAAAAACAAGGTTTTCCTATTTGGAGCTCATCTTCCTCCTTAGATGACGTTTACCGTCTCTGTGATGAAAATTCAGCCTTGAAATATGTATTATCTGTCTAATTTCTGCTAACAGATACACCTTGAGGCCTGTGCAAGACGCATGGCTTATTAGAGTTCATTGAGCTGTGTTCGTAGATCGTCAAAATCAGTCGTTTTATAGGGTGAACTCCAAGATAAAATGCTTTCGTTGCGTACTCTACTTAAAGCCTTAACTGCTGTTACCTAAAACTTATAGATCCCTTAACCAATACTTGAACAATTTTAGAACCCGTTTTAACTCTCTCTATATCAACGTAGCGTTTTTCCTTTAAAAAGCCCTTTAGTGCTGTAAACCACTACCGGTAACCGAAAAACTGTTGGAACCTAACCCAAGATATGTACATAACTAAACTCAACATATACTTAGAAGTACGGGAAGACAGCTTCCTTTGTACCCTTGGTCTAACCCTATTGCAACTTTTTTTCTGAGAAATACCTAATTTCGGCTTTAACCTATGTTGCTAACTACAAATCTGCCAATATCCAGTCCCATTGGTTTTGTATGGACTAGCTATGTACATGGAGACTGACAGAATTTTAAAGGGGAAGTCTGGCTCCCTTCTAGCTCTTTACGGCAAGTCCATGAAAATGTTGAACTGAGTTATGTAGTATAACTTGCCGATAAGGGGTCGAGTTTCAGGATTTAAATGAGGAGAGTGCCAGAAACTAGTTTTCAGAAGTTGGGTTATTTTTTTTGATTTTTTTTTAAGGCCTACTGTCAGTATTACATTTTTTCTTCTGGATCCATTATGATGCCAATAGGGCGTTTGATTCCAGAGCCTATACAAAGTTTTCCTAGTTACTCCCTTGCTGTTTGTTGATGAATAGGATCTTCAACCATCTTGATGTCCTCAAAAATATGCGTAGGTTCTCAAAGTAGTACCATTCTAGTGTTGTCTTCCTTAGGTACTTCACATATTCTTGAACAGGGACACAGGTAATGAAGTGTATCCTTGTGAGCCTCTTCGTCACCGTATCCCGTATCGTTGAATTTTAGCTTTATTATGTGGTTCATCAAAAAGTTATGGCCAGTGAATGCACCTATCACTTTGGATGAGTTTTTTTGTTCTGATTGCCGCCTACTATTGCTGTCATTGCAATCAATTCAATTCGCTCACTGATCTTGGAGAGTGTAGGCTTGAACTGAAGTACCTGATTTTGCTTTATTGGTACTCATTTCTTGTAGGTTTACCAGCTACCTGGTTCTTGGTTAAATTCTTGTGAGCAGGGACTCAGCGGAGATTTATATTGTATTGTGGCTGTCTTGGTCACTGTCAGGACTCGTTTTTATATCCAACTTTAACCCGCTTCCCATTTGTCTGTAATTTGAAAAATTATGATAAACATTTTCATTGGAAACAACTAAGACCTGTTTGATTCTCCTGGAATATGTATTTCGATTCCTTCTATTGTTTTGGATGTCTTCACCAAGTAAATATAGATATGTAGATGTAGTCTGATTTGTATCTGACCTCCGAAACAAACGGTAGCTTAAACTTTTCCTAGCGTGGGCTAAACGCCTCTTACGCAATGAACAAACAAATTTCTGTTTATTTTCATACAAAATTATGTATCTTAATACCTTGCTTTCTATTGTTATAAAATTATTCAGTGCTTCTGGTTTTGTTTGAGTCTCGCTTTACGTGTGCAGCCTTTCATCTTCACATGCAATCCGGTAATGTAAGCAAACAGAATTATGGAATTAGTTCCATAAATCTGCAGGCTTTGACGCCCTTTATCCATTGCATATGCAAATCCATTAAAATTTATTTACATAATCTGAAAATTTCATTAAAAGAAAATCACTAACGCACAGCCACTGTATAATGACTTTTGACACATTTTCGAAACTTAATCCAATTTTATCGCCCATGGTGCATCGGTAGCTGCCCGATTGTTGTTGTTGTTCGGTCCTAACCTTGACTTGAATCGAAAAGCAGGCTTAAGTCTAATTCAATATTGTTCTGCAATAATGCCATTGTTTCGATATGCGCGCCTGCATGAAATTCCATTGCACATCGCGAATGCACTTCATCATTACACAATCGAACTCATCGTCATCGTCATCCATCGTGAGAAGTACTCATCTCATGGTCCACCGAGTGTGTAATGATTACATGCTGGTAAGTGTGAAAACTCAAAATATGTTCCAAGTACCACCTATTGGCCGGCGAAGGGGAACCTTTCACAAAACGTTTACCGCTCACGAATATGATTAATTTGAAGCGCACTTTTGTGTTTGCATGAGATACTCGATGCGGATGGGTTGCAATGCAAACAAAACTGGCAGCCAGGCACACTCACACACACGGTGAGATGGGTTATTGTAATTTCATTCATTCGTAGGTAGTCCTCCTGGTGGTGTCCTGTAACAGGATGTTGGTATGGAATAAGTGCATACGGGATATAAATTTGAGGAACGCTCCCCCTGCCAGCATAAATCAAGCTTTGCTGCATTTAGTTGCATCGAGTTACACCATCGACCTACCACACCGTGAGCTCTGGGTTTGGTTGAATGCACTCTGATGTGGAAGGAGGGATGGTTCCCGGAGAAATTAGAGGAAGTTACTGTGTTCTTTGTTATTTATTTGCAGAGGGATATTTATAGGTCTGGGAGATATCCTTTCAGTCAGACACATAGATACATTGGAAAATAACAAAGGTAGGGTACGTCCTATGTATGCTGTGTGCAGTCATTAGGAGATTTATTGGGGCTTAATGCATTTAATCGACAAATAAGAGTTCTGTTTGTTGGCCCGTAAAGGTCGAAGGTTAATTTCTGGGTTATTAAACGATGATTTATGCCGCGGGACATATGGTGCCGGCGCGGTAAATAATGGAAAGTGGTCGCGTGGCACTTTAATTGAATTTTATTGAAAAAGGAGGAAGAGATACATTATTTCCGTTTGGTTCTTATGCCCTAGACGATGGGGTGTCGTAATTTCCATAATTCGCTTAAGTGCTATAAGATTGCCGGTAATAGTCGGAAGAAAGGGCATTTTAGGTTTGACTTTGTAAACCTCACTTAGGTGCTTTCAATCCCTGTTTGGGCTTAAACCAACCAGTGTTTTCTTGTCAGGCACGCAATGCAAAAGGTTCGGTTAGGCACGTGGATAGGCGAGTGAAACGGATCCACAACACCACACTCAGATGAATTAAGACCCACTGTTATAGGGGAGAGATGTCCCTTCTCAATTGGTTAACCCTAGGTCTACAGAAATAGTTTCTACTCTTATGAACTAGCAAACCATTCAGTTCATGTGATGTAGTATGTATGGCTGGATACTTTACGTAAAAAGTGTTATCTGAGAGATTTAATAATACTGTCGGTCACACAAGTGTCTGGAGAGGACTATCTGATGTTTTGTCATCCTTGTGGCCTTATCCCTGCTTCAGGCCTCATTGTGCAAATCGAAGTGAGTACAGAGGTAAGGACAAAAGTGTCTTTCTCCAAAGCAATCTTTTCTGTTGATCATGTAAGTCGTTGAAGCGCTGGATTTCTTGGTATTCTTTCCTGGGATTTGACTACATTAAGTAAATCTGCCATCGTTTGTTGGAAAAGAAATGGTGGCAGATGAATCCTGAATGAGCCATCGGGAGCGCTTATACCCCCGAAGCGGGTTAATGATTTCGGGAAACTTGTCCTAGGAATAGAAATTGGAACTGGTCCTCCAAGTTGGGGATTGTGCGGCGGGGTAGCTTCCCTGCCACGTAAAAAATATAGTTACGTACGGATCAACGACCTCGGATAAGTATGATATGTTGACGACCCTAGCAAATGTAATAAAAACAATAATATTCGGATCTGCACGTAGAATGTCAGGTTCCCTAAAAGACTACGTGCAGCCGAACAATTAGTGGAGGCCCTGGCCTGCTCTAAAGCTGACATTACCGCCATCCAAGAAGTGGGATAGAACGAGCCGCCAAAAGAAAGATGAAAACCTACGATTGATCTTACTTTGCTACTTTTGGGACGTTTAGATCGATCGGAGATCACGGTAAGCGACCTAACTTTAGAAATTTTAAAGTATTCGCTATGCTGAAGTACTAGTCCACTTCGTTTCAAGATCAGAAATGAAGTGTGACAACCGGTGACCCAGGTTGTAGACTCTTCAGGATAAGTCTTGTCGCCTTAGGTTAAATATTTTTTTCCAAAATCAATTTTTTTTTTTGTTTTGATTCCGAATTGCTAAACCTATTGAACTAATGGTTTAGCAATTCTTTTCTTGCAAGACCCCAAGGGAACCAAAAAAAAGATTAAATTTTAACTTTTTCATGCGAAAAAATGTTTAAAAAATCTTACGAGACTTACCTTATATTACCACAGACGAAAAATTTAATCCTGTGAAGGCCAGAAAAGTATTTCAGTTTTTCTCTCCAATACCTATCTCATGATTTGACCAGACTCGTAAAAAGGCTTTAAAATACTTGCAAAGAAGTGTCAAAAAACTGTATATACGAAACCAGAATACATGGCCCTTGAACTGTTTCCATTACAAAAATAAAACGAAATTATCCAATATTTGAGCCGAAAGTATCTTAAGCTCCTTAAGTCAGCTCGGACAAAACTCAGATCGAACAGAACTGCAATTAAAATCAACGAGAACAGTGTCTAGATATTGCCTACTGAATTATTTGAATGTCAGGATAAAAAAAATAAATACTTAACGCTACAGGTCGATGGGACCCAGGTCCTAGCTTCTCACAACCATTCGTGTTGTGCATGTTATATTCTTTACACGAATGGAAGGGGCCTTCTGTTTAACGCCGTATTCGAAGGGTAGATTGTTATTTGAGAAGCTTTCTCAGGACAGTTGTACTCTCGGATGTTTGACAGACGTTCGCGAGAGGAGGGGCCGTGAACAATTTTTAGGTGTTCTCCGACTGGGATTCAAACCTCGAACCGCTTGCTCCATAGTCCAACGCACTAACCATTAGGCCACGGCGCCTACGAATGTCAGGATGAATTCTTCAAAAATCTAAACTCAAATGAACGGTATGTAAGCTAAAGCAGTTCATTCAGTTCGTTCAGGGGTTTTTAGCAAATTTATGGTAACTTTATCTTTTGTCAGGGTTTTCCAAATATGGTAACAGGTATAGGGTGTCATAGTTTCGAAAGCTTATTTTGTTCCTTCTTTGCATGAGATCTCGATTTTTTTTTGTCCTTTTTTAAGACCATAAGTCATTGGCTGTTGGAAATTCAACTAGTTCCAATCTGGTTTTGCATGTAAGCTCTTTATAAGCCCTTCAGACAGTCAAACTTCATTTCGTAGATCTTGATTTTGAAAGTGCCAAGTGAGAGATGAAAAAAGTCATGTTTTGACTGATAAATCCGCCACCGATTGAGATTTTTAAATCACGACTTTCTTTCACCGATTAGAGGAGATTAGTTGGAAATTTAACGATCGCATAGCTTTTCAATTTATTCGTGTTTTCTTATTTAAATATTTTTTTTTTTCGTTCAAGCGCGCGATATATGCATATCGGATGGAGACGTTTTCACACTCTTATCGCGACTAACCCACGCTAACGCTCAGATTTATGTACACCTGAACCGGAGAGCGGTTTTAATTGTCCATAAGAACCGTTGCTATTTCAATTAGCAATGGGAAAGAAATTCATATGTGTGTTAATCCCAGAGAGGCAGACTAGTTGTTTTTTCAGTCTTTGTTGTTGTTTTTATATCAACAAATTACATAAAATTAATTAAGACTCATTTGCACACGGTTCAGCGAAGAATGCAATGAAATATAGTTTCACTGTAATGTCGTGAGTACAGTTCTACCCGGAGGGGATACCTCACGTTGCATGCGCATACCTTGGGTGTATGCCTTCGTGCTAACAACGCCGCCAATTTGAGTCTTAATTTTGAATTTGATTTTGAACTTGGTCATGCACCGTCTTCTCATAAATCAAAGCCCCAAAAGCGGTATTTGCCAGTTATTTTTTTGTCTTTAGATACATGTATCTGGATGTGTGTACATGGGAATATCTTGGCGTATCGGTACCGCGACGAGCGGGTAATATTTGCGAAAGTCAGCGAGCAATCAAAAATTTCCCTTGAGGGTGGAAAATTCGTAATTCTCACATCACAAATGCAGTTGCATTGCAATTTATAATATATACGACGGACGCGAGAGAGACTGGAATGACTGCTAGGAGTTTTTTTTTTTTCTTCGCGTACTATCATGCGAGGTATTTTTATTGAGGGAGAAAAGTTAGCGGTTTTTTTTTTAATAGAATTTTACAAAAGTTATTTATTGGTTTAAAAGTTTTTAGATTTGTTTAATGGCTGTGAAACGCTTGAATTGAATTTGGGGGTTCGTACACGAAATGCAACTGGAAGGTGCGATCGCGGGGTGATATCCTTGGCTTGGATTGATTTTTAAGCGCGATTATATTTTTGGCATTTTAAATTGTTATTTGAGCGTACACAGCTGTGAAAAAAAGTTCACTTTTTATTTGTTTGGTTATGGTAGATACACATCGGATGTCTGGCCAACATTTAGGGTGGCACTGACTTAAATTTTTTTGAATTACTTATCGATATTATCTCGCAGCCCGAAGTAATATGACTAGTGTGTATAAGTACTAAGCGGAAGGCTCCAACTTCGATTCTGCTTCCTACAAACGTCTGATAAACATCCGAGAGTATAACTGTCATACTTCTTAAGGAAAAATTGTCCTTATGTCACTGCATTAGGTACAGGATAGGACCACTCCACTCGTCGAAGGAATATAACAAGCACAAAAAGAATGGGTGGTCCATTGGATCCATTGTGAATCCCTGTCATGAAGTGACCTCATAAGAAGAGTCAAATTTGGCTGTGGTACGGTAAAGCTAAGTGGACTTCCTCAACCAATCCGACAATGTTATGATTTTTGAAATTAGTATTCATAGAGGGCCGTTTGCTAGATACGAACATGCTTCTGCATACATGTGAGGTATGTATACCTGAGTTTTGTCCTTTATCGAATTGTGACCCTTCTGTCAAAATATCCCTTCGGGATAGTATTCTAGTCAATGAGCACTGTTTCACCTTCAAGCTGTAGTCAGGGGATTGGAATATATAATCTGTCTTGGTATCCAACATAAGTGTGCCCATCTCGCAATTGTTTGGTAGTCCTTGTCGCCTTATTTCCAAAAGTTTGATTGGTTCATGGTTTAGGTGTAGATCTAATGGGATCAGTACTAGTATTATGGGCTGCATTCGACGTGCTTCTGATATCCCTGGTAGTCTTCATACATGCTAACCTTTGTATCCTGATCAGTACCATGAGTACCTAACCAGACTAAGAATACTGCGAACACCCATTAGATGATGGGGACTTTGGTTCATCGTTTTCACCTAACTTGTCCTTTTCGACGCGTTTTCATGTATTTCGTAATGCCTTAAAGTTGGAGCATTGGATGTCTCTAGTATCCGTAATGTGAGGTGTCCCTCTTATTAGAGAAGATGTGTTATTGCTAGGACTATTGAGGTCTTGGTTGAAACTACAAGATCTTAATTGAACCTTTAAGTATGGTTTCGAGAAGATGCTACAAAACCACATTCGTCGAAAATTCTAAATGATTGCCAAGATACATACTACGGTGATTCGTTGGGGTTGGTGTTTCTATATCCCTTCAAGTATCCTTTGTACCTAGATTCCTAGCTAAATTGGTCATTAGATCACAGCGTACATAAGCCATCCGAAAGCATTCTGTTCGTTATATTGGCAATATGCTAGGCATGGTATCGTCCAATATTGAATACATGAAAGGTCACGACTTTACAAAATAGTCCACATAGCTAGTAGCTATACCTTGGAGAGCTGTATGAAAGATAAAGGTCTGAAGAATTTCATGTAACATAGATCAGTAAATCAGTCTACCGATGAATGTGTAATGACAGCTCTTATAAGCTTTCTATACCTTCAAGCACCGGCTACCGATTATTTTGTCTAGAAGTTCTTAGTAAAACTTTATGTTCACTTTATGCTTAAACCTTTAACCCTTCAAAGCTATCACTTCGTCTTAAGTTCGACAACATTTCATATCACTTTGGGTAGTAACCTGTAACATGTTTCAGTTCCTCAAGATGTCTGCCTAATTTCGAACTTCAAAATCCAAGTTGTTTCCTTGGAGATACCTCCAGCTTTAGTTCACATTTCTAGAGATTTGACCATGGTTTTCAATTCTTTTTTCTGGAATTGAAAAATTGCCTGTATATGGGTCTCATATACAATTTTATTTTATGCAGATCAACTCTCATCGAATCTTGAATGTTTCAATTCGTTGAGAGTGCGGTTGACTTGACTCTTTGCTTACTATTATGACGAATCTTCAGTCATCCGAATCTCTCGAGAAACCTTGTACAAAAAAAATGTAAAAAAAAATCCACCGACATCACATTTTAAGGTCGCCCAAGCCTCTCGTCAACCTTCGTACGATGAGCACTGTCCCTGAAGATGAACATCATGTCTCACCTACACAATTGTCATCACCCTTCTCACACCATCAGTTCATAGATAACCAAGTTTTATACCATCCGGTTGCTTGCATCGGCTCGGCCCACGAAAAATCGGCTTCACCGACAGAAGTTATCTTAGG
Source organism: Xylota segnis (assembly GCA_963583995.1). NCBI lineage: Eukaryota > Metazoa > Arthropoda > Insecta > Diptera > Syrphidae > Xylota > Xylota segnis. Next base: position 54,543,750 of record OY757238.1, on the reverse strand, counting down.
GATAGCGCCCAGAAGATTTGTATCTGCAGCTATTCGGTGACACTTCTGCTCAAATTGTTTAATTTTATTAAGTATCTCCCACATAATACAATCTTCTTAACATGGAAGAATTAGTAGAAGCACGCCTCTCTACCAAGTATCGCATATCATACTCTCGGCGATTTTTCAAACCACATCAAAGGCGATCGCGTAAAGTGCCCGTAAATCAAGTCCCAAATTGACGACACTCTTAAAACCTTACAGTGTCACCTAAATAGTGATCTCCATTTATCATTAAATCAAGGCCAGTTCGTTTCCCTTGGAAAATCTGTTGCAGCGTTCCCAGCATAACCTCCTCAAAGCATCACCGCCCAAACCTGTCCGCATGGAATCTTCCCAGAGAGTCTAATCCAATTCGAAAGCAAATAAACAAAGCAATTTCATTGCCGCATGGAATTAATATTAATTGACCACAAATAAGTCATCTCACACAGGCACACCGTCTCCGATCTAAATCTAGAACCCGCCGGAGGAGGTGCTTTGCCATCAAAAGGCCTTTGACACACACACGCCCAGCAGCGGGCCCAGTAGGTGGCTTAATTAAAAGAACCATAAGCACGGGAATAAACAAAACAAATAACTGCGTTAACCTACTCGTTAATTAGGCCTGGCCCGGAGATAAGTATCTAGAACTTGAGCTTAGCCCAGCGCAGACACAAATTAATCGACGAGACATTTATCAAAATCTCCAAATCTGATGGTGGTCCACCGACAGATGAGGAGAAAGTCACCTGTTTGTTTAAAATAATTTTTTGTTTCTCGATTTTGGTTAGAATTGCATTTGTAATTTTCATTTGTATCTCATTGCAGTTGATTGCCTGGTCCAAAGGATGGCCATTAGCAACTTCATCCGGAGAAGTGATTCTCCAGTTGGGAGCCATAGATGAGTCACTGTTGCGTCCATGTGACGTGTACGTTTGTGTTAAGCCAGGTGAGTCACAAAGCACACCTGTCACCGATGAGAACCCTTATAACCTTCGGTCTCCCCTAGCTGAAAATTCAGAACCAGAATTGTGTGCAGTTTGGCGAGCACCTGCGACTTGTGGGTCGACAGTGCACAGCCGATCGATCGACTACCACAGCAGTTACCTTAGTCCGTTGTCCTTAGAGATGTTGTCGGACGAATTGCCGCAATTGTTGCAGAATCTACTTGTGGGTGTGGAACGTGCCATCGGCCGAATATCCTTGACCGAGTTATCATTCCCGACCGGTTTTCGTCCGCAAGATATAAGTCCCTTCGACAGTGCATGTTTCGGCATCGATGAGACGACAATTGTCAGTGGAAATAAACTTGGTCCTAAGTCAGGTACAACAGCAGCGACGACAACAACGTCGATGAACGATAAGAACTTAACAAATTCACCCAAGTGCGCTCTGAAACGAAGTGAACTTATAACAAAGAACAAAATGTTGAACAACAAGTACATATTGCGACGGTTGTCCAGCAAACAGGATAACAACTGCAATGTGCCGGCAAATGGTCGTGGCAATGAAAGTGCCTCAACCGATGACAACCACAATCCCCCACCGATGCAGACATCGACATCGACCACCTCGGCGATGCCACTCTTTTGTTTGGGCAACTCATTTCCGCACATTGACAGCGATGAGGAGGTGAATCCCGACGAGAAGCAGACCACGGAAATGGGTGAGTAAAGTCTTTTATTTCTATGAGACGCTATCAAGGTGCAGAGAAACCGGGTGCTCCGAATCTTTTTGATCAAAATTTCGGAATTTCCAGGAAAATATTTTTATCCTGTCTGATGGTTTAAATGGTCAAGCTAGTACTGATCTATAAAATCTGGATAGGCCGTCTTAAAATCTCGGTTTTCACATATTTGGTAGGCATAGTGCTTCTTTTTAAAATCTGAGCTTCTTGAATCTTTAGACAACAGTCTGTCAGTCTATTTAAGTCCGTATCTCAGGGCTGGTTTGGATTTATTAATAACACTTTGAAAGTTGACCATCATTGGTGGAATAATGTTCTGTTTCCTATCTTCATTTCGAGGCTGCAGGTGAGCTAGTTTGCGCCTCGAATACAGAGAAACAGAATATCTAGCTCGGGATGTGTGATTTAAAGATTTCACAACATTGTGGGTATCTAGTTTTGTGGGCTATACACTACCCTTTTTCTAACACATTTTTTGGTGGAAAAATTTTCTGTTTCCTACCTTCATTTCGAGGCTGCAGGTAAGCTAGTTTGCGCCTCGAATACAGAGAAATAGAATATCTAGCTCGAGATGTGTGGTTTAAAGATTTCACAAGATTGTGGATGTCCAGTTTTGTGGGCTATACACTACCCTTTTTCTCACACATTTTTTGGTTTAAAAAATTTTCTGTTTCCTACCTTCATTTCGAGGCTGCAGGTAAGCTAGTTTGCCCCTCGAATACAGAGAAACAGAATATCTAGCTCGAGATGTGTGGTTTAAAGATTTCACAAGATTGTGGATGTCCAGTTTTGTGGGCTATACACTACCCTTTTCCTCACACATTTTTTGGTGGAAAAATTTTCTGTTTCCTATCTTCATTTCGGGGTTGCAGGTAAGCTAGTTTGCACCTCGAATAAAGAGAAACAGAATATCTAGCTCTAGATGTGTGATATAAATATCACTAGTTTGAGTATAACTTTTCAAAATAGTCCAGTCCCTCAAAATATAAGTAATATGGAATAGAAGCATGCAATGATTCCATTAACATGGGTAGCTGTCCACAGAATCTGTTGAGGAACACACAAGAACGTCAGTACTCTTCTAGGAATGAGATACTCGAATCTCCTTGTTAAAAAAAAACTATAAACTTGATATTCAGTTCTCACGCTAAGACCCCGAATATCCCCTAGGAAATCTTTTTCCAACACAATCCCTACATATTGGCCTCGAAGATCGTCAAAAAACTCACAACCTGAAGCAGTTGGTACACGTATCTTTCATCAGAAGCAATTACCCGACCCAATGACAACTTCTCTCGTTTCCGTTCCAATATGTAAATGAAAGTGAAATTCTAAATCCCCCCAATTGAACCATCGAAAGTTTCATAACTCAAGCAGTCCGCCGTGGCGTTTATCCTATTCTCCTGCCTACACTCACATGCCAGACAAAACACACAGATGTATCTGTGAGTATCTATCATCATCGTCATCATCGTCAATGCTGACATTAATCTCTCTCGCAGCTAATATCATGATAAATTCTTTCCCGTCTAAGGGCGCCTTTAGCACCATTCATTCATCGATTCGCCTTGACATTAAACTCCGCGTCTCGTGCGCTCGTTCCAAAAGGCAAAGCTGGAGGCTGCATACAACCACCATCTATTGTGTGGTGCATACTCGCATAGATACATGTGTGCATGTGTGGGAAGACAATTCACTTGTCGATAGTTTCAATAGGAAATTAATTTCTTTAGATCTGACGCCATTGATTTGGCGGATCGTGGGCCGCTACCGCTTTGCTTTATTGTGCCGCCGCCGCCGCCACTGCCAATTGAAAGGAGTAATTTTTTTTTTGTGTCTTGGCCTCACGTCAAAATGAGTCGCCAAAGGAGGTACAATGCTTGGGAAGAAGCCAATGTTGGTTAAGATAGGAAAACCAAAAAACAAAAATGTCCAGTGTTTGGTCAAAATGGTAGGTTAATGCCTTTCTTCGGCGCCAAACCATAACTCATGCGCAGTTCGCCGTTTGTTCGAATGCAAATTCTCCTTTCACTAATTAATCATTTGCTTAGGTAATGGCTTTTGAGGGACATGTTTGCCATTACCTAATGGCGGCGCTCGGTATTCTATTGTTTCCTGGAAAAATTGAGACGCGATTTTACAAATATTTGTCGTTTATGTAATTCGCATGTAGTAAATCACCTCGGTTGTAAGCTTTGTGGGCTTACATAACACGCACGGAAAGCATTACCTCATCCACAGGGTTTGGAAGATTTCTTCCAATGACTAGAGTCTTTATGTTTCGACTTTTGATCTTGACGTAATGCGGTCTGACTGGCTAAATCTGCAGCTTCAGATAGATATTATTATAAAGTAGGGACTCCAGTCCCTATCTACGATTAAAGTAATGAAAAAGCGGGACTCAACTGTGATGGGAATATGGTCACAGAACCAATAACCATCCGATTCCCCATGCGATGATGACCATCGATCATACAGTCTTGTATGAGTTACTGATTCACTGAAAATCGAATCAGATACGATGTACAGATACGCCTAGATCCTGCATCCTTATGTGCAGAAAAATGAAAAATATTGCAAATTCTTGGCAAAAATATTACGTATACGCCACAGGGCTATGCACATTTCTTCCGAATTCTGTCCTCTGCTGAGGAGATTAACCTCTGAAAAGACAGGTGGTAAGCTGCTCTGTATTTTGTGTACAGATACGCCTAGATCCTGCATCCTTCTGTGCAAGAAAATGGAAAATATTGAAAATTCTTGGCACAAATATTACGTATACGCCACAGAGCTATGAACATTTCTTCCTAACTCTGCGCTCTGCTGAAAAGATTAAGCTCTGAGAAGTCAGGATCTAAGCTGTTCGCGCACGTTGTGCACAGATACGCTTAAATCCTGCATCCTTATGTGCAAAAAATGGAAAAATTAAAAAATGTTGGCAAAAATATTACGTATACGCCACAGTCAGGAGATAATAGCGTTCCTTCATGACTTCAACTGTGAGTTCAGACGTTTGAAGTTCCTGGGTATTCAGAGCTTAAGAAGTGAGGTGTACGAAGGGCAAGGATGGAAAAAGTCTCTTCAGCTTCGATCTTTCAAATGCGATATCGTCACATATCTCTTTTCCCTTGGCGTTCTGGGTCAAATGAGCGAAAATCGACAAAAAACTTGACCAGAAAATCCATATTTCATGATCTAGACTCAGTTTCCTGCTATACAGAGTTTCAGAAGAAGTGAGGGGTACCAAGGTCAATGATGGCAAAAGTCTCTTGAGCTTGGATCTTGCAAATGCAATATCGTACGGATTTTCTGTTCCGATGTTTTCTTTGAGTCACTATTACCACCAAATTGCATGAATCCTTTATAGCGGAAATCATCCATTAATCAAAAAATACAATATACCACATTTTCCACTTGTCTGTCACACCTATTCCATAACTTCGTTGGCATTTGAAAAAAAAAAATTAAAATGAAAAATTCCTTCTGTCGAAATAGTTTCCATCAGGCACTTGTCTAAGATTACTAGTCGCTCAAATGCCACCACCAGCACACCACAAGAATGCCACTAAAGCCAAGCTAAGCCCAAACAATCTGTCTTGTGTGTGTGCGCGCACGCGAATATCCTCTGAGAAAAGAATGCAGTCCTACACCCAAGTCGATCAAAAAACCACAACACCCGCCTAATTGCACAACACAACCGACGTGAAACCCCTCCTGCGCTTCTCCACCCATTAACACATTAAACTGCATTTTTGGTATTTGACACCCCGCTGTCAGCAGAATAGAAACAGCAAATCCCAAACCACCTCCACTTCCTGCGACCTGCTTGCTAAGAATCAATTTGCCTCCTTCGTACATAGAAAGTATGCAACACCGCCGCTGCCACCGCCCTCTATGGACGTGCGATATGTTGACTGGTTGACAGAAATGCCATTACCGCCTCCACTGGAACACAATACGAATTAATCTCCGCCGAACCAATGTCAATTGGCAGCTGAAATTAATGCACCGATTAACTCCAATTCGCGGCCTGGAACCTGCTGACTTGGTGTACACCACAAGCAATTCCACTAATTTGCCGCGCGCGCAGATTCAGGTTGAGTGCTTGTGGCTAAAAACCGGCTCCGTGCACGAGCGTGTGGGGCGGCACGATGCAGCGGCATACAGCAACTTAATATCCATCAATCGTTCCACCAGTAGATAGCGTTAAATGGCGTATCTCGTGGTGGAACGCACCTGTGCACTTTGTACCTAGAACCGGAGATACCGCCGCCTACGCTCTGGATGGATATTCAAACACCTGCCCGTCGTTGTTGTCGAAACGAGAGCATGTGTCGGTGTGTCCTGAGCGCTTCAGCCGACTCCACTGGGTGGGTGAGTTCTACTCCATTTCGAGATTTGTGTGTTTCTGGTCACGTGATCAAAAACCTGTCACTTTGACACCTACTCACGGACAATTAAATTTGCAAAATGCAGCGCCCGGCTCTGCATGCCAAGAGTTTTGGCCGAAATCTCGGCCCAGAATCAGGTGAGTTCATTTATCAGCGTCAGGAGCGTTGTGTGGGCTATTTTCGCATGAAATTTTGGACCTTACCACGAGTAGTACACCCGCCCAGCTGCAGTGCTGTTGGGCAGGCCATACCATGGGCCGCTAACAAATCACCTGGCATCCGAATGGACTTGTTTGCTGGTCGATGGAGGAGAATTGGCGTGTGGGTCGGCGGCACTGAGCGGTTTTAATTAAATTGTTTTCATTTTAATTTGCGACTACGTGCAGGAGATTTACCCGTTAAACACTGTAATTCGAGTTTCATTTTGAATCGTTTTCTTTCGTCTTCTATTTGCAGATAATCAATTGCCGGATGAGATAGTTGCGCCACGTTCGATTGCCGAGCTGCCGGAGAAGTTGCTGTCATCTGGGATACATCTGCCAGGTAAGTCTGGTTGCGCCCCCGGTTGTTAATGGAGTTGTTACTGGTTGACATTTATTGGTCAGTTGACGCGCACTTGTTGCCTCTTTTTCTCTATTTTGTTGAGTAATGTCTGGATGGTTGGGATAAAGTGCGTTAATTGCCGAATGAGTTAACATTTTTTATAACCTTTCGTCGAGATACACAGTTGGTTGACCGCTAATGGAAACTTGCCAGCCAGGCATGGGGAAGTCATTATTTGTCTAATTGCTGAATTGGTAATGCGAATTTAATGTAAGTCATGAGCAGGCGTTAGAGGATCTAGAGTGGTTGTTTGGTCAGGCTTTGTGGGCATCATTTATATCTTGAATGGTGGATAGGTCTACCATGAAGACGGAAGCTTTTAAGAATGATTTGGTATCACAAAGAATGTATGAATTTTGAGAGGATACTAAGTGGAGCATAAATCGATGTAGGTAGACCGGATGGAAACAACCCTGAGATTATTAGACAGCTATCACACTCGGATCCTATTACCATCTACATGTACACAATTTGATTTGTGCTTGACATTCTGGAAAAGAGGTTGGATGTCCTTTCACTTAACATCTTTATCATTTTTAAAGATAGAAGAACTTATCAGTCACAAGTCTACTCCTCTTCGAATCATAACTCCCAGGTTCGAGACGATGAACCTTCGTTTTAAGGGTCAAGATATCGCGGATGCCGGAGCACTTAATTCGAACCAGCATGCCCGGAATCGAAGAGAGTGAAAAGATACTCTTAAGGGGCGGGAGCCTGTAAGACAAGTTTACTCTAATTCATCTTTCAATAGATTTTGTCTACGATATGTTGGGACTTTGTCGCCTGATAGTCCTCCATTCGTCTGGCAATCATATACTGGTGACTGGGATGTATCTTTTTGTGCTGTGGATGTTTCTTCATTTGCAATAGGAATTCTATTCAAAAGTCCTTTGAAGTGTGGGCTTATGAGTTGCACCTATGATTACTTTCGGAGATGAGATCTATTTTTGGTCTGATTTGTGTTTGGATCACTGGTCTCACCAGTATGATATTCAGTGTCGCACAGATCAGATATATATGTATATATTTTGGAACAATCAGATAGACTTGCCCTATAATATCCACATCTTAGCATTTTCAAATCTAGTCACAGATCGGTCTGGCGCTACAGTTCGCGAGAGCCTCCGCTAAAAAGCTTCTCCAGTTCCTTATTCTTGGTTCTGATGAATCCATTTTGGTAGTTTTCGTTTCAATACTAGCGAACACATTAGTGACAACCCGCTGTGTTCTACCAATAATTTTAATATCATCGACGAAGTAAACTCTGGAAAGATTGACTTGTAAGTTCCGCACAATGCTTTCAAGTATGATTTTGAAAAAATCCCATGGCAGACCGTGACCATATCTAAATCATTTTTGGATATTGAAGGTCATGGTAAGGTCTTTACCGACATTGATGGAGCAGCGAGAGTTTTCCGTGGTCATTCTTCTCAAACTAACGAGTTTAGTTGGAATACTTAATACCTGCCGGCTTTGAACATTTCTGACCTAAAACCACACTGATAGGGACCGATCAAGGTGATAACAAAGGGTAGAAGTCTTTCACACAGTATGGCAGATAGCACGAATCTTGTCGGACGTTAAGGCTCTGCAGGTTGATTCTGAGTGTCGTAGTGTCCGCTGTCTGTTCAAGAACATTCACCCACCAAACGATGCCCCGTTTTCGAGACAATAGCCCTCACCACCATCGTATACACTGAATGTGTTATTTTTGGATTAAGGCCCAAAAAACAGCCCTAAAACCCTCTACTGACCCACATAAGTAGCTCTAGTGACATGGGAGACCTGCTGGAATCATAAGCCTTTTGTCAAGGATGATGCCACTGGAATAAACGAAAGTGGTACCTATGATGGTAATAGGTTCTAAGTTCTAGACAAAAAAAATCTCTCATTGGGGACAACCTTTATCTGCGATCGCAAACACTGCTCCAGAGGCAGAAGTAATAATATGACTTTCAACTACGGCACTTTTCCATTGGTTTGAGTCCCCGAAACCTCTGCTAGTACGCACTTAATGTCAAGGAAGGGACACAGAGTTCCAAAGAAAAAGAAAAGTCTCCAATTACAAGTCTCAATTGTGCAATCCGCATCTGCTGAGCTACTATCTTTAGTTCAGTTAAAGACCCAACCCACCGAAATTATACGTACCGTCGTCTTTTTTGTACAGACTTTCAGGGATTTCGTGACCTTATCATGCATTCCAAAGAGTCTTTATAAAACATTCCAGAAACTGTCCGTTCCTGTTGCCGCGTCGCTACCCTTCACTGGTGGTCCAAGTTCGGTGTAATTTTGAAAGTCAGTAATGTGTTCCATCATTTCCCACAGCACTTTCCTTTTCACCTGACTGCCCATCAAGTGTTAACCGCGCTCGCCACACGTGTCTGACGAATTCCTCAATCCGAGCCAAAATCTGCACGCAAAAACGGCGAGAAAAAAATATTGCTGTTCCTCGCTACCGACCTGTTACTCAATAAACTATCAACTGACTACCTGGACAAAAAACAAAAATCTATATATTAAGTAATTGCCCGCAACCGCCCATTAAATAACAAACAGCAAACTAAAAGACATAATTAATTGGTCAAGAGATGGCCACGTTTAGTTGCATAACGCTTATCTCCTCGCAGAGAGGCAGCCTAAATGCCTATCCATGCCTAAAGGTTAACATGCGCCAACTTAATTACAAGCACTATCCAGCCCGTCTACCGCAAGGGCCTCCTTATCTCCCGTTCCATATACAAGACACACATATTGCGGTCGCAATCATGTTCAAATTAGTCCTGTCCGCTTGCGATAAGGACCATCTTAAGTCCATTACGTTGTGCGGCCTCAAAAGTCTTGCGCAACGAGAGATTTTTTTTCCCTGCTCTCGATCTGGATGAGAAATTAACACCATTACCTTGGCCAGTAATGAATTAGCCAGATCGAAAAATACCGAACCGGCAAGGTGGTGAGGAGGAAAAATGAGAAGAAAAAAAATGCGAAATTCCCTGACATGGCATTCACGAGATGAGCGATTCGTAAATGGCTGCTGTGACACGCATGGCCTGCATCTGGGTTGGGAAATAATTAAATTCCAATAAATCTTTGTTATCTTGCGGCGCTCTTTGGGCAGCGGGTCACTTTATTATATGACCCACAGCCATTCACTTTTGCGTGCCGACAACACCGCACCGATTGACAGTCACATCACTTGGATAGATACACCTACTACCGACACACAGCCTACCGGTGTTGTGCCGAGACTGAGACTCCAAAGTGGATTTATAGGTCATTAGCAGGTTTCGTAACGACAAATTGGAGCTGCACTTTCTCCGGCCAGCAGAAGTTTCTTTTTTCTCAGTAGGCAGAGGCATAAATATCTTTCACCCCCTAATAGCTACTGATTGAGGCCTTAATCTGTTAATTGAGGCGAGGCTTCTCTCCTGCTTGCTCTTGCGAATGCTGACGGCATCATCACCTCGTGAGAGGAAGCCTTCATAACATTCACACCACATGGCATTCATTTTAACACATTACACTGTTTTAATTGAGGTGGTGCTGCAGCGGCGGTGGCAGAAGTGATGGCTACGGCAGAACGGATACATGGCGCGGCCGTCATGCAAATCAAATGGTTTCTTTGGAGTCCACATCGACTGGCCAAGCATCTGCATCTGATCGTCGATGGTGTGGTTGTTGGCCGTCTTTCGCCAGATGCGGCACAAATAGAATTCCCAATATATTGAGACATGCGGTCTGTGCGGCAGATCCGAGATACATACTCGTACATGAACGACGACGACGAAGTCGTTGGATGAGCGCGCTGCCTGCATCAGTATAGTTATTGAGTTCCAATGAATTTCATTAAATGTCAATGCGAACAGCTCCTTTATTTCTGTTTGATCATCTAACAGCGGCAGTTAGGAGGCTTGGCTACACCCAGATGTGCACCACTGAGTTCTGCGAGGAGGTTGGTTTGAGGTTGCAACCGAAGAAGTAGAAGATTAATTTTTATTGCCAGCAGATGATTTAATTAAAAAATTTATTAGAAATCAATGATGTTCGCCTTTTGGTAATTCGTCTTTCATTCATTCCTTTGCATCTGGGCCTTGAGGTAGAATAAACAGTGAGCACTTGGATAGAAGAAATCATTCGAGTAAGGTTACATCCGTATTCAACCAAAACATATTGAACCAATGGTCCAAACCACAGTTCTATCAATCCCGCGATCGTTAAGTAACCTAATCTAGGGGTTGTTGTACTCGGTCCCGTTTTTAAGAATAAAAGTGAATCGAACTCCCAGTTGAGATACATTTTTAAGTGTCTTCTCAGGGCAAGGACTGAATTGGAACCCACGCGTCCATCTAACATAGTCGAGCTCACCAGAGCCAGGATCATGAAGTGTCTTCGTTAGAAATGCTCATCACGAAATGTGACGAAATTAATAATCTTTGGTAGAAAATTTGGACTGGAATTTTAGACCAGGAGACTGTGTCAAATCTCTACACCTCGCAATCGGTAAGAAGCTGAGGTGGATGCCTAACATTAATGAGCCAAAAAGTCAATATTGTCTTCTATACATGCAGCAGAATCTTTGGGAAAACCTGGGAGCCAAAAGCCAAAATTATTCTGTCGACGTACATATATTTTGACCTAAGACTTTTTTGTATGGTGCCAGTCTGTCAGCTATTACCAAGATATGTAGATCAAGATTGGGATGATTTGGCACAATTATTAGATGGTGTCAACGAAATTAGATGGTATCAACTGGATATCTTCATCATCTTATGTAGTCTGATCCTATCCATCTTGTATTTCAATTTTTGGTCAACACTTCATTCGTAACCTTGAAGAAGTATTCAGCAGACCAGGCAATCTTAAACTTTATAGACCATTGACTCATGTCTTCTTCCGTAAATTTTAGTTTTTTTTTTCAGGTGGTACTTGCATAATTCTGTCACTCCTACTACAAGTGCCTAGGGAGAACCATCTACGGCTCTCTTGGGGCCTACTTCTTGCTAAAAATTCAAAATTTTGTTATATGAGGATGGACGAACATGGTTTATTTGATTCAAAAAGTCTGAGCACATTCGAACGTTTCCTAAAATCCATTTTGGATATCACCATCACAAGTGTTTTGAATGGCCAATAAGTTTAGAGTAGCCAATCATAAATTGGCATCTTCCCGTTTGTCATTTGTTGGAGAGAGTTGCCAAAGTTCCTTCTATGTCCAAAAAGATGCCATTGCATTGGTTTTCATGGAACTCTAAAGGTGGCACTGACATTTAGACTGAACTTAGCAGGACTGTTGGAAAATCTATTAAAGTTCGACTTATGGGCTTAAATGACACCTTTTTTTTGCAGAAATGCAGTTTCCCGCAGTGTCAACTCCTATAATTAATCAAATCTGTTGCAACTCCAAGGAATCAAGCTGATGAAAACCTTTCGACATACTTGAAACTTGAGTGCAATCAACCAGGACCTAGTTCCCAAAAAGAACAACACAGCCCCATCAGTTTCTCAACACAAAGATACATGTTTCTCTGCGAGCTTCAACTGCAAAGTTCTTCCAAGACACAACACAACAACGTCCCTAGACAAAAGTGCACTTCAACTGCGCAGTGATAAAATAAATTACGCATTCGACCCTCGGCGCTCGTATCCCGTTTAGTCATAGAAGTCTTTCAAAATTATTACCTGGCTCATTACTCATTGTCCTCACAATGTAGATACGCGCGCCGCTTTGGTCTCGGCCGAGATGTGGGAAACTTGTATGGCTCACGTCGCCTATGTTAGGTAATCTTTTGTTCCCTGGGACGAACACAAAGTCATAACCATAGACCGAAGTGGGTTTTGGTGGCATGAACAATAGTCCCGCTTGGGATTTCAAATGTGAAATGCTAAACAATTCAAAGAATTTACCCCGACTACGGCTAGGCTACAGGGAGTACACTCTCGGGCAAATATTGTCGTCATCTCTTACTCTGTTCGTTTATCGCCATGTGAATGATCTATTCCTTTATGCAGTTTGTTTCTTTTCTACAAAATGGTTTCTTTCTTTATTCTTTGCAGGAACACGCGATCTAAATGGCCGACCTATTGTTACCATCGATGCGGAGTGTTTGATGAATTCCAGTTTGAATTGCTACGAGGTTGCCACAGTTCTGTTGTTTTACAGCACCATTCCGGAGAGGTAAGTTACATAACGATAGCACTGTCTATAAGCCTTTGATTGATGATGACAGATTTTGGTTACTGAAATGCTGTTCGAACTGAAACTGAAACCAACATCTGTCTGGCCACAAGCCACCACCACTCCTTGGGTGCAGGTTTGACCTTCAACGTCTAACCAATTACTGTCGCCCCGTAGTTAGACTGCAACTTGATATGGCAATGCACCTCACTGTAAAGGTGTACAAAAATCGCGTGCATCATCTTCGTTTTAGTGTGTCAAGCCATAACCTCCGAGGTCGAGATGCTCATCAGCATCTTCGCATGCGGATAGGATACTTCTACTTTGTTGCTCTCTCTCTGCCAGACCGATCGATTGACATATATTTCGTAAGTTCCCATGCCGAGCCGAGTTCTAAGTGGAAGTCATTCAAAGATGCCCATTAAAACCAAGGAATGCCAGCTGACAAACCCTGCCCAGAGTTCAAATAATTCTTGAGTACACATAGCCAGTCCAAGACCGAATGTGGGACATTTGTGGCACCGTCTATGGCCGCAATACTCCTCGAAATGGAAAACAACAAAGTTGGGTATCGCAAAACTCAGGAAATTAAAATGGTGCCGTCGACTGATTTTAATTATATGCTAGCGAGGCTGGCTGTCCGGTTTTTTGTTGTTGTTTACCCGGCTGACACACCATTTGGCGACAATCGCGAGAAAAATGGCAAAGTTTAGATCGCGCGCGCAATTACCTAATTTCCAATTCGGAAAAATTGTCCATGTACACGGAGAGATACGGGAAACATGTTGGCGGCTTAGATAAGGAATCTCGGGCCTGGTTTGACACAGTTGGATACTTGAGAAGTAAATTAGTGATCGTGGATGTTAAATGGCCTAATGAGACAAAAATGGCAGGTAAATCAGAGTTCCGAGTAATTGGTTAAATGTTTCGTAGGTTTTAACATGGATTTTAGTTTGTTTTACTTTCGATAATGAAATGTCATGGAGATACTGGTACGAGTCATGTACATGAGTGAAACAGGGTGGAATGGATGGGATGCCTTGAGACAGATTAACTAGTGTGGGATCTTGACTATGTTCTTGGTGATGAAGTCTGCTTTTGCCTCACCTTGAGTTATTTGAATTATTAGAATGGTTCCCTCTAATCCTGACTGAGACAATCTTGCCCACGATGCTTTTCAGACCATGTGCTCTGGTATTCACCATAGCTCGATCTTCAAAATGAGGGTTCGATATTCTTGTTGTCTCGAAAGAAGACAGTGTATCGAATACACAGAAAAAGAATATCCAGCTCAAGATGTGTGAATTAAAGATTTCACAAGATTGCGGGTGCCTAGTTCTGAGGGGCTATACACTGCCCTTTTTCTCACACAATTTTTGGCTGAAAAATTTTCTGTTTCCTATTTCCATTCCGAGGCTGCAGCTAAGCTACTTAGCGCCTCGAAAATATAGGAACAGAACATCTAGCTCGAGATGTGTGATTAAAAGATTTCACAAGATTGGGGGTGCCTAGTTCTGTGGGCTACACACTGCCCTTTTTCTCACACAATTTTTGGCTGAAAAATTTTCTGTTTCCTATTTCCATTCCGAGGCTGCAGCTAAGCTACTTAGCGCCTCGAAAATCTAGGAACAGAACATCTAGCTCGAGATGTGTGATTAAAAGATTTCACAAGATTGGGGGTGCCTAGTTCTGTGGGCTATACACTGCCCTTTTTCTCACACAATTTTTGGCTGAAAAATTTTCTGTTTCCTATTTCCATTCCGAGGCTGCAGCTAAGCTACTTAGCGCCTCGAAAATCTAGGAACAGAACATCTAGCTCGAGATGTGTGATTAAAAGATTTCACAAGATTGGGGGTGCCTAGTTCTGTGGGCTATACACTGCCCTTTTTCTCACACAATTTTTGGCTGAAAAATTTTCTGTTTCCTATTTCCATTCCGAGGCTGCAGCTAAGCTACTTTGCGCCCCAAATACACAGGAACAGAATATCCAGCTCGAGATGTGTGAATTAAAGATTTCACAAGATTGTGAGTGCCTAGTTCTGTGGGCTATACACCGCCCTTTTTCTCACACAATTTTTGGCTGAAAAATTTTCTTTTCCTATTTCCATTCCGAGGCTGCAGCTAAGCTACTTGGCGCCTCGAATATACAGAAGCAGAATATCCAGCTCGAGATGTGCGAATTAAAGATTTCACAAGATTGTGGGTGCCTAGTTCTGTGGGCTATAGACTGCCCTTTTTCTCACACAATTTCTGGCTGAAAAATTTTCTGTTCCCTATTTCCATCCCGAGGCTGCAGGTAAGCTACTTTGCGCCTCGAAAACACAGGAACAGAATATCGAGATGAGTGAATTCAAGATTTCACAAGATTGTGGGTGCCTAGTTCTGTGGGCTATACACTGCCCTTTTTCTCACACAATTTCTGGCTGAAAAATTTTTTGCTCCCTATTTCCATTCCGAGGCTGCAGCTAAACTACTTGGCGCCTCGAATATACAGGAACAGAATATCCAGCTCGAGATGAGTGAATTCAAGATTTCACAAGATTGCGGGTGCCTAGTTCTGTGGGCTATACACTGCCCTTTTTCTCACACAATTTTTGGCTGAAAAAATTTCTGTTCCCTATTTCCATCCCGAGGCTGCAGGTAAGCTACTTTGCGCCTCGAAAACAGAGGAACAGAATATCGAGATGAGTGAATTCAAGATTTCACAAGATTGTGGGTGCCTAGTTCTGTAGGCTATACACTGCCCTTTTTCTCACACAATTTCTGGCTGAAAAATTTTCTGTTCCCTATTTCCATTCTGAGGCTGCAGCTAAACTACTTGGCGCCTCGAATATACAGGAACAGAATATCCAGCTCGAGATGAGTGAATTCAAGATTTCACAAGATTGCGGGTGCCTAGTTCTGTGGGCTATACACTGCCCTTTTTCTCACACAATTTTTGGCTGAAAAAATTTCTGTTCCCTATTTCCATTCTGAGGCTGCAGCTAAGCTACTTGGCGCCTCGAATATACAGAAGCAGAATATCCAGCTCGAGATGTGCGAATTAAAGATTTCACAAGATTGTGGGTGCCTAGTTCTGTGGGCTATAGACTGCCCTTTTTCTCACACAATTTCTGGCTGAAAAATTTTCTGTTCCCTATTTCCATCCCGAGGCTGCAGGTAAGCTACTTTGCGCCTCGAAAACACAGGAACAGAATATCGAGATGAGTGAATTCAAGATTTCACAAGATTGTGGGTGCCTAGTTCTGTGGGCTATACACTGCCCTTTTTCTCACACAATTTCTGGCTGAAAAATTTTCTGTTCCCTATTTCCATTCCGAGGCTGCAGGTAAGCCACTTTGCGCCTCGAAAACACAGGAACAGAATATCTAGCTCGAGATGTGCGTTTGAAAGATTTCACAAGATTGTGGGTGCCTAGTTCTGTGGGCTATACACTGCCCTTTTTCTCACACAATTTTTGGCTGAAAAAATTTCTGTTTCCTATTTCCATTCCGAGGCTGCAGCTAAGCTACTTTGCGCCTCGAAAACACAGGAACAGAATATCTAGCTCGAGATGTGTGTTTGAAAGATTTCACAAGATTGTGGGTGCCTAGTTCTGTGGGCTATACACTGCCCTTTTTCTCACACAAATTTTGGCTGAAAAATTTTCTGTTCCCTATTTCCATTCCGAGGCTGCAGGTAAGCCACTTTGCGCCTCGAAAACAAAGGAACAGAATATCTAGCTCGAGATGTGCGTTTAAAAGATTTCACAAGATTGTGGGTGCCTAGTTCTGTGGGCTATAGACTGCCCTTTTTCTCACACAATTTCTGGCTGAAAAATGTTCTGTTCCCTATTTCCATTCCGAGGCTGCAGGTAAGCTACTTTGCGCCTCGAAAACACAGGAACAGAATATCTAGCTCGAGATGTGCGTTTGAAAGATTTCACAAGATTGTGGGTGCCTAGTTCTGTGGGCTATACACTGCCCTTTTTCTCACACAATTTTTGGCTGAAAAAATTTCTGTTTCCTATTTCCATTCCGAGGCTGCAGCTAAGCCACTTTGCGCCTCGAAAACACAGGAACAGAATATCTAGCTCGAGATGTGCGTTTGAAAGATTTCACAAGATTGTGGGTGCCTAGTTCTGTGGGCTATACACTGCCCTTTTTCTCACACAAATTTTGGCTGAAAAATTTTCTGTTCCCTATTTCCATTCCGAGGCTGCAGGTAAGCCACTTTGCGCCTCAAAAACACAGGAACAGAATATCTAGCTCGAGATGTGTGAATTCAAGATTTCACAAGATTGTGGGTGCCTAGTTCTGTGGGCTATACACTGCCCTTTTTCTCACACAATTTCTGGCTGAAAAATTTTCTGTTCCCTATTTCCATTCCGAGGCTGCAGGTAAGCTACTTTGCGCCTCGAAAACACAGGAACAGAATATCCAGCCCGAGATGTGTGAATTCAAGATTTCACAAGATTGTGGGTGCCTAGTTCTGTGGGCTATACACTGCCCTTTTTCTCACACAATTTTTGGCTGAAAAAATTTCTGTTTCCTATTTCCATTCCGAGGCTGCAGCTAAGCTACTTTGCGCCTCGAAAACACAGGAACAGAATATCTAGCTCGAGATGTGCGTTTAAAAGATTTCACAAGATTGTGGGTGCCTAGTTCTGTGGGCTATACACTGCCCTTTTTCTCACACAATTTTTGGCTGAAAAAATTTCTGTTTCCTATTTCCATTCCGAGGCTGCAGCTAAGGCACTTTTCGCCTCGAATATACAGAAACAGAATATCCAGCTCCAGATGAGTGAATTCAAGATTTCACAAGATTGCGGGTGCCTAGTTCTGTGGGCTATACACTGCCCTTTTTCTCACACAATTTTCGGCTGAAAAATTTCTGTTTCCTATTTCCATTCCGAGGCTGCAGCTAAGCTACTTTGCGCCTCGAAAACACAGGAACAGAATATCTAGCTCGAGATGTGCGTTTGAAAGATTTCACAAGATTGCGGGTGCCTAGTTCTGTGGGCTATACACTGCCCTTTTTCTCACACAATTTCTGGCTGAAAAATTTTCTGTTCCCTATTTCCATTCCGAGGCTGCAGGTAAGCTACTTTGCGCCTCGAAAACACAGGAACAGAATATCCAGCCCGAGATGTGTGAATTCAAGATTTCACAAGATTGCGGGTGCCTAGTTCTGTGGGCTATACACTGCCCTTTTTCTCACACAATTTTTGGCTGAAAAATTTTCTGTTCCCTATTTCCATTCCGAGGCTGCAGGTAAGCCACTTTGCGCCTCGAAAACACAGGAACAGAATATCTAGCTCGAGTTGTGCGTTTAAAAGATTTCACAAGATTGTGGGTGCCTAGTTCTGTGGGCTATACACTGCCCTTTTTCTCACACAATTTCTGGCTGAAAAATGTTCTGTTCCCTATTTCCATTCCGAGGCTGCAGGTAAGCTACTTTGCGCCTCGAAAACACAGGAACAGAATATCTAGCTCGAGATGTGCGTTTGAAAGATTTCACAAGATTGTGGGTGCCTAGTTCTGTGGGCTATACACTGCCCTTTTTCTCACACAAATTTTGGCTGAAAAATTTTCTGTTCCCTATTTCCATTCCGAGGCTGCAGGTAAGCCACTTTGCGCCTCGAAAACACAGGAACAGAATATCTAGCTCGAGATGTGCGTTTAAAAGATTTCACAAGATTGTGGGTGCCTAGTTCTGTGGGCTATACACTGCCCTTTTTCTCACACAAATTTTGGCTGAAAAATTTTCTGTTCCCTATTTCCATTCCGAGGCTGCAGGTAAGCTACTTTGCGCCTCGAAAACACAGGAACAGAATATCTAGCTCGAGATGTGCGTTTGAAAGATTTCACAAGATTGTGGGTGCCTAGTTCTGTGGGCTATACACTGCCCTTTTTCTCACACAAATTTTGGCTGAAAAATTTTCTGTTCCCTATTTCCATTCCGAGGCTGCAGGTAAGCTACTTTGCGCCTCGAAAACACAGGAACAGAATATCTAGCTCGAGATGTGCGTTTGAAAGATTTCACAAGATTGTGGGTGCCTAGTTCTGTGGGCTATACACTGCCCTTTTTCTCACACAAATTTTGGCTGAAAAATTTTCTGTTCCCTATTTCCATTCCGAGGCTGCAGGTAAGCCACTTTGCGCCTCGAAAACACAGGAACAGAATATCTAGCTCGAGATGTGCGTTTAAAAGATTTCACAAGATTGTGGGTGCCTAGTTCTGTGGGCTATACACTGCCCTTTTTCTCACACAAATTTTGGCTGAAAAATTTTCTGTTCCCTATTTCCATTCCGAGGCTGCAGGTAAGCTACTTTGCGCCTCGAAAACACAGGAACAGAATATCTAGCTCGAGATGTGCGTTTGAAAGATTTCACAAGATTGTGGGTGCCTAGTTCTGTGGGCTATACACTGCCCTTTTTCTCACACAAATTTTGGCTGAAAAATTTTCTGTTCCCTATTTCCATTCCGAGGCTGCAGGTAAGCTACTTTGCGCCTCGAAAACACAGGAACAGAATATCCAGCCCGAGATGTGTGAATTCAAGATTTCACAAGATTGCGGGTGCCTAGTTCTGTGGGCTATACACTGCCCTTTTTCTCACACAATTTGTGGCTGAAAAATTTTCTGTTTCCTATTTCCATTCCGAGGCTGCAGCTAAGGCACTTTTCGCCTCGAATATACAGAAACAGAATATCCAGCTCGAGATGAGTGAATTCAAGATTTCACAAGATTGCGGGTGCCTAGTTCTGTGGGCTATACACTGCCCTTTTTCTCACACAATTTTCGGCTGAAAAAATTTCTGTTTCCTATTTCCATTCCGAGGCTGCAGCTAAGCTACTTGGCGCCTCGAATATACAGGAACAGAATATCCAGCTCGAGATGAGTGAATT
The DNA here is from genome assembly GCA_963583995.1 of Xylota segnis. Taxonomy (NCBI): domain Eukaryota; kingdom Metazoa; phylum Arthropoda; class Insecta; order Diptera; family Syrphidae; genus Xylota; species Xylota segnis. The sequence continues at coordinate 54,523,988 of OY757238.1, read as the reverse complement.
CAAGATTTCACAAGATTGCGGTTGCCTAGTTCTGTGGGCTATACACTGCCCTTTTTCTCACACAATTTTTGGCTAAAAAAATGTCTGTTTCCTATTTCCATTCCGAGGCTGCAGCTAAGCTACTTGGCGCCTCGAATATACAGGAACAGAATATCCTGCTCGAGATGTGTGAATTAAAGATTTCACCAGATTGCGGTTGCCTAGTTCTGTGGGCTATACACTGCCCTTTTTCTCACACAATTTTTGGCTGAAAAATTTTCTGTTCCCTATTTCCATTCCGAGGCTGCAGGTAAGCTACTTTGCGCCTCGAAAACACAGGAACAGAATATCCAGCCCGAGATGTGTGAATTCAAGATTTCACAAGATTGCGGGTGCCTAGTTCTGTGGGCTATACACTGCCCTTTTTCTCACACAATTTCTGGCTGAAAAATGTTCTGTTTCCTATTTCCATTCCGAGGCTGCAGCTAAGCTACTTGGCGCCTCGAATATACAGGAACAGAATATCCTGCTCGAGATGTGTGAATTAAAGATTTCACAGCATTGCGGGTGCCTAGTTCTGTGGGCTATACACTGCCCTTTTTCTCACACAATTTTTGGCTGAAAAATTTTCTGTTTCCTGTTTCCATTCCGAGGCTGCAGCTAAGCTACTTAGCGCCGCGAAAACATAGGAAGAGAACATCTAGCTCGAGATGTGTGATTAAAAGATTTCACAAGATTGGGGGTGCCTAGTTCTGTGGGCTATACACTGCCCTTTTTCTTACACAATTTTTGGCTGAAAAATGTTCTGTTTCCTGTTTCCATTCCGAACGTGCAGCTAAGCTACTTAGCGCCGCGAAAACATAGGAAGAGAACATCTAGCTCGAGATGTGTGATTAAAAGATTTCTCAAGATTGGGGGTGCCTAGTTCTGTGGGCTATACACTGCCCTTTTTCTCACACAATTTTTGGCTGAAAAATGTTCTGTTTCCTGTTTCCATTCCGAGGCTGCAGCTAAGCTACTTTGCGCCACGAATATACAGAAACAGAATATCCAGCTCGAGTTGTGTGAATTAAAGATTTCACAAGATTGTGGTTGCCTAGTTCTGTGGTCGTTGAGATCTGTGATGAACTCGAAGCAGATTGGGCATCCTTTCAGAATCTCGGTACAGCATGTTGCGCTTCTGATTGCTGTTAATATGGCCATTTGAGGTTTGAATGTCAAAGGGTACATCAAATGCATTCTTCACGCCAGGCAGTCCAAACCTGTGGTGGACATACTCAGTGAAGTTAATCAGAAAATCTTTCCCGTCCTTGAACATATTGTGCAATACGCCCACGGTGGTTTCGACGAGGTTTTCATGCTACCTTTAGAAGGAAGACTTCGATGTTACCTAAAATGGGATGGAATTTTCAGCTCAGTTTTGTAAAATTCTTTCAGACCTTGGCATATCTTGATGATATCTTAGGAACACTCACAAAGACTGACTTGACGTCTTTATCCTCACTGTAATCCCTGGAGTAAAACGGTTAGACTGATAGATTTGCAAGGATTGGATTGCAATCTACAAAAGAAAGAGAGTCTGAAGCTGAAGGAAACTATCCTTTATCACTTCCACATAAGTATGTACATATGTATGTGCAGCTTAGTTAGGCCAAAAAAGTGTCTCCTTAGCTTGACATTCTCAAACTGGTACTCCTCAAGGCACTGTTCTATGACCGCATCTATTTGTGATCGTGGCTTTCTAGTAAATTCTCTTTTTATTTAGCAAATAAACCACAAGTTTTTGAATCTGAATATCCTTCGAACTTACCTAAAGTATTGATCAGATAGCAAGTGATTCAAGAACGGATTCCAATGCCCTACTGACCCTATGTTTCTCCGTACAACCAATCAAAGATTTTTTAAATGCAAACCAGGAGGATAGTTTATACTAAATGGGTCATCAACAGTACAATCCGATTGACAAGAATTTATAGAAGAATTTCAAAAACAAAAACAAATAAACAAGACACCAGGTGGTGATTTAGCTTATACCCCATTTTCCTGGAACTGCGCCAATCATTACACTGATCGTCCAGCCCCGCTAGCATGTTCCGTCATCGAGTCGTTATATTTCATGTCAGCACTCAACAGCTCCCAAAACAATAGACGAACACTTGGATTTTTTAAACGTAAACAACAACTTCCCAGAATTAGCGGATCAACAAAGAAACCCTATTCCCATGCAGCCCCGTTCATGGACAGCGCATACTCCACTTGCCAAGAAATACTCGTTCTATCACCATTGCGGATCAAATGTGAGCGCACTTTAGGATCTAGAGATACCCACTCCCGACAGGAGTTCGAGTTGCCTGCCCAACACTTGTAATTCAGTTCAGTTCCAGTCGCGCAGAACATTACCGGAATACTAATCCCGTTGTTATGGCTAACCTTGTCTTCCCACCACATCGTGTGTTGCCCCAAGCCCAAGATGGCAAATGACCTCATTTGCATAATGCTCGATGCATAGGTTGATTCTCATGATTAGCAGTAGACCCATGAATCTAACCGAGTGGATCATAACCAAGACGCACTCAAGCAAAAAAAATCAAAAAAAAAAAAAAAAAACTTTCCTCCTGCTTTCTCCCCGACAAACATGCACTTGGAGGAGTGACTGACTGAGTTCTCGGGATAATTGGTCAATAAACTCCTCTGCACACTAATGGGGCTTATGCGGTTCATGGGGCTGCATGGCGAATCATATGCTCCCCCTCAAGATACACGTAACCATATCCAACAGACAGATAGGCAGACCAACTATGCGCCCATCCAATCCGACTGTTGGACATTTCGTTTAGTTTAATGGCGCGTTCGTTGTGGCCAAGAACGGACGGACTATCATGACTTTGTTGTTAGCTGTCTTGTCGCACACTTAACACCTGCACCATGGAGAACACTCATTCCTGGGGATTATCACATCGTAGATGCATGTTTCTTCTAGCTGCCGGGGTAGAACAGTGTGTGCGTGCTGAAAAGCACCGCGCAGCACCGATGATTTAATATGATTGTCAAGTACAACGGGGACCGAGAATCACAGTGAGACTGCCTTGAGGGCACCTTTCTGTGGCGGTGATGTAGCTGTGGCAAATCACAGCTGAAATGATATTGCAAATGTCGAGATGAGCTGAGTGAGGGGTCTCTCGATTAAAAATTGTATTTACCCAGCCGGAGACTCGACTCGGATGTGTGGGTCGATCTGAAGATGCGCAAAGCAGCCACCACGACACGAGGGGATTTCATTTCAATTAGAGGTCTGACATACATTTCGGTCAAATCGACGGTCGATTGAGGGTTCAATATTGCATGTGATGAGCGCATAAGTGTACTGGAGGCATGCGTGTGCGTTTTTATGATCGTTTTTGTCAGGTCTTGGCGGCGGCGACGATATTGCAACACGAAAAGTGGGTTAATGAACTCGGCTGGAATGACACAGGCCTTGTAGCCAACAACTGGCATAAACTGGTGAATCTTTCGAAGTCATAGCGTGAAATTTAGTTTACAATATCTGCGCTAGTTGAGTGATGATGTCACCTCCGCAAAAGTATGACAAGGAGATTGTTAATTTTATGAATACTAACATTTACTGCCGTCCGGTGTAGAGGGTTCAAAAGGTTAAGTTCTGACGATAATAACAACTTGTTCAGAACCTATTTACCAGCTTACATCTCACTACGACTTCTTTATGGGCTGTCTGTCATAAAATGTCAAAATTGACATATTTATTGGTTTGTTTGTTCAGAGGCTAAGTAACCGATGGGACTGTTTGGTTTGACTGGCCTTGTAAGCAACAGAAAGGAGTACCTACTTAAGATCTCCTAACTATCGAAGTCAAAGGATGTAATGTGCACCTTAGCATAGAAATTTTAAGACCTTTGGGTGTGACTTTCAAGATCCTAATGATATAAGTGAATTGCCACCAACTTGTTAGTACTGACCCCCGTCTTAGAGTACCGCTGGATCAATCTTAAAAAGCAAAAAGGTGGCTGAGTTCAACACGGAACACTTAATGGCTCTAAATATGGAAACGACTCAGCCAATGTGTGCCTACGATTCGCAGAACTAGAATACTTGACCACCAGAAGCCAGATTCAGGATATCCATATCTAATTCGGTGGCGTATGAGTAACCAATTTTGTCCCACTTTTTTTGGTGCAAAAATTATCCATTTTCCCCGACCACAGCGACCTAGTACTTTGACTACTTTTGTGCCTAGGATTACAGAACCAGAATACTAGACTTGCATTACGCCATCAGAAGCCAGATTCAGGAAATCCGTACCTACTTCGGTGGCGTATGAGTAACCAATTTTGTCACACATTTCTTGGTGCAAAAATTTTCCATTTTCCCCGACCACAGCGACCTAGTACTTTGACTACTCTTGTGCCTAGGATTACAGAACCAGAATACTAGACTTGCATTACGCCACTAGAAGACCTATTCAGGATATCCGTATCTAGTTCGGCGGCGTATGAGTAACCAATTTTGTCACACATTTGTTGGCGAAAATTTTTAGATTTCAAGAACTTTCAATCTAGGACCGTATCCAAAGCCTTTTCTCTTCTTTTCTTTCTGTTCTAACTTACGCTTAAAGCACGAGACGTAAGAAGACGGATTTCGTAACTACTGTAAACTTGTACCTACCTATTGTTAAGGCCTTGTGGAGTGAGTTTTCCTCCATTCGTCTACTATCGAACCAAGAAAGCCTTTATACCCACGAAATCACCATCAATGGATCTGTGTTATCCTGATATGGGCTAGTGGACTGGTGAAAATCCTTCCGAAAGCAACTTTTGTAATGTCTATCAAATGATTATCTACCTACTTGGCTAGGAGCCAGATATTCTAGGTTAAACTCTATAACAATGGAATCAATCAGATCCCTGTATACTCCACAATCACTGTTAGGAACTTTCAGTATCCTTTCAAATTGATGTCCTCTCACTGCACTCACCTTAATGCTGCGTAAGCATTACTTATTAATACCGTTAATAGCCATAATCATCATAAGCCCAAATGAAACCACATTAATTGTAAATTCAAATTTATCAGAACATGCCTTTCTCTCGACTACTTGCAGCACATCGCCACAAACATTCACCATTCTAATCAGCGTCGAAAAGTCCAGCCACCTGAACGCAATCGAATTAATTTGCAACAGTCTGAAGCTCCTAACAAGGCATTTCCAGTTCAGTGAAATTCTCGCCGTATGCACGGATCGCAGCCTGTTATTGAGCAAACTGACAAATAGGGACTATGACAAGGTGAGTTGTGTGAGTTTTTTTTTTTTTTTTTCATTCCTCCTCTCCTCATTTGTAACCAGACACATGGAATTCCAATTCTAACAACACACATGTCCTAGCCTTAATCAACACTCCTTGTAATGAATTTTTTATTTTTTTGGTTTTATTTCTCTCTGTCTCTAGGACTCGGTGAAACTCATTAGCGTGGATGAAGTCACGACAAGTGTTTCAGCCGCACAAGTCCCTAAAAAATGCGCAGGATTACATCATCATGACCAGAAGAAGTGGCGAGAAATTTTCACACTAATCGATCCGCTCCAGAACCAGTGTTTGGCGGCGGGCCAGCGTCTTGTTACCGCCATGGGCGATATACGATCCTCAGACCTGCAAGGACTGCCGACACGTCGTCAGCTGTACGCCCAACATCGTGCATTGAGTCGAGCTCTAATGGATTCCGAGTTGCACAATCTAAGAAAACGTGCTCCCGCGACACTGGCCCGATTGCAGGATTTAGCCAAAAAGCTTAATTGTAGCCATAGCTCTAGCTGTAGTGAGAATAGTAGTAGCACTAGTTATAATAGTAATAGGAATAGTTATACCAAAACTTCGGTGACGTCATCGCCGTGCAAGCAACAACAACAACAACAACAACAGCAAATCACAATAAATACCACTGGAGGTACCTTAGCCGCATCAGCAACAGCAACAACACCAACAAAGACAACCGTGCACAACAGCGGTAATAACATCGATGTCGCAATTAGACTGAACAAAGTGACGATGTTATTCAACGAAGTTGACCGGGCTGCCAAACGGTTGGAGCAGCTAACCGAACAGCGGAGAGAACGTTTACGCGAGCTGACAAGACAACGTGCACTTGAAGATGAAATTAATGAGGTGAGTGTGGTGTTCTTTCGAACCTAAAGTATGCATACAGCCATCCATGGTGTTAGATACTTATGTACATAGACTGGCGAGTTGTGTGTTGATTAGTCGTCATCGTCATACAACGACAGGAGTGCATTGTAGCATGCAATTTGCATGTCCCCTTAGAATAAGTGACACGTAGTTAAAAGATGACGGTTGGACGAGGGTGTGGATGGTGTGCATGGTTCGATGAACCATGTATTCACGACTTTGTACGAGAGAGGATACATAATTGACAGCTTGTCTAGGAATGTCACCTGTGAAGACGTTAAGAGGTTGTCATGGTGTTGCGCAAGAATATTTGATTTATCTGCTCGATTTGGTATTGAGATAGAAGTTGACTTTGTGACCTTTAAACGTTCTTTTCACACTTGTGGGACCTTTGAAGACTGAAAAAAGATTCTAAGTTATTCGCGACGGTCTTTTGAATAATTTTTTTTATAAATTCTGTCTCATAATAGGCATGGCTTCCCCCTTTAAAGACAGGTCCGGCTAGAGATATGTTTGTGGATCATCCTCCCTGATAGCTGCTGGGTTGATGTGTTTTTCACAGACTTAAAGTCATATTCATACCCGAAATGGTGGGTTTTTTTCAAGTAGAAATTGAGTCAAATCATTCGACCTTTATTAATGCTTTAGTAGCTCTAGACTACGGATCATCGCTTATGGAGATGGGTGACCTTTGTTCTGTCCAGGGACATAGTGACATTCCCCTGAATTGGATGGCCAATAAACTCAGCCAATTTGAAGGGGCAATTACTTCTTGCAAACTAAAATTTAAGCTGGATCATGTCGATAGTACGAATCTTAGCCTGATAAGTAGACCAACAGCGTAGACCAATCTAGCGACAGTTCAAATTTGGCCAAAATTGGCTTTGCTCTCAATAGAGTGCATATCGGTACTGCAATAAGTGTCATCACGGGACACTGTCTAATAGGCAAGCAACCCACAAGGCTGTTCCTGTTTGCAAATGACTTTTGCAGAGGCTACGTGGATGAAGGAAAGTAAGACATCATGGCTCAACTGCTTCTTCTCCCGCATAAGCGAGCCGCATTTATAACTATTTAAGCGATCAGCTTGATATAGATGTCAGGAACATCTTACGCTTACGTAAAGAACATAAAAAATACAGATTTGTATGGTACCCAGAGCTAGGCATCTCATAGGCATTTGTGTTGGGGGTTTTGTATATTTTAGTATCTGCTATCAATCTTGGTTTAAGAAGCTTTACACATACATTCATACACTCGAATACAGAATCTTAAATGAGTTGCTGCACCCTTTTTAGAATGGCGCTACAGTTGGAGGTAAATCTAAGTCTGAGCCAATAAGTCTCTAATTGCTTCCAGTTGCGCACTCCAAGTCGCTTTAGTTCTTCTTCTACTGCTTGGTGCGTTCGATTTCGATTCGAAGACTCTGCGGGCCGGATCGCTGGTATGCTTTCGTCCTACATATCCTAGCTATCCTAGATGACTAAGGCTAGTTTTTTTTACATCTAGATCGAATGTAATTCTTCCTTTTACTTCTGCTGAGATCTTGTTGTCAAAATTGATAACAGAGTCAAGGTAGACCAATGTCCTAACTACCTTAAAGTTATGACTGTCTATGTCTATTGGTCAAGAGATTCAGCTTCCAGCAGCCTTGTTAGATTTAAGCTTGGTTATCGCTATCCCTAGTTCAATTTGATCAGGTGGATACAAATTGGGACTAGGATCACTAATGGATCCATTGTTAAACCCTGTCGTGGACGAATCCTAAAGAAAGACAGAAGTTTGGTGGTGGGTTTGATATACCAGCTATTCCTCCCTGAACAAACCCCATATTGTTCTAACTTTTACAATAATTAATGGTGGCTTTCCTGATGTGTCGCTCTGGTCAGGTTTGGGCATTCGCAATGAAAGAAGGATGTTCTCTTTTCTGCGTCTACATCGCCATGAGGTCGTCTGTGTTTAGACGTATTTTTCGTCGTTTCGTTTCGTGGTGTTTTGTTAGTAGTTTTCTGGAGATGACATGACGAGAGTATGCTCCATCTGTCACTGAATAGCCGACGAAGGTTTGTTTTATGTTAGAGGTGATGATCAGTGTCATGTCTTGTTCGGACCTCCTTCTTCGTAATTCGTTCACATTCGGTGCGTTCTCCTGAGACCCTGTCCTGATTCACTGCGAGTTCTGTGAGCTCTTTATGGCATCTAAATTACTAAGGATGAGATGGCCTTCATGGAGGTGTGACTGTCAATGTATGGATATCTCGACTAAGAGTGGTTAAAGAGAGCAACATATGTAGGGCTCCGTCTATTGACAAATGCTGAATTTCAGCCACAGTCAGACATAAAATTTCATAAAATGAATCCTAGGCCCTTCTGGATATGAAGTATCCATATATTGCAGTCTCAGCTTCGTACTGCAGATTTTTACTCTTACAAGTCTTACAGCCTAGGCTAGACTGTATGTATCTAGCTACTGACATCACTTTCTCACTTTTTTCATTATGCATACTACCATGTATGTAGATGCCTTGAATTTTAAGAGAAAGGCTAATAGTTTCTACAAAATACACTGCGCATTCCTTTTCGATTTATAGAAAAGTATCTGCAGTGGTCTGACCATTAGTCACAAAGCATAGAGGACAGTGTCATTCCCCTATCATGAAATCACCTTCTCAGAACGAGTTGTATCACCCTTGAATGAATACAGCCACCGAAAGGAGTTCTTAATCAAACGATCATGAACAAAGTTCAGGTTTAGCATTAACCACGCACTTGTTTCGATTTCAAGAACAAGTCGGCTTGTACAATAATTCCACCACTCGAATTCCACCAATAGACAAGAAAATTAAATACCTTAAGACTTTAACAACAATCTACTCGATGCGCACCTTGTTCGCATTTAATGGCCGCCGCACATACCTTGAGCCGCCACTAACTACTACACTGCGCCGCACTTAATAATGATGTATTGAATTATCAGTCTCTGTCATCCTGATTGCAGCACGTAAGCCAAATGCGCAGCTCAAAACATTTAACAAACATGTTACCCTGTCCAAAGGACCCCCTCCAGTACGATCCAGCGATCGTGCAACTGAATATGGACTGCACGCAATGAAACGCACTCTATGCAAAGGGAAAGTGTAATTTCGGTCTTTGGTGCGTACGGACACCCGCTCCTCTTGGCGCTGGTTTGGTGTAAGCCAACACCAGAAACCACCATAACTATTGATCCAGATTTATGTTGACAATTTCACGTACGCCAGTCGTCGACATGATCAGTGTGCGTATACCTGTTGGCGAGTTTCAGGAATTCGCCACACATTTGAGCCCGATTCGACGTGTCGCCCCGGTGAGAGGGGCCCAAATCCAAATGGCATGCATGCAAGGCACCCTCCGCCGCGTCAGCCGTCATGACTTAAGCGCAATAATGACACATTAAGATTATAAATTGGTAATGTAATTGAATATGGATTAGCTTTGGATATAAATTCGAAATGTCATCTATTGAGCAGTGGTGCAGTGGTGGATTCACTTACTCGGGGATATTGGTGTCGGGGCGCGAAAATTGTTTTCGCCGGCACAAATGCTATTAACAATTCCAACTAATTGTGAGCTTATGCAATGCACTGGCGCATGGCCATGCCACACCACCTTGTGGTACTTAATTTTACATTCGAGACAAATTGAAATTTAAACACGAGTTGGGCTTGAGAGAGTCAGTCTTGCTGGAGTGCTATATGCAACAGATGGGGAAATCGAAGGATTTCGACTGACACTTAATTATTGAATGTCCTAATTAAGTGTCTGGACACTGATGGCTGTTGGAAGTACATGTGTGTGCCTGCCATTGGATTGGAGTGATGGAGATATTTCAAAGGCGGTGCCATTAGGGGGATGATATGTCGCGGATCTGCTTGTCAATTTGCTACGCCTTATCTGAGGTTTACTTTGTCAAAAGGCGCCGATATTCCTAGACTTGTTCGCGCTTGGCTTCCTGTAGTCAATTTACAAGTGGCTGTGATGCATTTTCCCTTATTCACTGTCTACTTCCTGCGCAAGTACCTTCTTTCAATGTCAACATCATCAAACATCATCACCATCAAACGACTGAATACGTGTTTAGGTTGAATACGTGATTCGATCTGGTAAGGTTTCTTTTTTGTAGGAAGGACGACTACGGGGTATACTGAACAATTTATCATTTCCACAAAATGACCAGAAATCCCTCAGTCACCTGATAAGAGCGGGTGGTTTCAGGGACCACTCATTGTGTCAAATATGGGATGCTGTATCCTTAAAAAATGCTTGCTGCATCTGTGCTTTGCAATGCGCAACTTCAAGTCAATAAACCAACAGACTATGGATATTTTTCTTCCCTGGCTAGTGATCACATGAGTTGCTTGAACCTGAATTTTGTTCCAAAATTTTGGATGTGGTATGTATACTGATGCTTCGTATGCCAATCGCAAAAATCTTGGGTTTAAAAGCCTATCATCATTGCTTCTGAAATCTATAAAGAAACTAGTAGACACGTTCTTATATAAGCCAAGCCAGCTGTCAGCGTCCCGGCACACGTGGAGTAAATAATTGGTAGGAATGACCCTGCTGCGATGCATTATCATTGAAAACTCTACAGATTCTAAAAACTATTTCTAGGTAGCATTTCTCGATATAGAAGAAGCTATTAACAACGTTGACCATCAAAAGCTATGCCAAGTTAGCCTGATCCTCTCCGATAATTCTAAATATTTCGGTCTCATACTTTTTATGAAATTTCGTAGGAAACGCAATATCCTCGAACGCAACAAGGAAGCCACTGTAGTGCTTAAAGAAACCAATAGGAAATATATGGGGACCGGCAAAGGTCTCCGGTATCCTCATAGCACTCATATTAAGTGTCATCACAGGCATGCCATTAGGCTGGACCTCATCGCTAATGAATTCATTCTCATTCAGCTCTCAAAACTTCAAAACTTGTAGTTTATACCTTACTTGAGTCACTGGGGGCCAATTTTGTTGATCCTTGATCCTGAATGCCAAGAGACATTGACTGCATTAAGTCACCAATGTTTAGCTAATAGACCATCAAAGTGACTTCCTGTTTTGATGGAGCAAGGTAGACCAAACGGGCTGAATCTAAATAATTTGATTCAATTCGATGCCCTAGGTCAGCTAGATTCAGACAGGGACAACAAATTCTCTTTTGTAGTCTTAAACGGCTTAGCTCTTCAAACAAAGCCTTATCCAGTATTTTGATTGAAATTAGGTAAGGAAAGCAATGTCCAAAACAACTCCTATATGAGACCTATCATCCCAGTTCACATTTATGGCACTAAAACATGGCCGTTTTGAGAGAAAAGTTCTGCATAATACTTTTCATATCATTTGGGTACGTTCAGGCTTATGACACATATTAACTGAAAAGGCTTGTCATTACTTGGACGTTTGTTACCACAGCTCTATTGGCAGATCTTACCTTACAATACAGGTCCAAAAGCATTGAAAAGATTTTTAACTGCAAATGAACTTAAGAATACCAGCAAACGTTTTGGCATTCTTAGGCTCGAATACATTTTCCAAATTGGCTAAGTGGGTTTGACTTATTTAAAGCCCCAGAGCTGTATTTACGATACGATTAATTGAACGGAAAATAAATCTTAGCATGCAAAGTTCACTATCTACAAACTGCCTAGAAGAAGCCGCGAATACATATGTATCTACGCACATATCTGAGAATTTCATGCTTGTTTCCCTGAATAGTATCTACATAGTATCTACAAGTCATCCGGAAATCCCATTAAAATTAATGTTCGCCCCCAAATACCTTCCCTCTGACACATCACTCAAAATCTTAACTAGGTACCTACCTACCTACTAAAAAAAAATGGAAAAAAAAATTCCTGTTATTGCCTTAAAGGCTTCCCGCTTAAGCAAACTACAGAACATAGGCGGTCGCAACATCACACAAAGACTACAAAATTTGCGGATGTTTGCCGATGCTAGTCACGATACATAATAATCACAAATGGGTGGTATCGACTTAATTATTTCTTTTAGCAAAAGAGTCCCGCACTGCGATGCTATCCGCGCTGTGTGCGATGTAACACCCAAATTGATCAAATTTCTCTATGCAGATCGTTTAACATCAATCACAGAGGCTTAATACGTGGTTATACGAACTCCGATCAAACCATCACAAGAAGCCAACCGACCATGGCCACAGTCCGACATAGGTATACAACTAAAGTGTAATTTAATTAGACAACTTTGCGCCTCCGGCTAAGTGCTGCTGCTGCTGCTGTTTCTGTGTTGCTAATCACATCCACCACCGCCATCACGGCCACCGCCGTTTTGTAATCCAAGAAGAAACTTAATTGACGCTTTCCTAGACAACTGTCGGACTGCACTGAATCCCAAATCGAATTATATTCGCAAAAATTAGTGACATAGGGTAATTAAAACGGGAAAAAGCAGCAAATTGAATAAGTCGTCGAATCGGTTGCATAATTTCGGATTTCGCCAAGCGATCGATGAACCAAGACACAGAGTATCTCCTGCGGCAACAGAGGCAGCGCATTTTAATGGCCTCATCCATGTCGCCTGCCCGCCCGTGTGTGTGTCTTTCAGTCAAAACAATTAATCAAAACTGAAGAAAAACGATCTGGAATCTGTTGTTGAAAGATCCATTGCGCTCTGTGATGATTAATTAGAGAAAAAGACGTCCACAGATACACGACAAATGTATCTTTGACATTCAGATTTCGCACTGATACCGAGTGTAATATGCTGTCAGAGTAGTTCCGGGGGTAAGCCAATGTCCTGTGGCTATGCGCAAGGAACTTGTTTCATCCTTCTCGTTGATCAGTGTTCGCTGTCAAGTAATTAAGCCACAGAAAGCAATTTATAAGAATTATGGCAAATTGACGAAAAGAAAATGAATCTGGATGCACACCGAGCTCGCTGCATGCTATACGAACGCATTCACTTTTTCGCTGGGATTGCAACGCATCATGCAGTGCATCCCAATGGACGATCGTGACCCAAATTATTCATTTGAATTATGAAAGGTAATTTTGTGGCCTGGCTTACGAACCGAGGAAGAGGACTGAAAGACATGTGAAACCTGTGGGGTATGACAAATCACCGTGATCGTGATTGGTGCAGAATGCCCTCGTCGTAGTCGGGTGGAGGACTCACGGCAGTCGGAAATGAGATAATATATACATTCCTGAGCGATTTGAAGTTCTGCGGTTGTCTTTTGAACTCCGGAGGGTAACGTTTCATTCAACGAAGACACTGAGGATTACATAGATTTGTGACAAGACACCTAGAATTGGTAGAGTTCTAGAATTCCTAGTTTGTTAGTCCAGTACCATAGGTAGTATCCCATGTATGCATCACACACTAAGTGTATTTTCCATTTGATTTTTTCTCTCTCCAAAGTCTGAAAATTCAGTACCACTTTGTTCATAGTGTGATGAGCTCTATTAAGTCCTGACCTATTTGTATGTGGAGTTCTTCCAACGAGTTACTCTCAGTAGGATACGTCGATTGTTTCAAGGTTTCAATCAGCGTTCGATCTATTTATCTTCATTCCTAGTTGGTTTTTCACAACTAGACTCATCTACATGTATACCTTCACAGCCATGGCCCAAGTATGCAATCTGGTGGCACTTTAAAATGCTATTAAAACCAAGACGTGGTCTGCAATCTATAAGCACAGGTGCCAGTAGAAACTGGTGGGCAATTTAAATGGGACACCCTTAGCATCGCTCTATGAAAATTCGTTTCAAGTTGCAATCTAAAAGTTAGATAACTATGACTATGTAACTCCATTACATATCGGAAATACCATCTCCAAGACCCTCCAAAGCACTCCTAATGGCAATTTAACACTTTTATAGTTTTTTTTTTCGAAATTCCAATCTACTGACTCCAACGTTGACATAATCATCTCTTCAAAGTTCAACGAGTCGTTTACAGTCAATATTTTCCCCCCAAACTCTCTCAAGTGCTAATGCATACTTTGTCTATTGTCAAGCTATTTCACATCTTTAATTGAGTGTGTGATTGTCTATCAAAATTCGTGCTAATCGTTGATAGAGTTGTCATAACCTCTTCCAGATCAATCATCGTGTAGTACCACCGAAAGCGCATCTGTTGCAATCTACCTCTCACCTACTATACTCTCAAGTATACCATCGAGACCATTTTCATACTGTTTGCTCAAAGCCTCTGGCCGTGTTAAACAACTCGTCACATTCACCCATAGCTCTTACCTCCAATTAAAACCAAAAAAAAAACACATACCATTCACTAGTGTCACACTAGCCACGTTCAACAAGTCCATCATCAACACTCTATACCTGTGCCACAGTGTTTGTCATTTCGCTCAATGATGGCTCAACTCTTATTCGAAAGATTTTCGGCCATAAATCAAAGTGAATAGAGGACCCCCCTGTGGATGCCCGCCACAGTGATGATAGTATCCGAATGAGAGTACTCCAATAAAAATGTACCGCCGGCATGGCAGTGTTTGGAAAAGTGTCTCGCGTGGATAATTTGTGAACTTTTACTGCAACATGTTGCATTACACTACGGACAAGGAAATAAAACACTACATTCGAGTAATTACATTTTTTTTTTTTTATTGTCAATTTTATTTTGTGGACAATCAACATTTTTATATGATGAAATCAAGACTGGCAGGATCGCTGTAAATTTAAGTTAACTAGATGAGAGAAATTGTTTATGGCTTTTGGATTAATGGTGTCATTTTTATGGGGGTTGTGGTGTTGCTGGCCGAACTACATATCGTACCGAGCTGATGTGGATCCATTACATTTCAAGATAAGAAATGTAACTCGGAGTGAGCCAGCTTGGGCTAATGTATAGTAAATCTCCAGCTATTGGATGATGGAAATTGCTGAATAGGGTACTCTACTGTCTCAAGTTAACATTTGAAAATTGCCGTTTAATATATGGATATCGGAGCTTAGGTCATAACAGTCACCACAATATCACAATCCATCCGAGAAAGCATCTGATGCGCCATTATAACCAGTCACGTAATGAGTATGCAATCAAGTATGTTCTTATCTTTCGAAGTATTCGAACTCCTACCAAATTTAGTCATTTTTCATGCTTCTTGATGATTGTCTACATGCAATCCACTTTATATGTTACCTTGATAAGTCCATTCGACAGAGCTGTAGATTTTAAAGAAATTGTCCCCTGCACCTAGAGTTCAGAAGGCCGCAAGAATCTTACGACGATGATGGGTGAATGCCTGAATGCCTGTCGAGAACGTAACAAATCTCTACATCCAGAGGTCGTTTCATACATTGAGCTAAAAGACGTCTTGAAACATATAATCAGACTCAGACTCAGACCTATTACTCCAAATTGTAGGACTAAATCGAATAGTCTTTCTAAATAAAATGGGAACTGCTTGATTCGGGTATAAATCTTCACGTTTTTCCCATAGATGACACGCCCACTTTTTTAGGACTAGTTGCAAAGAGAGAATATTTAGTAAAATATATTCTAAAATAAATTTTACACTTTTTCCAAACAGTTTCTGTGATGAAAAATGAATAAATCATCATAAATCATAGTAAATGCATTCCCCCTTTTTGATTCTCATCTTTTCGAACGATGCGGTCGCCATGAATGACATTAGGAAACTTTTGAATAAAACTAAAGTAAACTAAATTTTGGACATCGGCAATTGCCTTACTTTGTTTCTTTCCAATCTGGTCTCAGTCAGATGGCATTTTAATGATTTTTCTTTAACGATCCACTGCCACGTTTGCCTTATCCTACTTCTTTTCACACCACTCCGAGCTAGTTATAGTATTACAAACCATAAACTGACACATAATCACCAACCCCAAGGGTCTACTTAAACACACTTCACTGTGTTAAGACAGTCATTTAATCACTTTTGTTGCTGTTTGACAGTGTACACTGACAGTTTAGTTATTTATGTTAGCCCTGTGAAGTATGTTATTAGGTTTCCGCACAGAAGATGGTCAAGCATCAGGCCCACCAGGGGAAAGACTATACAATATTGAAGTATAAATTTTTTTCACATACTGACAATGACATTTCTCAATATCAATGAATTTGAGTTTTACAAAAAGGATTCGATTAAAGCCTCCTGATACCATGGTACTTAAATTGTCTGCCTTTCTCCTGAGGTTCATATTGTGTGTCAGTTTTTCTTTTCTTTTTTGTTTCACTCATCCCCAATGGAGAAGATTCGCTCGCTAGAGTGTATCGATAGAAATTAAAGTGAAAATAATCATCAGGTAGTGTTAATGATTGGCCGCGCAAATATTGAGTGACAGATTGCTGTCAGTTTGTCTGAAGAAGCAGGAAAAAACAAATTTAACCTCAATGTTTGTCTTAATATTCGTGTATACCCAACACTTGTTTGAGTCCATTAGAGATGTGTTTCTGTCGGCAGAGTACACGAAAAAACAGCCTCGGGGGCAATATATTTCTTCGGGTAAATTAAACTGTTGGCATTTAATTGAATGAATTAGCATAGTAGTGGTTCGAGCTACTTTCTGTTAAGAAAATGTTCTTCTTCCTCAAAAAAAAAAATAGTTAGTTGAAGGATGTAAGTACAGTGGAGTGCAAACTTTCACTAGGTACACATTTTTCTTTACAAGAAATTATGAAAGAAGTTTATGGTGGTCTAATGGAGATGCCGATGTGTCTACTGAGGAGTATGCACTTCTGAGACATTTTACTTTCACCTTCTTTACAAAAACTCTGCCAAAAACTGCCAAAATTCAACGTCGGCAGTCGCTCTAATATCTCGCTCCTAAGAGCCTAGAAAGCTGATATTTCATTGACAGACACCGACAGATACCGAATTCAAAGACCAATGACTGTGCACCGTGTACTAATCTTGCTAGAATGTCGAAATCCTTCCGGATTAAGTTTAGTTCTTTTCGCATCAAGAAAGCATGCACACTTCCCTCAGCTTTTTATGCCAATGATTTGAAGAAGCTGAGACAGGTAATTACAAGTTTTCCTAACAAGTGAACTTAAAATTCAAATCTTCGCCTGAAACAGGGTAGTAAGTTTTTCAAAGAATAAGGATCTGAGCATCTCTAAAGAAATCTAGAATAGGCCTAGTAATGCTTTCTATGAGGAATTTACCTGTTTACGCGACCAATCTTGGACTAGATGAAGATGAACAAGGAATCGACTGACAGGTTCCACAAGAAGGGAGTAAATATGCCTCCCTGTTCACTGTCATTTACAACTTGCACAGTTTCAGCGCTGTAATGCATGAATAGCCAAAGATCCCAGACTTTTGACATCATATCTTAATCATCTTACCATCTCAAGACTTTTCTGAAACTTTTTGCAACCTCCTATCCAATGTCGAAACCAAGTCACTTAACATATCCAATAGATGTCATTAGTTACAACCGTCTTGGACTCTCTTTCTCTTCAGAAGAATCGCAGTGAAAACAACAATTTAAGGACTTTCGTACACTAGCTTTCGATAAGAGCCAATTTTGTTTTAGGGCGACGATTTTTTGTGCCTTTTCCAATACAACTACCAAAGTAACCTTCTCTCTGAATATTTACTTTCAAAGAAAATATTATCTCCTGGCCAGATATCATACCTTCCTGCACCACCCATTTCCACTTGAATTACGGCCCAATGTCTGGAATTATCCATCCGGACAACGCAAACAATGAATTCGATTAATACAAGCAAAACGACAGCAAACACAAGAACAAAAACAACAACAAAATGATTAAAACATTCAAAAAATGTTTCTCTTTCGCAAAACAAATAGACCGCCCGTTCGATATGATTCCTAAGAGGTCCCTCCTCATCGATTCAGCCCCGCTACGCTTCAGGGGTCAATGCAATTGATCATTTCGAGCTACGAAACCTAATTTGACCAGTGGATCAAACGCTGCAATAAATGTCCAAACCGATTGTGGCGTAATAATAATAACAGCAGTTTGTCGATCCCTGCAACCAGCAAAACGAAAAAAAACAAAAAACAAAAAATTTGAAATCTCTCACTGGAAACGCAGTCGTCGCGTCGCGGTCGTCACGGGATCGATCTATCGCCGATGGACGATTGGTCGGTTCGGACAAATGAAATCAATCGTGGAGCCAGCCCGCACGTTTACGTGGTTGGTGTGTTTCTTCCTCCCTGACGTTACTCTGCTGAGATAATGCTAAAAGGACTTTCTTGTCTTCACACAACAATAAATCGCGAATTGTACTGTGCGCGCTTAGGTTCGTCGCGACCGTTGTTATGTGTGTTGTTAGGTCTTTTTTTTTTTTTTTGTTGGCCCGGTGTGTCCTATTGGCATAACCAAGCGATCTCTTGAAGTGATGTTTCGGAGAAAATTAAGTTCCGTGCATAAATCATTCGGAGAGTTTGGGGATCGCCCCCGACCCAAACCAATCCTCGACAGATATCCAACACCGAGTTGGCTTTGTGGTTATACTATTAGACGCGGGCAGGCCTGGCAAGTTATTTGCGTATAGATATACAAGCTGAGTGCATTTAGGTGGACTTTGGGGATCTTGTTTGGATCTCGGTCTGGTCATGTTGTAGTTGCTGTGTGTCTAGTGCGAACTCGAGGGCGCCGAGTTGTGGGAGATGGTTTTTTTTTTTTTTTTTTTGCTTCAGGGACGAGCGGACACACAATTTTATGGTCAATTTGACAACATAGTGCGTTTACACAAATTAATAACGTTTTTGTTTTCTTTGACGGAATGGGTGGTGATGGTAGTCTTAGCTGCAGGGAATGGACAGGAAACTAATAAAATACTTTGGAAACTTTGGAAGTGGTCGGCTTTAAACAAATCATGCATTTGGCGGTGTGTAGTCAAGCCGCACGCCTCTTTCGGATGTAAAGTGGTCTATAGTCTGACATTTTATGTGTAGCCATTGAGGGCCATTTATGTGGCTCTCGGTTGATGGCAATCTCTTTTGTTATCGTTTGGCCAATGAACTTCTTTTTTTTTTATTTTGTTTTGCGTTTGTGGGAAGTTATGGTCTGATGGGTCATTGACAGTAGACGCATACAATTTAGCATGACTTGGTTTTTAATTTGGTTAGATGTTTCTTAATGATCAGTTGGGACAGCTGAGAGCCGAAGGGCTTTCTATCGTTGGTCATTTTCTATAAGTATCATGGTCAAGTTGAAGTGGTGCTTCTCATAGGTCTTATTGAAATGTACTTCAGCACTTCGGGTGACAAAATGTTCGAATTGAAGTCTGCTGAGGGGCTAATTCGCAGTAAAACTTTTGAGAGACAAGTTGATCAGAATCTTCAGATTCAGGGATAAGAATCAAATTTTATGTAAGAGCCTACATATTGGGTAAGAAAATTGGCCCGTTTTGTGTGAGTTCACAAAGATTATGTTTCTTGGGTAATTTTGGTATGAATAAAGAAACATGCCTTACTATGCCTAATTGTATCTTGATTTGGTAACACGGCCCTATTGTACATTTCCTGATCCCTGCTTTGAATGCTATGGAAGAATTGGCCCTCAGTAAGATGTCGAAATTCTTTGACAAACTTTTCAAGAAATTCGTTCAAATTGATGGAACCTGCTGGTTATTCATTGGACATACAAATACAATTGACTAGGTTCACATGGTACCCAGGACCTAGTTTTGGGGCAGTTTTTAGTTGAGAAGAATTTCCATGCTAGATATAATCTCAAATGTTTGTGAGACACTCGAGTGGCTCGAAGTCTTCCGCCGACAATAAAATTCTGTGAGGTCTGAGAATCGAACCAGGGTCCCCTCTTGCTCATAGGATGTTTAAATAACTTTGATTTAATAGCTATTAGAAAGAAGCTCGTATAATAAAAAATAACAAAAATAAAAAACATTGTATGTACCTACCCTTTGTCGGCGTGTATCTGCAGGAAACCGAATGGTATAAGATAGAGTGTACGTGACACAAGGCCTCCCACTCAATTTCAATAAAAAAATTTATATTAATTTTTTAATAGTACTTTACTCGTAAGAGTTGGTACCGGATGGCATTATATGAAGGCGGCTTTAGAAACTTTTTCCCAACAATAGCTTGACTATTGTTAGAAATGATATTTACAAACTTGTAAAGGCTGAAGCATCTTACTTTTCTTACAGACAGTTACGTGTTTCTCAACATTTTGATCGTCAGCTTTTCATTAGCAAATATTCAACAGTTCTTAGTAACCATCTGGATAGTTTCTTTGAAGAGATTAAGGCTGAAATAAGTGTGGTCTTCAATGAAATTGGACACAATAACGCTTCATGCAAAAAGGTACTGGCTAGGCGGATGACATGGCTTTCTAATCATTGCACATCATTGTCTTGGTATTTCCGTGCTCCCGCCATACATTTTACAAAGCCAGTCAATACAAGCCTAACTGGCGAAGGGTCTTCAATCAGTCAATCTGTCGTTAAACCTCTCAAATTCTATGGTAAATTGTCGTATATACATATATAGTTTACTCATATTTAACTTTCCAAGTCATTTATTATAAAACTAACCTCAAATGCCTGTCAGTGTTCTTCAGATGTTTATTTAAAAAAAAATTAAGCAGAGCATCTGATCACTGGCACGGTACTTCGTGTTACTTCGTAGTGAAATACAATATGTCTGAGTTCACTTGATTTTGGGTTTCGTTTTTTTCCTGAGGCGAATGGATTTCCACGGAACTCAGGCTCAGCACAGTATTACGGCTTGACAATGACGACCTGATTTTAGTTTAGGAATGGTTGAGTTGAGGAGGGTAGGCAACATAGTGGACCCATCATGAGAAAGCCTTCACGGATAGACACCTAAACCATATTACATTAAAGATCTAATCTCCTCTAAGTTTTTGATGAAGTATCTTCCAATATGATTTAGTATAGCATGAGTATATGTATCATATACTCAGACACGAGTAGGTCGTCCCAATACCAGCATGGATCGCTGTTCGATGGTTCCATTCTAATGGATCCTCAAAATTCAATAAAATTCAAAGAGTATTCCAATCGCTGTTCTTATCCTCGATTTGTAAAATTTTTCAATTTCCTCATATTTTTCCGATCAAACAGAGACCACAAAGGATTTGGTGTCATGTACCTTTTAAAGATTGGCCATCTTAGGTCAGACATTTGTTCGGGTTGCCACTACCCCTTAGGTGGCACTTTTGTTACACTCTATACCGCAGTGATGCCAGACCTTTGTGTGTTTAGTGCAACCTGACTATCAATCTGAATAATCTCAAGAAATTCCATATCTTTCAGTACAGCCAGAATCTCTATGTATTCAAAGTCTCAGGTCTATTTCAGTGACTTGGCTCAAGAAGACAAAATGGGACTATCGAATTGTTCCATCTAAAATGGCTTACCATAGACAAAATCTTAGCGAAAGCAACGTGTGTCGCCTTAAAAGTAGCTACTCCCACCTACTACATCCCCATGAAAAAAAATAAATAAAAGGATAACCATAAATGCCTCACCTAAAGGCACATTTATGTGAAAGCCAAGCTTTAAATCACATCCCAACAGCACTACAACAAGCCGCAACATAAAAGAAACTTTAACGAAATCCAAACTCGACAAATTGGCCATAAAATCATTAACACAAACCCAGGCAATAACGTTGTCGTACCATAAATATTGCGCTAGCAATTCGCACAATTATCCACCTCTCTGTGTGCCAAAACTAAAACTCTAAACAATATAATTAACAATATTACTGTCCGTTGACTATCGGCCATCCTCAGTTGGTTAGTACCTACTCCCAACTAGTTTTCACCTTCGTCTTCATTCGAAGAAATGTATTTTTTTTTTCTGTTTTTGTTGCACCTTTCGCCGAGATGCAGAGGTGCCTTGGTGCCTTGGTAGTACAGCCGCCCTCTGCCATCGTATAGGCCGTTGTCGACTCCAATCGTTGTATGTCGTTTATATCATAATCTCCGGGCCAAGACAAAAAAAAAAAAACAAAAAGTTGGACAAAAATTTCTTCTCATTAAATGGTAAAATTAATTTACAACAACGTGTCACGTTGTAAACCTATGGTAATAATTATTTTGTTAAAATCCCAACTGACCCATCCGCTCACAGATACAGCACACTCACAGAGAAAGAAAGATATGTTTGCTTAGCGCTGGCGGTAGACCACAGAGAGCCGGCGGTCTTCGGGTGACATGGACAAAAGTCGATGATGACTTTATTAACATTTTCGACTTTAGGTATTATGACCATTTTTTTGTCCCCCTCCTTGAGTGTGGATGTTTTATTATGGCACACCGTAACGGTTTTATGTGTTTTGTTTTTATGGTTTATCATGGTGTCATCTTGTAGATGGCTTTGGATTGCCAGATCGCACTCGGACTCCCTACATAAAGGAATCTTGCTTTGGAAATTGTTTGTTTAACTAATTCATTGTAATTAGTAGAGACTTAGGGTTGTCTTGGATGGTGCTATACGTTTGTTGTTTTTTTTTTCCAAACTTACAATGTCTTCAAGTGTGTTTTTGTAACCAGTTGTGCCTTCAGCAGCGGTCTGGAAAAAAATGAAACTTGGAGACATTCACACCATACAACCGACCTAAGGAATGCATCGAGAATCGCTGGAAAAAAACAGGATTTTTTGTTTTACTATCCAGAAGATCGTAGTGATTATCCAAACAATCATGATAAACAATTATAGAAGAATTATCGCATAATTAAAAGAAAGCTATTAAACTTGAGGAACACTAATGGTATAAACTGCGATAATCACCACGCGTGTTGCGAGTCTATTTCTTTTTGCAGGCTTTCATATCTAGATGCTACGTGAGAAAGGTGTAATTATCTATCTTTGAGACGTGAACCATAAATATATGTTTATGACGAGTGATTATGTTTTTCACAAGAATTCTGGGTATGTGGCCATAAAATGAATGCTCATGCTGCCTTCCTGTATTTGAAGAAGCAATCTAACTAACAAAGTAACACTATAGGCTCCATGGGATCAGCAGTATTATACCTTTCAGATTTGGGTTGAATACTTGGAATACTTGGAAAAATGGGTTCGATAAAACTGCAGGTCATCATGTGTCAAAAACTACATAGTTTTCCATGAGAACTACGCCAGTTACTCAATAGATATTCTGACATTCTAGGGCATTATTCCTTTGATATGAATATCCAGTCCTACCCCAACCGTCTGAACTATTTTAGGGCAACAGGACCTGGTGCAGAGCATACATAAACTCATTTCCTAGATGTGGCTGGAACAAAGTATGCTTGATAAATAGAAACTAAGTATCGTTTGTCCAAGAGAGGAGACGATCTGAACTGCCCCAACTATAAACGCATTAGTGTCATTGAAGATCGTGTATTCACTATCCTGTCACCCATATTGCCGAACACCTGAAACCATTAGGTAACAAGGTGAAGAGCCCCGGTCTTAGAATCAATAAGTCCACAACCACAGCGCAATGGACCATTTCTGGTCTAACTGCATCCCCATCGAGGGCCGGTCTAAACCAAGTCCAGAACCGACCAAAATTCACACTTTAGTAGATTCTGGAAAAACCCTAAGAAATAGAAGTTGACACCCACCATCTTTTGTCGATCATAAGGCCCCGTATGACAGCATTCACTGTCAGAGCTTCACTCACTCGTGTGGCATATTCATTTTTAGTCCCTTCGCACCTGCTTGGGTTTAGAAAGGACGAAATTAGTGAATGTCCCTTTACTCTGTTTAGAATTTTCTGACTTAAAAAAACAGTATCGGTGAAAGACTGCAACCTTGCTTTAAGCCACTTTATTCAGTTCTATCTACGAGTATACAAAATCTTTTTGACTGAATCTATCAAAGTGATTCGTTGTCCCATGACATCTTAACTTGACATGGGATAGATCTTAACTCGTCTTGGATAAGATGACTTTGTGGGCCTGTCGAGTACTTCAGAATTATTTTACAAAGCCCTCATACCCGTCTGTCTTTGGATTAAATGTGAATAATCGGAACTCTATGCACAGAGTTAAACAACAAGGATGTGATTGTCCATGAACGCAAAGTCCATGTATTTTCAACTTCAAATCAGTCTCGAGGAAACAGAGTATCTCCCACACCGAGCGCCAAAAATCTAAGACCAATAAAATCCATGATTTACAACAAGACTGCTTTAAATCAATTTTATCTATTTACCAGCCTTATCCTGCCGTCGAGTCGTCCATAACATTGTACGAAACTAACAAACAACACCTAATCGTTGGACAATTATTCTCTGTGGCGCACTTAAGTTGCTTTACATTTTACTACCGCCGCCATCACCGACGACATGTCATTAGTCTATGGTCCGCTGTGCCAGCAGTGCCTACAGACACTGCAAATCCTTCACTGATAGCGCAAAGAACTCACAACAACAACACCCATTTGCTATGACTCCATGTCCAATTTATCCAAGCAGTGACCACCCTGAGCGGTCGAAAATGTAACATGCCGCCACCTACCGACTCAATTACTACAACACATCGCGTCTAGTTCTGCTGGCGGGTAGGACAACGGACACATCACCATGTTTTGTGTTGTTTTGTGCCCCCCACCCGCAGATAGTGTACCGTCGTCTGTCCGTGAATTTGTTGTGGCGACGCGACCGGCGCGGCGGCACACAATCTTCAACGATAGTGCGGCACTTTAAGAAACCATTTTAAATAAGATATTGCAAATTGACATTTAAATGAAAAATCGTTTTTTATTGACCAATGCACCGCGCCATCTGCAACTACTCCACGTCCTGGCTAGATAGCGAGCGGTCCTCTGCAATAATTAGTACGAAGGCGCATGCGATAAAGATGTCATGCGGCTGTCGAACGCGTATGAGTGCATTTCATTTGCAACAAGAATGGACTGATGTGAATATCTATTTCGACTCGGCCCCGGCTTTGGCCGGCCGGATGGGAGAGTCCAGTTTGGAGTTTCGAGTACTTTGTGCATGATGAGGAGATTGTTACCCTTAAGCGCATTCCCATACTGCTGCAGAGTTATTGCTGGGTGCTTAGTTTCACTTTTGTATGAGAGTGTGATGACTCTAAGTGTACAGCAGAGTGGACCAAGTCAATTGGTAATAAAACCATTTGGAGGTGATTGAGTTATGCAGACATGCGGGAAGTTGTAAACCTGTGAACTTATGGTCCGATTCGGATGGCATGGCATACAATTGTAATTTCATGGCAGTAACTTAGATTTGCTTGCAAGTGGGTTCTTTTTGACTTGTAGTCTACTTCAATGTACATACGTAAGTAGTTTCCAGTCAAGTCAAGGAAGTTCTTAATGTTTCTTGTGATTGAGATTTACATTGGCTATAGATACAGTTTCTTTGGGTTTCTACCACCAGCTAGTGTAGAGGGTATTGATTGAAAGTCTTCAGCTGAATTCATTTTTTTTTATCAATGTTTCTAAATCAACCTTAGATCGACCTTGGATACACCTTAACCCTTTCTGTAGTCAGTACTATCGAAGGTTTTCTTTTATAGAGTTTCGGCTTTGCTAATCACCTCTCCATGTATCAAGTTAAAAGTGGCATTCTCAACTTAATTTGTGCTAGAGATACCAGTTGAACGTTTTGGTAGTCTAAGATGCAAGTAAGTGTTTCGCATTTTTTCAAAATAGCCTCCTATGTATATGGTGTAGGGAAGATAATTCACGGGAATTTAATTCACTTATAAGGGGAATTAATCCACTTTTCGAATATGGAGAATTTTCTTACTGAAAATATCACTCAACTTTTTAAGGTCAAAAGCTATACGCTTATTAGCCTCTTTCTCAGTAGAATCTAGCTACTCACGCAACTTCATCGCTTAGCCAACAACTATCAGGCATGATACATGCATGAAATCTAGTGAGAAATCACTCCAGAGTCAAAAAGTGGATTAATTACCCACTAATGGTGGAATAATTTCCCATGTGGAATAAATTCCCAAGGAGTTATTTCCCTGCAACTTCTTTTATCCAGAAATTAGTGACAGGGACCTTACGCGATATATCTGATGCAGAAAAACTCTTAAAATAGCATCGCTTGGACACAGTTTAGAAATGTTTGTTATCCCAGGTCCAACATACGAGTGTGAGTACATTACGGAAAGGGCTTCAAGTCATCTTGATGCTGACTAACAACTTATTACCAAAAATATCTTGTCATCTATTTTGAAGACTAACGCTTTGAAATTTTCTTACACTAAGGCTGATGGGGAAAATTTTACTCAGAAATGTAGTCTGTCTTGTGTGGTTTAAGTTCGAGTTTCCTTAATCAGGATTAATGCTTCTTTTGATACTAAACTGACCATAGTCCTACCACATCCACCTTTAACATCGGACCCAATACCCATTCAAGCCTTTTGATATCGAAACGTCTTGTATCACTGGTCTTAGAACTCATTCGTATAAAGAATTTCAACATTTTCCAAGACATATTCCCCAGAAACAAATTCAGGTTCCTCTGATCGTCACAACTTTCCTTGAAACAAGCCAGATTTCATTTGCAACAAGAAAAAAATAAAAAAAATAATAAATATAATCCAGAATAACATTTGTACAGCGAATGTCAGATGACTGCGCTGGCTTACAGATAAACCCATAAAAGATACTCCAGCCATCCAGTCACCCGTTTGACTTGTAGCTAGTACTACTCGTGTTTAATTACAGTTGTTCTACAGCCGGTTAGCATATTTCTTCTAATCATGATATAGCGCGTGTATGCGTGCGTATGTTGACTTTTATTTTAATTCGTTTAAGATTCCCTCTTTATCAGCTAAGTGTGGCTGTGGTTATGGCGAGTGTGCCTTGTCTTGAAAGGAAATCAGAGAAGATTCTTTCCGCATGTGGATTTGCTTTACTTTCTTCTTGGCGCAAGTTGAACTGGAATCATTGGCATTAGAAGGCAGCTTCCGAATAATGATGACATTGCAGACGATTTGCGGAGTTGTTTGAGTTTATTTTTTAGTTTAATGATTCGAAATCTTTTAAGGAAATCCTTTTGCATGACTTGTGCATCGAGATATTTTGGATTTATCTTGAAACATGAAAGATTAAATATTATCTTCTACCATAATCAAAAGATACATAGATATGCATGTATCTTGTTCATTTTTCAGCGGAAACTGAAAGTGATTGAAAACTTTTGTATAAACATTCGCACTGTAAACAACAGTGATATACCCATTGTGAGGCATGGCTACATTGGGCGTCTATATAGTGTTTATATACATATGTACATATCTACATATATGAAACCTTTATGCTGACTTCAAAGATATTGATTTGATTGTGATGTGATGAGTCTAAGCTGTTGGACTGTGAAAATAAATTGTTGACATGTCTAAGCACAACAGACATACGTCGTATCTGGATATCCTATTCGAATGTATAATTCAAATTTTTGAATGCTTTTGCTTATTCAGAGCAGAGTTTTCAAGGCCATCTGGAAAAGTTATTACAAAAAGGACTCTTCAAATGGTAGTATGTACTTGTTGATCTAAATTATCAAAAAAAAAATAGACGGAGAGATTCATTTCGTCTCGTGACTGGCTGAAATGCAGAACTAAAGCCTACTTGCTACGCATTTCAGAAATTACATACATTGGCTTTTTCCTCTGAATTTGACTTATCTTCACTCGATTCGTCCATCTCTCCCAAGTCTACTACTTTCTGAACTGATATTTAGCTCAGGCAAAAAACTATGGAAGACTGACATTTTTAGGTCCAGCTGCAGCTTCTAACATCGGGAGGGAGACTTCGGTCCTTTGGTTGAACCAACAGATGGAAATGGAAATCGTAGAAATCTATATTTCCATTTCCTCTGTAATTTATTCTCTCATCAGTCTTTTTTTTTTGGGTACAATGTTTCGTATTATGGTATTAAACACCTTAACTCCTTGGATATCTATTAGCCAAAGCTTAAGTTGGTACTAAACGCTGTAATTGCTTTCTAATTTCTCAGTAAAATATGTTCCCCTCTTTGAATACAGTCTTTCTTTTGTATCCTTAATTTGAAATGGTTGATTCTACTCCAAAATGACATTTAAGAGTAGAAATACTCCTCAAAATGTATTTCTTTTTTTATCATGTCATGATCTGTGGATTAAGGACACAAACTGCTAAAAAGTTTGACAAGCATTTGGAAGTCTTTTTGCTTTCTGAAATAAAAATTCTCTTCCATTCAGAAAATACACCTCAAGAATCTAGATCTGTTGCTCCAAATGTTCTCTTATTAAAAAAAACAACAACCAGACAGATTCCTTAATGATTTGATGTCCTATATCCCATATGTCCTGTTGTCACCACGAGTAGAGTAAGTGGAAGAAACAATTGAGGATATGTTGCATACTTTAGCAATGCATCCTAAAGGAATAAACTGAATTCACTCTTAGCCAATTCGACCATTTCATTATGATTGCCCGCTGTCGCCACCCAGTAATTTCAATCGGCAAAGTTGAATTTAGACTCCTTAGCATCTAAATACGGGTCGTAGATGTTCGACTTATGTAAACGTCAAAATTCCTCAAACTACAAAATTCCCAGAAATGGTGGTACAAAGTTCAAATCGCAAACAACGACATCATCCACTTCCCAGTGTCTTCAACAGCAAATTCCTTTGAAAATCGTTTTCAATACAGAATCAGTCCCATTTTCTTGATAATCATCATACTCTCGCTGTTCCCAATAATATTTACTATTGCATGAACCCGAGTCTCTACTTAGCTCCCAACGATCCCATAACTAAGACTCCATTCAATGAAACGCTTATCACCAAAGAACGAGACTATCGCTCGCCCTAAAAGAACTCATCAAACCGAAAAAATAAAAATCCCAGAACTCTGCGCTCCCATTCTTATCACAAAAATACACACAGATACTCCGAAAACGTCATAACTTGTTGTTGAAGACTCCAACAGTCGTACAAAGAGAAACACAACAACCTCTCGCGGATACAGATACCGCTCAGAGTTATCAGATCTGCCTCTGGAATTAGTTCCAATTAGATGTGTGATCGGTTAAAAGCACATCAGCCCCTTCGATCGGTGTGGATTTCGTTGGCCAAACAAATTAAAAATGATCCACAATCTGTGTTTGCATAAATTAAGCAATTAAGTCAAAATGTCCAACTATCACGGTGTTAGTGGTATTGTGGTAGCTAGTCCACAATCCGACGTATCCACCGTCACCGTCACCGCCTCCGACGACGACATCAGCAGTGAGTATGTGCGTTGCGTTTCCGAAGTGATCAGCGGTAATGTCTTTTAAATGGAAATTAACTCCTGATGAAAGCAAACAACTGAATTGCAAACATTTATCGCCCGTGTGTTATTAAAAGGAAATCTGCCAACCTATCATCAAGCTATGCAATCTCCCAGCACGGAAGGTGTAATTTCCAGTCTTGATCTGTGTTTTCAATTCAATTGCTTCGTTGATTGGTTTAGTTGTATCTATAAATTGTTTTTTTTTTTTTTTACTATTTTCGTTTAGATGACGGATATCATAAAATGTTTATTCGTCAATTTTGTATGGGGCTGGTATAGTGCACTGACCTTCAAGACCAAAATTAGACCACGAAAGTGAAAATGTTCAGATAGGCAATCAACTCATTACTTTATTGAGTTTTCTCAAGAATCTGCATGTGGAGAGTGGAGTGGAGTGAAGACTGAAGAAAGATACTTTCTTTTCAAAGAGAGTTATTTATCTCATCTTATGGATTTCAGAATGGTTGTGTGCCTGTGTGTGGAGAATTAAAGTGTCTTCACAACTTATCTGTGATAAGAATCATACATACGTTTGCCTCTTAGTTGATGTTGTCTTATAAACAATGTGACAAGTGTATCTTTTCTTCCATATGAGAAAAGATCTACAGAGATGTTTTAATTTGCAATCAAATATTTTCTATATGTTTATGCGGGTTCAGATACTGGAAGTGATGGTGGAAGTGGATTTAAGTGAAGAAAAACATTATGAATGGTGTGGTATCTGCAGCCAGTAGAAAGTGTCTAAGTATAAGGCTGACAAAAAGATTTTTCGTATTTAAAAGTCAAAAATTTATAAGTAACGATATTTTAAAAGCCCCGTGGCGCAGTGGTCGAACTTCTCAGAGCGATGTTCGATATTGAATTCTCAGGCAATATGAAAAAGTATGCCGCCATACAAGCCTATAGACATCTTCCTTCCGCTAGAACTTGATAACTTTTACTCTGAAATGCTGTGATATGTTGAGTAAGCATAGAAAAGATTACTTTCTCGTAATCTTTTTGTGCATTAATGCCATGTTCAACGTCTGCTAAGGATTAGGCCAGTTGGATTGGGTTTTTCCCGCTCAGTAAGGTCAAATGTATGCCAAATAAAGGTTTATTGTGATACCACCATGGTAACTAAAAGAGCAAAGCTTCCTCCCCTTCCTTATTTCTGAAACTTCTACAGCAGTCGTTGAAGAGATCACCAAGCCTTCTGACATGTGTTTCTACCAAAAAGTGTTCCGTAAGGGTGCCAATTAGTCCGCGAAAATTTGTGAGTTTTCTGATTTTCGTCGAATTCAGCTCTAGCCAGATTTGCTTAGCAAACAAACAAGTGTTGATCTTGTCTCACGTACTGCTGACTGCGATTTATCGATCTTGTTAGTTCTAATGGTTCCCCTTGTTGTTGGAAAGGTTCTGATCTACACTCTATTTAGCTAGCTTGTCTGCTTTGGAATTGGCCGGAATATTCACATGAGCTGGAGCCCAGCATTTAGATGTTTCACACCTGACAACGGAAACCAAGTCGCGGCTTCATGGACTGCTTAGTCTTCTCATTGAAATACTTCACCATGGTCCAACAATAAGGTCCTACATTCGTTCCAAATGCTGTCTTGGATCCGTCTGTATAAATCACTATCTCACTGTCCTGATTTCTAAGCATTTCTAATAGAAATCTTTGTTTCATATTTGATGTTAAAGCATAGATATGGGACAATATATTCCGTGTGCATAGGAATAGTATTTATAGGAGGTTTACGTGGTCATATTTCCTGACCCAGTTGCAAAAATTTTCTAAATTCTAAATCTATTTTGGCCTCCACCAGCTTCCAAAAGATATCAATGGAAAGATGTTGTTTTAGATTACTTTCCTAACAAAATCATCGTCAAAATAGGCCTGTGTACGAGGCTTAGCTTCAAAGTAAGTCGAAGTAAAACTAGGTTTTTGTTTATTTAAGTTACATATATTTGGACCATAGTCAGACGTTAAAAAATAGTATGTCAGCTCATTGACAGCTTATTAGCTATATTGTCAGATCTAATAATCGAAATGCTTCTACATCATTCTGCTAACTTAAGTCAAGATGCCAGTCATTCTAGTTGTATCACTACCACTGATTGTGTCCTAACTTTCCTCTTTGGATTTACGACATTTTCTGATGTTTGCTCTGATGAATTACCTTTATTGTAGTAAAGTGGCCAATGATTTACTACATGCTTTGCTTCTTCAATTCTTCCTTTCCCCACTCTATATCTCGATATTAGGGTGTTACTCTGTGAATAATTCAAATCTATATTCCCTCTCATCTAGCCTTTTCTATTTTTGGAGACTACCTTTTTCCACGTCACTATTGACATTTTACCTACTACTGCACGCAACATAAATCAGAGTTAAAACTGGCGCACTTTTTGATTCTCATGTTTTCTAGTGGGATCCTCAAACTGTGTTTCTAAACACGTTGCAATTCTTGTTTGTGACCAAGTCGAGTTCTGATTAAATCTTAGCATTAAATTCATTACCAGAGAGATGCTGAACTCTTACATAAGTGCTAAGACTTAATCAGAACTCGTCTTGTTAGTCGTTATCCGACAGTTTTCCTTTCCAGGGCCGTCTTTTAAATCTCATGTGGAGTTCTCATCAAAATGATTTTTTTTAGCCTTGTTCTTCTTCGATTTCTCATCAAATAGAACCTCTTTCCTATATTTGTCCTACTTCCGATATCATAATATAATTAGCCGCGATAGATCAGAGTAGCTAGTCTCCATGAACTTATGCAACTATAACCATACTTTTTTTTTGGTCAAGACAAATGTTTTCTTTTCCTCGGAAGGTGGGCTTTCTTTTTCTAAATTTTAATCAACACAGTGTTCAAGAGGTTTCTCGATTACTTACTTTAATCAGAGCGTCTTCATCTATGTCGTCAAAAATGACTAATCCAGTTGCAGTTTTGTTTGTTCGACTTCCTCCTGTTTAAGTAGTTTATGTACAATTTCGCTGGCCTTCTTGTGAGGTCTAGTTATCATTATTTGAATAAGTGGAATTCCAAGACAGACCAACAAATCCTTTTACTAATAGTCCCCCGGGAGTTCACATCAACGATTCACTTTTCCTCATACGAGAAGTCAAAGCAAGTCGCTCTATATTTCCCCCTCCATGCAGCGCCATATTTTAAATGAAACCTACCTCATGACCATACTCCCCAACAAAAAATAAATGAAAAAAAAAATGGTCAACACCATAAGGAGTTTTCTCAATTAATTAAATTTTAAATTATTTCCGATTGGAATTTTATTACATCGCGCACGAAAACAGTCATTATCCGATTACAACGGATACGGTAGCCACACATAACTTTCAACTTAGAGTCTCACGTTTTATTGCCGCCAGTACATCATCGGGACTCCTTATGTGTAAATAAGTGCGCGCGCTAGTTCGCTGGTTAACGCTATGCGCTATCTATCTGACTCACCATAAATGGATCCTCTAAATCCAGAGCACAGCATCTCCATCTATGAATATACCGCTCACAGACACATGAAGTTATTAGCCACGTTAATTAAGAACTGGTTTCGTTTACTCTCTTTGTGTTGTGACTTTTGATCTTGCGCGCTTATGGGTTTTCTTCTTCTCTGTTTCCAGGTGAAATTCTGGATACAAAACGATGGACAAGAGAGTCTGATAAAATTCACCAGCCTCCAGCTGGACTGTGAAGTAGCCATCAAGGAGCATGAACAGGAGTTCGAGAAGTACTACTTCATTTCGATGGTAAGTTCGAATTAGAAACACTTTTTTTTGGGAACACCTTGGGTGAAGCTATTCTTTTGTTTGGCGTGTAGAAACATCTAGCGAAAGGTCGAGACCTTCATGATGCCGCAATCGATATGGACTCCCTCAAAGAGTCTGCCGCACAGTTGAAATTATCTTTGGACAGCTTTAGCGTTAAACTGGAACAAACACGTGAACGTATCGAAGATGCATCGCGTCTACACCATCTGCTTAGTTTGCATATCAAGGAGGAGGATATGCAGCAGGAAATGCAGCGACTGTCAGAGAAACTCGGTGTACCATCGCTCGTTGAGAAGTGTCGTGCTGCTATGAAGAGCTACTCCAGTCGATCGAAACCAAATAACCACAATAAGAACCTCAGTGCGATGATAACCGCCAGCACTCCAGACAAACTGAATTCATCATCGTCGTCGTCGAATAACGACCGTTTGTGCCATTGCTGGAGGGAGGAGTCATCGAGGGATGGTGTCGATGAGCAGGCTGGCGACGAGGACGAGGAAGAACACTCAAAGATTGCCGACTCAGGACTGGGTGGATGCGATCGATGTGAGGGCAATCCGAAACTGGCGAGGATATGCTC
Organism: Xylota segnis; assembly: GCA_963583995.1. NCBI lineage: Eukaryota > Metazoa > Arthropoda > Insecta > Diptera > Syrphidae > Xylota > Xylota segnis. The sequence goes on along the minus strand of OY757238.1, from coordinate 54,490,189 downwards.
ATGTCAGAGTCTCAACGAGGCTGGACAAATGTGCGATAAGAGGTAAGTTGGTTATTGTTTGTTGCCAGTCGGCCGTGTATCCATTTCTTCGTATTTAGCCACAATAGCGACGAACTCGACGATGAATGTTTCGACAGGAATCAAAAGCAATTCCTTGACATTCATTCCCCGATGGAAGCTAACTCACATTTACAGTGTCACGCCTCGAATATGGAATTACCTAAGATTGAAGAGCTAAGCGGTCTGGATCCAAAAATTCAAAAGTATGTTTGGCTTGCACGGCATAGCTCATCAGTTTCTTTAATCTTGATTTTGTTCTAGGACCCTGCTCCTTATCATGCGAGAGATGATTGGAACAGAGCGGGACTATGTTCGCTCGCTGTACTATGTCATCGAGAACTACGTGGACGAGTTGTTGCGCGATGACATACCACAACCGCTACGCGGTCAACGTAATGTCATCTTCGGGAATATCGAAAAGATATTCGAATTCCATCAGCCACACTTTCTGGCCGAATTGGAGCGTTATGAGTGCAATCCACTCAAGGTCGGCGCTGCATTCCTGGAGAACGAGTCCAAGTTCTATCTGTATGCTTTGTATAATAAGAATAAACCAAAAAGTGATACGCTCATGAGCGAGTGCGGAACGATATTTTTTAAGGTAAGCTTGGCTTAAAAGCAGGTATGGAGCAGGAGTTAAGTTTTGGTTTCTTCTTTTTTCTTCTTTTGCAGTCGAAACAGATGGAGCTGAATGATAAAATGGACTTAGCGTCATATTTGCTAAAGCCTGTGCAAAGGATGGGTAAATACGCACTTCTGTTGCAGCAACTTGTAAAGGCATGCAGTTCCGTTGAGGTAAGTCTTAAAGTTGTACGTTTCTTATGAACAACTAGGTCACCTTTTGCATATGACTTACCACAACGCCTTCGTTCGCCCACTCCTTTCAGTAAGTTCATGTATCCAGCACTAAGGATACCTAGCATCGTTCTTTTCGTTTTGAATGACGCTCTTATCTTGGCTTCCTATTAAACCTCCTAACTAACCCCTTTTATCTTAGAAACCCTTCAGAACCCTTTATCATGACTCAAGTGTTCAAAGCCTATAGAAAGCGTATGTGGAACCCTTTATATATACTTACCTATGAATTCAGAAGCTTGACTCCTGGTCAGTGCTGTCATGTTCTGGATCTGAATAAGATTTACTCAACCTTGCTAACGTCTTCTAAGGGCCTGTCTGCCTTTCATCCCTCTTGAGCTAGCTAAAGACACTGGATAGTCTACAATTTTACTATTCTATCGACTTACCTTTTTGCAAGTCGTTATATGGCTTCCACCATCATATAGATTGAAGCTGAAAACTTTAGTCCATCATCGTACAACCATCAAGGTCACAACAAGCAAAGACAGTCCTCACAAAATACATTTCATTTGTAGGGTTCCGCTCTTCATGAGATCGCAGCTGATGTCGAAGAACTACACCGTGCTGAAGAAATGGTAAAATTCCAACTACGACATGGTAATGATCTGCTGGCCATGGATTCGCTACGCGATTGCGATGTTAACGTCAAAGAACAAGGACGACTTCTACGACAAAACGAATTCCTTGTATGGCAGGGACGAGGTGGCAAGAAAACCCTCAGACAAGTTTTCCTGTTCGAAGAACTTGTCCTCTTTAGCAAGGCTCGAAGATTCCCAGATCACAAGGTAAGTCATGACCTTCCAGAAGCCAGCCATTTATAGGATAACATCTCTCCTTAGAATCTGGACATTTATATCTACAAAAACAGTATAAAAACTGCGGATATTGGTCTAACAGCACACACTGGTGATTCGCCAACGAAATTCGAAATTTGGTTTAGAAAACGTAAACCAGAGGACACCTGGACATTGCAAAGCATGTCGGAGGATATTAAAAACGCTTGGACCGAAGAAGTTTCGAAGTTACTATGGAAACAGGCGAAACGAAATCGAGGTATGTTTTAAAATATATTGTCTGCATCGAGTTCGAGTATGGATTTGGTTTTTGTTTTAGAAATTCGCCTCGCGGAAATGTCTTCGATGGGTATTGGAAGCAAACCATGCCTGGACATTCGTCCTAGTAACAATCAGATCAATGATCGTTCGATCACAATCAATCAATTGGGGAAAGGTTAGTTTTCAAAAGTTATCTCTAGCGTGTCCTTGCTAAGTGTTTCTATTTTTAGCTCCTAAACTACGACACTCATTTGTAGGCAACATGCCGGAGAATAGTAAGGCTCCACGTCGTCCAAATTCATTGATATCGGAAAGTTCAATGTCGTCTGGAACGAGTAGTTCATCAATAAGCAATGGTTCTGGTGGCAGCAATAGTGGAAAGAATCCAGTCGGTGGATTAGAACTTATCAACGAGACACAGACACTTGTTATAAGTGGTAAAGGCCGTGGGAATCATAAGCGCTCGACCACGCTCATCAGTCAGCTATCCATGGGTAAGTTTCGAAAAAATGTATAAAAAAACAAACAAATATTCTAGGGAGACAGACGCGAGTCCAACTGGTTGAATTCACATGCTTTCTATGGACGAACTTCCATAGATTCTGCACGATGATACCAAGGAGTACCAGCACTCAGTGCCTTGTAAGAGTAGTTTCCAAGTGTCTTATGTGTTGTATGCTGCCTTCTGTCTTGTAAATGTAGATCCCAATGCTGAGTAGTTTTTAATGGTGAAACCTAGAAGCTACCAACAATGTCAGAGTTCTAAGGACCTTATTCAAATCGGACCGGCCTGTTTCCTGATAAAATTCTATTCTCTTTACAGAAAGTGGAATAATGTCCGACATCTCGATGACACCGGATAACGAAACACATGAACCATCTTGGCCTCTAATGCGGAAACCCAGCAACACATCATCGTCGTCATCCTCTTCGGCTCACACCGATTTCCCGCGTCGAAATCAAGAGCTTAGTAGCCCAGAGCAGGATCATCCCTACTTAGACAGTTCCGTAACCGTCCATTTGTAAATTAATAATCTCCTCAATCAAGCACCACTCACTAATCCCCTCCGAATCAAAGAATATACCCAGCAACTGCCGATTCTAAAATTTCGAAAGAAAAGCAAAATTTTTCTGCTTTCTGTGTGTTGTACCTTAAAATACATTTATTTTTCATTTTGTTTTATATTTAGCTCGTAAAATTATAATCTTATACAAATATTAATTTTTAAGATAAATTATGTTAGTTTTTTTTTGTTAAGAAAGTTTTTTGAAAGTTGTTTTCGTTTTTTTTTTCTTCATTTTTATTTCAAAGAAAAGCCATTGTAGCTCGTAGTGGAAAAAAAAAAGTTTACGATTAGGCTTAAGCTAGGATGTATTTGTTTCCTTTTTTACAACTTTAAAGTAAATTAAAATTATTTTTCTACAAAACCAACAGAAGTATCTATTTGATCGACAATTTGTAATACAAATGGAATTTCTAAATTTTCACACACACGCGAATCAGATATATTTTTCTACATTTTCAACACGCTTTAACTGTTTTTCTTTATACATTTATTATTCATAAGTTTATAATTTAATATTTAGTGTTAGAGCAATTATTTAAAATGAAATAGAGAAGATACTATTATTTAAATATTAAAACTATGTGTAAGCAGAAAATAGCATGGTAATTTTAAAACGAAAAAAAAATTTGAAATAATGTTATATATATTTACAAGTACTAATAAAATCTATACATTCAAGAGGTTCTGTGTTTTAATTTTTGGTGGAATAAGAAAAATCATTGTAGACCGGGATTTCTCAAAGGAAAGGCATCAAGTCAAGTACTGACCTTAGTAGTTCCCAGCAAAATCATTGGTAAAAGCCTGGGACTAGCACTCCATCAAATCTCCTAATCTGGGGCTCTAACTATTGGTGAGCCGTTGGAAAATCACAATTGAAACTCTTACAACAGATTGTCTCCTTATTAAATGAAATGTCACCAGGCCACCAGGTAATCATGCAATATTACAATCGGTGAGAAAAAACCCAATCTGACGCTGATATCATGGCTCGACTATTCTATATCCCTTCACTCCACACCGGCTTTTTAGAACCATACTGACGTAGGATGTTTAAGTTCTTCAAATCCTCAAATAGTCTTCTACGTTCATAAGGCGTAGAGCATAATGGCTTGTAGGTGGAACACTAGGATTTAATAAAGGCATCAGAGCAGCCATTCTTTAAAAAACAAACTGCATTCTACCATGCTGCTTCAGTTCTTTTCACGAAGAAAGTTGAAACCAATATCTTTCTTTTTTTTACCCTTTTTCTGGACACCCTGTATTTAAACAAATAGGTATATGCCCGCACTACACTCTCAAACCAATCTTTCACTTTTTATTTCATATACCTTGGCAGCCCCTCTAAAACCGAAGATCTGGACACAATATCTGCCTGCTTCCACAAATATTTCTCAAATTTTCGGTGCAAATTTTCGTGAAACACCAGGCCACCAGAAATTGTTGAAAAACAGCAGGCTATCCGACAATCCAGTGCCTTCCAAACAGTGGCTCCCAAACTACCACATAAAGTTTTGTGATGAATTGTAACTTTGTTATTTCTCGATGGATTTTGACAATTTAGGTGTCATATTGAAGGTTATTTTCAGAGAATTCACATTTCTTGAAAATCAATAACGAGATTCGACAAGAAAATAATCAATTTTTTGACCAAAGTTTGATGATAGCTCAGACTTACTAAACTTCAATGTAAAATGGAATACGTGGAGTAGGTAGATATTGAGAATGGGGCATTAGCCAACATGGCTCTAGAGTCTAAAGCTAAAGTATCTTCGATGTGATTTTTTGTAATATACAACTCTATTCATTGCCTTCTATTGAAATGTTAAAGTTTTCCACATAAATCCGGTGAAATGATGGCCATAAGGTAGTCTAAACTTTCGAGCTCATTGGCATAGATTTCAAAGACAAAACTCCGAAGGTGTCAAACCAAAGGAATGATGAAACCAATTTGCCAGTTTGGACCAGATATGTGTATTCCAAGTAATTTTTGTAGGTGCTAAGGCATTTCGTGAATGAATTTGTGTTGCTGACGGTCTTCACAACAAGATTGAAATCGCCACATTTGAGGTCCTTTAAACCAAATACATTCTTTGGCAATGCCATACGATATTTAGCAGGATCTGCCGACTAAGTTCTAAAATGGAACACTGAATACTTCCTATGTATCTAATGTACATTTCGTGACCGATAGGTCTATACCTCACTTGCCTGTGCATTAGAGGTATGATGGGAAGAACTGAAGCTCGAGCGGTTATAAGAGAGTATCGGTGGTTTGGATATTAAGAAAAGAATTAGGATATAGAGATTGAAAATGGGTATTTTCTAAATAGTCTAAGCGTAGTGGATCAATATCAGCGAAAGTCATTGACGGTTTTCTGAGTAGAATACTGGACCATCGAGTTGGAGCACTTGACACTGCGTGCCAATTTTAAGCTGGATTAAAGGAAATATTGGTTTAGGCGGATTAAACTGTCTTATAAGCAGACGATTCATTTATTGATGGATTTTCTTAAGCTGGGAATCACTCTACAGTTCAATCCTCCTAGATAAGTTCACTGAGGCTTCTTGGAAAGGTTGATGATTATTCTCGCGGATGACTGGAATATTTTGTTTGAAATTCACTCTATAGATACATCGCTCTACGAGGTCGAGCAGCATGCTGTGATTGATTGATTAGTACGGAATTTGATCTCGTTCATATGGCCACGGCGAGCATCTTCCGAGCGATCGATTCTTTGGAGCCAATTTCGCTCCACTCTCCTTCACATATTTTATGTTCAATATTGTCCCTGAGCTGGCACAAATCAAGGTCTTCCAACATGATATGAAAGCAAACTCCATTGACCGTAGCATGGAGCTTACTTTTTGTGGATGCAATGGAGTCCCTTGGATTACATGTGGATTTGTTGCTCTCCAATAACCCAAATTATGCAAAAGCTAATCGATAAGGATTACATAGGTTCCGCTACCGCTGGTATGGAATGGACAAGATCATGAGATGATTTTTTGATGAAATTCAGGATTTTTTTTTTTCAAACTCTTGCAAATCCCCATTGGAGAAGTTTTGATGCTTTAAATGATCAAAGGACTTCAGTTCGTAAGTTAATTTAATTTTTTAAGAGTGTAGGGCAAAGTCTTGACCCAAAATTCCTCACAATATGGACTGAGAGATTCCCAACTCTAGTGCATGGCGTAAGATCGACTGATTTAGCTCATTTCGAACAGAAGCATTTATGACGACGATATTTTCGGTATTTCGGCTGGTGTATCTCACTGGGGCAGGAACACATTTAATAGTGAATATGTTGACTCGAATTTATCAAACAGAGCCTCTCTGGTGAGATGATTATCAAGACCGAAAATTGATGTAAACGTTCTTAAAGTTGTGACCAAGGACTCAGAATTTCGGTAGAAATTTTTTATATTTTTTCAACATTGATCATTCGTGAACTTCATGATAATAAAAACGGAAATCTTAGCCGACATTTTGACATTACCAGATTACAGATAAATGTTAAGGTTACGTATTTGTTAAAATTCAAAATTGTGATGCCCCTGTTGAAAAAAACCTTTATATTGCATGAGAATTTGATGTGGGACCACCTCCGTCATGGGGATTGAATATCTGCGACATTATTTAATAGTATCTGCATACATTAAACAATTTTATTATGTTTTTCCTTTCAATGCGACAATTCTGCTTCTAAGCAAAACCAAAACAGCTGAGGTTATGTCTGATGTCCCCTCTCTAATATGCCAACATAGACAAACATACTTAAGTACCATCGGATACTGAAATATTATCCTCACTTTTATTTATGGAAATCAACGAATTTTTTTTTTTATTAACTGTTAAGTGATTTTTATTAGGATCGTATCGCCTGGTCCATTCATTCACGAGAGCATAAATACGTAGAACTTAAGAAAGAAAACACTCTGATTGGGTAGTAATAAAATTAGTAAAAGCATAGTTATCTTTATTGGTCGTAAAATATTGTCAGCTGGATATATAAATTAAAGCCAATGGTTTCAGTTGCTTGTTCACAAAACGTTTTTACGCAGAGACAAGTTCGTTTTGTATGATATATTCAGTGGTTATGACCGTTATGGTTAAAGTATTTTATTGCTTTAGGAAGAAGTTTTCAAAACTTTCTTCATAAATAATTTTTATTTGATTTTTCATTAGGTATTCATAGAGAGTATACATGGTATAGTGGGGATATTAAATGAATTCAATTGACTCCTGTCCTCAGAAGGATACTTTGTTTTGCCCGTACAAACTTGGATTTTACTTAACGTCTCGAACCTTCGAATTCTTCAGAACCCATGGCCTCTTCTAACTCAGGGTTTACAAAGCTGTAGGTTCTAGGTTTTTCCCAAACTACAGTTCGTCTCTACTCATGGACACTAAGTACTAGAAATCCTGCTAAATGTATCTAATGCTCACGTATAGTAGAACTTGGTAAACGTAGATCTCACATACAAGAAGTTTGATGAGTGCCTTTCGTCAGTGTCATCTGAAGACCAGGTTTCTGTTTCAATGCGCCTCTAACATCTTATCATAATGAGGTCAGTTCTGAGTTCATTTCATCATTAGGAGTATCCTTCCTGACTAAACATTTTTTTTACTAATCTTGCCATTCTGTGGTGTTTCCAGAAACTCTTAAAAAGTGTGTTCCTGAATAAAGCTTTGATAAGGATCACACTAACTGGGCAACCTTCTACAAGAGGTATAGTCAATCTCAATTGTAGGGTTATCTAAAGACTGCTTCCTAACAACCATCTACTCCTTACAGAGTATCGCTCCTATGATTCTTCGAAGCCAAAGAAAATCCATATTCGAGTACACTCCCTCCTTCTTGATCTGTCTGGCCAACCTGGCATTTTCACTCTCATCCTTTCGGCAACGCATTCACTTTCGACTATTCCCAACAACTCTCGTTTTCCATCGGATAATTGCCATTGCATTACAATACAACAAACCAGCCAACTGGCCAACATACCAGTCGTCTAAGCCCGTTCGGTGATATATTGCCTCGGATAAATATCGCACATGCACTTAAACCAACAGTGGCCCCATCCATATTAGGCAAACTAGGGCGACCTTCAAAGAAAGCGTAATCGCGCCAACCTGGGTGCATGGCTCTGATAAAACAATGCGCCCAGTTGATCACTCTGTCAAGTGCTTCTTAACCTACACGGGCTGAGCGGCAAAAGTGGATTCATTCATTGTTGGTAAGGAAGGAATGTCGTGTAGCATTGTACACTTGGAGAAGAACACAATTGGTGAAAAGTGAAATTTGAACGTCGACGTGGATGTGGAAAACGAGAGTGCTTCTCACGTGCCAGTTTGGGGCTGGTTCAATGTTTTAGGTCCTGGTAACTATGCCAGCAGTATCGATGGTGATCTTGGTAATTCATTGAATGCAATGGAAAGAAGAATAACCGCGTTCGAACGTGTTTAGGTTGATCGATCAAAACGGAGTAGCGGGTCTGTGACTGGCGGGTTTTCTTTCGCTGAGAAGATATCTTAAAAGAGATGTCAATTATGTTGAACATGTTAAGATGACGTTGAATCGATGAAATTGATTGAATGGTACATACACTCGGGTGGTTATCCTGTTTCGTGACTGTGTTCTTCAAGAGTGAATACGTATTTGTTTTCTACTAACGGACTGGGAGACCTATAGTTTAAGGACTAAAGTTTGTCAAAGATCTCAAAGGGATATTCGAAGCGAGTATGAGAAGCTTCTGCTTTTAGACACAACATGTATTTATTGAGAACACAATACTATGATTTGGGAGTGTGCGTGAGTAATCAATTTGGGAGAGTTTTAACCAGGTCGGTGGCGTATGCGTAATTTTTTTTTCCATAAATTTCTTAGTTCGAAATTTTTGATTTTCCATTACTCAGAGCGAAGTAGCAGCGGAGCTAGTTTGTGCTAAGGATGCACAGAAACGAAATATCTGACTGGAGTTCAGTGATCAGAGTCTAGTACTGGGAGAATTGTATCTAGTTGGGTGGATCTGCCTACCTGATTTTTTCATTTATTTTTGGGTTCGAAAATATTCATTTTCCTCTACTCACAGCAAAGCAGCAGCGGAGCTAGTTTGTGCTAAGGATGCACAGAAACGAAATATCTGACTAGAATTGTGTGATCAGAGTGTGGTACTGGGAGAATTGTATCTAGTTGGGTGGATCTGCCTACCTGATTTTTTCATTTATTTTTGGGTTCGAAAATATTCATTTTCCTCTACTCACAGCAAAGCAGCAGCGGAGCTAGTTTGTGCTAAGGATGCACAGAAACGAAATATCTGACTAGAATTGTGTGATCAGAGTGTGGTACTGGGAGAATTGTATCTAGTTGGGTGGATCTGCCTACCTGATTTTTTCATTTATTTTTGGGTTCGAAAATATTCATTTTCCTCTACTCACAGCAAAGCAGCAGCGGAGCTAGTTTGTGCTTAGGATGCACAGAAATTAAATATATCACTGGAATTGTGTGATCAGATCGTAGTACTGGGAGGGCTGTACCTAGTTGGGGGGTTTCTGCTTACCTGATATGCAACCCCTTAGATGCGACTCTCCCAGTACAATGCTCTGATCACACAATTCCAGTCAAATATACATACAATTCGCTTTCTCAAGTAATTTGTCGAAACAAGAACACCTACTCTGATCGCACATTATTCGGTCTAGAATTTTGTAAAAAAAAAGTTAAACTTGGAATGCCACAACAGAGTATGTACTTATTTACGTGACTTCTGCTACTAAGGTGAATTAAATGATTACCTGCATCATACATATCTGGAACCGCAGCTCGAAGTAAGTTTACATAGTAAAGCATAGTTTAGGGACAAATTCATTTTCGAAACCTGGGTAAAATATTTTGCATAACCTGCGGATCAAACTTAAATTGTATGTCATAGCAGTAGTACTACCTCTCAAACTGTTTTCTTTCTGTCCTTTCTAATAACTGAAAGGATCCATTTCAAATATTAATTGGGAAAATATAGTTTTTGTATTTCTATTTGAATAGTGAACAGTTCAATGGATAGGACTTATTCGTTTCCCTCAATCACTAGAAAGATCTTATTTCTGGAATTGCGCAGCTGAGGAGGATCGTTAACTGCTCTCACATTTGCGTGAAATAGGAAGCGATGTTTGCCCAAAATGTACTCTGAGACTTTGTCAGTGCTGAGGTCCACTGAGCCAAATGACCAAGGAGGAATAGAATTGATTTTCTCTCTGGAAATTCGCAGGTACGTGGCGTACTTTGACTGTTGGACGAGAATATCTATGTGCAGGGATGTTATAAAAATTTTTCCTAACTCAAGTAGTTAAAATGTTTTGGACTCTGTAAAGATCTGGAGATAAGTGAAATGAAGTGTTCTATAGCCACGGACAACTTGGGTACAGAGGTATTCCTTTCGATTTCCATTTTTGGTGGCTGAAACCCTCTCTATCATACGACCTGAGTTGATCTCCGCATAGTTCATGGTCAATATTTATAGCTTTCAACATTTATTTATAAATTTAAAAGTTTTTTTTTTTTATTAAAATTATTTTATAGGTTTACAGTAAGTTTATAAGTAAATTACGTAATTATGCACAACATAACTCAACATGCGGATACTTTCAAGTACTCTGTATTCAATAATAGTATGTATGATGCCAGTTCGGTGAAAACATGTAAAACTTAGACAGAAGGACGAACACAAAGGTGAATGAAGATAAAGCCGTCGACAGTAGCTTCAAAACCAGGACAACAAAACAACGAAATAGAAAATCTCAGGCCTGGCTTGTAGTCACTACCGCTTTCGCTTCATCCAATCTGGAATATTATTTCGGATAACTTCGCCCAGTTGCCGGTACACCATGAGGGCTAGGATGGGTAGTACCAGTCTTGCATCCTTAAATAAGTACACATAGCACGCGGCGATAAAGAGGCACACATCGGTCATGTAACTAAAGGCTGAACGGACCTTTTCCTCAGCTTCTTGGGTGAGCTCCTCGGCGGATTTTTGAGGAAGCATTACAAGACCTAATGATGGTTCTGGTTGAATGATTTTACGCTGCGGTGGTGGTGGTGCTGCTGCTGCTGGAGGTTCGCTTTCGACAGGTCTGGACTGTGATACAACGCGTGGACGAGATACTTGCCTGCGAGCAAAGTCATCTGAAGATGCGCCTACACTCGATGGGGCACGACTGGAGGATGCATCTCTGGAACGGGTACCCGAAGGTATTCGCTTTTTGACGATTTTCTTTACCTTGACGATTTTTGTTCTCCCCCGGCTCTCGGAACGCTGTGAGGGCTGTGACGCTGACGAGGGTGTGGCGTCCTCTTCACTTGGTGTTTCCGGGATTTTTGGTTTCTCTGTAATAGTCATGGCCAAGCGACTGGCTGTTTCTTTTACATGTTGGATCTGGTGGCGTTCGACTAACGATAATCGAGGCTTTTGTAGGCGTTCGTAGTGTGCAGCGGATGGGTTGAAGTCCTCGATGTCGTCGTCGACAATACCCTCCTGGGCGGCTTTTTCGGCAGCTTTCTTCAACTCATCTCGGTTTAGATAAAGTGGAGGATTGTATTTCTTAGTGCTTCCCACTTGGCGGACAATGTCGCTGTAGTGGTCGACAACAACTTTGGCCTCCTCTTGGAAAATTCTCTCGGCTTCGCGTTTCTGGCGTTCTTCCTCTTCCTTCGCCCGGCGTTTTGCCTCAATATCTATGCTAGACTGAGTCGGCTTATGTGCTGGTGGCTCTGCATTAGCCTCGGTGTTTTTCTCTGTCGGAGATTTCTTGTCCCATTTGAAGAATGACTTGAAGCCGCCCTTAGCTTTGTCCACCTTTTCGCTGGTGGGGCTCGATGGAAGCGAAGGTGGAGGACTGGGCATTATGTTTGGCGATGGTAGTGGTGACTCAACGCTCTCATTGGAAGCCCTCTTAAGAATGGGTTTGGGAACAAAGTCAGGACTTGCCAATGGTACGGGTCGGTTGAGAACAATTACAGACTGTTCAGGCGTTGGAGCTCGGTACGGCGTGAATGTACCTGCTGACATGCTTCGCGGATGATACGTCTCTAACTCACCGCTAGTAGAGCGCGTGCGTGCCACCAGTTCCCGCTTGAACTTCTCTATGGAGTCCTCTGATACAGAGTCTGTGCTCGCAGTGTAGTCCGATTCTACGTCTAAGCTTTCACCCGTTTTAACGCGGTAATCACTGGCATCGTCGGTTTCCTGACTATCTTGACGGAACTGCTCGTTCAAGAGTCCTCTGGCTCTAGTAAGTGGCCTCATGCCAGGGATACTGTCCTTGGAATCCCATTTGGGTGATCCAATAAGGTCACCGATGTCAGCCGAACGACGACGCATTTCACTGCGCCTCTCGAATGATAGTCGCTCGGCTTCGCTTATAGACCCGAGACGCTTTCGCACTGTGTTCGATTGGACGGGAAGTTTCTCTTGCGAAACCTTTAACTTCTTAGCTTTCCCAGCTTCTTCCATTTCGACTGCTTCATAGAATCGGGCCATGGCACGTTCGTAAAGCAGCTCCGTGGAACTGACAGACCGGCGAAGAGGAAAAGTCTGTAGATTGGAGAAATCCAGTGTAGCCAAGTCCGGTGAGGAGATCGAAATAGGTGGTGGCTGTAGCGCTTCTTCCAGATCCAAGTCGAAGGAGTCTTGCCCTGAAAGAGAAGGGAAATGGAATAGCAAAGTCGAAAAGCAAATGTGGAAACTTACTTTCTTTATCCTTGACCTTGCTGTTCTTGTGGAAGAGCACCAACATGAACTCACTACTGGTGTGGACTTCATCGCGCCTCTCGGTGTCTGACAGTGGAGCTGGATCACTACCAGGTCCGCTTACGAGAATTCTAGGACTCGCGGCGCCATTGTAGGACGGTTGCCTTTCTCTGTCTGAGGTGTACTCCTCATCGGAATACCGCTGGACACGTTGATTAAAGTCCAGTTCGACGGGCTCTTCACTTCTCTGCAGAGCTGGCGAGGTTTTCTTCAACTCTGGCGGCGTCTTGGGTGGTGTATTACTGACAGGCAGCTCTAAGGGACTCAGGCTACGATTACGCATTTTCGGCGATGGTTCCTTAACAGGTGGTGCTTCCACTGGCTTCTTTAAAGTTTCTATGGGACTCAAGCTACGGTTACGGTCTGGTGGTGAGGGCCTTTTAACAGGTGGGAGCTCCACAGGCTTCTTTCGAGTTTCTATGGGACTCAAGCTACGATTACGCTCTGGTGGTGAGGGCTTTTTAGCAAGTGGGAGCTCCACTGGTTTCCTTGGAGATTCCTCTTTTGTTCGCTTGACTGACACTGCAGATATAGGCTCGGGACTGGATGGAGGCTTCGGCGAAGGAGTCCGGGCTTGTGGTGGAGTCGGTAATGCAGGTATTGTCGCTGGTGCGAATCTAAGCACGGGGGCGATTGCCGATGTGAGTACTGGTCCTAGAGCAGGAGCGATAGCTGGTCGAGTTGTGGGCGAAGATACTGGTTTGATGGGCAAAATCCCAGAAGGAGAAACTGGTTTAGGTGGCTTTGGTGGCAGAGTTAAAGGCGCAAGGACTGGCTTAGTTGTCGATGTCGAAACGGATACAGACGTGGCCTTCTTTTTCTCTTCTACTTCTGGTTTTCTTGGACTGGGACTGCGTCTTACCGCACCAGTAGTTGGAACTTCGATCTGACTCGCCTGTGGCGGTGTTCTACGTGTCTCACTCAAATTAGTTCCGTAAGACATTTCACGATGCAAGTCTTCATTGTCCAGAATCTGAGGTTTTGTCTTACGACTTGCCATAGGCGAGGCCTGCCTTGGTGATGTGTCGCCGCTTCTCTCTTCACCATCAGGCAGTGCTCTCTGTGGAGACAACGTCTTACGTCGAGGAGGCACTGGCTTATCCGCATCATCTCCATCGGGTTTATTTATACCACGTTTCGGATCAGGTATAAAGAGCACATCTGACTCCTCCCCGGGATCACTAAGCCCGTATGGATTCTCTGCCTTAACCCTGAACTTATACTCCGAACCTTCAATCAAGTCATTCAGAGTGGTGCTCAGCTGTCTTGTGGTGGCAGCTTTAAGCCACACATTCCAGCCGATTCGGAAGTACTCCACAATGTAGTTGCCAATCTTGCAGCCTCCATCATCATCCGGTGAAGTCCATGAAAGAGTTGCAGACTTGCCATATGATGTGTTCAAGCGAACCTTTCCTGGTGGATTGGGTCTCGAAGTAACAGTCACCAAGAACGACGTCGAATCCTCCCCCAGCTTGTTCACCGCCTTTATACTGTACTCTCCACGATCCACACGCTTTACATTGTCGATTTTCAACGAGGAGTTCTTATCTGTCGTCACCAGCTCATGCCGACCGGCATTGGCTATAGGCTCACCCTCGTGCAGCCAAACCACCGACGGGCATGGCTGTCCAGCGATTCCGACTTTCAGCCGTAGCACCTCGTCAGCCTCTACTATCAGTCCGTCTTCGTAATTTCTCGGCAGCCGGATTTTCGGTGGTGCCTCTACCATTAGCTTTGCCTTGGTGACTACATGACCAGCTCGGTTGGTCGCCGTGCACTTGATTTCGCCCTCATCGGTGAGCGCCACCTGATGGATGATCAGTACACTGACGTCGTTATCGTTTACAATTTTCGTTCGTCGGCTACTAAAGATCTCGTAGCCATCCTTAAACCAGCTTATCTCAGGTGGTGGTTGTCCGAGCACCTTAACTCGGAACTCGATGCGTTCATTTTCAACAACCGACATGTCGGTTAGTTCGCTGACAAATCTAGGCACACTGATTGCGTTTCGCTGGAGAGTTACAGTCAGCGGATCGGATAGTTCACTGGGATCGGATTTTCCAACTACATTTTCGGCAATCGCACGGAATTGGTAACGCCAGCCCGGTTCAAGACCACTGATGGAGACCTCACAGCTTGTTACAGCTGCTGGAGTGGAACGCACCCAGTGCGGTGAGCCCATGCGACGATGTTCGATTATGTAGCCGGTTATTGGTGATCCTCCGTCGATTTTTGGACGTTCCCATTTCATGGTCACCACATCGGGCTGTTGATCCGAGAGGGGGATGAGTATTGGACGTCCTGGAGGTGATGGTCGTTCTGCAAAGAAATATGTTTGAGTTAATGGGTTTTCCATGCTTATTTAGTGGAGATACTCTAATAAAGATTTAAACCCTAGTTGCGGTTCAGAGATGAACTGCACTGCAGCGTGAAGAGCAATTCCAGTCACTCACGAGCCTGAGCAAGCCCATGAAGCTACTTTTTACAACTAAAATGTACAGGGTTTCCGAAAAGGTTTGCGTAAAAACTCATTTTTAAGGCTTTAGATTCCAGCACCTTCAGTAACACTCAAGTGCCTATTAAACTCTTGGATCGGTGGTCTCATACCAAAAACTAGGTATGCTGGATTCCAGGAGACCATAGATGAGAAAATGAGAGAGAGATACTACCTAAACGATCATAAATGCTCGAGAAATGGTCCGGTTTATGGAGTTACGTTCAGTCGATGGTTCAACATGTGATTCCCAAATTCCGCCCGAAATGTATGGAAATGTAGTACAAAACTGGAGCTTAAGAATCGATCGCTCCAAACGAACTCACGGTGGTCATATGTACATGTGAACGAGATAGAGTTCCATACACTGTTGTACTGTTTCTGGAATGAATTTCAGCCCGAGTATTCTGAGTTTTATTTAAGTTCAAAATTGTTATGTCCTTATTGAAGAAACTGGATCGAAGGATATTTTGTAAGCTTCGAGCCGGTATAAATGGCTTTCCCCGATCTACTGCAATTGAGCCAACTTAACAAATATCAGACCTGTTCCACACCATAACTAGAATGGTAATGATTGGTGATTCATCGCCTGAAATACTTTAGTTTCGTAAAACATTTCACATGAATCGTGTGAAAATCTTGGAAAAACATAAAAACCTGACCTAAACGTTTCGTCCAGTTGTGTTGAACAATAAATCATCGTTGTAAAACGATTTAACGATCCGAGGAGCGAATCAATAAAAACTTCAAAGTCAATTTAGATATTTATTTGAAGTCAATTTCTCACGTCTTGCCCACAGTAAATTAAAAAGATCTAAATCCATCCAAACTTGTCTATAAAATCGGGGACAAATATTTTCGGTTTATGTCTTTTACCAGGAACAACACCTTTGCCAATCGTCCGACACATACGCATCGGTATTTTCCGACAAAACATTAAAAAACGAAAATGTTTTTCATTTTTATCGAGTGTTTCTTCTGACAGAACCGTCAATGTATGTACGAAAGTTCAAAATCTCATTAAGAAAATAGAAAAACAAAAAAAAAAAACCAAATTCGAAATGTCCTGCGCATGACACTCAACTGCCAAGCAGAGGCATATCTTGTTGAATGGCGGCGCGACGGAGCACCCATCTCACAACCACTTCAGAGTAATGTTCTAAAAATATCTACACCTAGCGCTCCCGTCTATGTAATAATAACACGAATTGGAATGTGAAAATTTTTTTTTTCAATTATTCCTTCGAAATTCGTATTTTTTTTGAGATTTATTATCTCGATTACCTGCGGATTTCCAGTGAACATTCTTTTTCGGTCTTCCGCCTTGCGCCTGCTTCTGTTGTCTTCCTGGCTGATTTCCCATAAACCAAGATGAAAATTTCTTCATCGAGATAGTTTTAGTTTTTTTTTTTCTTTTCGTTCTTTTTATATTTTTTCACAGAATAGCACTCGAAATCGATTGCAACACGCACTGAGATACTACACTACCACGCCTTAGATACTTTGCTATTTGCTTGTAAAATTTGAGAAATGCAAAACGAAATTTCAAAAAATGAATTTTTCAATTTTCTTGCAATTTTTCAGGATCACTTGAACCCATTTTTTAGAACGTTGAGTAATCCCGTCGCGCACTCACCACCACCTATCTGGGATAAGCTTTCGAAAATGGGAAAATCGAAAATCATAGCATGGCTGCCAACCGCAGGAAAATATATCTTCGTTAAGTTTTGAAAATCTGAACGATCGGTGAGAGATACACGGAGAGAGTATGTTATGTGTGTGGGTAGAGTGTTATGGCCGAAAGCAAAACAAAGCAAAGCGGTGGTTGTTTACATTTTTTTTTTGTCGAAAGATAGTGTCAGTATCTGTTGGATGTTTTCACATTTCACGGGGTGCCCAATGGGAATGATGCATAGAAAAGTGGTCGCATTTGGCTAAAAATATCACACCAAGGGTGCAGACAGATCAGCATGAAATCGAAAGTGATTGAAGAAGCAGTGGGAATGCAAGCAGCTAAGAAGGGGAGGGTTGTCAATGAAACTGCAGACAGATTAGTCGCATTTGGATGAAGTTATTTTTGTAACTAAGCACAACGATTAGAAAATAATTGGGGAAGTGGGGTTGATGAGGTGGTTGCACTTTAGTGAATACACTTGGCTCCTAGGAAACTTTCAAAAGCGATGCGATGCAGATACTACAAGTATCTACCCAGTTTTCTTTTGAATTTAAACAGTTTTCTTGTCACCCGTTAAACTAAGTGATCTCTGTACCACGAATTTGAAGTATAGTTTTAGGCCCACTGCGATCATACATATAACGATGGCTATTCAAACAAACTGAGATTGTAAATACACCTGATATGGTGGGTTAGCCATTGTCAGGGTATAAAGGGAAACACCGCGAACTCAAGAAAAACTGTGTTTGGTCATTCTGAGGACTATAGGTATAGTATGCGCAGATACATACATGGAGGAATTTCAGATCAGAGTTCATGTTGTGTTTCAGATTCACGTTACTTCCTCGATTAGTTGGATAAACTTTCGATTATAATGCATCGACTTCGAGTGCCCACGAGACATAATTGATTACTTTTGAACTACATCCTAGATTTTATACCAAATCGTGCGATTTGTGTTTTTCGGTCAAGTTTTTTGACCCGTCTATTTGATCCAAAACGCCAAGGAAAAGGAAATATGTGGCGATATTGCATTTGAAGAGGATCAAGAGATTTTTTTCATTCTTGCCCCCTGTCTACCCAACTTCATCCCAAATGCAAGATAGCTTGGAACTGAGGACACCAAAGTCTAAGTCATCCTCGTTACATTTTTTGGTCAAGTTTTTTGTTCAATTTCATCCGTTTGACCCAAAACGCCAAGGGAGAGAAGATATGCGGCGATATTGCATTTGAAGAGGATCAAGAGATTTTTTTTCATTCTTGACCCCTGTCTACCCAACTTCATCCCAAATGCAATATTGCTTGAAACTGAGCACACCAAAGTCTAAGTCATCCTCTGTACATTTTTTGGTCAAGTTTTTTGTTCAATTTCATCCGTTTGACCCAAAACCCCAAGGGAGAGGAGATATGCGGCGATATTGCATTTGAAGAGGATCAAGAGATTTTTTTTCATTCTTGACCCCTGTCTACCCAACTTCATCCCAAATGCAATATTGCTTGAAACTGAGCACACCAAAGTCTAAGTCATCCTCTGTACATTTTTTGGTCAAGTTTTTTGTTCAATTTCATCCGTTTGACCCAAAACCCCAAGGGAGAGGAGATATGCGGCGATATTGCATCTGAAGAGGATCAAGAGATTTCCCAATGCAAGATAACTGGCAAGTGAGCACACCAAAGGCTAAATCATCCGATTTGGGTTTTTTTGGTCAAGTTTTTTGTGCAATTTCTCCGGACGGTCAGTAATAAAAATGCTCATGTGGGCGTAGTATGTGTTGATGGTAACTGGTTCCATAGAGCCATAGACCATCACGTCACCATAACCTTGAACTTCCGTTAAGAAAAACGAATTTAGGGTAACTCTCCACACTTAACACCTCTAAACGTTCAAATTAAATTAAATTCCACTTATGGCAGCATGACCATAAGTAAACCACAACCCTAAATAGAAATTTCCAGATAGGTACATTCCACCGATGTATAACCTCGCACATTAACTTTATTACCCCTTCGTTCCGCCACCGAAAGAAGCCCCAAACATTTTCATTTCAAAATCACGTTTCCCGCTCTTGGTGGACTCGTCACGAAAGGGCACGCAACACCCACCTCACTTAATTTCCATGATATCTTAATCAAGTAACCAAACATCAATGGGAACATGCGCGGCTCCGGCTCCACTGTGGGACGAACAACAACTTTACCTGAAAAAAAATTCCATCAATGTTATCACTTATCAGCACCTTCCTTTCGGAACATCTCCATCTACAGCGAAGCTTTCACGAGAACAGGTGGATAAAACAGAATCCAGAAGAAGAAGATACAAACTGATTTGTTGCATCGAACCGGGTTCCAGGTCGAACTTTAAGTGGGAAACTTACTAACCTCAGCTGGCTCTGCGTTCCACTCTGATCGAGGATTCAGTTGCTTTGGACATTTTGTGCTGTTCGTACGTTCAAGCCCGGCTCGGTAGATACAAGTATCTGACGAATGTATCCACGCTACGTACACCGAATCGTGAAAACTTGTTATCGCTCTCTCGCCACAGTCGTAGTAGTAGTTGTCGTCGTCGTCGTCGTCGTAGTCGTCTCGGGGAGATAGGAAAATTAACATTCTGATGGAAAATTGGGACAACAACTTTTGTGGAAATGTTGCAGTAATTTGAGAGTTGATCGTTCGCGCACCTGTGGGGTGGGCGCGGGGGGGAGGTCAGACCGACCCGCACACTGGGAGTGCGTGCATGCGTGCGATCGCACTGTAACGTTATACGTGGTACTTTAGTGTAAATAAACGCTTTCCGTGTGACATATGATCGTTCGCTACATGTTAACCGTATCTGCAAACAAAACAAACTGCATTCCTTCGCGATAGTAATGGAAAGGCAGGCGTGTTAAGCTACTCTTGTCGTCGTCATCGTTGCTGTTCGATCTGGACGAGGAACGAAACCCAATACGGAAGCAATCGACCGCTAAGAATCTTGTTTTTCCAAAGATTTCAATTCGATTTTAATCATTAATTCTCGGATGGTTGTGTGCTGCCTGTCCCCGTGCGTAATAGCAGCAACGCTTCACTAGCCCCAACGGACGCGACAAACCTACTTTGACGAGTTTGTCATATATGGTGATGGTGGAGTAGTAAAAACAAAAACAGAAAAAAAAAACTATCTTATGGATACCTCGCACCAGCAGTGCTCTTCTCTAAAGGTAAACGCTGCCCATACGTGCACATAATTTTCATCTTCTGCGCGCGACTGGTCTAGTTTATTAACTGTAAACTGCACTGCGACGAGGTTGGATAGTTTTTGGATAGACAGGCAGTAAGCAACTTCGAACGTCTAAACCGTTTATGAATTTTGACGGGCGGAGTACTCCGCGAATGGATTTTTCAGGCGCGCGGGCCTATTTGTTGTTCAGCTAATTTGTTGTAGAACTTGATTTTTTTTTTTTCGAGTTTAGTTGGTACTAGTCGTGTGTGTTGGACAAAACTGTGTGCGCGGCTGTGTGGGGAGATATAGTGCTGAGGAGAATAAGATAGTATCACTGCCATGGAAGAAGATGTCTTGAACGCATTGCTAACGCGAGCAGCCTACTTACCAGGTGGATTCGATCGCGAGGGAAGGATACTGGTTGTGGTCAGCATTATAAACGATTTACAGTTGTGGAATAGAAATTGCATGGAGACATGCATTTCATACATTAGACGTTCATTGAGGTAAGTTGTGTATGTGATTTGTTTCGCTCGTAGATTGTGATGTGAAAATATTTGTATTTATGTCAACAATAATAGTTTGATAGGGAATATATGACCTTGTTTGGTTGTTTTTGAGAATACACACAGTTCCTCATTTAATTTCATAGTCGAGGCTACTTTGTAACGAGTTCCTTCCACTTTTTTTCATTTTTTCTAACCAAAGTCACGTACTTAGGCAAACAAGTTGGTGTACAAAGTATGTACGTTTCGAGTACTAATTTATTTCAACCGCATTTGCTCACCAAGGTCAAGATAGGCATTTTACATGCTTCACTAAATTTGAAAAAAAAAAACAGACGTAGATTACACACTAAATGACTTCAGTCAGCTAGACCGACAGTACATACTCAGGGGTAGTGGATGTAGAAGATTAAGAGAAGCTAGATGTGTTAAAGGAGGCCAACTTTTGCTTGTCAGCATACAAAAGGGATCGTCTATTGCTATCCTCACCAAAGGAGGGATACTTCCCAGCTGGCTGACATGATCCTAGCTTAAAGCTAATCGAATACTTGGTACTTTGTCAGCACTGTCATCTCTATGACATCCTACATCCGTTTCTGTAAAAGATATGGCCTTTGTAGCTGTTTGACTTTTGATGAGAAAGCTGATATCCGCTCATGATATTGCCCTTATTGCAGTCTCATGATGCGTTTATCTATTTGAAAACAGTGCTCTACTACAAAAGACTGACGGGTTTGAAACTATGCCGTCTGTATATAGGTCGTAGGCACTTGATAATGCTTTCCAAATCCAGAAAAACTTTTGTGGGATTGTAGCCCTACTCAGACCGACTAGTTCTCGATCCCATAAGTTCTAGAGTTGGTATGGTTTTTATCATTTTGAAACTATAGTGGACAGTAATCTTTCCACATTGCATTCTGTCACCATTAGTATGGTAGAACTTTGCCTTAAGTATAAGTATACGTTGTAGTATGATTATGGTCTTCTAGTTTGTCCAAACATTCTGTTGCACGAAAGGGAGCTGTAGCTTGAGTTCCCTAATTGTCTTGGCTATAAGTTTGAAAAAAAAAAACCATTAAGAGTGATGAGGCTTCAGAAGCTTTGGCAAGTGAAACATGTGTGACGCAAACCCTACGAGCCTGCTTAAATGGACAGCGAAACTTCGACTCTGAGCCTAAACAGCCGAATTTCCACGAGTAGGCTCAAAACTAACCAAGGTCTGGTGCTGGTGTATGTCTTCGTGGAGACTGACAATAAAAGTCTTGCTGCTCTTTAGGCAAACATGACCTTATCGACTTTTTTGACCGTACTAGGTGATGGAGTCGAAGCATCCTTGTCTGTACCGACTATTAGGCTACATAGACTTGTCGATTCGTTCCAAATTAGATGAGAATGTTATGGAGTCGCAAGGCTCTCTAGTGTCTAGATAGTAGATGGTATAGTGATTCCAGGAAAGAATTTTCAGTTGAGGTTGCTAAGGATCCTCAGCTTCACTGTTTCAATTTTCTAATTAAGAACGATCGGTGGTTACGAGAACTTCATTTCAACTTTCTGGAGAACTGAAATCTTTGGAGTATGCAATCTGGACGTATTTTCGGATGATCTGTAAAGTCAATGACTTTGATGTCTAGGATTTGAGGAAGATGTCACTTGCTGATACTTCATTATTTCTGACCTATATTTTGGATCACTTCTTTTGAACTATTGCTGGTGTTCCTCAGGGTTTCGTGGTTTCTCCGATCGTGTTGTAACTTACCTTGACTCAATTGTCACTCAATTCTTTGAAAAGTACAGTACGCGTTGCTTCGTCTTTTCACTAACAACGTCTTAAAGTTATGCATATTCAACGTTGTCTTCAAATGTCTAGACCAGAGGTCGATCTACGATCTACAAATTTACTGGAGTCAGCCAACTAGATGTTCAGAAATAGGTGGAACTAGGTGCATCTGCAGTACTATAGTTGAAGCCATTTAGCATCCACATACATCCAAACATCTGCAGAATTCGTATTTTTAAATGAAGGTCTCATTTGCTATTCCTTCTTAATTGCAAGACTAAATACCTACACTTAGTTTGCAATTGTAATCATGACAACAAAATCCCTGCCTAACCATCAACGCCTTAAAACTAATTATTGGTGGTTTACT
Source organism: Xylota segnis (assembly GCA_963583995.1). Taxonomy (NCBI): domain Eukaryota; kingdom Metazoa; phylum Arthropoda; class Insecta; order Diptera; family Syrphidae; genus Xylota; species Xylota segnis. Next base: position 54,467,327 of record OY757238.1, on the reverse strand, counting down.
TCATTCATTCTCTTACTAATTATGTCCTGGGAAATAGGTTCAGCCACAGATTGTTGTAAGATACTCCACCTGAAGTGGGAGTATACAACAAGAATGTTCATTCAAGCCAATCATGTTTGCTCAAGAAAACCCATTCAGTTGTCAATTCCACTTTGAGATGAGAGGTGCAATTAAAAGCCTCATGAAAATTGCTTCTTCAATTTTAACGACCACTTTCACTGTTGCGTTTCACTGTTTGTCCTAATAGAGTTAATGGAGCCATAAAAGGTTACCTCTGCCACTATAAACGTGTGGACAAGTCTTTTGTTTACGTTTTTAATGCATTTTCTTTAAACTAATCTTCACAAAAACAGCAAGAGTGCTGGTGGGAGACAATGGTACAATTATTCACCCACACACAGTTTTCAGGGTAAAAAAAAAATTGTGAAAGCAAATAGTATCTATTACGCATTAAAACCTTCCTACATCACAGTCTTATATTCTCACTGACTCGGAATTTTTCTGCCGAAGATTTTGCATACCGGGGATTTACTTCCAGCTTAAATATTCACAAATTTTTGTTCATACTTGTCTCCTCAGACGTTGGGACTTGAATTCATAGTATCTTTTAGATGAGGCATTGTCTTTGTTTTGACTGATCCATGATACTTGCCAATTCACACTGTGTATTGAATTGCACGTTACCTTTTATTGATTCTGAACCAATTTCTGAAGCTTTCACAACAACAAATGAACACCCCTTGCCACAAATTGCATTTTATTGCGAGACCACTATCAGAAAAGATAAATAAAATACCCATCTCAGACATTCCAACTCTGCTTTAAATCCAAAACCAAGCACATGCATCAATCATGTTGAGAATGATGTGCAATTGCCTGAAACAGATCAAACTTTATCTCGACCAAAACCAACTCAAGGCTTGTACATGTATTGTACACATTTTGGGACGAAAAAATCGAATGGATCCCCTTAATAGTATCACCCAGCAATCAGGGCATAAGATCACCTTATTGCTTCGAATAAGCAGAGATATTGGTAACTTTATGAGTGGATTTCCAAAAACCCATTCGTTAGACGTTAAATGTCACTATAGTCCAAGGAAGACCTGGTCCGCAATCAAGAAGCCTCTTCAGTTAGCGTGGTCTTTCTCTAACTGCCACCAGTGGCAGACTATTCGTTCTTCATTTCCTAGCAATCTTAGATGACTAATGTGTACTTCCTCGACCAGATCGATGTCACAGTAAAGCAAGTTGAGGTCCTTGTTAAGTCTCCTTCTTCAAAGCCCGACAATGCGAATGGAACCGATGATCATCCAAAGAAATTTACGTTCAAAACATACAAGGCAATCTTCATCCATTTTCGTTAACATTCATGCTTTTAATCTACAGAGCATTTGAATTTTCTGAATCTTTAATGTCAAGGTCTCGGTAGAATTGTAGCCGACCGTCATGAAGCAGTGAGAGTCCTGCATCGTCCTTCCACCCAATCTGAAGTATTTGGTAGAGATGCCAAAACTAGCCATGGCTTTGTATACATAGCTCGACTCTATAAATGCTGTCATAGGTGACCTTAAAATCAGTAAGGAGATGGTGAGTATGTTATCAGGTCTTCTTGAGTCTTTTGCAGGTTCTGCTATAAAGTAAATATTTGGTCAGTTATGGACTTACCGAGTCTAAAAAAGCAGTGGTCAAACAGAATCAGAGGGTCTCCTTTCTTGTGGGACGGCCAACAATGCTAAAGTTCCATTCAACAGGCATACTATCCTCACACTAGATCTCCATCAAGTCATTGCTCGCTGCCCTGAATAGTTCGAGCATTAGACTGTCCGGATCAATAGCCTTGTCGGATATAAGTTTGGACATTGCTATTCTCTCCTTATTCTGAGCAATTGCAAGGAAGTCTTGGATTGCATCGTTCAGATTGATGGTGCGTTCTATTCAACAGTCTCCGGAAGTCTCTACATCCTCTACATGACTTAACTACAAGGTTCCCTTGTTCATACCTGTTATGGTCTCTGTTAGGGCCTTGTTGCTTTGACATCCTCGTTTAACCTTTTGGTAAAACTTCTTAACATTATTCCTAGAGTAGCACCTCTCTTGACTATTGTGTCAGTCACCTTATTAATTGGTCTTTCTTCGTTTTGTTGTCTCGATCCTCGATAGAGGGACCCAGAACTTACACATTTCCAGTTTGAGTCTCTCGTCTCACATTTAGTTTTCAAAGAAAAAAAAATATGTAAATTCTTCTATACAGACAACGATCTAGAATATTTGATTGGATTCAATATAACATACTCGAATGCATTGGTAAATATTAGTTCTCTTGTAGATCAGAATCGATAACTTGACCTATTTAATCCAACTTTCTAGATACTTCCAGTCTTTTGTAAACAAAAAATAGGACAACACCATGAATACTTATTCATCGGCTGCAAAGTGGAAATAAGATTGATATCATTTTCTTAAACACATTCTAAAAATTCGTCTTCTATTGTTTCATATTTCTATTCGCCTTTTGTACGGTGAATCAATCAACTTCACGCACCAAGAACCAACACAGATCCATAACTCTTCCTTAATTATGGCTTAAGCCGGAATAATAAAACCACAAAAGGGTGAACAGTTGTTTTTGTTATTATTTAAATTGCAAATCAGATACACTGCATAATTCCATTTATTTTATATCGTATTACGCTGAATTTTTAATGAATCAGATGTCAGATACTTAGGTGCGGTGTTGCTGATGAGCTTTTTTCGTTTCGGAGATAAAACTGCTGGTGGTGATGTGAAAGAATGACATGAAAACATGACCCAAAATCATTCTCAGAAAATTAGGATCTTGACTTGATAGCTAGACAATTAGAATTCATGAAAAAAAAGTTACGACACAGTAAAAAGTTACAGACAATGCTTTTGGTTTCAAGCTGTCAAATTTGTGTCATTTTTCCTGTCAAAATGGCACTTCTGTTCTATATATTCTGACAAGTGGAAGTCCATGGATGGACTTTAGCTCGACAGCCTGCTGTTTTCTGCTAATAATGTCAATCTCATCGGCATACGATAGTAGTTGCAGAGTCTATTGAGAGATTGTATCTTCGGTGTTGACTTGTAAGTATGACGTTTGAAAGGTCACATGACAGCACATCACCTTGTCCAATGATACTAGACTTGGGTCATTCCTATTTCCAACAGATGCTGTCATATGCAGCGTTGAAGTTGATAAAGAGATGGTAAGAATCGTTTTGGACTTCTTGGGTTTTCCCAGGATCTGTGATAGCATGAAAATCTGATCGACTGTGAATATTCTTTGTCTGAAACCAGGCAGTTTGTCAGCTGAGCTTGTATGCGATGTTGTGGAGACTAATGCCTTTATAATGACTGATGACATCATCGGGTTGCCACCGAATCGGTCATCTATCTCGAATGATATCGATCTTCAAGGCATATTGTTCCAACAACTTCTGTGGCCATCAAGATCATCCACATACCTCGTCACAAGTCTAATGAAAACGACACAATTGGGTCTGAACTAGGAACGTTCCAATGATGAGACTGCCCAGGAATAACTAGAAATAGTGCTTCTCTTGGATGGAATTCAGCAATCCACTTGAGAGGAAGGGATGGATTATGATGCGCACATCCTCAGCTGTCATTTAAAATCAATTATCCATCCAACTTATAGTATCAATCGATGAAGTACCATTCGTTAATTGCATTTCATTTTATCTATCCATCCGTCGCATACATAGTTGTGCAGGCATATCCTTTTAGTTAACAATTCTTCTCACTTCCTGCAGAAGATAGTCCAAGGAATACCAAAAGATCGAAGCCTGAACCTGAAACAGACCTCGTATGTCATAAAGAGTGATTAAGGATATCAGTAATTACCATTATCCTGTCAAGGGCTTCCTAAACAGCGGTATATTCTGCACAAAAAAGGTGGTCATGGCTTAAATGATTGTCCAATGCCTTTGCAGAAAACTCTACCACCATCTTCTTCATACTGATAGTCACTCGAGTCAACAACTAGTTAGTAGAGAAAACTAAACTGTCTCTGTGAAGTTGGGAAGCTCATAGCTTGACCAATGTTCTGTTCTTTCCTTGATAACCAGTTGTTTACCCATGACATCATCGATGGTTGCGAGAGCCACATGAAGCCCAACCTCTGAAGAAACGCAGTGAACATTAAACACAGAAGATTTCAAGAAACCATAGGCATGAATAAATACATAATTCTCATCTTTTCCACTGACCCATATTTTTGAAACTTCGTCGTCGCACCTCCAAGTTGTGGTTGCCGGAATCATGTCAACTGCATTCTTACTTCAACCAGGCGAAGTACTTTTCTACGTGCTCGTTGGCATCATATGCAATCAGTTTCCATTGGGAAAATAAATACAAATTTCCCACCCAACGATGGTGTCACTATACCCACAATCATCCTCAACCACTTTTGATCACGTTTTGCACATTTACGCGAAGATTGGGAATAATCGATGGATACCACTCAAAACATGTGTTCCCCTGGCTATATACATTCCAAACCAAAGATCAGTCGCTGAAAATGTCAAAATAAAAGAAAGGTGTGGATTTCTCTCACCCAAGTCTTGAGACCATTGACAAGCAATCCTATTTGAAATGGTTCCAACCGCCATTGGCAACGCGCTGACTACTCCCTAATCCGGTTGATAAATTTTCCACAAAATACAGCTCTTTTCGGTTCTCTATTTCATTTTTCCGTCAAAAATACAATGCAACACCATACGCGATCGCATTACACATGTCCCATCAGCGTGTAAGCCATTTCCGTTGTGCCGGCGTGGTATTATTTCATTTTTTTTAGGAAAAAATAAACAATTTCTGCTTAATTAACAATAAAATGCATTTCAGTTTGAAATTCGAGAACCGTGAAGCATTTATTATAGCAAAATGCAATGTCAACCATCGCCGTTCTATGTATAGATACAGTATCTACGGTCAAACAACGGCCGTTCTCTTACTCAATCTGTGTACCAACTGGTGTATCGAATTGTAAAGAATTTAATTTCAACTGAATAATCACCTCAACCTGTGCATAACAATTCCACGAATTGAATCTCTTGTCCTTACGTAACCAAATAACAAGTACTGTCACTGTAGGTACTATGTAATTAAGGTAACTACAACTTTTATTAGGTCGCTCGACTACGAGTACGAGTACTTTGTTATTTGTTTTAGAACTCTGTCAAGCCTTTCACTCTGACGCAGCTAACATTCTCTGGAGTGCCAATAAAACGTATCCATAGTTTTACGTTCCACCACACGGCTGACAAGTGTGCTTAAACGAGAAAAAAAAATGTAAATATTAGAAATACCAGTTTGTGGGGAATTATGCTTTTTTTTTTTCCTTCCATTTCTAGTTCTTTTTCCAACTCGAATTGATTTCTAATTCCCGGTTTTCGATGCTGGAGAAAGAGATACAAGCAGAGAAATTCCAAAAAAAAATTGTTTTCTTTTTCTTAGGTGGCTTTGGGTGTCTCGGTGTCATGGGTATTGGAGGCCGGTTCAATGATACGTATCCAGGGTGTGAAGAGCTTTAAAATGTTGTTAATAAATTTCCGATACACTTTGAATAATTTCGGAGTATAATGAACGACCATTAGGTAACTTTTTGGGTAAAATGAGATCAGCTTTAGGTATTTGTTCGGATTTTCTGGTAAACTAATGATTTTGTTTATCGTGCGTGACAGGCGATAATAGATTTGGCCTAACTTGACTTGATGTGGTTTTCATGAGATTAGTGGAATTGTAATACTGATTTCATTTTTGTGTGGTAGCAGCAGATGCAGGCGCTTCGGGCAGCTAAACAAATTAACGTATACTATGGTGAGCCTGAGGGCTTAGAATTTGGCCTAGATAAGTCAAGATTGCAGGGCACCTGGAACACTATAGGGCTTCATTAGAAAAAGGGGCATTCCACTGCTAATTAGAGACTTGCACCTGACTCTGACGGAAGATTCTCACGATCACCGAAACAGATATGATCGTTAATTTATGAAAGTATTGCATTCTTGAATTGCCCTAATAATTCGAAGGACTAGGCAACAACTAATTTGCTAGGTAAGTACCTTCGATTAAAGTCAATTCAGAAATAGCTGGCAACTGAGCACACCAAAGTCTAAGTCATCCTCTTTACATTTTTGGGTCAAGTTTTTTGTTCAATTTCATCCGTTTGACCCAAAACGCCAAGGGAGAGCAGATATGCGGCGATATTGCATCTGAAGAGGATCAAGAGATTTTTTCATTCTTGACCCCTGTCTACCCGACTTCATCCCAAATGCAATATTGCTTGCAACTGAGGACACCAAAGTCTAAGTCATCCTCTTTACATTTTTTTGTCAAGTTTTTTGTTCAATTTCATCCGTTTGACCCAAAACGCCAAGGGAGAGGAGATATGCGGCGATATTGCATTTGAAGAGGATCAAGAGATTTTTTTCATTCATGACCCCTGTCTACCCAACTTCATCCCAAATGCAATATTGCTTGAAACTGAGCACACCAAAGTCTAAGTCATCCTCTGTACATTTTTTGGTCAAGTTTTTTGTTCAATTTCATCCGTTTGACCCAAAACGCCAGGGGAGAGCAGATATGCGGCGATATTGCATCTGAAGAGGATCAAGAGATTTTTTCATTCTTGACCCCTGTCTACCCGACTTCATCCCAAATGCAATATTGCTTGCAACTGAGGACACCAAAGTCTAAGTCATCCTCTTTACATTTTTTTGTCAAGTTTTTTGTTCAATTTCATCCGTTTGACCCAAAACGCCAGTGGAGAGGAGATATGCGGCGATATTGCATCTGAAGAGGATCAAGAGATTTTTTCATTCTTGACCCCTTTCTACCCTACTTCATCCCAAATGCAATGTTGCTTGCAACTGAGCACACCAAAGTCTAAGTCATCCTCTTTACATTTTTTGGTCAAGTTTTTTGTTCAATTTCATCCGCTTGACCCCAAACGCCAAGGGAGAGAAGATATGCGGCGATATTGCATTTGAAGAGGATCAAGAAACTTTTTTCATTCTTGACCCCTGTCTACCCAACTTCATCCCAAATGCAATATTGCTTGCAAGTGAGCACACCAAAGTCTAAGTCATCCTCTTTACATTTTTTGGTCAAGTTTTTTGTTCAATTTCATCCGTTTGACCCAAAACGCCAGGGGAGAGGAGATATGCGGCGATATTGCATTTGAAGAGGATCAAGAGATTTTTTTCATTCATGACCCCTGTCTACCCAACTTCATCCCAAATGCAATATTGCTTGCAAGTGAGCACACCAAAGTCTAAGTCATCCTCTTTACATTTTTTTGTCAAGTTTTTTGTTCAATTTCATCCCTTTGACCCCAAACGCCAAGGGAGAGAAGATATGCGGCGATATTGCATTTGAAGAGGATCAAGAAACTTTTTTCATTCTTGACCCCTGTCTACCCGATTTCATCCCAAATGCAATATTGCTTGCAACTGAGCACACCAAAGTCTAAGTCATCCTCTTTACATTTATTGGTCAAGTTTTTTGTTCAATTTCATCCGTTTGACCCCAAACGCCAAGGGAGAGAAGATATGCGGGGATATTGCATTTGAAGAGGATCAAGAGATTTTTTTTCATTCTTGACCCCTGTCTACCCAACTTCATCCCAAATGCAAGATAGCTGACCACTGATACACTAAAGTCTAGTTCACGCGAATTGGGTTTTTTGTTAAAATTGTTTGTTTAATTTCCTTGACGCAAAGCGCTAGGAAAGAGGAGGTGTTTGACGATATTGGATTTGAGTCCAGAAACAACCATCTCTGATCTCTCTATTTTTATATGGTATATCAGATGTTCATTTCCTATCGATGGTGAAGGCTGGAACTCTCATTCTTACGACAAGAGGATAAAACATTAGTTAAATGTAACTGAGTCCATGTTGTTGACGTGTATGATATGCAAACTCCTTAACTTCATATCAGTAGATGATGCACTCAATGAGCTACTACTAAAGTCATCATTCAAAGTGTAGAACTCATTTCCCTTAGTTTGTCATCCAAGCAGTTGATTGAATTAGTTTCATTCTATGTTTACTTATCGTTCTCAAGCTGTCCTATGTTCCACAAAATATTTGAAACTACATCACTCGAGTCAACTTTACCAATTTCTTCTTGCAGTTCCGATCTCCTTAAGAAAGGCATCGCCGTTGTAGTAGACGCCCAAAGATGTTCATCTCGAATCACACGCACCCACTCACGTACCATTTACTCCCTATTTGGAGATACCCCAGTCACCCTACTTCTAGTCAGATCCGAAGGATTCTGGGAAAAACACGTTGAACCCTGTGCCAAATCCCACACAAAAGGAGAGGTAAGTAAACCCGTCAAATCAATTTTGTATGACTAACTCCCTCCACACATTACTTTCATCGCACTTTCTCCAGCCAATCGTTGTATCCAAAAGTCGTCTCTTCAAATACATAGATACATGCAATCTACCCGAGGAATTAGGTGGTACACTAACATACAACCACGATCTGTGGCTGCAAAATCGAAAGGTAGGTCAGCGGCCATAAATCAACTATGTATCTAGATACATACTCTCTTACACTGTGTATGCAACATTCATTCCAGGCAATCGATGACTTTAGCAAGACTTTCGATCGGACCATCAATGATATGGAGAATCTGCATGTTCTACTCTTGGATAGTAAATCATTGCGACCTTCAGACGCTGATCAGGAGTTGAAGCAGTGTGCCATGATCTACTCTCAAGTACAAAGTGAGATAGCCAACACCATAGATACAGGTAAGTTGGCAAGTCAGCCGCGTGAGGTATGTGGTTAATAAATTAGTTATTTTTTTTTTCTCTGAGAGATTAAAACAAAAAAAAGGTAAGGCAAAGCCTGTGTTGTATCTAGCGACAAAGTTTAAAAATAATTACCTTGTCTCAGTCACAAAGTGTGCGCAAGCAGAAAACTTCATTTGTCACGGTGTAGGTTACGAAATCACGCGCCTAACGTGCCCCATTTCAAAGCCCATTAGAGAGCTCTAAATACTATAGATACTGTGGGCAGTGGGTATTGCCATTGTTTTATACGCTTTTGTATCTATGTAGTCTGCGCTGGTTATGAAACTGTCGCTGGGGGCTAACTATATTCCCTTGGACGTATAAAAATAGTTTTAAATCATCGGAGGCAGCTTAGCTAGGATCATTGAACCGAACACGACTTGGAATAAAACATTTGCCAAGCGGCATTCGAATATATTAATGGAGTTGCTAAACTTGTTCGAGATCATGACGATAGGTGAGAGAAGGTGCTACAAGTGTTGGCTGAGCAATTAATAATATTTTGAAAGTAACTTATGTTAATTAGACTATAAGACATGAGGAAAGTACATATGTACTACCCTACATTCGAATGGATTAGGTACAATGAGGTACATCTTGTTGAGATGAGTCTTGCGAAGAGAGTGGTACTTTAGGTTTTCTTTTGTATTTGAAAACTTAAAAACGAGTTTTTGAAGAGACTTTGCAGGCATGAATTCGTTGCTGAAGGAACCTAAACTTGGCATAGTCATTGGAGGTAGTAGTGGATAAGATTTGGTGAAAGCAGAAGCGAGCTTGACGCTTGCACATGATCCAGGACACTTCAAAATTTTTCGACGAAGCAGTGCTTGTATGTTAGTTTCTGTAGTATGCAGGGATCCGTCTGATAGGTAACTGCACCCACACTTGAGAGAAGTATCTAATTTTAGGAATTGTTATGTTTTTGAATAGACCACCATACTATTCTAATCGAAGAAGTTGTTCCTGGATAGTTATTTGTATGCACCTTGAGACTTTAGGAACTTAAGGATAACCTTTTATACACTATGTACGTTCGTCCATTCAAACTAAGAATCATTTTGCAATAACTTTTAATCTGTTACAGTTTGCAAAGCTCTCTGCGACCTTTGTGAATTCATGGTTTCACTGAGCTTGTCAACTACTGCAGCTAGTGGATCCTGTTGAAAACTAGATCATTTTAGATTAGTAGTCCTGGGAAACTTTGATTTACTCCAACGAAGCTCTTACTTAATATCCTTCTGTGGACAAACCTTGAATGCTTTCACCTAAACTCTTTCATATGATCTCCCAAGGGTTGACTGATTTCGCATACTCAGGTTGTAGTGATCTGAAAGGAAAGTCCGCATATTAGGTCTGCAATTCGGTCGTAGACCCTCCAATCTTCACTATCTATCGTAGGATTCTAATCCTTGCTGTCACTGCCGCTTTTTGTTATGGGATCATGGGTGAAATTTTTTGCATTTCATATTGGCGACACGAAAGTTTTCTTTGGTTTGAGAGACTCTTGGGGACGCATGGAAACACAAAGCTTATTTCAAGAGCATTGACCTTTATAGGGCAGACCCTAAACCACTAAAGATATTAAGTACAAACCACCAAATAGTTAAGCATGGAATATAAATCACTTTGGTTTCTCAAATGAAGATTTCTCGAAAGCATGTCTATTCCAAATGACTCCGTCCGAAGTTTTCCTTTGGCCAAAATTTGGGCAAAAAATCCTACATTGTTCAAAGGAAGTAAATGTTTGGTTGCCTCGCCCTCCATCCCAACTCACGTTCAAAATGACATTCTAGTTGTCAGCTCTTTAGAGAAGGCCAATCTTCTTGCAGCCTTGCGAACTCTCTCTGTACCAGATCGCATTGAGTATTCTATGAAACAAATCCGTGTTTGGATTTCTATAGTAACAAGAGCAGCTAAAGGTGAAAGGTCGGTTGGTTCATATGGTATCTCATCCATAATTCAGAACTGATATCCTTCCACTCTTCATCTCTTTCTAAGCTCCTTTGGTGTAGATGGAAAACAATTCCTAAAAAAAGTTGAATCTGCTTCTCCTTTCAACTACAGATTCATTACACTGATGTCCTTCCACTCCAAGATCAGAAAATCTCTGGTAAACCGTGATTTGAGAAATATTAGAACTTAAAGGAAACAGAAGAATAGTGGAGTCAATATATTCCTTCGAACACCACAGAAATGTTTCTTGTCTTTCGTTTGTTGTATTCGAGCGAAATAGGCCGTGGTATTTCGCCTCTTCAACAGTTTTCTAGCAATGCCCGTCACTCTTCAGGTGGTCATCAGTTTACCCTCGAGCATATTTTCGAACATATCGTCCTTAATCGCACAGCACAAGCTCTGTCAAGGTTCATTTTTCCTTCACATTTCATTCACGAACATTTAAAACCAATGTGCATCGGCATCTCCTTTTTACTTTTTCTAAATTGTTCTACTGACCGCACCATGCTTTGCATGATAGTATTCAATATACCCAGCTAACCCAAAGTTGGATTATGTATCCAGACTAAGTTGTAAAGCTCTAGTCTAGATACAAGGTTGATTCTTTGTATTTATTTGGGTTGACTATCTCTACTCACTCCATCTTAAGCGAACGATTTTTGTATCTATTTTGATATCTGGAAGCGCTACTCACCATTAGCAATGACTCCGAATATGGATTTAAGATGATTTCAGGTCGAATTGGTTAAGAGTCTTGATATGTACTGTCGTGCGTAGTCAACCTTCCCAGAACGTACTCAGGTTCTCACTTCTATTGCTAAGCAAGAGTTCGTTTATTTCTATAAATCTTGCCTTCAGCTGTGAAATGTCTATCTAGAGTTACTTGTTTCTGAAAAACAAAGATTTCAATCTCCACCATTACCACTCCATCTACCTGTCTAATCAACTTTCCAATACAACAAACAACATCCCACAGTTGTGCCGTGAAAGTGTAACAAACATCACCGACAAAATCCACTTGGCCCGCACTCGAACCTTGGTGAACCCGTCCAATGACTTAGCTGACGTCATTTCAATTCATTCGAGTAGAATTACCTGCATTACCGCACCACAAGTGCTCGAAGAAGAAAACCATTTTATCTTCACATCTTGAACCTGAACACCATTCAGTGGTCATTTCTCTTAATTTGCCATCCGAGCATCAAGCTATTTACCTATCAACTCCAGAACCCCAAACACTTACGACTGAGACGGTCATTAGATCGCGTGCATAAGGAAGTCTCATAAAATGTTCCCTCTTCATGCCAAAGCGCATGCCATTAGTATCACTGTTAACCACAAGAGCACTTAATATCTTCCAGGTAATCGACTGTTAACCCGTATCGCAGATAGCTATCGATTGCACTCGTCCACCACGACCACTGCCACGACGAACACGACGACGATGGCAATGATGACCAATGAGCAGCACCACCAGCAGCAGCATTCACCGGGAATAGCGTCGATCTCTAACGCCATCAGTCCGACGACGACCAGTAGTGGTGGCAACCAGCACACATTGCCACCCGACATGGCGAACGAAAGATCACGCACTGAGCAGCAGCTGAGCGACATCCAGAAAAAACAAACCGACATTCGATCCGCATGGCGCGACCTGGAGCAAAGTATCCACGAAGCACGTGAAGTGGCCGTCCTCGAGGAGGGTGTCGCATTCGTAACCAACTGGATCCTAAATACCGCTGAGCAGATGCTAAACCGCAAGCAAACGATCGGTTGCGATGTCAAGGCATGCGAGGATCTCCGCCGCGATCACGAGAGCCTCGAGATGGAATGTCGTGAAACTTACGGCTTCTACGCCGAGCTCCTGTATAAGATTGAATCGCATAGCAAAGCAAAGGAAACCACCAGCCTCGCCTACAAGGATCTCATGTCGCAGAGGGACTTTATGAACTTTGTCTGTCGCAGCTTTGCCACGCGCCTCGAACGGCGACGCAACATCCTGATCACATCGCTACGATTCTATCGACTCGTAACCGATTACTTCGATCGCACCACTTCTGTATTCGAATCTCTAGTCATGGGCAACAAGGTCGAGGACTTTGAGTCAGCCGCAAGTAATCTGCAGAAACTGAAGGACAGCCAAGTGGGCTTGGGTAAGTATGCCATGCCAGCACACACGCTCAAACAAATGCTAACTTATCTTCAATTTCATACACACACTCACACAAAAAAACCAGAGGCACTCGAGAAGGAACTGATCAAGGAGGGCGAGAAACTCAGCGATATGCTGTCGATGCCCGTGAAGGACGCCCTCGGCCGGGACTTGCGTATCGATTACAGTGACGACATTGTGAATGTCAGGGATATTTTGGATACGACAATCGCACGCCGGAACATCTTCATCGATAGCGTCGAGTTGCAGAAACTCACCTTGGAGCAGGTGACACACATCCACACGTACGAGCTGGACGCACGGATGGCCATCAAATGGATGGATGACTTGTACAGTGTCATGATCAAGTGTCATTCGCATGTGGGCTGCAATGTGCACGAGATACAGGTGCAGAAAGATGAGTTACAAACATTTCAAGAAACTGGAAAGGTAAGTTTCCACCGATTGCGACGTGAGCCAGTCTCGTTTCATGTGTGTGTGTGTGTCCGTATCTGTGTATGCAGTTTATTGCACCTTTGGCGTGTTTCCGCCAGTTAAACGGTACATTTTAAATGGGGTGGTCAGTCGTGGTATGATTAATAGAGTCAGCCGCCAGCAGCAGCAGCATGACTGGCGAAGGAAATGACTGTTTTGTGTTAATTTCCGCTGTCGATTATAATTTGCAATGTCAAGGCGCACTGACGGCGATGTGCACCGCGATGGATGACAGTTTGAGGTCAGTTTGTGAATAATTAGAGGTTAGGTAACTATGCGAAGATAAAGCCTGTCGGAAGGAGGTAATAGATGAATTCTTTGGAAGAGATTTTCTGATTTTTCCTTAACCTCAGCCATTAAACAGTAACCGCAACTATGCACTGTCGGATCATGGCTACAAAGAGGACGACGTCTGCTTTGTACTGTGGAAGCTAATCCATCAAACAACTTTATTGCACTTTGGAACACAGTGTGGAGCGCTCATTTGCAACTGACTGTGCAACTGACACTCATCTTGTTCTCGTCATGAGTGGAAGTCAGGCTCTGTCGCGTTGACAATATGGGCTCTTGGCTGAGTAGTTCACTGACATACTGGTAGATAGCCAAGCACCTTAGCCGGCCTGACCAATTTAAATTTTTAATGGTAACACTCTCGAAATTTATGGAAATATGAATCTCAATTGGAATTTCGTTTGATCAATCGTCCTGCGTAGACCCTACACTGCCACGTATTGATTAGGGGAACATAGGATTGTCGGTCTATAGAAGAGCCTGTAGTTCTGGTACAACATTCGCATGGTGTGCTTTCGTTCATCCGTACTAGTTTATACAGATTTGACACAGGAGAACTGCTTCTCTTTCAAACTGTCAGTATGATTTTTCGGAGCTGCTTTTGCTCCTTACGTAGATCTGATTTTCTTGCAAAATCTCCAAATATTAGTTTCATCACGACACTCCTTTGTATCCCTGAGCTGTGGCATAACTCCTACCCCTACCTCATTTCCACATTCTTAGACAGATCCTAGCTGTTTGTGTTTTTCATTGCAGTGGTTTCCGATATGCAGCGTCTGTCTGTAGGAAACGTTTTTGGTTTAAGCTATTAGCCACTAGCAGTTGACGATTGTGACTGCTACATGGTAAAGGATATCTCGTACAGTCGCTCCCTGTAGCCCTTGACTTTTTCAATCATTTTTTGGCAAGAAATAGCAGTCTCTTAGCAAAAGCTGTCATGAGACATAACATTGTGTCATGAGGGGTTAGGTTGACAAGAACTATCCCATCCGACCAGATGAATGTAACGTCTGTAGCAGCGAGACGTAAAGGGTTATTCTTGGCAGTTTTATGAAATAAAATAGGCTATAACCTGCAAGCCTCACGATGGTGAGTCTATGAAGTGTATGCATCCTAGCAACACACTTTGTTAGAGTTAGCTATGTGGCTAATCCAGCATACTATCCAAATTCAACTTGGATTTCAAGAGGTGAGAGCAAGAACTCATGAAACTGCCCCACAACAGCGCGTTTAACCTTTTCCCTTGAGCCAGGGACACAAACTAGGCTGATGTTGTTAAAAGTCACCTTCATTGAGCCTTTTGTCAGATGATTTCTTGTCAGTGCGTTCTATTCCTGTTCACCGAAGTTTTTAAATTCAAGAAAAGGTTTTTAGGTTTTAAAGAGCTCTTGGTATGCTTAAACCCAAAACTTAGCTACCATGATACCAGTAGAGCATCGAAGAATATAGATATCTTTCAATTTGGGTCGTGTCGGCAAGTGCAAGTCATTAAGGCATCTTTCTTCGCAGCCGGATGAAAGGATAAGTCAATACTTACCTCATCCTCATTGGCTCTTCAAACGTGTTCGAACTCTACCACTAGAAACCCGGTCTGGAATTGGACGGAAATTAGTCATGAAAATTTAGATTTTTGTGTCTTTATAGGTTCACTTACACATCTTCTATTCGAGCATTCTTCACACTGGTGGCTTTCCTCTCAAAACTAGACTTAAGGGTTTAACTCTCTGTAAATGCTATGGCAGCCTATGAAGAATTGTCTGACCTAGGGCCACAGGCATGTGTTGCGATAATACTCATTCGAGTTGACAATACTTGATAAAACTTTTCTAACTGCAGAAGGATGACTTATAAACCCTAAAAAACCCACACCTAACTGAAAATCCTCATCAGATTGGAATGCGCTTTTTATCTCTGGATTGTCCTTCAACCAAGGGGACATCATGAGCTCTCTTTACTCTTTCCTGACCATAAAGATTCCAATTTAGTTCTCTGTTCAATAAATCATCAGGATTTTCCACGATCCAAGTCAAGTGTCCCTAGTATTTCAAAGACATTACACTAAAGAGTATGAAGTCACTCAATAGATACAAGACCATGCTATTAGTGCTAGTCGACAGCTCATTGAACCAATGGTACACGCATTGTATTCTCATGCTATATATCGTCTTATGGTGCAATTATGTATGTACATGCACTAGTCTCTTGCCAGAATGGCATAATCATCATCATCTCACTGTCAGATGTCGAGTCCAGTAATTGTCCAACGCCAACTCAGCTGGTTATGGCACGTACACGACGTTGGTGGCATTCGTGGATCCATGCTACGATTAGTGTTCATTTGCGATGGAATCACATAATAGCAGCCAAACAAGAAAGTTTTAATACGAATCAATTGGAATACTGCCAGCATAGCATAACCTCCTAGGATCGTCATCACCTAAAATGTGATTCATGTGTACTGGTTGGCGATGGACTCAAGGCGCAAACTTATGTTACTTCCTGGTTGGTTATGAAAGCTTCTGTCGCTATCTGTATGTACAATCTGTTTAAAGATACTGATCCACTTGTTTCCCTATTACGCCAGGCGTTCATAATGACCCGATTCATGAAAGGTATCTGTGTATGGCTTGGCAGTGCAACGCTTTAAATTACATTTTCCTGAAATACCATACAATCAGCAAACTATCACATTACTACCGCCGACCCAAGCACCGACTCCCCACTAAATGCCGAACCATCTTAAAGTGTAAAACATTCCAATTTAGTCCAACTCAACGGTGTGAAATTATCACCCCGACATCGTAAGACCATCTTAGATACACATTTGCGTCCAACTTCCTCATTCATCTAATCCAGATCAAGTCCCTGCCCACCAATAACTAGCACACAGCGCCATCCCGTTCGTGATATGAAAAAGGGGGAGGCTCACTTAAATAGTTTTCATAATATGCCTTTCAAATCATCATTCCCCCCCCCCGTCATGTGCGTCTCATTTCAGAGTATCTACCATTACGGCTGCCAACTGCTGGAGGCATCACAAGCACTAAGAACCTCGTGCAAATTGGATACGGAAGCAACGAAGACAATGTCCAACCAATTGCGCTGCACCTGGCACAACTTACAAGCCATAAGTCAGGAGCACATGACCCGCCTCCGAGTGTCCGCCGTCTTTCATCGCAGCGTCGAGGAGTACTGCAACAAGTTGCATGACCTGAAAATCTCTGTGTGTTCTCTAGGTGAAATTGAAGAGCCCGATTGCCGCCGCACTCGCCTACGAAAGTATCTAGCACTACGAGAACGTCTCCTAGTCGAAGTGGGTCGAATGGTGCGACTGGGTAGATTGCTAAAAACCCGACTCAAAGAGCCGTTTGTCTTGGATGACTCCAAGAGCAGTGAGACTGCCGCTGGTGCTGCTGCTGCTGCTGCTTCTGGCAACAGGTATGTACCACAACTATGTGCGGTTGGCCTTTTGAGGCTTAACTGGTTTATTTTGTATCTTTTTTTTTATTTTTATTTTTTTTTGCTCGATTGTCACATCTTGACGCGCGATGATCTCGAGTATCTTTTTGCTTTTCTCGTTTACCCTGCGAGGCGGTATAGATGAGAGAGAACGAGAGAAAGGTCAACTTTATGACAGACAGATGGAAAACAACTTTCTTTCGTTTGCCTGCTTCGATTGCTCCATTCCATGGAACAACTTTCCATGCGGGGCCGGTCATGTCAAAAACGTGCTAAAGATCCTCCAGTTGCGGACGTGAAGAAGACGAAGATTCAATGAACTCTCGACTACACGGGTAGGCACATTCCAAGAGTTCTTGTGGATTAGCTAATCGGTAATGCAGCAATTAACGGCTTGACGTAATGCAAATTTTAATTAACGTAAATTAGTATGGTTTCGTCCAAATGGCAGGGTAGTGTAGCTTGCTTGTCATGCTCTGGAGTCTGCGCTATTCCGTCTTGCGCTTGGCTAATTAATTTGTTGCCACAGGCATTCTATTCTTTTCTATGGCTTTGGTTGATGTTCATTGAGTTGGTGGGGACAGCAAAAACAAAAGGAACGGAAGGGGTTATAGCTGAGTTTAATGACTTTTATGTTGTTGTTGGTGCAACTATGTAAGGAGTTGGATGGCATTTTTATGGGGTGTATCTGGGTCAGGCTTTTGACGTTAGTTTCGGTAGTAATATCCTGAAGCGATGGGTGAACAGAAAGTAAGTCAATTGCAATTATTCTGTTGAATTGTTTGGGGAGAAAGGAGAACAGATATCTGCGGTTTTCTGATGGAAAATATAGTTTTATTGCCAAGTAGGTGCCTAGTATATCTGTGCTTCGTCTGTAGCCGACCATAATTTCGCCCACTTGGGCATGGCTGCTGTCATTTCGACACGAGAATTCACGACTTCTGCTGGAATCTCCAACATAGACCTCGATACTCGTAATCGAATAGCTTGTATGAGACAAAAAACTTTTTTTTATTGAAGACATGTAGGGTTACGCCCCTTTTTTAGGATTTTGGTTTCTGATTTCTAGCAAAAAAATTGAGGAAAATAGTTTTTTTTCGAATAGTGGGCGTGGTTATAGGTGGATTTTAAAAATCTGGATTTCAAATTCACTTCATCAGATTCCTAGAAGATATTAAACTAAATTTTAGCTCTCTTGTTCTACAAAAAGGTTCGGAAAATGCAAATTTTTGGAATATCGCTGAAAGCAAGGACATTAAAAAAATCCATGGCCAACAACGTACATTTCTACGTTTTCTACAACTTTGCTGAAAAGTGTTTTCTCTTCAACTGAACCATTTTCAAGAAAATTTATCAAAGCCTTTCAACGGCTCTATCCTGAGCTTAAACGCTGTCATCGTTTATGCCTTCACTTTTCAATTTATCTATACTCTAGACATAGAAAGAAGCCAGAAAATTTTGAAAATATCAACATAAACGCTAAAAACGACGACAGTTTGAGGAGAACCATGAGTTTTTCAGTGTGACACAAGACATGTTAAAAAGTGTTCCCAGTTCCCCCATTTTACTGAATTTTTTAACCCGATTTGGGATTTTTTTTTTTAAATATTTCGGTTAAGATATTGATATTGATACGATGTTAAATTTTATCCTCATTTCGTTCTGAAATTGTATAAAATATTGGACAGCCCTTGCTGGGATATGGAGTAAGCCACTGTCTGGCATTTTGTGGACCATTTTGTTAAAAAAGGCTTAATGTCTAAAATCTAAATTTTGAATTAACAGACAGAAGCATAACCATGTGACCTACGTGCTTGTTCATGCAGACTGGGTAGTAATACGTTGTAAGATAAGTGTCTTCCTTGTACGATGTCTTGTATTCAGACTTACCCTCAGATTCCTTTCTATTTGAATACTTCATCTAAGAATTAAAAAGGCATCAGACTTAAGGAAATTCTACTCGAATGTAGAGTAATCTTTTAACAGCTCTAGTTTCAGCGCTAAAAATAGTCACTTTCCGTCAGTTTTCGACTGGCCAAAGATATAGTCCCTTGTTGAGACTATTTAGTACACTTGCTATGCCATGCTACTACCGTTCTATTTAAACTAAGGTAGATACAAGATTAGACTAGATGAGAGAAAAACATTGATGATACTAATGGTAGGAATAGTACTCTGCCGAGACAGCTGGTGGGTTTTTATTTCGATCCTAAACAGTCCACAATCCACTTGGCTAGAAGTTCGAATTTTCTCCAGAAGCCTCACCATAAATTAGTTATGATGGTACTATAGTACTGTGTTGGACAGATTCAACAGATGTAAAGAATTTCATTGGGCTTAGGGATGGTTTGCCCTTTAACTATGATTACCTTGAAGTCTTGAACAAGTGGGATTCTGGAGAGCTAGCTTTCTGCCCTCCAAGTTACCCATTAAAGTGTTGTTCTTTAAAAGTTTTTTTAGACTAGTTCTGATGATTTTTGCCAACCCTGCTTCACCGAGATCTTTTTTTGGGGAATCTTACCGGTTCACATGGCGTGACTGAGGTTTTTAGCAGTCTGATCCTAGTTTTATAGAATTTTACCTAAAAATCTATTCTACCATCACAAGGTGAGATGAACTTCAATTCAAAAAAATCAATAAAGACATGCATCCTTATGTCAGGTTTGATGTTTTTGCCGTCTTATTTTGAGCTCCACTGCCATCGGGAATAATAGTCATCTACGCTTAGGGGAAATTAGAAATATTCGCAGCTTTCGCAAAAGCATATTGTACCATACTCAGTCTGTCCTGTCCAGTTTCGGCTGAGACGTTATATTCCCAAAGTAAGGGAAACACTCTGAATGCGTTTTCTACCTATCCGGCAATGCAACCTTGTTTTTAGAGTATAATTCTTCAACCGGAATAGGTTTGTAATTGACTTTAGATACATGAGTCCATCGAACCTCTACAGATCTCGTTGATAGATCAAGCCAGCATGCAATACTTGTATATCACTCCTTTCCTATTCTATGTCTCTTTCTTAGAAAGACTGGTTATGATTCCTTTTTTCACTTTACAAGAAAGTACTAAGGAACTGCATGTAGGAGTTCCTTAAACTCTACTGGACCTTGGGTGATCTTGTACTAACGTAAGGTTGTAGGGTTTGAATTTGTTCGCAGCAAAGTAGCGAATCTTTTGTTGATCTTCTTAAAAAGTTAACAGAGCTCTAACTAATTTGAAAATGCCCTTCTATTGGGTTCGATCTAGAAAAACTGTCTACCATGACCTAGCAATGCCAATGCTGTCCTTAATTTTTTCCAAAGAACTAGTTCACCTTTCTAAAAACTGTAAGTATTCCCTAAATCAGACCTGTTTTCCGGACCACTGCTCCACGTTACACAACCAAGTTAATGTATCTGTCACTCAAACTACAACTTGCGTGCACATTCCAGCTGCAGTCCGGGAGCGCAGTGACACAAATTCAGCCACGATATTGCGTAGGTGTCGGCAGACGGTCTAAAGGATTAACCAAAACAAGTAGTTGTGCTGCAAGACTATTCATTATTCTCATAATTCAGTCAATTTAACAAATTTGACTGCCTCTGCATCGTAAAGTTTTGCCATAATTTATGGCACTCCGGCATACGTGCTGACATCGAATCCAATACAAATCCCCACCCAAACATGACATATACCGTACCTCATGCTCTCTTATTTATTATGCATCAAAACTAGAACTAAAAATATAAATTTTCTCAAAATCTTAGAAAATATCTCAAACCAAATAGTGCCGAGAACGTTCTTCGTTCCTGTTGTCATTTACTGTCGGTTGGCTACGAAAGAAATCGTTTCACAGGAGAAAGCACAACAGACATACAAGAATAAAATAGAAATTTGAAAAAAAAAAGCAAATACAAACCTCTTGACAAAAATCTCGAAAGCCAACTAACTCCATTTCTCAGTCTATTTTCGTGTTCGGTCCAGCGTAGATCAGCATCAGCCATCAGACGAAACCCCGGTTAGGCAAAGTGCCTCTTGTAGTTGTTCACCCCGCACGTCATTCAATTCGGCAGCACCGCATTCTCTGCGAAGCACGTTCGGTCTTCTAGCATCCTATAAATATCATCCATACGTAGGCATTGTCAAGGAAAGATAGTTCGGTCTCCTTAAGTCCATACCGCGTGTGTTTTGGTTTTTTTTTTTTTTGAGAAAAAAATGCGATGATGCCATCGGGAGTGTTTTCGAAAGTATCCCTGCACTTGCTGCTAATTTAAGTCGTGCGACAATTTTTCCATGCACCCTGCGTGATTAGCGAATTCATTATTAGATACAAAAATACGAGCACTCTGGCAAGTCGCCCAAATCTACGTACCTACAGAGCTAGCCAGGCTGACAGCTGAGAAGATAGTGTGCGGTTGTCGTCCCTTGTTCAGCAGAGACAAGTGTTTAATTAAAAATAAATCCGACGGATAGTAATTGCTAGATAATTAATAGTGCGAGTCTGAGGAGAGGAAAATGTTTTCCAGATTCAAAGAATTTTTTAAATTTCGATCGTCCGCCGGGGACAACGAGAAAAGTGACGATAAACCGGCCGATGATGGACCGAATGACGATAAATCGAATGATGATGTTAATTTAAAATCTGATTCTAATCCTAGTGAGAATGCCGCCACAGCAGCGGAAGAGAGTGAGCCAGCGATGGTGGTCTATCCGACTGGGAATAATGAAATGGCATCGAGTGCAATTACGAATAAGTTGACTGAGATTGCCGAGGTGGCCGAAGCACTCGATTCTGCACTGAGAGATACACAGAACGGATTGGATTTGGTCGAGATGAATTCCAGCCCACCCGAGAAGAAGATGGAGCATAATCATCATCATCATCATAATCAGCATCATCATCATAGCCATCAGCATCAACATAATGGAGGCAATATTGAGGTAATTATAAACATGTATCTATATCTCTTGGTATCTGTCTACTGACTGATTGGACTCCAGAATTAGAATGCACGCACGACTTAATAAAAAGTCAGCTGCTGTGACAAGAGATTTCTCATGAAACTGGGACTCTATGCATCAATTGATTGAAATCGGGAAGATGGCCAATTCTGAGATCCAAAAATGCGGGGGCAGTGGATCCACTTA
This sequence comes from Xylota segnis, assembly GCA_963583995.1. Lineage (NCBI taxonomy): Eukaryota > Metazoa > Arthropoda > Insecta > Diptera > Syrphidae > Xylota > Xylota segnis. The sequence continues at coordinate 54,444,997 of OY757238.1, read as the reverse complement.
ATTCGTATACATGTGGGATAGCAATAGGCCAGATAATAGATAGTGATCGGTTTCATTTTAAGATAGGAAAATCTCTGGAGTTGGTCTAGAGATGCTCTATTTTTAAAGGGTTTTCCCAATAAGAACATAACAATTTCGAACTTAAATAAAACACAGAATAATTGAGATATCGGACTGAAACTAATTCCACGTATGTACTACACGTGTTACGTTTAAGCTTAGAATCCTATCTTATTCATATGACCACTATAAGTACGTTTGCAGCAGTCGAGTATTTGGAGACCATTTTCACTACCCTACCAAATATATCGCTCGGAACGTTAACAGTTTCACGTTCGATATTGTTCAGTCTCTTGCTACTTAAACTTCACCCTCCTTCATAAAAAAGGGTTTGGAAGAGAGACAGAAGATTTTTCAGTCCAAAAATGAGTGAATTAATGGCTCACGCATACGCCACCGAACCTGCTACCCACATCCTGAAAATACCACATCTTAGCACAATGCTACCAGGATATTCTGTTTCTGTGCATCCTAAGCATAAATGAGCTCTTCTGACATGTCAGTGTGGGCATTGGAAACAGAAGATTTTTCAGTCCAAAAATATGTGAGGAAATGGGTTGCACAGAGCCCACCTAACCAGCTACACACATCCTGAAAATACCATGTCTTAGCACAACGCTACCAGGATATTCTGTTTCTGTGCAACCTAAGCTCAAACTAGCTCGGCTGACAAGTCAGTGTGGGCAGTGGAAACAGAACATTTTTCAGTCCAAAAATATGTGAGGAAATGGGTTGCACAGAGCCCACCTAACCAGCTACACACATCCTGAAAATACCATGTCTTAGCACAACGCTACCAGGATATTCTGTTTCTGTGCAACCTAAGCTCAAACTAGCTCGGCTGACAAGTCAGTGTGGGCAGTGGAAACAGAACATTTTTCAGTCCAAAAATATGTGAGGAAATGGGTTGCACAGAGCCCACCTAACCAGCTACACACATCCTGAAAATACCATATCTTAGCACAATGCTACCAGGATATTCTGTTTCTGTGCATCCTAAGCATAAATGAGCTCTTCTGACATGTCAGTGTGGGCATTGGAAACAGAAGATTTTTCAGTCCAAAAATATGTGAGGAAATGGGTTGCACAGAGCCCACCTAACCAGCTACACACATCCTGAAAATACCATGTCTTAGCACAACGCTACCAGGATATTCTGTTTCTGTGCAACCTAAGCTCAAACTAGCTCGGCTGACATGTCAGTGTGGGCATTGGAAACAGAACATTTTTCAGTCCAAAAATATGTGAGTAAATGGGTTGCACAGAGCCCACCTAACCAGCTACACACATCCTGCAAATACCACATCTTAGCACAATGCTAAAAGGATATTCTGTTTTTGTGCAACCTAAGCAAAAACTAGCTCGGCTGACATATCAGTGCGGCCATTGGAAACAGAAGATTTTTCAATCCAAAAATGTGTGAATTAATGGCTTACCCCCATAGCCCGCAGAACCAGCTATATCTCTCTATTCGCAGAAAAAGGTGAGCTGGAACGATCAGATCCAGTCAGTATCCAGATGAGGTTCCACCAATATCCTTTCGCACTTCAATACCGATTCTTAAGTCGTTAACAATTTTTTCCTTTTTTTACCCAGGATTGGCACTCACGCTCGACTGAAGACGAATCATTTGCCACAGCATCGGAGGGCAATTTTACACCTCATTCACATTCATCATCATTCCAGACGGCATCCGAAGGACGAACATCATCTTTCATCAGTTCGGGAAAAACCTCATTCGATTCAAGTGACCTTGAAGACACCACGTCCCACATATTTCCCCTCGATATGCTCTCACCTGGGAGCATCTCATTCGATGGCTCCTCCGAGCCCAGTTTTGTATCAGCACAACAATCTCTGACAACGTCACCGCAATCAGTACCACCTGACTCCGGCATAGAGAGTACGTCTGAATTCAAATCAATAGCCGAAGAGAAGGACAATGACGATGATGAGGACACCCACAGTCGAAGTGCCACACCAACACCTGGAAATGTAGTGTCCACATGTGAATTAACCCAATTGGACAACGAACCTCAAACCATAATTGACAACAGTGTTCCACCAACAGAGTCGACTGCAGCCTCCAATGCTGACGACCAAGATGAGGTGAGCCCGAATGTGTGTTCAACTAAACCTACAGACTCCTGGCGGAGCAAATACTATGGTCACGTGACAAAGCAAACCATTAAAGGCTGTTTGTAAAGAGTGTGCTGTTTTATTTTTGTTCATTTTGAATGCTTGTAGAGTTATTGGCTTTAAAAACTATTAACCCATCTAAGCGAACTAAATAATGATTTGAGGCCAAGGCAAACGTTTTATGCGAAATTCCAAACATTTTAGTGCTTCTAACGTATTTTGTTTGTTTTAAAGTCCCTGACATTGCCCAGAGAAGCGACTGTCTAATTAGATAATACGATGACAGTCATTTCGTTTTACCCACCTACGCTTTCACCAATGCCGACGACGTCCGTGTCGTTTCACCGATTGTATCTGCGTTTATTTATTATTCTTTTTCAACCTCTCTTTGGCTAAACAACAGAAAAAGTAACAAATAAATAATTTTTAGTGCCTTTCTATTATTTTTTTGGTTTTTCTTAATTTTTGATTTTTTTTTTCGCTCAAACATGAGTTCAAACTTATTTTCGGAATTACTAGTATCTATGTATCTTCCGCGTGCCAGCGGGGCATTAATTTGTGGATTTGTTGAGATTTTGTGGCGCTGAATCGGTGAAATTTTATGAATTGACTGGCAGATGCTACGATACAGAACAAAAAAAAAAACATACAATTTATTAAAATTTATATAACCTAATATATTTGTTATTACATAGATTACTGATTAAGCAATTTAGTTCAATTATATAGTTTATGCCAAAATTGAAAATTATTATTAATTTGTGTTCTAATCAACAACAACAACAACAACAACATCTATAACATTCCAAATAAAAATAATGCTTAGCTAACGTTTTACACAATAATATTTATTCTTATTTATATTTCATAGATTTATACGTATAGATACCATTTTTAATTTGATATATTCGCAAGAAATAAAAATAGATAAACGTGTATCGTTTTTATTTATGTTTTTAATATTATGATTGTATTTATTTGTAAACAACTTAAGATTGAAACACAATAAAACAGAGAAACGAAATGCATTTAACAAGTTTTTGTTTCGAATGGAGTTAATGTTGCACTAAATACTGAAATGAATGAGAATGTGAATTACTTTTTTTTGTTTGTTTATGAATTTTAAATTATTATTAATGTGTATTTGTTTATAGATAATCGGTTGTCTATTATAAGAACTTTGAATGAAGATTATGTGTGTAGATGATGAAGATATTTGAGAAAACGCGAACATTTCATCGTTAATTGTGTTGCTACACTCGATCTACATATTTCTCTTGGAGGTGTGACGCTTTTGTCAGCACTGAGAAAAGTACATAAATGAATCACTACTTCAAGGACATATTTGTTTTTGCTCGAACATTTCTCTGAAAGTCATGCTATTTTTAACTAGACGTAGATGACAGCCTTCTCTGTCATCGTGAATAATATTACAGAAAAATTTCACCACAACAAATTTATGGAAAAAATGGTTGCATACACGCCACCTCACTGGGCATATCCTTCAAAGTCCTATCTTCACATTATAGTAAGGTATTCTGTTTCTGTGCACACGAGGCACAAAATAACGTAGCTGCTTCGCTATGTCCCGAGGAGACGGAAAATTTGTCACCAAAAAAATCCATGGGAAATGGTTGCGTATACGCCACCGAACTAGGCGCATCCTTCCAAGTTCTACACTCCCCTGACAAAATTCGAGTAAGATACTCTGTTTCTGTACACACGAGGCACAAACTAGCTTAGCTGCTGCCTCGCTGTGTCCAAAGGAAACAGAAAATTTTTCACCCAAAAATTAATGAAAAAATTAGTTTCGTATACGCCACCGAACTAGGCGCATCCTTCCAAGTTCTACACTCCCCTGACAAAATTCGAGTAAGATACTCTGTTTCTGTATACACGAGGCACGATCTAGCTTAACTGCTGCCTCGCTATGTCCAGAGGAGACGGAAAATTTGTCAGCAAAAAAATCCATGGAAAATGGTTCGTATACGCCACCGAACTAGACGCATCCTTCCAAGTTCTACACTCCCCTGACAAAATTCGAATAAGATACTCTGTTTCTGTGCACTCGAGGTACAAACTAGCTTAGCTGCTACTTCCCTGTGTCTGGGGTAAACAGACAATTTTTCACTCAAAAAATCTATGAAAAAATGGTTTCGTATATGCCACCCAATTAGACGCATCCTTCCAAGTTCTCACTCTCCTGACAAAATTCGAGTAAGATGCTCTGTTTCTATGCACACGAGGCACAAACTAGCTTAACTGCTGCCTCGCTGTGTCCTGAGGAAACAGAACATTTTTCACCCAAAAATGATTGAAAAATATGGTTTCGTATACGCCACCGAACTAGGCGCATCCTTCCAAGTTCTACACTCTCCTGACAAAATTCGAGTAAGATACTCTGTTTCTGTATACACGAGGCACGATCTAACTGCTGCCTCGCTGTGTCCAGAGGAAACAGAAAATTTTTCACCCAAAAATTAATGAAAAAATTGGTTTCGTATACGCCACCGAGCTAGGTGCATCCTTCCAAGTTCTACACTCCCCTGACTTACATTCGATTAAGATACTCTGTTTCTATGCACACGAGGCACAAACTACCTTAACTGCTGCCTCGCTGTGTCTGGAGGAAACAGAACATTTATCACCCAAAAAATATATGAAAAAAAGGTTGCGTATACGCCACCGAACTAGGCATATCCTTAAAGATTTTACCTTCTGGTGACAAGATCCATATAAAATCCAGGCAAATGCATCCAATACAATGAAGGGTTGGACCTTGGCCTTAAGGAAATAGATTTAGAATCCCTGTCACCTAAATTCTGCAAATTTTGACCTTCGATAAATTTTTGAAAATTTTCGTTACCTTCTACAATATTTTCCATTCAAAGTGCTAGCATATTTCTTGGCTACGAACCCATCTTTTATGAAGTTTTGGTTATAATCATTGACAAGATACAAACAGCTGGTGCAATGCAGTCCAATTTTAAATCACATCAACGAGATACAATTGCTTTATATTACAAAACACTGTGCGTATTGTTTATTGTTCTTGTTTTTACATAAAGTTTTCACTATTATTACTCTGTGCCCAAACAAGAACTTTAAATCTCACAAAACCACCAACCAAAGCCTTTAGTAAGGCAGCCATAAAGATTATACATTTCTGTACAAAAGCTCAAATTTTCCATCTCTTAAATTGCCAATTCATTTAGAAATACTATCAGGTCCCGGAAATAATATAAAGTTCATCATTTTATGTTCGTACTGTAGGTAATTGAAAAAAAGATTTAACTCTTCTCGTACACTCGGACATTTATCGACTGCATGGTGAAAATCTGCTCACGATCACGATCTCTTTATTAAACTCTTTCACACATATTTCAGGCTAAATACTGAAGTTTCTCTTTCAAAACTGGTATTCGGCTGCGGCTAATAGACATTTCTCGTTGCCACAGTGGCCAAGAACGTTTTTGCTTGGTGTGGACTGTAACAAGCAAAAGCTATCTATCTGTGGAGAGGTTAGACATCGTCGTGTCGTTAAGAAGCACTTTATGTTTTTATTTATTTACTTAAGATACTTTTTTTTCGTAATTTGTTTACGTTTTCTCTTTACACACTCTTTCGGGATTAAGACTGTGTGTACTTATGTATGTAAATTTATTATTCTGTTTGCATAATTAGGAAAAAAAAAATTATTTGAGCAGATTGTAATGTTTACCATAAATTTTCGATTTTAAGTGCAGTGGGTTACATAGAAAATTTTAGATAAATTTAAATAGAAATGCAAAATAGAATAGACATTTGGATGTTCTTGAACATGTCTATTATGGTTTTCAAAATATGCTGCTTTTGAAAATCTAGAACGACAGAAAGTGTAGTCTCGATTTTTTGGTAGAATAGTGCCAAAAAAATTCTTTTAGAATTTAAGAAACTAAGCGACCACAAGATCAGTTCATCTCAAAAGAAAACTAGAATTTAAAATCTGTTCAACGTACAGCCTTGTTGCAGTCTATCCAAGTCTGCTAGAATAAAATTTTAGTCGATAGCCTTAATGGCGATCTTAGGGTGGTAGCTAGATAGCTTGCACTCGTGACCGCATTAGTAGGCAGTCGAGGTCCTTTATTATACCACCTGAATCGGAAATCCTCATAAGATAAGCCCTTATGATCCGATAGATGTTGGCATTAGCCAATTCACCCATGTTATCAAATCAACTAGTCTCCTAAGTTCAATTTTGTTTGAGCGAAAAGGGAGCTTGTCACATAGTGGAGAATAGTTTTAACTTCTTTTTCGTTCAGGCAATTCCTACAGATAACATTCGCGAGGAGGTCCTACATCTACTATCAGGCAATTTGACCGTTTCTGATCCATGTTGGACCCGATCTGTCTAACGATGCAGTCATATTTTGAACAGTTTTGAACAAGTATAGCAACGTCCCATCTGTCCAACTTTTTGTGAAAAGTTGTATCAAAAATTTCACATTGCTCGAGCTGTATCTTTAACGGAAGAAGATAGGAGGGCAACCACTAGTGGGACATAAATCCCGATTATATTCAAACATCAGCTGAGTAACTGGCAGTAGTGAAGAGTAGATCCTCGTTATCCCCAATCAAGGTGCTGTAGATACCAAGGTTTTCCTACAAGTAACTTGTTTATTTGTTGAATTGTTAAAGAATATTCTCACAGTTGGCTTCCAAAGCAGGGGAGATAGTAGTCATACCTAAAGAGTTTCACGACACGCCTGATACTTAACAGACCTGGCTTTATTTTGAAGCTACATTCTTGCCATTATAAGTAGAATAGCACATCATTCAAATGGCCGCCTCAAGCGATCGGTTCCAATTTTTCATTACTCGATCCAACGTGTGCGGTGTTATTCCAGCAATAGAGTCTCGTATATTGGGCTTGAGTTCGTCCAGAGTGGTGTCAAGTCGCATGATTGCGGCCAATTGATGAACGCTCGCCATGAGCGTTCGCGTCACATGTATGCCATGTAGTGCCCATGTTGTCGAGAAAGTTGGTAAAAGTGGCTCTATACGCGTCATGTCATAAATCGCACCAAACAGTAAATGTGGATGCATTCATACTTGGTCGAACACATATGGACCGCTGAGCTAAAAATGGGCCTCGTCCGAGAAGATGATTTCCCCGGCCAACATTTCCAGCGCTTAATTAGCGAACTCACGGTGTTGTCTATGGTCGTCAGACCCCAAGTCATGCATCAGCACAATATTATATGGATGTAGCCATAAACCCAACCGCAAAATAAGCCGGGTTGAGTCTCCCTCGATATTTCTGAGCCTTCTTCGATACTGGCCGCTGCTTTTTCTAAGCTCATCATTGCAGGACAACTTTGTGGCCCCTACTGTGTGTAGAATGGTGAATAAACCAATCCACCTCGCAAGTTCTCTTACTACACTTGTTCGCATTATGCTAATTCTCTTATATCGTCTCGCATGAGAGATGCGAATCCCACAACAGAACTTTCCGCAAACTCAGATACTTTCTTGAACGGCTAGTCTTGGTCAAAGAGATACTCTGTAGATAGATACACACTAACCACAAACCAGCCGGTGTTCCCGTACCACTGCCAGCCAAGTGATCAATCCGACCAGCGAAACTCGACGAGTCAGTCTCGTCAGTGAATCGCGCGTGTGATGATCGTGCGCTTCAAAATAAAATTACAATCAACGACCAAGCAAATAAATTTCAATTTGTTTTGCCTCCAAGCACCATACACACACAGTCACTCAACAAAAAAACATAATTAGCAACATTATAGTAAAATTTAAACGTTCAGTTTCAATGCCACTGTTTCGTATTCGTGCACGGTGTTAGATACATTTTATTTTGTTGTATTTTTGTATTCTTCTCGCGGAATTAGCAAACAAAAACCCAATCGCTGTCGATAGTGTCCAGCGGATTTGTGAATGGAAAGTGATCCCCCACCCTTTCGGTCGTACTATCACCTTTCCACAGATTTACAGTGAAATTCAAATTTGAATTCGTTGCGAATTTTTATTTATTAAGGCCTTATGGTCAGTTGAATAAAAATAGAAAAAATAAATAAAACCCACAACCGAATGAAGTCATTTCTAGCAGTAGTCGCGACTACGCGGCGGGTGTTGTAGAATTTTGAACGAAAAATATCTGAATTCTCTGTGAATATTCGCATCATAAGGATACGAATTTGGAGAAAAAAAAAAATAAGAAAAAAGAAAACAAGTGAACCTTTGCAATCAGAAGGAAGTGGAGTGGAGAATACCTGATTTTTTATTTTTTTTTTTGGGAAAGATACACCGGCACAGTGCACCATAAAAGATTTCACGGCTGTTAAAGGCCATGGATTCTTCGATGTCTTCAATGTATTCAGGCTCACGGGGAGAGAATGATTATGACGGCGGGGGAACAGGAATACGGGCCACCACCATCGGAACTGTGGTCGTACGCAGTGGACCAATTCAAATGGTGATCGCACTATTGCAAGTAAGTTTTTTTTTTTCGCCTCTTTTTATCAATCTCGATACATTTTGGTTTGGCTTTAGCTACAATCTCACTTAAAAGTTTGAAGAAAATTTCAAGGTCACTTCTATGGAGTGTCTTCATGCGAGTGTGTATGGGTGTTCGTGTGCGATAGTGTGATTAATTCGATGATCGAATTAATTTGAATACATGTGTGACGTGTTTTGAACAATAAGAGTTTAAGTTTTGTTGATTTTTGCGTATTTGTTGTGAAAATTAAAAATAAAATCAAACATCATGGAGTATGAATCAATTAGGTTTTGATTGATATAATTGACAGCGGAGGAAGAAAGTTAATTTGCGAAATTCGCTGTGAAAAATAGTCAAAACAACCGGCTACAGCAGCAAATTGATCCAAAACACGCAATGGATGGCCAAAGCATTGCGTTCCCGAAACCGGAAGACAGACTTGTACTCAAGTATAGCTTGAAGGTCTTCAGTTGAATATCATTGACCTTTTGATTTTGCCAAAAACGAGGCTTGAGTTTGTTTAGAAGGAACTTTTGTTTTTTTACTTCTCCATCAAACTAGGGTAAGAACAGAGGAACAGCTTTGTGTCTAGTAGTCAACTAATAATACTTAGCCTAAGCCTCATATGCAGTGAATGTACATATCTAGGTTGCGCACATGTACAACGTCACCCTCAGTCAATTCAGACCAAGTGGGAGACTCACAGAGGAGAGATATATCCTGTTCCACAGAAATAGTTCCTACTCTTGGGAACTAACAAACCATCCATTGCCCTGCTGGATACTTCTTCTAAACCACGGAAAAGTGTCAATAAGATACTTTTTCATATCTACTTAAGACTTGTTTCGATATTTTTTTATATGGTACCTCAGAGTTATATGGCCCGTGGAGGCTACTTTTGAATATTTCGATCGGTCCTACTGTTTCAAAAGGAAGGTTATACACTTTTGTGGTCACACAAGTGTCTAGGAAGATTAGATGTTTTGCCCCTTTTGGACCAGTTATGTCTTCTTTAAGTTGCAGTGTCCAGGGCAGCAGGAACTCCGAGATGGGCCTTATTTTGATATGAGATCCGAATCTTAATTGCCCAGTTCGTCGCCCTACTCTAACTTTATTTACAGTGCTGAGTAAGTGCAATCTTGACCTGTGTCCCAAGAACCTTAAGATGTTTCCGACAGAACCTCACAAGTTTGGATTCTATTTCGATAAAAGAAATCCCTTTATCGGTGCTTGGCTGTCGATGAAGCAGGTAATAGCTTCCTTTGGTATTACTTTCAACGCAGTATCACCAGTGGCTTCTGTCAACGCTAGAACCTCCGCTTGGAAAACATTTCTATGGTTCGATTGGCGAACTGATTAGGTTTCGAAAAGATCCCTGGGTCTACGCACAGGAGGTAAATCTTAGGATAAATCTCAATGCCACTGATCAAAAGGTATGCTTTAAATAGTTATAGTGAAGGATTGAAATATTGACCGAAGTAATACCATAGATTGGCTGTCAAGTCTTTTTTCATTCAGCTGCTGACCCACTGAGCTTCTTTAAACATATACTATATCTGATCCTCTACTCTGCGTCTTCATATACTGACTGAGTCCCAAAAAGTATCAATTTTTTCCCTACGTGTTTTGAACATCTGACAAACATCCTAGAGTACATTTCACTAGCGAATTCTTCTGTTTTGTCTTGAAGAAGTTGCAAGGAGATGATTCTGTTTTGTAGCAAAAGGTGCTGTATTTTTGAAGTCTTTTACCAAGATTTCTTGTAGAAAGTGTAGTATGAGCTCTACTAGTTTTGAAATGCTTTGAACCTCCAGTGAAGTAGAAAAATACAAAATAATTCAATACTATCATTTTCTAGTTCAATCTTTCGTGCTTGAGGATTGATTGAATAACCTAGGAGTGCTTCCAGCACTAGCAGTACCAACATAATTCACATCTTCTTATCACTCGTTTACTTGAATTCTTTTAACACACAGGATCTGACTTCCTTTCTGAATATAATGTTTTCGATGTCGACAGAAAAAAAAATGACTATGTACTGAGGAACGAGTATTATGAAATCTTCTCACAGAAACTCGGTATACGATTCGAAGAGTTTCGAATAAACGTTTCCAAAGGCAAAATCTATCGGAAATTACGTAAATCGCGAAACAATTGGATCAGCATTGTTTGGCTTTGGGTCGCCCAAGAATTTTTAGAGCTCAAGACAATGAATCCTAACAGAACTAACCTTGAACTTGGTCCATAGTAAACATGACGATGACGAACTGAAAATTGTTGGTCTTCTTCATAATTTTGGTCCTATTCTGAAAATTAACAGAATCAACGCACTGTTGCAGATAAGAAGTGTAGAGGGAGCAGCAAAATTTTGGGCCGAAAAATGTATGAAAAATTGGGTTACGTATACGACACAGAACCTGATGTCTACTCCTTGATCCCATCTTCTGAAACACAATACAAAACAGGTATTCTGTTTCTGAGTATCTCAAGCACAAACAAGCTTCCAAGGCAGATATTCTGTTTCACAAACAAGCTTGGAGGCTGCCTCACTCTGTGTAGAAGAAATAGATAATTTTTGAGCAGAAAAATGTATGAAAAAGTGGGTTAAGTATACGACACCGAACCTGATGCTCACTCCTTGGCCCCATTTTCTGAAAACACAATTCAAGGCAAATATTCTATCGACATTTGCCAGCGACATAGCAGACACACAATCATTGTCCCATATTTGGTTAATAACTTAAACTTAGTACAAGCATTCTGACGATAAACCGTCGAACACAACTTAGGGGTTAGTTCTACTTGCTAGGAATCTTTATATACTCGAAGTTTATTAGAACTTGGCGAGCCAATTTTATCTAAGTCTTGCTAATTTATTTTGATGGTAACAGTAGGCAATTTTCCTAGGTATAACGAATATCTGACTCCCTTTTGTACCTAAATGTGTCCCAAAAATAGTAGCTATCTTCAGGGCTACCAACCCTAGGACATACAGTCCTGCACTCTCTCATACCAATATTCAGCTTCATTGTTGCCATTGTTTTAATTATTCTGGGAGCCTATGAGCAACCTCCTTAAAAACAATATCAATCTTTAACTTTCCTTAGTCCGTAAAGAGAATATAACCAATAATTCTGTTTTTTCTTTTTTGTGAAGCCAGGGAGTGCCCAACAAATGACTTACAGCTCTCTTTTTACCTGGCACTTCTTGCCCACTTGACAGCAATTTTCTGGTTTATCGCAGAAAGTCAAATAAGCATTTCAGTGATGAGTTCCAGCTTTTCTGATGCCTTCGTTGCAGCAATCCTTGAAACCGGTACCCAATCTTAGTTTAGTTTTTTTTAAAAAGCCTGATGTTTTGCCGAAATGGGTTCAAGAAGACACAATAGAAGAAAGCAACGTTTTTTAAACTTTGTGTCGATTTAGAATTGAGTATCTCCTACTTCATAATCAGAATATGGTACCATGTTAGTCAGACATGCCTTAGACATCTTATAATTGAGTAACCACTCCTAGTATCTATCACTCTAGTGCCTAAAATGTATCATAGTTTCAAGGTTTTATTTCGAAACCTCTTCACTCTGAAAAAAGTCCTAAATTGCTACTAATCACCCACACAATCATCAGTAGTTATGTACTTAGACCCCAATCATCTCTTATTCGTAGTACTTAACGTACTTAGTAGGCACACTGCTGGAATACATTAGCTGGTCATAAAGAAAATTAAATCATTAGCTGCAAACAACCTCAAGACCCCCACAAATTATGCCTAACCACCTCGATGTTATCTGTAATTCAAAGTCAAACAAATGCCGCTTTTGAACGGGCTATGACAATCTCACACGAATGGAGTGTGAAAATTGTTACCTCGCCGAATTTATACGAAAGCCTCGGTCTTGACATTTGTTTACTTATGATAAACGATTTGTATCTTATTACCTTATTAGCTTGTAACTGATATTCGTGGCTTAAAGGTATTTGCTTGGGTTTGGACTGTTTCTATATACATAAGCGGATCTAGTTACCAAAAAAATGTGTAAGCGGTCGAATTTCGTAGACCCGGCCCTGATTCATATTCCTATTCCATCGATCCTGTCTAGACACTCCAGCAACTACATCACCACCTCAACAGTAGCAAGCCCATAAGTATTCCATTGGGGTATCTCCATCGCCTAGGAGGAGAAGCATCTCTTACCATGCCACAGGAACATGTTTTATGCAAATTCCTTTCGCACACATGCGTGCCTGAGCTGGTAATAAATTTCTCAGATTGAATTGACATTTAAGACACTTGGACGTTAAGGCAAACATGCTATTGTGGGTGCTGGCTGAATGATGTACGACTATCTGAAGTATTTATAGCTATCCGCTTACTGGAGCTGCATGCTACTTTCCTTCCGCCCGCCCCACAGATACTAAAAAAGTGTGCTGTGCATTTGTAAACGCGCGTCGATTGAAAGTGTTATCACAATGGGGATGGATACATGGGGAATGCTTGTCCAAATAAGACTATCCAACTCGTTTAGCATGCACTTACCGCCAACAAAACAGAGAAGATCAATGTATCTTCGCGCCGTAGAAAATTAGAGCAAGACGGATTGTTGCTTTGATTTTAAGACATTAATGGGTTTAAACTGGGTCACTGGGCACACTATTCCAATCCACACTAGATACATAGATACTCGTTGAAATTGCTCGTAGTTGTAGCCGAATAGTTCGATTTGTTATTAACTTTCTCAATCCGTTCGGTCGATTGGCCTGTGAATCATATTTCAACAGATTGGCTGATTGCTAATTTTAGAAATCACCACTTTTCTATTTTTTTTTTTTTGTTTTTTTTTAATGATTCCTGTCTTTAAACGCGAATCGCGTACCGAATTCGAGTATCTAGCCATCCGAAGATATGGAATGGAATCTCGCGCAGCCAAAGTGATGGCACACCACCCCACATTCTGGAGCAGTATCTGCTGATCATTGCGGGAGGGCATTGTGCGGCGGCGATGATGGTGAAGCTAACGCAGATGATGATGTAATTGCGAAATAAATTCGGTGTCGAAAATTCGCTTCATGTACAAAGCAATGGATTCAAATTTAATTGGGGTGTGGGGGCGTTATTGGTGCTCGTTGCTCCTCATTCTGTTCCAAGTGAATATAAACAAAATGGTCTTTATACCGTAATTTGAAATGAATTCGGTTTTTTTTTCATTTTGTTTTGTGCCTGTGTGTGGTTTTTCGTAATCGAATGCGCGAATATGCGAAGAACATGGAACGTATGTTTTGGCAACGTCCTTACGTTTAGCCGAAACATGTGGAAGTCATTTAAAGGAAAGCATCTCAATCGACAAGACAAATGGAATTTGAAAAATTCGATGGGGAAAATCTTACGAAAATGAAGTATTTTACGTTCAAATGAATGACTTTTTGGCTCATTGTATATGGAAGCACTTCTCTCTTGATTTGCCTACAATTGTTGTTATAAACTGTGGTATTCCATAATCCTTGAATCCATTGGAGTATTAGGCAGATCGTTTGATACTGTGCATCCCGAGCACACACAAGCTTGAATGCTACCTCGCTCTGTGTAGAGGAAGCCAATGTTTTTGAATCGAAAAATGTATGAAAAAATAAATTACGTATACGCCACCGAACCAGATGCCCACAATTTGATTCCATCTTCTGAAGATACAATTCAAGGCAGATATTCTGTTTCTGTACATTTCAAGCACAAAAAATCTTGGATGGACCTCGCTATGGCTGGGAAAAATGAAAAAAAAATTGGTCCGCAAAATGTATCAAAAAATTGATAACCCAGACCCCACCCACCCAGGTACTGACATCTCGAGTTTACCTTCGTGTGACCCAATTTAAGCCAGATATTCTGTTTCAATGCATTCCAAGCACGAGCAAGCTTCAATACTGCCTCGCTCTGTGCAAAAGAAACACACAATTTTTGAGCTGAAAAATGTATCCTTGAGTCTATCTTCTGAAGACACATTCCAAGGTAGACATTCTGTTTTCATGCATCTCAAGCCCAGATAAGCTTGAATCCTTTTTCGCTGTGTGTAGAGGAAACCGAAAGTTTTTGAGTCCCAAAATGTATGAAAAAATGGGGTAAGTATCCGCCACCCAACCAGATTATGTCTTCTGAAGACACAATGCAAGGCGGACATTCTATTTCCATGCATTCCAAGCACAAACAGGCTTAGATGCTCCTTCGCTCTGTGTAGTGGAAACTGAAACTTTTTGAGTCGAAAAATTTGTGAAAAAATCGGTTACGCATACGCCACCAAACCAGATGCCCAACCCTTGATTCTGTCTTCTGAAGACACATTCCATGCAGACATTCTGTTTCTATGCATTGCAAGCAAAAAGAGGCTTGGATCCTGCTTCGCTCTGTGTAGAGGGAACAGCAAATTTTTTTGCCGAAAAATGTATGAAAAAATGGTTACGTATACGCCACCGAGCCATCTTCTCAAGACACAATTCAGATTGACCCAATACCAAAATCTTCAAGCAAACTAGTGCTTGCTCAATACATATATGCGTTCATAGGACCTGAACCTTACTGTGGTATCAATCAGGTTGCCATCTCATCTCTCATTAATGATTGGAAACACAAACGTCGTATTTTCCTCTGACATCAAACATCTAATCAGTGCTTATCCTTTACAAAAAATCCTTAATCTAGAGCAGGTCCTGGTCGGAAGAAGACAAGCCATTCGAATACATTCTCTGTGAGTCCGTAGCATTACAATTGCAACTCGCCGTTTAAAGCTAAGGATTTTAGCGTCGTGTTCATTTGGAAGCAGACACTGGCTTCACTCCAAGGAATTTTCTTGTTCTCAATCTAGTGGTCATGGAGATTTTCCAACCTTAGTTCCAAAAGTACATTCCTCCGAGTCCAAGTCAATCTCGATTTACTACCGAAACTAAGTTGTGTAAAAAAAAGTAAACAAAGTTCCTTACTGCGACACCATTACGGACACTTTGCACTTGAAGTTGAATGTAATTCACAACAACGTGCCACTTATTTCTGGAACACTTTTAAATACCTTATCCGCGTCTTGTTTACATATCTGTCAGGCTTTTTTGAATACAAAATCGTGACTCAATGACAATGGCGATACATTACGAATTATAGCCACTCCTTCGTGCAAAATATTTTTGTTTCATTTGTCGTTTTTTTTCGTTTTTTTTTGGATCATAATGAACCCCAAATTGAACACAAATAATCCCAAAACAACACAATACCAAATCCGTACTAAGTGAGGCCAATTGTTCGTGTTCCCAAGGTCAATCCATCATGCGGATACATGTTCCGATACAACACAAACAAAAGTATCTCCATCTGATCATACCTAGTGGCAAATGTTAATTTTTGTGTCACTCGAATCAGTTGATCAAAGCTGTGTACACCAAGTAATGCCACAAACTAGATTTTCGTAAAAACAATACAATAGTGTAGCTATCTGCTAGATAAAAACAAAAAAGCGAACGCATTGTTTGTACGTGAGGTGCATTAACCTATTGTCTCAAGTCGGGACGGGTACGGCCATTCGGTTTTCGGTTTTCGGTTCTCGCGTTGGGGCGACGCTCCACAGGTAAATTGTGTCGCCTTTTGTCGGTGATTGAACGCGCAAAGAAGAAACAATAAACCGCATGACATTGGCGAGATTTGTGTGCTTAATTTAATTTGATTCGTATGCTCTTTGCAGTTAGGTGCCGCAAAAGTGGGTCACGATAAATCTCTCAGAAAAAAAAGACAGAAAACAAAACGTCTTTTTGGCTTTTCTTGGGATGGGGCTTTCGAAATATAGAAATTTATTTTCCTAGGAATTTATTTTCGTACTATGAGCGTGTGTAACCAATTAAAGTGTACATATGGCCGAGACTAGATGCATTCCGTGGTTTTAGAGAACTTTCTGCAGTTTCGTTGTGATGGGGTAGAGAAAGTCATCACTATGCTGAACTTAAGTGCCACGATATAATGGCACCTGTATTGTAGAAAATTCACTGCAAACACATTGTTTCAGTCCAGAGTACATTTATGCTTCCACAGTCTCTTCATATACATAACTCGTTCTTAAACCAGGTGCCCCCAGTTGCAGAGAGCATCGTTGAGATGCTTCTATATAGAGATATAAGCATCGTGCCTTCTGCACCTATCGTCGTTCTTTGGCAAGAGTGAAATATTTTGAAACTTAAGTACAACTCCTTGTACTTGTATTTGCATTTTACAGGTATGGGTGAAAATATGTACTTTTCGGTTGCTGAGCGCCCACCCTACAACTGCACTAGAAACCATGCTCCATCCTCTTTCGGCTTAGAGTCTTGCCAATGATATATATAGACCACGAACCCATCCTAAACCATCAAAAAACTATTCCCGATGTCCTCTGATTAGACTTTAACGTCCATTACGAAACCAGAATTCCTAGGAAAAGTGCTTGGAATCCGGAAAAATTTTAAACGACTCTGGCACAGAGATCTACATAGTTTGATTCAAGACAGAGTGTGAAACAGGTGCAGGAGTGTACTTCAGTGCACAGGATATGTGTATTACTACATGACACGTGTCACAGTAGTTTATTTCAAGCAGAAGTCACAGAGATCCAAGAAGCTATTGGCGATCCAGGATTATGGAGAATCTGAGTTCAAACTGTAGACCCATGGATACCCTGGTTTTCTTGTGCTGAATCGACTCAGTGCAAGCCAGGAATAGCAAGAGTGTGGCTATTTCGGTTTCGTATACGTAATATTTTTTAACGATTTTTCCCAGATTTTTCAGTTTGGCAAGCCAAGAATTATGGAGAATCTGAGTTCAAACTGTAGACCCATGGATACCCTGGTTTTCTTGTGCTGAATCGACTCAGTGCAAGCCAGGAATAGCAAGAATGTGGCTATTTCGGTGGCGTATACGTAATATTTTCTAACAATTTTACCAGATTTTTCATTTTGGCTATGCCATGCGAGCCAGAATTATGGAGAATCTGAGTTCAAACTGTAGACCCATGGATACCCTGGTTTTCTTGTGCTGAATCGACTCAGTGCAAGCCAGGAATAGCAAGAATGTGGCTATTTCGGTGGCGTATACGTAATATTTTTTAACGATTTTTCCCAGATTTATCATTTTGGCTATGCCATGCGAGCCAGAATTATGGAGAATCTGAGTTCAAACTGTGGACCCATGGATACCCTGGTTTTCTTGTGCTGAATCGACTCAGTGCAAGCCAGGAATAGCAAGAATGTGGCTATTTCGGTGGCGTATGAGTATTATTTTCGAACGATTTTACCAGATTTTTCATTTTGGCTATGCCGTGCGAGCCAGGATTATGGAGAATCTGAGTTCAAACTGTAGACCCATGGATACCCTGGTTTTCTTGTGCTGAGTCGACTCAGTCCAAGCCAGGAATAGCAAGAATGTGGCTATTTCGGTGGCGTATACGTAATATTTTCTAACGATTTTACCAGATTTTTCATTTTGGCTATGCCATGCGAGCCAGAATTATGGAGAATCTGAGTTCAAACTGTAGACCCATGGATAC
Source organism: Xylota segnis (assembly GCA_963583995.1). NCBI lineage: Eukaryota > Metazoa > Arthropoda > Insecta > Diptera > Syrphidae > Xylota > Xylota segnis. Next base: position 54,426,758 of record OY757238.1, on the reverse strand, counting down.
CCTGGTTTTCTTGTGCTGAATCGACTCAGTGCAAGCCAGGAATAGCAAGAATGTGGCTATTTCGGTGGCGTATACGTAATATTTTCTAACGATTTTACCAGATTTTTCATTTTGGCTATGCCATGCGTGCCAGAATTATGGAGAATCTGAGTTCAAACTGTAGACCCATGGATACCCTGGTTTTCTTGTGCTGAATCGACTCAGTGCAAGCCAGGAATAACAAGAATGTGGCTATTTCGGTGGCGTATGAGTATTATTTTCGAACGATTTTACCAGATTTTTCATTTTGGCTATGCCATGCGTGCCAGAATTATGGAGAATCTGAGTTCAAACTGTAGACCCATGGATACCCTGGTTTTCTTGTGCTGAATCGAGTCAGTGCAAGCCAGGAATAACAAGAATGTGGCTATTTCGGTGGCGTATGAGTATTATTTTCGAACGATTTTACCAGATTTTTCATTTTGGCTATGCCGTGCGAGCCAGGATTATGGAGAATCTGTGATCAGAATCTGCCATCGCTCTACGCAATACTGATTGATTGATTGATCCTTGTTACCACTTTCATATCAGTTTACCCAGGAGTTTTCAGCAGTAATGCCTTAGTTGGGATAGAGGCTTAATATAGTTGGAAAAGTTCTCTGCAGAATTCCGTGTTTGGCTTAATTATAGGCAGACATAGTCTATGGGTTTTCCATAAGTTTCATGGAGACCACTTACATAAAGTCGGGATATTTATTGAGCATCTATCCAACGTAGAAGTGGACTGTCCTTGTCCATTATGCTGGGAAAACTTTTACTAAATCGGCAGAAAACGCCATGGAAATGGATTTTAAGATAACCTTTCAAATACCAAAGAAATACACAATTCTCTTACATCAGGTCTTTAAAACCTAGAATTTCTTTCGACCCAGATACCCCAGCATATTACTACCATTTACGCTGGCAATTCAAAGCGATTGAGGTAAACTTCATACCAGAATGAGACTTTCTAATTCACAGCCATATAACAAGTAAGTGTATCCTATTAAGCTCAAAACTAATTTCCTGTCCTCCAACTGTCCTATAATCATTCAGGCAACAATTTATATCCCCGCACTGACCATCACCAGCAGCCAGTGCATTCCTGATGCCACTTCTCTGCTCCAATGCATCACTTGTCCGGTTTCTGTTCACTTTATGAGCCACTTCTGATCATTAATTTCATTTTATCGACGTCATTCACTTAAATTAATCTTCAGCGTATAGCTCTACAAGAATACAGAACTCTGATAGCTGAAAGCTTTATCCAAACCCAGCAGCGCGTCTAAATGAAATTTAATTAACAAAACATTGGTATGTATCTGAAAAGTGTTAATTAACCAAAGAATCCGTGGTGCATCATCGCCCAAGAGCCGTTTTCGATCAAACATTTTGTCGGCCTCAAACCCTAATGACATCACCACCAGTATAGGCAGTAGCAGCACACACGTACCTCGGTGAGTACACAAAATAGCCTATCTTATTAATTCATGGTCATATGGGCCATAAAATATTTGAAACGATGCCGTGAGAAATCTGGTTGAGCTGGTTCTTGGCCTGCCTTGCATATGTATGTCTCTACTGCTCTATGACTGACTGTGGTATAAAAATAAAACTACGAGCACTATAAAGATACTCGTATCCGTGCATATGTAATGTATCTATTATGTATTATGAAACACACAGCCTGTCGGCTGTATCCGATATGCTTTGCAGAATCTTTGTAAGCTCTCGGTCTTTGCCAAAAATACTGTTTCACATCGGATGCGGGATACAAATCTTATTTAATTTGGGTGTAGGTCCCTGTTGGCAGGCGACAGATGTCCATTTTTATTTTCGCCAGAAAGTGGAACAATTCTATTAATTATTTAATATTTACATTGGTTGATCCAATTTCTTGTTTGTTGTAATTTTAATAAACAATTTTCTTTGATGATTATCGGTGTTCTATAGTTGAGGGAGTGTTGCCAGGAGTAATTCCACAATTGACAGTCGCATTGGCAGATGGAGGTTTAATTGCCAATTACGTATGCAAAGCGTGTAGTCGATGAGCAAACAAACAGCGTGAAGCGCCATTTAAATCATTTGTAATGATTGAGTCTTCTTTTTTCGTTCTTTGAAAAGTAAGAGTGAAGAGTGTAAGGGCTTGAATACTAAGCAGAGTGTGGGCTTAAGTTGATTGAGTTGACGCTATATGACGTGCAAGTTGATTTCTATATGGTTTGTCATAACTAACAATTATGTACGCAATATATAATCCGTTTGCTGTAAGCGAAAATTGAAATTCTATTTGTGACTGGGATGGTTCTGATGTTAGATACTTTGAATATGGAATCAGCAAACTCGTCGGATGAATCTAAGAATGGTGATCAGGAATTGTGGTCTCATCGGGGAAGAATGCTTGAATGAAACTTGTGAGTGCTGGTTGTCGAGCGATTGGTTCTACGATTACAGTTTATTGACGTCTAAAGGAGGTATGTAGAGTGAAAAATTTACATTCGATAGGAATGGTAAAAAGAATCAGCCAAATACCGAGAACTTAATGAGGAGTATCTATGATTTTGGGAATATTTTTGTTAACCTAATGGGAAGTCAAAAAATGTGTGACTTCTTATCCGGATCGCCTGCTATTTGCGGCGTTCAGTCACATTCATCGATTAAACGATAAATTTATTACAAAGGGATTGAGAACTTGTCCATCGGTTACAGGACAGTTTCAACTATAGATCCTTAAAAGGCTTTAAAATAGAAACTCGTAAACATTTATGATATTAAGCCTTTCAACACCAGAATTTCGAAAATGCAATGAGACGCATAATGCGCACTGAATTTCGTTGCACACATTATCAATCTCATAGATAATGTACTCCAAGAAGCACTATTTTAATCAAAAGGCAATGAATACACGTTTTTTACTGCAATTTGAGATAAGAAAAAAGTCTGTTTCATTACAAATTTGATTAAGTGTACATAGAGCTTGCTATTCTCTCCTTAGTAACATAATTGTTTCTATGCAGATAGTATTACGACAAAAATTAGTGTTTCACCCAAAGTGATCGTTGAGCAACATATTTATTAGTGAAACTCCCCTGAATTTATGCAAAAACTAAAAATATTACAAATAAACATGATTAAAGCTGCTTTGTGACTGAAACACAATAGGTCTGTTCGCGTACTCTCGAAAAACAACTAATATTCACGAAAATCTACGAAAAGTCACCAAATCCTGTTCGCGTACGCAAAAGTTTCGCAGTTTTTCGTAGAAGAGAGTAAAAAATGTCCCCATGCAACGAATTTTAGTGCAGGAAATTTATTTCCACTGATTTATGAAATCTGTCAGCCACATGTAAGAAATTTTTTGTTGCGTGTGTTGCACCCACAATCTTATGAAATCTCTAAATCACACATCTCGAGCTAGATATTCTGTTCCTGTGTATTCGAGGCGCAAAGTAGCTTATCTGCAGCCTCGAAATGTTAATAGGAAACAGAAAATTTTTCAGCCAAAAAATGTGTGAGAAAAAGGGCAGTGTATAGCCCACAAAACTAGACACCCACAACCTTGTGAAATCTTTTAATCACACATCTCGAGCTAGATATTCTGTTTCTCTGTATTCGAGGCGCAAACTAGCTTACCTGCAGCCTCGAAATGAAAATAGGAAACAGAAATTTTTTCCACCAAAAAATGTGTGAGAAAAAGGGCAGTGTATAGCCCACAAAACTAGACACCCACAATCTTGTGAAATCTTTAATTCACACATCTCGAGCTAGATATTCTGTTTCTCCGTATTCGAGGCGCAAACAAGCTTACCTGCAGCCTCGAAATGAAAATAGGAAACAGAAAATTTTTCCACCAAAAAATGTGTGAGAAAAAGGGTAGTGTATAGCCCACAAAACTAGACACCCACAACCTTGTGAAATCTTTTAATCACACATCTCGAGCTAGATATTCTGTTTCTCTGTATTCGAGGCGCAAACTAGCTTACCTGCAGCCTCGAAATGAAAATAGGAAACAGAAAATTTTTCCACCAAAAAATGTGTGAGAAAAAGGGCAGTGTATAGCCCACAAAACTAGACACCCACAATCTGGCGAAATCTTTAAATCACACATCTCGAGCTAGATATTCTGTTCCTCTGTATTCGAGGCGCAAAGTAACTTAGCTGCAGCCTCGAAATGGTAATTGGAAACAGAACATTTTCCCACCAAAAAATGTGTGAGAAAAAGGGTAGTCCACAGGGTAGGGAAAAGGGCAGTGTATAGCCCACAAAACTAGACACCCACAACCTTGTGAAATCTTTAAATCACACATCTCGAGCTAGATATTCTGTTTCTCTGTATTCGAGGCGCAAACTAGCTTACCTGAAGCCTCGGAATAGAAATAGGAAACAGAAAATTTTTCAGCCAAAAAATGTGTGAGAAAAAGGGCAGTGTATAGCCCACAGAACTAGGCACCCTCAATCTTGTGAAATCTTTTAATCACACATCTCGAGCTAGATATTCCGTTCCTCTGTATTCGAGGCGCAAAGTAACTTAACTGCAGCCTCGGAATAGAAATAGGAAACAGAAAATTTTTCAGCCAAAAAATGTGTGAGAAAAAGGGCAGTGTATAGCCCACAAAACTAGACACCCACAATCTTGTGAAATCTTTTAATCACACATCTCGAGCTAGATATTCCGTTCCTCTGTATTCGAGGCGCAAAGTAACTTACCTGAAGCCTCGAAATGAAAATAGGAAACAGAAAATTTTTAAACCAAAAAATGTGTGAGAAAGAGGGTAGTGTATAGCCCACAAAACTAGACACCCAGAATCTTGTGAAATTTTTAAATCACAAATCTCGAGCTAGATATTCTGTTTCTCTGTATTCGAGGCGCAAACTAGCTTACCTGAAGCCTCGAAATGAAAATAGGAAACAGAAAATGTTTCCACCAAAAAATGTGTGAGAAAAAGGGCAGTGTATAGCCCACAAAACTAGACACCCACAATCTGGTGATATCTTTAAATCACACATCTCGAGCTAGATATTCTGTTCCTCTGTATTCGAGGCGCAAAGTAACTTAGCTGCAGCCTCGGAATAGAAATAGGAAACAGAAAATTTTTCAGCCAAAAAATGTGTGAGAAAAAGGGCAGTGTATAGCCCACAGAACTAGGCACCCTCAATCTTGTGAAATCTTTTAATCACACATCTCGAGCTAGATATTCCGTTCCTCTGTATTAGAGGCGCAAAGTAACTTAGCTGCAGCCTCGGAATAGAAATAGGAAACAGAAAATTTTTCAGCCAAAAAATGTGTGAGAAAAAGGGCAGTGTATAGCCCACAAAACTAGACACCCACAATCTGGCGAAATCTTTAAATCACACATCTCGAGCTAGATATTCTGTTCCTCTGTATTCGAGGCGCAAAGTAACTTAGCTGCAGCCTCGGAATAGAAATAGGAAACAGAAAATTTTTCAGCCAAAAAATGTGTGAGAAAAAGGGCAGTGTATAGCCCACAAAACTAGACACCCACAACCTTGTGAAATCTTTAAATCACACATCTCGAGCTAGATATTCTGTTTCTCTGTATTCGAGGCGCAAACTAGCTTGCCTGAAGCCTCGAAATGAAAGTAGGAAACAGAAAATTTTTCCACCAAAAATTGTGTGAGAAAAAGGGCAGTGTATAGCCCACAAAACTAGGCACCCTCAATCTTGTGAAATCTTTTAATCACACATCTCGAGCTAGATATTCCGTTCCTCTGTATTCGAGGCGCAAAGTAACTTAGCTGCAGCCTCGGAATAGAAATAGGAAACAGAAAATTTTTCAGCCAAAAAATGTGTGAGAAAGAGGGTAGTGTATAGCCCACAAAACTAGACACCCACAATCTTGTGAAATCTTTAAATCACAAATCTCGAGCTAGATATTCTGTTTCTCTGTATTCGAGGCGCAAACTAGCTTACCTGCAGCCTCGAAATGAAAATAGGAAACAGAAAATTTTTCCACCAAAAAATGTGTGAGAAAAAGGGCAGTGTATAGCCCACAAAACTAGACACCCACAATCTGGCGAAATCTTTAAATCACACATCTCGAGCTAGATATTCTGTTCCTCTGTATTCGAGGCGCAAAGTAACTTAGCTGCAGCCTCGGAATAGAAATAGGAAACAGAAAATTTTTCAGCCAAAAAATGTGTGAGAAAAAGGGCAGTGTATAGCCCACAAAACTAGACACCCACAACCTTGTGAAATCTTTTAATCACACATCTCGAGCTAGATATTCCGTTCCTCTGTAGTCGAGGCGCAAAGTAACTTAGCTGCAGCCTCGGAATAGAAATAGGAAACAGAAAATTTTTCAGCCAAAAAATGTGTGAGAAAAAGGGCAGTGTATAGCCCACAAAACTAGACACCCACAACCTTGTGAAATCTTTAAATCACACATCTCGAGCTGAATATTCTGTTTCTGTATATTCGAGGCGCAAAGTAGCTTATCTGCAGCCTCGAAATGGTAATAGGAAACAGAAAATTTTTCAGCCAAAAAATGTGTGAGAAAAAGGGCAGTGTATAGCCCACAAAACTAGACACCCACAATCTGGCGAAATTTTTAAATCACACATCTCCAGCTAGATATTCTGTTCCTCTGTATTCGAGGCGCAAAGTAACTTAGCTGCAGCCTCGGAATAGAAATAGGAAACAGAAAATTTTTCAGCCAAAAAATGTGTGAGAAAAAGGGCAGTGTATAGCCCACAAAACTAGACACCCACAACCTTGTGAAATCTTTAAATCACACATCTCGAGCTGAATATTCTGTTTCTGTATATTCGAGGCGCAAAGTAGCTTATCTGCAGCCTCGAAATGGTAATAGGAAACAGAAAATTTTTCAGCCAAAAAATGTGTGAGAAAAAGGGCAGTGTATAGCCCACAAAACTAGACACCCACAATCTGGCGAAATCTTTAAATCAGACATCTCGAGCTAGATATTCTGTTTCTCTGTATTCGAGGCGCAAACTAGCTTATCTGCAGCCTCGAAATGAAAATAGGAAACAGAAAATTTTTCCACCAAAAAATGTGTGAGAAAAAGGGCAGTGTATAGCCCACAAAACTAGACACCCACAATCTGGCGAAATCTTTAAATCACACATCTCGAGCTAGATATTCTGTTTCTCTGTATTCGAGGCGCAAACTAGCTTATCTGCAGCCTCGAAATGAAAATAGGAAACAGAAAATTTTTCCACCAAAATATGTGTGAGAAAAAGGGCAGTGTATAGCCCACAGAACTAGACACCCACAATCTTGTGAAATCTTTAAATCACACATCTCGAGCTAGATATTCTGTTCCTCTGTATTCGAGGCGCAAACTAGCTTACCTGCAGCCTCGAAATGAAAATAGGAAACAGAAAATTTTTCCACCAAAATATGTGTGAGAAAAAGGGCAGTGTATAGCCCACAGAACTAGGCACCCACAATCTGGCGAAATCTTTAAATCACACATCTCGAGCTAGATATTCTGTTTCTCTGTATTCGAGGCGCAAACTAGCTTACCTGCAGCCTCGAAATGAAAATAGGAAACAGAAAATTTTTCCACCAAAAAATGTGTGAGAAAAAGGGCAGTGTATAGCCCACAAAACTAGACACCCACAACCTTGTGAAATCTTTAAATCACACATCTCGAGCTAGATATTCCGTTCCTCTGTATTCGAGGCGCAAAGTAACTTAGCCCACAAAACTAGACACCCACAACCTTGTGAAATCTTTAAATCACACATCTCGAGCTGAATATTCTGTTTCTGCAGCCTCGAAATGGTAATAGGAAACAGAAAATTTTTCAGCCAAAAAATGTGTGAGAAAAAGGGCAGTGTATAGCCCACAAAACTAGACACCCACAATCTGGCGAAATCTTTAAATCACACATCTCGAGCTAGATATTCTGCTTCTCTGTATTCGAGGCGCAAACTAGCTTACCTGCAGCCTCGAAATGGTAATAGGAAACAGAAAATTTTTCAGCCAAAAAATGTGTGAGAAAAAGGGCAGTGTATAGCCCACAAAACTAGACACCCACAATCTGGCGAAATCTTTAATTCACACATCTCGGGCTAGGTATTCTGTTCCTGTGTATTCGAGGCGCGAAGTAGCTTATCTGCAGCCTCGAAATGGTAATAGGAAACAGAAAATTTTTCAGCCAAAAAATGTGTGAGAAAAAGGGTAGTGTATAGCCCACAAAACTAGACACCCACAACCTTGTGAAATCTTTAAATCACACATCTCGAGCTAGATATTCTGTTTCTCTGTATTCGAGGCGCAAACTAGCTTGCCTGAAGCCTCGAAATGAAAATAGGAAACAGAAAATTTTTCCACCAAAAAATGTGTGAGAAAAAGGGCAGTGTATAGCCCACAGGACTAGGCACCCTCAATCTTTTGAAATCTTTAAATCACACATCTCGAGCTAGATATTCCGTTCCTCTGTATTCGAGGCGCAAAGTAACTTAGCCCACAAAACTAGACACCCACAACCTTGTGAAATCTTTAAATCACACATCTCGAGCTGAATATTCTGTTTCTGCAGCCTCGAAATGGTAATAGGAAACAGAAAATTTTTCAGCCAAAAAATGTGTGAGAAAAAGGGTAGTGTATAGCCCACAAAACTAGACACCCACAACCTTGTGAAATCTTTAAATCACACATCTCGAGCTAGATATTCTGTTTCTCTGTATTCGAGGCGCAAACTAGCTTGCCTGAAGCCTCGAAATGAAAATAGGAAACAGAAAATTTTTCCACCAAAAAATGTGTGAGAAAAAGGGCAGTGTATAGCCCACAGGACTAGGCACCCTCAATCTTTTGAAATCTTTAAATCACACATCTCGAGCTAGATATTCCGTTCCTCTGTATTCGAGGCGCAAAGTAACTTAGCCCACAAAACTAGACACCCACAATCTGGCGAAATCTTTAATTCACACATCTCGGGCTAGGTATTCTGTTCCTGTGTATTCGAGGCGCGAAGTAGCTTATCTGCAGCCTCGAAATGGTAATAGGAAACAGAAAATTTTTCAGCCAAAAAATGTGTGAGAAAAAAGGTAGTGTATAGCCCACAAAACTAGACACCCACAATCTTTTGAAATCTTTAAATCACACATCTCGAGCTAGATATTCTGTTTCTCTGTATTCGAGGCGCAAACTAGCTTACCTGCAGCCTCGAAATGAAAATAGGAAACAGAAAATTTTTCCACCAAAAAATGTGTGAGAAAAAGGGCAGTGTATAGCCCACAGGACTAGGCACCCTCAATCTTTTGAAATCTTTAAATCACACATCTCGAGCTAGATATTCCGTTCCTCTGTATTCGAGGCGCAAAGTAACTTAGCCCACAAAACTAGACACCCACAACCTTGTGAAATCTTTAAATCACACATCTCGAGCTGAATATTCTGTTTCTGCAGCCTCGAAATGGTAATAGGAAACAGAAAATTTTTCAGCCAAAAAATGTGTGAGAAAAAGGGCAGTGTATAGCCCACAAAACTAGACACCCACAATCTGGCGAAATCTTTAAATCACACATCTCGAGCTAGATATTCTGCTTCTCTGTATTCGAGGCGCAAACTAGCTTACCTGCAGCCTCGAAATGGTAATAGGAAACAGAAAATTTTTCAGCCAAAAAATGTGTGAGTAAAAGGGCAGTGTATAGCCCACAGGACTAGGCACCCTCAATCTTTTGAAATCTTTAAATCACACACCTCGAGCTAGATATTCTGTTTCTCTGTATTCGACGCGCAAACTAGCTTACCTGCAGCCTCGAAATGAAAATAGGAAACAGAAAATTTTTCCACCAAAAAATGTGTGAGAAAAAGGGCAGTGTATAGCCCACAAAACTAGACACCCACAATCTGGCGAAATCTTTAATTCACACATCTCGGGCTAGGTATTCTGTTCCTGTGTATTCGAGGCGCGAAGTAGCTTATCTGCAGCCTCGAAATGGTAATAGGAAACAGAAAATTTTTCAGCCAAAAAATGTGTGAGAAAAAGGGTAGTGTATAGCCCACAAAACTAGACACCCACAACCTTGTGAAATCTTTAAATCACACATCTCGAGCTAGATATTCTGTTTCTCTGTATTCGAGGCGCAAACTAGCTTGCCTGAAGCCTCGAAATGAAAATAGGAAACAGAAAATTTTTCCACCAAAAAATGTGTGAGAAAAAGGGCAGTGTATAGCCCACAAAACTAGACACCCACAATCTGGCGAAATCTTTAATTCACACATCTCGGGCTAGGTATTCTGTTCCTGTGTATTCGAGGCGCGAAGTAGCTTATCTGCAGCCTCGAAATGGTAATAGGAAACAGAAAATTTTTCAGCCAAAAAATGTGTGAGAAAAAGGGTAGTGTATAGCCCACAAAACTAGACACCCACAATCTTGTGAAATCTTTAAATCACACATCTCGAGCTAGATATTCTGTTTCTCTGTATTCGAGGCGCAAACTAGCTTACCTGCAGCCTCGAAATGAAAATAGGAAACAGAAAATTTTTCCACCAAAAAATGTGTGAGAAAAAGGGCAGTGTATAGCCCACAGGACTAGGCACCCTCAATCTTTTGAAATCTTTAAATCACACACCTCGAGCTAGATATTCTGTTTCTCTGTATTCGAGGCGCAAACAAGCTTACCTGCAGCCTCGAAATGAAAGTAGGAAACAGAAAATTTTTCCATCAAAAAATGTGTGAGAAAAAGGGTAGTGTATAGCCCACAAAACTAGACACCCACAATCTTTTGAAATCTTTAAATCACACATCTCGAGCTACATATTCTGTTTCTCTGTATTCGAGGCGCAAACTAGCTTACCTGCAGCCTCGAAATGAAAATAGGAAACAGAAAATTTTTCCACCAAAAAATGTGTGAGAAAAAGTGCAGTGTATAGCCCACAGGACTAGGCACCCTCAATCTTTTGAAATCTTTAAATCACACATCTCGAGCTAGATATTCTGTTTCTCTGTATTCGAGGCGCAAACTAGCTTATCTGCAGCCTCGAAATGAAAATAGGAAACAGAAAATTTTTCCACCAAAATATGTGTGAGAAAAAGGGCAGTGTATAGCCCACAGAACTAGGCACCCACAATCTGGCGAAATCTTTAAATCACACATCTCGAGCTAGATATTCTGTTTCTCTGTATTCGAGGCGCAAACTAGCTTACCTGCAGCCTCGAAATGAAAATAGGAAACAGAAAATTTTTCCACCAAAAAATGTGTGAGAAAAAGGGCAGTGTATAGCCCACAAAACTAGACACCCACAACCTTGTGAAATCTTTAAATCACACATCTCGAGCTAGATATTCTGTTTCTCTGTATTCGAGGCGCAAACTAGCTTGCCTGAAGCCTCGAAATGAAAGTAGGAAACAGAAAATTTTTCCACCAAAAATTGTGTGAGAAAAAGGGCAGTGTATAGCCCACAAAACTAGGCACCCTCAATCTTGTGAAATCTTTAAATCACACATCTCGAGCTAGATATTCTGTTTCTCTGTATTCGAGGCGCAAACTAGCTTACCTGCAGCCTCGAAATGAAAATAGGAAACAGAAAATTTTTCCACCAAAAAATGTGTGCGAAAGAGGGTAGTGTATAGCCCACAAAACTAGACACCCACAACCTTGTGAAATCTTTAAATCACACATCTCGAGCTGAATATTCTGCTTCTGTATATTCGAGGCGCAAAGTAGCTTATCTGCAGCCTCGAATTGGTAATAGGAAACAGAAAATTTTTCAGCCAAAAAATGTGTGAGAAAAAGGGCAGTGTATAGCCCACAGGACTAGGCACCCTCAATCTTTTGAAATCTTTAAATCACACACCTCGAGCTAGATATTCTGTTTCTCTGTATTCGAGGCGCAAACAAGCTTACCTGCAGCCTCGAAATCAAAGTAGGAAACAGAAAATTTTTCCACCAAAAATTGTGTGAGAAAAAGGGCAGTGTATAGCCCACAAAACTAGACACCCACAACCTTGTGAAATCTTTAAATCACACATCTCGAGCTAGATATTCTGTTTCTCTGTATTCGAGGCGCAAACTAGCTTGCCTGAAGCCTCGAAATGAAAGTAGGAAACAGAAAATTTTTCCACCAAAAATTGTGTGAGAAAAAGGGCAGTGTATAGCCCACAAAACTAGGCACCCTCAATCTTGTGAAATCTTTAAATCACACATCTCGAGCTAGATATTCTGTTTCTCTGTATTCGAGGCGCAAACTAACTTTCCTGAAGCCTCGAAATGAAAATAGGAAACAGAAAATTTTTCCACCAAAAAATGTGTGAGAAAAAGGGCAGTGTAGCCCACAAAACTAGACACCCACAACCTTGTGAAATCTTTAAATCACACATCTCGAGCTAGATATTCTGTTCCTCTGTATTCGGGGCGCAAAATAAATTAGCTGCAGCCTCGAAATGGTAATAGGAGACAGAAAATTTTTCAGCCAAAAAATGTGTGAGAAAAAGGGCAGTGTATAGCCCACAAAACTAGACACCCACAATCTGGCGAAATCTTTAAATCACACATCTCTAGCTAGATATTCTGTTCCTCTGTATTCGAGGCGCAAAATAACTTAGCTGCAGCCTCGGAATAGAAATAGGAAACAGAAAATTTTTCAGCCAAAAAATGTGTGAGGAAAAGGGCAGTGTATAGCCCACAAAACTAGACACCCACAACCTTGTGAAATCTTTAAATCACACATCTCGAGCTAGATATTCTGTTCCTCTGTATTCGAGGCGCAGAGTAACTAAGCTGCAGCCTCGGAATAGAAATAGGAAACAGAAAATTTTTCCACCAAAAAATGTGTGAGAAAAAGGGCAGTGTAGCCCACAAAACTAGACACCCACAACCTTGTGAAATCTTTAAATCACACATCTCGAGCTAGATATTCTGTTCCTCTGTATTCGGGGCGCAAAATAAATTAGCTGCAGCCTCGAAATGGTAATAGGAGACAGAAAATTTTTCAGCCAAAAAATGTGTGAGAAAAAGGGCAGTGTATAGCCCACAAAACTAGACACCCACAATCTGGCGAAATCTTTAAATCACACATCTCTAGCTAGATATTCTGTTCCTCTGTATTCGAGGCGCAAAGTAACTTAGCTGCAGCCTCGGAATAGAAATAGGAAACAGAAAATTTTTCAGCCAAAAAATGTGTGAGAAAAAGGGCAGTGTATAGCCCACAAAACTAGACACCCACAACCTTGTGAAATCTTTAAATCACACATCTCGAGCTAGATATTCTGTTCCTCTGTATTCGAGGCGCAGAGTAACTAAGCTGCAGCCTCGGAATAGAAATAGGAAACAGAAAATTTTTCAGCCAAAAAATGTGTGAGAAAAAGGGCAGTGTATAGCCCACAAAACTAGACACCCACAACCTTGTGAAATCTTTAAATCACACATCTCGAGCTAGATATTCTGTTCCTCTGTATTCGAGGCGCAGAGTAACTAAGCTGCAGCCTCGGAATAGAAATAGGAAACAGAAAATTTTTCAGCCAAAAAATGTGTGAGAAAAAGGGCAGTGTATAGCCCACAAAACTAGACACCCACAACCTTGTGAAATCTTTAAATCACACATCTCGAGCTAGATATTCTGTTTCTCTGTATTCGAGGCGCAAACTAGCTTGCCTGAAGCCTCGAAATGAAAGTAGGAAACAGAAAATTTTTCCACCAAAAATTGTGTGAGAAAAAGGGCAGTGTATAGCCCACAAAACTAGGCACCCTCAATCTTGTGAAATCTTTAAATCACACATCTCGAGCTAGATATTCTGTTTCTCTGTATTCGAGGCGCAAACTAACTTTCCTGAAGCCTCGAAATGAAAATAGGAAACAGAAAATTTTTCCACCAAAAAATGTGTGAGAAAAAGGGCAGTGTAGCCCACAAAACTAGACACCCACAACCTTGTGAAATCTTTAAATCACACATCTCGAGCTAGATATTCTGTTCCTCTGTATTCGGGGCGCAAAATAAATTAGCTGCAGCCTCGAAATGGTAATAGGAGACAGAAAATTTTTCAGCCAAAAAATGTGTGAGAAAAAGGGCAGTGTATAGCCCACAAAACTAGACACCCACAATCTGGCGAAATCTTTAAATCACACATCTCTAGCTAGATATTCTGTTCCTCTGTATTCGAGGCGCAAAATAACTTAGCTGCAGCCTCGGAATAGAAATAGGAAACAGAAAATTTTTCAGCCAAAAAATGTGTGAGGAAAAGGGCAGTGTATAGCCCACAAAACTAGACACCCACAACCTTGTGAAATCTTTAAATCACACATCTCGAGCTAGATATTCTGTTCCTCTGTATTCGAGGCGCAGAGTAACTAAGCTGCAGCCTCGGAATAGAAATAGGAAACAGAAAATTTTTCAGCCAAAAAATGTGTGAGAAAAAGGGCAGTGTATAGCCCACAAAACTAGACACCCACAATCTGGCGAAATCTTTAAATCACACATCTCTAGCTAGATATTCTGTTCCTCTGTATTCGAGGCGCAAAATAACTTAGCTGCAGCCTCGGAATAGAAATAGGAAACAGAAAATTTTTCAGCCAAAAAATGTGTGAGGAAAAGGGCAGTGTATAGCCCACAAAACTAGACACCCACAACCTTGTGAAATCTTTAAATCACACATCTCGAGCTAGATATTCTGTTCCTCTGTATTCGAGGCGCAGAGTAACTAAGCTGCAGCCTCGGAATAGAAATAGGAAACAGAAAATTTTTCCACCAAAAAATGTGTGAGAAAAAGGGCAGTGTAGCCCACAAAACTAGACACCCACAACCTTGTGAAATCTTTAAATCACACATCTCGAGCTAGATATTCTGTTCCTCTGTATTCGGGGCGCAAAATAAATTAGCTGCAGCCTCGAAATGGTAATAGGAGACAGAAAATTTTTCAGCCAAAAAATGTGTGAGAAAAAGGGCAGTGTATAGCCCACAAAACTAGACACCCACAATCTGGCGAAATCTTTAAATCACACATCTCTAGCTAGATATTCTGTTCCTCTGTATTCGAGGCGCAAAGTAACTTAGCTGCAGCCTCGGAATAGAAATAGGAAACAGAAAATTTTTCAGCCAAAAAATGTGTGAGAAAAAGGGCAGTGTATAGCCCACAAAACTAGACACCCACAACCTTGTGAAATCTTTAAATCACACATCTCGAGCTAGATATTCTGTTCCTCTGTATTCGAGGCGCAGAGTAACTAAGCTGCAGCCTCGGAATAGAAATAGGAAACAGAAAATTTTTCAGCCAAAAAATGTGTGAGAAAAAGGGCAGTGTATAGCCCACAAAACTAGACACCCACAATCTTGTGAAATCTTTAAATCACACATCTCGAGCTAGATATTCTGTTTCTCTGTATTCGAGGCGCAAACTAACTTGCCTGAAGCCTCGAAATGAAAATAGGAAACAGAAAATTTTTCCACCAAAAAATGTGTGAGAAAAAGGGCAGTGTAGCCCACAAAACTAGACACCCACAACCTTGTGAAATCTTTAAATCACACATCTCGAGCTAGATATTCTGTTCCTCTGTATTCGGGGCGCAAAATAAATTAGCTGCAGAATCGAAATGGTAATAGGAAACAGAAAATTTTTCAGCCAAAAAATGTGTGAGAAAAAGGGCAGTGTATAGCCCACAAAACTAGACACCCACAATCTGGCGAAATCTTTAAATCACACATCTCGAGCTAGATATTCTGTTCCTCTGTATTCGAGGCGCAAACTAGCTTACCTGAAGCCTCGAAATGAAAATAGGAAACAGAAAATTTTTCAGCCAAAAAATGTGTGAGAAAAAGGGCAGTGTATAGCCCACAAAACTAGACACCCACAATCTGGCGAAATCTTTAAATCACACATCTCTAGCTAGATATTCTGTTCCTGTGTATTCGAGGCGCACAGAATATTATCTGCAGCCTCGAAATGGTAATAGGAAACAGAAAATTTTTCAGCCAAAAATTGTGTGAGAAAAAGGGCAGTGTATAGACCACAAAACTAGACACCCACAATCTTGCGAAATCTTTTAATCACACATCTCGAGCTAGATATTCCGTTCCTCTGTATTCGAGGCGCAAAGAAGCTTATCTGCAGCCTCGAAATGGTAATAGGAAACAGAAAATTTTTCAGCCAAAAATTGTGTGAGAAAAAGGGCAGTGTATAGCCCACAAAACTAGACACCCACAACCTTGTGAAATCTTTAAATCACACATCTCGAGCTAGATATTCTGTTCCTCTGTATTCGAGGCGCAAAGTAACTTAGCTGCAGCCTCGGAATAGAAATAGGAAACAGAAAGTTTTTTAGCCAAAAAATGTGTGAGAAAAAGGGCAGTGTATAGCCCACAAAACTAGACACCCGCAATCTGGCGAAATCTTTAAATCACACATCTCGAGCTAGATATTCTGTTTCTCTGTATTCGAGGCGCAAACTAGCTTACCTGCAGCCTCGAAATGAAAATAGGAAACAGAAAATTTTTCCACCAAAAAATGTGTGAGAAAAAGGGCAGTGTATAGCCCACAAAACTAGACACCCACAACCTTGTGAAATCTTTAAATCACACATCTCGAGCTAGATATTCTGTTCCTCTGTATTCGAGGCGCAGAGTAACTAAGCTGCAGCCTCGGAATAGAAATAGGAAACAGAAAATTTTTCAGCCAAAAAATGTGTGAGAAAAAGGGCAGTGTATAGCCCACAAAACTAGACACCCACAATCTGGCGAAATCTTTAAATCACACATCTCGAGCTAGATATTCTGTTCCTCTGTATTCGAGGCGCAAAATAAATTAGCTGCAGCCTCGGAATAGAAATAGGAAACAGAAAATTTTTCCACCAAAAAATGTGTGAGAAAAAGGGCAGTGTATAGCCCACAAAACTAGACACCCACAACCTTGTGAAATCTTTAAATCACACATCTCGAGCTAGATATTCTGTTCCTCTGTATTCGAGGCGCAGAGTAACTAAGCTGCAGCCTCGGAATAGAAATAGGAAACAGAAAATTTTTCAGCCAAAAAATGTGTGAGAAAAAGGGCAGTGTATAGCCCACAAAACTAGACACCCACAATCTTGTGAAATCTTTAAATCACACATCTCGAGCTAGATATTCTGTTTCTCTGTATTCGAGGCGCAAACTAACTTGCCTGAAGCCTCGAAATGAAAATAGGAAACAGAAAATTTTTCCACCAAAAAATGTGTGAGAAAAAGGGCAGTGTAGCCCACAAAACTAGACACCCACAACCTTGTGAAATCTTTAAATCACACATCTCGAGCTAGATATTCTGTTCCTCTGTATTCGGGGCGCAAAATAAATTAGCTGCAGCCTCGAAATGGTAATAGGAAACAGAAAATTTTTCAGCCAAAAAATGTGTGAGAAAAAGGGCAGTGTATAGCCCACAAAACTAGACACCCACAATCTGGCGAAATCTTTACATCACACATCTCGAGCTAGATATTCTGTTCCTCTGTATTCGAGGCGCAAACTAGCTTTCCTGAAGCCTCGAAATGAAAATAGGAAACAGAAAATTTTTCAGCCAAAAAATGTGTGAGAAAAAGGGCAGTGTATAGCCCACAAAACTAGACACCCACAATCTGGCGAAATCTTTAAATCACACATCTCGAGCTAGATATTCTGTTCCTCTGTATTCGAGGCGCAAAATAAATTAGCTGCAGCCTCGAAATGGTAATAGGAAACAGAAAATTTTTCAGCCAAAAAATGTGTGAGAAAAAGGGCAGTGTATAGCCCACAAAACTAGACACCCACAATCTGGCGAAATCTTTAAATCACACATCTCTAGCTAGATATTCTGTTCCTCTGTATTCGAGGCGCAAAGTAACTTAGCTGCAGCCTCGGAATAGAAATAGGAAACAGAAAATTTTTCAGCCAAAAAATGTGTGAGAAAAAGGGCAGTGTATAGCCCACAAAACTAGACACCCACAACCTTGTGAAATCTTTAAATCACACATCTCGAGCTAGATATTCTGTTCCTCTGTATTCGAGGCGCAGAGTAACTAAGCTGCAGCCTCGGAATAGAAATAGGAAACAGAAAATTTTTCAGCCAAAAAATGTGTGAGAAAAAGGGCAGTGTATAGCCCACAAAACTAGACACCCACAATCTGGCGAAATCTTTAAATCACACATCTCGAGCTAGATATTCTGTTTCTCTGTATTCGAGGCGCAAACTAGCTTACCTGAAGCCTCGAAATGAAAATAGGAAACAGAAAATTTTTCAGCCAAAAAATGTGTGAGAAAAAGGGCAGTGTATAGCCCACAAAACTAGACACCCACAATCTGGCGAAATCTTTAAATCACACATCTCGAGCTAGATATTCTGTTTCTCTGTATTCGAGGCGCAAACTAACTTGCCTGAAGCCTCGAAATGAAAATAGGAAACAGAAAATTTTTCAGCCAAAAAATGTGTGAGAAAAAGGGCAGTGTATAGCCCACAAAACTAGACACCCACAATCTGGCGAAATCTTTAAATCACACATCTCGAGCTAGATATTCTGTTCCTCTGTATTCGAGGCGCAAAATAAATTAGCTGCAGCCTCGAAATGGTAATAGGAAACAGAAAATTTTTCAGCCAAAAAATGTGTGAGAAAAAGGGCAGTGTATAGCCCACAAAACTAGACACCCACAATCTGGCGAAATCTTTAAATCACACATCTCGAGCTAGATATTCTGTTCCTCTGTATTCGAGGCGCAAAGTAACTTAGCTGCAGCCTCGGAATAGAAATAGGAAACAGAAAATTTTTCAGCCAAAAAATGTGTGAGAAAAAGGGCAGTGTATAGCCCACAAAACTAGACACCCACAATCTGGCGAAATCTTTAAATCACACATCTCGAGCTAGATATTCTGTTCCTCTGTATTCGAGGCGCAAAGTAACTTAGCTGCAGCCTCGGAATAGAAATAGGAAACAGAAAATTTTTCAGCCAAAAAATGTGTGAGAAAAAGGGCAGTGTATAGCCCACAAAACTAGACACCCACAACCTTGTGAAATCTTTAAATCACACATCTCGAGCTAGATATTCTGTTCCTCTGTATTCGAGGCGCAGAGTAACTAAGCTGCAGCCTCGGAATAGAAATAGGAAACAGAAAATTTTTCAGCCAAAAAATGTGTGAGAAAAAGGGCAGTGTATAGCCCACAAAACTAGACACCCACAATCTTGCGAAATCTTTTAATCACACATCTCGAGCTAGATATTCTGTTTCTGTGTATTCGAGGCGCAAAGAAGCTTATCTGCAGCCTCGAAATGGTAATAGGAAACAGAAAATTTTTCAGCCAAAAATTGTGTGAGAAAAAGGGCAGTGTATAGCCCACAAAACTAGACACCCACAATCTGGCGAAATCTTTAAATCACACATCTCGAGCTAGATATTCTGTTTCTCTGTATTCGAGGCGCAAACTAACTTGCCTGAAGCCTCGAAATGAAAATAGGAAACAGAAAATTTTTCAGCCAAAAAATGTGTGAGAAAAAGGGCAGTGTATAGCCCACAAAACTAGACACCCACAATCTGGCGAAATCTTTAAATCACACATCTCGAGCTAGATATTCTGTTCCTCTGTATTCGAGGCGCAAAGTAACTTAGCTGCAGCCTCGGAATAGAAATAGGAAACAGAAAATTTTTCAGCCAAAAAATGTGTGAGAAAAAGGGCAGTGTATAGCCCACAAAACTACACACCCACAATCTGGCGAAATCTTTAAATCACACATCTCGAGCTAGATATTCTGTTCCTGTGTATTCGAGGCGCACAGAATATTATCTGCAGCCTCGAAATGGTAATAGGAAACAGAAAATTTTTCAGCCAAAAATTGTGTGAGAAAAAGGGCAGTGTATAGCCCACAAAACTAGACACCCACAATCTTGCGAAATCTTTTAATCACACATCTCGAGCTAGATATTCTGTTTCTGTGTATTCGAGGCGCAAAGAAGCTTATCTGCAGCCTCGAAATGGTAATAGGAAACAGAAAATTTTTCAGCCAAAAATTGTGTGAGAAAAAGGGCAGTGTATAGCCCACAAAACTAGACACCCACAATCTGGCGAAATCTTTAAATCACACATCTCGAGCTAGATATTCTGTTCCTCTGTATTCGAGGCGCAAAGTAACTTAGCTGCAGCCTCGGAATAGAAATAGGAAACAGAAAATTTTTCAGCCAAAAAATGTGTGAGAAAAAGGGCAGTGTATAGCCCACAGAACTAGGCACCCACAATCTGGCGAAATCTTTAAATCACACATCTCGAGCTGAATATTCTGTTTCTGTATATTCGAGGCGCAAACTAGCTTACCTGCAGCCTCGAAATGAAAATAGGAAACAGAAAATTTTTCCACCAAAAAATGTGTGAGAAAAAGGGCAGTGAAGAGCCCACAAAACTAGACACCCACAATCTTGTGAAATCTTTTAATCACACATCTCGAGCTAGATATTCCGTTCCTCTGTATTCGAGGCGCAAAGTAACTTAGCTGCAGCCTCGGAATAGAAATAGGAAACAGAAAATTTTTCAGCCAAAAAATGTGTGAGAAAAAGGGCAGTGTATAGCCCACAAAACTAGACACCCACAATCTGGCGAAATCTTTAAATCACACATCTCGAGCTAGATATTCTGTTCCTCTGTATTCGAGGCGCAAAGTAACTTAGCTGCAGCCTCGGAATAGAAATAGGAAACAGAAAATTTTTCAGCCAAAAAATGTGTGAGAAAAAGGGCAGTGTATAGCCCACAGAACTAGGCACCCACAATCTGGCGAAATCTTTAAATCACACATCTCGAGCTGAATATTCTGTTTCTGTATATTCAAGGCGCAAACTAGCTTACCTGCAGCCTCGAAATGAAAATAGGAAACAGAAAATTTTTCCACCAAAAAATGTGTGAGAAAAAGGGCAGTGTATAGCCCACAAAACTAGACACCCACAATCTTGTGAAATCTTTTAATCACACATCTCGAGCTAGATATTCCGTTCCTCTGTATTCGAGGCGCAAAGAAGCTTATCTGCAGCCTCGAAATGGTAATAGGAAACAGAAAATTTTTCAGCCAAAAATTGTGTGAGAAAAAGGGCAGTGTATAGCCCACAAAACTAGACACCCACAATCTTGCGAAATCTTTTAATCACACATCTCGAGCTAGATATTCTGTTTCTGTGTATTCGAGGCGCAAAGAAGCTTATCTGCAGCCTCGAAATGGTAATAGGAAACAGAAAATTTTTCAGCCAAAAATTGTGTGAGAAAAAGGGCAGTGTATAGCCCACAAAACTAGACACCCACAATCTGGCGAAATCTTTAAATCACACATCTCGAGCTAGATATTCTGTTCCTCTGTATTCGAGGCGCAAACTAACTTGCCTGAAGCCTCGAAATGAAAATAGGAAACAGAAAATTTTTCAGCCAAAAAATGTGTGAGAAAAAGGGCAGTGTATAGCCCACAAAACTAGACACCCACAATCTGGCGAAATCTTTAAATCACACATCTCGAGCTAGATATTCTGTTCCTCTGTATTCGAGGCGCAAAATAAATTAGCTGCAGCCTCGAAATGGTAATAGGAAACAGAAAATTTTTCAGCCAAAAAATGTGTGAGAAAAAGGGCAGTGTATAGCCCACAAAACTAGACACCCACAATCTGGCGAAATCTTTAAATCACACATCTCGAGCTAGATATTCTGTTCCTCTGTATTCGAGGCGCAAAGTAACTTAGCTGCAGCCTCGGAATAGAAATAGGAAACAGAAAATTTTTCAGCCAAAAAATGTGTGAGAAAAAGGGCAGTGTATAGCCCACAAAACTAGACACCCACAATCTGGCGAAATCTTTAAATCACACATCTCGAGCTAGATATTCTGTTCCTCTGTATTCGAGGCGCAAAGTAACTTAGCTGCAGCCTCGGAATAGAAATAGGAAACAGAAAATTTTTCAGCCAAAAAATGTGTGAGAAAAAGGGCAGTGTATAGCCCACAAAACTAGACACCCACAACCTTGTGAAATCTTTAAATCACACATCTCGAGCTAGATATTCTGTTCCTCTGTATTCGAGGCGCAGAGTAACTAAGCTGCAGCCTCGGAATAGAAATAGGAAACAGAAAATTTTTCAGCCAAAAAATGTGTGAGAAAAAGGGCAGTGTATAGCCCACAAAACTAGACACCCACAATCTTGCGAAATCTTTTAATCACACATCTCGAGCTAGATATTCTGTTTCTGTGTATTCGAGGCGCAAAGAAGCTTATCTGCAGCCTCGAAATGGTAATAGGAAACAGAAAATTTTTCAGCCAAAAATTGTGTGAGAAAAAGGGCAGTGTATAGCCCACAAAACTAGACACCCACAATCTGGCGAAATCTTTAAATCACACATCTCGAGCTAGATATTCTGTTTCTCTGTATTCGAGGCGCAAACTAACTTGCCTGAAGCCTCGAAATGAAAATAGGAAACAGAAAATTTTTCAGCCAAAAAATGTGTGAGAAAAAGGGCAGTGTATAGCCCACAAAACTAGACACCCACAATCTGGCGAAATCTTTAAATCACACATCTCGAGCTAGATATTCTGTTCCTCTGTATTCGAGGCGCAAAGTAACTTAGCTGCAGCCTCGGAATAGAAATAGGAAACAGAAAATTTTTCAGCCAAAAAATGTGTGAGAAAAAGGGCAGTGTATAGCCCACAAAACTAGACACCCACAATCTGGCGAAATCTTTAAATCACACATCTCGAGCTAGATATTCTGTTCCTGTGTATTCGAGGCGCACAGAATATTATCTGCAGCCTCGAAATGGTAATAGGAAACAGAAAATTTTTCAGCCAAAAATTGTGTGAGAAAAAGGGCAGTGTATAGCCCACAAAACTAGACACCCACAATCTTGCGAAATCTTTTAATCACACATCTCGAGCTAGATATTCTGTTTCTGTGTATTCGAGGCGCAAAGAAGCTTATCTGCAGCCTCGAAATGGTAATAGGAAACAGAAAATTTTTCAGCCAAAAATTGTGTGAGAAAAAGGGCAGTGTATAGCCCACAAAACTAGACACCCACAATCTGGCGAAATCTTTAAATCACACATCTCGAGCTAGATATTCTGTTCCTCTGTATTCGAGGCGCAAAGTAACTTAGCTGCAGCCTCGGAATAGAAATAGGAAACAGAAAATTTTTCAGCCAAAAAATGTGTGAGAAAAAGGGCAGTGTATAGCCCACAGAACTAGGCACCCACAATCTGGCGAAATCTTTAAATCACACATCTCGAGCTGAATATTCTGTTTCTGTATATTCGAGGCGCAAACTAGCTTACCTGCAGCCTCGAAATGAAAATAGGAAACAGAAAATTTTTCCACCAAAAAATGTGTGAGAAAAAGGGCAGTGAAGAGCCCACAAAACTAGACACCCACAATCTTGTGAAATCTTTTAATCACACATCTCGAGCTAGATATTCCGTTCCTCTGTATTCGAGGCGCAAAGTAACTTAGCTGCAGCCTCGGAATAGAAATAGGAAACAGAAAATTTTTCAGCCAAAAAATGTGTGAGAAAAAGGGCAGTGTATAGCCCACAAAACTAGACACCCACAATCTGGCGAAATCTTTAAATCACACATCTCGAGCTAGATATTCTGTTCCTCTGTATTCGAGGCGCAAAGTAACTTAGCTGCAGCCTCGGAATAGAAATAGGAAACAGAAAATTTTTCAGCCAAAAAATGTGTGAGAAAAAGGGCAGTGTATAGCCCACAGAACTAGGCACCCACAATCTGGCGAAATCTTTAAATCACACATCTCGAGCTGAATATTCTGTTTCTGTATATTCAAGGCGCAAACTAGCTTACCTGCAGCCTCGAAATGAAAATAGGAAACAGAAAATTTTTCCACCAAAAAATGTGTGAGAAAAAGGGCAGTGTATAGCCCACAAAACTAGACACCCACAATCTTGTGAAATCTTTTAATCACACATCTCGAGCTAGATATTCCGTTCCTCTGTATTCGAGGCGCAAAGAAGCTTATCTGCAGCCTCGAAATGGTAATAGGAAACAGAAAATTTTTCAGCCAAAAATTGTGTGAGAAAAAGGGCAGTGTATAGCCCACAAAACTAGACACCCACAATCTGGCGAAATCTTTAAATCACACATCTCGAGCTAGATATTCTGTTCCTCTGTATTCGAGGCGCAAACTAACTTGCCTGAAGCCTCGAAATGAAAATAGGAAACAGAAAATTTTTCAGCCAAAAAATGTGTGAGAAAAAGGGCAGTGTATAGCCCACAAAACTAGACACCCACAATCTGGCGAAATCTTTAAATCACACATCTCGAGCTAGATATTCTGTTCCTCTGTATTCGAGGCGCAAAATAAATTAGCTGCAGCCTCGAAATGGTAATAGGAAACAGAAAATTTTTCAGCCAAAAAATGTGTGAGAAAAAGGGCAGTGTATAGCCCACAAAACTAGACACCCACAATCTTGCGAAATCTTTTAATCACACATCTCGAGCTAGATATTCTGTTTCTGTGTATTCGAGGCGCAAAGAAGCTTATCTGCAGCCTCGAAATGGTAATAGGAAACAGAAAATTTTTCAGCCAAAAATTGTGTGAGAAAAAGGGCAGTGTATAGCCCACAAAACTAGACACCCACAATCTGGCGAAATCTTTAAATCACACATCTCGAGCTAGATATTCTGTTTCTCTGTATTCGAGGCGCAAACTAACTTGCCTGAAGCCTCGAAATGAAAATAGGAAACAGAAAATTTTTCAGCCAAAAAATGTGTGAGAAAAAGGGCAGTGTATAGCCCACAAAACTAGACACCCACAATCTGGCGAAATCTTTAAATCACACATCTCGAGCTAGATATTCTGTTCCTCTGTATTCGAGGCGCAAAGTAACTTAGCTGCAGCCTCGGAATAGAAATAGGAAACAGAAAATTTTTCAGCCAAAAAATGTGTGAGAAAAAGGGCAGTGTATAGCCCACAAAACTAGACACCCACAATCTGGCGAAATCTTTAAATCACACATCTCGAGCTAGATATTCTGTTCCTGTGTATTCGAGGCGCACAGAATATTATCTGCAGCCTCGAAATGGTAATAGGAAACAGAAAATTTTTCAGCCAAAAATTGTGTGAGAAAAAGGGCAGTGTATAGCCCACAAAACTAGACACCCACAATCTTGCGAAATCTTTTAATCACACATCTCGAGCTAGATATTCTGTTTCTGTGTATTCGAGGCGCAAAGAAGCTTATCTGCAGCCTCGAAATGGTAATAGGAAACAGAAAATTTTTCAGCCAAAAATTGTGTGAGAAAAAGGGCAGTGTATAGCCCACAAAACTAGACACCCACAATCTGGCGAAATCTTTAAATCACACATCTCGAGCTAGATATTCTGTTCCTCTGTATTCGAGGCGCAAAGTAACTTAGCTGCAGCCTCGGAATAGAAATAGGAAACAGAAAATTTTTCAGCCAAAAAATGTGTGAGAAAAAGGGCAGTGTATAGCCCACAGAACTAGGCACCCACAATCTGGCGAAATCTTTAAATCACACATCTCGAGCTGAATATTCTGTTTCTGTATATTCGAGGCGCAAACTAGCTTACCTGCAGCCTCGAAATGAAAATAGGAAACAGAAAATTTTTCCACCAAAAAATGTGTGAGAAAAAGGGCAGTGAAGAGCCCACAAAACTAGACACCCACAATCTTGTGAAATCTTTTAATCACACATCTCGAGCTAGATATTCCGTTCCTCTGTATTCGAGGCGCAAAGTAACTTAGCTGCAGCCTCGGAATAGAAATAGGAAACAGAAAATTTTTCAGCCAAAAAATGTGTGAGAAAAAGGGCAGTGTATAGCCCACAAAACTAGACACCCACAATCTGGCGAAATCTTTAAATCACACATCTCGAGCTAGATATTCTGTTCCTCTGTATTCGAGGCGCAAAGTAACTTAGCTGCAGCCTCGGAATAGAAATAGGAAACAGAAAATTTTTCAGCCAAAAAATGTGTGAGAAAAAGGGCAGTGTATAGCCCACAGAACTAGGCACCCACAATCTGGCGAAATCTTTAAATCACACATCTCGAGCTGAATATTCTGTTTCTGTATATTCAAGGCGCAAACTAGCTTACCTGCAGCCTCGAAATGAAAATAGGAAACAGAAAATTTTTCCACCAAAAAATGTGTGAGAAAAAGGGCAGTGTATAGCCCACAAAACTAGACACCCACAATCTTGTGAAATCTTTTAATCACACATCTCGAGCTAGATATTCCGTTCCTCTGTATTCGAGGCGCAAAGAAGCTTATCTGCAGCCTCGAAATGGTAATAGGAAACAGAAAATTTTTCAGCCAAAAATTGTGTGAGAAAAAGGGCAGTGTATAGCCCACAAAACTAGACACCCACAATCTTGCGAAATCTTTTAATCACACATCTCGAGCTAGATATTCTGTTTCTGTGTATTCGCGGCGCAAAGAAGCTTATCTGCAGCCTCGAAATGGTAATAGGAAACAGAAAATTTTTCAGCCAAAAATTGTGTGAGAAAAAGGGCAGTGTATAGCCCACAAAACTAGACACCCACAATCTGGCGAAATCTTTAAATCACACATCTCGAGCTAGATATTCTGTTTCTCTGTATTCGAGGCGCAAACTAACTTACCTGCAGCCTCGAAATGAAAATAGGAAACAGAAAATTTTTCCACCAAAAAATGTGTGAGAAAAAGGGCAGTGAAGAGCCCACAAAACTAGACACCCACAATCTTGTGAAATCTTTTAATCACACATCTCGAGCTAGATATTCCGTTCCTCTGTATTCGAGGCGCAAAGTAACTTAGCTGCAGCCTCGGAATAGAAATAGGAAACAGAAAATTTTTCAGCCAAAAAATGTGTGAGAAAAAGGGCAGTGTATAGCCCACAGAACTAGGCACCCACAATCTGGCGAAATCTTTAAATCACACATCTCGAGCTGAATATTCTGTTTCTGTATATTCGAGGCGCAAACTAGCTTACCTGCAGCCTCGAAATGAAAATAGGAAACAGAAAATTTTTCCACCAAAAAATGTGTGAGAAAAAGGGCAGTGAAGAGCCCACAAAACTAGACACCCACAATCTTGTGAAATCTTTTAATCACACATCTCGAGCTAGATATTCCGTTCCTCTGTATTCGAGGCGCAAAGTAACTTAGCTGCAGCCTCGGAATAGAAATAGGAAACAGAAAATTTTTCAGCCAAAAAATGTGTGAGAAAAAGGGCAGTGTATAGCCCACAAAACTAGACACCCACAATCTGGCGAAATCTTTAAATCACACATCTCGAGCTAGATATTCTGTTCCTCTGTATTCGAGGCGCAAAGTAACTTAGCTGCAGCCTCGGAATAGAAATAGGAAACAGAAAATTTTTCAGCCAAAAAATGTGTGAGAAAAAGGGCAGTGTATAGCCCACAGAACTAGGCACCCACAATCTGGCGAAATCTTTAAATCACACATCTCGAGCTGAATATTCTGTTTCTGTATATTCAAGGCGCAAACTAGCTTACCTGCAGCCTCGAAATGAAAATAGGAAACAGAAAATTTTTCCACCAAAAAATGTGTGAGAAAAAGGGCAGTGTATAGCCCACAAAACTAGACACCCACAATCTTGTGAAATCTTTTAATCACACATCTCGAGCTAGATATTCCGTTCCTCTGTATTCGAGGCGCAAAGAAGCTTATCTGCAGCCTCGAAATGGTAATAGGAAACAGAAAATTTTTCAGCCAAAAATTGTGTGAGAAAAAGGGCAGTGTATAGCCCACAAAACTAGACACCCACAATCTTGCGAAATCTTTTAATCACACATCTCGAGCTAGATATTCTGTTTCTGTGTATTCGAGGCGCAAAGAAGCTTATCTGCAGCCTCGAAATGGTAATAGGAAACAGAAAATTTTTCAGCCAAAAATTGTGTGAGAAAAAGGGCAGTGTATAGCCCACAAAACTAGACACCCACAATCTGGCGAAATCTTTAAATCACACATCTCGAGCTAGATATTCTGTTCCTCTGTATTCGAGGCGCAAAGTAACTTAGCTGCAGCCTCGGAATAGAAATAGGAAACAGAAAATTTTTCAGCCAAAAAATGTGTGAGAAAAAGGGCAGTGTATAGCCCACAGAACTAGGCACCCACAATCTGGCGAAATCTTTAAATCACACATCTCGAGCTGAATATTCTGTTTCTGTATATTCGAGGCGCAAACTAGCTTACCTGCAGCCTCGAAATGAAAATAGGAAACAGAAAATTTTTCCACCAAAAAATGTGTGAGAAAAAGGGCAGTGTATAGCCCACAAAACTAGACACCCACAATCTTGTGAAATCTTTTATTCACACATCTCGAGCTAGATATTCCGTTCCTCTGTATTCGAGGCGCAAAGTAACTTAGCTGCAGCCTCGGAATAGAAATAGGAAACAGAAAATTTTTCAGCCAAAAAATGTGTGAGAAAAAGGGCAGTGTATAGCCCACAAAACTAGACACCCACAATCTTGTGAAATCTTTTAATCACACATCTCGAGCTAGATATTCCGTTCCTCTGTATTCGAGGCGCAAAGAAGCTTATCTGCAGCCTCGAAATGGTAATAGGAAACAGAAAATTTTTCAGCCAAAAAATGTGTGAGAAAAAGGGCAGTGTATAGCCCACAAAACTAGACACCCACAATCTTGTGAAATCTTTTAATCACACATCTCGAGCTAGATATTCCGTTCCTCTGTATTCGAGGCGCAAAGTAACTTAGCTGCAGCCTCGGAATAGAAATAGGAAACAGAAAATTTTTCAGCCAAAAAATGTGTGAGAAAAAGGGCAGTGTATAGCCCACAAAACTAGACACCCACAATCTTGTGAAATCTTTTATTCACACATCTCGAGCTAGATATTCCGTTCCTCTGTATTCGAGGCGCAAAGTAACTTAGCTGCAGCCTCGGAATAGAAATAGGAAACAGAAAATTTTTCAGCCAAAAAATGTGTGAGAAAAAGGGCAGTGTATAGCCCACAAAACTAGACACCCACAATCTTGTGAAATCTTTTAATCACACATCTCGAGCTAGATATTCCGTTCCTCTGTATTCGAGGCGCAAAGAAGCTTATCTGCAGCCTCGGAATAGAAATAGGAAACAGAAAATTTTTCCACCAAAAAATGTGTGAGAAAAAGGGCAGTGTATAGCCCACAAAACTAGACACCCACAATCTTGCGAAATCTTTTAATCACACATCTCGAGCTAGATATTCTGTTCCTGTGTATTCGAGGCGCAAAGAAGCTTATCTGCAGCCTCGAAATATTAATAGGAAACAGAAAATTTTTCAGTCAAAAAATGTGTGAGAAAAAGGGCAGTGTATAGCCCACAAAACTAGACACCCACAATCTGGCGAAATCTTTAAATCACACACCTCGAGCTAGATATTCTGTTCCTGTGTATTCGAGGCGCAAACTAGCTTACCTGCAGCCTCGAAATGAAAATAGGAAACAGAAAATTTTTCCACCAAAAAATGTGTGAGAAAAAGGGCAGTGTATAGCCCACAAAACTAGACACCTACAACCTGGCGAAATCTTTAAATCACACATCTCGAGCTAGATATTCTGTTCCTGTGTATTCGAGGAGCACAGAATATTATCTGCAGCCTCGAAATGGTAATAGGAAACAGAAAATTTTTCAGCCAAAAATTGTGTGAGAAAAAGGGCAGTGTATAGCCCACAAAACTAGACACCCACAATCTTGCGAAATCTTTTAATCACACATCTCGAGCTAGATATTCTGTTCCTGTGTATTCGAGGCGCAAAGAAGCTTATCTGCAGCCTCGAAATATTAATAGGAAACAGAAAATTTTTCAGTCAAAAAATGTGTGAGAAAAAGGGCAGTGTATAGCCCACAAAACTAGACACCCACAATCTGGCGAAATCTTTAAATCACACACCTCGAGCTAGATATTCTGTTCCTGTGTATTCGAGGCGCAAACTAGCTTACCTGCAGCCTCGAAATGAAAATAGGAAACAGAAAATTTTTCCACCAAAAAATGTGTGAGAAAAAGGGCAGTGTATAGCCCACAAAACTAGACACCTACAACCTGGCGAAATCTTTAAATCACACATCTCGAGCTAGATATTCTGTTCCTGTGTATTCGAGGAGCACAGAATATTATCTGCAGCCTCGAAATGGTAATAGGAAACAGAAAATTTTTCAGCCAAAAATTGTGTGAGAAAAAGGGCAGTGTATAGCCCACAAAACTAGACACCCACAATCTTGCGAAATCTTTTAATCACACATCTCGAGCTAGATATTCTGTTCCTGTGTATTCGAGGCGCAAAGAAGCTTATCTGCAGCCTCGAAATGGTAATAGGAAACAGAAAATTTTTCCACCAAAAATGTGTGAGAAAAAGGGCAGTGTATAGCCCACAGAACTAGGCACCCACAATCTGGCGAAATCTTTAAATCACACATCTCGAGCTGAATATTCTGTTTCTGTATATTCAAGGCGCAAACTAGCTTACCTGCAGCCTCGAAATGAAAATAGGAAACAGAAAATTTTTCCACCAAAAAATGTGTGAGAAAAAGGGCAGTGTATAGCCCACAAAACTAGACACCCACAATCTTGTGAAATCTTTTAATCACACATCTCGAGCTAGATATTCCGTTCCTCTGTATTCGAGGCGGAAAGAAGCTTATCTGCAGCCTCGAAATGGTAATAGGAAACAGAAAATTTTTCAGCCAAAAATTGTGTGAGAAAAAGGGCAGTGTATAGCCCACAAAACTAGACACCCACAATCTGGCGAAATCTTTAAATCACACACCTCGAGCTAGATATTCTGTTCCTGTGTATTCGAGGCGCAAACTAGCTTACCTGCAGCCTCGAAATGAAAATAGGAAACAGAAAATTTTTCCACCAAAAAATGTGTGAGAAAAAGGGCAGTGTATAGCCCACAAAACTAGACACCTACAACCTGGCGAAATCTTTAAATCACACATCTCGAGCTAGATATTCTGTTCCTGTGTATTCGAGGAGCACAGAATATTATCTGCAGCCTCGAAATGGTAATAGGAAACAGAAAATTTTTCAGCCAAAAATTGTGTGAGAAAAAGGGCAGTGTATAGCCCACAAAACTAGACACCCACAATCTTGCGAAATCTTTTAATCACACATCTCGAGCTAGATATTCTGTTCCTGTGTATTCGAGGCGCAAAGAAGCTTATCTGCAGCCTCGAAATGGTAATAGGAAACAGAAAATTTTTCCACCAAAAATGTGTGAGAAAAAGGGCAGTGTATAGCCCACAGAACTAGGCACCCACAACCTTGTGAAGTCTTTAAATCACACATCTAGAGCTAGATATTCTGTTTCTCTGTATTCGAGGCGCAAACTAGCTTACCTGCAGCCCCGGAATGAAAATAGGAAACAGAACATTTTTCCACCAAAAAATTTGTGAGAAAAAGGGCAGTGTATAGCCCACAGAACTAGGCACCCACAATCTTGTGAAATCTTTTAATCACACATCTCGAGCTAGATATTCTGTTCCTGTGTATTCGAGGCGCAAAGAAGCTTATCTGCAGCCTCGAAATGGTAATAGGAAACAGAAAATTTTTCAGCCAAAAATTGTGTGAGAAAAAGTGCAGTGTATAGCCCACAGAACTAGGCACCCACAATCTTGCGAAATCTTTAACTCACACATCTAGAGCTGAATATTCTGTTTCTGTATATTCGAGGCGGAAAGTAGCTTATCTGCAGCCTCGAAATGGTAATAGGAAACAGAAAATTTTTCCACCAAAAAATGTGTGAGAAAAAGGGTAGTGTGTAGCCCACAGAACTACCTTTTACCTCATAAGTTCTCACCCTCTTGTCAGGTATTTAGCTTGAAAACTACCAGAACCTGCACCTTGTTCTCCTGTGACTTTGAAAAACCCCAAAAAGAAAGAAGGCTGGAGTGGTCACATCGAGCGATTTTGCCGACCAATGCATATCACCAAAACGAAACATAAGGCGGCCTCGCAAACGCATCCTTCAAAAGGTTCATTGTAGGGTGAGTTGTATGCTCCTGGTGGAACCACATGCCCTCTACTTCCAATTCATCAATTTCCGGCAATAAAAACTCGTTGATCGCATAGTTATGTATTTCGCTAGTCACTAGCATTCCGTCATCTTGAAAAGTATAGCGTTCCATGGCTTATTGACGTGTAGTCTGCTTCTGTTTACCTCACAAATATCAAAACCAAACTGACAGTTGCCGCCATTTGCAAAAGTTATAGCATCTTCCGTCAGAGCTATAAATTTCGGGCCACCTTGTGCATCTGTTTTTTACTAATGACACATTTTATTGTAATTTTTTTTAAAACACGCTCTATCACGAGAGAAACAACAAATAAATAAACAAAATCAAAGCAAATGAATCTATTTACTCCATGACCAGTACAATTGTACAAAAAAATAACAAAAAAACAACACACACCAACTCGACAATGAGATATATCAATTTGTTAACTAATTCTGGAGAACCAACGCCCATTTTTTCGAATCATGAACTCCGGCGCCTTCCAGAAGATGCGATAAACGCCCACATTCCCTATAGAAGCGAACTTTCAGCGTAACATATGGCAATAATCAATTTAAGGTGCGTAGACCATTTTCCACTATGACATAACTACACACATGCTCTGTCGGCTAATTAAATCTGCATTAGCTTCAATAAAAATAGAAAAATTTTCATAATTATCTATGAAATCTGTCAATCAGCTGCCCACTCTGTGATATTATGTTACTCAGCCGAATGACAAGCGCACAGCGCGGTTAGACGTGGTATTGATTTCAATAAATGGATGGCAAATTGGTTAAATGTATCTGAGAGCAAAAAAAAAAAAAACAACACAATTCTGATTGCATCACCATAGTGTGGTGTCGTGATGTTAAATGTTTATTTGTCGGATGCACAATTTGGCACATGTTGTCGACGATTGACCAAAAAAAAGTACGCAAAACTTTTGACGAACACAGTACACATCCCTCGGATTTGTGTGCACGAAAACGAGGACGAAATTAGAAAATTTAGAACAGAGTATCAATCGTAAACATTTAATTTTAGAATTCTCAGATTTTTATTTTGCTTTTATGCTTCTGCTTCTCTCATGTGTAGTGTATTCTATTTGGTTTCGCAAAAGCGGAAAGGTGTGCGGTAAACAACGTTCTAGTAACTAAACGAGTGTTGTAAAACATTGTATCTAGTAGTGAGCAGATATGTGAATTCCAAACTGAGACTAGACGTACATAGAAGAGGTAAACAGTTCATTACTTCCATGCGAGATGGAGATGAAGTCATCCCCGGTTTTATACTATCATGGACGGCTGAATGTGGTCACCAAATTGCAGTGACGTTTCGATTATGAATAATGCAAAACGGCTAGATGGAGCACTATCCGGTTGATCAGAAGGCCGCGGGTGCCATTTGTTGCAGTCACTTATCGTCTAGATTGAATTACTCCGTAATTGTGTTGTGACACAATATTTTTTTTTAAACAGACATTATGCGCTTGAGTGGGAAAGTTTGCTTACTTGTGAGAACCGTGCATTTATGTTCATATCTGTTGAAATTTCCCAAGCATGAGGAATGTTTTGAAATTTGGTTAAGATATGAACTTAAGTCAGACTGAACTATTCGTATCCATGCTGATTAAACTGAAAATAAAACAAACCATATCTGCTAGAGCTTATGTTGGACTTTCCTATTCGTAAGAAAGCATTCTTGCTGTTTAATCGTGGAAAAACATTTATGACATCTTCCATCAGAAAACGGAGACATTTCACTTTATAGTATATAGACCTCCTCAAATGGTCTACGCATTCCTTTTCATGATGCTACGTGTAATCGGTATTTTGTCTTAGCGCTGATTCAGTTCTTGGTTGCAATGTGCATGTACTTAAGCTTGATTTTCATACATCCTTGGATTTTTCTCCTCAGCTTGTCAGACTAGTAGTAGACACATTATGGCAAAGTCTGTAAAATATCTTAAGCGTGGGCCATCTATTGGTTTCTTTCTAAATCATATATTAGTTTGACATTGACAGCTGTTTCCCGCCCGAAATATTGACAGAAAGTCAGTATCATATCTCCGCAGAACAAAATGAGTCGCTTTACGCTTGAACAACGTTGCGAAATATTGAAAACTTATTTCCAAAGTGAGTACTGTGTAGCCCAAACAGTGCGTTAATTGAAGAGAAGTTTTAACCGAAATGAAGCAAGTTTGTATTTGGCTCTGAAAAGACAAGTGCTGAGCTGCTCTATACGTTGTATGCAGATAAGCTTAGATCCTGCATCCTTATGTGCAAAAAAATGGAAAATGTTGAAAATTCTTGGCACAAATATTACGTATACGCCACAGAGCTATGCACATTTCTTCCTAATGCTACCATCTGCTGGGGAGATTTAGCTCTGAAAAGACAAGTGCTGAGCTGCTCTATACGTTGTGTGCAGATAAGCTTAGATCCTGCATCCTTATGTGCAAAAAAATGAAAAATGTTGAAAATTCTTGGCAAAAATATTACGTATACGCCACAGAGCTATGCACATTTCTTCCTAATGCTACCATCTGCTGGGGAGATTTAGCTCTGAAAAGACAGGTGCTAAGCTGCTCTATACGTTGTGTGCAGATAAGCTTAGATCCTGCATCCTTATATGCAAAAAAATGGAAAATGCTGAAAATTCTTGGAAAAAATATTACGTATACGCCACAGAGCTATGCACATTTCTTCCTAATGCTACCATCTGCTGGGGAGATTTAGCTCTGAAAAGACAGCTGCTAAGCTGCTCTATACGTTGTGTGCAGATAAGCTTAGATCCTGCATCCTTATATGCAAAAAAATGGAAAATGTTGAAAATTCTTGGCAAAAATATTACGTATACGCCACAGAGCTATGCACATTTCTTCCTAATGCTACCATCTGCTGGGGAGATTTAGCTCTGAAAAGACAAGTGCTGAGCTGCTCTATACGTTGTGTGCAGATAAGCTTAGATCCTGCATCCTTATGTGCAAAAAAATGAAAAATGTTGAAAATTCTTGGCAAAAATATTACGTATACGCCACAGAGCTATGCACATTTCTTCCTAATGCTACCATCTGCTGGGGAGATTTAGCTCTGAAAAGACAGGTGCTAAGCTGCTCTATACGTTGTGTGCAGATAAGCTTAGATCCTGCATCCTTATATACAAAAAAATGGAAAATGCTGAAAATTCTTGGAAAAAATATTACGTATACGCCACAGAGCTATGCACATTTCTTTCTAATTCTGTCCTCTGCTGAGGGGATTTAGCTCTCTGCTCTGATCTGCAAAGACAGGTGCTGAACTGCTCTGATGTTGAGTTCCATAATTAATGGGAATGTTTGCTCTTACTAATAAAGTCACAATACATGGAAACAATTTAATTTTGGTCATTTTATTGCATTTTTAAAAAGAAACTTGTATTTAGCCCTGCCTGTATATGTACTGCCTAATTCTGATGTGTGGTACCTTTCTGACTGAAAAGGAAGAGTTTATGGAGAGGAGAAGGATAGTCCGTAAGATTTCATTTGTGATTGTACTGTCTATGCTTTCAGTGAAGTATTTACTCGAATTCCTAGGAAAGACGAAGAAACTTCAATGACACTATGAATTCAGGGCTTGGTTTCTAAAACCACAGTCAAAGTGATCCGTGCTGATAGATTGAAAATGAAAAGGATGTGTTTGTATTAGAATCCAAAATTGTTATGTCCCTATTGAAAACCCTTTGCAAAATAATAGCCAACACATTGCTTGGAGAGTTCTTAAGGTGAAAGGACCAAAGATCTGTCTTGTTGTCGTATGACACATCTGTAAGTGAACATATAGAAACTTGATATGTCACCATCTCAACTGTTAAACCAAATTCTGTCTGATAATCAGTTTTGAGTTTGAGTATACTATCCAACGAGAAGAACACTGTTGTCAAGATAAGAAGCCGTTGTAAACTTTTTCTCATCAATGTATATAGAATCAGCGGCTTAAATTGCTCTGACCTTTGCAAGGCCTATTTGAAAGCTTGAAGGCTTCTTATCAGACGAGATTTTGTCAAAATTTTGCTTCAAATTTTTGTCAAATAGTGGTGTCAGATGCATCCAACCTCGTGTGTTCTTTAATACAGGAACTCACCATTGAATCGCTTAAATGATCTGTTTTCCAGCTAACGACTGTAGAAACCTAGTCTGCATCTCCTAGTAGGGCTAAGTTTCATTGTGCTATATTCAATGTTCCTTACAAACTGAAGAAAGCAGGTCCATAACAGGCTTAAAATTCTCTACTCCCCTATGTCCATATACAAAGCTTACTATAATAACTAATAAATTAAGAAAGATTGACATAAAATATAATTCTTAAAACAATTATGTACTTCCACTATTGTGCAAAGCTACATTCATAAATAGCATTCCCCCCATGTATGGTATCAAAGTGGTCTTTGGTTGTTAATTTAATTAAAACGATACCAAGTGTATCTCGGCATTTACCTACCACAATTAATAACCAACCAACGTATGTAGTAATGGTAGTACAAACATTAAAAGTAATGAAAATGTTTTCTTATATTTCAATGTTAATTAACCAGTGTCGACTGGATATGCCCAAATCGAGAAAGAATTATATTTTTGTCGCTTGATTTATAGCGACTCAAGTTAGGAGAGTCACCAGTAATTACTTTGGCACTGAATGACGTAAACATTAATGAAGCTGGAAATAACTTGGGAATTTCGCAGATGGAGGAAACATCTGTTGAAGGAGGCGTGTTTTGGTCGAGGATACATCCAACAGGAAGACAGTAGATGCACGACAAAGCTGGGAAAAATTCCTCAAAGAGAGATCTGCCGTCTTGAATATGAATGCCCCTCCTAACTTCAAATGGGATGAGAGTAGACTTTTAAAATAAAAATAACAAGCTCGGTCCAAAATCAACACCTAAACTGTCCCAAACCAATGTAATGTGATTCATGGCCTAACCCCAATAGCCGGGTCTAAGGGAAATGATAAATTTTTCTGGTTATTTTCCATAAAAGGAAAGAACTCTTCCAGATACAATCATTACAATGCGTATCGCAATGCATTGTAATACAAACATCTCCCACTTTCATGCCTATTTCACATCCGAACAAGCCCCATGATTATCTCACCATGTATCTAACGGATATATCCCATAAAAGGCACAATCTGACCTTCATTCTTCGTGATCGTCTACACGCCTGATAGGCTGTATCTCTTCGACGAAAACACCGGCCAACATGGAATCCGATCATGAAATACAAACAAGCAAACAGAAAAATAGTTTCCCTACTTTGCGCCATTCATCCGTTCTATGTATCTAAAGAGAAATTCGACTTCCATAAGAGGCCCAAGATGTTCACTTCATGTTCAAGAAGCTGTGTCGGATGAAAACCGCACACAAATACACAACTGTGCAGCAACATGTTGCTACGATCGATGCGATGAATCAACTCGGATACATGCTGCATTGGCATTGGCTAGATCGCCCAAATAGCGAACCGGTAGTGTAGTCTAACCCCAAGGGGTCAAGTTATGCAGTCGCCGTGTCTATGAAATGTGAGTGGACATGCTGAGAAATCGCCCCTGGACCAGACTGTGTGAGTGCGCCTCGATGTGCGCCTGGTCGTGCCTGTGGACTAGAAATGGATGGCGATCGGTTGAGTCACTTATCCATTGATCGACATGCGGCCGATCGGATTACATCCGTAAATGCTGCACAATTGGCCTCTGTGGTGGCTGACTATGCGCAGGGTGCAGTCGCCAGAAGGCGGGTGACTTTGTGTGGTTGAAATCGTTTTGTTACATGAAGTGCGTGTGCAAACGCATGGATGTTGTCGTCGTTGGCACTGCCTCGGATGGTGACGGTGGCCAATTGCAGCTAATTAATGGGGTAATGGGTGCGTTTTAGTAGTTCTTTGACATTCAGATTTTGGGTCAATTAATGTGAGTCATACTCATTCTTTAAGAGGCTGACGTTAAGTGTTGGGACATTTAAAAGATCAGCTGTCTTGGCTTGGTGCTCTTAATGAGCAATTTTTTACTGGCCGACGATCCTTTTAGAGAAATACACGATCGGAACGTGGGAGTCAAAAGTCGATAAAATACCGTGGAACGTAAAGATTCCGAATATGGGAATTCAATCTGTTTATTCAAACATTGACCTTATCTCATCTGAATTTTATGACGGCGGCAGCGAGTAGATACATTTATTCACAGCAGAAATACTTAAATGTTAATTTATTTTGAGTTAATCCACGTTCGAGGAATGTATAGAT
The DNA here is from genome assembly GCA_963583995.1 of Xylota segnis. Lineage (NCBI taxonomy): Eukaryota > Metazoa > Arthropoda > Insecta > Diptera > Syrphidae > Xylota > Xylota segnis. Next base: position 54,388,551 of record OY757238.1, on the reverse strand, counting down.
ACATAGATGCATGTGCCAACACGTTTAGACCTAACTTCGTTTGTTTTAGAGAAGTTAGTTCCTATAACACATGACTTACAAACTTATGTGCAAGCCAAGTAAACCAAGCAGATACTTGTTGATTCTGTATTTGAACTTCGAACCCTCCCCAAAGACATGGTTAAGAATCATTGATATTGTGAGAGAACGCAAGGAACGCAGACATACAGAGTGCCCTTCTTCCCTAGCTAGCTGAATTGTAGGCTAAATAAACAAATAAGCCTCCCACCTCTTAAAGTAGATAAGTAGCTTGAAGGATTGACTGCAGCCACAGGAATGTGGTCCTCCAGAACCACTAAGTTTTCGTGATCGAAGGGTGGTACTAGTACGCTGGTACAGAGTCTTGGGTATCCGTAGAGAAAGTGTATTGTGACTTCTTCTTGATTCTCACTTTTCTAAGGTGGGTCGGCATTGAGTTGTGGCCTGTGAGGATACCAATGAGGGGGATTAGTTGTGGGCTATTTAGTGAAAGGAGTCCCCTGGTCCTGATTTTTGTTGCATTGGAATCAAAGAAATCTAGAAACGCGGCACAAGGAGAGTCTCTCCACTCTTCACTGCACCTCACGTTGGACATGTTGTTGAAGCACAAAGTTATTTTTGACGTAAAGAGACTGATGGGCGCTAGGATTGAGTGATCTGTGAGCTCCTCGTTACACCTACTGACCAGCTTTGAATAGGTTGTGACGAAACTGATGGCTTTGGTGGCTACTGTAGATTTAGTTTTCATAAACATGTCAGACATGACGAGTGATTGCTTTTATCTCAAAATTGATTTATGCTTTCAAACTATGTATCTGTAAGTTCAAAGGCGAGATGAAGAGAGCTGTGAGTTGTTCATAGGTTTGTTTATATGCAAAGCTAGGCTCTGTACTACCGCGCCGTAGAAAACCTACCATCTGTGCCATCTATTTTTCTAACGACAAAGCTTGCCAGCACCACAAACCTACATAAATCCAACTCACTGTCTCCAATTCAATTGTAAAATAATTTTCCATCTCGAAAAAGGGCATAAAAACAATTTTCCATTTCATTAACTGTGTCAGTACATCTAGACTCTTCAATAGATACTTGACTATAATTGGAAAAGAAAAAAAAAGAATCTATTGCGCACACCGAGGCTTTGATGCACCAGCCGCTCCAAGTGTCTGACCACAAAAATGCAAATAAACAAACCTTGAGGAAATCTCTATTCCACTAACCTATCGGGCACAGTGGAGACGGTGTGCCGCATCGAATTACCCATTCCCCCAGACCCGCTAAACACCTTCCCTGGACGTATCTTTACATAAAGCCAACGCCGATGAATAAGTAACGTTTGCAGCAACTCATAATTTTTTTCTTGCTTCTGCTAGGAGAGATCATCTGTAAGATATCCACCGCCAGATAGATGGCGGAACGTGAGTTGAAAGGTTAAACAATTATTTACCACAATGCGAATGAGTTAAGGCTGAAAGGATGTAATCGCTTTTGGGCGGTTTGGGGAAAGTTTAACTGCAATTACAGCAGCGTTGCAATTTATCCAAGATGTGTGGCAAAAAAAAGAAGAAGAAGCAAAGGAGCAACACATTCTACATTCCACGCATTGGTCAAAGGAATTTTTTTTTTATATAAAGTAGCTTGCAGCATTGATGTCGAACATGTTAATGGGCGACGAGAGATATAGGATTTTGTGCCTACGGATGTGCGTTCTGTGTGGCAGAGGCTTACGTACCTCTGGCTGTGACCTTAATTTATAAGAAGAAGCCAACCGATAATGATGGGTTTCACGAAGATACGCGAAATAATTGTGTGGATGTCGGTTTCATGGTCATGATAATTTTGTAATTCATAAAAATTGATGCAAGCGAAAAAAAAATGTGGAAAATTGAATTCAGCCACTCTAGCAGGAGGTATGCCGGCTTTATGGGGGAACTTCTTGTTAGGCTGAACAATGTGTAATTACCTTTAGGATTCCAGGTTACATTGCAATGGAGATACGTACTTAAGTCTCGAAGAGATGATGAATCCACGCAGTCTGTAGCGAGGGAACAAATAGTGAATCTTTTATCAAATGGTTTATGGACGAATTTCCGAGTTTGATTTATATCCGAATGGGTAATATCTTCAAGTTCATCGAAGAAGAACTACCACAGAATCTGGTTCCTGGATGAGTGTAATGTACCGCCGCTGCTTTGAAGATTAAATGGTGATTCTTCCTCGTTTTCATCCATATAGCCACAACAGAAGAAAAAATTCCACTATACTAGGCCTGCTAATGAGTAGTAGAGAGTCCTACGACAGCTCAACTAGCCACATCTGCTTGGCATGATTGGACATGCCATCCTACCTTTGCCTGATGTAAAACCAATGTAGAGATATTGTATCTTCTGTTTGACAGTCGAGAGCAACTTTTTATGCCACTTCTGGCCTAAGAGCCCAAGCACCTGGTAGGCGTCCTTCCAATACACGTAGCGAGACCTCAGTTAGGCTCGTATGTGCCCAGGATGCACAGAATCAAAATACCTGACTTTTATTTTGACTCGGGAAGGCAAAGTCAGGATGTTCGTACCTTTTTCGGTGGCGTATGCGGAACCCATTTTTTCATGACTTTTTGAACTGAAAAATGTCGTCCTTCCAATACACGTAGCGAGACCTCAGTTAGGCTCGTATGTGACCAGGATGCAAAATTTCCTCAGCACCGCACAGAATTAGGAAGAAATGTCCATAGCTCTGTGGCGTATACGTAATATTTTTTGGCAAAAATGTTCAACATTTTCCATTTTTCTGCACAAAAGAATGCACACAACGCACAGAGCAGCTTACAAACTTGCATACAGCACCTGCGTGGGTGCTTCATTTCGGCGAAAAAAAAGCACTGTTTGGGCTACACAGTACTAATTTTGGAAATAAGTTCTCAATATTTGCCAACATTGTCCCAGCATAAAGCCACTCATTTCGTTAGGCGGAGGTATGATACTGACTTCCTGTCCAGATTTCGAGTGGGAAACAGCTGTTAGTGTCAAAATAAGCTATGATGTCTGCCCAATTCTGTTGGCTGCCACTACGTGTGTGGTATTTTATGTTGAAGTCTAGGAAGGAGGTGACATATTTTTTGTATGTACAAAGTCAAGGATAGTGGTGTGCCCTGCGTCGATGAATCACCGTAGCGATGACTTAACTGACTATCGTACTAAATTTCAAAGTCCTTATAGTCTGAGTAAATTAAAACGTCTCTGGACCCAAAATGTATGCATTCAGGACTGTAGGACTGATCTTCAGATCTGAGTCTACTCATTGTTTAGTCGAGACAAATTGTGTAGCTTTTGTTTGCTGATTAAGCGAGTCTTGGAAGAGCTAAATGTTTTGATTCAATCGGAAGGGCATTGGAATAGGTCAAACGACGACGATCTACAGTCTGACCTTTATCTATTCACTTTCATTAAAATGCGAAAGTACTTACTTTCTGTTTTGAAATTGAATAGAAATCCGATCTATTGATCTCCGCTGATCTTGTCAACCTGTACCTTCACTGTACAGCTCCACCTTTTTGATTTCTCTCTGAAAAATTTCACCACCTGGCGCATAACGCTATACGAGCATAGTCCCCAGTATCTCAATGACCCAGTTAATCATCGCACGCCGAAATTCACCATATAAAACGGGAAGTATCTTATGTTTTTTTTTTTCTCTCTTTTCTCCGTTAATCGCTCACCGAATTGCCATCAATTAAAACTTAATCTGACAAAATTAATTCCATCGATATCGCACTGAATAAAAGTGCATGCTTAACGCATCCATTAAGTCTCATGATAATTAGCATAATTGTGCATTAATCCAACGGGTAATGTATCCACGCTTGGAAGAGTAAATCGGCGGCCGGAATAACCTTTCGCTCGATTTTGTCTTTCCCTCGGGCACGCTGTGTGGCGGTACATAGTATATCCAATGCTACGTTAATTGCCATGCCTTGCCTCTAGTCGTTCCTATACACGCTTTCTGATTACGGGTACTAAATTAAAAGAAGAAAACGAAAAAAATAGAATCAATTAGCGCAAGCGCCGTTCTTCTTTTTGTTCTAAATTTTTGAAAAGAAGTATCTATTGCATGAGTATCTATTATCTCTTCCAGGAATTACATTTAAATTCCTCCTTGTGTCGGTCGTGTTTGTTGACAATAAAATAGAGTTGCCGCCGGCCGTTTACATTTCTTTCCTTCTTTCCTCAAGTGCACACACCAATTAAGTTCGAACATGGCCGGCAACAAGATATCTAACATTTTTATCTACAGATTTACCTTCCTTAATTGTTGGCGGACTGAGAATGCGAATTTGCATGCCGAGGAACGATTTTCCACAGTTTTTCCCTCAGCATTCACTTTGTGTGCGAGTAGCATTTGTATCTAGTGCGTTCCCTCTTGAGACTAGTTTGAGACCGAAGTTGGGAAGCGGTCAAGTGGCAGCACCGGCACTGAACCAGAAATGAAGTTCTACTGGTGCTGGTGAAATGCATCTTTTTGACTTGTCTCGCTGTAATCGTGCAATTTTTGCCGCTTGGCATGCATACCAGCGAGACACAAGAACAAGCAGACATGATGTACATTTTCCGCACGCAGATACAGACATGTTTATAAATTTGAATTTTAATTTAGTAGTATTCACAGACTTGGATGGTAATGACCTGCGGCACTTGAGGCTCTGACACTTTTTTTTTTTTTGATGGGACAACCTAATAAGGAAGTAAGATTATAGGCAAAGTAAACTCCATTAAATGTGTGATGATGAGTTACGGGAAAACCAGGTGTGCAAGGAGTGACAATTTGAGCAAAAAGGGTAATGAAATCATGGGATCTTTGAATTCATGGTTAGATCTGCGGTTGGATTGAGTTTCCCAAAAGCAATTTCGCATTCTTGGCACAGGGCTGTTGGTGTGCGTGTTGGTTTTCTTATTATCGCATTCATAAGCTCGTCCAACAAGAGTGACGATATAATCTACAAGAAGTTGTCGCATGCTGTCATACATAAAGCTGTCTAGTAGAGGACCTATAATGGAACTCTGTGGCACATCACCATAGGTATTCTGTACCTATCCTAGGATGAATGTTGTTATGGTATGAGGTACATGTGTATATGCTTTCGATTGTTTGTTAGACACAGCACAGATCCTTGTGCTCTTTTAAATGAATGGTGACCAGATAGCAATGATACCTTTTTCAATCGTTATGTTTCAGCAGCTATCAAAGGTACCTATGACATCCAGCTGTGAAAAAATTCAGTAAGGTTTGCCATTCTATCATGCATAGTTTCAAGCTTGTCGAACGTCCGATAATCATTAAAAATTATTATCGAAATTCCGGCTCAATTGTGGCCAGGCTAATCGCCGAACCGTAAAAAACTTTGAGCGTGAGTGCACTCTTTTTGTCGAAAATGTAATGAAGATATCCACTGAAGTCTACGGCTTCAGTTTCCGTCTATTTCTTGGTTCAGTTCTCCTAGGAAAATCGATGAATATGGTTTCAATCTTATCCATGTTCAAGTATGACGACAATATATCCCACAGGCTGGTAATACTGACCCAGCCTTGTTTGCCTCAATCATTGAGCCACACACTAAGTGTGGAGCACAAAAACTGTCATACACTTCTTTAAGCCACGCTTAGTGATCTACTTAAGTGCAGGATAGGTTTGTCAAAGAATCATAACATCGCCACCTCAGTCATGACAACAGATACGCTGCAGAGCTTGGTCGTAAGGTAATCTCCATCGAACCAAGTTCTCGAATAAAAGTGCGATCTCGCCTTCTAGATCACTTCTCGATAGTTGGCTCTAACTTACGGAAACATTAGTCAAAGTCTGTTCCTTCTATTGGACACATTTTGTCTAGACATTTCGAAAGAAATTTACCTTTGATCTAATGCACACTATTGCGAGCTTCCTCGATCATAATTGGCAAGGCATTCCATTCAAAAATGCTTTCAATATTTCTCAGAAGAATATTTTCTCCCAGTTTTTGTGTTTTTTTTTTTTTTTGTAAAACAACAAGGAAAAGTCCTACATTTCCATTTATTACAAAAATAAATCTCAAAAACTCTGCATATTGGCGATGAACCAATACATCAATCTGTTGCAATCTTGTAACCCTAAATTCATACAGAAACCAATCTAAATGGTGAAATATCTAAACACAACGTTGCATCGGACATATTCCACTAAAAATATCTTTCCACCTCTGGAAGAGTATCTTTCAGCCAGCAGTTCTCTAGATTCTATTTATATGGTCGCATGTGAAAGCTATGAGACAATTCCCTACGATGCAACTCTTTTCCTTCCTCTTGAGGTTATTTTTAACAACAATTTGCATTCAAATAGAAACAAGACACATTGTTCAACTGTATACGGGCATTTGAATGGAAAAAAATAATGAGTGTGCCGGTAAAATTGTTTTGTAAACACTAAACGGCATGCATGGCTGATTTAGATATTGTTAATGAAAAATACAAAAAAAAAAAAAAACAAAAGTTGAAAAGTATCTTTTTACTGAGATTGTAGCTAAGCGTTACGTAAGATCCCTTTTAACGGATCGCATTGTTTATGAGTGAATAGGAAATGAATTTAAATGTTTTTGTTTTAGAGCCCAGATAGAGTGTTCATAAAAGTTGTGGAACTCGAGCCGCGGCTGACAACACTTGGAGAAAATATTGACGAAGCTGTCTATCTGCAGAAGCAACATGATGAGACTCTCAGGAAAGTACAAGTAAGTGGTTCATTTATAATTCATTCATCAATATGTTGTGCAAGACGGAATATAAACCAAATTGCGTGACTTCCATGTTCAGAGACTACCTTTGAATAATTTAGATACGGAAGCAATTAGAATGGGTTTCAGAAACGTCGTTGCGCAAGACAGAATATTTACAAAATTATTCGCAAATACTGAACAAATAATCCCTACTAGTATCTTTCAAAAGTCAAAGCCGTTTTAAAGGTGTTACGCCCACATAAAACAACTCCTCATCCACCTATCCACCTATGCATACATGGAGAGGTGCTTTATGAAGATGATGTCACTGTAAGGGATTTCAAAATTTTACGTATATATACACTACAGAGCTATGCAAATTTCTTCCGAATTCTGCCCTCAGCTAAGGATATTTAGCTCTAAAAAGACAGGTGCTAAGCTGCTCTGTACGTTGTGTACAGACACGCTTAGATCCAGCATCCTCATGTGCAGAAAAATTAAAAATGTTAAAAATTCTTGACAAAAATATTACGTATACGCCACAGGGCTAAGCACATTTCTTCCGAATTCTGTCCTCTGCTGAGGAGGTGCAGATCTGGAAAGGCAGGTGCTAAACATATTTGTGTTTTGCATTGTACTACCTTCTTCAATCATCGCGAAATATCTATCTGCAGTTAAATGCAGAGTCTGTAAAGCATTCTGAATCCCAGCTTTTTGTTGGGCAAATACATAAAAAAACGTCGTCTTGCACAACATACTGTTTACTCGAAAAACCCTTTTTACTAAGTTTTCATCTTATTTTCAGAATCTTCCAACACCTCTCGATGAGTTCGCTCGAAAGGCCGACAAATTGCTCACGAGCAAGCGCATCAGTCCAGATCTCGTCACAGCAATGGCCGATACACTGAACATCATTTGGGACGACATCGTCAAGCTCCTGCACGATCGCAAGCATTTACTCGATCTATGTGCGAATTTCCACGAAAAGATGGGCAGCTGTCGTGGCAAGATGTCTTCCCTCGAAGTTGCATGCAAAGACACCATGATACCCATTGAAGTGGAAGCCGTTCAAGAGTTCCTCAACAAGTTCAAACAGCTTCGCATCGATGTATTGACCACAGTTATGGCAGCACTAAAAGATGGCAACGAACTACTAACAGAGCTACAAGACCTAGCCAAGCAACAAACCTTAGACACACGACCGGATCACATTAAACGCGATGCACTACGAGCTGTAAATCAAGTCCAGCAATGGCTGGAAGCACTGCACGATCGCCGGAATGCACTCGACATAGCATGGCAAACAAGAAAGACCCAATTGGAACAGTGTTTAGCATTGGCCATACTGGCCAAAGACTTAGACGATGTGGAGGGTATCCTAATAAGTCGACGCAACGAGCTCTCGGGAGTATTTACTCTGGGCGAATGTGAGCACACCTCCAGTAACACGCTCCAGCACTACCATGACCTTAAGCATAACGCACTGTTGCTGCGCGATCGCGCCCTTAAGATAACCTGCGCCGAGGAGAAACTTGTATCTTCAGGCTGTTTCGCCAGCGATGAGGCTCGTTCTAGAGCCTACAATGTACTCAGTGGATGCACAGAGTATCTCGACTTAGTGGAACAGCGCGAACACTGGCTAATGCAATCAAAGGATTTCTTCACCAAAGCCGAGAAGACCCTGGCTGTGTTGGAGAAACTCGAAATCGAGTTGTCAACGGTGAAATTCCCCACAAATACACCCGAAAGTTTCGCCATGTTCTCGAAGATCCTGCGAGATGTTCGTGGTTTTACCGAGGAGCCACTTCGCATCGGCTACGGCATTCTGGACGATGTCGGACGAACGAAACCCGAGACACAAGGTGTTAAACGTGTACTCGACGAAATCGAAAATCGAAAAATCTACATCGAAGGTATTTGCTCGACGAGCACCGAGGAGCAGGTTCGTGTGGAACAAGCCCTTAATGATTTTCTTGAGCAGTATAACCAACTACTCGCTTGGTTGGTGTCCAGCGATCAGAGTTTTCTACAAAAGTCTGTATCGCTGGGCAGGAATCTACAGGAGAGCAGGCGTTTTCTACTGCACCATCATGAACTGATGCAGCATTTGGAGGTACCGATCATTGTTTTTTTCTATTTTTAATCTCGCTAAGGATTTCATTTTTTTTTTTTAGGACAAAGGCGAGCACATCAACAGCCTCCTGGAAACAATTAAATCACATTTGGAATCACTTAGTCCACAGCAGAGATACGATGTTGACAGCAAAGCGGAATCCTTGCACAAGCATTGGATCGAACTGAAGGACATTGTGCTGAAACGTGTTGACATTGTTTCTCTGCTGATTGAGTTCTTTGAAAAGGCCGACAAACTTGACGATCAGTATAACAATTTGGAGAAGGGGCTGGAGCAAGTGTCGGACGAGAAGAAATTGCGGTTCATGCAGGACTCATGGTCGGAGATTAAAAGAGCATTTGACGAGCTCAAGAATTTAGGAGCGCGATTGATTAATTTGAAAGTGCGTGTAGTTGTCTATATAATAAGAATGTTCTGTTAAGATATGGATAAGGTTAGGTTTAAGGATAGTACTAACAAGATTCGTACCTAAACCGATCTCAGCAAATCCGCAAAAATGCTTCATGTAGCTTTAGCTTATTACCATACCAGCTGGTAACAGATCGAATCATTGGTGTAGTGTTAGGGTAGACTTTTTTTTTAACTAAAACGATCTCGGCGGTCAATTGAAGTATCTTTTTCAAGAAAGTACGTAATAGAGCCATTGTTGCACCAACTGTGTTGCATGTGGCGTCGTCTTCCTGAAAATTAACATCTTTCACGTCCACAGCATCAACTTCAGGCAAAAGAGCAAAATCAGTCAACCTCGTTCCTTCATGCAATCCATTCACTGCAACTGTGGTACCAGGAACATTTTTAAAACAAATATGGCTGTCTAAAGACAGCACAAAACTGTCACTTGATAGGAATGGATTTTCGGATCCCCAGATGAGACAGTTGCTTGTCTTCTTAACCAGACATATAGAAATGAGCCGCATCTCTCAAAATCATGATCGTGATTCTCTTCACTCATTTTCATCACCCACTCTGGGTAAGCATAGTACTTCTTATGTCAACTGGACTTTATAGGCATGTAGGCCATGATCTTTGGAATGATAGATCCAATTCTTATGAACTTCTCGAAATAGATAAACCTGGGTCTTAAGTCACACTCTCAGCTACTGCGGGAATTTTTTCAGCTAACGAGCATATGTTGTAGCCATCATAACACTAATCTATTCGAGACGTCCAACTCACTATAGATGACCGAAAAAACGCTTGAGGATGATCAAAAGCAGTACAAACTTTGCCAAACATTTCGGCAATATTTTTACGCTTGAAGTGAAATTTAAAAGGACATCTCCTGACCCTTTAGGTATAAATTAAAGGCATTGCCATGCTTTCGTTTTACCAAACAGTCGACAAAGGGAACCAAATTTATCGCCAGTATAGAAATTTTCTATGGTGTCAAGCCCAGTTTCGTTAAAGGTCCTGCACCCTTATGAGCACAAAAATCGAAAAAATGTAAATTTTTTGTAGAAATATTACGTATACGCCACCGATCTATGCTTATTTCTCTTTAATTCTGCCCTCTACTGACGAGATAAAACCTCAAAACAACGGACAAAGTTAAAAACCGTGGATTGCAAACTGCTTTTTGTTATTGCATCTCTAAACTGCTTGCGACTTGGTGACTTATTATTCACTTTCTGTTGACTATTTTCCAACAACTCCGAGTCCATGACCAAGCACTCAAACAAATCAAGGACCTATAAAGCTGGAATAACTTAAAATTGTCCGATAAACCTCAAACTTTCACATGATACTTCGTTCTTTCATCGCACGCGTTTCTAACACTCACCCGTTTGTTTAGAATAGCTCTTCTGTGTACCTATACTGTCAAATGCTTCTCCGAAAGCAGTGCACAGAAGGCGCGACGGAGATCCACATGGAAAAGTACATGTAAATCCAAAAATACCAATCAAAACTGATCTTTGTAGACTAAAACCTCCGTTTGGCTTCGTATACAATAAGGACCTGCTTGAGCCCCAGGTTCCTACCTAACTATAGAGACACATAATAAATTCATATCGCTCGGACACCCTATACCTCATTTTCTTGCGGTGAGGGCTTGACATTATGCATTCTTGCATTTTTCGACTCCAGATTCTCTGCGATACCCTGGTTAGGTACTTCGTCATAAACAGCATTCAATCTTGCTCGACTAGGTTTCCTTGGCGCAAGGAATCGCAGGACTTTAAAAAATTCCATACATGCGCCACCTGAAAGTGGCGAGGTGCTTCTTAAGTAAGTCTCGTACTAACTAGAAATAAATACATACTTGGCACACCAGGTTGATGAGACCCAGGGCCTAGCCTCTCACCACCATTTATGAAGGGGCCTACTGTGGTGAGGGGCCAATTGTACTCTCGGATGTTTGTCAGACGTGGGTTCGTGAAAAACTTTTAGGTGTTCCGACTGGGATTCGAACCTCGAACCCCTTGCTCCATAGTCCAACGCACTTAGCACTTAGCCAGATCGCCCACGTAGTAACTAGTAGTTGTTAAAACCTCTAGAAAATGTTCAAAAGAACTTTTCCAGGTCCGAAGTACCGACACAGATCTAAGACCAGAGTAGAGTGTATTCTGGGACTTGTTTCCAGTATTTCAATATATCATGCTTACGGGTTCAAGTCCATACCAAAAATTATTTAATTGTTGCCTGGTCATCTTGTGTCATCCTCGAACTCTAAATGTCCTATTAGAAGCAAACTTCAGTAATTTTTTAGTTCGCTCCTTCCATTAACTAGCAACTAGCAGCAGAAAACTAAATATAGACTCCTGCGACACGAAGCTCGGAAACAGTGCACACTGACATGAATTTACTTTCACTTGCTCCTCGCCACTAAATATAGATAAATAAAGGCTGGTTCCAGGATAGAAACCTTAACTTTTGCATCTTCAAATCGGTCATTGACTGGACTGTGCACATTGGTGGCGCCTTGATTTCATTTGAAAGTTGACTTGCTTAAGATTTATTTTTAATTGTTGACGAAATTTCCCCTGTGAGATGTAACAGCTGCAGTCGGCCTTAAATCCCATCATTTGTGTACTTTAGATGCAATATGTTCCCGTCGAGTTGTTGGTAAACTCATTACCCGCACTAAACTATTTCAATTAAAAACCTGAACTCGTGCCAAAACAATAGAGCCTCTTGAAGACATCACATTATTTCCTTATGCATGCTTATGACATCAGACTATTAGGACCCACTTGGTCTATAGATATTCCTCATCCTCGTTAGATCACAGATCATATCATCGCCTAAAACAGTTGCTACCATCCTAACCCCTACTCAATACATAATCGATTGATTTATACCGTCGAAAGAAAAAGTACTTAACAGCATTACATCATTGGCAACGGTATGCCAAGAAACAGATACAATCCTTCATCTAGAGCACTCGTGCATGGCACACGCTCGTACTCATTTACCCGTCTACTACGAAAAAAAAAGAATGTTTAAACAAGAAAACACTTTTTATACAGGCCAAGTCGTGTGTCTTAGTCTTCTTTAAAAAAAACAACAAAAAGATACAAAAAGATACAAAAAGATACACAAACTCTCTGGCTAGGGAAAGTGTGCTGCTGTGAGCAGATATTGCCCAGCACGTATACGTACGCCCGAGCAGTTTATTTATTTTCTTCCAGAGCAAGAGTGCTTTTACTAATCCTAACAAAGTATCTATCTAAACAGCGAGAGAAAAAAATATCTTAACACATCCTTGCCCTCCACTTCCTCTACTACACACCACAGATACGAGAGATAGAGAGAGAATGTGTGCTGTGTATCTTTCTCCATTTTTAACCACACATACATAAAGAATTTATATATTTTCTTTTTCTTATTAAACTCAAACTATCTATTTATGTCGCACGCAGATTGTGGATCCATACCTTGAGACGAAATCTTTGAAATCCGACGTCGAAGATATACTCAACAGTTTTAGTAGCCGTCAGATCGATGTAACAACGAGTTTGGAAAATCTGACAACGCAAATCGCCGAAAAGCGTGAAATTGAAATTATTCTTGAGAAAATCATGAACGAAAACGATGAGGTATGTAAAAAGGACAACAAAATAAACCCAAAATATCTATAACATACAATCTATCCGTAGGCTGCAAGTAGAACAACAAAAGTTGATACCCAACTCTATCCAGTGTTCACGAGTCCATCGTTGGATGCAGAATTCCTCCATCGCGAGACCAAACAAAAACTCACAGCTGTGGTGAGTGATATTGACCAGGCCCAGGACGAGATCGAACAACGAATCCAAACCACACTCAATATCCAGACAAAAGATGCCGAATCTCTACAAAAGATTGACCAGGTGATCAGCAATCTACGAACTCTCAAAGGCAAACTAGACGGCATCAAGTACGACTACAAGGCACTGCTCGAGAGTATATTGAACTTTATCGAGAACGTCATCCAATTGCGCCAACAGATCGATGAGTATTTCGCAGTGCAAAAGTCGAAATTCCCCGATAATAGTTGCGAGAAGATCGATCGGATTATAGCCGATCATGAGCGGTTCCGCGAAAATTGCATGGATAAATTTAGATCGCTTATAGCGCAGAGCGAACTGCTGATTGATCGTGTGCGTGCACTGGAACCATTGGGCGCACGCGAAGTCGACACAGATCGTATTTTGAAATTGCTGGAAAATTTGCGAATTCATTTCGAGTCGACAAACAGCACGAGAATGTCGGATCTGGATAGACTGGAGAAATTGGAGAGTTTCCGAAGTGACCTCTACGAAATCAATCGCAGTTTGGATGGTGTTAGCCAACAGCTGAGCGATATCAATGGACAGAGTATCGATAGTTTGGCATCAGCCAAAACCACGTCACTGGCTTTTGAGTACTTTGAAAGGACTATTGAGGTGAGTTAAAAAACGAAACAAAAAAAACAATAAAGTGACTGACAGTGTGACCAGCTGTTCGCATTTTGTCTTAATCCAAGAGAATGTATATTAGTGCGGTGCGGGGGTGGTGGCTCTAAGAGGACAAAAATAAATTATTTGTGAAGACAACCAGAAACATCGATACATCGAATGGCCGAATATTAAAGTGTTTTTCCATTTCCCAACAGAGACGCATTTTCAAATTATTCTTCGGTTTGATTATTTTTATGGAAACCTCAAGAGTATACTACAGTTCGGTGGGAGTTGTTTCTTTTTTATTCGAAAACATGTGTGAATAATTGCTTTTTATTGTACAATTCGGTGCCAAAAAACAAAACAGTTCGTCATTTTCTATCCCTTGATTGCCTGCCGGTCTTTTTATGTTCTTCCAATTTAATGTCAACAAATTTAAGTGTCTAGCTGTTCGTATGATAAACTGTGTAAAGATTGATTCTAGAAAACTCTTTGTAGTCCGTTTTTCTCTGCGCAGAAATACAAAAGATCTTGAAATCTACTATAGACTAAGCTGCGGCTTCTCATGTAAAACTTAAAGACAAATCGGATCATACCTTGCAATAAGTTCCATAGTATCATGGTTAACACGGAATCTTTGAAATATGTAGTTCCGGCTGCTATTCGGTAAAAATACACCCCCGGCAAGGACTATTCAAAAATACAGAAAGTATCGAACTCGCTCCCTAGAATCCCCTTTCCTTGAACTCATCCTGAAAGGTTGAGTTTCATTTTCGACTATGTTTCCTTGAGTATGTGAAATCCACTGCATTGTATATTTTAGATCAGAATTTTCCATTCACCACGAGATGCGAGCGATCCATTGTCACTTCTTGACTCCTGATCCTAGACTAATTCTCGCAAGAGATTGTTCATTTAAGATTGTCGACCTGAGTAGTCTTATATGTATCTTAAGGAAATTTTTATGAAAATCGTTACAGAATTCTATCTTCTTCGCTTTCTTCATAATCGCAGCACACCCTGCTTGTTTCAAAGAGTTTAGAGTTAAATTTAGCACATGCTAGACATCTCAAATCCTCCTTAACTCAGATATCGTCCTTTATCATCGTTCGATAGAGTCCGAGTGGATAATAAAACTGGAATGATTAACTTGTAAAATAGGATCTACTAGGGTGTTCCGAATAGGGTTACCAAGTCTTTTCTTATTCCAAAGTTCTGGATGATGTTTTTTTTTTCAGATCTTGCTGAGACAGCACACATTTCCATTGTCTAGATGTACAGACGAATTTGATAGTGCACGAAGGTTTCAAGTCAAGTCAAGAAGGCTTGTTATTCTCTCATTGGCCGACCGGATCCAAAAATCCGGACTGCTCCCCGCCAGTTTCGTAACATATTTGCTAGGCTGATCCAGTCCTTTAGCAGTGTCTGATCAATTCAGTTTTCATTCTGTCCAACGGACAATGGCATCTTTAGGTTCTTATGTATATGATTTTCAGTAACCAAAAGTTTCAACCCAATAAGAAAATATTGCATTCGGTCTTCCAATCCTCTTGTCTGCACCTTGTTGGCACCATTCAAAGGAATGAACTGGCGGACGAATTAGTATGAAACTGATTCGAACAGGACCTGACAATGATCAACGCTGTTGGTATTCTTCCGCCCCTAGCTCTTGTCAAAGACAATATAGAAATAACCTTCGTGAGACTTACTAACGAGAGATGGAACACACTGTCATCTTGTCGTGTCTCCAAGAAACTTTGGGCAAAAATATGATATCGCAAAAACCAAGTAAATCCTGCCGCTTAACAGACCCCTCGTAGCACTCTCCACAGGGATCATTACCGGCCACAGCCTCATGGCGGAACATAGTCGAATGCTAGTACTTTCACTTTCTCTGTGAATGCTAACTTCTATGCAGAACTAGAATAATGCCCCTCGGTGAATACCAATTCGGAGACCTGGGCAACCTGTCAGGATAGCCACCATCAACCACGCTGAAATTTACAACAACTTTGGGGTAGCGACCTTAAATCTAAGAAGCAACCTTGTATTTGTTTTTCAAATAAACCCACAGGGACTCACAATGGATCCACAAGTGATCCACATGTTGGCTGCACAAGTAGTCACCTCGTTCTACCTACCTATCTATACCTAGTTTGGTCCAACATATCTTGACAACTTGATGATCAATCAAACGTGTGGAGTAGTTCAGCCATAAAGTTTGTTCTTACAGATTGCTCACGAAAAATCGGAACTATGTCCATCTCGTCCTTCTATTCATTCAGCAGCTACTTATGCAGCAGAGAACCGTCTCATCTCTAGTCAGGTCAATGTTTGCAGCTTCCAAATAGCCTTTTATAATTTTTTGGACATGATACTGAAGCTCAAGCTATAACCTCTTATCCATCATCCAGACAAGCTTAGCACTAACATTACTGAACTATGACAGCTGATGTCAAAGTACAATGAAACGTCAGAGGTCGCGAAGCCAATTAACTGGTGTCTAGCCTATTAACATGTAAGTTCGAACTATGTACATACCTCGTTGAGAGCCAACATATGTATCACTCGAATAATAGCTACAAGTCTGGAGGACACTTTAAAAATTGCAAATTCGCTACAATTGGCTCCCGTTTTTGGGGGACAATAAATTGCGTTAAATTGGGACCAAAACACACAAAATTTTCTACCGAGATACTCTGTGACATGATCCTCAAATTCTGAAAATGTTTGGGTGTGAGCTCATTTTAAACTCTAGGCTTATCAATAGACCACCTAGGACCTTATACAGCACCAGTTTATTCACAACAGGTTTGCTTCTAGCAATTTTGATGTCTTTAAGGTATAAGACAGCCCTATAAAGAGTGGACTAAAGTGTGTCTTTGTCTAAAATGGGATTTCATGTAGTTAAGGCCACCAAATCGGTTTATCGGTCCAATCGACTACCCAACCAAGTTCTGATCATTTCCTTTCAGTCTCTTTGTAAACCCATTCGTCTGACGTACTTTTTAGTCTTCGGATCTCGTGACTAGTCCAGTAATCCACTTGTAGATACATATGTACATGTTCCATGTAATGGCACGTACTTCCTTCCCTCAAGTCTGCAAATAAATTTAAGTATCTTTGGCCAACGCATACAAGTCAATTAAAAATTTTAAAGTTTTCGGAACCATTTCATAAATTTCGGTTTACGTATTTCCACAGCACAAACCATTTAATACACCACTTCATCTCCGTTTTTCCCCCCCGTTTCACAGAACATAAAACTATTTTCTTAACAAAGTTGCACGCCACTAATACTGACCATTTTATGTGCTAAATACAAATTGTTAAACAAAACCGAAAGTAATACACACATCCCGTGTGTGTTTTCACTGCAATTGTTTGATTTTACTAAACAAAACTTGTGTAAACGAAAGATCAACATTTGTTTACAACACGAGGAATATTTCGAAACATAAATTAATCTAATTTCGTGGAGACTATTAAATCGTTGACAGTTCCAAAGGGACGTACAAGACTGACGAAATTATGATTTTTTTTAAAAAAACGTATTGCAAATGATTTTTGCTATAAAAATTAATAATAATTTGGATTTGGAAAAACAAAATTCATTTCGTTAAGCCAAAAATAATCCGTTCAACTCCCTCCATGACATCATAGCCATTGGCTGTGAAAAAACACGGAAAAACCAAATTCGAAAACAGGGAACGCGGAGGCGTGTTTCTTGGGGCTGGTGTATGTGAATTTTTGAATTTTCTTCGACTCGAGACTGCAGCAGGTTGAGAGTGTACAGTCTCCGGGTCTGGGATGTATAAACAAAATGTCAGTGTTGATGGTTTTTTTTTTTTTATGGATTTTAAAGTAAATTAATTTTACCGGCTGTTTTCGAGAGTAATGGGGTTACACGTTTAATGGCGCTCTGCAGGTTGTCAAATGGATGATTTCACTTCTCGTATAATAAAAATTGATTTTTACTTTTTCTCCTACGGATTCATGCGATTTTGATTAGTGTACTTATGTATAGGACATGCGTGTCAAATCAATAAATAAATTAAAAACCACTTGAAGGTGACGTTAAAACTGTCAGCTAAATGCGACTGATGAGCATTAGTGAAAGTTTTGTAGATCTGAGGAATCTAACTACGTAGTATGGGAAGTCGGTCCTTTAGGTGATGAATATGGTACGAGATATCCTATTCTAGCTGAGGCTGTGAGATTGATAGAGTTTTTGGGGAATTTCGACCTAAAAGTATTCTCGGTTTAGTTATGAAGGGTTTTTCAGTAGAGGCATAACAATTTTGACACTTTGATATAAACGACTTCTAAAACTTTTTTTATGATTTGTCCACCTCAAGACGTCAGCAAAGGTTTACATTTTACGAATGAGCAATCAGCCGATCTGGGGTGTGCCTAGGATTCACAGAAGCAAAAAATGTTGCTAGAATTGGGCTACGAGAAGGTAGCTTCAGGAAGTGCGTTGAGGGTTCGGTGGCGTCTGGGTAACCCATTTATTCACACGTTTTTCGACTGAACATTTTTTTGTTTCCCATACTGACACCGAGTCCTCAGCCGATCTGGGGTGTGCCTAGGATTCACAGAAGCAAAAAATATGGGCGGAATCGGGCTACGAGAAGGTAGCTTCAGGACATGCCTTGAGGATTCGATGGCGTTTGGGTAACCCATTTATTCACACATTTTTCGACTGAAAATTTGTTTGTTTCCCATACTGACACCGAGTGCTCAGCCGATCTGGGGTACGCCTAGGATTCACAGAAGCAAAAAATATTGCTAGAATTGGGCTACGAGAAGGTAGCTTCAGGAAGTGCGTTGAGGGTTCGGTGGCGTCTGGGTAACCCATTTATTCACACATTTTCGACTGAAAATTTTTTTGTTTCCCATACTGGCACCGAGTCTTCAGCTGATCTGGGGTGCGCCTAGGATTCACAGAAGCAAAAAATATTGCTAGAATTGGGCTACGAGAAGGTAGCTTCAGGATGTGCGTTGAGGGTTCGGTGGCGTCTGGGTAACCCATTTATTCACACATTTTCGACTGAAAATTTTTTTGTTTCCCATACTGACACCGAGTCCTCAGCCGATCTGGGGTACGCCTAGGATTCAAAGAAGCAAAAAATATTGCTAGAATTGGGCTACGAGAAGGTAGCTTCAGGATGTGCGTTGAGGGTTCGGTGGCGTCTGGATAACCCATTTATTCACACATTTTTCGACTGAAAATTTTTTTGTTTCCCATACTGGCACCGAGTCTTCAGCTGATCTGGGGTGCGCCTAGGATTCACAGAAGCAAAAAATATTGCTAGAATTGGGCTACGAGAAGGTAGCTTCAGGAAGTGCGTTGAGGGTTCGGTGGCGTCTGGATAACCCATTTATTCACACATTTTTCGACTGAAAATTTTTTTGTTTCCCATACTGACACCGAGTGCTCAGCCGATCTGGGGTACGCCTAGGATTCACAGAAGCAAAAAATATTGCTAGAATTGGGCTACGAGAAGGTAGCTTCAGGATGTGCGTTGAGGGTTCGGTGGCGTCTGGATAACCCATTTATTCACACGTTTTTCGACTGAAAATTTTTTTGTTTCCCATACTGACACCGAGTCCTCAGCCGATCTGGGGTGTGCCTAGGATTCACAGGAGCAAAAAATATGGGCGGAATCGGGCTACGAGAAGGTAGCTTCAGGACATGCCTTGAGGATTCGATGGCGTTTGGGTAACCCATTTATTCACACATTTTTCGACTGAAAATTTGTTTGTTTCCCATACTGACACCGAGTGCTCAGCCGATCTGGGGTACGCCTAGGATTCACAGAAGCAAAAAATATTGCTAGAATTGGGCTACGAGAAGGTAGCTTCAGGAAGTGCGTTGAGGGTTCGGTGGCGTCTGGGTAACCCATTTATTCACACATTTTCGACTGAAAATTTTTTTGTTTCCCATACTGACACCGAGTGCTCAGCCGATCTGGGGTACGCCTAGGATTCACAGAAGCAAAAAATATTGCTAGAATTGGGCTACGAGAAGGTAGCTTCAGGATGTGCGTTGAGGGTTCGGTGGCGTCTGGGTAACCCATTTATTCACACATTTTCGACTGAAAATTTTTTTGTTTCCCATACTGACACCGAGTCCTCAGCCGATCTGGGGTACGCCTAGGATTCAAAGAAGCAAAAAATATTGCTAGAATTGGGCTACGAGAAGGTAGCTTCAGGATGTGCGTTGAGGGTTCGGTGGCGTCTGGATAACCCATTTATTCACACATTTTTCGACTGAAAATTTTTTTGTTTCCCATACTGGCACCGAGTCTTCAGCTGATCTGGGGTGCGCCTAGGATTCACAGAAGCAAAAAATATTGCTAGAATTGGGCTACGAGAAGGTAGCTTCAGGAAGTGCGTTGAGGGTTCGGTGGCGTCTGGATAACCCATTTATTCACACATTTTTCGACTGAAAATTTTTTTGTTTCCCATACTGACACCGAGTCCTCAGCCGATCTGGGGTGTGCCTAGGATTCACAGGAGCAAAAAATATGGGCGGAATCGGGCTACGAGAAGGTAGCTTCAGGACATGCCTTGAGGATTCGATGGCGTTTGGGTAACCCATTTATTCACACATTTTTCGACTGAAAATTTGTTTGTTTCCCATACTGACACCGAGTGCTCAGCCGATCTGGGGTACGCCTAGGATTCACAGAAGCAAAAAATATTGCTAGAATTGGGCTACGAGAAGGTAGCTTCAGGAAGTGCGTTGAGGGTTCGGTGGCGTCTGGGTAACCCATTTATTCACACATTTTCGACTGAAAATTTTTTTGTTTCCCATACTGACACCGAGTGCTCAGCCGATCTGGGGTACGCCTAGGATTCACAGAAGCAAAAAATATTGCTAGAATTGGGCTACGAGAAGGTAGCTTCAGGATGTGCGTTGAGGGTTCGGTGGCGTCTGGGTAACCCATTTATTCACACATTTTCGACTGAAAATTTTTTTGTTTCCCATACTGACACCGAGTCCTCAGCCGATCTGGGGTACGCCTAGGATTCAAAGAAGCAAAAAATATTGCTAGAATTGGGCTACGAGAAGGTAGCTTCAGGATGTGCGTTGAGGGTTCGGTGGCGTCTGGGTAACCCATTTATTCACACATTTTTGGACAAAAAATTTTTTTGTTTCCCATGCTGGCACCGAGTCCTAAGCCGATCTGGGGTGTCCCTAGGATTCACAGAAGCAAAAAATATTGCTAGAATTGGGCTACGAGAAGGTAGCTTCAGGAAGTGCGTTGAGGGTTCGGTGGCGTCTGGGTAACCCATTTCTTCACACGTTTTTCGACTGAAAATTTTTTTGTTTCCCATACTGACACCGAGTCCTCAGCCGATCTGGGGTGTGCCTAGGATTCACAGAAGCAAAAAATATTGCTAGAATTGGGCTACGAGAAGGTAGCTTCAGGAAGTGCGTTGAGGGTTCGGTGGCGTCTGGGTAACCCATTTCTTCACACGTTTTTCGACTGAACATTTTTTTGTTTCCCATACTGGCACCGAGTCCTCAGCCGATCTGGGAGAAGGCTGGGGCTGGGGTGTCCCTAGGATTCACAGAAGCAAAAAATATTGCTAGAATGATTAATTTTGAAAACTTGGAACATAGGTGACCTGACTCTAACCTCTGGTACATTTAGTCCCTAGTTCCTCCCTCTAAATTCACATTTGGTTCGAAAATCCTTCAAGTGTCCACCTATGAAGTGGTTTCGTCAAAATTAAAGGTAATGGCTACAACCTTTCTCCTACACGTGAGAAGTTCAATCTTGATCCAAGTAGAATGCCTATCTAACTGAAAGACCTAGTAATTTGTATGGAGTAATTGGATTGCAAAGCCATGGAGTAACTGAATTGATGGTGATATATCCTCTTCCTTCAAATACTTAACCAAAACGTGTTTTTCCCCAATCGTTCTAAGGAAGTCTTCTATACGAATGGCAGGTAAATTGAATGAGCGCACACGTCCATCGTAAAACAAACTTCTACAGACTGTGGTGATGCATAGAATGCTTGACGCCATCCACTCTAGAGCAATCAAACTATTACTGTGTCTATCAGTCTATTAAAGCGACAACTTAATCCAAAAGTAATTTAATACAACCCATTAATTGAAGACTGTTTGTCTCGCAAAACCTTCGATTCTATTTCGGTATCCATTCGCACAACCGAAACGCACTCTTAATTGCAATTAGTATCTGCTATAAATCGTCTTATTTATAAGCGCAATTGCTCCAACGCCCAGATACAAATTCGTTCCAATTTAACGGTCCACCACCCACGCGTCGCCAAAGCAAACTAATTTTCTCACCAAAAACTTAAGACATTTCGAACGCATCGCCATACTGAAACAATAAATCTCCTGCACTAATGATGTTAAATCTATTTTCGGAATTCATTTTTCAAAAAACCCAATAAAAATACAAAACAGATTTGTTTTCAATATCAGACGCATAATTGTGTATTTTTATTTTTTTCGATTTATTTTCACAGCTGCTAGAGAAACGCATCACCAAGTTTACAGAGACTTCGCAGTCGCTGTACGTTAGCAATCCGGACAGCGAACAATTTGTTCGCGACGAACTGAGAAAGTTGGAGGATAAGTGGCGAAACTTTAAGGAACAAGTGAAATCGAAACGAAACTCCCTGAATTCGGCTACAGACTTTTTCGAAATTATCGAAAAGGTAAGTTCGAGTTCGAAAATGAACACCTGTCAAGCAATAATGGAGTATCTTCCCTTTTCAGATTGATGCCGAGTATCGGGAGATAAGCTACTTCCACACCAGTGTTACGAATAAGGTTACGTACCTGCGAGATCCTGTCGAGGCGTCGAATTTGGTCAATGACATCGAGACGTATGTTGGGGCTAGAGAGGGGCGACTGCGGGACAGTTTGGACAAGGCACAACAATGCGGACATGACAGTGGAAAGGTGACAGTACTGCAAACGGATGTGCTGAACCTTTTCCAATCATTTGTCAAGCTGAAGTCGGACATAAGTCTAGTACAGGAACGGATGAAAGCGGAGGAGCGCTTACGAGAGCAGCAAGAGCAGGCTGCTAGGGAGCAAGCGGAAAGGGAGAGGCTTGCTAGAGAGCAGGCTGAACGAGATCGTATTGCAAGGGAGCAAGCGGAGAGAGAACGCATTGCTAGGGAGCAAGCAGAAATGGAAAGATTAGCCAGGGAACAAATTGAAAGAGAAAGGTTAGCAAGGGAACAGGCAGAAAAGGAACGGCTTGCTAGGGAACAGGCGGAAAGAGAAAGAATCGCCTGGGAACAAGCTGAGCGCGATAGGCTTGCTAGAGAGTTCGCTGAAAAGGAGCGTATTGCAAGGGAGCAAGCCGAAAGGGATAGACAAGCTTGGGAACTGGCCGAGAGAGAACGGTTTGCAAAAGAACAAGTCGAAAGGGACCGATTGGCCAGAGAGCAAGCTGAGAGGGAGTTTGTCGAAAGGGAACGACAGTCTAGGGAACAAGCCCAGAGAGAATACGCTGAACGAGAACGTTTGGCAAAGGAGCAAGCCGAGAGGGAGCGTCGTATTAGAGAAGAGGCAGAGAGACAGTTTGCTGAGAGGGAACGCCTAGCTAGGGAACAAGCTGAAAGAGAACGTCTTGCCAGAGAACAAGCCGAGCGAGATTTTACCGAACGCGAACGTTTAGCTAGAGAACAGGCTGAAAGAGAGCGCCTTGCGCGGGAGCAAGCTGAACGTGACTTTGCCGAAAGAGAACGTTTAGCACGCGAACAAGCCGATCGTGAACGTTTGGCCAGAGAACAACTTGAGAGAGATTTTGCCGAAAGGGAGCGCTTGTCCCGAGAACAAGCTGAAAGAGAGCGAATAGCCCGTGAGAAGGAAGAAAAAGAACGCATCATCAGGGAACAAACCGAAACTATAACAATAATCAAAGACCACACAAATAGAGACCAAGTGGCGACACCCGCACATATCGAGGACATCCGAAAGGAACAGCAAATCAATGAAATGTTCTCCGAGATCAAGTACTCCCCACCTCGGTTCACCCGACCTCTGAGGGACGCTGTTGCCAGAGAAGGTGACCGATTCACTTTCGAGTGTGAAGTTATTGGAAACCCTGCACCAACCGTGGAATGGTACAAGGATGGTATTCTCATCCACAACAACCCCGATTACAAAACTTCACTAACCAATGCCGGAGTCTGTACTCTGTTCATTGAGGAGACTTTCGTTGCCGATTCTGCCAGATTTAGCTGTCGGGCTTCGAATTTAGTTGGTGCTACTGATACCACTGCCACGTTGTCTGTTCGTGAAAATCCTGTAGAAATGACTCCTCCACGGATTGTTAGGTTCCTAGAGAGTGGCAAGGCCACTGAAGGGAGTTCATTCGAGTTCACCTGCATTGTGACGGGAATTCCCTTACCCACTGTGCAGTGGTACAAGAACGAAAAGTGCATTGACGACTCGCCAGACTACGTCATCAGCTATAACAACGGTGAGGCGAAGCTAAAGTTCGAGGAGGTCTTCTTAGAGGACGATGCAATCTATACATGTAGCGCTTCGAATCCTGTGGGCAATGAGCATTGTTCCGCCAGCCTTATTGTGGAACGTAAGTTTCGAATAAATATTTTCTTTTAACACATCTGATGGGCTATCTTTCCTTGCAGCTCTCGAGCCCACAGAACTGCCCCACTTCAAGATTCCTCTTACCAATGTGATGGCACGTGTTGGTCAAAAGATCAGGCTAGAGGCACTGGTTGGTGGCATCCCCAGGCCAGACATATATTGGACGCACAATGGCAAACCGTATGGAGGTCGTGACGTAAGGGTAAGTACCAAAAAACATGTTGCCCTCATTTTCTCTTTTGAAAAACTAAAGCGGAATGCTGAAACGCGTAGGAGGCTCGAAGTACCATATGGCTACGTCATTTCCAATTTCCATTTCGGAAATATGAACATTTTTTCCCCGACAGGGGGTGGCATTCAAAACACGTAGGTGGCAAGCTGCCGTCTCCGGCTTTGTCGTCCATCGGGGGCGATGGGAAATATTTGTTAGATGTCAATTATCTTGTGTTGACGTTTAGTGATTTAAAGAATATTTGTCGTCAGCGCATGTGTGTGGATGTCTCAGGATTTCATTTGAAGATTTATTTTTTATTTTCTCGGCGATGTTTTTATTTGTAAACATGGTTTTGTTATTCTGTTCCTTCTGTGTCATCGAATATTGATATGAATGTCAGATTTAAATGCTTTGCGATTTAGTATGATTAGATTGACTGACAGTTCTGTCAAAACATCGTGGGAACTAAATATGTATGAGTGGTCCAATCGAACTTGGGCCTTTTGATTGCCTTAGCCGGCCGTCAGTGTTGTTGTGAATATCGACCTTGGACTCGGAATTTGGGCTACGACTGTGTCCTTGAAATAGACATAAATTTAATTGAAATTTGTATATTTTATAATTACTTTCGATACGCAGATACATATGTAGATACTTCTCAAATAGATATTTGATGTATTTCTTGGCATACTTTGAGTTGCGTTTTATGCTTGATGTGCACTACTCATTTGTGTTTACAATATCAATCCTAAAACTATGAAATTTAATGCGCCGCTGTACGTACCTTAGCAAGCTCATACAAGGTGCCATCACATCTATGTCGTAAATCTCCCATTTTTCGCGGAACTTTGTATATTTTTCAAAGCCACGACGTACATACTTGTAGAGAGGTTCGAAAGTCGTTTATTTTTGCTCCAAATAGTGGACGATATTGCCATTCTTCAAGGTAAGGTACGCAGACCCTTCCATCAATTTGTATTTGTGTACCAGATTTAGGATAATGGTAATACAGGTGACACCACCAACTGTCGCCAGAGAACAAATATTCTTCTGAAACTATGACCGATTCTCCTTTAAAGCCGAAGATAATACGGTGACTATGCTGTCCATCGGCAGTGCTCCTAGGTTGCTGTGCACTCATAAAAACATGGCCCAACTTCTTCCAAGAGCCGCGTGGTGCCTTAAACTCTCTCACAGTCAAAAACGGACACTTCCTACAGCATTAGATCTAGACATGTATAGCACCTATAAAGATCAACCACTTCGGTTGCATTCCGCAAGATAAAAGATTCGATTAGGTGAAGACTTCCGAACTGAGACAATCAAGGACTTAACGTCTAAACGCCCAGACTTGTTGGGGAAACCGATTCGGTTTGAATCATTACAGAACACCCGACCCCACCTCCAATCTGTCACAAAGTTGGTTGGTAAGAGGATCAAGCTTATAGCTTGTGAAGATCAGAAATCTTTATACAAAAGCAAAAGTGAAATTAGGAGAGGTATGGACAGAAGCAAAACTCGAGTATGTTACGAAGGATGATATTCCAAGCCAAACGAGAACTCAGAGCTGGATCTTAGCCGAAACCTTCAAAGTGGATGGAGTACTGTAAATTACTAGAATCAGCAACCGGTTGCTTCCTATGCATAATTGAAAAGTTTGACATGCAAAGAAGTTTTTATAGATCTTTTGGTCCTTTGGCGCAGACTAAAGGTTCTGTGAGAAGTGTGCTGGCAATAGCTGGCGTAAAAGTAAAAAGCTTCTTTTCTGAAAGAAATACCCCGACACCTAAACCTAAACTGGTCTCCCATCTCACAGAGAGACGAGCGGCGGTCTAGAGTAACGTGGCTATCTGAAAAGATAGGAATGTCTGCATTCTTGAGCCAAGATGGGACTTCTTTAGCCGTCCATGTCCAGGGATGTTAAACGAAATAACCCGTGCTAGAGACGTGTTCCTGTTTTGCATAAAAAAGCTTGTTCTTCGATAGTTTTATTTTATGGTTTTATTTAAGCCCAACCTCGCAACAAACTTGTCCAATCATTGTCTTTATGAGAAAACTTCCAGAAAACTACACTCAATTCGAAGAAACACTTTAAACTCCATCAGACAGTCTGGACAGCTAATAGCTTTTAATTACTTTTAATCCTCCCAAAGGACACCCAATCATTTCACACACTCTTTACTCTGACAGTACATCCAGGACACATAAAATATCAAAAGAACCATTCCATTAAAATATACGTTTGCACGTCAGTTGGTAGTAAAAACCTTATAAATTTAATTAAACAAAAATTGCTGTACATTAAAAAAATAATCTCGAATTCCGCATTATAAATCCCCGAAATAAATAAAAACACACCGCCCACTGTGTCGCAGTTAATCCTTGCCGTACACCCCATACACACAGCGATAATGTTTTCAGTTCTCAAATTTTCAGGCCAATGAGCTGCCATCACCCCCTTGCTCGAGAGACAATTTGTCCAACCAGTGTCCCCAAACTCTGGGACACTTAATTTCGCCAACGATTTTTTAATTATTAATAATCATCTTTTGGCAGAGAAAAAATAATGTTTATACGACTGCCAATGGCTTTGCCACAATTGACGCTCTCGTTACGTGTAGGAGTCAAAACATCCCCACCCCCCAGCCAGCGCAGCGTTTCACTCAATTTTCAATAAACTAGGATATATAGATACGTTTCCTCTCATATAGCCCAACCCCAGCAGCGCCCACTGTCTTGAGAACGTGCAATGGCTAAAAATAGCCAAAGATCTCATTATTACAACCGTGTAGCCTCCTCGGTCGTGTTCCCACACACAAGATCGGCCGCAGAGCTCGAAAATAAACAAAACGTTTTTATTGCAATTTCAAAAGATACATCGAAAACGGTCCGCTCGCTTTTCGAAAGGAAACGGACGTATACACGTTAACCCCAAACACCCATACACCCGCATGTGTATCTGCATCCGACTTTGTAGTCATCTACTAGTTCGGCCCCAAAATTTTTGACTTTTTCTTGGATCTACTTTCAGTATGAGTATGGACGTGTCACGCTGATGATCCCCGAGGCATATCCCAACGATTCCGGTGTATACGTGTTGACTGTGAAGAATCTAGCTGGTGAAGCGTACAGCTCGTGTAACGTCACGGTGAAAGGACGTCTGCCTAACGAAACGTCTGATTCGGAAATGGCTAGTGATATTGAGCCGATAAAGCCGTCGGTTCAGTTGCCGCTCAAGGATGTGTCGATATTCGAGGGAAAGTCTGTGCGATTGGACTGCGTGATCGTCGGACAGCCAGAGCCCGAAGTCATTTGGTACCATGACGAACGACCTGTGAAGGAATCTGCTGATGTCCAGTTGCTGTTCCAAGGTGACCGCTGCTCGCTGCTGATTCAGGAGGTGTACCAGGAGGATGCTGGTCACTATAAGGTTGTCGCGATTAATTCGGCGGGTGAGGCTTCGAGTAGCTGTCAGTTGAAGGTCACCCCATTGAATATCGCCGAGCCCGCAACGAGGGTTCCAGTGGAAAGTGTGACAGTGCCTGTCGACAGGCAACCCAAGTTTGAAAAGTTTTTGAGCGATGTGCTTGTGGCAGAAGGTGAACCAGTTGTGATGGAATGCATTGCTGTTGGTGATCAACCCTTGAATGCGAAGTGGTATCTCAGCAACAAGGAGTTAGAACCTTCCGACAGAATCAGTGTTGTTACTGATGCCGATAAGGGTATATTCAAACTGGCATTCAGTAGTGTATCGGTCGAAGATAAGGGCGTGTACACCGTGAAAGTGTCAAACAAGTCCGGTGATGCGAAATGTTTCTCGCATTTGATCGTGAAGAGTGTCAACGCGCCAGACAATCAACGCGTTCCTCAAATTGAAATCGAGGAGAAGCTCATTTGTCCAACCTTCAAGGAGCTCTTTACCGACAAAGTCGCTCACCCCGGAGACGTGATCAAGTTCGAGTGCATTGTGAAAGGTAAACCGACACCAAAGATCCGTTGGTTCTTCAATGATCAGCCCGTGCATGGTAAGAATTTCCTCATCTCAACGAGTGGTGACCGCCAAGTGCTGACCATCCCCGAAGCCAGCCCAGAGACTGTGGGAAAAATCTGCTGCGTTGCAGAAAACGAGACAGGCAAGGCAACCTGCATTGCCCATTTGCACTTGATCGGCACTGGAGTGCAGCCATCATCAGTAGCCGACATGCAGCAGAGCACTCAGGAACACAACACAGAGTCTTCACGCGTCACTATCAAGAAGCAAACCTTCACCACAACGTCAACCTCCCAAGTGAACAGCTACGAGGGTAACATCCCCCAAATGGAGGTGCACACCTCAAGCGCGCATATCGATCAAAGTCTTAAACAGCTCGGTTCTCAGCGTCCCGAGATCGTCGAAACTCACCACTACCAGGAGCTTCACAAATCGAGCGATCTGCCACCGTCTATACAACAAAAATCGATCATCCTAGTCCAGTCAGCCAACGACGTATCGCCAAGGAGCAATCGCAAGCAAATCGCTCCCAGATTCACCACTCCCCTCACTGGCAAGATCGTCGATCAAGGTGCTGATGTATACCTTGAGGCAATCTACGATGGATTCCCGTCGCCCGAAATAAAAATTCACAAAAACGGTGCCGAACTCTTCGAAAGTGACAAAACCAAAATCACCAACAAACTCAACCGCGTAACGATCGATTTGAAACAGGTTGGTGTCTTGGACGCAGGACGATACTCTGTGATGGCATCAAACAGCATGGGACAATCGACCAGCACCGCTGATTTGGTCGTTAAAAGTAAGTAGACATAGCCGTTTTTTTTGTTTTTTTTTCTTTCTTTTTGTTAAACAAACTTCCTGTTCACTTTTTTCGACATCGACTTTTTTGTTTTTGACAGATGTGTGATGATGCATTATAGTGGCATTTGTTTGGTTTAGGAAAAAAAAAACAACAGAGGAGGTGGGAAAAATAGCAATTTTATACGGCCGCTGTCAATTAATGTATACGTTTCGTGGCCGTGTTCACGAAAATGTTCCTTTGACTTTTAATTGCACATAAATATTAGGCGACTAGCCGACGCAAGATATTTATAGATCGGTCGGCTGCCAAATGTCAACTCATCGATTTATGTCAAACAAATGTTTATTATGTCGTGTGGCATTAGGTGTTCTTTTTTTTGTTGGATTATCTATAGGGATTAAAGATTTAAAAAAAAATAGGAGAAGAGGTTGGAACGGATTGTTTTGTTTTGTGACTGGAAGTTTTTCTTTTACTACCTTGACACTTAAAAATTGAGGGCAACTTTGACACTTCCGGTTTTCTAGGGATTTGATTTAGATTTGTGCTGTTTGGATTCTTAGGATTGCTCATGTAAGCTGTTCAGATGATATAGTCAGGTCTACAAATGAAAAAATTGTCCCAAATATCTGACAATTGTGTGAAATGAAATGTTTTATCTGACAGAACCAATCTGTTCTTAGACCAATGTCAGATAATTGTCAGACACCATCAATCGTGGGAATATACTTCTTTATCATTCTCAGCTCATTGTCAGACATTAAGGACATTTGGAGACTCATTGCAAGTTTGGAGATACGCAGAATTTACGACATCTGACAATGAGACGGACAACGTCTGATAATGGATCCGTGAACAAATTATCCACGAACCATGTGCACTGATTTTTGATCTGACAATAAATTGCCATAACTTAGGACAAAATCTATCAAACAAATGAACTGATAATTTAAGGTTGTAAACGAATTTGCCATGGTCAGCAATTGTCAGTACTTTTATAAATAGCTTCAGTCATAGTCTTAGCTTTCAAGATTATATGCTTTAATTTTTTTTTCTTTAGCTGACCCTGGCTAACATGGGCGATATTGTAACCAAAAAAAAGCTATTTCTATTATTTGCCTAAAATTCGAGCTTGAACAAGGATATTTTTATAGCTGCTGTGCACACTGTCTGTTTACTGTCTGTGGTTTAGGAGCTTAGAGTTGTGTCAAATTTTCTACCATAACATCCTGCAAATTTTAGTATCTTCATTGTTTGATCTCTTAGCTAAGTTTCATAAATGACTACCATAGCCAACCATAAAAGGATGACGTCGTTATAGTTATAACCTAGTATTCTAGCACCAATGTCAATGCGAGTGTCAAGAGTGTCAAAACAAATTAAGCGCACCTACCTCCTCTACCAAAAAGTATGTTTAAAATCATCTCAAATATCTCTGATGCAAATGCATGTATGTATGATTCGTTCAAATCTGTCTGCCACAAACCATATGCTATGTCCACTGCATTTACCTTCACAGCATCGAAATTGAAAAACACTATTTGGCCGTAAGCCAAAATACACAAAATTCCCATTCATTTAATTCAAACACAAAAATCCACTCAGAACCAAGAGATATCTGAAAATATGATTAATTGTATCTAAAGCAGAGGAATGTCATCATTGGCAGTAAAAATAATTATTCACTTTCCACAACAGCCGCAAGAATTAATCATCTTTTCATCTTTTCACAGAAACGATATTTCCTCCCGTTTTTGGACACCGCCTACAGGCACAAGTTGCCAAACGAGGTGAACGTATTGTCATGGAGGTCGAGGTGACTGGTACACCAGATCCAACTGTCACTTGGTTGAAGGACGACAAACCCCTGAAAGAAGTCGGTCTGTCAGAGTATAGAGTAAAGTCGGTTGGCAATACTCACACTCTGATTATTGAAAAAGGTTTGCAGCGACATCTATCGATGCATAACAAAGCACATATTTATTGGGTGTATGACATATTCTAGGTCAAATAGCGGACTCTGGTAAATTCATGGTAAAAGCAACAAATGCCGGTGGCGAAGCAAAGAGTATCGCCGATTGTGTTATTGTCGAACCAACACCGGAGCGAATGATGGAAGTTGTCAAAACTGTCATCTATGACGATGCTAAGGATTTACAAGTCGGGGTATGTAGAGAATATAATGAATTGGTGTGGGATTTAAAAACATCTGCAAGAAGGATTTGATTTGGCTTATTGCAAATATACAAATGTCAGTTGCGAAGATAAATGTCACAGAAATCAGTGACAAATTATAATGTCAACCATCGAAGGTGACAGCTCTGAATCAGTCGTTTCTATTTACGTATAGATGCTGTAAATACGTAAGTGAATCAGTTCGATCGAGGATGGCAACTGCTGAAACAGTCGTGTATCTAGAGCAGTTGCTTGTCATTTTCGAATAAGCTTAATGTCATATGAATGTATTATAGGATGACAGTAATTGAATATGATACAAAAAAGAACGACGGCAAGAAAATGTGTCTCAATGAACCGTTATATTCGCAGTCCTTGCAACAAATTCAATCTGTCAATCTATTCAATGTCAAAAATAGTACTTGCCTGATTTTCGAATTATATTTGACAGCCAGATCTAAGCTTCTTGGCATAAATTTAAACTGGCAACTGACACTTTGTGGTTGTATAAGGAATGTGCTTTGAATTTCTCAACTGTCATGATGAATCTGTCAACTGACAGTTGTTCGATCAACCCTACATCCCATAGATGGGATACAAAATTTATGATATGCCAACCAAATCCTTTTTATAAACTTTATCCGCAAAAATATATTATTCTTCCTTCCAATCTATTTTTTCTCTCTCTCATTCATTTCATAATTTTTCCAAACAAAAAAAAAATAAATTCTCAGCCCATTAAGCCAGAACCGGCTGCTTTTCATACAAATCATTCAACATCTACAACTGAGACCGATTTGCATGGTACATCTGAGTCGAAAATCATAACTGAGCATCGTTGCACGACAGCGGCAACAATGCGTCTAGAGCATAAGTCCGCGTACTTAGATCTACCAGTCCTGAATAAGCCAATTACACCCCAAACAACCAGTACCGCAACAGATGCATTGCAACCGGATCTAAGAACCACCTCAACTAATACCCAACCGAGTCAAATGCAAACCGACTCAACTCAGACTCCGCCACAAGTTCCACCAAAACCATACCCCTCTGTCCCAGCAGTTGAGAATGGACAGACCGAAACTACGTCGGTTAGTAAGAAGTCCTCCCTAGAGTATTTCAAGAAAATTGAAATTCAACACCAACAACAGCAACAATCCCAACAAGCCAAGCTTCCACCAAGTGAAAAGTATACAAAGTTTGAAGACACCAGTAAGACAAGCACGCCTCATATTGCCATCAAACCATCCCTTGAAACGGATTTGATGAATCTAGACTTAGTCCCTGGTTCCCCACCTGAAATATGTTATGTTCCCAAGATAGACTATCAAAAGCCTCAAATCGCAGAGAAAATAAAGCGGCTCGAGCAATCTCAGCAGACTCTGAAGGAGGCTCCAATGGGTGGAGTTCAGCTACTTCCCCAAATGTCGCCGATTCTAGAAGAGTCCACGCGGACCTCCTCATTCATGAAAGAGACAAGAGTTGAGTATGGACAACCGATTATAAGACCGGCTGCCAATCTTCCAACTCCCAACAGATCGACCAACCGATCACCATCACCAAAACCATCAGCCGAAGGCCTTAGAATGGAGAAACTCTGGACTCCAACTCCCACTCAAAATGGTGCCTACGAGAGTTGCCAGAGTGACTTCGAACAGAGCTACAAAGCCGAATCGGATTGTGAAATCCCCAAAACGATCGTACAGACCAAGCAGATCTTCGAAGAGAAAATCAAGGAGCACGAACACAGTCAGCTTTCCGCTCCGAATCTTGTCAAACAAGCTGTCTCAAAGCCAATCCCAGTGGTAGCACCAAAACCACTACAAGATCCATTGCCAGACATAAATCTCATACCTGGTTCTCCACCAGAAATTTGTTTCGCTCCACCACAACCCAAACCCGAAGAACGTCGACAATCTCTAGTGGAAGCAATGGAGAAGTCTCTAGAGCTAGACTTACTACGGGGACCATCTAAAGTCCTACCACACTCAGTGCCAACTATGATCCCTCCACCACAACGAGCTCCACCTGCACCAGCAGTGGTCCCGTCAAAACCAATTCAAATCGATGTTCCAAGGGTTGTCAAACCACCACCACCAGTTGTGCCACCTAAACTTGTGCGAAGTGAATTCTCTGAGAGTGAATACGAAAGTGATCGTTGGAAGTACAGTGGCAGTGAATCTGATGAGTCCTGCTTTAAGCCAGTCAAAGGTCCTCAGATCGTTGGTGTTCGTCCAAAATCTATGGAGGTGCAACCGCCACCACTCAAAGTCAGTGGATACACGGCAGATACTGAAGAGTTGAGTTCTCGAAAATTTGAGTCTGTTTACGAGAGTCGACAATTTTTCGAAAGCAAACACCACAGCAGCAGTACGCAGCAATATCAGAATGGCTTCGTTACATCACCGATACGGGAAGAGAAGGTTCGGCTTGTCTAACCAAGTTAACAAAAACCATATTTGTGTGTCGTGTGTGCGTGTGCATTTGATACTTGTGTGCTTAGTTCTAAACTCTACACTTTTCTTCATTATACGCATGAGCACTTCCATTTAACCCTTAGGAGCTTTTAAGATACTTTTAGTTTTTGTTTTGATGTAACTAAACCCAAAAGACCTTATTGTGGCTCATATTCAATGGAAACTTAGACCTGAATTTGAAACTACGAGGTATTAAGAAGCCTAAAGATATTTCAAAATATTGGCGCCCAACGTCGATCCCTCTTACAGCTCTCTGAACTCAGATATTTTCAAAAGTCTCTATGAATATGTGCCACATTAAGTCGATCCTTGTTAAACCCCTTTACTTGTTACAGCAAATCGTATACTAATACCAACTTTACTTTCCACAGGATTTCCAAAAGTCATCGGTGGTCAGCAACGTAATGTATAACGTACCACCGAAGCCTAATGTACCACCAGTAGCCAGTCCATCGAAATTCACCAAAGGCGACGTCAGCGACTATAGCAGTGAAGTTGACGAGCGTTTCCGATCGGTGTCCCGCACTTATGAGTCCGATTCGGAAATCAAAGGTTATCGCGTTGTCCATCCTCCGACACCCACTAATACGGGAATACGATCCAATGTCACCAATGGTCATAAATCCCCACTACCACCAATGGAATTTGAGACACCACCAACCCTGCAAGGTCCATCAAGGCCAAAATTCGAACCCATCAAGCAGGAGCACTACCAAAAGACTTCAACTCAGACACATAGTCAAACGCAACAGCAAAAAGTCTTTAAACCCAAGCCGGTTGCGGCAAAATTCATTGAAGCCACACAAGCTTCATCTTCACCTAAGACTACCGTGTACTACACCTCGGTTACTGGTGCCCCAATGCACCTAGCCAAGGTAGCCACGGAGACCA
This sequence comes from Xylota segnis, assembly GCA_963583995.1. NCBI lineage: Eukaryota > Metazoa > Arthropoda > Insecta > Diptera > Syrphidae > Xylota > Xylota segnis. Next base: position 54,353,636 of record OY757238.1, on the reverse strand, counting down.
AAAACACAATGCAAATGAAGGAATCCACTGAAACGTGCCAACGCATTGTGAACATGCAACAGACCAAGCGTGTCATCCACTTCGATAGCAAAGAACAGAAGCAAATCAATGACACACCACTAGAACCTTTCCCCTACACAGTCACCAGTCCAAATCGCTTAACCCCAGCTCGTCAAAGTGTTCCACCACCAGGTACCCCAACTAAATTCATCCCCGGTGAGTTCCGTGAATCGGACTACGAAAGTGAAGTCGAGGGCGCAAGAATTCGTCCGTTATGGACCCCTCGGCCCATTGACGGCGAGCCAAGGTATCGTCACGTGGAACCGCCACAAATCCCTGGACGATGCACTAGCTTGCCACGAACATACGAACGGGTTCTTTCGCCCATGGAATTCGATCGTGGACCAGAAATGCCGTCGAAAATTCACATCGACACACAGAACCTTAAACGTCAGACACAGACACTCGACAGATACTCGTCCTCGTCCTCCAAGAAGACCTATCAGCGACATGTGACCCAAACCACCCGTGACGACATGAATCTCCAGGTGGGTTCGCCACCAAAGTATGGCTATATCCAAAATCAAGCCAGCACTCAAGCCAAGGATATGGGTAGTACGTTCCTACAAAAACACCACAAGTTTGTCAACGACATCACGTCCGACTTGAGATCGGCCCCAGTCCAGGGCATCCGACCCGGATTCAAGCGAGCACCCAGCGAAGGCACCAACAAGCCCGAGGCATACAGAAACGAGTCCAGAGTCTCACAATATGGTAAGTACCTTGCATGATAAGAGTTTTCCTTGAAACTTAAATTGATTTCACCCCGATTGGCCCGAGTTGACTTGACTAATTTTTTTTTTGGTTACTGCTGCTTTTTTTGAAAAAAACAAATACATTTGTAATTTTTGATCCTTCCGCCACTTTAGGTACAAAATGTGTCGATCCCAACACAGGTTTGATATATTTCAAATACGATTTTGGTTATGAGTTCGGTATACTGTTTCCGGGCGAAGGTAGGAAGTTCATTGGCGGTAAGTCCAGTGTTGCTTCGAGTTCGAGTAGCTTGCCAAAGAAGCCAGCGGCTGCTACATATCCATTGCAAAATCTTCCTGGTGAAATTGTAATACCGATCCACCATGAACGCACAACAACACCCACATATCAGTATCAACACAGATATGCGCCACAAAAACGTCGCAGTTTGCCAACAATCGAGATCAGCATTGATCGACTGCATGCAAACGATTCGGCTTTGCCAAATCTTCGAACAGGTAAACGGCATAACAATGTTGTAAAATAATCAATTGATGTTGTAAGGCTTTATAGGCTACTTAGGCTCATGTATCCTCTTCTGTGTACATACTATATACGGCACATGTTAATCAAGCTGCTTGGCTTGAAGAGAGCTCAAACGAGTTTCATGACTTTCACAATCATATTCGTCCATCTTTCATTTGTGTTTCCTGACAAGAGTTCTCTGAATCCCTTGTTTCTTTTTTTGGAAAAGCTTGGCTTAGAAAATGTATTGTGGCTTAAGCTTTCGTAGAATTGCTACATTTTAGTATTCCTGCTGCTGATTTTGGAAAAGATTTTCAAAGTGTTTTTTTAAGCTTGGCTTAGATATACATACAAAGCTTGAAATAAGGATAAGGATTCCAGCTCCGAAGAGTTTCTTTGCTCTAATCCTCTCTTGTCCAGCACGTCAGCTCTATCGTTTCTCAATAGATTGCAGTGCCCAGGTAGATCTGCTGATGTTGGATTCTAACACCTAAAGCGCAGCTTGACTATCTATGTAGATGGCGATATCCATGTCATATATTGATCCCATGTTTAGTAATTCCGGAGTCGTAAGAGCAGCTAGAACCTCTGCTTAGAACACCTTGCTTGTGTCTGGAAGTCTCAGGACTACTTGCAGCTCTGGACTACCATCACCGGTCTTGGAACCATCAAATTTGCTCGGTTCAGTCGTGGACCCACTTGAGGTATTTTAATATCCCATAGAGTCTATTAGAGTTCCTTGACTATATGGGTAGTCAGGGTTTGTTTGAAGCTCTGAATACGTTTATACTTGCGATATAGTCAAAAAAAAGGACATGGTTCGACAACGCTTGGAAGTTATCAAAAATGTTTATCATTTTAGTTTAGTTGTTCATTCTCAGTCTCAAAACCCATTTCGTCTACTACAACGAAATTCAACTGTCCAGGTTCAATGCTGGAGGAGTTATATTCCCATCCTTCGCCATAAATGATGCTGCCAAGGCAATCACAGCCAATGAACTGACCATATTGAATGACAATTCTTAGGGTAAAGTGGAAGAGGATAACTTAAAGCATATGTTGTCTCAACAATACGGTCAAAAGCCAAAAGGTTTTGGGAGACTCTAGACGCATTCGGGACCAACATCAAACACCAAATAATCACAAATACAGACGTTTCCATGGAGGACATTGCGATAGTTGAAATACCGACATATTTATGTAAATAACAAAGGAATTGAAGGACATCTTAACACTGACATGACCAATATAAGGTGAAGAAATAAAAATACCTTCTTAAAGTCTAGACACAGACCTGAAGAAACAATAGACAAATAAATTAGAAGGAACAGCGCTTAGAGACATTGATTGTTAGAGCCTCTTTCAACGAGATTTGTAAAAATCACCTTTTCCTGCGTTTCTACAATAAGAAGACAAATTTTAGTTGAGTTAGTTTTTAATCAAGGCAACCTCAACATTTCCAAGGTTCTGTCCTTATTATAGTCAAATCTTGCCCAGTTTTGAAGTTGATTTCTACAAGGTAAAGCCTATTACTGAACCAAGGTAGTTTTTTTGGAAAGACGAAGGAGCCCACCGTTTCTCTTTTTCTACTCCATTTGTATCTTAACTGACAGCTTCAAGAGTGGCTGTCAGGACTCTATATCTGCTAAAACCTATCAACACAACGCATCATATACATATGTACATATATCGGTTTTAATTTGATTGATGTTGTACAAAAAAAAAAATGCTGCATAAACTAGCTGTCAAGTATTGCTAACAAATATTTTACCAACTTTCTCGCATTGCCTTACAAATAAGTTAACCTTTGCCTCCTTAACTGGCAAGTTTCCAACGCTCTAACAATCTTGGATGATGATATGAGTATCTGTAAGTCGATATATGTATGTTTTCATTACCTATCCTGCATGAGAAAAAAAGTTTGATTTTAAAATTACGATTTACGTGTGAAAATAACGGTTTTAGTGTGATCTTAAAAAAACAAGTTAAAACAGAGTGAAACAAATAATGCTTTTGCTACTAAAATATAAATTAGTGAACAAAAAAACAAACAAAAACAAACAATTACTTAGAATTTTCGCAAAATACCACAGTTCCTGACCTGCCCTCAGATGTCCCAGTTAATTCGCATTTAATTCGCGATGATCAACCAAGGAAGCCTCCAGTCTTTATAACGGTAATGAATTCAAAATTATATTCAAATCTCTTTTTAGCTAAAAGAAGTCATTTCTTTTTTTGGTTACAGCCTTTAAAAGATATCGCTGCAGTGATTGGAAAGACAGCCCGTTTCGAGTGTATCGTCCAGAGTGATCCAAATACAAATATTGTCTGGTTTAAGAACGGCTACGAACTTCAGTGTAGTAATAAACATGTTATTGAGTACCGAAACGGAGTTTGCCGTTTGACAATACCACAGGCATATCCAGGTAAACCTATTTGAAATCAAAACATAGTATCTAAGCACACGACATACTAAGACCGTTCGCCTACTTTCTGCTCCAAAATTCGTAAAAATTTACGAAAGTAGGAAACAAGTACGAAAGCTACACATTTTTCAAATGTCATTTGTTATTTTTCCTTGAGTGCTCTCTTTAACGAAAAACTTAGCATACTCGAACACAATTTCATGAATTTTCGTAGAAATCTGTAAAAATATTCTATTTTAAGAGGGTACGCGAACAGAGCTAACATAAACACGCAGAGTTTACGTCACTTTGACAGTTTATCTATTGACGTTTGATGAATGTCAAATTTTTCAATCAACGACAGTTTTTGATGTGTTTATTGGACTGAATTAGCTTCTCGTCAAAAGAACATCCTTGACAATTTGTCACTGTCAAAACAATATTTCAGTTACACTGTCTGTCACAGATGATTCAACTAAATATAAAATCAAATTGAATTTGATTGATTATTTGATATAATGACAAAAAACCAGACAACTAAATATTTTTTCCTTTTTAGATGATGCTGGCATTTACTCCTGCAGTGCAACGAATCCACTGGGTAAAGCAACAACGCAGGCACAACTTTTAGTGCCTGGCAATAATCGTGGACCTCGTTATTAATTCGAATAATTGGAAAACAAATTATTCTACGATTTTTTTTATTATTAAACTTAGTTCTTACATAATTAATGAATGCAATGTAACGAGAAAGCAAATATCTTCTTTTCTGAATTATTGGTGTGAATTTATTTAAATTTAAAAAAAAAAATGCAAAAAACAGGCAAAGAGCAATTGATGAATAGAATATTGCCTGGCAATAGTATTACGGTTATAAAATAAAATTTTATTTATCTATCATGCTATACTAAATAATAAATTTAATAAAATAAAATAAAAAAAAAGATATAAAAGAATAGCATTGAAAGTTTGTGCAGAATACGAAGTGAAAATAAAAGTTCAATGTGTTTCACATGAGTGTTTTATTTTAGTTTGATTAGGAAGGATTGTAGATCTAGGCTTGCTTGAGGAACTGTCCAGAACTTGAATGTCAAAACTACAATAAACTGCAAAATAATCTTTTGGTGGGTTGTTCCTCAGAAGCCATGCTTTTTATGTTTTGGCATCATATTCGTTCAAGTAAAGTCTGACCTCACTAAGGTTTTACTCTTCCCTTTGAAATTCTCTGCTTTGACTAAGCTGTAATATTGTACAAGTTCAAGACAATAAAGAGTTTCACGGGATCGGCTACTGAGTGCTAAATACTGCTTCTGAAGATGACAACTTTAGCTCATCTTTACGTTTGATTAATCCTTCATATGAGACTTAATAAGTGCATGGCTTTCTGGGTTATGTTATGATGTTTCGTAACCAAATTTCTCTTAGCCAAGTGGATTCCTGAAACTATAGTGTATTTTATATTGCAGTCGAATGTAGGTCGCATTTATTTCTGTCTGTCAGTTTCTGGCATTCATTCAACTAGCTACCATACAACTAGCTACCTTAATGAAGTAATCCTGCTTAATTAACTAAAACAAGGCTATAACACTTTCCTTTGGACCAAAATTAGTCTATTTGGATCTAGTACAGCGCATAGGGTTCAGGATCGTATCTTCTCTCCCATATTCTAATTGAAGGAAGTTTTTTTTTTTTTTGAAGAGTAAACCAATGTCAGTTTTTCTTTCCTGCTTATCCCACATCACTCGATGTGGAAGAGCAGAATGGAAAGAACTACTTTGTGTAGAGCATGCCTTCAGCTCTTCAAGTCAGAAATTTTGGCCCGTTTTTCTGGAAGGTTTTCTAGAATCAAAGTTAATATTTACTCCCATTTTTCGCAGGAATCTATGAGGGAATGCTGGGAGCATACAATGATGTCTACATCGTCCGATTGAAGACTGTGTCTTCTATGTTGACTGTACCCCACAATTCAGCATGATCAGTTTGGTTGGGTTCTCAAAATTTGTAGATTTTGGTTGAGTGAATACTATTATATGTCGCATTGTAGTTGATTAATAAAAGGAGGAGGATTACAATTCATTCGTCCTCATATGGAAATTTGGTAAATGGTTAAAATGTCGAACAGTACTTGGCACAAACCTTCCTGTTTAGAATTCTTAAATCGAACTTCTTTGCTCAACAGAAGTAGAAAAAGAATTGACGAAGATGTCTAAAGCTTCTCTTAGGTCTCACATGCTAAGGATATCTGGCATCTTCCTTCTGTAAAGAAAGAACCTTCATTCCTTGTCTAAGTTAAACAAAATCAGGTTCATGGTACTCCTAGATCTAGACCTAGACATACAAATTGTTAAGGTTCACCTGAAGACTGTGGAAAACTTAAGGCGTGTAACTCAACGGAATTATGTAGGTGTTAGGTGCAGCTCTCAGCGTACGTGCTTGGTCAGATTTTGTATCTATTCTCAGGGTATGGATGTTTTCTTTCAAAACCATGTACTTAAGAGGATATCTCTCTATTTCGAGTCATAGTCGTTGAAATTTCAAATTTGACTACCAGCAACCGCCCCCTGTGAGAAAAAAAAACCCCAAACCTCCCACAGCTTCATGAAATTTCCAACAGATGTCACTGTCAAATCTTCCACATCATCTGGTCCCCGAATGATGACAACAAAACCAGTGCTTCTCTTTCTGTCCTACATGCCGTGTGCATGGGAAACACCCATGTTTACACATAACACCCACTCACCTCGTTCTACATTTGATCTGCAATGTGTTTTCGAAAAACATCAGCAGGCGACTAACACATCAAAATATTTACACTCCGCTCTTTTTTTTCCGCTCACTCACGGATGTATTTATTTTACTTGGCACGCGAACAAAATTTCTCTCGGCGCTGGCATCTTAAATTTTTGGCAAACACCAGTCTTTTACTACAACACCGACCGTTTCCAACAGCCCACGCCGGCTACCTATCACCGATAAAATACAAAAACACCTAATTTTTTGATCTCGTTTTTGAGAAAAAAGAAAACATTCGCACAAAAGATCGAGGAAGCCGACAGGGATCGCTCGCGGCATTGTTGTGTACGGCGATTGCCAAAAACGTTTTCTAAATATATTATTGTGTCTTCTGTGTCAGGTGAAAATATACGAGAAGGACATTTGGGTTGATTTGAGAAGCTCTGTGTTTCGAAACCCTGACATTGCGATCGCTCAAAAAAAAAACGAGAACTGTCCTGAAATGAACTCAATAGGGAAGGGACTTGAGTGGATCCCTTGAAGATCACTCAAGGTGCCAAAGATACACCCTAACTGAATGGAGAGGGGGAAATGTATATGTATATCGCACATTTAACTAACACTACGATACACTGCACATTTGCGACGTTGTAAGTTTTCAAATTGAAAATTTTAAAAATAGATTGCGCAGGTTGCCGAATTTATATTTCCCGACGTGTCGGGAAATATTTCAGATTGTTATTCAGATTTAAAATTAGATACATTTATGTGTCAGCAATTCGGTGAGATATGAATGCTTTTTTTCGGTAGTTTGCATAAATAACAAGTACTTTACTAATGGGCTATAATTACTTTTGATTGAAAGATACTTTACACAGGGCGAGGAGTGTTAATTGAAGGGTTTCAACTAGGACTAGCTATACCATTCTCATTCGAGGATCTTGTTTTGGAATCTTCGCATATAACCAAACGAGTAGTATATAAATGAACATCTGTTTTGTAATCCAAACCGAGAATGTAATGTCCTTGCCCGACGTAGCATCGGATGTCTTTTCGAAAACCTAATTTTAGATTCCAATCGTGGGTTCATTAGGCATACGATGATGGATTTATGGAATGATGAATGAATTTGTAACATTGCCAGGCAGTTGTTTATTGAAAATTTGAGGCTGTTTACCGCTCTGAGATGTACTTATCTACACAAATATACACAAGGCTGATCCCCTTTAATCAAATAGTTCATTAAATCATGAGTTTTGTACCATACTCTTGAAATTTGTATCTTCAGAAGTTAACAAGGATTGGCCATCAGCAATGTAGCAGTCTGTGTCTCTTGCAAACTCGCAAAAGTTTTTACACTCAGAAATCGGGGGATAATGTTGCTATACTAAGAGGCAAATGTGCGAATAAAACTCTCTTCAGATTGTTCTCTTTACGAGAAGGATCCGCGTTGCTCAGTGCTAAAGAACGTCACTACGTAGATACCCACTGAAGCCGAATATCTAGGAATGATCTTTCTTGATATGGAAAACAGAACTTCTATAAGAAAAGGATGTTTCTGCACTTAACTTTGAAGAAGCTTCTCTTGGATACCATGATCTATTTCCTACATGATCAAATTTGAGTCATCATAGATTTTTAAAAAAAAAAGTTCTGTTGTCAAGGCTACTTCTTGAATGAAATAGCCATTTGGTTGGAAAAATTTAGAAAACTACGGACATCTCCAACATATAGCTTAACAATTACAGCTTTGTTGAAAAAAAATACATCCAAAAAGGGGCGTAGTTCTTACATAACCTACAAATGATTTATAGGTTAAGTGAAAGACGATATTTTTCTTCATCGACATCTTTCGTCCTGTGTTTGAAAGCCCCAGGCCAGGCTCACTCTACGATTTATTAAGAACACAATCATCAAAATGAGCCAAATAAACACCATAAAGACGGAAATAAAGGCTAAAAGCACAGAAAATTCTTCGAAAACTATTTGTTTTCCAACGTATAAGCAATTTGGGGGGACCACAGTGAAAGATGGTCAAAGTCGATTGGTCCACTTCAAATGCAGTATCGTCTCCTATCTCCTCTTCCTTAGCGTTTTGAGTCAAATGGCCGAAATTGAACAAAAAACTTAACCAAAAAACGTTTAGCGTATGATTTAGACGCTGGCGTACTCAGTTGGTCGCTATGTCGCATTTGGGAAGAATGTAGGTATACAGGGGTCAAGAGTGAAAAAAACCTCTGGTTGCACTTCAAATGCAATACCGTCTATTATCTCCTCTTCCTTAGCGTTTTGAGTCAAATGGCCGAAATTGAACAAAAAACTTAACGAAAAAACGTTTAGCGTATGATTTAGACGTTGGCGTACTCAGTTGTCGCTATGTCGCATTTGGGAAGAATGTAGGTATACAGGGGTCAAGAGTGAAAAAAACCTCTGGTTGCACTTCAAATGCAATATCGTCTCCTACCTCCTCTTCCTTAGCGTTTTGAGTCAAATGGCCGAAATTGAACAAAAAACTTAACCGAAAAACGTTTAGCGTATGATTTAGACGTTGGTGCACTCAGTTGGTCGCTATGTCGCATTTGGGAAGAAGGTAGGTATACAGGCGTCAAGAGTGAAAAAAACCCTCTGGTTGCACTTCAAATGCAATACCGTCTCCTATCTCCTCTTCCTTAGCGTTTTGAGTCAAATGGCCGAAATTGAACAAAAAACTTAACCGAAAAACGTTTAGCGTATGACTTAGACGTTGGCGTACTCAGTTGGTCGCTATGTCGCATTTGGGAAGAATGTAGGTATACAGGGGGCAAGAGCGAAAGAGCGAAACCTCTGGTTGCACTTCAAATGCAATATCGTCTCCTATCTCCTCTTCCTTAGCGTTTTGAGTCAAATGGCCGAAATTGAACAAAAAACTTAAAAAAAAAACGTTTAGCGTATGATTTAGACGTTGGCGTACTCAGTTGGTCGCTATGTCGCATTTGGGAAGAATGTAGGTATACAGGGGTCAAGAGCGAAAAAAACCTCTGGTTGCACTTCAAATGCAATATCGTCTCCTATCTCCTCTTCCTTAGCGTTTTGAGTCAAATGGCCGAAATTGAACAAAAAACTTAACCGAAAAACGTTTAGCGTATGATTTAGACGTTGGTGCACTCAGTTGGTCGCTATGTCGCATTTGGGAAGAAGGTAGGTATACAGGCGTCAAGAGTGAAAAAAACCCTCTGGTTGCACTTCAAATGCAATACCGTCTCCTATCTCCTCTTCCTTAGCGTTTTGAGTCAAATGGCCGAAATTGAACAAAAAACTTAACCAAAAAACGTTTAGCGTATGATTTAGACGTTGGCGTACTCAGTTGGTCGCTATGTCGCATTTGGGAAGAATGTAGGTATACAGGGGTCAAGAGCGAAAAAAACCTCTGGTTGCACTTCAAATGCAATATCGTCTCCTATCTCCTCTTCCTTAGCGTTTTGAGTCAAATGGACGAAATTGAACAAAAAAACTTAACCAAAAAACGTTTAGCGTATGATTTAGACGTTGGTGCACTCAGTTGGTCGCTATGTCGCATTTGGGAAGAAGGTAGGTATACAGGCGTCAAGAGTGAAAAAAACCCTCTGGTTGCACTTCAAATGCAATATCGTCTCCTATCTCCTCTTCCTTAGCGTTTTGAGTCAAATGGACGAAATTGAACAAAAAACTTAACCAAAAAACGTTTAGCGTATGATTTAGACGTTGGTGCACTCAGTTGGTCGCTATGTCGCATTTGGGAAGAAGGTAGGTATACAGGCGTCAAGAGTGAAAAAAACCCTCTGGTTGCACTTCAAATGCAATACCGTCTCCTATCTCCTCTTCCTTAGCGTTTTGAGTCAAATGGCCGAAATTGAACAAAAAACTTAACCAAAAAACGTTTAGCGTATGATTTAGACGTTGGTGCACTCAGTTGGTCGCTATGTCGCATTTGGGAAGAAGGTAGGTATACAGGCGTCAAGAGTGAAAAAAACCCTCTGGTTGCACTTCAAATGCAATATCGTCTCCTATCTCCTCTTCCTTAGCGTTTTGAGTCAAATGGACGAAATTGAACAAAAAACTTAACCAAAAAACGTTTAGCGTATGATTTAGACGTTGGTGCACTCAGTTGGTCGCTATGTCGCATTTGGGAAGAAGGTAGGTATACAGGCGTCAAGAGTGAAAAAAACCCTCTGGTTGCACTTCAAATGCAATACCGTCTCCTATCTCCTCTTCCTTAGCGTTTTGAGTCAAATGGCCGAAATTGAACAAAAAACTTAACCAAAAAACGTTTAGCGTATGATTTAGACGTTGGCGTACTCAGTTGGTCGCTATGTCGCATTTGGGAAGAATGTAGGTATACAGGGGGTAAGAGCGAAAAAAACCTCTGGTTGCACTTCAAATGCAATATCGTCTCCTATCTCCTCTTCCTTAGCGTTTTGAGTCAAATGGCCGAAATTGAACAAAAAACTTAACCAAAAAACGTTTAGCGTATGATTTAGACGTTGACGTACTCAGTTGGTCGCTATGTCGCATTTGGGAAGAATGTAGGTATACAGAGGTCAAGAGTGAAAAAAACCTCTGGTTGCACTTCAAATGCAATATCGTCTCCTATCTCCTCTTCCTTAGCGTTTTGAGTCAAATGGCCGAAATTGAACAAAAAACTTAACCAAAAAACGTTTAGCGTATGATGTAGACGTTGGTGCACTCAGTTGGTCGCTATGTCGCATTTGGGAAGAAGGTAGGTATACAGGCGTCAAGAGTGAAAAAAACCCTCTGGTTGCACTTCAAATGCAATATCGTCTCCTATCTCCTCTTCCTTAGCGTTTTGAGTCAAATGGCCGAAATTGAACAAAAAACTTAACCAAAAAACGTTTAGCGTATGATTTAGACGTTGGCGTACTCAGTTGGTCGCTATGTCGCATTTGGGAAGAATGTAGGTATACAGGGGTCAAGAGCGAAAAAAACCTCTGGTTGCACTTCAAATGCAATATCGTCTCCTATCTCCTCTTCCTTAGCGTTTTGAGTCAAATGGCCGAAATTAAACAAAAAACTTAACCAAAAAGCGTTTAGCGTATGATTTAGACGTTGGCGTACTCAGTTGGTCGCTATGTCGCATTTGGGAAGAATGTAGGTATACAGGGGTCAAGAGCGAAAAAAACCTCTGGTTGCACTTCAAATGCAATATCGTCTCCTATCTCCTCTTCCTTAGCGTTTTGAGTCAAATGGCCGAAATTGAACAAAAAACTTAACCAAAAAACGTTTAGCGTATGATTTAGACGTTGGCGTACTCAGTTGGTCGCTATGTCGCATTTGGGAAGAATGTAGGTATACAGAGGTCAAGAGTGAAAAAAACCTCTGGTTGCACTTCAAATGCAATATCGTCTCCTATCTCCTCTTCCTTAGCGTTTTGAGTCAAATGGCCGAAATTGAACAAAAAACTTAACCAAAAAACGTTTAGCGTATGATGTAGACGTTGGTGCACTCAGTTGGTCGCTATGTCGCATTTGGGAAGAAGGTAGGTATACAGGCGTCAAGAGTGAAAAAAACCCTCTGGTTGCACTTCAAATGCAATATCGTCTCCTATCTCCTCTTCCTTAGCGTTTTGAGTCAAATGGCCGAAATTGAACAAAAAACTTAACCAAAAAACGTTTAGCGTATGATTTAGACGTTGGCGTACTCAGTTGGTCGCTATGTCGCATTTGGGAAGAATGTAGGTATACAGGGGTCAAGAGCGAAAAAAACCTCTGGTTGCACTTCAAATGCAATACCGTCTCCTATCTCCTCTTCCTTAGCGTTTTGAGTCAAATGGACGAAATTGAACAAAAAACTTAACCAAAAAACGTTTAGCGTATGATTTAGACGTTGGTGCACTCAGTTGGTCGCTATGTCGCATTTGGGAAGAAGGTAGGTATACAGGCGTCAAGAGTGAAAAAAACCCTCTGGTTGCACTTCAAATGCAATATCGTCTCCTATCTCCTCTTCCTTAGCGTTTTGAGTCAAATGGACGAAATTGAACAAAAAACTTAAACAAAAAACGTTTAGCGTATGATTTAGACGTTGGTGCACTCAGTTGGTCGCTATGTCGCATTTGGGAAGAAGGTAGGTATACAGGCGTCAAGAGTGAAAAAAACCCTCTGGTTGCACTTCAAATGCAATACCGTCTCCTATCTCCTCTTCCTTAGCGTTTTGAGTCAAATGGCCGAAATTGAACAAAAAACTTAACCAAAAAACGTTTAGCGTATGATTTAGACGTTGGCGTACTCAGTTGGTCGCTATGTCGCATTTGGGAAGAATGTAGGTATACAGGGGGTAAGAGCGAAAAAAACCTCTGGTTGCACTTCAAATGCAATACCGTCTCCTATCTCCTCTTCCTTAGCGTTTTGAGTCAAATGGCCGAAATTGAACAAAAAACTTAACCAAAAAACGTTTAGCGTATGATTTAGACGTTGGCGTACTCAGTTGGTCGCTATGTCGCATTTGGGAAGAATGTAGGTATACAGAGGTCAAGAGTGAAAAAAACCTCTGGTTGCACTTCAAATGCAATATCGTCTCCTATCTCCTCTTCCTTAGCGTTTTGAGTCAAATGGCCGAAATTGAACAAAAAACTTAACCAAAAAACGTTTAGCGTATGATTTAGACGTTGGCGTACTCAGTTGGTCGCTATGTCGCATTTGGGAAGAATGTAGGTATACAGGGGTCAAGAGCGAAAAAAACCTCTGGTTGCACTTCAAATGCAATATCGTCTCCTATCTCCTCTTCCTTAGCGTTTTGAGTCAAATGGCCGAAATTGAACAAAAAACTTAACCAAAAAACGTTTAGCGTATGATTTAGACGTTGGCGTACTCAGTTGGTCGCTATGTCGCATTTGGGAAGAATGTAGGTATACAGGGGTCAAGAGCGAAAAAAACCTCTGGTTGCACTTCAAATGCAATATCGTCTCCTATCTCCTCTTCCTTAGCGTTTTGAGTCAAATGGCCGAAATTGAACAAAAAACTTAACCAAAAAACGTTTAGCGTATGATTTAGACGTTGGCGTACTCAGTTGGTCGCTATGTCGCATTTGGGAAGAATGTAGGTATACAGGGGTCAAGAATGAAAAAAACCTCTGGTTGCACTTCAAATGCATTATCGTCTCCTATCTCCTCTTCCTTAGCGTTTTGAGTCAAATGGCCGAAATTGAACAAAAAACTTAACCAAAAAACGTTTGCGTATGATTTAGACGTTGGTGTACTTAGTTGGTCGCTATGTCGCATTTGGGAAGAAGGTAGGTATACAGGCGTCAAGAGTGAAAAAAACCCTCTGGTTGCACTTCAAATGCAATACCGTCTCCTATCTCCTCTTCCTTAGCGTTTTGAGTCAAATGGCCGAAATTGAACAAAAAACTTAACCAAAAAACGTTTAGCGTATGATTTAGACGTTGGCGTACTCAGTTGGTCGCTATGTCGCATTTGGGAAGAATGTAGGTATACAGACATCAAGAGTACAGGCGTTACATTTTCGGCTAAGGAGCGAGGGATTCTCTGTAAAAGGATCTTAAATGCAAAGCATTAAGAAGGATCTTCAACAGATTTTGTCGTTTTCCTAATGTTGTACTTTCTACGGGTAGTGGAATACTAAAACTTTCCTATTCATCGATTTTCCAAAAACAAGTATCGTTCGACTCACTTTAAACCTTTTGCATTCCCAACATTTCGCACACACTACAAATGTATGCATATAGATCTACACTTTCCTGATCTAACCAAACAATCTGAGACACTTTCATATGTAGTTTAAAACGATTTCGAAATCGTCTTCCTATTGAGGTTTCAAAACCACATCCCAATTCCTGTGTTTTACTTTATTCGGCCCATTTGTTAATCACCATGTTAACATTCATCCTTGTGATGTAAATTAGCATAATTAATGAATGAAATTAGAGAATAATTCATAAACGTCCTCCATCGCATAGAACCGTAAAATGAATGCTATCCACTTGCTTGTTAATCTATCTTTTCCCTTGTAACGCTCAAAACTTACATATTTACGTCGTGTGGGTTACCATGGCGGCCAACCTACACACATCGTTGTGCAATTAAATATTAATCTTCCCATTTAAATTTTTGACTGTAAGGCAAAATTTATCCTTGCGTGTCATCTTTGAAAAATGACTCAACCACTTGAAACGTCTTCGTCTGATTCTAGCATATTCATCCTCAGAATCTATTTCGAGCGTATTGCAATAAACACCTGTGTATAGCATATTACTCACCTGCAACGTTCCTAATTTTTCACTTCTATTCGGTCGATTCTAATTGTTGCTTTGTGCAACATATTCAACCGAGACAATACGTTGTCATTTGGTATTTTTAAGACACTCCTGGGCGTTTGTCCAACTTAATGATTCGTTTGTCAATTATAATTTGAATATTAGGCGATGGCCGCGACCCAAACGACTGCGCGCTGAAAACGTCTTAATTGATTCATTTGTTGACAATAAAGTCGATTTTGTTTCAAAAAATCTTGTGCAACTTTTTCTGACAGCTGAAAGCGAGCGAGAACAAAGAAAATTGCGATGTCGATGAATCATATTTAAAAAACGACGGCGCACTCGGGTTGGGTTCGTTTGATGGTTTTCGTAGCTTGTTTCATTTTTGAAGAGAACTTTCGCACCGTTTCGAATGCGAAGTGATTAAACGAAGGATATATACAATTTTTTGATGGTTTCCACATGATCGAATGTTTTATACTGCTTTTTTATTGCATTAAAAATAATTCGAACAATTATTTACGCAGTCTGTTTTTTTTTGGGGTAATTTGATATGAACTTTCGGTGGCTATTTAGGGAAAAAGATTAAAATCAGGAGAAAGGACTTATCCACTGAGTGGACACGTATTGATTAATCATATTATTCTGAAGCCATTTTCCGGTCGAACTCAATCCTGGAATCGATTAAGTGGTATAACACAAACCTACCTAAGTTTTGATCATAATATTAATTGCATACATAAAGGGTTTTCAGTAAGGACATAACAATTTTATATTTTAATACAAACGCACCCTTAAAGCCTTTTTATGATCTCTCAACGCCAAAACGGCAATCAAGGCTTACGTTTTTATCATGGTGAACTCCACGAAAGAGCAATGTTTGGAAATCATTAAAATTTGCCACCGAAATTCTAATTCCGTGGTCGGACCTTAAAGAGCAATTACTTCAATTTTCGGTTGTAATCATCGTCCCTCAAAGAAAACTGGGGGTGCTATAGGTGATGAATTTGAATCAACATATCTAATTTTGAGTGTTTCTACCGAAAAAATCGCAGCCGTAAGTGCTTCAGTTCCAAATGAGCCAAATCAGTCGATTCCACACTGTTCACAAGAATTGAGATCTTCCCAGTACACATTGTTCTAAATTCTTCTTGATCTCCACCCTAACAAGATCAAATTAACTAAAAAATTTAGCTCCAAACCTTCTCCGATTGGGCAAAGTTTTAAAAAAAAATGTTAAATTACATCGAATAAGCAAAATATGCATTATGAGGCAAACGCAGATATGCTTCAAGAGGTTGTACTGCATTCATTTATTGACATCAGTCATATGTGGTTTCAACAAGATGGTGCCACATCCCACACACCAGTTCAAACAATTGATCTATTGAAGGCGAAATGGTCCGGGAGAATGGCATCGCTCATGGCATTTACCGCAGTTTGACTTCTTTTTATGGGGCTAAGCCGTTGGTTTATACCATCAAGCCAGCAATGTAAGAGGAGCTCAGGAAGAATATGAAAAGTTTACCAACGTTCCGGCCGATATATGTGAAAAAGTAGTGGAAAATTGGCTCCAAAGTATCGGTCGCTCCAAACGTGGTTCCGATGGTCATATGAACGAGGTCGAATTTAGTACTTAAATTTAACGTATTTACTATATTTGCAACAATTTTCAGCCCGATATCTGAATTATTATGTTTTTTTATTTAAATAGAAAATTGTTATGTCCTTATTGAAAAACACTTAGTATCACTTGTTGTAGGTAGGTAGATTGAAAAAGTGGCTGCAACTGCGAGACTGCCATCGTATTCGGATCTCAACGAATTCATTTTGTTTTCTGGTGTAGGATACCTGGAATATGTCAAAAGATCAAGGCAATTAGTCCACAAGTTAGTAGCATGTTAGCTAGTTCGCTGAGATCAATAAAATATACTCTTCCAATGGTTCTGCCTCTAGTTCTGTTGAGGCAGAGCAAATGTGTTGTGTTTCCCCTGGTTCGCTTGCGCCACAGTCTCTGCATAAGTGTCCGGTACTCATCCTAATTCTTCTAATGTGAGCTGCTATGGGAGGGACAGCTGTCGTCTATATAGTGACAGGAGTTCTTTAGTCCTTTTTTTGTTGTATCTGGCCCAAAGTTTTCTCTAGACGTGGCATGAGGTGAATATACTCAACCCTGCGTTGCCCCATGTTGTAAAATTTCGAAGAAATTTCAGACATGAAACGACTGAAGAGTAATAGAACCAAGTGATCTGGTTGACTTAGAGACTTTTCTAGTCTGCTCAGCGGCCATTTCATTCCCTTGAACGAAAAGGCCCCAAGTAATCAGTTCTTGCAGTCTTTTTGAGGCCTTATTTCTTAAGGCTTGTTTTCGCATTATCAAGATTTTGATCATTAATATGCGATCCACTGTGACTCAAGTGGTTTGTGAATTGGATTATGGAGCGATAGGTTCGAGGGTCGAGTCCCTAAAAGTTTTTTCACAGCTCCACCTCCCGCGAGTGTCTGACAAACATTCGAGACTATAACTGCCATGAAAAAGATTCTCAAATAACAAAACATTAAACGAACCAAAAATTTGTAAAAATTTTGATACGATCCACGACCAGGTTGAATTATCATAACCCAAGGGGTGTTTGTAGAGCTGCATGCCAAGATTTTTGGCTTAAAACATGACATATCTGTCATTCCGTCTTTTTACTCAATAGTTTACTAAGACCTCCTAATAAATTTCACCAAAAATTATATACAACTTCCGCTTTTGGACATGATGGAAATTCGCCATCCAACTGCGCTTCCTTTAGAGCGACAGCAGCAGCTGCTAGGTATTCCATAAATCTAACCACTTCATCCGAAACGTATTGTCTATTCCACTGCAGGCCTAGCTCGAACGAGAACTTGATTATGCATTTCTTTAAATGACACGTATAAATGGAAAGTGCCATAAATTGTTCGTATAATTTGTACAATTAGTTTAAATTTATGAAATTCTCAAATTTTACATTCAACCAGAAGAGACACCATCCACTTCAAGGCTACTCCTTCAGGATATTTGTTTCTCTTTTAATTAAATTTAATTCAACAAAAACATTGGCTCAACCTATACTTTCTTGCTTTGTCAGGCCTTTTTCGTGTTTTTAATTATGTGTGACTTTTAGAATTCTACTAGAATCAGTGAGAAAATAAATCTAACACAAGAAAAACATTTCTCTACACGCTTGGCCGGCATCCAAAATTCGTTTCTCGATGTAGCTGTGGAGAGGTGCTATGATTCACAACAAGATAAAATATTAACGCAAAATTCTCAAAAAAACAATCGCATAAATTCACTCGAAATATACCTGTGAAATATATTCCTATTATTTTCTAAATTAATATTCTACACGCCATCCACTTGTATTTTGACTCATAGATAGATTTCGAACCCAAAGGACGAACTCATAATTGGTTTACGAATGCTGCCAGAGCATAATTACGATCTCCTTGTTCGCAAGGGTATCCACCAATTAGAAGTGATTAAATTTTCATCGACAAATTATTTCGAATTTTAATAGTTTACGCGCTGTCACTCTGGTGAATTTGCTATTTTTATACCTACAGTGGCCTCGATAGGATGAAAATTCAAAGCGAGAGAGAGAACTGGTTCTTTTTCTTTTTGAATTGAAAGTAAACAGAAGTGAATTTTGAAAGAAAACAAACTTTTTTGCAAAATTGAGAAAGTTTTGATATTTTTTTTTGTTTTTTTTTTATTCTGACAGATGGGATTGGTTTGTTTTAGAAATTTGTTTTGTTGTGGTGGAATATTTATGATAACCTCTCGTGGTTTATGAGGTGAACTGGGTTTTTATGTCTTCTGCTCGTTTTTATATTTCGTTTGCTTATATTTTTAATATTTCTTAAATCATAAAACAAAACAAGCGAAAGAGATGGAAGAGAGATACTATGTGTTTTTTTAGAGATTTTTATTTTAAATAGATGTCACAGGTAGGAGTCACCGGGGAATATGCTTCATTCGCGTTATAATTAATTGCCAATAATTAAGTTCGTCCGAATATAACGATTCATCAAGTGCACACGTTACGCATTTTGTCTGCACAGGATTGTGAATAGTTTGTATGATGATGGATGACGATATGATTACCGACGAAATGTTGGCTCCTTTGAAAGTATTTTGGGTAGAAGGAGTGGCAATCAAATCACCAATGGATCCTTTGTGAACCTCTGCCGCAAATACCTTAAAAAGGGAGACAAACATTTTCTTGGGGCTTTGCAGATTTCTGAAGCAGGAAGCCTTTCCTGATAGCACGCCCAGTTCTTTGAAGTGATATTCTCATCGCGGGCTGTTTTCCTAGTTCCGTACAGGCTTAAGCATTCTCGTAAAAAGTGAGATGTGCGCCACAGCCTTGGTAGAATTCATTCATCTTAACTAGGTTTTCAGGAGGCTGTGGCCGATAATAATCCCCATCAGGAGGGCTGTTTTGGGTCTGTTATTGGTCTTGGCATTGTAATTATCAGAGTTTTCTCTGGAGACAAGACAAGATGAGAACGCGCTCCTTCTCTTATAAGCTAGAGTTCCGCAGGCTTGCTTTAGCTAGGACCAATAGAATAGAGGTAACGATCATTGTAAGATCCTGTCCTATCCTGTGGGTCTCGTTTTTCTTAAATAGTCTGCTCGTTTCTTTCTCTGAATGCACTACGTCCTAGAACCCAAAAAAGTGTAACCCTATGGTTTGCTGTACGTGGTGAATAGATTGCGTTTATACCGGCTAGACTGTCAAAGTACATGTATGTACATAGTATATTGATCATTTGTCTTGAATGCAGTTTCATGGATAGTTCTCATGCGATTGCTTATACTTTCACTAGAAATAGTCTGACATGATTTGGAAGTCTGAACGAGCGCACTCCTTCGTCAGTTTTTAACCCGTCCGTGAAAATCGAGATATTATTCGGATTATTCGGAGCATTGGACTCTCTTGAGAAAAAGACTATTTTAGGTCTAGGCTGTGGTACTTTACAATTTGTTTCTCTTTGTATCCAGGCAGACTACCAAATGAGATAGAATAGATGTGACGATACAGTGTGGACATTCAGTGCATTATGGCGAGCTAGGGACCACTTTTCTACCTAAGACTATGAATGCTTCGTTCAGATCAGTTTACAGTCGAATATAAAGCCCAAGTATCTGGCCTAAATTGAGATTTGGAGGGGTGTACCGTTGAGTTTAAATGGTTCAATCTGAAGAGAGCCGTCTTTATTTTAAAAATTAGGCATGTAATACACTTTTTTCTACATTTCTATGATGAGCTCATCTAGTGAAAAGCCTGTGTGGACTTGACACAAATGTTACCTCACACCATTGCTGGATTCAGCAGAGTCCTCATGCATATGCATTTGTTGACCAGCTCGTGTTTTACTGAGTCTCATACTGTCATAGTGTAAGTGTATTTGATGATGGAGAATCCTTATCTGCTACCAGATTTTTTGATTCCTAAATATTCGTTCATACTAAATATGCTCCCACATGCATTGCTTTTCTCTAGTGTGGACCCAATTATCTCATGCAGTTGTTCGCTTATTTAGGAAGTTCAAGGTGTACCGCCTACTCTGTCATAGTAGGTATACATCAAAGCCCACCAAAGTCCAGTTCCAATTTAAACTACACGGACTATACCAGCGTTACACCTTAACCTCATTTCCAAGACTCATAACTGACCTTGATTCCCACGAACAACCTCAAGTAATTAACCTTTAATCAAGACCCGCCCATATTTATGTCCAGCCAAATGAATGTTCTACGCCAAAAACATTCCAAAACATAATTCATATTTCGTCTACACATCATTAACTTATAATTAAACACATATATATCAACGAAAACATCGAAAACTGATGTTAATTTTTCATATTAGAAACCAGTCATATATTTCAGGCCCGACGAGAAAGCAAAAACTCACCAGCGACACTTTTCTAAATAATTAAGCACGCTGTCTAAAAATACCGAATTAACTCATCCTAATGTCACCCACATTCGAAAATCTGTAAAACTCTTTGAAATACGAAATTCGGAATCGAAAAAAAAAAATAAAATAAAATACCAAACCCTGCTGGCTTCCCCCAAATGTCACTCTCGGGGGATCGAATGGATGCGCAACCAGCAAAGCTAATAAAAACAAACAAAAAAAAGAAACTCTTAATTCGATTTTAGTATCTGCACTATAGTCGCGCATTTTGTCAAATTGAAAACAACGGTATAGCCAGTAAATGCTAAATGTGAACACACTATAAAACCTTTTAATTTTTTTTGTTTTTATTAATTTTTCTTGGCCCGATTCGGATCAAATTTCCGGTTGAGCAATGACGTTTGTTCGAAAATGTCAGAGCGTGTCGTGCAGCTGTTTGGCAGATCTGTTCGTCTAATTTTCCTGTAATGACAGCAAAAATCGTTTCGAGCTAATTGAAAGGATTTTCATCGCAATGAATAAATTTTCATGTCTTTATGTCGGTTTTCTTCTCTGTTTTAGCTTTTGTGGCTTTTGCGATTCCTTCAATGTCGGCAAAGATTTCTAAACAAATTTTTTGAGGTTTTATTGCGACCAGGTGCTAGGAAAAGTATTCGGTTGGGTGGTGGTTTTTCAATGTCAGAACTTGGAATTTGTTTACGCACTTACAGCGCATTAGGAAGGCGATTTTATCGCACCTCTCAAGAGAGCAAAGCGGAACAGTTGTGCTGTGTTTGGCTAAATCACACCCACAGAATGGTTTAAGTTTATTGGAATTTTCCGAAAGGTAAATAATTTGCGATGAAAGGCTAGTCGGAAATGTATTTTTCAAACGATTGTTTTCGAAGCAAAGACGTATTAGAAATGATACGTTTTGGTTTTAAATAAACTGAAATAGGGGAACAGGAAGATGAAATATAATTTGGAATGTTCACATTTGTCATTTGGCAATGACGTTTGAGTACTGACATTACGCCGAAGGTGTGTGAACGAATGTTCGAATAGATCCAAGTTATTCTGTCCCTCGATGTGATCAAACCATTGCAGTTGACGTGGTTTGACTTTTCGAACTATGTGCATCCACATTTTGGTATTTTTGACATGAAATATCTTATTATCAGCTCTACTTTTCCAGTTATTCTCAGGCTCTCGGAAAGTAATAGCAAAATTGAAAGAATTATCGAAACAATTCATAACTTCGATTGAAATACAAACGTCCTAGCAAGAAACCTCCAAATGCTGGTCTACGTATTTCAAAACAAAGAGTTCAATCTCTTCAAAAACTCTTTGCTGTCTTGATCTACAAAACTTGTTCCCAGCTCTGTGCAAAGCTGTTTTCGATGGTGTTTGCCCTGAGAAGTGATAGAAACTCTCATGTCAGAAATTATGTGGAGGACCGCAGATCCCAAAGATATCCTTAAGGGATCAAACTAACTGAAGAACTGTAGCCTCTTGATCATTTGAAGTGGCGAACCCTTTTCGATTGGACTCTGCAAAAGTTTGAAAAAAATCCTAAATTTCATAAAAAAAATCATTGAAAAATCATGCCAAGAGACAAGACTCCATTGCATTAATCTATTGACATCAGTGACATGTGGTTTGAAGAAGATGATGTCACATGCCATACAATGGATCTATTGAAGGGGAAGTTCAGTAAGTTGTTATCTCAAGAAATGATCCTCGCTCATGCGATTTAACGCCTTTAGATTTCTTTGGATAAACCAAGTTTATGTTTGAGGATCTTAGGGACGCGAATGGAAAATTCGTGGGAAAAATCGTTACGATTTGTGGTGAAGAGTGGTGGAAAATTGGTTCGAAAGAATCGATCGCTGCAAATTTGTTCGCGGTGGTCATATGAACGAGATCGAATGCTATAATTAAATTTGAAATGTTGACTATGTCTGGAAGACATTTAAGTCAAAACTGGCATTTTTATCTAATTTTTATTTAAGTACAAAATTGTTATGTTCTTATTGAAAAGGACTTTATATTCTTGAGGTTGAGATTTCACACATTGAAATATTCCATACGATTCCTCCATCGATTCTTTCCAGACCTAATTGGATAGTAAATCTATGACTACAGAGAACGAAAATCGTTTATTCCTCATGGCATGCCTTCATACCCATGCATGTATGTCAATGCACAGCATGTATCCTACGTACTTCCGCAGCACTTTTCTGTGACTAAAATCCACAAATAAGTAATTCACACATTTCATCATTTGTTTTCTTTTCTTTTATTTTTCCATTTAGAAACGAGATCAGCATCATCCTCGCCAACCCAGAATGGTGGCAATAAAACAGAAGAAAATATCAACACGACATCCTCCCCCGGATCGCGTACCACACTCAAGAGCGACGTAATCAATACCTTCCAGAAATGGCAGACAACAGTCGAGTCTGTACGTTATGTGACAACGAAGACCTTCACTGTGCCCGGCTACAACAAAGTGACATCGTCAGACAAGGCAAAATCACCCGCCCCAGAGCCACAATCGACCAACAACGATCAAGGTACGTACATTTCTATATAACATTTCTAATAGTTTTTTCCTATAAAAACGCATACGCCTGTCATGATTCTTACCATGCTGGGCTTCATTACACACATTTTGGTTTAGGTTTTGCCTGCTCCTTCATAGTTTTTTGAAAAAAAAAAAAACAAAATACTTTGTCATTGCATCTATACATCATCACAGTCTCTATCTCTCTTCCTCTTTGGCTCCAAGTGCGCGCCTTCGCCCTGTCTTCCATAAATAAAAAAAAAATTTCTGCATTTTAACCACACGCACAATAATTAATCTCACACACAACCGGGGGGGTAATTTGAGCCCCCACTCGTATTTCTCAATCGAAAGCATATACACAGCCACAGAACATCTCGGTTCATTGCATCTGGCACGATCCATCTGTGCTCCTGTGGTGGCACATCTCGCTCGAAAGCCGAGTGAAATGGTGTGCGCTACAAAATGTCACTTCATCCATGTCATTAGGTTCAAGATGCGTAAAGTAAAAGCATAGATGGATCTGCGATCGAGACACGCATTTGTGGTGTAACCGATGAAACCCTATGCTGGCAGTTTGTCTCCACTGTGCAACCTATCTGTTATATTTTTTTTTCCAACTCATATGCATGAACTAACTCATCTTAAACAACAGAAGGAATGTGTAAGGAAAATCATAAAAATAGAAAGAAAAAACAAAACCACCAAATCATATCATGCATGCATCCTAATAAGGGCGCCAACTGTGTTTTCCTTTTGATAAAAAAAACCAAAAAAAGTAAACATCTCTGCCTGCACGCACTTGACATCTTTTCCTTAGTTTTTGAGTGTTGCACGATCATTCCAATCAGCATGCATCATCGTTCAGATAGGAGGAGGTCATTTGTGAATCGCTTTACTGCTTATAATTCAGAAATAAACAAAGTCGAGACACTACTGATCCTTGATTTCTTTTCGTTTTCTTCTTGTTCTTTTACAATGTTTACAGAATGACCCCCAACAGAGCGAAAGATGTGACCCAAGACGGTTGTTACTACTAAATCACCAAATTAGTTAGAGTAAAACTATTTGCGAATGTTTTAACAAAATATTTAAATTTAATACTATAAGCGACTAATAAAAATAATTGTAATGTGCTTTAAAAAAAAAAAAATATAATACAAACACTGCGTACTTACTTACATAAAAAACACGTACAGTAGATACTCGATATAGTGAACCGGACGTGGATTCCTTGAAGCAAATGTCAGCAAAATGTGAATCGGTTTACATGCAGATCATCGAAAATACTTACAAAATGTGGAATTTACTATTTAGATTAGTCTCTATAAAATATTGTGTGTTGACTGCGTTCGATTGTTTACTATACCAATGTTCACTATAACGAGCATTCACTGTATGTAAATCTAGTTCCAAGTTTTGTCAAGGCCCTCCAAAGTCTTGACATATCAAAGAAAGAACATCTCCATCCGATTGAACAAATGTAGAAAATATTGTACATCCCTGTTAGGAACAGATGGAATAAGAACGTTGAAATAGGACTGTTCGCGCACTTTCAGCACTAAAATTCGTAGATTGCGAGATTTCAAGGAGTGGTGGTAAAATTCTGCCACAGAGAGGTAGAATCACGAAAGTGTAATCGAAATTTTCCAACTTTTTAGACGCCAAAAGCAAATGTATGCAAACAAACAAACAACAAAAAATTACGTACAGGGATCTGACAGATTTTACAGAATACGTACATCAGAGCAAAAAAACTACTACGAACCGTTTCAACACTCGAACTGGATTTCCTGAACTTTCGTAGATTTTCGTAAAAATCCTCATTTTAGGAGACTAGGCGATCAGACCTAATATCACACGATGACAGAATCTAAAATCGTTAATGGCACATTTTTAACAATGACATCCAACTGACAGTCTTTTATGATAAGTGGAATGCTGTCGTCCAATGCATGGCAGACAGAATTGTATGCGTACTAACCAAACTTTAAAGAGTATCTATTAGAATATTAAAATATTAGAGTTACATGGTTGCGGGATAGATGATGCCAAAAGTGTGTAATGACAATCAGACACAATTGGCTGTAAGTAAGTACAGGGTCATACAACAAGAAGTGTCATTTTCAATCAAAAAAATACGAAAATTTGTATTAAAAGTGACAATGTTCCTATTTTACTCTAAATTAGAAAATCTGAGGTTTATCGGATCTACCTACATCTGTCATTCTTCTAAGAAAATTTATCAGGTTTTAGCACAATTACGGCTGTATTTCGTAAATAACATCTATGATATTTTTTTTGTGTATCAATCGTTGATGTAGAGGTTACCTTTAACTTAACCCCAAAAGGAAAGTCCAATTAGCCACTGTTTCACCATCTGTGAGGCATGTGCCATCGTCGTACAAGTACACAGCAGAAATGATTCACTAAAACATTCGCACCAGCAACATTTTCGAGAATATGGTTCACGGATAACACAATCCCAAAAACCGTGATGGAGGAGTTGCTTCCCTATTTCGATTGGATTTCTGGATCCCCAAATGGGATAGTTTTGTTTGTTTACGTACCTAATGGGAATGAGCCCCATAAGACGTCGTGAGACTTCACTTCTAATGGACTGCAAAGTGACTGTGAAAAACAGATACGCACATGGTGCCTCTACTTTCCTGTGGCATAATGAGAGTCAAATCGTCTGATTCTGTGCATCATAGGCACATACAAGTTCAATTCTGGCCTCGCTAAGTATACTGGAAAGACGACATTTTTTAGTCCAAAAATGTATGAAACAATGGGTCACGCAAGTTACATATTTGTATGGTGACCTCCACCAGTAAACATGTATAGCAACAACCTTAAGTCGTTGCTCCATTTAGATCAGCATAATTGTACCTACATATCATATTAAGTTCATTAACATAAAAGCATTTCCATTTGCATGAAATGCACTTTCCTAAAATTTAATGCATTTGATATTTGATACCTACTTATTAATTCTCGAATAAATAATAATAAAAGTCAGTCAGCGATAGACACTAAACGGAATCACTTGAGTTTTTATTTAATTGGCGCAGTCGTACGGATTTTTTTTTTTTTTTTTGTTGTTTTTGAAAGAAAAAGAAAAAAAAACGAACCACATTGAACATTAAAGAACTACAAATCAGTCTTTAATGAAAACAATTAATTAGAAAAAGTGCAGTGATTATTACGTACTATAAATCAGTCGTAACAAAGACATAAAATAAAAATAGAATTCAAGTGATTGTTGCGGACTAAAAATCAGTCGCAGCACACAGAAAAGAAAGATATAAGTGCCGTTAATAGTGATATCCGAAGACACCAACATTTCGCGACAAATACTCCACGATTCCAGAAGAAATTTACAAGCGGAAGAGGAAGAAACCGAAATGGCAGCTGACCCAAATACCATACTGGCCACAATGGCGCAAATTCTCGCTAGACTAGAGGCCAATACTCAACAACCTGATAGCCGAGCCCTAGTTCTAATGAGAGAGATTTCATACATAAAAGAATTCTCTGGAAATAGAGAAGAGCTAACGCAGTTCATAAATGTGGTGGACAACCACATTAGCCTAACACCGGAGGACAGAAGACCCACTACATGGACAGCAATAGCACAATGCAAGGTGACTGGAAGAGCAAAGGAGCTACTGCTGACTAATGCAATAACAACGTGGGATGAAGCGAGGAACCTGCTTGGATTGACGTTTAGACCAATAATCGACCAGGGAGAAATCACAAGGAAAATAAATAATTTAAGGGTAAGTTCAGTTTTAGATTTAAACAATAAAATTGAGTTCTTATTAACCGATATTCATACAATAATAATGTATGAAAATAAGCAGCATAGTCTAAAATCGCTATTGTATAATTTGGTAGTTAATAAGATTAGGGAACTAGCAAGAGGGAACTTAGCTAGAGAAATTAGGGATGAATATGATTTACATAAAATAAAAATGATATTGTATTCATATGTAGGGTTTGATGAAGGTAACTTAATAACGGAACGAAGTAGTAATCGGGCATATACTAGTTACAAATATAAAGAAAGAAGAGATGTACCTAGTAACCAACTACGACAAAATACGTCCTTCAATAATTCTGAACAGGTCCATGACGA
Source organism: Xylota segnis (assembly GCA_963583995.1). Classification (NCBI taxonomy): domain Eukaryota; kingdom Metazoa; phylum Arthropoda; class Insecta; order Diptera; family Syrphidae; genus Xylota; species Xylota segnis. The sequence goes on along the minus strand of OY757238.1, from coordinate 54,326,327 downwards.
TAGACAATACAATTACTACAATAACCCACGACAGACCAACCAACTACGACGAAATCCAAATCTTATTAGTTCTGGACAAGAAAGGCAAAACAATAATCTTAATAACCCTGGACAGCGACGAAATACTTATGTCAATAACTCGGGACAATTACAATTCAATCGAGAAAGGCAACAAATTAATTATAATAACTCTGCAACCAACCAGCAGCAACGAGGTACTGATAGCTATAGTAACTCCAGGCAATTACACTATAGGCAAAATAACGAGAAGATGGATATCGATAACATTAACATTCCAGAAGAAGCCCATTCAATAGAAGCTCCGGTTTTTCTGAATCCAGCCTCACTGGTAGAAAGACACAAATAGCATTTACGATTGGAAATCAAAAACATATATGCCTAATAGATACAGGATCTACTATGACAATCGTTAACACAAGTAGAATAGATTGTAGTACATACAATATTCTTAACGAAGTAACGATAAAACTTTCGACAGTAAATAATCAGACTGCCGAAAGATTAAAGATCTATCAAGTCCCAGTGCCTAAAGAATTTGGATATAGATCTAATGTATTTATCCAAGCATACGGCAAGTCATTGGGGGAAAAATCATACAGTCTTTTATTAGGTATGGACGTCATAGGTAATATGGTAGAAAGCATAAACATAAAAAAAAGAGAAGTGTTGTTACAAAATAAAACCATAATTCCAATGATTTTTGAAGTTGAACCGTATATAGAATGTTACGAATTAGGGGGAAACGATGAAGTAGAGTTAGACCATTTAAAAACTTTTGAAAAACAGAAAATTCAAGAACTGTTGCAAAAATATGAAAGCCTCCTATACAAAGATGGAGATGAACTCACAAATTCTGACAGCACAGTGCATAAAATAATTCTAACCACGGATCAACAAATAAATGCCAGACTGTACCGTCTTCCTCAAAAACATGAAGAAGAAGTCAGGAAACAAATTAACGATATGGAAAGGCAGGGCATAGTTCGAAAATCAAATAGTCGATATGCCTCACCAATAGTAGTTGTGGCCAAGAAACCTGATAGCGAAGGAAAAACTAAGTATAGAGTATGTGTTGATTATAGAGCACTTAATGATATAACTGTGGATGATAAATACCCACTACCAAATATCGAGAGTATTCTTGATAAGTTAGGAAGGTCACAGTATTTCTCTACCCTTGATTTAGCCAAGGGATATCATCAAATAAAGGTACATCCTGAAGATATACATAAGACTGCATTTGTTACGCCAAATGGTCTTTATGAATATACCAGAATGCCCTTCGGACTGAAAAATGCCCCAGCGACGTTTCAACGTCTAATGAATGATATTCTCAGAGAGTACATAGGACAAATTTGTACAGTATATCTTGACGATATACTAATCTTTTCCACTTCCTTAGAAGAACATATATCATCATTAAATAAAATATTTCAAAGATTAGCAGATCATAATCTAAAAATACAACTAAATAAATGCTCTTTTCTTAAGAACAACACGGAATACCTAGGTCACATACTAACTTCGGAAGGAATGAAACCAAATCCGAATAAAGTAGAAGTAATTCAGAAATATTCTTTACCTTTGACAATAACTCAATTGAAAGGATTTCTAGGTAGCACTGGTTATTATAGAAAATTTATTAGGGATTACGCTAGAATAGCATACCCGATGGTAAAATACTTAAAAAAGAATATGAAAATCAATAGCAATGACCCTGAATATATTCAAGCCTTTGAAAGATTAAAAGAAACTCTGGTTAAGCATCCAATACTTAAATTTCCAAACTTTAATAAACAATTTTCACTTTTCACTGATGCAAGTAATTTTGCTTTGGGAGCTGTACTTACTCAAGAAGGACAACCAGTATGTTATGCTTCTCGAACTTTAAATGACCATGAGAAAGATTACTCAGTAACCGATAAAGAATTCTTAGCAGTAGTTTGGGCTACCTCATATTTTAGACCATATCTTTGGGGACAAAAATTCAAAATAATCACTGATCATATGCCCATAAAATATTTAACAAAAAAATATAATGGAAAAGAATTCAGTCAACGAGTTCAAAGAGGACTTCTTAAATTACAAGAATTCGAGTTTGACATTGAGTATATAAAAGGCAAGGAGAATAAAATTGCAGATTTCCTAAGCAGAATTCCAAACGAAATAAACGAAACCTCGGAAACTGCACACTCAGTAGATGAACAATTGTTAGATCATATACCAATAAAAGAGGGAATTATAAATACATATCAGACTCAGTTAATACTAACTTACTCAGTTCAAAATGAAATAAAAACACTGCATGGTAAAAGAATTATTCAGGTTGACATGACAAAAGATGACAAATACTGGAGGGATCTATTCAATAGAACAATTATAGCAGGGAAGATCGGTATTTATTCTGAAGTAGAAGATAGGGAATATAATAAAGTGCAGAAAGTATTAATCGAAATGTATGGACATAATAAAGAAGTTATATTTTATAAGCTTACACAGAGAGCAAGAGATTTAGAAAAAGCTGAAGATGTTCATAGACAAATATCTCTTTATCACACCGAAGAAAGTAACCACTCAGGAGTAGTAGAAACATACTATCAATTAAAATACAAAATATATTTTCCAAAACTGATAACAGAAATATCAAGGGTAATAGGAAATTGCCAGACTTGTCAGGAAGGGAAATATGACAGAAAACCAATAAGGCCTAAATTCAAGCTGACCGAAACTCCGAACAAAGGAAATGAAATATTACACATGGATATCTATCATTTTAATAAATTAATATATTTGACATTTATAGACAAATTTACTAAAAAAGCTTACGGATATAGTTTGACAAGTAAAAATTGGACAAGTAAGTTAGAATGCATAGATGAACAATTGACAAAATTCGGAAAACCAAGAAAAATAGTTTGTGACAATGAATTCAATTCAGAAAACATAAAAGAACACTTCAGGAAGGAAGGAATAGAAATGCATATGACAAAGGCCAACTCTCATACAGGTAATTCAGATATAGAGAGATTTCACTCAACGTTACTTGAAATTTTACTAACCATAAAAGACACAGACATTTCAACCAATAGGAAAATATATAAGGCTATTCAAATATACAACAATAGATTTCATTCGACATTAGGCATGACTCCAAATCAGGCTGAGAACGCAAAGCCGGTAAACTTAAAGAACAAACTAGAAGAGAAAAAGAAAAAAATAATAAATAAAAGAAATATTCCAAGGGAAAATTATGTAGAAAAACGTAGTGAAGGTTATATAAGAAATTACAAACACCTAAGACATAAGAATGAAACATATTACAGAAAACATAATCTAAGAAATGTACACGCCTCAAATACTAAAAGACCAAATCAATTTGCAGATAATCTATTGGCCGACGGTCATAATGGCAATACTAACGATAACGACAGCGGAAGCAACTCTTATAATAACACCAATACAAACAGGTAAAGGCTACACCACTCTGAACCTAGGGCCAGTCCAAGTAATAAATAATAGCCAGACAATTTTGCATATAATCGACACTAAGGAAATACTTTCAACAATTGCATTAATTGAACTAAATTTACAAACTCTACAGTTAACAAATAATTCGGAAATACAGAACGAAATATTTAACATCAAAGCAAAACTTCATGCAATTATACCACTCAGAAGACAGAAAAGAGGACTTCTAAACTTTATAGGAACAACACAAAAATGGTTGTTTGGGACAATGGACGACAATGACAGACAAGACATCCTCGAACATATGAAAGTTGTAGATACTAATAATCATGCAGCAATAACAAATCTTAATCAACAAATTAAAATTAATGGGCAGTTCATGGATTCATTAAATAAATTTAAAAAAACAATAGAAACAGATAGGGAAACATTATCGTATACCTACCAAAGTATCGCATCTAACCAAAAAGACATTGTAAGGAAACAATTGATTACCGAGCAACTACTAAAATTGCAAATATTAGAAAGTAAAATAGATAGCATACTAGACAATATAGCTTCTGCTAAGCAAGGCATACTACATCCAAGTATATTGACCGGGATGGAATTAAAAATAGCACATATAGACTTTTATAAACTTGAATATGCTAGAATAGGGCTTTTGAGATTCGACCAAGATAGAGTTATCATAGCTGTAAAATTACCGAAAGACTACATTACGACCCAACTTAAAATGATTATACCCATTCCAAATGACAAGAAAAAAGAAATAGACATCGAAGCGTTTCAACTTATAGAAATAAATAACCTACAATATGAATACAATATTAATAATATTTATTTAAAAGAACTAAATCTAAGCCATTCATGTATAACACAAAATGCATGTACTTATCGCTATAACGCAGTAAAAAGAATAACTAAGATTGATGATAATACCATTATATGTATAAACTTAGAAAAGGAATATGTAATTAATCAATGCGACGATAGACAATTAAACCTTACTGGAAACTTTATAATAAATATCAACAATTGCTCTATTAACATACTAAATGTAACTATTGTAAATTACCAATTAGAATTTATTCAAAAATTTCATTATGAAGATGAAGAAAAAATTAACATAACGGAAAAATTAAACTTTAAAGAAATTGAATCAATACAGCAAATTGAAAACTTAAAACATATTGAAGAATTGAATTACCATAGAATAATTAATTATGCTAGTAACATAACAATGTTCGTAATACTCATAGTAATAATAACTGTAATTATTTGCATAGCTAAGACAAATCGTGAACTAAAAATAAAAATTAATAATGTTACCAAGTCAGAACCAAAAATTCAAAAAATTGAGATTCCAACGATTCAGGAGAATCTTAAAACAAAGGGTGGAGAAGTTACATATTTGTATGGTGACCTCCACCAGTAAACATGTATAGCAACAACCTTAAGTCGTTGCTCCATTTAGATCAGCATAATTGTACCTACATATCATATTAAGTTCATTAACATAAAAGCATTTCCATTTGCATGAAATGCACTTTCCTAAAATTTAATGCATTTGATATTTGATACCTACTTATTAATTCTCGAATAAATAATAATAAAAGTCAGTCAGCGATAGACACTAAACGGAATCACTTGAGTTTTTATTTAATTCGCATACGCCATCGTGACTCTACTTTCCCGTGGCACAATAAGAATCAGATATTCTCACGAACATGAGTTGGAGCCTTCACCACTAACCTGTCCAAGAAGTTCATATACATATTTCGTTTGAATAGAAGTCTGTGAATCTACTAGCATACGACGATGACATTGACGTTATTGCCAGAATTCAAGGGGCTGTCAGAATTCGCTAATTTTGAAACGGAAGCAACCAAAAAGAACTTAGCAGTAAGCGAGGGCAAAACGAAGTGTATGCTGACACATAACATCGGCATCAATAAATTGAGTAGAACGTTGCAATATACTTTGGACTTTATATGCCTGGGCTCTGCAAATTACTTCGGATCACAACAGCTCAGCAGAAGTAAAACGGAGAATAACTCTTGCCAATCGCTGCTTCTTTGGGCGAGCGTCCCGAAGAACTGAGGAGACTTTATATAAGACCTTGATCGTTCTAGTCTTCCTTTATGGTGCTGAAGCTGGATAGAGATATAGGCAATCAATTTTCTTGTACAAACATAAATCAAAAGTTAAATTTTTTATTGTCACCTATTTTACACAAAATATTGATAAATTAAAATGAATAAACAAAAAACTAAAATATATATTGGTTTTATTATTATTACTGGACATAATAGCAGAGCAAAACAGTTTGGAAAAGGGCCTAAGGACATAGCCCTACATATTCAACTTAACCTTTTGCTTTCAGTAACCTTTTACGTTTACATTTGGATGTATTTTATCCAAAGCAAGCTACAAACTATCTATTCAAAGAAAAAACACCCACTAGTGTGAAAGTTCGAAACAGGGATGTCACTTGTATCTTTAACTCATTTCAAAACAGTTTTGAAAGTTGTTTCTTTTTTCTGTCTATCTACGTACTATAACAACTGGATACAGAAATCATCATCAAATGTCAATCTATCAATCTTTATTAAAACCACAACATACACAAGAAGATTGCCTATTTATTCGACCGATATGTCATGTGTCTGTCAATCGTCTATCCATGGATCATTGGTATAGGAACCGCTGAACATGGAATTGTGGGTACTATGGAATAGTTTCATTTTTATGCAAAATTAGTTTTAACATCACTTTTAACATTATAAAGGGGAAACTGATAATCTTATTGAAATCAATATCTAATACCCATGTAACGCACCTCGGAGTAAACTACACAATATTCCAATTCCACTGGTAAGAGTCGATGACGTTAAGATGAACGCAGGTTTGGATGGTTACGTCCTAACTTTTCTGGTACCAATCCAACTCCTAGGTACCGCTAGAATACAGCTAAGCTTCGAATTCTAGATGAATGTTCCTGATCGCTAGGCAAGTTATCAAAACGCCTCTTAGTTTTTCTTCTGGTCTTCCTTTTTGATTCTCATCGGGTCGAAGTATTCAATTCCTATGTAACAAAAAGGTCTTAATGACGACATCTCACTCCCGCAGGTGGAAACTCACCTAGGAATAAGTATTTAGCAGATCCGTATCAAGACCACCAAGGGTCTCGTATGCTTCATCAGAACAAGTAGATAGATAGAAACTTTTTGCTATGATCCATGTGGTATCACAATAGACCTTTGTTTGGTCTAAGGGTGTTCGCATTCTAAGTAACTGCCAGTCAATTCAACCAAATCGAATCAAGTCTCGGTCTAGCCCAAAATAGTCTACGATTAGCGAATCCCATTCGAATGAGCATGAACCCACCAGATGTTCACCACCATTAAGTCGACTGTCAAGGTTTTCTTTGAGCCAAACATCCGATGTTTATATATTTGGCCATCATTCTCCCAAGGAACCATGGCTATTCTAGTTCGAACGGCTAGACCAATTAGTCACTATAGGATTTTCTTTCGTGTTTTGCCTACAACTACTCATCAATGTTGTTACACGTCTCTAAAGCGGCAACACGTACTGTAATGTTTGGAATGCGTTTTTTACTGCATGTACTCGATCTCCGTCAAAGCCATTAGCCTTTAGACCGAAAAATAAGACGTCTTATCTAAGCCGTTCCCTGATTCAAGGCTGTGGAATTTATTTGTGTTTAAATTGGAATGGAATTTCAACTGTTGGCAAATTTATCTGATAAGGCACACCGCACAATTTTGCTGATGTATTACTGTGCAATTTTTTTTTAAAGATAACTGGCATTGCCAAGCTCTTACTTCAGCAGCGATGAGTATGGCTAGAGTCAATGGTCTTATTTGGCAACAAAGAGATGAGATGAATAGTGTTCTATTTACTTTGGTATATCAATCTAGAACCACAAAAATGTATCTATCTCCGTTCTAAGGAAAGTAAAAATCATTTCGATTTGCATCCAAAATCTGATTTGATAAGATTACCATTATTCTTATCTAACTTTTTCGCAAACAATTAACTAGTCTGATGGTTTTGCGAAAAATAATGTGAAGAAATAAATATAAAAAAAAACGAACTAAAACAGTTCAAAGAAATGCGATAAACATCTGTGCAATCCGATACTTATGACTATGTTTCGTATCTACGACAAGAGACTGTAATTCCTCGAAGAAAATTACCCACATAGTCATGCATATGTAGACAAGTATCTGAGATAGGTATGGTAATCGTTTGGGAGTAAAGTAAAGCAACTTCAAGCGAGAAAGTATACAATTATCTAGCAGAACGCGCTTTGCACAATCGTATCCCCCTCCGACAACGTTGACAACTTTGAGATTCATCTCCACCTGAAGATTGTACATAGATGGACAGATATTTACACCATGTATTCACATTTATTTTTATTACTATATTATCTCGGATAAGAGATCAAAACAAAAATTGTGATGAATCCTAGCTAGAAAGAAAATTCATCTTCTAGTGACATTTCAAACTTCGGTGTTGTTAGTTGGTTAAACTTACTGAATCTTTCCATCGTTCGGTTGTATCTATTTAGTTTAAGTCACGGATGCGTGCAATAACACAAGAACTACATATATGTAGTAAACTAGATACTTGGCCAGTTGCGTAATAATTTGGTTGTATAGTGTCTGACGTGATGGTGATTGTAGTGCAAAATTGTTGAATAATGGGTTGCATATTATGCAATCGTTATAGCTGAGTACTATATGTATTGTTAATCGATAGTGTTTTTCTGTGATTTTAATAAAAATAGCTAAACGAAGTCCTACCCTGCACAAAAATGAAGAAGATGTCTTGGAGAGGTAAAGTCTATAAAATCAATTCGATCGATACTACCTATTCTATGCACAAACTATGTTTCAAATTACTTTGAGAACTAGTGCTAGATGAGTTCCGATTTCTCGTTCTACTCTCAGTTTGTCACCAAAGTCAAAAACTAAAATAATATTTAAAAAAATACCAAATACGGCTGCAGAACCCAGAAGGTAACTTGTCAATGATTGATGTTCACTAGTACGACACTACTCAGCCAACGAGTACCAAAACCCAGTCTTACCAAATCTCCAAACAAGCACAGCTGACAGATCAAATCTAACCTTTCAATTGAAGATCTTTTCAAGTCGGTCTTCTCAAGAAGGGTTTCAAGAGACTACACAAAAAGATATGAATTTCATAGGAAGGACAGACTTTTTGAGTCTAAAAATGTTAACCAACCGATGACTGACATTTTGAAGTCTTGTTTGAGACCGTCTCTGCTTGTTGGGGTCCAGGTTAGAGTTGGTATAACATTCGTGTGACAGAAAGTCCCTGATGGACACTGTTCATTGAGGTATCAATCATGAAATGTCAAAAAGCCGTATGTAGATCTAAGTAGCTTTGGAAGTTTCTTAGTTATTTTTTTTTTATTAATTTCTGAACGCAACCTTTTTATGACATTTTTGACATTTAAGGAGGAGACATGAACATAGTTACACATTAGGCATTCATTCATCGACTGTTTGGCGTATTTTACGACAAAAAAATTACGCAAACAGATTCTAATTAACGAAGGACCTTCGCCAGTTGATTTTTGGAGCATGATGAGCCAAAATCATGTCACATTGATTCATTCATTCAAGGGCTGACCAAAAACGAAAATAGGCTTTTCCAAAGGCCCAGTCGAAGCTGAGTAACAAAATAAATATTCACGATCGGTAAGAAGTCTAACTCTCCCACGTTTATTCTATTCTGCGTCACGAACTCACGAGATAAATTACAAACAAAATACCTAAGTCACATGCAATATTCTAAGACCCATTGCTTAGCCTTGAATACTTTGCTTTGACATAAGTCACGCGTAATTGTTGTTTGCAAACGTCAAGCGATTTTCCTCATCATTAAACACAAAGCTCAATAGATCTCCATCTCTTAAATACGCCTAGGGCCGAGTCAAAGGAAAAAGTATTTCATTTCTGTCTCAAAAGTTTATGTGATCTCAAAAACAAGTGCGAACACATTAATATGTCATGTTGACAGGTTGCTGTCGAAAAGGCCGACACGAAGGAATTCTTTTTGTGTTAAAATTCAACTCAGATACAGTGTCTCTATCTACTGAAGTACCTCTGATGTAATCGCTTATTGTAACAAACTATTCAAATTTAATTTAATCAAATCAACCGTCACGCTCAATAAAACAATGACAATACCGATGTTGTAGATTCCCTACAAACAAACAAAAAAAGAAAATAAAATTCATTACGCGACTCTTAGTAGTGCAGTCAAGTGGTACATCCAAGTGTCGTGTGTCCCATTCGTTTACAAAGACAAACATTTTGGCAACGACCTCACATCCACCACTGTTTGTTTGTGCATTGTCCCACTAAAAGCTACAAAGATTCCTACATAACCGCACGCATAAAATAAAATCGAACACAACAGCAACAACAGCAACAGAAAAAAACGTATCTAATTAACGTACCAATCCAATTCTTGCTGTAAATGAAACACCAAGATAAAAATATTCTCGTGAAAAACCTACCAGAACCATGAACCACCACGATCACCAAACAGCAAAAGAAAAATTTCATACAATAAAAAAAAAAAAAATGCGAAATGAGAAAAACATTCCTCAAGAGATGGAAAATTTATCCCAAAAATAAATCCCTAACCTATTTATAGACCACGAGAGTCAGAGAGCTAGTCACCACAAAGAGTACACACCAGAGAGAGTGGGATATTCTGATCCTTGCAACCGATCAATGATCGTTCTCTCATCATCCCCGGCTGATCCGTCTTTTGCCATCAAACGAAACTACGGTGAGGCGCAAAAATATCCATCCAATACAGAAAAAATAAATGCGCTGAGCATCTATCTATCTCTCAGATACGCGCACAAGAGAGCCGATCAACTTTTCTGGCTATAACGATCGAGTCAGATCACTTTTATATCATTCTTCGCTCGCACCTCAAAAACGATCGACGTCTTGGTTTCAGTCTCGGGGATTATGACTTGAAACTCTTTTTTTTTAAATTTATATAAGTAAAGTACATAGAGTTAAATATAATTAAAATAGTTAAAAAATAATTGTCGGTAAGGATATAACGCGAATTCAAACGATTTAACGAGTTTTTTTCTTCAGCGAAACGTGTATTTCGTAACGAATTTCTAAATTTTTCTTCAATACATATAGAAAAAGATTTTTCGAAAATTTTTTTCGTAACGACTTGGCGCTGAGCTGATTTTCTAAAAATAGCCAATACCCCCTTGCGAAAGGATAATCGCATTTTTATCATTTTCTCCTTCCTTCTACCGCCTAACAAGCAAAGGATTATTACTCATCTCGTCGCCAGGATTACAAGGATTAAATTAATTTTTTTTTATTTAAATTTTTCATTCTAGTGATTAAATAATTCTTCAAAGAAGAAAAAAAAAAAAGTCGAATAGAGAGAAAAAAAAAAGAAGAAGTGGTATAAAAATAGCAAAGCAGAGAAAATTGTGTGAGAAAATTCAAGTGCTAGTTCTAAAAAGAAAATTCAAGAGAGAGAAAGAGAGTCGTTCGGTTATATTTTTTTTTTTGTAAATTTTTTTTGTGAATTTTCTATCTTTTTCGAGATATCGAATTTTAAGTGGAAATAAAAAGAAAGAAAGAAAAATTATCACAGTTCGGGAATACGCCCTGATGGTGTATAGTGTTACATAATGCAACGACAAAATTCAAATCCGTACCAACAGGGTACGTTGCAACAGCAGCAACAAACTCAACAATACACCAATCAAGAGCAGCAACAGCAGTTTTCTCAACAACAAGTATCTTCTCAACAGCAACGCTTTAGCCGCACCGAACATCATGTTCAAAGGAGTCAAATTACAACCCAGCAGAGAGGTCAGTTTTGAAAAAAAAAAAAACTAGAAAACGATTTTTTTTCGTTGCACAAGGATTTTTTAAGGATCAAATTCACAGCGTACCTGTTTACCTCCTTCATTAGTCACCGAATGTGTTACTCATCCTTGGATTACAATGTCCACAGATCACTGTAGAAAATTCTCCTCATTAAGTGTTTAATGCAAAATAACGAGTGGATCGAAATATTTTTCGAAAATCTAGTTTATTTTTCTCTTGTTTATTGGATTCCATCCAAGTATTCCGCTCTAGGTGTAGCTATGAGTATTCAAATTTTAGCACCCACACACAAATTTCATTTAGAAATTTTAAAACAATTCTATACACTTTCGTATACTCGAAAATTTAATGTTCTGCGAAAAACAATTATAATATTTATTTCACAATATTTTGAAAGACATCCAAAAGCCCTGCGATGCGATGCAATTTCCGTTGGAATATATATTTCATTTTCAAAATCCAGAAAGGAATTTTAAATTCTCTAGCTAGAGTGGCCTCATTTTGAGTCTTGGCAGCAAATTCCAATTAAAGAAGAGTATCTAATGCTATTTCGCCGCTGTTATCCTTCCATAATTAGAACTGTGTTCGATTTTTTCTTTTATGATTTTAAAAAGTTATAAAAACAAACACAAATACATATACATATATTGTTTCTTAATATTTAAAGACATAAAAATAAAACCACGAAAAAAAAAAAAAACAAATTAAAATGTCAAGGAAAATATTAACACATTTAATTTTTAAAGAGTTTCTCTCTGTTGCTTTTGAATTTAATATTCGAAATAATTTGGAAAAGTTAATCAGCTGTCGGTTATTTTAAAAGCTTTTTTATTTGTTTTGTTTTTGTTTTTTATTACTTTCCACAACGTCGCGATAAATATTTGTCTTGGATAATGTTTCTTAATTGAGTATGAAAATGCTAAGGTACCTCTTTTAAAACTTGCAACTTATGCACCAGGGACACACAGACTTAATTCGAGGCCCACATTTCTAAAAAGTTCCAAAACGCATCTGTATATCAGCTTTTCAATAAATTTCAGGGAATTACATTCGAAAAGTAAGAATTTTCCAATGGAAGTGGGATTACTAAAAATGATATTCCCTCCGAAATCATGAAAACTTCGAAGTTTGAAAAAATGATCTTGCCATAAACAAATGAGGCATTTTTAACTTATAAAGTAGGCTCCTGCTTCATGATTATATTTGGGACTTTGCCTTAATTTTGAAGTCATGGTTTTCGGCAATCCAAAGCTTATTTACTTACTTAGGTGGCGCTTTAGTTCGGGGTCAATCTGGGCCTCAACCAATAAGCCCAAAGGTTAAGACGCATTTTTACTTGTAACTCACCTAGAGAAATCATTTTTATTAAATTCAAAAAAAGTTTTCACGCTGCGAATACCCATGCCCTTACAGAACTGCATGTTTTACTTGTTGATTCTGCCCACAGGGTCTAAACAGTCCTCGGGTTCTCTTGTTTTTGTATAGCCATACTTCAGCCAAATAAAGAATCACATTGTTCTTCACCGAAATAAGAGATTTATAAGTTGTTTTTCAGCTGAGTCTTGGAACTTTATGCTTCAGATTTTTAAGGCAACGATACCAATGGATTTTTTTTTTGTATCCATCCACGAGTATGTATCTTCAAAAAAAAAAAAACTATGTCTAAACTTAAACGAAATGAAGTTTTAAACAGGTTACGTGTAATTTATAAGACCTGCAAGGTTGTCAGTAGTTCCAAGAAAAAAATAGCATCTACGTGTACTATACTATAATTAATCTACGTCAAATCGTGAACTTGGTTAGAGTAGAGTGGATCCTTATCAGTTTATAGTTTAAAATAACTTTCTTTGTACCTATTATTTACACATCCTTAGTAAACACTAACAGTTTTACAATAACGAAAAGCCGGGCATAGCTTTGCCAACGTCCAATGTAGGCCCGAAGTCCTACAAATCCTTTCGTACCAAACTACTGTTTACACTCTAATCTACATTTCATTCGTATATTTGCTGCTATCCAGACAAAGCAGACGATTGTAGGACTTTTCATTTAACCTGACGCGGAACTAACCATATCAAACTATCGGAATCCGTAACGATGCCACGCCCATATTGTAGTAACGACCTTTGAATTTTCACAGTTTTTCACGGTCTTTATGAATAAAAGCAGAACATATTAAAACAAATATGAACTATGTTCCATTGGGCTGTTAAATTTGCAATTTAATATTTTAAATAACCACTAGACACAAATCAGAATTTTATCTGATAGACATGTGAGATTTAAGACAAGTTGGAGAGCCATCAGAGAGGATAAATCAAAATTATCTGATCTAGTTTGGAATTAGCCACAAAATTGAACGTGACTAACGAACATCCAGTAGCCATAAATTTAATTTTTTAAAAATCCCCCGAGATTTAATTTTGTTACATTAAATGCGATCTCAATATCTACTACTTAGTTAAACTTACAGTCTTGTCTATAATTTAATCTGAATTTCGATTGTTTTTAAACAAAATTTGCTAGTCAGGCTTAGTAAACTGAAATAACTCTGTGAGTAGTCCGACTTTGTTAAGTCTTATTAGAAAAGGACTCTACAATTTGTATTCCATTTTCCCATATCGTGTGGAAATGGGATAAATTTTTGAAAAAAAAAAAAATAAGATATCATGTATGCATATGTACCATCTGTAAGAGTTCAACCAAACTTTTAAACGAATTCTAGAATAAAATAGTGAAAAAGTTGAACTCTTCTAAAGTATGATTTATTTAGAAGATCCTGTAGACTATTAGACAGCAAGAATCTAATCTAGATTGTTGGATACTTAAACTTTCAATCATATTACATCAAAATGCTTCCAAATTTCAAGCAGACATAATCTTGAAATAGCAGCCCAACATATTTCCACTGGTATCTGCCGATATTGTTCTCCATCTCAAATTTCTTTAGCTAGAATCCTCAAATAGAAAAAAATGTTAATACTTTTGACATAAACCCACTATTTGAGAATATTCCATTTACATCTCTCTTTTTGAACGCGTTTTCTTCAAAACTGCGACAAACATTGGATTTACCACTGACAGTGATGTCTAATGTTGCTCATTTTCATTAAAGTAAAAATCCTTTAAAAAAGTATCCAATCCCCAAATCAATAATTTCAAGAGACTGCACTTAAATCATTATCAGAACTGGGCGGTCATTTGGAGTTAGAGTATGATATCATCCGTTGCCGAAGGAGTTTACCTATTTCCTTGAGAAAAACGTACACATGTACGAACATTTAAGAGCTCTAAAAACAGGTTGTTGAATAAAAGATTCCTCTACTAATTAAACATCCAATTCTTACTCTTTACCATCACAAAACACGCAAACATTATTTAAATGTTTCTGCGTATACCATTTCAATAAAGTATCAAATAACATGACCAAAAAAACAAAACAGAAAAAAACAGTACAAAAAGTAAATCTTAAAAAATTCATATCTCAGAAATGTTCAATCCATGTGTATCTTTTCTGACACATAATTACTCAAATTCAAAAAAAAAAAAAAGAAAAATAGATTAAAAATGATTCATTGGTGTATTTTTATAGAAAAAATACCAAAGTGGTATTAGGTTAAAAGATAAATTTAGAAAACGAAAGTGCACCATTAAAAAAGCTCTATTTGCCAATTTTTATTTTTATTTTTTTAATTTGAATATGAAAAGCGTTTTTCCGCTCAATTTTTTGGCGTGAAAATCTCTCTGCTCTTTTGTGTACTCAATTATGAGGGAAATCTCTCTCACGAAATGAATGTGAAAAATCACTCAAAAATTTCCCCATTTTGAAAATGAGTGGGAGAATGCACACAGATGAATTTTTTTTTTGATGTACAGACACTTATGCATTTTCGGAATTTCCCCTTTTACTAACAAGTGGGTTTTTTTTTTTTCAAATTTTGAGAGAACGGCAGGAAGAGAGAAATTCATTCACGATCACTGTTCCTGTTGAGTGTTCAAATAAAAATAGATTTTGCAATTTCAAATTGCAGTGACAAGTTTTTTTTATGTTTTTTACTAGTTTTTTTTTTTTTTTTGTTATTCAAATTTTTATTATTTTTAAATAGTAATGTTTAATCGTTAATTTTTAACTTTACATAAAGTCGGAATCTGCCACCTGAACAGTTCTAGTTTAGTAAAACTAGAAAATCAAAAAGAACTCTTTTAGATCCAAGCTGCGAATAAACCGAAAAGAGATCTCAAATACCATTTCAGAAGCCAACTTTATAAACTTTGAATAATGCATTTAGAAAAATTAACCGAAGTTGTAAAATGTTTTTTGTTTGTATAAAGGAATATAGACAATTTATTTTCCATAGTTGTAGTCCTCAATAGTTTAAGAATCATAATTGTTGATTCAGTTAAACATCAGAATGTATAGTCATCTGTTACTGTAAAATTCCTTGACAATTCTGAATTAAATTATGTAGTCTAGTTATTCTAAAAATTTGTACAAGGACGAACATTCATGAGGACATTAGTCAGCATTGCTCAGTGTATTATAAGTTGATTTAAATATTTTCAATTTTTAGACTTCAGTTTTTCAGTATTCTGCAAAAAGATAGATGAAATTCCTTGCTTAGTAAAAGTCCTAGTAAGTAGTAAGGGCCCTATCATCCATTATTATTTCAAATGATACGATCGCAGACTTATATGTAGGTTTAACTATTAAGTACAGCAATATCTATGTACATCTGGAGTCAATTTGGATCGACTTTAAAGAACTTACAGCCTTGCTGGATTCTCCGCTCACTAAGTCCTTATATTCTTTTGACTAAAAAATACAAATTTTTGACGCAATAGGTCGATGGGCCCAGGGCCTGGCTTCTCACAATCATTCATGTTGGGCGTGTTATTTTCTTTACGCGAATGGGATGTTTAATGCCGTATCCAAGAGGCAATTTGTCATTTGAGAAGCGCTTTCATGACAATTATACTCTTGGATGTTTATCAGATGATTGCGAGATGTTGGGCCCCGGTGTAACCACTGTGCCACGGTGTCCACTATCTTTTTGTTTTTTCTCAATTTTGACTGACATGTGGTTCTTAAGAACTCTCTGATAAATATAAGGAGGTTTGGAATAGGCTTGCTTTTAGTAAAATTACTAAATTCATTATTATTATATTAAGGACTGCAATGCAAGAGGCCATGATGCCGACTATACTTACCCTAAAAGTTGGTCAAAATATGTATTCCAACCCAAATATTTAACACAAGTCTATTCCCTAGATTTTCACAATCACTGCTTGCCATCGTATGAGAGAATGACAACCCAGATATGACTGTAGAAGGTGTCTTGTTTCGTCTACAAGCCGCCTTTTTCAGTCTGAAAATCCTATCAAATTAGCTGTCAAAAATGATGTAACCCCTACATCGTCCAACTTCACACTATTGAAAGAGAATTGGTAAAATTTCCTGAATACTCGTAATCATATACTTCCAACTAACTTCATCAATCCCACTACACTCAAAGAATGTATTCAAACAATTTTATTTCTTGTGACGATGATTCAACATGACAACCCAACGCGCGCTTAGCCCAAGACCAAATGTAGGTTATAACCACTTCCAAGATTTGCAAATAAATTTCAGAAAAAAAAAAGTGACTTTTCCATAAAAGGAAAATAGCATTTGTTATTGCATCAACATCGTACATAGAACTTTGCAATCAAACGACGTCAACGAATACCTATAACTCACAGTGACATCCAACCAGATGCACTATCAAAGATAATGACTGCAATTCATGCAACTTGTACTAGCAATCCGGTACCTGACATTGACTATTTCGGAAAGACCAGTCTGCCAATTGAGACTCAACTATGTAAAGCCATGTAATACTATGTTACAAATTCACTTTCGTTTTCTTACAATTTTAAAATACTCCAGAGAGTAATCCACTTGGATGTGCTCCTGAATAAGGTGCAGCGTAATATGATCTCATTGTTAATTTCGTTTTGGAATCGGAATCCAAAAATAGCTCGAAACAAGAAAGAGCCCCATGCAGACTGAATTGCAATACACAGCACGCAGCCAATGTTATTCTCTTTCTTCGGTGTTTTTTCCGAAGAATTCTTTTTTGCTTTTCTTTTTATTTTGGAATTTTTTTTTAAGAATTCAAAATTAATTTAGGCACGAGTGTTTACTAAAGAAAGATCTTTAATTTTTCAATTCCATGGAATTTGGCTGAAATTGAGCGTACAGCAGTTTTCAGCTCTGTTTTTTGTTGAAACGAAAAAATGTGTTTTATGTCCTTCAAATTAGCCATCTATCAGCTGGAATTGAATTTTTGAAAACATGTTTAAGTACTTGAAATGATCTTAGAGGAATGAGTTATCAAGAATTTTAAAAGAAGAAATTTCAATTTATGTGAGGGTGATAGAAAAATGTTATTTTTCATCACTTAAAGTTGAAAATACCGACGAATTGACTCAACCTGTTTTCGAGATACGACAAGAGATTCAAGTGGCAATTACACTATAATGTATGCAGCTAACTTACTAACTCAAAGGCATGTTTTTTAAATTGAAAACAATACCATTGGGTAGTTCAGAATTAAGATTATCTCAACCTGATTCCGAAAGTTTGAATTGATACACTTTTTTTTGTAGATTCATCAATACTGTTCACGTTTGGTCTTTTTACTGTGAAAAATCAATTAAATTAGAGACGTTTTCCACTCAGAAATTTATTTTTACAAAATATGTACCAAATTCTTTTGTGCGTTGAATGAAATTGATGTCGAAATATCTGTTTAACTAACCACCAACTCTATTGTATTGCAAATCCTACATCTGGTTACTCCTGCTGAATTCTTTATGAACACTTTTGCTCTTATTTTTTTAAGGGTACCAAATATTTCAAAAACCCTTTTTGACCTGCACACTCTGTTAGATTTTCTTGTACATTAAAAAAACCTTTGAATTATTATTTAAATAAAATGGTTGATCTTCATTTCCAGCAGGGCACTTTCTTAATTTTTTGATATTAGAAGCGAAAGAGGGTTTGCTTCGTTTTTCATTCCTATATGAAAGATTGCTCCTATATGAGCCTTTTGGGAATCATACCTCAAGAAGTACTAAGCGGGTTTTAGAAAAACAAAATTTTATATCTAATTCAGTTTGTAGCATTTTGTGTTCAAAAATTTCTGATAAAGTTGAGATAAGATATAGAAGATTAGGAGTTGAAAGTTTCCAATTTTTGTGCACACTAGATACCACTTTAAGCCAAGATCAAAACATGAGTTATTTTCTGAAAACCATGTTGCTGAGATTTACATATACTGTGAGAGAAATTTATGGTGAATTTGCTCAAGCCTTGGTGGGGATGATTCCAAAAACAGCGAAAAAGCTATTCAGTGAATCTGGAGTTAACAAATCCACAAAAGAAATCACGTTTGCCGTGATTAAGTTGCCAACTACGATCGCTTCCTCTTGATCGGTTTCACAGACTTCAAAACTCATGAAATAAAATCGTATGAAGTCCAAGAAAGTGTTTACTTTGTCTGTGTTAGAAAAAAAAGATGTTCGCGTCTGGCTGGTTCTAGTTGTAACATTAAGATCGGTGAATCCACAGAAAAGGTTTGAATATGATTCAACGTTTCAGCTTCTTGAAGATAATATAGACTCAAGCTTAATATTTTGTTTGTACAATAGCTACTCCTGAGCAAAAAAGGTAAGTTTCTGGATATACCCCCATACCTCAGTCGAAAATTTGAATACAAAAAAACCTGGAGTTTCTAGAAGCCATGCCTATATGCGTCCATTTGACAAGTCGATTTAGGAAATGGACTTCCCGCTAATATTTTTGTCATTGATCGTACCTCAAGCTCTGATAAAATTATGATTCTCTGTTAAAGACATACTTGGGGATCTAGAAATGGATGAAGGATGAATTTTCGAGCCATGATATCAGAACATACGATGAAGAGCATTAGAGACTCTAGTAAAGAGTCAATAGACGGTGTCAACATTAAACTTAACTGTCAAATAGGTAACCAAATGAGTTGCTCATAAAAACAGTGCAAGAACACGATCAAATACCTTCATGTTACGACCTTATGTTTACGATCATTATAATGACATTGATCATCGGTAGGTTCATTCGTTGTCAATATTGACATTTGTTATGAGAGTCATTCGTCATTGATACGTTTGACCATATGAATGGACTGACAAATCTGTCAACAATACTTGACTTTTTACTTCTGACTTCTGTCATTGTATTTCATGATATTTCTAATTGTCACTAGCACATCCAATTCCCCGCTAAATGTTTGTACAATTTTGAGAAATTTTACCTGTCACTATCCTTGCGTAAATTTTTTAAAAATGGATCGACTATCATACATGTTGGTCACTGAATTCATGACCTTTAAAGTCCTCTTAACTGTGTTTCCATTTACTTCTGCCAAATTAGGCATTCAATACTTGATTAAGCTGTCAGATTCCTAAGCCGTCATTAAGACGAACATGATTCAAATTGAAATAACTTATCGACCATCTTAAGATGCCTGCAATGCATAAAGCTTGACAAGTCAGACTCTATTACGTCTTAATGTCATGCAGATGTACCAGGAAATTGCTATATGGTTACAGTATCGCTTTTGCAAACTATTCATTTGAATTAATCCAATGACCATTCGTGCAACAAAACTGGGACATTCGCGCATTAAGATCGAATCCTTAATTGAAGTTAAGTGCATCGTCAGCATTTGTTCTCGTCCAAGAGTTGGCATTGACATCATTCTCTGCACCACAAGTGTTGACATCGCATATTGCAATGCTTCTGGCAATTAAATTACAAGAAACTGAATCATCGTCTAATTTGTGTGGCTTTCTTAAGAAATAATTTAAATCCCTCTGTTAATTGAAAGAAAATTTCTGTTAATTAAAATCCCCAAGAATGCCTGTAATTAAAATATTCGAATAAGCAGCCACATGCCAATGTTTCGCAATGATTGTATGTACCTTTTGAGCTAATTTAAGAAAAAGATTTTAAATAAATTAAATTAATAATCCGAACCGTGTCTCTTTCTGTATTTACAGTTCAGCATCAGGGTGGCGGAACCATCGTACAACAGCAGATGCTGCCATCATTGACACACGTCTATGCCCAAGGTGACATTTCACCGCCCGTCTTCGAACAGATCTTTAAAAATGCCCGTTTCGCTCAGGGCGGTAATGCTCTGTTCGAGGGCAGGTTACGTGGAAACCCGAAGCCATTCGTTACTTGGACCCGGAAGGGCGCACCACTTCTGGAGTCTCAAAAGTATCGCATGAACTACAACGAAGTCACTGGGGAAGTGTCACTGCTGATCAATCAAATCGGACCCGGCGATGAGGGCGAATACACCTGCAGTGCTCGCAATCAGTATGGCGAAGCTATCTGCTCCGTTTTCATTCAGCCAGAGGGTCAACCGATGCCGGTATTGCAGCCAATTCAAAGCTACGACAAGTCAATGTACACCAACGGCTACTCGTTCACATCCATCGAGGAGGAGTTCCGCGTTGACACCTTTGAGTATAGGCTACTGCGTGAGGTCTCGTTCCGAGAGTCGATAACCCGACGAACACAATTTGAATCCGACTTCCAGTTAACATCCGAAGTGGATCGTTCGCTTGGACCTGCCTTCCCACCGCAAATTAATACCAAGCCGCGCAATTCGAAATTGGTTGAAGGCTCCGATGCCGTGTTCACTGCCAAGGTCGGATCGAATCCCAAGCCAAGGTTGACATGGTTCCGTAATGGTCAACGTATTGTACCATCCAGCAAGCACGAGATTTCGTATTCCAGCAATTTGGCAACGCTACGTGTAAAGAATGCCAATCTTCAAGATGGCGGTCATTACACCCTGTTGGTGGAGAACACACAAGGTTGTGTGGTCTCTTCTGCAGTGTTGGCCGTTGAGCCAGCCACCGAATCGTCGCACGAACCAAAACCTGTCGACATCATGGCTGAACAGCTGGAAGCCGGCAAGGCCTTACCACCACAATTTGTGCGAGCATATACCGATCGTGAAGCCACCGAAGGCCGCATGACTCGATTCGATTGCCGTGTCACCGGAAACCCATATCCTGAGGTGTACTGGTTCGTCAATGGCCAGATGGTACACGATGATGCCACTCACAAGATTTTGGTCAACGAATCTGGCAGCCATTCACTGATGATCACCAACGTCAGTCGTTACGACGCTGGTGCAGTACAGTGCTTGGCCCGCAACAAGGCCGGTGAAGTAGCCATCGAGGCTCAGTTGACCGTGCTGGAGAAGGAACAAGTTGTGGCACCACAATTTGTGCAACGTTTCCAAACGCTCACCGTACGTGAAGGTGAACCCGTTGCACTTAGTGCCAACGCTATTGGTACACCAGTGCCAAGGATAACATGGCAAAAGGACGGTGTACAGATTAGTTCGACACAAGAACGATTCGTCGGTATTGACGGCGGAGCTACATGCTTAGAATTACCACGTGCTAAGCCATCCGATGCCGGTTGGTACCAATGTACAGCACAAAATATTGCTGGATCGACGGCGAACCGCGCCAGACTCTATGTATTAGAAACCCCCAGGGATCAGCCCCAAGAACAAAGACGTCTACAATTACCAAGGCCCACTAAAGTCATCGAACCAGAGTAAGTTCATAAGACGGGCGCCCAACGGCGGGTCATTTCATTATATTTTCTTATTTGCAGACCTGTTCCTGGGCCAGAAATCATTTACTTGCGTCACGTGGAGCGTGCTAAGCCTCACTTGCGTCCCGGCGAGGAGGACCGCGTCTATCCACCGCCGCAATTCATCATACCACTGCAAGATGTTCAACAGACCGAAGGAAGTCGCGTCCACATGGAAGCTCGCATTGAACCTGTGGGTGATCCTTCCATGGTCGTTGAATGGTTCCTCAATGGAAGACCTCTTGCTGCAAGTAAGTCCTTACTTTACTTTTCACCTTAAGAGACCTTTCTCAAATCCCCTTTCGATCTAGGTTCACGTGCCACATCAGTTTTCAAGTTCGGTTTCATCGCTTTGGATCTGATCAGTATCATTGGTCAAGACAGCGGTGAGTACATGTGCCGTGTCACCAACGCCACTGGAATGGCAGAATCCCGTGCCATTCTTTCGATCATTCAACGTCCCTCTATCGAGCAAACATCCCAACATCCAAGCAGTCTGCAATACATCAATCAACTAGAGGACTACTCCAAGTATCAACGTCAAGAGAGCTCCGAAGAGCTAATGAATCAAAAGCCGGTCTTCATTAAGCCCCTACATGACCTCGGCGAATTCGAGGAGGGCAAGAACATCCACTTTGAGGCCCAACTCACTCCGGTAAATGACCCAACGATGCGTGTCGAGTGGTACAAGGATGGCCGCCCCATTACGGCCAGCTCGCGAATCACTGCAATCTTCAACTTTGGATACGTCTCCCTTAACATCATGCACCTACGGGCTGAAGATGCTGGTTCGTACACCGTACGTGCCGTCAATCGGGTCGGTGAAGCCATCAGTACCTCGACCATACGCGTAATCTCAAGGAGTCAGGTAACCTCTGATCTGGGTATTCCCGAACAGCAGCGTTACATCGAGAAAGTCGAGGAGTTGGAGCAATATCAGAAGTCTCAGCACAAGAAGTACGTGCAGGAAATTCAGGAGCCATCAGGCCCACCAGTCTTTAAGACTCCCATCAAGGATCAGTTGGACATGCGGGAGGGCGCCTATGCCCATTTCGAAGCCCGCCTCGAACCGGTTGGCGATTCAACAATGCGCGTGGAATGGTTGAAGGACGGACGTCCACTCGAAGCCAGCTCAAGGAGTACAACTTTCTTTAACTTTGGCTACGTGGCACTTACTATCAAGCAGCTAACAATTTACGACGCAGGAGTTTACACCTGCCGGGCGTACAATTCACTTGGCCAAGCAACGACATCGGCCAATCTGACCGTTCTCTCGAAGAAGGCGATTGTATCCGACTCGCAACACCCAGGTGGCTTGCAGAAGATCCAGTACCTGGAAGATTCAACGAAATACGGTCGCAGCGTTGAGGAGGAGACTAAGGTCACCCAGATTCCTCGCTTCTTGGGCCCCATGAAGGGCACCAATAAGATTTTGGAAGGCCAACGAGCCCACTTTGAGGCTCGCGTTGAACCACAGTCAGATCTAACCATGCAGATCGAGTGGTATCACAATGGAAAGGCGATTATGTCGGCCAATCGCATACAGACCTACTACGACTTTGGCTATGTCGCTCTAGACATTTCAGCCGTACGCGCCGATGATGCTGGTGTCTACACAGTAGTGGCAAGGAACAAGCTAGGTGAAGCTCAGTTGTCGGCAACGATGGTAGTTGAAAGTAAGTCAGATTTGTATTTCTCCTTAGAGCAGCCCTAATTGTATGTTCCTTTCTATTTGTAGCTCGTTCCAGCATTGACACATCTAGCATGCATCGCGGTCTTGTCGAAAAGACCCGCCAATTGGAGGGCTCTAAGTTCGTTGAACCACAATACGACATCGAAGAGATCTCCAAATCGAAGCCCATCTTCGTCCAGCCCTTGTCTGATCCCAAACCCATGCACGAAGGCAAGAACATCCATTTGGAGTGCCGCCTCGAACCAATGGGTGATCCAACAATGAGAGTTGAATGGTTCCAAAATGGACGTCCAATCACCGTTGGTTCTAGGTTCAGAACATACTACGACTTCGGTTTCGTCGCTTTGGACATTGTCCAAACAACTGCCGCCGACTCTGGTGAGTACACGTGCCGTGCAACCAATCATCTTGGCTCGGCCCATACCTCATCTTGTGTCCGCATCATTGACCGGTCAGACGTGGTCACTGAAACACAAAATGAAATGTCTCTCGAGCAAATCCAACTGCTCGAGGACGCTTCCCGTCGTCGTCATCAAGTGACGGAAGACATCACTGTCATGCAAGCACCACAATTCACTCGTCCACTGCACAACATCGAGACAATGGAAGGTACCAATGTCCATCTGGAATGCCGTCTGCAACCAGTCGGCGATCCAACTATGCACGTCGAATGGTTCGTCAATGGACAACCCGTTAAGACCGGCCATCGTTTCAGGCCAGCTTATGAATTCGATTACGTTGCGCTCGATCTGTTAGGAGTATACGCCGTCGACTCTGGAGTATACACCTGTCAAGCCCGCAATCAGCTGGGTGAAGCTGTAACATCGTGCTCTGTGCGCATCATCGCCAAGAAGGATCTTGTCTTGGACACGCAAAACGCATCGGGATTACAGAAGATTCAGTATCTCGAGGATGCTTCCAAGTACAAGCGCTCAGAATACGTAGATGAAATTGTCAACATCCGTCCACGGTTCTTGACCCATCCGAAGAACCTAGGAAACATGCGTGAAGGCGCACATGCCCACTTCGAGTGCAAGATCGAACCAGTCACTGATCCCAACCTCAAGGTTGAGTGGTACAAGAACGGCAGACCAATCACCATTGGTCACCGCTTTAGGCCAATTCATGACTTTGGCTATGTAGCCTTAGACATTGTCGACCTAATCGCCGAAGACTCCGGAGTATACCAATGCCGCGCACAGAATCTTGTTGGCAGTGACGAGACTCGTTGTGAGTTGATCTGTCGCAGCAGTGAACAGATCGTTACGATCACTCAAAACGAAGCCGGTTTGGAACAGATCCATTACTTGGAGGACAAATCGAAGTACCGTCGTCATGAGGAGATCGATGAAACCACCAAACAGGCACCAGTCTTTACAACTTCCCTTAAGAACATCGATATCAAGGAGAACCAACGTGCTCACTTCGAGTGCCGCTTGATCCCAGTGTCCGACCCAAGCATGAAGGTCGAATGGTACCACAACAATGCCCCTCTGAAGTCGGGATCCCGTTTCACTGAAACGAACAACTTTGGATTCGTCGCACTTGATATTATGTCATGCTTGCCAGAGGATGCCGGTACCTACACCTGTCGGGCTTACAATGCCATTGGAGAGGCTGTGACCTCTGCAATTGCCATTGTTCACACCAAGAAGTCAATTTACATGGAATCCCAGCACGAGGGTGCCCTAAACCGTCTGCAATACCTCGAGGAGTCATCCAAACGTCAAAAGATGAGCACTCAAGAGGAAGTCATCACACAGGCTCCAGTTTTCACTCTGCCCGTGAGGGATGTCCGAGTGGCCGAAAACCAAGCGGTTCACTTCGAAGCTCGCCTTATTCCAGTTGGCGATCCCAACTTGAAGGTCGAATGGCTACGCAATGGTCAACCAATTGAGGCGTCCAACCGTGTAACAACAATGCACGACTTTGGTTACGTCGCTCTGAACATGAAGTACGTCAATCCAGAGGACTCTGGCACCTACACCTGCCGAGCAATCAACGAGCTCGGTCAAGCCGTCACATCGGCTACTCTGATCGTCCAATCGAAGGCGTCCCTCCAATTAGAAACTCAAAACGAAGCTGCTATGCATAAGATTCACCAGCTCGAAGACCATACAAGGTACACTCGTCGTGAAGAAGAGGAGTACGAGGTTACACAGGCGCCAAGATTCATCACGCGTCTGATTGGACCAACCAACCTCGTTGAGGGACAAAGCGCTCACTACGAGTGCCGCATTGAACCATATCCCGATCCAAATCTTAAGGTGGAATGGTTCCACAACGGCAAGCCGGTGACAACTGGTCACCGATTCCGTAATACCTACGATTTCGGTTTTGCCGCCTTGGACGTCCTCACCGTCTACGCCGAGGATAGCGGCGAATACACATGCCGTGTGACCAACAACTTGGGAACTGCTCAATCCTCAATCAATCTTAATGTACAGACGAGGTCTTCAATCATCCAGGAGACCCAGCACGAAGGTGCTTTAGAAAAGATCCAATACCTAGAGGATGATTCACGCTTCCAACGTAAAGTCGAAGATGACCAGTACATGGCTGAGAGGCCACAATTCGGACGTCCGCTCCGCAATGCCAATGTAGCTGAGGGCAGACCTGTCCATCTGGAAGCCACACTCACTCCAGTCAATGATCCAACCATGAAGGTTGAATGGTACTGCAATGGTATACCCATCCAAACTGGCCACCGCTTCAAGACCACCTATGATTTCGGATTTGTCGCTTTGGACATATTGTATGCGCATGCCGAGGATACTGGCACCTACATGTGCAAGGCTAAGAACGCTGTAGGCGAAGCTGTCACGACTAGTGCTGTAAACGTCACAGGTAAGCTTAAACCCTTTCTCTAAGCCTCCAATCAGACTCAAGACCGTATTTTTTTTTTAATATTTTTCCAGCAAATGCCACCTTAGTGCTCGATACCATGGACGAGCAACGTTTGGAGAAGATTCGCCAGTTGGAGAGCTACGAACGACCGAAAGCTCAAGTTGTCGAAGATAAGGGACAGAAGCCGGTCTTCCTGACACCACTCACCAGTCTAGAACATCTCAAGGAAGGAGAACATGCCCATCTTGAATGTCGCGTTGAACCGATCAACGATCCAAATCTTAAGATCGAATGGTTCTGCAATGGCAAGGCCATTCAAATTGGTCATCGTTTCAGGACCACTCATGACTTCGGTTATGTCGCTTTGGACATCCTCTACGCCTATGGCGAGGATACAGGCACCTACATGTGCAAAGCCACCAATCGTCTGGGTGAGGCCATGAACACGTGCAACGTGCGAGTATTGAACCGCCGCAGCATGATCTTGGACACCCAACATCCCGATGCTCTTGAAAAGATTCAGAAGCTCGAAGCCAAGGCGGCCCCAAGTCGTCCCGACATTGAAGATTTACCCATCAGTCCACCACACTTTACAGTCGAACTTCGTGGCAATACCGAGATCTTCGAAGGCCAAACGGCTCACTTTGAGGCACAAGTCCAACCCGTGCACGACCCTAACCTTCGCATTGAATTCTACCACAATGGCAAGCCACTACCATCGGCGTCCCGTTTCCATATCACCTTTGACTTTGGCTATGTCGCCTTGGACATCTCTCACGCAGTTGCAGAAGACGCTGGTGAGTACACCGTACGTGCTGTCAACGCTTTGGGACAATGCACTTCGTCGACCAGTCTGCGTGTGATTCCCTATGGCGGCATTATCTCTGACACTCAACATCCAGAAGGTCTTGAGAAGATTCGTCAACTCGAATCAAATGCTCCCTTCCAGAGGCCAGAAGTCGAAGGACCAGCCACCCGTCAACGTCCGGTATTCACTCAACCACTCCAGAATATCGATCGCATCAATGAAGCTCAGACCGCCCACTTTGAAGCTCGCCTTATTCCGGTGGGAGATCCAAACCTCAAAGTGGAATGGTACCGCAATGAGAAGATCATCGAGGACAGTTCTCGTATTACCAAGCAACACGACTTCGGATTTGTCTCTCTGGACATTTCCCACATCCGCAAGGAGGACGAAGGTGTATACATGTGCCGCGCAGTCAATCCACTCGGAGAAGCTGTTACAACTGCTTCTATGCGCATCATCACCGAAGCCAGCATCCAAATGGACACCCAACATCCCGAGAGTATCGGCCGCATTCATCAACTGGAGAGACCAACAGCTCCAAGACCAGAAGAACCAGAACGCATGTTCGAAAAGCCAATCTTCACCCAGTTGCTTACGGGACCATCGGAGCTCTGGGAGGGACAACACGCTCACTTTGAAGCTCGTGTTGTACCTGTTGGCGATCCTACTCTACGCTTCGAGTGGTACATCAATGGAGTCGAGCTCCAGATGGGATCACGTCTCCGCACCACTCACGACTTTGGATTTGTTACTTTGGACATCAACTCTGTGGTACAGGAAGACTCTGGCGTGTACATGTGCAGGGCCTACAATGCTTCAGGTGAAGCTGTTTCGTCGACCGCCATGAAAGTAAAGACAAAGGCATCGATTGCTGGCGAGCCACTCATCCCAGAATCATGGGAGGCTATTCGTCTCAAGGAGGCCGCCATGAACCGTGTGCCAGAAATGTTTGTTGACACATCACCACAACAGGCGCCGGTATTCACCACACACTTGCAGAGCTTTGACAAGCTGTCCGAGGGTCAACATGTCCACTTGGAGGCTCAAGTCGAGCCTAGAGCTGATCCAAATCTCAGAATTGATTGGTTCAAGAACGGAATCTCACTCACCACCGGTGCTCGCATTCGCAGTACCTTTGACTTCGGATTGGTTACCCTTTCGATTAACGGAGTACGATCCGATGATTCTGGAATCTACACTTGCAAGGCTACGAACTTGATCGGCGAGGCCGTGTCCACGTCATCAATTAAAGTCGAAGATCGTCACTGGTTGTTGGCTGACACTCTACATCCGGAGTCATTGCCACGCATTGATGCCCTCGAAGCACCAAAAGAGGGACGTCGTGATGCTCCAGAACCAGTATACGAGTCTCCAGTCTTCATCACTCATCTTAACAACATCGAGTGCAAGGAGAACGACAGCGTTCGCTTCGAGTGCAACGTTGAACCAGCACGTGATCCAACCATGGGCATCGAATGGTTCTACAATGGCAACCCACTCCCTGCAGCAGCCAAATTCAAGAGTATCTACGACTTTGGATACTGCGCGTTGGATCTGACCAACTGCTATGCCGAAAATACTGGAATCTACACATGCAAGGCAACCAACAGCAAGGGCTCCGCCACTACATCAGGAACCCTGAAGTGCACCAGCGAAAAGACCATGTTCTTTGAGACTCAACATCCTCAAGGACCGGCTGGTCTGCAAGCAGTTCAAGAGACCGAGGAAGCTCTTGCCAATAGAAGCAAGCCAAAGGATGCCAAGCCAGACACTGTTTATCCAGCTCCAGTTTGGACCGTCCCACTTAGTCCAGAGTTCCGTTTGTCTGAGAGTCAACCTCTGCATCTGGAGGGACAAGTCGAACCCAAGGAAGATCCAAATCTATTCATCGAATGGTACTTCAATGGAAAGCAATTGCAGCATGGTTCTCGGTTTAAGATGACAAGCGAATTCGGATTTGTCACCTTGGACTTGATTGAGGTCTATGAACGTGACCAAGGCATGTACACTTGCAAGGCATACAACAGATCTGGAGAGGCCTTCACGCAGACTACAATCTTCTGCAGCAGCAAGGAGAACGTTATAGAAAAGACTCAACATCCAAAGGGCGCCGAAGGCTTGGAACAAATCCAAGATCTTGAAGAATCCCTGCGTAGAGATGGCACTAAACCAGAACAACCTGATGTTGGACAAGCACCACGCTTCACTTCCGAGTTCGTTCCGATAACGGACGTTGGTGAGGGTGAAATTGCTCACTTTGAAGCCACCCTGGTACCAACAGGTGACCAGACTATGGTCATTGAATGGTTCTACAATGGTAAGACCCTGGACGCTGGACATCGCTTCCGCACAATCTATGCTTTCGGAATGGTCGCTCTTGAAGTACTCGGTACTAAGATTGAAGATTCCGGCACCTACACCTGCCGTGCCACCAACAAATGGGGATCGGCTGAAATTCACGTTGAATTGGGTTGCGTCGATAAGCCAAGAGGACAGAAACCCCGCTTCACCACCCACATTCAGAGCCTAGAAGGACTCAAGGACGGACAATCGGCTCACTACGAGTGCACATTGATTCCAGTCAACGACCCAGAACTCAAGGTCGAATGGTATCACAATGGCAAACTCCTGCGTCACTCGAACCGCATCAAGCCAGTTTCAGATTTTGGTTATGTCCTGCTGGACATTGCCTATCTACAAGATCACGATAGCGGTGAATACGTTTGCCGTGCCTGGAACAAATACGGCGAAGACTTTACTCGTGCCACACTCAATTGCCGCGGACGCGGTGGTGTATTCTCAGACAGTTTGCAACCCGATTCTTTGCAGAGAATACGTGAATTGGAATGCCCACAGATGGGCGATCAACAAGGCCCGTCTACACCAACTGGAGAGCCACCCAAATTCATCACTCAAATCACTGATGCCACGAAATTGGTTGAGGGACAGAGCGCTCACTTTGAAGCTCGTCTCACGCCAATCACTGATCCAGAATTGGTTGTTGAATGGTACTTCAATGGCAAGAAATTGCCACATGGACACAGGTATAGGACGTTCCACGATTTTGGTATTGTTATTCTGGACATACTCTACTGTTATGAAGAGAATTCCGGAGTATACGAGTGTCGTGCTTACAATAAGTACGGCGAGGACGTCACTAAGGCGACACTGAAGTGCTCATCAAAGGCTAACTTAATTCTGGACTCGCAACTGCCGCGAGTAAGTATTCATCTAATTTTTTTTTTAGTTTTAGCTCTCCATGGTTCAAAAACTTGGCAAAAGCTTATGGCTTAGGCCTGTTGTTCTTGATCGATTATCGAATTTGAACAATCGCTCGTTGTCATACAAGAACTCTACCGTTTGCAACTAGAAAAGGGTTAGCTAACAAAATAAAAGCTCAAAAGCTCGAATTAGTAGCTTTCAAGCTAAAAAAGCTCCCAACTATTTCGAAGATTCAAAAACTTTCTTGTGTGAGAATCGGCCATTGGCCTTCAACATCGTTGATTAGTAAAGACAAAGTATTCAGTAGCCGAGGTTTTCTTTGTAAAGCTTTAAGACGAAAGCTCTTTCTTTAGACTTAAAGCTCCCTTTTTCAAAAAGTTCTGATGACAGAGTCCACACAAATAGATAATCGAAAGCTTTACAAAAAGCTTCCTGCCAAAGCTTTGAATTGTGGAACCTGATCATCTGTGATGAATAACAAACTTATCATATTTTACCTTAAATTTT
The DNA here is from genome assembly GCA_963583995.1 of Xylota segnis. Lineage (NCBI taxonomy): Eukaryota > Metazoa > Arthropoda > Insecta > Diptera > Syrphidae > Xylota > Xylota segnis. Next base: position 54,295,107 of record OY757238.1, on the reverse strand, counting down.
CAGGGCATGGAGGGAGGCTTGGAAAAGATCCAAAACTTGGAATACTCCATGGTCCGTTCCCGTGATGAGACAGTGGAAGAAACTCGAGGCAAAGCACCAGTGTTCACGGTACCACTTTCGAATATCGACAACCTACGCGAAGGAGAAAATGCCCACTTTGAGGCACGTCTTACACCAGCCAACGATCCTAAACTAAAGGTCGAATGGTACTGGAATGGCAAACCGTTGCGAGCTGGCTCTCGCTTCCGTACATTCTGCGACTTTGGTTTCGTCATCTTGGAAATATCGCCAGTCTATCCAGAGGACTCGGGTGAGTTCTCATGCCGTGCCATCAATGAATATGGTGAAGCTGTCACCACTGCCACCATGAAAATCCAAGGCAAACGAAGCATTATCATGGAATCGCAATTGCCCAAGGGCATGGAAGGTACAATCGATCGTATCGCCGAATTGGAAGGACTTGGCCAAGGACGTAGTGAATACGTTCAAGAAGACGAGAGTGGTAAGCCACCAGAGTTCATTACAACACCATTCGACATGGTTATCAGTGAGAATTCATTGGCACACTTTGAGTGCCGTTTGCAACCAGTTAACGATCAAAGCATGCGCGTGGAATGGTTCCACAATGGCAAAGCATTGTGGGCTGGTTCCCGCATTAAGACCATCAATGATTTCGGCTTTGTGATTCTCGAAATTGCCGGATGCTATCAACGTGACTCTGGCTTGTACACCTGCAAGGCAACCAACAAACACGGTGAGGCTTCAGTCTCATGTAAATTACAAGTCCGTGGTCGCCAGGGTATTATTATGGAACCCCAATTGCCATCGAACTTCCGCAGTGGCACCGAGAGTCTGCAGAAACTCGAAGAGAGTCTGCATAAGCGTGAAGAGATCTTCATCGATGAGGAGCAACCAAATCCACCAAAGTTCACGGAAGAAATTAAGGATAACCTGGACATACCAGAAGGTGGACCAATACACTTTGACTGCCGTGTGGAACCTGTTGGTGATCCAACAATGAGAATCGATTGGTTCTTCAATGGCCGCTCCTTGGCCACTGGTTCCCGAGTGCATATGTTGAACGACTTTGGATTCATTGCGTTGGACATTGATTACATTTACACTCGTGACGCTGGCGAATACATCTGCCGTGCGACCAACAGATGGGGCACTGCTCAAACTGTGGCTAAGGTCACATGCAAGGGCAAGGGTAACATCATCTATGACTCTCAGCTGCCTGATAGTATGACAGCGGAGAAGTTGAAGGAACTCGAACGTGGGCGCATCACTGAGGCACCAAAGAAGGAGGACCTCACCTTCGGACCACCAAAGTTCATTACCGAAATCGCCTCAGTTATTGCTGAAGAGGCCGAAGCAATTCGCTTTGAATGCCAAGTGGAACCAAAGGAAGATCCCAGACTTCGCATTGAATGGTATCGCAATGGTAAGCTGATTCCAGTGGGACATCGCTTCAGGACCATCTACGATATGGGCTATGTATCCCTCGACATTTTGTACGTTTACTCCGAAGATTCTGGCGAGTACGTTTGCCGTGCGGTGAACGACTACGGTGAGGACAGGACCAAGGCTACAATCAGCTGCAAACGTAAGAAAATTCCCCTAACCCAGGTGACAGTTTGGCTTTATTTGGCTTTTTTTCAGAACAACCATCAATCATCCTTCAAAACCAAGTACCAAAGGGCATGAAGCGCACCGAAACTTTAACTCAAATGGAAGCGGCTATCAAGAAATACACCTCAGAGGTCCATCTTACCGAGGATGATCTCTTCGATCCGGATCGTAAGCAACCGCCACGATTTGTCACCCAGATTAAGGAACAAACCAACTTGGTCGAAATGCAAGCGACCAAGTTTGAATGCCAGTTGGCTCCAGTGGGTGATCCTAACATGAAAGTGGAGTGGTTCTTCAATGGCAAACCACTGTTGCACAGTAAGTCTCCTCTCAAATGTGATAAAACAGGCTCAGATCTCAATGACTTCCCCTTCGCAGAGAACCGATTCTTGCCAATCTACGACTTTGGCTATGTAGCCATGAACTTTGGATGGGTATACCCAGAGGATAGCGGTGAGTATGTTTGCCGCGCTACCAACTTATACGGCATGGACGAGACAAGGGCTATCATTAAGACGACCGGCAAGCCTGGCATTATCTACGATTCACAAGTGCCAAGCTACATGAACAGCATTGAGCGTATTCGTGAAATGGAAGCATCCTGGCAAGTGTAAGTTCCCTTCATGACCAATCGCATAGCAAAGTATTTATGATATCTCTCAACTTTCCAATTAGTGTCCCCGACGAGCCCGATATTGATGCTAAACCAAGAGCTGCACCAACATTTGTCAGCAAACTGGAACCACAAACAGTTGAGGAGGGCGAATGTGCGAGATTCTGTGTACGTGTTACCGGACATCCACGACCAAGGGTTATGTGGTTAATCAATGGACACACTGTTGTACACGTAAGCTCTCTCAATACCCTTCCTCAAACAAATCTCATCTAATCCTCCTGTCATTTGTTTAGGGATCTCGTTACAAGCTAACTAACGATGGAATGTTCCATTTGGATATTCCAAAAACACGACAATACGACACAGGAAAAGTCGAAGTTATCGCACGTAATTCCATTGGCGAGGCGCTAGCTACAACCGAACTTAAAGTCATCGCACGTTCCGATGACTATCGTAATGTACTCAAGAATTCACCAAGACGTAAGTCCCGACAAACGCTCAGAAATGCTATAACAAATATTTTCAGCAGCTTATTCCACACTAGAAAAACTTAACCATAACAATATTACTCTTATAAAATGCATAAACATAAAAATATATATAAAAAAGAATTTAAATTACTATTAAACTTAGTCGCTAAGATTTACTTCTTTTTTTTTTTAAATCAACACTAAAGCCTACACTAATCTGTAAATATAAGCTGTATAGATACACAGACATTTAATACATTTTACACCACCTCCTTCCTATTCCCTGAAAATCCTAAGCCCGTCCTTTAAAAAGAAAAAACAAAAAAATGGATAAGTCCTTCCACCATGCTTGTCAACGGTAATCAACGTTGTTGTTGTCACATCAGCTATAGTTCTAGAATCCGCACAGTGAAGCAGCGCTCATGTAAATAGCAAAATACGCTTTATTTGGATCAACGTTGTAAATTCAAAAAAACAAAAAAAACAAAAAACAAAATAAACAAACTGGGTAGTATGGTGTAAAATATCATGTGTATTTGTATGTGTTAAACTTGTTTGTTTATTTGTATTTAGAAACATTCGTAGTCGCCATAGTTTTTAAAACAAAACCTTAGTCAGAACTGTATTCATACATCTTTTTATTTGTATCTTAGCTTAGAAGCTTCCTGCAATGTATCTAACAACTTTTTTCTTTGTTTTTATTTGTGTCACACATATATATCCTCTTTTCTTTCAGTGTAGTCGTTACTTAGTCAAACGTACACTCTCTCCTACTAGTTTAGACGAAAACGTTAGTTTTTCCCTTTAACCTCAAAGCAAAGTATTTCAAGGAATACACTATCCGTCTACAATTTCCAAATTACTCAGACCAGATTAAAATCAGATTAAACATACCAAAGATCTGAAGCATTCCATAAACAGCGAATGTACTCGCGTCGACTACAAAATTGTGTCCAATGTGGGACTAAAACCCTCATCTGTCAATTTTCATACAAGAGTGTGCCTTACAAATGGCGGCCAGCTATGTGAAGTTGTTCCTTTTTCTATCGTTCTCATTATATTTGACAGTTAAATGCCAAAATGGGGGAACAGAACTACAATGGCCGAATGGAAGTTTTGTAATGTCAACATGACCCAATGCTTTCATTTGCCATACGAAGTTCTCCTTTCAGCAAAAATTGAGTCAAAGGAACCTACATTGTGCGAAAGGTTTGGTCATTCGTCGAAAATATAAAAAAAAATGTACGTCTCCCTTCATCCCAACGCTCATTCATTATAACACTCCACCTGTCAGCTCGTTAGACAAGCCCAATCTGATTTTAGCTCTTTTTTTCTGACAAACTCCCACTGCACTAGATTGTCTCGGAACAAATTACAAATCACATTCGTACAGTAGCAAGAGTAGATACTTAAAAATCTTCACACAAACAAATCTGACAAATCTGCTAGAGGTGCTCTCCGACGCTTGCAGAACCCTCTGCGTAAGCATTTTCATGTCTCCTACTCTTCTAGACTCTTCCCGAATATAAAGAAAACAGTATTGGTCTAGCCTACTGCCCTACCGACCTGTTGCACTTTCCAATGCCATAAAACCCCTGATAAGTCATCAGGCTATAAACCGACAGTATGACTTTCGTAGCGAAAGGTCTACTGGTAGTTTGATGCTAAGTCTCACCAAAAAGTGGGACTCTCTCTGCAATACTCTGCTAAGTGTAAGACTAAACTTGATATTTCAAATGCATTTGACAGAGTTTAGGGATCGATGAATCTCTTCTTCAATTGATTAGAAATTATCTTTCAAGTCTGTCACCCACCATACATGTAAATGCTGGCGTCCCACAAGGTTCCATTTTGTCTACGACTCTCTTACTTTCATAAATAATCTCTTATTTGCTTCTTCTAATCCAATATACGCCTTCGGTAACGAAAATACAGACGATTGCTGCAAAGTTGTGACATTAAACGTCAGAAACATGCCTATCTGTATAGCTTGCCAAGTGCAATAGATCATTGGTAACACAATGGACAACTCGTATAGACAGACAGCCTTAATTTATACCTAAACGTAGTATATTTATAATCTGCATCTTTAAATTTATAATGAAGTACACTGAAACGACAAAAAGGATATTCTTTGTCGTCTTTTAGAAATTAGCCTGCAAGTGTCAGAAAATGACCTACTTGGCCCTTCTTTAGTTTTCAGATAGGAATAGGAAAAGTCATAAACTTCAGGACCTTCGGAATCGAATATTTTCGAGATTTCACGCTGGTAAAGTGGTGACTTCTACCCTTTATTATCGCAGCCTTATACTGAAATTTTTGAAGGCAAAGGTACCCAGAATGTATCCGGACATTATATGAACCTATTTGTCATTAATTTTGCTTCTTTCTTTTCCATTTTTCGCTTATCTATCTCGCTTTTCGCACTTTTTTGTTAAACTCACCATTTTCTATCATCTTCACGGCAATCGGGTTTCTATTTTTCAGATTAAGGGCGACTACATAAGTCTTCTGAAGTCTATCTCTATCTCATGCTTTAAAAACTGAAAATTCTCTTCTAATTGTAACTAACTCTCTTAAAGTTTATTTTGTTTTTATTCCTAACCATGTGTTGAATGTTAATTTAAGTAAAAAAAAAACCTCCAACCAAAAGGCTTCGACTCCAACTTTCTTTGAACCGCAATACTCATAAAAATACTTTAATTTCCTCAGCATGGTATGATCAAGAACTAGCTATCTACCAAAAAGAACGTCAAGACACCGAGCTGGAAAAGATATTTGACGAACGTAAGCAATATCTTGCCGAACAAACCACAACCCTTAAGGGTGTCGAACATCTGAAACCAAAGGTTATCAAGCCTGAGGTACCAGCCTGGCAGCAATCTGTTAAGTCAAAGAAGAATGAAGACTACTATAGCAAGTTGCAAGAGCTCGAAACTGAGCAATTGCTGAAGGAGACCAAATTGCGTGAAGACCATCATCAATACGCTATACCTGGACAAAAGATTGTGGCCACTTCAGCTGCCAAGGGAATGGCCCAAACTTATGAGGAGAGTTTGTAAGTATTTCATTGAGTTTGGCTTCCGCCGAATCGTATGGTTACACTTTTATTATTTGTAGGGAGCAATCCGATTCTGTGGATATGCAGAGGCAAACGACCACCCAAAAGGTCCAGAGGAAGGGCATTGCCGAACCCTCTGAATCGTCAGTACATGGCCGTGAAGTACATATGTCGAAGCAGAAACAAACCCAAAAAGAAGTCGTTGGAGATCTAGAGATTACTCGCAAGATCACTGCCACCGAAACCACTGAGGTCGAACATAAGGGCACCATTCAAGAACGTGTAGTTCAAGGACCCGTACAACCCGCCAAGCCACCAATATTCACCAAGAAAATCCAACCATGCCGTGCCTTTGAGAACGAGCAGGCTAAGTTTGAAGTCGAATTCGATGGTGAACCAATGCCAACTATTAAGTGGTATCGCGAGAGCTTCCCCATTCAAAACTCACCAGATCTACAGATCCATACTTTTGGCTCGAAATCGGTCTTGATAATCCGTCAAGTGTTTGTCGAAGATTCGGCTGTATTCTCTTGTATTGCCTCAAACCGTGGCGGTACTGCCAAGTGTAGTGCCAACTTAGTCGTTGAGGAACGCCGTCGTGCTGGTAAGGGAGGTATCTCACCACCAAGCTTTGTGCAAACTATTCAAAGCACTAACGTTGCAACTGGACAATTGGCACGTTTCGATGCTAAGGTCACCGGCAGTAAGCCATTTGATGTGTACTGGTTGAAGAATAGCTTAAAAATCCAACCTAATATCAAGTACAAGATGCTCGAGGAAGACAACGTTTATACTTTGTTGGTTATTGAACCAACTGCCGAGGATTCGGGTCGTTATGAATGCGTAGCAGTTAACGTTGCCGGCGAGGCCCGTTGCGATGCTGATTGCTTTGTGCAATCGCCAACCAAAGCAGACAAACCAACCACACCTGGTGCCGAAAAGGCTCCAGTTTTGGTTGAGCCGTTGAAGAATCAATCCGTTGAGGAGACCAGCAAAGTGATTTTCAAGTGTCGTGTAGTTGGCAAGCCAACTCCAACGGCTAGATGGTATCGCGGTGAGAATATGGTTAAACCATCACGTTACTTCCAAATGACCCGACAAGGCGAATACTATCAGCTGGTGGTTTCGGAGGCATTCCCCGAGGATGAGGGTGTCTACAAGTGTGTTTTGGATAACAAAATGGGCAGTGTACAAACTAGTGCCACTTTGAAAGTACGTCCACTTGAGAATCTGGATGCTCCACCGACTATTACCGCATTGAAGGATGTCACCGTTACTGAAGGCCTACCAGCGCAGTTCAAGACTACCATCACTGGCAAAGTGAAAGCTACTGGGGTACAGTGGCTGCGTGAGGGTCAATTGATCCCCGAGACACCAGATTTCCAGGTGAGTTTTAATTTAAATTTTATTTTCTATTTAAAGTGATAAACGATTGAAAGTAGACGAAGAAGTTTTAGACATGTCTAGCACTTTGTCTTCGACTTCTGAGGGTGCATAGTATGACAACAGTAGGAACTATCTATCGAACCTTCTCTGCATTAATACTAACACAAAGTTTCTAGACTTCAATAGACTAGGACTAAGTATTTGCAGCGCGAAAAGACCAAAAAACACTAAAACATGTTCAGCCATGACAGTCATTTTCAGGCCCAAGTCAGAGATTACAAGTGAAAACAGACTTCACATTAGAATTGAACGAATCCCGAATCTTTAACAGCATACCAAATGCTTCACCAATCCTTGATTCCATGCTGAGGCAAAGAAACATCCGTAGTGTACTTTCCCCATCTAGAAATAGCAGTAGTGATAGTTTGCAGCCTTGAGGTACGCCACTGTAGATCTCAAAATGTAAGGGCTCCTCGAAAGCCTTAAGTGGGACAGTACGAGTAGGATACACCTTCAATGTGTTGTCTTACTTATTTTTGCTATCTATATAGCTATAGTCCGAGGTGGACATGGACCTTAACTTAGCTCGATCTCTAGCCAGTTTCCCACACAAAATTGATAGAGATCCTTCTCCACTTGAACGCTTTTCCCCTACTGCGGAAAAAATCGAGGACTCTTCGGGGTGGAATTTTGTTTTCCAACCCTCTACATGACTCATCCATCTTATTCGTTGTATTTTTTTTTCTTAACACTCCGGCTATCCGGATGGGACTAACAACCAAGACCAGTCTCATCCATTCTTGACATAATCCATGCCTCTATGCCGTACATCAAGACTAAAATGATCAATGTTTTGCATAGAGATGCTTTAGATTCTTGAAAGAGGGTTTTCCTACACAATAACCTTCCCAATACAAAGAACTGTCCGATACGTCGGTATATTCTCTTTTGTTTGACAGAATATGCTTCGGTTTGCTTTCGTTTCTATGCTCACAAAAGCATTATAGACATCACGCTTTATTCTTCTAATTTTTGTCAAAATCATCAACATATCCAAACAGTTGCACGGGCTTTTGAAACATTATTTCTCTAATATTGGTGTGAGCTCAGCACAATGTTTAAAAACATTTTTTGAAATCAAAAATCTCGGTGAAATTTTGTTCGACCTTGTTGAAGCAGCGTCCATGCTTCATCGTCATCCAGCACAACTGAGTGAGTTTGTTAGAAATGTCAAAACTAGACTTAGCTCTGTATTGCTCCTCATTATAGATTCTGTCATAGGCGGCCTTAAAGTCGATCAACTTGAACATTTTGGATTTGGTCGATGGTGAACCTTTCTGGCCTCAGTGTGTCTTAACGCTTTAAAAGCACCACAGTTCTATTCGAAATCACCACGAATTTCACAGGGCTTCAAAGAATATATAGATATATCTCCAACAATCTCAATATCTATCCTAGAACCACCACATTTAACACAATCTCCTTCTCTGTTCTCCTTCTTTCTTTCAGATGATTTTCGATGGAAGCAGTGCCGTCCTTCTAATCGGTACCACCTACGAAGAAGATTCAGGTATCTTCACAGCTCGTGTCACATCATCAACTGGACAAGTTGAATCATCAGCTAAACTGACCGTTAAAAGTAAGAATTAAATAAAAAAAAAAAAAAAAAACCGCCTCAAACAACCATTACACAAAAAAAAAAAAAGTGAAGAAAAACTCGATTTAAATAAATAATAATACTGCTCAAGCATTATACTTAAATATAATTTAAAATACTTTTTCTTGCAACAAATTAGAATTTGTTGACGAAAACTCTTTAATAACTTTGCTAGTCGTAAAAGATTGAAAAAAAAACAACTATTCTAAACATTTATATTACTCATTTAATTTATTTTATATAATTTTATGTCATAACAATACATAATAATTTTTTTTTTATTAATTTTATTATTTTCCTCTTTTTTTTCTCTTAAAATATACCAAATAAAAAATGTATCTCTTGAATTTAATTACTTTTCATTGCATAACGAATATATTTTGCACATTAAAGTCCAGGTACTATGAATCATATAGCTGAACACAAGGCTGTGCAAAGCAGAAGAATACGCGACTATAAATTTTGTAGATTCAGTGATTTTGTTTTTCTAATTTTATGCCACCCTCAGAGTGTGAGCACCGAGCAACCCGAACACAGAAGACATTAAATAATTTTTCTGACTGTGGTTCCGTGTGCACACGCATAAATATGATGAAAAACAGCAGGCAGGGAGAGGGGAGAGGGGATAGAAAAAGAAATCTTTTATATTCGAAAGAAAATTGTATCTAGATGATGATAAAATTATCTCCGCGAATAAAATTCAATTATTCGTATACCTTCCACCTGGCGGCCCCAATTCATCGACATGATAGCTAGCTGTAGATAGCCCACTCAGATAATTTTATTTTCGATTTTAAATGATTTTTTTTATATTTTGAATACCTCCTCTGGATGTCAAGTATAGATACATATGCTGAGTTCTGAGTAGATGCGGTTGTGGTTACTTTTGTTTTTTTTTGGTATTTTTCGAATTCAAAAACAGACAGTAGCAACTAGCTCTAAATTTAAAACAGTTGCTTTCCATCCTATAATCTATGAAATCTAAGATGTTCGCTCGTGGAGAACATTCAAATAAAGTATACATACACACGGTTTCCTAGAAAGAAATTTGAAAAAACAAAAAAAATCTATTTTCGTTTCGAAGGAATATATTGTTTCACCCGAAACGACATGGGCTTGTAAAGGAAACAACAAGATTATATTTTTTTTTTTGTATTTTTGGGAAAAATTTTATTTAGAATGTTTCTAGAAAAAAAGTAGAGAAAAAAAAAATTCAAGGCAAGCTGTCAATCTTAATTGTAATTGTCATTCAAATTAGTCAGGGACCATCAAAAACCCATCACATCTCGGGACATCCATTTGGACATAGACAACCAACAACAATTTTGGCATTTGCCCGAAACGAGTCATGATGAATCACTCACGAGTCAAGTGCAAATGTAAATATTCTTGGCACTTATGATTAATTTACGGGTCTGCATTCGAAAGACATTCGTCACGGACAGTGACTCATCTAATGTATGTTGGCCAAGTGTCCTACTATCATCGGACTAGGAACGGGCTTCTCGAATCATTACAATTAGCCCATAGTCATACTGTCCCTGAAATATACAAAACAAAGAATAACTCATTAGATTCGTTATGCAAAATAAAATGTAATTAAATTGTTTTTCAATCTTTTACAAAACAAAAAAAAAACTTAAAAATTTAATTAAATTAAACGCGCAATTAGAAATGTACAAACTTGTACTTAATTTAGCCCTTTCGCGTAGAATTATAAATTCGAAAGCATTTAGTGTTTTTTATTCAATTTATTCTTTCAACTACTCTTTTATATTTTTTTCAAATATTTTATATGAAATTTTTTTATTTTTAATTTTTAATTTTGTAGTGATGTTGCATGAGATTTGTTTTATTTTTTTCATTATCGCTTTTACTACTAATATTCATTTTATTTATGGATTTCATTACTTTTGCCATAAATATCAATGTTAAGGGACACATTTCGTTGAATTGAATTTTTTTTTCTTTTTGAATTATTGCTTTATTTCCTTGATTTAAAAAAAATAAATGTCTTTTGCCGAAGCTTGCTTTTTACGCGCCAAAACAAAACAAAACTATAATTAAAAAAATAAAATACTCATGCGACTAGGCATTAAGTTGAAGTTATTATTTTTTACTCCTTATTGAATTGCAAATAAACAATCTATTGTGTTTTTTAAATGTTTAATTAAGTATTTTACGATGTTGTTTTCTTTGTAGTAATTTTTAACTTTATAATCACACACCTTATGTTTAATGTTTTATTGTTAAGTGTTTATTTTTTGAGCTGAATTAATTTCTTTTTTAATTAATTGTATTCTTGTTGTTTTTTTTTTAATATATATTTATACTTTACATACAAAAAAAAATAAACAAAACAATTTTTATGTGCAAAAATTTGAATCATATATTTTTTTTTTTTTTTTGGTTCACTTAACTTTTGTTTAGGTGTTTAATCCTTTTGTTTATTATTGAAATATCCTCTTTGGTGAGTGTGTAGTGTACTCCTTTTTTTTTGTGTTGTTATGTATCACTTTGAAAACACAAAACCGCCGAAAAGAGCGAAACCATCATCCATTGCGAGGATGAAATCGGAAAGTCAGAAAAACCGAACCGACCCGGTCGAGAACAGGTAAAAAACTGAAAATTCAAAATTTCACAGCGGAACACCTTACGAGGGAAAGATATCTGTTAGTGGGTCTGGCAGCAGAGCAAATTGTTTATACATATACCGCCGCCGCCGCAGAGATCTATTATGTGTGGAAGAGGCCAATCGGCTATAGAAAGATGCCAGGTGACGTAGTAGAGTCATAGTCTATTTTCGGTTCCATGAAATCGATTTTATATGTACGCTTCTGTCTCTGTCTTTCTATTTCAAAATGTATCTTTAACTATCGGCAATTGATGTGGCGTTGGTAGTACCTGCTCCTTCCTCCCTTTTTAGGTTTACTCATAGTAAGTACAAATATTTGCTTAATGTATGCATACCCGACCAGAAAAAACAAAATGTGTGTTTCAAACCAAAAATATACACTGACTTAATGGACATGAGTAAATGGCTGCGATGAGTGGTTTCTTGCACAATTAGGAGATTACAGATAAAGCTGGGAGCACTTTAGGATGAAATGCATCTTATTTAGTATATGGGTTGGCGATGTAGAATGGGCCACATGCCAGCTACAAAGTGACCTCATTTGGAGGCATTGTCTTTGGTTTAGACACGACTGTCATGGATCCTTAAACACGGATGCAATGTGTGGGGGCTTTTCAAATACTTTTTTTTTTTTTTTTGTTTAAACAAAAAGAGGTCTATGCCCTCAAATTAGGGAAATCTATTTCTGTATTTAGGGAGAAGAAAATCTCTGAATATGAGAGACATTTTTAAATATACCACACGGAAGCATGTAATATTTTTGAAATTTTCACAGGAATTACACCGAATCGGATGGTATTTTATAATGGGTTTTTCAGAAATAAAATATTTTCTTTTAGAAACCACTGTTTTCACTTTTGTTTTATGGGGCTCAACATTTAGGCATCTTATTATAAAATAGTTGAACAGATATAGTAACAAATATTTTGAAAAAGACAATTAAATTTAGAAAAACTTTAGATCTTTGTGTTTTCAAATGTCAAATGTGTTTACACTTTGTCCTTCGAGTATAATAGACACAGGCTCTATGAGTAATATATTCGTAATGTCACTACTTTTTGGGCTTACAATTTTGAACTAGAAGGCTAAAGTTTCACTTTTCTGTCTTTAAGAAATTGAGGAGCAGTACTTTACCAATTCACTTAAAATTGGAAAAAAAAAATCATTAAGACCAATTGTAGTAGTAAGTCGATAAAAATTATTTAGTATGCCACGCCCCTTTAGTAGGGCTGATTCAAATGAATATTTTACCATCCATTTCAGATGGATTGTAGTACTGGCAAAATTGAATTTCGACAAAAAAATTTAGTGGGTTCCTTATAGCAAATTTTGTTGATCTTTTTTGGATTTTGGAGAGTTTTCTACGAAGTTTTGGTGAAGTTTTGATCTTTTTCAATATTTTTTGGTGTTTTAATGTAAAGTTAAATGTTCGCTTACGAGTAGCAAATAAGTGAACATTACATCGTTTCAAGCATTTCACATTTCAGTGATCTATTCGTCAGGCATCTTTTAAAAAGCCAAGGGTTTTGATAAATACCAATAGAAGAACCAATAAAAACTCCAAATTTAAATATTTACTATAAAATTCGCTCAAGTACACAAAACCAAGTTAATATTATTCAAAACCTCATGAGTGTTCAAAATGATTAGATGTGATCGTCATAGCAAATTTTGTGATCGTTATTTCAACTGAATTCCGTAAGAACGTGTTATTAAAAATCGAACTCTAAAACATGGCACATTTGGGCTTTCTTATAAGGTGAGAATGTCATCTTAGGTTTTCTGGCTCCTGGGACTACACAGACCCACTGACTGACATAGGATAATGCCCTCTGTTTCCTGACTCAAGCCTGAGTGAGTAGTTTTTCAGATACTGGGGCAAGTACCTATCGTATGAAGGTTGTGAGAAATACTTGCAAATTTTGTGAATTTTTTCAAGAACTTGCAATTTGAATTTGAGCATCAAAACGACAAGAAACTTATCAAATTCTCGGATGCATCGGCAGTAGTCTAAACATCTCAATTGAAACCGGAGAGCAAGGACATGTGACAAACTCTATCACTAGTCACTTACATGATCGTGTAAGCTTCCGTTTAATATGCCATCTAGAGAGGTTATATCAATTTAAACTCATCACAGATACTCAATGCAACTTCATTCACCATTTCTTTGACAGGATTTAGTATGAATAACTTGCCATTAGATCTTGAGATCGTGATGCACGATCTTATAGATCTTATATCCTGGGACACTAAGCAATCTCTTTAGTCCTTCCTCTACTCGTGTGAATACTTTAAAATGTATCTATTTTGGTGATTCCCGCAAGTACATGAAGTATCAGAATGCTTCAGAGTTCGAGTTCACAAGTTGCACCCTTTTTCGAAGCATTTTAGCTTGATTCCTGGTTAGCGAAGTGGATTTAGAGAAAATGTGTTGAAAGAAGGTTAGAATAGTTGCCTTAATAGCTTAAGACAACCGAAAAATACTTAAATATATGCGTCTGGCTATAACCCGCCGACAAACTAAGAATTTTAGCCTCCAGCGTTCGAAAATACGAGCAGAGACGCATTGGATTCTGAAAGATATGGGAAGCATAACATAGATACGCCTGTCGTGCTTAAGAAACTATTTAGATTTTTGGTTAGAAGGGACTTTAGAGTCAAAATAGGTACAAGTTTCCTGACTTCAAAATATGACAACCTTAATCCATATTTAAGTGTAAAATATCGCAGTTTCTGATTAACTACGATAAAACAGTGCATCCAAATCTTTTTTTTTCTTGTACTTGGCAGCACTGCGAAAGGCTGTTTTGAAGCAATAGAGATCCTATTCTCCAAGCCATATACGATTTCTGTAACAAGAACTTGTTTAACTGACATCAATGCACGTCAGTTTTGACGTTTCCCTACAAATTATCAATAACACAAGTAAAATGTATGTCTGGTATCATGGTTTTTAGCGGGGCTATGGTTTTACGTATTTCTGTAGGCCCGTATAAGATTGGTTCCTGTAGAATTTAACATGCAAATTCCTTAGCCCCAACGTCCTTTTTTTGTCTAATCCCCTACAGGCTTGCAAAAAATGTCAAAAATAACTTCATCCATCATTTGTCAAGAAGCCATTTCACTTCAAAGAAACGACAATACTGTTAACTAAACACAAAAAACAATTCTACACGATTTCAACTAACAAAAACATTAAAATTTGAAAAGAATAGAAACAGCTGATTGCTAAAATGACATTAAATGTCATTGAAATGTCTGTGCTGCCAAAGTTCTCATATAATGATGATCTTTAATAAGTCGTGTGTTTTTTTTTCGAATTTCTCTTGACATTAAGATTAGTGGATACATATATAAAATACCAAAAATAAATACCTGGCATGTACATACGTACGAGAACGCTGATCAATTACTACATACATAAGCTGGTTCTATATTTATGCTTCAAATTGTTTATTTGTTCTAAACTAGAGTACTTATAGTACACCGATCTTGATCTAGTATGAATTACTTAAAATTCCTTCTCGTATGTAAGTAGTTCGAAATAATAGGAAACCATAAATTTTATTAGAAAATGAGGAATTTTAAGAATAACGATCTATTAACTTGCCAATTAGCAATTGCATCCAAACTATATTATTACTACTCTCTCATCGAAATATAAAATTCCACCTGAATTCGTAATAATTCTAATTATATACTCAATACTCGTCAGTGGATGGATACACGGTTAGATATGCATATTTATAGCTGCACCTCTAATATCTACTTTGCATCAAAACAAATGATTAATATGTTTATTTCCATCTTGAAACCATTCTTCGATACGGCATATCTGACTCGAAATAATAAGAAAAACAGAAAAACTAAAAATATTTAAATAAAATCAATGTGGCTCATCTCACATGCGTCAATCAGGGACACACCGGCATCGGGCATCGGGCATCGGGCATCGGGCATCAGAGAAATTAATTAAAATGCCTTCCATATCGAATTTGACATCAACTATGATACTAAGTATACATATATGTATCCTTGAAACGATTTCTCAACACATATGCCAGACATATCCATGAAAAAAACTAAACACCTGCATTTATGTCACACCTTGGTTTCATTACAATTTCACTTAGGTTTCTGTCTCGTTTAACACATTCTAGAACATAGCGCTGCGCCTGACCTTAACATAAGTTACGCTACACTAATCAAAAGGATACATTCAGACTATAGGCATCGAATACAGTATAATATATAAATAAACAACAGTGTGAGTAGCATCATCTTCGCGTGCTAGCGCTACAAATTAGACAAGATCGAGATCACACCCTCTTTGCTCGAAAATAGATCAATTTAATATTCGGATCCATCTAAAGTCTGCCGCTACTGTGTGTGGGCGTGGCGGCGGTATATCGTAGATGGAAAGGCTTCCAATACACATAGTAGTGTACACATGATATTAAAAATAAAAAAAAAAACAATATTTTGCCAAATGATTAATGGATATGCTTCGAATATTTTAATTAAGTATCTATACGCTATTAGTCAAGAACAATAAATTTCTACAGCATTCACGAGGAAAATAAAATAGAAAATACTCAAAATATTTGATTTCTTTTATTTTATTTTATTTATTTGTATTTTTTTTTTTTTTGCAAGTTTTAGTTCAGATAATTATCTTATGGAACACTGGTGCGGATAGACAGGATAACGCCAGCGTAAACAGTTTTATTTTTAAATTTACTTTCTTACTTAAATGAATACAAAATCTTGAGGTTCTTTTTTTAAAGAAAAAAACAGAAATAATTAAATGGTGATTAATGTATTTTTTTAACTAAGAAATGAGTTATGTTTCCCTTATCCAAAAAAACAAAAATAAAAACAAATAGAAGGCTGGTGTTTTTGTTTGTCTTTTTTTAATAGGTGGGGATTAATAGGTTTTACGTTTTATAGCTTTGAGCTTATAGAGAGAATGATTGCTCTTTCTTTTGATATAAATATTTTAGAATGTAATAACTGCTAGTCGTTAAATTCGAAAAAAAAACGTCGAAAGAGCCTTTGAAAGCTGTGGTTCTTTTGAACTTTCCATCCGTGGCTATCTCATTCTTGAACTTGAATTCAGAAAGTTTTTGAAAGAACATCAGTGATTGGGAGTTAAAAAGTTCCTTGGTTTTCGACGACAGAGGACTATGGGTACTCCTAAGGCTTACGATTTACATTTTGATCCAATTAGACCTCTCGTAGAGCTCAAAGTTAGGTTAGGTAGAGCCACACTAAGGTCAGATGGGCCCAAGTGATTTCGCAGGATCTAGTGTCCTTATTCTAGTGTCGTTCAACCAAAAGGAGACCAAAATTGTCCGAGATATAACCTTCTTTGAGTTGAGAAAGCTTGACAGATGCATACAAGGTGCTCTTCCTCCTCCAAGCAGCTTCTGTTAAAATCTTTTCCCAAAAGAGCGACTATAAGGGCATACGAGTAGAATCATGCCTGGCGAATTCCTATGGCCCAGACACCCAAATAAGGTGAATTATAAATTGTTCCGCCATCTCATAAAGAGATGATGACAAAGTCTACGGATTTTTATTTCTTTTTTTTTTCCTAGACCCTAGCCCATATGGCTGATACTGCGACCTAAAAGATCTATTGTATCTTAGAGTGTAATTTTACTCTAAGAGCCGTACCACCTCCCCAATGAAGGAAAGCACGTCCTTAGTTGCTGAGGTTCTAATATCTGCCGGCGAACATGTTACCTTGCGGAAAATGCGCCACCTCAACCAATGCAAAGCTGGGCATTCACAGAGATTCACATGATTCCTCATCTTCTGAGCAGAACCTGCTACGGATTTAGTCGCAGCTTGATAGTCAGTGAAAATGATAATGAAACTAGAGGATATCACACGGTGTACCTTCCGAATCACCATAATGTTCGCCTCGAGCACGCTACAGTGGTTAGGAAGGCAGAACGAAATCTAGGTCTTGTGAAAAAACACCTGCCCCCTCTCCAGTTTCTGTTTTGGAACCATCTGTATGGAATCATACGGATCCACTATGAAACTCTATACCACGCTCCCAGTTTTTGCTGACACTCCACTCCCCATTTAGTTTCTACAACTTTTTTCATTAACTTCTTCCAGGATGTTAGCTTCTCAGCATAATTTACCATCTATCCCTAAGTACTTAGCCCTATTTGTAAGCAGCAGGGAGTTGCCATTTAAATTAGTTGGCACTAGGCCAGTTCAGGTTTTTTGAGGCCTAAGCCCCAGACCAAAATGGGTCCATTTAGAGAACTCGAAGAGATCATTCTGCAGGAACTAAGCAAATAGGGAACGAAATGTACTCTGTTGATTCTTCCTCTTGGTTGGTGCATGTTGTCAAGGTTTAGGTTTGCCCTTTCACTAGGGTTCACCTCATATACCAGAAAGGATAGTCTTAAGAAAAATAGTTACATATACCCAGATTCTCTAAGCCATCTGAAGAATCACATTTCGTTAGGAATCTTTCAAGATACACTGCAAATACTTGGTGCAACAGGTCGATAGGACCCAGGCCCTAGCTTCTCACAACCATTCGTCTAAGGTACCTACTGTTTAATGCCGTGTCCGAAGGGCAATTTGTTATTTGAGAAGCTTTCTCAGGACAGTTGTACCCTCGGATGTTTGTCAGAAGCTCGCGAGAGGTGGAGCCGTGAAAAATGTTTAGGTGTTCCGATTGGGACTCAAACTTCGAACCCCTTGCTCCATAGTCCAACGCACTAACCACTGAGCCACGGCGTCCACATTGCAAATACCGAGTTTTTTTTCGGTATTCCTTGAACTGGTGCTGCCCCTTTAAGGAACTTGGTTTTGCTCTGTTTTCCTTCAACATCTTCTCGGTGTATTCCACAAAATGATTAAGATCCTTTAGCATCTGTCTTGCTAAAGCATATACAGTCTCTCACAAGGGATTACTTACAAAGAAGACTTCTCCTTTTGGGGACTTCTTTCTTCAACAAACTAGGGTCTTTGCTAAGTCTTTGCTGGTCGAGGGAAAATCTAGGCAATATTTCAATTCTGGGTTCACACACTCATGCACTTATTTTACTCCAGTTCTCGACACATCTGATTACCACGTCATTGTTTTCTCGACTATACAACGATAGCTTCCAAATGCACATACCTAGGTTAGATACGTGACCGAGATTAGACAGTCTACCATGGCCCTTCAAGCTCAACATTCCCCTCACAACGACTAGGTCGATCCGTTTTCCTCCGAAATTGCTCCAAAGGTCGAGATGTAGAGCTAGGTCATAGCTGACCAAGAAGAGGCATTTTATTGCTCCTTATCTCGAGTCCTTGTTGATATTTCCCTCTGCTTTTCTTACATACATTTAGATATTGCAGTGTAGTCTCCATAATTTCTGTCACAATATCTCCTAAAAACCGACACCACCTTCGACTTACATTTGACACAGGTTTGTGTCTCGACTGCGTTTCGTTGACAGCTTCAACATTGAACAAATGTCCGTGAAATGAAAAATTTCACTTTGACATTGACACTTCTAATGAAATATTTCAATATCTGCAGCCAACCTCATCCACTTCCGTTCTATTACATCGTTAACATTCCACAGCGTCGTTGATAAATGACAAACGCTAAATTGTGTGGGACACGTAATAATTTCATTCTACTCAAGTGGCACTCTTGCGGAACACCATAAAACACTTGCACTGCCCAATAGTTGGCATTGTCAAGTCGGCCATGTAAAAGCCGGCCAGAGTCACAAAAGAAAAATTCTTAATTAATTGCATCTTTGAAATAATTTCAACAAATTTGTCACGTTTCTGCATGAATATAAGTCAAACACGAAAAATTGTTTCGATATTTTTATTTATTTTCATTTTAATATCGCATGGCGTGTCCTACAGCCCTCCCCCAATGCCACCGCAACTAACTATGCCTTCCTCGAGCCATGTCTGCGCTTCTTTTCGTATTTATTTGAATTTTGTTTCTTTATTTTATTTGCTTGTGGGGATTAATTTTTTTTCGGGAAATTATTTGGCGACTTTTCAAAATTCCACACGTCAACGTGTTGGAAGGGGCAACAACACCATTCTCGCACGCACCTTCGTCGAGGAATAAAATTAAATTCTTTTCCCTCATTCCAATTGCAGAACGTCGCATCTCAGCTTATCAGCTGCACACTATTGACTCTGTGGAGGATGAGTCGTCCTCTGGTAAGGAGGATAGCTCCCCGGAGTCACCGCAGCAGCAGCATCCACATCCACCACAATATTCTCAGTACTTGCAAGTGAACGGCCACACTGGTCATAAGCCGCGTACAAAGAAACCCCGCAGTAAGAGCCTGCAACCACAGTCGAACCTTGTGCCCTGGCGTAAGAGTTCGAGACCACGTCGCGGTCGCTCGCTAGAGAAACAACCATTCCTTCCGGGTTTCAAACCGGAACCAGTCAAGTCCTGGACAGAGGAACCAATTCGACTGAAGCCGGCAACCATTGAGAAGAAGGTTGTGCCGAAATATGAAGTCGCAAAGGTATTCCTTAAGGGCATCAAAGATGAACGCGATCAAGGCTTACTCAGCCTTGGCTACCAGCTGGAGAAGATTATCGAAGGAAAGACTGAAAAGGAGGCAACTCCGTGGGTGACGATGCGTGACAAGCTACGAGCCGTTGAGAACGTTCAAAAGCAACTGGAGAGCTTCGATCTTGAAGACATTTATCTGTCTCCGTTGCAGCATGCACACGATGTTATAACACCACAGCAGCCACAGATGACCCAAAACCAAATCCTCAAGGAACGGGAGATTGAAAGACTGAAAAGCTTTGAAGACGACGCCATTATGGAATTCACTGAGCAGGTGGAGAAACTCATCTCGACTCAGCCAAAGCCCGACACGGTGCCATGGAAGGAGATGCGCAAGCAACTGAAGTCCGTCCAGAAGGTTCATAAGCAAATCGAAAAGTTCAAAATCGAAGAGGTTGAGTTGAAGTCAGTCCAACTGCAGACAGCAACTCAGGAAATGATTACAATGAATGTCGATGAATCATCGAAGGGATCCATCCAGAAGATCATGCGCAGAGAGGACATAGAACGGTATGAACAGATGGATGAGGTTCAGAAGCAGCAGTATGTGACGACGGAAGATATCAACATCCTGACAGTTGAAGAGCGAGAAAGATTAGAAGCTCAACGCATCATTAGTCAGCAACAACCTGTTAACTGGCGAAAGGCAAGAACAGACTACCAAAAGCAGACCAGCGCGCTTTTCGAAGACTCAAGTACGATGCAGGTAGAGCAACAGGACACTAGGGTACTGCAACAGCAATCCACCGAGGAGATGGCTGTGTATCGACGCAAGAGTAAGACTGAGATAACGCAAGAAGTACAACATCACGAATTTGTAAACGTTGAAGATTCCAACATCATGAGTCTACAAAGAAGTGAATGGGAGGAGAGTGAGTTCATCAAGCAGCAAGAAGCACCTGTCCACTGGCGTCGTGGACGACCGACTGAGCAACAGCAGACCACTCAGCTGGAACACACTGAAGACTCTACATTCCTGAAGCTGGCCGAGCATGAAACTCAGCAAGTGACAAAGGAAGAACTGCAGCCGACATTCTGGCGCCGTGGCCAAAAGACTGAATTCCAACAAGTGGAGGACACCTCGATGTTGGAAGTGAGACCAGAAGAAATAGAAGAGGTAAGGCAACCCGAACAGCCGGTGATGTGGGAAAGAGGCAAACGCAAGCCGCAAGAGGAAGTCCCACAGGAATTACCACAGGAACAACCACAAGAAATTGTACAAGAAAGAATTGAGCCCAAACCAAGACCAGTTAGACCAATTGTTCCACAACAACCAGAACAAGTAGAGAAGGTTGTTCTAAAGCCCATTCCAAGACAGAAGCCCAAGCAACAAGAGATCGTACCCGAAGAGGTCGACTTGAAGCCGGTTCCAAGGCCGAAACCTTCAGAAGTAACTGAAGAACCAGCACCACAAGTTCCTGAACAACAAATTCCACAGCGCGTCCAACCTGTCGCACAGGAAGTCGAAGAATACATTCAACCCGAAGAGCAACCTGAACAACCACAGCCACAAGAAACCACTGTTCCGTGGTTACGAGGAAAGAAGGCCGAGATTATTCGACAGGAACCAGAGCGTGTGGAACAAGTTCAACTCAAGCCGACGCCAAGGCAGAAACCAAAGCCACAAGAAACTGCAGAGCAAGTTCAACTAAAACCAGTTCCAAGGCCAAAACCAGTAGAGGTGCCTGAAACTATCCCTCAAGAGGAGTTCGCACCTGAAGAGGTTGTGGAGCAAATCCAACCAGTACAAGAAGAAGCTGAAGAGTACATTCAGCCCGAGGAACAGCCTGAACAGCCGCAGGAACAAGAAACTGCTGTTCCATGGAAACGTGGAAAGAAGGCCGAGATTCGTCAACCAGAACCGGAGCGCGTTGAGCAGGTTACACTTAAACCTACTCCAAGGCCGAAACCAAAGCCACAAGAAATTGTAGAGGAAGTGCAACTAAAACCAATTCCAAGACCAAAACCAGTCGAAGTGCCGGAAACTGTTCCTCAGGAAGAGAAGGTACCAGAAGAAGTGGTCGAACAAGTTCAGCCCGTACAAGAAGAAGTTGAAGAGTACATCCAACCTGAAGAGCAACCAGAGCAACCACAGGTACAAGAAACCGCTGTTCCATGGAAGCGAGGAAAGAAAACCGAAATTCGTCCTCAAGAACCAGAGAAAGTGGAACAAGTTACACTCAAACCCACTCCAAGGAAGCAAATTCCAAGGCCCGAACCCGAAAAGCCTGAGGAAGTGACACTGAAACCATTCAAGAAGCAAGCAGTTACTGAAACTCCACAAGAACCCGTTCAACTGGAACCAATTCCACAGCCAGAGAAACCTGTAGTTGAAGAACAAGTTCAACCACAACCCCAAGAAGGTGTTCCATGGCAACGTGGAAAGAAGGTTAAACCTCAAGTGGAGGAAGTCGAAGAGAAAACATGGCCAACTGGCAAAAGAAAGCCACTGGAAGAAGAGACTCAAGAACCTGTCTCACTTAAGCCAATTCCAAGACCAGCACCAAAGGAAGAACCCATGGAAGAAGTCACACTCAAGCCAGTTAAGCGTCCAGTTCCCAAACCTCAAGAAGAACCTCTCGAAGAAGTCGTTCTCAAGCCAGTTCCAAGGCAGAAACCTAAACCAGAACCTCAGCCAGAGGAGCAAGTTGTTCTAGCACCAGTTCAAAAAGCAGAAGTTCCTGAAGAGCAACAACCCGAGAAACCACTTGTTTCTCGTGAGCCGAAGCCAAAGGAAGAACCCCAGCCAGTGGAGGAA
Source organism: Xylota segnis (assembly GCA_963583995.1). NCBI lineage: Eukaryota > Metazoa > Arthropoda > Insecta > Diptera > Syrphidae > Xylota > Xylota segnis. Next base: position 54,272,311 of record OY757238.1, on the reverse strand, counting down.
AAACAATGGCCCAAAGGCAAACGCCGTCCATTGGAACCAGAACCAAAAGAAGAAGTGCACCTTAAACCAATTCCCAGAAAGCCTATTGCACAGGAACCTAAGGAAGTTGAAATGCCAAAGATCACACCAAAACCACAAGAACTCCAAGAAATTCCAGATCAAGAACCAATCGAACTGGAAAAGGTCCAACCAACTGAACCAGAACAGATTGAAAAGGTTCCCGAAGAAGTGAAACTTCCATGGCGACGTGGCGAGAAGAAACAACCCGAGGAACAACCCATCGAAGAGAAGAAATGGCCGAAGGGTAAAATCCGCCCATTAGAGCCAGAACCGAAAGAAGAAGTCCATTTGAAGCCAATTCCAAGGAAGCCCGTCGAAGAAGTTGTCGAACCACAACCGAAACCAAAGAAGACACCAAAGCCAAAACGCGAAGAACTTCCAGAGATTCCCGACGCCGAACCGGTTGAACTGGAACAGGTCGAACCCTTCGAAGTGGAAAAGATTCCCGAAGTTGTTGAAGAACAACCAAAAGTTCCATGGAAACGTGGTGAGAAGAAGAAACCTGTCGAACAGCCAATTGAAGAGAAACAATGGCCAACCGGAAAGGTGAAGCCAAAACCAGAGGAAGTACCCGAGGAAGTGCACTTGAAACCCATTCCAAAGAAGAAACCCGAAGTGGAAGAGCCAACTGAAGTACCTTTACCTGCACCGGTCCTTAAGCCTGAAGAACCCGTTCCAGAGCCAGAAGAAGAGGAAATCATTCCAGAGGAACCGGTCGAAGAAGAAGAAGAACCACGTAAAGAGAAACCAAAGAAGAAGAAGAAGCCCAAGTTGCACAAAGCTACGCCATCCGTCGATGAAGTCAGCGAAGAGCATGTTTTGGCTTTCGCTGAACCCATCGCCGAAGAAGACCAAGTCGACGCTCTACCAGTTGACGCGACCGGAAAAATTGCTGTCACCGAGGAAGTCCTTCCACACACGGCTGAGGAACTCCTTACCGAGGAAATTGTCAAGCAACGAGCCCACAAAAAACGCACAAAACGTCTCAAGGAGGTCTCATTCGACGATCAACCAGAACTTCTCGAAGCTATCGAGGTTGAAACCGAAGAGGTAATTGAAGAGCAACAAGACCAAGAGATTTCCCAAACGACAGTCATGCTCCAGAAGAAGAAAGAAGAGCCAAGACCACAATACATTACCACCGAGCAGCTGATCGAGGTCGATGTCGACGAAGTTCATCGTGAGATCGACATGAAACTCACCTCGAACATTGTCAAGAAGGAACGAAGACGCATCCACATCGACGACAGTCAGTTGCTACCCGAACTCGAACTCATCACACAGAAACGCATTCAGGAAGGTCTCGACAAGCTGGCCGATGAGGAGCTAATCGAAGATCAACCGATACAGCAAACAACCGAGCAAACTATCTCTGAAGTCATGGGACAGGAACGTAAGATCGTTCGCAAGAAGAAGCGTGAAGTTCGTCCTCCAAGGATTACAGAGAAACTACGACCACGCCAGTGCGTACCCGACGAACCCGCCGTCCTCGAATGCAAGGTCGAGGGTATTCCATTCCCAGAGATCAACTGGTATTTCAACGACACCCTACTGTTTGCTTCAGAAAAGTATGAGTTATCTGTGGTGGAGAGTGTTGCGCAACTGAAGATCGCAAAGGTCACACCAAAGGACGTCGGCGTCTACACATGCGAGGCTAAGAATGAAGGCGGAGTCGCCACTTCGAGGGCGAACCTTATTCTAGGTAAGTGTCTTGTTTAATTGATTTATTCCCTATTTCCCGTAGTGTGTTCCGTTTATTTAGAACCCCCTTACCGTTAGTCTTAACCCTCCAACCAAACCACATTAGTCAACCCAATCAAAACACACATACACACACTTTCACTCTCTATCTCTCTCTCTCTATCTCTCTTTCTCTGTTTCTCAATGTCATAATGTAGAAAAAGAGAAAGGAATCGCGCCTCAGTTTGTCAAGCCCCTTAAGATCGAGTTCACTGAGCAGTCACCGGACAAGTGTACCGTAACAGTCACCTGTCAAGTGGAGGGAGTGCCTAAGCCCCAGGTGAAGTGGTACCGCGGCGTCGAAGAACTGCTTCCCAGTGAAACGGTTCAAATGTTCTATAATGAGGAAACAGGTGACGTGGCTCTCGAAGTAATCAATCCACCAGCCAATGAAGCCGTGGTGTACTCAGTGCAAGCCGAGAACACTTTCGGACGAGCTGTCGGAAACGCCAACATTCTCCGCGAAGCCGAACCGGCCCAAGAACCCAAAGAAATTTTCAAAGCCCCCACAGTCACCCCATTGACCGTGAAAGTAGTACCAAATGGTGGTACACTCGTCTACGAGTCCATCTACGATGGCTTGCCTAAACCGGACATAAAATGGATGCGGAACGGTCGGGAGATTCAAATCAATGACGACGTCACGTTGGTCACCACCGAAATGAAAACCACGCTCACCATCATCAACATGACACGCAAGCGAACCGGAAAATACGAGGTCTGGGCAAAGAACAAGGTGGGCGAGGCTAAATCTTCAGGCTCTGTTGTGGTCTCCGACCTGCCTCAGAATAAGGACATCCAACCCCCCCGATTCATTCAACCACTCGAACCGAAATTCTTCGCCGAAAATGAAGTGGCCATTCTCGAGGCTGTCGTCGAATCCGAGCCTGTCTCCTCATTCCAATGGTTTGTTCACACTGAACCGATAAAGAGTTCGACCGAGTGCCGCATCATGACCCAAGGCAACAAGTCAGTCCTCTTAATCGAGACTTTCAAGAAAAAATTCAGCGGCCCCTACACATGCCGCGCCGAGAACGTAGGCGGTTCAGTAACATCAACAGCGACAGTGGACCTCCTTGAGGATACACCATTCGAACAGGTGACCGAATTGACATCACCACGTTTCGTTGAACCACTGCAACCCGTCCAAGTGATGGACGGTGAAAAGTTGCATCTAATTTGTGAGGTACATGGCCAACCGATTCCACGAGTCGAATGGTTCCACAACGAGGAAAAAATCGTCGAAACAAAGGACACAATTATTACGCAAGACACTCGCGGCATTTGCACTCTGTCCATTGCAGAGGTATTCCCCGAGGACGATGGTGATTACATTTGCGTTGCAACGAACAAAATCGGAGAGGCCATTACGAAAACAACTGTCAGCATTCAAGGTACTCACCTCATACAACTTTACCACTACATTTATTCACAACTTTTGCACTTACAATCAATCATATGATGTATATACACTTGTACCTCAAGTCTGTGTCTTGTAGCGTGTAGCGTGTAGCGTCTTCTGTCTCTTTCCTTTAAATGTAATCTTCTTCTCTGTTTGTCTATGTGAATGTTCCTAAATTTCCTATGTAGCCCCATGCACGAAATGTCAATTCTTTTGATTCGATCGAAAGAATGGATGTCAGTCAGAATATGGGTGAAATGTTTTGTATCTAACCATGAAGTTGTGTAGTGAATGTATTTTAACTGTATGTAGTGTGTGTGTTCTTTTAATGTCCTGTCATGTGCAGGGTCTTTGTGTAGTTTAGTAACTTTTGTATAACAATCTTTAAAAGAAAAGTACTCACCTGTCTTTAGAATAGAATAGAAAACCCGAAATCTGATTCATGTTCACAATTTATGGAGTACAGAGCCTGTCAATACAAGTGACAGCTGTCAATGACACGACTTGAAGTTACTGACGATCGGAATTCTATTAAGTAGAACACACCATGACTCCATAAAATCAAATCTGATTCATGTTCACAATATCTAGAGTACAGAGCCTGTCAATACAAGTGACAGCTGTCACGAATTGAAGTTACTGACGATCCGAATTCTATTAAATAGAGCAGACCATGACTCCATGAAATCAAATCTGATTCACGTTCATAATTTATGGAATAATGTGACTATTTTCTGGACAACTTCAGTAGAATTATTTGTTACTCCCTTCAAATGTCAGAAATTTCAAACAACAAAACTCTACTGCGCCATAAAAATAATTTCGTATTGACAGTTCTTAAATATTCGGTCAGTAGACAAAATCTCACAAATTTTCGAAAACTGAATAATAAATTGAAGACGTCAAGTTGGAATAAAAGACCATCAACAAAAATTACACCCCCACAGGGTGGGAGTTTCTATAAATTTCATAAAGTTTGCGCATGCGCACAAGTGCTGACATGCGCATGCGCTATGCTCATAGGTTTCATTATTTCCTTATATTTCAGCGACATCTTCTTAATTTTTAAGAATCTCTTTTCGCCTCCCTGCGCGAAGGTATAATTTGGGAGAGAAATGTAATCGGACTATAACCCTACAGTAGAAACTATTGCGTACACACTGAACTACTAATGAACTACTGACTATTTCCGTTACATAAGGAACCTACAGTTGGGACCCATTTATATCGTGCCTTACAGTAGTCCTTAAAATGCCCGAGTATCTGCACGAGCTGTTATACATTATTAGATTTCTAAGCTTTAACTCAAGAAGAAATTTTAGAAACCTTCTCAGACCTTTGTCCAAGTACGATAGTTATAGCCCGCCAACCACAGCACAGCTTGAGGTCTTAACAGCTGAACTGACGATCTGGCGATCAAAATTAAGAAGGACTGTGCATTTTAACATGAACTCGTACCACCCTTAATCTAATTTTCACGCCTGCTAAAAATTAGGTGCACAGGGTGGCCCAAAAACCCTCACCCCATTTGTTTCGTTATATATTGACGAGCGCTGAAACGCCTCAGTATTTGCTTGGTTGGCGTAAGACTTTTCGTTAAAATCCCTAACGTAATATTCCGTACAAAACTAGTCAGATAGAGTATTCCACGATCTTGAGGAGTACAGTGTTCCATGACTTGTCAAGCATTATTTAACAAACATCGAAACAAAACTGACAGTTCCCTGCATTTGCAAAAGTCATAGCATTTTCCAATATACACACATTTTGGGCCACCTTGTACAGAATCAAATCTGAACCTAACCCTAAACCTTAAACCTGTCAAATTGAGTCAAAACTTTTTGATGCATGATCGATCCCCCCTGCCCCGCATGATTGACAATTATTTTGTGGGTTTTTTTTTTTTTTTTTGTCAGAAATCTTCTAGGTGTTGAATAGGGTGTTTATTTTTTATTAAAATTCTCAATGTTTATACTTTCAGCATTTGAATATATCCCCGATTCTGAAATCACAGGACAAACAGCTTCCGAAGAAGATCTTCTCGATAAGGTAAGTTCGTTTAAACCTACCAAATGCGACTGAGTGTCTGTATGAATTGAATTTTTTTTTTTTTTGAATTTTTTGACAGACTCTTTCGTTAGACGAATGTGCACCGAAAATAGTTAAGAAACTCCCCGAAAAAGTTCAACCCAAAGAGGGTGAACAGGCAAAACTTGAAGTCAAAGTTATTGCCAAACCAAAACCAAAAGTTAAATGGTTACGCGACAACGAAGAGATATTCGCATCTGAAGAATATCAAATTGAAAATTTCGACGATGGCACCTCAGTGCTGATCATCAATCATGTTTATCCCGATGATGTTGGTACGATTAGTTTCGAGGCCTACAATCCATTGGGTATAGCGGTAACAACGGCTGAATTTGCTGTTGAAGGTATCTTTTTTTCTTTCTGTCCATACGATGGCAGTTTTATGATTATATTCATACAAAAATTTTCAAACTTAATAGAATTTCTTTTTACAGAAAATAGGAAAAAAAAAATATCCTTTTATCCTGTTCTTTCCCAATTTTATTCCCTTTTTATACACACAAACAATACAAATATATTATACATATATTTTTTTTAAGAATCTAAAAAATTTTGATTAATGGCTAGACTTTCAAAAGCCAATGCAATGTTATTAATTTTCGTATTTGTTCGAATTGCGTATTCTAGGAATCGTAGGAACAAAGGATTACAGGAAACCAGAATGGGTCACTCACATGGAGGAGATGCAAAAGGCCCTCAAAGGTATGTTATAAATGTCAACAAACAAAATGTACCTAAGTGTCTCCTTGTTGTCTTGGATATGATATGTCCTCATACAATGTTTCCTATGTGTCAATATGTGTTTTAATCTGTAAAAAAAAAACAATGTCTACCTATATATATATATATAACTGTGTATATTCAATGCCATATATGATGTATCGTCTGTACTGTCTATAGGTATTCTTGTCTAGCTAATAAACAACCAACAACAAAAAAAGGCTCGCCTCCCTTCCTCAAAAAAAAAACAAGAGCTTTTCAAAACCCAAAAAAAAGTTTACGCCATTATCCTTTAAGATTTTTGTTTAAATTACCTTTTTTTTAAAAATTGATTTCATACATATATTGGTTTAAAAAAACAAAAACAAATTTACTACACAATTTTTTATTTTATTTCAGTGAATAATCAAAATTCCAAATTGTTTTATTTAAATTCGAAATTAATAACCTACTCGCTTACGTATTCTTTTCATTTTTAAGAATATTTTCATGCAGAGAAAGTATTTTTAAAAATCTGTACACAAATAATTTGGTTTAATGGAGAATTTGATAAAAAAATTTTTGGTCTGTCTTAGTTTGAAGAAATGTTGACAGATGTCAAATGTCTCTCTGTAAACCATAATGTTCACAAATGTCAGTTAAAATGTCAGTCTAACCTGCTTCTGTGAAAACGTTACTGTAATTAACTACACGGGGTTGTAAATATATAAATGTTATTCGATTGTATCCCCCCAAACAACAACAACCATGATCCTTCAACAACAAATGAAAAATATAAAAAAAAAAACATAAAACGTAAACATCCTTCTACAATACAAAAACATTCAGTGTAAGTAAATGTTTATTATTTTTTCCAATAATACGAAATATGTATACCTAACACACGAATTATTTTATCGCTGAGCACACTAAGTAGACGCGGCTAACAATCTAATGCTTTTGCTATTTATAATTTGCAGCTGCTAAATGCTCACCAACTTTTGTTTCGGAAATGAGAGATTGTCGCGCTGCCATTGGCGAATCGGCTAAATTCGAAGTACAATATTCAGGAAATCCGCAACCAGGTAATGTCAATGTAAATCAGTTTTAAACGCGCGTTTTTCTACGATGGAAGATACCATGATAATGAGAACCTGGTACAATAACCAAATGCAACAAAATTTGTATGACATCTGGATATGAGATGTTGGACTGCTTAGAGGTCAGCTTATTTCTATGCTTAGGGATGGACGTCCAAATGATTGTTGAGTTTTTTTTTTTAAATCTGTCAAACCCCCATCGGTCGTTAGATCTAGAACATTTACTGTGTTAAATTGAAGTTGTCTAAGTAGTTCGCGTTAGAGCCTTACCATTCAACCACTGGTGACAGTCCGATGACACCTGTCAATTACATATGTCAAAACCCTTTTTAGCATCCGAATGGTGCAATGAACTCATGAAAGACGGGACAGTTTATCAGAAATATCTCTACAGAGAAGTTATACCAGATAAAAACCTGCTTCTTGTTGTCAAAAGATACAGCGGGGATTCTTTCAAGAATGCGAACTTCAATATTTTTCGAGAACTCTGCAAAACTCCAAAACACATTTTTAGCACATCTGCGTGGCCAGACTGGATTGAGACGCAGCTGACAAGTAATGACAAAGTAGTTGACATTGGCAAAATCACTGACATCTCACCGTCTAAAACTTGTTTGTACTTCGCGCATATGTAGTATCGAATACACAACATTTAGACGCAGTCTGAACTTCCCATTAGAGTATCATAGGACTGCCAAAGCATGAAAGCATCTTAAACATTTTCATACAAGTTTTGATTGCATTTTGGTTGAGATCCTCCAAAGCTAAGCAAGTGTATACCAAACCAAATATGGATTGCAATATTGTTTTTAGATGTTCAATGGTACTTCGACAATGTACAACTTCGTGACTCCGACAAATACCGTATCGTTATCGAGGAGAACTACTCATCGCTGGAGCTGCTCTCAGTAACCCATGAAGACAAAGGCTACTATGTATGCAAAATCATTAACGAAATAGCCATGAACCTTACTCGTGCCAAATTCGACATCGCATCGACCTCAAAGAAGGCCACTGTCGAATCAGAGAAAACCAAAACTAAATTTGTAACTAAGAAGAAACTTCTCAAAAAGGGCAAGAAAATCGGAAAAGATACACATACAACAACAATATCGATTGTACCGGTACCAGAAGTGACGGTTGGAGTAATCAAAGTTAAACAACCAGTTTCGGTGTTAGTCGAAAAATCAGAAGTTTCCGAGGTACAAGTCGTAAAAGATCGCGAAGAAGCTGATGCCGAGATGAAGGTAGAAATTAAAATCGATTCAGGAGAGACGACAACAACACAAACAACAACCACAATGACAACCGAATCAACAACTGTCACCAACATCGAAACAATCGAAATTACCGAAACGATTAATGTTATACGACAAAAGATATCACAAAAATCGATAACAATCGACGATGTTCTGGTATTGAAGAAACACGAAGAAGTTGACAATATTTTAACCTCGATCGAGGCAGAAACCTTTGGTGCTGGTGAAGCACCACTTCGTGACTTGGCTACAATTGGACTTTTACTGAGATATGGTTGTTCGATAAGTGAGGTCACATACATGTATGAGGAGAATATCTTTGTTTCACTGAAGAAACCCGAGTCACAGTCTGCTCTGGTTACACTTGTCGAACGAATGGGTCATGAAAATTTGATTTCGTTAATTTTGAGCGAAAGTTCCACCGAAGATGAGACGATTTTGGCAGCTACGGTCGGATTTAAGGCGTTCATTCGAATGATTGAAACCTGTGAGATAACCATTGAGGAAGTTATTAGGAAATTTGTACGCGAAGATTTCATCGTGCAGGATTGGAAGATATCAGCAAAGGAGGTTTGAGATTGTGATGTAGTATATTGTATGGCGATTGTTGACTACTGTTGACAGTTGTTAACAAGCGTTGTGTGTTATTTGGGAGATGTTCTTCGAGGTACTGGTGGAGCAGCACGTCGCAAGTCAATCATTGACTAGGGGCTGTGACGCTCGACTATGTTAAGAAATACTTATGGGAACATAAAATCATTTAAGTTTCAGTTCACCACAGTCAACAACAACTTCTTAAATATGCATCTTCACTCCCATATCAATATTGGGACCTTGTACAAGGCTTCGACAATAATATCCACAGAAAGATGGAATGGATAGAACTCTATATTGAGTTCGTTGCCTTTATACAACTCGTGCATTTCAGTCCAAACCATCTGGACTGCAAAAACCTAAGCCCCTAAGTTCATAACAATTTCGTATTGGCTTGTTGGCATAAGCCAACGACTTAATCCCATCAATAGATCGAATTTTGAGCAGCAGTGTGGCATGTGGCACCATCTTGTTGGAACCACATTGACTGATGTCAATACTTCGGTGCAATGGAGTCTCTTCAAGCACATGTGGGTCTGTCGTTGTCCAATAAAGCATAGTTTGCTTACTGACAAACCCATTAAGCAAAAAATTAACTCCATGAATTCAGTATTTACTTCAAACTTTTGCAAAGTCCATTCGGAGTAGTTGGGATGCTTCAAACTTGCAAGAGGGTTCAGTTCTTAAGTTAATTTGGTCTTTCAAGGGTGTAGTCAAGATCTTTAGGCGAAATTCGCCACAATATGGAGTGATAATCGGTTGATTTGGCTCATATTAAACTGAAGCACAAATGGCTGCAAAATTTTTGGTACTTCGACCATTAGGACAGGAGCTTTCAGTAGTAAATATCTTGACTCGAACTTATCCACACGGAAAGTTGGAGTAGACGCTCCTAAACTCAGAATTTCCAACCGTTGCTCGTTTGTGATGATTGAAATGTAAACCTTAACTGACGTTTTGACATTGACAGATCATAAAAAAATTATAATTCGTGACTACTTACTAATACTATACGTAGTTATAAAACTTACCCGTCATATTTACTGGGACTCATTTCATTTCGCCTTTCTCCATCACCCATTTTGGCCAAAACGCCTGCATTATCTAGAAATACAAACAAAGTCAAACGTTCATCACTCTGAAGGACACAGGACTAAGAAAACATCTCCCAAAACACATTCAACCATGCCATACTTTTTATCAATATCATAAATATAATTCTTTTTGAATTAGAGAGTGGTAGAAACATCACAAGTGATCGACACTCATGAGGCCGTAACCCACATCAAAATCGGTATGTATACGCTGCCTTTGTACATAGCCTACAACTTCTTTTAACACTTGATCTTTTTTTCATTTTATTTTTATGCTTTTTTGAATGCTTTTTTTCCAAAAATAATACCCTCTTCAATATAAAAAACAAAAAACTTCGTGTCCGCTTAACCAGAGGAAACATACGTAGAAGAACGTACAATTGTCGCTGTAGAAGGTGTGAGCACAGAACAATTATAAGAAACCAAACCGCAAAATCCAAAACCAAAAATATATAAACTTTATATATATATTTACAAATATTCCAAAGATGTGCAACCTATTCAACGCTTCTCGCCCTAGTGTTCTGTTGTCATATAAGCTTTATAATGAAAACAAAACAAAAATATTTAAAACAATACTTTAAACCAAAAAAAAAAAAAAAAAACAAACCTATTCCCCTACCCAACACAAATATACTCAAAACGAACAGTTCTACTCTAGCTGCTTGTAAAAAAAACCAAACAAAGAAACAAATACGTAACCCGCTATAGGTGTGTAACAAATTAAAATGCAAGGATTTACACTTTTACCAATTATTTCAAAAGCCAGCCGTATAGTCCAGGTAAGAAATTAAATTGTAACTTCTCACTAAAAAACAAAGAAAAAACAAACAACCCACTCTTCACTGCGTGTCGCTTTCTTTCGTTAAGTTCTGTTTGTTTTGTCTATCGTTAAAAAATATAAATACGCAGCAGTCTATACTGATCATCTACCTACCACTATCAACTGTGTGTTGCTGTCCACAAACAAAATTAAAACAATTGCCGTGTAAAAAGCAAACAAATAAAAAAAAAAAAAACCTTCTTTTTCTTTCTGAGAAATTCTAACACACAACTACATTATGATACTTACATTACATTCGCAGAAACAACAAGAACAACATCATCAACAACAACAATTGTTGAAGAACATGCACTACAAGAACAGCAACAAAAGGACATCATAATCACTAAAAAGGATACAACAAGGAAAACGAAAATAATCCAACAACAACTAGAACTCGTACAAGAACAACAATCAATTCTTTCAGACATACAAAAACAACAACCAACAACAAAACAAGAGCAGATTCATATTCTTGAAGAACAAGATGATGATCATCTTGTTCAGACCATTACTGAAGCCGAACGACCAAAACCAATTCAGACAATACCAAGCACAATACCCATTGAAACGCCTGTCATCAGTGAACAATTACAATCAATTCACCTGTCAACAGAAGCGCCAATTCCGGCACAAGCCGAAACACAAGTTGTTCCCCAAAAACCCCTTACAGTTCAGGAGGAACTAATGCTCAATGAGCGAGAAGACGAACGGGTTCGTGTGGCACGGGAGCGTGTACAAAAAGTTCTTGCGACAACGATTCCCAAGGAAGAGCTTCAAGCTCTGGAAGTCACCGAAGTCGAAACGAAAGAAAACTTTGGCGCCGATGTGCCAAAGCAAGAGATCTTAGAAGTGAAGCCAAAAACCCGTCGCGATTCGAAGCGATCTGTGACAGTGGAAACGCCATTAGTTCAAGATACTGTAGAGGAACTGCGCAAAGATGAAGCTCCAGAGCAAACGGCAAAACTCGATATTTTGCCACTGCAATCTCAGGAAATAACAGAGATTACGACTGCAGTGTCTGAGGTGACCTTTAAGGGAGAGCCAAAGCCCAGGAAAAGGGTTACTGCAGAGGAGGTATTTACTACCCACAAAAGTGTGGAAATCACTGAAGTGGATCAGAGTGAATCTACGGGGAAACCTATCGAAAAGCCTACCGACATTCGTCAAAAGGTTCAACCTAACCTTTTGATGAACGAGTCTGTGGAAATTTCTGAAACAATTGCTGAGGATAAACCGTCAAAGTTTTATCCGGAGGTCATTGTACCAACCGAATCAGCTACGGAAACTTTAATTGAGACTAAAACCTACGTTTCTGAGGAGATAACTACAGGCTACAAGGAATCCGAATTACCATCAGAAAAGCTGCCAACTAAGTCGACAGCTCAGGTCGAGGTTACAGAAAGTATTCCTTTGGAAGTAACCGATGTCCTTCTGAAAGAGTCTGAGGACAAGCTTCCAGAGAAAAAACCTACACTGACATTCCAAGCAAAGGATACGATTATGCTTGAGGAGAACGTCTTATCAGCCGAAGTAGCTGACACTCAAAGTCCAATGGATGAGAAAATTATAGTTTTAGACGAGACCAAGGAGGCGTCACTTGAAGTTATCGAGCAGCGCCATCTAGAGTCTAAATTGGTTTATCCTCAGGAAACTTCAACTGACTTGGTTACAGACGAAACAAAGCCAGAACAACTAATTGCCTCTGAGAAGGTCAACGGTTTGCCAACAAGCGAGGTATTTGAACTAACTACGGAAGAGGTCCCAGGTATCTTTGAAACACCAGTGGAGAACCTGTCAAAGGCTAAGAAGACAGTTTTACCGAAAGAGGCCATTGAAACGTCCGAAGAGGCGCCATTTGACTCCACTGCAGATGTCGAGGTCTCAAAGCCAAAGATGGAGAAGGGAAGGCCAGACATCGTTACAAGAGACGCACCCGCTGTGACTGAAGTCGACCTCCATGAAAAGGAGAAAGACTTCAAACAACCAACTGCGCCAATAACAGAGAAAGCTGCTGCACAATTCGAGCTCCAAACTGCGGTCGGCGTGAAGCAAATCGAAGCTGCCGATTTAGAGCAAGACTTACCAGGCTTAGAAAGACCCCAGGAGCAAACGGCCGATCAAACTAGAATCTATTCAAACCTCAAAGCTGCCCTTACGGAGGAAGTTCAACCAGAACTTAAAACAGATCAATTGCCTAAGGAAAAACCGAAAGAAGCAGAAGCTAAGAGCTCGTACGAGGACGTGACAGTCAGTGAAACCTATCAGCATGGCGTCTTTGAGAGCACTGTCAAGTTGGAAGTGCTCGAACAACCAAAAGAAAAGACACCTCTAACTACAATTGATACAATCGAATCACTGGAGGTCACAGAGATTACGCCCAACGAAGCCGAAAATAAGATCACTCTGCCGGACAAAGCGGTCGAACAAAAGGCCCAATCAATATCAGACACGAATCGATCGCTAGAAGTATCTGACATCTTAACATACCAAACCGTACAACCTGACAGTATGGAACAGCCAAAGCCTGACTTGACAAAAGCACAGCTCACAATGCCTGAATTTTTGGGACAGAATACCACCCAACAAACAGCCCTGGATCAAATTGAAGAGCTCCCAGTTGAACCTAAGCCAAAAGATCATGTGGCCGAGAGTCAAATCGACCTTTTACAACCGATTGAAATCAGTGCATCCCTGCCCCATGAGAAAGAGTCCCAACTTCCAGTGGACACATCTCCCGAGACACGAGAAGCGAAAATTATCCAAGATACTAGTCTCGTAGTGGCTAGCACTGACTACGCTGAGTCAAACGAAGCAATAGCAGACGTAAAAGATCAACTCATAGATCAAAGAACTGCACAAGTCTCAATAGACACCATCCCAGCACTGGAACAATCTCACACCGCTGCTTTGGAGGGCACCCAAGATCGCGATATACAACCGATTGTCCCGTCAGAAATCTCAAAGATCGAAATTATTCCAAACATAACGCAGCTCGAAGTTACGACTTCACAGATATCTGACAAAGAAAAAGAGTTCATCACACCAGCGCCAACAACATCAGAAACAGCTCAACTTCAAATCTCGGAGACACAAAAGTCAGCGCTGGTAAGTGAGACAAGCACTGTTGAGAGCACCGCCGAATTCACCGAAGTGAAGTCGCTTGAGACCTCGGGAAAACCACTTACTTCCAATTATGACGAAGTTACTGTACGCCAACCCGAAGTCTATGAAAAGGAAAGCAATCTCCAGCCCTACGAAAAAGCTAAGGAGCACACTGCCGAAACAAAATTAGATTCTGTCACCGCTGTCATTGTTTCATCCGACAATGCCTATGAACGCCATACAGATTTCCTGGAAAAAGTGACGCCTCAAGACCAGGCTCAAGTAGGAAAATCCGATAGTTTGAAAGCAGCCATCACCGAGCAAGTGCTCGCTAGTCAAAGTGTAGATAAAATTCAGGAACAGAAGCTGCCTGAAGCAAAGATTAACGAGAGATTCGATGTAGCCAACGAGACTGAAGTTCAAGAAACTATAGCTTACGAGAAACCAGTCGACAGTGACCTAAAAACTCTTAAACAAGAGGCAACTTCAACACAAACCATTGTCACAGATCAATTTGCCACAATGGAGACCAAAGTTGAGGTCATCGAGCAGGAGATAGACTTTGAAGGAACCCCCGAGCACAAGTTGAAAACCGCTGAAGTGAATTTCGCGGAAACCAAATTGGCTCCAACTGTCGAAGAACAAAATCTAATTGACAACACAACAGTATTGCCAGATGAAAAAGCATTTGAAGACACTGCAATTCCGTCGTTGACACCGATGCTGTCAGGGAATGTCATTGATGAGTCGACAGCATTTGACAGTGTTCGACCGGAAGAGGAAATGCCTAAGCCTGTACAACAAAAGGCTACAATTGATCACGAACTTAAACGCAGCTATGCCCAACACGAAGAGACACCAAACGAACGTGAGGGAATTTTCGCTGCCAGTAAAGATAACCTAGTTCAGGCCACGGAGACAAGCAGTGGAATGCTGCCAATAGGACTTACATCGGAAAATGATGCAATAGATTCCGTAGACAAGCTTGAAAACATCACAATAAAAGAAGCCTTAGCTAAGCCATTCGTAGAAGGTACCAACCGCGAGACAATTGTAACACAGGTGACAGCTTTCGATTCGTCATCTGTAATTGAAGATCAAAAGCTCACAAGCATACAAGCCACACCTGTTGTCATACCACAAAACCTTTCAACTGAAGTCATAACCAAAATTGCGTTTGATAAGGAATCGGAAGTGAAAGCCCCCAAGTTAATATCTGAAAAAGCACAGCCTTCGGTTCAAGATGAACTGAAGCCACTAATAACTGAAGAAGTAACATCAGTAAGTGAGATTACCGAAACCTACGACCTACTTGACAGACCAAAGGCGAAAGCAAGTGTTTCCGAAATGTTCCATGAGGCTAAGAACATTGAACACCCCACGGTGTTTGAAGACACCACTGACATCCTTCAACGCAAGCCAACTCTGGCCGATGCCAGTACTTCACGTGCAGAACTAAAACCTCTAGCTATTTCCACGGTGGATGTGTTCGAAGCAACAGAAAATCTAAAAACTGTAGCCCCAACCGAAGATACAAGTCAGTCAGCATTTGTCACCTCTGATCTTAAGGCAACAACAGTTGAAGAAGTATTCCCCGTTCCCGGTTTAGAAGAAATCATCAAATTTAAACCAGACAACCAAAAGGTCACTCACAAATCACCTAAAAAAAGGCAAGAAGTCACAGTCGATGAGGCCATCGCCTTTGAAAGTACGACTCAAATCATAGAAGACGTCAAGTCTAAGGAACACATAGTGCAACCCACATTCGAAGAAGCCAAACCAACTAGCATTGTCGATCTAGTACAATCGGAAACCAGAGAGGAAGAATTCCAAGCGCCCACATCAAGAACCACCTCAGCCGATACCACTTACAGCACACACAGTACGTACATGAACCAACAAGTAGTCTTAGCCGATTTCACAGAGCAAATACCACAAGAAACTATGGCCAGTGAAATGTTCGCACAGATGAACATAGATCACACGCCCAGCTTAACCACAGATCAGGTAACAATTCTGGAAAACATCACACCTCACGACACACAACCACATCGTACACAGACTCCTCAACACAAAGTCGAAGGTGTCGAATTACTGGTACCATTGTCCACAGAAGAAATCGCAAGCGAACACGCCCCAACACTCGAACCCCAACAGCTATACGACGAACAAAAACCCAAACAAAACATACAAACGTTTGACACCATCGAACAGTCTGTCATTTATGACAGCGAAATGGAAAAACCATTTAGCACAACATCACCCAAAAAACAGCACCCCACCATCACACAAGAAACAAACAAACCGATTGCCTTGACTGAGAACGCTCAGACGCTCGAATCAGAGGCAGCGGTACCATGCGAAACCCAAATTATTCCGCAGGAAACAGTGCCATCACTCGAACGATTTGATGCACACACCGAACAGGTCTTAGTTACACTCCCTAGTGTCCAAGTTGACACCCACACTAAATCAGTGCCGAAGAGTAAGTATGTTCAGGTTAGATGTATAAGTTTAACAAAATGGCGTAATACTTTTACAACCAAGCCCTTAGAAAAGAAAAGCCCCCTACCCCTTAGTACACGACAAAAAAAACACATATTACAACCACGAAACAGAGCCACCCTATACATATTTAACTTGAAAACTTTGTCTCATATAAACATACATTCTTTTACACAGATACACCACATACAACAACTCACACACCCGAACACATCACACAAGAACAAGACACAACAGAAGAAGAAGTCCGAACACAAGTAAAGCGAACACGCAAGGTGAGGAAACCGAAAGAACAGGAACCCCTTGACCACACAATCCCCGCAGTCGAGGAAAATGTATATCCTGAAGAAATTCAGGAACTCCCTGTCGAAGTTACCGAAACGGAGAAAGTAACAGAGGAAGGAATCACGACCGTGGTAAAGACCAAAAAGAGGACCATCAAAAAGACAAAGGGCCCCAAATCAGAAATCACCGAAATTAAGGTTGTGGAAGAAGAAGGAAAGGCTCCCGTGACCACAGTTGAGGTAAAGGAGTACACCACGCCCAAAGCTGAAGAAATACAGGAACTCCCTGAAACAACACAAATAGTCGAATCAGTTACAGAAGAGGGTATTCCAAAAAAGAAGAAAATCCGGACCCGCATAATCAAGAAGGTCAAGGGTGACAAACAAGAAGTCACTAAGATCGAGACTGTCGAGGAAGATGACAAGGCACCTGAGACAACCGTGACAGTTGAAGAAGCCCCACTTGACGAGAAACCTGAAGAAATACAGGAAATGCCTGAAGAAGTGCGAGTAGTAGAGACGGTTACCGAAGATGGCAAACCAAAGAAGAAGAAGATCCGCACTCGCGTCATCAAGAAGGTCAAGGGAGACAAACAAGAAGTCACCAAGATCGAAACGGTTGAGGAAGATGACAAGGCACCCGAAACAACCGTCACAGTTGAAGAAGCACCACTTGACGAGAAACCCGAAGAAATACAGGAAATGCCTGAAGAAGTGCGAGTAGTAGAGACGGTTACCGAAGATGGCAAACCAAAGAAAAAGAAGATCCGCACTCGCGTCATCAAGAAGGTCAAGGGAGACAAACAAGAAGTCACCAAGATCGAAACTGTTGAGGAAGATGATAAGGCACCTGAGACAACCGTGACAGTTGAAGAAGCCCCACTTGACGAGAAACCTGAAGAAATACAGGAAATGCCTGAAGAAGTGCGAGTAGTAGAGACGGTTACCGAAGATGGCAAACCAAAGAAGAAGAAGATTCGCACTCGCGTCATCAAGAAGGTCAAGGGAGACAAACAAGAAGTCACCAAGATCGAAACTGTTGAGGAAGATGACAAGGCACCCGAAACAACCGTCACAGTTGAAGAAGCACCACTTGACGAGAAATCCGAGGAAATACAGGAAATGCCTGAAGAAGTGCGAGTAGTAGAGACGGTTACCGAGGAAGGTAAACCAAAGAAGAAGAAGATTCGCACTCGCATCATCAAGAAGGTCAAGGGAGACAAACAAGAAGTCACCAAGATCGAAACTGTTGAGGAAGATGACAAGGCACCTGAGACAACCGTGACAGTTGAAGAAGCACCACTTGACGAGAAACCCGAAGAAATACAGGAAATGCCTGAAGAAGTGCGAGTAGTTGAGACAATCACCGAAGATGGCAAACCAAAGAAGAAGAAGATCCGCACTCGCGTCATCAAGAAGGTCAAGGGAGACAAACAAGAAGTCACCAAGATCGAAACGGTTGAGGAAGATGACAAGGCACCTGAAACAACCGTCACAGTTGAAGAAGCACCACTTGACGAGAAATCCGAGGAAATACAGGAAATGCCTGAAGAAGTGCGAGTAGTAGAGACGGTTACCGAGGAAGGTAAACCAAAGAAGAAGAAGATTCGCACTCGCGTCATCAAGAAGGTCAAGGGAGACAAACAAGAAGTCACCAAGATCGAAACTGTTGAGGAAGATGACAAGGCACCTGAGACAACCGTGACAGTTGAAGAAGCACCACTTGACGAGAAACCCGAAGAAATACAGGAAATGCCTGAAGAAGTGCGAGTAGTAGAGACGGTTACCGAAGAAGGTAAACCAAAGAAAAAGAAGATTCACACTCGCATCATAAAGAAGGTCAAGGGAGACAAACAAGAAGTCACCAAAATCGAAACTGTTGAGGAAGATGACAAGGCACCCCAAACAACCGTCACAGTTGAAGAAGCACCACTTGACGAGAAACCTGAGGAAATACAGGAAATGCCTGAAGAAGTGCGAGTAGTAGAGACGGTTACCGAAGAAGGTAAACCAAAGAAGAAGAAGATTCGCACTCGCATCATCAAGAAGGTCAAGGGAGACAAACAAGAAGTCACCAAGATCGAAACTGTTGAGGAAGATGACAAGGCACCCGAAACAACCGTCACAGTTGAAGAAGCACCACTTGACGAGAAACCCGAAGAAATACAGGAAATGCCTGAAGAAGTGCGAGTAGTAGAGACGGTTACCGAAGAAGGTAAACCAAAGAAAAAGAAGATTCGCACTCGCATCATAAAGAAGGTCAAGGGAGACAAACAAGAAGTCACCAAAATCGAAACTGTTGAGGAAGATGACAAGGCACCCCAAACAACCGTCACAGTTGAAGAAGCACCACTTGACGAGAAACCTGAGGAAATACAGGAAATGCCTGAAGAAGTGCGAGTAGTAGAGACGGTTACCGAAGAAGGTAAACCAAAGAAGAAGAAGATTCGCACTCGCATCATCAAGAAGGTCAAGGGAGACAAACAAGAAGTCACCAAGATCGAAACTGTTGAGGAAGATGACAAGGCACCCGAAACAACCGTCACAGTTGAAGAAGCACCACTTGACGAGAAACCCGAGGAAATACAGGAAATGCCTGAAGAAGTGCGAGTAGTAGAGACGGTTACCGAAGAAGGTAAACCAAAGAAGAGGAAGATTCGCACTCGCATCATCAAGAAGGTCAAGGGAGACAAACAAGAAGTCACCAAGATCGAAACTGTTGAGGAAGATGACAAGGCGCCTGAGACAACCGTGACAGTTGAAGAAGCCCCACTTGACGAGAAACCTGAAGAAATACAGGAAATGCCTGAAGAAGTGCGAGTAGTAGAGACGGTTACCGAAGAAGGTAAACCAAAGAAGAGGAAGATTCGCACTCGCATCATCAAGAAGGTCAAGGGAGACAAACAAGAAGTCACCAAAATCGAAACGGTTGAGGAAGATGACAAGGCACCCGAAACAACCGTCACAGTTGAAGAAGCACCACTTGACGAGAAACCCGAGGAAATACAGGAAATGCCTGAAGAAGTGCGAGTAGTAGAGACGGTTACCGAGGAAGGTAAACCAAAGAAGAAGAAGATTCGCACTCGCATCATCAAGAAGGTCAAGGGAGACAAACAAGAAGTCACCAAAATCGAAACGGTTGAGGAAGATGACAAGGCACCCGAAACAACCGTCACAGTTGAAGAAGCACCACTTGACGAGAAACCCGAGGAAATACAGGAAATGCCTGAAGAAGTGCGAGTAGTAGAGACGGTTACCGAAGAAGGTAAACCAAAGAAGAGGAAGATTCGCACTCGCATCATCAAGAAGGTCAAGGGAGACAAACAAGAAGTCACCAAGATCGAAACTGTTGAGGAAGATGACAAGGCGCCTGAGACAACCGTGACAGTTGAAGAAGCCCCACTTGACGAGAAACCTAAAGAAATACAGGAAATGCCTGAAGAAGTGCGAGTAGTAGAGACGGTTACCGAGGAAGGTAAACCAAAGAAGAAGAAGATTCGCACTCGCATCATCAAGAAGGTCAAGGGAGACAAACAAGAAGTCACCAAGATCGAAACTGTTGAGGAAGATGACAAGGCACCCGAAACAACCGTCACAGTTGAAGAAGCACCACTTGACGAGAAACCCGAAGAAATACAGGAAATGCCTGAAGAAGTGCGAGTAGTAGAGACGGTTACCGAAGAAGGTAAACCAAAGAAGAAGAAGATTCGCACTCGCATCATAAAGAAGGTCAAGGGAGACAAACAAGAAGTCACCAAAATCGAAACTGTTGAGGAAGATGACAAGGCACCCGAAACAACCGTCACAGTTGAAGAAGCACCACTTGACGAGAAACCCGAGGAAATACAGGAAATGCCTGAAGAAGTGCGAGTAGTAGAGACGGTTACCGAAGAAGGTAAACCAAAGAAGAAGAAGATTCGCACTCGCATCATCAAGAAGGTCAAGGGAGACAAACAAGAAGTCACCAAGATCGAAACTGTTGAGGAAGATGACAAGGCACCCGAAACAACCGTCACAGTTGAAGAAGCACCACTTGACGAGAAACCCGAGGAAATACAGGAAATGCCTGAAGAAGTGCGAGTAGTAGAGACGGTTACCGAAGAAGGTAAACCAAAGAAGAGGAAGATTCGCACTCGCATCATCAAGAAGGTCAAGGGAGACAAACAAGAAGTCACCAAGATCGAAACTGTTGAGGAAGATGACAAGGCGCCTGAGACAACCGTGACAGTTGAAGAAGCCCCACTTGACGAGAAACCTGAAGAAATACAGGAAATGCCTGAAGAAGTGCGAGTAGTAGAGACGGTTACCGAAGAAGGTAAACCAAAGAAGAGGAAGATTCGCACTCGCATCATCAAGAAGGTCAAGGGAGACAAACAAGAAGTCACCAAAATCGAAACGGTTGAGGAAGATGACAAGGCACCCGAAACAACCGTCACAGTTGAAGAAGCACCACTTGACGAGAAACCCGAGGAAATACAGGAAATGCCTGAAGAAGTGCGAGTAGTAGAGACGGTTACCGAGGAAGGTAAACCAAAGAAGAAGAAGATTCGCACTCGCATCATCAAGAAGGTCAAGGGAGACAAACAAGAAGTCACCAAGATCGAAACTGTTGAGGAAGATGACAAGGCACCCGAAACAACCGTCACAGTTGAAGAAGCACCACTTGACGAGAAACCCGAGGAAATACAGGAAATGCCTGAAGAAGTGCGAGTAGTAGAGACGGTTACCGAAGAAGGTAAACCAAAGAAGAGGAAGATTCGCACTCGCATCATCAAGAAGGTCAAGGGAGACAAACAAGAAGTCACCAAAATCGAAACGGTTGAGGAAGATGACAAGGCACCCGAAACAACCGTCACAGTTGAAGAAGCACCACTTGACGAGAAACCCGAGGAAATACAGGAAATGCCTGAAGAAGTGCGAGTAGTAGAGACGGTTACCGAAGAAGGTAAACCAAAGAAGAGGAAGATTCGCACTCGCATCATCAAGAAGGTCAAGGGAGACAAACAAGAAGTCACCAAAATCGAAACGGTTGAGGAAGATGACAAGGCACCCGAAACAACCGTCACAGTTGAAGAAGCACCACTTGACGAGAAACCCGAGGAAATACAGGAAATTCCTGAAGAAGTGCGAGTAGTAGAGACGGTTACCGAAGAAGGTAAACCAAAGAAGAAGAAGATTCGCACTCGCATCATCAAGAAGGTCAAGGGAGACAAACAAGAAGTCACCAAGATCGAAACTGTTGAGGAAGATGACAAGGCACCTGAGACAACCGTGACAGTTGAAGAAGCCCCACTTGACGAGAAACCCGAGGAAATACAGGAAATGCCTGAAGAAGTGCGAGTAGTAGAGACGGTTACCGAAGAAGGTAAACCAAAGAAGAGGAAGATTCGCACTCGCATCATCAAGAAGGTCAAGGGAGACAAACAAGAAGTCACCAAGATCGAAACTGTTGAGGAAGATGACAAGGCGCCTGAGACAACCGTGACAGTTGAAGAAGCCCCACTTGACGAGAAACCTAAAGAAATACAGGAAATGCCTGAAGAAGTGCGAGTAGTAGAGACGGTTACCGAAGAAGGTAAACCAAAGAAGAGGAAGATTCGCACTCGCATCATCAAGAAGGTCAAGGGAGACAAACAAGAAGTCACCAAAATCGAAACGGTTGAGGAAGATGACAAGGCACCTGAGACAACCGTCACAGTTGAAGAAACACCACTTGACGAGAAACCCGAAGAAATACAGGAAATGCCTGAAGAAGTGCGAGTAGTAGAGACGGTTACCGAAGAAGGTAAACCAAAGAAGAGGAAGATTCGCACTCGCATCATCAAGAAGGTCAAGGGAGACAAACAAGAAGTCACCAAAATCGAAACGGTTGAGGAAGATGACAAGGCACCCGAAACAACCGTCACAGTTGAAGAAGCACCACTTGACGAGAAACCCGAGGAAATACAGGAAATGCCTGAAGAAGTGCGAGTAGTAGAGACGGTTACCGAAGAAGGTAAACCAAAGAAGAGGAAGATTCGCACTCGCATCATCAAGAAGGTCAAGGGAGACAAACAAGAAGTCACCAAAATCGAAACGGTTGAGGAAGATGACAAGGCACCCGAAACAACCGTCACAGTTGAAGAAGCACCACTTGACGAGAAACCCGAGGAAATACAGGAAATTCCTGAAGAAGTGCGAGTAGTAGAGACGGTTACCGAAGAAGGTAAACCAAAGAAGAAGAAGATTCGCACTCGCATCATCAAGAAGGTCAAGGGAGACAAACAAGAAGTCACCAAGATCGAAACTGTTGAGGAAGATGACAAGGCACCTGAGACAACCGTGACAGTTGAAGAAGCCCCACTTGACGAGAAACCCGAGGAAATACAGGAAATGCCTGAAGAAGTGCGAGTAGTAGAGACGGTTACCGAAGAAGGTAAACCAAAGAAGAGGAAGATTCGCACTCGCATCATCAAGAAGGTCAAGGGAGACAAACAAGAAGTCACCAAAATCGAAACGGTTGAGGAAGATGACAAGGCACCCGAAACAACCGTCACAGTTGAAGAAGCACCACTTGACGAGAAACCCGAAGAAATACAGGAAATGCCTGAAGAAGTGCGAGTAGTAGAGACGGTTACCGAAGAAGGTAAACCAAAGAAGAGGAAGATTCGCACTCGCATCATCAAGAAGGTCAAGGGAGACAAACAAGAAGTCACCAAAATCGAAACGGTTGAGGAAGATGACAAGGCACCCGAAACAACCGTCACAGTTGAAGAAGCACCACTTGACGAGAAACCCGAGGAAATACAGGAAATGCCTGAAGAAGTGCGAGTAGTAGAGACGGTTACCGAAGAAGGTAAACCAAAGAAGAGGAAGATTCGCACTCGCATCATCAAGAAGGTCAAGGGAGACAAACAAGAAGTCACCAAGATCGAAACGGTTGAGGAAGATGACAAGGCACCTGAGACAACCGTCACAGTTGAAGAAGCACCACTTGACGAGAAACCCGAGGAAATACAGGAAATGCCTGAAGAAGTGCGAGTAGTAGAGACGGTTACCGAAGAAGGTAAACCAAAGAAGAGGAAGATTCGCACTCGCATCATCAAGAAGGTCAAGGGAGACAAACAAGAAGTCACCAAGATCGAAACTGTTGAGGAAGATGACAAGGCACCCGAAACAACCGTCACAGTTGAAGAAGCACCACTTGACGAGAAACCCGAGGAAATACAGGAAATGCCGGAAGAAGTGCGAGTAGTAGAGACGGTTACCGAAGAAGGTAAACCAAAAAAGAAGAAGATTCGCACTCGCATCATCAAGAAGGTCAAGGGAGACAAACAAGAAGTCACCAAGATCGAAACGGTTGAGGAAGATGACAAGGCACCTGAGACAACCGTCACAGTTGAAGAAACACCACTTGACGAGAAACCCGAAGAAATACAGGAAATGCCTGAAGAAGTGCGAGTAGTAGAGACGGTTACCGAAGAAGGTAAACCAAAGAAGAAGAAGATTCGCACTCGCATCATCAAGAAGGTCAAGGGAGACAAACAAGAAGTCACCAAGATCGAAACTGTTGAGGAAGATGACAAGGCACCCGAAACAACCGTCACAGTTGAAGAAGCACCACTTGACGAGAAACCCGAGGAAATACAGGAAATGCCTGAAGAAGTGCGAGTAGTAGAGACGGTTACCGAAGAAGGTAAACCAAAGAAGAAGAAGATTCGCACTCGCATCATCAAGAAGGTCAAGGGAGACAAACAAGAAGTCACCAAGATCGAAACTGTTGAGGAAGATGACAAGGCACCCGAAACAACCGTCACAGTTGAAGAAGCACCACTTGACGAGAAACCCGAGGAAATACAGGAAATGCCTGAAGAAGTGCGAGTAGTAGAGACGGTTACCGAAGAAGGTAAACCAAAGAAGAAGAAGATTCGCACTCGCATCATCAAGAAGGTCAAGGGAGACAAACAAGAAGTCACCAAAATCGAAACGGTTGAGGAAGATGACAAGACACCCGAAACAACCGTCACAGTTGAAGAAGCACCACTTGACGAGAAACCCGAGGAAATACAGGAAATGCCTGAAGAAGTGCGAGTAGTAGAGACGGTTACCGAAGAAGGTAAACCAAAGAAGAAGAAGATTCGCACTCGCATCATCAAGAAGGTCAAGGGAGACAAACAAGAAGTCACCAAGATCGAAACGGTTGAGGAAGATGACAAGGCACCTGAGACAACCGTCACAGTTGAAGAAGCACCACTTGACAAGAAACCCGAAGAAATACAGGAAATGCCTGAAGAAGTGCGAGTAGTAGAGACGGTTACCGAAGAAGGTAAACCAAAGAAGAAGAAGATTCGCACTCGCATCATCAAGAAGGTCAAGGGAGACAAACAAGAAGTCACCAAGATCGAAACGGTTGAGGAAGATGACAAGGCACCTGAGACAACCGTCACAGTTGAAGAAACACCACTTGACGAGAAACCCGAAGAAATACAGGAAATGCCTGAAGAAGTGCGAGTAGTAGAGACGGTTACCGAAGAAGGTAAACCAAAGAAGAAGAAGATTCGCACTCGCATCATCAAGAAGGTCAAGGGAGACAAACAAGAAGTCACCAAGATCGAAACGGTTGAGGAAGATGACAAGGCACCTGAGACAACCGTCACAGTTGAAGAAGCACCACTTGACGAGAAACCCGAAGAAATACAGGAAATGCCTGAAGAAGTGCGAGTAGTAGAGACGGTTACCGAAGAAGGTAAACCAAAGAAGAGGAAGATTCGCACTCGCATCATCAAGAAGGTCAAGGGAGACAAACAAGAAGTCACCAAAATCGAAACGGTTGAGGAAGATGACAAGGCACCTGAGACAACCGTCACAGTTGAAGAAACACCACTTGACGAGAAACCCGAAGAAATACAGGAAATGCCTGAAGAAGTGCGAGTAGTAGAGACGGTTACCGAAGAAGGTAAACCAAAGAAGAAGAAGATTCGCACTCGCATCATCAAGAAGGTCAAGGGAGACAAACAAGAAGTCACCAAGATCGAAACGGTTGAGGAAGATGACAAGGCACCTGAGACAACCGTCACAGTTGAAGAAGCACCACTTGACGAGAAACCCGAGGAAATACAGGAAATGCCTGAAGAAGTGCAAGTAGTAGAGACGGTTACCGAAGAAGGTAAACCAAAGAAGAAGAAGATTCGCACTCGCATCATCAAGAAGGTCAAGGGAGACAAACAAGAAGTCACTAAGATCGAGACTGTCGAGGAAGATGACAAGGCACCCGAAACAACCGTGACAGTTGAAGAAGCACCACTTGACGAGAAACCCGAAGAAATACAGGAAATGCCTGAAGAAGTGCGAGTAGTTGAGACAATCACCGAAGATGGCAAACCAAAGAAGAAGAAGATCCGCACTCGCGTCATCAAGAAGGTCAAGGGAGACAAACAAGAAGTCACCAAGATCGAAACTGTTGAGGAAGATGACAAGGCACCTGAGACAACCGTGACAATTGAAGAAGCACCACTTGACGAGAAACCCGAGGAAATACAGGAAATGCCTGAAGAAGTGCGAGTAGTAGAGACGGTTACCGAAGAAGGTAAACCAAAGAAGAAGAAGATTCGCACTCGCATCATCAAGAAGGTTAAGGGAGACAAACAAGAAGTCACCAAAATCGAAACGGTTGAGGAAGATGACAAGGCACCCGAAACAACCGTCACAGTTGAAGAAACCCCACTCGAGGAGAAGCCTGAGGAGGTGCAAGAACTTCCTGAAGAAGTGCGCGTAGTGGAGACTGTCACCGAAGAAGGCAAGCCTACTAAGAAGAAGATTCGCACTCGCATCATCAAGAAGGTCAAGGGTGACAAACAAGAAGTCACTAAGATCGAGACTGTCGAGGAAGATGACAAGGCACCCGAAACAACCGTGACAGTTGAAGAAGCACCACTTGACGAGAAACCCGAGGAAATACAGGAAATGCCTGAAGAAGTGCGAGTAGTAGAGACGGTTACCGAAGAAGGTAAACCAAAGAAGAAGAAGATTCGCACTCGCATCATCAAGAAGGTCAAGGGAGACAAACAAGAAGTCACCAAGATCGAAACTGTTGAGGAAGATGACAAGGCACCCGAAACAACCGTCACAGTTGAAGAAACCCCACTCGAGGAGAAGCCTGAGGAGGTGCAAGAACTTCCTGAAGAAGTGCGCGTAGTGGAGACTGTCACCGAAGAAGGCAAGCCTACTAAGAAGAAGATTCGCACTCGCATCATCAAGAAGGTCAAGGGTGACAAACAAGAAGTCACTAAGATCGAGACTGTGGAGGAAGATGACAAGGCACCCGAAACAACCGTGACAGTTGAAGAAGCACCATTTGACGAGAAACCCGAGGAAATACAGGAAATGCCTGAAGAAGTGCGAGTAGTAGAGACGGTTACCGAAGAAGGTAAACCTAAGAAGAAGAAGATTCGCACTCGCATCATCAAGAAGGTCAAGGGAGACAAACAAGAAGTCACCAAGATCGAAACGGTTGAGGAAGATGACAAGGCACCCGAAACAACCGTCACAGTTGAAGAAGCACCACTTGACGAGAAACCCGAGGAAATACAGGAAATGCCTGAAGAAGTGCGAGTAGTAGAGACGGTTACCGAAGAAGGTAAACCAAAGAAGAAGAAGATTCGCACTCGCATCATCAAGAAGGTCAAGGGAGACAAACAAGAAGTCACCAAGATCGAAACGGTTGAGGAAGATGACAAGGCACCTGAGACAACCGTCACAGTTGAAGAAACACCACTTGACGAGAAACCCGAAGAAATACAGGAAATGCCTGAAGAAGTGCGAGTAGTAGAGACCTTTACCGAAGAAGGTAAACCAAAGAAGAAGAAGATTCGCACTCGCATCATCAAGAAGGTCAAGGGAGACAAACAAGAAGTCACCAAGATCGAAACGGTTGAGGAAGATGCCAAGGCACCTGAGACAACCGTCACAGTTGAAGAAGCACCACTTGACGAGAAACCCGAGGAAATACAGGAAATGCCTGAAGAAGTGCGAGTAGTAGAGACGGTTACCGAAGAAGGTAAACCAAAGAAGAAGAAGATTCGCACTCGCATCATCAAGAAGGTCAAGGGAGACAAACAAGAAGTCACCAAGATCGAAACTGTTGAGGAAGATGACAAGGCACCCGAAACAACCGTCACAGTTGAAGAAGCACCACTTGACGAGAAACCCGAGGAAATACAGGAAATGCCTGAAGAAGTGCGAGTAGTAGAGACGGTTACCGAAGAAGGTAAACCAAAGAAGAAGAAGATTCGCACTCGCATCATCAAGAAGGTCAAGGGAGACAAACAAGAAGTCACCAAGATCGAAACGGTTGAGGAAGATGACAAGGCACCTGAGACAACCGTCACAGTTGAAGAAGCACCACTTGACGAGAAACCCGAGGAAATACAGGAAATGCCTGAAGAAGTGCGAGTAGTAGAGACGGTTACCGAAGAAGGTAAACCAAAGAAGAGGAAGATTCGCACCCGCATCATCAAGAAGGTCAAGGGAGACAAACAAGAAGTCACCAAAATCGAAACGGTTGAGGAAGATGACAAGGCACCCGAAACAACCGTCACAGTTGAAGAAACCCCACTCGAGGAGAAGCCTGAGGAGGTGCAAGAACTTCCTGAAGAAGTGCGCGTAGTGGAGACTGTCACCGAAGAAGGCAAGCCCACTAAGAAGAAGATTCGCACTCGCATCATCAAGAAGGTCAAGGGTGACAAACAAGAAGTCACTAAGATCGAGACTGTCGAGGAAGATGACAAGGCACCCGAAACAACCGTCACAGTTGAAGAAACCCCACTCGAGGAGAAGCCTGAGGAGGTGCAAGAACTTCCTGAAGAAGTGCGCGTAGTGGAGACTGTCACCGAAGAAGGCAAGCCTACTAAGAAGAAGATTCGCACTCGCATCATCAAGAAGGTTAAGGGTGACAAACAAGAAGTCACTAAGATCGAGACTGTCGAGGAAGACGACAAGCAACCTGAAACAACTGTCACAGTAGAAGAAACCCCACTCGAGGAGAAGCCTGAGGAGGTGCAAGAACTTCCTGAAGAAGTGCGCGTAGTGGAGACAGTCACCGAAGAAGGCAAGCCCACTAAGAAGAAGATTCGCACTCGCATCATCAAGAAGGTCAAGGGTGACAAACAAGAAGTCACTAAGATCGAGACTGTCGAAGAAGATGACAAGCAACCTGAAACCACTGTCACAGTAGAAGAAACCCCACTCGAGGAGAAGCCTGAGGAGGTGCAAGAACTTCCTGAAGAAGTACGCGTAGTGGAGACTGTCACCGAAGAAGGCAAGCCCACTAAGAAGAAGATTCGCACTCGCATCATCAAGAAGGTCAAGGGTGACAAACAAGAAGTCACTAAGATCGAGACTGTCGAGGAAGACGACAAGCAACCTGAAACAACTGTCACAGTAGAAGAAACCCCACTCGAGGAGAAGCCTGAGGAGGTGCAAGAACTTCCTGAAGAGGTGCGCGTAGTAGAGACTGTCACCGAAGAAGGCAAGCCCACTAAAAAGAAGATTCGTACTCGCATCATCAAGAAGGTCAAGGGTGACAAACAAGAAGTCACTAAGATCGAGACTGTCGAGGAAGATGACAAGCAACCTGAAACAACTGTCACAGTAGAAGAAACCCCACTCGAGGAGAAGCCTGAGGAGGTGCAAGAACTTCCTGAAGAAGTGCGCGTAGTGGAGACTGTCACCGAAGAAGGCAAGCCTACTAAGAAGAAGATCCGCACTCGCATCATCAAGAAGGTCAAGGGTGACAAGCAGGAAGTCACTAAGATCGAGACTGTCGAGGAAGACGACAAGCAACCTGAAACAACTGTCACAGTAGAAGAAACCCCACTCGAGGAGAAGCCTGAGGAGGTGCAAGAACTTTCTGAAGAGGTGCGCGTAGTGGAGACTGTCACCGAAGAAGGCAAGCCTACTAAGAAGAAGATCCGCACTCGCATCATCAAGAAGGTCAAGGGTGACAAGCAGGAAGTCACTAAGATCGAGACTGTCGAGGAAGACGACAAGCAACCTGAAACAACTGTCACAGTAGAAGAAACCCCACTCGAGGAGAAGCCTGAAGAGGTGCAAGAACTTCCTGAAGAGGTGCGCGTAGTGCAGACTGTCACCGAAGAAGGCAAGCCCACTAAAAAGAAGATTCGTACTCGCATCATCAAGAAGGTCAAGGGTGACAAACAAGAAGTCACTAAGATCGAGACTGTCGAGGAAGATGACAAGCAACCTGAAACAACTGTCACAGTAGAAGAAACCCCACTCGAGGAGAAGCCTGAGGAGGTGCAAGAACTTCCTGAAGAAGTGCGCGTAGTGGAGACTGTCACCGAAGAAGGCAAGCCCACTAAGAAGAAGATTCGCACTCGCATCATCAAGAAGGTCAAGGGTGACAAACAAGAAGTCACTAAGATCGAGACTGTCGAGGAAGATGACAAGCAACCTGAAACAACTGTCACAGTAGAAGAAACCCCACTCGAGGAGAAGCCTGAGGAGATGCAAGAACTTCCTGAAGAAGTACGCGTAGTGGAGACTGTCACCGAAGAAGGCAAGCCTACTAAGAAGAAGATTCGCACTCGCATCATCAAGAAGGTCAAGGGTGACAAACAAGAAGTCACTAAGATCGAGACTGTCGAGGAAGATGACAAACAACCTGAAACAACTGTCACAGTAGAAGAAACCCCACTCGAGGAGAAGCCTGAGGAGGTGCAAGAACTTCCTGAAGAAGTGCGCGTAGTGGAGACTGTCACCGAAGAAGGCAAGCCCACTAAGAAGAAGATTCGCACTCGCATCATCAAGAAGGTCAAGGGTGACAAACAAGAAGTCACTAAGATCGAGACTGTCGAGGAAGATGACAAGCAACCTGAAACAACTGTCACAGTAGAAGAAACCCCACTCGAGGAGAAGCCTGAGGAAGTGCAAGAACTTCCTGAAGAAGTGCGCGTAGTGGAGACTGTCACCGAAGAAGGCAAGCCCACTAAGAAGAAGATTCGCACTCGCATCATCAAGAAGGTCAAGGGTGACAAACAAGAAGTCACTAAGATCGAGACTGTCGAGGAAGATGACAAGCAACCTGAAACAACTGTCACAGTAGAAGAAATCCCACTCGAGGAGAAGCCTGAGGAGGTGCAAGAACTTCCTGAAGAAGTGCGCGTAGTGGAGACTGTCACCGAAGAAGGCAAGCCTACTAAGAAGAAGATCCGTACTCGCATCATCAAGAAGGTCAAGGGTGACAAGCAAGAAGTCACTAAGATCGAGACTGTCGAGGAAGATGACAAGCAACCTGAGACAACTGTCACAGTAGAAGAAACCCCACTCGAGGAGAAGCCTGAGGAGGTGCAAGAACTTCCTGAAGAAGTGCGCGTAGTGGAGACTGTCACCGAAGAAGGCAAGCCCACTAAGAAGAAGATTCGCACTCGCATCATCAAGAAGGTCAAGGGTGACAAACAAGAAGTCACTAAGATCGAGACTGTCGAGGAAGATGACAAGCAACCTGAAACAACTGTCACAGTAGAAGAAACCCCACTCGAGGAGAAGCCTGAGGAAGTGCAAGAACTTCCTGAAGAAGTGCGCGTAGTGGAGACTGTCACCGAAGAAGGCAAGCCCACTAAGAAGAAGATTCGTACTCGCATCATCAAGAAGGTCAAGGGTGACAAGCAAGAAGTCACTAAGATCGAGACTGTCGAGGAAGATGACAAGCAACCTGAGACAACTGTCACAGTAGAAGAAACCCCACTCGAGGAGAAGCCTGAGGAGGTGCAAGAACTTCCTGAAGAAGTACGCGTAGTGGAGACTGTCACCGAAGAAGGCAAGCCCACTAAGAAGAAGATTCGCACTCGCATCATCAAGAAGGTCAAGGGTGACAAACAAGAAGTCACTAAGATCGAGACTGTCGAGGAAGATGACAAGCAACCTGAAACAACTGTCACAGTAGAAGAAACCCCACTCGAGGAGAAGCCTGAGGAAGTGCAAGAACTTCCTGAAGAAGTGCGCGTAGTGGAGACTGTCACCGAAGAAGGCAAGCCCACTAAGAAGAAGATTCGTACTCGCATCATCAAGAAGGTCAAGGGTGACAAACAAGAAGTCACTAAGATCGAGACTGTCGAGGAAGATGACAAGCAACCAGAAACAACAGTCACAGTAGAAGAAACCCCACTCGAGGAGAAGCCTGAGGAAGTTCAAGAACTTCCTGAAGAAGTGCGCGTAGTGGAGACTGTCACCGAAGAAGGCAAGCCTACTAAGAAGAAGATCCGTACTCGCATCATCAAGAAGGTCAAGGGTGACAAGCAAGAAGTCACTAAGATCGAGACTGTCGAGGAAGATAACAAGCAACCTGAAACAACTGTCACAGTAGAAGAAACCCCACTCGAGGAGAAGCCTGAGGAGGTGCAAGAACTTCCTGAAGAAGTGCGCGTAGTGGAGACTGTCACCGAAGAAGGCAAGCCCACTAAGAAGAAGATTCGCACTCGCATCATCAAGAAGGTCAAGGGTGACAAACAAGAAGTCACTAAGATCGAGACTGTCGAGGAAGATGACAAGCAACCTGAAACAACTGTCACAGTAGAAGAAACCCCACTCGAGGAGAAGCCTGAGGAAGTGCAAGAACTTCCTGAAGAAGTGCGCGTAGTGGAGACTGTCACCGAAGAAGGCAAGCCCACTAAGAAGAAGATTCGCACTCGCATCATCAAGAAGGTCAAGGGTGACAAACAAGAAGTCACTAAGATCGAGACTGTCGAGGAAGATGACAAGCAACCTGAAACAACTGTCACAGTAGAAGAAATCCCACTCGAGGAGAAGCCTGAGGAGGTGCAAGAACTTCCTGAAGAAGTGCGCGTAGTGGAGACTGTCACCGAAGAAGGCAAGCCTACTAAGAAGAAGATCCGTACTCGCATCATCAAGAAGGTCAAGGGTGACAAGCAAGAAGTCACTAAGATCGAGACTGTCGAGGAAGATGACAAGCAACCTGAGACAACTGTCACAGTAGAAGAAACCCCACTCGAGGAGAAGCCTGAGGAGGTGCAAGAACTTCCTGAAGAAGTGCGCGTAGTGGAGACTGTCACCGAAGAAGGCAAGCCCACTAAGAAGAAGATTCGCACTCGCATCATCAAGAAGGTCAAGGGTGACAAACAAGAAGTCACTAAGATCGAGACTGTCGAGGAAGATGACAAGCAACCTGAAACAACTGTCACAGTAGAAGAAACCCCACTCGAGGAGAAGCCTGAGGAAGTGCAAGAACTTCCTGAAGAAGTGCGCGTAGTGGAGACTGTCACCGAAGAAGGCAAGCCCACTAAGAAGAAGATTCGTACTCGCATCATCAAGAAGGTCAAGGGTGACAAACAAGAAGTCACTAAGATCGAGACTGTCGAGGAAGATGACAAGCAACCAGAAACAACAGTCACAGTAGAAGAAACCCCACTCGAGGAGAAGCCTGAGGAAGTGCAAGAACTTCCTGAAGAAGTGCGCGTAGTGGAGACTGTCACCGAAGAAGGCAAGCCCACTAAGAAGAAGATCCGTACTCGCATCATCAAGAAGGTCAAGGGTGACAAGCAAGAAGTCACTAAGATCGAGACTGTCGAGGAAGATGACAAGCAACCTGAGACAACTGTCACAGTAGAAGAAATCCCACTCGAGGAGAAGCCTGAGGGGGTGCAAGAACTTCCTGAAGAAGTACGCGTAGTGGAGACTGTCACCGAAGAAGGCAAGCCCACTAAGAAGAAGATTCGTACTCGCATCATCAAGAAGGTCAAGGGTGACAAACAAGAAGTCACTAAGATCGAGACTGTCGAGGAAGATGACAAGCAACCTGAAACAACTGTCACAGTAGAAGAAACCCCACGCGAGGAGAAGCCTGAGGAGATGCAAGAACTTCCTGAAGAAGTACGCGTAGTGGAGACTGTCACCGAAGAAGGCAAGCCTACTAAGAAGAAGATTCGCACTCGCATCATCAAGAAGGTCAAGGGTGACAAACAAGAAGTCACTAAGATCGAGACTGTCGAGGAAGATGACAAGCAACCTGAAACAACTGTCACAGTAGAAGAAACCCCACTCGAGGAGAAGCCTGAGGAAGTGCAAGAACTTCCTGAAGAAGTGCGCGTAGTGGAGACTGTCACCGAAGAAGGCAAGCCCACTAAGAAGAAGATTCGTACTCGCATCATCAAGAAGGTCAAGGGTGACAAACAAGAAGTCACTAAGATCGAGACTGTCGAGGAAGATGACAAGCAACCAGAAACAACAGTCACAGTAGAAGAAATCCCACTCGAGGAGAAGCCTGAGGAGGTGCAAGAACTTCCTGAAGAAGTGCGCGTAGTGGAGACTGTCACCGAAGAAGGCAAGCCCACTAAGAAGAAGATTCGCACTCGCATCATCAAGAAGGTCAAGGGTGACAAACAAGAAGTCACTAAGATCGAGACTGTCGAGGAAGATGACAAGCAACCTGAAACAACTGTCACAGTAGAAGAAACCCCACTCGAGGAGAAGCCTGAGGAAGTGCAAGAACTTCCTGAAGAAGTGCGCGTAGTGGAGACTGTCACCGAAGAAGGCAAGCCCACTAAGAAGAAGATTCGCACTCGCATCATCAAGAAGGTCAAGGGTGACAAACAAGAAGTCACTAAGATCGAGACTGTCGAGGAAGATGACAAGCAACCTGAAACAACTGTCACAGTAGAAGAAATCCCACTCGAGGAGAAGCCTGAGGAGGTGCAAGAACTTCCTGAAGAAGTGCGCGTAGTGGAGACTGTCACCGAAGAAGGCAAGCCTACTAAGAAGAAGATCCGTACTCGCATCATCAAGAAGGTCAAGGATGACAAGCAAGAAGTCACTAAGATCGAGACTGTCGAGGAAGATGACAAGCAACCTGAGACAACTGTCACAGTAGAAGAAACCCCACTCGAGGAGAAGCCTGAGGAGGTGCAAGAACTTCCTGAAGAAGTGCGCGTAGTGGAGACTGTCACCGAAGAAGGCAAGCCCACTAAGAAGAAGATTCGCACTCGCATCATCAAGAAGGTCAAGGGTGACAAACAAGAAATCACTAAGATCGAGACTGTCGAGGAAGATGACAAGCAACCTGAAACAACTGTCACAGTAGAAGAAACCCCACTCGAGGAGAAGCCTGAGGAAGTGCAAGAACTTCCTGAAGAAGTGCGCGTAGTGGAGACTGTCACCGAAGAAGGCAAGCCTACTAAGAAGAAGATCCGTACTCGCATCATCAAGAAGGTCAAGGGTGACAAACAAGAAATCACTAAGATCGAGACTGTCGAGGAAGATGACAAGCAACCTGAAACAACTGTCACAGTAGAAGAAACCCCACTCGAGGAGAAGCCTGAGGAAGTGCAAGAACTTCCTGAAGAAGTGCGCGTAGTGGAGACTGTCACCGAAGAAGGCAAGCCTACTAAGAAGAAGATTCGCACTCGCATCATCAAGAAGGTCAAGGGTGACAAACAAGAAATCACTAAGATCGAGACTGTCGAGGAAGATGACAAGCAACCTGAAACAACTGTCACAGTAGAAGAAACCCCACTCGAGGAGAAGCCTGAGGAGGTGCAAGAACTTCCTGAAGAAGTGCGCGTAGTGGAGACTGTCACCGAAGAAGGCAAGCCCACTAAGAAGAAGATTCGTACTCGCATCATCAAGAAGGTCAAGGGTGACAAACAAGAAGTCACTAAGATCGAGACTGTCGAGGAAGATGACAAGCAACCTGAGACAACTGTCACAGTAGAAGAAACCCCACTCGAGGAGAAGCCTGAGGAGGTGCAAGAACTTCCTGAAGAAGTGCGCGTAGTGGAGACTGTCACCGAAGAAGGCAAGCCTACTAAGAAGAAGATCCGCACACGCATCATCAAGAAGGTCAAGGGTGACAAACAAGAAGTCACCAAGATCGAGACTGTGGAGGAAGATGACAAGCAACCTGAAACAACTGTCACAGTAGAAGAAACCCCACTCGAGGAGAAGCCTGAGGAGGTGCAAGAACTTCCTGAAGAAGTGCGCGTAGTGGAGTCTGTCACCGAAGAAGGCAAGCCTACTAAGAAGAAGATCCGCACACGCATCATCAAGAAGGTCAAGGGTGACAAACAAGAAGTCACCAAGATCGAGACTGTGGAGGAAGATGACAAGCAACCTGAAACAACTGTCACAGTAGAAGAAACCCCACTCG
This sequence comes from Xylota segnis, assembly GCA_963583995.1. Taxonomy (NCBI): domain Eukaryota; kingdom Metazoa; phylum Arthropoda; class Insecta; order Diptera; family Syrphidae; genus Xylota; species Xylota segnis. The sequence goes on along the minus strand of OY757238.1, from coordinate 54,236,402 downwards.
AGGAGAAGCTTGAGGAGGTGCAAGAACTTCCTGAAGAAGTGCGCGTAGTGGAGACTGTCACCGAAGAAGGCAAGCCTTCTAAGAAGAAGATCCGTACTCGCATCATCAAGAAGGTCAAGGGTGACAAGCAAGAAGTCACCAAGATCGAAACTGTGGAGGAAGATGACAAGCAACCTGAAACAACTGTCACAGTAGAAGAAACCCCACTCGAGGAGAAGCCTGAGGAGGTGCAAGAACTTCCTGAAGAAGTGCGCGTAGTGGAGACTGTCACCGAAGAAGGCAAGCCTACTAAGAAGAAGATCCGCACACGCATCATCAAGAAGGTCAAGGGTGACAAACAAGAAGTCACTAAGATCGAGACTGTCGAGGAAGATGACAAGCAACCTGAGACAACTGTCACAGTAGAAGAAACCCCACTCGAGGAGAAGCCTGAGGAGGTGCAAGAACTTCCTGAAGAAGTGCGCGTAGTGGAGACTGTCACCGAAGAAGGAAAGCCTACTAAGAAGAAGATCCGCACACGCATCATCAAGAAGGTCAAGGGTGACAAACAAGAAGTCACCAAGATCGAGACTGTGGAGGAAGATAACAAGCAACCTGAAACAACTGTCACAGTAGAAGAAACCCCACTCGAGGAGAAGCCTGAGGAGGTGCAAGAACTTCCTGAAGAAGTGCGCGTAGTGGAGACTGTCACCGAAGAAGGCAAGCCTTCTAAGAAGAAGATCCGTACTCGCATCATCAAGAAGGTCAAGGGTGACAAGCAAGAAGTCACCAAGATCGAGACTGTGGAGGAAGATGACAAGCAACCTGAAACAACTGTCACAGTAGAAGAAACCCCACTCGAGGAGAAGCCTGAGGAGGTGCAAGAACTTCCTGAAGAAGTGCGCGTAGTGGAGACTGTCACCGAAGAAGGCAAGCCCACTAAGAAGAAGATCCGCACTCGCATCATCAAGAAGGTCAAGGGTGACAAACAAGAAGTCACTAAGATCGAGACTGTCGAGGAAGATGACAAGCAACCTGAAACAACTGTCACAGTAGAAGAAACCCCACTCGAGGAGAAGCCTGAGGAGGTGCAAGAACTTCCTGAAGAGGTACGCGTAGTGGAGACTGTCACCGAAGAAGGCAAGCCCACTAAAAAGAAGATTCGTACTCGCATCATCAAGAAGGTCAAGGGTGACAAACAAGAAGTCACTAAGATCGAGACTGTAGAGGAAGATGACAAGCAACCTGAAACAACTGTCACAGTAGAAGAAACCCCACTCGAGGAGAAGCCTGAGGAGGTGCAAGAACTTCCTGAAGAAGTGCGCGTAGTGGAGACTGTCAACGAAGAAGGCAAGCCTACTAAGAAGAAGATCCGTACTCGCATCATCAAGAAGGTCAAGGGTGACAAGCAGGAAGTCACCAAGATCGAGACTGTGGAGGAAGATGACAAACAGCCTGAAACAACTGTCACAGTAGAAGAAACCCCACTCGAGGAGAAGCCTGAGGAGGTGCAAGAACTTCCTGAAGAAGTGCGCGTAGTGGAGACTGTCAACGAAGAAGGCAAGCCTACTAAGAAGAAGATCCGCACACGCATCATCAAGAAGGTCAAGGGTGACAAGCAAGAAGTCACTAAGATCGAGACTGTCGAGGAAGATGACAAGCAACCTGAAACAACTGTCACAGTAGAAGAAACCCCACTCGAGGAGAAGCCTGAGGAGGTGCAAGAACTTCCTGAAGAAGTACGCGTAGTGGAGACTATCACCGAAGAAGGCAAGCCTTCTAAGAAGAAGATCCGTACTCGCATCATCAAGAAGGTCAAGGGTGACAAGCAAGAAGTCACCAAGATCGAGACTGTGGAGGAAGATGACAAACAGCCTGAAACAACTGTCACAATAGAAGAAACCCCACTCGAGGAAAAGCCTGAGGAGGTGCAAGAACTTCCTGAAGAAGTACGCGTAGTGGAGACTGTCACCGAAGAAGGCAAGCCATCTAAGAAGAAGATCCGTACTCGCATCATCAAGAAGGTCAAGGGTGACAAGCAAGAAGTTACAAAGATTGAGACAATTGAAGAAGATGACAAGCAACCTGAAACAACTGTCACAGTAGAAGAAACCCCACTCGAGGAAAAGCCTGAGGAGGTGCAAGAACTTCCTGAAGAAGTGCGCGTAGTGGAGACCTTCACCGAAGAAGGCAAGCCATCTAAGAAGAAGATCCGTACTCGCATCATCAAGAAGGTCAAGGGTGACAAGCAAGAAGTTACCAAGATTGAGACAATTGAAGAAGATAACAAGCAACCTGAGACAATTGTTACTGTCGAAGAGACCCCTCTTGAAGAAAAATCTGAAGAGGTCGAGGAATTACCGGAAGAAGTGCAAGAAGTTGAAACCGTGAGTGAAGATGGTACTCCAAAGAAAAAGAAGATCCGCACACGTGTAATAAAGAAAATAAAGGGCGATAAACAAGAAGTCACGAAAATTCAAACTGTTGAAGAAGAGGGCAAGAAACCTGAAACAACGGCAACCATCGAAGAAATTCCAATTGTTGAACCGAAACCAGAAAAGGGACCAAAAGAAGCACCCAAAGAAAAAATTACCCAGGAGAAACTTAAGAAAAGAATTCGCCTGCAAAAGCCCGCTGATGAGGTCCTTGTAGAGGAGTTGCCCGAGAGAAAGTCATTTGTCTTTTCAAAAACCGAAGACGGTACTCCAACCAAAACTGTTATCAAAACCAAAGTCATTAAGAAAACAGTTGGCGACAAGCTGGAGATTACAAAAATACAAACTGTGGAAGAGTTCGAAAAAGTTCCTGTTACTACTGTTACTGTAGAAGAATTCGCCAAGCCTTTCCCAGACATTCCGGATAAAACAACAATTCCAATTGTTGAACTACCGGAAGAAGAATCAACAACCATTGTTGTTGATGAAATTACTGGTCATCCAAAGAAACAAACCACGAAAAAACGAGTTCTAAAGAAACCCAAAGGTGATCAAATTGAACAAACCGAAATAAAGACTATTGAAAGTGAGGGCGTTGAGCCAGAATATACTGTAACTGTCACCGAAGAGCCTAAACCAGATGAAAACATTATTCAACCCGATACCATCGAATCTGTTGAATTGCCTGAAGAAGTCACTGTCATACAGGGTAAAACACCCGAAGGGAAACCGAAAAAGACAACCTTCAAAACCCGTTCAATCAAAAAACGCGTCGGCGACAAAGATGAAATCACCAAAATCCAAACCGTCGAAGAGGACGACCAAGAAATCCCATACACTTCGGTCCACATCGAAGAGGTAACGCCCGAAGAAGACGATTTCCCACAACCGGTCATTATAGAGGAACTCCCAGAGGAAATAACTATCTCCGAAATTACCACCGACGATGGCAAGAAACCCAAAAAGAAGGTCGTCAAAACAAGGACATTCAAGAAGGATCAAGCACCCAACCTACCCGAGGTTTACCAAATTCAAACCATCGAAGAGGAGGGCAAAGAGCCCATTGCACTTGTTCGTGTTGTCAGTGATGACACTATCGCTGACATTATTGACATTCGTTCGCTGGACGATGATAAAACACAAAAACCCAAAACACCCAAACACAAAAAACACAGAACACAACCTAAGGACGGTAAGAGATTAGCCGCGCTTCGCACACACACTAACCATGCAAAACATGCTATATTATTACAAATAAAAAGAAACATATTTATTCTATTCAAAACACAGACTACAATAACATTTTATATTCCATGAACAAAACAGAGGAAACCCGGAAACCAGAAGACACTGAAAAGCCCGTTTACATTACAACATTCAAATCAGTACAAAGCGATGACGGCGAGGTGACCATTCAATCGGAGAACAAAAAGGTCACCACAGACGAGGGCTTCCTTGTCGAGGAGGTACTTAGTGATACCGAGCCCGTTGCTGAGCCGCTAAAGACTAATGTGGAAATAGTTGAGGTCAACGATGTGACTGGTAAGTCTTTAACTCAAGGCTATATGGTTTTTTTTCACATTTTTTTTTTTAGTTTTTAAATTTTTTAAGTTTTTTTATGGCATTGGTTTGTGCAAGCACTCAATTTGCAATGATTTTTATTGAATTTGAACTAAATGAAACTTTCAACAAATGGAAATTTGTAAGTGTTATCGAATTCGAGATGAATTGCTTGTGGTTTAGCGGTTTTATTATACATAAATGCCAAATATACGCTTTTCACACGTCTGCACAAGGTGCTCCTGACAAAATCTGTACATTTCATCGAGATCCTTTTGGCATAATTGTTTCATTTAAAAAATAAAAATGTTCGTTTATTTCTTATCAAATAAAAGGATATTTCAAAAAAATCGATAAATAAATCATCGATATCCCATCCCTAGGCTACGTAATCTCGAAGGAAATGTAGCGCTTTACTTACCCTGTTCATGGAATCCATAGGGAAAGACGGCAGCCTGTGTTTATTGCAAAACGCCGAACGTATTATAATTTCAGGAATTTATTTATGCACAATTGATCAGCGTTTAACAAGTACACATGTTTACGTACGTATCGTCATATTTAGTAAAATTAAAACCGATCGCGGGTAATGCACTCAATTTACAAATTCCTTCGGTGAACGATCCAGTCGCCCGAATCTGATAAAACTTTCGCGGCACAGCACAATTTTATTTCACACTGCACAAGCAAAACAAATACCTAGAAATGGTCACACAAAGAATAACTTGCTTAAACATTTCCGGAAGCCAATTTAGGCTCCTAAAATTTATTAAATAATCAACTGGTGGCACTAAAACTGAAATGGATTCCTATTTGAAAACACAGTAAGCGTTCAGGCCTTTAGTCACACCATTTACATTGGAAGTGTTGACGGTATTCTCAAGTACAGTACGAACATGTATTGTTATTCAGACGAGTTTATTTTCGTCGACTGAAATTTATTATTTTTGATATTCAGTGCATATTTATATGTAATAAGTTCGTCGCCGTTGTTAATGAACATTTGTGCCCCCTTTTACCGCATTTTTAAATGGTTTTGACAAGGAATTCGTGCGATAAGCTATCTTACTCTTGTCGCATATTCCTTTTGAGAGTTTCCAGAGTCTGTGGCTTGTTCGCATAGACCTGGAGCAGTCAATTCGGGCGATCTTATCCTCAGTCCATATCACCAGGTACTTCTCGTGGCTCAATTTAAGTCAGATATTCTGTGTATGCGCCTCATGATCACAAACGAGATTAGCTACTGCCTCGCTATGGCTGGGAAGAATCACAAAAAATTTGCTCCAAGAAATGTATGAAAAAATAGGTTACGTATACGCCACCGAACCACATACTGAGATCCTGAATCTACCTTCTCGTATGCAACCAAGTAGATGGCCAAAATGTCTACTGCACGAACTGTGTATGCGGTTGCATGTTAGAACCGCGCGTCCTAATCCGTATTATCCGGAAGTCCAGACATAGTGGATCTCGAAAATTACTGATTATCATCCATTAAGTCTATAACACAAGCAAATTTCCATGAAAAAAAAAATTATAAAATGAAAGAATAAGAATTAACTTCATAGAACAGGAATGTTAAGTAAAAAATTACAAACTTTTAAAATGCAGAGAAATGCAAGTTACTTTTTTATATCACAAAAGAAATTTACATTAACCTTAAAGAGTATTTGACATTATATTTACTAACAATTGGTACACATTTTTGTTTTATTTGAAAATGAAAAACAAAAAAACCATATAATTGAATGCATTTAACAATATTTTGAAAGAAATAAAAGTGTATTTTGAAATTCAACCGGATATTGTGGAACAATCTGTTCTTGTAAGTTCTCCAATCTACTCTTCCATTCTATCTGATTCTCTATCCATCCAACAAAAGTGTAGGTCAAGGTCAATATATCTCCGAACCCCTTTTTTCCTGAAAAGATATGTTATTTTTTTTTTTTTTTTGCTAAAACAAATAAATATATCAAAACTTATATACATAGTAGTACATTCCACGAAATAAGAAAATTAAACGATTCAGTGCGTTAACAAAACACCGTTAAGTTAACACGAAAATACCAACTTTTCTCTCGCACAGAAGAGGACAACAAAGATTACACTATCACAGAACCAGATGACGTAAACGAAGACACAAAACACACACCAGATACAATAGTTAAAAAACAAAAACCAAAAAAAAAGAAACAAACATTCGACCAAATCGACGAAACTCCAGAGGAAGTTCTGGTTGAGTTCCTTCCTGAGGAAGTAACCGAGGTTAAGGAACCAACCGATGAGGGTGAAATTCAAACAAAAACCGTTAAGAAGCGTAAAATCAAAAAGACGGTTGGGGATCAAGAACAAATAATCGAAGTGGTAACAACCAAAGTTGAGGGTAAAGATGAAGAAAGCACTGTTGTGCTATTGGACGAGGGAGAGGAGCCTGTCCAGGAAGAAGAAATCCAACCTGATGATTTCAAGATCACCGTTATTGAAGGTCAAGAGCAACCACAACAACCGACTACAGAAGAGGATAAACCAAAGAAGAAAAAGAAAAAACCCGTCAAGAAGGTGAAGAAAAACGATCTTGATGAGTACATTCAAATGCTAATTGAGCAGGAAATTCCAAAGACCGTGCTGCAGAAATATGAAAAGGTTGAGCTACAAATGCCAGAGAAGGCACGAAGGGGTTCAAGTGTGAAACCAATGAAAATGGAGCCAATGAAAATTGAGAGAATTGAATTCAAGAAGGCTAAGAAAGTAGAAGTTGTCAGCATGGAAGAATTGCCACAAGTGCTGAAGTTCAAAACACCAAAACAGAAGCCGAAGGCCGAGAAAGTCAAGGAAGAGCTTATCTTCAAAGACTTTAAACTTAAATCTCGTATTCGTCATATACCATTCGAGCCATATATGTTCACACCAATAATAACAGACTTAGATACGAAACGTGGACAGGGAGAGCTGTCGCGTAACATCGAAGAAGCATTGGGTATTCTGAAGAAAAAACGCAGGAAGTTCAAGGATATTGAAATGCCAGAGGATGATCTGGAGCGACCTGACTTGGAGAAATACGAAAAGGTTGAGGTGCCAAAGGAAGATGAGGAGAAACCTGATAAAAAATATAAGCGCCCGGAGAAACTTAAGAAGGAACAACAGCCTGAGGAGATTAAGAAATTGAAAATCGGAAAAGGTAAAATGCCAGAAGAACAACCTGGACCAGAAGAAGTTCACCTCAAGCCGGTTAAGGTTGATGAGAAGCCAGAAGAAACAGTTGTTGAGGAAGTTAAGCCCAAAGAAGAAAAAACGGAGAAGAAAAAGAAGATAAAGAAGCCTCAAGTAGAAGGATCGTCTATCCAATTTGAACCTCTAGAGTTCGAGGATATCGAAAGGGAACCATTGGAACCATTAGAGTTTGAGAAAGAGCCGGAAGATTTAGAAGAAAAACCAACCGAGAAAACCAAATATAAACGTAAGAAGAAACCAGTTCCGACACCAGAAACTATTGAACATCCAATAATACCAGGAAAGCCAAAAGCACCAGAAGAACAACCAGAGGAAGAGGTTAAGTTCCGCATTCCGACATCTGAAAAACCCGAAGAGGAAGGTGATGAGCACAAGCTTAAGCCATTCCAAAAGGTAGAAATCATCGAGACGGAACCAGAAGTCATTGAACGCGAAGTTATCGACGAGGAAGGTACTGTTAAAAAGGAAGTCGTCAAGAAACGTAAGATTCGCCGTAGGAAGCCCGAAGAAGAACAAGAAGATATTATCGAGATTGTAGAATCCCAGGTTGATGGTCAGCCAGAGTATGAGGTATCAGTTACAATGTTCGAAGCACCCGAAGAGACGGTAGCAGAAACCACCGAACCAATTAAAAAGAAAAAAGTCAAGAAAGTCAAAAAAGATGACTTGGATGCTTACATACAGTATCTAATCGAACAGGAGATTCCAAAAACTGAGCTGGAAATGTACGAAAAGACAGAATTGGACAAACCTAAGAAAGCCAAAAAGTCAAAACCGAAACCAGAGGCAGCTAAAGCAGAAGAGCACGAAATGCTGGACGTGACAGTGACTGAAGAAGAAGCGCCAGAGCAACCAAAACCGAAAAAGAAAAAGAAGAAGCCAACAATAGAAGAGTCCGAGGTTCGGGAAGAAGTAACAGAGGAGACTCCAGATGAATTCGCATTCACAATGAAGGAATCAGAACCCACCGAAGAAGTGCAAGTATTGGAAGAAGCTCCGAAGGAAAAACCCAAAAAGAAATTGAGACCGAAAGTGATTGAAGAATTTGAGGTAACAGTTGAAGAGATAGCAAAGGATGTTGAAGTTGTCGTAAAGGAAGATGAAGAAGGTAAGGTTGAGGAACAAATTATTACCAAGCGCAAAATAAAGAAGAGGAAGGGCCATAAAGAATACACCATTGAAGTTATAGAGACTCAAGTTGAAGGCCAACCAGAAACAGAAATCACAATAATCGAATCGGAGGAACAACAACCCGAAGAAGAGATACCTAAGGAGAAAGAAAAAGCACCAAAGAAGAAAAAGACAACAAAGAAGGTGAAGAAGGAAGAAATCGAGCAATACATAATTTCTGTTATTGAAGAGCATGCTACCAAGCCTGTGACATTTGACGAAGAAGAAGAAGTCCCAGTAGAAGAAATCGAGGAAATTCCCGAAGAGCAACCAGAATTCAAGAAGACTGTGGTTGAGGAGGAAGTGGAAGAAGAACTACCCGAAGAAGTTATAACTGAGGTCGTAGAAGGTGAAGAAGTTAAGAAAACCGAAAAGAAAAAAGTAAAGAAACCCAAAAAGGTTAAGGTAACCGAAACGGAAGCTACGGAAGAGCCTGAAACACCAGCTGAAGTAACCGTAGAAGAAGTTGTTGAGGAAAAACCAGAAGACGTACAAGTTATCGAAGAATTCCCAATTAAAGTAAGCGAGGAAGAGCCAAAGAAGGTAAAGAAGACTAAGAAACCAAAGGCACAGGTTGAGGAAGTCGTTGAAGAAGAGTACCAAATCCGAGTAGAAGAACTAGCACCAGAGATTGAAGTCAAGGAAATAACCGATGAAGCTGGTGAAGTCAAGCAACGAACTACCAAAAAGCGAAAAATCAAGAAACAAGAAGGTGACAAGGAATACCTCATTGAAATCGTTGAGACTCAAGTTGAGGGTCAACCTGAAGCCGATGTTACCATGACCACAACTGAACTTACTCCGGTAGAGGAAGAAGAAACTCCCGAGGAGCCAAAGGTGATTAAAGTTGTTGAGAAAATTAAGAAGAAGAAGGTCAAGAAGGATGACTTACATGAATACATTCAACAACTGATTGAACAAGAAATTCCAAAGACTGAACTCGAAAAATACGAGAAGGTTGATGTCGATGGAAAGCCTAAGAAGGCAAAGTTGTCCAAACCAAAGAAAGAGGCACCCAAGGAAGAACTACTAGACCTTCTAGATGTAACTGTGACTGAAGAAGCAGCACCCGAAAAACCGAAGGAAGTTAAGAAGAAGAAGAAACCAATAGTGAAGGAAGTAGTGGTATCTGAAGAAGCACCAGAAGAAACACCCGACGAATTCAAGTTCACTATGACGGAATCAGAGCGCACAGAAGAAGAGACAATTGTTGAGGAAGCTCCTAAAGAAAAGCCTAAAAAGAAACTTAAACCGAAAGTGATCGAAGAGGTCCCAGTAACAGTTGAAGAGATTTCAAAGGATGTTGAAGTAGTTGTAAAAGAAGACGAAGAAGGAAAGGTGGAGGAAAAAGTCATCACCAAGCGCAAGATCAAGAAAAGAAAGGGCGACAAAGAATACACAATCGAGGTAATTGAAACTCAAGTTGAAGGCCAGCCTGAATCAGAGATCACCATCATTGAATCTGAGGAGCAAAAGCCCGAAGAGGAATCTAAGCCGATTGAAGAGGTTCCAAAGAAGAAGAAAACATCAAAGAAGGTAAAGAAGGAGGAAGTCGAACAGTATATAGTTTCAGTTATTGAAGAAACAGCACCTGAACCAGTCACCTTCGATGAAGAGGAAGAAGCGCCAATCGAAATTGTCGAGGAAGTTCCCGAGGAAGAGCAACCAATCTTTGAAATCACCACAGTTGTCCAACAGATCGAAGACGTTGTGGAGGAAGAAACCACTCCCATCGTAGAAGAAAAAGAAACCGAGACAACTGAAAAGAAAAAGGTGAAAAAGCCAAAGAAAGTTAAGGTCATCGAGTCTGAAGTAAAGGAAGAGCCAGAAGCTCCAGTTGAAGAAGAAATAGAGGTCGTTGAAGAAGAGAAACCTAAAGAAGAAGAACAACCAGTTGATCTCTCAATTAAGGTTGTCGAAGAAGAACCTAAGAAACCGAAAAAGCCAAAGAAAACCAAGCCACAAGTGGAAGAATCTGTTGTTGAAGAATACAAAATTCGCGTAGAAGAACTCGAACCAGAAATCGAAGTAAAAGAAGTTACTATTGAAACAGGCGAAGTAAAGCAGCAAACAATCAAAAAGCGAAAGATCAAGAAACAGGAAGGCGAAAAGGAGTACCTTATTGAAATTATAGAGACACAAGAAGAAGGTCAACCCGAGGCCGATGTAACAATGACAACAACAGAGATAACTCCTGTGGAAGAGGAGGAAACCCCACAAGAAGAAAAGGTTAAAGTAGTTGAAAAGATCAAGAAAAAGAAGGTAAAGAAGGATGACCTTCACGAGTATATTCAACAGCTGATCGAACAGGAAATTCCAAAGACAGAACTGGAGAAGTACGAAAAAATTGACGTCGATGGTAAGCCGAAGAAGGCTAAGAAATCAAAGCCCAAGAAAGAAGCACCGGAAGAAGAACTACCCGATGCTCTGGATGTCACCGTGACTGAGGAAGAAGCACCCGAAAAACCAAAGGAGAAGAAAAAGAAAAAGAAGCCGGTGGTAGAAGAAGTTTTAGTCACCGAAGAAGCTCCCGAAGAGGCTCATGATGAATTCACATTTACAATGAAAGAATCCGAACCGTCTGTGGAAGAACAAATCATTGAAGAAACAACTGAGGAAGTACCTGACAAAGTTGTACCCGTTGAAGTGATTGAGGAGCTGCCGGTTACAGTCGAAGAAATTTCCAAAGACGTTGAGACCGTTCTTCAGGAAGATGAAGAAGGTGAGACGAAGCAGCAAACTATCACTAAGCGCAAGATCAAAAAGAGGAAGGGTCAAAAGGAATACACTATCGAGGTTATCGAAACACAAGTTGAAGGCCAGCCCGAGTCCGAAATAACTATAATCGAGTCTGAAGATAAACCTGAAGAAGAAACTAAAGTGATCGAAGAGGAAGTTCCCAAGAAGAAAAAGACTTCGAAAAAGGTCAAAAAGGAAGAAATTGAACAATATATCATTTCTGTTATCGAGGAGCAAGGAACGAAACCCGTGACATTTGAAGAACAAGAAGAAGTTCCTGTAAAGGAAATCGATGAATTACCTAAAAAACAACCAAAGTTCAAGAAAACTGTTATTGAAGAAGTTGTTGAGGAAACCGTTCCTGAAGAAACTATTCCTGAAGTTGTCGAAGAACAAGAGGAAAAGCCTGCAGATAAAAAGAAGGTGAAGAAACCCAAAAAAGTCAAGGTTATCGAATCAGAAGTTCAGGAAGAACCCGAAGCCCCAGCTGAAGTTAAAGTGGAAGAAGTTATCGAAGAAATACCTGAAGAAGTTCAACCCATTGAAGAGTTCCCCTTCAAGGTAGTAGAAGAGGAACCCACGAAACCGAAAAAGGTCAAGAAACCAAAAGCACAAGTGGAAGAAGTGGTTCAAGAAGAATACCAAATTCGCATTACAGAGCTTGCTCCCGAAGTCGAGGTTAAGGAAGTCATCGATGAAACCGGCGAAACTAAACAACAAATTATCAAGAAGCGAAAGATTAAGAAGCAGGAGGGTCCTAAAGAATATGTTATTGAAATAATAGAAACCCAGGAAGAAGGTCAACCCGAAGCCGACGTCACCATGACAACTACGGAAATAACTCCCGTCGAAGAAGAGCAAGCTCCCGATGAGCCAATGAAGGTGAAAGTTGTTGAAAAGACCAAAAAGAAGAAGGTTAAGAAGGACGACATACACGACTACATTCAGCAACTAATAGAGCAAGAAATACCCAAAACCGAGCTCGAAAAGTACGAAAAAATAGACGTCGAAGAAAAACCCAAGAAAGTCAAGAAAACTAAGCGGAAGCCCATTGTGACGGAGGAAATCATTGATGGACTTCCGGTAACCATAACTGAATTTGAAGCCGAAACTGAAGAAGCTGAAGAAGATGTCATTGAGGAACTTCCTATTACTGTTACAGAAATAACTGAAGAAGTTCAACCAGACCAACCCGAGGAATACATGATCACATTGAAAGAAGAACAAGTTGAGCCAACAGTCTTCGATGACCAAATAGTGAACGTTGTAGAGCTCGAAGAAACCAAACCCAAGAAGAAACCAAAGAAAACTAAGAAAATTGAGGTTGAGGAACAACCAGAAGAGGTCACAGAATTACCTGTTCAAATTGTGGAAGAAGAAGCGACTCAAGCGGTAACTGAAGAAATCGAAGAAGAAATTAAACCTAAGAAGAAATCAAAGAAACCAAAGAAACCCGAACTCGCCGAAGTCACTGTTACAGAATCCGAGGCTCCAGTTGAAGAGCAACAACCCTATGAAGTAGAAGTTATTGCTGAAGAAACTGAAACTGTTAAGGTTCAAGATGACACTGGAGTCATTAAGGAGGCTACAATCACCAAACGCAAAATTAAACGCAGACAAGGTCCAAAGGAAGAAATCTTCGAAGTTTCTGAGACTCAAGAAGAAGGCCAACCTGAAGCTGAGGTCACAGTTGTCCTATTGGAACCCGAGGACGTGACACTAGAGGAAACAGAAGTACCTAAGAAACCAATTAAGAAGACAAAGAAGGTGAAAAAAGAAGACGTTCAGGAGTTCATAATGTCGGTTGTTGAAGAAACTGTTCCTGAAGTTTTACCAGTTGCCGTCGAAGAAGAAAAACCAACAGAAAAACCTGTAAAGCCTAAGAAACTAAAGGTTAAAGTTACCGATTATCCTGTTGAGGAGAAGGAAGAAGTTCCTGAAGAGATTCAGGTTGAAGAAGAAGTTCCAGAAGAAGTGAAACCGCAGGAACCTGTGGAAGAAGATGAATTCTCTATTAAGGTAGTTTCAGAGTCTCCAGCTGAAATTAAGGAAAAACCCAAAAAGCCAAAGAAACCAAAGCAAATCAAGCCAGCTGAAGAAAAAGAAGAGGAAGTACCTGAAGAATATAAGATCACAGTTAAATCTACTGAGGAGCTACCAATTGCAGAAGTTACTGAAGAAATCGAACAGCCATCTGAAGTGGAAGAAGAAACTCCATTAGAAGTTCAACAATTCGAAGAGTACAAAATCAAAATCGAAGAAATAGAGGCCACTCAGGAGGTCAAGGAAATTGTCGATGAACAGGGTGAGGTAACGAAGCAAACCATTTCGAAGAAGAAGATTAAGAAACAGGTTGGTCCAAAGGAGGAAATCATTGAGATCGTTGAAGTTCAAAACGAAGGTGCACCAGAGGCAGAAATCAGTATCACAACTACTGAAGTAACTCCGGTCGAAGAAGATGAAAAACCTGAAGAGATCAAGCCGAAGAAGAAGACCACAAAGAAGGTGAAAAAGGCCGATGTCGATGATTACATTCAGAAGCTTATTGAACAGGAAATACCAAAAACAGAGCTTGAGAAATATGAAAAAGTGGAAATTGAAGAAACTCCTAAGCAGCCAAAGAAGAAGGTGCCCAAACAAGCTAAGGTCACTGTTGAGGAGACTCAACCAGAAAAGGAGGAAGCTCCTATAGATGAGGTAACAGAAGTTATTGAAGAGGCGCCGAAGAAGGTGAAGAAACCAAAGAAACCTGTTCACGAGATTAAGGTTGTCGAAGAAATGCCTCAAGAAGTCATTGAAGAGTATCCAATCACAGTTAAGGAGGTTGAAGAAGAAGTTAAAACTGAACAGGTAATAGATGAAGCCGGTGAAGTTAAAGAGAAGAAAGTCACGAAACGAAAGGTCAAACAACAAAAGGGACCTAAAGAAGTTGTTCTTGAAATTATTGAAGTACAGGACAAGGACACTGGTGATGCTGAAATCACTGTAATAACTAGTGAAGCACCAACCGAAGAAGAGGTTAAGCCCGAAGAGGAAGTTGTTAAAAAGAAGAAAACAAAGAAGGTGAAAAAGGATGACGTAGACGACTATATCAAGAAGCTCATTGAGGAAGAAATTCCAAAAACCGAACTGGAAACCTATGAGAAAGTGGAAATTGAAGAAAAACCAAAAAAACCGAAAAAGAAGCCAAAGCAAGAGGTCAAGGTGACAGAAGAGGCACCACAAGAGATCCCTGAGGAGGTTCCAGAAGAAGCCGAAGTCGAATTGGTAGAAGAACAACCAGTTCCAGAAGTCGAAGAATATGAGGTCAAGGAGGTTGAAGAAAAGAAACCAAAGAAACCCAAGAAAGCTCCAAAAGAGAAAGTCAAGGTCATTGAAGAAGAGAAACCGATCGAAGAAGTTCCTATTGCTGAGGTAACAGAAAAAACAGAAGAAGTTAAAGAAGCTCCAGTTGAGGAACAGCCTTCGTTTGAAGTTAAGGAAATCGAAGAAGTTCAGCCTGTTGAGGAAACTAAGTTTGAAGTTACTGTAAAGGAAGAAGAGAAACCAACACCAAAAGAAAAGAAACCAAAGAAGGTGAAAGTTAAAGAAGAGGAGACTCCCGAAAGCTATGAAATTAAAGTACACGAGTCTGTCACTGAGCCAGAAGAAGCTCCAATTGAGGAGGTACCAGTTGAAGTTCATGAAATTGAAGCTAAATCTGAAGTTAAAGAAGTACAAGACGAATATGGCGTAACTCACAAAGAAACCACCACAAAACGCAAGATAAAACGCCAACAAGGCCCGAAAGAGGAGATCATCGAAATTATTGAAGTCCAAACTGATGATCAACCAGAGGCAGAAGTAACCATTATCACGACAGAGGCTCCACAACCAGATGAACCGACACCCGAACAACCAAAAGTACAAAAGAAAAAAGCCAAAAAGGTTAAGAAAGACGATCTTCATGATTACATTCAGAAACTCATTGAACAAGAAATTCCCAAGACCGAACTAGAAAGGTATGAGAAGATCGAGTTTGAAACAGCACCCAAGCCAAAGGAAGAAGAAGACCAACCCGTTGTTGTTAAAGAAGAAAGTCCCGTCAAAGAAGAAGAGAAACCTGCAAAGAAGAAACCTAAAACGAAAAAGACACCTCAACCGGAAGAAGAACATCCAATTGCTGAAATCGTAGTAACAGAGGAGGAGCCTGTAGAACAGCCAATTGTAGAAGTGTTTGAAGACACACCGGCCGAAGTCAAGGTCGAAGAAGTTATAAACGAAGAAGGCCAACCCAAGCAGCAAGTGACTACCAAGCGAACGGTCAAGAAGAAAGTTGGTGACAAAGAGAGCACCCTTTACATTGTAACCGTGAAAGAGGAAGATAAGCCCGAAGCTATTGTTGTAGTCACCGAGGAACCCGATGAAGCACCCATACCCGAAGAAGTTGAAATTATCGAAGACGCTCCAACTAAGCCAACTCCCAAGCCAAAGAAACCCAAAAAGACGACAAAAACTGTCAAGGCCGATGAACTTGATGATTATATTCAAAAGCTCATAGAACAAGACATACCCAAAACCGAACTAGAACAATACGAAAAGGTTGATATACCACTCGTCGAGAAACCAAAGTTAGAAGAAGAAGAACTCCCCGTAGAAAAGCCCAAAAAGAAGAAAAAGCACGATAAACCCCAACCCGTCGATGAGGCTAAGATAGTCGAGGTCATCGAAGAACCCGTCGTCGAAGAGAAACCAAGTGAAATCACAGAAACTCTCACAATACCCGAAACACAACCCGAGGAACCAATTGACACAGAACAGACAACACCAGTACAAGAAGAATCCAAACCGGATACTACCGATTATACAACAACCACCACCAAACAGAAACCTACCAAAAAACCAAAAGATAAAACACAATCAGAGACAAGTAAGTTGTGTGCTACAAGAGCCAGCCCCCAAAAATGCCCCCAAAATCCTTACAAAAATAACGTTGTCTACTTCTTAACAAATTTTGTATCTGTCTGGTCCTACCAATAGGCAAACAATGTTTTGTTTTTTCTTTATCTTTATTCTGTGCTAAACAAACAATCTAACATTTTAAGTATTTTGTAGCCAAATCAGCTGCAAAGTCTTAAGCGCCGAGGCGTTTTTCAATTAAAGTAAATAACTCCCTGTGACGTCCAAAAAAAAAAAAAAAAAACAACCAAACACAACTAAACACTATGTATCTAATCCGTGTTCCAAATGCTTTAGACTTGCTTTACATTTATTTCTCCGATATCCCTTTTTCCCTGTTACCGTCTTTAGCAATGTCGCATGGTGCAACTGGTTGAAGCTATTCAACTAATGGCTCCGTTTGACGTAAGGTATAACATACATAGCTCCCCTACGGATCTGTCAACTCATCCGCAGCCAATATAATATGATGAATGTACATATTTCCAAAATACACTTCAACATACAAATACAAATACTAAACACGAAAAACACATACGCAACGTACTACAGAGGCTATAAACCCCGCCCTTAAAACAAAAAAAAAACAAAAAAAAACCAATTTTACTGACCACAAATTCTTGCAAGACCGCAACTTCCTGACAATGCAAGTTTAAGCAAAATTTTGTTTGAGATGTTTAAGTATTATATATGTCGATTTGATAACTAATTAGTGTTTTCTTGATTTCTTGATATTAACTGTAACCCACTTTGTTTGATTTCGACTGTCATTTATCTGTCTGTGTGGCGACATTTATTGTTTTACTAACAATTTCATTATATGATTATAAACACATTTAACACTAACTGACACTTTAAGGAAAAATAAAATACAACACATGCATAAATATTAGTAGGTTGAGATGACACTTGGTAAACAACGAAAACTATGACAGATGAAATGTCATACTCTGACAGGAATTCTCTTTAAGGAATACTTCATGAACACTTTACACGTTGTCATCATACTTTTCAACTATCTGCAACAGAATGTCATCTTTACTAATTCAATTCAGCCACATTCGATTAATTCTCAACGACTGTTTAATTTTTGTCAACTTCATCCCTTTAAATTGAAAGCCAGCATTATTTTGCTAGTTTGCATTCTACCTACATACACGTATACTGAAATTTTGTATTTCTTTTTGACTTGATTATACTTACACTTATACGTACTTAACATGTTAAGTATTTTACTTCATTTATGTACATATTTCTTCGCAATTAGTTCTTGCGAACTGTCAAAACTTTTCGTTGCTTGTTAAGTTTTTGAATTCGAAAAAGGAACACTTCCATGCACACCTGCTGTCAAGTTTTTTGTGAACAAACATAACTACATATAATTGTGTAAATCTATTCTGATTTCGTTCGATAAATCTATGTTTGAGAAACAACTGCTTTCGTAGAATGTTTGTGGAAGCAGTGTCTAGAATAATAAGTCTAGTAGAATACCCATAACACAACTATGTGATCTTTCTGTGAGAACACATCATTGAGAAACACGACATTGTTAGATACCTGACAATTGCTTTTTCACATTCTCCAATGCTTACAACGTTGTCGGACAAAAATTGATAGTTTACACGACTGTCAGATATTTCAGGCAAATTTTTCATTGGTAGTCTTGCCAATATTGTCAGATCTAACAATCATCTGATAGCTTAACAATATTTTCATACAAATGCATATTTATTTGAAGAACATATTTCTATATTTCGTGCGTACCTCATAAGATGCTATCTCTTCTTGAAATAACATCACTTCGAACCATTGAACAGGTAACCCCATTAGTAGTCTATTCTTAACATTCCTACTGAACATTCCCCCTACTGAACGATATATGAAAACAATATCGATGACAAGCGAATTGACTTTTTGACATTGACAGTTTTCTCTAATGAAAGACAGGTAAAACGCCATTTTGAATTCCAATAGTAACGGACGAATTAAATGTGTAAAATTTCATCACATACATTCCAGTTAAACATAGACCTTAAGAAATTCGTTAAATACCGTGCATTCCAGTCCAAAATTCCCTTATTGACATTCCCTATGTACATTGTAAGCTAGCTGCTCTTTTTGTCGCTAACGGTTTTCCCCGTGGAAAACTTTGCTTTTCTACCCCTTCCCCTCGGCAAATTTTACTACAATAGAAGTGTTGATTTTTGCCTTAAAAAAGACCCTGCTACCAATTTGGATTTTATTTCTTCAATTCAGCTTGACTTTATCAGCTCCTGTATAAATTTAGGACTACTGCGACTCAGCGTATATATTTGCATCTAGATACTATATCTTTTGCAGAATCTTAATTCTTTTTTTTTTTCTTTCAAGGTTTGGCTGAGCTGAGTTAAAATTTTTTGAAATATTTTAAACTAATATGAAAATTTTTAATGTCCAATCTAAAAGGTGTTCCCGTTGAGGTGCACAGAGACTATGAAATAAACATTATCGAGGAAGAAGCACCGGAGAAGATCATCGAAGAAGAAATCCCAGAGGATGTTATTGATGTTCCAGTGATTGAAGAGATCCCCGAAGAACAAGAGTCAACACCAATCGAAGTGATTGAAGAAGCGCCAGAAGAAATCAAGAAGGAAACAGTTGAGCCAGCGAAACCAAAGAAAAAGAAGAAGCCAGTGAAGAAACAAGAAGATGAACATGATGAAATCATTAGAGCCTTGCTTGAGCAAGAAGTCGAGAAAACAGTTTTGGAAAAATATGAAAAGATCGACATTGAAAAACCCAAGAAAGAGAAACCGACTGAAGGTGAATTGGTGCCAATTAAGATCGAGCGTAAGGATCAGAAACCTCAGAAGGTTATCATAGTTGAGGCTTCCGAAGTGCCTCAAATGGTTAAGCTAAAACCAGCTAAACGGAAGGAGAAACCAGTTGAAGATGGATCCAGTGTATTGCCCCAGTTCAAGCTTAAGAGTCGCATTGTACGCATTGAATTCCCACCAGAGCCACTGAAACCAAAGGTAACTGATATTAATGCCATCCGTGCCAATGGAGAGCTCTCGCGCAATGTTGAAGAAGCCGAAGAACTTCTAAAGACAAAACCAAAGAAATTCAAGAAATTGAAGAAGATCAAAGACGATCGCGAGAAGGTTGAGTTAGAGAAGTATGAGAAATATGTTAGCAGTTCTGAGGAAGAAGCAGAGGTGAAGCCTTATGAGAAACCTGAAAAAGTAAAAGTACCAGAGGAACCCGAACAAATTGTAGAAATCAAGCTTGGTAAGGGTAAGAAGAAGCCTATCGTAGAAGAAGAACCAGAGAGTATAACACTGAAGAAGACACCAGTCAAGCCAAAAGAAGAGGAAGTTGTGGAAGAAAAGGTTATAAAGAAAAAAGAAGAAGTCGTTGTAAAAGAAGATGTACAGGAAGCTGAACAACCACAATACAAGATGGAACCATTTGCGCCGGTGGACTTTGAACATCCAGAGTATCCAAAGGAAGAATTGGAGGAGATCGAAAAGCCAGAGTTCCCCAAGAAAGAAAAGAAACCCGAAAAGCCCAAGCATAAGCGAAAGGAGAAGCAAAAGCCTGAGCAGGAAATGGAACAAGTACAAATCGTTCCTGGTGTTCCCAAGGAAGTGGAAGAGGTACCAGAAGAAACGGTCAAATTTAGAATACCCGAGAGTGAAGCCCCAGAAGAACCCAAGGCTGAAATTAAATTGAAGCCGGTTAAGAAGATTGAAGAAGAAAAACCGGAAGAACAAGCTGTCGTCATTCCAAAAGAGGAAGAGGTTGTACCCAAAGAGAAATCTGTTTCACCTGAACCTGAGGTTAAGGAGGAGAAACCCAAGAAGAAACCAAAGAAAGAAAAGGTAAAGGAGGCTAAGCCGGAAGAAGTCGAAGAAAATACTTTCGAAGTCACTGTTACCGAAGAAGAACTTGTGGAAGAAGCTCCTGTTGTAGAAGAAAAACCAAAGAAAGTTAAAGTGAAAGAAGAAAAACCAGCAGAACAACCAGTCGCTGAGGTAGAAGTAATAGCTGAGGTTCCAGAAAAACCAAAAGAAGAACCAGTGTATGATGCATATGAAATCTCTGTCACTGAGACTGAAGCACCAGAGATACCAGAAGAATTCAAGGTTAAAGTCACTGAAAGTCACGAAAAGGAGGTTACCTTCGAGGAAGTGATCGAAGAGAAGGTTGTTACCCGTCGTAAGAAGCCTAAACCAGAGGAAGCGCCTGAAGAGTTCCAAATTAAATTGAAGGAACCAGAAGTGGAGGAAGTTGAAGAAACCCCACAGGAAGCCACTTTCCAACTCAAAAAACCTGTTGAAGATGTTCCAGAAGAGGCAGAAGTTGAAATCAAATTCACAGCTCCACAACCTGCTCAAGAGAGTGAAGCAGAAGTTGTTGTAAAGAAGAAGAAACCAAAGAAGAAGCCAGTCGAAGAGGAAGAGGCTAAGCTTGAGGTTAAGGTAGAAGAGACTTTCGAAACTCCAGTAGAAGAAGTCAAAGAAGAAATAGTCGTCGAAGAAGAACAAGTACCTGAAGTACCCCAAGAGACCTATGAATTCAAAATAACTGAAATAGAGCCAGAGAAACAACCAGAACCAGTCGTGGAAGAGATTGAAGAAATTGCTCCTGCTCCAGAGCCAGTAGTCGAAGAAATTCAAGAGGACTATAAGACCTATGAAATCACCACTAAGGAGTTCGCTCCAGAAGAGAAACCAGCGGAACCAGAGGAGGTACCTGAGGTAAAGGTGAAGAAACCAAAGAAGGAGAAGGTCAAGGCAGTCGAGCAAGAGGTATTGGAAGTAACCGTGGTTGAACAGCCAGCTGAAGAAATTGTTCAACCAGAAGAAGAGGAGCCAACCGAAGCCGTCTTCCAAGTAAAGAAGAAGACTCCAGAAGAAGTTCCCGAAGAGTTCGAAGCAAAGGTTGTTCTCACCACGCCCAAAGAAGAGGAACAACCCGTTGCCGAGGCTCAAATCAAACAAAAGAAACCAAAGAAACCTAAGGTGGAAGAAGAATCCGCAGTACTCGAAGTAAAGGTTATTGAAATTGAAGCTCCTGAAATTCCAGAAGAAAAAGAAGAAGTGCCTGAAGTAGTCGAAGTCATTCCGGAGGAACCAAAGAAACCGGTTGAAAAAATGCATGAAATCAAGGTTGTGGAAACCGAGGTCGTACCAAAGGAGGAACCAGTCGAAGAGCCTGTAGTTGTTGAGGAAGAAGCTCCTAAAGTGCCTGAAGAAGAATATCCAACCTTGGAAGTGAAAGTTATTGAGGAACAAGCCAAGGAAGTAACAACCGAAGAGGTTCAAGAAGTTAAAGTGGTCAAAAAGAAGCCAAAGAAGAAAGAACCAAAAGAAGAAGAGGCTCCCGAAGCCGTATTCTCCATCAAGAAGAAGGAACCTGAAGAAATTCCGGAGGAAGTCGAAGCTGAGGTCGTTCTCACTGCACCTAAGCCAGCAGAGGTTCCCGCCGTTGAAGTGGAACTCAAGCAGACCATACCCAAAGAACCAAAGGCTCCAGTTGAGGAGGCCGCTATTTTACAGGTTAAAGTTATTGATATCCAACCAGAAGTCGTTGAAGAAAAGGTGGAAGAAATTGTCGAAGAAGAAGTACCCGAGGAAGTTAAGATCATAAAGAAGAAGCCAAAGAAACCTGTCGTAGAAGAAGTTGAAGAAGCTCCAGAAGAAGTTCAAGTTAAATTGGTTAAACCGAAAGAAGAAGAGGAAGAAGAGGAGATTCCAGAAAGTCAATTTACAATCAAACCAAAGAAGAAGCCCGTTGTGCAACAAGAAGAACCTGAAGATGTTGAGGCCGAATTCAAACTACCAGTAACCAAAAAGGTTGAAGAAGTCACTGAAGATGCTCAAATTAAGATGAAAAAACCAAAGAAGAAGGTAAAAGATGAAGCCGCTGCTGAACTCAAGGTTAAGGTTATGGAAGAACAGCCATATGAGGGACCAGCTGAGGAGATAATCATTCAAGAAGAAGAGGAGGCGGTTCCTGAACCTGCTCCTTATGTCGTCGAAGAACCCGAAGAAGAAGTTGTTGAACATAAAATCAAGGTTATTGACGAAATTCCTCAACAAATTGTCGAGGAAATTATTGAAGAGCCAAAAGAAGAAGAAAAAATACCTGAAGAGATAATTCCTGAAGAAAAGCCAGTGGTCGAACATAAAATAAAGGTTATTGAGGAACTTCCTCAAGAGATAGTCGAGGAAGTTATCGAAGAACCAAAGGAGGAAGTAAAGGCTCCTGAAGAAAAGGTTCCTGAAGAAAAACTCAAACTTCCAAAGAAAAAGAAACCAATTGTTGAGGTTACTGAAGAACCAGAAGCGGAAGTTACCCTAACTCAAAAGAAACCCATCGAGGAGGTAACTGAAGAAGCTGAAATAAAAATGAAGAAACCAAAGAAACCCAAAACAGAAGAAGCAGCTGCTGAACTTAAGATAAAGGTAATTGAAGAAATTCCCCAAGCCCCTCAAGTCGAAGAAATCGTCGAAATTGAAGAAGTCATCGAACAGCCCAAAGAGGAAGAGAAAGCACCTGAAGAAATTCCAAAGCAATACGAATTCAAACTTCAAGAATTCCAACCTGAAGAGGAAAAAGCCCCTGAAGAAGTTCCCGAAGAGGCTGAATTTAAGGTGAAACCTAAAAAGGTTCCCGAAGAAGTGGAAGAAATTGCTGAAGTCAAGCTTAAGATTGCAGAGAAAAAGGTCGAAGAGGAGCAAGTCGAGGAACAGGTTGTTTTAAAGAAAAAGAAGCCAAAGAAGCCTGTAGAGGAATCTTTCGAAGAGGCTAGCATTAAGATTATGAAACCGGTTGAGCCTGAGGAAGAACAAATTGCCGAGGTAACCCTTAAACCAAAGAGACCAAAAGAAATCCAAGACGAAGAGGTCAGTGTAGAAATGAAACTTCCCAAGCAAAAGACGGAAGATGCACCTGAAGAAGCTCTAACTCTCAAGAAGAAGAAGAAGCCATTGCGTATTGAAGAAGCCGCAGATGAATTAGAAATTAAACAAGAAGTTATCGTAGAACGTCCAGTCGAGGTTGAAGAAGAAGAAATCATTGAAGAAGCCCTCTTTAAGAGAAGGAAACCCAAGTTCAAGCCTTCCGTTGAGGATCATGACGAAGAAGAGGTTAGTTTGTCACTGAAAAAACCACGCACCATCGATGACGGTGTAGAAGGTGAAGCGACAGTAACCAAGAAACGTCCAGTTAAGCCAGTTCAAGCAGCTGAAGAAGAAAGTGCTGAACTTTTGATCCGAAAAATGGAAGAATTCGAAGAAACGGAAGACATTGAAGAATTTGTTGTTGGAAGAAAACCCAAACCCAAACCAAAACAGGTCACTGAATTACAAGACCAAGAATACACCATCAAGAAGTTGAAACGACGAAAGAAGAGCGGAGTCGAACTGCCCGAATTCACCGACACTGAAAATGTCACCTTCCGTGCCAAGTCAACCAAAACCAAAGAAGATGTTGACCAAGAATTCAATATCGATCTGGACTCGTATGCCGAAGAAGAAATTTCGATGTCATCCAAGGTGAAGGTCAAACGTCCTATTCAGAAGGCCTATGGCGAGGCTGCTGATGAAGCACAAATCAAAATCATTCAAGACTACGACGATGGTGAAGAACCAATCATCGAAGAAATCATCGACAGTAGCGATGGTGAAGATAATACCATGTATGATGTCGAAGAGCCCGAAGAGTATCAAGAAGAGGAATTGCCACCAGATGAAGTTCAATTCAAACTTAAACCCAAATCTAAACCAAAACCAAGGTATTCCGTACAACATGAAGATGGCGAAGAAATTATGATTGCACTGAAGCCCAAACGTCAGGACGATTCCGTCACCTATGATGAGGACTCTTTGACGTTCCACAAGAAGCGCAAGATAACGCAACAAATCTTCAATGAAGGTCTTTATCTATGTTTATTAAATTTTACATTTTGTATCTTTCTTTATTTAATTTCGCTTTTTCACTCATAAGACATTCACCTTTCTCACACACTCCTCCACTCATATATTTTAAATTTCAAAACTCACTTACGCTTCTAATTTTATAAACTAGGACAAAAATTAATGCTTATATGATAACAGGGTACTGATGCGAGGTAAAGTCGTAAATGTTCGTGCCTAACAGTCTTTTGCTATTCCATTCTAAACCTTTATCTATGTTCTTTCATCATAAGTCCTGACACTGATGCAGTGAGTTTGCTCTTTCATTTGTTTCTTCTTTGTGAGTCACTCGCTCGGTAACTAAGTCCTTTGTATAACCTTCAAAGCACGGAACGTTCTTACGGACTCAAAGGATTCAAAAGATAAACATTGGTTAGGAAGGTATGTTTTAAGAACTCTTTCTGTTCTTTAGAACTGTCACCAAACGTCATCAATGCTAAAATAGAATATGGTGACGGAAAATTGTACTAGATTCTCAATCAAAACGATTACAAGAAAGAAATTCAAATACATAATTCCATTGTAAAGTTCGTCAAATTTATCATGCGAAACTCACTGGTGTTGAAACGAAAGCGAGTACCTCTCTGCATCAGTGACAAGTACGTCATGTGCCACTGTATATCATACCTTGTCATTGCATTACTTAACGGTATTTTATAAAACTCAATTATAGATGGAGCCTCATTGAATATCACACGTGAAGCACATATTGAAGGTAAGTTAACTTCAAAACCAAAGCATTTAAGAAGATTTACTTAGAAGAAGAATATTTTTATTCCAGAAACCGATGGTGAAGAAAACGTTAGATACTCGATTTGTAACTACGTCGCTGACAACGATGAAGCCATCAATCTGGTTGAAGGTGAAAAGGTATATGTGGTCGGTCGTCACAGTTCCGAATGGTGGTTTGTTCGTAAGAATCTAACCGCCGAAGAGGGTTGGGTACCAGCACAATATCTCATGGAGCCAGTTGCCTACACTAACTATGTACAGAAGAAACTCCATGAGAAGATCGATAAATTGCCCGTTTTTGAACGTAAGTATAATGTCATTGAATTCTGTCAAAGTTTCACTTGTCTGACGTTTTTGTGTTTTTATGTCTCATCTATCGTTGTGATTAACCAACCACCAATTCTCCAACAAACACATCACACATGTATTGTTGTATCCGTCCGTTTGAACAAAAAAAGGACCTGGTCCCGATGAGAAACCCAATGCACCACGTTTCATCGAAAAACTGCAACCGATTCACACGCCAGATGGTTATACCGTACAATTTGAGTGCAAGGTTGAAGGTATGCCACGCCCACAAATCGCTTGGTTCCGTCAAACGGCCATCATAAAACCATCACAGGACTTCCAAATGTACTATGACGACGATAATGTAGCTACACTGATCATTCGAGAAGTTTTCCCCGAGGATGCTGGTATGTTTACATGCGTGGCTAAGAATTCGGCCGGTTTCACATCGACTACGACAGAATTGGTAGTTGAAACGCCACTATCCGATCACGGATCCGATGCAACTGGTATGTCACGTAAGAGCATGTCCAGGGAATCATCTCTGGCCGACATACTTGAAGGTATTCCACCCACCTTCTCACGGAAACCACGTGCACAGTATGTGGACGAAGGCACAACTGTTATCTTAGAGTGCCGCTTGGTAGCTGTTCCGGAACCGGATATCGTATGGACTTTCAATGGCGAAGAAGTGATCACCGAAAAGAATGTGAAAGTTGTGACTGAATCCGACATGCATATGTACTGCAGTGTCGTGCACATAACTAAAGTGAAAAAATCTCAAGAAGGAGTGTACGAAGTGATCGCCACAAATCGTGAAGGTGAATCACGCCTGCCGATCGTGCTTAAAGTGAAAACAGATCAGAAGGAACCGCCACAAATTCTTGAACCTCTACGCAATATGATCATTCGTGAAGGTGAAAGTGCTGTTCTGACTACGCAAATTGTTGGTAATCCACCACCAAAGATCACATGGTACAAGGATGGTAAACCGGTTAAGGGCAATACCAAATCTGAAAAGGATACCCATACGTTAACTTTGATTTCACCAAAACTTCCACAGAAAGGTGAATACACAGTGAAGGCAGTTAATCCATTGGGAAGTGTCGAGACCACGGCATATCTGACTATCGAAGGTAGGATTTGTTTACTGTTTACATACACATTTTGTGTAGATCCTTTGTTGATCCTTTCTTTATTTATTATATATCAGTTCAACGGGGTAAGTGGATGTTGTCAGTGATTTGACAGGTAAAATGTGTCTAAAGATTTCATCATTTAGTAGTCCCTTGAAAACTTTTTGAAGACGCCATCTCACTGACAGTTATCTACCCCCACACTTTAAAACTTAACAATTTTTTATATACTTTTGTTAACTCTTCAGAAGCAGCTAGTGGAAACGCTGAGCCACCACTCTTCGTAGAACGTTTCCAGGAACAATCTGTCCCACAAAAGGGTACCATAAGTCTTCAAGCCAAGGTAACTGGCAATCCAGTGCCCGAAGTTAGTTGGTTATTCAACAACAATCCATTGGAACCGACTGAACGAGTACAACTACGTTACGATGGTGAAATCATTGAACTTACCATCACCGATGCCAATCCAGAAACCGACTCTGGCGATTATAAATGTATTGCCAGCAACCCAGTGGGTAATACATCCCATGGAGCACGAGTGATTGTCGAAGTGGATGAGGTATCTTTCACTAAGAAACTTAAGAAGAACATCAGCATTGAAGAAAGCCAATCCCTGACATTGGAATGTGAGACATCACATATTGTGTCCACAAAATGGTTCTTCAATAAAAAGGAACTCAGTGGTATGGATCACAGAGTTGTCGTTGAAGATGGCAAGGTTCATAAGCTGTTCATTAAGACAACAAATCTTCGCGATGCAGGAACCTACGTATGCAAAGTGAAGAACAAGGAAACACAATCGACTGTTGAGGTACTGCAACGCAAGCCAGAATTCATTCGTCCGCTGCAAGACTACGAAGTCAAAGAGAAAGAAGATGCCTACTTTGAAGTGGAGCTCTCAACTGACGCAGCTGAGGTCACCTGGATTAAGGATGGTGAAAAACTTACTCCCGAGAATAAAAGACTTGAGTTCGTTAAAGAAGGAAAGGTGAGAAAATTAATCATCCGAGACGCAACCATCCACGATGAGGGTGAGTACACATGCGTGCTAGAAGATCAAGAATGCACAGCTGAATTGGTGGTCATTGAATTACCACCACAAATAATTAAGGAAATGGAAGACATCACTGTGACTAAGGGTGAGTCAGCAACCTTTGAAATTGAACTGACAAAGGGTGATGCTTTGGTAAAATGGTTTAAGAATGGCAAGGAATTGCAATTCTCTGAACATGTTCAGCTCAGCATCGATGGTAAACGTCAAAAGCTGAAAATCTATGACTCCGAATTGGATGATGCCTCAGAGTATACATGTCAAGTTGGTGATCAAACTTCCAAAGCAAAATTGATTGTTGAAGAGCCCATGGTAGATTTTGTCATGAAATTGCCAGACGTTACCTTGGCAACTAAATCCACGGACGCTGAATTCGTTTGTGAACTCTCGCAGCCAGATGTCGAAGTTACATGGTTTAAGAAGGGTAAGAAAATAACTCCGAACAAGAAGCATGATGTGTACGTAGAGGGCACAGTTCGACGACTAGTTATACATGATGCCACTGACGATGATGCGGGAGATGTAAGTTGCACAGCTAGAAATGTCACCACAACTAGTAAGCTATGTGTTGAAGGTAAATTCAGAAATAATACTCCTTCAAGACGTTCAATAATGCTTTTCTTAACTTCTCTAGAAATTAAAACTCCCCCAATTATCATCTCCGACAAGGATCAAACAATTAAGGTTAAGGAGAACGATGACGTTACAATGACAATTAAATTTAGCGGTACACCTCAGCCTGAGGCAACTTGGTCAACATCAAAGACTGTTGTAAAGAAGACAAAGAGAACAATTCCAACCATCGATGAACAATCAGCTTCGCTAACGATTCGTAAAGTCGTTGAAGAAGACGAGGATGAATACACCGTTAAATTGGTCAATCCAGTTGGTGAAGCAGAGGCCAGTCTTCGCTTGGTTATCATGAGTAAGACTTTGTAACATGTTTTTTCGATTATCCTGAAATTAATACCCATGATTGTAGGACCTCCAAAGGCTCCAGGTTCCCCACAACCATTAGAGGTTATGCACGATTCCATTACACTTTACTGGAAGGCACCCGAAGATGATGGCAAATCTGAAATCTTTGAATACATTTTGGAATATCAAGATGTTAAAGAGCAAAAGTAAGTTAATCCCAATCCTTGACATAACTCATTTTAATTTCGTTCTTCTTTACACAGATGGACTGAGATCAGAAAGATCAGAGACACTACTTTCACGTTAACAAAACTACAAGTCGATTCGGAATATATCTTCCGAGCGATTGCCCTCAACGAAGTTGGCCCAAGTCCTCCATCACCACTCTCGCCAACCATTCGATTGGTTACGGAAAAGAAAACCGAGAAACCAACCGTTCAGCAACCACTCCAAGACATTGTCAGCGAACTCGATAAAGAGGTCACCCTATCGTGTGTGTTTGGTGGTATTCCAGAGCCAAAAATAACGTGGAAAAAGAATGGCAAAACTATTGAATCGACAAACATTCGTTATGAGAATCGTGTATCGAAATACACAATCGAAAAGACAACCATTGAGACTGAGGCGACGTACACCTGCGTGGCAGAGAACGAAGTCGGTTCGGTGGAGACTTCATGCAAACTGACAATCCGTGAGAAGCCCATAATTGAAATCGATGAAAAGTACATTTCACAGAAATTGAAGACGGGCAACAAACTAACCATTCCAGCCAGAATCCGAGGCTATCCACAACCAGAAGTCACATGGTACAAAGAGACAACCGAAATCAAAACCACCCAACGTACAGTCATTGAAACAATCGAGACCACATCGACTGTAAGTATCACAAAATTGACTCGTGAAGATTCCGGACGTTATAAGGTGACAGCGACAAATAACGCTGGTACAACAAGCGTCGATGTAACTGTCAAAGTTATCGACAAACCACAACGGCCCAATTCGCTGGAAATCAAGGAAATGAAAAAGGACTCCATTAAGCTGGAATGGACACCGCCAATTGATGACGGTGGCCTAGAAGTTACGAAATACATTCTAGAAAAATGCGATCTACAGAACAATGTCTGGATGAAGGTTGCAGAAATGGATACGAGCATATTCTCGTATTCCGTGCAGAAACTTGCAATGAATAACCAATACATGTTCAGGGTTTATGCAAGTAATCCAATTGGTGATTCGGAACCCATCGAAAGTGAGCCAATTACGATCGCCAAAAAGACAGGTAAGATGGTTCAATTTATAGTTTAATAAATGATTCTTTAACGGTATTTGTTTAGATAAACCCACACCGCCGAGAGCACCGCTTGAGGCCAGTGGTATGACTGAGACTTCATTTACACTCTCTTGGGAGCCATCCGAATCGGATGGTGGTAGCAAGATTATCGAATACATTGTTGAAATAAAAGAAATTCGTGAGACTGAATTTAGACTCTTGGGTAGCACGAACGGAAATATTACGAATATTTTCGTAAGCAATGTCGTGAAAGACAAGACCTACAACTTTAGGATATTCGCTAAAAATGAAGTTGGCATTAGCGAAGCATTAGAGACTGAAGATAAGATTGTTGTTGGCAGAAGATTAAGTGAGTAAATTTCAGTAACCGCTTGTCATATTTCTAACGCTTTTGCTTAATTTTCAATCAAACGCATATGCTTATTGCTTTTTGCTATAGTTCGCTCATGGGAGAATGTCGGTATGTACTGAGTATCACAGTAATTCTTTTTTGCTTCTCGCTGCTTATTTCATTATTCTTTGAATGGATTTGAATATGTTTTAACGCTCTTTACTACATTCGCAGCTCCTCCATCGGCGCCACAAAATCTGAGAGCACCAGATGTGACGAGTAGAAGTGTAACTCTCGATTGGGAAGTGCCCGCCAGCAATGGTGGATCTGAAATCACTGGTAAGCTTCTGGTATTTTTTTTCAGCGCAAAATTGTAGGCCCCTTGTTGGGCGCCAAACTGCGACCTGTTATGTACTTTACTTTTTTTTTGTAAATCAATAATCTATTTCGCCATCCAAGGTTACGTTGTTGAGAAACGTTCATCTACCTCCACAAAATGGACAAAAGTTGTCACACTGGACGCCCATTGTCTGCAGTATACTATTGATAACTTGAAAGAGAAATCTGAATACACGTTCAGAGTATTCGCTGAAAATTCCGTGGGTCTTAGTACAGCGGCCACAACCGAAAGCATTTCACTGAAAACACATGCAAGTAAGTATCCATGGCACATAGTTTTTTTAACGAACTTTTTGAATAAATCGCACATTTATCGATAGCCGTTCCATCGCCACCAACTGGTCCATTAGAAGCAAGAGTTATTGCTGCCAATGCACATGTCTTCGAATGGGGTATTCCCGAGTCAGATGGAGGTGCGCCACTGCTCGGTTATAATATTGCCATTCGTGACTTGCGCAAGACCATGTGGATTGAGGTTGGACGTGTGCCGCCAGATGTACAGAAATTCCAAATCAAAGATCTACAGGAGAATCACGAATATATGATACGTATCTATGCCAGGAACGAGATTGGTCTAAGTGAAGCCTTGGAATCTGAGGAACCATACAAGGCTATCACCGCAGGTTTGTTTCTCAAAAACTCCACGAAACATAGCGATATTCTCTCATCATCATTAAATTCCCTTACACAACTAGGTCAAGAAATGTTGCCGGATGAACCACGAACCGAAATGACCGGTATGAGTACAGATAACACATCATCCTGGTTGCGAGACCATAACATGGATGCAGACATATCTTCATATGCCCGTGCGAAACTACTGCGTAAGGATGAATATTTCTTCCGCATTTTCCACAAAATGCCTAAATCCAAAAAATAAACAAAAAAACTCAACAAAAACAAGCAGCTAGCGTCGAAATATACATAAAAAAAAAGAAATTATTATACATGCACTCATAATGTAGTTTTAAGTTACTTATGTATTTATTTAAACTATTTATTCATTGCATATAATTAATTTAATCATTTTAATTTTCAATCGTTTGTATAAAAAGAAAAACTGTTTCCCTTTAGCACAGGGATCTTGTGTTTGACATTTCCACCATAACCCAATAATTGCGAGCGAAGATATAATACACACAAAACTTTCGAAGTGTCAAACGCATGTCAAGTGTCAAAAGGGATCACGTATCGATTTATTTCTTTTTCCTATTTAAATGGAAAACTTATAAAAAAAAAAGAAATCTCAATTTATTTTTATTTATTCTTTTTGTAAACTGTGATAAATTTTACTAAAAGAGAATTGTAAACTGTTACAAACGATAATGTAAGCGACAGATCCCAAGAGACAGTTGAAGTGTTCAAATCTTGAGGTATTTCCTCGGGAGACAAAGAAAATATAGGTGCGAGCGAATATAAACCAATTAACAGCAAACGAAATTAATTCGAGGGAAATATTTCAAATTTGAACATTGTCAACTTTTGCTTTGGATTTAACATGCTTTTCAAAGTAGAGATACTTGCATTACAGTAACGAACCCCCGATTTGTTAATGAAAGCGTGACAAAATAAAATTTAATTTAATAATGTTGTCCGTTGTTTTTATTTCAAAAAGTTTTTTCTTATACATAACTCTGGTCGAGGACTTCGCTGGCCCGGCATATGTGCCATTGAATTTGCTCCTTAAGCACGTCGTTCCATATCCTTTTCCAAAGCCCGTCAAAGGCAACGGCTCCGAAAATTTTACGAAGGATCTTTCTCTCGAAGCGACTGAGGATCTCTTCATTCAGAGTCCAGGCTTCAGCGCCATAAAGCAGAACTGGGATGATCAGAGTCTTATATAGAGTCTCGTTAGTTCTTCGTGATAGGCCTCTACTGGTTGGTTGGTTGATTTAGACCGGCCTTCGATGAGGATGCATAAGGTGGGTGGGTCACCCTCTTACTCCTGGAACCATCCGCTCCTTTTTATGAAAGAGCCAATGCTAGCCGTGCAGGCAGTGTTCAGATCATTGAGATCGTTGAAAAGGTATTTACCTAGTGTGGCCTTTCTAATGTCTTTGAGCATACCATCCTATAGCACAGTGGCCGGTTAGAGTATTAACTATCATAGAGAGGGCTCCTCTCGGAGACCCGTGGTCCTATTTTCGTTTAAAATTGGCCATTGTAGTCTGACAGTGTTGCAATAGTCAAACTGTTGCCAAGAATGGTTGGCCACCCTTACTGCGTCGGCGTTGATCACGTATTTAGCATACGACGTAGGCCCCTCGATGTCGGTGACGTATATGCTATCTATACGAGCGGAACCTCTACTAGCCAATGCGTCAGCTTCGCAATTTCCCGAAATATCGCTGTGACCTGGTACCCAACAAAGGGTGACGTTATACTGTCCAGCTATCTCGTTAAGAGATACGCTAGTGAACGCTCTAGTGGCAGCTCGTTGAGTTCTCTCAATAATGTCAATGTCATCGGCGTACGCTAGAAGTTGCACGGACTTTTGAAAGATTCTGCCTCTGGTATTGGCTTGTGAGTTTCGCACAATTCTTTCAAGTTGAAGTATGATGATGATCACCTGACAGCGCGTCACCTTGTCAAAATCCTTTTTTGACATCAAAAGTCTCGGTGAGAGATCGTTACCGACCTTGATGGAGCAGCAGGAATTCTCCATCGTTATTCTGCACAATCTGATGAGTTTAGCAGAGATGCCAAAACTAGACTTGGCTCTGTATAGCTCGTCTCTATAAATGCTGTCATATGCGACCTTAAAATCTATAAAAAGATGGTGGGTATCGACTTGGATTTCTTAAGTTTTTTCCAGGATCTGCCTAATTGTGAAGATTTGGTCAATTGTGGACTTTCCTGGTCTAAAACCACACTGATAGAGGCCAGTCAGGTTGTTGAAGAAGGGTTTCATATGTTGACTCAGAATGGCAGACTGATAACTCTGTAATTGGCGCAGTTGAGGGGGTCTCTAAGTGCTGAGATTCCATTCATCAGGCATCTGACCAAATCTTAGCAATGAGTTGGCGTATGCTCTTTACCAAGGAAGGTAAGCCATCAGTTTGGATATTGCTATTCTGACCTCATTTTGTGTCAGGTGGACGGAAGTCTTGGCTGTCATCGTCTAGGTTGAATGGTTCATTCTGCCAGACAGCGGGATGTTGATCTTAGTCGCCATTCTACAGTCTGCAGAAGAAGTCTTTCCATATTCTCAGCAATAATTGTGACTGTACTACGAGGTTTTCATCTCTGAACGGCCTGACACGCGCCGCTTTGTATGCCTTTTGTTTAGCCGGCATTCCTCGGCAAACCAGGGGTTTCTTGTTGAAACCAAGCACATTAGTTGCGGCGGCACTTCTGATGGCATATTTTCAGCCTTTTCACTGTTCATCGGCACTTGATGCTAGCTGCATAGGAGTCATAAGGAGTTTCGTGAAATGCGATCGGCACAGGTTTTGACGGTCTCTTGCGATTGCATCATAGTATCGAAAATGGTGCTCGAAAATCGTCGCCATAGTTTGAGAGAGCTTTCCAACAACTATCCATCCGTCCCTATCCCTTATTTCAGAAATTCTTCCTTCTGACCGACATTTAACCAAAAATGCTTCCAATATGATCGAGTAAGCACCGTATTCTTCAGACATAGCACCCAGTGAGTTTCAACACTTCATGGCACCCGCTTTGAGTCGATTGAAGAGATAAAAGACAATTAGCTGTGAGAACTGAAAGCAATAAATGCGCCGCTCTGGAGGAGGCAAAGTAAATTTCGATGATTAATGGATTTGCCTTATTTTTATTGTGTGCAATTCATGTATTTAAAATTTAATAGTAGAAAAAATAATTTCTCCAACTTATTTTCATACATTTAATAAGTTAACGATTTTTTGTGATTTGGCACCACTTTCGATGCGTGTCCTGGCGCCACCTATTTTTTCACTCTCACATCCACATCAAACAAAAAACCCCACCAGATGGTGTATACGTCATGTCTCTTTTGGAACTTTTCCATTACATAAAAATACCAAGTGAAACCAAAAATATCAGTGAGAAAAGTATTTAACCCTTTTTTTCTCCACTCGAAGAAAAAAACACGAAATTTTCCTTAAATTTATTGTTAAATTTTCGCTAAATCAATTTTCCATTGACGCAATTCAATCGAATCCTAACGATTTGATTAAAAAAAACCGACGCCATTCGTCTTCTAAGAGTGAAACGGACATCATTTTGTGAAAAAAAAAAAAAAAAAATCCCCTCAGTGCAACAATAGACGAACGCGCGCCATTTTGTATTTTGCTTGGAACTCTGCGACGAGTGTATTATTTGTGTCGCTCGCGGCTGTCAATTTTTTTTTCCTCGTCCCGAGTTCAAGGATAAAATTCTCACAAATCTCTCTCGAACCATCGAATAAAAACAATAAAATGTAAATCCTGCGACCGTAATATTAGTGATTCGAAATACAAAAAGAAAATGTCGCAAAATTCGGTGATGCTGTGCATTTTCCCCACGAACCAACAACGCATATAATCGTTCTTTCCTTTGGTTTTTTTTTCCTCTTGCTTTTCGTTTTAGTTTTTTTTTTTTTTTTTATTATTTTTATTTTCTGCCTTTGTCGTCGTTTTGTTTCTTTCTATCCCCGAGAGTGGTGCAAAGTGAGTTGTAAATGAATGACGTCATAGAAAGGAATTCAAGGTCTTAAAAAAGTTCCTTAGTCGGGTGGAAAAATTCTCTCCACTTGGACGCGCGAGTGTGGGTGGATTGAGGGTGAAAGAAGAGAGGGGAAAGAAGAAAACAATAATTGGTGTGCTGAAGTGTTTGATGCGACCAAAATCCGAATGCGAATCGAGTGGTATTAACTGAAAGCAAACAACAGCTTAAATGTCAGCGGTGGCGTAGATCGGCGCACAAAGTGTTTAAGAAAAACTTGAAGGACCACACCACCACCGAGCATACTTCAGAGAAGAGGATTCCAATTGATAAGAGCGCGCAGGGAGCAAACATCGTCGGGGACTAGGAAGCAATGTCCGTGCAGCAATTTTGCTTGCGGTGGAACAACCACCAGCCGAATTTTATTTCGGTATGTTCCTCGCTGCTGCACAATGGGACGCTGGTGGATGTTACCCTAGCGGCTGAAGGACGACAGCTACAGGCGCACAAAATTGTTTTGTCCGCATGCAGCTCGTATTTTCAGGTATGATAAACGAACAGATAGATAAAATTGATTTTTCTTTTCTTTTTTTTTTCTCCCAGTTTGGGGTTTTGGATACATTTTTTTTGTTGTTTCTTGTTTTTTTTTTTTTTTTTCGTCTCCCCCTTCTAGTTTGGAGTAAGTTGGGTCAATTTTGTTAACCAATTGGTTGTGGGGTGCCTTTGTGTGTATTTGTTCCTCATTATTCGTGCGAATAGGAGTTTTGTTTTTCTTTTTAGTTAACGCGTTTCCAGTTGACAAATTAGTCAACGTTCGATAGGAAAATTAGAAGGTCGTCTGCACTCCTTTGGGGCCCAGATTGTTTACATAGCTCAGCTCCTTGGGTATGTACCTACGTTGAGACAATTGTTTGAGCTTTCTGATAGAGCGCTACTCAAACCCTAGGCACATTGAAGTTGTCGGTGATCCATTAGCAAAAGCTGCTTTATCACCGATCCGCGCAAGAAAGTTTTAGTCAACTAAAGGCGCGATTTGTTACGAAACAGCCGAACGGAACAGTGACTAACTCACCCGGCGTGTGTTTTGATTTCTAATTGAAATGTTATTCGCGCAAGTGGATGGATATGACTATGAATCTGTGTACCCTTACGCCAACCCGCAATCCCTGTAAAGAAAGTTAGTTTTAGTTTTTTTTTTATGGACAAATAGTATAGACAGGCGCTAATTGGCAACAGAGAAAGATACTAAAGTTTAAGACGCGATTTACATTGGCCACCTATGCTCAACAAGATGGCGGTACTATGAAGTTACAAATGACAAATATTCGAGTATTTAGGCGATGAAGTGTTTATGACAGAGCGGTTTCGCCTTATTTTATTCGTGTTTTGACAGTTGTTCTGGTCGCTCAATTTGCGTTTCGCCAAATCGCTATGTACTTATGTAAGTGGTCGCTAGTAGCGAATCCCATCGCTTGACCGTGCACACAGGCTCAAGCTTTGTCATTTTGCGGTTGGCTACTGAAGTCAGACGATTTTACGTCTTCTTTTGGTAAAGCTACAGTGTGAGGCTAGAACCGAAAGAGCTGAAAACATGCTACATACATCTGTATAATGTATACACTTTGTCCTCGATGAAATTATTAAGAAAATAGATCTAAATGGTGACCAGATAGGAATGCTACTTTTTCCAATATGCTTCAGCAACTATCAAAGTTACCAATTGCATCCAACTGTCAAAATAGTCAGTAAGGTTTGCCATTCCATCATACATATGTACATCGTTTGTTGAAATTATTAAAAAAAATATCGACACTAGGGGTCAGTTGTAAATAGGTAACATGAATCTCGTCGGGAGGTCGGCCGTCATCATGGGTTCAGTGTACAGGCAACTCGACGCATCGTGAGTGTGAGCCATAGCGCCCAATGTCGATTCGGCGCCGATTAGCAGAATTGGGGATAGTCAGAGATGTAGGATGTAGGGTCTGTGCCTACATCCTGGGCATCCTGACGCAAGAATTGAAGCCGGACGACCATTGACAACGCTGTGAGTTCGCTACTTGGGTACTGGAAATATTGGCCGAAGATCCGGATTTGGTCAAAAAATCATCTTCTCGGACGAGACCCATTTTTGGCTCAGCGGCTATGTTAAGAAGCTAATTTGTTGTCATTGAAGCGAAAACAATCCACAATCCAATTCGTTCAACCAAGCATCGATGCATCCATAAAGATTGACTGTTTGGTGCGGTTTATGCCATGGCTGCAGCATCGGACCTTATTTTTTGAAATTATTAAGAAGATACTGTTACCGTCCATGGTCTAAGGTATAGAGCGATGTTAACTGACTTTTTGTGGCAAAAAATCGACAACATCGATATATCTGAGCTGTGGATACAACAAGACGGCGTTATAAGCTATACAAGCGAGGCAACGCTCGAAGTTGTAAAGGAGAAATTTCGAGATTAGGTCATTTCGCGGCGAGGGTTCGTCAATTGGCGACTTGACACAACTCTATTATTTGATATGGTCTAGCCATAGATAGTAAAGACATGCACTCAACTTAGAGGGCATCTCTCTTTCGAACCTTAAGCTGAAAAGCACCTAAATGCAGCTCATTATACAAATCAAATGGAGCTCAATGCACACATTCTTCCTTCAGAGGCCAACATCTCTCACTCTCATCACAACCTTTTTAAATTAGTCATTCAGAAAAAAACTCAGGGAAACTTCTATCGCAAAAGGAGAGTGTGGTCTGATCTGTTGCTACCATTAAACTCCTAGTCACTAAAAATTTAGCAAAGTGTCGTTGTCGGAGACGTGGAGCAAGCTAAAGTAGATGAATACTTTTTTCAGCTTTCTTTCCCTGACTCTTATGTCCCTGTAAATGTATGAGCACCATTTTCTTAAGCAACTGTCGTTGCAGGTAGCGAGTCAAGTGAAGTTCCAATTGGCATCCATTCATTGTTAGTTAACAAGGCTGGAACACATTTTTTTATGCGAAATTAGCAGGATTAGCAGGATCTGGTAAACAAATTTTAGATCCCCTTAGGAATCTGGTGCCAGAAGTTTTCTTGATGAAACATCAAACCGATACATTTGCTTAGCCTTTATTATTTTAGCATGTGTTCAGTTCTAAACTGCATGGTGCATCTGCATTTATTTGCATACATACATATGTATGTACATACTCGTACTACATCGCTCTATCTTATTTTCCATGGAATTCGAATAGTAGTTATGAATTATTCATTTATTGAAAATTTAAATTCCAACTTAATCATTAAAATAACGTTAACAACAAAACAAGAAAATACAATTGCCGGTGCCTGTGATTTACTTTTCTAGTTTTTTTGCCACAAGACCTATGCAAGGAAAATACGAAATAAACCCCAGATAGTCAAAGTCGTTTTAGATATAACCGCCTAGTCCTTAGATAGGAGAAACTTAAAGACGTTCACTGCTCAACAAGGTAGTTCTAGCTTCGAAGCAATTTACCTCGAGTTTTTGACAAACTTTTGACCGCGTGTTTGATCCAAGAGATGTACATATGTATAAGATAAATCCAGGAAGTCTAATAAGTATGGTAGCTTTCCTCCACCGTGTTGGGCAGTCAAATTCAAAAGTTTTTTCCGGTGGGCTACTCATGAAAAACTTAAACAAAAGGGTAAAGTCATACCAAAGGATCATTTAGTTTGTACCTTAGGTCATGACAGATAACCCTAATTCCAGGCTAATGCATATTAGAACACCGACAAACTATATTTGAACATAAAACAGGTCTGGTTTACGTGAAAATAACACACAGATGTAATATATACGTTTATTCGAACCACCTTGTACATGAAGTACAAAAGATTCACACGAACACCTGTCTCTAAATACGCTCGTGATTACTCTATATTCGCTCGTTGTAGACTGGCTAGAATGTAATAGCGGAAATATTTTGAACCTTTTTATTCGTACTTGCCTGCTAATTGAATTGATAAGCAGCATACTATTCCCTCTACTCACTTTATAGAATCGATAAAACTCAGGCAGATATGTTATGAGATAAGAACCGAATCCAGGATGACGAATTTCGAAATTGAACTGTTCTCGCATACTACATCGAGCACTGGTGACTTCCATGCGCAATTACGGAATATTGTATATTTTTCAGGCAGAAGCAAACATAAGTTTTACTCTGGTTTCTCTTTCATGGTTCAATGCGATCAGGAGTCACTGGTTCTCTGCATAGATTCCAAAGTTTCGCCGGTCTCTTGGTAGTCAGTTTGTCAGTCAATCCATACCATTGCTTCTAATCTGCCAATCAAACGCATATCAGTATATTAATCAGTAATTAAAATGAAATCGTGCTCTTTGATAAGAAAATAGCGTGTTGTAAAAAATCGAATGAACGATTATTCAATAAATACTGAAATTTTTTACATTTGCTTCCCGACATCCTTAGCTATTTTTCTTAGAACGACTGCACACACACGTCTATCACTTAGACTAGATAATACAAGTTCTTAAATTTTGAGTAGATTGTATTCAGTGGCACACATTTCACACGTGAACTTATTTCATATCACTGATAACGTGCAATTGTCAATAAATATCGATTGCTCCAGGCAGCTACAGACAGAAGACGATAAGGTCTGTTTTAGTCATTTCCAGTGTGGCTTTTCATCTGAAATATATGCCAAGCACATCTGCGCACGGTTTGAGCAAACAATGCCAAACATTCTTGCAGTGTTTTGTGTTTTAATTTGAATCATAAATTTGTATATATCAACAAGATGTGATCACAATTTGTTTACTTAGTTGTGGGCTTTGAAATGACGCCAAATTTACTTTCGATTTCATCACCATCAGCAGTACTGAGCAACAACTCATTATCAACATGAATAGCCTATTAATGCTACGTCATAGATAACATCATTCGAATCGAACGTTGGAACCATTTATGCATATTTTTTTTTGTTGATGATAGTACTCATAACAATTTCGATGTTTAATCATTTGGGGTTTTTTGGTTTTTATTTTCTAGACTCTCTTTACAACGAATCCATGTCAACATCCCATTGTCATACTAAAGGATGTCCAATACGATGACCTTAAGACAATGGTTGATTTTATGTACTACGGCGAGGTGAATGTGTCGCAAGAACAATTGCCGCACATCCTCAAAACGGCTGAGATGCTTAAGATCAAAGGCTTAGCCGAGATGCCCACCGATGCGGCGACTTTAACAAAATCGGAAAGTAAATCATCATCAGAGCAGCCTGATCAATTGCAAAGCAGTGGTAGTGGAACCGACTCTTTGTGGGGCAGTTCCGAGTCGCAATTTCAGCAGCAACAACCGCAACATCATCACCATCATCATCATCAGCAAAGTCAAACGCAGCAACTACATCAGTTAAGGAGAACACCTTCTCCCCTGGGCGCTGGCACATCACCGGCCACACGAAGGAAACGACTAAGAAAGTCTTCAAACAATGGTAAGTATCTTTAGAAATAAAGTATTAACTAACTTTTTTTATTTATGCGTGTGTGATTGTTTATTAAAGGATCCGGTGATCGTACCTCGGATGAGCATGGTGTTGTCGATACAGGAGCAAATATCAATCTATCCCAAATGAGTCAAATGTCATTTGGTGGCAATACAACTGGTCTAGGACATACCCTACATACGAAAATTATAAAAGAGTCGACAAGTGTTGATGTTGAAGCCCATCAGCAGGACTCTTCACCCGATAGTTTGGACGATGGTCACGGCCATCCCCACACTATG
The DNA here is from genome assembly GCA_963583995.1 of Xylota segnis. Lineage (NCBI taxonomy): Eukaryota > Metazoa > Arthropoda > Insecta > Diptera > Syrphidae > Xylota > Xylota segnis. Next base: position 54,195,826 of record OY757238.1, on the reverse strand, counting down.
CAAATCGTAAATATTTATCCACCTTGTGATGGTATTCTTATTTAAATGTTTTTTATTTTCCTTACAGAAACCCGAAACGGATATGAGCGTTCCGCAGACCCTGCCATTGGATATTTCAGGGGGTACAACCCCTTCGGAGCATGATGGTCCCAATGCTAGTTGCTCGCAATCACAGTCATCACATTCAGGTGTGTTAATGAATTTACCTACATATGTGTTGCGTTGTTATGTTTCGTTACGATAAATTCCTATGTCATGTGTGCGAGTATGCTTTGTTCTCAGTATAACTTCCTAACGTATTTATTATATACTTCTGCCTGTTCTGTTATGTTCAATGTATTGTGTTGTTGATTATTTTATTTTTGAACTGAATACTGAATACATTCTGTTCTTGATGGCTGTTGGTGATAACTAAAAACACATACTAATTTAGGTAGATACTATACACCCTGGCAAGTCAGTACTTTTAACCTACATATTTGCTATATCACCATCACTAATTACTTCTTGTCGAGATTTTATGAAAAACTATAATGCAGCAGCTCAGTTCATGTACCCCTCTGACTGGAACGCACGTAGTTCTTCATATTGTAGAAAAAAATCCAACGAATTAGATGACGTATCGAACAGCAATGCGATATCTCGTTATCATTATAGTCTGCATTCAAGCTCTCTCAAACAATTACGGCTTACAAACGAGGCTTGTACTTAGACTGAACAAGCTCAATGCGAACTGTGTGGCTGTACAAATCCAGTGAGACGATACAATTTTAACCGACAATGGAGGTATTTTTTAAATGCACTGGGTGACACAACAGAAGAGATAGATCCCACTATAGGAAAAATATCCGTAAAAAGTTAAAAACGATGTCTGTGAACTTTGAACTATAAAGACGATGAAAGTGACATTCTTCTCTTTTGTAAGTCAGCTCAGTTAACAGTATATGATAATTTTTTTTAAAAAAATATCAACGTACTCAGCGGAATTGACTTGGATTCCAAAGTTTCTATACTATATCTCTTCGAGAAACGGATCCCTACGTTACAGTGTGGATTTATTAATGCCGAGTTTTAAGTATTTCTACGATTGTTTTTACATATACACATTTGCATTGATATAGCCAAAGAAATCTTCAGATAAAGTTAAGTGAATCCCTTATCTGTGCTATACCTACGTCTGTGCAATATTTAAAAACGTTAGTAGTCGATATGACTGCTGAAAATGCCACTGTTCGTAAGAGTTTGTTTTTCTCATACCGCTGTGAATATGAATACATTCCTAAGGGTTTGATTGCTGTCAATGCTCGCTATGACTAATAGAGTATATTACTTTGGTAATAGCATGTGCTTTTACAATTATCGGGGCATAGGACGCGATATCAAATATTAACTACAATGACTAACAACACTGCGGCCATTACTAAAATGTGAAATCGCTTTGGTACTATGGTTAACGACTAAATGAGATCTACTAAACTGAAAACAGGCCTGTATTAAGCTTTTCAAATAAATTGCAAGATTGTATTTAGAAGTTTCAGCTTAGCACCGGTTTCCCTAATATATGTAGTCCACGTTCCTTCCAATTGCGTGGGATTATGTGTATATTGTAGTACTGTACCACCTAATGAATAAAACAAATAAATACTAAAAGCGCGATTAATTGATAAATAGGACGACGTTGTGTATATGCGCATAGAACATAATTTCTGATTAAAAACGGAATGTATCAAATTTTGCCACGGAACGGTTTACAAACGAATTTATTTATTTTGTTCATATCTATTTGCAAGAAAACGGGGGTAGGGTACCTATAAGAATATTCTTTTGTTTTTGTATTGCTAAACCACATATTTAGCATCAACTTCGCGATTTGCGTGTAAAAAGTAAACCGGATTCGATTTATTGCCGACACTTCTAAAACTGCAGACTACTATTTGAAAGATACCTCGTGTATTCTATTAAGACGCAGAAATTAGTAGAAGGTAAATAAACGTGCTGTTAGCCCAACCTGCTAATATGTTTTGTTGCGAAAGGTTTGTTGTTCTAGAAGCGTGTCATCGAAGAACCCTAAAATAAACTGCACAGGAATGAATTGAAGTGAACATACTTAGCATAACTATTAGCTTGTCCCAAATTATAAATTTCTTAAGCTGTTGCTTTAACTCCTTTAGAGCCAAGAAAACATAATCTTTGACATGTATTAGAAAAATTTATACCTGATACACAGAAAGGTCGGGCGAAACAAATTGGTACTGGTGTCCAATTTGCAACAAATTGTTTCACCAAACCCGCTGCTGCATAAATTGTCGACGATGAATCCTGTCTAGTTTTCTTAGAAAACGTTCTTCTTAGATAGACTTCTTCTTACTTAGACTTGGCTTTAAGGTGCAGATACTGCATAAATACTTTGCCTTTTTATGAGAATGCCTTCACCACTTACACTTAAAGAAAAGTATGGTATCCAGGGCCTGGCTTTTTATAACCACACGTGTTGTGCGTAGTATATTCTTTACACGAATGCAAGGGGCCTACTGTTTAGTGCCTTATCCGAACGGCATGAGAAGCTTTCTTGTGACAGTTGTACTCTAGGATATTTGTCAGACACTCGCAAGAGATAAGGTCGTTAGGTACTGTCTAGCGATTGAACCTGCAACGCACTAACGAGCCACGGGGCACTACAACAACTTATAAACATTGACTGACTTCCGTTGGAGCGATACTCCAATTGAACGACACAAAATCTGAGGTATTGGGAATAGGGTACAATATATCTGACATCTTGCAACCTTACCACTTGGTCGTATACCTGTGTGAGCTCGAACAATGTTCTATATTATATGTTGAATACCGCTGGACTGACATATCTTACATATATGCATATAGAGCACAAAAGCGTGAATGTGGTTTCAGTATAACTTTCAGACATGACACGACCATTAACCAAATAGTCTCTCCAATATGTCTCCTCCACTGATCCTGTTTTTTTTTTTAATTGTTTTTGAATATCAGTTTAACCATGCAAAAAACTTCAATACATATCTTATCATTCACCATAATTTCATTTCGAAAATAAAGTTACCATTCCGATTTAGTTCATAAACTTTTATTTTCCCCAAGTGATGAACCAAAAGAATTACAAATAAAAAAAAAAACACCTAACGTCTACAATTATCATTTTGTGTTTGTTTAATCGGAGTACATTTATTTTTAGATGTTTTTTCTTTAATCTATTTTTTGTTAATGATGTTTGTAAAAAGAAAAAAAAAAACCCTGACTTGCTTTCTTCCCTTTTAATCATTAATTTAAAAGAAAAAAAAAACAAAATAATATTAAAAAATTACTGAACTAACGCCGACAATGAAAAAAAAATAAACAGAACTTGCTTAACCCACTACCACACTCACTAAGCAAATTCATACATACACTCAAAAAAAAAATCGAAAGAAAATCAAATAATAATTTTTCAACAACATATTCCTTGCTGTCTGGGATCAGGAGAAGAGAGCTATAGAAAATTTGTTTTTTTTTTATTATAATTTTTCAAAATGAGTTTCAGTTTCTCATTCCAATTGAACGAATTACTTCTATTTTTTTTTCTAACTAAGAGAAATGAAATTCTTCCGTTCGTTGCTTATAAGGATTTCCTTTTTTTCATTTTTTTATTTTTTTTATTTTTTTTTATTAGAGTTTCTTATTTATTTTCTTGTTTTTCTTATTAATGCATATTTCTCTTACATTCTTGTTATGAAAAGAAAAAAGTTAAAAATAAAATTAAAACTTTAAATGATACTGCAAGTCGTCTAGCCCAGCATTCGGCTGAGTAGGTATTTTGTTTAGTGGAGTTTAATTAAATAAGAGAGAGATATACACTAATATACTCGCGCTGCAATCGACTGTTGTAGTGTTTTATAGAAGAAAAAAAAAACGAATTTAACTAAAAAAAAAAACAAAAAGCCTAGTTGTTATCGTAAATTATTAAAAATTAAAAACAAATGAACAAAATTAGAACTAATTATGGCTCTCATTCCTCTCCCAGGTCTGCAATGGACGGTCGTTGATTCAAATTATTCCCGATTTTCGCTGTCATCTTGTCAGGCTAATTTAATTGGCAATGGCAACACCAACAATCCCAATAATCCAAATGGCAACGGTGGATTGAGTAATCAATCGAACAACAACCAGAGCAACAATGGAAATCAAAATCCAGGCGATCATCAACAACAACAGCAGCAGCAGCAGCAGCAACAACAGCAGCAGCAACAACAACATCGGCAGCAACAGCAAAATGCAAACAATTCGAATGGTAATTCCAGTGCAGCCGCCGGCGGCAATAATCTTGGAAATCCCCAGCAGCAACAAGGTCATATTCAAATGCACTATCAAAACTCTACATATTCGCCACAAATCATTTCCGTCAATAGTCTGGTCGGCAGCTACTCGCAGAACCTATCCACGCCAACGTCTCCAAATGAGTCGGCAATGGTGCAATCGGTGTACAGTCAAGGACCGACACCAACTCAATCGCCAGTTCATCAAATGAACACAGTTCCGTCGGGACTTGCGTCCGCTAGCGGAACAGGAGGACCAGGAAGCGGAAATGGTGCGAGTAGTAGTGGTGGTCCGAATAGTGCCGGCAATGGTGCATCTCTCGGAGGTAGTGGCACTAGTGTAGTCAACACAGCGGGTAATAGTGCCACAGGTGTTGGTAGCAATAACCAAGTCCAATCTGGTAGTCAGACCACACAAACGACGACAGTGAAACGTAAACGTTCGGTAAATCCACAAGGCGATGAGAACTTTATTCGTGCTCTAGAAGCCGTACGATCTGGTGGAATTGGTTTTTGTAAGGCAGCTCGTCTATATGGTGTGAACAATCGTACGCTATGGCTGGAATATAAAAAGCGTGGCTACCCGATCAGTCGGCCAAGTATTAAGAGTCGAGTAGTGAAACAGGAGAACCTCTCGCCATCGCCGACGCCCACCAATGAGGAGACCACAATCGAGAATTATGAGCACATCAACCAGTCAGCTATTAATATGCAAGTTCCTCCCACATCGGACACGCCGACGCCGCTCATGTGCACTCCGCATACCCACCCGATGGGCGTGATGGGCTTCCTAGACACGCGACACATGGAGTTCCCCGCAGGCATACACACAATGTCTCGGCAGCGCTACGTCGATGGTGCTGTGAACGTTAATCCTGCGGCAATGAATCTGCAAAGTATTAACTTTAATTCCATATAGGACGCTAGTAGTGTAGATGAGTTATAGTCGGAATACCTCATGGTAGCCGAAATCTTAACCGAAGATAACCAAGAAAATGCAGAACAAGAAGGAACAGAAAACATATATTTACTAGGTTATTTATAAGTGAAAACACAAAGTCCACACAATGTACAGTCTAATATTGTTGTTTTAATACTTCTTTTAATTTTTTTTTTTTAAGTAATAATTTCCCTGATTTGACTTACCCTCTTTCTGGGTTATTATTTACGAAATTTTATTGCTATTTAAAGGTCATCGCGCGATAGGCAGGCAGCGTCTGCATACATATCTTGTAACTGTTAGGACCCTCCCTATTGGCAGTAAGATAAAGTAAGGTGAACAATATTGTTGTAAGTCCATTAATAGTCAATTTTTACCAATTTTATCCTGCATCTACTTCTGCCAATAGAAGAACTAAAATAAAAACAAAAACGAACTTAAAATTCCCTTCTATTGTACACACACACAAAAACTTCATAATATTTTCTTTACGCTGAGAGAACTTTAAATATTATGTTGTTTCCTTTGTTTTTCCCTTGTTTTTCTACACCTTATTTTACATACTCAAAACGATCGTAATGTATTTTGCAAACTATACAACAGTTATGTGTATTTATTAAGATTTTTTTTTTAGAGCTAGTTTTTTAAGATCAAGTATAAATTTATATACATAAATATATATGTATACATACACCTACCCTACGGAACTCTCTTTAATTACATTATATATATTTACGTTACGTAAGAAAGTGCAAAATAAAATAAATAAAAGAAAAAAAAACTAAAACAAGAAAATAATAACAAAAAATCACAGTTTTTCGTTAGTTAATTTAGTTATAAAAAATTTTTCATTATCGGAAAAGCAAATAAATTTATATATATAAAAGAAAAAAAATAAATTGAAACACAAACAACACTACTTTTTACAATCCTAATTATAAAATCCTATAAAAAACAGAAATTTAATAAAAAACAAAAGGTATATACATACATAAATGTGAACAAGAAAAAAAAAAAAAAAGAAAAGAAAAACTGTAATAATTAACAAAACCAATACTAGATTTAGAATAAATTCTTTTGCTAATACATATACAAAAAAAAAAAGAAAAAAAACAGAAAAATGAAAAGAAAAACAATGTCTCTTGCATGAAATTTAAAATAAACAACAAAACAAGAAATCCAATAAAATGGCGAAGAAAATGTAGTATGGAAAGCAAAAGAATAGAATTATGAAAACGCATAATAAATTATTGTAATTTTCAATGTTTAAAAACAAAAATATATATATAATTACAAAAAAAAAACCAACGATACTATGATTTAAACTTAATATTTTTTAGCCGTGACTCAGTGGTTAGTGCGTTGGACTATGGAGCAAGGGGTTCGAGGTTTGAATCCCAGTCGGAACACCTAAAAAGTTTTTCACAGCCCCACCTCTCGCGAGCGTCTGACAAACATCTGAGAGTACAACTGTCCTGAGAAAGCTTCTCAAATAACAAATTGCCCTTCGGACACGGTATTAAACATCCTACCATTTGTGCAAAGAATATAACATGCACAACGCGAATGGTTCTGAGAAGCTAGGCCCTAGGTCCCATCGACCTGTTGCGCCTAGTATTAAATTAAATTATTTATTATTTTTCCTAAACATCGTGAATTGTATGGATTTGCATGTTTCTTTCTTTTTTTTGTTGTGTTGAGTTCTGTTCCCGTGAAAACTGCTGACTGTTTCACGGTTTACAGGAATTGAATTTGCGGTTTTCCTCTGCGTGCTTGTACTTACAAAAGTGAAATTGTTATGTGTTAATTGTTATCTGAATGAAATACTAGAGGTTGAGTATTTCGTGGCATGTTTCTCACCGGTGGCTTTGTGAAATGTATATTAATGCAAACAGTAAAGCATCACACTCACTCGCGATTGTTGATTATTGCAAAGTTGAGAAAACTGATGCGCAAACAGGCCCTACAGTGGCGAGAAAGATGCATAATCTCAAATTTTTTAGTTTTTTCATGATAAAATTAATGAGATACCAACAAACGAAATCGCATAAGTAGAACGTTTGAAACAGAAAGAAATATTCCATAACCTCCATGTATCCAGGGGTGCCAGCACGTAATCTAATACAATCGAGGATTGATGATCGTCGTTGAACTCGAAACAAATGTTTTTTGGCAGCATGTAATTTAAAACGAGTTTGAGTGTCAAATGGGTATTTTTTAATCAAATTCGTAATCATTTTGCAAGTCGAAATGAAAAATGCTATTCTTTGGGTCGGAAAATGAGGATAAAAAAGAGTTAAAACTGTTTATTATACTTTCTACCAGGTTTTGAATAGTTTCACATGGAATTCCTGTACATTCAGCCTATAGTCTAAGCCACAACTCATCTGAATTCACCGGTGTTCTTTCAAACTTCTCCATCTTCCTCTTAACACTAGCGGCCAAGTTTTCTGTTGAAAAATTATTTCCTCCGTTGAATACGCACACTTCTCAACGAAATCGGCCACATTGCTCTGGAGAATATGAGTATGCACCTAATTTTCCTTTTCCTTAATGCCCTCAACTTTAACCAAGGGACCACCATGCCACCAAGTAAAACAGTCTAAAATCATCAGACTTCGTTCACCGTGTTTTACGGTTTGGTTGACGTGGTGTTTTTAAAGGGTCTCGTTTGGTCGGTGCGAATAATATGTCTTACTGTCGGACTGTTACCCAATGATTTTCGTTCCATCTGACCAAATGACTCGTTTCCAGTCATCTGCCGTCCAAGTTTTATGTTCTTTGCATAACTTAAGCCTAACCTATATTTTTTTCTGAAAGTGCTGTTTTTTCTGCGAACAGCCCTTCTACCTGTGCACTCGCTTGCATTTTTTCAGCCGCTTTGGGTGTTCTTTTTTAGTCATAAAATGCCCCATAAGGCGAGCATCATCTGTTTTTTGGCACCCACCTTTATTCTCTCAATATTCCTTCTTTTAATACCATACAAGCTAGAGAGACGTTGTGGTCCATTTCTCTCTGTTTTAGACGTTGTTCTTATACGATTTCATTCGTTTACATCTCATTTTTTTCGTAATAAAATAACAAACTAATCTTTAAAATTTCATAAAAATCGACATTCATTTTATCCTATAAAAACTAGAAAATATCGTGATAAAATTCCGAGTCGTAATTTCCCCCGAAATATTTCCCTGATATTTTGTGTGGGAACTTCCATCAGCAATGTTAGAGTTTTTCTGCCTAATTTTTGTAAAAAACAAAACAAATAATAATTGTAAATCAAATAGAAAAATATCAGTACATAGCAAATGGATTTACACAAAGAAAAAAGAGCGTAGTTAACATCTTTTGGAGAAAGAAATCAATATTGCAGAATCACCTAGCAAATTATGCTTTTCGTCGTAGAAATGGAGATTTACCCTTCTTTTCTCTTCTCGGTGATTTGCATATTTATTCAAATTGGAGCACTTAGGTGAAAGATAATTGTACTAATCCAATTCCATGATCTTTTCCACTTCTACCTGGTAGTTCCCTTTCTGCAAAACAAGGGCAAGCATGCACTTAGCTTTGTTTTCAATCAAAGTATGAAAGGAATTTTCTTCGGGATCAATTTTCCGAGGAAGGATTCTGTTTTTTTAATTCGTATTTAGGAGCCAAAATTAAACGAAACGTAAACACACAATAGTAATTGTAACTATCTGTCTGTGGTGTAAAATGCCTCAATCGCAAGTACAAAAAGGTAAGTCATAAATCTGAGCCATTTACAAAACACGTATAAATCCAATTCAAAACCCGGATGTATGGCATGCGACCTGATATTTTCGTTATGTATTACAAGAGACCTTGAATTGTCGATGCGCAGAAGTTTAAAAAGAACCCGATTTAGGATGTACTACCCATTGCTTAGTAAGCAACATCAACGAGACTTTTTAGTTTCTCTGATCATCTTTTCGTTGTGACATCCTATCAATTCGACTTAGGGGAATAGGGTCTAGTATTTTACAAATTTTACAAACAGCCTATAAAATCATAATTCGTTCCTAATTGGTGACAACTAATACAAATATTTAAACATTTTATTAACAGGCACCCCACCGGCTTTAAGCACCGCCCCACCTGTACCATCTGTTAACGTAATGGGTAGTAAACGTAATCGTTTTCTTATACGCCAACCTCGGGTCAAACGAGACAGTGATACGGCCAATCAAATATCACCGGAAACCACAGGGCTAGAATTCGATCCGTTCAGCGGAGCGGCCGTTAGTTCGTCGTCTTCACATTTGCTATCGGTTCCACCTCGAATTGAACGTCATGCATCGGAGCCAGCACCTAGTCTAACACCGTCGTCACCGCACCTGCTTTCTGTACCACAAAATACACCATTTTTGGTTAAACAGCATTCGCATCCACTTTTACCGAGTCAGCATAGCCCCATGGCTTTGTCGTTATCGCCTTCGTTTGGTCTTGGACTACACAGACAGCACTCACATCCGCTTTCGTCCACAACCTCTGGTCACATATCAATGTCTGATGCCATATACCCACATACCACAAGCACAAGCAGTGGATATGTTATATCAAGTAATACAGCGACGCCGGTGTCGAGTAATTCTTCGCTCAATTTGTCCCATTTGGGAACGCAACATCCATCAGCATCATCAACAGCAATCAAACAGGAGGCTGAAAATAGCTCTCATTCGAAAGCTGGGCCTTTGACATCAACACATTCGTCATCGGTGATCTTAATATCAGAGTCATCGAATTCGGTACCCAGTTCTGGACCACCCGCCACTGCAACATTGGGAAGTAGTTCTTTTGAGCATATGCCTACGTTGCGGGTAAAGAATGAAGAACTGCAGCGGTCAGTGTCTTCACCACAGGTAAGAATTTTTCACATTTAATTAAGTAGAGGAATTCCTCCTATGTATACCTCTGACTGTACATATGTACATAACTATTAAGTAAACATTTGAAACTGTTTTCCCTCAGACTAATCGGGAAATCATAACGCTGGAGAATCCCCGTTCTAGTCATTGCCCTGTAATACGTCCGGGTCCAGCTTTGGGTTGTAATTTTTGTTGGAATACAATCGATGGCCACGGAAGAATATTGCGACGAAAAACTAAATACCACTGTCCCGAGTGCCAGACGAACCTATGCATTGTACCGTGTTTCCAGGAATACCACGAGCGACTATCATCCGTGAACGCGTCCGCAAGCAACGACAACAAACACTACTCTTCTACCTCTGCGGGAGGAGGTGCCTCTGGTGGCAGTTTGCGGCACTATTCGAAAACCGAGTCCATTTAAACTTTGGATATTTTTTTCACGAATTTACGTTGGCACCATGAACTATTGTTGCGTCATTTTGTTAACCTCTTCCTTATCATGAATGGAAGAGGAATAACCCCTTTAAAACTTATTCAAACGTGGCTTTGAATCGTTTTTTTTTAGACAATTGGACTTATTTTCCCGAACGAAGGAATCAATTCCGAAACCACTGGGGCGTAGTAAACGTTCCGTTTTGTTGGTCTCCAAATGTAGAGACAATTTTTTGTGTACATAAAAAAAACAAACAACTAAAACAAAAAATCAAAATATATGAACTCACAAATTGTAACTTTTACTCGTAGATAACTACTATGAAATTAATTTGTGTGTAAATTATTTAATTGTTATACAAGTCCACCTCTGGTAAGGTCAGGCTTTACACTTACATATATATATAAAGAGAAACACTAAGCTAAGCATATTCTATATATCTTTTGTAATTGTTGTAAGTTATTTCCTTCTTCTCTCTACAGAAAAAATAGGAAACTAAAATAACAAATCTTTATAACAGTTTTATAGACCAATTTGTAAGCTAAAGAAAAGAAACAAAAAACTAATGTCTAATCAAATTTTGTTGTTTTCAATTCAATTATATGGATTATATTGGACGTATTTTTATATTGTGAATCTATTTGTTGTTGGAATTTATTTTTATACCTCTCGAGGAAAAAAAAAACAGAACAGTTTGTTGTTATGAAACTCTAAATACTGTTGTCATCTGTTCAGTAAATCTATTCACCATTTAAAAAATGTTACTTGTACTTATGACTTCCATGTACTAAAACCTTATTAAACATAGAAACAAAAAAGGAAAGTTTTGTTGGTGAGTAAACGTAGAATCGTTTCCATCAAATAACTACTCGAACCTTCATAGAAAACATGTTTTGTTTGAATCAGTTTCAGTTTAACAACCTCTCCTTTAAATCTTTACCCAAAAAAAAATGAACCTAGTGTGATTATATAAACAAGATGATTCGGTTTAAGAAAATAACTATATGTATATGTTTCGATGGATTCTTTAAACAAAAAAAAAAAAGAAAATAGAATATTCAA